>OY728158.1:1200120264-1203076514 GCA_963277665.1 Viscum album | reverse complement strand
GTAAGTCGTAAAGAAAACTTATAAACAATTGTCATACCTGCTGCCTCTCATGATCCGGCATCGTCGTGCGTCCTAGTGTATGGAGGTATTTTTTTGCATCAATGTTTTTTTTATTTTTACCAGATGATTCCTAAATAAAATTCGATAATGCAAAGGATAATATTAATGCAAAACTTGAAAGTTATTATTTAAATACCTCAAATGTAATTCATACCTTAAACTGGGTACTCGTCCAATGAGTAATCATCTGACGATACTGCTCTATAGGACAATCATCCACGACTGGTACCGCCTCTAACTCAGTGCCAACTCTAGCACGCCAGCCAATATACAGCTCATGCTTGTAGGCTCTCCAAAGCTCGCCTAAATCCTTTAGACGTTCCATTCGTGCACCCTCACCATCAGGAAAATTAAATCGAAGCTGAAATGAAAATATTAATTTATATAAATACAAAAAAAAATTCATGGCATTAAATACAACAGATTTTTTTACCCATATCTCTGCCCAAGCTCTATCTTTGACCTCATGTGGCAAATGTCTCCACGACAGCGGGCTGACGGGAATGATGTCGGAGTATTTGGCAAGCGTCGCCATAAAACTCCGACATTGCTGCCCTGTTTTCTCAACCATCTGATTGTCTTCATTATATTCCACCATAACCTGTGTGCGACGGTTCCACACCGAACGCATGCGTGTACGGCCCCTCCCCCGCCTCCTTTCAGTAGATGTATCTGTCATGAAAGAAAAACAAATATTTTATCAAAACATGTTATAATGAAAATAAATATTACTATAAAAATTTGATAGGGTTTTATAAATATACCTGTGCTAGTCTGATCAATGAGTGGCGCCGGATCCACAGAACCTGATGGAACACCCTCTGGTGGAACGGGAGTCGAAGACGATGGAATATAAAAGCTCGGAGAGACAGAAGTAGAAGGAAAAGAAGATGGAACAACTGTATGACCTGATGCTGACTGGGGAGTGGGAATCATCATGGGATGTGAAAATGATGGGGCAGAAGATGCAGAAGGTAGCGAAAACATGGGAGGTCTAAATATCCCGTGTGTCCCTAACGACACACCGGGATCAGAATGTGGGAAGGCTGAAATGTCAGTGGGAGGGGCAGGGTCTAGTCGGGCACGCGCAGCTCTATGTCCACCTCTGGTACGAACCCTCCTCGTACCACCGGCCTGAGTACTCGGACCAGTACTAGGATCCTCGTCAAATAACTGTCGACGTAATGGTGGAATGCCCAGCTCCTCCATCCGACGATTGTTCTCCGCCATTTTTTTTCTTCGTCTCTCTTCAATTGGCTTCATTTCCTGCATTGGAAAACAAATATGTAATTAATTAGAAAAAGAAAATTAATGTGTAAACCAAAAAACTAAATATATGAGGGAATGAGGGGATTCATTGGTAATTTAGCTATCAATTGTTTTAGAAGAGCTTGAATGAATTTAATAAAACATACAAGTTGTAATGTTCACCAAGTTTGAAATATTGTTTGATTTGGTTTGAATACAGTTCAATTCCAAATTAGAAAATGCAATTCAAATAAAACAGCAACCAATAAACATTGAAAATTCACATAACGGTCAAGTCAGCTAAAACATATTTGTGATCAATACTAAATAAATATGAATATTACCAACCTTAACAACCCAACTCGAGGTAAACCAAAAGAATTGAGAACATGGATGAATGATTCTATATATTTCCAACCACAACTTCAGGTTCACAATCAACTCTGACAATTGAGCTATTGGAGTCATCAAAAGAAATAAATGGATTGGTTCCAATGGCAATAGGGACAGTGTCAATTCCATCATCAGCATCATCAAAAATATGTCTTGGAATTACTTCAACTACGACACCAAATTCAGGTTGAAGTTGATCTTTGACATAAAAAACTTGTTTAGCCATTGATGCCAACACATATGGTTCTTCGGTTGCAAGAGTACGGGTCATATTAATTACTCGAAATCCACAATCATCAATAAATGTGCCATGTCTCGTCATCGAATCAAACCAATGGCATTTCATCATTGTGACTCGTCCATGAGAGTAATAATCCAATATTATTATTTTCTCAACGACTCCATAATAACCCACATTTTCAAGTCGCGGTCTACTATCTGATGCGCTGGCATAACAATCTGTTGTGGCAGTAACCATAATACCATCATGTTGTGTTCTCATGTTTTTGGCTCGTTCAGTGACAATAAATCTGTACCCATTGATAACAATGGATTTACAGTCACGAACCACGGTATTAGGACCAAAAGCCAAAGCTCTTATTTCCTCAGAGACAGAGTCAGCAGACAAACTCAATACCTGCAATATAAATGACAGCTAAACTTAAGTAAATATTGAAATAATTAATTTAAACAGTAATATTTTTACCTTCAATTTTAACCAAGCAGAAAACTCTTTGCTATGCAAAGTCTCTCTCCTTCTCAAAGATAAAGAACGATGCTTCCTATTTATCATTGTTTTATGTTCCCTGTAGATAAAAAAATATGAATAGTTTAACAGATATATATGTAAGATATACATATTCAATTTTGTTACCTGATATAGTCATCGAACAAATCACAGTTGAACAAAACTGTGCGATGTGCCATCTCTTGCTCTTCATTGCTTAATGTCTTCAATGTATATGATCCAGGAATTCCTCCTGTTTGAGGAAGTGATGGAAAACTGGGTTCAATTTGCTCATATTGTTCTTCTTCATTTCTCATTGGTCTGCTCATTCTTGTAGTAAGATCAGACAAATACATTGAACAGAAATCCATACATTCTTGAGCTAAGTAACCGTTCATGATAGAACCTTCGGGATGATTCTTGTTTCGAACATAAGACTTTAATGTGAACATATTTATTTCAGTTGGATACATCCAACGAAAAGAAACAGGTCCTCCGAGAAGTATTTCAGTTAGAATATGGACAGTCAGATGCAGCATGCATGTGAAAAATGATGGGGGAAATATTTTCTCCAACTCACACAAAATTAATGGGGCATCTGTCAACATTTTTTGCAAGAAAGACTTCGACAACTTCTTAGCACAAAGATCTCTAAACAAATGGCACAACCGAATAACACCCACCCTTACAATATTGGACAAAAGATGACGGATTGCTATTGGAAGCAACTCATGCAGTAGAACGTGATAATCATGAGTCTTCAAAGATTTTAGCTTCAACTCTCTTCTGTTGACCCGTTTAGATATGTTGCTTGAATAGCCATCAGGAACTCTAATAGTCTCTAATACTTCCAAAAATTGTTTTTTTTCAGTAGGTGTCATCACATAAGAAGCACATGGAAGTTGCCATTTATTTTCACTGATACGCACAGGATGCAATTCTGGTCTGATGCCCCAATCCACCAAGTCACGTCGAGATCGTAAATCATCTTTTGTCTTCCCCTTGACATTTAGAAGAACTGAAAGCAACATTTCACATATATTCTTTTCAATATGCATTACGTCTAAGCAATGACGTAGCAAATTGGTTGACCAATAAGGCAAATCAAAAAAGATACTCCTCTTCCTCCAATTGTAACAGGTTTCTGTGGAAACATTCTTTCTCTTTCCAGATTTCATTTGACCCTTCCCGAACGAAAAACTGAAATCTTTCAATTCATTAAGCACATCAGTTCCAGACATACGCTGAGGTGGATCATCGGTCTCTATAGTATTATCAAATCTTCGACGATTCATTCTATATGGATGATCCTTTGGCAAAAATCGTCGATGTCCCATAAAACTGAAACTACAACGATGTTTCAGTCTTCTGGATCGTGTATTCTTCATACAAACTGGACATGACAGTTTCCCCTTCGTGCTCCATCCAGACATCATTGCATAAGCCGGAAAATCATTGATTGTCCACATAAGCGCAGCGCGCATCTGAAATATGTCTTTCGAACATGCATCGTATGTGCGCACACCCACATCCCAAAGAAGCTTCAACTCTTTTATTAAAGGTTGCATGTATACATCAATATCAATGCCAGGATCAGAAGGACCAGATATGAGTATACTCATGAAAGTGAAAGGTTTTTTCATACACAACCATGGGGGAAGATTATAAATGTGTATAAAAACTGGCCATGTGCTGTGCGAAGTAAGCATCTGCCCAAACGGATTAAAACCGTCGCATGAAAGACCCAGCCTCACATTACGCACGTCAGCTGCAAAATCAGGATGTCGAGCATCAAATCTCTTCCATGCAAATCCATCTGCAGGATGAACCAACTCATCATCAGTCTTCTTTCTCTCGGTATCATGCCATCTCATTTTTATTGATATGTCATCAGACATAAAAAGATTCTGGAGTCTGGGAATCAATGGAAAGTGCCACATTACTTTCTGTGGAACGCGGGATGGTGTTCCATCAGATTTTGACTTCCAGCGGGATGTGCCACATTTTATACAATCATTTCGTTCAGCGGTTTCCTCCCAGAATAAACTGCAATCTTTCGGGCAAGCATGAATTTTGTTTCTTGAAAATCCAAGTTCCTCAACTAACTTCCATGCCATATAGTGGTTTGAGGGAATATCTGCATCATCTGGAAGTAAATCCTTCAAGAGGGTAAGAATGTAATCGATTGCTGTATTAGAAATCCCATACATAGTTTTCCCATGAAATAATCGGATTAAAAATTCCATCTTTTTCATTTTATCGCATTGCCGATATACTGGAGTCGTGGAAGCATCATTCAATTTTTTCACCCTATCAATATCATCATTTTAACTAGATGCATCAGCTGTCCTCATATCGAAGTCTTCTTGAGTCGAAATCCTTTCTTTTTCATGATGACGAATAAACGGAAACCGATCATCTAACAAATTCTCCATTCCAGTCTTTTCATTTCGATCATCACCAATTTGAGATTTCGTTTTCTCCCCATTGTGATACCACAGAAAGTAGTTTGCTTGAAACCCATTTTTGGTTATGTGGTAGCTGACTTCTTCACGGCTCAACCAAGGTCTACCAACACAATTGGAACATGGGCAGTGTATGCGACCACTATCTGAAGCATTGTCAAATGCAAAATCTATAAAGCTCTCCAAATTGTTTTGAAAATCATCTGAGATCCGATCGGTTTCATACATCCAACTTCTGTCCATTCTGTAAAAAGAATTTATATAAGTCATTTTGTCATAAACAATTCAATAGGCATTAACTATAATAGAATATACATTTAAGTAAACGATAAAGGAAGAAAATAATCAAGGTATCAACTACACATGTCAAAAAAACATACAAATGTGTTATTGAAAAAATGTAAAACCAACAAGAACTTAATGTGTTATATCACATAACAGCATGACTCATCCCATAACCATATTAGTAGGGTATCATGAACATGAATAACATCAACCTTGTGCCATCCTCCTACCCTACATGACCCCAACCACATGCCACATCTTATTATAGCCTTATCACATCACACCTCATCGAAAAACACTAGGGAAATCATAGTACATCTCACCTGAAGACACATGGACAATCACATCGCATCTTGCCTAAAAACACATGGTCAATCACTTTTGAAGGAAGAGTAGGGAATGTTGTACCCCACTCTCTTGGATTTTAATGATCACAATCACTCTCATAGTGATCTAATGTTGTTTCAAGTGTTCTTGTTAATAGGCATGATTTTAGGAGCAAGAAGTGGCAAAAAAAAGGAAAAGTGGACTTTTTTCAAGTCCACCGGCCAGCCGGTGTAGGACCACCGGCCAGCCGGTGGACAAGGCAGAAGGGCTTTCCCTCTGCCAGGTGCCACCGGTCAGCCGGTGTCTGGCCACCGGCCAACCGGTGGGCCCAGACAGAATGGGATGTCTTCTGTCCAGACCACCGGCCAGCCGGTGGCCTCCTCACCGGCCAGCCGGTGGAACTCTTTGGAATAGTGAGACCTACTGTCTCACCACCGGCCAGCCGGTGGCCTTCCCACCGGCCAGCCGGTGGCTCCTGGGCAGAAGCTCTCTCCACCTTCCAAGGCACCGGCCAGCCGGTGGGCAAGCACCGGTCAGCCGGTAAGCAAAGTCAAACTAGCCGTTAGAGCTTGACCAGACTTGCCCACTTGATCCCCAACGGCTCCAAGAACCGTTGGCAAAACCTCTCAAATACCAACGGTTATACCAAACCGTTGGTATGTAAGTGTTGGGAAAACTCCAGTTTCCAGTAGTGAGGATCTTACATACACATCATGGATCACTATCAAAACCATAAAAACATTGACAGATCTCAAAAAATGAGTGCATGCCATCATTACCTCATAGAATTGAAAAAAGGTAAGTAACAAGCAATATATCTCACTACTCCATACTCACCCCACAACATAAGGGTCTCACATTACTAGGGAATAATTCTATCCAATACTAAATGATCTTGATCCATTTTTCATATACATATATGATTCACCTCACCAATTACTAAATATTAATAACATACAAAATTATGATTCCATTTAACTAGAGTTAAACCATCAGGTTTTACAAGGAAATTCTATATAAGTATTTGTTTACACTTTAAATAAAGAACATGAATGTCATGTTAACACTCAACATTGATTCATTAATAAATTGTATTCGAATTTTATGGAAATACCAAAATAAATTAGTGAATCAATGTACCTATAGTGGTGCACATGACCACCATGAAACAATCATAAATTTTTACAAAAACCCTAATAATTGGGAATAACGAAATCAAGAATAGAAGTATATGATTTATAAGAGCTGGAACTATATCGTTGATAAAATATAGGAGTCTAACCTGGTAGGTGCTGATCTGATGGAAGATGTGGGGATTGGGAGGTCCTTCTGCAAGGAATCGCTCCAGGAGGACATGAACTGAATGCTTCTGGAATGTGGGGAGGCCGCTGGCTCGATTTGGTATTTGGGGCTTTTTTTTCCCAACGGTTATTAAAAACCGTTGGGAATGACCAACATTTCCCAACGGTTCCATAGAACCGTTGGGAAAACAAGATTTTTCACCACTTTTCCCAACAGTTCTTAGGAACCGTTGGGAAAAACCTATCTTTCCCAACGGTTGTATGAAACCGTTGGGAAAACTATGCATTGAGGGGTTTTTCCCAACGGTTTCTATAAACCGTTGGGAAAAACAAGATATGCCAACGGTTCATTGAACCGTTGGTACACAACTGTTGGGAAAGGTCCCTTTTCCAGTAGTGGCACGAGCGATGATATCGTTCCCATGTTCTTGGAATTGTATTGGAGTGTATGTATACTATTTTAGAATCAGTATCACTTTAAAATAATCATATATAGTTATTATTTACACCATTATACCCATCTAAGTAAGGTGGTGGGGGAAAATAGATTACACCACGGCATGGAGACGGTATTCCGTACGTACCCACGCGCGGTGATTTCATTTTCCGTAGGATGGATAGATGGTTAAATAGGGTTGTTTCATACTTATAATAACATATCAGTATATGAGTGATAGTGATGTTATTACTTCATAATGAAACAACTAAAGAAGAAGAAGTGGAAGAAGAAATAAAGATGAAATAATCAGTAACGGACATTACCTCTTCTTTGAAGTGCTTCTTTGAGACCTCCTTTTAGGGAACTAAAATTGGTCTTTGAAGAAGACCAGGACCTCTAGGATGTCCCTAAGGAAGTGTAGAGGAGAAAGTGTCAGGGTTTGGCCGAGCTTGAAGGCTCAAAGTGGTGTGAGGAAGAGGGGGAGGAGGTGCCCTTTTATAAGGGAAGAGAAGGGCTCCTTTGGAAAAACTAAAAATATTATTTTATTATAAAGCTAAATTAGGTTTTAAATAGCTCCAAATTGATTTATTTAGAAGCTAAGGTGGGGATGGGTCGAAATAATCTCATCAAAGAGAATTTAGACAAGTTTAGGTTCCTATTTTAACCTTATAATTTAGATTTAACATTAAGTTAAATAATTTTACTTTTACCGTGTCTTCTTGTGTTCTTATACTATAAGGTTAATAAACTTACTATAACAAGACAAACGAACCCCAAGTTGTTTATTATTAATATATATAACCTTATCTAAGTCATTTGTCCAAACCTTAGATTTTTAGGAATAAAATAACAATTAATAATATAATATTTGTTTTAAAAACTATTTTATGTCAATTTTGACACTATTTAGTAATTGATTTTTTTGAAAATCATAACAGAATGATTAGTTTGAAAAAAGTTAATTAAATCAATAATAACATGTCATATTAACCTATAAAATTAGTGAAATTCATAAAAAGTCTCAAATTATATTTATTTGTGTATTTATAACATCAATTATGTCAATATTTCATTAATAAGATAATTACTGCATCATCTTTGTGTCATAAATAAAGTAACTTATTTAAAGTCTAAAAATTACAAAAAAAATATCATTATGTATGAAATCTTCTTAGCTTTCTAATGAATATTTATAGTCGAATTTATCGTATGTATAACCCTATATTAAAAATGATTTTCTTATTAAACATTGATTTTAACTATTTTAACCCTTCTTTAAATAAATTAATAATAAATGTCCTAATCTAATCCAAGTGGGCCTAAATGGTCATCTTTTATTCCTAAGGTTGTTTTTGGTCGAATTACACTTATCCAATATAATTATTACTTGTTTTAGGGTAATAATAATATCATTTTTACCCTTAATTGCCATATTTACTTTTAACCGTGGTAAATAAAAGTAAAAAGTTACTATTCACCAAAAATTATTTTCATCTCATTGAACCACATTTTACATACTGACATCAACCGTGTCTCTTGGATTTTTGAGATTCCACTCACAGAAGCGGTAAAATTAAGTTTTATGAAAAATTCAGTTTTTTTAACTACCACTTAGTGGTTTCACTATTCATCAAAAATTGAAAGTTTTCAGAAAAATACCAAAATTTCACCCTAGGATAATTTCGATATTCCGAATCCAAAAATGAAGTCAAATTTGAAAAATAAAATTTACAAAATTTCAAAAATTGGTTATTACTATTCATAACGGCTAGTTTTAATAATATTTTAAGAGCATATCGTTGTTTAGTGAAACTCGGTATTGCGTACGACGCAAGCTATCGAGGAAGGTTGTGATTTCGTGTAAAGCAAGTCAAGAAAGTGATGTGTGTAGTGAAATATTCCTTTGATGATTTATATAACATAAAAAACAAAATATTTCTCATAAAAGTCTCGGGTGTTACACTCTATGTAAGCCAACCTTCCTCATCTTCCTTCACGGAGATCCGATGCGCAAACCTGCATTGTATATTTCCCCTGTGCACCTCAACCTGGTGCGCCTCAACTTGGTTTTTCTTTTTTTTCTTTTTTTAAAATTTCTTTTGTTATCTCTATTTTCTATCCCGTTACAATAATTATTTTAAAAAAAGTGGATGGAAAAAAAAGAGAAAAAGGAGGATCATTTTATAAATGATAATTCTAATTTTTTTAAATGAAAATTTTATAGATTTTTAAAAGAAATTATCAAATAATTATTTGATAAAATAATATTTTAATAATTATTATTTTGTTATATTTATTCAAAAATATAAAAATTAATTATAAAGAAATACTATATAATTATTACATGCTAATTACATGTGATATTTTCATAAGATATTTATCTACGAACAACGTGCATTTTTTAGGGTGTTCGTTTGTTCTTTATTTCTGCTCGAACCATAAATCGATTTTTGACGTGTGAATCATCTTCAATATAAGGTAGGTGGTATAAATAAAATTCCTATAGTCGTGATTTAATTTTTTTATGAAACATATATAATTTTCTAGACCATTTTAGCAATTTGGATTCTAAATAAAATTAATTAATTAATTACGGATTGTTATGGAATTGTGAAAATTTGGAACCAATGAACAAGATAATTAATTTGAGAATTAATTATGATATTATTTCTTGTAATTTTTGACTTTTATATTTAATTTATAAATTAATTATGAAGACTTGAATTGTGAAATTATGGTTTTAATTGAATATTAAGAATTTTGGATTTAAGATAATTACGGGACATGTTAATTATCAAAAGACGAATTTTAAGTTGGTAATAATTAATTGTAAGATTAATTATTATATGTTAATTATTTGAATGGTTAATCAATTTATGAATTGGTTAAAGGAAAAAGTGATGTGGTTAATTAATTAATTGTTGAAATAATTATTTGGGTTTGGATTAATCAATTTTTCAATTAATTAATGGTTGCGATGGTTTGGGTGTTAGACATGACGTTCTAGGCTGGTGATGATATAAATACATGGTTGAATATGGTATATACATGACTTTTTATTCCAGTGAAAGATCTATCATGTTTTTGGGTGTTATAAATGACGTTCTACTATAGTGAATGCATGTTTACAAATGGTTTTTGGGTGTTAGACATGGCATTTTACACCGAATGTATGTATACACTAGTGACTGCGTGTGCACAAATAGACTTTGGGGTTATAGACATGACATTTTAAAACCATGATATACATGTATGATTGATTTCTGAGGGACCGTGTGAGCCTTATAAAATAGAGTACTCTGAGTTATGGCCTCACATGAAAATAATTTGAACTCCAGTGTGAGTCAAATCAGGTGTTGAGATATCATATCACCTTCAAATACCTAGATATCTGAAACGAGTCAAAGCATGTATTAAGATATGATATTACCTAGGTAATGATTCAATATCCAGTACGAGAAGAATTTAGTATTGAGGTATGGGTGTCTATGGGAACCCTGGAGTTAAAATGATTGAATAAAGAATAAATGAAAATATAATAACTGTTTATTTATGCATTTTATTTATGTCTTTATAAACTTTCATAAACTATCCTTTTACTAGAATTGTTTTAGACACCACTAGTGGTGGCCTACTGAGTTTTACTCTGACCCTACTCAGGCTTCTTGATCGGTACCCAAATAGACTGTTGTTTTAGGCCACGTTAAGGGAAAGGGCCCTAGTTTAGATTTCTGAATTGGGATGAAGCATGGTTGAGGGAACCTAACATGGTTTGGGACCCACTTGGGAGTCGCTAGCATATTTTATTCCATTTTTGTTTTTTTAGAAACTTGATACCTATATTGGTATTGCATGTTTCCTATTTAGTTGAGTATTGTATTTTCCTGTAGTTATTCTTCTGACATTGTACTGTTATGGTTATATATATGTTTCCTCTATTTATTGTTTACTTATATTGTTGTTTTACTCTAATAAAATGTGGGTATATTCTCCCCATGGCTGACTTACTAGACCCTTGCTGCTAATCAGCATCCTCTAGCGTATGGGGAGGTGCACTTGAGGCCATGTAGAGAACCGACTCGGGGCACCGTTGTTTCGCACCCAGGCCAGGATGTTACAAAAATTCTCATTTCCATCCCTTTCAAATATAAGAATACTATATCCTTCTCTATTTTAATCATTAATAAAGACACATGATCTTTTCTATTTAGAGCATCTTCCACCTTATTTTCCTTACCAAGATAGTAAAGGATTGAGAATTCATAATCCTTGATGAGATCTAACCATTTTTATTAGCACATATTAAGCTCCTTCTATATGAATATATATTTGAGACTATTTTGATCAATATATATCTCAAACTTCTCCCTGTAGAGATAATGCCTCTATATTTTCAATGCAAAGATCACAGATGCTAACTCCATATCATGCGTATGATAATTTTTCTCATGTATTTTCAACTACCTTGAGGCTTAGGTTATCACTTTATCATTTTTCATCAATACATATCCTAATCCCTTCTTTGAAGCATCATTGTATACTACAAAGAGTTTCCCACTTGTCAGGAGTGTGCATGTTGGCACAATTATAAGCCTCTTTTTGAGCTCCTTAAAGATTTATTTACATTCTTGAGTCTAAAAAAATTCACTCCCTTTCATGTAATTTTGGTTATTGGGTTCGAAAATCATGAAATTTCTTCAAAAATCATCGGTAATACCCAGATGGACCAAGGAAACTGTGTATTTCCATTACAAATATTAGTCAGGGCTGCTCCTTGATTGCCTTTATCTTCAAATGGTCCACAAATATCCCTTTTTTGGTGATTACATGCCCCAAGAATGATACTTCCTCTATCCAGAACTCACATTTACTATACTTTTCATATAGTTTCTCCCTTCGCCAAATTTTCAGCATAGTATTCAAATGCCCTTCATATTCCTCCTTTCCCTTGGAGTATATCGGAATATCATCAATAAATACTACCAAAATTTTTTTGAGGTAATATATAAAGACTATTCATTAAATCCATGAAAATTTCTAGAGCATTAGTGAGTCCTAAGGGTATCACTATGAACTAATAGTCTTCATACCCCATTCAAAAGGTAGTCCTAAGAATATATTCCTTCCTCGCCTTTAATTGGTGATATCTTAACCAAAGGTACACCTTATAAAAATAACTAGCCCCATGTATTTGATCGAACAAGTAATCTATATGTGGTAGGGGACACTTGTTATTTATCGTGATTTTATTGATATCATGATAATAAATGTAGAGGCACAATGATCCATCCTTTTTCTTGACAAATATGACTGTTGCGCCCCATGGTGAAGCACTTCAGCATATAAAACCCTTATCTAGATTCTCATGTAACTGCTTCTTCAGATATTCCCTCTTAATTGTGTTCATTCTATAATGTTTCTTTAATACAGGTAGAGATCCAAAAATAATTTCAATTAAGAACTCAGCCTCTCAATCAGGATGAACACTAGACAACTCTTCATGGAACACATTAGTGTATTCCCTTGCAATTAGCATGTCTTCAAGCATGATTTTCTCTTTTTGTATCAATTATTTGAGCTAGATTTTATTTCTCATAAGGAAGTAATATCCAAAATTGATACAATGATTTTGAAGGATATATATCCTCCTCCTTATACTTGTGTAGAATTGGAGGATGCTTTGAGATGTAAAGTATAATCTCCCTTTTCCAATAGTTGATGTTATATTTATATAATGATAGTCAACACATGTACAGTATAGCATCAAAATCCACCAAAGGGAGTATGGAAATATTTTATGTGAGGTTCAGTACACAAACATTAAATGGGGAGGAGTTATAAACTTTGGAAGAAATAATTTCCCCATTTTTTTCTCACAAATAACTAAACCTCCACATTTTGAGGTGGTGTTTGAATAGTTCTACTAAACATGAAATATATAAAAGAATATATAGAACCATGGTCAAATAGTATGTTAGCTATTATTGAATAAATAATCAGCATACTTGTTTCCAAATCATTTTCAGGCTCCACTTCAGTAGTATTTATAGCATATGTCCTTCCTTACTTCCTTGGAGGTTGTTGTTATTGATTTCCTCAAACAACACTTGGCTTAGGGAAATATTTCACATAATTCCCATGTTCCTTGTAGTTGTAAAACTACACTACAGGTAGAGTGTTGATATAAATTTTCCCTTCTTCATCCACATTAGTGGGATTCTTCATATCCATTTAGAAGTTATTATCCTGATACCCCATTCTTCTACATTTGAATCATTTTCTAGTTCCCTTTAGATAGTTCCCAGGATGCTTCTTCCCACAATTTTAACACATGGGATATTGGGTTTTCTTTCTATCATGGGATTTATCTATTAATCCTCCCATATAGACTCTATTTTCCTCTCTTTTTTCATCGGTCCCATAATACCACTAAGAGTCTCTGATCTCCATTTCAACCTTAAAGTCACAATGAACAATCTCTTCATAGATATCAAAGTCTCAAATCACCAAATCATTTCATAGACTTGGATTTAGTCCACTAAAGAAGTGATCCACCTTGATTTTGGTGTTCATGAAAAAGTCAGAGGTGTATCTTTCTTGTCCTGTGAAGTTTTCTTCATATGCCCCGATAGACTCATCTTCCTTATACTTTGGTCCAAGGAATTATATTTCAATAATTTGACGAAGGGTTCAGGGAAAATATTTATTAAAAAATATATTCTTGAAATATTCCCATTTCATGGAATAAATTTCCTCCTTGGACTTTTTTTTTATTAGTGTCCACCACTGATATGTTTCCCCATCAAAATGATAGATTTCTAGCAAAAATTTATTTTCTTCTAAGCACTAGAGGATAGTAAATATCTTTTCAATGGAGTTAATCCACTATTTCAAAAGGAGGGGATAAGAAGATCCACTAAACATGGGAGGCATTTGCTACATGAATGATTTTATGGAAACATGCTCTATCCTAGGAGGAGGTAATTCCACATAATTAAATTTATTGTTCATAACTTGATCCAGTTGATCAAGTACTATCATGAAGTTTTAATCAACTGTTCCCATCATATTTGGAATATCATTAGGTAAATCATCACATTACCAATCACATTGATTATTGTCATGAGTTCTTCTATTCCCATCCATTAACTAAGAAAAATAAAGTATAATTATGGGGCTTGAATACTTAACTAATAAGCATAATAAAATGAAACTTTGAATATTAAAGTATAAACTTATAAAGGAAAAGTATATCCTAACATGTGATTCCCTAGGTTTAAATCTAGGTTATCCATGATCTATTTCCTAAAATATATTCTTATGGGTATTTTTTTATTCCCTTAATAATGGTTTTTGATGAGCTTATGAATTTACCAAAGCATATCCCTCGGGATTTTCAAACCATGTGCATAGTAAGGCCCATTTTTATGTACTAGGTTATCTCAATTCAGGCCCAGAACACATTATTGGAGTTGTTACTCCTAGGTACACCTATTCTAGAACCACGTCCACTTATAGTATCCATATAGGGATTTATTTTCTTGATAAACCAATTACTCTATACTAACCAAAATTAAGGGATGTTTTCATACTTATTTTTATCCTTAGGGTTATTAATAAAGTGATATGTTCATAGTCTCCAAAAATAAATATACCTTCCTTTGATACCAACTATAGAGACCCTATCCTTTTACACATATCATTATATTATTTTAAGTATAATTAAACATCAAATTACAACTCAAGGATCTTAAAGTCAAATGTCTTGGATATTGAGTACATAATTAAAGATCATGATTCCAAAATAAGAACAACTTTTATTTAATCTTAATAAAGAGATCCTAACCTCCTTTGATCCCTTACATCTTCATAGGATAACCTGGGGGAATACATGAAAAAACGGATGAGCTAAAAATCTCAGTAAGGAAGCAAACATTAAAATAAAGCTTAGCACAAGGGTTATAAGGCATAACATAATGATATAAAAAGGCATAAAACATGGTTAAACATATGGAATCATAACATATAAAACATAGGATAATATAATCATGAAATCATAGTAATGTGGTAGAAACATACAACATGAAATTATCATAAGTAAAATCTCATTTCACATAGAGGATCATGAGTCAAGGCTAACCACCAAGACCATTTCACATGGAGCATGAGTTAAAGCTAACCACCAAGACCATTTCATATGGAGTATCATGAAACTAAAAATTACCCAATTCATTAGAGAACTATCTAGGCACACCATTCAGAAAATTTTCATGTATGTATGTTCCACATGAATAATCGTATATAAGTAATCAAACATAAACATATGGGTTACCCATGGTAAGAATTGGGTATCATAATCATGTCAAAAGGCATAACATAAGGGAATGTCATAATAGTGTCCATCAAAGAAAGGATTTAAACCATAAATGGAAATTAATAAGTTAAAATAGACATATATCATGATAATTTATGTTAAACTGATGTGAATACATGTAAAAATAGTGTTTAAGAAACTTTAGAAATAAAACATTTTAGTACAGTTTAAGGAAAATATTAAAGATTGTTTAAAACAGAAAAGGCATAATTGTTTGTATGAAACCATAAATGAACCAAGATATATTTTAATGATAAAATTATTTATTTTAATAAAATAATTTCGGATTAAAACATATTATGTATTTAACTTGAAAATGGGTAAGAATTCAGGAGGTTCCCTTGAATCGGGTTTGATTTTTGGGAAGATTTGATAAGGGAACCTTATTAAAATATGTATTACCCCATCAAAGAAGGATGATATGATCTGGATACATGATATTAAAACATATAAAAATAATTTATAATAATCAAATAAAAAAATAAATTTTATATTGGGAAAATAGAGAGAAAACGTAACTTAGAGGAAATATGGAGGTTCGAAAAGGATCCCTTACATTGTGTCTGAAAAGATTCTTCACTTGATCTTAATGTCCTAAATAATCAAATTATAATCATTAATTAATAATTCTATAAAATTTTATACATGTAATTAATTTAATATAATTTTATTAAGTTCATTTATGACTTTTTTTATGAGTTATAGTGTTCAATTTCATCGTTTGGGAGTGTTTGTTTTCTTAGTTTTCATGATCGGTTCTCTTGTATATGAGTATGGAATTTCATGGGTATAATTATCAAGAATTGAAATTATATGTTATTAATAAACAAAAATAATTCTAATTGGTCTTATATATTACTTTTTTTCTAGATATGAGGATGAATCATTAGATAACATGTTAATGATAATCGTTTAGATTAATTTTAGCAATTTTTCGATCACAATGAACTCGTTTTGTTTTATCATTTAGTATTATGTATATATGTTAGTTTTAGAATATAAAAATGGATAAAAAATAAATTTTAAAATATGATTCATCCATTATAATGGTTTTAAGACTATATTTGAAGGAGATAAAGTAAAATTAAAATTTTTCATCTACAAAAGTGATAAATCAACACCTCAAGGATGATGGGTTCATTTTTAGAATAAAAGGGAGGGGAGAAGGGGTTTTATAATGAATTATTAAATTATTATAATAAAATTATAGTATTTTTAAATTAGTAGAGTTATAATTTCATTTGGATTATTTGAGGTGATGAGATATTAAGAAAAGACAAGAACTTGAAAAGAAATTAAAAGAAAAGAAAGAGGAATTTACCTCTTGAATTTATCCTCATTGAGAACCTATGTAACGACCTGGACCCGAACAGCCACCCAAATGGTTCCAAATGGGTCGGTTGTCACTACCTTAGGCGCACCTCCCCGAACGCCAAAGGTTTCCGACTAGCAGCGAGGGTCTTATAAGTATAGTGGGGAGGCTATACCCTCTCGGAGGATAATAAAATGGTACTGGTCCAAGTATAATACTAAAATATGCAGCAGAAATAAATGACTCAGAAGACTTGAACCAGACCCGCAGAGCGAAAGAATATCCAATATCAATAAACTAGCAGAAACAATATATAAAAACAACAGCAGCGGAAGGTAAACACAACAGAATGTTGAACACCAATTGTAACTACTAAACAAACCAAGCATGCATCCATAACAATTCAATATACAAAAAGGCGCCAATGGCTAACCAACTACAGCTACATAAAAAATAAGCATGCTCATATAGGAAAGGAAGAAAAAAAAGTGAACTCCATCTAGGCAAGACCTCAAGGTCCATACCATCTCCATGCAATAGCTAATGCAACCCAACTCCTAAAGCTGGCCTCTTTCCTGCACGTAAATCCATAAAGTCTGTACACATCCCAAAGGGCCCGTGTAGGGTCTGAGATGAATATCAGTAGGATAACACCCAATGGTGCATACCTAATATAAATTTTTAAGCAGACATGCATTTATAAGGAAAACAATAAATAGTATAATGCATAAATAAACACAAACTCCACTGGTGCTCAACAGCCACCGTGGAGTGTCACCTGCTTCGACCAACGCCGGAATCTCTATTGTGTAACCTGGCACCATGTGCCACCTGACACCTCATGTCTCAAGTACTAACATCCCAAACACATGCCCAAGGAAAATGGAAACCCATAACCAAGTACCTCCTGACACCTCGTGTCTCAAGTACCGACGTCCTGAAGGAATGCCCAAGAGGTAACCCGGAGGAACAGCGATACCTGTCCTCAAATAAGAATATGGAGGGACAGTGATATCTGCCCTCAAATAAGTAACTGGAGGGACAGAAATATCTGCCCTCAAATCACGGCGAGCCTCAGCCCCCAACCTGATAGCCTCAATGCTATCTCCTGAAGGCTCCTCACCTTCCACGTGGCTTTCTACGGCAAGAACCCCCAACAAAAATACCTAAACCGCATCTATGGGGGCCTCTACCCACACGAGTGGTCAAAACCACCTCATCACGGAGTATCTATGTGTGCACACTACTCAAAGTTCTGGGTGAGCGGTAATCACCAAAATAGTACCTAATACACTACACATCTAACACCTCGTGTCCCTACGACCATGTTGCTCAAGTCAGATGGCCTAGCCATCTAGGTAACCCGGGTCAAGCCCAACCTGACAGTCCAACTGCCTCAAACCAACGTCCATGATTCCCAATCTCGTGGTACAAACCACCCAAGTAACCTGGGCAAAGCCCCAATCTATGATCAACATCACTCAACAAAATATCCTGGCCACGCCCAACATAACTAAATGGTTCAACACAGTCAATATCACACATTGCATATATATACTCGAAAGCATCACTTTAAACAGGCAATCACTACACAGTCAAATTGCACTACACATGTGTTGTCCCATACTAGCACCTAAGGGCTTGAATGCCTTAAACAAATTAATAACATGTTTTAACAAATCAAAACTCAGTAGTTTAAACAACAATTCACTTTATACCCATTTCGACACCCCCGGCCGAAATGCCTCAAACAAGCAATAGCCTCGAACCTAGCCTCACTCAATTACAAATAGGTCAGTGAATACCCAGAGGCATCCCACAATGCAGATAATTAATTAAAAAAAATTAAACAGGGTTTTTCTCGATACCAGACATCACGCCTGAAGGTCGTAACCCCCAAAATTCTACAAAAACATGAAAGAAGGTATGAACCACCTACCTTGTACTAGTACGATGTTACTCCTCCGATGGAAACCTCCAATTAGGTCTAAAACGCAATAGATCTACAAAAGAATCAAAACCACTCAAACCCCAACAACTAGTTCTAGAACATAAATCAAGAAGAACGGCTCAAGGGGAATCAAGGCCTTACCGAGGGGGTTCCAACGCATCAAACGGTGTTCGAAACGGAGTTCGGACGGAGATCCGAGAGGAGGAACAAGGTCCGGCCAGCTCTCCCCGCGTAGTCCACGAGTGGAAGAAGAAAAGAGAGAGAAATAGGAAATCTCGGGTGGGCCGGAACTTATAAACCCTAAATTTAAGGGGCTGCACGGTTAATGCGCACGGTTTAGAAAAATGTGTGCCAACCGTGCAGTAGGAACTGCCTAACCCTGGAACTTCGCACGGCCTACCCGAATGGTTTGACAAACCGTCCACGGCCCGTGCGGAGCCCTCTGTCTCCCCCAGGGTCCTTGCACGGCTTTTCTGCACGGTTTGTCAAACTGGGCGCCAACCATGTGCACCTCCATTACCTCCCCAAAATTCAAAAGTTTAATCCAAAATTTTCCAATTCTCTAGTTTTCTCAGAGATGAGTCAAAAATTCAAATAGGGTCTGGATTTTGACCCGTTCCAAAAACTCGGGTTCTTACAACCTATTTAGGTAAAAGGTTTTGGTCTTTTTATGAGACCAAGAGCTCATAGAATTGAGGTAGGGGATTGGTAAGAGTATTGGGAAGAATTTGGACAAGGATAAAAGCTTGGTAGGTGTAAGGAAAAGATGTTGTGAGGGTGGTATTTATAATGGAGGAGAGGAGTGTTTTGTCATTATTTTATTCATTAGTTTATTATTTTTCATCAATACTATGAATTGTTTGAAAATTATATATAAATATATTAAAATAATGAAGGGAAGTTCCAGATTATGGTTCTTACATAATATATGAATCAATTAATAGTGTATTTAACTTATAATGTATATATACTCTAAATTACCATATTTCACTATTCACCAAAAATTCAAGTATTTCAAAAAAATCCCAAAAATTCACCCAAAAAAATTTCAATGTATAGAATTAAAAAATAAAATAGATTTTATAAAAAAATCTTAATATAAAATATTTAATTTTTAATTAAAATCACCATCTAATCAAAAAATGTAGATTTGAAAATTATAACTAATTTTATAACACTTTGAAAAATTAAATAATTTCTCAAAAAATTATCTTAAAATGATAAAACAAAAAATATTAATTTATGAATAAATTTTATGAAAATAAATTTTCTTTTAAATTATAAAATTAATCATAAAATTTTAGTTAAATATTTATGACTTATAAAATACCAATACTTAATTAATAATTTGTAAAACATTTATTTACTTAAACTATGATATAATTATATCATATTTTCATTTATAAGACACCCAAAATTTTTAATACTTTCATAGGTAAGTTTACTATTCTATTTTCAGGTTTACTATTCATAAGGTTCACATTACTACTACAAAGGTCAAATTACTATTTCATCGGTATAGGTTCTTTAACTTCTATAAATACTTCTTATTTCATTCAATATTCACTTAAAAATTTTGCATTGTGTTATTAATATAATTTTATGTGATTTATATTATATAAAATAATTGTAAGAAAGGAATATTCATTGATAAAATTTTGGGTCATTATAATATCTCTCAGGAATGAAAACCGGTAGAAATCTTGGATCATGGAGAGAAAGTACTGTGGAACACGGCCACTCACCTAGTTAAAGTTCTCTAGAGGAATCATAAGTTTGAGGAAGCAACAAGGGAACTCAAATATGTAATGAGGAATAAGTAACCTCATTTTTGCATCATATTAATGAAATTTAAAGGGTGAAATTCTATTAAGGGGGTATAATTTAACACATAGTAATCATAGTACATATTTACCTTTAAATAAATATGATATTTTTTATTGGTTTTTATACACAAAACACTGAACTGAAATAAAAAATGTCTTATTTTATTATGGTTAAGAATTACAATACAAAATTAAATACATTAGAGAATAAATAAATGAAACTTAATTAGAAAACCTCATAAATTAATGAAATTACAAGTAAATAAAAATATTATATGGTTAGAATTATCATTATAATGATCTACTAAGAAGATAATATTCGAAATAATTATTACAGAATGAATACAACATGTTATAATTATGATAAACATATTGAAAAATAAATATAAAATATAATGGATGATTATAGAGATTTATGAAAGGCTTTATATAGAAAAGTAATATGATAATTATATATATGGTCATTAGTTATATGGTTGATAGACATATGGTTATTGGATATATAGTCATTGGATATATTATTTTGAATATACCTATATCCAACAGGTAAATTGAATTTGTGTATTTTTTAGTGACAATTTTAAAATGGTATTATTTTAATATAATAAATAATTTCAAAATGAAATAAATGGATAATAATTAATTAAAATGTTTTATTATAAAAATATGTATTTTTTATTTGTTATATATTATAATTATTAGTTTAAATAAATATTTTATGTTTTTATAAAATTCATAAAAATATTATAAAGCCAATGGATTTATAAATTTTAATTTTTATAAGATAAATTATTTTAATGGGATTTGATTAAAATCATTTATTGTTAAAAAAATGATATTTTTCAAAGAACGGTTTTTCCTAAGTGTGTGTCGTATCTTAATTAATCACTTTTAAAGGATAGTTCTAAAAAATAGTAATGTTTTTAACTATAAATATATGTATTAATATTTTTTTATTAGTAATTTATATAAAATAAGATTAAGAACACTTCATGTTAAAATAACCTATTTTTTTATAAAAATAATTATTTCTATATATTTTTGTTTTAATTTAAAAGATAATTTTATCATATTTAGAAATTTAATTAGATTAAATAGTGTCCAAATTTTTAATTATCATTTAAATGTTAGGAAGTATGGTTAATTTAATTTTTAGGCATAAAAATAATTTACCAATGGAAAATTTAGTCGTCATTGTAAAGGATAAAATGTATTAAAAGGGATAAATTAAGTGGTAAAACCTAAAGTATCATAACACATTATCTAAAAATGAGTGTACTATGAAATTATAGAACAAAAATTATCCATTTTATATTAATTTCCCACTTTGGATCCTCTTTCCATGTAAAAAATATATTCCTTACACATTAAGAAATGGTTATTTTCAAAAATTACACTCAAACTCACCAATAAAAGGACCCCTATTATCCCCACTTAAACCCACACCTTTATAATTTTTTATCTTTAATAACTACCCAAATTATCTCTCTAAGAATCCTATACTATGTTTGGTAACATCTAGTCATAATAAGGAGTCACAAATCTCTCATTTTCAAGAGGCAATGTTGGATAAAATTCAAGTCTTCAACATAAGTCTTATCCTCTTCTTGATCATTCTTGTTTATCTTATTCAAATGACTATTATTAAATATTATTTATAATTTGATAAAAAAACAAATCATTAATATTACAAATAAGTTATATTATTATTATATAATAACATTTTCTAACTCGTTCAATTATTATTGCATTTTCTTATTTGGGTCGGTTTTACCACCTACATGGACGATGTCATGATGTTTACATTATGAATAATAGAGAAAAATAAAACATTATTAATATTTTGTAATAATTATTGATTTGATATTTTTAAATAATTCCATAATGGTAATATTTAAAAGTATATTCACTAAAAAAATTAACTCTTTTTTCATTTAAATAATCACCAAAAATTATATTTTTAATAATTCCTTGTGAACCTTCACCATAAGATTAATGAAATGGATGTGTGACATCAGAACTATATAAAATAAAAAAAACTATATTTTCATTAACATTCTAGTTGTTATTATCCAATGATCATGAATTAAGTTTTGGACCTATAAAAATGAATCTTGTATGGAATAATAGAACAATAAACACCCAGATATTAACTTTAATAATAAAAAATTAATATCTTGGTCATAAGAAGTTAAAAAAATGGTATTAATTAAAATAATTCTTAAAAATGTTCTTATACATGTTAGTAATAAACATAAATTTATTATAAATAGATTTATAACATGTCCAAACAGGAAGAAATTTGAGGTAATGGTTTGTTTTCTAATCTCACTTTGGAATTAAAATTTTCATTTTCTAAATTCTTATTTAGTGAATTGTACATAATTTATCTTTAATATCCTAATTTATTTTCTTCTTCACTATATATTTCTGGATTTTACATGACTCCTTATCATTTTACCTCCCTTGGGATCAAAATTTAACTAAAATGATGCTTGAAAGTAGATCTAGACTTATCTCTTCTTTTTGGTTAAGAATCTTTCTCCTTAATGTCCAAGTTTTTCATATGTCTTTATACCTACTTCTATGATATATTAAGGTCGTTATCTTTTTATTTTGACTTCCATTATAAAATTTTTTAAGGAATATTTTTTTATTTTTTTCTACATGGTTACTTTCTACCACTATTATCTTATGTTTTATTTATCAATCATCCTTTACATGTTTTCATGGTTATATAAATTAATTTTTATTAACTTTATCATTATTTTTCTAAAAAAATATTTTAAAAATTATTTCCCTATAAAATAAATGTAAGGGATATTTCTTCTTATTTTTCAAAAAAAAATCTAATACTCTTATAAAGTGTTTCACATTTATATCAATAAAAATTAATTTTTTTATGCTTCACTGAGGATATTTTTTAATGGTATCATCAAATTTGTTTCTTTGGATAGCCTATGGTCATGTCTTGTGGAAATATTTATGAAACTCATTTATCTCTCTTGATTTAGTTATGTTTTGATAGAATTAATAATTTTTTCATGTTTATGTGGTATACGTATGTATGGTTTTTCATTATATAATAGGTGGTATGGAAATTATATTTCCCTTTAATGGATTTAGTAAATATTTATATCTAATGAGATTATATATAAAGGATTGGGGAGTGAACCAAATCCACCATGGGAATATATTCACTATGTGATGATGGTATTGGGATTAATCCTTAACATAAGAAACGATTTTCAATGATTATTTATGTTACACATTCTTATTCCACATTTCTATATTGTACCATATTCATATGTAATGTTTTCATAGAACATGATAGTTTACTCATTTTCCACACTCCTATGACCAATTTCTTATGATATTCAAAAATCCATGTTTTATAAATAATTATTCATCATCTATGTCTTATTATATATGGTTTTCTTATATTGTGTTCATGCACATTAATTATTTTCTCAAAATCACATGTTCAGCTTATGCTCACTTAAAATCTTCTATTAATATCTCTTATGTTTACCTTTACTGAGTGTCTGAGCTCACCATTTTCTTATGTATCCATTCCATATAAAATAATGAGGATTACTCTGAGTTATATTTCTATAAGGATATCATGTGTGGATAATGTTGTGTGATATGTTGAATACTTGTTATAAAATAATATCTTTATGAGGAAATATCCAAAGTCACTAAACCAATAGGTTTTGTGGTGTGATTTATTATTCATTATAATGAATATTCATTGAAAATTATTTCATATTTATGTATGTTATAGTTTGGTCATCTCACTCCTTACAAAGTGAGGTTCATGAAAAAATTAAATATTTATTGTAATTAGAAGTTTAATTCTACACTATTAGTTCATTAATATTAAATTTTACATTTTACTAATTTTTAGTAATTTGAAAATATCACTAGTCATAGAAGGTATTTCACAAGGTTTTATTTGAGAAAAATATGTTAACTAAAACTGATTTTTCATCTATGTATGTATATTAATTTTGAATTAGTTGGAACAATATTTTCCTTGCAAATATTTATAGTGTTTCTTATTTTGAAATTATGGTTTCCAAAACGTAGTGTCATCATCAAAAAGAAGCATTAAATATATCTATTTTATTTTAGGATTCATTTATGTGATTATCATGACAAGAATAATGATATATTTTATCAAGGTTAGTTTTATTACAACTCTAATATATTAAACCAATATGTTATATTTCTAATTTTATAATATTTTATATATTTGTATTTTTTTATGACACTACATTTTATTCAAAAAACAACATAAACCATCTTTGAGAATTATTTTCAAACTATTTTAACAATATGATTAATTTTTATGTATTTAGTTAAAAAAATGTATGTGTATTTTCTTTGTAAAATATGTTTTAGTATATTTTGAAATGAGTTTTTATCATCAAGTCAGTGTTGATAATGGTGGTTATCTTTGGTTTTCATGTTCATAGGGAATGGGGTATATTGTTGTTAAAGATTTAAAAAATTCATTATATTTTCATGTTTTTTATTATATTAATGGATGTAGAAATTATCTTCTAATGTTGGTTATTATGATAATCAGTATTATAAGTTTGTTTTCAACATTAGTTATTTCAATAACCAAAAGTTCGATTATATATGACATGTAGAGGAATTTCAATTTCGATATGAATAATAAATTATGTTCAAAAAATAATAATGTTAGTTTTTATAACCAACATCAATGCCTTGTTTTTATCATCGAGGGAATAAATGTCACTTTTTAACTGATGTCAAAAGAAAAAAATAAACCGAAATTAAAGGGTTATTTTTCTAGTTGTTTTCTCATTTTTTCTCAATTCCTGGGATAAGAAAATATTAGATAATAACATTATAATTATTTATCTTAGCATGGCCATGAATATAGTAAAAACTCAACTAATATTCATTTTTATATAACCTACCATATGGATGGACACATCATATCTTGGTTAATCAAATCCCACTTCTTGATTATTATCACTCTCAATTACCTTATGCTATGTGAAATACTCAAATGACTTATCAATGTATAAAACTTCACAAGTAGGGAACCTATTTGACAACATCATTTCAAAGGATTTATAATCAATGTTCACTTGAGTAACACAAATGACATACACTCATTAGGGTTTGGCCTTATGGAACCAAGACCTAGTAAATGGGGGATATAGAATCTTGAGGAAAATGAGCACATGAAATTCCATGTGGTATATAAGTGAGTCAAACAAGATACAAGTTCACAAACATATATCTCATTAGTGATCAATTGTATCTTTGTACAGAATATCCTGCTCATATTAATCATAACATATCATTACACACCAATATGATGATCATCAATGAGGGATAATGTGGTCATACATATATTCCAAGATGTTGTTATAATATCATCTCTTATATTCCACACATCAAACATAAATGAATGACAAAGTATGGTCATACATGATACAAAATCTACCTAAGTCAACAACACTTGATTGGATTTACCAACACTAACACATGGATCAGGGGGAAGATGAATAAGAGAAAGTAACGAGTTTGTTTTGGAAATAATTTTTATTGGGAGAAAGAAAATCTTGAAGGAGGAAGAGGAAGACGATAGGGAAAAATAAATAGTACTTTTACATTTTTAGTTATCAACATTTGTGGTTACTAATAGACACCGAATTCTTGTAATTAATAATGCAACTATTTGAGACTGCCAAAAGGTAGTTGTTAGTTTTCCCCTATAGTAAAATTCATTTATCTCATAGTGCTAAGATAGTTTTTTAAACCGGATCCAAATCCAACACACTTTTGACATCAAATCTGGATTATCATATACTCAATTCCAAGTAAATAGGGTCTAATAACACTACCATAGATCGGTGTAAATTCAGTGTCAGCATTTATCAGCGCTAAATAGAAAGTGTTGATAAAAGGGGAACCTTTATCAATGCTAACTAAAAATGTTGATAAAGGTAACTTTTATCACTGCTAAAAAAGCGGTGATAAAGGTGTACCCTTTATCAGCACTTTTTTTAGCGTTGATAAAGGTTGGTCTTTATCGCTATTATTCTTAGCACAGATAAAAATAATAATAAAAAAATTATTAATATATATATAATTATTATATTTATATTCAAAAATAATGTTTTCTTATATACATTAATTAAAAAATTCATGCTTATAATTAATATAAATATGATATATTAATATTTTTTTTATAATTAAAATATATGTATAATGTTTTAAAACAAGTCTTTATAAGATTATAAATATATATATATATAATTATAAAATTATCATAAATTTTTGTACATAATAAATATTTTTATTATATTTATAATTTTATATATTTATATATTAATAAATATTTATATTTATATTTATATTTATATTTATATTTATATAAAAATATTTATAAATATATTTACTTATAATTAGAATTATAAATATATATATATTTAAATAACTATAAAATTATAATAAGTATTTTTAAATAATATATATTTATTATATTTATAATTATATATACTTATATATTAATAAATATAAATAATTATATATATATATAATTATATAAATATATATAACTATATAAATATATTAATAATTATATACTAATATTTATAAATATATTTATTTATAATTATGATTATAAATATATATATTTATATATATATATATATATATTTATATATTTGTAAATAATTTTATATATAAAAATTTATCAAATTTATATTAGTTAAAAAATTTACTAGTTTATTTATATATATTGATTAAAAAATGTGTATATAATTAAAATAAATATAATATTTTAATATTTTATTTAAATAATTATATAATATATAAATGAGTATATTTATTTAGATATATATTTATATTGGTATTAAATAATTTAAAATATATGTACATGTATGTATTTCTGTGTGTGTATATACATGTGTGTGTGTACATGTGTGTGTAGATGTGTATGCGTACATATGGATGTTTTTAATTTATATAAATGTTAAGAATTCAATTTTTAATGTTTTTTATAATTTATTTAATTTAATTTATTCATTTATTATTATACATTCATTAATAATGTTAAAAATATATTTAATTATTTTGTAATATTTATTTATATATTTATTTATTTACTATATACATGTAATATTTTCAATATGTTTGTAGTTTAAATGAATAATATTTATTTGTTTGTATTTATTAAGTTTTAACATTTAAAATCTCTTTTAAATTTATACAAATAACTTATTTAAATGAATTTTTTAATAATTGTGTAATTTAAATATTTAATTATACAATTATAAATATATATAATTTTTTTAAAAAGTATTTACGAAATTATAAATAAATAAATAAATATTTAAATAATTATAAAATTATAAAAAATATATTTATCATATTTATAATTATATATTAATTTGTATATATATATATAATTGTATATAAAAACTTTTTAAATATATTTTTTTATAATTATAATTATAAATATATATATTTATTTATTTAAATAACTATAAAATTATAATAAATATATTTAAATAATAAATATTGTTTTTATATTTATAATTATATATATTTACATATTTATATATTTATATAAATATACCAAAGCAGTGTGAACCATGAGGTATAATTATATATATATATATATATATATTAGGTTCTTGGGGGTACAATCTCATTCAAACACACACACCACACACATAGTACGGAAAGGTAGGTCATAGTCCCCCCCCCCCAGGGGATAGCCCACTGATTTATTTAGTACATTGCTCGTAGGCCCAGTGGGTATGAACCCCATAACATGACCTGAAATCCCAGTTTAGCATCATGTCTGCATCATCATGCCTGCATGACCAGGCCTGCGTCACTGTAATAGTACATACGCCCACCCGGATTTGAACCCGGGTCTGATAAAAAATTACGAGGAGCTTTTACCACTCGGGTAAACCCCCAACTGTCGGTATAATTATAAAAATATATAGAAATTACAATAAATATTATTAAATATATTTATAATAATATAGAAATATTTTTAAATATATTTATTTATAATTATAATTATAATTATAAAATTACAATTGTTGACGCTCCTTTCGTCACAGAATCTAAAGATCGGAAAAGGGGAATATCTGAGCTCAATGTGATTCATCCTTTGAAGAAACATCAAAAATCGAAAAAGGGATGAACAAGGAGAACATTGCCCATAGGCCGCGCAAGTTCTCTCATGGTCGCGCAAGTACACTTGCGCGCCGCCTAGTGGTCGTGCAAGTACTTGCGCGACGCCTTATGGTCGTGCAAGTGACTTGCGCGACTAAGTGATAACCGCTCGGTAACCGCCCAGGGCCTTCTTTTTCCTATAAATAGACCCTATGGGCCCCCCATTGGGGAGGATCTTTTTCCAGAAACTCGAATTGAAGCTCCCGATGCCCAAGTCTCTTCTCAAAGCTTCCGGAACACTTCTAAGGTAATTTCTTACCTAGAACGGAAGATTTAAAGAGAAGAAGGAAGGCCTAAGTGTTGAAACTCGTCAACACTTGCGCGCCGACTTATTCCTTCAACAGAACTTGCACGTCCCTTTTTTGGATGAACCTCAAGAGGATTCTAAAGGGATTTATAAAGAGTCGCTCAAATATTCTAATGGTATTTTGAGAATCGTGCAAGTACCCCTCATGTCGCGCAAGTATACTTGCGCGACGAATACTTGCGCACCGCACCAATACTTGCGCGCCGCCGCAATACTTGTGCGCCTTTCAAGACTTGCGCGCCCCTACCTTTTTGGGTGCCTATCTTGCCCATTTTACCCCTCTTAATCCATCACACCTTTCCTTTTCAAGATTCAGTCTTCAAGACACTCTTCAAAGCCATTTATGGCGTGATTTCTTGATTTGACTTCCTTATCTGAAAGGAATTCTATGGAATATCTCTCAAAGTCTAGTGATTTAAATATCCTTATGTCACTAAATATGGAGAGTTCATTCATTCAACCTCATCCTTTAAGATGAGAGAATCCTAACCTGGGTCTCCTTTTCAGGAATAATCCCCAGTTATAAATCCTTTAATCTGGGCATCTTCTCAGGAGTAAGCCCCAATCTCAAACATGGGCATCCTTCTTAGGAGTAAGCCCCAATCTCAAATGTGGGAATCCTCCTCAGGAGTAAGCCCCAAACCTTAATCCCTAACCTGGGTCTCCTTTTCAGGAATAAGACTCAGTCATAATCTTGGGCTTCCTTTTCAGAAGTAAGCCCCAAGTCCCTTAACCTGGGTCTCCTTTTCAGGAATAAGACTCAGTCATAATCTTGGGCTTCCTTTTCAGGAGTAATCCCCAAGCCCCCCTTAAATTTCTCTTAACCAGTTCTAATTTACCCTTGATTTGGGTTTCCTTTTCAGGAGTAAAACCCAATCATAAGTCCCCTCCTAACTTGGGCATCCTCCTTAGGAGCAAGCCCCAAGATTAGAGTATTCAAATCTCCATAAAGCACATATACCTTTATGGACCCTGTTCCTGGATTTTCTCCCTAAAAGTAAATCCTAAACCTTCATCTATTTGGGCAGTCATACATACATAAGCCCCAAAAAATTTCTTATGATTGCATCTTTCATGGCACAATTGTCTAATTTTTACCAATACCTCTTGTTTCTCACACCGAGCATGACTCACGTGAGCTTAGAGTGTAAAAGTAATTATGACATTCTTCTTTGAGCCATCAATCATAAACATCATACTCCATTTCTCGAACTACGTGGGTTCTGATTCCTTTTCCAAAACAAAGGATACGTAGGTAGCCCATTTATGGGTTCGATCCCAACTTTGAAATAATCCATGTCTTTCTGAATGACGATAAACTTCAAGTTCCTCACTGAGTGGCTTTAAAACCAGCCCGGTCATCATAATGACCAAGAGACTTTTATAAATGTTTCGAAGGATACCATTGACCAAGAATCTCTAAATAGATACAAATGATTCTCTATTGATGAAGAACCTCGAATACATATAAAATATTCTCTAAATTTCTTGCATATTTAATCATTGATTGTTAAAACTTAAGGAAAGCTCATTTTATACTTGGTAATGTAATAAGGATTCACGAACATAACTTAAATATACAAAGAGAGTCCCGGAGTAGACAATAATTCCCCTCAAAAAGGTGTGATGAGTCCGACCTCCCATCCTCTCGACCAATGCAAATTCCTAAGCCTCATTAGTCCACAAACTAATGAGCGCCTACCTTTGGAAAGTAGGTCCAAACGAATGTGGAATCATTGGATGTTTCCGGTTCTACGAACAAACCCGTTAGAAACCGATCGGAACGTTTGAATCTCTCGTCCAGGAGGTCATTCCCGAAATCCGTGCGAAACAACAATAAATATATTTATTATAATTTTATAAATATATATATTTATATATTAATATATATATATATATAATTATATAGATATAGAAATTTGTTTATAATTATATACAAATATTTTTAAATATATTCATTTATAACTATAATTATAAATAAATTTATATATATTTAAATAATTATAAAGTTATAATAAATATATTTATTATATTTATAATTTTATAAATATATATAATTATATGAATATATTTATAAATCTGTAAAAATATTTATAAATATATTTATTTATAATTATAATTTTAAATATATACATATATTTATTATATATATAATTTTATAAATATATATAATAATATAAATAAATTGTTAACATTAGATCTTCATCAGCATTAAAAAAATACTGATAAAGAGGAGTTTTATCGACCCTTTCGATATTAGCGTTGATAAAACTTCTCTTTATTAGAGCTTTGTGGAAAGCACTGATAAAAGCCTTGTGGGTTCTTATAAAAAGAACCCTAATAAAGGGGTGTCGCCACTCACTCCTTCAAGCTTTCACGGAACCAGATCCCCATCACCACTGCCAACATTGTCACTGAATCCTAATACCATCGTCGGTCGATATTCATGATGAATCGATCTCTCCAAATATAATGTATGTGCCCAATTTATCTTGTTAGCCCACTTCAATCTCACAATTTCTTCACCTCATCAAACCCAACTACGGCATGCACGTCTTCAGTTCTTCTCGGTGAACATAATGAATAGCCCCTAAAACAACCATCTCTGCTGCCTCTGTCTCTCGTGTTCTACATGCAACGGCTGCCACAATTTTCATCCCTTCTTAACCACTGACCATGTCAAGTAGTCAACCTTCACCACTCAACACCTAGAGCCCCGCCACCAGTCCTCCCATCGATGCATGTTGAACTCACCGTTGACCCACATCGGACTATTATCAATTCGTGCCTCCATCACTGCCATGATGATCTGGCACCACTCTGCATCGGATGATGTCAACAATTATGGCCCCCACATCTCTATCCTTGAATCCTCACCCAAAGTCACACCTAACACCCATGTGATGCTAATCAGTTATGGGATTCCCATCATTGAAAAGGATGGGGAAGGTGACCAGTCTCCTATCCCCATACTTCTCCATCCTCTCCATTTTTATTCCCCTTACTATTCATGCTATAGTCCAAAATATAGGGTGTAGGGATAATTGATTTTTCATTTTTTTCATGGGACTAGCATGTGTGATCTCTCTTACGGGTTTCTTGGACTCGATTGGTATAGAGTTGGGCCTCCCTTATTGAATGTAGTGAGTTGTAACTAGGTTTTCCCCATGCTTATATCTATAATTTTGGATCAGTTGGACTTTTGATAAAGAAATTAATTATGTTAGTGGAATCCATTGGATTAAAGAAAGGTTTACCCTCAATTTTCAATGAATTTTAAATATTTTTATAATAAAAATATTTGTTTTAAATTGTTTTTCAATTTCTTTGTGCCCTATGTGTTTGTTAAATTTCTTGAATAACCCTTATGAAGGAAGTGTGTAATTTAAAAAGGTTCTCTGGTCTTCAAAAATAATTTTCAATTGGTTCTTAATTTTTACTTTGAATTTCATGTAATACTAGAAATCCAAAGAGTCGATAAAGTGTTTCAAGTTTAGTTTTGAATAAAAAATTCATGGTATGAAAATGCCTTTTGACATATTCAAAGTGTTTCAAGTTTATAATTTTATAGTTTTGTACAATTTTAAATTTATATACTTTTATAAATTTTATATTATATCATATTATACTAATATAATTTTATAATAATTTTTTATTAAATATTTATACTTTTATAATTTTAATCATTTATAAATTTATAAAATTTTATAAATTGTATAGTATATCATATTTACATATATAGTTTAAATATAAAATTTTATTAATTATTTATACTTTTATATTTTTATAGATTTATAAATTAATATACAATTATAGTTTTATTCATTACAAATTATTATACTTTTATACTTTCGTAAATTTCACTTTTTTTAAAAGATGGATGGGAAGCAAGAGATTCTCTCTCCTAAGCATGGTGATTAGGGTTTTCTCGGTATAGCGGATCCTTCTCTTATTCCTTTGGATGAATCATTTCTCAAAAATGGCATATTTGACTCCCACAGGTCGTTCGATAATGGTTTGGGAATTTAGGTTCTCAAGCGCGACGAGCCTCTTGTGATGGATGATGGTGCGATTAGATGCACTTTCTCACTCTATAAGGTGTCACCTCCATGCACCATCTGTCGAAAAGGAAACATAGACCATGTGAAGGAAGACCTAAATGCAATTTTAGAGAGGTTAGAAATTATAGAACACTCCATTATTGTGAGTTTTATTTCACTTAGGGGATTTAATCCGCTAAAGATATGGGAGATTACTAAGAGACTTTCAGTAATTTGGGGATTCATGGATTGGAAATGTGTTTCACTAGGTCATGGTTTTTATCATCTCCTCTTCCCTTCTAATGATTTAAATACATGGGCATGGAGATTTGGTTCGATATACTTCAAGATTGGACTTCTTCACATCCAGGAATGGGACAAAAAAATCAATCTTATGGAAGTAAGTAACTCTACTATTTAGCTATGGGTTAAAGTTTATGGTCTGAATTGGGTATTATAGCATCCAAAAATCGTCTACGATATAGCCATGTTGAAAGGTTCTCTAATCAAATTGGATAAAGAAACCGAAGTGTCCAGATTCAGCCACATATCTTTCTTTCTAGTTGAAGTTGATTTGGATTCCACTCTTGTTGATAGAGTCTTTTTATCCACTGATGATGATGAATTGGATTTGAAGATTTTTTATGAAAGAATTCAAAAATTCTTCTTGGAATGAAAGGTCATTGGACATGAAATTTTGAACTGCATGTGATTAATTGTTTTAAATTTTTGTTATGCTCATGGTCATGACATGAACTCATGTCATAAAAGAAACAAGGCACAGTCTTGGTCTGATCTACCTCAGGATGTTGTCAAGATGAAATTGAAATCTCATGTCTTGAATGATGGATTTAAAGACAAGGTGCTTAAATCTAGTGTAAATGGATAGTTTTCCAATGGATCTTCAACTTCAATGACCCCTGAGGAATATATATATATATATATATATATATATATATGAAAATGGCGTTTTAATAGAGTCATAGAACCATATGAAGGCAGTTGTTATACCTGAATAGAAATTTGGCAGCTCACCTAGGCCCTTGGTTGGTATTGATAGAGCTGCAGATGAAGAAGTAGTTTGTAGATTTGTTGGGTCTCCCATGAATTCTGATTTCTTTATAAAATAGGATTCCATTGAGAAATGATCTGGAATTAGTAAGAAACTTTGGTCTAATATTGTCTCTGAGAAAGGAAAAGTGATGGATGTCAGTCAATTTGGCAGTGGAAAATGCACCTTAGTGGCCATTTTAGAGAAGTCTTCCCTAGATGAGCAGGATGTCATGGAATCTAGTGCACAACATATAGCTAATGAACAGATCATGCACGAATAGGAGATTATTGTATGAAATCATAAAGGTCATCAAAATATAGATCTCATAGTGATCAAGGGGGATAAGCATAGCCCGACTAATAAGAATAAGAGTAAAGGAGAGGGATTATTTGATGAAAGGAAGACTAGATCTCCCTCTAAGTCAATATTGGTTGGAATAAATCTTAAAATGGTGAGGTGGGAGACAACTTCAAAATATTTTAGAATCCATAAGCCTCATGATGAGGCTACCAAGAAAATAGACCCTGAACCATATTCACAAGTTCCCACTATTCCAAAGGAAGGCCACTCTGGGAATGACTAGGGAACAAAAATCATGATGTCATTGACAAATCTTGATACTCAGAATAAGATGGATGTGGGAGATACCAATAAATTGAATGTTTATGCTCCTTTTATTATGGAGGACATGTCACATATAGTAAATTAAGGGCACTCTATAGAATCTGTGGGTATTAACTCTATAGAGCTGGCTACAATGGAAAGTTTTATAGGGAAAATGATCTAGAAGGGACATGGAAGCAATCCAAGTCATTCAGATGAGGACGTCATCTAAAAATTCATGGAATATGGTGTGGTCATGATGAATAGTATTCCACAAAAAAGTATAAAAACTAGAGGATATGGAAATCATAATGCATCAAGCGTAAAGTGATAGATTTTATAGCAGGGGTTGTAGTCGTGGTTATGGTAGAGGATGTGGTCATGATGATTGTGTAACATCCCAGGTAAATAAAGAACATGAAATTTTTCATATTTATTAATATTTGTGAATTAAATATTAATTCTACTTTAAATGGTATGCTATGTTCAATGGCGTACCTGATATGCAACAATGGGTTTCTTTGAAATCTTAAATTGCACACTAATAATATAATATTATTTTGTTAAATGGTAGTTAACGCCTAGCCATTGTAATGGTGGGAATGAATATAACTAACTCAAATATGATTATACATGTTTTGTGAATATTTTTACATTTATCCAAAAAAAATTAGAGGCTTAAAATAAGTAAATAATTCGATTTTAAGCATAAATACACTAATATTCACTAAAAGGTCGATTTACCGCCTTTTGATGGTGAAACCTCTTTAAATATAGTTTTTTTCACTTTTATATATTATATTTGACAAAATAAAATTCTTTTTTAGAATTGGGACACCAAAATTTACTTTGGATGAAATTTTGGAATTAATCTGATAATGTTCATTTTTTAATGAATAGTGAAAAATACTGTATTTTAATTCAAAACTGCGTTTTAATCTAATTTATTTATATGGTTAGATTATCTTTTAAATTGGTTCTAAAGTGTAATTAGAATATATTTTTACTAGTTAATCCAATTTTGGACATTGTAATTAATTTCACATTGAAATTGGACATAAACAAGTGTCAATCTTTTGATAGTTATTATTTCTTAAAAACATGCTTTTTGTTTTGACACCGGGAATTAATTTTAAATTAATTTCTGAAACTTCTTTGTTTTGAATTTAGAAAAATGGATTCCATATTTTAATTGGTAGGTACAATTTGTGTAAATAGGTAACTTTTATTTTTAGACATTCTAAATATTTACTTCAGTAAATATTTTATTTACCATGATTAAAGGGTAAATATAGTAAATAAGGGTACAATATAATATTATAATAATATTAAATTACCCTAACATGTGTCCTAATCCAATTTTCTGATACATATCTGACCATGGGAATCCTTGGGTTGAATTTGGGACCCCATGGACCCACATGGGAGTAATAATGACACTTTATATTAATTAATTTAAAGTAAAGACAAAAATGACATAAACAAATATCTTTTAGTAAATAAATTTTTATATGGGGTTATATAAGTTATATTTTAGACTATAAATATTAATTTTAAATATAAAAATATTTCCTACATCATGGTATTTTTTTATAATTTTTGGACATCAAATAAATTAAATTATTTATAACAAAATATTGATGCAATATTTACCTCATTAATAAATGATTTAAATAAATAAGATTATAAATATTAAAACAATATCCAAAACTATAAAATTCTTATTGGATGATTTTATTTCGACTATGAGTCATATTAACTTCTACTTTAATTAATTTTTGACCTTTTAAAACTGAAGATGAGTTTATAATAAAATAATTATTTTAAACTTTCCTAAAGAGCCCCTCCTCTCCCTTAAAAAAAGCTCTCACTTCCTACCCATTTCTCACACTTCTCAAGCCTTATTCTCGTACAACATCTACTTAAATAAACTCCCAAGATCCCTCTCTTCATCCTAGAATCCTTACCTTAGGCACAAATCACTTCAAGAAACCCTTTTGGTTCAAACCAAAGGGAGTTACCCAATTTAAAGGAAACATCTTCTCTTAAGTTATTTTGTTTTATTTTACTTCTCCAACCCCTAAACTCTTTTTATTACTTTACTTTATAAAAAAAAGTATCCTAAATATACTAGTATTTTGTTATGATAAGGAGTCTAACTACAGTTACACACACCTCCATCTTCTGGGTGAAGAACATACTATTTCTATGGATGGAAAACTAACGCGTCATGAAGCGATGATTGTTCAATTATCTCCAACGACATCTCATGGTGGACATTATGATGGAACTAGATTTATATAAGATATATATTATGTTTTTTTATATGCTTCGTTAATTTTTATTTAAAAACATACCGGAAGTACGGATTACCGCCCCCTTAAGATGATATGATTCGTTCATGACATACATGGAACATATAAAGATAGATTTAATGAAATTATGTAACGTATATATCATATGATATTATAATGGAATTATAATATACCTATGTATCATTAAGTTTTCATTCCATTAAATATTAAATAGAAATGAAAGTAGCGTTCATGCATACGTACGGTTTACCGTCTCCATGAACGGTGCATTTCATTTCTTATCTCCAAATGTTATGTACTATTATATATATATATATACTGAATATATATGATATAAATGATATATAAATCATTAATATAATTCTGGAGATAATGTATTTTTGACCACATGGACAAATTGTAATTATAACAAGTTCATTTTTAACTCAAATTCCGAACATCGACAAAATGTCCGATATGAACTCAAATAATTAACTAACTGTTATTTCAAGGTAATAAGTGATATAAAAGTAATAATAAAAATTAAAAGGTTATGAATCAAGTATAAATTAATTTAAGTTTATTATTCAGGAAGAACAAGGAACATACGATTCAAGTTGGATACGAGGTAAGGGATTTCTTATCTCACTTTTAATTCCGTGAGATTTCTATTGTTCATCACTTATTTATTGCATGTGGTGTATTGTGTACTAAAATTTGATATATATTGTCATTATTATATTTATATTCATGGTATTATTTTATTCATTTGGTGGTTATTAACTTTTCCCCATATGACTCGATTGATTACAACGTGGTAAGGTTTTTTCATCTCACTTTTTACTCCTGTGAGATTCATGCTATATTAGCCACTATTTCCTTTTTTGTGGTGGATGTACTACCCATGATTTTATTATTTATGTAATATAATTTAATTTATGGGTATTTACATATTCATTGTGTGATATTTCTTTCATGGGGTGTATTTTTCATAAGTTACCAAATCGGTAAGGGAACCTTTCACCCACCTCTTTTTAAAAGACTTATTTTTGTTGTCTTTTAATTTAAATCTTATTATGTTGAGATATGTTTCTATATATCCTTATTGATGTAAATTTTATGTACAAGTGATGAAATATCCTTTTCTCTCTCATCAACTTATTTTCTGAATTTTAAAGTGACGTCGTTAGGCTGTCGAATTTCTGTAAGAAAACTTCTTAACCCAATTTCAATTTTTGGGTTAAACATCTACTTCTTGATTATGTCATGCTATGAATATGTGTGAATAACCGATGATTATTTTACACTTAATATCCACTTATATTGGCTGTATTTATATATTTCACACATAATTATGTAATTTATTTATCCTTAATCTAAGGATACCGTCTTTATAAGGGATTTCGTCTCAATTTACATTTCCATTGAGACTTCGTTGTTGATATGCACCAATTCACTCTTATATGGTGTATCTACTGTACTTTGGCATATTATATCATGAATACCTTTATTCTCATGATATTATTAAGTTCTTATTAGATTTTATTCCTCAATTATTTGTATTCTAGTGTCTCTCATTTTGTTAAAAATTCTTTAACTAAAATATTGTTTTAAATGATTTAAAGGTTTATTCGTATAAATCTTTCACATTAATGTCCATGTTTTAAAAATGGTTTTAATGATTTATTCATATGTACATTAATGTTTTGAAATTTAAATTTCTTTCAAAATATTCAAAGTGGTATGGGACACTTTGATTCAAAAATCTATTTATTTAATATTTTAAATGGTTTTGAAAATGGTTTGATAAAAGCTTTGATTTTCTAAATATTTTGAAATGATATATTGTAATTGCAATGTGGAAATATTATCTTTCCATTATGTTTGTTTTATGGGTTATGAATATGTTATGGCTATTGGGAATTGTTTACGTATATGGGTGGTTCTGTGATAAACCTAGGGTGGGTGAGCCCAAGATAGCTCTCAAATGCATTGCGTAACGTAACAGAGGTAAACGTGAATGTTTATTCTAAGAGATATAGGAAATATATTGTGATGGGTATTCTAAATGTGAATCCCTATGTAGCTGTGATAGCTAAAATTTAAGTTTGATATGGATTCCACAAGTTACCTTTATGATTTTTGATTTCTGTGTGTTATTCATAAATCTTGTGATTTCATGAGCTATGTTATGATTGAAAAGTATGGTTTCATTGTTTTGTATTTATTGATGGGATAATGTTTTCATTCCTTGTTTTATATCCCTTACTGAACTTTTTATTCTTATCCCAAGTTTTTTAAATGTATTCCACATGACTTAAATATGAATAAGGGTCAAGGATGGGATCAAGGAAAATTCATGTTGTCTAAAACATGGAACTAGACATGACTCTTTTTTTAAGAGTTTTTATTTTATGAAAAAAATGGATACTGAGTAAAATTTTCTACATGTAATATTCATGTTGTTATGTAAATGTTATGACCTAATTATCTAAAACTCTAAACTTGAAAATATCCTCAATGTGAATTATCCATTTAATTCAAGATTATGTAATGTTTAAGGATGGGTACTTATAGTTGGTATCAGAGGAAGGTTTAGACAACTTTAGAGATTATGAGTTTTCGTTAAATACATATTATTTCAGTTAAATATTTGTTTTAAAACTTTTTTAAGATCAAGGAAAGTTAGTTACAGATGGAAGGAGGAGGATATCAAATGACATTCTTATCTCTTTCTGATGACTTTCTTGCAATAATTATTTCAAAGTCATGTTCGGATGATTGTCAAACTTTCTCTAGCATACAACTCACTTGCAAGCAGTTGTTTGAGATATCAAAAACCTCCACTATACCACATTATCATTGTGGATCATGGGTTGTATTTAAAAAAAATCTTATTTTCACTCTATTCTCACATTTTCAAGAAAGGTAAATATTATCAAGGCATTTACAAATATTTTACCTTATCACAAGATTTTGAAGAAGATTATGATTTTGAAAAAGGTGCTAAAGAAGGATACCCTTGTGCAACCTATCTATATTTGCTTTTACAATACAGTCTCTCAGCACATACTTATGGTATTTTAAAAGCATCATTAATTGAAACTCTCCACTCAAATTCGGTCCGACTATTTTATAGAAATCATGTTTTATCAGATGTTTTGAAATTATATGTCATGCATGATTATTTTCCAAAACTATTTTTCTGTGAACACCCATATGACCCAAGTTGTACAAGGTGTATTTGGATGAAGGAAGCAAATGATTTTGAAGGATCTATAAATCATTGTTACAATTCATGAAACTTTTACCTACGTGAATAAGATAACGATGAAACCAAGTGGACACCATGATCAAAGTATGATTTTCTTTATTCTGGGGATCGTTTCATTTTATCATATGCTGGTGAAATTAAAAAAAATCACAATATATATAAGACATCAAGAATTAAGATGTAAAGATCATAATTATTTGGGATAAAAATGAGAGGTATAAGGAAACCATTGAGGTTAAAACGTGATATGGTTATTTTTGAGTTTTATAAAAAGGAAAACACACAGACCATGTGACAACCCGTCGCATCGGATAAAGTTCCGGGAATCAAAACCACAACCAAAGTGCGATTGGGATTTATCACCTACCACTAGACTACGTGAAGTCCCTGGTTAGTATGACTTATTATTTTTAGTTAAATGATTTTATTGATTAAGAATAAGTTGATTTGGGATCTTATGTTTTAACAAATGGATATCCTTAGTATAATAAAATGATTTGGTGATTAAGTGATAAAAGTGATTTTGGAAGAAGTTATCTCTTTTGGAAACACTATATGATTAAGAAAAATAGAATACTATGGGATTTAATTTGTGTAGTAATGATTGAAATTTTATTTTTTAAGAATTTTTTTTTTATTGTGTACATATATAGATTTGGGTTATTTATGGAAATGATTAACCTATCATAGAGAATATGTGATTTGGTTAATTATGCTTCAGTATGAGACCTTATGAGTAGTCTATGTTTTTGGAGTTAAATGTTAAGATTTACTACGGAAGACTATGTGATTAAATCCTTATGAGTTTTGAGTTTCAATCTTAGTTTGGATTATTTTGAATAATTTTAAGGACAATTGTGTATTGAATGGTCTTTCTTGAACTTTGGGTACTTTTTGTTACAAAGGATTACCCTTTTTTGGGATTATACGATCTCGTACTATCTATTTTGGTTTTATTTGATGTCTAAAGACAAGGGAAATATATAGTTCTTATTTTGTGGATTATGTGATTCTCTAGAATATGATTCTTGTGTTTTTGATGTGACCAAGTATTTTTGAATGTTCATTGTTTGTAGAAAAGATTAGTTTTTGGTAGAAACTTATTAAAGGATGAAACTATACTTGAAGGTAAGTATATTTCATTATGTTCTTATTCTATGTAGTAAATGAATTCCTCAAAATTATAAAAAGGAACGTAAAACAAAAACGTTGTTGGTTTACATTTCCTACTGGGAAATCAAAGACCGTTTAACACATCATAAGTTTTTGATTTTATGGTGGTTAACTTTATCCTAATCATGTTTTCTATCACTCTCCATCAGAACTTGATCGTTTGTTCTCTCTTCCATATCCATGTTTTCCAACATAGAATCTGAGTATGGGTTATCTCAGGTGACCTTTGTACTTCTCTTTCATTTTTTTAAAGTGATTGTTTTACTGACTCTTTTCTGATGTGGGACTTTTAATGAACTTTCCAAGCCCAGTTTTAAAATTGTAAGGACGCAATTCCCAAAAGGGGGGAAGGATGTAACATCCCAGGTAAATAAAGAACATGAAATTTTTCATATTTATTAATATTTGTGAATTAAATATTAATTATACTTTAAAGGGGATACTATGTTCGATGGTGTACCTGATATGAAATAATGGGTTTCTTTGAAATCTTAAGTTGCACACTAATAATATAATATTATTATGTTAAATGGCAGTTAATGCCTAGCCATTGTATTAGAGGGAATGAATAGAACTAAATAAAATATGATTATACATGTTTGTTGAATATTTTATATTTATCCAATAAAATCTAGAGGATTAAAATAAGTAAATAATTCGATTTTAAGCATAAATACACTAATATTCACTAAAAGGTCGATTTACCACCTTTTAATGGTGAACCCTCTTTAAATATAGTTTTTTTCACTTTTATATGTTATATTTGACAAAATAAAATTCTTATTTAGAATTGGGACACCAAAATTTACTTTGGATAAAATTTTGGTATTTTTCTGATAATGTTTATTTTTTTAATGAATACTGAAAAATACTGTATTTTAATTCAAAAATACGTTTTAATATAATTTATTTATATGGTTATATTATCTTTTAAATAGGTTATAAAGTGTAATTAGAAAATATTTTTACCATTTAATCCAATTTTGGACATTGGAATTAATTTCACTTTGAAATTGGACATAAACAAGTGTCAATCATTTGATAGTTATTATTTCTTAAAAACACTCTTTTTATTTTGACAGCGGGAATTAATTTTAAATTAATTTCTATCACTTATGTTTTTTGAATTTACAAAAATAGATTCCATATTTGGAATCATTAGGTCCAAATTGTGTAAATAGGTAACATTTATTTTTAAACATTTTGAATATTTACGTTAGTAAATATTTTATTTACCATGATTAAAGGGTAAATATAGTAAATAAGGGTAAAATATAATATTATAATAATATTAAATTACCCTAACATGTGTCCTAATAATATTGGATGATAACTATCCGACCATGTTCATCCTTGGGTCGAATTTGGGACCCCATAGAGCCACATGGGAGTAATAATGACACTTTATATTAATTAATTTCAAGTAAAGACAAAAATGGCATAAACAAATATCTTTTAGTAAATCAATTGTTGTATGGGGTTATATAAGTTATATTTTCGACTATAAATATTCATTGGAAATATAAAAATATTTCCTACCTTATGGAATTTTTTTATAATTTTTTGGACATCAAATAAATTAAATTATTTATGACACAATAATGATGCAATATTTACCTCATTAATAAATGATTTAAATAAATAATATTATAAATATTAAAACAATATCCAAAACCTGTCCAATTATTATTGGATGATTTTATTTCGACCATGATTCATCTTAACTTCTACTTTAATGATTTTTTTACCTTTTGAAACCGAATATGAGTTTATAATAAAATAATTATTTCAAACTTTCCCAAAGAGCACCTCCTCTCCCTTATAAAAATCTCTCACTTCCTACCCATTTATCACACTTCTCAAGCCTTTGGATCATACAACATCTATTCAAATAATCTCCAAAGATCCCTATCTTCCTCCTAGAAGCCTTACCTTAGGCAGAAATCACTTCAAGAAACCCTTTTGGTTCAAACCAAAGGGAGTTACCTGATTTAAAGGTAACGTCTTCTCTTAAGTTATTTTGTTTTATTTTAATTATCCAACCCATAAACTCTTTTTATTACTTTATTTTATAACAACAATAGTATCCTAAATATACTAGGATGTTTTTATGAGAAGTATTTGAACTACACTTACAAACACCTCCATATAATGGGTGAAGAACATATTGTTTCTGTGGATGGAAAACTAACGCCTCACGAAGCGATGATTGTTCAATTATCTCCTACCACCTCTCATGGTGGCCATTATGATGGAACTGTATTTATATATGATATATATTATGTTTTTGTTTTATATATTCTTATGTAATTTTTATTTAGAAACATACCTTTATGCTTTCCAGTATGTGTAAACATGATAATTTCATTTGAGGAAGTGCGGACTACCACCCCCTCAAGGTGATATGATTCGTTCATGACATACATGGAATGTATAAAGATGGAGTTAATGAAATAATGTAACATTTATATCATATGATATTATACTGGAATTATAATATAACTATGTATCATTAAGTTTTCATTCCATTAAATATTAAATAGAAATGAAAGTAGTGTTCATGCATACATACGGCTTACCGTCTCCATGAACGGTGCATTTCATTTCTTATATCCAAATGTTATGTACAATTATAAACATATATATATATGCTGGATATATATGATATATATGAAATCTAAATCATTAATATCATTCTTGAGATAATGTATTTTTGACCACATGGAAAAATTGTAATTATAACAAGTTCATTTTAAACTCAAATTCTGAACATTGACAAAATGTCCGATATGAACTTAAATAATTAAATAACTGTTATTTCAAGTTAATAAGTGATATAAAATTAATAATAAATATTAAAAATTTTATAAATCAAGTATAAATTAACTTAAGTTTATTATTCAGGAAGAACAAGGAACATACGAGTCAAGTTGGATACATGGTAAGGGATTTATTATCTCACTTTTAATTCCGTGAGATTCCCATTGTTCACCACTTATTTATTTCATGTGGTGTATTGTGTACTAAAATTTGATATATATTATCATGATTATATTTATATTCATGGTATTATGTGATTCATTTGGTGGTTATTAACTTTTACTCATACGACTTGATTGATTACAACGTGGTAAGGGTTTTTCATCTCAATTTTTATTCCCGTGAGATTCATGCTATATTAGACACTATTTCCTTTTGTGTGGTAGATGTACTACCCGTGATTATATTCTTTGTGTAATATAATTTAATTTATGGGTATTTACATATTCATTGTGTGATCTTTCTTTCCTAGGTTGTATGTTTCGTAAGTTACCAAATCGATAAGCGAACCTTTCACCCTCCTCTTTTTAAAAGACTTCCTTTTGTTATGTCTTTTAATTTACATATTATTATGTTGGGATATGTTCTTATATATACATGTTGATGTAAATTTTATGTAAAAGTGATGAAATATCTTTTTCTCTCTCATCAACTTATTTTTTGAATTTTAAAGTGACGTTGTTAGGCTGTCGAATTTCTGTAAGAAAACTTCTTAACCCAATTTCAATTTTTGGGTTAAACATCTACTTATTGATTATATTGTGCTATGAATATGTGTGAATAATCTATGATTATTTTACACTTAATATCCACTTATATTGGGTGTATTTATATTTTTCCCACATAATTATTTAATTGATTCATCCTTAATCTAAGGATACCATCTTTATAAGGGATTTCATCTCAATTTACATTTCCATTGAGACTTCATTGTTGATATGCACCAATTCACTCTTATATGGTGTATATATTGTCCTTTGGAATATTATATCATGAATAAATTTATTCTCGTGATATTATTGAGTTCTGATTAAATGTTATTCTTCAATTATTTGTATTCTGGGGTCTCTCATTTTTCTAAAAACTCTTTGACTAAAATAACATTTTAAATGTTTTATAGGTTTATTATTATAAATCTTTTACATTTATGTATATGTTTTAAAAATGGTTTTAAGGGTTCATTCATATGTACATGAATGTTTTGAAATTGAAATTTTTTTAAAAATATTCAAAGTGGTCTGGGACACTTTGATTCAAAAATCACTTTATTTAATATTTTAAATGGTTTTGAAAATGGTTTGATAAAAGCTTTTATTTTGTCAATATTTTGAAATGATATATTGTGATTGCAATGTGGAAATGTTATCTTTCCATTATGTTTGTTTTATGGGTTATGAATATGTTATGGATATTGGGCATTGTTTACGTATACGGGTGGTTCCATGATAAACCTAAGGCGGGTGAGACCAAGATAGCTCTTCAATGCATTGGGTAACATGATAGAGGTAAATGTGAATGTTTCTCTTAAGATATTTAGGGAATATACTATGATGGGTATTCTAAATGTGATTCCATATGTAACTGTGATAGCTACAATGTGAGTTTGATATGGATTCCACAAGTCACCTTTATGATTTATGATTTCTGTGTGTTATTCATAAATCTTATGATTTCATGAGGTATGTTATGATTGAAAAGTATGGTTTCATTGTTTTGTATTTATTTATGGGATAATGTTTTCATTCCTTATTTTATATCCCTTACTGGGATTTTTATGCTCATCCCAAGTTTTTGAAATGTTTTCCACAGGACTTAAAGATGAATAAGGGTCAAGGATGGGATCAAGGAAAAGTCATTCTATCTAAAACATGGAACTATACATGACTCTTTTTTTAAGAGTTTTTATTTTATGAAAAAAATGGATACTGAGTAAAATTGTCTGCATGTAATATTCATGTTGTTATGTAAATGTTATGACCTAATTCTCTAAAAATATAAACCTAAAAATATCCTCAATGTGAATTATCCATTTAATTCAAGATTATGTAATGTTTAAGGATGGGTCCTTATAGATTATGTTGTATAATGAGGGTGTGGCCAAAAAGTGCTCACTCAGGAGTAGTAAAATATCAAGGAAATGTACTTATTTCTATTTAATAAAAGTAACTAATAGTCTGAGTGGGAAACCACTAACGATGATGATGACTCTGATCATGACTATGGAAATGAACCTCTTCTTGACTTGTAGGCTTACCTTAAGGATGAGGGCATGCCTCATTGTGTGACCCCATCCTTCAGCTTTTCATCTTTTTCATTTTTCTTTTTCTAATAAATTTTTTAGGAGCGGGCTTATCTTCCTCCTGAGCCTTTTGAGTAAATTTCACTTTTATATATTATAATTTTATACTTTTATAAATTTTTTAAAGAAATAAACTTTTTATAAATTATGTATACTTTTATAACATATATGTACTTTTATATTGTTTTATAAATTTATATACATTTATAAATTATATATATCTATTTAAAATATATATTCTTTTATAAATTATATATAATTTTATACTTCTATATACATATATAATTTTATATACTGATATAAATATATATACATTTGTAATTTATACTTTTATACCTATATACTATTTTAATTTATCAATAGTTTAATACTTTTATACTTTCATAAATTTTATTTATATTAATTATACTTTTATATTTTTATAATTTTGTAATATAATTATTATTTTTTCAAGAAATTTATTTGGCTAATTAAGAGTTATTTTATTGTATGCAATAGATTACTGGAAATGGGAACCTACTCCTAATGGGGTCCTTTGCTACAAGAATTTTTATTCTCATCTTTTTGGATCAGTATCCAATAGACAGTGGATGGGTAGTCTTAAATGCAGGTTCATCCACCCTTCCTGGTTGGTTCTAGTATGGCGTGTTTCTCATGGTAAGATTCCAACTGATCATTTTTTGCAAGGTTATGGTATTTATTTGTGTTCTTAATTTTCCCTTTACCATTATCACATATAAGACATTGATCATTTGTTATTGAGTTGTGCCATGGCTGCCTCGATGTGGCATGTTATTTTTGACATTTTTGAGGTTCCTATCTCGGGTATGTCTTCTATCTGGGATTTTATTAAAAAAATTTCAGTCTTAGCACTCTCTCCATAACTTCTTAATCTTTTCCAAGATACTACCATGGAGATAATTTATATTATATGGCAGTCTCATAACCAATGGTTTCATGATCAGGTTCGTTTTTTCCTTCAAACTACACTGAATCATCTTTTATTGGTTATTAAAGAGGCTTGTATTCATTAGAAGGGCCATTGTTTCAACTCAATTCATGATCTTTCCTTATTAAGGCGAATTGGTGTAAAAGGTAATTTTCAACCGCCCTGGGGTACTTTTGAATTTTTTTTTTGGAATACTACTTTTACAGGATGGGTTAAAGTCAACGTGGATGGCTATTCATGTGGGAATCTCAGTTCTTCTGGCTATGGAGCTATTTTTAGAAATCATTGCGGGGATGTTTTGGGATGTCTCTTTGGATCTTGGGGTGTTTCCTCCTCCCTTAAAGATGAAATGATGGGTATTATTGTGGCTATTGACATATTTTCAGCTCTTGGTTGGAATAATCTATGGTTGGAGTGTGATTCTTCCATAATGGTTTAGCAAATCCGCACTTTTTCATATTAGATTTTATAGATGTTGAATCCTCATTGGGCTACCTGTTTGGATTTCCTTTCTTCCATTGACTTTTTCATCACTCGTGTTTATAGTGAGGACAATTCTCTGGTGGATGGTCTCACCAACACGGGTGCTGATGGTGGTAATCTGGCTTGGTTGACTCAAATTCCTGATGTCCTCTTGCCTCTACTTCAAATAGACTTATCTAAATCTCCTATTTTTATATTTTGGTAATTGGATCTTTATTTTTATTTAATAAGAGGATTTCTTTTCTGGGAAATTTCTCATTCTTAAAAAGAAGGTAATTTGGATCATGTTATTACTTATGTTGTTCAAGTAATATTGTATGAAATATTTTATATTTTAAATCATAACGTATAGAAGTTATATGTATTCATTTAATTAAGTGTTGAATGAGTTTCAAAATCAACTTTAATTTTTTTTGGATTTCAAGTTCAAAAATGTATTTAAGGGGGAAAATATTCAATTCCCTTTTATAATTGCACCGGTAGACCATAGTTTACTCATAAATAAGTAATTTATCATATCACTAGATTTTTAATTCAAACCAACTATGAGGTATTTCACTATAAAAGAGAAAGAATTCAATAACTATAAAATTTTAATAGACCTAAGAGGTGTGATGTGAAAGATATGATATTTGATCATTTTTCTTTTCTTTAAGAATCTAAGTATGAACTCAATGACTGGAAATTCAATTTTAGAGTTGAAAATAGTTTAAAAAATATAATAATTACTTTTTTATTTATAAAACCATCATTATATTCAATAGTCATGTTTTCTATTATGAAAATGGTTTTCAAATAATATAGATTTTATTTTTTTATATTTCTATTATTATATTCATTAGTCGTATTTTAATCATTTTTTTATACTGTAAATGTAATTTTAATGGTAAATTATTGGTTTTAAAGTTAATCAATTGGATTAATTTGATGTTTCCGAATAAGGATGGTATATTGGATTTCATTGATGATCTTAATAAATGATATTTTAAATTTCACATTTAATTTAAAATGGAGTTTTGTGATTTGAAATTAGAGTTAATAGATTCATCAGGTTTTTAATAATGTAGTATGCTCTATCAATGGGATGATTGGTATCTATATTTATAAATGAAAACATGTGTAAGGAAAAAAGGGTGTTATCTATATTTATATAATTGTATTTAATTTCAGAGACCTTCTTGATAAACATAATCTCACCTACTACATAATATAGATTGATAATGACACTATAGCAAGGGAATGTCACTACATCTATCCAACCCATAGGGTATCCAACATTACCTCACTCCCAAAAAAGGTGAATTAATGTTTAAACCCATTGCAAATCCTAAACCTACGTTGCATCCAACATCACTCGCATGTTTTAAATTAGGGGAGTCCTTCACAACTATATCTTCTCTCTTATTTGATGTTATATTATAAGGGGATGGGTCTCAGGTAACAAAATTTAATAATAATTATCATCCTCATCAGTTTCATCTCTCTAATATTTATTATTTCATTTTTTTGTTAGTGAATCATCCCCTATCTCTTCTATACATGCACCTATATTTCTTGATCTACTTTGAGTAGTAGTCATCCCATACCAAGTATCAATGAACATTGTGGATGAATTCAAAGTATAACACCTACCACTAGTGGAGTAATTATTTTCTTAAATTCAATTACCCATTTCCTTCAAAGCATGATGAAATTATTTGAAACATTCAAACTTTAGTTTCCCCTTATTTAAAAGGAAACTTTTTATATTAATTTATTTTGTTAAATATTAATATTACTAAATCAAATAGGATGGATATGAATATAAAATGGATGATGAAAATCATATGAAAAAATAGTATGAAGTTGGGGTGAAATAGTTTATCAAGTTTTCAAAATAACATGAATATGACCCTTCTCAAATCCTTCATTCATGTTTATGTTGTTGTTATTTAAGACTAATTAGTCCAAATGAGTTAGAAAAACACTTGATCTATCATAGAATATATTGAAGTAATAAATGTTGGAATAAATAAGGGGAAAAATAGAATGTAGCTAGTGAGTGGGATACCACTATGTTTTATGGATCATCTTATATGATTACAAGTGTAGAAAATGAAGAATACTATATCAAGGATGTGATTACAGGTGTGAACAATGATGAAGATAGTATTGATGAAATGAAAATGACAATTGAATATGAATTTCGTGATTGTCAAAAATTGTTTAAGAAGTTAAAGAGTTGAGGAAAATTTCATTATATGCTAATTACACTAAATACACTGCATTGTCAGCCGTACTAAAGCTGTATGATTTTAAAGCTGGAAACGGATGGAGTGACATGAGTTTTACTAAACTTATTTCTCTATTGAATGATATGCTCCTAGAATATAATGAGATTCTTATTCAGGCATATGATGTTAAACGAATTCCACGTTCAATGGGTATGATCTCTAAAAGAATACATGTCTATCCAAATGATTTTATATTATTTCAAAAAGACCACAAAACACATAAAGAATAGACAAATTGTGGTTATTCTCGATGCAAGAAAGACGAATTAGGTCCTAAAAAATTGTATGATATTATCCAATAATTCCAAGGTTTAGGTGCTTATATGGAAGTGAGGATACTATAAAGAAATTGATTTAAATACCCCAACCCCATTATCCTTGAGTTGATGCCTCTCTTTATTACATTAGTATATATACAAGATTTGAATCCTAAAGGACTAATCGGTTTAACAGTTTTGGAAACCAGATTACATACATAAATATTACATTATAATTTAAAATATAAAATAAAACATAGATAATCCTTTGATAACACCATTATTCTCCTAACTTAACCCTGCATATTAGTCGTAATAAACTTCTTGGCATCCTGGGGAAAATAAAACATAATAAATAGGTGAGATCAAATTCTTAGTAGGGGTATACATACAGTAAAAGATATTATAGATAATCATAAATGATTATATAAAGTTAAATAATTGAAACACATTCCATTTAAACATAATCATGAGTACAATATGGAAATAATAAATGATAGTCAAATAATGTCATATAAATAATCACATGAGAATAAAACTTAACCATGGATATTCTACTAATCGAATAATCTCATGGAATATCAATAACTAATCTTATAATGAGGGAATTCATAATGTCGGACATCATAAACATATCATTAAAGCTCTGTCCAAGACACCGTACATAAATGGAAAAGGCCTCATCCAATACCCAAAATGGTTTGTCTTATGAGACCTACCGATGCATCAAGGGGCTATAGCGGACCTTACCCATCACTTACTAATTATAATGAATTACTAATATGAATAGGGTGAAACATAAACAACATAAATATTCATATTAAAAAACTAACAGATGAAATGTGAATACTTTAACCATAAACCATGAATGGTATCAAAATAGCACATCTATAGTCAAAATGATCATAAACCATTCAATAAAATATGGTAGACGATATCATAAAAAATTAATCTTAGTACGGTATAATATACAATAAACTATGTTGATATAATAAAAATTATCTAATAAAATCATTGAAAATTCTTAAGATAAATACCCTTTTTTTCTTTTAAATCATTTATTTAAAAGGCCAAATAATTTTAAAATAAAAAATTTTCATTGAAAAGAAACTAATAAACTTGTAAAGTGATCTTCAAGATAATAAGGCATCATGACAACAGAAAAATATGCTCATGAAATATAAGTTAAAATAAACATTCCTTCTATATTTATGTTGAAAAATTCATAATTTACCTTGTTTAGATAATGAAAAAAACATTCCTTTTAAACTGTTTAATAAAAATTAGAACATGGGTAAAAATTATTTAAACATTTGTAGGAAAATAGTAAAACTCTTTTTGAAAAAAAAAATAATAAAACATGGACATGGAATAAAAAAAATTACAATGGAGACTTAAACTTAAATAATCTCGAATAATACTAAGATTATGAATTAACCCTTACCTTAGGTATGAATTCCTTTGTACATATATAAACCTCCTATATAACAGTTTAAATCAAGTTATTAATTTATACCAAAACCATATTCATATTTAAGATATCATATATGATCCTATTATATCATCTTATCACCCATTTTGTTAATAATATTTCGTTAGTTCCCTTGTTCTGAATGTTAACTGCTTCATTTTCCTATGCATGTTTCATCATGTAAGTCATAATTCTTGTGAATAGGACATAGTTCCATCATATCCAAAATTATATTAAGGTAATATATATAATATTTATTCATTATACACATTTTTATAATCATTATTGAATGGTGAACATGGTAAATAAATCGCATCGCGTTTTGGAGACGGTAGGTCGTGCGTACACAAGCGATAGTATCATTCCCTTGATGGTGAAACGGTAAGGAATTGTATGGTATATTAATTTTTTAGAATCAATATCAAGTAATATTTATCATATATATCCATTATATCTATCATTATGTTGAGCGTGTATTGTTTCAACAATAATCTATATTTTATAAAGATTTTGATGCTCACAAATATCCTTATTTGTTATTCTAATGATTTTATTTTAAGTGTATTTTAGGAAATTAATATTCTTTATATTCCAAATTTTGGAATAATATTAATTCATCTGATTTGTGTGAAATATTGGTTAAAGTATTCAGAAAGCTATTCAACGTATTCTAGAAACACTATTCATATGATTTGCATGAAATGTTTGTCAAAGTGTTTGGAAATCTATTTAGCGTATTCTAGAAATATTGTTCATACATTACGTTTGGAATGAACCTTACGTTCTATCGAAATGTATGGATCATGAACCTTACGTTTATAATCTCAAAAAAGTATGGATCATAAACCATACATTTTGAAGTTAAAGAGAAAATTATGGATCATCAACCTTATGTTTATAATCAACCTTACGTTTGATATTTGGATTTCATCTAAAAAGAACCCTACGTTTAACTTCTTCAAAAGTCGGAGATTTGAATTTGTGACTTTATCGTACAACGGTTTTTTGCAGAATATCGGGATGATTTCAAGCCAGATTCAAAACCCAATTTTAAAATGCATCTTTGACTGATTTAAATCCATTTATACATGATTCAAAGAGTCGATTTAAGAGGAGGATTTCATTATGATTTTTAAGGGAAGTTACGACTACTCTATTATTCAAATATTTGAATATTGCAATCTTTCAGGCGACTTTTGTGGATCTGAATTTATGAATAAGGTGCTCATATTTATTCTATATATTTTGTGTATCTAAATTCAGTAGAATATATGGGTGACACAATATCTCTTGAATTCATGGTGATAACATGATTCAAATTTAGAGATATTCGAGTTTCACAAAAAAAAAGAGATTCGCTGATTCTTTAAAAAGATATTTTACAGATCTGTTTCTAAAAAGAACGACCAAATTCTATTTTATATCTAAAAGAGAAACGTTGAAGATTTACTTGTTATACATTGGAGATCTATCGTGAATCTACTGCTTATTTTTTGATAAATATATTTCAAGATCAATTTCAACCGGATCGATTCAGAACTACTCTTACCTAAAGAACAACCTTTTTGGAGATGATGATCCATTTACTATCAGTTGCGTAATGCTGCAACTGTGAAGTGAAATTGGAAAGTATTTATCAAAGCAATACTCTTTTATTTTGAATACCATCTTCTCATACTAAGTTGTTTGATCAGTTCTATGTTTATAACTAGAAGTCTTTGTTTTAGCCTTAATTTGTAAAGGTGTCTACTACCTGCACTCAGTTGTGGATGGTATCATGAAAAGAGGAACTACTAGTGAAAATCACTAAGCTCATGGAAAAGAGCATTGGTGGAGTGGACTAGGGGATATTTGTGCCCCAAACCACTATAAATATTTGCATCCTGATATTTGTTTATTTCCACTGCATAAATAGTCTAATAAAGATAAAAGGAAAGAATTGATTATCATCAAGATTTCTTGAGATGTTTTAAAAATACACAATTCACCCCCCTCGCCAATGAGCTCGTACCTGAGTGGTAAGGGCTCCTGCTTGGCATCCAAGAGACCCAGGTTCAAAACTGGGTGGAGGAGAATTTATGGGTTACTGAAGCAGTTATTGTAGCATCTACTATAGTATTTAATGTTCAGTACTATAGCAACCAGAACTATTCACCCGATTTGGGACTACGGGTCTCAAGGGCCTTTGGGTCATCAAAGGCCATCAGGCCATAGGGCCTTCAGGCCACAGAGACCATGTAGTAGCCCAGTTCACATAGAACATGCCCCATATGAGGATCAAAGAAACAAGAGTAGCAACCACCAGAAGCAGAGCTAACTGGATTGGAAGAATAAGAGGGTATGGCAGCCGCCATCGGGAATAGGCATCGTGCAGCTTTGTATAGGGAAATGCTAGCTGATCCGCAATGCAAGGTGGGGAGCTAGGTGATCAATGACGTAGAATCTGGGGAGGGGTAATTATAGTGGGTTGGGCCTACGGGTCATGTAATGGGAATGGTATGCCTCTAGCCCTTTGGGTCATGTATTGTGGGTCAGTCGGGCCTTGTGCCTTGGGCCTACAGGTCATGTATGGGTTCCCCTTCAACCCTTAAAAGGGGGATTATCCATAATAAAATAAAAAAGAAGGCCTTCGGGCCATTCGGGCCAATTCACCCCCCTCTTGTGTATAATTCATATAACTCGATCCAACACATTATACCCATCCAAATAATGGGGTGATGAAAAACAAATTACACCATAGTATAGATATGATAATTCATATGTACGTACGCGCGGTTATTTTTTCATAAGATGGATAAAATGAGGAATATTATTGTACTATAATCATAATAATATCTTGTAATATATATTATAATTTAGTTATTACTTTATAATGTAAACAGCACATGAAGATAAAGTAGAAGAAGAAATAAACTTGATAAGTTGGTAAAAATGATTACCTCTTCTTCAACAGACTTCCTTTAGATCTCTTTTTAATGGATCTAGGGTTGCCCTGTTTAGAAAACCAGTATCTTAAAAACATTAATAAGGATTTTGGGAATATAAATGGGTATGTTTTGGTTGATATTGAAGGCTCAAATTTTTGTGAGGAATTGAGGGAGGTGGTGCACTTTTATAATTGAGGTGAGGGGCACTTTTGGAAATGCATAAAATATTAAATTAAAATAAATTAATTTTTAATTTAAAATGGATTAAAAGTGGGGTATTTAGAATATAATATTATGATTGGTCTAAATTCCATCAAGAAATAATTTTTATACTAGTTTTGGTCTCATTATTACCATTATCTTTTGGATTTAACCCTTATTTAATCCTTTTAACTCTTACCATGACAACATGTGTTTTACTACTTAATGGTTAATATAGTTACTATAAAATGTAAAAAGTACCATAAATGGATTATTTATAAAATTTTAAACCTTATCCCAATCATTTGGATGCATTTTATATTTTTTTTTTAAATTATATTTCTATTAAGATATTATTTAATTTAAAATATCATTAATGTCAATTTTGATATTATTCGTTAATTGACTTTTTAAAATATCATAACGACATGATATATTCAAAAAATATATTTTACCACATCAGTAACATATCAAAGCCGTCTATAAATTCATGGATTAAATTAATTATCTTAATTTAAATTTATTTTAATATTTATAATATCATTTATTTGATATTTCAATTAATTGAATAATTATTGCATTATCATTATGTAAGCCTTTAAGGTAGTTTTTATTAAATAAAAATTAAAAATAAATAACCGTGATGAAGATAAAAAATTTATATTTCAAATTACTATTTATAGGAAAATATATATTCTGAATAACCATGTATTAAAAATGTAATACTTATTAAAAACATGAGTATGTCATATTTGACTTTTCTTAAAATAAAATGGTATAAAAGGATTGAAGTCATACAAGTGTATCCAAGAGACCATAAAATATACCCAATAATTATTTTTTTAGACACCAAATCACCCAATAAAATTAGGACAAGTGTTAAGGTAATTTTATAATATTTATAATATTATTTTTACCCTTAATTACTCGATTTACCCTTAACTGTGGTAATTAAAATTATTAATTTTACTATTAATATTATCTAAAAATAAAGAAGACCTATTTAATAAATTTGGGATTTATGAATCCAAATATGGAAACCATTTTTTTTAATTCAAAACATATAATTGGCTAAAATTGATTTAAAATTAATCTCATGGACGTGGTGAGAAAACGGGTTCTTAAAGTGAAAACATTTAAAAAATTGAAATGTTTTTATATCCAAATTCAATATGAAATTGAATCCAATAACCTAAATTGGATTAAATAATATAAAATTGATCTAATTATACTTTAAAACCATTTATCACTATAAATTATTTAGATGAAAAAATTGTTTTCAAATAAAATTCATTATTTCTTGTTATTCATCAAAACATGAAACTTATTAGAAAAATACCAAAAGTTCAACCAAAGTAAATTTTAATAATACTATTTCAAATAATAATTTTATTTTGTAAAATTTGATTTATAAAAGTTTCAAAAATTATATTTAAAACAAGTGCGTCATTAAAACGTGGCAAAAATCGTTTTATAAAAATATAGTTTTTTATGCGTAAAAATTGGATTTATTTTTCTATCATGTCTAGAAAACACATAGGATGAATTTTAAACATTATATTTAATATATTATATATATATTTAATTAATATAATCCATTAATAGTAATTAATTTAATTTATTAGGATATAAAATAATAGTTTTATAAAAACATTTCCTTTATAAATAAGGAACTAGTCTTTGAATATCGCAATCTATCAGGAAACTTTTGTAGATCTGAATTTATAAATAAGGCACTCGTCTTTATTCTATATATTTTGTGTATCTGAATCCTATTGAATATATGGGTGATGCTATATCTATTGAATTCATGGTGATTACATGATTCAAATTTTGAGATATTTGAGTTTCACAAAAACAAAGATTCACTGATTCTGTAAAAAGATTTTTTACAGATCTGTTGCTAAAAAGAACAACCAGATTCTATTTTATATCTGAAAGAGAAACATTGAAGATTTAATTGTTCTACATTGGAGATCTATTGTGAATCTATTTCTGATTTGTTGCTGAATATATTTCAAGATCAATTGCAATCGGATCAATTCATAACTGCTCTTACCTGAAGAACAACATTTCTGAAGATGATGATCTATTTACTGTCACTTGCGTACTACCGCAACTGTGAAGTTCAATTAGAAAGTATTTATCAAAACAAACCTCTTCTATTTTAAGTATCGAATTATCATACTAAGTTGTTTTATTGGTTCTGTGTTTAGAACCAAAAGGCTCTATTTTAGCCTTAATTTATAAAGGTGTCAACTGCCTGCACTCATTTGTGGATGGTCTCATGAAAAGAGGACTGACTAGTGAAAATCACCAAGCTCGTGGAGAAGAGCATTGGTGGAGTGGACTAGGGGATCTTTTTGCCCTGAACCACTATAAATCTTTGCATCTTGATATCTTTTTATTTCCAGTGTATAAACAATCTAATAAAGATAAAAGGACAGAATTGATTATCATCAAGATTTCTCAAGAATTTTTGAAAGACACAATTCACCCCCCCTCTTGTGTATATTTCGTATAAATTAATCCAAAAATTGGTATCAAAGGTTGGGATTTTTTTTAAAGCTATAGCAAGATGAAAGTAAAGGATTATACAGATATCTCAATGGTTGATACATGAGAGAGAATGTCAATTGTTTGAGCTCCGTACTTCAATAGTGAAAAATATGGATGTTGGAAATTGAGGATGATCATCTACCTGAAGAACCTTGGATACAGAGTCTACTTAAAAATTCTTACTCCTTATGAAATTCCTGAGAAACCTGAAACATGGAGTGAAGCTATTGATGTAGAGTATGAAATAAATTCAAAATCTATGAATACTATCATCTGTGTTCTAGGACCAGATGAATTTAATCAAGTGTCTCAATGCCCGACTGCTTATGAGATGTGGCAGATAATTGCAGTATCTTATGAAGGAACTAACAATGTCAAAAAAATGAGATATGCTATAGAAAAACTAAAATTTGATACATTTAGAATACTTGATGGTGAGAGCATCACTTAGATGAATGGAAGGCTCAAATAGATAGTCATTAACATCACTGCCTTGGGAGATCCTATAAACTAAGCAGATCAATCCTTGAAGGTACTGAGAGTACTACCAACCCAATGAAATGGGATATCAGCAGCCATTAGGAAATCATCACTTGTTAAAAATATAACTATGAGAGAATTTATTGGAACCCTAATGATGTATAAAGTTGAGATGGAAGATGAAGCTAATAAGGATAATGTCTTGATAAAAAATGAAAACACTACTTTGAAAGTTACATCTCAGAAGAAGAGAAGAAAGATGAAACAAGATATCAAAAAGGAAGAAAGTTCTGACTTATCTGATTCAGAGATTGAATTGGCACAAATGGAAAGAAAATTCATCAAATTTTATAATAAGAATAAAGGATTTATAAATTCCTCCAAGAAAGATGAGAAAGTTCCAAAGGAATTCAGATGCTATGAATGCAAGAAAATGGGTCACATAAGACCTGACTGTCCTCTACTAAAAAGAGAAAATAAAATGAGATTTTTCAAAAACATTGATTATGAGAAGAAAGATAAAAGATCAATGAAAGCTACATGGAGTGTTTCTAAAGACTCCATAAGCTCATCAAATTCTGACTCAAAAGATGAAAAATCAAATATAAAATCAAACATGTGATTCATGGCTGAAGATAATGAGGTACAATCTTATTACTCTTCTAATTATGATTTGGAACCTATCTATTCAAGTGATAAACTTGTGTCCTACTGCAACATGATAGAAGAAAGATATGATTCCTTATTTAAGAAACATAAATCACTGAAAAACATTCACAATGCAATTTTATAATAAAGAGACACTTTGCTAAAACAACATCAAGATTTAATAGAGAAATATAACTTATCTAACACAAATAGTGCAGATCATAAAACAAATATCATAACACTGCAAGATGAATTAGAAACCTACAAAAGTGTAGCTCGCATTTTTTAAAAATGAGAAAATACCTTAAATTAAATTCTTGGTAAGAATGTGATTAAGAAAGAAATATATGGAATAGACAGTAAAGGTGAGAAACCTAAACTGTACAAAAACTATTTTGTTCCAAATACAAAAGGTGTAATTTGAAACTACTGTGGAAAAAAGGACATACAACTAGAAATTGATATTTAAGAAATCCCCAAATTATTGGAATTAAAAAGGCCTTTATTTCAACCATTGTATTTAACTCAAATGATTAAAGAAAAACAAATCAAATATGGATTCCCAAATCATTTCTAGCTAACACTGCTGGACCCAAGAGAATATGGGTTCCAAAACAAACCATTGTTTATATGCCTTTTTAGGAAGTAGGTCACATAATCAGAAATGAAATATGGTATATAGATATTGGTTGCTCCATGAATATGAGTGGAAACTCATCGAACTTTAAAACATTAACTCAGAATGATATTGGATTAGTCACCTTTGGTGATAATTCCAAAGGAAAAAATCATTGGTATTGGAATTTTTAGAGATCCATAAGTTTTCTCAATCAATAAATTACTTTACATACAAGGATCGAAACATACCCTGATAAGTGTTTCTCAAATTTTTGACGATGTTTATTGTTCTATTTTTCTAACAACTATTGTTCTATTTTTGAAGATAAATTACTTAAATTTAGAGCACCCATAACTGAAAATGTTTATACCTTGGACTTAAATTCCTTATGTAAACAAAAAGAAAATTATTTAACTGTAAAATAAATGAATCTTGGATTTGGTATAGAATACTTAGACATTACAATATTTATACTTTACATGAGTTTTCTAAGAAACAGTTAGTTTCTGATTTACCTAGTCTTAAATTTGATAGTGAAAGATTTTTTGATGCATGTCAAATTGGAAAGCAACGCAAATCATCCTTCAAATAAATTAACAAAATTGCTACATCTAAACCTTTAGAACTTATCCATATGGATATTTTTTGACCTTAAAGAGTATCAAGTTTGTCTGGTAAATTATATGTATATGTTTTCGTTGATGAATATTCTAGATTTACTTGGATATATTTTCTAAAATATTAAAAAAATCTATATTTGAAAGTTTTTTCAAAGTTATTCAAAATGAAAAAGGTTTTAAAATAATTTCATTAAGAAATGATCATGGTCAAGAATTTGAGAATCAGGAATTCAATTCCTTTTGCTCAAATCTATGTATTAAACACACCTTCTCTGCACCAAGAACACATTAAAAGAATGGAATTGTTGAAAGGAGAAATAGAAGTATTCATAAAATGTCTAGGACTATGCCAAATTAATAGAGTCTTCCTACCTATTTTTGGGCAGAAGCTGTAAGCACAACCTTCTATATAATTAATAGAGTTTTAATCATACCAATTTTCAAAAAGACACCCTATGAACTTTGGAATAATAGAAAACCTAAAGTAAAATACTTTAAAGTTTTTGGATGCAAGGTTTACATCTTGAACACCAAGGTCAATCTTGGTAAGTTTGATCCAAAATATAATGAAGGATTTTTCTTAGGATATTCTACTACCTCCAAATCTTATAGAGTTTTTAATAAAAAATCAAGGATTTTTGAATAATCGGTTCATGTAAAATTTGATGAATCTGACCCTTTTGACAAAAGAAAAGATCAAATTGATAAATCTAACTCTAATTATAACATGAGACTTGAAAACCTAAAAGATGATTTTGAAAATGATATAAACAAAATTTAGTCCAGTTCATAAGAACATGTCATTGATAAACCTAATAGTGTTTTACCTAGACAATCTAGAACTCTAAATAATCACCTTTTAGAAACTGTTATAAGAGACCTAGACACAGGAATAAAAACTAGAAGAAATATAGGAAATCTAGTTGAGTTTTTGACTTTCTATCCCAATTAGAACCTAAGTCAATAAAATAAGCCTTGGTTGATGAAAGTTGGATGATATCAATGCAAGAATAACTAAACCAATTCAAAATAAATAAAGTTTGGAAATTAGTTGAAAGAACAATCATGTTATTGGAACCAAATGGGTCTTCAGAAATAAACAAGATGATCAAAGAGTTATAACTAGAAATAAAGAAAGACTAGTAGCTAAATGGTATAATCAGGAAGAAGGTATAGATTATGATGAGACCTTTTCCCCTATAACTGGATTAGAAGATATTAGAATCCTATTAGCATATGCATCTCATGTGAATTTTAAATTATTTTAGATAGATGTTAAGTCTGCCTTTTTAAATGGTTATTTAATAGAGGAACTATATGTTGAGGAACCTCCTGGTTTTGAAAATTCTCAAAAACCAGACTTTGTTTTTAAACTTACTAAATCTCTTTATGGCCTTAAACAAACACTTAGAGCTTGGTATGAAAGATTAAGTTTTTTTCTTTTGAAAAATGATTTTACTGTTGGTATGGAAGATCCAACACTTTTTAATAAAACTATAGATTCTAATATTCTATTAGTTCAAATTTATGTTGATGATGTATTTTTTGTATCAACAAATAAAAAACTTTGTCCTAGTTTTCAAACTTAATGCAAAAGAAATTGAAATGAGTATGATGGGAGAACTAAATTTCTTTTTAGGACTTCAAGTCTATCAAAAATATTTTGGAAATTTTTTGAATAAAATTAAATACATTATAGATTTACTAAATAAATTTGGACTTGAAAACAGAAAGGCATATACAAGTCCTATGTGTAATAATATAAAACTTAATTTGGGTGAAATTGGAAAACTAGAAGACAACAAGTTATATAGAGGTATGATTAGTAGTTTATTATATCTTACTACTAGCAAGCCAGATATTATGTACTCAGTATGTCTTTGTGCAAGATTTCAATAAAATACTAAGGAATATCATCTTATATCTATCAAAATAATTTTTAGATATTTAAAAGAAACTATTTTTTAATCTCTACTTTATCCACAAACTTCTGATTTTAATATAATTTCATACTCAGATGATGATTTTGTAAGTTGTAGATTAGATAAAAAAAGAACCTCAGGAACCTGTCACTTTTTAAGAAAATATTTAGTGTCATGGTCTAGTAAGAAACAACACTCGGTTTCTTTTTCAACATCTAAGTCATAATATGTATCTATAGGCAGTTATTGTGCACAAGTTTTGTGGATGAAAAACACTCTTATGGACTTTGGAATAAATTTTGATAATACACCTATTTTATGTGATAACACCAGTGTTATAAATATTTCAAAAAAAACTATAATTCGTTTTAGAACTAAACATATTGATAGTATACATCATTTTATAAGATATCATGTTCTTAAAAAGGATATATTTTTAGAATTTATAAGTACTGAATTTCAATTAGTTGATATTTTTACTAAACTACTTCCCACTGCAAGTTTTGATTTTATTAAGGGGGTTAAGTTTATTTAATTTTAAATAAATTTTATAATTAATTATATTTATTTTTAAAATAAATTTTATTTAATATTAATTTTATTTAATCATTTTTTTATTTTAAAATTTTTCACTATTCAGCATGATTTAGTTACTTATCTTTTAAATAAGTTACGCTTTTATTTTTATTATGTAATAAATGTTAAATATTCCGTATATGGTTAATTTATTTTAAATTCTATAATGATTGTTATGTACTTAATGACACGGGAATCAAGGCTCTGTCAGAGCCCATTTCAAATTCCCAAACCGCTCATTTTCTCAAAACCTTTCGAATTACCAAAACCCTTCACCTCTTTCGTCTTCCTTTTCTCACACCTTCGAAACCCTAGAACCTCAAACCATCAAAGCTTTTCAACAAAAATGGAAAACAAATCGAAGAAGGCGAACCCAGTGATGCGAAGTATCAATGTTCAACTAGACAGAAAATCCTTCAGGGAAAAGTCATCGATCTGGAATGGTTGTATCAGACGAATCCGATACTGAAGCAAGAATTATCCTTTAAAGGTATTGAAACGACTTTTATTGAGGAATGAACTAAATGTTTTTATGAATTTGAGTTGATAAGTTTCATTAAAAATATTCAATTTAGTTTGGGAGATACATAAGATTTGATTATTGCAAAGATCAAAGACAGGGAGATATCGATCTCTTCTATTGAAATTGTTGGGATCTTGAACTGCCCTCACAAGGGAGTTTTTTACTTTGATCTAAAATAAATCGGGGATAGAAATCATAAATCTAATGATATCATGTCTTTTCTATTTGGTTTTACTAACATAAGGAAAAATTTTGTAAAAGATTTAGAACTAGATAAAAAATATTGGTTAAGTTTATTCAAACAGGGATAGCCCTAAGGATGTCTGAAATGGAGAAGATTTTTTTTCCAGATATGTATATTATGTTTTTGTTTTTAAGTGACATAAAGCTGAATTTTCCAAGATACATGATTAGATATTTGAATTACTATTGTCAACCTGAGGCTCATATGAGTTTTTATCCTTATGGAAGATTTATTTCAAAGTTATTTCTTAAGAAATATATAGTAAGGCTGATTGATGCGAGAGACGGATACCATCGTAGTAAAGTGTTGAATGATGGAACTTTGAGAAAGCTCAGATTTTTCTGAAGCACTATAAAAGATAAAATCATATATGTTGGAGCTGAAGAGGATCAGGTGTCTGCTCAGGGGGAGAAACCTGCAAAATCTAAAGAAGGTATGGCTAAATCCAGAATAGAGGCAGTTTCAAAGACTGCAATGAGACTTAGATTTGAAGAAAAGTATACCCCTGCTAATGAAGAAAGTCAATATGGGCTCCAAAAAACTAGGCATAGAGAATTTCAATCTGTTGTAGAATCTACTTCTAAGGAAGTTCTTGAGACATAAGCTCTTTTTAGTTGTAAATTTTTAAGAGCACCTATTCAAGAAGGGAGCCAAAAGGAAGCTGCTTCTCAAGAAGAAGTGGAAGTTTTGCCTCAGACTGAGGCAGAGATAAGAACTAAGGAGGTACCTCAAATTGAAAACTCTCAAGGAATGGAGATTATAGATCAATCAGTGGATCATATTTACTCTGTACAATGTAAAAATACTCAGACAAAACCAGTGCAACAAAGTCAGCTTCAAGAAAAAATTCAAGAAAAAATTTCTCAGGACAAACATCAGCCTTTAGAAGTTGAGAATGAAGATCAACATATTCAAGAAAATTTCTATGAAATTCAAATAGAAGTTCTTGATAAATCTTTCTCAGTTGATATTTTAGGAGAAATATCAGTTGAGAAATAAGTGGAGAACGATGAAGAAGAGAAATCAGATGCTCAATCTTTACCACTGATCATGGTAGATCCAGTTGTGAATCAAACATAGGGTGCCTCTAATTCTATGTCTGATCATGTTGAGGAGATTATCAAAAAATTTAACAAAGCTCAAGAATAGAATGTTGTTTAAGAATATAATTAGAGAAAGAGAAATAGATATTTAAACATCTAAAAGATAGTTCTATTTCAAAGAAAGAGGTTGATGTTTTTAAAAATGAATTGTTGGAAGAAGTTTAGAAATTAAAATTTGAAGTTGTATTGAAATCAGATTTGGAAGAACTAAAAACTTTAATGGAATAATAGTTTGCAACTGTCACAATAATTCAAGCAAGTACACCAAGTACTTTTCCTGATTTGATCAAAATATTCCAAGCCATTACTACTGTAATGAGCAATATGAATGATGGGTTGCAGGATTTACAGTGTAATAGTACTCCTCTGTCTGTTCTGTTGGAAAATAAAAAACATCTTATTGATCAGCTTACCTCAAGTGAACCAAGTATTAGAGAATTATTGATCAGATTCACTAAGAATCTCAATCAATTTATAGATAAGGAAGAAATATTGCATGAGTTTTTCAGAGTGAACCTCATTGAAGATATTCATTTGACTCAAGAAGGAAGAGATCTAATCATTCAGCTTAGAGATGGTGTTATAAAGAGATTAAGGTTACAGTTGTCAGAGTTAAAGGATGTTATTTAGAATTGCTGAGATACCCTTTTTTCCAACCTTTATCCCAAAAAACTTGATTCCTATTCATTAATGTACTTTTATATTGTTTTATTAATGAACTTTCATGTTTATCATATTTAATGGATTTTTAATCTATTTATGTTTGTATTAGACTGCCTAAAAATCCAAATTCCTTTATTGATAAACAGATTATCATAACATTTTCTTACAAGTTCAGTACTACATTACATGGGTTATATTCCTTATTCTATCATTCTTTTTTATAACACAAAAAGGGGGAGAAATTTGGATAAACAAGAAATTTATAAAGTAAGAGAAAATTTTATTTTGAACCTTTGGAGAGAAATTTGGATAAACCAATATTGTATATTTTCAAAGAGGTATTTGTAAGTAAAAATTAAATATTTTTTTTATCATTTCAAAATTCTAAATTATATGTAAATAATTTTATGGGTTTTGTGATCATTAAAAAGAGGGATATTATTGAGCATGTATTGTTTCAACAATACTCTATATTTTATAATGATTTCGATACTCACAAATACCCTTATTTGTTATTCTAATGATTTTACTTTAATTATATTTCAGGAAATTAATATTCTTTATATTCCCAATTTTGGAATAATATTAATTCATGTGATTCATGTGAAATATTTTTCAAAGTGTTTAAAAATCTATTCTTCTTATTCTGGAAACAATATTCATATGATTCACGTGAAATATTTTTCAAAGTGTTCGGAAAGATATTCTGGATATTCTGGAAACACTGTTCATACCTTATGTTTGAAATGAACCTTACATTCTATTGAAAAGTATGGATCATAAATCTTACGTTTAGAAGCTAAGAAAAGTATGGATCATGAACCATACATTCCAGAGTTAAAGAGAAAAGTATGGATCATCAAACTTATGTTTGTAATCAACCTTACATTTTATATTTGGATTTCATCTAAAAAGAACCCTACATTTGACTTCTTCAAGAGTCGGAGATTTGAATTTGTGACTTTATCGTGCAACGGTCTTTTGTGGAATATCAGGATGATTTCAAGCCAGATTCAAAACCCAATTTTAAAATGCATATTTGACTGATTTAAATCCATTTAAACATGATTCAAAGGGTCGATTTAAGTGGAGGATTTCATTATGATTTTTAAGGGAAGTTACGACTACTCTATTATTCAAATATTTGAATATCGCAATCTTTCAGGTGACTTTTGTGGATCTGAATTTATGAATAAGGTGCTCATCTTTATTCTATATATTTTGTGTATCTGAATTAGATAGAATATATGGGTGACGCAAAATCTCTTGAATTCACGGTGATTACATGATTCAAATTTAGAGATATTTGAGTTTCACAAAAAAATAGATTCACTGATTCTTTAAAAAGATATTTTACAGATCTGTTGCTAAAAAGAACGACCAAATTCTATTTTATATCTAAAAGAGAAACATTGAATATCTACCTGTTATACATTGGAGATATATCGTGAATATACTAATGATTTTTTTCTGAATATATTTCAAGATCAATTGCAATCGTATCGATTCAGAACTACTCTTACCTAAAGAACAACCTTTCTGGAGACGATGATCCATTTACTGTCAATTGCGTAATGCTGCAACTGTGAAGTTCAATTGGAAAGTATTTATCAAATCAATACTCTTTTATTTTGAGTATCGGCTTCTCATACTAAGTTTTTTCATCGGTTCTATGTTTATAACTAGAAGTCTTTGTTTTAGCATTAATTTTTAAAGGTGTCAATTGCCTTCACTCAGTTGTGGATGGTCTCATGAAAAGAGGATCGAATAGTGAAAATCACCAAGCTTATGTAGAAGAGAATTGGTGGAGTGGACTAGAGGATATTTGTGCCCCAAACCACTATAAATCATTGCGTCCTGATATTTTTTTATTTCCGCTGCATAAACAGTCTAATAAAGATAAAAGGACAGAATTGATTATAGTCAAGATTTTTTAAGATGTTTTGAAATACACAATTCACCCCCTCGCCAACGTGCTCGTACCCGAGTGGTAAGTGCTCCTTCTTGGCATCCAAGAGATCTAGGTTCAAAACTGGGTGGCAGAAAATTTATGGGTTACTAAAGCAGTACTGTAGCATTTACTGTAGCAGTTAATGTTCGGTACTGTAGCAGCCGGAACTATTCACCCGATTTGGGCCTACGGGTCTCAAGGGCCTTCAGGTCATCAAAGGCCTTCGGGCCACAGGGCCTTCGGGCCACAGAGACCATGTACTATCCCAGTTCACATAGAACCTACCCCATATGAGGATCAAAGAAACAAGAGTAGCAGCCACTAGAAGTAGAGCTAACCGGATTGGAAGAATAAGAGGGTATGGTAGCCGCCATCAGGAATAGGCACCGTGCAGCTTTGTACAGGGCAATGCTAGCTGATCAGCAATGCAAGGTGGAGAGCTAGGTGATCAATGATGCAGAAGCTGGGGAGGGGCAGTTATAGTGGGTTGGGCCTACAGTTCATGTAATGGACATGGTATGCCTCTAGCCCTTCGGGTCATGTATTACGGGTCAGTCGGGCCTTGTGTCTTGGGCCTACAGGTCATGTACGGGTTCCCCTTCAACCCTTAAAAGGGGGATTATCCATAATAAAATAAAAAAGAAGGCCTTTAGGCCATTTGGGCCAATTCACCCCCCCCCCCTCTTTTTTATATTTCGTATAACTCGATCCAACACATTATACCCATCCAAATAATGGGGTGATGAAAAACAAATTACACCAGTGTAGATATGATAATTCGTATGTACGTACGTGTGGTTATTTTTTCATAAAATGGATAAAATAAGGAATATTGTTGTACTATAATCATAATAATATCTCATAATATATATTATAATTTAGTTATTACTTTATAATGTAATCAACACATGAAGATAAAGTATAAGAAGAAATAAACTTGATAAGTTGGTAAAAATTATTACCTCTTCTTCAACAGACTTCCTTTGGATCTCTTCTTAAGGGATCTAGGGTTGCCCTTTTTAGAAAACTAGGATCACCATAACATTAATAAGGATTTTGGGAATATAAATGGGTATGTTTTGGTTGAGATTGAAAGCTCAAATTGGTGTGAGGAATTGAGGGAGGTGGTGTGCTTTTATAATTGAGGTGAGGGGAACTTTTGGAAATGCTCAAAATATTAAATTAATATAAATTAATTTTTAATTTAAAATGGATTCGAAGTGAGGTATTTAGAATATAAAATTAGGATTGGTCTAAATTCTATCAAGAAATAATTTTTATAAAAGTTTAGGTCTCATTCTTAACATTATCTTTTGGATTTAACCCTTATTTAATCCTTTTAACTCTTACCATGACAACATGTGTTTTACTACTTAAGGGTTAATATAGTTACTATAAAATGTAAAAAGTACCACAAATGGATTAATGATGACATTTTTAACCTTATCATAATCATTTGGATGCATTTTATATATTTTTTAAAAATTATATTTTTATTAAAATATTATTTAATTTAAAATATCATTAATGTCAATTTTGATATTATTCGTTAATTGACTTTTTAAAATATCATAACAACATGATATATTCAAAACAAATATTTTAACACATCATTAACATGTCAAAGTCATCTATAAATCCATGGACGAAATTAATTATCCTAATTTAAATTTATTTTAATATTTATAATATCATTTATTTGATATTTCCATTAATTAAATTATTATTGCATTATCATTATGTAAGCCTTTAAGGTAATTTTTTATTTCATAAAAATTAAAAATAAATCACCATGATGAAGATAAAAAATTTATATTTTAAATTAATATTTATAGGAAAATATATATTCTGAATAACCATGTATTAAAAATGTAGTACTTATTAAAAACATGAGTATGTCATATTTGACTTTTCTTAAAATAAAATGATATAAAAGGATTTAAGTAATCCAAGTGGATCCAAGAGACCATAAAATGTACCCAATAATTATTTTTGTAGACACTAAATCACCCAATAAAATTAGGACAAGTGTTAAGGTAATTTTATAATATTTATAATATTATTTTTACCCTTAATTACTCGATTTACCCTTAACTGTGGTAATTAAAATTATTAAGTTTAATATTCATATTATCTAAAAATAAAGAGGACATATTTAATAAAATTGGGATTTATGAATCCAAATATGGAAACCATTTTTTTAAAATTAAAAATATAGAATTGGCTAAAATTGATTTAAAATTAATCCCATAGACGTGGTGAGAAAACCGGTTCTTAAAGTGAAAACGTTCAAAAGATTGAAATGTTTTTATATCCAAATTCATTGTGAAATTGAATCCAATAACCTAAATTGGATTAACTAATATAAAATTGATCTAATTATTCTTTAAAACCATTTATCGCTATAAATTATTTAGATGAAAAAATTGTTTTCAAATAAAATTCAGTATTTCTCGTTATTCATCAAAACATGAAACTTATCAGAAAAAAAACCAAAAGTTCAAGAAAAGTAAATTTTAATAATACTATTTCGAATAATAATTTTATTTTGTAAAATTTGATTTATAAAAGTTTCAAAAATTATATTTAAAACAAGTGCGTCATTAAAACGCGGCAAAAATCTTTTTATAAAAATATAGTTTTTTATGCGTAAAAATTGGATTTATTTTTCTATCATGTCTGGAAAACACATAGGATGAATTTTAAACATTATATTTAATATATTATATATATATTTAATTAATATCATCCATTGATAGTAATTAATTTAATTTATTAGGATATAAAATAATAGTTTTATAAAAAAATTTCCTTTATTTTAAATTGGTTTTTATATTTATTTCTAATTAGTTGGTAACCAATGAATTCAATAATATTTTTAATAATATATTTAATTCTATTCATAACCACCAATTTAATGGCTATTATATAATTTAATTCTAAATAATAATATTAATAGTGTATCATGGTTTTGTTTAAGCTCAATGTTGCATGTAATGTAAGCTATTGAAGAAGTTAAATTTAAAAAGAGACATACCATAAAATATTTGAGTATTACATTCTCCTATAATTCAATAAATTGTGTCCTTGTAATTTGAAATTTCATTTTAAAATCAATGGTTTATACCTGAAAATTCCTTTGTGGGAATCCCATATATGAAATATGGTTAATAAAACACCCTCTTAATAAGTGGGAAAGGGAAATGCGAATGTCAACACAAAATTAGGATTTCGAATAGGATAACATTAGCAGGAATTATAAACATAAACATGGAAGAAAAATCAAACTATCAAGTTCTTATAAAGATTTATAGAGAACATAATCCTTAGAAAGTTAACCATCAAAAACTATAAATATGTGATTGGTTCAAAGTCTATTGATTTATCATTAAGAAAAGTAAATGGATAATGTTTTTGTCCCAAAATATTTTCCCTAGAGTTGAGGGTCTCCTTCAAATAATAACTAGATATAATAAACTTACTTTATTTCTTTCCATGTCATAATCATAATTTTATCACTTGGTTATGCTTCGATCTATTTTCACTTCATTTCATGCACCTAGAGATGGATATTCAAGATGAATTTTTCATACCTAAATCACTTTTAATGAATCATATGGTCCTTAAGTCATTCCTTTGACCTTTAAATATTTACTAAAACCAAAAATTTGAGCACATGTTATCAACAAACAATAATTTCCAAAGTTTAACTTAATCCATTCTATGAGTCGTTAATCTTAAGACTCATCCAAAACATGTCTTTCCTCATTCAGCAAACAAAAACTTAGATAGAAGGTCACTAAATTTCCAAAATCAACTTAACATTAGATTCTCCAAACATAATATATCTCTTAATCCCATATACCAAATATATGAATACCTTGATCACCTTAAAACCTTAATGAAAACATGCATGCTTCCAAATATGTAAATAATAAATATTATAGTACAATCCTTATATATCTCATGATTATTATAACCAAAATATCATAACATAATTATTGAATCCAAAAATACAAATACTTTAATTATTCCACTTCGAATATAATGATAACATAAGCTTGACCTTGATCCCTTTGCTTCTTCTGAGCTATATTTCCTTGATACCTGGGACATTCAATTGTGTAGTTCCCCGTCTCCTTATAATTGAAACATTTCAGATTTATAGATTCTTTTTTTACCTTACAATTATGATCATGGTAAACTTTATCTTCACACTTGTAACAATATCCCATTACCTTTAGGAAAGTATCTACGTGTTTCTTCCCACAATTATCATATGCAGGAAAATCCTTTTTCCCTTTTTTCCCCTTTATTTATCTCTTGTACCATCATTCTCTTCTTCTCTTGATTTCCATTATCATAAGACATAGATAATTCTTTCTCTATCTTGAAATCACATGATACTATATCTTCATATAATGATAAAGTTTGGGAGACCAATTCCTTTTTGATGAATTAATTTAACCCATCAAAGAAATGATCAATCTTACTCCTTAGGTTACATATGTAGTATGCAATATTCTTTTCTAACCTTGTAAAGTTGGATTCATATTTAGCAATATTCTCATACTCCTTTTGTCTCAAATTCAAAAATTATCTCTCTATATCCACTCTTTATTCGTGAGTTAAATATTTTTCCAAGAAAATTTCCTTAAAATCCTTCCATTACATGTTTTCTATTTCCTCACCCTCCTTATTGTTTTGAATCAATGACCACCATTGATATGCATCTCCAAAGAGATGATAAACTAACATGAAAAACTTCTCCCTTCCCTTTCTTCCCAATGTGATAAATATATTTTCGAAGGATCTTATCAATTACTCAGCTACAAATGGATTTGTAGTCCCATTTAATGATTGAGGTTGTTATATCATGAAGTGGTCTAACATTGTTCCTCTAAATTGTGGATTGGGATTCTCCAGATAGGTAAGGTTATTATTTATAACTTGAATCAGTTGTCTCGATATATTTATAAGTTATTCATCGTCATTTGTATCTCTAGCTCTAATATCATTATCTTACATAGGATGAAAATTCCTACATGGATTATATGCATTGATATAGTTCCCAATCCTTCACTAGGCACCATTTCTAAAAAAATGGCATATACTAGATTAAATCATAACATTATTTAACATAATATATAATCTCATAACTAGTGACTTACATGATCTAAATTGAAAATTTAGGTATAAATAATATCTAAATCATAATCTAAGTTTATTTAGATATATTTTCAAATTATTTCATAGGGTTTCATTCTCTAATCTATGTTTTTATAAATCTATTTCTCAATGTTTTTACTAAACTTTCTATGATACCAACAGTAAATACCCCAACCCTATTAGCCTATATTTGGTGCCTCAATTTATTACATTAGCAAAGATACAAGATTTGAATCCCAAAGGATCAATTAGTTTATTATTTTTGGAAACTAGATTATGTACATGAATCTTACATTATAATTTAAAATATAAAATACAACATATATAATCCTTTTATAACAGCATTATTATCCTATATTAACCCTAAATATCAGTTATAATAAACTTCTTAGCATCCTAGGGAAAAATAAAACATAAGAAATGGGTGATATTGTATTCTTAATAAGGGTATACATATGGAAGAAGCTATCATAAACAATAATAAATGATTATAGAAAGATAAATAACTAAAACACATACCATTTAAACATAATCATGAACATAATATGGAAATAATAAATGATAATCAAATAATTCCATATAAATAATCACAAGAGAATGAAACTTAACCATGGATATTATACTAATAGAATAATCACATAGAACATCAATAAATAATCTCATAATGAGGGAATGAATCATACCAAACATTAACATACCATCAGGTCTTTATCTAAGAAACCATACATAAATGGTAAGGCCATGACCAATACCCAAATTAGTCTGTCTCATGAGACCTACTGATGCATCGAGGGACTATAGAGGACCCCGCCTATCACTTACTAATTCAAATGCATTCCTCATATTAATGGGGTGAAACATAAACAATATAATCATTTTTCTTGAAAAAATAACATACTAAATGTGAATACTTTAACCATAAACCATGAATGGTATCAAAATAGAACATCCATGGTCAAACTGATCATAAACCATTCAATAAAATCCAGTATATTATATCATAAGAGATAAATCTCAATAATTTATAATATACAGCAAAGGATATTGACATAGATTAAAATTATCTTATAAAATCATTGAAATTTATTGAGATAAATATCCTTTTTTACTTTAAAATCATTTATTTAAAAGGATGTGCAATTTTAAAAGGAAAAATTTTCATTGAAAAGAACCTTGTAAACTTGTAAAGAAAGATTCAAGACATTAATTCATCATGGAGGTGGAAAAATATTATCATTCCTCATAAGTTAAAAGAAACATTCCTTTCATTTTTTTTTCAAAAAAATCATAAAGTACCTCATTTGGAAAATGAAAAAATGATTCCTTTCAAACCATTTTATAAAAATTAGAACATTGGTAAAAATAATTTAAACATTTGTAGGATAATAGTAAAAACATTTTTGAATTTTTTTTATAAAATGTGTACATGTAAAAAAAAGTTCCCCAGTAAAGACTTAAACTTAAAAAATCCTGAATAATAATGAGATTGTGAATTAACCCTTACCTTATGTCTAATTTCCTTTATACATATCTGAAACTAATTTATAATGGTTTAAATAATGTTTTTAATTTATATAAGAACCATATTCATATTTATTATATCATATATGATCATATTATATAATCTTATCACCTGTTTATTAATAATATTTCATTATTACCCTTGTTTCGGATGTTAACTGCTTCATTTTCCTATGCATGTTTCATCATGTAAATCCCGATTCTTATGCATAGGATATACTTCCTTAATATCCATAATTATATTAAACTCATAGATAAAATATTTATTCATTATACACATTTTTATAATCATTCTTGAATGGTGAACATGGAAAATGAATCGCATCGCGTCATGGAGATGGTACGTAAGAGCGACAGTATCATTCCCTTAATGGTGAAAGGGTAAAGAAGTGTATGGTATATTAATTTTTAAAAAACAAATATAAGGTCATATTTATTATATATATATATATCTATTATATAAATCATCATACCAATCCAAATAAAGTGGTGGTGAAAAACATTACACCACGGTGTGGGGACGGTAAGCCATGTGTATGCATGCGTGGTGCTATCATTTTTCATAGGATGGATAAAAGGAGGAATATTGTTATCCCATAATCATAATAAAATATCCCAATATATATGATACTGGATTTATTAATTTATAAAATAATAAATACATGAATATTAAGGAAAAAAGAAATGAACTTGGATGAGTTGGTAAAAGCAATTACCTCTTCTTTAGTGGACTTCCCTTAGATCTCTTCTTAAGGGATATAGGGTTGGCCTTTTTAGGAGACCATGATCTCCAAAAATTGTATAAGGATGTTGGGAAGATATATGTTCAGGTTTTTGTTAATATATAAGGCTTAAAGTGGTGTGAGTAAGTGAGGGAGGAGGTGCCCTTTTATAATTGAGGTGAGGGGCACTTTTGGAAACTCTCAAAATACTAAATTAATATAAATTAATTTTCAATTTAAAATGGATAAAAGTGAGTTATCTAGAATATAATATGAGTATGTGTATAAATACTCTCACACAATAATTTTTAGACAAGTTTAGGTCTCATTATTACCCTTATCTTTTGTCTTTAACTCACATTTAATCTCTTTAACTCTTACCGTGACAACATGTGTTTTTACTTTATAAGGGTTAATATAGTTACTATAAAATACCAAATGAACCATAAATGGATAATTTATAAAATTTTCAACCTTATCAAAATTATTTATTCTAATTTTATATTTTTATGAATTTCATATAATTTAATAAAATATTATTTATTTTAAAATATCATTAATTTCAATTTTGATATTATTCCTTACTTTACTTTTTAAAATATCATTACAACATGATATATTTGAAAAAAATATTTTAAAACATCACTAAAATATAAAATTCATCTATAAAATCTTTTTATCACATTAATTATCTAAAATTTTATTTATTTTAATATTTATAATATCATTTATTTGATATTTCCATTAATTAAATAATTATTGCATCATCATTGTGTAAGCCTTTAAGGTAATTATTTATTTCTTAAAAATTAAAAATAAATCGCAATGATTAATATAAATATTTTATCTTTAAAATAAATATTTATAGTCAAAGATATATTCTGAATAACCACATATTAAAAATGTAATAGTTATTAAAAACATGTGTATGGCATATTTATCTTTTCTTAAAATAAAATACTATAAAAGGATTAAAGTATTCAAGTGGATCTAAGAGTCCATAAAATCTACCCAAGGATTATTTTGGTTGAAATTCGCTCACCCAATGAAATTAGGACAAGTTTCAAGGTAACTTTATAATATTTATAATATTATTTTTACCCTTAATTGCCTTATTTACTATTAACCATAGTAATTAAAATTACTAAGTTTAGTATTCATATTGTCAAAAAATAAAAGGGACATATTTACTAAATTTGGGTCTTATGATTAAAAATATGGAATCCATTTTTTTTTTTTTTTAAAACACAAAAGTGGCTAAAATTAATTTAAAATTAATCTCATAGATGGGGTGAGAAAATGGGTTTTAAAAGTGAAAACATTCAAAAGATTGAAATGTTTTTATATCCAAATTAAATGTGAAATTGAATAAAATTAACTAAATTGGATTAAGTGGTATAAAAATTATTAATTATACTTTAAAACCATTTAACACTATAAATTTTTTAGACAAAAAATCTATTTTTATTTAAAATTCAGTATTTTTCACTATTCATAAAAACATGAAACTTCTCAGAAAAATACCAAAAAATAAATAAAATTAAATTTTAATAATACACTTTAAAAGAAGAAGTTTATTTTTTTTTTAAAGTTTGGGGTCGAAGACTCATTTATTATTAAAGGAAAGTAAAGACCTCTTTAACTGGGTAGAGGGAGACCCATTACATAGCCCAAAGGCCCAGTGGGCATTTAGCCCATTACATGGCCCGTAGGCCCATTTTTTAAGCCCAAACCCCATTCTATGAATAGTACTGCTACAGTACCTTCGTTGCTATAGTACTGCACAGTACCCACCACTGCCACAATGCTCTGTCGCCGCTACAGTGACATGTCGCCGCTACTGTGCCCGCCGTTGCTACAGTGTCACTACTGCAACAGTACGCTACAGTACTACTACAGTAAATATTAGATTTATTTTTCTATCATGTCTAGAAAATACATGGTATGAATTTTAAACATTAGATTGAATATATTATATAGAAATTTAATTAATATTATTCACTTATAGTAATTAATTTAATTTATTAGGATAAAAAATTATCATTTTTATAAAACATTTCTTTTATATTAAATTGGTTTTTATATTTATTTCTAATTAATTGGTAACCAATGAATGAAATAATATTTTTCATAAGATAGTTAATCTTATTCATAACCACAAATTTAAAAGCTATGAGATAATTTCATTATATATAATAATATTAATAGTATATCGTGGTTTTGTATAAGCTCGGTGTTGCGTGCAATGTAAGCTATCGAAAAAGTTAAATTTAAAAAGATACATATATTAAAATATCAGGGTGTTATAATTGTTGTGGAATGATGATATAAGAAATAAAAATTTGAAACTTTATCACTCGAAAAAGTCTCTTTAGTGTTAGATAATTGATCATGAGTATCCTAAATTTGGAAATGACCCGAGAAACCTTCATCTAGCGCTATCTACACATGGAGTGAATTTTTTTGGATTTCAAAGTCACACTCACAGTACATGGCTGGTTATATTGGTAAATTATATCTTTCCACCATATTTATGCCTAAAATAAAAATACATTATGTTATCTAGAATTATATCAAGATCAAAACAACTGGGTGATGATATTGATGTGTATTTGGATTCATTGATCGAAGATTTGAAATTATTATGGAATTTATGTGTTACGTTGTTGGATGCTTATATAAATGAATATTTCACATTGAGAGACATGTTGTATTGGATGATAAATGACATTTATTCTTATGAAAAAATTTTAGGATGTAGTATCAAAGTAACTCAAGGGTGTCCCATTTCTGAGCAAGGTACACATTCAATTAGGATGAAACATTTATGGAAAACTACATTATTAAGACATCATGGATTTCTACCCTGATGACATAAGTATCAATATTGGATGACATAATTCTATGGGAGTTCAGAAGAATGTACATCAGTATCTCCACTAACATGTGATAAACTATTTGAGAAAATAAAAAGATATGAACACTTTTTTTGGTAAACCTTTTTTGAAAAACCTTATGAAACCCTATTGGAAAGAGTGATAAGTTTTTTTTTTTGAATTACCACACTGGAATTGTCTATACATTATACATTTTCTTGATGCTATGCATGTTGATAAAAATGTATGTGATGGTTTCATTGGTACTTTACTAAATGCACCTCTTATAAAAATGATGGAATTAAGGATAGGTTGGACATGATTGACATGGGAATATGGGAAGAGTGGGCACCAGTGATGGGTGGAAATTAATTTTTATTCCTCCATATGCTTATACTCTTTCCATGTAAGAGATATATCAGTTTTAAAACTTCTTTAATGATATAAAGGTTCCATATTTCTATTCATTGAATATAAAGAATATCATGTCAATGAATGATTTAAATTTAAAGAGTTTGAAATTACATGAATTTCATGTTTTGATGAAAGATCTAATGCATGTAGCTTAACATTTCATTTTTCCCAAGAATGTACGTTATAAATTAACTAAGCACTATTTATTTTTCAAATTTATGTGCAGCAAAGTTATAGACCTGGTGAACTTTCCTACTATGGAAAAGGAAATTTCTATCATATTATGTTAATTGGAAATGTTCTTCCCACCAATATTCTTTGATATGATGGTTCACTTGGAGATATAAATTCAATTATTTGATCATTGAAATTATAGATGGATATACCCCACTGAACAATATTTTAATTTTTTGAAAGGGTTTTTAAAAATTGATGTTGGACATAGGGTTTTATTGCGTAGCGATATATTATTAAGGAAGCCATTGAATTCTATGTCGACTACCTATTCGGTATGGAAAGCATTGGTCTACCAAAATCTTATCACACTGGGTGTCTTGTGGGTAAATAAATTTCTAGAATTTATGTTTTCAAAATAAATATTATAGATCTGAAGCAGGCCCACCTTTATGTTTTTTATAATAGTGTAGAAGTTTCCCCATATACTGAAACCCAAAAAGAAATCGTTATGAATTTGAATTAATAAAGGGATGAAATCTTGATATCAAATAGAAATAATCAATATTTTATAGGATGGTTTTGAGACCATATTTTTAAGGAGTCAGATGAAAACCTAGATTCAATTTCAGAACGAATTTGATGGTTACCCAGAGGACCAAGTGTGCATGTATTATATGTAATTAATGGTTATACATTCTATATAAATGGACATGATGAAAAAAATACCATGAAAAATAGTGGAGTTTCACTTGTGGCTGAAGCAATGTATGTATCTAGTACCATGGAAAGAAATCAAATTTACGTGAATATTTCATATTATAGCATCATCAAACAAATATGGGAGTTGGATTATACAACATTCCAAGTGCTGATTTTTTGGTGCAAGTGGGTTGATAACAGGAGTACTTTTAAAATAGATAAATTGGGATTTGTGAAAATGTATTTTAGTAATGAAGGTTACAAAGTAAAACCTTTTATAATGGCATCATAGGTAGTACAATAATTTTATATTCCAGATCCCACAAACTAAAAGTGGTCATTTATTCTGTTATCGACCAAAATCGCTAAAGTGTTGGATGAAAATTGAACCGAGGATGACCCTTTCATTGGGATAGCACAATCATTTTTCAGTGGTCCCAATGTACATGGGGTCTTGTATATTAGAGGATACCATGATGAAGGGAATTGAATACCCAATAGAGGGGTCAAATCTATTCAAACTTTAAAAAAGATATTTCAATAATAAGGTTATATTTTTTTTGTAATATATATTGTGCTACCTCATGTTATTATCTATTCACTACTACATTTACATAATCTAAATTAAATATTGGACCACTTCTGTATATAATGACTTATGAACAATTTTATGTTCCTAATCCTGAGGAACAACGGGTTTCTCAACCTAATGGTGCTCCCAATGTAGAGGAATAGTGACCTTCTATACATGTTGATGCTACCGATCCAGAGGAATAACATATTGAAAATGTTGAACCCAAGGAAATGGTATGTGACAATAATTAGTATCCCAAAAAAAAATACAGGATCAGCATAGCTTGATAGTGTTAGAAAAAATTATTAAGGAGAAAATAAAAGGCATTAAATTCAAGGTCATATGGAATTTGTGAGGATAACTTCTTAACCCCAACAAGGTCATGTCTAGTAGTTTCATTAGGCTCGTCACTTGGAAGTTCATGTAAATTGATGTATCTTTGTGGTATTATGTTGTTCTTATTATTAAGACACTTATTTGGGAAGATATTACAGTAACATTATGATATCCTTTCATTATTTTACTAAAAAGTAAAATAATGAAACATTGATTTACACTTCATTATCCCTTGGAGAGTGAATTTATAGTAGATGAATCCCATAAGAAATTTGTATTGATGCTTTCTAGAAAGGATCATAGATGATTTTTCACAATTATAATGAAATTTCATCTCAAACATACTGAAGGGAAAATAAACCTAAAACCACCACATATGTATGCACCCCTAATAAGCCAAGAAGCATTGGAAGCATTTACTGGATTTCATGAGTAGATAAGTTTTCAGGTTTATTGTGGTTCATAATACATTGTTTTACAATACGTGTATTAATCACTTTGTTTGATAATTTTTAATTTATGAAATAGAAACTGAGTGATAAGAATAAGAAACATGTAGAAAAACCAATATTTCCTTACCATAAAGCAAGGATGGGGTACACTTCACTTGAAAAAAAATTGGTACATATTTTAAATCTACCATAATAATTTTATGTGACATGAAACAATAACATAATTATGTTCCTCTGTTTATGTGTGGAGTGATGAATCCAAATCCAAAGACACTTCCATCCCATTTCATGTGACATGGAAGGAGGAACATGTAAATAAATATGGGATACTAATAGATTAAAATACACAAAAAGTGTGGGAATCATTTTAAGTATAACATAATAAAAATTTGTTTCGCTTTAAATCACTATTTCATAACAATGAATACTTATTTTCCTATCTTTTCTATCTGAATTAGATTTAGGAATCATCAATAATTATACTCGATGAACATCTACTATCAGTGGCCTTTAAGTATCCAGAACTGTATGGCCATGTTAGAGGTGTGGGTTTTGGGGTGACACCTCGAACATATTTTTTAGAAAATAAAAGAATGGGGGGATAAATATAAACAAATGGAAGAGATGAAAGCAATATTATATTCCATTGAAGAAACATTTCATTGGTAGTATGATTAGCTAGGAAATGTTATAGGGGGAAGAAAAGAGAAGAAAAAAATCAAGAACAACCACTTCATGAAGATCCTGCCCCACCCCCACCATCTTTGAGGCAAGCCATTCCCCTCAAAGAGTTATCTTAGATGAGGTAATCAATATTCTCATAATTGTTTCAGTGAAATGTGAATCAGGTAGACACTGATAACTTTCTTATATTGATATTCTACATGATGAAAATGATTGTTATTTATATCTATCAACACCCACCTATAACCATATTGTGAGGGATATTGTGTAAAATATCCAAGAAGACACTCTACACAGCATACAACTTTCAATAGGTCATGTCAGGGTGGGGATTACCATAGCTTATGAGCCAAGAACTGAGCTAGTTGTTCCACTTGATGATGTAGGTATTCATATGGTTGATAAGATATTGGAACATTTTTATCATGTTCATCATATCTTGTAAAAAACATGTCTATAAGGAGGTATTCATTTACAATTTATTTTTCATGATATACCTTTAACAATTAATCAAAAAAGTTCTAAACCGATGAATGTTATTACATATATACAAAGGGAAGGGGTGAAATGAAATATTGAATCATAATCATCTAAAGGATCAATGAATCAATTTAAAAGACCTTCAGGAATAACATTTACCCCACCTATTCAATATTTTCATGTACTAACATTGAAGGTTCATGCAGATAAAAAGTTATAAAGTGGTAGTAATCACATAGTTTATTTTGAATAAAAATGTATAGAGAGGCCATTAAAGACTACATTTATCTTCAGAATGTAAATGAAATCCTAAAGTATGAATTTTTAGAGTTGGTGTCCTGAGAACCAACTATTTGTACTTTGATTACGTGAATGTATACTTATTATATATTGTTCATTGTTCTGCATGACTATAGTATAATAATGTCCTGAAATATTTGTTGCATTAATAAGGTCATGGAAGATCCCCGCTATGATGAGAACATTGAAATGCTATAAAAATATTATTAAATAAAGTTCTACGGTTGGATGACATACTATGATAGGACACTTAGTATACAGATCGTCATGTGCGATTACTCGTAAGAAGACGAGACTCTCTCTCATGGAGTTCACACTTGGTAATCTCCAAGATGAGAGATTATGAGAACACACCCACCAGTAGAAATTCCAAATTTATTGGTGTCATCGGACATTTCTATCTACGAGCGTGTTTAATGGTCCTTAGACTAGAAGACTATCATTAAATCATGTCATGACTCGCTCACTTAGATTTGTTGACGAAAACCGTCACAAAGATAGTAGGCGGGAAGTAGGGTACGTTGGGTACGTCCTGAATGACATGTTGTTAATGGATATGTCAAGGAAGGATTTTTACCTTCCATATTTATGTAAGTAGATATCTCAGGCCTTTTGATTAAAATAGAACTGTTGCCCAAATTCCATGGCCATAGTGTAATGACGAGTTTATTTCTGGAAGTCAAAGAATGACAAATCAGGCATATAGGTTTATGACACTGCCATGAAACCTTCTTGATGAGATATTGAGATAAAGGGATTAAATTATTTGGTAACAATTCGTATGAGGTGACACATCAATGCAACGTCAACTTCTTTCTCTTGGGTGCCTTGACCCATTGCTAGACAGTAATCTTGGACTTTAGGCAAGCCTGCCTAATGCCAATAAGAAAGAGGCCTAGAGGGTCACACACTAAGTGTATCCAAGTATCTCAAGCAGAATAAAGATTATTCCTATATGTGGTTTAATAATTATTCAAGTAATCCTAAATTATTTTAATGTTAGAGGAAGAATAAAATGAAAATAAGTACATGCCGTGTATTAATGATTACACGCCGTATAGTTTTTATTTTTGAAAACAAGTACACGCCATGTATTAAGGATTACACTCCATGTAGTTTTCATTATGGAAAGTAAAATAAAAACAATTACACGTTGTGTATTAATGATTACACATCGTGTAGTTTTATGAAAAACAAGTACACGCCATGTATTAATAATTACACGCCATGTAGTTTTTTCAGTCGGGATTTTGAGTAAATAATATTGTTTTATTAAATGATATTTATTATAATTAGTCTGGGTGTATGTCAAGAAAATAATGATTCTACATGGGGGTTTTCAATAAGATTTAATTTGTAACGACCCAAGAAACTATGTTTTGAGTAATGACAAGTTTATTTTACAATGTAACCCCTTAATTGAACAAACAATCATCTTATAATAAAATAATAATAAAATTAACAATGAATTAGAGAACGCATCAAAATTAATGAAAGACCCTTTTATTCAAGTGAGGAACATCCTGGTGACTACAACTCACGGTAATCGAACAAGAAGTTTAGTTAACCAAAAATCCCAATTAAAAACCTGATTACAATTATAGGGAGACCACTTAAAACCACAAGGACAACAAGAGGGTAGTAAGGGTCTTTGGCATCCATCAGAATAAACATAAGGATAGCTGAAGCCACCGCAGCCGTACTGATCACTGACGGAATAACACGAACCATCTCCTCTTTTTCTCCTTCAGTCACCTTGAGTGAGGGATACCCTGAGACCATGTTTTTTATAGGAAACTTACCCGATCGTTAGACCCTAACGGCTATAAATATGACCATTGGCTCCCCCATGATCCTTTTATCTTCTAATGTTTTAATTTTTCAATCAAACCGTTGAAGATAAGAGTTGTTTACCCCCGAAAGGTTTAAAAAGTTAATTATGTTATTTGCTTTAATATTTAAAGAGTGACATAAATAATAATATAATTAATTTATTGCTTGTTTTCCCAAAAGGTGAATTATATTTTATGTTTCAAAATGGTGAAAATTAATTATTTTTTTCCATTATTTACTATACACGTTTTTTTAACTTGAGCAATTAAACAGTTATTTTGTAATTATATTGAATTTGATGGGTTTTTATGCACTCAAACTCTTGATTTATATATATTGCATCAAAATTTAAATTAAATGTATTATACTTATCTCTAAATTAAATATAAGTAATAATAATAATGAAAATATTTATAATTTGACCTTTTTATTGACTGTTTTGAAACTATGTCAAATTATGGTTTTATTTACATTACAAATTTTGCGTCTTTATGTTAATGCTTACACAAATACTCTTATTACTTTAAAAAAATGAAGATAATAGAATGATTGTAAAAAAAATTAAAATAATTGGTAATGTTATATAAATTTGTTTTTTTTTTGAAATTATGTTAAATATGGGATTAAGAAACCAAATTTTAATAACAAATGTATTCAAATATTTACATGTAATTATAAATCAAGATAATTGTTTTTCTTTTTTAAGGAAAATAATAATATATTTTATGACATAAATAGGGGATTAATAGTTTATCATATAGGTGTATTAATAAACTTTGACTTAAAGATAATAATAATAGTTTAATAATAAGGTTATATTAATAATAATGATGATTTTATAATAAGTTTAATGAAATAATAAAATAACAATTTTTTTATATGATAAAAAATTTGAAGAATCGATGGGCCGCATGTTTTTTTTTAAACATCGCATACACTACGGACCGTCCGATCCTTACCCTTCCATCACAACCGTTCTTTTTTTTAACGCCGCAGCACTTAAGGGTCGTCCGATCAGATATCGGGTGATCCTGGCTATTCCTCTTTTTTTCCCGGTTTCTCTTCTTCCCCGCGGTTTTTCCTCTTACCCGCGTTCTGTGGTTTTCTTCTTCCTCGCACCACTATACCAGTAGGATAGGCGGCGTCTTCTTCTTCCCTAGGCCGGCGAGTGGACCCGACTTCTCCTCTTTTTTTTCCATGGGTTGGCACCGACACGGCCTCATTTACCCCGTCGATATCTCCACGCAAGGAGAGGCATGTCCTTAAGCTCGGTTTGCACCGAAGGCAAGAGAGGTTTTCACCGAGCTCCTTGGATCTCCGACCACTAGTCCAGCGTCGCCTGCTTCTTCCTTCTCCTCCTCTCCAAACAAGTAAGAGAAATATTTTTATTTGATTTTTTTTCTCCAGTTCTGATGCACCGTTTTTTTTACGTTCTAAATATATATGTGTGTATATATATCTATATATGTATAAGGTCAGGAGATTTGTATTTCACCTGTTTCACCCTTCCGGTTTTGTGAATCGAACGCAGGTAAGGGTTCCTGTCTTGTTTGATTTCAGTTTTAGTGAACCTACATGTTTTATACACTTTACGTATATATATATATACCCATATATATACACGGCCGTAACATCTGTTCTACCCCTATCTTTCTCTTGCAACGTGGAGAATCGAACAGGAGCAAACGGAAGCCCTTGGGTCTTGTTTTCTTCGGTTTCACACATTTATATACCCTTGTTTTATATGTATATATATACATACATATAGATATATGTACATATATATATAAGACAATACATGTGAGTATTTACCTTCTTTTATATATGTAGATGACCCTTGTTTTATTTTTCCCTTTGGAAAATAAAGATTTCGGGTAATTTATGAACATGTAAAATCCTGAAAGTGTGTGGAGCATATAGATATATATGTACATGTGATTATATAGATGTATATGTACATCAATGTGCATAAGGGATGAGTTTGATTCTTTTGTCTTGAAATTTATCACAATATAACATGATAATTAAAATTTTATTTACCCAAAAAGATTATTATTTAAAGAAAAGTACCAAAACTATTTATATACATGTTTATATGTATGATGAAGTTTAAGGATTAGTTTGATATCAAAATAATTCCTTCAAAATTTTCATTTATCACCATCCTTGACAAATCATGATTTTGTTTTGTGTAGATGGGTAGTGTGAATTCCCTAAATGCTTACAAGTGTATATATATGTATTCATATATATGTACTCATGTTTACGGATCGACTATGTTGTATGCAAGAATGATTTTATGCCAATAAGGGTTTTATGAAAATTATGTTCACATTATTTTTTTTATGTAAAAGAACTCCTTTCGGTTTTACCAAATATTAATTTTGTTTAATGTATAACATGAGAAATATTATTGAGTATGGTTTAATTTGGTAAACCCATGCACATGTGTATACGCACCTAAATTTATATGTATAAAGGTATATATAACCTTGTATCAATATGTTGTCTTCAAATACAAGTTCTTCTTTTGATGTTTGCAAACTTTCCAAAGGAAAGGTCATGTTATTTAAAGTGAAGATGAGTTTTTACACAACTATATATATGTTCATGCAGTTTGCAAACATATATACATGACTTCCCAAGATGGAACTAATTACACACTTTATATCCCTAACTGTATAGTTATATGTCTATTCACACAGTTTTAAATAAACATCCACAATACCCATTTGTCAGCATGTGTATTAGTTATGAACGGCCTTTTTTTAACTTGGTATCATAATGCTTTGGATTGTTAAAGTGTTCATGTTATTTTCCTTAAAACCCATGTTTTCGATTGTTAAGTTAATTTCTTATGTGTACGGATTTTTAGCACGTACGTCTTAGTTTTATTAATGATTGAACTGTCTTCAAGTTATGAATAAGTATGTCAAAAGGGGGTTTGATTAAGAATGTATGAATGAAACCCTATGAAAGAAAGACCATGTCAAGATATGTGAGGGATGTATTGGACTTAAATGTTTATGGACGGGTGCGCCCATAATTATATAGTGCTCCAATGCATTGGGTAAAGTAAGAGTCTCATGAGACGTTATGTGCAACGGTCTTGGCGAATAGCCTTGGCTTGTGCTTTTATGTGCGACGGTCTTAGAGAATAGCCTTGGATTGTGCTTTTATGTGTGACGGTCTTGGAGAATAGCCTTGGCTTGTGCTTTTATGTGTGACGGTCTTGGAGAATAGCCTTGGATTGTGCTTTTATGTGCGACGGTCTTGGCGGTTAGCCTTGGCTTGTGCTTTTATGTGTGATGGTCTTTGAAGTTAGCCTTGGCTTGTCCTACTATGGGAAACGGGATTGGCGGTTTGCCTTGACCCGTACTAAGTTTTGTTTTAAGGTCATGACACAAGGTCTTGACAAATTTTGAAATTATACATTCCCTCTGCATGTGATGATAAATGGTCAACCAGGGGTTATTCCAACTAACAAGACATCCCCTAGTTGAAAATTCCATTGACTATGAGAATGAATTTATGAAATAAGAATTTAACACATGTGGTATGCTATTATAGGAACCTTATATTCCAATGTATCACGGTATGAATGTCTTCCCTGCTTACACTCAATATTTCAGAACTGAAGTAATCTTGGTTGAATATTATGCATCATTTATTCTTCATGTGTTGCGCTCTCTGATTATGTTTACTTTAAAGTTTATTTTAAGTATGTACTTCTTCTCTATGCAAGTGGTTTTCAAAATAAAGTAGGATTTTCATGTTTTAAGAAAATTTAATGCTTTGTTTTTAGTGAAGTGTTTTATTCTCTTCAAAAGGACTGATTTGAAAAAGAGTTTTCTTAAAACGTTTTTAAAACCCCTTACTGGGCATATTTTCTCACCCTACGTTTTTGTTTTAAATTTTTCAGGCATGGTTTGTACTAATGAAGTTTATCAGAAACAGCTGGTTTCCCAGAATCCTGAGCCTTGCGATCTTCTGTAGTAATGGGACATGATATATTATTTGTAAATGTTGTAATGAAATGTTAGTATATCATGTCTCATAAGGCACCCGGGGATCGGGGACTCTATAGTTGGTATCAGAGGGTGGGTTCAAGAAACTCTGGAAAACCAGGTAGTATGAATATACAACTATGTTCGACTAAGTAAAAATGTTATAAATTTCATATGGCTGATGAAAATGTACCTACCGACCTATTGTCACTTCCCACTGAGGCTCTAGAGAACATTGTATCTCTAGCTAGCTGTGATAACTTTCTAAATTACGCCTGAATTCGCATGACATGTAAGAACCTGTATGACGTGTCAAATTCGCCTAGGGTGCTTAGTCTACACCAGGGGTCAGGAATGGATTATCTCCTAATGATGAAAACCCAATTCCCCTCTTATGCACGTTGGGGAAGTTACCATGAGGGACTCTTCCAAGTGTTCACGACTGGCAAAGAATTTGGCACGATGCTTGATAACCCCTTTCAAGAAGCTACTACTGTTGGAGATCTCCGAGCGGCTTACCTGTGCCTGATTTTGCACTACAGCTTCTAGGGCCAGTTAATGGACTTTGGGGTGTTGTAAGACGAGTCCACCTGATTGTCTCTTAGACAACAGGTGTATAATGATGTTTCCCAACTCCATACCCCTCATGCTAAACTCAGGAGGCGTCATAGATGTTCCAATGAGTTTAACCCCTTATGTTCAGCTTGTGTGTGGTTTTAATAGTTAGGGAGTTTTGCCTCTCTTTGTGGTGTTCGTTTAGTAAACTCAGGCTTTGTTATGTAAACTTTTGCATAAATGAAAGTTTCATGTACTCTTTCCTGCCTCTACCTTGTCAGTGTTGTTAAGAGTTTTTTTTCGAATGTTTTTTTTTCAGATGGCTGGTCAAACAAACATCTCATCACTACCCAATGAGCTAATAGAGGTTATTATGATCAAGACATGCACAGTGGATTATCCATCTTTTCTCCACCTACGAGGGTCTTTCCAACGTTCGCTCGATTTAGCGAACGGTAATGAGATTCTTCGTTCGTGTCAAGAGGATGATCGTGTTTTTCATCTCATCACCACTGCTCAACTTCCCTACAATAGGCGAAGGGGAAGATACTTTGAGGGTCTCTTCCAGTGTTTTACTCTGGCGCAGAACTTCTCTGCCATAGCATGCTTCCTCATAGCTGCTCAGGATGTCCACCTTAGTGCAGCCTATATGTTCTAGGTCTTAAATTTCAGTCTCCTCAATAGCATCATTCCCCTCGATTACCTCGAGCGTGATGTAGCCCGGAGAGTTATCAGGGAGTTTATCTACTCGGACATTTCCGAGCTTTTCACCGCACGAGCCTCCCTTTGGAAGCTTGTGTGCAGTACGCACGAGCAGGAGTTCAAGATATACTGCTCAAAGTGTATCTGGGCTAGGGAAATGGAAGAACTATGTGCCAACTTTGGAATTCCGTTAACAGAGCTGGATCCCCTGTTTGGGTAATGTTGTACATGTGGGGTTTCTTTTTTCTTTTTATGAATAGAATTCCGAGGATGCAATTCTTTGAAGGGGGAAATAATCTAACGACCCAAGAAACTATGTTTTGAGTAATGACAAGTTTATTTTACAATGTCACCCCTTAATTGAACAAACAATCATCTTATAACGAAATAATAATAAAAGTAACAATGAATTAGAGAACGCATCAAAATCAATGAAAGACCCTTTTATTCAAGTGAGGAACATCCTGGTGACAACAAATCACGGCAATCGAACAAGAAGTTTAGTTAACCAAAAATCCCAATTAAAAACCCGATTACAATTATAGGGAGACCGCTTAAAACCATAAGGACACCAAGAAGGCAGTAAGGGTCTTTGGCATCCATCAGAATAAACATAAGGATGGTCGAAGCCACCGCAACCATACTGAGCACTAACGGAATAACACAAACCATCTCCGATTTTTCTCCTTCAGTCACCTTGAGTGAGGGATACCCCGAGACAAGGTTTTTTATAGGAAACTTACCCAACCGTTAGACCCTAATGGCTACAAATATGATCGTTGGCTCCCCCATGATCCTTTTATCTTCTAATGTTTTAATTTTTCAATCAAACTGTTGAAGATAATAGTTTTTTACCCCCTAAAGGTTCAAAAAGTTAATTATGTTATTTGCTTTAATATTTAAAGAGTGACATAAATAATAATATAAATAATTTATTTCTTATTTTCCCAAAAGGTGAATTATATTTTATGTTTCAAAACGGTGAAAATTAATTATTTTTTCCACTATTTACTATACACGTTTTTTTAACTTGAGCAATTAAACAGTTATTTTGTAATTATATTGAATCTGATGGGTTTTTATGCACTCAAACTCTTGAGTTATATATGTTGCGTCAAAATTTAAATTAAATGTATTATACTTATCTCTAAATTAAATATAATTAATAATAATAATGCAAATATTTATAATTTGACCTTTTTATTGACTGTTTTGAAACTATGTCAAATTATGGTTTTATTTACATTACAAATTTTGCGTCTTTATGTTAATGCTTACACAAATACTCTTATTACTTTAAAAACAATGAAGATAATAGAATTGTAGAGACCTGAAACTTGACGTACATGGACATTACATTACTTTTGCGGAATACTTAGTACATAACAAAAACACACACACAAGGATCGTAATAGTTTAGTGTCTTTGGAAACTCGGAATATAATCTTCTAATCGTGGTAAAAGATCTTCAACATCTCCCATAAAGATCTTCCTTTTTTTTACCTAAACCCTTTCTTTATATCCTGGGGAAAAGAAAACATAAAAGGGTGAGCTCAAATGCTCAGTAAGGGTAAACAAAAGAAATATCAATCACATCGTATACACAAGCACATAATTTTTGGAAATCTTAACCTGCAAAAGAGATCATAATTTCATAACATGGGATAAATCATGGCAATGAAATGTAATCACAATAATCATAACGTAAAACAAGAAACTTTGTGGCATTTACACATAATCATAGAGAATCGTTTCTTGTTAGTCAAGACTCATTGCCAAAACTATCTTAGTGGACAAAGTCCCTTTCTGAACCGAGTCACCCTCGTTTCAGTCCTGTTTCACTGAACCGGTATAACCTACCGTTCCAGACATGTCTATCTCATGAGATATAAAATCTTTACCCAATGCATTGGAGGGAGATATAGGTCCCACCCATCTTATAATGAATCCTTTCTTATGTGTGCCACATAATCATAAATCATACATCATCTCACAACACATGTAACAAAAATGGGATTCTTGAAACATCATGACATCATAAAACAAATCATATAAGGTAAATGACTTCATAAAAATAATTCCCTCACAACATAATCAAATTAATGTAACAATAGGGATAAAAACAGAACCTTTTATTATCTTAGATGGAAAATAATTTTGATAAAACACTTGAACTCCATTCTTGAGGAAAATATCCTTTCTTCTTCAAAAACACTTTTCTTTTCTTAACATGTCATACAATTATAAACTAAAAGAAGTTGATTAAAAATAAACTTGAAAACTTGTAAAGGAAGCTTCTTGGAAATAATGTTTTAAAAATCCATTCATGCCGTATAAGTTAAAAAAACATTCTTCGTACTTTTGTCGGAAAAGTCAAAAAGTACCTCGTACGAAAAACGACAAAAGATTCCTTTCATATTCTTTACTAAAAATTCATCGGAGGGTAAAATTGGATTTAAACCATTGTAGGTGTATGGGAATAATATTACATATTGAGGAAACATGGATGTGGATGATAAAATACACCCCAGTAAATTTCAAAGTATAAACAATCTCGGATAAAAATGAGATTGTGATATTTCCCTTACCTTAGGTTCGACTTGCTTTGTACGTGTCCGAAGCTCCTCTTCTTTGAAACGCCTCTTTGAATCCTCCACTTAGGGAACTAAGATTGGTCTTTGAAGAAGACCAGGACCTCTAGGATTATTCTAGGGAAGTGGAGAAGGGATTTTTGTAGGGGTTGGACGAGCTTGAGTGCTCAAATTGGTGTGAGGAGGAGGGGGAGGAGGTGCCCTTTTATAAGGGACGAGAGGGGCACCTTAGGAATATCTCAAAATATTATTTTATATTAAAGTCAAAATCGGTTTATAATGGTTCCAAAGGGTCTTATTTCCAAGGTAAAGTGTGGATGGGTCGAAATCCTATCAACCAATAGGATTTAGACAAGTTTAGGTTATTATTTTAACCTTATCAATTAGATTTAACTCTAAGTTAAATAATTTAACTTTTACCGTGACTTTTTGTTTTCTTACACTATATGGTTAATACACTTACTATAACATGCCAAACGAACCCTAAGTTGTTTATTATTAATATATATATCCTTATCTAAGTCATTTGGCCGAACCTTAGATTTTTAGGAATAAAATAACAATTAATAATATAATATTTGATTTAAAAACTATTTTGTGTCAATTTTGACACTATTTGATATATGATTTTTTTGAAAGTCATAACAGAATTATATGTTCGAACCAAGTTGATTAAATAAACACTAATATATCATAGTAGCCTAGAAAATTAGTGGAATTCATAAAAAGTCTCAAATTACATTTATTTTGGGGTTTATAACATCAATTATGTCAATATTTCATTAATAAGATAATTACTGCATCATCATTGTGTCATAAATAAATTAAATTATTTAATGTCTAAAAATTACAAATAAAATACAATTATGTAGGAAATCTTTTTAGCTTTCTAATGAATATTTATAGTCGAATTTATCTTATGTATAACCCCATATTAAAAATTATTTACTTATTAAACTTTGATTTTTACTATTTTAACCCTTCTTTAAATAAATTAATAATAAATGTCCTAATCTAATCCAAGTGGGCCTAAATGGTCATATTTTATTCCTAAGTTTGTTTTTGGTCGAATTTCACTTATCCAATAGAATTAGGACATGTTTTAGGGTAATAATAATATCATTTTTATCCTTAATTACCCTATTTACTTTTAACCGTGGTAAAAAAAAGTAAAAAGTTACTATTCACCAAAAATTATTTTCATCTCATTGAACAATATTTTAGTACTTGATATTAACCGTGTCTCTCGGATTTTCGAAATTCCATTCACAGAAGCGGTAAAATTAAGTTTTATGCAAAATTCAGTTTTTAACCTACCACTTAGTGGTTTCACTATTCATCAAAAATTGAAAGTTTTCAGAAAAATACCAAAATTTCACCCTAGGCTAATTTTGGTATTCCGAATCCAAAAATGAAGTCCATTTTGAAAAATAAAATTTATAAAATTTCAAAAAGTGGTTATTACTATTCATAACGGCTAGTTTTAATAATATTTTAATAGCATATTGTTGTTTAGTGAAACTCATTATTGCGTACTACACACGCTATCGAGGAAGGTCGCGATTGCCTGTAATGCAAGGCAAGTCAAGGATGCGTGTTGTGCAAGCTCCTTTTGGTGTAGCATACAACACAAGACATTAATGAAATTAAAAAGAATATTTTTCATAAAATCTCGGGGTGTTACATTCTACCCCCCTTAAAATGAATTTCGCCCTCGAAATTCGTCGAGGTTATAAATGGTTTACTATTAAAAAGTTTCTTTAATAGAAACCCACATCGTAAAAAGGAATACCAAAACCAATATTTAAAAACGAAAGTATGAAACGTAACGGTTACCCAAATAAACTAATCACTGGGTTTCCACATAGGTGAAAATATGGATATGGAAGAAAAATCTAACCATCATGTTCTGATGGAGAGTGGTAGAGAACATAGCTATGGAAAATCCAACAATCATAAATCCATAAATTTGTGACGATCTAAGGTACCATCTGATTAATCAGATATAAGAGCACTAGGACAACATTTTTGGTTTTCAAGATTATTTTCCTAAAGTTGAAGAATTTGAATTAGAATAAATACTTACTTTATTTTGGTACAATCTCACTGTTGTTCGTGCCTTGAATAATTTCCACTTCATCTCTTAAATAAATGAAGTTGAATTTGTTATTCGTGAAGTGTTATCAGATCATGTGATAGAATGACGGGTCATTCCATCAAAAGGTTAGCAAAAGTTATTAAATATACATAAGTCATTCTATAGTGAGATTAATCATATATGGTACCTAAAATGGACTTATACTTCATATATCATACTGCTTAATATAATAAAACTAGTTTCTACTAAACAGGGACTTTCTGTAGGCCAGTGGTAGGCGATAAAGGCCAGTCACACTTCGGTTGTGGGTTCGATTCCCACAGCCTTGTCCGACGCGATGGGCTGTCGCCCGTCCTGCAGGTTGTCCTTTTTCTAAAACTACATTACTATAACATCCCATCAATAATATCAAAAAAAAATTATATCCTTAAACAATACTAACTTATGTCCAACATAATCCATTCCAATCTTTAGGCTTATCTAAAATACTTCGGTCCACTCTCATAACATAGTGAAAACGATTACCAGAGATTTAATACCATCGTTGATCCCCATATATCATCAGATATGTTTTGTTGGTCACATTCCAAACATTCAAAGTCCTTAATCATGTATTCTCTTGAATACCCATTTAACCTTAGTGAAAACATGAATGTAGTTAAAAGTTAACACTTTCCACATACCAAAATCCTCAAAATTCTATATACTCAAACCATGATATCACTTAGTCCTTATATCAATCATGAGCTCATGAATACAATCAAACATCTCATTATCTTCTTATCCCTTCATTATGCTCATATCATCTGTTTACCAAAAATGTCTCAATCACTTTTCACGGTTACCGGTACCATAAAATTATTGAAATCCAAAACATAAATATTCCAATATTCCACGATACTATATACAACATTATTTTGGAATCCCATTACATAAACACTTAATCATTCCACCACATCATTTTCATATTCAACATCACCAATAGTGATCGCATGTGACTTCCCTTTGTCCTTTGCCTTAAATGGTTGCTCATGTTGATCATCACTAACCCTTGGATTAGGGCATTTATTAGCATAATGCCCCATTTCCTTGCACTTGAAGCATTGAAGTGTTGGTGGTGTGTTCTCTGCAGTGTTTGCTTTATTCACATCATTAGAAACCCTTTTTCCATTACCTCGACACTCAGCTGCTCGATGACCTTCTTTTCCACACTTAAAACATTTTCTAGTCCCTTTAAGACAATCTCCACCATGCTTTTTTCCACACTTTGAGCATAAGGAAACATTCATCTTCTTTTCACCATTATTCTGAGATTTCTCCTTGAACTCCATCTTTCGTTTCTTGTCAAAACCATGAGATGGATATGTAACACCAACTTCCATTTCTACCTTGATAGCACAACGCACAATTTCTTCATAGCTACTGAAGTCTCTTATAGCTAATTCCCTTCGAAGACTTGGTTTTAAGCCACTAAAAAATCGATCAACTTTACTTTCAGGTTGCATGATAAATCCAGATGCATAACTTGCAAGCCTTGTAAAATTCGCTTCGTATATACCAACAGATTCATCATCCTTTTGCTTTAGTTCAAGAAACTCCTTCTCCATTTTTGTTTGAAGAATACGAGGGAAGTACTTATTGAAAAAATAAGTTTTTGAACTCGTCCCATTCCATGGACTCAATTTCATCTCTTTGCCTCGTATTCTTGATAAGATTCCACCATTGATCAGCTTCACCTTCCAAACGATATACTGCTAAGATGACTTTATCATGTTCAGAACATTGAAGAACTGAAAATATCTTTTCAGTAGTACTGATCCATTGTTCAGAAAAAAGTGGATCAGAAGACCCACTGAAAGAAGGTGGACGTTGCCTCATGAAGGACTCAATAGAATATTGTTCCCTTCTCTGCTCATTTGGATGTCTAGAATGATTCATAGATTGTGTAAGTATAGCAATAAGATTTTTCACTCCATCTCCCATAACATTTGTTTGTTCAGGAGGAAAATCATTGCATTGTCCATTACATTGATCAACACGGTTCCTTCGGGTTCCAGCCATCATCTAAAACCCAAAAAGAATAGTGTGAGAGGCAAAAATCATGCTAGGGAAAACAACATAATAAAGGGGAAGTACCTTCAATATCTAACATCTTAGGTTTAATTCTATGATCGTTAGCATAATTCTAGTACTATAACCAATACGTATACTTAACCTTAGGGACATCCCTAGACATACCTTAGAAATATCTCTAGGGATCTCACTAACGTTTTCGCATCCTAGTTTCCAAAGGTTGACTAAACCTTTCCTCTGATACCAACTATAGAGACCCGAAACTTGACGTACATGGACATTACATTACTTTTTCGGAATACTTAGTACATAACAAAAACACACACACAATGATCGTAATAGTTTAGTGTCTTTGGAAACTCGGAATATAATCTTCTAATCGTGGTGAAAGATCTTCAACATCTCCCATAAAGATCTTCCTTTTTTTTTACCTAAACCCTTTCTTTATATCCTGGGGAAAAGAAAACATAAAAGGGTGAGCTCAAATGCTCAGTAAGGGTAAACAAAAGAAATATCAATCACATCGTATACACAAGCACATAACTTTTGGAAATCTTAACCTGCAAAAGAGATCATAATTTCATAACATGGGATAAATCATGGCAATGAAATGTAATCACAATAATCATAACGTAAAACATGAAACTTTGTGGCATTCACACATAATCATAGAGAATCATTTCTTGTTAGTCAAGACTCATTGCCAAGACTATCTTAGTGGACAAAGTCCCTTTCTGAACCGAGTCACCCTCGTTTTAGTCCTGTTTCACTGAACCGGTATAACCTACCGTTCCAGACATGTCTATCTCATGAGATATAAAATCTTTACCCAATGCATTGGAGGGAGATATAGGTCCCACTCATCTTATAATGAATCCTTTCTTATGTGTTCCACATAATCATAAATCATACATCATCTCACAACACATGTAACAAAAATGGGATTCTTGAAACATCATGACATCATAAAACAAATCATATAAGGTAAATGAATTCATAAAAATAATTCCCTCACAACATAATCAAATCAATGTAATAATAGGGATAAAAACAGAACCCTTTATTATCTTAGATGGAAAATAATTTTGATAAAACACTTGAACTCCATTCTTGAGGAAAATATCCTTTCTTCTTCAAAAACACTTTTCTTTTCTTAACATGTCATACAATTATAAACTAAAATAAGTTGATTAAAAATAAACTTGAAAACTTGTAAAGGAAGCTTCTTGGAAATAATGTTTTAAAAATCTATTCATGCCGTATAAGTTAAAAAAAACATTCTTCGTACTTTTGTCGGAAAAGTCAAAAAGTACCTCGTACGAAAAACGACAAAATATTCCTTTCATATTCTTTACTAAAAATTCATGAGAGGGTAAAATTGGATTTAAACCATTGTAGGTGTATGGGAATAATATAACATATTGAGGAAACATGGATGTGGATGAAAAAATACACCCCAGTAAATTTTAAAGTATAAACAATCTTGGATAAAAATGAGATTGTGATATTTCCCTTACCTTAGGTTCGACTTGCTTTGTACGTGTCCGAAGCTCCTCTTCTTTGAAACGCCTCTTTGAATCCTCCACTTAGGGAACTAAGATTGGTCTTTGAAGAAGACCATGACCTCTAGGATTATTCTAGGGAAGTTTAGAAGGGATTTTGGTAGGGGTTGGACGAGCTTGAGTGCTCAAATTGGTGTGAGGAGGAGGGGGAGGAGGTGCCCTTTTATAAGGGACGAGAGGGGCACCTTAGGAATATCTCAAAATATTATTTTATATTAAAGTCAAAATCGGTTTATAATGGTTACAAAGGGTCTTATTTCGAAGGTAAAGTGGGTATGGGTCGAAATCCTATCAACCAATAGGATTTAGACAAGTTTAGGTTATTATTTTAACCTTATCAATTAGATTTAACTCTAAGTTAAATAATTTAACTTTTACCGTGACTTTTTGTTTTCTTACACTATATGGTTAATACACTTACTATAACATGCCAAACGAACCCTAAGTTGTTTATTATTAATATATATATCCTTATCTAAGTCATTTGGCCGAACCTTAGATTTTTAGGAATAAAATAACAATTAATAATATAATATTTGATTTAAAAACTATTTTGTGTCAATTTTGACACTATTTGATATATGATTTTTTTGAAAGTCATAACAGAATTATATGTTCGAACCAAGTTGATTAAATAAACACTAATATATCATAGTAGCCTAGAAAATTAGTGGAATTCATAAAAAGTCTCAAATTACATTTATTTTGGGGTTTATAACATCAATTATGTCAATATTTCATTAATAAGATAATTACTGCATCATCATTGTGTCATAAATAAATTAAATTATTTAATGTCTAAAAATTACAAATAAAATACCATTATGTAGGAAATCTTTTTAGATTTCTAATGAATATTTATAGTCGAATTTATCTTATGCATAACCCCATATTAAAAATTATTTACTTATTAAACTTTGATTTTTACTATTTTAACCCTTCTTTAAATAAATTAATAATAAATGTCCTAATCTAATCCAAGTGGGCCTAAATGGTCATATTTTATTCCTAAGTTTGTTTTTGGTCTAATTTCACTTATCCAATAGAATTAGGACATGTTTTAGGGTAATAATAATATCATTTTTATCCTTAATTACCCTATTTACTTTTAACCGTGGTAAAAAAAAAGTAAAAAGTTACTATTCACCAAAAATTATTTTCATCTCATTGAACAATATTTTAGTACTTGATATTAACCGTGTCTCTCGGATTTTCGAAATTCCATTCACAGAAGCGGTAAAATTAAGTTTTATGCAAAATTCAGTTTTTAACCTACCACTTAGTGGTTTCACTATTCATCAAAAATTGAAAGTTTTCAGAAAAATACCAAAATTTCACCCTAGGCTAATTTCGGTATTCCGAATCCAAAAATGAAGTCCATTTTGAAAAATAAAATTTATAAAATTTCAAAAAGTGGTTATTACTATTCATAACGGCTAGTTTTAATAATATTTTAATAGCATATTGTTGTTTAGTGAAACTCGTTATTGCGTACTACACACGCTATCGAGGAAGGTCGCGATTGCGTGTAATGCAAGGCAAGTCAAGGATGCGTGTTGTGCAAGATCATTTTGGTGTAGCATACAACACAAGACATTAATGAAATTAAAAATAATATTTTTCATAAAATCTCGGGGTGTTACAAGAATGATTGTAAAAAAAATTAAAATAATTGGTAATGTTATATGAATTTGTGTTTTTTGAAATTATGTTAAATATGGGATTAAGAAACCAAATTTTAATAACAAATGTATTCAAATCTTTACATGTAATTATAAATCAAGATAATTTTTTTTCTTTTTTAAGGAAAATAATAATATATTTTATGACATAAATAGGGGATTAATAGTTTAGCATATAGGTGTATTAATAACCTTTGACTTAAAGATAATAATAATAGTTTAATAATAAGGTTATATTAATAATAATAATGATTTTATAATAAGTTTAATGAAATAATAAAATAACAATTTTTTTATATGATAAAAACGTTGAAGAATCGATGGGCCGCATGTTTTTTTTTTAACATCTCATACACTACGGACCTTCCGATCCTTACCCTTCCATCACAACCGTTCTTTTTTTTAATGCCGCAGCACTTAAGGGTCGTCCAATCAGATCTCAGGTGATCCTGGCCGTTCCTCTTTTTTTTCTGGTTTCTCTTCTTCCCTGCGGTTTTTCCTCTTACCCGCGTCCCGTGGTTTTCTTCTTCCTCACGCCACTGTACCAGTAGGATAGGCGGTATCTTCTTCTTCCCTAGGTCGGTGAGTGGACCCGACTTCTCCTCTTTTTTTCCACAGGTTGGCACCAACACGACCTCGTTTACCCCATTGATATCTCCACGCAAGGAGAGGCCTGTCCTTAAGATCGGTTTGCACCAAAGGCAATAGAGGTTTGCACTGAGCTCCTTGGATCTCCGACCACCGGTCCAGCGTTGCCTGCTTCTTCCTTCTCCTCCTCTCTGAACAAGTAAGGGAAATCTTTTTATTTGATTTGTTTTCTCCATTTCGGATGCACCGTTTTTTTTCATGTTCTACGTATATATGTGTATATATATATCTATATATGTATAAGGTCAGGAGAATTGAATTTCACCTATTTCACCCTTCTGGTTTTGTGAGTCGAACGCAGGTAAGGGTTCCTGTCTTGTTTGATTTCAGTTTTGGTGAACCTACATGTTTTATACACTTTACATATATATATATACCCATATATATACACAGCCGTAAGAGCTATTCTACCCCTATCTTTCTCTTCCTACGTGGAGAATCGAACAGGAGCAAACGGAAGCCCTTAGGTCTCATTTTCTTTGGTTTCACACATTTATATACCCTTTTTTATATTTATATATGTATATACATATAGATATATGTACATATATATATATAAGACAATACATGCGGGTATTTGCCTTCTTTTATATATGTAGATGACCCTTGTTTTATTTTTCCCTTTGAAAAATGAAGATTTCAGGTAATTTATGAAAATGTAAAATCATGCAAGTGTATGGAGCATATAGATATATATGTACATGTGATTATATAGATGTATATGTACATCAATGTGCATAAGGGATGAGTTTGATTCTTTTGTCTTGAAATTTATCACAATATAACATGATGATTAAAATTTTATTTACCCAAAAAGATTATTATTTCAAGAAAAGTACCAAAACTATTTATATACATGTTTATATGTATGATGAAGTTTAAGGATTAGTTTTATATCAAAATAATTCCTTTGAAATTGTCATTTATCACCATTCTTGACAAATCATGATTTTTTTTGTGTAGATGGGTAGTGTGAATTCCCTAAATGTTTACAAGTGTATATATATTTATTCATATATATGTACTCATGTTTATGGATCGACCATGTTGTATGCAAGAATGATTTTATGCCAATAAGGGTTTTATGAAAATTATGTTCACATTCTTTTTTTTTATGTAAAAGAACTCCTTTCGGTTTTACAAAATATTAATTTTGTTTAATGTATAACATGAGAAATATTATTGAGTATGGTTTAATTTTGTAAACCCATGCACATGTGTATATGCACCTAAATTTATATGTATATAGGTATATATAACCTTGTATCAATATGTTGTCTTCAAATACAAGTTCTTCTTATGATGTTTGCAAACTTTCCAAAGGAAAGGTCATGTTATTTAAAGTGAACATGAGTTTTTACACAACTATATATATGTTCATGCAGTTTGCAAACATATATACATGACTTCCCAAGATGGAACTAATTGCACACTTTATATCCCTAACTGTGTAATTATATGTCTATTCACACAATTTTAAATAAACATCCACAATACCCATTTGTCAGCATGTGTATTAGTTATGAACGACCTTGTTTTTAACTTGGTATCATGATGCTTTGGATTGTTAAAGTGTTCATGTTCTTTTCCTTAAAACCCATGTTTTCAATTGTTAAGTTAATTTCTTATGTGTATGGATTTTTAGTACATACGTCTTAGTTTTATTAATGATTGAATTGTCTTCAAGTTATGAATATGTATGTCAAAATGGGGTTTGATTAAGAATGTATAAATGAAACCCTATGAAAGAAATATCATGTCAAGATATGTGAGGGATGTATTGGACTTAAATGTTTATGGACAGGTGCGCCTGTAATTATATAGCGCTCCAATGCATTGGGTAAAGTAAGAGTCTCATGAGACGTTATGTGCAACGGTCTTGGAAAATAGCCTTGTCTTGTGCTTTTATGTGCGACGGTCTTGGCGAATAGCCTTGGCTTGTGCTTTTATGTGCGACGGTCTTGGTGAATAGCCTTGGCTTGTGCTTTTATGTACGACGGTCTTGGAGAATAGCATTGGCTTGTGCTTTTATGTGCGACGGTCTTGGCGGTTAGCCTTGGCTTGTGCTTTTATGTGTGACGGTCTTGGCGGTTAGCCTTGGCTTGTGCTACTATGGGAAATGGGATTGGTAGTTTGCCTTGACCCGTACTAAGTTATGTTTTAAGGTCATGACACAAGGTCTTGACAAAGTCCGATATTATACATTCCCTCTGCATGTGATGATAAATGGTCAACCAGGGGTTAGTCCAACTAACAAGACATCCCCTAGTTGAAAATTCCATTAACTATGAGAATGAATTTATGAAATAAGAATTTAACACATGTGGTATGCTATTATAGGAACCTTATATTCCAATGTATCACAGTATGAATGTCTTCCCTGCTTACACTCAATCTTTTAGAACTGAAGTAATCTTGGTTGAATATTATGCATCATATATTCTTCATGTGTTGCGCTCTCTGATTATGTTTACTTTAAAGTTTATTTTAAGTATGTACTTCTTCTCTATGCAAGTGGTTTTCAAAATAAAGTAGGATTTTCATGTTTTAAGAAAAGTTAATTCTTTGTTTTTATTGAAGTGTTTTATTCTATTCAAAAGGACTGCTTTGAAAAAGAGTTTTCTTAAAACGTTTTTAAAACACCTTACTGGGCATATTTTCTCACCCTACGTTTTTGTTTTAAATTTTTCAGGCATGGTTTGTACTAATGAAGTTTATCAGAAGTAGCTAGTTTCCCAGAATCCTGAGCCTCACGATCTTCTGTAGTAATGGGACATGATATAGTATTTGTAAATGTTGTAATGAAATGTTAGTATATCATGTCTCATAAGGCACTTGGGGATCGGGGTCTCTACATAATTAAATAAATAAAACGCGTAACGCATTTATTTATTGTCATAACTCTATAACCTCAAACCAGATTATAAATATCCTCACAACCCCAACACTTTTCATTAATCGTTGTACACAAAAATTCTGGAGAATTCTCTCAAGGCCGAAAGAATTCCTTCCTCTAAGAACGCTCTCAAGACCGAGAGAGATCCTCCTCCATTTGATTAAGATGATATAATGCAGAAAATGCAAGCAAAGGTTTCTCCATGCTAGCACCCATAGAATCCTTTGGCGGTGTCCAGAGATATGTGGTGCACATGTGGATCACTGCTAGAGGAAGTCTACACTTGGATTCTGCGACGCAATGATGAATCACATCGGAACATGATCAAGAATATCAACGAAGAAGGAACACCCAAAAGGTACTTCTTGTCAATTAATTAAATTAATTATAATCAACCTGTGATGGTACTTATTTTTTGTTCTAGGACTATCCTTCTTCTTTGTCTATTTCTGTGATTCGATCTGTGGAGACTGGTGTTTATCATCATATTGATCCCAGATTGATCATTGCTAATGACAAAAATCCAATTGGGCACATCCATCCACGAGCTTCTTCTACTCCTGAAACATTCAAATGGTATCAGAGGGAGGTTACAATATTGATTATAGTTATTTAATTTTCGTTGATAATTTACGTATTTATATTTGATTCAATTCAAGATAAATCATTCTATAAAACTGAATGAACAAGATCTGTTCTTCTTCCCTCGTTTCTCGATTCACATCACAGAAATGACCTTTTAATTTTAATTTTGATTAAAATAAAAATGAGAAACTCATCTGGAGGAGCCGATCTTTCTATCTGTACAACACAAGAATACACGGTGTGTAGTGAAAACTACACATCGTGTACTTAGGTTCAACGAACCGGTACTGGTCCGCCAAACCATGTCATGTGAATTGAGCATGCCTAAGTATTTATTACACTATGTTGACCAGAACTGAATGGTGCATGGAAACCAGAATACATGGCGTGTATGTTGGATCAACATGCCATGTAGTCCGATCTGGGCCAGGTGAAACCATTTACAAGGAGAATCCGTGTGCCGTGTACATGGGATTTCCAGGCAGGTAACCACGTAACAAGGAAGTACACACCGTGTTAGATTAATCTACACATCGTGTACTCCAAAAATTACAAAGTACAAAAAACACGCCAAAGCCCCTGGTGTGTACTTTGGATAAAGGGTGAAAACAAATACACGCCATGTAAATATAGCCTACATGCTGTATACTTTCCAGAAAATGGAATTTCACCAGGTTTCCTCTAAAAGTAAAAAGACATCGTACAAGGAATATGGATGAGAAGAATCTCAAGGAAATTCAAAAAGGAATTTGAGATAAATAATTGATTAATTATAAGATCATAATTAATTGAATTCAAGCGTGACTTATCTTAAATAATAGAATGATTAAAAGAATTTGAATTCTAAATATGCGTAAATGTCATTTCATGCTATGGATATTCATGAGCTAGAACAAAGACCCTTTGTGTGTGTATGGTTTCATTTAAATTTATTTAAATTTGTTGGCCTGCGAGCCTTCTTCCAATAAAATGTAAGGCATGTGTGCCCATGGTTTCTTTAATGTAAACCCCATGTAATGGATGATCTTCCAAGTCAGAGGAGAAAATTCAAAACCCAAATCTGAGGCAAAACCAACCCAAGAAGATACAAAGGTGGGTAGGTGGGAGCTGCAAAACACAAACCATCAGTTCAAGGTGTTTTTTCCTAGGTTAGGGTTAGCTTATCAAAACCGCTAGATAAGCTAACCAATAGAAACTCATGATCATGCCATCTTATTTTATTTATGTCTAATTTAATGGTTTATTTATTATGTATGTGTTGTCTTGATCACATAATTAATGAAATAAACAAGCATGGAAAGATGGAATAAAATAAAAACCGGACTATGCGTAAACATTATCAGAACATGGTTAATCACTTAAGCAAGCATCACTTAATATTAATAAGCATGTGATAATGTGAAACTATTAATAAAAGATTAAAATCCCTTAAATATCATTTTAAGTCAGACCAAGACTTTTGTTACTTGATTAAGGGAAAGATTCAATAAAACTATGTGTTTGGCCAACCCTTGTTGGGACACTTACTTTTATAAAGGAAGCCCTTATGAAAGGTTTCGTGTTGACTTAACCATATTACATCAAGAGGAGTATCCCTTGCTAGACTTGGTGTAATATTAGAGGCAAGTGTTGAGGAAATCCAAGTCAGGATTTCATGATTTGGGAGTCCACTCAAAAGATCAAGGAACTGTAAGCTCACAGTTGGCAAAGAACTGCCTACCTAAATACCTTCTAATAGCTTGACCAACCCTTATTGGGGTTATACAAAGGGGAATATGGATCCTTGCATCTAGAATTTCAAAGCAACTGGACATTCCGATTTCAATAGTGAGGGCCATTGAGACTTGATAAAATAGTGGGAATATTAATAAAATTTATTATTTCTCATAAAATGCAATCAAGAAAGTACTGATAAATCTGCTTTTTTTAATTTGTATAATCAATATGACAAAATGTTTAACCACATTTTCTCTGCGATCAATTATGGATAAAGACAATATCCTCATTGGTAGTAACTTTTAGGAATGGATTATACGCCTTCGGGTTATCCTATGCCATGAATGAAAGTTTTACATGTTGGAGTCCTCACTTCCTAATTATCCTTCCCAAGGGGCGAGTGATGAAGATTTCCTGGTCTATGATCAACATTTGAGTGATGCACTCGATGTTCAATTTTTGATACTATCGTCAATGTCTATTGAGCTCATGAAGTCTCATAAAGACATGGATGCTTATAGCATGCTCGAGCACCTTCGTGGTCTATACGAGGAGAGAGAAAGACATGAAAGGTTTGAGATCTCCAAGGCTCTTTTTTAGAGAAAGCTTGGAGAGGGAGCCCCATCTGGGCCTCATGTAGTCAAGATCATTAGCTACATTGAGCGCTTGGAGGTTCTAGGGTTTAAACTCCCCGAAGAACTGGGTACTAATCTCATTCTTGCATCACTCCCCCAGAGCTTCTCTAACTTTGTTGTAAATTTCAACATGAACAACATTGAGAAGTCTCTATCTGATCTTCTTATCCTCAATTGCCAAGTGGACAATGATATGAAGCGTGAAAAGCCTTCTGTCCTCATGGTGAATAAAAGGAAAGGGAAGGTGAAGAGATTTAAGCCCAAAGCTTCTTCAAGGCCTTCCAATAGAAAGGAAAATCAATGGGGAGGCAAGATAATAGGAGGTTGTTTGTTTCTCATGTGGCAAGAAGGGCCACTGGAAGAAAAACTGCACCCATCCAAGGAAGCAAGGGGAAGCTTCAAGTGTGTTTGTTATCGAATGAAATCTATCTGTTTCTACCAATTGGGTATTAGATACTGCTTGTGGTGCTCCTATTTGTATCCAAATATAGGAACCAAGTAGATTCAGAAAGATTTACCGAGGTGAGGTGGATCTGCGAGCAGCCAACGGAGCCAGACTCGCTATTATAGCTGTCGGAGACTACCACCTCACATTGCCTACTGGGATGGTCTTGGTATTAAAAGGATGTTATTATGTACCCTCTGTAATCAAAAACATTATTTTAGTATCTAGATTAGATACTGATGGATTCATCTTCAAGTTTGGAAGTGGATGTTGCTACTTTTATAAAGATAGCATTTGTTTTGGTAGGGCACATTTATATAACGGCCTTTATGTGTTAGACTAAAAAAACAAGTAATGGAAATTTATGACAAAGTTAATTCACATGACTCATATCACACCCAACTTTGGCATCGCTATCTAGGTTATGTCAATGAGAGAAGTTTGACAAAATTAAATCAAGATGGGTATTTAGATTCTTTCGAACTAAAACCACTTGGTGTATGTCATGTGTGTCTACAAGGCAAAATGACCAAAGCCCCATTTAGTGGGAAAGGGGAAAGGGCTAAAGAGCTTTTATAATTAGTTCACACAGATGTGTGTGGACCATTTCTAGTTGAATCAAGGGGTGGGTTCTTATACTTCATAACTTTTACTGATGATTTTAGTAGATATGGATATATTTACTTAATGAGGTATAAGTCAGATTCTTTTGATCAATTCAAAGAATACAAGAATTAAGTTGAGAACCATCTTGGTAAGAAGATTAAGAAACTTCGCTCAGACAGAGGATGAGAATATCTTAATCAGGACTTCATTGATTTCTTACGGGGGTTTGGGATTCTATCTCAACTCACTCCTCCTTATATGCCTCAGTGGAATGGTGTAAGTGAAAGGAGGAACCTCACCCTATTGGACATGGTGAGATCAATGATGAGTCATGAAAGTCTTTCATTATCCTTTTGGGGATATGCATTACAAACAGCAGCACACATACTAAACCAAGTACCAACTAAATCGATAAATGGTATTTTATACGAGTTATGGAGTGGACACAAAGCCATGTTATCGAATTTACATATGTGGGTTAGCGAAGCATTTGTTAAGGCCTCTTCAGGTAACAAACTTGCACCCCAAGGCACAAAGTGTATCTTTATAGGATATCCCAAAGAAACAAGGGGATATTATCTATACAACCCCTCATATAAAAAGGTTATAGTGGAAAGAAACTCCATAGAGAATCATTTATCCAACCATGCCTTAACTGACTATGGGTTAATGAAGAGATTCACATGGCATTCATCTTTCCAAGAGGGGATTGTTTCCAGTGTCACATGGCATTCATCTTTCCAAGAAAATGTGTCCTCAGACACATGAGGAAAGAAAGAAAATGGCAAGGATCTCTTACGTATCCGTGATTGGGTCAGTCATGTATGTTATGATATGTACAAGGATAGATGTTTCTTGCACATTAAGTGCAGTAGGAAAATATCAAGTTGATTTAGGAGACCGTCATTAGATGGCAGTTAAGACTATCCGTAAGTATCTGAGGCATACTAAGGATATGTTCCTGGTTTATGGAGAAGATGAGGAACTAGTCATCAGAGGACATGTAGATGCTAGTTTCCAGACTGATCAAGATGAGATGAAGTCACATAATAGATACATCTTCAGTTTGAATGGAGGTGTAGTGAGCTGGAAGAGCTCAAAGCAAGGTGTGGTCGCAGATTCTACAGTAGAGTCCAAGTATATCGCAGCTTCTAAGGCAGCTAAAGAAGTAGTATGGATGCGAAGCTTCGTCCAAGAGCAGGATATAGTACCTAGCATTAAAGATCCTATCACACTCTATTGTGATAATACTACAGCAGTGGAACTTGAAAAAGATCCAAGGTCACATCAGCGGACAAAGAACATACTTCGGAAGTATCATCTCCTAAGGAATTTTTCTCAGAGAGGTGAAGTTGCAGTGAGCAGTATTTCCACAGAAGACAATGTGGCGGACCCCTTGACTAAAGCCTTGACTCAATAGAAACATGATCATCATGTGAGGTCTAGCGGACTAAAAGTCGTAGGCAGTTGGCTCTAGTCCAAGTGGGAGTTTGTTAGAGTCGGTTTCCTGAGAACCAACTGTTTGTACTTTGATTACGTGAATGTACACTTATTATATATTGTTCATTGTTCTGCATGAATATAGTATAATAATGTCCTAGAATATTTTTTGCATTAATAAGGTCATGGTAGATCCCTTCTATGATGAGAAAATTGAAATTCTATAACAATATTCTTAAATAAAGTTCTACGGTTGGATAAAATACTATGATAGGCCACATAGTATATAGACCATCATGTGAGAGTACTCGTAAGAAGATGAGACTCTCTCTCATGGAGTTCGCACTTGGTAATCTTCAAGATGGGAGATTATGAGAATAGACCTGCCAGTAGAAATTTCACATGTCTTGGTGTCATAGTACATTTCTATCTACAAGTGTGTGTAATGGTCCTTAGACTGGAAGATTATCATTAACTCATGTAATGACTCGTGCACTTAGATTTGCTGATGAAAACCGTCATGAAGACAGTTGGCGGGAAGTAGGGTATGTTGGGTGCGTCACAAATGACATGTTGTTAATAGATAATTCAAGGAAGGATTTGTCCCTTCCATATTTATGGAAGTAGATATCTCGGGCCCTTTGATTGAAATATAACTGTCGACCAAATTCCATGGCCATGGTGTAACGATGAGTTTATTTCTGGAAGTCAAAGAATGACAGATCAAGCATATAGGTTTATGACACTGTCATGAAACCAGCTTGATGAGATATTGAGATAAAGGGATTAACTTACATGGTAAGCGTTTGTATGAGGTGATACGTCAATGCGACGTCAACTTCTTTCTCTTGGGTGCCTTAACCCATTTCAAGATAGTAATCTTGGACTTTAGGCAAGCCTGCCTAATGCCAACAAGAAAGAGTCCTAGAGGGTCACACACTAAGTGTATCCAAGTATCTCAAGTAGAATAAAGATTATTCTCATAAATGGTTTAATAATTATTCAAGGAAGCCTAAATCGTTTTAATGTTCGAGGAAGAGTAAAATGAAAACAAGTACAGGCCGTGTATTAATGATTACATGTCGTGTAGTTTTTATTTTGAAAATAAGTACACACCGTGTATTAATGATTACATGCTGTTTAGTTTTCATTTTTGAAAGGAAAAAAAAACAAGTACACGTCGTGTATTAATGATTACATGCCGTGTAGTTTTATGAAAAACAAGTACACGCCGTGTATTAATAATTACACGCCGTGTAGTTTTTCTAGTCGGGATTTTGAGGAAATAATATTGTTTTATTAAATGATATTTATTATAATCAGCATGGGCGCATGTCAAGTAATTAATGATTCAACATGGGGGTTTTTAATAAGAGTTAATGAAATAAATAAAATGCACAACGCATTTATTTATTGTCATAACTCTATAAACTCAAACCTGGTTATAAATATCCTCACAACCCCAACACTTTTCCTTAATCATTGTACACAACAATTCTGGAGAATTCTCTCAAGGCTGAAAGAATTCCTTCCTCCAAGAACGCTCTCAAGACTGAGAGAGATCCTCCTCCATCGGATTAAGATGATCTAAGGTGGACAACGCAAGCAAAGTTTTCTCCATGCTAGCACCTGGAGAATCCTTTAGTGACGTCCAGAGATACGTGGTGCACGTGTGGATCACTGCTAGAAGAATTCTACACTTGGCTTATGTGACGCAATGATGAATCACATCAGAACGTGATCAAGAATATCAACGAAGAAAGAACACCCAAAAGGTACTTCTTGTCAATTAATTAAATTAATTATAATCAATCTGTGATGGTCCTTGTTTGTGGTTCCAGGACTATCCTTCTTCTTTGTCTATTTCTATGATTCGATCCATGGAGACTGGAGTTTATCATTGTATTGATCCTGGATTGATCATTGATAATGACAAAAATCCAAGTGGTCACATCCACCCATGATCCTCTGTTGTGCCCGGAACCTTCAAATAGCTAGGATTCTCAATTATAAATATATACATGAGGTGTGTTTTCATAATTTTTTTTCAATAACTAATCTACTGTGTTAATTATGACAAAATACAATTCATATTTTTTGCAGGCATATATATGAATACCAATTGAAGTTATTTCCCCATGAACATAAATATGGACTCATTAGTCCTCACTTGATTTCTATAGGCCAAACTAAAATGGAATCAAAATATTTGATGAAATAGTGGAAAACTAGCCAAATAATCTAAAATAAAACTTAAAAATGAAAAATGGTGTTGCTCCCGTCATAAGGTGTGGTCAAAATTTAGAAATTATAGTTACCTTATGAACCAACTAACTAGGTAGTTAGTGGTAGTTGGGGTCAATCCCAACGGGGAAGATGAAGAAGCAGTAAACCAGTGCAAATCAAGAGAGTCTTGATTGGTTTTCCAGATACAATGACTGAAGGGAATAGTTGAAATGTTGAAATTATTCATGAAATTTTAAATCAAAACAAGAGAATAACATAACAAAAAAAGACAATCGTATCAGGGTTTCAATCTGATTAGGTTTTATTGTGAATTTTATTCTTTAGTATTTAGATTATAGATAAAAATAGTTTACCATAGGGATTCAATTCGATCACAGTTTCTTGGTCCGGAAACTTGTGATTGTGTATTTAAAACTTCAATTCCTTGGTCCGTAAATTGAATACTTAAAACATGTTTTGGTTCTTTACCCAAAAAGAAAGCAGCAACAGGCTCACCCAATGGTCATGGATTATCTAATTGCAACTCCTTCATTTTTCTCCATTGGTGGAATTCTTGATCTGATAAGACATCAATGGTAATTTTGGAATTAAGTTCAATAAAGGAGTTATAAAACCAAATTCATAATAAAATCACTAATTTAGAAATTAAATCACAATAAAACCATAATCTTATTACAACCCTAGAATGTGGGAAACTAGCCTTTTAGGACCATGGTCATGGTGTGTGTATTGAGCCGAAACTCAATCCCTAGAATGGATATGAGAGGAATACAGGGAAGGGGAGAACTATACTAGAACAGAAGTTAAAAAAGAATTGAAAACTAGAAATTAGGTCTGAGGGAGGACCGGTGATAGAGCGGCACCACCTCCTCCTGGATGTCCAACCTCAAACATGGAGGGATTCCCTCTTATTTATAGATTTTAAAACTACATGGCGTGTAACATAAAGTACATGTCATGTACTCAGGTCAACTTGGTTTGGCCTTGTTTTCTCTGCTGGTAGGTGATCTTCCAAGCCGTCCACTAACTTTCAACGTGTCAGTGGTTGGTTGGTAAGGGTACATGGTGTGTAGAATCACCCCACATGGTGTTTAGTATCAACTTCAACCACCAACCTCATCTAGAAGGGCTGACACGATGTTTGAATGGGTCATACACTGCATGTAATATCTGGTTGGCTACTTGGGCATGTACTTGGTATGGACGATCTGTATCTAGGAAAAGGTATATAGTGTGTGTGTGTAAAGTACACACCTCGTATAGTTGAATTTCTCTTCTGGTCATTCCCAATTTGTGACTTTGGCGAGAAAATAACTGAAAAGTACCATGAACACTGAAATAAATAATTTTATCTACAAAACAACGTGTATCCAATGAAAACATGTTTTTATACTTAATAGAATGTTTGAAAATGTATACACAAATCGGGCACATCAAACGCCCCCACACTTAGTCATTTGTTTTCCCTTAAGAAAAATCTCAACATCTAATTAATAAAGTCCATACTCTATAAAGGGAATTATTAAACTAATTATACTTATAAATATTATAGCCATAGTAGAGGATTTTTAAAAGGCACAAAACATATTTCAATTTCAAAGATATTCTAATCATGCCTCCTGTATAATTTAGTTAAATATTTTCATCCACTTTTATTCACATTTGTTCGATTTTTCATAAATATGCATGTCACTTGATGATTTACCTCACCAAAAAATACCAAAATCATCACTCAAGATCATTTTATTAGAGTTGTGCTCAATCTCAAGTATATTAACTCTATCCATATGCTTGCAAGTATTCTCATTCAATACTTTAGAAATCAAATCACAAAAATCATGAGGTCTTTCAATAAGGTTCAAATGATTCTGAGGCTTCAAGTTAGTAGGTAATGATGTGAAAAATAATCTCAGAGACTTGAAAAGGGTGGCTGAATTCTTAAATAACAATGCATGATATTCAATAATAAAGTTCAATGAAAAGTTTATCCCCAATCAATACCACTCAAATGGTATCATAACTGTGATAGTCCCTAGCCCACATGGGTCTATAAACCATCTATAAAGTGTAATGAATGAATTCGGTCCCTCTTTTGATTTGTTTTCAATACTTTTTTTAATAAGAGACCATGAAGGATACAATGAATAGTTGTTTTGGAACCCTTCTTCCCAAATGAACAAGAGGCACTCTCCCCCACACTTAATTTCATGGTTACTCACCAAAATATACTATGAATAGCCAAAATTTCTTCTTATAAGCTCAAATGAATAATCATGCAAAATTATAAAAGAATTAGGGTAGGAAGGATAAATAGGCCAGTAATGTGGCTTCTTATTAAGGTAGTTCATGGTTTCTAAGGATTTTACGAAGTTCAGATGTAGGGTAGGTCTCAAGGTCAAAAAGGGATGAAAAACAATCAAATTCCTCAATCATTTTAATGTGATTCAAAATCTTTATGTTTTTAAGAGAAAAACTTTCAAGTTCTAGTAGTCATGCATATCCCAAGAATCTATCAATAAAGAGGATATGAGAAATAATATGTCAAAAAGTATTAGAATGCCTCTTGTGAATGAGAAAAATAAAGGGTAAATCAAGTCATGACATGAATAAAAATGATCATTCTAATAAATGTAAATTTCTAAGAATTTAAATCGAGAATCAAACTATATCAGCAATCATTTTAAAGTACTTTGAAATTTAAAATAAGAATGTAACTTCTAAAATTCCATTTTATGTCTTTATTATTTATAAATATAATTAATCAAATATTTCCATAGTTTAAAATATTTAATTTGTTAATGATGTCTCCTAGATCAGTTCAAGGTAAAAGACTAGTGTAGTTAGAGACTCTCCCACACACTTAATATTGCACATGGTTCCCCAAGTGCAACACTAAGGAGAAGAAGAGGATGTGGGAAATCACTAGTGGGATAGGATGAGGGGAAGCAGAGAAAAAAGGAAGCTAAAAATAATAATGAAAAGAAACTCTGAAATAATACTCCCCTGGTGGTGAGCTAAAAAAGATGGGAAGTTGTCAAAAAGAGACTTCCATGTCGCTCCAGAGTACCTGTGGCTATTGATGAAATGGAAAAAAGAAATCAACATACACCTACACCATCACATCACAAACATAGTACAAATATATATATATATATATATATATATATATATATATAACGAAACAAGCATGCAAAAATCAATCACGGGGTCATCTCAGAGGAGGCATCATCTGTAAAAGGGGCATCCGGGAGAGTAGGAGAAGCTACAGAAGAAGATGGAAGCGTAGGATCTGTGCTCTATGTGGTGGATGCGGTGAGTACATCCATAGTGACAGCATAAGTATCATCAGTTGGAGGCACAGGAGCGGCGCTCGGTATAGGTGGCTTGACCGAAACATCCTAGATGGTAGGAGTAATAGTAGAATCTGGTCTGATAATGGATAGGAGAACTAAATCCATGGACAATGCTATCAATGGGGGTTTTGTTGTTAAAGGATGAGGAGTTGGAGGGGTAGCAATGGTTGGTGAAAGGTAAAGGCCCAAGTGCTGGAGGATGAGTAGTAGAATACCCTCCATCTATGTTTGTGTCTGAGTGAGGGAAGCCTGGTGGTGCTCATGGAGGTCTAGACGATGGTCTATTGTGGCCAGGCGGAGGGATATGGGGATATCAGCTGAGGGTATGGGTGGTGGTAGGGATGTTGATGGGCTAGAAGAATACTGGATGGTGGAGGAAGAATAAAGGGGGGAAGAAGTGGTGTGGGGAAGATAAGGAACATCCGTTGATGGATGGGGTGGGATTAGATCAGCAACACTAGTAGGGGTAAGTGGGTCAACACTCACCCCAATTGGAGATGGGGTGTCCAGCACAAGCATGAAGTCATCTCCCTGATGCTCGTCCATCCTCATGCGAATAAACATGATGAATTCAATATGGTGGGGAGAGCCTAAGTGATCATGAGGGAGAGATGGCTCAAAAACTCCCAAGTATTATTCCAATCATGTGGCATAGAAACCACCATTCAGGTTTCCCCAATGGCTATGGATCATGGAGTGAAAATAGGAGGCAGAAAGACAAGGGAGGTTAGGGTAGTCATGCTGGAAAATAAAGGTGAGAAGGTCCATGTCTCATCCAAAAACAACACCCATGTCCTCATGGCATGGAAAAAGAATGGTGATGAAGCACCAATTGATGAAATGAAGGGGAGGGTAAATAATGAATGTGCTCTTCTGAGAAGTGGGTGTATACCTGTGGTTAGGCCCAACAAGATCCTACCACATGGAAATGATGTCATAGCGCTCAGGGTGGGTGAGGTGGATACAGGAGGTGGGGTGGTAGGATGGGGGTAGAAGCTGCACCCTTGTCCAAACCCAGCCATAGGTAATGAGAAATGGTGGTCGCCTAGCCTAAATCAAACTGGAGTAGCAGTATCGGTGTACGTCTGGCAGTATGCAGGCCCATCGAACTTGAAGGTCACTAAGAACTCCAAAAATAAATCTTGAAAGCTAGGAGTGATGTCTTGGAATTTGTCTAGAAGATACATGTGGCTGAGGAGCTCCTCAATCTTCTCCCAAATATCCAAATGATAGGGCACTGTGATATCCAGGAAACAATCGATCAGTTGGATCATGCGTCGTGAAAGACATTGTAGTCTATCTATCATATGATGGACCTCATCAAAGACTAGGTAGGGGTGTGGCAGAGGTCGGGTAGCTATCGATGCAGGCCGAGGTGGGGTCACAGCTATTGAGGTGGAGGGTCTAGCTGTGGTGGCAGTAGATGGATCAGCTGATGTCGGAGTTGGCTCTAAGGTAGTGTCAGTTGTGGAAGGAGGTACAGGCATAGTAGGGTCCTCCGAAGTCGTAGATGGATCTGAAGGTGCCACGCTAGACATGGGAGTTGTTATACTAGAGCTTTCAGCAGTTGTGGATGATGTGGCAGCAGGACCGGTAGGTGTCGAAGATGATGGTGTCGGTAGAAGAGGAGGCAGCATCGCCAAGGCTAGAGTTTGGGATATTGGAAGAGTATCGATCACAGAAGGTGTCTCGGAAGTCCTAAGTCAGATTTGGCAGTGATCCAGTTTCTCCCCCTCAGGAGTGAGTGTAGGCCGCATCCCACTGGTGGGATCTCCATTTTCCATAGCTGAAATAGAAAGAAAGGAAAACAAAAAAAGAGATGAAAAATAATGGAGAAAAGTGATAAATATAAAAATGAAAAGTACATTTCATGTAGATCCAGGGTACATGGCGTATAGTGTGAGCAGGTGAGGAACTGGTGTACTCTGGATAAACACGTTGAGTGGTCCTGAGTTCAAGAAATATCCAGTACACGACAAGTAGTGGAGTGTACACACCGTGTGTGATAACATGGGGTGTTTTCTGTGTAAGTGCCCATACATGACTCTGACAATGGGGAAGTTCATACAATATTATACACGTCGTGTGTATGTACTACACAGCGTGTGTATGAACATGGTGTTCAATACGTGTACCCCTCGTTACATGGACTACTCTTGGTCGAACAGGTTACACAATGTGCACTGATCATACATGTTGTGTGAAAATGCATGGTATTGGGGTCGTGTGTTCACAGTACACAATTTGCTTCTAAAGGCCATTCAAATTCACTTTACACAGCATGTACCGAACATACATGCCATGTGTTTTTGAAATTTGAGCAGCAGAGCATGTGTAGCCATGTACCTATAGTACATGGTGTGTGTTATTTATTTAACATGTGTACTGCGGGTTGGAGCCGAATGGTCGGCCGATCCAAAAATCACCCTATATACATGTAAAAATCTAAAATAGAGGGTAATTAATGTCATACCTAGATTGAGGATGGAAATTATGGATAAATACGGGTATGAAATGAACCAAATGGAGGATTGTAGGAGGACGGTATGATGGTGCATGGAGGAAGCTTTGGAGGGGGAAGAAAATGGGGAGAGGGGGTTTCACAACACAGGGTCAGGCTGGGTAGGGTCTCTGGCCTTTATAGGCACACAACACGACATGTATAGTGTCCCATACGCCGTGTAACAAGTTTTTTTTCATAATAAGTATAATTATTATATTAAAATATATAATTATTATTATTTATAATTTAAAAATAAATATATAATAAATATATATTATTTAAAAATGAAAAATAAACCTATACATGTAATTTATAGAATAAATACACATTGTGTTTTCTAAAATTAGAAAAAGAGAACTACAACCTTCGATCTGGTGCTTCAGGTGTGATTTGAACCGATGATTGGCCGATCTGAATGCTAACCCTCAACCACTGGAGTGAAGGTTGTAGTACTGCACAGTTTTATTAACCTTTAATATTTAAATTATAGGTGTAGTACTACATGGGGAAAACGCACGACATTTGGTTTTAATTGTTAAAAGATTGGTATGGAGTAAGGATATTTTCTGAGTTTAAACCCGAGTGTTTTAGACCCTGGCCTATGTCTCTATCAATTAACCTACATCATCCCTGTGTGATTTCTTATTTTTGAAAACATTTTAAGTTATTTTGAAAACATGACTCACACAATGTGTATCGCAATTCACAACATGTGGTTTTGTTAAAATGAAAAATTATGTAACTGGGTTGGTTGTTAAGACTCAAACTTGGGTCTTTTAGATCCATGGGTTACGAACCTTCTAATCGATTCAACCCCACCATGGTTTTTTTTATATTGAAAAACTTTTATTTTAGTTTGAAAACACCTCACACGCTGTTTAATGAAAATACGGGTTCAAAAAGAATGATTCATGTACCAAAGGTAGGTGTGGAGCGATTCAAACTGATGATGGTGACGGATTAGATACACTCCAGTGACATTTCCATCGGCATGGTCCTTATCCCTATTTATTATCATAATTAATAGTTACTTATAAAAAAGTTCTATTAAAATATTCACTAAAAATAAAAGTACACGGTGTGTAATAAGACACATGCCGTGTTTTCTGCCATTTTTCTTTTATTAAACACAGTGGACAGAAGAGAAGGGAGTACATGACGTGTTGAGTGTAATTACATGCCGTGTTTTTATTAAAAACAAAAAAGAAAGAAAGAGGGTAGAAAGGAATGGTTGGGTTGCCTCCCAACAAGAACCTTTGTTTTAGGTCTTTAGCTCGAGCTGGGTTAGGGTTACTTACCCAAAATCTTAAGGTAGATGTGGCTTTCACAGTGCGAACCACTACATGTGTCTGACGCACTCATCTTGTATCCAATCTACTTGACCTTCAGTTAGTCTGGGTGGCGGATTGCAGTAGCCCTGCTCTATGGTCAAAAGATGCCAAAGGTGGACTTGGTTCTTGGTTTGATTCGGTATGTCCTCCACCTTCTAAATTTCTTGCGTCGTAATTCTAAATACTTGAAAGTAATTTTAGTAATCCTCCAAAACATGTATGCAATAAAATGAGGGGTTAGAAATAAATGTTTGATCAAGTTTAGTATTAACATGACATAATGTGTTCCCATATTCAAAAATTTGAGTTCTGAAAATTAATTTCTGAAATTTTTAATGAATGGTAGGTGGGGGACACATCATTAAATGTATCCACAATTAAAAAATAATTAGAACACTATCCTCAAACTCAACCGGAGGATCCATATTGGAAATTATCTTGGAGAGTTGTTCTACCATATTTTTGAGTCGTCCCAACCTTTCAGTTTGGTCTAACTGGCATGTGGTAAATGCCTCCATCGTTGATAATAACCTTTCGATATTACCTAAAGATGGTTCTGGGGGAGAATAAGATAAGGGTGGGGTGAATGATGTACATGGGTTTTTCTCATACTGAAATCCTTCATCCATGTACAGATAATACTCTTCTAGGGGTGGGTACAAAAATGCTGGATCATATGGATAAAAATCCTCTCCATGTGGATTGTACCACACCCCCCCCCCCCCAATCGGATAAAAATCCATGGAATGTGGGGTTGAGGTTCCCAAGAAAAAGAATCAAGAAGAAGAAAATAAAAAAGGAAAAACTCTGGGTGAACCAACCTTTGACCCAAACTCATACTACTTCTTTCTGTTTGTTCCCTAGCAATGGCGCCAGAATTCAATACCACTCTCATCACAAGGTGCAGACCAAATTTAGAAATTATTGTTCCCTTCTGAACCAACTGTGTATTTGGTGGTAGTTGGGTTCGATCCCATGGGTAAGATGGAGAAGTAGTAAACCAGTGCAAATCAAGAGATTCTTGATTGATTGGCTAGACAAAATGGGTGAAGGGAAAAGTTGAAATAGTGAAACTATTCATGAAAATTAAAATCAAAACAAGAGAAGAACATAACAAAAAGAAGACAATAGTGTCAGGGTTGCAATACAATTAGGTTTTATTGTGAATTTCATTCTTTAGTATTTAGATTATAGATGTAAATAGTTTACCACGGGGATTAAATTCTATTATAGTTTCTTGGTCTGAAAACTTGTGATTGTGTATTTAAAACTTCAATTCCTTAGTCTGTTAATTGAATACTTAAAACAGGTTTAGGTTCTTTACCCCAAAAGAAATCAGTAATAGGCTCACCCAATGGTTATGGATTTTCTCGTTGCAACTCCTTCATTTTTCACCATTGGTGTCATTCTTGGTCCAAAACTACATCAATGGTAATTTTGGAATTAAGTTCAAAAAAGGAATTGTAAAACCAAATTCATAATAAAATCACTACTTTAGAAATTAAATCACAATCAAGCCAGAATCTTATTACAGACCCAACACGAGAGAAACTAGCCTCTTATAACCATGGTCATGGTGTGCGGATTGAGTCGAAACTCAATCCCTACCATGGATACGTGAGGAAGATGGGGAAGGGGATAATTATACTTGAACATAAATGAAAATAGAATTGAAAACTAGAATTTGGATCTGAGGGAGGTCCAACGATAGAGCGGCAGCACCTCCCCCTGGATGTCCAACCTCAAACATAGAGGGAATCCCTCTTATTTATAGATTTTAAAACTACAGAGTGTGTAACATAAATTACACACTGTGTACTCAGGTCAACTTGGTTTGGACTTGTTTTCTCCAAGAGTAGGTGATCCTCCAAGCTGAACACTAACTTTCAACATGTCAGTGGTCAGTTGGTAAGGGTACATGGTGTGTAGCGCCACCCCACATGGAATGTAGTATCGACTTCAACCACTAACCACATTTAGAAGGGATAACATAACGTGTGAATGGGTCATACACAACATGTAATATCTAGCCAGCTACTTGGGTGTGTACTCGTTCTGGATGATTTGTGTCTGGGAAAAGGTACACGGTGTGTGTGTATAAAGTACATGTCGTGTATAGTTGAATTTCTCTACTAGTCATTCCCGATTTGTGACTTTGGCTAGAAAATTCCTGAAATGTACTATGAACACTGAAATAAAGCATTTTATCTACAAAACAACGTGTATCTGATGAAAACATGTTTTTATACATAATAGAATGTATGAAAATGTATACAAAAATCAGGAACATCAAAAAAATTCTTCTTAATACCAACGATTCAGGTGTAAAACTCTACAATTTAATCATATCAAATATATTTCCATTTCTTTCATCATGTATTCCTTTTTTGTTTTTTAGGAAACATTGGGTACTCATTTCAGTTGATTTGGATACTCCAAAGATTTATTTTCTAGATTCACTGTATGGATACCCAACAAACCGACCACACATGATGACATTTTTCAATTTGTAATACACTATATTCAACATTTTAGAAATAAACTTCAACTTATTATTTTATATTACGTTTTATTGAGAATTTTTTTATGATAAGGTGGTGTTTAAGTATCATGAAAATCATGGCATGAGGACAGTCCATGTGTACAAGGTGGTTGTCGAATTCTATGAGTGGATAAGTATCAGGGTATATATAATAAGACTTCACTATCCAAACACATATCAAAACAAATTACTTGTTTTTATCAATGTTTATGTAGTGTCTAAAATAAAAAAAGGAAAAGATTGTGGTTATTATTTTTGTAGATTTATGAGAGATATCATATACCATCAATAGACTAGAATACCTGAAGAGGTATTTTTAAAGATAATTACTATTTCATTTAAAATATTTATTAATCCTTGGTGAATTATATTTTTTTAGTACTACCATGACTGTTGAAAGACCTCATACTCACAAGATGAAATAGATTTGTTTAGAAATGAATAGTAAGCATACTTGGTGTTAGAATTTACACATATATCAAGAAGATGTGACTTCTTACTTCTTATTTAGCTGCTTTTATCATCATTTTATCTACTTTTTTTAGTTAATTTCTTCATTATTTATATTTGATACTTACTTTGTTAATTTTTACAAATATCATAAATAAATGACTTCATCAAAAATGATGATTCACTCTTGTACTATGATCATGCACTCAATCTGATACACATTTCACCTAGTATAACTCAAATTGTATGGTTTTAGTTTAAAATTGAAATTTTATTAATGTGTTATTTCATATTTATTTTTAATTAATTTCTTTATAGTATTACTAACATAAAAATTGTTTTCTTATATTGGTGGATTATTTTGCTTGGGTTGGGGTGGTTTATTCGAAGTTACTTGTGCTCATGTGAGATTAGACTTCAAGGATACAACATACATAATAACAATAAGGAAATGGGTCAAGAATGTATACAACCATCATGAAAAGGTGAATTGCTACTACTTATTTAATTAATTTTGTCATCATTTTATCTCTTATTTTTAAGTTAATTTCTTTGTCATTTTTATCTAATACTTATTTAGTTTTTTTGAAAAATCTTTTGGGAGGTCATATTTTACTTTCAACTATCCATGAAAATCCAGAAAAGAAAGAACTTATTCCTTTCTCATGGAAGAGGAAACCCCATGCTGCCTAAAACGTGAAGTGTTTCAGAAAGCATGGGGTTTCTCTTCCATCGGAATGAAACATGTTCTCTCTTTTATAGATTTTTTTAGATAGTTGAAAGAAAAAAACATATTTCATAATCAATCATATGTACCTCAATCTAATACACAGTGTGCTCAGTATGACTCGTATTGTATGTTGTTAGTTTATAATTTACATTTTAGTTCAAAAGACACATCAGATACTCAAAACTGAGTAAACGTGTTAATATTGTTTTGATACATTAGTATATCAATCCATAAGTTATTTTTGACATGTAAAAACCATCTACACCTCAATATAATGCACAGTGTGGCTGATATGACTCCAAGTGTGTCTTTTAATTTAAAAGTGACATTAATTTTAGTAAAAAGAACAAGTGACATACTAAAAACCAAGAAAAAGCATTCGGGTTGTTTTGATACTTTATTAAAATGATCTATACGTAATTTTTGATGTGTATGAATCAATTTCACCTCAGTATGACACATAGTGTGACCGATAAGACTCCAAATGTGTCTTTTTATTTAAAATTGACATTAATTTTAGTAAAAAGAACAAGTGACGTATTGAAAAATAATCAAAAAAATGGATTATTTATATGCTTTATGAAAACAATCCATAAGTAATTTTTGACATGTAAAAATCAATTGCACCTCAATTCGATGCACGGTGTGACCGGTATGACTTCAAGTGTGCCTTTTTATTTAAAATTAACATTAATTTTAGTAAAAAGAACAAGTGACAGAATAAAAATAGACAAAATGAATTCATATTGTTTTGATACTTTAGAAAAATAATCCATAAGTCATTTTTGACGTTCAAGTATCAATCTCACCTCAATCCGACATACGGTGTGACCAGTATAACTCCAAGTGTGAATTTTTATTTAAAATTGACACTAATTTTGGTAAAAATAAAAATTTACATACTGAAACCAATCAAACGCATTCAGATTGTTTTGATACTTTATAAAAAGGATCCATAAGTCATTTTTGATATATAGGAATCAACTCCATGTCAATATGACACATGGTATGATCGGTATAACTCGAAGTGTGTCTTTTTATTTAAAATTGAAATTAATTTTAGTGAAAAGAACATGTGGCATACTGAAAACTAAGAAAACACTTTCAGATTTTTTTTAATACTTTAATAAAATGATCCATAAGTCATTTTTGAAATGTATAAATCAACTGCACTTCAATCTGATACACGATGTGACTGGTATTACTCTAAGTGTGTCTTTTTATTTAAAATTGACATTAATTTTCATAAAAAGAAAAAACAACATACTGAAAACTATGAAAATGCATTTGGATTATTTTGATACTTTATAAAAATGATCCAAATTTAATTTGTGACATGTAGGAATCAAACCCACCTCAATCTGATGAACGGTATGAATGGTATGACTCAAATTACGTTCTTTTTTAAAAATTTACATTAATTTCAGTAAAAAGAAAAGGTGTCATATTCAGAAATGAGAAAAGACTTTCAAATTGTTTTTATACTTTATTAAAATGATAAAAAAAAGTCATTTTTGATGTCTAGGAATCAACTATACCTCAATCTGATGAACAATGTGATCGGTATGACTCAAAGTATTCATTATTAGTTTAAAATTGGAATTTTAGTTCAAAACATGTGTCACTCACTAAAAACCAAGTAAATATGGTTCGATTTTTCTGATAATTTAGGAAAATGATTCATAAGTCATTTTTATGTGTAGTAAGAAGTCTCACATCAAACCTACACATGATGTGACCGGTATGACTCAAAGTGCATGTTTCCAATTTGAAATGACATTTTAGTAAAAAACACAAGTGACATACTGAAAACTAAGAAATCACATTCATATTTTTTTAATACTTTATGGAAATGATCCATGAGTCATTTTTGACATGTAGGAATCAGTCGCACCTCAATATGATGCACGATGTGACCGATATAACTCCAAGTGTGTCTTTTTATTTAAAATTGACATTGATTTTAATAAAAAGAATAAGTGACATACTGAAAATAAAGAAAACGCATTAGGATTGTTTTGATACTTTAGAAAAAAGAACCATAAATCATTTTTGATGTGTAGGAATCAATCACACCTCAATATGAAATATGGTGTGATTGGTATAACTCCAAGTGTGCCTTTTTATTTAAACTTGATATTAATTTTAGTAAGAAGAACAAGTGATATACTGAAAAATAATCAAACACATTCAGATTGTTTTGATACTTCATAAAAATGATTTATAAGTCATTTTTGACATTTAAGAATCAACATCACCTCAATCTGATGCATAGTGTGACTGGTATAACCCCAAGGTTGCCTTTTTATTTAAAATTGACATTAATTTTAGTAAAAAAGAAGTGAAATGCTTAAAACTGAGAAAATGCATTAGGATTTTCTTAATAATTTAATAAAATAATCCATAAGTCATTTATGACTTGTAAGAATAAAACTCACTTTAATCTGATACATGGTGTGACCGGTATGACTCTAAGTGTGTCCTTTTATTTAAAATTGACATTAATTTTAGTAAAAAGGACAAGTGACATACTCAAGACTAATCAAACGCATTCAGATTGTTTAGATATTTTAGGAAAATGATTCATAAGTCATTTTTGATGTGTAGGAATCAACGTAACCTCAATCTAATTCATGGTGTGTCCGGTATGACTCAAAGTATCCATTATCAGTTTAAAATTGACATTTTAGTTTAAAATGTGTTCCACTCACTGAAAAACATAAAAATGTGCTTTTATGGTATTGATAATTTAGGATAGTGATTCATAAGTCATTTGTGACATGTATGAAGTAGTATCACGTGAAACCGACACACGATGTCACTGATATGACTCAAAGTGTGTGTTTCTAGTTTGAAATGACATTTTAGTAAAAAAACAATAGCAACGTACTAAAAACTGAGAAAACGCATTTGTATTGTTTTGATACTTTAGAAAAGTTATCCATAAGTCATTTTTGACATGTAGGAATCAGTTGCACCTCAATCTGACACATGGTGTGACCGATATAACTCAAAGTGTGTCTTTTTATTTAGAACTGACATTAATTTTAATAAAAAGAACAAGTGACATATTGAAGACTGAGAAAATGCATTTGGATTATTTTGATACTTTAGGAAAAATATTCACTCTTGATGTGTAGGAATCAACTACTCCTTGATCTAATAAATAGTGTGATTGGTATAACACCAAGTGTGTCTTTTTATTTAAAATTGACATTGATTTTAGTAAAAAGAACAAGTGACCTACTGAAAACTGATCAAACGCATTTGGATTGTTTTTATAAGGACCTGCACTTATTTCATACATAATCTTGAATTTATTCAAGAAAATACTTCATTTTACATTGAGGATCTTTTCAAGTTTAGAGCTTTAGAGAATTAAGACAAAACATTCATAACATTACACATTGTTACATAGTGGATACCATAAAGTCAGTTTCCATTTTCCTCAGAATATAAAACATTAAAACATAAAACAAGACTCCTTGACAATTCTTCAACATTTAACATGTCTTCCTTCCTTGTATTATTCATCCATTAACCTGTGAAAAATCATTTAAAAACTTGGGATGAGCACAAAAGCTCAGTAAGGTATGAAAAAAAAGGAAAAATCACATTAGTCCATGAATACGCATGACGTATGAAAACATTTTCAAAATACATGCTTTACACCCATAAAATCTTACTTTGTGTAACATGAGATTTAAAAACATAGTTATAATCATAGAGGTATATTGGGGCATTACTTACATAATCTTGTAACCATCTTGGCTACCTTAAAATTTGTAACCCTCACGGCTACCTTACTTTGTGTAACCATCGCAGTTACACTTGGAGTAACCATACGGCCGACCTCCAACTTACTCAAACCCAATGCATTGGAGGGAAATATAGGTCCCACCCTTCATCATAAACAATTCCCAATAACTAAAACATAATCATACAACATAAACAATAGCATAAAAACATTGCCTTTGAATCTTATAAAACAGAATTTTAAAAAAAAGGATTTTAGAAGAAAAGTCCCTTATAAACATCATATACTTGAAGTGAGACTTAATTGAGTGGATGGAATATGTATATAATCTGTAAATACACATAATTAAACATAATATAAACAGAACCCATCACACAAACAATTTAAATAGCACATAAATTATAAAGTAGAAGGTTAACCCAAAGAATGGAAATCGGGTTAAGAATTCCCTTACCTTGGGCTTGTCTTACTTCAAAATTGTTTAAACCTCCTGTATAATGGTCAAAAGGGTGTTATTAGTATTTTATAGAAACATGTTCATGTTTATAACATATTATATGTTCATTTCATAACCTCATTTCATCCCTTATTTGTTAGTATTTGGTTCCTTGCATTATTTTGGGTGAGTTCTTTTGTGATTTTCACAATCGGTTCATGATGAATCGTTCTTGTTGATTGGAAGTGAAACTCCAGAATTGGAATGGAGTAGTATTTACATAATTCCAGTACCATAAATTATACCATTTATCACTTTGGTGCTTTATATGATGATGATTTATAATTTAAACATTAATTATGTTCGTTTAGATAATTTAAGTGGTTCTTTGATAATTACAACTTCATTTAGTCTTGTAAATTTGAATCATGAGTACAAAAGAATTCCAGAACCTTATATGATTCATAAAACATATATTATAACCTGGTTCAACCATATAAATGGTTTCATGACCAGACTTGAAAGAATTAATGGAGATTGAAAATACATCGTCCACGATATCGGTAATTCGACACAAATGGACAATGTTTTTTGATTCTTTAAATAAGTGAGAGAGGAGAGGAATAATGATTTGTAATTTTCCATAAACATGACAACATCCAGAATATACATGATTCTGGAGATTTCATGCCTCTTGGATAAGAGGGGGTGAAGAACGAAGAGAAGGGAATCTTGAAATGAAGAAAACATGAGAAATTTCTTACAAAAAAAATTTGGCAGCCTAACGGCGCCTCTTAAAATTTCATAAAAACAAGATTGATGAGAGGAATGGAGTATCTCATCAATCATAAAAAATTTGGACAGTAAGGGGAAATATTTAATGAAATATCCCAACAAAAGACAAAGGGAAAGGAAGAGAATAGCATAGAATGGAAGGAAAGAATGAAAATGAAAGAGGATGTTTACCTCTTGATCTCTTCTCCTTGAGATCCTTCTTAAGGGCTTTGATTTTGGTCTTTTGGTGAGACCAGCAGCTCTAGGAAGTGGGGAATAAGATTGAGGAGGGAATTTGGCAGAAATTAGACAATGCTCAAGGCTTGAGAGGTGTGAGAGGAAGAGGGGAGTGAGGGTGGTATTTATAGTGGAGGAGAGGAGGTATTTTAGATTATTTTAATTATTATTATAATATTTTTATCAAGACTATGAATAATCTCAAATCAAGTGGCCTTAATTAGTGAAAATATCAAGTGAGTTCGAAGCAAGTGGCCTTGCATCACTTATGATGTCATAAATAGTGCATTTTTACTGATAAATTGATTATACGGTATTTTACCGTATTTCACTATTCACCGAAAATTCAAGAGTTTCAGAAAAATACCAAAAATTTACCCCAACCATTTTTCGATGTGAAGAATTTAAAAATGAACTCCATTTTTCAAAAATAATTTTCTAAATATTATTAATTTAATTTTTAAATAAGGTCGCAATTAATTCGAAAAATAACAAAATTGAAGTGCAATTAGTTTTATGTGACATTGGAAAATTAATTATGATCCCATTATCCTATTTCCATGGGAAAATAAAATAATATTATTATTTACTATTCATGAGGTCATATTACTATTCATATTACTATTCATATTACTATTCATAAGGGCATGTTACTATTCACCAAAAAAACAAGTTTGTTTCATCAGACTCTAAATAACATACTGAACCCATTTGTAGATGACAGTTTCTTGAAATTCAAAACCTAGAAGAAATAAAATTATGTTTAAAGGATACTTATAAATATATACCTTAAACAAAATTTCAATCATTTTCAATTTATTTTCAGAAAACCTTGGGATGTTACATTATCCCCACCTTCTTGAAATTGCGTCCTCGCAATTTTATTTACTTATTAAACAACTGAGGGTACCTTGATCAAGGTGTCCACTCGGTTTCATCGTCATCTTGTTCACGTAGGTAGAAGTCCCATGCATTACAACAATGATTTAGAGATCCTTCAAAATCATTTGCTTCCTCCATCCAAATACACCTCGTACAACATGGGTCATATGGGTGTTCACAGAAAAACAGTTTTGGAAAATAATCATGTATGACATATAATTCCAAAACATCTGATAAAACATGATTTCTATAAAATAGTCGGACTGAAATTGAGTTGAAACTTTCTATTATTGGTCCTTTTAAAATACCATAAGTATGTGATGTGAGACTATAGTTTAAAAGCAAATATAAATAGGTTGCACAAGGGTCTCCTTCCTCAGCACCATTTTTAAAATCATAATATGCTTCAAATTCTTGTGATAAGGTAAAATATTTGAAAATACCTTGATAATATTTACCTTTCTTGAAATTATGTGAATATTGTGAAAATAGTATTTGTCTAAAAACAGCCCATGATCCACGATGATAACGAGGTATAGAGGAGGTGTTTGATATCTCAAAAAAACTGCTTGCAAGTGAGTTGTATGCTAGAAAAAGTTTCACAATCATCCGAAGATGACTTTGCAATAATTATTGCAAGCATGTCATCAGGAAGAGATAGGAATGTCGTTTGAGATCGTTCTCCTTCCATTCGTAACAAAATTTACTTGACCTGAAAAAAAAAGTTATAAAACAAGGATTTAACTGAAATAATAGATATAGGGACTAATCACGTGTCTCACAAGAACTCCTAATCCCTAAAGTTGTCTAAACCGACCTCTGATACCAACTATAAGGACCTGCACTTATTTCATACATAATCTTGAATTTATTCAAGAAAATACTTCATTTTACATTGAGGATCTTTTCAAGTTTAGAGCTTTAGAGAATTAAGACAAAACATTCATAACATTACACATTGTTACATAGTGGATACCATAAAGTCAGTTTCCATTTTCCTCAGAATATAAAACATTAAAACATAAAACAAGACTCCTTGACAATTCTTCAACATTTAACATGTCTTCCTTCCTTGTATTATTCATCCATTAACCTGTGAAAAATCATTTAAAAACTTGGGATGAGCACAAAAGCTCAGTAAGGTATGAAAAAGAAGGAAAAATCACATTAGTCCATGAATACGCATGACGTATGAAAACATTTTCAAAATACATGCTTTACACCCATAAAATATTACTTTGTGTAACATGAGATTTACAAACATAGTTATAATCATAGAGGTATATTGGGGCATTACTTACATAATCTTGTAACCATCTTGGCTACCTTAAAATTTGTAACCCTCACGGCTACCTTACTTTGTGTAACCATCGCAGTTACACTTGGAGTAACCATACGGCCGACCTCCAACTTACTCATACCCAATGCATTGGAGGTAAATATAGGTCCCACCCTTCATCATAAACAATGCCCAATAACCAAAACATAATCATACAACATAAACAATAGCATAAAAGCATTGCCTTTGAATCTTATAAAACAGAATTTTAAAAAAAAGGATTTTAGAAGAAAAGTCCCTTATAAACATCATATACTTGAAGTGAGACTTAATTGAGTGGATGGAATATGTATATACTCTGTAAATACACATAATTAAACATAATATAAACAGAACCCATCACACAAACAATTTAAATAGCACATAAATTATAAAGTAGAAGGTTAACCCAAAGAATGGAAATCGGGTTAAGAATTCCCTTACCTTGGGCTTGTCTTACTTCAAAATTGTTTAAACCTCCTGTATAATGGTCAAAAGGGTGTTATTAGTATTTTACAGAAACATGTTCATGTTTATAACATCTTATATGTTCATTTCATAACCTCATTTCATCCCTTATTTGTTAGTATTTGGTTCCTTGCATTATTTTGGGTGAGTTCTTTTGTGATTTTCACAATCGGTTCATGATAAATCGTTCTTGTTGATTGGAAGTGAAACTCCAGAATTGGAATGGATTATTATTTACATAATTACAGTACCATAAATTATACCATTTATCACTTTGGTGCTTTATATGATGATGATTTATAAGTTAAACATTAATTATGTTCGTTTAGATAATTTAAGTGGTTCTTTGATAATTACAACTTCATTTAGTCTTGTAAATTTGAATCATGAGTACAAAAGAATTATAGAACCTTATATGATTCATAAAACATATATTATAACCTGGTTCAACCATATAAATGGTTTCATGACCAGACTTGAAAGAATTAATGGAGATTGAAAATACATCGTCCACGATATCGGTAATTCGACACAAATGGACAATGTTTTTTGATTCTTTAAATAAGTGAGAGAGGAGAGGAATAATGATTTGTAATTTTCCATAAACATGACACCATCCAGAATATACATGATTTTGGAGATTTCATGCCTCTTGGATAAGAGGGGGTGAAGAACGAAGAGAAGGGAATCTTGAAATGAAGAAAACATGAGAAATTTCTTACAAAAAAAATTCGACAGCCTAACGGCGCCTCTTAAAATTTCATAAAAACAAGATTGATGAGAGGAATGGAGTATCTCATCAATCATACAAAATTTGGACAGTAAGGGGAAATATTTAATGAAATATCCCAACAAAAGACAAAGGGAAAGGAAGAGAATAGCATAGAATGGAAGGAAAGAATGAAAATGAAAGAGGATGTTTACCTCTTGATCTCTTCTCCTTGAGATCCTTCTTAAGGGCTTTGATTTTGGTCTTTTGGTGAGACCAGCAGCTCTAGGACGTGGGGAAGAAGATTGAGGAGGGAATTTGGCAGAAATTAGACAATGCTCAAGGCTTGAGAGGTGTGAGAGGAAGAGGGGAGTGAGGGTGGTATTTATAGTGGAGGAGGGGAGGTATTTTAGATTATTTTAATTATTATTATAATATTTTTATCAAGACTATGAATAATCTCAAATCAAGTGGCCTTAATTAGTGAAAATATCAAGTGAGTTCGAAGCAAGTGGTCTTGCATCACTTATGATGTCATAAATAGTGCATTTTTACTGATAAATTGATTATACGGTATTTTACCGTATTTCACTATTCACTGAAAATTCAAGAGTTTCAGAAAAATACCAAAAATTTACCCCAACCATTTTTCGATGTGAAGAATTCAAAAATGAACTCCATTTTTCAAAAATAATTTTCTAAATATTATTAATTTAATTTTTAAATAAGGTCGCAGTTAATTCGAAAAATAACAAAATTGAAGTGCAATTAGTTTTATGTGACATTGGAAAATTAATTATGATCCCATTATCCTATTGCCATGGGAAAATAAAATAATATTATTATTTACTATTCATGAGGTCATATTACTATTCATATTACTATTCATAAGGGCATGTTACTATTCACCAAAAAAACAAGTTTGTTTCATCAGACTCTAAATAACATACTGAACCCATTTGTAGATGACAGTTTCTTGAAATTCAAAACCTAGAAGAAATAAAATTATGTTTAAAGGATACTTATAAATATATACCTTAAACAAAATTTCAACCATTTTCAATTTATTTTCAGAAAACCTTGGGATGTTACATTATCCCCACCTTCTTGAAATTGCGTCCTCACAATTTTATTTACTTATTAAACAACTGAGGGTACCTTGATCAAGGTGTCCACTCGGTTTCATCGTCATCTTGTTCACGTAGGTAGAAGTCCCATGCATTACAACAATGATTTATAGATCCTTCAAAATCATTTGCTTCCTCCATCCAAATACACCTCGTACAACATGGGTCATATGGGTGTTCACAGAAAAACAGTTTTGGGAAATAATCATGTATGACATATAATTCCAAAACATCTGATAAAACATGATTTCTATAAAATAGTCGGACCGAAATTGAGTTGAAACTTTCTATTATTGGTCCTTTTAAAATACCATAAGTATGTGATGTGAGACTATAGTTTAAAAGCAAATATAAATAGGTTGCACAAGGGTCTCCTTCCTCAACACCATTTTTAAAATCATAATATGCTTCAAATTCTTGTGATAAGGTAAAATATTTGAAAATACCTTGATAATATTTACCTTTCTTGAAATTATGTGAATATTGTGAAAATAGTATTTGTCTAAAAACAACCCATGATCCACGATGATAACGAGGTATAGAGGAGGTGTTTGATATCTCAAAAAACTGCTTGCAAGTGAGTTGTATGCTAGAAAAAGTTTCACAATCATCCGAAGATGACTTTGCAATAATTATTGCAAGCATGTCATCAGGAAGAGATAGGAATGTCGTTTGAGATCGTTCTCCTTCCATTCGTAACCAACTTTACTTGACCTGAAAAAAAAGTTATAAAACAAGGATTTAACTGAAATAATAGATATAGGGACTAATCACGTGTCTCACAAGAACTCCTAATCCCTAAAGTTGTCTAAACCGACCTCTGATACCAACTATAAGGACCTGCACTTATTTCATACATAATCTTGAATTTATTCAAGAAAATACTTCATTTTACATTGAGGATCTTTTCAAGTTTAGAGCTTTAGAGAATTAAGACAAAACATTCATAACATTACACATTGTTACATAGTGGATACCATAAAGTCAGTTTCCATTTTCCTCAGAATATAAAACATTAAAACATAAAACAAGACTCCTTGACAATTCTTCAACATTTAACATGTCTTCCTTCCTTGTATTATTCATCCATTAACCTGTGAAAAATCATTTAAAAACTTGGGATGAGCACAAAAGCTCAGTAAGGTATGAAAAAGAAGGAAAAATCACATTAGTCCATGAATACGCATGACGTATGAAAACATTTTCAAAATACATGCTTTACACCCATAAAATCTTACTTTGTGTAACATGAGATTTACAAACATAGTTATAATCATAGAGGTATATTGGGGCATTACTTACATAATCTTGTAACCATCTTGGCTACCTTAAAATTTGTAACCCTCACGGCTACCTTACTTTGTGTAACCATCGCAGTTACACTTGGAGTAACCATACGGCCGACCTCCAACTTACTCATACCCAATGCATTGGAGGGAAATTTAGGTCCCACCCTTCATCATAAACAATGCCCAATAACCAAAAAATAATCATACAACATAAACAATAGCATAAAAACATTGCCTTTGAATCTTATAAAACAGAATTTTAAAAAAAAAGGATTTTAGAAGAAAAGTCCCTTATAAACATCATATACTTGAAGTGAGACTTAATTGAGTGGATGGAATATGTATATACTCTGTAAATACACATAATTAAACATAATATAAACAGAACCCATCACACAAACAATTTAAATAGCACATAAATTATAAAGTAGAAGGTTAACCCAAAGAATGGAAATCGGGTTAAGAATTCACTTACCTTGGGCTTGTCTTACTTCAAAATTGTTTAAACCTCCTGTATAATGGTCAAAAGGGTGTTATTAGTATTTTACAGAAACATGTTCATGTTTATAACATCTTATATGTTCATTTCATAACCTCATTTCATCCCTTATTTGTTAGTATTTGGTTCCTTGCATTATTTTGGGTGAGTTCTTTTGTGATTTTCACAATCGGTTCATGATGAATCGTTCTTGTTGATTGGAAGTGAAACTCCAGAATTGGAATGGAGTAGTATTTACATAATTCCAGTACCATAAATTATACCATTTATCACTTTGGTTCTTTATATGATGATGATTTATAAGTTAAACATTAATTATGTTCGTTTAGATAATTTAAGTGGTTCTTTGATAATTACAGCTTCATTTAGTCTTGTAAATTTGAATCATGAGTACAAAAGAATTCCAGAACCTTATATGATTCATAAAACATATATTATAACCTGGTTCAACCATATAAATGGTTTCATGACCAGACTTGAAAGAATTAATGGAGATTGAAAATACATCGTCCACGATATCGGTAATTCGACACAAATGGACAATGTTTTTTGATTCTTTAAATAAGTGAGAGAGGAGAGGAATAATGATTTGTAATTTTCCATAAACATGACAACATCCAGAATATACATGATTCTGGAGATTTCATGCCTCTTGGATAAGAGGGGGTGAAGAACGAAGAGAAGGGAATCTTGAAATGAAGAAAACATGAGAAATTTCTTACAAAAAAAATTCGGCAGCCTAACGGCGCCTCTTAAAATTTCATAAAAACAAGATTGATGAGAGGAATGGAGTATCTCATCAATCATACAAAATTTGGACAGTAAGGGGAAATATTTAATGAAATATCCCAACAAAAGACAAAGGGAAAGGAAGAGAATAGCATAGAATGGAAGGAAAGAATGAAAATGAAAGAGGATGTTTACCTCTTGATCTCTTCTCCTTGAGATCCTTCTTAAAGGCTTTGATTTTGGTCTTTTGGTGAGACCATCAGCTCTAGGACGTGGGGAAGAAGATTGAGGAGGGAATTTGTCAGAAATTAGACAATTCTCAAGGCTTGAGAGGTGTTAGAGGAAGAGGGGAGTGAGGGTGGTATTTATAGTGGAGGAGGGGAGGTATTTTAGATTATTTTAATTATTATTATAATATTTTTATCAAGACTATGAATAATCTCAAATCAAGTGGCCTTAATTAGTGAAAATATCAAGTGAGTTCGAAGCAAGTGGCCTTGCGTCACTTATGATGTCATAAATAGTGCATTTTTACTGATAAATTGATTATACGGTATTTTACCGTATTTCACTATTCACCGAAAATTCAAGAGTTTCAGAAAAATACCAAAAATTTACCCCAACCATTTTTCGATGTGAAGAATTCAAAAATGAACTCCATTTTTCAAAAATAATTTTCTAAATATTATTAATTTAATTTTTAAATAAGGTCGCAGTTAATTCGAAAAATAACAAAATTGAAGTGCAATTAGTTTTATGTGACATTGGAAAATTAATTATGATCCCATTATCCTATTGTCATGGGAAAATAAAATATTATTATTATTTACTATTCATGAGGTCATATTACTATTCATATTACTATTCATAAGGGCATGTTACTATTCACCAAAAAAACAAGTTTGTTTCATCAGACTCTAAATAACATACTGAACCCATTTGTAGATGACAGTTTCTTGAAATTCAAAACCTAGAAGAAATAAAATTATGTTTAAAGGATACTTATAAATATATACCTTAAACAAAATTTCAATCATTTTCAATTTATTTTCAGAAAACCTTGAGATGTTACAGTTTTGATACTTTAGGACGATGATTCATAAGTCATTTTTGACATGTATGAATCAATTTCACCTCAATATGACGCACGATGTGATCGGTATAACTCCAAGTGTATCCTTTTATTTAAAATTGATATTAATTTTAGTAAAAAGGAAAAGTGACAAACTGAAAACTAGGAAAAAACATTTGGATTGTTTTGATACTTTTGAAAAACAATTCATAAGTCATTTTTTATATGTAGGAATCAACATCACTTCATTCTGATGCACAGTGTGACCAATATGACTCTAAGAGTGTCTTTTTATTTAAAATTAACATTAATTTTAGTAAAAAGGATAAGTGACAAACTCAAGACTGAGAAAATGCATCTGTATTGTTTTGATACTTTAAGAAAATGATTCATAAGTTATTTGTGACGTGTAAGAATCAACCGCACCTCAATCTGACGCATGGTGTGACCAATATGAATCAGAGTATCTATTATTAGTTTAAAATTGACATTTTAGTTCAAAACATGTGTCACTCACTAAAAACCAAGAAAAACACTTCTCTTTTCTTGAAAATTTAGGAAAATGATTCATTAGTCATCTGTGATGTGTAAGAAGTAGTCACACGTCAAATGGACACACGATGTGACCGGTATGACTCAAAGTGCATGTTTTCAGTTTGAAATGACATTTTAGTGAAAAACACAATTGAGATACTCAAAACTGAGAAAACGCATTCAGATTATTTTGATACTTTAGAAAAACGATCCATAAGCCATTTGTGACATGTAGGAATCAGCTACACCTCAATCTGAGGCACAGTGTGACTGATATGACTCCAAGTGTGACTTTTTATTTAAAATTGACATTAATTTTAGTAAAAAGAACAAGTGACATACTTAAAACTGAGAAAACACATTTTGATTGTTTTAATACTTAGGAAAATGATTCATAAGTTGTTTTTGAGGTGTAGGAGTTGAAGGTTTCAGGCGCAGCGGAAGCGTGGTTGGGCCGGCACCCAACTTTAATTTTTACCATGATCAATGATTATTCTAGGATCAATACGATGATGAATGTCAGTCTCCACGGAATAAAATCAAAGATTTAGATTGTAACACCCTAAGGTTTTTAAAAAAAATAAATGGAAATGCAGGAAACTAACAATGTGTAATGTTATGAATGTATTATGTCCCAATTCTCTAAAGCTCTAAACTTGAAAAGATCCTCAATTTAAAAAGAAGTGATTTCTTGACTAAAATAAAGATTATGTAATGTAATAAGGTCGGGTCCTTATATAGATAAAGAAGGAAGTGGCCCGAAACATTTAGAGAGGATCTTGCACATCATGTTTATAATTAATTTTAATTAATTTCATAAAGAAAAGAATACATGGATCTTCGGTATTTTCTTCGTTGATGTTGTTGATTGTCTGGAACGACCCTTCCGGATTATCTCATTACGCTTGTGAGGATCCAAACTAGAATCCCTCTAGCGGTGATCAATACGTGCTCTGATGGCCTCTGATCGACACCTCTCGTTCTCTGGGTGCTAGCGCAACGAAGTGAGTGTCTTGTGTCAGTCGTTCTTAATAGCTTGTTCCGCGGCCTTGAAGAACGTCTCTCATTCTTGAGAGGGGAATGAAGAGGATTCGAGAGAGAAATTGTTTAACTAAACAATTCTCAATTCACCAGGCGTGTAGTTCGGTACATGTCATAATAGACGTACATGTATATTTATTGACATGGGGTTTTGGTTACAATATTTAATTATGTAACAACAATTAAATACATTCATAGCCTTGGAGAAAACTCATGCTTTTAATAATAATATCGCGTCATTATTTATGGCGCGCCAACTTGCGCAAAATGGAATAAATAAAATTTCACATAACAAAATAATAGTAGTGTTATTATTATTTTAATTTGTGCCAACTAGTTAAATAATTATTCACCATCTTGCAAATAATTATTTTAATACCGGACCATCCTTGGTCCGCTCGAACTTCACTTCCATTTATTGAACACTCAAATAAATAAATAAATAAATTATTCTCTTAAATAAATATTTTATTTACAAACTAGTAAATAAATACTTATTAAATGTTCAATAAAATAAATATATATATTTTACCCATAATCCGGTGGATAAATATTTATTTAATTTATACAATCATTTTAACTTGAATAAAATTATTCCACTATCTTGAAAATAATATTTATTAATTAAATTCAAATAGAATTTAACCGAGACCACCAAAAAAACACTTAGTGTGTTACCCTCTAGGATTCTTTCTCGTTTGCATTAGGTGGGCTTGCCTAAAGTCCAAGAGTAATGTCTAGCAACGGGTCAAGGCACCCAAGAGAAAGAACTTAAGTCACAACAACGAAATCCACATATGAACGCTCATGGTGTAATATAATCTCTTTATCTCAATATCGCATCAAGCTAGTTTCATGATAGTGTCATCAACCTTTATGCTTGATACGTCGTTCTTTGACTATCTGAAATAAACTCGTCGTTACACCATTGTCATGGAATTTAACATGAAGGTTCTATTTCAATCAAAGAGCCAAGATATCAACTTTCATAAATAGAAGGAACAAATCCTTCCTCGATTTATCCATTAATAACATGTCACTCGTGACGCACCCAATATACCGTACTTCCCACCAATTGTCTGCGTGATGGTTTTCGTTAGTAAATCAAAGTGCGCGAGTCATGACACTTATTAATGATAATATTAAAGTCTAAGGATCATTACACACGCTCACAGATAGGAATGTCCGATGAAACCAAAACATGCAGAATTCCTATTGGCGGGTATGTTCTTATAGTCTCCTGTCATGGAGATTACCAAGTTCGAACTTCATGAGAGGAAGTCTCATCTGCTTACGAGTACTCACATCTGACGATTTGTATACTATGTGTCCCATTATAGTATGTCATCCAACCCAGAAATATATTTGAAAATATTTTCATGGCACTTCAAGGTTCTCATCATAGCGATGAATTGTTATGACCTTGTCAATGCGACAAATACTCCAGAACATTATTACACTATAGTCATGCAGAACAATGAACAATATGTAATAATATATTAGATATTCATGTAATCAAAGTACAACCAGTTGGTTCTAGGAAACCAACTCTTACAAGAATCAACCCCACCTCATTCCAACACATGGTGTAACCGGTATAACTCCAAGTGTGTTTTTATTTAAAATTGATGTCAATTTTAGTAAAAAGAACAAGTGGCATACTGAAAACCAAGAAAGCACATTCGGATTGTTTTGATATTTTAGGAAACTGGTCCTTAAGTCATTTTTGATGTGTAGGAATTAATCACACTTCAATCTGATGCACAATGCGACCGATATGACTCTAAGTGTCTTTATTTAAAATTGAAATTAATTTTAGTAAAAAGAAAAAGTGACATACTGAAAATTGAGCAAATGCATTTGGATTGTTTTGATACATTAGGAAAACGCTCCATAAGTCATTTGTGACGTGCATGAATCAATTGCACCTCAATCCTATGCAGGTGTGATCGGTATCACTCAAAGTATCTGTTATCAGTTTAAAATTGACATTCTAGTTTAAAATGCACGTCACTCATTGAAAACCAAGCAAGCGTGCTACGATTGTCTTGATAATTTAAGAAAACGATTCATAAGTCATTTGTGATGTGCATGAAGCAGTCTCACATCAAACTAACACATGATGTGACCGATATGACTCAAAGTGCATGTTTTGAGTTTGAAATGGCTTTTTCATAAAAAAACACAAGTGACATACTCAAAACTGAGTAAACGCATTTGGATTGTTTTGATACTTCAGAACAAAAATCCATAATTAATTTGTGACATGTAGGAATCAGCCGCACCATAATCTGACGCATTGTGTGACCGGTATAACTCCAAGTGTATCTTTTTATTTTAAATTGATATTAATTTTAGTATAGAGAACAATTGACATACTGAAAACCGTGCAAATGCATTCGGATTGATTTGATCCTTTAGGACGACGATTCATAAGTATTTTGTGATGTGTATAAATCAACTACATCTCAATACGATGCAAGGTGTGACCGGTATAACCCCAAGCATCTCTTTTTATTTAAAATTGACATTTTATTGATGTATTCTTTCATATTTATGTTTAAATTATTTATTTATAATATTACTAACATAATATTTGTTTTCTTATATAGGTTGATTCTTTTCTTCAGGTTGGGGTGGTTTGTTCGGCAAGTGATACCATGGTCGAGTTTTTTTGAGAGGGAGTTGCGGGTGACAAAGACGATGAAACATTAATGTTTTTAAATGTTTGTGGATGGTAATTTTAAATATAATTATACAAAAATATTGTTTGAAATATATATATAGTAGTGTTTTTTTGTATTTGTGATGTAAAATCTATTTCAATTAAATGATGTATTTGCATACAGTTACATGAATATTTGTTGTAGTGTGTTGTTATTCAAGTAAGGCCTTTATCAGCGCTATTTATAGCGATCATAAAAGACTTCATTTGTCAGCGATGATAAATGTCTCATTGTATCAGCATTTTTTTAGTGCTGATAAAGCCCCCCCCACACACACACAACGGTGCTGAAGACAACAATGTTTTTTTAGCGCTGTTAAATCCATTTTTGCGTGGTGTTAAAGGGCCGATATGTGGTAGTGTTTTTTGAGAGGGGGTCGTGGGTGTCAAAGACAATTAAACATTAATGCTTTTAAATATTTATGGATAGTAATTGCAAATATAATTATACAAAACATTCTTTGAAATGTATATAATACAGGGTTTTTGCATTTGTGGTGTAAATTTTATTTCAATTAATTTATGAATTTGCATACAGATGTATTTGTATACGGGTGTTTTTGCTGCAGTGTGGTTATTAAAACGACACAGTGCACCAGTAGGGCATTTATCAGTGCTGATAAAAGTGTCTCCTTTTAACAGCACTGATGACAACAACGCCTTTTTAGCGCTGTTAAATCCCTTTCGCGCTCTGTTAAAGAGCGTATTTATGGTAATGCTTGTGAATTTCATACTATATAATTTTTTTTGCATGCAGCACCAGAAAAACGGTTTTATGCGGCGCCACTCTTTAACATTGCTAAAAAAGTGATAATAAAGGTACCCCTTTATCAACACTTTTTTTTAGCGTTGTTAATATGACTCACTTTATCAGCGTTTTTTTAGTATCGTCAAAAAAGGAGGGTTTTTATCAGCATTCTTTTTAATAGCGTTGATAAAGGGTATATTTAAACAACATATATTTCATTAAAAATAATATATAAATATATAAATATATTTATATTGATATAAATATAATATATATTTTAAATATGTTTTAGATAAGTCTAAATATGTCTTTACACTTAATATATAAGATAATTAGTGAAAATGTCTTGTAAAATAATTAAAAATATTTTTAAATTAATATTTTGCTAATTATTATTGATTAATAGTCATTTAATAACAATTTAAATATTAAAAAATCAAAAAATTAATAAAAGATCAAAAATAAGTTGAAAACGTAACTCAAACTTCAAACGGTCATAAATTTTGATCTAGATGTTTGTTTGGACTCTACCACGTATCAAATCGAACTTTGCGCCCTAATAAGAGGGGGAAACCCTCTGTCACATTTTTCGAGGCCAAAAAATGATTAGAAAGCATCCAAACTGAGTTTTTAGTAAGAGTACCCCACTTTTTCTACATTCGATTGAATTTCAGGCTTGTTTAAGGGGATCTTTTTGTCCCTTTTTAGTGGGGACTGAATTTATTCTCGGGGCTTACATTCATATTGATATTATAGATTTGAAATTTTATTGTTTTTCATAATGTATTGTTATTTGTAATCAAATATATTACAATATATACACATTTTTTATATATGCACACATAAAAATTTAATTTTATAAATAAATAATTAAACATATTTACATATAAAATATATTTCTCAATATACAAACCTTATCTAAATATAAAATAATATCCATTTTATTTAAAATAAAAATGTATGAATATTTATATACATATGCAATTAATGTGTATATAATGTATATATATATAAATATATTTGTGCGTGTGTATTGACGAACATATATACATTTATCTATATATTATAATATATGTATATAAATATTGATATATAATATATGCAAATAAATATAAATATGTATAAATATATTTATAGATGCACACATATATATAAATACATGTATGTATGTATGTATGTATAAACACACACACACAACATATTTTATATATGTATTTAAATATATATATAGATAGATAGATAGATATATCATAAAATAGAGAACAAAACAATATGGTGGAGTGGAAGACGCTGGAGTATGAGGAGGTTTGAAGTTTGAAACCCAGCAAAGGCAGACGCGTGTGTGAGCGAGTTAAGCAGGTTCATAGCTCTGTTAAAGTGGAGGGGAGGTTGGACGAGTGCCGTTAAAAGGGGGGATTGAGCGGTGATAGGGGGGTTCACCCTCCAACTTGCTGGAAAATATTTTTCCGAAAAGAAATATTTTAGTCTTTTATCGGCGCTAAAAAAAACACTAATAAAAGTCCATTTTTTTAGCGTTGATAACAGTTTATCATTATTTTTTTAGCACTGATAAAATGGTCTCCTTTTATCATCGTTTTTTTAGGTCCATCAATGTTTTTTTTTTTGACGTTTTTAAAGGTCATATATATGGTAGTCATGACTTAAGATATTTCTCAGGGTTGATAATGGGGAATTATAAATATTGACTTCACTGTTTAAATATTGTTTTCGAGGAAAATAATAATAATCAATATAGCCAAATCCTTTTCATGGTAAAGCTGCAAGATCCGCCCAGATTTATTAAAAATCGGAAATATTAGGTAAGTGACAATTACTGTTGCACGCGTGGGTGTGATAATTGTTATTCTTTAACGAGTATCAACTTCAGACGGGATTTTCAATATGTCTTTCATTTAATATAATAACTCATTTAAATATTAGGTCATTGGATCCTATGGAATAAGAATTATAATAATGATATAAAGTTATTATATAAATTATTTAAGAAGAATGCGGTGAACAGAAGTAGTTAATTTAACATGGCACCGCCGAAAGCTAGATCGCAGGCATGAATAAAAAAATGGGAAAACAATGATAGGCCGAATCCCATAAATTGTCCCAAAATAACATGCGCGAAAAGTGGCTTTTATTTGATAAATATTATAATCAGGTTTTGCTCTTAGATAGGCTTATACTCCAAACTAAGTGCCCAAAGTCATGCACTGATCATTTTTTTGGACAACATGCTTAAACCACATTATTTTCCATGTATGTATATATATATTAATATAACTTGTTGTGACTCACAGGTCTCAAGTTCGAGTTTCTCTGAGTGTGTGCATGATTTTCTCTGTATTTACCTTGTTATGATCGGTTGTAAATTTATACAACTTTTTGATGATCATTTGGATGAAACATCAAATCGGGCTCTGGGTATTTTCCCATCTCCATGTTTATCGAACGATCTAAAACTTATGAAATGACTACCCTAAATAAATGGGATAAAAGTTATGTTATGAAACATGATCGAGCTGAAATATCCAATTTTAATGGTAGTTGACTGGTACAACAAACCAATAAAACCAAATTGGTCACTCACTGCTATATAAATGACATCTATGAGTGAACCTTAATTAAGGCCTTTATAATCAGAAGGTTCCGAAGGTAGCGAACGCAACCTAAAGAAATTTATTAAAAGATAAAAGTAGAAAGTAAATCATTACTTAGAGAGGTTTATAAAGACGGATATACACATCACCCCGTGCATCCGCTTCAATCAAAATAGAACAAAAATTAGGTGCCACAAAAGACCATCTGGAGGTGGACTCCACAATTGCTCTCTTGGAAAGAGTATCAACAATCTGGTTTACTTCTCTGTATACATGAGTAACATCAAGACATAGATGATCCATAGATTGAAGACAATCAATCCAGGACAACAACATCTTCCAAGAGACGTTTCTGGAGTGACATCTAAGGATTTCAACTGCCACACTTGAATCAGTTTCCATCCATAGAGTCCGCTAATCATGGTGGACAACATACCTGTCTGCCTTGATCACAACCCACAATTCAATGAAGTGATAATAAATGTGTTACCTTTTTTAGCATTATAATTTAAAGTGACATTATATGGGTAGATTTATTATGAGTATCTAAAAACTGATAATATAAAATTATATCAATTAAGTCACACTACTACAGAGTCACGAAAAAAAGGTAGTGGCTTTTATTAGCTCTTCTTACAAGCACTTGTAGAAGTTAGCTTTTATCAACGTTAAAAATAAGCGCCGATAAAAGTTGACATTTGTAAGTGACACCACTAGCACTCATAAATAAACTCTTACAAGCTCTTATTTTAGTATTTATAAAGAACAACCTTTATCATTGTTTTATTTAGTGTTAATAAAAGTATGTTGATAAAATATTTCTTTATTTATTTGAGGTGAAATATTTATTTATTTTGATTGTAATGAATGATATATATCGTTAATGTTTAATATGAATTAATTAAACTCTTAAAGCTGTAGAACTTTTCATATGATTTTTTATATATTAATGATATTATTTTATATAGGTCATATTTATATATTTAAATAATAATTAATTTTATTGTAATTTATATGCTCTTGTATATAAATTATAATAAATTAATGTTATATGCATTGTATATAGTTTGATATACATACGTGTGTGTTGTTTCACTTATTACACACACATACACATCCTTGGTTCTTCACGCACACAAAATGACACAAATATATATGCATTTATATATTATTCAAATATAATTAATATTATTTTGTATAGAAATTCTAACATAAATATTATATATGCATGTATTATGTAATTAGTGATATATTTTAAATATGAAATATTATTCGAATAACTATAATATTTACTTTTCTTACATACATAATTAAAAATCATTTTAAAACATAAATAATAAATTAAAAATAAATTATAATGAATATGCAGTACATATTATTTAATACAATAGATAATAAATTTAATTAATAATAATATAATTAAGAAATTAGTAATATATATTTTAAATATTTTTCTGTAAATATTATTATTTTTGAATATAACTATACATTTATATAATGATATATTTAAAAAAAATATTAATTCCTTTATATAAATAATAATATTTTTCAATATAATTTATAATTCTTAAATGTAAAAAAACAATTAATTTAATTTTTAAATAAAATTAGTAAATATACAACAATATAATTAGTAATTACTATGAATATATTTTTTGTCTACAATTATAAATATTTTTATCTATTTAAAGTCTTGGAGATTACAGGAAATAAAACAACACACACAGTTGAGTCAACATAGATCATACCCCCATGCATAGACCCAAAAACATTTATACATTTATATTTTTCATGCAATTGATTAAAAAATATTATATTGTTAAATATGTAATTTATACTTTTTTAGAAAATAATTTATTATTATTTTAAACACAATAAGAAATTTAATATTTATATTTATTTAGTAATGTATTCAAAATAATCCTCTCAAAATTGAAATATAGTTAGTATTAAATATTTATTCGTTAGTATAATTAATAAAAAAAAATTAAATATTAATAAAAACAATAAAATATAATTAATAATTATTAATATTGTATATATATATATAACAATATTTTAAAATGTTTTTTATATGCTATTGATATTATTTTATAGATGCCATATTTATATATAAAAAATGATTAATTTTAGTGTAATTAATATCATCTGATAGCTTCCAGGGGCGTAGCTTAGTAGGTGCGTTCCTATGGGGTCTTAGGGATGTTTCAGGGTTGAGTCCCCTCAAGCACGTTGTGAATGCCAAAAAATTTTCTTTGTAATTTGTAATTCCTCATCGCTAACCGTTAGTAAATATTTTCTTAATTATAAACCATAATAACATTAATATTATATTTATTGTATATAATTGGATATACGTACATGTGTGTTGGTTTCACCTATTACACACACCCATACACATGTCATTGCCTTTTTCACACATCTTCCTCATATTCTAGTGACTTTACCACTTATCAAAGCTCATCATCTATTAATTATAATGACATAATTTTTAATATACTTATATATATACATATAAATGTTGGGTTGGAGAAATGGAAAGAGGAGATGAGTGAATTTCCTTTTCGAAAAATAATGAAATAAATAAATCGATGCGTACTAAAGACAAAATGACAAAATACAAGTATGTGATAATATCAAAGTAAAGTATAACAGAAATTTAAACAACACAATTAAGAGAAAGTGTTGTGGAAAAGAAAATATAGAAAGTAAATAAACAAGACAATTTGATAATGGAGTTCGGCAACAACACACAAAGGTGCCCCTTGCTAACGAGCCCATACCCAAGTGGTACAGGCTCCTACTTAGCATCCAAAAGACCCAGAATCGAATCCGGGCAGGGATGAATTTCCGGAGCAATGTAGTAGTACTGTAGCAGCGGGGATACTGTAGTGGCAGAGACACTATAGCAGCCCGAGTACTATAGTTGTACTGTTCACCGAAGGGCCCCTTTGGGCCAAAAAAATGGGATTTCAAGCCTTGTATTCAGACCACCTGGTTTTGGGCCTTTGGGTTCTGTAATGAGTCTCCCTCTACCCAGTTAAAAGAGGACTTTGCTTTAATAATAAAATGAGGCTTCGACCCCAACCTTTTAAAAAAACAAAGGTGTCCTCACGTCTCCTCCCCTCAAGCAGACTTGAGAGTGTATATAACCCCTTGGTCTTAAAGGGAACCAAGAACCAAAGAAGTCTCTTGCTTTTGAATGGAGAAAGCAAGAAACCATGAACCTTTGATTTTGAAGGGAACTAAAAACCAAATAATCTCTTGCTTTTGGACGGACAAGCACGAAACCAAACAAAGGCTTGCTTTTGAACAGATAAAGCACCCAACCAATGGAGAGAAGGTGGGATAAAAGTGATAGTTTTACTTTTTGGAAAACCTGTTACAATGTAGTCTCAACTCTCACTAAAAGATAAGAAGTAGAAATGAGTTGAGAGAGAGAGGCATATTATAATTGAGCGAGAGTGAGCCAAGAGGTTATAAAAAGTGAAGAAAGTATCATGAAGAAGAAAGAGAAAGGGCACAACAAAATAATTGAATGAAGATATTTGACGACGCTTGATGATATTCAATGAAGATCACAAATTTGGATGGTTCCCTTTGACGTTCACAATTTCCACATAGAATGTTAACTTTGATCTTCTATGGTAAAGGAAGAGAAATGATGGAACTTTGATGCTCCTTGAGGATTGAGAAGCTATTGAAGATCAGAGAGCATTTCGTTTTTTGCGTACTACAATTGGATGACGTTCCAAACCTCCCTTGTCCTCCTTTTACAACCTTCATAGGGTGTCGGGGTCCAAGGATTTGAGCCAAGACATTAAAGAGCCGAACCAGATCTTTTTGACCAACTATTAATGCACCTTGGAAGGATTTGGAATGCCACCACTAGATACACAATATCCATCACCAGGTAGCTAGTGGCCCACCTGGGGTTGTCTACACATTTCCTTCTTCTACTGACCGATTGGTGTGCTCCATCAGCTAGCCGGTGTGCCTTCTGGATTTCTGTAGGTTCTGGCTCATGCCACTAGCTAGCCAGTGCATCCTACTACAACTTGATTTGTATTAATCCCTTTGAAACCATTTTGAAGTTAACTTAAGGACGATTTGATTCTTGTCATTATAACTCAATAGAAACACAGGAAATACACATGAAACCATATGAAATAAGCTAGAAACAATTTAAAGTGTTTTTGATCATTGGAACAATTACACTATGAGGTACACCAATGACGCCATTTTTAATGATAAAAAACAATTGATATAAAAATATAGATAAGGGAGAGGGAAAAGATAAAAAGGAGTTACCAAATAATTGTAAAACCATGTCTACCCCTTTGTGATATTTTGAAACAAAGTTCTCCCTCTTGATGAAACACCAATTGAAACCAACATTATTTTATCTTTTAAATCTATCAAAAACATCCCCTTTGAGATTATAAAAAAGGAACTTCCAAAGCAAGAGGGTTAGAGAAATAAGATAATATGAAGATAAGACAATTAAACTCAAGAATCCATTGAGATATTAATAATTAGGATCATTCTCAATACAAGACATGAACAAGACTCGAATAAAAACTCCTTTAAAAAGAATATTTTGAAAAAAGTATTTTTGAAACATATGTAATGATAATCAAATAATTTTAAAAATATTTGAAAATAATTAGAAAGAATCATGCCATGAGGTATAAAATTAAAACATTATTTTTACAAATGATTGCACAAGATAAATCATTGAGAACATTCTTGGATAATAGAGAGGATAAAATGAAAAAGATCATTAAAACAACTCCCCTAAATAAAATAATTAAATCATATAAATTAAAATACGTCTTAGATTAATAATACTTCTAACTCCATGGAATTTTAATTTTAAAATAATATTCTTTTGAGTTTTATCATCCTTTATTATATAGCCACCATATAATAGATCAATTAAGGTAGATGTAAAAGCTCTGTAAGATATGAAAAATTGTCGTCTTTTGGTATCCTTGAGATTTTGACAATATTAGCACAAGATGATTTGGGTATGGAAGCAAATTTAGGTCTATAAACATTGGCTAGTAAGGATTTAGGGACCCAAACTTGTGTAGATTTTTGAAGAATATTTGAATAAATATAGATAGACACGAGCCTTCCAAATCTATTGTTTTTTCAATCACATTCTTAGATAATATTCTCATATTTGCGAAACTATTTTTGAAATTTATTTTGAGAAACACCTTTCACAAAAGTGGGGTTTTTAAGAAGTTTCATTGTTATTAGAAAAACCAAAACCATTATTATTTATATTAATATATTGAGAATCAAGGATCATGTTAAGATTTTTTTCACCTTGGGTGAATTTATAAAGATATCACATGAGATACTTGATTTCAATTTTGAAAAATTTAGCATCAGGCTGATTTTTTTTTTAATTTTAAAACCAAATCATCATTTTATTTAAAAAAAAGATACTTTTCATTTAGAACCTGATCTTTTTTGTCATGAAACCCTCCCTCCAAAGATACCATAACGAGGATAGAGAGAGATAATGACCCTGAGTCCTACCTATAGTTGGACTTGGGTTGGTGACTAGCACCAAGGGTATAAAAATATCATGTATGAGAGACATTACCCTCTATAATTATAAATAGGATCAGGAGATAAGATAAACCATCCAAAAAACAACTCCAAGAACTAATATAAAAAGAAACCAAAACCATACCACAATGCATGTATAAATAGAACTGATACATATAGAAGTCTCCAAAGTAAATACCCAAAAGAAAATCTAAAGCAGTGACACAATAGCTATCTGAGGTCTGAGCTAGTAATGTCCAGAATGGTCCATGTGATCCTCCTAGAAACATGAAAATAGTTCTATATAAGTAGGGTGAGAATACAAGTATACTCATCAGGAAAACTAAAGTCTCTTATGCACATGTGAAATAAGCATATTGATTCACCTGTGAGAAAACAGAAGAACTAACCAGCACCTATACAGGTATACTAACCAAACCCAACCTCACAAAGGAACACTCACCAAATAATGCAAGTCAAGCAATATAATATAATAAGAAGCATATTGAAAAGGGTACCCTGCACCACTTTCCCACTTGTATGCCACTCTCACCCCCAACATCGTACATCCTGAAACTCCCATCTATTCCGTTTACCACACTACCCCACAAGCACGGTCACACTACATCTCACCTGAGGACACCTGGGCTCACTGCCCCATAAGCACGACCACATCACACCTTGCCTGAAAACACCTAGTCCACAACACATCCACAACCATAAACAAAGTAGTAGGGTATCATGAACATGTAGTAAATTAACCTTTTTCCCTCCTCCCACCATGAATGACCCCCACCAAAAGCCACCCCACAATCACGATTATACCATATCCCGCCCGAAAACACCTGGGACATCACATCTCACTTAAGGAAAACTAGTCTATCATAACCACTATCTAATATACTAACATACCTTTGACCATTACAACATGTTCAATAACTACCTCTCTTGGAAGATAAAGCATGTACCCTCATTGAATGTCGGAAAAAACACCCCTCGTTTGACTATACAGGTGTCAACACATAGTAATCAATGTGGGTGGGGTGCGTATAGAGATCACAAGAATATACAAGTATATACATATATCCACACACACATGCCCAACATATGGGTTCACAACCAAACACAAGCCATCTCACAACATCACCACTTTTTCCGCCACCTCTAAATGTATAACACCACACAACAAGCCACAAGCCCCATTTCACATTTCCAAAAAATTCCCATTATCCAGCCAATTCATTTCATTATTTAGTATCAAACACATTTAACCACACAAACCATCATTTATTTTTTCATTATCCATTTCTATCCCATTAACCAAACCAACCCAAGCCATTTCAATCATTATTAATCATTAAATTATTTATTAAATCACTACCTGAGCATCTAGTAAAAGGTAACCATTACCTCACTACCCCAAAATCATGGCCAAATAAACCACCTCACTTCCCTAAAATCACGTCCATACAAAACACCTCACCACCCTAAAATCATAGCAAAACAAACCACCTCACCGCCCCAAACGCACGACCAAACAAACCACTTCACCACCCCAAAAGAATGGCCAAACAAACCACCTCGCTGCCCCAAAATCATGAAAAAACAAAACATTAGCCCCATATTCCCCAAATACACATTTATTTCCCATAAGCATGACCACATGTCACAACCCATCAAGATCATTTTTCAAATTTACAAAGGGTATTTTACCACATTCCTCTTTATTTTATGGGAGTTATCACAAAAACCATAATCTTGGGGCAACCATTTCATTAGCCAAATATAAGTGATTAATCAATTTCCATTCTTGGGTGATATCACAAAAAATCACAACAAAAGAAACAGCCACACCACATATATCCAACACAAAAAATACCCATAACAAACATAATATTCAGTGGGGAATCAAGCCCATATAATCCACAATATCATAATCATATAAAAGCTATAAAACCATGACAAAAATTCCCCTTCCCCCTTTCAATTTCAATTAAGCTGGTTCTTTATCTTTAATTAAGCTAACACAACCATAAAAAATAGGTAAACAGAAGAACCCCCCCTCATGATACACAATAAAAAGAAACAAGGGACTCCCTACCTCAAAGAAGCTTTGGAGACCCACTACGCACCGTCGGGTGAAGAAGAACACCCATAAACCACAACCGCACCAAGAGAAACCACAGATCAACTTACAATGCACCCAAAGATCATCAAAACGCATCCCAAACACACAAAAGAAACCAAAATTCACCACTATGGTGAAAATATGAAGAATAACAGAAGGAAACAAATTAGAATGATAGGAGAACTCACTACAAATCGAAGAAGGGAAGATGAGAACCAATCCCTATTGAAAAGAATCTCAAAACTCCTGAAAGGAGAGCTATTGGATGTGTGTAATGAGAGAGAGAATAGGGCTTGACAATGACTCGAGCTCTCTACAACTTTATAACTGCACCACATTGGGGATTTACATGACGTGCAATCCCCTTTAATATTGTGTAAACCCCAAGGTTTGGTTTCTCTAGAAAATGTTTCATATTTTTATTATTTAACCCCAAAAATTTTCACACTGTGTGACACCCTATGAACCTACCTTTACAAGATGTGAACCACACTTACATGGCGTGTAAGATTTACACTAGTGCATTCACCCTGCTTCCATCATTTAATATGAAAACTCCTCTAGGTCCACTCTAGGACTTATCCAAGCACCTCCAACACTAAAAATAGGCAACGTAACTGGTCAAGAAGTCATGGAACATTACATCAGATATTTCTGAAATTATTCTCACCCTTAAGAATCTAAAACCAATCCTAGAAGGAAAGGGATTTGAAAAACCACCTCACGAGATACCTCTCAAGGATCTCATCATACCCTAAATTCTACCACCAACCAAACACACCAAACTAAGAAACCACAAACATCTTGAACAACCTCATCACCACATAGCCACAAACCACCTCATCTCACACAACCACACCACCAAAAAACCACTGCACAACCATCTCAACCTCCACACAGAACAAACCAACAACCATTATAGACAATGAAATACACCATCCCAAACACACAAATTAGGAAATTCCATCCTCCATGTCAAGATACTATCCACTCTAAGCATCACTGAATCTACCTCAATGGTTTAATCAAATCACAAAAAATGTGCACTGATTAGGAATCAGGTCCTACCCTTTTCATATGTCAGGACTATATCACACACTATACACCACAATGTGGAGAAAATAACTCATCAGATAAAACATAAGGATCCAAACATCACATCACAAGAAAAAGAAAAAAGGTAAAACTCAAAACCACTTTGGGTACCGGGAACACATTTGTGTTTCTCACTCTAAAGTACTCTCCTCTAGGACACCATACCTCCACAACACATGAACCAAATAAATGATCCATCTATTTAGAACCTTCCATTGATGATCCTATATCTCTACTAGTCATTCCAAAAATTTCACACCGTCCTCGATATCCAACTCTCCTTAGTCAATAAAATGGGAGTCATCGTAAATATACTAATGAAGTTGAGATATGTGGAAGATGTCATGGATCCTCTCCAACCGTAGTGGCAATGCCAACTGACACGCCACTTCACCAACTTTCCCCAACACCTCAAAGGGCCCAAAAAACATGGGATAAAGCTTACTCATTCTTCCAAACCTACGCTTCCAACATCGAGAGGAAACCTTAAAGAACACATGGTCCCCAACATCAAACTTCAAGGGCCTCCTCTTATGATCAACATAATAATTTTTATGGTCTCTCACTACTTTCATCATCTCATAAACAAGATAAACCTTCTTTATTATGCTCTTCACCATAATGGGACCAAGAAATATTGCCTCCACAAACTCTGTCCAACACAAAAGAGAAGGACATAGTCTTCCATAGAAAGACTCAAATGAAGCTATGCTGATGGAAGAGTGATATATATTATTATAAAAAAGCTCAACCAAATGCAAGTGTTGTACCCAATATCCACCAAAGTCTAAGATGCACTCCCATAGCATATCCTCTAACATCCGGATAGTCCTCTCTATATTCCCATCCATCTGAGGGTGGGAAGTAGTGATGAGGTGCAACTGAGTGACAAAATCATGCTGTAATCCACTCCATAATCACGTGGTAAAATGTGCATCTTGATATGAGATAATGGAACTTGGAACTAATTGTAACCCCACAACCTCATCCACATACCTCTTAGCCAAACATCCTATGTGCCTGACTCCTTGATCGCTATAAAGTGGGATGATTTCATCAACCGATCTATAATCACCTAGATAGCATCACAACCTCCCTTAGCCCTAGGAAACCCTATGATAAAATCCATTAATATTTCATATCATTTCCACTTGAGAACATCCAAAGGATATAAAAAACATCCAAGAACATGATGCTCAGCCTTTACCTGCTGGCAAACCAAGAAATTTTCCACAAACTCTACCACTTCCCATTTCATTCAGAGCCACCAAAACTAAATCCTTAAGATACAGTAAATCTTGGAAACTCTTAGGTGTACTGCTAAAGGTTAGCTATGAAACCCATGAATGACTTCCCCATGCATCACCACCAAAACAAAAAACCTCATCTAAAATAACATCTAGTTTTGAAGATCCTATGATCGTCCCTTCAAAGCATCACCATGGCCAACACGATCATGCATCACCTCTGCCTCTGAGTTTCTACACTAAGACTCCTCCACCCGCCACATCAAAGAAGACTTCACCATCATATGAAACAAAAAGTCACTACCACCATCCACCCTTATATCTAAGTACAAGGATGAAAACTCCTCCATTTCTCTCCAAGAATCCCCAGATTCCTGAACAACATCCTTTCTTGAATTCCTTATCAAAACGTTGGCCACAAAATTCCCCTTTCTTGAGGTGTAGGAGATCGCAAAATCAAAACCTAAAGAAACTCCATCCACCTCCATTTCCACAAGTTTATATCACACTGAGAAAATATATACTCCAAGATCTTGTGACCCATGAAGACCACAAAACAATCTCCCATGAGATAATTCCCCACAACTTTAGCACAAAAACCACCACTTCCAACTCCAAATCATGGGTGACATAGTTATACTCGTGGGGATGTAACATCCTAGACCCATAAGAGATCACTTCCCTCTACTTCATCAACATGAAAACCAAACCCATATGGGAAGCATCACAAAACACCTCAAGTAACAAACCCTCCTCAGACAACTAAAGCACTGGGGAAATGACCAAATTCCCATTTAGGTAACCAAACATTTCCTATCACTGATCAGTCCACACAAAATCCTAGTCTTTCCTAGTCAATTCTGTCAATGAGGCTGAAAATCAATAGAAATTGGGTATAAACCTCTGATTATAACCCGAAAGACTGAGAAAACCGTGATCTTATGCCACATTCTTGGGTGATTCCCAAACAATGACTACCTGGACCTTCAATGTATCTACTGAAACACCCTATTAAGACACAACATGATTGAGTAAATACATCTCTTGTATTTGAAACTTACACTTGGAAAAATTTCTATAGAGATGACAACATCAAATAACCTTAAATAGAATTATGAGATGCTAGGAATTCCCTTAATTTGACATTGATTAGATCAAGATATCATCGATGAATATGATGATGAATTGATCTAGGAACTCATAGAACATAGAGTTCATAATCCCCATGAACACAAATGATATGTTTGTAACATCGAATGTCATGACTACAAACTCGAAGTGTCCATACCACAATATGAAGGTAGTGTTCAGGATATCACCCTAGTTTACCCTCAAATGGCGATATCAAAACCAAATATTAATATTAGAAAACCAAATCACCCCTATCAACTGGTTGAAAAGATCATCTTTCCCCAGAAGAGGGTAACATTTCTTGACCGTCACCTGATTCAACCTCTGATAGTTTATACATAACCTAAGACTATCACCCCCCTTCTTGGAGAAAAACACTAGAACACTCCACAATGACACATTGATCTAGATAAAACCCTTCTACATCAGATCATCTATCTGAAACCTTAACTTCCACAACTCAGAATGAGCCATCAAAATCGGAGAAGCACCAGGCTATAAGTTTATCCTAAACTCAAGATCATGTTGAGGGGGTAGCATCACAACCTCCTCAGGGAAAACATACTATAACTAACCAATGATCATGGGAACCTCTACTATTGTATACTCTATTGATTCCACTAATAACTTAGCCAACAAAGAAAGAAGGGGCTCCACACACCACTGCCCACCTGACAACCCTGTTTTCCAACGAAAACCACATACTGACCATCCACATCCAAGAACATGAATATCCTCCAAAAGAAGTCGATAATAGCATGTATAGAATACATCCAGTCGATGTTGAAGATGAAATCGTATGGATGTATCTATAATAAGAAAGGATCCTCACGGGACTGATGTGGCCCCATCACTAGTCTACACCCCCAACACACATTAAAAAACTTGGTTTGACCTCCAACTAGCGTAGTTAACACTAGGGGCATGGGAATCCTCTCTACATATAGTCCTAGCGCATGGGATAGAGCGGGTGAAATAAAGGAGTACAAAGATCCTGAATCAAACAAGGAAAAAACAAAGGTACTAAACAAAAGGATCATACCTCTAACGATCTCTGGCCCCTCTGGCACTACCAACTCCACTGCGTGAAACTAACCACGCCCATATCCTCTACCTCTCTACTGATGACCAACTCTATAACCACACTCAGGTTGAGTTCCATTAACACATGGAACATCCTGAGGCTGACATCTACCTGCTTCATCTCCCCTCGACCGAGTACAACCTTGATACCCCTACTGCTAAAATGATCTCATTGGCAACCGGTATTGAGGCTAACACTGAACTTGTCCAGATCCACCAAAATGAGCTCGAGGAACCACTAGACACTAGTTCTAGTGATGTCCATGAACCCCAAAACTAAAAAACACTATCAAAAAGTCCCCAGGAAAAGTACAGAAACCACTGACCCCAGAAGCCCGAAAAGGAATCCAATGAGGTCAAATCCCTGTTGGTTGAAACCTTGAAGATACCGGAACCTAAGAATTTCCACTGAAAAATATTCCTCTTGAGGGACCCTTCTAGTTCCCATCGCATGGTAAAAATCCTTGTGAGTACATCCACTTGATCACCTATGCCTTCTTATAAACCTCTAGATACTTTGGAAATATAAAAGGAGTAACTGCATACTGGTTAGAAGGATGGAGTGCCTCCTCAAGACATATTTCACAATACTCCTCATCTATAAAAAGATATAGGGAAAACACAAAATGTCATTAAACTTTATTTCTAACTCATGTACTGACATAATCTTATAATGAAGGGAGAGAAGTTCCTGCCTCTTCACTACCTTCATGTTCGATGAAAGGAACTATTCTAGGAACTCTTTCTAAAAGTCAAACCATAAAACATCTATCTCCTTCCGCTCTCCTAGATACAACATCCACCACTGAAGTGCAGCTCCCCGCATCCGACTGACCGCCGAAGGGAACCAATACTCTACTAGGGACCAAATCAAGTTGAAATCAATCTCAAGATCATCTATCCATCTTTCTATCACTACATTTGAAACATTGACCTCGTATTTTCCCAATGTATGCCACTGGAAAGAACACAACACCCTCTGCGGAGCCTCTTCCTCCGCTGTCGAATCAACCCTACAGTGATCAATTAGATCATCTTGTTGAACCTATACTTCCTAAGCCACACACAGACAATGAATGTGAGACATAACTGAAAATAAAATAAGAAATTCCTAATATCAATAGTATGATTTTTTTATTAAGATTCATTTTAATTCACTTTATTTATTTATTTATTTTCCTTCCCAAAACAACCCAATTTAAACAAGAAAACAAGTCATCATGATGCATGTACCTCTCCTAGGTATCTACCTTGAAAAGAGGTCTACCTCAATTTATCATTAAATAAGATCAAAGTACATGAATGGGATCACTGGGAACCCTAAAATCCCATTTCCTAGCTGGTCTCCCTATCTTATGGCACACACCAATGTCAACTAGAACTGTAGCCATAACAACCTATGAAATCCTCATTGTGCTTAACTCCAAACTCCATCCTATCTCTAAAACACTCCTTTGATACCGCTCTATCATTCCCTCATCCCTATAAAGATACCAAAATGAGGGGAGAGAGATAATGAACCCTGAGTTTCGCCTCTATTAGGCCCCGAGTTGGTGACTAGCACCGAGGGTATAAAAATATAATGTATGAGAAGCATTACCCTCTATAATTATAAATAGGATTGGGAGATAAGATGAACCATACACAAACAACTCCAAGACATAATATAACAATAAACCAAAACCATCCCACATTGCATGTATAAATAGAACTAATACATATATAAGTCTCCAAAGTAAATACCTAAAAAAATTTTAATGTAGTGACACAACAGCTATCCGAGGTCCGATCTAGTAATGTCTAAAATAGTCCCCAGAATCCTCTTGGAAACCTTATAATAGTTTTATAGACATAGGGTGAGCATACAAGTATACTCAATAGAAAAACCAAAGTCTCTCATGCACATGTGAAAGAAGCATACTAATGAACCTGTGAGAAAACAACAAAACCAACAAGTACCTATAAAGGTATACTAACCAAACCCAACCTCACCAAGGCATGACTAGTAAATAATGCAAATCAAGTAATATAATATAACAAGAATCACACTGATAAGGGTACCCCACACTGCTTTCCCACTGGTATATTTCACTCACACCCCAAATTCATACATCCTAGAGCTCCCATATATTTCATATACCACACCACCCCACGAGCACGGTCACACCACATCTCACCCAAAGACACCTGGGCTCACTGTCTCATAAGGACGACCATATCACACCTCGCCTAAAAACACATGATCCACAATATACCCACAACCACAACCATATTAGTAGGGTATCTTTAACTTGTAGGACATCAACCTCATTCCCTCCACTTACCATGCATGACCCCCACCAGAAGCCGCCCCACAAGAACATTCATACCATATCCCACCCGGAAAAACTTGGGCCATCACATCTTGCCTAAACAAAAATGGGCTATCACAACCACTATCTAATGCAATAACAGACTTCCAACCATCATCGCCTATACAATAGATCCCTCACCTAGAAGAGAGAGTGGGTACCCATATATCTATCCTCATCACCGAATGTTGGAAAAAACACCCACCACATGACTATGCGGGTGTTATAACATAATGCTCGATGTGGATGGGGTGCATATAGAAATCACAAGAATGTAAAAGTATATAGATATAACCACACACACAAGCCCAATATATGGGTTCACAACCAAATGCTATCCATATCACAACATCACCACTTTTTCTTCCACCTCTAAATGCATAACACCATAAAACAAGACACAATCCCCATTTAACATTTCTACCCAATTCCCATTATCTAGAAAATTCATTTCATTATTTAGTATCAACCACATTTAACCACACTATCCATCATTTATTTATTCATTATCAATTTTTATCCCATCAACCAAACCAAAATAATCCATTTCAATCATTATTAATAATTTATTTATTTATTACATCACTACCCGGGCATATTGCAATAAAAAATACCACCTCTCTATCCCAAAAGCATGAAAAAAAAAACCTCTCCACCCCAACAACATGGAAAAAAATCACCTCACTGCCCCAAAAGCACAGCCAAAGAAACCACATCACCGCCTCAAAAGTATGAAAAAAACCACCTCACTGCCCCAAAATCATGTCTAAAAAATCCATCAACCCCATATGCACCAACCACAAATCGCCATCCTACAATCACGACCAAACATCATAACACATTAAGATCATTTTAAAAATTTATAAAGGGGATTTTATCACATTCTACTTTAATTTAGGAGCGTTATCACACAAACCATAATCTCAGGGCAACCATTTCTTTATCCAGATATAAGTGATTAATCAATTTCCATTCTTGGGTGATATCACAACAATAACAAAAAAAGAAACAATCCCAAAACATATATTCAGAACAAACAAAGCCCCCAATGACCACAATTTTTATGAGGATATCAAGCCTGTACGATCCATAATATTACAATCATATAAAATCCATAAAACTATGTGAACCATTTCCCTCTACCCTTTCAATTTCAATTAAACCGATTATTTATCTTTAATTAACCCAACAAAACTATAACCCATAGGTAAAAACAATCAAACCACTACCGCATGATACAAAATAAAAATAAATGAGGGATTCCCTACCTCAAAGAAGCTTTTTTGACTCACTGCACACTATAGGGTGAATAAGAATTCCCTCAAACCACAATCACACCATGAAAAACCATGGATCAATCTACACTGCACGCTAAGATCATCAAAACTCATCCCAAACACACAACCCAAAAAAAACCACACCACCACAGTGAAACTATGAAGAATAATAGAAGGAAACAAATGAAAATTTCAAGATAACTCACCATGGATTAAAGAAGGGAATCCGAGAACCAATCCCCGTCGAAAGGAATCTCAAAATGCCTGAAAGTGGAGCTGCTAGCCACCTATAATGAAAGAGAGCATAGGGTTTGAAAAAAACCATAGCACTCTATATCTTTATAAATGCAATGCATTATGTATTTACACAACATGTAATCCCCTTTAATGTCATATAATCCTCAAGATTCGATTTCACTGAAAAATACGTTTCATTTTTATTATTTAACCTTGAAAATCTACACATAACGTAACACCGCATGAACCTAACTTTATAATCCTTGAACCACACTTACAGAAAGTATAATATTTACATGTAGTGTATTCATCTTACTTCAAGAATTTAACAATCAAAATCCTCTAGGATCGCTCTAGGACTCATCCAAGCACCTTCAACACCAAAACCTGGAAAAGTAAGGGACTGGGAAGGCACAAACTCTTACATTTTTCTTCCACCACTTATATTTATTTTCATGATTTTTATATAAATAATAATGTTTATTAAAACCATTTTCAATTTGATCATGGGTGTATTTAAGTTCTTAATAGGCAATGGTATTTGAAGAAAAAGAAGTGCAGGAAGAATAAGTATGAGAAGGTAAGTGAGACATTGGAGTAATGACATCATTACCTTCCTCGAGATGTTATACGAGGAATTTTAGAATTGAGTTTCTTGAGGAGTTTGATTCATAAATATCAATAAATGTTGACACTTTTATAGATTTCTTACCATTATTATTTTATTTTAAAATATTTTTTAGATAAGTTAATATGGTATAATATGACCCTTTTTTTTCATTAATAACATATCACTTCCCAAAAATCAATAAGATCATTATTTTTGGCATGTCATGATGATTTATTCTTCATTATAAGTTTGTATGCCATTTTTACATGTTTAATTTATCCTTAATAATCAGTGTCAATTTCAGAAGAATCGTCATCTTTGACTTCTTTAAAACCAAGGTTATTTTTGGTTTACTTGAACAATATTTCTTATTTAACCGCTTATCATTTCATAATTATCTCATTTTCATTAAGGATATGATGAGTTCTTAAACTTCCATATTCTTTATCTCCTTGGATTATTGAATCATCATGAATTTGGGACCCCATAAACCAGATAAAAACTACATGGTTTTCTTCATGATCATTTATGTAGAAAAGTCATCATTAACATATTTTCTACCATTGAAAATTTCATTGAAATGAGTAAACATGCTAGTAATAGATTCATTTTCATGCACAGATAAACTTTTGAAATCTTAATGATACATATACAATATAGTTTCCTTTACTTTATTTATGCCTTTGTGTGCGATTTCAATCAGTTTCCAAATTTCATTAGCTATTTTTCAAGTAGCTATTCTATCAAACTTATTTTAGTATACACCATAATGTAAGGAGTTCATAGATTTACCTCCTAATTCAAAAGATGAAATATATTGACAAGTCCATTTATCTTCTGGTTCAGAAGTAGGAGTATAACCATACATAACCATTTTCCAAAAAAATATCTAATACTTATATGGAAAATAAATATATGAGTTTTATAATATGAATAATTTCAACCATTAAATAAAGAATAAATAGTATAAGAGGTAGATGTAATTTTAAAATCAAACTTTAAACTCTGTTAGGATTTGAAAATCAAGAAAAATTTGAAAATAGAAGTTTTTTGATAAAAAATTAAATAATTAATTTGGTTCTAATTAATTGAATAATTTTTTTTTTCAAAAAAAGTTTTTGAAATAAAATCAAATACAATGTTTGATACCAAATGTTGGATCAAAGAAATGGAAAGAGGTGGGTAATTTTCCATTTTTTAAAAATAAAGAAATAATTAAATTGATGCATACTAAAGATAAGAAGATATAATAAAAGAAAAAAATAATATCAATGTAAATAATAGTATAAATTAAAATATGGGAATTAAGAAAATTCATTGTGGAAAAGAAAATACCAAAAGTAAATAGACCTGACACACTTTGATAATGAAGTTTGTCAATATCACAAAATGGTGCCCCTATGTATCCTCACCTTAAGATGGCTTGAGAGGGTATATAACCCATTTTTTTAATGATACCCAAGAACTAAAGAAGTTATTTTATTTTGAATGGGGAAAGTAAGAAACCAAAACCCATGTTTTTACCAAAAACCAAGAACCAAAAAAGAATCTCTTGATTTTTAATGGAGACATAAGAAACCAAAAAAATTCCTTTTTTTGAATGAATATTATAAGAAACCAAGAACCCTTGGTTTTAACGGAAACCAAGAACCCTTGATTTTGAATAGAGAAAGTAATAAACCAATAAACCTTGGTTTTAAAAGAAACCAATAACCAAATATAGAATCTATTTCTTTTGAATAGAGAAGCAAGAAACCAAATGAACCCTTTATTCTGAATAGATAAATACAGAAACCAATGATGAGAAGAAGTTAGAAAATAGATGGTATGCCTTTTTGGAAAACTTTTACAATTTTGCATCAACTCTCACTAAAATATAAGAAGTAGAAAGAAGGTGTGAGAGAGTGGTATATTACAATTGAGAGAGAGGGATCCAAAGGGTTATATAACAAAGAACACACAATTAAGTAGAATAAAGAGAAAAGGTCTAAATAAAGAATGAGACAAAGAGTTTTGACAGAGTTTGGTGAGATTCTATGAAGATCATGAATTTGGATGGTTCCCTATGATGTTAATAATTCCCTTGGAGAATTTTTACTTTGGTCTTCTTTGGAAAAGGAAGATAAAGGATAGAACTTTGAATCTTCTTGAGGATTGAGAATCCATTGAAGATCGGAGAGCATTTCATTTGATGTGTACTACAATTGGATAAAGTTATGAGCCTCCCTTACTCTTCTTTTATAGTCTCCATAGGGTGTTAGGGTCTAAGGAGTCAAACCAATACATTAAATATCCAAACCAGAGCTTTTTGACTAACCATTAATGTAACTTGGAAGGATTTGGAATGACACCATTGGATACCTAGTAGAAACCACCGGGTAGCTGGTGGCCTACCTAGGCTTTCTTGCACACCACCTACTTCCACCAGTTGACCAATGAGATCCATAAGCTAGCTGGTGGGCCTTCTAAAGTTTTGGAGGTTCTATTTTATTCTAAAAATTAGCTAGTGCTGCCTATTGAAACTTGTTTTAAAATAATACTTTTGAACCCACTTTGAATCCAACTTAAGGTTGGTTGCCTTTATGTCATTATACCTAGCCTGAATGGCCCAAATACCTTATTTTTATTGATTTTTGATAACCCCTCTTTCAAGAGATGAGGGGGAGCCCTTACAAGGCCCATGGGCTTAGAGATTACATGACCCGTAGGTATTAGGAAATATTCAGACTATAACTACATGGAACTACTCCTCCCCAACTTCTTCATCTTGATGTTAGCTCTCCACCTTCGCATCAATTGTTTGGCTAGACTTCTCGTGCATGAACAAGCTGGTCCTGATGAAAATTCCATACCCTCTCTTTCTGAAAAATATGCTTAGCTTCTACTCTGGTGAATGCGCCTGCTCTGAATCCTTATATAGAGTTTGCTCCTTGTAGAGTATGTCTGATCATTAAGCACAATTTCAGGTGGCTCGAAGGCCTTGAGGTGGACCTAAGGCCTTGAGGTGGCCTGAAGGCCTTGTGGTGGCCCGAAGGCCTTGAAGGACCTAAGGCCCAAACCGGTGGCCTGAAAGCCCAATTTGATGAATAGTTCCAGCTGCTACAACACCTGCTACAGTGCCTACTACAGTACTTCTACAGTACCCCAGAAATATGTATCCACCCAGTTTTGAACTCGGGTCTCATGGATGCACTTGCCGAGTCCTCACCAACTGGGTTGAGCCTCATGTGCTCATTATAACTCAATATAAACACAAGAAATACACTTGAAATTCCATGAAACAAGTTAAAAACAAATTAAAGTGTTTGTAATCATTAAAAAAATTACACTACAATGTACAATAATAAATGCATTCAAATTCAAATATATATACAAACACAAAAACACACAAACACACAAACACACAAACACACAAACACACAAACACAAAAACACACAAACACACAAACACACAAACACACAAACACACAAACACTCAAACACACAAACACAAACACATAAATGTGCATAAATACATATAAGTATTTATAAATATATATAAATATAAACAAATTTACATAATTATACATAAAAATACATAAATATAAATAAATAAATAATATATATATATAAACAAAAATATATAAATACACATAAATAAATATTAATATCAATAAATATATATAAATATAAATAATATTATATAAATGTTTATAAATACACACACACACACACATATATAATTTAATATAATTATATAACACTATAAATACTTATAAATATAAATATAAACACATATAAATAAATATAAACCTAAATAAATATATATATACAAAGATATATACTTATATAATATATATAAATATACATAATTACATATAAATATGTATATATATATAAATATAATTAAATGTATATAAATATATAAAAATACATACATACATATATATAATAGAATACAATTATATATAAATACAACTAAAAAAAATAAAAAAATATATAAATACATATAAATATAGAGATATATATATACCCACATAATATATATAAATATAAATATAAATATAAATATAAATACATATAAATACATATAAATACATATAAATACATATAAATATATAAAAATACATATAAATATATATAAATACATATAAATATATATAAATACATATAAATATATATAAATACATATAAATATATATAAATATATATAAATATATATAAATAGATATAAATATATATAAATAGATATAAATATATATAAATATATATAAATATATATAAATATATATAAATATATATAAATATATATAAATATATATAAATATATATAAATATATATAAATATAAATAAATTTACATAAATACATATAAATGCACACACACACATAATATATATATAAATATACATAAATATCGAAATAAGAAGGGGTTGAATCCCCTTTATTAAAGAAATCCAAAATAGGGACCATTGGAGGATGGGGCCATGAGAACCTGAATGAAGATAAAATTTAGTCAGGAATTTTGCAAGATTCTTAGTCCTTACTTCTCTAAATACTCATCATGAGAATGAAGACTCATATTGTGATATGCTCTTTGACCACTCATACCATGTGGGATTCATCCTCCTCTCTAAATTTTGGATTCATGTTAGGAAATCTCGTTATCCTCATACTTTTCCTCCTTTAAGGCCACAAAATCTACCTAATTTTTACACCCTAGTCCTTGCGAGCACTCACAGGCTAGATACCCCCCTATAAAGAGGTATTACTCATACCAAGAATCTTGTACTCTATAAGGATTCTGTTATCATCCACAAATTTATTATTTTGAGATGAATCCAATAAGGGTTCTTGATCAGCAGGAACAATAAGAGAGTGAACCAAGGAAAATGAGTTAGATATAAGAACATGGATTTTTGAAATTGTTAATTGATGTTGTTCTTTGATTAGTGATCACCTTAATGGAAGAATTGAAACCAATTCTCCATTTAGGGCTATCACTGGATTTGGATCCCATCACTGCAACTTTAAAAAGAGGAAATTAAAAAACCCTTAAGACATGGGCCAACTCAGAGTTAACCAAAATATTTTTATCATTAACAAAACCTGATTTTATAGCCTTATTATTGGTTATTTAAAAATAATGGGTTTGATTAAGACCTTGTTTGAAGGAATTCTGAGTTTGAGATGAAATGATATTTATGTCCCTTCTAGAAGAATCATACATCACCTTATTGTTGGATGGGTCATCCATGAACTTCGATTTCTCCTTACTAGTGTGATGATATAACATGGATTTTTAAGAAGTCCTCTAAACAACATCTAAAATACTTTGTACTTCTTCCATAACCCACTTACCTTTATCCAACTAGCCCAAGAATGCATCACCCATAGAAGCTGAATTACCCCTACAATGCTGGATAAGTGACAATATTTTCTAAGTCCCATTTCCCAAATCCTATTCACAAAATATCATCAAAATGGATTTATCACCTTCATTGCCTTCAATTATTTTGAGTTGAATTTGTTACAGGAGTGACTTCCTTGGAAGTATTCCTAGCTTGAATCTCAATAGGTTCAAAACAACTTGGCATCCGAGAGGTTGATGATATTATTGGTGAAACAAAAAACTGTTTCATTTTACCTTTCCTATGATTTAATGAAACCATTTTATGATCCTACTAAATCAACTGATCTACTTCCTCTAGGGTAGTATGTTCATCATCTGTCCACCAATCATGTTTATCAAATTTAAGTTCATCCTCCATGACATCTGTAAGGATATCCCTAAAGGAGACTCCTAAGTGGGATTAATCATCCATAATATCTACCCATTACCCATGATATTGTGAGACCTCTAATGGTTCCCATCTGTACATTACATGTAACACTCTATAAATCATGAATCCGAGCTTATGGATTTAATTGAAATTGTAAATTCTCTATAAAACCGGGGTCTTACTCCTGACTCCCCATTTATCGATAACCCGCCATGATACTGCTCCATCCTCTACCCTAATAAGTTTATCCCTAGGATTAAAATGATCATGATAGTATTAGTTATGATCTTTTTAGTTTTTGATCTCTTTATTCTTACAGATCCTCTATGCATGCCCCTTCAAGGATAAAAATGAATAGAAAAAATACCAAAAACAAATTCTTGTAATTGTCCAATGGAATGAAACAAAATGAAAAAGGGGGTAATATTATCATATTTTATCTGAAGGTTTATGTCATCTTTAATAGTGGATAACACATCCATATCAATTATAATAACACTAAGGTTAACTTATAAAAAGATCCTAGAAAAACAACCAAACCAAACAATCTCTATTACTTGATCTATCCTAATGGGAATTCCTATGGCTGATGCCATATCAAATAAAATATGTGGATGCTAAAGGATATAATTAATCCCTATAATTTTAATCTAATAACGATATATGGAAATCTTAAAATTTAATTTTTTAAACTAGAATTCCCAATATATTTTTTTTACATACTTGGTTTAAACAAAATGGGGATAAAACCCCATGCTTGATGTGTAATGTCTTGGATTTTCCATGTATTATTTTTAAATATTATATGGAATTAATTTGAGAATAGGAACTGAGATGGAGTGTGATTCTAAGGACTAGGGTTCCCAGAATAAATATTTGAAATATATTAAAACATTAAATAGTACACAAACACAATTTTCATGAAAAAGTTGAATAACTTCTAAGCTAGTTCCCAGATCAGAAATATGAGGGCGCCACTATTTTCAGACCAAAATATTTACCCTAGGCAAGGCTTAACATCGACCGGTGTGGGTCGACTGTGAAAATTAGTTTTCAGGCGTTTTAATGAATAAAATAAATTAAGAATTTATTTTATTTCATTCTATTTTGTCGATGCAATGAATTTTTTTTAAATAAACCTAGAGGTATGGATCTAGGGTTAGACTCATAACACTAGAATTTCCTATATCCTTTGGAGAAAAATCTTAGAGAATTCTCTTGGCGGATAATGATGATGGAACCTTGGATCAAAGATAGACAGAACCTATTCACAATGGATCTCTCCAACGACTATGACATGACAACCGATATTCTTCAGTGAGTGATCCAATCCCTAGGTAGGTTTTTTTATTTGTAATTCTTTCCTTATTTTTAAAATCAACGACGAACACTGATCAACCAATGAACACGTTGAACTACAAATCGATCGTTCTTATGGTATGGGTTTTATTTGCGAGAACTATCAGAGTTTGATGTAGAGATTATTTTTTTTGGATTTATTGACCATTATTATGAGAAATGATTGAGGTTGTAATGAAAAATAGTCGAGGTTCATTCCTTGGGTTGTTCTTTGTGATTTTTATCCCCCATTATTTTCTTCACGTTCTTTGTGGTTTATGAATGAACGATCTTTTCACCTTTGATCCTTGGCGCAACAATCAGAAATTGAAGATCCTATATCGGGGAGACCTAGAGAAGGTGCGACGACAACATAGATGGACAAATCAAATCAATTTTGGAATACCTGTTCTTCAAAAGATTTACGAGCGGATGAACGAGATCACTTTTCGGAGCCGATTGAAGTTCCAAAACTCACCGATTCAGTGTTTTGATGGAGAGATGACCCTGGATCTATGGTTTTGAGATGAATGGATTTTTGGATTGAACTCTAGAGGATCAACCAAGACGTGTAGAGGAAGGAGATAGTTTCTAGAAAATCATGAAGAACACGGCGTGTAACCCAGTATTACATGGCGTGTAGACTCCACTGAGCAGTGGATAGGGTTTCCAGAGTTTGTTAAACACCACACATCATGTGACCCTATCACACGGAGTATAGGCCCTTCCCAGAAAAATAACATGTATCTCAAGAGATACATGGACTTGGGGTGGAGTACATGGGTTGCCTATACGGTGTGTACCCCACCACATGGCTTGGACCAGACTAGTTACACAGGTTACCCCATGTAATGGTACATGGGTAGGTGAACACGTGTTGACACCATGTACTGACACATGGCTAGAGTGAACCCCAGATTAAAGGACATGGAGTGTACCCATCTTCTACACTACATGTTCTAAATGACACAATCCATTGTATATGCACAATACCTGAGGTCAAGAGACATGTCGTGTGACCCTGTGTACCCCTTTCTAAATGGATTGAATTTCTTATCCACTATATCTTGGACAAGTTTAGCTAGAGTTAGTTCCCTAGATCATTTCCCTAAAGGTTTATGTGTATTATTTCCTACTCACAAGAGTATGATCCCTTCAGTAGGACTTCCCAGATAGAGTTATTGGAATCCCCCCAGAGAGGCCCAAAGTAAGATCCTCTATTCATTATTCATGCCATAGGTAGAGTCTTCAGTACTAACATGACCAACTTCATCAGGCATCGATCCTCTAATTAATAGTTTAATCTAGATGGAGTTGTTGGTATCACCCCATGTCCCTAGCTATGTTCCTCATCTATGGTATCATGTCTCTCTCTTCAGATATATTAGCATATCTCTCTCATGATGGCCCCCAATGAATATTACTTCTCAGAAAGATGTCATTAGTGCTATCAGACTCAAGAGTGTATTCTCTCAGATGAGTGCTTCATGGAATCTTCGGACTGAATCTCTAGTGTTGGTATGCAGTGTCTGTGAATTACCTCTAGACTACGTGTCTTGGTTTGAGTATATTTGGATATTCATGTTATATATGTTGTAGACATATACTTGTTTAGATATGATTGTACTTTCCTTTTTGTATTAATTTTTGGTTTTGTGGTGTTCTACTGAGTATTGTTATACTCACCCATGCATAGGCCTTTCCCACATGTGGTGTGTATTGTGAAGATGAGTGACCTTTTGATAGAGTCCATGGTGAAATCAGACTAGAAAAATCTTTGTGAGTAAAGGTAGGCCGAGGTGTTCTTATGGATTCGAGTAGTAGTCCCAATACCTATTTTGTTTACAGGTTGGAATTTGTAGTTTACGAACTCTTTCTTTTTGGTGGGCTTTTATTCTGGACCAGTTTACTTTACTACACTTTACTTTCCCTTCATACTTTGTTGGTTGGGATAGTGGTATGCATGCATTTGTTTCATATTGGTTTTTACATTTCAGCATTTGTGGGCTTGGAGATGTGTGCATGTGTATAAGTACATAGGAAATGCCTCCCATATTAGCGATATTCATACCTACTTCTAGTCACTAGCCCCTGGCCTATTGGAGGTGGGCTTGGGGAGTCGCAGCATGGGCTCCACTAAGATAGGTCACGACAGAGTGGTATAAAAGGTGACCGGTTCTACCTTAGGACCGAGAGTTTGTGAGATTGGTTTGGGGCAATAGTGTCAAGTGTTTCAAGTCTGACTTTTAGGATAGGGACTCCAATGCTAGTGTGGGTGACCGATGTATCCATACACCAGGACTCTGATAACCTATTTTCGACTCGGTACATGAGAACACTAGTTCTAGGGAAAATAATGGTACATTCATTATATAAGAATGGGTTTTGGTTCCATGTCCTTGTTGAGTTAGCTCTTCAGATATACCCATTAATTGTGATACATCTTGTTTTCTTATAGGATGCCTCTGATACACATACCAAGTAGGATTCAATAACTCAGTCATGAGGATGACCCCCTCAGTGATGAGGCTTCGATATAGGGACCAGTTCCCCAGATACCACTTCTAGATAGTTCACCAGCCATACCACCACCGTAGGAGTAGCACGTGATACCCGTAGTACTAGCAGATGGTAAGTATAAGCTGATTTCAATTCACAAGTTTCAAAGATAGATGCCCCTTAGGTTCTGAGGTGATCCTGACCCTCAGATGGATGAGGACTGGCTTGAGGTGGTGACCCAAGTTTTCTGTCTAGTATGGACACCATCAAATCAGATGGTGGTCTTGGCGGTGAGCCTTCTACGTGGCTCAGTAGGGCGATGGTGGAGTTTGGCTATCCAGACACATGAAGAGGCAACTCTTTTGTGGACAGAGTTCGAGGGTCTCTTTAGAGAGGACTTGTCACCAGTTACGCTAAGATCTGTGCATATACAAGAGCTTCTTCATCTCCAGGAGTGTAGCATGACCGTGGCTGATTATTCATCGAGGTTCACCAACCTTTCTAGGTACTTGATAGATATGGTTAGAGATTAGTACTTTAGGGATCATACCTTCAAGCGTGGTCTGCGTAGAGGCATACATGCTATCATTATCCCTCTATGCATTCCAACATATGTTGGGGTGCTTGAGCGTGCTTTAGTGGCCGAAAGATTCTTGGATGAGAAGGTGCAATGACCTTGGTAGGGGAGCTGAAATCTGTCTTAGGGATCTAGACTTGGGATATGTTTTAGGAGGATATAAAAGGACATAAGGTATATAGTTCAGGACTTACAGGGTGGGTCTAGTCATCCTAGGGAGAGGCTGTGATTTTTGTGTGATGGCAGAGGACATCTCACTCGAGATTGTCCGACCCGCCGTGCTACTGATAGGGAAACAGTAGATGTACCACCAAGACAGAGACAATGAAAAGAGTAGGAAGATTCGTAGGTCAGAAGATGTGGCAGAGGAGCTGGGAGAGCAGTAGGAGGTGGTTAATGTTTCAACTTGTTACCACCACTAACCCCAGGAGGTCCACACCAGGCTCAGGGAGCTAGAGGACATGGGCAGGGACAACTATATGCAATAGAGGAATATAACCTAGGGGATCTAGGAATGATTCAAGGTATGATCTGTGTCTTTTCTACATTAGTTGTAGTATTGATAGACACAAGTGATAGTCATTAATTTCTCTCCATATATCTTCTTCAAGACCTAGATATTTTGGTTGAACCATTGACTCGAACCTTACGCTTAGAGACACCCACTAGAGAAGAATCGATGATCACACATCTATACTGATTGTGTGACCTGACCCTTGGAGGTGAGAGTTTTAGTTGGAACCTCTTGGTGGTAGTGTCGAGGCCTTATGACATCATTCTTGGTATGTATTGGTTATCTTTGTTCCATGATAAGATTGAATGTTTTAGGAGAATGGTGCAGTGTGTCCACAGTGATGGAACAAGGTTTTACTTTGTCTAAGAAAACTAGATCAATGTAGCACATGATAGAATCATGCATAGGAAGGTGAAACTGATTACTCATGAGTTGGGTAGCCTGACCCTTAGATTAGTAGATGTTATGAGTTTTTAGTTCCCAATAGTATTAGTAGAGTATGAGGATATTTTCCCTGAAGATGTTCTAGGATTACCTCTCCATCAGGGGATAGAATTCTACATTGACTTACACCCCGGGACGACACCGATATCTACACCAGCATATTGGATAGATACCGTAGAGCTTCACACACTGAGGGTGTAGTTGGAGGACTTTTAGAGGAAGGGATTCATGAGACCCAGTGTTTCACCCTGGGTGGCCCTAGTTTTGTTTTCCAAAAAGACTGGCAGGAGCTTGAGGCTGTGTGTGGACTACCAGCACTTGAACCAGGTGACCATGAAGAAAAAGTATCCACTATCAAGGATTGATGACATCTTCAATTAGTTGAGAGGATCATGATGGTTCTTGAATGTAGACTTTTGATCAGGCTATCACTAGTTGAGAGTACGGGATGAGGATACACTGAATATGGCTTTTAGATGCTACTACGATCACTATGAGTACTTGGTGATGCCCTTTGGTGTGAAAAAAACCTAGTAGTGTTCATGGGACTCATGAACCATATATTTCATCCTTACTTACACCAGTTCATGGTAGTCTTTATCGATGATATCCTTGTGTACTCGACATCCGATGAGGAGCACGCGAGGAACCTAAGGATGGGTCTGGACGTACTCCAATATCACTAGCTTTATGGGAGACTCTCAAAGTTCCAGTTCTAGATTCAAGTGGTCCACTTTTTGGGACATGTTATCTTAGTGGATGGAGTGGAAATGGACCCAACCAAGGTGGAGAAAGCATTAGAATGGGATCCACCTTGGAGTGTGATACAGGTGCGGAACTTCCTTGGGCTTGCAGACTATTATCAAAGATTCATACCTGATTTCTCTAGGATATCAGCACCAATGATAGATTTTAATTGAAATGGAAATTATTTCATGTGGACAGAGAAGTGCCAGTAGGATTTCCAGTAGTTGAGTCAGAGTATGACAAGTGCTCTGATCTTGAGATTTTTGGAGGAGGGTTTCGAGTATGTAGTGTCCTGTAATGCATTAGAGACCAAAATTTGTTGTTTCCTTATGTAGAGGTAAGTGGTGAATGCCTATGGTTTACACCAGTTGAGTCCACATGATTAGAACTATGCAACCCATGATTTTGAGTTGGTAGTGGTAGTATTAGCATCAAAGATGTGTCAATACTACCTAATGGGTGAGTGTTTTATCGTCTACTCTGATAATAAGAGTCTCAAGTATATCTTATATCAGAAGGACATGAACTTGAGACATAGGTGATGGCTAGAGTTCCTCCAGGAATATGACTTTGAGATTGTATATAGTCCTGGGAAGGGGAACATACTGGAAGATTCTCTCAAAAGGATATCTAGTTTTTAGTTGCTGAACAAGGCATCAGAGCAATTGGCCTTGTTACAGTTATCCTTTGTGGATGGAGATGGAGCAGCTTGCCTCTAGTCGATGGTTGTCACCCCTCCACTCTTACAGTGAGTCAAGGAGTCACAACTTAGGGATACTGACTTTGAGACCCTATGTGCTCAGATTTCCATAGGACATGCGTTTGATGGATATTCACAAGGTGGGAATCACGTCGTCCTTTTTAGAGGACGCACAATTGTACCAATGGCATTATAAGAGGAGGTTCTATGGGATTTTCATACGCCCCCTATGGTAGTACATCATGGTGTGGAAAATATGTAATAGGACCTCCGATGTCAGTTTTGGTGGTCATGGATGAAGAAGGTAGTGGCAGAGTTCCTTTCTCAATACCTTACATACCAGTAGATAAAGGCTGAGCACTAGGTTCCAGTGGGTTTAGCTCAACCTCTTGAGGTGTCAGAATGGAAGTTAGATGGGATATTGATGGACTTCATGATGGGTTTACCATGTATGTCTAGGAGACAAAATTCCATCTAGGTGATTTTTGACCGACTCACCAAGTTGGCCCACTTCCCAACTATCTGGGAGCAGAGTTTGGTAGAGAGCTTGGGATGCCACTACATGCAGGAGATAATTAGACTCAATGGAATCCCATTGATGATAGTTTCTAATAATGATGATTGTTTTACATCCTAATTATGGAATGGATTACATGAGGTTTTCGGGACTCACTTACACTTGAGAATGAAATTTCACCCCCAAACAGATGGCCAGACCGAGAAGACCATTCAGGTCCTAGAGGACATGACGAGGGCTTGCATGTTGGACTTTAGCCATAGTTGGAAGGATCATCTACCTCTGGTGGAGTTTACATAAAACAACACCTACCATTAAACAATTGGTATGAAACCATTCGAGTCTTTTTACGGGCGACCCAATTGATCACCACTTTACTGGACTCACCTAGGAGAGCTAGTACTCATGGGCCTGAAGTTAGTGCGAGTTATTACCGAGAAGGTGTAGATCATCTAGGAGTGGATAAAGACTACATAAAGTCATCAGAAGTCTTATACTGATAAGAAACGGAGGCCTTTGGAGTTTTAGTAAGGATACCATGTATTCCTTTGAGTTTCACCTCCATGGGGATTGCAGAGATTTGGCTGGGGTGGAAAATTATCTTCAAGGTTTATCAACCCTTTTTAGATACTATGTAGAGTTAGAAAGGTGGAATACCGCTTAGCTATACTCATGTAGTTGGTCCAGGTACATGATGTCTTCCACATGTCGCAGCTGAGGAGGTTCACACATGATCCATCACATTTCATCAACTAGGGTGAGCTAGACATTGAGGATGAAGTGAATTTTGTTGAGTACCCAGTGGAGATCGAAAATTAGTAGGAGAGGATCTTTCATGGGCAAGCGATTCCTTTGGTGCGTGTCTAGTGGCAGCACAAGAATTTCTAGGAGAGAACATGGGAGCATGAGGCTTAGATTCATGCACTATACCCACATCTTTTTTAGTAGCCTTGTTTTTAGATTTTTGGGGACGTAAATCCCTAAGGTGGGGAAAATTTAATGTCTCATATTTTCAGTGTATTATTTTTAAATATTATATGGAATTAATTTGAGACCAGAAATTGAGACGATGTGTGATTCTGAGGCCTAGGGTGCCCAAAATAAATGTTTGAAATATATTAAAATATTAAATAGCACGTGCACATAGTTTTCCTGTAAAATTAAAATAACTTCTAAATGGGTACCCGGATTAGAAATCTAAGGAAACCATTACATTCAGAGTAGTGAATTTACACTAAGAGAGGCCTAACATCGATCAGTGTAGGTCGAATGTGAAAAGTAGTTTTTGGGCATTTTAATGAATAAAATAAATTAAGAATTTATTTTATTTTTTTCTGTTTTATCGGCACAACATAGGTTTTTTTAAATAAACCTATAGGTAGGGATCTAGGGTTAGACTAATAACCCTGAAATTCCCTAGATCCTCTGGAGAGAAACCCTGGATAATTCTCTCGACGACAAACAACGACGAAACCTTGGATCGAAGATTGATGAATGCCATTCTTGACAGATCTCACCAACGACGAAAATATGGAAATAGATCTTCTTCAGTGAGTGATCCAATCCCTAGGTAGGTCATTATTATTTGGAATTATTTCCCTATTTTTAGAATCAATGATGAACGCAGATCAACCAATGAACATGTTGACCCATAGATCAATTGTTCTTGCAGGATGGATTTTATTTGCAGGAACTATCGGGGTTTGGTGTAGAGATTATTTTTTTGGATTTCTTGATATTTCTTATGGGAACAGATCGTTTCTGGAATTATCAACGACCTAAGTTCATTCCTTAGGTTGTTCTTTGTGGTTTTTCTCCCCCATTATTTTATTCACATTCTTCGTTTTTCATGGTTTATAAACGAATGATAATTTTGCCTTTGATCCTTTGTGTAATGATCCAAAATTGAAGATCCTTCATTGGGGTGACCTAGAGAAGGTGTGACAATGATGGTGATGGAATAATTGAAGCAATTTGGGATACCTGTTCTTCAGACGATTTATGAGCGGATGAATGAGATCGGTTTTCAGAGCCGATTGAAGGCTTGAAACTCACCGATTCAGTGTTGTAATGGAGAGAAGACCCTAGATTTATGATTTTGAGATGAATGAAACTTTGGATCAAGATATGAAGGATTGTCCATGGCATGTGGAGGAAGGAGATGGTTTCTGGAAAATCACGATGAACACGGCGTGTAACCTAGGGTTATACAGCGTGTGGCCCCCACTGAGCGATGACTAGGGTTTCATGAGTTAGTTAAACTCCAAACAGTGTGTGACCCTGTCACACATTATGTAAGACCATACTAAAGACTTTGCGTGTATCTAAGGAGATACACTGATATGGGGTGAAGTACACAGGTTGCCTACACGGTGTGTACCCCACCACACAGCTTGGCCCAGACCTGTTACATGGGTTAACCTATGTACTGGTACACATGCAGGCAGACACAGATTAACAATGTGTACTATAAAATGGCTAGAGTACATGGGTGGACCCCATATGGAAGGACATGGAATGTGACCCTTCTACACGAAGTGTGCCCATCTTTTACACGACATGTTCTAAATGACACGGGCTGTTGTACACAGGCAACACCTGGGGTCAAGGGACATAGTGTGTGACCCTACTACACACCATGTACCCCTTCTACATGGCTTGAATCTCTTGTACACCATATATTGGAAAAGTGTTTTTTGGGTTTGTGCCCTTGATCGTTTCTATGAAGGTTGATGCGTATCATTTCCTACTCATAGGAGTATGATCCTTTCACTATTTATTATTCGTGCCCTAGGCAGAGTCTTTGGTTTTGATGTGACCAACTTCACTAGGCGTTGATCCTCTACTTAACAGGTTAATCTAGATGGAGTTATTGGTGTCACCCCATGGCCCTAGCTGTGAAACTCATATGTGGTATTGTATCTCTCTATTAAGATCTATTAGCATATCTATCTCATGATGATCCTCGAAGAAAAGTACCCCTTATATGGACTTCATCAGTGTTATCAGACTCAAGAGTTTGTTCTCCCAAATGAGTGCTTTGTTGAATCTTCAGACTGAATACCTAGTGTGGGTATGCAGTGGCTGTGAATTACCTCCAGACTACGCGTCTTGGTTTGAGTATATCTAGATATTCTTGTTATATGTGTTATAGACATATACTTCTGTAGAGTATACTGTACTTTTCTTTGTGTATTGATTTGTGGTTTTGGGGTGTAATACTAAGTATTGTTATACTCACCCCTGTACAGGCCTTTCCTACACGCGTCGTGTCTTGTGCAGATGGGCGACCTTTTGATGAATTCTAGGGAAAATTAGGACCAGACAAAGCTTTGTAAGTTCAGGAAGGCTGAGGTGTTCCTACGGCTTTGATCAGTAGTCTCAGTTCCTATTTTGTTTAGACATTGGAATTTTTAGTTTACAAACTCTTTCTTTTTGGTGGGATTGTATTCTGGCCCAATTTACTTTACTGCACTTTACATTCCTATCATACTCTATTGATTGGGATAGTGGTATGCTTGCATTTGTTTCATAGTGGTTTTTACATTTTAGCATTTGTGGTCTTGGAGATGTGTGCATGCATACAAGTACATATTCAATGCCTCCCATGTTAGGGATATGCCTACTCGGTGCTAGTCACCAACCCCTGGCCTATTAGAGGTAGGCTTAGGGAGTCGCGGCATGGGCCTCACTGGGACAAGTCGTGACATGATGCTTTAAATCCTCATTAGGGAATGATAAGTGAAAAATTAAATTTACAAATAGGGATGCATATCCAATCCAAAAACCCCTAACTTCATGAGAGGTGTTGAATCAGATCCTCAGTAATCCATGATTTATTATCAATAGGTAAAACCAGATGTTCCAAATCATATAAACACACACACACACTTATACATAATTATAGCCACATAATATATATAAATTAATATAATTATAAATACATATATAAATATATATATATATATATATATAAATATACAAAAATAAACATTAATGCATATAAATATATATAAATACCTTCAAACTCTATTTTTATTTTTATTTTATGGATAAGTAATATTTTTAAATGGGTTGAGGGGGAACTCTTACATGGCATGAAATCCCCATAATACATTGTCCGAAGGCCCTAGATTACATGAACAAAGGCCTAGAGGAACAAGGACTAAATTTACTGTAACCACTCTCACCACCCTATTGTTTTCCAGCCTGATTCACCAACATCACGTTTTCAACATGTCATCTCCACCCCATGTTGAGACTATGAGTGTACTCTAAAAGCCGACCACTACTTCTAGAGACCAATCACACAAATGATCATATTACCTTTTTATTTTCCATTGACCTCCATCATACCATCACATCCTTCTATAAAAGTTTCTACAGTTAGCCCAAGGGCCCTCAAATTATATATGATATATATATATATATATATATATATATATATAAACACATATAAATATGCATACACACGCATATAAATAAATATATATATATACCAACATAATATATGTATATACATAGATATATATAAATATAAATACATAAATACATATATATAAACACACATAAATATATATATAAATACATATAATATCTATAAAGATAAATAATTTTACATGAATATATATAAAAACACACACACATATAATTAAATATAATTATATATCTATGAACACACACACACATACATATAATATTATTATGTAAATAAATATACATTAATTGATAGACACACCCATATATAAATATATATAACCCCCCCACACACATAGATTCTTAATCTTGAACTTACCACTATATTCTTTGAATTGATAGGTCATAGATCCCAAATGGACACTCCGATCAAAAGTTATGATTTCTTAAAATTGAAGTCCAATTTTAAACTTCTCTTATAAAATTAATAATTGTTTATAATTAAATATTGCCAAATTTTTATCTAATATGAACATAGGTATTTTCGTAAGATACAATTTGATAGATCACATAGCATAAACAGATGCCCAAATCAAAGCTTATGGTCATTTAAAGATAAAGTATGATTTCCAACTACTCTTTGAACATCAATTATGTGAAAATGTTTACACCATCATTTTAATACACACACACGTAAAAATATATGTGTGTGTGTGAGTGTGTGGGAACATGCATGCATGTGTGTGTCATGACTCACCCCCATTGGGAACCTCTTCGGGGCCTGTAGTGAAGATGAGTGTGATCACCGATGCCCACCTATGATAGGACACGAGTTGACAACTATCACCAAGGGAATAAGACACAAAAATGAGAGGAATTTCCCTCATAAGCTGAAGAACATATAAGGAAAATCACTAAAAGAATCCATATTATAAATTAAAAACCAATATCCCAAAATATACGAAAATTTAATATAGAAATAAATTCTCCAAAATAGAATTAAAAAAATGGAAAATCCTATGATAGTGTCTCCAATAGCAGCTCCATGCCTCAAGCAAGTAATTTACAACTCAGTCACCAATTCCCTCCATGAAACCTAAAAAAATTATATATATTGGGATGAGAATAAAATTATACTCTATATGATCCTCCCCAATACCTCTCATAAAAATTTAGAAGCTGCATGCTATTGCCACAATGAATAAATAGCATAACCATCACGCACCTATGTCAGGTAAACTATCACCCAAGATTACCAAGTATCATTCACCCAATATCATATCCAAGTATAATAACATAATATTGAAAGAATATATCAATAAGGTACCCCATAACCACTTCCCGACTAGTTTGTTTCTCTCACACCCTAACAACATATGTTCTGGTATTTAATCCCTTCCATGTACACATATTCGTATAAAAACATACCATATCATATCCATATGCACATATCCAAATTCTAATTGTATATAAAATTATCATTATAGTAGAGTATCATGAACATAAAGGACATCAACCTCATACCCTCCTACTACTATGAATGACCCCCACCATGTAAAAATTTCCAAACTACATTCTCATCATAATAGGATATCGTGAACATGAAGGATATTAACCACATTCCCTCCTACTACCATACATGACCCCCACCATGTATAATAAACCCAAACCCCATAAATAAGTATATACACACTTTAAAATTTATCCATCACAACTAATATATATATATGTATAACTTGATCCATCATAGCTCATACTACATATGAAGGGAGAGCAGAGAAGTGTAAGTATTCAGCCATCCGCCCCCTCACTAACCTAGATGTTGTGGAAAACAGTCGAATCCCAAACCATTTAGGTGTCAGTAAGGTTATCCTACTATGTTAGGGTTTATATTAAATCATAAGAAAATAAAACATATATAGTAGTCACACACAATCCCAACCCCAAGGTTTATAAAAAAACACTACTACTACCCATCACAAATACTACACTTACACTACTATAGTTAATGACTTCTACCTACACTATACCACAAAACAACACCATTTTTTCACACAAGGAAACCAAAAAAATCCTCATTAAATCTCCATTTAATCAAATCATTATTTCAATTTCAAGACATAACTTTTAATAGACTCATTAATTTTTTTTATACCATTCATTTATCTATATTTAATTTTAAACCATTCATTATCCATCTCCTATGTTTATCTCTAATAATAATAGTTCATTTCAACTAATAAAATTTCATTAATAGCCAATTTATTATTAAATTCCACACAAACCCATTATTATATTCTTTATTTCTAACCATACTTTATTCCACAATGTAACTATAACACAACCCCATAATAATTAAACTCATCACTACAACGACCTCCACATATCCATGCTAATAACCACCATAACAACCACAAAACTAATTCCTTTTCTACACAACTAGATATGCCACCACTACATCATCAATAATTCCTACTATTTACCCAAAACCATCCATAATAAAACAACCAACTTATTACAATTGTAACGATCAAACCCACTGAGGACTGCCTGACTGAGAGAAGGTTAAGCCACCACTACCCCAAGCCTGCTTCTAATAGGCTAGAGGATGGAATCTAATGGTGAGTAGGCATGTCAGTAACATGGGAGGACTTAGTCTATGGGTTTTATATGCACACACACACACAAACATCCTTCTCCCTGAAATAGTGTAGAGAAAATAAAAACAACTGATACAAAATGCATGAATACATCTATATCCCATAAATAGAGTATGATAGTACTGGAAAGCCTGAAAGGAAAAAAATACAAGACCACCAAAAACTAAAAAAGAGTCCAACCTACTCAGAAGGATGATACTGCTATCAAAAGCATGAAAAATACACAACTCAGTTAGTCTATCCCAGAAATATGCTCTATCCACTCGCAGTCAACTAGGGACACTGCTAAGATACCCTTCATCTGCACAAGACACGACATGTATGAGCATAGCCTATGTAGGGGAAAGTATAAAAACACCCATTAGGCACCCCAAAAACCCAAAATAAAAAGGGAGAAAATGAAATGAAATGGTTAACTTGACCAAAATACAGAGAAGAAAACCCAAGTGAGAGAGAGAAGGAAACTTCATCTCGACCAATTCCTAACTAACACGACTAGTTAGCTCATCACCACTTGGTATGTCAACCAAAATGACACATAACAGATGGTCACCCAAAATACAATAGATATACATATAAAAAACTATACATCTCATGGTATCAACCATAAATCCATCCATATAATCCTACATGAGGCTCAAAGGTATCTCACATCTAGAAGAACTTACACCACGAGCCTTTCCATTGCTGATGGAACTCATCCAAGAAGTCTCAAACATCAGTTACCTCTAAGTCAATTGAACATCCCCTCCATACCTAGTGGTAACTATCCAAGAGATCTTGCTCATTAGATACCACCATAGAGTAATCCACCTCATGACTTGGAATATTTGAAAACACATATAGGGGATCACTCCCAAGATCGTTGGGGGATACAACAAACCCAAACTAGAACTTGGAGTTCATAATGCACAGATAGGGGATATCTCACAAGACCTTCAGGGGACACCATCAACCCTATTGAAGCATATACACATGATACAAATAACTAGATACAAAGATAGGAGATCAAACCCATGACCACCAGGGGACACCACAAACCCCACTGAAATATCCTCTTGAGATCTTGACAAACAGATAGAGAATCACACCCAGGATCACTAGGGGATACTGCGAACCCTTATGGAGTAACCTAAAAAGTGAAGGGATCATATGTCTATGATACTAAAAACCATCCTAGAATGACCTTATAGATGGAGGATCTATGCCCTATATCATGGTGGTCATGCCTATACTCTGAACCCCACCTAGGGTACTAAAATGATAGAGGATCACAAATTGAGCCACTCGGAGGGACACTATTAACTCTATCCGATATAAAATCTAAAGAGGGGTCACAATCCTATATTAAGGACATGATTATACATTGTTACCTCATAGGAATAGACCAAGGAATCTCATTCAATAGATACTAGTCTATACATCGCTAACTAAAGCGACCGTCAACGTCACCTCGTGTTGTATCTTTAACACCAAAACCATGACCACCATCACAACCAATGTAGAAAACTACTCAGGATTGGATATTATAGAGCTTATATTTGAGTCCTGAAGATGGATTTGAGTGAGAGAAAAAACTCTAAGTACATGGAGTGTACCCATAGTACATGGCGTGTCTCTCTAAATTGGCCCCTGGCTATGTCCCTTATTAACACTCAGTGTGTATACTATGAATACAAGGTGTGTAACGCATGTCATACGATGTGTGATCTCATAAAAACCCATGGGTGTGTCCTTGATGGCACATGTCTTGTCCATCCATGTCTCCATACAAGGTGTGCACCTCTGGTACATTGCCTATACTAGAACTTGGGGTATCTAGTTGTGTTCTCTAGCCCATGCCTATGTTTCATCCCATACCCATGTCTTCTAGATCTGTAATTACACATGGAAATATCCCTAGACATGTAGAGTCTAACTATGTCATTAACCACACAACCATGGACCCCTATAAGGCATGTACCCATAGTTCACGGTGTGTAGTCCTAAAAGATCATCTTCTCCAAATAGGAAGAACACACAGAGTGTGATCCTGCACTACATGTGACATGATCAGGATTTATGAACGAGAAATCCATAAAATCCACCCAAAACCCTTGATATCTCTAGATCCATCTCAGATCGACTCTCACAGGGTCCCTAGTAGTGTTTAAAGGGATTTAAAACATTAAATTAACACAAAATAGGATCTGGATGTAAATCTCATAAATTTTCCTACCTCATTGTGAAATGCTAAAGCTTTGGGTATAACACAATGCCCATAAGCTACTGTACATCAATACTGTGATGATTGGTGTCAAAAATAGGGTTTGACAACACCTCCTCACCTTGGTTTCTCCTTGACCTATCTGCCACTATGGGAGATAACCTCTCCTCCCCTTAATTATGCATGAATCCAATTGTGTGTGTGTGTGTGTGGGGGGGGGGGTGGTAGGTTTATTAATTAAATTTTATTTAATTAATAAACCATATTTTTACACCCCTCCAATGGTTACCTCTAACTAGGCACCCGATTAAAACAAACATTATGTCATGCTTAGGGTAAATTCTGCATTCTGGTCTCAACCATGGTATCAAATTTATAATCCAAGACTCTATACAAGAGTTGTTCTACATTTACTAAAAAAATATATACTCATAAAAAATATATTTAATATTTTTAATATCACCACTTCGAGGATCTCCAAGCCTCAAAATTTCATGTTGACTCAGCGCCCAACATTAGAAATATTCCTAGAAATATTCAAAAGTCTTACATAGTAAAACCATATTCACCACACTCTCCCCACCTTTAAGTATTTTCATCCAAAAAAAGTCTACATACAAGGTTGAAAACTAAGCTCTCAATTGGATCTCACACACCATCAATCTATCTAGAAGTTTCCCTTGTTTTCAACAAACAAACACATAGGGAAAACACATTCCCATTAAGGGCTTTCTCTTGGAAGCTCAAAAATGGCACCAGGTTCCTTGGAAAATCCACTCCACAATCAATTCCTAGATTATCCAAGTCAACATTGTGCAATGATTTGAATACATGTTCCCTCAGATGCAACGAGAGAAAAAAATACTCATCACCCAATTAAACTATTTTCAAAGGGTCTAGCTATATACCACCTCACTTACCCGAATAAAAATTAGATAAAGGTTCTAAAATCCCCAGAGATAGCCTTCCACCCAAGATATCTCTCTATAACTCTCGACAAGGAAGGATCTCTCTAAACATAAGGCCTCATCATGGAACCCCAAGTGCTATCATCATTGGTCTACAATAAACCCTGATGTATCCCAACATACCTTATTTTCATCAGGATGTTCTATGTATTTCATAACCATCATTAGAACAAACTCTAGGTCAACAATCACTACTCTTACTGGCTCCAACCAATACAACAATGACTGTTATGGTCCCTCACTCTTAGTATTCAAAGTTGATACTCTGATAGTAGAGTGGTAAATTACATGATACCAAAACTCCATTGAGGGAAAGAAAATCTTACAAATGATAGACCCAATCCATCATGAAACCCCAAAGCATGTTTTTCAGTACCTGAATGGTGTACTTTACCTGTCCACAAAACCTAATGCCAAAGTATTCCAATACTACCACCCCTCTCATGTGTGCACTATTAAGGGAAGAAACCTACTCAACACTCTATATCACCACGTGAATGATTTCATTATCAATCCTCATAAGGGGGACATACTCCCCACCTTAGGAAAATTCATCAAGAACATATCTAGTGGACATCCGGTCACATGAGACCTTGAAAACAAAATCCCCAGTTATGACTCCCTAACTTTTTGGTTAAGTATAAGGGAAATAACTATCAACTAGAGATATCCCGTATTGACCTCAACCTCAAGGGTCATATGTAAAGAAAACAACTGCTCCATCACCTCACTCACCAAAAACATATGGATAACTTCATTGAAAGCATCTGGTACTACACCCACACCCTTAGGTGGTTTACAAGATAGAATTACCACAACCCTTTCAAGTGTCTACCATTAATTCTGCATCTGAGAATACACATCTATGAGAGTGGAACTTACAAGACTTGAACTAATATTTCAAGAGCTTCCCATAAGTCCATTAATCTTGAATCATGTATAGAACTATCCTCAATTTTCTCACATACACAACCCCTAATTCTAAGAACACTAGGATGTTACCAAATAAGACTACCAAGAACCGATCCAAAAAGGAGATAGGGATTTGGTATATCAGCCTCACAACACTTCTGGGGTGTCAAACACATCGAAAGGTGTCACTATAAACTCAATCATATATAGTGTATTTAGGAATCTAGCTTCGGTCCAAACTCCACTTGATCCTAGAGCTAGTGATAAACTGACCTGAGTCTAACTTTGAGAACCATCTTGATCCTAGTCACTAAGAGAAGAATATGGAAATTCTTGGGTGTGGGTATTACTACCTAACATTCACTTGGACTAGATGACTTCAAACACACCTAACATTAAGAAATAATCTTACTCCTAGTAAAACAACATAGGGATTCCCAAAAGAACACATCGGGTCAAAAAATCCCTCCCAAAACCACCAACTGCACCACAAATCATGAAACCATATGGGAGCCCACTAGATTAAAGGTTGATATAAAAGGATCCACTAGTCTCAACATGCCTCGAACAAGGGATACACTCAAGAATAAGTGACTCATGACTCAATATGAAAACCATATTTTAGGTAGAGAAGTCACATTTCATACCTCAAACCACTTGAAGTATCTATGTCACAAGTACCTACTACCTAAAAATCATCGTTTCCTTTTTCCCAACTAGGTTCTTCTCTAACACATTAGAACACCAAAATTATCTAAACTAACAAGTCATAGGAACTAATCGTCCAAACCCCAACACTATATTATTTGGGTGGAACTAACTCACCCACAAGATTTTGTATCACATCATAAGAATGCATCTCAGTGGGGGAAGTTTCCTTCTTTTCTGTGAGTCTGAATCTATAAAAAAATTACCAACCCCAAGATACATTAGATTATCTGAGTCTTGATCAAGATATTTATTTAGATAAGAGTTAATCACACCTGAAAAACCCAACAAAATATAAGGTAGAAGAGTCACATATCATATCTTAAATCACTCCCAGAGACTATGGGTTAAAAACCTCCAATGCCTAAAACCACCCATATCACTTTATACTAGATCCTTGAGTCTGGAATGGAACACTTGGGGGTAGTGGTGGTGGAAACATATCAAATCACCTCCCACCTCCTACATCTTCTCCATCTAATAATCTATGTATGACACCTTACTGATTGATTTTTGGAAACTGATGCCTCTACCTCGGTAGTCTATCGACCATATCTCTACTTGTAACACAATGGGTTGAAAAATACCTTGTGATATGTCAAAATCCATCACAAGTATAAAATCACCTATATCTCTAGGAACTACACTATCCCTAAGGTCCTAAAAAATTATGAAACTTCTTATTCCATGATCTTCATCACATTCCTACTATCTATGGGTCCTAATCAGCTTGGATCATAGGAATTACCTACCTTGTAAGCTCATGATACACACTCGATCCCTATACATCATCAAATAACACTAACATATTAATCCATGACTCAATTTGAAATGCTGCATTCACCTGAACCATCAGAGGTGGGTTTACACACTAATCAATGAGTTGAAGAACTAACTATTATCCACTCACAAGAAAAACCGCCTTGTGAACAGACCCCTTAATGGTGGCCTCATCACTCATCGAGTCATAATCTAAACCAAAATGAAGAAATCCCAAAGGTTTTCATCATTGAAACATATCAAAATAAGACAAAATGTGACACAATCATTAAATATATCCCTGGTGCTGACTCAATAAGGATACGGAAATGATAACCCAGTCCTATATGACGCATGTACCAAAGTTTTCCTATAACCAGTGTCGACTTGTTTTGAGTCAACAAGCAGGTTATCAGAGTCATGGTGAATAGATATATTAGTCGCCACACCAACACTGGAGTCCCTGAATTAAAATATAAACTCAGAAAAATTGAACACTATCTTCATGAATCCCAAGCCGATCTCACAACTAGAAAACCCCTAACTCCAGTCCTATAGAAGGAACTTCTCTAATACCACTACATAATGAATCAAACCACCAGGACCTGCCTAACTGGTAGAAGGTTGAGCTGCTACTACCCCAAGATTTCTTCTAATGGGGTAGTGGTTGGCGTATAGTGCCGAGTAGGCATATCACTAACATGGGAGGCCTTAGCCTATGGTTCCTATATGAACGCACACATATAAATCTCCTTGTAGAAATGCAGATATAATTAAAAAAATTGGTACAAAATCTATGCATACATATATATTCCATAAACAGAGTATGATAGTACTGCAAAGCTTAAAATAGTAAAATAAAAGCCAACCAAAAACTAAAAAAGTGTTTAACTTACTTAGAAAGAGGGGACTATAGTAAAAATCACGATCAGTACACACCTCCATAAATATATCCTATAACTATACTGTACCTACTCTCGATCATCCAAGGATACCACTAAGATACCTGTCATCTTCATAAGAAATGAAATGTATGGGCAGATCCCATGTAGGGGTGAATATAAAAACACCCAATAGGATCAAAAAACCCAAAAATAAAAAGGTATAAAATAAAAGGAAATAGGTTAGTTTGGATAAAATCTATATGAGAAAACCCAAGAAAGAGAGATAAAGAAACTCTTTATTAACCAATCCCTATCTAACATGACTAGTCAGCTCATCACCACCTGTTATGTCAACCAAAACAACACATACCAAAAGGTCTCCCAAAATATCCTAGAAATACTCATAAAAAACTCAAAGTATCATGGTATCAACCATAAATAAAGACACAAAATATTACTCAAGGGAAAAATGTATCGCACATGTAGAATAAATTTCTCTACGATCCCTTCCATCCCTAATGGCCCTCATTTGAGAAGTCTCAAACATCGTGTATCGTTAAGCTGATGGCACATCTATGCCATCCCTAGTGGTAGTTATCCAAGAGATCAGGATCACCTAATACCACCACAAATAAAATCACCCTAAGACTCATAGGATCTCAAAACATAGATATGGGATCACTCCTAGGACCACTGGGGGACATATGAACCTGAACCAAAACTAGGGAGATCATAACACTCAGATAAAGTATCTCTCCTAAGACTGTTGGGGGACACCGTGAACCCTACTAAAACACATAAAAATGATACACATATCTCAATACATGGATAAGGGACTGCACCTAGGAATTATGGGAGACACCGAGAACCTTATTGGAGTAACATGCAATGTTAGGGGATCATATGTATATGATACTGTGAAACCTCCTAGAATTATCTTCTATATGTGGGATCAAGGCCCTGTATCATGTTGGTCATACCTATACTATAAACCCCACTTAGGGTACTATAATTATAAAGGATCACACCCTAAGATGCTCAGAGGGATACCACAAAATTTATTCGATAAAAAAACCACATATGGTTCATAATCCTATATCGAGGACATGATGATGCACTATAACCTCATAAGAATAGACTAAGGGAACTAACTCAAATGATGATATTCTATACAACACTATCTTAATTGAACCTCAACATCACCTTACAATACATCTCTAATGTCAAAACCATGGCCACCATCATGTCCTATATAGAAATCTACTCAAGATAAGCTACTCACAAGTCTTCATCCGAGTCCTGAAGATGAAGATCCATGAGAGAAAATTCTATAAGTACATGGTGTGTCTCCTGAAACTAGCCATTGGCCATGTCCCCTCATGGTACTCGATGTGTATACTGTGAATACACTATGTGTACCGCATGTCACATGGTGTGTGACCATATACAAACCCCTGGGCGTGTCCTCACCCACACACATCTTGTATATCCATGTATCTATGTATGGAATTCAAACCCGATACATGATATGTACTAGAACCCGAGGTATCTAGCTGTGTCCTTTGGCTAATTCCATGTTTCATCACATGCTTGCGTCTTCTGGCCATGTTTTTTCACATAGCCATGTCCCTAGACACGATTAGTATTCCCAAGTCCTCGACTGCATGTCTAAGGACCCCTAAACAACGTGTACCCCTAGTACATGGTGTGTAGTACTCAAATATCATCTTAATCGAATGGTAAAAACACACAGTGTGGGATCCTGCACTACAAGTTGTGTGATCGAGATTTCAAAATGGGAAATCACTATAAGCCACCAAAACCCCCTTATTTCTCTAGATCCATCAAAAAATGACCCCCATGGGATCCCTAACTGTTATATATGGGATCTAAAACCTTAAAACAATGAAAAACATGAATTGGTATGTAAATATCATAAATAGTTCAACCTTGTGGAGAAAATTTGAAGCTTTGGGTCCCACACGATTCTTGGAAGCTTCTTCATCTCAATCCAGTGACGATCGACATAAAAAATGGGGTCTGGAGACACCTCCTCACCTCAGTTTCTCCTTGGTCCTTACGTAGCCATGAGAGAGAACCTCCCCTCCTATTTATTATATAGGAATACAATTTGGTGGTGGTGGTGGGGGGTAGGTTTATTAATTAAATTTAATTTAATTAATAAACCATCATTTTACACTCCACTAATGGTCGTCTCCAATCAGGTGCCCAATATCGATAAACATTATGTCAAGCCTAGGGTAAATAATGGGTTACAGTCACAACTAAGGTCTCAAATTTCCAATCCAAGACTTCATATGATATTTATTTCACATTTACTAAAAAACTTCAGGTTTTTGGTAAAATATAATTAATATTTTTAATATCACTTCTTTGAAGATCTTCAGGTCTCAGAATTCTGCACCGAATCAATGTATGGATTTAGAAATATTCCTAGAAATATTTCAATGTCTTACACATCAAATCTAGAGTATCTAAAATAATAATCAACCACACCCAATTCTATAACAAGCAACAATACCTTCTCCCTTTTTAATTATTCCACACTACAACCAACACCCCTCATGCAACACCTAAGATTCCAACTTGATAAAATGCTGTACTGAACTCTCATGAGTTCTGGCCTAAGAAAATACACACCATTACACCATTACAAAAATTCACAACCAACGAATCATGGAAAAACAAATACCATCACACCAAAACACACCTTTTATAGCTAAAATCTCATCATTTAAAATAACTCACTTCCTACATCTTTCACTTGAAATCAACAACACCCATAAAACGAAAATTAATGGTCTAAAATGGCCTGGTTCATTACATTATATAGATCTCTAATTATTCTTATAATTGAGAATGAAAAATAAACTTGGAAAGAGAAAAAATGAAAACAAACCCAAACTTTCTTGGTAGATACCTCCCAAACAAGTATATCACCACTATGAAAACATGGATGCAACTCAAATAATGGAAACCACAATCATAAAAATATTGAATTAATCATTTCAATATCAACATGACCTATGGAAAAGAACATAATAAAACATAACTGCTAATAAATATAGCTCCCTAACATGGTTGATGATATCCAATGAAACTACTCCCTAAAACCTAGAAGGACTAGGCTACTTAAGGAACTACCTTCTAATTTTCAAAAAATAGAACACTCAAGGATGAAAATATAATGCACACATATTACCCTTGACTTAATAAACCTATTTAAACACTAGAAATACTTTAATAGGGGAATCCCTAAATCTATCAACCATGGAAGACACCTCTCAAATGTTAATCCCACCATAAAAAGGGGCTCAATATAATAGATTATGAAATGGTTCAATGTAAATCACTCCAAATAAAAAACTCCACCTTCATACTAACCATTATTTCCTTTCAAAATGTAATTTTTTTTAAAATAATTTTTCCAAAAAAATTCATTTTAATAAAAAAGGATTCTAAAATCCTTAATAAATTTAAAAATCATTAAAAGTTTCTATAGTTAATTAGAAATCTTTTTTTGATTTTATTTTTATATCTAAAATTCTAAATAATATATCATTTTAGGGAAAAAAATCTTGAATTCTTAAAACCACTTTAAGAGAAATAATTCAATAATATGAATAAAAATTTTAAACCCAAAGAAAAAATATTATTCAAATGGATGTTTATGAAAGGATTAAGGATAATAACTAAAAAAACCCAATATTAGATTCTAAAACCAAAATAAACTCATCCTAATTGAATACTCATAGAAATATGACAAACTTAAAAATTTTACCTAAACCATGGAACACCATGAATCATAGGGATCTCATACTACTAATTTCCCACCACATGGGAACAAAAAAATATTATCTTAAATGATGCAATAAACTTAAATCTACTCAAACCCAAGGCTTGAAGATATTCCCAAACCTTGGAAGTTTTATTTAATTCATTTCTTCAATTACCACAAACCCCATAATCTAGGGTTCTATTTTTGGCGTTCTCAATATCCGAGAGAAAAAAGATCTTAATAAACACAAAATAATCCCTCACCTTCAACCATGACTTATACATTAACTCACAACCCTCTATAAAATCTCTGGCATTAAGGTAGTCTCAAAATGTCATTCTATAATGTCTTAATCAATTAAGATATATGGAAATTATACAACCAATTCATGAAAGTGAACCTTGATATAATGAATTTTAGACTCCCCAAGCCAAAACTCTAGGATATCCTTCATATATTTGTCCCTATATACATGGAGAACAAACTCCTCCTTGACTGAGATAAGGAATTTTTCCCAAGAAACCACTTCTGACTGACAATGATTCATCTTCCCCCATACTTATATTTACCCTTGAATAAAACCCACCACTAATTTTAATCAGAGGTTATTTGGAGTCTTAGTCAATTTGTAGGCTATATACACCACTTCTAACCACCCATCAACCATGAGGCCTGAAAATATACCAATTAACTTTAGCACTTCCCATGACTAAAACATTTATGAAACATTATCCCATGAATCTATATTCTTCTTAACACATATAAAACCATGATGATTCTATAATGACATGTCTTTAACCCAACATCAAAATCAACAAGGTTAGTTCAAAAAATTAAATCACACAATAATAACAGAGAAAAAAAACCAAAATACAAGTATTAAATCCACTCATACACCCTTAAATTTCTAAACTAAATCACACTTCCGAAAAAAATAACATATTATTCCCAAATTAACACTATTATTTCCTCCAAAAATAAAAAATTCTCATCATTCCCACACCACTGTCCTCTAAAACATTGAGATTTCAAAAAACCCCATTCTTCTCCCTATAAGTCAGGTCTACCATACAATGAGTACAATAATCCAAGTTAAAGAAAATTAATTCAACCATATTGTCCAAGAGAAAAATAATTTTAATTGCATACATTTCATAAAATTAAAGAATGATTTAAAGAATTAAAAAAAATTTAAATCATAAATTTTTTTCCTTGGAAAAACTCACATTTGAATCTTTCAAAAAAACTCTAAGTTCCACCTAAAACACACTTCTTCCCAAGAATCATCTAAATGAAGAAAAAGACTTTTAAATCTTTCTCTAAAATAATATACTAATAAAAACCCAATATAAAATATTCCAAGACATTTTTCATGTATACTTTTAAAATAAACAAAAACTTCATAAAAAGTAAACATTCTATTTATCTAAGGAAACATATTACCAATAAGCACGCAATGGTTTTTTCAAGTCAAATAAAAATTTTTAAACAACACTATAAACTTTATTACACAACATGGGAAGGGTTCTAAAAAATTTATTTCTCGAATTTAAATAAATTTTACAGAAAAATTTCAATACTAATTAGGAAAACTCAATGACTAAATAAATTATCTAATGTGACTTATCATGTGTAACATGATATTAATAGTTTATTCATTACTATATTAAATAATTCACACAATTTCCATTAAACCAAATAGAAAATGTAATAAATTTAATATATAGTAAAAATTATGAATAACATACCATATTAATCATGATTCCCTTAATAACAAACATATATCAAAGTAGAAAATATTGCATGAATTTATTGTATTTCCAGTTCTACTTATACAGTCCTAACGTTCCCTTTGATTGACTGATATCTTCGTGTTTAACTTCAATATAAGGAAATCTAGATCAATATATAACATGTTATATAAAACATGTTAATGAAAAATTCATCTTATCCTATTTAAAGCTCCTTTAGGATACTAATATATAATTAATTTTCATTAATGCATGAAGGTAAAAACTCAAATTATACATTTAAAAAAAAATCAAAAGCATGAAGTTGAATTCAATAATGTCATGATTATTCAGGTGAAATTCATTGGATATTAGAGTTTCAAATTAGTAATAACGATATATTTATTTAAAAAATAAAATCATGTATGATCACAAAAAATTAGTAAAAATAGATTTACCATATATACAAATAAATTTAGATAGGAATTTACTTACAACATAAGGAAAAACTACACCAATATCATCTCATAATAATAGAAGCAATAACGATGAGAATTGATTTGATAATTCCTAAAACCCCCTTTATACTCCTTTAACCTTAATGTATTACACATGTTTGAAATGAATCAATAATAATGAAATAAGTAATTTTACTTAAGATTATTTAATTAAATTTATATTAATTTCAAATAATCACACGAATCCAAATTCAAGAATAATAATCTTTATTTATGTGACATACATGTGTTTCTGTTCCATAATCAACATCATAATTCCTATTAGGTTCAATGATCTTATGGTCATTGTGTTAGATCATAGGGGCCCCCAAATTCTTGTGTCTATGCCAACCTCCCTTGTTTATGTCACATCTATGTTTGAATAATTCCATTAACCCACTAAAACCATTTAGTCCTCACAAGTTATTAACTTAAAACTATATCCTAACTCTTATATATATCTCTAATTCCATTATATAATTACCCCCATCAGGAACCCCTATTAGACCTATAGTGAAAATGAGTGTGTCCCCTGAAGCCTATGTCTGATAGGACATAGATTAGCGAATAGAACTGATGGTATGAAACAAACAAATGGAAATTATTATCCCCATAGTCCCATAAAATTTTAAGTAAAACAATCAATAAGATATATAATATAAAATCAAAACTAATAACCCACAATGCATATAAATTTCATATAGAAACAAAGTCTTGAAAAATTGAAAATGACTATTGTAAAAACTCTGATAGTAGCTCAAAGCCTAAATATAGTAATTTATATCTCTGTATCTATCTACCTTAGAGTAACCTAAATAAAATATTTATATATATATGGGTGAGAATGAAAGTTTTCTTAGTTGGTTACTCCTCAGGCCCTCTCATGAATTTTTTAATAAGTATGCTACTGTCTTAGTGAACAAACAAGAGAATCAACATGCACTAATTCTAGGTCATCTATCACCCTACCTCACTATGGTTCAGTCACCCAATATTAAATTCATGTATAATGAAATAATATAAAAAGAATATATAAAAAATGTTCTATCATTCCTTATTAGTATATATTTTTTCCTTAAATCCATTCTATATCCACACATCCATATAAATGAATACCATATCACAACTATAATCACATATCCATATCCCAACTACATATCACATTCCCATCATAGCAGGGTATCATGAACATGAAGAACAACAACCTCATGCCATCCTTATACCATTATGACCCCCACCAAGTAACCATTTCATAACCAAATTCTCATCATAGTAGGGTATAATGAACATGATGGGCATCAACCTCATTCCCACATACCACCATGCATGACCCCCACCATGTTCAGAACCAAAAAACACATCAACCTTTATATTAATTCTATACACTTTATCCATCGCAAACCATATGTATATGTATAACTTGAACCACCACACCATGTACTACATATAAAGGGAGAGTAGGTAAGAGGGAGTAGTCAACCATTCATTCACTCTCAAACCTAGATATTGTAGAAAGCACCTAAAACCCATAAAATTTGGGAATATATATGGTTATTTGGCTTAGGTAGGGTGCATAAAAAATGAAAATAAAATTCATTATATATTATAGTCACAAATTATCCAAACCCTATGGTTCTTACCAAAATACAACTTATGATAACCATCGTAGTTATCATATTACCACTACCAAAATCAACAACTACTACCAACACTGTACCATAAACAGGTCCCACCTATTCATATAATTAATCCATAGAAGTCATCATTAACATTGAATTTAATCACATCATCATTAAAATTTATAAAATTTACAACAACCCACCTAATTACATTTCTTATACCATTAATTTAACTATTTTTAATTTCAAACCATTAATTATCCATCACCCATGTTTATCTCATCAAATAACCATTAATTTAAATCATTAATAGTTCACTAACAGCCCACTACTTATTAAATTCCTTCCCACTACCCATTATCATATATATTAATTCCAATAATATTCTATTCCACCAAGAAACTATAGAAAAATCCCACAATAACCAATATCATCACTGCAACAACCTCCGCACATTTCTGCCAACAACCACCACAACAACCTTAAAACCAATTCCTTTTTCACATAAACTTCTAGGCCACCACTACTGCATCAATAATTATATACCATTACCCCCAAACCAACCATAATAATAACATCCACCTGATTACTGTATCCAACCAAACCCAATTCTACATCAATAAATAACACCATCCATCTTTTAATTGCAATTTTATACTAATTTATTACTTCACACATAATAGACCATTACTTTAAATTTAAAATTCCCGTTCTATCATTTTCCCTTACTTTAATTAAGTAGTTTGGATAATTATGGGGTGAGGGTCATATCAATAATAACAACCAAATATATAAACATAACCTATATCAACCAAACATATTTAAAACAATAAACAAAAACCAACACTATAGAAAAAAACATCAAAATATTAGAAAACCACAACATGAAATCACTCATTAACCATCAATTTTCATATGAATTAAACACGAACAACATCAATATTATTACTAAGATTCTTGATCTATATGTAACTATTTCAATACTATCATTGAATGATAATCCTATTATGAGAGGTGATTCATGTACATCAACAAACAAACAAACAAACAAACTAGGTCATCTAACCAACAACCACATTAATCCAGATTCATCAACGTATGATAATAACATAAATTGACATAAATCTCATGTAATCCACTATACCCCATAAACTTCATTAGTCTATATTTATTGGTTAAATTAATACTATCCTCCCAATGTAAATAAAAGAGTGATATATTAAAAATTGAATATAAATAAAATGAGAAGTCTTGAATCCCATTCCTCATTTGATGATTCAACAATTTCTACATGAGACAAGAAGGAAAATCCACTCAAGAAGAACCAAATATACAAGGATAAACTATATGGACTATGGTTGAGTATACCCCATAAAATCCATAACATAAAAATACCAAAAAAAATAATCACTACTATCACAACCCCTCTAAGAAAGAAGGATGGAGAGAGAACTAGGAAGGAAGGAAGAGAAAAACACCTTGAAAACTACCACAAAACTGGGCAAGGCATGCGCCTGCCTTTATCAGCATTAACGGAAAAGCGCTAATAAAGGGGTGGGACTTTATCAGCGCTTTAAATATCTTTTTATCAGCGCTTTTATTAGCGCTGATAATATTTATTGTATACATTAAATAAAAAACACATGTTATAACAAAATATATATATATAATTAAATAATTATAAGATTAATACAAAATATATTTATTATATTTATTAATTCATTATATATTTATTAGATTTATTAATTCATTATATATTTATTAGATTTATTAATTCATTATATTTATTAGATTTATTAATTAATTAGATTTATTAGATTTATTAATTCATTATATTTATTAGATTTATTAATTCATTATATTTAATATATATATTTATTATATTTTCTTTATATTTAATGTATTTGTTTTATTTATATAAATAAATAATGCGTTCTAATATATATGTATAATTGAAATTATTGAATATATATGTGTTTTCCAATGAATTGGGGTTAATATCATACATGCGCGCGTCTATATATATGTATTTTCCAATGAATTGGGGTCAATGAATATATCATACATGCGTATATATATGTGCATATTGAATAATGTTCATTTAAGATTATAATTCATAATGTTACTCATAATATATATATATATATATAAAATTTATACTGAAAATTAAGTTATATTTAAAAAATAAATATATATTTTATTATATTTTCAATGATATATATATAAATATACCTTTCAAATAATTTTATAAGTATAAATAGAGATATAAATATTTAGAGTTAAATAAATATATAATAATTTAAGAAATTCTTAAATTTATAAATTTATCAGCGCTTTTATTAGCGCTGATAAACTACGTATTTATATATATAATTAAATAATTATATATATATATAATTAAATAATTATAAGATTAATAATAAATATATTTATTAGATTTATTAATTCATTATATATTTATTAATTCATTATTTATTAATTTATTAGATTTATTAATTCATTATATTTATTAGATTTATTAATTCATTATATTTAATATATATTCATTATATTTTATTATATTTAATGTATTTGTTTTATTTATAAATATATAATGCATTCTAATATATATGTATAATTGAAATTATTGAATATATATGTGTTTTCCAATGAATTGGGGTCAATGAATATCATACATGCGTGTATATATATGTGTTTTCCAATAAATATATCATACATACATATATATATGTGCATATTGAATAATGTTCATTTATAGATTATAATTTATTATGTTACCCATATAATATATATGTTATAAAAAATGTACACTTATAATTAAAATTAAATTATATTTAAAAAATAAATATATATTTTATTATATTTTCAATGATATATATATATAAATATACCTTTCAAATAATTTTATAAGTATAAATAGAGATATATATATTTAGAGTAAAATAAATATATAATAATATAAAGAAACTCTTAAATTGATACATTTATCAGTGCTTTTATTAGCGCTGATAAACTATGTATTTATCAGCGCTACAAAAGTGCTGATAAAGAGTTCCTTTATCAGAGATAAAATGAAAAGCGCTGATAAAGTCACTCTTTATCAGTGCTACAAAAGCGCTGATAAATTCCTGCCTTTATCAGCGCTAAAAAAGCGCTGATATAGGTGGTATTTATCAGCGCTTTTCATTTTAGCGCTGATAAATAGAACCTTTATCAGTTCTTTTTACTAGTGTTGATAAAGGTCCACACGTGATTTATAAAATCCACCAGGTCCTCTTTCTCCTCCACGCACCCTGTCAGGCTTTTGCGGAAGCCCTCCTCTGCGCCGCTACCTCCTCTCCGATGGTGCCGCCTTCTTCTCCTCCTCCTCCGCAGTGGCCGCCACCTCCTCCTCCTCCTCCAGCGCCTACTTCTCCTCCTCCACCGCGACTCCTCCTCTTCCTCCTCCTCCTACACCGAAACCTCCTCTCCACCGCTTCTCCTCCTCCTCCTCCTCCTCCACCGCGACCTCCTCCTCCTCCTCCTCCACCGGAGCCTCCTACTCCACCTCCTCCGCCTACTCTGCTGCCTCCTCTCCACCGCGCCTCCTTCTGCTCCTCGTCCACCACGACCTCCTCCTCCTCCTCCTCCACTGCCTCCGCTACCTCCGAGCTACCTCCGAGCTACCTCAGCTGCCTCCGCGCTACCTCTGCTACCTCCGATGCCTCCGCTGTCGATGCCTCCTTCTCCTCCGCCACCGGGTCCTCCTCCTTAAGGTGAGTAAAATTGAATTTTCATGAATTAATTATGTTTTCATTTGTTTTCAATATTGAGATTAATTATGATTTGGCGTGATTCTTATGTGTGATGCTTGTGTGTGTGACACATGTATATGTGGTTGGTTACTTGTTTGATCTTGATTAGCTCTCCCCACTTACGGTTGGTTTACTTGTGAATTGATCTTTTTGAGTGGGTTTTGGTGCCTTTTATGTTTTGGTTCATCATGTGAACCCTTGTGGTTAATTATAATTCCCCTTTTGTTTATTTAATTAGAATTTTTTGTATTATTTTGGCCTCCATAAGTGAACTATTGGATGTAGGCATATTCACATGTGCACAGGGTGCAAATATGGATTGGTACACAAATGATAATGGCTTTATAAAATGATGCTCACTTTAAACCCTGGATTTTGAAACAATTTCCCTCCTTTCCTCCTTATTTTACTTATCCCTCCTCCTTTAAAATGGTTCTTATAAAACCCCAATGTTTCAAAAATGGATCCTTGGTTCCCTAATTTCAAATTTAGTTTCAAATGTGTTCCCTAAATCTAGGTATGTTTGGATTCTTGAGGTGTGGTTTGGTTTCTAAATGGCATAAAGTCCCGTTTGGAATCTTCATATCTTACATGGTGTTTTCCCCTTGGTTTTGAAAATGGAATTTGATTTGTAAATTTTAAAGATCTATTTGTATCTTGTGGTGTTTTGGAAATTGGTTTTGAAACTCATGTGATGTATAGGCCCGGTTGGCACTTGTGTGTTATTGGTTTATACCGTGCATGTGATTGCCTCTTCATTCTCTGGTATACTACTATAATGAAGCATCAATGTTGGTTGTTTACTATGGAGGTACACCATATATCCGCAGGTGAGTCTAAACCTAGTAAGTCTAGGGATTTCTTCTAGGTATGTTTAGGTAATTATAAGGATTAACTATCTATATGTTCTTCTTTATTTTTCTGCACTTTGGTTATCTAGTTTTCTAGTATTTTTCTACTTTTATTTTTTCAATTAATTTCATCATGGATCTGTGATCACCTTGTTTGGATTCTTATATTGAATTTTGAATTCATTTTTTAAACTAGATATCTATTTTAAAAAGGGAAGTCATGATTTGTTTTGAAAATGGATTTTCAAAAAAATATGTGTTGGTTATTTAAATGATAAAAACCTATTTTATAAGTGTATTTCAAACTAGTGTTTTTGTATTATTTCAGGAAAGGTAATGTATGGATTCTGCGGTTCTTACCTACTAAGTTGTTTTATGCTCACACCCTACTTGTGACACTCGACATCAGTAGACCCAAGTTATTTTTAGGTTTGGGTTTCTTGTTTAGGTTTCCTTTAAAGTAGGTTAGTCTTATAGTTAGTGGTAACCCAAAGGTCACGAGGATATCTGGTCGGGTTCTGATTTATTCTATCTTGAAGAGAGGAAGAGATTGGATGAATCCCAAGAACCACCCAAGAATTTCTATTAATGAGTACGCCCCCACCATTTTTGAAGTATCTAGTTTTTATCTAAATTATACTCATATTTCTTCTCCCATAACCTATATACTCATCCTATGGATTTCAAATAGGATGAATATAAATAAAGAATGGATGAATGCCAATCGGTTGACAAAAGAGTATGAAGAAGGCGTGAAAGAGTTTATCAAGTTTGAAAAAGATCATGCATGTGACTCTCTTCAAATCCTTTGTCCGTGTTTATGCTGTTGTTATTTAAAACAAATTAGTCCAGAGGAGTTAAAAGAATACTTGATCTGTCATGGAATAGATCAGAGTTATACATGTTGGAATAAACACAGGGAAACAACGAATGTAGGTAGTGACTGGGATGACACTGCGTTTTATGGATCATCTGATATGATTAAAAACATGAACAATGAAGATGACTGTATGGAGTATGTGATTACATATGTGAATGACCATGAAGACTGTATTGAGTAAATGAAAAGGACCATCGAAGATGAATTTCTTGATTGCCCAAAATTGTTTGAGAAGTTAAAAAGTTGTGCAAAGACACCATTGTATGCTGGTTGCACTAAATATATAGCATTGTCAGCCGTACTGAAGCTGTATAATTTGAAAGCAGACAATGGGTGGAGTGATGCAAGTTTTGCAAAACTACTTGCTCTCATGAATGACATGCTCTTAGAAGACAATGAGCTCCTGAGACGAACATACGATGCCAAACGAATGCTATGATCGATGGGTATGATCTCTGAAAGAATACATGCTTGCCTGAATGACTGTATACTATTTCGCAAGGACCATAAATCACTTAAAGAATGCCCAAAGTGTGGTGCTTCTCGATACAAGAAAGATGAATCCAGTCCTACTAATGTTTTATGGAAATTTCCAATCATTACAAGGTTTAGGCGCCTATATGGAAGTGAGGAGACTGTAGAACAATTAACATGGCATGCAGATACAAGAATTAAAGATGGGATACTATGTCACCCGAAAGAATGCCCTTAGTGGAAGTGAATCGATCATGAGTATCCTGAATTTGGAAACAAGTCGAGAAATCTTCATCTTGCGTTATCTACAGATGGAGTGAATCCTTTTGGTTTTCAAAGCAACAGTCACAATACATGGACAGTTATGTTGATAAATTATAACTTACCACCGTGGTTATGCAAGAAATGAAAATACATCATGTTATCTACGCAAATATCAGGACCAAAACTACCGGGTAATGATAGTGATATTTATTTATCTCCATTGATCGAAGATTTGAAATTATTGTGGGATTTAGGTGTTACATTATATGATGCTTACAGAAAGGAAGATTTCAATTTGAGAGTCATGTTGTACGGGACGATAAATGACTTCCCTGCTTATGGAAATTTGTCAGGATATAGCATTAAAGGAACTAATGGTTGTCCCTTTTGCGAAGAAGGTACACAATCAATTAGGTTGAAACATTCATCGAAAACCGTGTTTCTAGGACATCGTAGATTTCTACCACGATGACATAAGTACCGTTATTAGATGACATCATTCGATGGAAGTTAAAAAGAACGTACAACACCGTCTCTACTAATAGTCGATCAATTGTTTGAGAAAGTTAAAAATGTGGACACTACTTTTGGTAAACCGACTTCGAAAAACCTTATGAAAATCGGTTGGAAAAAGAGATCAGTTTTTTTTGAATTACAATACTAGAATTGTCTGTATGTAAGACATTTTATTGATGTTATGCATTTAGAAAAAAAGTATTCGATAGTGTCATTGGCACGTTTCTAAATACATCTGTCAAAACAAAAGATGAAATTAAGGCTAGGTTGGACATGGTTGATATGGGAATACGAGAAGAGTTGGCACCGGTGAAGGGTGAAAAACGAACATTTCTTCCTCCTGCTGCTTACACTCTTTCCAGGTAGGAGAGATATCAGTTTTGCAACTTTTTGAATGATGTAAAGGTTCCAGAGGGGTATTCGTCAAATATTAGTAACCTTGTGTCAATGAGTGACTTGAAGTTAAAAGGTCTAAAATCACATGACTGTCATTTTTTGATGCAAGATCTCATTCCAATTGCTTTACGTTGTATTTTGTCCAAAAATGTCCGCCATACATTAACGAAACTATGTTTCTTCTTCAAAGCTATATGTAGCAAAGTTATAGACCCGGCGAAATTTCCAACTATGGAAAAAGAAATTGCCGTCATATTACGTGAATTAGAAATGTTCTTCCCGCCTTCATTTTTTGATATGATGGTTTATTTGATGGTCCACTTGGTGAGAGAGATTCGACTATGTGGTTCTGTACATTACAGATGGATGTACCCCATTGAACGGTATATGAAGATTTTGAAAGGGTATGTCAAAAATCGAAGTCGGCCAGAGGGTTGTATTGCAGAGCGATATACTGTTGAGGAAGCCGTTGAATTCAGTACTGAATACTTGTATGGTGTGGAAAGCATTGGCCTACCGAAATCTCATCACACTAGGCGGATTGAGGGTGAAGGAATTTCTGGAAGATAGGTTGTCACAATCAATATTACAGATCGGGAGCATGCCCACCTTTATGTTTTTCATAACAGTTTTGACATTGACCCATATGTTGAAATCGACAAAGAAATTATTAGGCATTTGAATCCATCTAGGGATGAAAAATGGATATAAGATACACATAATCGACAGTTTATAGGATGGTTTCGAGATCATATTTTTAAGAAGTCAGATGAAAATACAGAGTCAATTTCGGAACGACTTCGATGGCTAGCCGAAGGACCAAGTGTGTATGCATTATCGTACAATGCTTATGTAGTTAATGGTTATACATTTTATACTAATGAACATGATGAAGACAGTACCATGCAGAATAGTGGGGTTACACTTGTGGCTGAAGCGATGCATGTTTCCAGTGCTAAGGACAGAAATCCAATTTATACGAATATGTCATACTTTGGCATCATCAAACAAATATGGGAGTTGGATTATACGGAATTTCAAGTTTGGATATTTCAATGCAAGTGGGTTGATAACAGAAGTGCGGTTAAAATAGATGATTTGGGATTCATCAAAGTTTATTTCAGTAAGGAAGGGGAGAAAGATGAACCGTTTATAATGGCATCACAGTCAATGCAAGTATTTTATGTTTCAGATCCCGCAAACCGAAACTGGTCAATCGTTCTGTTATCGACCAAAACAGCTGAAGGGTCAGATGAAAATTCAACCGAAGATGACACTTTCATTAGGACTTCGCAATAATTTTGCAGTGGTTCCAATGTAGACAACGTTTTTTATGTCAGAGGAGACCACAATAAAGGGATATGAATAGTTGATAGAGGGGTCAAATACCTTCAGCCTTTAAAAAAAAGAGAGTTCAATAATCAGGTTATTTTTTTTATTGTAATATAGATTGTGTTACATTAGGTTATTATCTGTTCGCTGCTGCTTTTATGTGATCTATATTAAATGTTAAACCAGTTCTGTAGATAATGACTTCTTCACCTGTTGATGCACCCAATCTCGAGACACAACAGGTCTCTCAACCTATTGCAGCTGGTCCCACTACTGAGGTACAACAGGTCTCTCAACTTGTTGTAGCTGGTCCCACTGCTGAGGTACAACAGGTCTCTCAACCTATTGCAGCTGGTCCCAATGCTGATGCTAGCGCTTTGGAGAAACATAATGATGATGCAGAAACCGAGGAAATGGTAGGTGATGAAACCCCGACGACACAAAAAAAACAGGTGCGCCGTAGTTTGACAGTTTTAGCCGAAATCCTTAAGGAAAAATCAAAAGGTATCAAATATGAGGTGGGATGGAATAAATGAGGCTAGCATGTAAACTCCAACAAATCCATGTTTAGTAGCTACATTGGAATCGTCACTCGGCAACACGTGCCGATTGATGTAGAGTCGTGGCACCATGTTGTCAGTGGGCTGAAAACATTAATGTGGGAAGAGATTACGGTAACATTGCGATATCATATATTTAATTTATTAAAATAAAATAAAATAAAATACTAAAATATTGACTAAATTTTCATCATCTCTTGCAGAGTGAATTTATAGTAGATGTTTCACACAGAGAATATGTATTAAGACTGGCAGGAAGGATTCATAGAGGATTTCACACCATTTTAACGAAACATCATCTAAAATGTGCTGAAGGGAAAATCAAGCTGCACCCGCCTCCTCTTTATGCACACTTGATATCCCAAGGAGTGTGGGATGCGTTTTGCAACTGTCGTGCGGAAGAGACTTTTCAGGTACATTATGTTTGGTTACACGTTGTGTAATGTTGTTTGTATTCATCACGTTGATTGACAGGTTTTTATTTATGAAACAACAAATGAGTGCTGAAAATAAAGAACGGGTAGCAAAACCAGCGTACCCCTATCGTAAAGCAAGGCTGGGGTACGCTTCAATTGAAAAACAATTGGTACGTATTTTAAAAGTACTGTAATAATTTTATGTGACATAAAACAACACTGTAACCATGTTTCTCTGTTTATATGTAGATTGATGAAGCAAAATCCCAAGCCACTTCCATTCCACACCATGTGCTGTGGAAGGAGGCTCGTGTTAATAAAGAGGGGAAACTGGTAGATGAAAACACACAAAAAGTGTGGGAAACATGTGTAAGTATGACATAATATAATTTTTTTTTGCTTTAAATCACTATTACATAACGATGATTACTTATTTTTCCATATTTTCTATTTGACATAGTCACAGGAATCAACAACACCCATACCGGATACAAACATACTTTCAGCAGACTTAAAACAGCCAGAACATTATGGTCGTGTCAGAGGTGTGGGTTTTGGGGTGTCACCTCGGGCATATTTTCAGAAAAAAACAAGAGGATGAACAAAATAAAGAATTGAAAGTAATGAGAGATAGAGTAGCTACCCTTGAAGAAAAATTCCAAAGTCAGGAAGAGATGCTAGCAACTTTGATGGAGGAGAGGCGAAGAGAACAAACAACTCAAGAACAACCGATGCGAGAAGATCCCGCCACACCCCCACCATCTTTGAGGCGAGCCATTCCCTTCAAAGACCTGACTTAACTGAGGTAATCAATGTTCTAATATTCATTTCTGTGAAATGTGAATCACATAGACACTGATACCTTTTATGTAATGATATTCTACAGGGTGAAAATGACTGTGATTTATATCTTTCAACTCCCACCCATAGCCTTGTAGCGAGGGCTATGGGGTTCAATATGTAAAATGACACACTACACTCTAGACCACTTCTAACCAGTCATGTAAAAATTTCAATTAACATATCTCATGAGCCGAGCACCGAGCTACTAGTGCCAAATGACAATGATAGCATTCATACGGTGGAAAAAGCTGTTGAAACATTCGTTGCATGGCCGTCGAATCTTGTAAAAAAACATGTCGACCAGGAGGTATACATTTCCAATTCATTTTTCAAGCATAACCTTTAACATTAAATTAGAAAATGGCTGAACTGATGAATTTTATTACAGAAGGACAAAATGGAGGAGCTAAAACAAAAGAGCGGATCCAAAGGATCAACCAACCGATCAAAACAATCTACTGAGAGCGCGTTCACCCCGCCCATTATATATCCACATTTAATATCATTGCAAGTTCATGTGGATAAGAAAATGATAGGCGGCAAGAGTCACACAATTGTTTGTGAAAAAGATATGTTCGGAGAGGAAACATTAGATTTCGTTAGTGCTGATGCTATTGCTGAGATCATCACATACGACTGGCTAGGCGCCTCAGTTATAAATGTATACATGAGGTATGTTTTCATGATTTGATTTTACAGAAGCTGATATACTATGATAATTATGGCTAAATACATTTCATATTTTTCACAGGCATATGTATGAAAAACAATTGAAGATATTTTCCCATGAATACAAATTTGGACTCGTCAGTCCTCACACCATTTATACACAACAAGAATAAATAGATTCTGATTTTCATGCTGAATTAATGTCAAATATGCTCAGAACGTTTCAAAGCAGAATTACGACCGACATGTTCTTTTTAAAACCAATGTTGTAGGGGTAAAACTCTATATTTTAATCATAACAATTATATTTTCATTTCTATCAGTACTTATTCCTTTTTGTGTTTTTAGGGAACATTGGATGCTCATTGCAGTCAATTTGGATACTCCATAGATTTATTTTCTAGATTCACTGCATGGATATCCAACAAACCGACCACACATGATGGATATTGTCAATTTGTAATACACTAGATCCAACATTTTAGAACTAAATATCTAGTTATATAATTTATATTATCTTTTAATGAGGATTTTGTTATGATAGGGCGGTGTATGAATATCGTCTAAAGGCTGGAATGAATCCAGGGAATAAGGATGAAAATGCCCACAAGATCTACAAATGGAGAAGTATCTAGGTATATATAATTATATTTCACTATCCAAATACATATCAAAACAAATTACTTATTTTTCTCTATGTTTCTGCAGTGTCCGAAACAAACAAACGACAAGGACTGCGGATATTATGTTTGTAAATTTATGAAAGAGAACATATTTCATGAACAAACTAGCATCCCTAAAGATATATTTTTGAAAATAATTATTAATTAATTTAAAATAATTTTTAATCCTTTGTGTGTTTATATTTTTTCAGTACTACTATGACTGTCGCAAAAACTCCTATTCAGAAGATGATATAAATGTGTTTAGAAACGAATGGGCAGTGTACCTGATAAAAGAATGTAAACAAATTGGACAATGAAGGTGAATTACTAATACTTATGTTATCTTTATATGGTCATTGATATCTACCTTGTGCACACTTATTGAGAATCTATGATCTCCCTTTCTTATGTTTCATATCCTTAGATTAGTGAATTCCTACTACTCAGTTTGAAATTGACATTAACATTAGCAAACAACACAAGTGACATACAGAAAACCGAGCAAACGTGTTCGGATTGTTTTGATACTTTAGGAAAACGATCCATTAGTCATTTGTGATGTTTAATAATCAACCTCACCACAATCCGAGGCACGGTGTGACCGACATGGATAATAGTGTCTGATATCAGTTTCAAATTGACATAAACTTTAGAAAACAACACTACTGACATACGGAATACAGAGCAAACACATTCGGATTGTTTTGATACTTTAGGAAAATGATCCATGAGTCATTTGTGATGTGTATGAATCGACCTCACCTCAATCTGACGCACGGTGTGACTGACATGGCTAAACGTGTCTGATATCAGTTTCCAATTGAGATAAACTTTAAAAAACAACACAAGTGACATACAGCAAATTGAGAAAATGCATTTGGATTGTTTTTATACTTTAGTACAACTATCCATTAGTCATTTTTGATGTGTAAGAATCAACCGCACCTCAATACGATGCACGGTGCGACCGATATGGCTTAAAGTGTCTGATATCAGTTTTAAATTGAGATAAACTTTAGAAAACAACACTACTGACATACGAAATACAGATCAAACACATTCGGATTGTTTTGATACTTTAGGAAAATGATCCATGAGTCATTTTTGACTTTTAAAAATTGATCTCACCTCAATCCGACACACGGTGTGACTGGTATGGCTAAAAGTGTCTGATATCAGTTTCAAATTGAGATAAACTTTAGGAAACAACACTAATGACATACGGAATACTGAGAAAATGCTTTCGGATTTTTTTTATACTTTAGGACAACTATCCATGAGTCATTTGTGACATGTACAAATCGACTGAACCTCAATCTGACGCACGGTGTGACTGGCATGGCTAAACATGTCTGATATCAGTTTCCAACTGAGATAAACTTTAGAAAACAACACAACTGACGTACGAAAAACCGAACAAACGCATTCGGATTGTTTTGATACTTTAGGAAAACAATCCATTAGTCATTTGTGACGTGTAAAAATCGACCTCACTTTAATCCAATGAACGGTGTGACCGGAATGGATAATAGTGTCTGATATCAGTTTTAAATTGACATAACTTTAGAAAACAACACAAGTGACATACTGAAAACTAGGAAAATGCATTCGGATTGTTTTGATACATTAGGAAAACTATCCATGAGTCATTTTTGACGTTTAAGAATCGACCTCACCTAAATCTGACACATGGTGTGACCGGTATGGATAATAGTGTCTGATATCAGTTTGAAATTGACATAACTTTAGAAAACGACACAAGGGACATACGGAAAACTGAGAAAACGCATTCAGATTGTTTTGATACTTTAGGAAAACGATCCATGAGTCATTTTTGATGCATAAGAATTTACCTCATCTCAATCCGACACATGGTGTGACCGATATGGCTAAAAGTGTCTGATATCAGTTTCAAATTGAGATAAACTTTAGAAAAAAACACTACTGACATACGAAATACCAATCAAACGTGTTCGGATTGTTTTGATACTTTAGGACAATGATCCATGAGACATTTGTGACATGTAAAAATTTAACTCACCTCAATCTGATGCACGGTGTGACCGATATGTCTAAAGGTGTCTGACATCAGTTTGAAATTGACATAAACTTTATAAAACAACACAAGTGACATACAAAAAACCAAGAAAACACATTCAGATTGTTTTTATACTTTAGAAAAACGATCCATGAGTCATTTGTGATGTGTAAGAATCAACCTCACCTCAATCCGACACACGGTGTGACCGGTATGGCTAAAAGTGTCTGATATCAGTTTCAAATTGAGATAAACTTTTGAAAACAACACTACTGACATATGGAATACCAAGAAAATGAGTTCTGATTGTTTTCATACTTCAAGAAAATGATCCATGAGTCATTTGTGACGTGTACGAATTGATCGCACCTATATCCGACGCACGGTGTGACCGGTATGGCTAAAAGTGTCTGTTATCAGTTTCAAATTGAGATAAACTTTAGAAAACAACACTACTGACATACGGAATATAGAGAAAATGTGTTCGGATTGTTTTAATAATTTAGAAAAACGATCCATGAGTTATTTTTGATGTGTACGAATTGATCACACCTCAATACGACACACGGTGTGACCGGTATGGCTAAAAGTGTCTAATATCAGTTTGAAATTGACATAAACTTTAGAAAACAACACAAGTGACATACGGAAAACCGATAAAATGCATTCGGATTGTTTTGATACTTTAGGAAAATGATCCATGAGTCATTTGTGATGTGTAAGAATCGACCGCACCTTAATCCAACGCACGGTGTGACCGGTATGGATAAAAGTGTCTGATACCAGTTTCAAATTGAGATAAACTTTAAAAAACAACACTACTGACATATGGAATACCGAGAAAACACGTTTGGATTGTTTTGATACTTTTGGAAAATGATCCATGAGTCATTTTTGACATGTAAAAATCGACCTCATCTCAATACGATGCACGGTGTGACCGGTATGGCTAAAAGTGTCTGATATCAGTTTGAAATTGACATCAACTTTAGAAAACAACACAAGTGACATACGGAAAACCAAGAAAACACATTTGGATTGTTTTGATACTTTAGGAAAACAATAAATGAGTCATTTTTGATGTGTAAGAATCAACCTCACCTCAATCCGACGCACGGTGTGACCGTTATGGCTAAAAGTGTATGATATCAGTTTCAAATTGACATAAACTATAGAAAACAACACTACTGACATACATAATAATGAGAAAACACATTCGGATTGTTTTGAAACTTTAGGAAAACAATACATGAGTCATTTTTGACTTGTAAAAACCAACCGTACCTCAATACGACGCGCGGTGTGACCGGTATGGATAAAATTGTCTGATATCAGTTTCAAATTGAGATAAACTTTAGAAAACAACACTACTTACATATGGAATACCAGGAAAATGTGTTCGGATTGTTTTGATACTTTAGGAAAACAATACATGAGTAATTTGTGATGCGTAAGAATCGACCGAACCTCAATCCGATGCACGGTGTGACCGGTATGGCTAAAAGTGTATGATATCAGTTTGAAATTGACATAAACTTTAGAAAACAACACAAGTGACATACGACAAACTGAGAAAAAGGGTTCGGATTGTTTTGATACTTTTGGAAAACGATCCATGAGTCATTTTTGACGTGTAAGAATCAACCGCACCTCAATCTGACGCACGGTGTGACTAGTATGGCTAAAAGTGTCTGATATCAGTTTCAAATTGAGATAAACTTTAGAAAACAACACTAATGACACATGGAATACAAAGCAAACACGTTTAGATTGTTTTGATACTTTAGGAAAATGATCTATGAGTCATTTTTGACGTGTACGAATTGACCTCACCTCAATCCGACGCACGGTGTGACTGGTATGGCTAAAAGTGTCTGATATCAGTTTCAAATTGAGATAAACTTTAGAAATCAACACTACTGACATACGGAATACCAAGAAAACACGTTCGGATTGTTTTGATACTTTAGGAAAATGATATATGAGTCATTTGTGATGTGTAAGAATTGACCGCACCTTAATCTGACGCAAAATGTGACCGGTATGGCTAAAAATGTCTGATATCAGTTTGAAATTGACATAAAATTTAGAAAACAACACAAGTGACATATGGAAAACTGAGAAAATATGTTCGGATTGTTTTAATACTTTAGTAAAATGATCAATGAGTCATTTTTGATGTGTTAGAATTGACCGCACCTCAATTCGATGCACGGTGTGACAGGTATGGCTAAAAGTGTCTGATATCATTTTCAAATTGACATAAACTTTAGAAAAAAACACTACTAACATACGGAATACCAAGAAAACGCATTTAGATTGTTTTGATACTTTAGGAAAATGATCCATGAGTCATTTTTGACATGTACGAATCGACCTCACCTCAATCCGACGCATGGTGTGACCGGTATAGCTAAAAGTACCTGATATCAGTTTGAAATTGACATAAACTTTATAAAACAACAGAAATGACATACAGAAAACCAAGAAAACGCATTCGTATTGTTTTGATACTTTAGAAAAAAGATCCATGAGTCATTTGTGATGTGTAAGAATCGACCGCACCTTAATCCGATGCACGAAATGACCGGTATGGCTAAAAGTGTATGATACCATTTAAAAATTGACATAAATATTAGAAAACAACACTACTGACATATGGAATACCAAGAAAACGCATTCGGATTGTTTTGAAACTTTATTAAAACAATCCATGGGTCATTTGTGATGTGTAAGAATCAACTGCACCTCAATCCGACGCACGGTGTGACCAGTATGGCTAAAAGTGTCTGATATCAGTTTCAAATTGAGATAAACTTTAGAAAACAACACTACTGACATATAGAATACTGATAAAACACATTCGTATTGTTTTGATACTTTATAAAAACGATCCATTAGTCATTTGTGACGTGTACGGATCGACCACACCTCAATCCAACGCACGGTGTAACCAGTATGGCTAAAAGTGTCTGATATCAGTTTGAAATTGACATAAACTTTAGAAAACAACACAAGTGACATACAGAAAACTGAGCAAATGTGTTCAGATTGTTTTGATACTTTAGGAAAACGATCCATGAGTCATTTTTGACGTGTAAGAATTGACCGCACTTCAATCCGATGCACAGTGTGACCGGTATGGCTAAAAGTGTCTGATATCAGTTTCAAATTGACATAAACTTTAGGAAACAACACTACTGACATACAGAATACGGAGAAAACGCATTCAGATTGTTTTGAAACTTTAGTAAAACAATCCATGAGTCATTTGTGACGTGTACGAATCGACCGCACCTTAATCCGATGCACGGTGTGATCGATAAAGCTTTTCATTAGATAAAGAATCTGTATTTATTAAATGAGATAAATCATCCAAAAACATATTGATTTTACATTATTTCCTTTCATTGTTATCAGAATTAAAACATTTGAGTTTAAAATTTCATATTTTAGTTTCACATTTCCATATTAATGTATTCTTTCATATTAGTGTTTTAATTTATTTCATTATTGCATTACTAACAAAATATATGTTTTCTTATATAGGTGAATTTTTTCCTTGAGTTCGGATGCTTTGTTCGGCAACAAATACCGTGGATGACAATTTTTGAGAGCGGATCACAGATATCAAAGGATGAAACATGAATGTTTATAACTGTTGTTGAATAATTGTAATTGAAACCATGTAAAACAATGTTTTAAATGTATATAGCAGTGTGTTTTTTTGTATTCATGATGTTAAGTAAATTTATATACCGTTGTCTGTCGAAATATTGTGTGCGGGTGCTATTTTGTATAGGTGTGCATGTGCTACTTTGTGCTGGTATTGTAGTTTGTGCAGGTGTGCAGGTGTGCAGGTTCTGTTTTGTAGGTACAAGCGATGGTGCCTTTATCAATGCTTTTTTGAGCGCTGATAAAGGACACCTTTAACAACACTTGAAGAGTGCTGATAAAGGGGACCCCCCCTTTATCTACTCCGGAATTAACAATGATTTTCTAGCGCTGTTAATGTCGGTTTTTAGTGCTGATAAAAGGCCAAGTTGTAGTAGTGGAATCACAAAGTGGATGATCTGTTGAAGATAACTCAAAGGTATTAAAATATATACCTCTAGACATATAGGGTTTGAGGGAAAACACCAGAATATAAATGAATCAAAATGGGATTTAAAATTTATACTGAAAATACAAATTTAAGGAATTATAGTGTGACTAGTCATGATCAAGCTACAATGGGGCTAAGTCGACCACACATTTGGAAATGATGCAGTGGTCTCCCTTAACTTTCCCTAAAATATCATGGTAAAAACCAACCTAACCCCACACATCTAATGGAGTCCACAACACAACCATGGTGGTTATGCTGTTGTACATGATCCCTAAAAAACATGACACAACCCCAAACCAAGCTACCATGTAATAAATGAACCATGATGAAATGATACCCCAAATTGAAGAACCATGAAATCAACCACTTAGGATATCAAATAATAGAAGCTATAACTATCCCTCAAATTCCACTCATGAAATATTAAACAAACTTCACAAGAGCCTTCATGTGGTGATCAAATCTCCTCATACTACAAGGGAATCATATATAAGGGTAACCTCAAAACCTCACATACCCTTACATATAATAATTTAATATTATATGGAAAAGGAATATATAACGACTAATATCAATGTAACCCTTATTCATATAATTAAAAACTCTCTTGTCAGCACTTTTGAATAAGTGCTAATAATTCTTTTACCATTTTTTTAATATAACACTATCTATGCCACCAATCGACCCTTTCATTAAAGCTATTGCAAAAGCTATACTGTACCACCCATGCATTATTTTGTGGATGATTAAATTATAAAATTGAAGGTAAAAATTTTGAAACTTATGTTTTAATGATATTTCCTTTGGTCATGATGTATATTTGGTGATTATTTGTATTGTTCTTCATTCATATGATGATCTTCGACCTACTGTTCACAATTACTGAACCTTTACACTATCTCTATGCTCTATATATGTTTATATATTTGTTTATTTGTGTTTATATATATAAATATACTCCCATATGAGTTTATACATTCCTTTACACACACACACACAACATAAATATTTTTTTTTGTGTTTAATCTATTTTTATATGTATATATATATTTTTCTTTCTCATATAGTAATAGTTTTTATTGGAAATAATGACATATAATAATTGAAATTTTTATAAATGGAATATAATTATGTGTGTCAGTATATATATAAATATTAAATTTTAGGTATATTTAATTATATTTTCGAATCCCATTTTTTTTTGAAATATTTTTTTATATTGTGAAATTATTTTTACTTAAACATATTAAATTTAACATGAATTTTTTTCTTCTTATGAGTATTTTTTGTTTTAAATTGTAAAATTTATCTTTTTCATAATATAATTTTTTTACGTGACATGTTTTATAATGTAACATATAATATTTATCTAAATTTAATAATATAACACATTTTTTCATGTAATATTTGGATATATGTTATATATATGAAAATATCGTAAGAATAAAAAATCATTTGTAAAATATATATTATTATTTAAAATTATTTCAATTTAATATAGATAATATATTATATATGAATTGAAATATATATTTTTGATAATCATAATTGTTAAACTTTCTTTATGTTCATAGTTTCATTAAATAGATATAAACTGTATACGTTTAGAAGTGTAATATAAAATGTGGCCTTTATATCTAATATTTTAAATACATTATATATATATATATGTGTGTGTGTGTGTGTGTGTTTTAAAATTTATAAATATAAATTTTAATGTTATTCTCTATATAATTTAAGCATGTAAAAATGATACATTATATCCATAACTTATGTGAATTTATTTATGTTGTTGAATATGAATACTATTGAACTTAATAGGTTAGATATGAATAAAAAATGGAGAGATACCAATCATATGAAAATAGAATTTGAGGATGGGATTAAAGAGTTAATTATGTTTACATTGAGGTAATTCAAGATGAATTTGTTTAGACAAGTTATAAGAACACTTGATCTATCATGGAATAGATTAAAGTTATAAATTTTAGACTAAACATGGGGAAGAATTGAATGTATATAGTGAATGGGATAACACTATGGTTTATAGATTATCTAATATCAGTACAACTGTAAATGAAGATGGAGATTGTATTGATGAAATAGAAATGAAGATTTAAGATAACCTTCATGATTTTACAAAGCTATTTTAGATGTTAAGGAGATATGAAAAGATTCTACTATATGATATTTGTACTAAATATACAACATTATTAGTCATATAGAAGCTATATTTTCTTAAATTTGGAAATGGATAGAGCGAAACTAGATTTTTATAAATAGTTTATCTTTTGAATGGTCTTTTACAAGAAGATAATGATATTCCTTATTGAATATATCGCACTCAATAAATGTTAATTTCAATTAGTATGATTATTGAAAGAATAAATTTCTATCCAAATGAGTGTATATTGTTTATTAAGGACCATGAATCACTTAAAAATTCCTTAAGTGTGGTGTGAATTGATATAAGAAAGATAAATCAGGACCTTCAAAATAATTATGGTATATTTCAATCATTCAAAGGTTTAGAAGGCTATATGAAAGTTAGAATACTATAAGTAAATTGATATTGGTCATAGATACAAGAATAAAAGATTGTAAAACTCATCACTAAGAATACTCTGTTCAATAGTAGAAAATTGATAATGAGTATCATGAATATGGAAACGAGCTAATAAACACCTATCATGTGTTATGTACATATAGAATATATCATTTTGGTGTAAAAGGTAACACTCATAGTATATGGATTGTTTTTTGGTAACTTATAACTTTCCAAAATGGTGATGCATAAATCAAAAGTAAATTATGACATATCTACTCATATCAGTATCAAAATATCCATGTAATAATATTGATTTTTATTTGACTACATTGTGAAATGATATAAAATTTATATTGGATTTAGGGTTTACATTGTATTGATCTCATAGAAATGAATATTTCACATTGAGAAACATGTTTTTTTGGATGGTAAAAGACTATCCTTATTTAAGAAATTTTTTTAGGATATAACATTAAAGTAATCATAAGGTGTCCCATTTTTTAAGAAGGTGATGAGTTTCATTTGATCATCATATAGTCATAGGTAGTGGAAAAAAACCTTAACACAGGTGAATCCATCTCTAAGAATCATATGTGAATTTTTTTTCCAAAAATTGGGTAATATCGAAACAACTATATAATACCTGTAATGCAAGAGATTTGGATTCCATATTATTATTAGATGGAGCATGTTTGATGACGATCATTGGAGAAGCAACCAAATTATGCCTTCCTTTAAGGGTATTGCACTAGATTGTGTATCCTCAATTGTAATGAGAGGATCTCATTCACACCAAATGTTTCCTTTACCATTCTTGGAATATAAATATTACTATATATGGAAAAGAGTTTTTGAAAGATTTCAATTTAATTGAATACACATATAGGATGGAACACATCCCTTTAAATAGATAATAATGATGTGTTACATAAAATGTGACACATTGGAGAAAAGAAAAATATTGATATACATTACATCCCACTGTAAAAATTCATTAAACTTATTAAATGAATATTTAATACATCTTAAATCTATATATAATAGATTTATAACTGATATGGAACTATGGAGTGGATGTGGGAGCTACATTCATCACATGTAAGCAAAATGGTAGAGTCACATGCATTGTATGCATGAGAAATGGTTATAGACCATAGCTTCTTCTTACAAAACTATGACATGGTGGTTCCTATTTTAATGAAAACCCAAAAATATCCCACTTTCACTAAAATCTAATAAGGACCATGTGTTGAACTTGAAATTTTTTATTAATCCATTCAAACTATTTTGGATAAAGTTTTATAAAAAAATCTTCATTTTAGAAAAAATATTTTTTCGAAAACATAATCCTAATCTAGTGGATTAATTATGTGACCCTACGGACCTTAAAATAATTGACAAAAAAAATTAAAATCCATATTCTATAGATGTAATAAAAGAGCATCCTTTAGCAGTGCATTAATGATACTCAAATGAGTAATGGGCCTATTGTGATTGCAATAAAACATACTCATATATCTATATGAACATGTACACTACTTGATATATCATATAAATCATATGTATACCTATATAATCCCATTTTTCAGGTCATTAACTGACCAAAATACATGTAACATGTCAATCTATTAAAAGATAACTCATCATTTCTTGATAATTATAAATAGAATGACTAGCTTGATGAATACACAATATATCATTCATCTAATAGATGAAAACATCACACATCTCTCATTTAATTATCTAATCACATAATATATGACCTAACTCTAAATGTCCATGAATTTACTTAGTATAATTCAATTAAGGTCCTAATGTCATTACATATCACAAAAGTGTAAAAAAAATCCCATATTGGTTTCACTCTAACTGAAGACATGATCAATAATATACCCAACCACCCCTAATTATATAAGTTCATATTTTAACTTGTGTAAGTAGGGTATCAATCTATAAAGGTTCTCATGATATATATCTCACCAAACTTAGGTAAAAAAGATTAATAATAAGAATACACCCCTGAGCATATCAAAGACCATATGATATTCCATGTGATATACTCTAGCTAGTCAATAAAAGTAATAATTTTTTAATTATTACCTCATGAATATATTATTAATATGTCATATAAAATGATTTATAATTATTTAAATAACATATTCAAGATAACCTTAATATATTATCATAACCCATAATACTCTGTGATGATTATCAATTAGGGATAATTCACAGTTTGTACTTTGAGGGGATATTATCATTCAACATTATTTTAATTTATATTATAACACACATAAATGAATGATAAATAAAGATCTCATTTATTATAAAAATATTATAAATTATACAACCATTACATCAGTATTTTATGTATTGAATACCTTGATACCTAAGATGAACCTCAAAGTGTTGCAGTGTTACTGGCATCATGAATGGATTTGATTCGTTTTCCTTTGTAGCCACCCAACTGATCATTAAATCACCCCTCTCAATGATCACTTCCATGGAATGATATTTGAGAAGAATGTGTTTGGTCCACTCACGAAACTATGGTTCTTTAGCCTAATAAAAAACTCTATTTATTCATAGTAAATCTCAATTACTCCCTCGATGCTGGAAACCACCTCATGTTTAGAGACAATTTTTTTGACCTAAAAAAATTCTTTAAAAGCATATGATGATTTGATATACATTTACTAAATTACTAAGTCCTATAAAGTGACTTTTTTAGAAATATTATAAGTTATATCTCTATGGTTTAGGAAAAACTAAAATCCAGATTGATATTTAAACAAATATTTATCATATTGAAAGCTATCATCTCTGTAACCTTTTAAACAAAGATCATATTTTATTCCAAATAATAAGAATATATAATTTGTAATTTTCAAATTCTCAAGGATTTTATAAATTTAAATCTAGTGTCTTTAAACAGTATTGTATTAGTATCTACTCATAATTCTAAGATCATAAGTGATATTAGGTCTAGTACAAATCATGACTGACATGATATATAATATGTAAGATGCATAAGGAATTTTATCCATACTATCTAACTCTTTATAAGGATATTGAATATTTCTATGATTCAAGAAATGAAATACTGGTAAATACCAATTCTTGGAGTTATATATTATAAAAAACTTCAGCACATTACCAATGTAAGTGTTGTAACTGAGTCCAAGTATCCTTTTAGATCTATCTCTATAGATCTTCATACCAAGTATTTAAGAGGCTTCACCCATGTTTTTCATCAATCCTCATTCTCCTAGACACATCTTCATAGAGAGAAAAGTTAGGATATTATTTCTTATAATATGTATATCATCCATATAAAAAATCATAAACACTATAATAAACCCAATAATAAACTTTAATACACAAGAATCACATGTGTTTTTGATGAAACTAAAATCTATGACTACATCATCAAACCAGACATTCAAACTATGAGAATCCCACTTTAATCCAAAAATGGGATGTTGTAGCTTAAAAATCATACAAGACTCATTTATAAATTCAAAACCTTAGGATTTTATCATATAGGAATACTAGACTAAAATATTATTAAAAAAACCAGTTTTGAATTTCATTTAATACACCCCATAATCAACATGATCTATTATGTGCATAAAAATCCAAATGGGTATTATCATAATGATAGATAAAAATATTTCTTCATAGTTAATACAATGAATTTTTTGTAAGATTAATCCATAATTAAGGCTTTATAGTTATACAATTTACCATTTATGATATCTTTTATTATAGAAAACCCACTCACACCCTATGGGTATTACCCATTAAGGTGAACCAACCAAGTTTCAAATATAATTAATAAGAATGTAGTCCATATCAAATTACATTTATTTTTACCATTTATTTGAATCTAAACTCTCAATGTATTCTTTGTAGTAAATGGGTTCATCATTTATGAATGCTATATAATCATCATTATCCATGATAAATATCTCTCTCTCTATTTCTAGATAAATTCTACATGACCTTTCAGGTTCTTGTGTAACATGAAGCTGTTCTTATTCTACAAATTATTATGGAACTAGATTGACCTCCATTTAAAAAACTTCCCACTTGTTGGTCTTGTATATCTATAAGTTCAACATTCCTCCCACTAACTCCTTGATTGATAAATTAATTCTCAAAAAACACCATTTTAGTAAACAAACACTTCGTTTTTAGTTGGGTTATAGAAATAATATCCCTATGTTTCTATAGGATAACTAAAAAATAGTCATGTTCCAACTTAGTTTTAAGATGATCAAATTCAAATAATCATTTGAGTATTTCACAACCCCAAATATTACTAAATAAATACTAGGAAATTTACCATACTATATCTTATATGGTTCCTTTATGACTAATTTAGATGGAACATGATTTATTAAGAATATATAAATTTCAAGAGAATAACACCATAATGAATTAGGAAGGTCAGATAGACTCATCATCAACTGAACTATGCCTAATAGGGTACACTTTCTTCTTCTAGACACACCATTCCATTATGGTGTTCTAGGTAGGGTGAGTTATGAAACAATTCCAAAAACTCTCAGATGATCTATGAATTCTTAGATGAACTATTCACCACCTTGACTTGATCATATAATCTTAATACTTTATCCTATTTATTTTTTATTCCAAAATGAAACTCTATGAAATTTTCAAAAGTTACACACATTTTTTTCATCTAAAACACATATCCATATCGACTAAACCCACCGGGCAAGGTAATGAAGTAACTAAAAACACTAATTTCTTGTGTGATTGTTAGTCCACACACATCACTATGTATGAGAACCAATAGTCCACCTTTAAGGCCTTCGGGCCACCTCAAGGCCTTCGGGCCACATGCAGTTGCCCCGTACACACTACAAAAAAGAAGCAACCCCAGAAGAGGATTCAGAGTAGGTGCACTCACCAGAGCAGAGCCAAATGGATTTGTTAGAATGAGAGGGTATGGCTATGCCATCTGGACCATCCTGTGCTTGCATGGGAAGCCTATCCAGACGATCATGCGAAGGTATAAAGCTACTGTCATGATGCAGATGCTGGGGAGGGGAAGTTCCTTGTAGATAGTTTGGTTTAATTCCCTAAGACCTTTGGGTTATGTGATATCCTAAGCCTACGGTCCATGTAATCTATAAGCCTATGAGCCGTGTAAGGGTTCCCCCTCATCCCTTGAAAGGGGGGTTATCAAAAATCAATAAAAATGAAGGCCTTCAGGACATTCGGGCTAATAATTCAAACAATACATCTCTATGAAATATTTGAATGCATTTCTCATTTATATGTCCAAGGAGACAATGCCAAAGGTAGGTGGTATTAGAATAAATTATATGTCAATATTCTAAATATTATAAAAAATATTATCAATATATAGACCAGAAAAGCCAAGAGCCGGTGGAAGCTGGTCCTAATAAAATTAAATAAAGAAAATGAAAAGAGTCAAGAATAAAAGGGAATATTACATAAACTAGTGTGCATCACCCCACACCTATCTGCCTCCACCAGTGGATGGAGGACCCAATAGAATTTATAAATAATTTAATATATTCTTAATTATATAAAACATATATTTATTATATATATAACAATTATTGTTCTTAATAGAGAATGAAAATTCTTTCCTGTCTAAAGCTTTTTCAAAAAAAAAATTCTAATTTATAGTGGGAACATAGTAAAAACTTTCCAATTATAATATTAATTCACTTTGGTAAATTAAAATCATAAGTGATGACTTCTAATGTAGTAACTATTTCTCCATTACCAACATTGATATCTATTTCACCCATCATTAATTACCTCTTATCTTTAAGTATGTGTTTGTTAGCACAAATGTGTGATGGACACTCAATATATAATACCCATAAGTTAGAGTTGGTAAAACTGAATTTTATAACATCCACATTTAGGATCTCCGAATACCTATCTTTGAGGAAACGTCCTAACCATAAATACAAAATTTTAACTCTTTTATAGGTTATACCTATTAATAACCTCAATATGGTTTTTGTACATAATTCCATGATCCACATCAAGGACATATCAGTGGGTGAGTGTCATGTTTTTATTTAATCTTTTCAACTAAGACTTTTAATGGATGTGATCCCAATAAAATTTTGACCCCACATGTTATATAGATTTAGTGATCCAATATCCATATTTTACTAAATTATGTGACCACTATATCATTTCTCTAACCATTTATATATTTAGGTTGAGAATAATTCCAATCACAATAGTTATTACTATTGGATATTTGATTGGAAAAAACTTTGTACAAATCCATCCTATGAATAATAATCCACTTTATACCTATATTAACATAATACTATTATGGTATCATGAAAAGTGTAACCTAAAAAAACATCAAGAATAAGATAAAAAATTATAATCAATGGTTACATTGATATGGAATTGACCACTCATTTGAATGATATAGGTCTTGACAAGTGACACTTTTGAATGAATTTCACAGTTAGTATTTAAGGGAAATTCTTTCAAAATATCAACTAAATTAATATAAAACATATTCATATTAAATTCATAACTATTGTATCATATAAAATTTTTATCCTATCATGTTTTGTTTCTTTTGTGTAAGTAAGCTTAAAATTATTTGGTTTTTGAATCCCTATTCCATGCCCTAGATTAATGTATTAACACCACATTAATGTGTAACCATTTATTGAACCATAAATTTGTTTACTAAGTTAAAAATAAAATCCAAACATATTTATACACATAAAAATGCAACATATGCATAAGTTAAAAAAACTATTCAAGTAGAGGTTTATAACTATATGATATTGATAATATCTATATGAGTAAGCTCGAAGAAACAAATAGACAACTACTTAACCTTTATAAAATCATGTGTAATCTTTCATTATGGTGGGTAGTATGACCCCAAGTCCCTTTCTCTGAGGATACTTTTCTCAAGGGAAAAATTAATTCCTAGTAATTCTTATACCTAACATACCCAAAATATTTTCAATAACTAAATTCAATCTAATAAGTTAAATTACAAACTAAGGTCAAGGTAGATGAAAATTAAATTTTATGAGGTCTTAACAAACATGAAATGAAAAGATCTATCAATATCACCCCAATATTTTATGGTATTTATCTTTTTGAATTTAATTTCTTCAACAACGTGGGTTTCAGACAACATCAAGCTTACACGAACAATGATATACAATTAAATATCATTATTTAAAAACAACTATTATAACATAACCATTAAATTGAAAGTAATGAATAATATTAATGAAAATTTTATATTATATATATAATCAAATGTTTTTAAATTTATAATAATGATTTTATAGGTATAAGATAAGAATGAATCTAATTTTATGCATTAAAAGGCTATATTTTTATAATGGTAGTTTTACTGCCTTTTAATGGGGAACTTGTGTTAAAAGTAAATTTTAAAACTTTTAAAGTTCTTTGGAATAAAATAAACTTAAAATTTAAAAGTGTGATTCCTAAATTATCTTAGGGTGAAATTTTGGCATTTTTTTGAAAAATATTTATTTTACAGTGGATAGTGAAAAATCCCGATTTCTATAAAACTTTCATTTTCATTATATTAATAGAATATTTATGATTTGAATTGTAGCCTCACCTATGAAAGGGTAAAGAAAAAATTAGGTATATTATAAATTAAAATATATTATATTTATATCATGGGATAATTAAATAAATGTTTTAAAAATGATAAAGTGTTGATGTTTTTTTGAAACATAAATGATTATTTACAATTTTATAATTAATATAATGATTTAAAAGAAAATTTATTTTTTATAAAATATAATCTTAAATTAATATTTTTTTCTCTTATGATTTTAAGAAAATTTTATGAGACCTTAATTGTTTTTTTTGTGTTATAAAAAGAGTTATAATATTAAAATCAATATTTTTCAAGTAAATGATGATTTTACTTAAAAATTAAATTTCTCATAATTAGAAAATTATTTTAATAAAACGGAGTCCATTTTTGAATTATAAAAATTATAAAATGGTTAGGGATAATTTTTGGTATTTTTCTAAAATAGTTGATTTTTTGGTGAATAGTGAAATACAGTAATTTATGATATATATACATTATAAGTTAAATACACTATTACTTGAGTCATCACTGATGTAAAAACCATAATCCCAAACTATTATTCTATATTTACTTTATTTTTTCATGAAATCATCACAATTTCTTGTCTTGAGCCAAAATACTTAACTAATGAAGAAAATATTCAAAAAACACCCCTGTCCTCCATTATAAATACCACCTCTCACAAACTATACTAGTCACACCTCTTAAGACTTGAATCGTGTCCAATTTATTCCAAATAGTCTTCCCAAGACTCTTTCCCAAGTCTGTGAGATTCTGGTCTCAAAAAATGACCAAAACCAATTTCTCCAAGGAGGTTCTCAAGGAGAAGAATTCAAGAGGTAAAATCCTCTATAACTTTCTTTATTTTCTTTTCACTTTCTTTTATTTTCTTATAATATCCTCACATCCTATGTCCAAACATGCATGATAACTTTATTATATTATATATACTATAATTTTATTATATCAATGTAAAATCCACCATAAATTCTCTTCTTCTCTTCCTTTTATTATAAAAATGAAAATATCATCTGTGATGTGCCGATTTACTGCCTTCATGGACGATGTGTTTTCATTTTCAAAATCCGCCTTCAAGGCTGGTCATAAAAACATTTTTATGGTAAAAAAAATTATTATATATTTATTACAGCTTATTTAATGTTATGGAACCAACATATATACATAATATTAATTAAGAAAACAAAACTAGTTTGCGATGATAAAAAAACCGCAAAAATAATCTAAACAATTATCGCTAATGTCTTATATAATGATTCACCCTCACCCACAATAAACAAATGACTTATATAACCATTTAATCTAATTTATTTTCATTAATAACATATAATTTTAATTCTGGATAAATATTCTCATTTCACATGATCTTTTGTACATGTATACAAGTGAACCAATCATGAAAACCAAGGAAAAAACACTCCTGAACGGTGAAATAAAATCTTATAACTCATCAAAAAGGACATAAATGAACATAATAAATTATAAAAATCAAATAAATTTTAAATAAGTTATTAAATAATTTATTAATTAATCTAATTTCATTATCCAAAACATTAAGTAGAAGTGCAAAACACTTTCAAAAATATAGTAAGGGTTTTATCATGTCACTTTTATTTCTGTGAGATATGCCTTATTTACCACTATTTCTTATATTTGGTGTATTTATACATCCCATTGATGTATAATATCATTAATATATTGATCATAATGTTATTAAATGTATTATTTTATGATCGTTAATTTTTTTGGGGTATATGGTTCGACTGTTTGCAAAGTGGTAAGGGATTCTCCCCAAACTTCCATTTTTCCTTTAGGTTACTCTTTCTCTATTTTTACCCAAATTTAATAATTTTTTATTTTTATAAAATCCTTATAATTTTTTTATATTTTCCAAAATCATTTATCTAGATCATTTAATCTTTCTTTTATGGGGCAATACATGTTTTATAAGGTTCCCTTTCTAATTCCTCCGGATAAGCAAGCCCTATTAAAGGGTACATCCCAATTTATTACCCATTTTCAAGTACATGACATAATCTATTATAAGGCACTGATATTTTTCTTAAATAACTCTTTTTATCATGAAAAAATATTTTAGTTCTTTTCTGGTTTTATACAAACAATTAATCCTTATCTTCTTTAAAGACTCTTTTATATTTGCTCTTAAACCACACAAAATTCGCTCTTTTTTAAACAATATTTTTACATGTTTTCACTTTAGTTGGACATAATTTATACCTTAAGTATAATTTTTTTTCTTAACTTTTATTTTATGGTATATTTATCTTTACAATCTTATTTTATGACAAATAGAAATAATTTCCAAAATAACTCTTCTTTCCAAAGTAAAATGGTATTCCTCTCAAGAATTTATTAATGATTTTATTAGAGTATTTTAATCTATGATTATGATTCAAATATTTCAAAGTGGTGTGTGACACTTTTATTTAATGATATTTTTTAAATCAATTATTCGACATATGAGGAATGCATTTGACTTCGTATGTGAGAGGTGAGGACCGCTATAGGCCCTCATTACGTCAATAGGTCTCATGAGACAAACTAGAATGGGTATTTACCCATTCATGTATGGGGTCTTGGACAAAGCCAAGATGATATATTTATGATTTATATTAAAGGATGAGTTTGGGATATTAAAAAAACTGATAGGGTATGTGAATCGGTGTTGGGGACTTTGTAAACCAATTACAACGTTTATCCCTATACCTCATGACCTATTAAGATCTCGATTCTCGTTTTCTATTTTCCTTTTTATATGAAATAATAGAAAGAAGTAAAAATAGAACATGATATATTTAAAAGGTTTACCACTCAATGAGAGAATCTATAGACTTTCCATGTATGGAATGAACAGTATATGGATTCTCCACTATAATGCAGTAATAGTTACAATTGGTTGGATTAAAAAAAATCCTGAAGCCAATGTGAGTCCCTACACTTTGGAGGGGGTAATGAAACTATTATAATTCCTTGAGGTAGTGATGAATAATTCCAACTTTCATCTCCTTTTTTGTTCTTTATAATTCCTCCCAAGATAGTATTCTCCCTATGGAAAAGGGTTTTCAACACCAATAGAGTCTTCCACCTATTGAGACCTATTGGACGTCACAGTTCTACTTGATCTTCCTTTCTTCACTTGTTACTAACTTAGTAGCATGTAAGTAACCAACCTCTTATTATCTATTCTTCAGTGGCAAACCAAATGCACACTTCTTCTTCTTATTTCTTATTCTTTAGTGAAATAACTTAATTAAATAAAAATTATTCTTTTTTTTTCATTTATTTATAAGGTAATTCCCAAGAGTGGCCTTTTTGAACCCTCCACACCCAGGAACCCCCCTCCCCATGAAGAGGTCATCCAGAGAAACCTCAGCCGAGAAGGAGCCATTGTCAGCTAAGATGACAGAGCATCCCCATGGGGTTACACATCAATCAGTGATGGTTTGGCACAATAATCCATCAGCTAGGTTAAGTGAACCCTTTCTGCCCACCCGGTGAGACACCAGGTGACCCAGCAAGATGAGTGGTACATGGGAGGCATAAATTCCCCCAAGTGCGGGCTCCCATGAATCGAACCCCAGACCTCACCAAACACCATTTGTATGGCCCTCGACCACCCACCACTACGCCATTGCCGAAGAAGCACAATAAAAATTCTTCTTCTTCTGTATATAATCAAAATAATCTATGTGATTGTTCAAAAAATGAGGATAATATTACTTGGAATCATCAAAATCAAGTTATTATCCTTTATTCTTTTCATGTATGCATGAAATCATTCACATAGCATTTAGATGAACTCCTCCATTTCATTCACTTCTTCTTCTTCTTTACACACGTGTACCCACTATCTTGGTTATATTCTTTAAATGCTTCCATGTATACATGTGCATGTAAGAGTGAATGTACTATCCACTTCTTCTCTATTTTGTGAAAACCATAATGGGTATAAATATTTGCACACACACACACCGCCTCTTCTCATATTCTATTTATATTCCTTGATTTTCACTTGGTTTATGTGTCTTTTGGTTTTTTATTTGTTCTTATTCAAACCCAAATGAGTGTAATCTTTTGTGCACATGCTCCCTTATTTTCTTCTCACATATGAGTGCATGTAAGCATGCACCACCCCTTCCCTTGTTTAGTCTCCTTCTTTTTAAAATCCCTTGAAAACAATATAGTATTTACATAAAAATAGAAGGGTTTTTACCTTTATAAAGGTCATGGGGTTCACGGTTCTTTTTCATGCATGAAGTGCATGGTTCTATATCTTTTCAAAGCATAGTTGGAGTACAAGACTCAAGAAATGGCTTATGGTAACATGGCCTTCATGAAGAACAACAAGGGTGTTAAAAACCTATTGTGTGAACGCCGTTCTCCTTTGAATAGAGGTTGCGACTCTTCTATATGAAACCAGGCAGTTCACATTTATTATTCTTTATGAGATTATTCAATATTGAATTTCACTTGTTGAAGGCCTACATGATCTCTTCTTCTTCATGAAACCAGAAGTCTCACAGATCTTTCTTTCCCTTTGTGAAACAGTATTACAAAGATGCTCTTTTTCTCAAGAAAAATGAGATCTCTCAAAATATGAGAGCATCCACCTTCATTGACTCGGGGATTATTTTTTATAAGAAATGATCACTGCCTTTTTCCATGTTCAAATCCCATGAGATATTCTATATAGAAAACCCATTAAACACCCAAGTATCTAGGCTTCAAAGATTTTCAAATCTGTGTAAAAGATATGCTGAGACTTTTGGAGTATTTCCTTTAAAAATGAACAACCATATGATCATGTGCATGTATTCAAGATTGCATGCAATATTTATTTTAAATCAAGGATCTAATTATACACATGGACTTGCAACTTAATTTTCTTCGATCGAGATATCTTCTTCAAGTTATACACATGCATTTAAGATGTAGATTGTATGCATGGTTTTGATTCGATCCAATATTCCTCACCATGTCAGCATGATCCTTATTTGATAGACATTGATCATCCATGGTGGTTTGGTCTCTTCTCTGGTGAATGGAAGCAGTGGCCTTGAGTGCTGGGAGGAAGAAGATGATAACGCGACTGGTTCATAAACTGTAGGGGGATCAGATGGACCTGGTTTAGACACATGAGGTGTAGAATAAATGAGAGGATGCAATTAAATGAGCGAGGTATGGAATAGATGAGTGTCCATGATTTTGTGCGAGATCATATGGACGACCGAGATCACTTACTTCATTTAAAATCCTTTCCCACATCGAAATGAATAAGCCAGTGAGGTGCAGTTTAAATATCAAGCTACTCCAACCATCACTCAGATTACTCCTTCCCTCTCCACAATACCACCCCATACTGTGTTCTCTACGGGCACACTCTACTCCCAACTCTTCACGGGATTCGGCCCAATATCTACATGGGCTCAACCCATGCACTACTACAAGCCTACACATGGACTTTATGTGGAGCGCTCAACCCATTCCACCTTTGGAATGTCCAGGGAAGGTTCCCTCAGTGTGGTTGACCCTCATGCCCCACATGTTTAGGGGTCAAGATGTCCTTGTCTTGCTTGATGGTTGGCCCAATTTTTTAAAGTAATCCCCATAAAAAAACTTCCAAGTGTAGAATTCATGGCCACTTAGTAGTTCAAACATGCATGGGAACATTCAAATGCCAAGACCATGAATTCTCTCCATTATTCTCTCCATTATTTAATATTATATTCTTCATGGAAATCACATGATTATTTTCTTTTTTCATGATGACACTTAGAACTTAAATCCTCTTAAACATTTTTTGTCATGAACCATCCTCGGGGCTCATGCCGGGACTACCCCAAGCCTGCCTTCCATAGGCCAGGGGATGGAGACTAGCACCAAAGACATAAATCCCAAAGGAAAGGGAAGGCATTTCCTTTATAAAGTAAACAAACACAACAGAGTACGCGAGCAAAGTAAGCACTAAGTAAAACTAAGTACAAATATAAGTGCTGAAAAGTAAATGGGATAGTATACAAACCCAAATGAAAGTACAGTACAACTAAAAAGAAAGTACAACAACAGTAAAGTAAAACAGAAACACCGAGTCGTCCTTCAGAAATCCCACCTGAAGGGTGGGTATAGATAGTCTCATCAGCTCCTCGGGTCTGGCTGTCCGCTCCGTGTACGTCCCGCCAAGTGTTCCACCTCTGGGTACCATCCAGATCCACAAGCCTCCACCTCGATCAATGTTGTCCGTCGTCTACATCCAACACAACGTAGTGCGGGCATAGCCCATGTAGGGGTGAGTATACGATACTCAGTAGGGACCCCGAGATCCCCGAAGGTCTCTCATAATCCATGAAGGATAAACCAAAAATGAAAAATACAATCACGAAGTATCAACTGACTCTACTAACGTATATGCCCATACATATAACTAAGTCATCTATTACAATTCGGCTCCAACTCTCGAGCCCAAGCACAACTCAGTCCACATAGGGAAACACAACCCAGTCCACACAGGAAGGTACAACCCAGTCCATACAAGAAAGCAAGTAAAACACATCGATGATAATGATTGAAAATCAAGACTCAGCTCACACAGGTATAAATCTTTCGTATAGTGATAGATATGATCATAGGTAGTCACTGATTCATCTAAGCTGTCGGACACACACAAGATACAAGTCCAGCTAAGCTGTTGGACCCACACAGGATACAAGACCAGCTACTCTGCCAGACCCACATAGGATAAAAGTACAGAGGTCAATACTACCAGACCCACACAGGATACAAGACCAGTAGTCATCGCCGTCGAACCCATGGAGGATCCCAGTACAGTAGTCGTCGCTGTCGAACCCACAGAGGATTCCAGTACAGTAGTCGATGCAGTCGCAGCCAGCTCTAGGGTTCCTGCACACAACATGCTCAATTCCGGGAGGGTCTGCTCCTCGAGCAAGAGAGTCGATACATCAACTATCACAAAGTCCAGAGTTGATGTATCCCAAAGTTCTGTCTCGCCAAAAGAAACCCAACGTGACAGACGGTGCGTCAATAGGACGCCCGGTCTGAGAGTTATTGACTTTTCCGTTCCAAGGGCCCGGTTGGTTTTTAAGCTAAAAAAAACCCAACCATACTCCATATGCATCCAAACCTAAAGTGGAGTATTCCAAAATAACCGTCTCAACAAAAGGAATCCAACACAGTTGACGACACGTCAAACGGACGTCCGATCCTTAAGTTATAAGTGTTTCCGCTCCAAGGGCCCGGTTGGTTTTAGGTTCGAACCAACCCGGCCATACCCAAACATTTCCAGAACCTCGAGTGTAATATATTGAAATGACCATCTCGATCCAAGAATTCCTACGTAATTGATGGTGCGTTGATCGACGGTCCGTAGCTCAAGTTATGGGCAAAAGACCAAAAAACGGTCCGAAGTGGGGGTCTGGGCCCGGTCCGACCTGGCCCAACCCCCCCGGGGTCGGCCCGAACCGGGTCGACCCGACCCGGGTCCGGGTATAGCCCGAAGGGTGCAGCCCGGCCCAACCGACATGGCCTGGTCCGCGTGACCCGCCCTGGCCCGGCCGGGGGGGGGGGGGGGGTGCGCTGGCTCGGCCAGCGAGCCGAGCGGGGGGGCGCGGCCCCCTGTTCCGTGGATGCGACGCTAGGGTGGTGTCGCTGGTCAAACCGGATCCTGCGCGGCCGCGGGATCCTCCATCCTCGCCGCCGTGGCCGCTGCCGCGACAGATTCTGCCGGCGGCGCACCGGGGCACCGCCTCCTCCAGGTGGCCAACCGGTGCCGACCGCCACCTCCGGCCACCTGTGCCGCCGCACCAGCGACCCGCACCGCTGCGGTACTCCATGAGCCACCAGAGTCATTCCAGTGGTCCATGTTTGCTCTCGTCTACGCCAGCGGTCATCTTGGGACCCGAGTTCCACTTCGAAGGCTTCGATTTGCCATTGCGGTCCTGTTTCGTTGTCGCTAATCATCCCGCACATCAAGAACAAAACAACGGTGAGTCCGGGCTTGTTCGTTAATCCGCACCCACCGCGTTAGAGGTTCAAAAAGTCGCCCAAAACTTTAAACGCCAAGTACGAGGGTATAAATCTCATAAAAGAAAAATATAAATTTTTTTCCCTACCTCAACAATTGATGTCTATTGTTGGCATCACGGTAGACAACATCACGAGGAATGGGATCGTAGGCGACATTGGAGTGCGCTGAGGAGGAAGCGGCATCTCCTCTCTTGTCATGAAGAATATAAAGGGTTGGCGCGTCGTTGTTCTCCGAGGAACCGGTGTTTCTTCGTCGAAAGAGGCTTCGTTCTTCGTCGGAAGCCGACGTTCTTCCAAAAATTCAAGAGCTCTCCCGATCTTCCTTCGCACAACGAAAGCTCTTCCCCAAAATTAAATAATAATATCCTCCTATTATTTAATTACACATGCAAAGAAAATCCCAAAAATTAAATCACCACATTTAATAACGTGTTGAAAATTGATTAAAGGAAGGGAGAGGTAGATTCCCATTAATTAAACGCGTTGGCAATTAATTAATAGGGAGGGTTTTCCAAAATTAAAGAGGGGGTTTTAAAGAGTTAGAGGGAAATTGAATAGTTGGGGCTCGTGTGAGCCCCACATCCCTAATATCAACCCTTGGGTAGTTAAGTGGCTGTGGGTCACACCCTTAACTACCCTTGGGAGAAATTTAACCTCACTATAATAAAATTGTACAAATAATTTTATTTACCTCTTAATTAAACTCCAAAATTATAACTTCAAACCCACTTAAAATGCAACTGCGGTAAATGTCCCCTTAAGCAATTACCGGTCCTTCGAGTTCATCGGTGCCCTCAGATTTCAATTCCGAGCATCGGTTCAAAAGATGGAAAAACCCGCTCTTTCGTTCACTGAACGTACTCGAGCTAAACTTCAAAAATTGATTCCGGGCACACCGGGCCTCGGAATCAAGTGTCGTCAAAAGCCACAGACTCGTAAAATTCCAAAGTATTTAAAAAAAAATTCCCTTGAAAAATTCAGGGTCCTTACATTACTCCCACCTCAAGGATTTACATCCCCGTAAAGCTAAAACATAAACTAGGGAAACAAATGAGGGTACTGAGCAAGCATCTTAGCCTCCTGCTCCCATGTGCTCTCCTGGAGTTTCCCGTGCTACCAATGAATGCGCACAAGAGGAATAAACCGCCCACGTAGGACCCGATCCTATCGATCCTCGATCTCCACCGGGACCTCCACAAATGTCACCCCGTCATCGATGTCCAGATCCCCATGGTCGATAATATTTGTCAGGTCGTGCACATATCTCCTCAGCTGAGATACATGGAAGATGCCGTGCACCCAATGTAGTTGAGGTGGAAGGGACAGGCGGTAAGCCACCTCGCCTACTCTGCTGAGGACCTGAAAAGGACCGATGAAACGCGGAGATAACTTGCCGCCCCAGCTAAATCTCCACAACCCACGCCGTGGTGAGACCCGTAAGAAAACATGGTCGCCATCCTCGAACTCCAGTGGCCTCCATATCCTATCAGCATAGGATTTCTGTCTGCTCTGTGCAGTCCTCATTTGCTCCTCGATAATCTGCACCTTCTCTATTGTAGCCTGAACCATCTCTGGTCCTATGAGTGCTGACTCCCCCAGGTCAGTCCAGCATAGAGGTGATCTTCATTGTCGGCCGTACAATGCCTCGTAAGGTGCCATCCCAATGGTGGAGTGGTAGCTGTTGTTTTACACAAACTCCACCATGGGTAGGTGATCCTTCTAGATGCGACCAAAGTCAAGGACACATGCACAGAGCATGTCCTTGAGTGTCTGAATGGTCCTCTCCATCTGGCCATCCGTCTGAGCATGAAAGGCGGTGCTCAGGCGTAGCCACGTCCCAAAAGCCTCCTGTAACCCCTTCTACAGCCGGGAAGTAAAGCGAGCATCTCGATCGGTGATGATAGATGATGGAACACCATGGATTTTTACGATCTCCTAGATGTAGAGGCGTCCCAAGCACTCTACTGAGCCCTGCTCCCTGATCGGTAGGAAGTGGGCCGAATTGGTGAGTCGTTCGACAATCACCTATATAGAGTCGTGCCCTCTGGAAGTACGTGGAAGCCCCATCACGAAATCCATGGATATCCCATCCCACTTCCACTCTGGGGCCTCTAAGGGCTGTACCAAGCTTGCAGGTACCTGGTGATCTGTCTTTACTTACTGACAAGTGAGGCATCGAGAAACGAACTCTGCTACAACCTTCTTTATACTCGGCCACCAGTGCTGTCGTATGAGGTCCTGATACCTATTCGGTACTCCTAGATGTACCGCTAGAGGGGAAGTGTGGAACTCCCTTAACACATCCTCTTGTAGTGTAACTTGTACCATGGTACGTTCCCTGAAGAGGATGACGTGCTCCCCGCCTTCAGAAAATCCATTGGGTTCCAGCCCTGAGGATATCAGAGAACGTCGCGCCTCACAGTCAACATCCCCACGCTGTGCCTCTCTGACCCACTGAAGTAGTAGAGGAGTGATTGTGAGGGACTATAGGTAAGTTTCCCCATCTCTATCCATGAAGGACATCTGCAAAGTGGCTAAATGCTCTGTCTCCTCTCCAAGTAGCTGAATGAATGATCTCCTACTGAGAGCATCAACCACAACATTCTCCTTCCTAGGAGTATAGACAATCTCAAAGTCATAATCCTGGAGGAACTCGAGCCATCGCCACTGTCTCAGGTTCAGATCCTTCTGTGAGAAAATGTACCTGAGACTCTGGTGGTTAGAGTAGACTGTAAAGCGCTCGCCCATCAGATAGTGCCGCCACATCTTCAGGGCGAAGACCACTATTGCTAACTCTAGGTCATATGTAGCATAGTTATGCTCGTTCTGCCTCAACTACCATGAATCGTAAGCGATCACTTCTCACTCCTGCATCAGGACACACCCGAGTCCGGTCCCTGATGTGTCGTAGTAAACTATGTACCCTACACCCTCCTCCGGCAGCCTCAAGATAGGTGCACTGGTCAACCTCCACCTCAGCTCCTGGAAGCTCCGCTGACAACTGTCTGAGCACACGAAGGGTTTACCCTTCTTCATCAAATATGTAAGCGATGCTGCAACTCTGGAGAAGTATGGCACAAATCTCTAATAGTACCCAGCCATACCTAGGAAACTACGCACCTCTGTCACGCTCCTGGGTGGATCCCAAGCAAGTACTGAATCAATCTTCACGAGATCCACTGCAACTCCCACCTCTGAGATGACATGTCCCAAGAAGTGAACCTCTAAAATCCAGAACTAGCACTTCAAGAGCTTACCATAAACCTGGTGCTCTCGGAGTGTATCCGGTACAAACCACAAGTGGTAGGCGTGCTCCTCCTCGGTAGTCGAGTAAATCAAAATGTCGTGAATAAAGACCATGAAAAACCAATCGAGGTAAGGCAGGAAGATCCTGTTCATGAGACTCATGAACACTGATGGAGAGTTGGTCACTCCAAAGGGAATAACCAAGAACTCGTAGGGGCCATACCGACACCTGAAGGCCGTCTTCTGCACATCCTCGTCCCGAAATCTGAGCTGATGATAGCTTTACCTCAGGTCTATCTTCAAGAACCATCATGATCCATTGAGATGATCGAAGAGATCATCAATCCTCGGAAGAGGGTACTTGTTTCTCATGGTCACCTGGTTCAGGCAACGGTAGTCGACACACAGTCGCAAGCTCCCATCCACCTTTTTGGCGAACAGAATCGGAGAAGCCCAGGGTGAAACACTGGGTTGGATGAAACCTTTCCCCTGTAAGTCCTCCAGCTATACCCGCAGATCACGAAGCTCAGCGGGAGCCATCCAATATGCTGGAGTAGATATTGGCGATGTCCTAGGGTATAGGTTTATGTAGAAATCTACCTCCCTGCGAGGAGGTAATCCTAGAACGTCGTCAGGTAAAACGTCCGCATACTGATCCACCACAATAGGTAAACTTAGAATCCGCACATCAACTGCTCCGAGGATGAGACTAGCCAACTGATGTGTGATCAGCTGCCCTCTCCTATGCATAAGTCCATCCTGTGCTGCAAAGGTTCCCTTCTCATAGGTGAAGGTGAACCTAGTCCCATCCGTGTGGACACACCGCACTTTGTGCCTAATACAATCGATCTGGGCATGTACTGTAGATAACCAATCCATACCCAAGATGACGTCGTAAGGCCTCGACGTGACTACAAGAAGATCCCAGCCAAATATCTCACCTCCTACAGTAAGCTCACACTTCCAGCACCAGTGTGTAATCGTCGATTCTTCTCCTGTAGGAGTCTTTAGCTGTAAGGATCGAGCCAACGGATCCGTCAGAATCTCTGAGCTCTAAACAAGGGTAGTGGAAATAAAAGAATGACTCACACCTCTGTCTATAAGAACTACAACAAGGGAGGAGTAGACATAGATAGTACCTCGAATCATCTCAGGTGCATCGTTATCGTAAGACTCCGCTGCCTGGAGCTGATCCTGCCTTTTCCTGCTAGATCCCTGTGGTAGGGTGGACCTCTTGCGGGTGGTGGTGGTAGAGCCTCGAAACGTCGTCCACCACCTGCTGCTCGGCCAGCTCCTCTGCCTCGTCCGCCTACTCCCTGCGGACCACCACAGTCGAACCTCTGCCTCTGCCTGGGAGGTCCCTCCAGTGTCTACTGCTCGTCTGCATGGTGGGTCGGGTAGTCACGAGCCATGTGGCCCTGCCCGCCGCATGCATAGCACTGTGTGCTCCTCGTAAGGCTGACTCTATGCCGTCTGACCCGCACAACCAAACCTGTATCCTGAGGTTGCCCACCTGACGACCTGGTCTGATTGGACCCCTGCGACATCTGTCGACTGTCGGTTGTAGAAGACTCCACTTCGTGCCATCCTGCGGTGGGTCTCGCTACTGATGGCTGCTCAGCGAGAAAGCTCTCTACTAAAAGGGCTCGCTCCAGCACCCCCGCCTACGTCGGGATGCTAAGGAGAATCGTCGAAGCTCTGATCTCATGCCTCAGTCCCTAATCAAAGGTCTGGGCCCAGAAGAATGGGTCTCGTACCATGTTCGTGGAGTAGTGCGAGAGGTCGGTAAATTTCGCCGAGTACTGGGCTACTGACATGATGCCCTGCCGCAGTTGTAGTAACTCCTAGATGCACACCGCACGGAGGGTGTCTGGATCAAACTCCGAGCGGAAGAGGTTCTTGAATTCTGTCCAAATTAGAGATGCCTCGTCGTGAACCTAGAGCATCAGGCTCCACCATCTACCTGCTACTGCGTATAGGAGGCTCACGACAATGGCCACCATAAGGTCTGCTGGTGTCCCTACCAATCTGAAGACTCTGACGATAGCCTCTATCCAATCCTCGGATGACTGAGGATCCATCTCTCAGTGAAACCTGGGTGGCCTCTGTCTCTGAAACTCGTGCAACACGCTCAGGTGGCGTGCACTCTCCACCGCTGGGGCTGGTAGCATCGGTGGCTCAACGGGTAGTGGTACCGTTGGTGCCTCCGCTGTAATGGGGCCCTACACCGAGGCCTCATCGCTCGGTGGGCTGCCACCCCACACGTAATTAGGAACCCTGGATGGATGCATTTGTGGGGCCATCCTGAAAAGAAACAGGTGCGCCACGGTCAAACAGTATACCTGGTGAGCTGACACAAGTAATGACAAAGAAAACTTTTGAAAGGAAACACACACGCAATCAGTGTTTTCGTGCACTAAGTCGGAAATCAGATGTCAGGGTCCTGGTGTATGGATACGTTAGCCACCGCACCAACACTGGACTCCCTAGACTTAAAACCACACTCAATACTCTTAACACTATTGCTTTATATAAAGGAAAGATCAGAGTCCTGAGTTCTGCGGTAAAACCGACTCCTCTGATATCAATTTGTCACGAACCGTCCTTGGGGCCCGTGCCATGACTTGCCCAAGCCCCCCTTCTATAGGCCAAGGGTTTGTGACTAGCACCAAAGGCGTAAATCCCAAAATAAAGGGAAGACATTGCCTTTATAAATTAAACAAACACAACAGAGTACGCGAGCGAAGTAAGCACTAAGTAAAAATAAGTACAAAAGTAAGTGCTGAAAAGTAAATGGGCAAGTATACAAACCCAACTAAAAGTATTGTACAACTGAAAAGAAAGTACAACAGCAGTAAAGTAAAACAACAAAACCGAGTCGTCCTCCAGAAATCCCACCTGAAGGGTGGGTACAGATAGTCTCCTCAGCTCCTCGGGTCCGGCCGTCCGCTCCGTGTACGTCCCACCAAGTGGTCCACCTCTGAGTACCATCCAGCTCCACAAGCCTCCACCTTGATCAGTGCTGTCCGTCATCTGCATCAAACACAACATAGTGCGGGCATAGCCCGTGTAGGGGTGAGTATATGATACTCATTAGGGACCCCGAGACCCCCAAAGGTCTCTCAGAATCCAAGAAGGATAAACCATAAAGGAAAAATACAATCACAAAGTATCAACTGACTCTACTTAGGTATATTCCCATACATATACCTAATTCATCAATTACAATTCGGCGCCAACTCTCGATCCCAAGCACAACTCAGTCCACATAGGGAAACACAACCCAATCCACAGAGGAAGGTACAACCCAGTCCACACAGGAAAGCAAGTCAAATACATCGATGATAATGATTGAAAATCAAGACTTAGCTCACACAGGTATACATCTTTCATATAGTGATGGAGATGATCATAGGTAGTCACTGATTCATCTAAGCTGTCGGACCCCCACAGGATACAAGTCCAGCTAAGCTGTCGGACCCACACATGATACAAGACGAGCTACTCTGCTGGACCCACACAGGATACAAGTACAAATGTTAATACTGCCGGACCCACATAGGATACAAGAACAGTAGTCATCGCCATCGAACCCATGGAGGATCCCAGTATGGTAGTCATCGCTGTTGAACCCACAGAGGATTCCAGTACAGTAGTCAATGCAGTCGCAGCCAGCTCTAGGGTTCCCGCACACAGCACGCTCGATTCTGGGAGGGTCCACTCCTCGAGCAAGAGAGTCGATACATCAAATGTCACGAAGTCCAGAGTTGATGTATCCCAAAGTTCTGTCTCACCAAAAGAAACCCAATGCGACAGACAATGCGTCAATTGGACGCCTGGTCTGAGAGTTATTGGATTTTCCTTTCTAGGGGTCCAGTTGGTTTTTAAGCTAAAACCAACCCGACCGTACTCCAGCTGCATCCAAAACTCAAGTGGAGTATGCCAAACTAACCATCTCAATAAAAGTAATTCAACGCAGTTGACGACACATCAAACGGACTTCCAGTCCTTAAGTTATAAGCGTTTCTGCTCCAAGGGCCCGATTGGTTTCGGGTTCGAACCAACCTGGCCATACCCAAAATTTTCCGGAACCTTGAGTGTAATATACCTGAATGAACTTCTCGATCCAAGGATTCCTACGCAACTGACGGTGCATCAATCGGTGGTTCGTAGCTCAAGTTATGGGTAAAAGACTGAAAACAGTTCGAAGTGGGGGGTATGGGCCCCGTCCGACCCGGCCCAACCCCCCTGGGTCGGCCCGAACCGAGTTGACCCGACCCGGGTCTGGTTCCGGCCCGGTAGGACATGGCCCGGTCCGCGTGACATGCCCCGGCCTGGCCGGGGGGGGGGGGGTGCGTTGGCTCGGCCAGCGAGCCGAGTTGGGGGGGGGGGGGGCTGTTCCATGGACGCGGTGCCAGGGTGGCGCCGCTGGTCAACCCAGATCCCGTGTGGCCGCAGGATCCTCCTCCCTCGCCTCCGCGGCGGCTTCTGCCGATGGTGCACAGGGGCGCTGCCTCCTCCGGCTTCCGGCGTCGCCGCGCCGGCGACCCGCGCCACCGCGGTACTCCGCAGGCCACCGGAGTCATTCCGGTTGTCCGTTTTTGCTCCCGTCTGTGTCTGCGGTCATCTCGGGACCTAAGCTCCACTGCGAAGGATTCAATTTTCCATTTTGGTCCCATTTTTTCATCGCCAATCACCCTGCGCATCAGGAACAAAATAGCGGTGAGTTCGGTCTTGTTCATTAACCTGCACCCACCGCGTTAGAGGTTCAAAACGTCGCCCAACAATTTAAACGTCAAGTATGAGGGTGTAAATCTCATAAAAGAAAAATATACAAATTTTTCCCTACCTAAACAATTGATGTCGAACGTCAGCATCGCGGTAGACAGTGTCATAGGGAAAGGGATCGTAGGCAACGTCGGAGTGCGCCGAGGAGGAAGCGGTGTCTCCTCTCTTGTCGTGGAGAATAGAAAGGGGTGGCACGTCATTGTTCTCCAAGGAACCAGTGTTTCTTCATCGAAAGAGGCATCGTTCTTCATTCGAATCCAACGTTCTTCCAAAAACTCAAGAGCTCTCCTGATATTCCTTCGCACAACGAAAGATCTTCCCCAAAATTAAATAATAGGCTCCTCCTATTATTTAATTACACATGCAAAGAAACTCCCAAAAATTAAATCACCACATTTAATAACATGTTGATAATTGATTAAAGGAAGGGAGAGGTAGATCCCCATTAATTAAACACATTGGAAGATAATTAATAGGGAGGGTTTTCCAAAATTAAAGAGGGGGTTTTAAAGAGTTAGAGGGAAATCGAATGGTTGGGGATCGTGTGGGCCCCACCTCCCTTACATTCACCCTTGGGTATTTAGGTGGCTGTGGGTCACACCCTTAACTACCCTTGGGAGAAATTTAACCTCCCTACAATAAAATTTTGAAAACTATTTTATTTACCTCTTAATTAAACACCAAAAATATAACTTCAAACCCACTTAAAACACAACTGTGGTAAATGTCCCTTTAAGAAATTACCGGCACTGCAAGTTCATTGGTGCCCTCGAATTTCAATTCCAAGCACCGGTTCAAAAGATAGAAAAACCCGCTCGTTCGTTCACTGAACGTACCCGAGCTAAACTTCAGAAATTGATTCCGGGCACACCGGGCCTCAGAATCAAGTGCTGTCAGAAGCCACAGACTCGTAAAATTCTAAAGTATTTTAAAAAAAAATTCCTTGAAAATTTCAGGGTCCTTACATTTTCATTGTTGTAAAATATGTATGACATATGATACAAGTTATTTGAACTAAGGATCAGTGCAACAATCATTTTATTTGATAAAAATGGATATTTTCCCAAGTGTGGAATCCAATGATATTAATCCATAACAATTGTATCATCACTTCAACCAATCTCCATCACTTTTGGATCCCCTTATTCATATTTAACATCATTTAAAATATTTGAAAATCATTGAAAACAAATATAACTTATACACAAAAGTGGTCCCAACAATCCCCCATTTTTATTTGTTGGCAATAATCAAAGTTTTCTCTCAAATTAATGTGTCAATATCAATATGAAAATATTCTATATCCCCAGTACTTTTCTTTATCTCCACCTTTCATTTTGTTTCATTTCAATTTCTTTCGCCCTTATTTATAAGAAATACAAAGTTTATGGGAAAAGGGTATCAATCCATACTTAAGAAATGTGTCATACATCATTTCACTCTAAGTATACTTGAGCAGTGCTTGGTGTAGAAAAAAATTGGATTTGATTTAGACAAAAAATTTATCCATTACCCACTGATCATGATACCTTATGAGATAAGAACTCATGTACTTATCTTCAAGGGTTTTCCACTTTCATTCTGGGATGAAGATATTGAGTGTGATATGAAATAAATTGAAAATAATAATCAACATGAAACTACTGAACTCACTTCCATAAATGGATAAAAAACATTCAAGTTTAATAGGCAGGATAAGTGACCTTGGGGAATTTCCATTCTTCTCATATCACTAATTAATTCAATTACCCCCATTTGTAAGATGATGTTTATTTTGAGTAACCAAGGATGAGAGATTAAGAAATGACATACCTTTGTGAATGACATGATCTTCAATCAATTTCTAGAATAATGGAATTTGATATCAAATGAAATAATTATTCTAGAAACTTATTCATATGTCTCCCTCTCAAGGGGAACACTTCATCACTATTTCTTAGGTTCTCCCCCTAATAACTTGATTCACCTTAAATTCCATGTATTATTAGAACATATACAATACACATATATTTAAGGGAATTAGGTGGATTCTCCTTGCTTCATTAATGTGAATAGTAGGGTTGAGATAGTTTTCTCAACCAAGATTATCTATTTGCTCCACTCTTCACACTTTCACATCTTCAATTCTGATTGTGGTTGTGAGGATCTTATCATTTCTTCTATTTCTTTATGTGTGATCCTTCTTTCTTTAAGATATTTTAAAGCACTAGTATCTCTTGGTGAAACTTTCATATTCTTAAGGAATTATTCTTTTGCTGGAATAAATGTAATGCAATTTCTAATAGTGTGACCAACCTTATTGCACCTTACACACATAACTTATTTATATTGTGTAATATTTCCATTTTTCTCACTATCTTTAGCTTGTGCATCTTCAATTTTCCTCATTATTTCTAAAAATTCTGGATAGATAACTAGTTTTTATTAGGAATTGAGGTATCAAGTTTGGATTTTCCACAAGGCTTATTTAGAGTGTCATCCCTTTTACAAGTTCTTTTGGATTAACTACCCTTCAGCTTATTGGATTTAGAATCCAAGGTCTTCTCACCTTTCCTTCTTGAATTCTTCTTGGGGGAATTTCTTTTTAAAAAACTCTTCTGATTTATTCCCAAGGTATATTCTTCATTCTTAGACAAATTTTGTTACCATATTTTCTTATCATCTTTGGATACATGTTTAGATGAACATGTACCAACCTTGTGACCACTTCCATTTTTATACATCATAGATGTTACCAAGAATTCCAAATATTTTTACAGTATAGAGGTGATCTTTGATCTTTGTATATTGGTTCTTCTTCTCTATATTTCTCTCCCTTGAAATTGGTATCCTTTGTGCTTTTGTATTTTTTAGTTTATATGAACAATTTAGTGCACAATGACCAAATTTGTTTCAACACCAACATTGACCCACAAATATTGACTTATTGATATCTTCTGTATAAGGTTGTTGGGAATTCTTCTTGATTTTTTGTGCTCTTTCTGGGGAACCATATTCCAAATTCTTCTTCCTATCCACCCTATACATGGTGGTAGGTTTCTCATCACCTTTATTTATTCATACCTATTTAGAATTTTTTCTTTCAACCTACACTACTTGAGAAAACATATTTAGAAGAATGGGTACAAGATGGTATGTATGGTACCTTTTCATTATCATATACTTTTGATAGATCATTGAATGAAGTCATGATCTTATTATCACATGTTATAGGTCTTTTGAAAATAGAATCCTCTAATAAACATTGAGTACCAGAAGAAAATGTCTTCTTATTTTGTGAAGTTTCAATATGTGTCTTCTCAAGATTGGTCAATTGATCTTCCAATTTTTTACATCTCATATTGAGAATGATTTTCTGATATTTAATCACAATAATTTTCTCTTCACAAGTCTTCTTCAATCTTTCAACTTCATCTTCATACAACTTAAATTTGTTTTATAACAAAGAGTCAAGTTCCTTGATCTTGTTGGAAGTTTCTTCCAAATACAAGCCCTTGACTTCAGTGCTCTTCTTAAGCTAATCTTAAAGTGCATGGAGATTTTTTATAGAGTCTTGTTGACTTCTTATTTATTTTAAACTTCTTTATTCCATTTTGAGGAACTAATTTAAAATAACCTCTTTGTTGCTTCAAAGGATCCAACCTGTCTAAAGAGCTTTAAACATTCAACAATCTTTGCTTGAAATACCTTCTCCAAAACCTCGTTTTCTTCTTCTAATTGGGTGATATCTTCTTGCATACATAAAAAGACTCCACTAACAAGAGATGCACTTTCTTTATTAATATCATGCAGAATAACTCTTAATCTATCAACTGATAATTCTTGAGAATTTGTATATTGATAATCACCACTTGTGCTAGCATTTTTATCATAAGAATAATTATAAAATGTTCTAACACATAACTTTTGATCACTTGTGGTAGGAAGGTTATCTATCTTCATGGTGGAAACTTGATCCACCTTCTCACTACTTTCCAAGCCTAATATTTCTTCATTTTTAGGAAGGCATGGAGAAACACACGATTCCTCTTCTTATCTAATAGGGACTTTATCTTTAACTTTATCTTATCTTACTTTTTACTATTGATCATTTTCTTATTAGATATAGACTTCTGATTAGGTGTAACTGAATCTTCACCAAAGATGCACTTTATTGTTGAGTCAGGAAAGAAACTCAAGTCTTCCAAAGAGAATATCTTCAATGTATAAAATCTAATAGAGGTGAACCTTTCCCTATGATACCAATTGATAAGAATAGTTTGAGATATACCTAACACTAAGAGGGGGGTGAATCAGTGTAGGGGATTTTTTAAACAAATTCTAAATTTTTATCCATGTATCTCCTAACCTGTTAGGATCTTGATTCTCCTTCTCTCTTTTCCCAGTAGCATACAATAATAGAAAGTAGTAAAAATAGAAAAAAAATATTTTTACAAGGTTCACCACTCAATGAGAACAGATACATCCTTGAAATGTATAGAATGATTAGTACATGGATTCTCCACTATAATGAAGTAACAATTAAAATGGGTTGGATTAAAAAACATTACTTAAGCCATTGTGAGTCCCTACACTTTGGAGGGGGGAATCAAACAATTCTACTTCCCTGAACTGGTGATGACCAAGTTCAACTTTAAGCTCCTTACTAGTTATTTATACTTCCTCCCAAGACAGTATTCTCCCTGTAGAAAATGGTTTACAACAACAATAGAGTCTTCCACCTATTGAGATACATTGGATGTCATAGTGATGCTTGATCTTTTTTTATTCACTTATTACTTTCTTAGCATAACACAAGTAACCTAACACTTCTTCTCTATTCTTCAATAAAAAATCAAATCCAATTTTTTTTATTCTTTATTCTTATTTAGTGCAATAACTGAATGCACTAAAACTTATTGTTCTTTTGGGTAGAATCATAAGTATCTATGTTATTTTTTAAACAATTAGGATTATCTAACTTGGAATCATTATAATCAACTTCTTCTCCTTTCTTCTTTTCATGTATGAATGAAATCATGCATGTATCATTTAGATAAACTCCTACCTTTCTTTCACTTCTTATTCTTCTTTATAATTGTGAAATAACTATCTTGGTTCTCTTCTTTAAATTCTTCCACATATGTATGTGCATGAAAGAGTGCATGCACTGCCCACTTCTTCCTTCTTGTGTGCAAAACCTAATGGGTATAAATTTTTCATGCACACACTACATATTCTCCTCTTATCTTTATCTTCATTAATTTTCACTTAGTTTGGGTGTCTTTAGGTTTTATATGCATTCTTCTTCAAACTTGAATGGGTGTAATCTTTTATGCACACAATGCCTTATTTTCTTCTCACATATGAGTGCATGTAAGCATGCAATACCCCTTCCATCATGCGGTATCCTTATTCTTCAAATCCCTGCAAAACAATATAGTATTTATATGAAAATAGGAGTGTATTTACCTTTGTGAAGGTCGTGGGATTCACAATTCTTATTCATGCATGGGGTGAACAGTTTCATATATTCACAAAGAATAGTGGGAGTATAAAACTCAAGCACTGGCTCATAGTAACATGTCCTTTGTGAAGCACAACAAGGGTGTTAAATACCTATTGTGTGAACGCGGTTCAATTTCACACAGAGGGTGTAGCTCTTCTTTGTGAAATAGGAGAGTTCATGGTTCTTCTACTTCATGAGACGCTTAAAGAGTGAGTTTCACTTATTGAAGGCCTATGGGATCTATTCTTCTTCTCAAAACTAGAAGGCTCACAGATCTTGGTTTCCCTTTGTGAAACAATAGCAATAAAATGCTCTGTTTTTCAATAAAAACAAGAGCTCTCAAAATATGAGAGAATCCACCTTCCTCAGCTTGGGGATTCTTCTTTTATAGGAAAAAATCACTGTCTTTTTATGCATTCAAATCCTATGAGATATTCCATATCAAGAACCCATTAAACACCCGAGGATATCGACTTCAAATATTTTCAAATCTGTGTAAAAGATATGCCGAGAGTTACGGCGTATTTTATTTTTAAATAAATGGACTTCTAATCATGTGCATGAAATCTTACTTTAAAATCAAGGCTCAAATTATCCACGTGGCCTTGCAACTCCATTTTATTCAGCTGATATCTCTTCTTCAAGTTATACACATGCATGCAATATGTATATTGCATGCATGGTTTTGATTCGATCGAATAACCCTCACCATATCATAATGATCCATATTTGATATCCAATGATCATCCATGGTGGTTCGATCTCTTCTTTGGTGAATGGAAGCGACAAAATTGAGTGCTGGGATGAAGAAGACAATGGCACAGATGGTTCATAAACCATGGGGGTATCAGATGGTCATAGTTCAAACATGCGAGGTGCGTGATAGATGAGAGACAATGATTAAATGACTATGGCACATATTAGATAAGCGGCCGCGATTTCATGTGAGATTATATGGATGAACAAGATTGCTTCCTTCATTAAAAATCTTGTCCCACATTGAAACAAACACACAGGTGAGGCATAATTTAAGTATCAAGCCGCTCTAACCATCACTCAGATTAATCCTTCCCCATCCATAGTACCACCCCATATCGTGTTCTCTATGGGTGTGCGCTGTGCCCAACTCTTTGAGGGATTTGGCCCAATCTCTGCACGGGATCACCCCGTGTGATCTTACAGGTATACACATAGCCTGTGTGTAGAGTGATCAACCCATGCCACCTTCAGGTTTGCTAGCGAAGGTTCCCTCAACATGGTTGACCCTCATGTCCCACATGTGCCAGGGTCAACTTTTTATTGTCTTTCTTGAGGGTTGGCCTAATTTTTTAAATTAATCCCCATAAAAAATACTTCCAATTGTAGAATTAATGGCCACTTAGTAGTTAAAACATGCTTGCCCACCTTCAAATTCCAAGCCCATGCACACTCTCATTTATTATCTTCATTCTCTAATCTTATCCTCTTCATGAAAATAACATGATTGTTTTCTTTTTTAATGATCACACTTAGAACTTCAAGACTCTTCCACATTTTCATTCTTGTAAACTTTGTATCACATATGATACAAGTTCTTTGAACTAAGGATTTGTGCAACAATCGTCTAATTTGAACAACATGTAGAATTTACCAAGAGTGGCATCCAATGCAATGAATCCATAACAATTATCCATGAATTATAACTTCAACCAATCTCTATTACCTTTGGAGATACTTCTTCATACTGATCATCATTGACAATCTTTGACAATCATTGAAAAAAATATAACTTATGCACAAAAGTGGTCCCAATAGTCTAGAATTATGCATTCCATCATCACGATACTAGTTTTTGATATTCTATGTGATTATTCAACTAGTATAATGTCCATGGTTAATTTTCTTTCTCATGTAATTATTTATGACATTATTTATTAAGCTTTTATTCCTGCCATATTATGCTCAAGATTATGTTTTAATAGTATGTTTTTTAGTTGTTCTCCATGAATTATTGTTTATTTTTATTTATAATAGATATATATATATATTTTTTACCCTTATTGAGCATCTTATCCGACCCCTTTATTATGCTTTATTTTCCCCATAATGTAAAGATGTATATTATGAGTGACTTTTAGGGATAATCGAAGAATTTATGAGTGTTTTCAATGGAGTTTCTGTGTTGTATTTCCTTTCAAGTTGTAATGTAACAATTATGTTTGTATCTAGTTTTCTAATACAATTAATCTATTCGGTCCTTTAGGATGTGAATGCTTGTTCATTGTACCAATGTAATAAAGTAAGGCATCGACTTTGGGCTATTAGGGTCGAGGTCTTTATAATTGGTATCAAATCAATTTTATTAGAAAATTTGGAAAAATAATTTAGAAAAAAAGATTAGGGAACATAGCCATAAGATAAAATTTAAGGATAATAATAGAACATCCTATAATTTGGTAATGTAAAGATTATATGGGTCTTCCTAGAAATACATCCCTATATGGATACTATAAGTGGATGTGGTTCTAGAATATATGTACCTAGGGGTAGAAACTCCGAAAAGGTGTGTTGGTCCTGACTCGGCATAACCTGGTACATTTTTTTAAAGGTTGGGGCCACAGCCTCAATTTATTATTTAAAGCAAAGACCTCTTTAAACTGGGTAGAGGGTGACCCATTACATAGCCCGAAGGCCCAAGGCCAAGTGGTCTGAATAAAAGGCTTGAAATCCCATTATTTTGGCCCAGAGGACCCCTCAGTGAACAGTACTTCTATAGTACCCGCGCTGCTACAGTACCACCACCGGTACAGTTCCTGCTACAATCCCACCACCTCTACAGTGTCACCACTCCTACAGTTTTTCCGCTGCAACAGTACTTCTATAGTACTCGGAAAATCTCCCATGCTGAGGGATATGCTTAGGATAATTTACATTATATTTAAAAACAATTATGAAATATTTAATAGTAAATATGCCCCCAAATAAATCATGTTTATGATTATGAGATTAGCTATGCATAAAATTTTCAATTTATGTTAATTATTTCACTAGTTTTGAGATTATATATTATGTTTAATAATTTTATGATCTAATCTAGTGTATTTCATTATTTATAAATGGTACCTAGTGGAAGGAATGAGAACTACATCAATTCACATAATCGAAAGAGTAAGAACAATAGTTTCTTTGATGGGTTTAATCCAATATATCAAAGGGAAATAGTCTCTAAAATATTCTCATCATATGAGGAAATAATATAATGTTATAAAAATATAGATAAATAATTATCCAAGGCTTATAGATTCAAAGGGAAGCAATAGAAGAAGAGGAAATCTAGAAAAAAGAGAGATAAATGGAAGAAGGTAAAGAAGTATTTTTCCACATGTGATAATTGTGAAAGGAAACAACTTATATATGATTAATAGGGAAATGAGTTTGCTTCATGTGTGGAGAAAAAGGTCACCATGATCATGATTGTAATTAATGGATATAATTTTCCAATTTTTAGTGCTTTGACTGCAAGGATATGGGACACTACACAAATCACTATCTGAAGCGTCAAAGGAATATTCACACAAAGAGGACAATAGATCATGGTCAAGCTTATGATAATACCATAAAAGAAGAGTAATGATTAATATTATTATGTTTGGATTCAATAATTATGTTATTTGTGTATTTTATTAATAAGGAATTGGTTATAAGAATAATGAGATATATAAGGTTTGTACTACAATACTTATTCTTTAAGTAATTTGTAGCATGTGATGAATAACACCAGTAATCAGGAGAAGTGATTTTATTGTAAGTTTATCTTCTAAAAAACAAATGAATTGGGAAAGATAACTCTAAATATATTATTAATATTGATATAATAAAAAATAAATTATTATGGGATATTATTGGTGACCATGAAGGTGGTTAGTGATACGATGGTTTATGTTTTGATGGAATTATTAGATGTTTGGATTTAAGGAATATATTAAACAACCTGAGACTTTAATATTGGAAGCATGAATGTTTCATAAAGGTTTAAAGGGGATTAAGGTATTAATATATTTTTTATGTGATAATAAATGATACATTATTTTGGGAATATTATGTTAAATTTATTTTGGAAATTTTGTGGCCTTCCTTCTAAATCTGCTGGTTTTTGAATGTGGACATACATGTTTTAGACGAGTCTTAAGATTAACCACTTGTGGAATGGATCAAGTTAAACTTTGAAAATTATTGTTAATGAATAAAATATGATAACTTTATTGGTTTATGTAAATATTTAAAGGTTTAAGGAATTACTTAAGGAATATAATATTTGTTAAAAGTGCTTCAAGAATGAAAAATTAATTTTGAACATTCATTTCCAGGTGTAAGGGATAAAGTGAAAATATATCAAAGCACAACCAAAGGATGAGATTATGCTTATGACATGGAAATTAATCAAGTAAGTTTATTTTATCAGGTGTCTATATGAATATTAAAACAATCCTTCAACTATAGGAAAAATATTTTGGAACAAAAACATTATTTTGTTTACTTTTGTTTATGAGAAATCAAATGTATTTTAATTGATTATAAATTTACAGATTTGTGATGGTTAACTTTATAATGACCATGTTATCTATCATTTTCTATCATAACTTGATGGTTATATTATTCATACATTTCCATATTTTCACATCACACTAATATTATCCGATTCGAATACCTAGTTTTGTGGTAACCTGTGCATTACCCTTTCCCAATTATCAAGAATATATTTTGTTAACCCTATTTTTGATATGGGTTTCCCACAAAGGAATTTTGAAGGTATCAACCTTTGATTTTCAATGTAAAATTTCAAATTTAGAGGATGAAATTTATTTAAGGATGGGAGAATGTAACACCCCAAGATTTTATGATATGTTTCTTTTTGAATTTAATTTCTTCGACAACATAGGTTTCACACAATACCAAGCTTAAACGAATAATGATATACAATTAAATATCATTATTTAAAAATGAACATTATAACCTAGACATTAAATTGGAGATAATGAGTAGTATTACTGAAATTTATATATTTCATATTTAATTAAATGTTTTTAAATTATTCCAAATTATTTTATAGGCATAATATAATAATGAATATAATTTTATGAATTAAAAGACTATATTTTTCTAAAGACAAATTTACCATCTTTTAATAGCGCACTTGTTTCAAAAATAATTTTTGACACTTTTATTTTTTTTTGAAAAAAATTTACTTCATTTTTAAAAGAATAATGTCCAAATTATCTTAGGGTTAAATATTGATATTTTTATGAAAATATTTATTTTACAATGAATAGTAAAAAATCCCGATTTCTATAAAACCGTTATTTTTGTTATATTAATAGTCTATTTATGATTTTAATATTATACTAACCTATTAAAGTGTAATTAAAATTTATATATCTTATAAATTAAAATATGATATATTTATATCATGGGATAATTAAATAAATGTTTTAAAAATGATAAATTAAGTGTTGGTATTTTTGTGAAACATAAATGTTTATTTACAATTTTATCATTAATATAATGATTTAAAAGAAAATTTATTTTCATAAATAAGATTTATAAATTAATTTTTTTGTCTTATTATTATAAGATAATTTTATGAGACCTTAATTAATTTTTCAAATTTTTATAAAAATAGTTCTAATATTAAAATTGATATGTTTTGAGTAAATGATGTTTTTATTTAAAAATAAAATTTCTCCTAATTAGAAAATTATTTTCTTGAAATGGAGACTATTTTTTAATTCTACACATTGAAAAATTGTTAGACTTAATTTTTGGAATTTTTCTAAAATAGTTGAATTTTTGGTGAATTGTGAAATATAGTAATTTATGCTATATATACATTATATGTCAAATAAACTATTCATTGGGTCATCATTGATGTAATCACCATAATATAAATCTATACTTCTCTATTTAATGTATTTAATCATGAAATCATCACTATTTATTTTTTTTTGAGCCAAAATAATTAACTAATGAATAAAATAGTAAAAAAACAACCCACTGCTCCACTATAAATACCACCCTCACCACCTCTTCTCCTCACACCTATTAAGCCTTGAATATTTTCAAATTTCTAACTAATCCTATTTAAAATCCTATTACCCAGTTCCAAGAGGTTCTAATCTCAAAAAAAATACTAAAATCAATTTTCCTAAGGAATTTCTGAAGGAGAAGAATTCAAGAGGTAAAATCCTCTATCACTTTATTTTATTTTCACTTTCTTGTATTTTATTGTACTATTCTCACCTCATATGACTAAAAAAGTATGATATCTATAGTATCTTATATATACTTGAATTTTATTTTTTCAATGTAAAATCCACCATCAAGTCTCTTCTCCTCTTTCTTTTATTCAAAAAATGAAAACATCGTCCGTGAGGTGCCAATTTACTGCCTTTGTGGACAACATGTTTTAATTTTTTAATTATGCCTTAAATTATGGTCATAAAACCATTTTTATGGTTAAAAAATTTATAATATATTTATTAAATCTTATTTATTGTTCTATAACTAGTATATATACATAATATAAATTAATGAAACAAAACTAGTTTGCGATGATCAAAAAACCACCAAAATAATCTAAATGATTATCGCTAACGTCTTATCTAATGATTCAAAATCACCCCAAATAAAAAAATAAATTATATAACCATTTAATCCTTTTTATTTTCATTAATAACATATAATTTTAATTCTGGATAACTACTCCCATTTCACATGATCTTTTGTACATATATACAATGGAAAAAATCATGAAAACCAGGGAAAAGAACACTCTTGAACGATGAAATTAAATCTTATAACTCATAAAAAGGCCACAAATTAACATAATAAAATTATAATAAATCAAATACATGTTAAATAGGTTCTTAAATAATTTTTTAATGAATCTAATTTCATTGTTGAGGATGTTAAGTACAACTGCAGAACACTTTTGGACATATGGTAAGGGTTTTCTCATCTCCCTTTTATTTCTATGAGATATATCTTATTTACCACTATTTATCATGTGTGGTGTATGTATACTTACCATTGATGTATAATATCATGAATCCATTTATCTTCATGGTATTCAATGTCTTATTTTATGATCATTTATTTTTTTGGGGTATACGGTTCGACTGTTTTCAAAGTGGTAAGGGATTCTGCCCAAACTTCCATTTTTTCCTTTAGGTTACTGTTTCTCTCTCTTTACCCCAATGTAATTATTAATTATTTTTATATAATTATTCTAAATTATTTTCATATGTTCCAAAATCATGTATCTATACCATTTCATATTTCTTTGATGGGGAAATACATGTTTTATAAGGTTCCCTTTTCAATTCCTCCTGATAAGCAAGCCTGATTAAGGGGTATATTCCAATTTCTTACCAATTTTCAAGAACACTCCATAATATATTATAAGGCATAAATATTTTTCTAAAATTAGTATTTTTATCATGAAAAACTATTTAAGTTATTTTTTGGTTTTATGCAAACAATTTAGATTTTTCCACTTTAAAGACCCTTATATTTTCTCTAAAACTACACTAAAGTGGATCATTTATCAAGACTCTTTTTAACTATTTTAAATTCAGTTGGATATAATTTATTACTTAAATATTTATTTTTCATTACCTTTTATTTTATTTTATATTCATTTTTACAATTTTATTTTATGAAAAATACAAATTATTTTCCAAAATAACTCTTCTTTTTAAAGTAAAAGGGTGTTTCTCTTAAGAATCTATCAATGATTTATTAGAGTATTTTCATCTATGATTATGATTCAAATATTTCAAATTTGTATTTTAAACTATGATTTATTTTTTTTTAAAAATTGATTATTCAACATATGAGGAATTCATTGGACTTAGTAAGTGATGGGTGGGGCCTGTTATAGCCCCTCGATGCATCGGTAGGTCTCATGAGACAAACTTGGATGGGTTTTTACCCATTTATGTATGGTGTCTTGGTTTAAGCCTTAAAAACATGTTTACAATGTCTAGAATTATTTATTCCTTCATTACGATACTAGAATTTGATAGTCCATGTGAGTATCCAACTCGTAGAATATCCACAGTTAAGTTTCTTTATCATGTGATTATTTAGGGTAATTTTTAATCAACTTTTATTCTTGCCATATTATGCTAAATATTGTGTTTTAATGGAATGTGTTTTTAGTTATTCTCCATGCCTTATTGTTTATGTTTATTTACAATAGCTTCTATTTTATTTCTTACCCTTAATTAACATATTATATCACCCCTTTATTATGTTTTATTTTCACCAGGATGCGAACATGTATATTATGAATGACTTGTAGTGATAATCTAGGAGTTTATGGGTGTTTAGAATGGAGTTCCAATATTGTATTTACTTTCAAGTTTTATTTTAAAAATTATGTTTTTATATGGTTTTACAATACTAATAAACTATTTGGTCCTTTGAGATGAAAACACTTGTTCATAGTACCATTTTAATAATGTAAGGCATTAGATCCAGGCTATTGGGGTCGAGGTATTTACACTATCTATAACATCCCATTATTATTTTTCCAGTTACTCCTTGAAACTTATTTGATCATTCTTTGGTTGTGGTTTTTATCGAGTTATTTGGGTGGAATTTTGAAATTTTTGGTGGGTTTCTAGGCTGTACAGAGTTGGCACATGGTTTTCACAAATAGTTCTCCCCTCCAGTGAAAACCGTGAAACCCTTAATAATGGGATTTTGTATGGTTGGTCAATGGTTTGAAAAAACATGATCCTTTCTAGTAGAAACTGAATGCCTTGGATAATGATTCCATAGGGGGTGTAAGGTTTTGGAGCATGGTTTGTCTAACTATGAGACCCTCTGAAGCTAACCATGAGTGCATGTTTCTTTTTTTTTTTCTAAAAAATATTTTTAAGTTTCCTAAATCCCTATTTATGATCTCAAAACCCCTCACTCGAGCCTATCTTGAATTCCAAGGCTAGGAAGGCTTCCTAGAGGAAATTTTTTCTCCTCCAAACCACTCCTTTGATGAATCAAAGTACTGGTGGATGATCTGATCCCTCTTCAGTAAGCATATCTACTACTATTCAATCTCTCCCAATATCTCCTTCCTTTCTCCTTAGGGTTTGATAGATCATCACATATTTGATAGATCTAAACTCCAATTGAATGGATATTGATTATAGGATTTATTTATTGGTCCCCATCACCTTCGTTCTACATTGGAATTCCCCTCTATGGGTGTTGTGTGTTTTGATGCTATGATTAAAGGTGAATGGTTCTGTTTGATATTTTTCATATAAATAAACCATGATTTGCATGATTTTTTTAATTATATTTCAATTGATTTATAAAAACCAATTTTATGTGAATTGGAATTTTATATGGTACATATTTTTGGAAAACCCTTTATTCTAATGGAATTGAAATTTGGAAAATATTTTAAAATTGATGTAATTAATGAATTGATTTGAGAATTGTTTGAGAAAAAACAGATTAAATTAAAATGATAAAAACCTACGAATGTTTTTGTGTTTAAAATACATAAAATGATGAAAAAATATGTTTTTTTGAAATTGAATTGGCATATTGAAATTTAAAATTGGAAATATAATTTTGAATGATGATTTGATTTGAAATGAGAGGGTTTTATCTTTTTTTATTGATTGATTGAGCACATGAACGACTAGGTAGTTAGTGGGTTATTTGAGATAAGAATTCTAGGAAGATACTTCCATGGAAATATATTGATGATGAAAACTCTAAAAAAACATAGTTTGGAAGATCTTATCCCTAATGAGATGTTGATGAGTCCTATTTGGTCTAAGCCTAAGGGATGTGTGTACACATAATTTCCATGATCACTGATATGAGATGTGATAATAACTAGAAACTATAATACTGTAGGTAAGATGACCATGGTGCTTGTTGTGATTGTTTTGATATATATATTCCATTTTTTATGGAACTTATTTCTTTATGAAAATTTATTTATATAAATTATTTTATATAAAATGTTTATTTAGGCCATGTTTGAAATTTTTTCTATCATTTTGAAATGAATTCATGATTTTTTAAATTAGAAAAGGTATTTCCATGCCCTGTTTTATTAAAATTGAAATCATTATTTGTTTTATTTTTATGGAATATGTTATGGAACACCTGGTGAGAACCTATTGGAATTTATAGATCACACCCTACCTTTTCTTTCAGGTGGTTGTTGATTTCCTTCTTCTAAGTCCGAGAAAAGGGAAAACACCTCTTGGAAGAGGTGGGTGTTCTTGATTATTTGGGCTTGGGGTGATGTCTCCTTTAGAATTTTTGAGTTTATCTTGATAGTTGTTGAGTGCCATGATGATGTTTTTTTGGGGTTTTATTATACCTATTCGGGTTCTGGTACTTTCTCCCTATATAGTTTTTATAAATACAACTTTTATGTTTTATCATTCACTATTTTGTGTCGTATTTATTTACTCTTTTATCTTGTATGATGCTAGGTGCTAGTTGCCTACCTGTGGGTATCAAGAATTCCCTTTGGTCCATGTTAGTTCTAGCTCTAGTATCAGGGTACCAAAATATCCAATCATATTTTTGACATAGTGGTATCAAAGGTGCAGGTTAATCATGTTTCCTTACTGTCAATATGTAGTTTGGAATATATTTTTGGGATGTAGGAGGTAGTTACAAATGAGTTCTTGGAAAGATGTCATCATAATGAGCCTTAAATCACTAGGGGTGGTCTGGAAAAGTCATATTAAGGAATAATTTGATCTAGTTCTATTCTTTTCCCTACTTTTGATTTGTATAGGATAAAATCCAAATCCATTTTTCTTATCTGATGGGATTGATATTTCCATTTCTCCTATTTGAGTTGTTGATCTGAGTAACCTTATGGTGTCTTCAATTTTGTCTATGGACATTGTGTTGCATCATGCCCCTAATAATACATGAAAGTAGGCCTTAGGAGGAAGTTGAGTGAACCACAATGAGAGGATCCACCCATAGACTAGAATCTCATTCATATTATTATGCATGTTTTCCAAGATCTAGGATAAGAACTTGCAACCATTCCCGTTCAGGCTCCCGTTGTGGAACCTCAGAGGGATGAATCTCAGAATCATGCTCAGGAGTTATTTATTTAGAATCTATCATTATTTCAAGGCTCAAATGACCCTCAATAGGCTGAGGATTCGTTGAGGATGATCGATCTTCTTTTTGAATTCTTGGAAGTTCTTGATTAAATTAAATAAAAATGCACCACATTCAAGCTAGATGGACATAGAAGGATATGGTGGGATTCAATGGTTACATAGAAGAATATAAAGGGTTTATAGTGAAATGAATTTAGTGTTATTTTTTCTGAATAGTTCCATGCAAAGTCTATGGTGTTGGATAAGGATATGGAGTTTTTTAAACTTGAGCAGGATGAAAGGACCATGGAGGAGTATGGAAATCACTTTTCTGAGCTTGTGCAGTTTGCACCTAAGTTTATACCAAATGAGAATATGAATACTCTATGGTTAAATATTAAACTTCAATATGATATTCATTATTAGGTTTTCATACTAAATATTTCTTCATATGCTAACCTGAATGATAACGAGTTTATGGTTATGATTGACCTGATTGGTAAGTTAGGGTTTATGGGAGTTTCTTCTCCTCCCAATAATTGTTCTGTGAGTTCCCATAAAGGTAAGAGAAATATTGATGAGTATCATGGTAGTTCTCAATAGAAAGTGTCCTTCAGACCTCCTATAGTACATAATAGAGGACCATTGAATTACTTCCAATGTGGCAATCCTAGGCACTCAAAAGAGGTTTAAATTGAGGGTCACATGATCTCCATTTCATGGGGAAACTCAGGTTACCTACAAAAGTTATATTATATGTTTTATACCCAAAATAGTAGAACTAGATCATCATCACCCAAAATTAATTTGGTGCGATCAGATTCTTCACCAACAAAGGGGTTTTACCCACATGAATTCGGAATGAAGCTTCTGCAAATAGTGGAAGCATCTCCAGAGGAAGCAGATACAGGTCCAATTATTGTGAGAGGTACCATCACTATACCTTCTTCTATGGTGATTGATTTATTTGATATTGGAACATCTCATTCATTTATATCACCTCGTATTGTAATATTTATTAATTTTCATATGGATATTTTTTCTTATGTGGTGGATATTAGTATATCCCTTAGAATGAAGAGAGAAAATGGTCTCTATTGTCCTTATTGTGTTTTATATTTACCAGAGATTGAGATTACCTTGAATTTTATGGTTCTCAATAAGAAACCTCTCAATGTCATTTTTGGGATGGATTAGCTCATTTATAATAAATTTCAAATTGTTTTTTATCGTCGACGGGTCTACTTTACTATACCCGATAGGGTAAGACGTATCTTTTAGGGACAATGGGATCTGAGGTCAAGTAGAGATGGACCTTATTATCTATATTTGGGGAAAGTAATATTAGTGATTTCTTGTGATCTAGAGCGGGAGTCTTTGAGTGATTATCTTGTTACAGTTGTTATTAAGTTTCCTGAGGTATTTCCTTCTAATTTTACTAGGATTCCACGGTAGAGTTTTCTATTGATTTAGTGCCTGGTACTTATCCAATATCTATACCTTCTTTCCGAATGACACCAACTGAAATGAAAGAGTTGAAGAGTTAGTTGCATGATCTATTAGATAATGGATTTATATGCTAAAGTGTGTCACCTTGGGTGGAACCTATTTTATTTTTTAAGAAAGATGATGGAACACTTCTGTGTTCTATTGATTACTTGAAACTCAACCAAGTTATGGTAAAGAACAAGCATCTGTTTCCATAGATTGATGATTTGTATGAATAGTTTAAAGGGTAGTAGTGGATTTCAATGATTTATCTTTGATCAGGTTAGTACCCATTGAGAATAAAAAAATTTGACATTCATCACCTTTTAGAGTAGGTATGGACACTATGAGTATCTATTCATGCCATTTGGTCTAACCAAAGATCCATCAGTCTTTATTTATTTGTTGAATATGATTTTCCATGAGTATCTTAATACATTAATAGTGGTATTTTTGGATTACATACTGATTTAATCTCAGTACCAGGAGGATCATGTGTTCCATATAAGAATAGTTCTAAAATTATTGATAAATCTCCCACTGTATACCAAGCAATAAAAATGTAATTTATGGATCTAGGAGGTGAATTTATTGGGACATATAACCTCATAAAATGGTATCTTAGTTGATCCTAAAGAGGCGATAACTGTTATAAAATGATATAAACTGGATAATGTTTTCTATATTAGAAGCTTCCAGGTTTAACAGAGTATTATCATCGATTCATAAAGAATTTCTCAAATTTTCCTCCTCCTATGAGTATTATCACTTGGAAAGGGGTGATGTTTATTTTGGGATGATAAATGTTAGAGTTATTTTTTTGATTTTAAATTTATTTTTACTTATACCCTAGTGTTTACACTTACAAAGGTTGGGCAAGGCTATGTGGTCTTCTATGATGCATCAGGTTCAATTTTGGGCTGTGTTCTTTAGTAGGGTGATCACATGGTATCATATGGATCTTGGTAGCTTAGGCCACAGGAGAATAATTATCTAAACCATGAACTTGAACTTGAAGCTGTGATGCATTCAATTAATATTTGATGGCAGTACCTTTTTAGATAAAGGTTTATCATGTATTCCAACCACATGATCTTGATTTATATCTTCTCTAAAAATTATTTGAATCTATCTTAGAGGAATTGGGTGGAGTACCTAAAATATTTTGATTTTGAAATAACCTATACCTTAAGGAAAGGGAATGTCATTAATGATGCATTGAGTAGGAAAATTCCCACCAGGTCATTAATGAATCCTCGAAAGAGTGGAACTTGATGGATCTTTTTTCACTGTTTCACATAGGATGCTTGGAAACAGGAGATGAGGTTGTCTTGGTGAGTGTTCAGTTGGTATCAAATCTTCTTGAGATGATTTTTCAGGAACAACAACTATATGATGAGTTTCATATCATTATGATATCTCTTTATAGTGGGGTGATCATTACTGAGTGTTTTTTATCCACTGAGGGTATTCTATGTTTTTAGAATCATTTTTTTGTACTATTATCTTTGAGAAAAGACGTGATTGGGGATTTCCATAATTCCGAATGACTATGCAACCATAAACCAAAAAGATTTCCCATAAAATTTAGTGTTAATTCTGGTGGATAAGTATTAGATGAGACATTACTGATTTTGTTTCTCATTTTTATACTTGACAACAAGTCTAGTTCGAGCATCAAATACCTTTACGTTTACTTTAGCCAGTTCTTGTGCCAACTTGGAAGTGGTAAGAGATCTCTATGGAATTTGTGGTTGGGCTTTCACATAACCATCAAAAGAATAATGTGATATGTGTATTTATTGATAGGATAAATAAATTTGATCAGTTTATAATAATTTATGATATGACCAAAGTTTAAGAGTTGGGAAATCCTTATGTGAAAGAGATTGTTCATTTTCATAGAGTTCCATCTTTTACAGTCTCTGATATAGATCCACATTTTACCTTTTATTTTGGAAAGGCCTTTAAGAGGTAGTGGGATCTCATATTCATTTGAGTATGATATACCATCCATAGATGGATGGACAAACAGATAGGAATATATATATTTTTGAGGACATGTTTCATGCCTACGTCGTCAATTTTGGTGGAGCTTGGGATGAACATTTCAGAATAATTGAGTTTGATTTTAACAATAGTTATCAGTGCATGATCAGAATGGATGATTTTATGGCCTTGTATATCCTGCCTTATAAATCTCCATTGTATTGGTTAGAGATTAGAGAAACATCCTTGGTTGGACAAAGTTTGTTCCAAGATACAACAGAAAAGATTTAGTTGATTCATCAAGTAATTTAATGGAATAAACCTAGAACAAATATTATGCAGGTCATCATTGAAGACCATTAGATTTTTCAGATAGATATTAGATGTTCTTAAATATTTCTCCTCATTTAGTCCATCGATGACTTGGGAGGAAAGGGAATCTTTCTTCTCATTTTGTGGGACATTTTAAGATTTTTGAGTAAGTGGGGAAATCATCTTACCATTTAGAACATCCACCACTGTTGATGTTGATAAATAATTCGTTCCATGTATCTCAACTATAAAAGTATCATTACGACCCATATCATGTCTTGATCTAGGAGGAACTTGATGTTAAGAATAAATTATATGAGACTAAGATTCTAGTTAGGATTATTGATTCCGAGAAATAGGTACTCCATCATAGGATGATACCTTTGGTATTTATGCTATGGAATCAATGTTTTGATTCTTACAAGAATTGGGAGCTTGAGGCACTAATAAGAGAGTAGTGAACACATCTCTTTGATATGGAAACTTCTTAATAGGATTTGTGGGGACAAAAATTTTCTATGGTATAGAGGTTGTAACATCTTGTTAATTATTTTAAATTAATCCTCAAACCTTATTTTGATCATTCATTTGTTAAGGTTTGTCTTGGGTTTTTTAGGTGGAATTTTGAATTTTTTGGAGGGTTTATGGGTTATGGACGATTGGTACACAATTTTCCCAAACTGTGTGCCTATTTAGTGAAAACTATGAAACCCTAGACAATGGAGGTTTGCATAGTTGGTGTATGGTTTGAAAAAAATTCTCACCTACAAAGTAGAAACCATGGACCTTGGATAGTGAGTGGAGAGGAGGTGCACAATTAGGGTGAATAATTTTTCTAATTTTGTATCTCTCTATAGCTAACCATGAATGCAGTTTCTTTTATTCTGAAAATTATTGTAAAATTTCCCAAAACCCCATTTAAGATCTTGAAACCCCTCAATTGTAACACCCTGAGCTTCCACAATACGCTTCTCATTCAATAATGCAATAGCTTGCATTGTACGCAACTTTGAGTTCTAAAACACCGCAACTAATCATAGTAGCCGTTATGAATAGTAATAACCACTTTTTAAAATTATAGAAATTTTATATTTCAAAATGGACTTCATTTTTGTATTTGTAATATCGAAATTATCCAAATTTGAATTTTTTGTAATTTTCTGAGAACTTCCAATTTTTTATGAATAGTGAAAAATACTTAAAAACAACTTTTTTAAACAAAATAATTTATAGTGATAAATTATACTATTTAGTGGTTTTAAAGTATAATTAGAATATATTTTTACCATTTTGTCCAATGGTGGTCATTAGAATTAATTTAACATTGAAATTGGACATAAACAATTGCCAATCTTTTGATATAAATTGTTTCTTAAAAACACGCTATTTGTTGTGACAGCGGGAATTAATTATAAAATTAATTAATGCAACTTATATGTTTGTAATTTTGTAAAATATACATCATTTTTGAATTCGGAATATCAATTATAGCTTAGGGTGAAATTTTGGCCTTATTCTAAAAAACTTCAATTTTTGATGAATAGTGAAACCACTAAGTGGTTGTTAAAAACTGATTTTTTCGTTAAAATGAAATATTACCACTTCTGTGATTTGATTTTCAAAAATCCGACATACATGGTTGTAATTAAGAAGTAGAATGTGGTTCAATGAGATTAAAATAATTTTTGGTGAATAGTAACTTTTAAGTTCTTAATCGCGATTAGAGGTAATTAGTGTAGTTTAAGGTAAAAATAATGTTTTAATAATATGAGATGAGCTTTACACTTGTCCTACTACTATTGGATGAGTCATGTCCGACCAAGACAACCCATGGGTCAAGTTGGGGACCCCATGGAGCCACTTTGGTTGGAAAATGACATTAATATATATTTATTTAATGTTAAAATTAAATTGACACAAACATGAGTTGTTTTACTAAAACAGACTTTAAGTGGGGTTAAACAAGTCCAAATTTTGACTATAAATATTAATTAGAAAGATAAAAAGATTTCCTACATCATAGTATTTTTTTTATAATTTTTAGACATTAAATAAATTAAATTATTTATGACATCATTATGATGCAGCGATGACCTCATTATTTAACGATTTTAATAAAATGAAAAGATAATGTAAACTCCAAGGCTTACACTTGTCCAAAGACTATTTTATGGGTAGATTTAGAACCCTTATCACCTTAGCCACGAATTATATAAGTGTGGGACCTTTAGAATCCGAAAATCATTGTGTAATAATGTAACATTTCAATCTTTCCAAAAGATCCCCTCCTCTCCACTTATAAAAGGCCCCCACCTCTCCCACCTTATTCACACCTTCAAGCCATTTGGCTCGGACAACCTCTGCCAAAATACTCTCCTAACTTACCCCTATTACTCCTAGAAGCCTCACTTTGGGCAGAACTCTTCTCAAGGAAGCCTTTGTCTCAAATCAAAAAGAGTTACCCGATTTTGAGGTAATGTCTTCTCTAATGTTGTTTTGTTTTATTTTTCTTCTCCAACCCCCCTAAACTCTTTTTATTCATTTATTTTGTAACAAAACCAGTATCCTAAATATACTAGGATGTTGTTATAATAAGGATTCGAGCTACACTTACACACACCTACATCTAATGGTTAAAGAACATACGGTTTCTGTGGATGGCGAATTTCTGCCTCACGAAACGATGATTGTTCAACACTCATATAACACCTTAAAAGGTGTCCATTAAGATGTAACTATATTTATATATGATATATAATGTGTTTATGTTTTACTTATTCTTCTGTATTTCTCATTTATGGCATACTTTATGATTTCCATTATGGGTAAAACACGATAATTTGATTTTAGGAAGTGCGGACTACTGCCCCCTCAAAGTGATTTGAATCGTTAATGCCATATGTGGAATGTATAAAGGATGGAGTAAATAGTATTATACACTATATTATACTGGAATTATATTATACATTTATATCATTATGATTTCATTCCATTAAATATGAAATTGAAATGAAAGTAGCGTTCATGCGTACGTACGGCTTACCGTCTCCATGAACGGTGCATTTCATTTCTTACCTCTAAATGTTACGTAATATTATAAATGAATGTATATACTGGATATATAAGATATATATGACATCTAAATCATGAATATAATTCTGGAGATAATGGATATTCTACCACATAAACAACTTGTAATTATAAGAAGTTTATTGTTGACTCAAGTACCAAAGATCGACAAAACGACTGTTATTAACTTAAATAATTACATAATGTTAATATCATTGTAATAAGTGATATAAAAAGGATAATGAAATTGAAAATGGTTATTAATAAGGTATATATTAACTCTAGTTTATTATTCAGGAGGTTAAAGAACAGTTGAGTCAAGTCAGACACGAGGTAAGGGAACTTCTTAACCCAATTTCTATTCTTTGGGTTAATCTCCTATTTTCAAATTATGTCATGATATTATTATGTCCTATTTTGTATTTTTACTTCCTTTATGTGTACCTATAGTGAATACACATAATAGATCTATTTTATTTTAAAAATGATCTTTTTAAGGACTTCGTCTCAATCACCATCCATTGAGACATATTTTGTTTTATACACAAATTTCTTTTATATGGTGTATAAACCCCTTTGACTTTTACGTTTATTCAAAAGGAATCTTTTTTTATACGAAGCGTTTTACTAAACGACAAAAAGGAATGTTTTCTTGCCGTACGTATGCGGCGACAACGACTTCTCTGCCGCCGTGACTATTATTTGATTTTCGGCTTCCTCTATAAGCCGTAACTTTTTTTTAATGAAAAATAAATACAAAGTTTTAACTTTCTTGTATTTTGGTATTGAAAATGGTTTTGAAAGTGTTTTTATTATATCAATGTGTTGTATTGATATCTTGTGATTGAAATGTGGAAATTTTATGTTTCCTTTATGCATGTTTTATGTGATACGATTATGTTATGGTTTATGATATGTTTAAACCTGTTCATATGAGGAATGCATTGGAATTAATAAGTGACGGGTGGAGCCCGCTATAGCTCCTCGATGCATTGGTAGGTCTCATGAGACAAACTAGTGTCTTGGCACGAGGCCTTGACAAAATCTTATTTGTGGTCTTGGCACGAGGCCTTGGCTACGTGGTTATGATAGTCTGGCATTATGCATTCCATCATTATGAAAGTGGTTATTGATATTGCATGTGATTATTCGACCAGTAGAATATCCATGTGAATAAGTAAATGACATTATCTCATTTTACTTTTTCCATATTATGTTGAAGTTCATGTTTAAAAGGCTTTTGTTTTAGTTATACATTGCCTTAAATGTTAATTTTTATTTATGAAAGCTTCCACAATATTGTTATCCTTACTGAGCATCTGAGCTCACCCCTTTCAATGTTTTAATATTTTCCAGGATGTGAAGAAGTATTTTATGAATGACCTACAGGGATAGTTTGAAGAGGATAGAAGTGTGGACTTTGGAGACTATGTTATTATAGTTTTTCACTTTGTGATGTAATGTAACATTTATGAATGTATCTAGTGTTTCCAAGGCTACTAAACTAATCGGTCTTTCGATACTTGATCTTTTGTGATCATGCCAATGTTACGAAGTAATGCACCGACTCTGGGTAGCTGGGGTCGGGGCGTTACATCAATCGACCTTATATCCAATTTCGGGGTTGATATGGATCCATAGATTCAATTTTGGATCCTCCAAACCTCTCCTTTGATGAATTGAGGCACTGGTAGAAGATCTGATCCCTATCTGGTAAGCGGATCTCCAATCATCAAATATCTCACGATCTATACTCCCTTAATCATTAGAGTTTTATAGATCATCATGAATTTGATCGATCTAAACTATGTTTAAATGTATCTTGATTCTTGGTTTGATATCATGGTCTCCGTCACCTTCATTATTCTTTGGCGTTCCCCACTGTGGGTGTTGTGCATTTTGATTCCGTGATTAAAGGTGAGTGGTTTTGTTTGAGATTTTACATATAATTAAATTGTGATTTGAGATATTTTTTTGAATTAGATTTCAATCAAATTATGAAAATCTAATTGGATGTGAATTGGAATTGGAATTTTATATGGTATGTATTTTGGGAAAACCCAAAATTCCAATGGAATTATAGTTTTGGGCATATTTTAAAATTAATAGAATTGATGAATTGATTTGATATTTTTTTGGGAAAAATGGATTAAATTGAAATGATAAAAACATATTATTGTTTTTTATTTAAAGGAAATGAAATAATGAAAAAACATGTTTTGGTTTTGAAATTGGATTGGTATATTGAAACTGAAAATTCCTAAATTAAATTATGAATGATGATTTGATTTAAAATTAGGTTATTTTCCCTTTTTATATAGATTGATTGAGCACATGAAAGCCTGATTAGTTAGTGGGTTATTTAGGACAAGCACACTAAGACAATAATTACTTGGAAATGGATTGACTATGGAAATTCAAACAAAAACCTAGTTAGGTAGTTCTTATCCTCGATGGGATGTGGATGATTCCTATTCAGCCCAAGCATTATAGATATGTGTACACATACTTTCCATCATTACTGATATGAGGTGTGTGAGGATCCTATAACTAGAAAATATAGTACCATAGGGAAGATTAAAATTGTGCTTGTTGTGATTTTTTGATTGATATATATATATATATATATATATATTGTATTGTTTATGGAACGATTTTCTTCATGCCAGTTGATTTATGTAAACTATTTTAATTCCTAAACCTGGAACTTTATCCTATACTCAAACAAAGTTATGTTAGAATATGCACTCCTAATCAATTATTCACAAGAGGATTCTGATAATATTTCTGAGAGACTTATACTTGTGGAAAACAATAAATAGTGGATAAAGTGGATCAATAAAAATGACCATATTCTGGTAAGAGGTTTTAATGTAAGAACAATTACACTGGATAAGTATATCCAAACATTGGACAAGATGGGTCACTGGTTTAAAGATCTTATCAAAGATGATGTATCTATAGAGTACGTAGTCTTTACTAGAAATTATTTAAGGGGAACATGCCAAATAGGCTGAAATTATATTTTAATGGTTCAACCATCTCATATGGCACTAGATTATTGTATCCTATACTATTTAGGTTTTCACTTTTCCTTAAAAGTGTTTAAAAATAAAAAAGTAACTTTCAGTCAGTAAAATCATGATTTGGTTTATTTTTATAGAATCTATTATGGAACACTTGGTGATACCGTACTAGGCTTTATAGCTCACACTCTACCTTTTTGTTTATGCATCTATAGATTTCCTTCTTCCAGGTCCAAGTAAAGGGAAAGAACCTCTTGAAGTAGGTGGATGTTCTTGATACTTTAGTCTTAGAGTGATGTCTCCTTTGGGTTTTTTGAGTTTATCCTTTTAATTTTTGAGTACTTTGATGTTGTACTATTTTGGATTTTTGTTATACCAGTTTGGGTACTTTCACCTTGTGGAGTTTTGATCATACTGACTTTTATCTTTTATCTTTCATTATTTTGTGGAAAACTCATTCCCTATTTTTTCTTTTATGATTCTAGTTGTTAGTCACCAACCCATAGGGATAGGGAATTCCCATCGAGCCATGCCATTTTTGGCTTGGGTATTTGGGAACCAGGTTATCTAGGCTGGTTCGTGACACTATCTTCTAAAATAAATTTATCACATAAATATTTCATACCCAATATTCATATTTCTTAAAAAATTTACTAAACATGAATATTAAAGTAATTAAAAAATAAATAAAAAATTTATTTATTTTAAAAATCATTTGATACAAATACTAACATTTCATATTTATTTTACACTTGAAAAATATCTTTTTATGAAGTCTATCACAAATTAATTATAAAAAAATAAAAAAATAAAATACAATTCATAATTTAATTTTATCTTTAAAATAAATAAATTAATAGTTTATTTTTAATGATAAACAATTATAAATATTTCATATTTAATAAAGGAATGAAAAATATCATTTTTCAATGCCTAATATTTATCATTTATAAAAAATTTATAAAACATAATAAAAAATTTCAATTTTTTTAAAACTACTTAAGGACCACCAAAACTAGAACCATTCCATGGTCCTTAAGCTAGTGGTAAATTTATATTGAATCAAGTCATTCTGAATCTATCCATGGTTAAATGTGAAATGCCCAGATCCCATGCCATGGATCTACACTGGTGGGTGTTTTTAGATTTTTGGTGTAATCCTGTTAAGGTGTACCATAATCAAAACCATGGGGAAGCCTTAATATGATGTATAACATGGTGCATAAAAAATTTCCTATGATGAATCACCATTCTATGAACTATTATATTGTTATAGGGATGTGTCCATTTTTATTATCAACATAGAGACACCCTAAGGAACCCCATGCCGATGTGACTATATATTTTCTTTTAAAACCATGAATTGAACACATTATTCCTTGAATAAGATTTCTTTGATACCAACAATGGGTTTCATTTTATAATATTGTGATCATATATAGAGGAAGAATACCCAAAAAAAATGAATCTATATCCAATAATCAAATGTGCATTTTTTTTGAAAAATATTGTATACTAAAATGCATATAGTGTACCTATAATTACAGAGTTGTGGCCTCTATATTTTTATTAGATGAAGTATGTATTATGATGATCATTGGAGAATAAAACAAATTATTCAAGTATTCAAGGATATTTTACTAGTCTATAGATCCAAATTCATGATAAGAGAATCATATACTCATCAAAGTGGTGCTATAAATTTACAAAAATATAAATGGATGTATTGGGGGAGGATATTTTGGCCAATATTTCAATTTAATTGGACACACAAACATGAAGAATGAAACACCCTTAAATTTCCAATCATAACATGTTTCATCAAATGAGATGCGTTGGTCAATTTCAACATATTGACTTATATTATATCCCATTGTAAAAATTCATTGAACTGCTTTAATAAATGTAAAATTAACCTTAAATCCATTCATAATTGAATTATAACTAATATGAAACAAAGAAAGATTGAACATGGTGGAAGCATGTATCACATGAATAAAAAAGGATGGAGTAGCATACATGGTATACATAAAAATGGATATTTACTAGAACTTCCTCATGAAATACCAAAATTTAGTGGTTCTAATTTTAGTGAATATCCTTTTAAAAGGACATGATTAGTTTTTTGAAACATTACTTGAAGATAGTTTTTCTATGACATTGTAATTTTTCCCCATGACATAAGTAATGATCTTGGAAAACATTAATCGACTAGAATTCAGAATAAGGAATGAGACCTTCTCTACTAATAATTGATTAATAATTTATGAAAGTAAAGGTTATTGTTTCCATTTTTGGAAAACCCCTTTTTGAAAATACTTAAGAAAATGGGTCATAAAATGATATCATTTTTTTTTGAATTATCATATTGGAATTATTTCTACATCAGTGATTTTATTGATGTGATGCATATAGAAAATAAAATAAGTTATAGTGTCATTAGAGATTTACTCAATTCCCATAATATAGAAAAAATGAAATTAATGTTAGGTTGGATATGATTTATATGGGGATAAAGGAAGGGTTGAGAATAGTGAAGGGTTAAAGGTGGACTTGTTTTCCTCCAACAACTCACACACTTTATAAAAAATAGATATTTCAGTTTTATAACTTCCTTAATATTATAATGATTCTAGAGGATAATTCATAAAATATCAATAATATAATTTTAATAATTGATTTGAAGTTAAAGGGATTAAAATCACATGACATCCATGTTTTTTTATATCAAAGTTACTTTTTTATTATGAAGAAAACAAACCGAACAAACAAACAAACATACAATCACTTGGTTTAATATAGCCAATAATTTTATAGACATGACCAATACATAGTAAATTTATAGACGTGACCAAGTTTACAACTATGGAAAACAATTTTTGGTCTTATTATGTGAATTGGAGATGTTTTCCACCATAATTCTTTGATATAATGGGTCACTTGGTTTAATATAGCCAACAATATGGACCCATAAATTATATATGGATGTAACCAATTGAATGGTTTATAAATATTTTGAAAGGGAAATATAAGAATAAAGTTTTTTGAGAAGGTTGTATTGTAGATAGATATATTTTTTGAGGAATCCATTGAATTTCAGTACTAACGACCCACCTAATGTGGATAAAATTGGTCTCCCAAAATCAAATTATAATGGGTAAATTATGGGTTAAGGAACTTATAGAAGATATATTGTCACAATTACCATTACAGATAAATATGAGGCTCAAATTTACATTTTAAATAATTTTAAGGATGCTACACTATATGTTAAAACTCTAAGTTTAGTTCTTAGGGATTTTAATCTGTATAGGGATGAAAGATGGATATCGAATACACACAATAAATATTTTATGGGATGGTTTCAAGACTATATTTTTATGGGATATCTATAAATGTGAATTGAGGACATAAATGGATAACTAGAGGGACAAGTGTACATATAATATCTTACAATGGTCATGTAATTAACAATTATATGTTTTATATAATAAAATAGGATGAACATAGTATGATGTAAAATAGAGGAGTTAATCTTATGGATGAAGAAATGTATATACCTAGTAAAAAGGATAGAAATCTAATTTACTTGAATATATCATACATTGGCATCATCAAAAAAATATGCGAGTTATATTTTAAAACATTCTAAGTGCGGAGTTTTCTATTTAAATGGGTTGATAATAGTACTGTAGTGAAAATAAATAATTTGTGATTTGTGATTGTTTATTTTAGTAAGGTCTAATAAAATTATTAACCATTAATAATGGAATCCGACTTAATACTTTTATTTAATACCTTAGATTTTGAATACATAAATTGATTAGTTGTTCTGTTGTTGACTAAAACAATTTCAGGGATAAATGAAAATTCCATCGAGGTTGACACTTTCATTAGAACATCACAATCATTTTTTGCTAGTCCCAATGTAGATGATATTTTTTATATCATAGGGGACCACATTGAGGGTATTTTGATACTCTATAGAGGCTAAATCCCTTCAAATTTAAAATAAAAATCATTTAAAAAATATGTTATACGTTTCTGATTATTTTATATATATAAATATATAATGTGTTTCATAATAATATTACATGTTCACTACTATATTTATGAAATATAAATTAAATGTTTAACTAATTGTATAGATAATTTATTTTACACTTGTTGATGCTACAAATATCAAGAAGAATCATAGTGGTGATGTTAAATTTGAGAAAATTTTAGAAAGTGGACAACTCTCATGTGGTGAGAAATAAACTAAAGGTGAGATATTAGGAAAATTGATATGGTTAAAAAAATAAAGGAGTGGTGTAGTGAGACAATTTTATTAAAAGTTAATAAGTTGATAAGTAAAGGTAAATAAATTGTGGTTAGATGAAATGCATGTGGTAAATCTATTGACCCCAAAAGTCCATTTTCTTTAGATACATTGGGGTCAGTAGTATAATTCACAATAAAATTGATATAGATACATGTTTTTATATTAATGTAAATAATTTTAGAAGACATCATGGTAATATTATGATATAATTTATACATTTTTATGAAAAATAAAATAACAAAGTTCTGATTTACTCTTTATTATCCCTTTAATAATACTTTTATTTTAGAATATAGTAGAATTAAATTAATTATAATAGTCACCAGAAAGTATCATAGAGAATTTCAAGAACATTTTATAGTACATCATATTAGTGATACTAAAGTGAAAGTAAAACTCCATAACCCAAATATATAAAAACACACTATAAACCAAGCACTATAAGATTCTTTTATTGGACTTTAGAAGGATGAAACATTTATGGTACATTGTTATTGGTGTTATTTTATTTGAAATTAAGTTTATTAATTATTTTTATTCTGAATATTAATTTTATAATACAGAAAAGGAGTGCTAAAAATAAAAAATTTTCATTGAAACCACCACACATCTACTATAATGCAAGGATGGGGTATGCTTCATTTGAGAAAAAGGGTATGTATTTTAAATTTATAGTGAAACTTTTATGTGATATGAAAAAACAACATTATTATGTTCCTTTGTTTATATAGATAGTGATGAATCAAAATATCAACCCATATCAATCCCATGTCACATGTAATGAAAAGATTCCTGTGTAAATAAAAAGGGGAAAATAGTAGATATAAATCATAGAAAATATTGGAATAATGTGTACATGTGACATAACATATTTGTTTCCTTTAAATAAATATTATATAATAATAAATACTTAGTTTACTATATTTTTCATTTTTTTATGTATAAGAATATTCATCCACTACTGCCGGTGAAAAAATACTTTCAGTGGATTTGAATTATATAAAATAGTTTTATGTGAAGGTTTTAGAGTGTCACCATGAGAATAATTTATGATAAAAAGATATAGAAATTAAAAATTATAAAATGAAAAATACATTTTAAGAGATATATACTATAATAGAAAAAGTTAATAAGTAGGATTAGGTGATAAAGAAGCTTATTTGAAGCGGTCTATGAGAAGAATCAATATAGTATTGAAAACGATGAAAAGATCCACCCACGAGTTTTTGTCAATTCATTCCCCTCAAAGGCCTATATTACTTGAGCTAATAAATCTTTTCATAATAGTTTATGGTATATGTAAATAAAACAACTACTAATACCTTTCTTGTACTAAAATTATTTAGTATAAAATTGATTATGATTTATATCTATCAGTACCCAGTTATAGACTTATTGTGAGAGATATGATACACAGTATCCAAGGGGGTATTTAACAAAATAAAAACTTCCAAATGATAATTTTATAGTAGGTATTCATATAGATTACCAGACGAGCATTGATATACATGTTCCCCTTGATGATCTGTATGTTCACATGGTCAAACATACTGTTGGAAATTTCATAACATGATTTTTTAATATTTTAAAGAAACATGATTATAATGAGATATGAATTTTAAAATTTATTTTATATAAAAAACCTTTAAAAATTAAGGAAAAATGGTATTGACTAAGGTATGTTACTATAAAAGGAGAATAAATAGGGGAAACAAAATTTCAAGTAAATATAATTTAAAGTATAAACGAATAGATTGAAAGGACCTACTAAAGGTACCTTTACACAACCAATTTCACTAACTCATTTATTTATGTTACATGTTCATAAAGATAAAATATTCCAAAATATAAATATGGTCTACCTTGAATATTATTAAGAAAATGATGGATATTTCACTACTAAAATTATTTATCTTTAAAATGTAAATGAAATTATACAAAATGAATAGTCTGGATCCTTAGTCATGAATGTATACATGAGGTATATTTTCATAATTTTTTCTAACAATTGATATAATTTGTTCATTATAATTTATTACTATTAAGTTTTTCTATATAAGTATACATGCCACCAATATAATGGGAAAAACTTGAGAAGAAAAATTTGGAATCATTTTTCCTAATGTCATATATGTTCTTATGCCTCTTATGATTTGTGGGTGTGGGTAGGGTCATCTATACGACCAGGAATATAACCAAACACAATTTATATTATTTATGAGAGACACATAGGGGTAGTTTCTTGTGGGTAATGGTAGGTTATATATTGGGTGATTTTTTCTTTACATATTGCATGAAAAGTTTCCATTCATAGTAAATTTATGGTTCTTATGATGTGTTTATTTGATGTGGCTCATTGGGAACATGGTGGGCGTGACTTGGGTGGTCCTAAAGTGATGTCAATAACTGGTAATATGTGAGTGGTGAAGATAACTACCACAGAAGTTTATTGAGATTATATATATGTGTTATAGCCATATGTTATTTTTAATGATGATCATTGTGGGTCCAAGGTTGTTGTGGCTGTGTAAAAATAGAGAAGGGCCCATGAGGTGGTATTGATAACCAGATGATTGGTGATATCCTATATAGAAGATTGTCTTAGGGTGATAGAGTTTTCTATCCATCTTGAGGGATACATCATAAGTGGAAACGAGAATAGAAGAGTGATTATGTTCATATTTTAGGATCAAAATGCTCACTATATATCTGAAATATGTTTGGGATGATGGGTTGGGAATTGTAAAGGAAATATGGTGGTTGTATGTTGAATTGTTCATGGATAATGAGTTGTAATGTATAGAAGATGGTTATTAAATGTGGTTCTTTGATTACCCTTAATTAGTTTTTCATGGTTATATTGGTAATGGGTCTCTTGTTTATGGAACAAGGTTTGATGAATTGTTCTCCCTTGAGTTTTTTTCATAAAATGAGTCCATTATCTTACTCCAGAACTGGCCAAAGCTGGCAAAGTTGTAATGACCCAATGTTTTTAATGGAAATTCCCTTCTTATAAATATGCCATAAAATTACATAATAATGAACTACTAAGTGATAAGTGACCTTTAAACATAAGTTTGTCACTTCTGTGTTTGGAATTTTGAAAATCTGACATACACGGTTGTGTTCAAGATGTTTTTTGGAGTCTAATAAAACAAAAATAATTTTTGGTGAATAGTAACCTACCCTAATGAATAGTAACATACCCTTATGAATAGTGATACACCCTAATTAATATTAACCTCACCTATGGTGGTATAAAAATAATATTCATGTTGGAAGTATGATATACCTATAGTTTAGAATGAGTTAATGAATGTTTTAAAACTGGTTTTGATAAAAAAATATTATTTTAATTAAATATTAAAATAATAATAATTAGAAAAGTATTTTTGAAAAATGGACTTCATTTTTGGATTCTACATTTTGAAAAATAGCTAGGGTTAATTTTTTATATTTTTCCGAAATACTTGAATTTTTGATGAATAATAGAATCTGATAATTCACAATAAATGCTAAATAATGGATTAATTGAGTCATAAAAGATTTTATGATGATGTAATCCCACTTGGTTTGAATTAACATGACCCATTTACTACTCTTGGTCATGTAATACTTATTATTCTTTATCTTGTTAAGAAATAATAAATTAATGAATATAATATCATGAAATCCCTCCTCGCCTCCACTATAAAACCCCCTTCACTCCCTCTTCTCTCCACTCCTATCAAGCTCAAATACTTCTATAATTTCTACCCAAATCTCTCCCCAAGGTCCTCCCCCACGTCCAAAAGCTCTTAGCCTTCTCAAAATACCAAAACCTCTCCCCTCAAGAGGTTCTCAAAGGAGGAAGTCTCAAGAGGTAAATTCCTCTTCCCAAATTTCTTCTTTTCTTTTAAGTTCCTTTCTTTTTTATTTCTTTCCTAACCTACCCTCACCATTATAGTATGAAAAATCCAGTAAAATAAATGTACTATAATGTATTCATGCTAGTGTTATATTTCATTATATTCTCTCCTTTCCCTATCCATTTATTTGAAAGAAATGAAAGCACCGTTTGAGATGTGTTAATTTAGCACATTCAAGGACAACAGTTTATCAATTTCTTTTTTTATCTTTAGTTATGGTCATGAAACCATTTGTGTTATGGTTGAACCATATTATTATATATGTAATATATTCTATTTTTGGTTCTTTAATCCTTTGGTACAAATGGAATTAAGTTATAAATCAAAAACATTCTTTGTAATCAGACCCACCGAATAACAAAAACGGTTATCACCAAGGTTATATATGTAATAATTAAACTTCACTATAAGTAACCTAATTAAAAATAAAACTACGTAATATAATTTATATGAAATAAATAATGTAACTTCAATTATGGACAACCACTTCCATCTTGCATATAATCCAAACTTGAATATAAGTGAACCGATATTTTAAAGCCAAGTAAACAAACGATCCCGAACAATGAAATTTAACCTTATAACTAATAAAAAAAGATTTTAATAAAATAAAAAGGGTAATAATAAATAAATTAAATATATAATAGGCTCTGTAATTATTAATTAATAATCCTAATTTGTTTATTCATGCCATTAATAACGAGTGAAGAACACCACCAGATTTAAGGTAAGGGATCCTCTTCTTTTCTCTCTTAATCAAGATTGTCCTCTATACTATGACTTTTTATGTGTACTAGAAAATTATGGGGTATGTTTAAGAACATCCCACATAATTAATTATGGATTTATAAGTGATGATAAACCCCATTTCTCTCTCATCAATCCCTCTTGGTCACACCCGACACCATGCTGATAAAATCATAATGAATTCTACCCGAACCTTCGTTGTTCTTTCGGGTTGCCTTATATTTCTTTCAAAATGGTGTTACATTATCTATTTATGTGAGTATTATGAATTGTGGTTAGTTGTAAAATATTATTATATCAATAACCTTTCATAACATTCTTTCAGGGATATACATGATTTTGAAAGATTCTCTCCTTAGAACTTTCCAATAAGCAAACCTGTTTTAAGGGGACTTCCCGAATTTTACCCAAATTTGAAGTGCACTCTATCCTCTATTTTAGGATACCATTGTCTTTGTAAATTCAGTATTTTTATTATGAAAACCTTCTTGGTTCAATTCTGTTTTTATATAAAATAATGTCTTCTTTACTATTTTAGAAGCTCTATAGTATTTTCCATAAAACCGCACAAAAATGTTTTAATGCTAATATTTCTAAAATACATTTCTCATATGTTTTCACTTATGTTTGACACCAATTACCATGTTATATTCCTATTTTAACCTATTAACGTCCATGTATTTTCTAATTCTTTCCTTACATGGACACTTTCATGATACACCCATTGGTTATGATTTATTTCATGATTGTGGTACCCAATTCTTTCTGTGGGTACCCTTATGTTTATGTATGGTTGATTATGTATGATTATTTATGTGGAAATATTATTTATGTGTCAAGAATATTCATGAATATGTTGAGATGGGTGCACCCATATAGCGCTCCAATGCATTGGATAAGGTTAAGTCTCATGAGATGCGATGTGAAACGGGATTGGCGGTTAGCCTTGACCCGTACCAAAGATATGATTTATTATTCTGCCACATTTATATGATTACATGTTTATATGATCCCATGATTATATTAAATTATTTTATAAGTTTCATGCTTTGGATATCATTATGTCATTACTCCTAACTCATGTGCTTGATATGTATCCTTATGTTCATTCTTTTACTGAGATTTTTAGCTCATCCCTTTGTTCATGTGTTCCCCAGGGTACCCTATGTAGATGTAAGAGCTAAAAGGAAGTTAGAATTTCTTTATGGAGATTAAATAAAGAAGTTTTTTCCCCATGTTTTATGTTATATGTACCTAGTCTTCCCAGACACTAGACTTAACGATCCTTGGCTTGTACTTTGATGATTAATTATGCATAAAATCATGAAATGTTTTATGTAAAAGGCTTGGGTCCCTATAAAAATACGCACCCATGGATGGTCTATCATAGAGTGAACCTTTTTATGTTTTTCATATTATTTGACAAAAAATTTAATTTTCATACACTCATATATGTATATATATAATCTAGGGACACCATTGGTGTTGGAAAATTTATTTCATACTCAAAACCTAAATGGTCCCTCTCGGTTTCATGTAGAATATTTGGTTCATGAAACATTAAGAGATTTGTGTATACTAATTAGAGAATAGTTGGTTATAGGTGTAATGAATCCACATTGGGGTGTAAACGAACTTTGAGGTAGGATCTTGTGGATCCTATATGCTAAGCTAGGTTGTTTTTCTCATTTTGGGCATGAATATATACGATAAACCTATATAAAATCCCATTTTATTGTGTATAACTAGAGTGACATTATATATGTTCATTTTTCATACCATGTTATATATACCAATCTATGTTTTTGATATTATGTTGTGTTGAGTATTTTTTGTACTTTTATTATATTATTTCCATAGTTTTAAATTTAAGGGGTATATTCATCTCACTATCACCCACTAGACCTTCGTTACTAGTCATTAACCTCTAGTGTATGGAGAGGTGCTCTTGAGTTCTATGGTACTTTGTCTCAGGTGTTGTCCATAAAATAAATGTCAAGGACACTATAAAGTGGTATTATAGAAATATAAATAAAATGTGGTTTATAGAAGCTTATAAATATATTATTTTAGATATAGTAGGTGAATGTTTAGGGATGTTTCATAACTTTGGGATAATTTCATATTGAATTCTTGGATAACATATGTAGAGGTTGAAATCCATGTTTCCAAGTAAACCATGAATTTTGTTTTCATTATCATAGAAATAATTGATTTTTGATTAAGGTAATTGTGATTATTAATATTATTGATTTATGTTTTAAAAATTTACCCAAATAGGTAAGATGAGGTTTTGATGAATAATTTTAGGAATTAAGGACTCACATAACATATATGTGTCTCCTTGTGATTTATAATCTAGATATTTAAAGGGTTTCATTTTTTAAAGTGTTAATAATAACCTATATATTGTTTTCCTAAATATCTTCTTGGTTTAATTATACTTAGCTAAGATGAGACCATAATTTCTAGTGTTATTAGGTATTTGAATCCTAAATGTGTATGGTGTGCATGGTACTTCGTCTATAAATGTGTAGGAGGAGATATAAAACTAGATTATATAAGACTTTGGTGTGAGTAAGGATGTGTATAAGATAATGAGATATTCTTCTTGATATAAATGACTCTATTTATGATATATGGATAGATGTATAGATATATTGATTAAGTTTTTTGTTTTAAAATGAAATTACACCTTGATAGTCTCCATTGGAGTTTTAGTTTGGGATGATATGTTTCCAACATGGCATGATCTAGTTGGGGCCTCCTAGGGTGGATATGGGTATGATATACATGAGGAGGTTCTAAGTAATCCATGATAGCCAATGCTTTTAGTTGGGAAAGATAAGCTATTTGATGAGTAACTGAGGGAGAGTATAATATGGTTCATTGAGATCATTGATTGAGAGACATAGGGAGTTTATCCATCTATGGAATATTTTAATAGGGGATATCTGTCTCATAATTTAACTTTATTTATTGGGTAAGGAAGACCACGAGAATCCATATATTATATCGAGCTATTTTATACCATATTTAATCAGATTGAGATATCTCCGCTGTGTAAGTTGAAGTTGATGATATAGAAGTTTATGGGTATGATGAAATTCTAGTGGGATATGAATCAATAAGATATTAGGAATGAGGGGTTGAAATTTAAGGATTTCTAGTTGAGTTTATTTGAGATATTATTTCCTTATACATCTAGGATAGACCAAGTCCATGAGTTTATGTACTTGGATCCAAGGTAGATAATGGTTATAGATTATTCTATAAGGTTTACTATTTTTTATTTATGTTGATGTAGGTGGGGGTTAAAATAACCAAGATATGGAAGTTTGAGGATGGAATTCAATGTGTTATCTGGGTTATGGTAAATTTTTTTAGGATGAACACATTTTTTAAAGTGGTGAACATGGCATAAATTATAGAATGTAACTTGATAGATGGTAGCATACATTTTTGGATATTAACATCACATTAGTATGGTAGCGGTTCTTTAGAAAGATGGAAGTAGGGTATGAGGATTCCTAGTAGGGAATCTAGAGCCTATTATTTTTTGTTTTTACCTCAGAGTATGTCACCTTTGAATTGATATCCATATACGAAGACAAGTAACATTTGGACTTAGTGTGATCAAATTCTTAAGTAGTACCAAGCATGTGTCTAAACGAGGCATTTGGAGTGGTATTTCAATATGATATCATAGTCAACTAGAGTTCATTGGTCTGTTTAAACTCAACCACATGAGTTATGACTAAGAATAATTATAGGAGGAAGTATTTGAAGTTTTTCTATAAATGAAGATCATGGAATAGGATGAGAGGATATATAATGGGGGAAGTGGCCAATGAAAATTCTAACTTTAGAGAGTGTCCATAGATCTAGTGGTCAGTGCTCAGGGAAGTTTTATGTGAAGAATCCAATATATTCTAAATAGGATTGAGAGAGATTGATGGTTAGTGGTATACCATGATAATATTGATTCTATTATTTTAGTATGGATAATTGATAATGGTTATTTTGTATCTAAATTGACCAAACAGGTTCCCATAGAGGTCTGTGAATTAGGTATGATGTATGAATGTGTGTAATAGTATAGTTAATGACTAGCGATAGTGTGTGATAACTAGTAATTTTAGAATTTAGGTTGATGGTCTGGTATGGTACCATCAACATGCTAGGTATCTTGGTTGTAGATTGACCATAGTTGGAATCATTTTCTTTAATTTTTTTCATTCATGGTGATTAATAGTAGACAGATGTGCTAGGATCATATTAAGGTTATGAGAGTGTAGTGACCGTGACACTTGGGATTTTGTCATTATTGGATAGTGCTGTGGCCAAAGATATCTTGGTGAAGAGTGATTATATAGTGGGGAATTTTCAATATCTTGGGAATTCATACATGTGATTTTTGGTTTAATTTTCACCTAATCACGAGTATTTAGTTGCATTAGAGGTGTTTGAGGGTTTAGTGAAGGTCCATGGTTAGTTTTTTGAGGAGGAATATAAAATATCAAAGAATATATAATTCTATAGATTCCCACTAGAGCTTTTTTTGTGTATCCAACCATGTTCTAGTAGGGGTGGGAGGGGAGTGGAAACCATCATTTCTAGTGGAAACCCATTAAGAATGTATTTGAACCCCATCAGGTCCAGTAGAGTTCTTGTGGGTTTACTAAAGTTTGGATCAGTTCCTACAAATTTTTTAAAATAAATTATTTAATAAATAAAGTTATAAAATTCATGGTAAGGACATGTTTATCAAGAATGACCATACACCATACGCCTTGTGTGATTTTCTATTCTAAGGGGGATCTTGATTAATGGATCACTGTTCTTCTTATGATATGTTCTGGGTCCCATGAAAGGTAAGTCTCATTGTTCATCAGTATATACTTTAAATTTTATCACTGTTGTATTGATTTTTGACTAAAATTTAGGTTTTATGAATTTATATATGGTTTCTTAATCTCTTTTACCATAATTCAAATTAAAATTTAGAAGTCAATGAGTAAAAAACTATATGTACAAGGTATGTGGTGCTTATATATTTCCTTTTTTGTACATGTGTTTATATGTGTGGGATTTAAATTAGTGGGTAGGTTCATATGTGAGACTAGAAACATAACCACTTGTTTTTTTTCATGATATTTTCCAAGGGTAATATCATGTGGGTAATGATAGGCTAGGCTATGTGTGGACTATTTTTTTATTGATGGATTTTGGGATTTCATTGAAAGCCACCACATGTGGGAAATAGATGCTTCTTGTGATGTGGTTATTGATGTTGTTCCTTGAGAACTTGATGGTCATGTCTTGTGTGGAAATTAGGGGAAGTGACTCCTTAAAATGTTGTGAGTAGTTAAACTAATTCCATGTATGGAGATTGTGACTCATCGTATGAGTAGCTGATATAGGTATTTGGTGATGTCAATCACTATAGGGATGAAATCATTAGGGTCGTGTGCACACATAAAATGACCCATGATGTGGTATTCACCACTATAATTTTAGAAGTATCCTCTATATATTAGTGCATTGGGGTGATGGTGTTAGCCATAGACCTAGAGGAATTATACATCGTAGGTGGCCACAAGAACTATAGGGTGATTATGATCATTGGATGGGAGAAGAATTCTAACTGTATGTGTGGAATACCTTGTGGATGACTGGTCATGATTGGTAAAGGAAACATCCTCACAATGTGTGGAATTTTTTAGAGATAATGAACTGGGAAGTGTAGAGAATGTTTATGATTGTGGTTTTCTAATTTGAATTCACTCTATAGAGATAGGTATGGCGATGATGTGTTGATTGGTTATGGAATGAGGGGGTTTTATAATTCTCTCTTAGGGTGTGTTTAGACCTTGGGTAAATCATCCCACTTGAACAATATCTAAAGTAATTAAAATACTCATCCACGGGTGGTCAATCATAGACTGAAGCAGGTTGTATTGACCACATTAATTGTTATATGTTTCAGTTTACATATGATCATATACATATGTATATTATCTAGATAATCTATTGGTGGTGACCTCCCGAGTTCAAACTCAAAAATTACATAGGACCTCTGTAAGAATTTATGGACCATGACATAATTAAAGGTAAGGTGTCAATAACTGGTTTATAGCCAACTAGAGGTGTAATGGATTCATGGTAGGATGCCAATGGGTTTTGGGGTTTTAATAAATGGATCCTTTGATTTTATATATGTTGTTATGTTATTTTTAGTAATACTATATATGATCATCCTATGGGATATCTAGTTTTCATGTGTATCATGAGTGAAAAATTGAAGATGTTCATTTTTTATACCATGTGATACATCTCTAACTATGTTTTGTTATTAAATCATGTTGATTTTTTTGTATATTTCTTCTACTATTATAATAGTTTTAAAAATAGTGTTCATAGTCTCCCAACTATCACATCCTAAATTCTTGATTCCAATCACTACCTCTAACATATGGGGAGGTATGCCCAAGGTCGGTGGAACTTCATCTCAAGTGATATTTGGGAGATCAGGGCTGAGGATGCTACAATAACATAGTGAGAGACACTATTTCATGGTGGTTCTTTTACAAAATCAGTACATCAAGTGATAACATGTGGAAATCAATTTTATGAATCTTTAATTGCAGTTTTTATTAGTTAATTTTCATTAGAAAAAATTAACAGAGTTTGAATGAAAAAATGAATATTTAAGAATTAAAAAATTAAATATGAGGATTGTGATGAATGTTAAATAAGATTCAATATTCGATTGTTTTGTGAAACACTCATTCATTATAGGCTCTACATTTTTATTTCCTGGGATGGATATATAAGTTTTTTGTTCCAAGATTATTGTACTATGATTATTAGAACTCCTAAAGGAAAATATTATCATGATTTAAACTCTCTATATAAATTAACCAAAGGTATATAAAATACTATTAATAAGTGATAGATCCTATCCAAGCATTGGGAGAATCATATGATATATGGAAACCCTATAAATGAATATCATTTCAGCTACTCCATAATGATATTTCTAAATCAAATGTGATTCTTGGATTGGATATATCATATTGTATTAGGTTAATAATTATTATCTATTTTATTATAAATTCTAAAATTATAGATAGATTTTATGTTGTCTGTGTTTTAGTGTTTGATTCCTTGATGTTTTGGATTATAGTTATTCTTATAAAACCCTTTAGTGTTATTAATGTTGATATATCAACACTTGATTTTATTTTCAAATAATTAAAGAAAGATATAAAAGGATTTTTGCATGTTCCAAAACACATATAAAGCCATAATTTCTATTTTGGTTTATGGTTTTACCAGAAATCTTTATAGTCCACTTGAAATGTGTGTTTATATACTTATTTTTTCATCACCATGTCATAGTTTACCAAAAAAAACCATTACAAGGATGAATTTAAAAATTAAAAAAAAATGGAATTGTAGGATGATGTTATAAAATGTGATTAGATAAGAAATATGAAACACTGAACTCCACTGTGAGGACTTACCACTATTTGGTAGAGATTTTTAAGATGTTTTGAGTTTCTAATGTCTTTCATGAAACAATTTGGCTATGAAAAATGGATTTTCCAAAACAACCATCCAAAAATGACTTGGTGATTTGAAATGGAATAAAAAATGGACATGGTCTCTAGTATAACCAAATGATAAAATCAACCATGTATTTTAAATAATAATCATAGTGCTTTCGATTAAAGTGTTATACCCTAGAAATACCAAATTGTGGTGAAAGTGTAGTGACCTTGGACCCACATGAATAGATCTAGTGTCGAAAACACATAACTTACAAAACCATATTTGATATACATCTATTATTGAAAAATATTTCCCCCATTTAAAAAACTGAGAACCATTTAGTTTATATTTTTAGATATTAATGAAATATCACTAACAATAGAACCCATGTCTTTCTTATCTAATGAAACGTTTTTCTAATTAAATATAACACTAATTAATCCATAATGAATCTTCAAGGTATACAATAATTTCTCTACATATGATGCTCTTATAGGATTATCATCTTGGGGAAATTCAAACATAATAAAGGGTGAGATTATATGTCCAATACTGGAATAATAAAAGTAAATAATAACAGAAAGACAATATATACTTTTCAGGAGGAATAGAATGATATCATAAAAAACATGAGATAAAGACACGAGAAATGATAACATAAAAGAATAAAGTAAGCATGATCATATTATAAGATAATTGCATCACAATAATGTGGAAACTATATAAACATTACATTATCACTTAAGGCTCCCTGAATTATTAGAATAACATAGTTTTCTAGGCTAACTAACCATATACTATAGTTATATAGGCTCATTTCTCATCCACCAAGATATCTCTTGAGATAAAAACATTACCCAATGCATTTAATCATTATCTAGACACACCAATCACATAATAAAAATCATAAATATGTGTTCCAAATGATTTCAATCAATATATCATAAAAAAATAAAAATATAATGGGTTTTATATCCTTTTCAACCAGTTCCATAAATAATAATTAATAATTCCACCAATAGAAATATCATGATAAACCCATGGAAAATAAATGGGTATACAATTACTATAAGAACAATTCTATGAACATACCACTCAATAAATATTTTTAAGAATAATTTATTTATATTTTATTGGAAATGGATATATATTTTATGTAAAAATTTCCCCAATAAATTGGCGTATTAGTTATCTAGGTGAACACTCTTCAATCATGTAATGGAAAATAGGTAATTTATAAATGAAAGACATTGAAAGTAAATCATGCCTATAAAAATGGATGATTAGGAATGAAAACAAGTGATGGATCATAAAATAGATGTAAAATATAATTTCATAATCCATATAGATAAAGAAGGTGGATTTTATAATTTTAAGAATACCCTTGATCAATTATACAACATAGATGAAGAACACTATTATAAGCATTGGGGAAATTGCTTTGAAAATATGAATTTCCCTTATCCTTTGAAAAAATTAAAAAGGAATATTTTATTAAACCATGTGAATAATAATTTTCTATTTAAAAACTTGAAATCATAGAGAGTAAGTCTCATATAAAATTACAAAGGTGGTGGAATAATATGACCACATGAAAATGTGTAAAAGAGATTACTTTCATTGAAAAATACCAATGTGGAAAATGTTATAATGGTTTTTTATAATTTTTTTTAAATAAAGTATATGTAGTAGAAAATAAAATTTTAAAAATATTTATGAAAAACTTTTAAAAACATTTATAACATTACATTAATGGAAAACCAATGTTTGAAAACTATCCATGCGGGAAATGTTAAAAATCCTTTAAGAAAAGTTTGTGAACCCCACATCATAAAAAATATAATAAAACTATAATTTGAAAATAGGTGAAGGGAAAATTTAAATTATCTTATGATGAAACATATTTTTGGTTTAGATCAAAATTTCTTTAGGTAAACCATGATCATAGAATAGAAACATACACTAGAAAATTAATGAGTTATTCTTATTATCATCGTACTTTTATTTGAGGAAGTGTTTCATCAAAAGGTAGAATACTAAAAAATTGAAGTAGTATACCAATATAAAAATAAAATCTACCATTTTAAAAGATAATGGTAATAATAAGTGATCTGGAAGATCAAAGTCAAGAGGTGTTTTAATGACTCATGGTAAATGAACTTGAGCAGAGAAAAAAACCATAACTTGAGTATCATTTAAATCGAAACCCTTGAAAGAGAAAGATATTAAAAATAGAACTAAAATACCATTAATAAAATTTATTTCATGGTAACATAACAATTTTTAAGAATATATAACATATAAAATTAAATTGGTGCATATAATAAAACATATCTCAATGTAGAGTGTTTGAGAAAAAAATCACTTACAACTTAAGAGTCATTCTAATAAAATCCCATTGAAAGAAGAGAAACTTTAAGTATAAGTTAAAATAAAATTAATAAGGACAATAAATGATATTAAATATCCAATTGGAAGTATATAATCCATTAAAAATAAATTAGGTGCATAAAATGACATTTGGATCAAAGAAAAAAGATTTGAGATAAAACCCTTACCTTTGTTAAAAACTGTCTGTCACTTGAAAAAAAGTTCATGAATAATAAAATTATGTTTATTTAAAACCTTATAAATAACATTATTCAACCTTTAATTAATTTAACATGGTTAATTTACAATCATAATTTTATAATTTATTAAATCGTTTCCACTTATATCAGTTACTCAAGGTAGTTCTATTGATTTTTACGTGAATCTCTTGGCATGTTTCCCATAGATAAGTTTATTTTTAAAATAGATTCATAAACTTGAAAATATAGATAGTGATTTAAATATAATTTTTATACATAAAAATAATTTTTAATGTCATACATGATTAGTGTTAATGAAAAAAATGTGTCCCTGTGTGGAGGTGGTAATCCCCACGTATACACGATTGATAATTGTTTTTCCATAAAGTAGGATAGAGGTAAAAAGTAATTAAAATTATCATTTTTAAATAATAATAATTTTATATATATAATATTGATTCATTATAAAACCATATTGAAACATCCATGAAAGGATATGATGAAATATTGGTCACATCATTCATGGAGGTGGTAGTCCACACATATGCATGATGAGATTTCTATTTTTAAAATATTTCTAGAGGAAGTATTAAAAGGGATATTCCAGTAGTTTAATAACATACCAAAATAAAATTAATATAGAATTTATCATAGTCTCATAGATAAAATTGACCAGAGGTGGTATAATAAATAAATAATCATAAACAAAGGTTAAAAAAGGTGTGACACCAACATCAATAATTTTAGTTTTCTCTTGAATTTCATGTTAAAAATATAGAATTTTGGATATGTTATAGTGACTAGAATATTTATTTATTTTAAGAATATACTAGGAGAGGTAATTAGGGTAAATTTTGAAGTGGAATTATAATTTTTTGTAAAGTATGTAAGGTAAGTAAATGTTCACTATTTGTAAGTGAAGAAAAGGGAATTTTCCATGGAAAAGAATGTTAAGTAAGGGGTAAGAATAGAAGTTCATGAATGTTGTGTGTTTTAGTAGTGGTATGGTTGGAATGATATTTTGGTATGAGTTTTGTAACACCAAAGCCTCAATTATAGTAAGTAAATATTATATTAAAAAAAAACTATAACACAATTCACATTTTAATATTTCATGGCATGAAAATTATTATTTGATAGGATGAATATTGATTTTGAAATCACTTGGTTAAAATATGCATAGAACAATTTTTTTAAATTTTTCCTTAGATATATGTTTTTATGAATAATCAAAAAGTTTAGTATAAAACTATTCATCATTTTATTTTCAATATTATGTAATAATATATATAATTAATAATTTATTAACTATCAATTTTATTGAAATAATGATAAGAACATTTTTAGGTAAAATGGACATTTTTCATAAAACTGTATTTTTTCAAAATACTTTTTTTGTTTAAAAAGGAATAATTTCCATACATTTCAATTAATTTAAATAATATTTAAGGATGAATTATTTAAATGGAATTTATAGATCATATATCAAAGTATATTAATTCAAATCCCTATAATGATAGTTACTAGTTATATAGTTAATATAATATCATCTTATGCTTGAAAAATGCTTTTCTTGATAAACCATTTTTCAACATGATTTATGGGTTTATTTATTTAAATTAAATTATACCACTTATATGAATTTAATTTTATAAAATTGATTCCATATTTTTAAACATAATAATTAATATTATGCAATAATTAAAACTTTTTTTCAATAATGAATTGTATATACAATAAAAATTAATTTTCATGGTTAAGGTTAAAATGGGTTCACCAGGGGGGGGATTAAACTGAAATGATAAGGGTTAAAATGACGTAAAAACTTTTATAATTTCTATTTTATGAAAATAAGTTTACATTATAAAATCTAAGTTTTGATAATGAGCCATTTTTTAGACTTTTCATGTTTGCAAAATGTGGGTATATCTTTTTTTTTCAAAAACTTCAAGTGTGTCATCTCCCCCACTTATAAAAGGGAACCCCCTTCCCTCACTTATTCACACCACTCAAGCCATTTAGATAGACCAAAACTTAAAAAAATATCTCCCTAAAATCATTATCCACATTATATAGGTTCTGGTATTCCCAAAATACCTACCCTAGGGTCCTTAATAGGAGATCTAAAGTAATAAATTCTAAGAAAAGATAATTTTCATTATCAATATATTTCTTTTTTTACTTCTTGTTTTTCCACATTCAATTATGTATTGAGAATTACAATATAATCACACAATTATCTACCGTATACTGATATATTATTAAGTATATGGAATAATATTTATATTTCTTTTCCTCCATTAAATGTGACATAAAACCATCGCTTGTGTGTATGGAGGACTACTGCCTTGTGAACCGATGCCTTTTTTTTCTATTACTGACTCACATGGATAGTCATAATGTTAGAAATAATGAATATATATGATACATATGAAATTATATTAATTTTGTAAAATTAATATATCCTCCAATTACTTACCCTTTTACCCCTTAAGAGAATGATATTTATGCATATGAAGGAAGTTGTTAAATCCTTCATGCATGATCAAATTAGAAATTTATAATGTGCCAAACTACAATAGTTACAAAGTCATGACATTGTAGTAGTAAGGGGTTGATCCCATAGAGATCTAAGAACATTACTATGGAAACTCTCAACCAAAGTTTGGGTCACCCCAATTTAATCTATTTATTTTATTAAACAAATGAAATAATTGAAAAGAAAAAAAACATATAGGAAAAAAAGAAGAGAGGGGAACTAGTTTTGAGTGTCGATTTTACTAAACCAATTAATTAAAATTTTCTTGAAAAATAATAACTTTAAATATCTATGAAAATATTATACTTTATTGATATGATAAATGATCAATCCCCATCTAAACTATATTTTTAAATCATCATGGTCTGGTGAATCGATATAGCTAAAGTGCATTATGACCAGATTTCCAAAAGTAGAAGAATAATCTATTTTAATGATCGTGAATAATTTATCTTAATCATGTGGGTGTTTGGTCATTATTGAAGACATATTTTCAATTGATTAATAATTAATAAAATAGATTCAAATGTGCAACATGATATTATTGAAAACAATTATCTTACGAAAGAAAGAAAATCAGACTTTAGTGGTACACACCCCCATTAACCAATTCCACTATCCCCGATGGGTTTAGCCAATCTTAGTTGGGTAATAGAAAAAAAAAACTAAACCCAAAACCATTGGAGATATAATATACAAAATATAATGAATATAATAGAAAAGAATAAAACTAAGAATCATCCAAAGTTTAGGGATAAGTATGAAAACAATAAAGAAGAACATAAAAACCTATCTATGATGAAATTCAGGTCAGAACCCTAGCTGCATCCTCTTGGTGGTCGAATCACTAGGCATAAAATGAATCCCCATTCCTTTGGTCAGAACCCTTATCTATAATCCTTAAATTATTCCTAGGGCTTCCCGAGGCCAATATAAGTGTTTAATTTACTTTTTGGTTTGTATGACTGCTCTCCCATTGAAAGATACATGTCAACATAAATTTCTGGGAAAACTTGGCATGTTTCATGGTGTAAAACATGTGTTCATGCCATGAAATCCATGGGACAACCTCTAAACTTACTTTAATCTATTCACATCCTATTCTTTGTTTATTTATTGTATGATTTTCATGTCCTAAACATAATACACAATGAGAATCTTCAATATCTTGGGTAGAAACCTTTGTTTTTACTTGTTTCTTAAGATTCAAGCTTCTATAACATCATATAGACATCATATATTATGGGAAAATATCTTTAAATATAAACATTAATCTTTTTGAATTCAATCCTAAATATCATCTCTATTATCTTTTTCTGTTGTTGTGCCACGCCACTTCACATTGGGGCACAAAGTGCTTTTATGTTCCCACAATGTCATGATTTCTTCCTTATTGTTCAAAATGCCAGACTTTCCATAATAACATATAAAACAATGAAATAAATAAATAATACCATATAAAAACAGTTAATATTCATATAAAATTCATATGAAAACCTATGATAATATAGATACAAAATAGATATTACAAATACCCCTACACTAAAATCATTGCTTCTCCTCAATAAAAATCTCAACATCAAAACACAAATGGGTCCATACATCAACAATGGAATTTTAAAATTAAGAAGTTCATTAAAACATGTTATAACTAAATATTTTATAATTTTATAACATACTTAATAAATAATCAATAAATCATGTCTCATCTATAATTTTAAATTCAAGACATTTCTCTTTTTATACATAGATTTCATCCTTTTATAAACACCAATGCCATTTATGATTTAACTCACCATTAATTTTTCCTCTAATCGCTCAGGGTAATAATTTTACTAGAAGAATTATCATTCCTCAAGTATATATTTCTAACCATTGGCTTACATTGAATCAATATAATTAAATCTATAAAGATAAATATCACAATTAATCATGAGGTCTTTTAAATTAGGATCAAATGTCACTGAGGATGAGAGTAGGTAGTAATTGATGTTTAAAATCAATTAAGGCTAAAAAATGAGGCTAAAATCTAAAGTAAAATTCAAAATATTAAAAATTAAATTGTAATGATATTATCCTACATAAAATATAATGTCATCATATACACCCCCAAAAAGAACAAAGTAATTGCTCTCGAATAATGTGATCATAATGAAAAAATTTCCTCTCTTGTTGTATATATATATTTATATTCTCTTTTTTTTTCCAAAATTTATACATGGGATAAGACTCAAATCCACCACCTTACCTGATATGTTTTTTGAGATTATCGATTATGAAATAGTAATTTTTGAACTCCTTGAGAAACAACCAATTTTTTTTCAAAATCAATGATTTGAAAGAATCACACATCCACCACCTAACCACATATGTTAAAAATCAACAATTTGGTAATAATGATTTTTGATTCTCCCAAGTCAAAAACCATATTTTTTTTTATTTTTTACAACAAGGGGGATAAAAAATGAAATAATGAATTTAAATATGAACTTTCACAAAAAAACCATGGAGAAACCTTAAACTATACTATAAATATACAACATCGCATATCCACCATGAAAAACCCCCCACACTCATTAAATTTAATACAATGAAAAATAAAAATAGTTGGGTAGGAAAGGAAAAATGGATTGTAATGTGGTTCAATCCTAACAAGGTCATCCATGGCTTCTACAGTCTAAGAATGATAAATGTATTAGTGGGTATCGAGATACATGTTCTTATTAATAAAATTCCACAATAATTTCAAAAGGGAATTTGTTCAGTCATAGATTTTATAAGATAAAATGCCAGTCCTTGTAGGTATACATGCCCCAACTATCACTCATGAAATATACTAAAAAAATAATAGGAAATATTTTTTCTAGAATCCTCTCAGGAATGATAACATAAAAATTGGAAATTAGGTCATGGAATGAATATTAATAATTAGTTTAATTATAACATATTATAGGAATGAATATCAAGACATAAATCACATGAGAAATAATTTCTAAGAAACTCAAAATTGAAGTAAACATGAGACTTTTAAAATGTCCATTTATATCTTAGTCATTTATGGGCATGATATTTCAAATATTCCGACATGTCAAAATATTTATCCTAAGTGATGAGGTCTCCTAAATTAGTTATTACAAGGAAAAAAATCAATAATTTTTCTAGGTGAATCTATTTCATTATTTTTATAGAAAAATTAAATTCTTCTATTTTCATTTATTTTCAAAATCATGTGGTGGAAAAATTAGAGATGTAAAAATATAAACAATTAAAACATTACTACTCATCTATTGAAACTTTTTAATGAGTTTCTTAGTTTCTTTTAGAACCATGTTCATGATGTGAAATATGATCTCACAATGTGAATTGATCCTGTATAGAGCACTTGATTTTCTTTGTACTTCTTTCTTCCATGATCTTGAAAATTGAAAGTAAATAGTGACAGTACAAGACCTTTTAGAATTTAAAATATTTGGATCATATATTTAAAGAGATCAACCAAAACAAGAGTAATTAAAATAATCTAAAAATAAATAAATATAAAACCTGGAAAGAAATTTTAAACTTTAGGTTACCTCAAAATTTAAGCTCTTTTTTATAGTTTTTAGCTCAAATTTTACCTTCATTAGCTAATAGAAACATGGTATAAAGATAACAATCTTGGATTTCTCCACTTCTTACTATACAATGTATTTGGTATAGTTCTTCACTTCATCCTCTATAGGATCATCTTGACTGGAACTTGGGGTGGGCTACAATTTGAGGATAAATTCAAAGAAAATACAAATAAATTGAAATCTGACTAGATTTTTCAGTTCACTTTCTCCACCACAACTTTTTCATCTTGTGCTTAAATTTTTTAAGGTTCTTATTCTATTACTTTTTAAAATCTAGTTTTCATTACTACATAATACTGATTTTTACTCTCTTTAATTTCATTAATGAGGTCATCAATGGCATTTTATTTATCTTTTTATATGTTCAATGAGGGTCCCATCATTCTTCTATTTTGAGAATCATAGTGAGGTCATTGCAGGTATTATCAACACACACTTCCTTCAAATTTTATTCTTTCTTTGATTTTATGTATTTTACAAATTCAACCTCATAATACACTTTATCTTTTACAATCCAATTAATAATTTCTATCATATTTCTTTTATCTTCTTCTTACAGATGAAGAAGATATTCTCATTGTTTTTCTCCATCTACTTTTATGTATAGAAGTGATGCCTCAGGTTTTGATTATTCTTATTCAATATTTAGGGGATCATACTTTTAAAAAATTTCAGCATTATCTTCCTAGAACTTTTTCTTGATATCCTCATACACATTTTGTTCATTTTTTTCTTCAATATCTTGAACATACTCATCCACCACTTCCTCATCACCACCTTCAAACCACTCAATACCTATTTTAGAATTAAAAGGTAAGTTTCATACAATAGAATTTAAATTTTATATAATTTGAGAAAGGTGAGTAGTAAATTATCCCTATTCTATAAGTTATTTATCATTATCATCCATCATCTTTTACATCCATTCAATAAACTTCATGATCAATCTAGTTAGTCTTTCTTTAGTATGCTACTCTTGAGGTTGTTAGAGGTAATGGTTTTCTAGATCATAATGGGAACCCCAATAGTTTCCTTATTATATTTGATAGCTGGGTGCTCCTACATAGGTATTAAAATAGGTGTCACTCCAATTTTGATGTTGGGAATAATAAAATTTATTAGAGTATGATTCATTCAAAATTTTTTATTAACGTTGTCACCGTTTTGAAGTTATTGATGCCAATGTGGTCAAATAAATATTTTATGCATTTCACTCCATCGGGAGGGTGGATTAATATTTATTTGTCTAAAACTTAATCCTACACACCACTAGAAACTATCAAAATCATAATATTGAATAATAATAATAATAAATGAAAAGAAGTTGAATGCATAAACTTATATCAGAAAATGGAAACGAGATATGAAAAATCTTTGAGCAAAGAAATTGGTATTGAGTCATCTACTACACTCTATTGCTCCTCGATAATGGATCTAAAATTTTATGAGTCCAAACTATGTCATTAAATATTTTGTGTTTGATAAAAGTATAAATTTATGATGCTCCAAACTACACTAGCTACAAGTACGTAGCATAACAACAGTAAGGGATCACTCTTATAGAGAGAGGGGTAGATAACAATGGACACTCTCAACCAATAGTTTGTTCATATAAATTTAATTTATTAATTTTCTTGAACTAACTAAATAATTGAAAATAAAAAAAAAGAAAATAGAAAAGTAGAAGGGAGGGGATTTGGTTTCTAGGGTAAGTTTTACTAAATAAATTAACACAACATCACTTGAAAAACAATCATATTAAATTTTTACTAAAGAATTAGATTTTATTGATATGATAAATGATAAATCCCCATCAATATACCCTATAATCATAATTCATCATGGGCAAATGAACCATAATATATAAAGTGAATTATGGTCAGATTTCTAAAATAAGAACAATAATCTAATTAAATAGTCATGAATAAATTTTCTCAATCATGTTGGTGTTCATTCATTATTAAAGACATATTTTCAATAGATAAATGAGGAATAAAATAAATATATAATCACAACATGATAATATCAAATAAAATTATCTTTGTAGTGAAGGAAAATTAGACTTTGTTGGTATATACCCCCTTTAACTGATTCTTCTCCCCCCTTTGGGTTTATCCAATCATCGTTAGGTGATCTATAAAGACAAATAAACCCAAAACCATAGGAGTGATAATAGATGAAATAAAATGAAAATAATAGAAATAAATAAAAAAAAGAATCATATAAATTTTATAGAAAAGTATAAAAAGAAGAAAGAATAATAGAAAAACATATATGTGATGAACTCCAGGTCGAAACCCTAGCGGAGTCCCCCCAATGGTTAAATACATACACCTCAAATAAGTATAAATTCATTTTTATGTAACCCTTATATATAGTCCCATAAGTATTCCTAGGGTTTCATTAAGTCAAAACCATCATTAAATGGCTGTTTTGGGCCATACGACTGGTCTCTTGTCCAAAGATATAAGTCAACATATTTTTTTGGGAAAACTTGGTATGTTTCACAGAGTAAAACATATGTTCATTTGGTGAAAATCACAAATGAGCCTCCAAATTTTTTTCATCTCTTTTCATCCTGTACTTACTTCATGTATTTTATGGTTTTCACATCCTGAACATAATACATGATGTTAATCTTCAATTTACAGTGTCAAAAACTTCTTTTTTCCCCATTTCTTTAGTTTTAAGATTCTAAAACATCCGGTAGGCATCTTAAATTGTGGTAATCCACATTTAAATATAAATCTTGTTCTTTTTGACTTATTTCTCAATGTTAACTTCATCTTCATTTCTACTGTTGTTCTGCACTGCTTTGCATCCCAGTGTGAAATGACTCTATCTTCCCAAAGTGTCATGATTTCCTCATTGTTGTTCTAAATGTTGTTCATGCCATAAGAACACATAAAATGAAATCAAGAATGTATATCATATATAATCAGTTAATATATATATATATATATATATAAAATGAAAACCCATGAAAATATTGAATCAAAACTGAGATAATGATATCATGGCTTTTGCATACATATGACCCACCGTCTCTATAAAGAAATTCGATTCATTTTCTATATCCAACTATAAAGAATGGTTCTAAAAAGGTTTAAAATGTATGAATGTGATATTTATTGAATTACTATCATTTTAAATATGATGGAACTATATCCCATACACAAGAACTAGAACTTTCACAATAATCATTCTTTGAGGAGACAACTCCTAAAACAAGGTAAAAATGAAATATTATTAACAAATGGTTGATAAGATTTATAAAAGTATCATATATGATAGTATAAATATTAATATAGTTCTGGTATAAATTAATAACATTTTTAAAACCATTATATAGGAGGTTAAATCATGTTCATCTAGAGGGAAGTGTGAGGTAATGGACTTTATCTCAATTCCCATTCCATTAAAACATGTTTGTTATTATGAACTATTCACTTTTATGTGGTTTATATACTACCTATTTAATGTATTTCACATGAATACGTATTTATTAATTATGATTAATATTTCAATCCATGTCTATTATTTCAAGGTTTTATAATTTGAAAGTTTCCAAAGTGTTAAGAATCCTTTTTACAATCTCACTTTGTTTTGGGATTGCTTTTTTGTTCATTGAAGTATTCTTATAATTTATCCTTCATAAGATCAAATTATTTTCTTATCCACTAGCGATTTAAGTAGTTTCTATATTTTCATGCAAAATTTTCTCTATTTGTTAATTGAACCAAGAAAATAAATATTTAAAATAAAAACTAAATTTTTTCTCTTTTAACCACATACATTTTCCTTCAATTTCTATGTTTTTGAAAAAAAAATTTCAATTTTTTTTTTATTTAATCAAATGATATATTAAAGACATTTTATGTTATACTTGAATTTCAAAAATGTTTTGAGATGAATCTTCCTAATATTTTATAAAAGTTATGTTTTTTGATTGCTTTACAGAAAGTAAAAATGAATGTTTTTAATGTATATGAGAATAATGGGATTCTCCAATATCAAAAACATTTTATGAAATTTAGATTTTTATACATGTTTTAAAGGGTTTTTAAATTTTTTTTAGGAAATAATTTTCAAATATTTCACTTCTATTCCATTTATTATTCTAAAGTACTTGTTTTTATTACATAACCTATATTCTATATGAACCTATGCTCATCATTTTTCTATTGATTAATTTTGTTGTTGTTAACTTTATCTTGAGACAATCACTTTATTATGATAAATTTTCATTATAGATTAAATTTATCTTAAATATCCATATTATTTGTATCATGTATATTACTGTTTCCTAAATTTTATACAATTTTTATATACAGTGTTTTATTATTGAAGTTATTTGATTGACTGAGGAGAATCTTGATAAATCTATATTGTTTAATCAATAAAGATATTTATTATTAAGGCATATTTTTCATGAATTAAATATATCATTATATATATAAGGAATGATTTGAACATACAGTGATGATTGAGGCATAGAATTATATACCCCCTCGATGCATCGACATGTCTCATTAAACAAATAATTGACTAAATTAAATGGGGTTTTACCCATAGTTTTAAACTATCTTGATGTAAGGTATTAAAGGTATTGATATAATGATTTATAATGTCATGAAATCCAATATTAATCATTTCCTTCATTGACGATTCAGTTATTATTAACCATAAGATTACTATATTGATATTATCCATGGATCCCCTTCAAGATTATGGGATTATTTATATAACAATATTTAGTAAGAATTTATTATTTTCATATCACTCTTCATGCTCAAGTTATTTATTAAACAGAATGTATTTTCAGATATTTAACTTGCTATATTGATTATCCCTTATTTACTCATGATAGCTTCTATTTTATGTAACCCATACTGAGAATTTGAGCTCACCCTTATTTTGTTTCCTTTCCCTAGGACATGAAGAAGATTTCATTGAATGAGTTTCAAGGATGTTGAGAATTTTATTTTGTTATGTTTTATATTCTATTACCAACATAAAATGGGTATCATGTATGTATCTGGCTCTCCAAGACTAATAAAGTGATCAATTCTTCATAATTTGACCCATTGTATCTTTTCCAATGTAATAAAGTTGACATTGGATCTGTGTTACTGGAGTCGGGGTTGTTACAGTTGGTATCATAACAAATTTAGTTGAAAAACTGGGAACTATATTTTTGTAATGTCTCAGATTTTTTGTTTACTATTTTTACATATTATATGGAATTATTACGAGATCAGGATTCTTGGCTGGTGCAATTCTGATTTCCAGAGTGCCTAGAATAAATGTTTGAAATAAATTAAACTCATAAATAGCACACATGAGTGGTTTTATTGAAAACTTGGAATAAATTTTAAACAGGTGTCCAGATAAAAAATCTGAGGGCACCGTTGCGTTCAGATTAGCAACTTTACCTTAGGTGGGGCCTAACTTCTACCGGCATAGGTCAGCTGCAGAAGTTAGTTTTTGGATGTTTAAGGAAATAAAATAAAATAAATATTTATTTTATTAACTTTGCATCAATTCAGCGATGGGGAATTTTAAATAAGCAGATATGCAAAAATTTTAGGGTCATCCGTTTAGCCCTAGATTGCTTTGGTGTTTTGGAGAGGTGCCACACTTGGAGGATTCTTGATGAATGACGATGAATGATCAACTCTTGGATTGTTGCACAGTGAGATCAAATCTAAATCGATGGTGACCACTTTTCCGCTTTCTCAGATTTTGATGTAGGGATTTGTTATTTTGATTTCATTTTCCTCGTTCTTTGATTTGACGATGAATGCAGATCAACCCACGAACAGGTTGACCCGTGGATCATTCATTCCTGTGGGAGGGACATCCTTTGGGTTTTATTTTGGGGAATTAATTCATTCTATATTTAATTTGTTGTTTTTATTTTCTCAATTTGATCCTAACAATGGGGGAAGATAAATTCCATGAATAAGAATGAAAGAGGTTCATTCCTTGACTTTATTGTGTATTCATTCTCCCTTTTTGACCCCTCATTCTTCGCATTCCTCATGGGGTTACTGACAACAGATCGTTGCCTGTCCATTTCACAAATCAACAATACCAAATTGAAGATCTGACATTGTGACGACCTAGCGGAGGTGTAATGATGATGGAGGATGATGAATCAGCACGAATAGGAAGAAATTGTTCTTCAACTATTTTTTTGCACGGATGATCAAAACATGTTTTTGGAGATGATTGAGGGCCCGAAACCTATCGTTTTGGTGTTATCATGATGGGACGACCTAGAATATAGAGTTTCATAGTGATTAGATGGATGGATCAAGGATTAGAGGATCACCCAATGCTCGTCAGCGAAGACCCTGCAATTCTGGAATTTTACAAAGAACACAACGTGTTCTATGAAGAACACAATGTGTGGGGCCATCTTAGTGGTGACTAGGGTTTCATGAATCAGGAAGCGATGACATAGCGTGTGACAGCTGTCACACAACATGTAGGTTCTTACGCGGGACTCAGGGTGTATCTCAGACGATACACATACATGAGGTGGAGTACACGACATATACTCCACCACTTAGCCAGACCAGATCGGATACACGGGTTACCCCGTGTACCCATACACGGGTTGGGATACACAGGATGAATCCGTGTACAGACACATTTCCAGTGTACATTTAGCGACCCTCGAATACCTAGACACAACTTGTTACTTCTGTACATGCCGTGTATATCTTTTTTCTACGTGAAATACTCTTTGACATTGTCCATTGTACACGGGTAGTACCCGTGGTTAGAGGAAATGGTGTGTGACCCTTATACATTCCATGTACCCTTCTGTACGTGGATTGATCTTCTTGACCACTTCTCCTTGGAAAAGTTTCATTTGGGTTAGTGCCCCATTTTCTTGTTCCCATGAAGGTCAAGTATCATTTCTATCCACAGGAGTATGATCCCTTGAGTAGGACTTTCTGGATAGAGTCAAAATCCCTCCGAGAGGCCCGAAGCGAGATCCTATACCCATTCTTGGCCCTAGGTAGAGTCTGGTATCAACATGATCAATCCTACAGGATGTCGATCCTCTACTTAGTAAATGAATTCATATCAGTCGTGGTATACACCATGGCCCTGACAATGATCCTTATTTGTGTATCGTGATATTTTCCTCACTCAAGAGTGAGTTCTCCCGAAATGGGTCTATCTGTTATCTATCTAGACATATCTGTGCGTCTATCTCTCTTGTGACACTTCCCGATGAATGTACTTCTCAGATGGACGTCATCAGAGCTACTATACTCATGGAGTGAGTTCAACCAGATGAGTGCTTTGTGGAATCTTCGAACTAAATCCCTAGCATGGGTATGCGGTCATTATGACTTACCTCTAGACTACGAGTCTAGGTTTTGAGTATTTTTAGATATTTCTATTGTTATATTCTTTATGGACATATAATGTGTAGAGATGAATGTACCTTGGCTTTGTGCATTGATTTTTTTTCAAGGTCTCCTACTGAGTATTTTTATACTCACCCCTGCATGGGCTTTGTCCACACGTGTTGTGTCTTGTGCAGACGGGCGACTCTTTGATGGATTCTAGGGTGGATAAGGACATGACCGAGATTTGTGAGTTTACCTATAGGATGAGGCTTCCTACGTCCATGAGAAGAAGTCCCAATACCTCTTTCTATTTCCTGGTTGGACTTTGTTAGTTTGTAGACTCTTGTATTTGGTGGGATTATATTCTGAACCAATTTAATTTCCGCAGTTTACTTTCAGTTATACTCTGTCAGTTGGGTTTTAGTATATGCATACATTTTTTTTCCTTAGTGGTTTTTACATTTTAGCATATGTGGTCTTGGAGATGTGTGTGTGTACATGTACTTATGAAATTCCTCCCATCTTAGTGATATGCCTACTCATCTCTAGTCACCAGCCCCTATCCTATTGGAGGTGGGCTTGGAGAGTCGTGGAATGGGCCCCACTGGGATGGGTCATGATAGAGTGGTATCATAGAAGGTTGGTTCTACCTTAGGACTAAGAGTCTGTGATATTGGTTTGGGGAAACAATGTTAAGTGTTTTGGGCTCAACTTTCAGGCCCGGGACTCTAGTGTTGGCGCGGGTGACTGACGTATCCATAAACCAAGACTCTGATAACCTTCTTTTTGACTTGGTACATGAGAACACTTATTACAAGGAAACAAAGGAATGGTACACGCATAATATAAAAATGGGTTGTGTTTTCCATTTCCTTTTGTGTCAACTATCCATATATACTCTTTGACCATGGTATATCTTTTTTCCTTATAGGATGCCTTTGCGATGCATAACCACTAGGATTTAACGACTCGATCATGAGGATGAAACCCTCAGTGATGAGGTTTCGATTCAGGGACCGGTTCCCCATGCGTTACCTCTAGGTGGTGCACCTGCTAAACCACCACAAGTGGAGCAACACATGGTACCTACAACACTGATAGATGAGGAGCGTAGGTTGAGTGCCCTCCATGAGTTTCAGAGGTAGAGACCCCTCAGGTTCCGAGGTGAGCCCAAACCTTAAATATTTGAGGACTCACTTGAGGTGATGACTAGAGTTTTTTGTCTAGTGAGGACACCAATGGACAAGATAGTGATCCTTCTTTAGGGTTTTGTAGGACGATGGTGGAGTTTGACCATGTAGACTCACGACTAGGAGATTCTTTCCTGGATGGAGTTTGAGGGAATATTTTGGGAGGAGTTATCTCTGATTACGCTTAGAGAAGTGCGTATCTAGGAGCTTCTTTAGCTTGAGTAGGGAAGTATGATAGTGTATGACTATTCATCGAGGTTCACCAACCTCTTCAGGTACTCGATGGATATAGTCAGGGGTCTGTACTACAGATCTCGGACTTTTGAGCAGGGACTACAATGAGATATTCGAGCTAGTGTCATGACTCTAAGAATTCAGACTTACGCTAGAGTGATCGAGAGATACTTGGTGATCGAGAGCTTCTTGGTAGAGAAGAGAAAACTATTGGAAGTTAGTAGCAGGTAGACAGATGCAGAGACCTTGGAAGTGGGGAGCTGACATCGGTTTCATAGATCAGAATGTGGGAGATGTCACAGGAGGACCCAGGATAGGTTATTGATAGTCCAGGGCTATCATGATGGTTCCAATCAGCCTAGGGAGAGGCGATGCTACTCATGTGATGACAGGGGACATCTTGAGAGAGACTGTTCAACCAGCCGAGCTGCTGATAGGAACATGGTGGATGGACCACCGAGGTAGAGGTAGAGAGTTGAGCAGGCGTACCTGCTAGGTGGAAGATGAGGCAGAGGAGGAGGGAGAGTTGAAGGAGGTGGTAGACGCTTTGTCCTACTTCCACCACCATCCCCAAGAGTTCCGCACTAGGCTCAGGGAGCTGGGGACAATGGTGGGGGAAACTACAGGTGGTCGAGGCGTACAATCTAGGGACTCTAGAGATGATCTGAGGTACAATCTTTGTATTTTCTACCTTAGATTCCATACTTATATAAATAGGTACTGGTCATTCCTTCCTCTCAACATGTCTTGGGAAAAACCTTGAGATTCTGGTGGACTCATTGATTTGACCCTTGCGCTTTGAGATACCTAGGGGGGGGGAATCAATGATCAAACATCTTTTCTGACAATGTGATACTTCACTTGGAGGCAAGAGTTTCAGTTGGAACCTCTTGGTGGTAGCGTCGTGGCCCTAAAATGTCATTCTTGATATGGATTGATTATCTTTGGTCCATACCCAGATTGAATGATTCAGGTGAAGAGTGAGGTGTGTCCGCAATGATGGGATGGGGTTTTCCTTTATCGGTGATAAGGAGACCTAAGCACCACTGGAGGGGCTCATGCGCAGAAGGGTGCAACCAATCACTCATCTTTTTTCTAGACTTACCCTCAGAGTGACAGATGTTATAAGATTACAATTCAAAATAGTTGTGGTTGACTATGAGGATGTATTTCCATAATATTTTCCAGGATTACCCCCCCCACCGAGAGATCAAATTTTACATCGACTTACACCTCAGGAAGACACTGATATCCTGACTGGAGTATCAGATGGCTCTTGTAGAGCATCTTGATCTAAGGGTGCATCTCACTACTAGAAAATATCCCTATACCCACAGTTTTGCTTAAAACTGTGGGCATAAGTGTGCCCTATACCCACAATTTTCCAAAACGCTGGGTAAGTTATAGTATATGGACCTATATCCACAGTTCATGAAAACCGTGGGTATAGGTCCCCTATACCCACAGTTTTGGGTGAAACCACTGGAATAGTTTTTTTTTCATGACCTATACCCACAGGTTTCCAAAACCTTGGGTATTTGTGTTTCTTTTAAGCCCTATACCAACGGTTTTATGAAAACCTTGGGTATAGGGGTTTTTTTGAAGACTTATACCCACGGTTTTCCAGAATCTTGGGTATACCTTTGGTAGGGAAAAAAATCTACGGGAAAGAGAAAATATTTGGTGGGAAAACCTATACCCATGGTTTTCCCTCTTATACCCATGGTTTGAATTGATATATTTAAAGGGATAAAAATATTAAGATAAATAAACTCTGTAGGATATTTGGTGAGGCCTTCCATGTTACTTCCAGCATTCTGGGGATCGAATCCCACGGAATGTTTTTTTCTGATACGTTGAGATATAATAATATATTAAACAAATTATAGATTTTATTAAATTAAAGTGGCATAGATGGGTTGGTTAGTAGTGAAAGATTTCAGGAGAAAAGTTGGGGTTCGAAACCTACGTTTTTCTTATAATACATATATATATTAATATATTTAGCAAAATATCGATATAAAAATTCAAAAGTGCTGTAGCTTAGTGGTGAGACATGTCAGATATAAAGGGTAGGTCTTGGAGGTCCCAAGTTCAATACCTAGAGATTTCATTTTTGTGAAATTAATACCCATGGTTTAAAAACCATGGGTAAAGGCTTTTGACTGCATGGAAATTGCTATGAGGATTTGACAACACAACAAAAAAAGTTACACCCACTGTTTGTAATATGTGGGTAAAGGCTAGGGACCTATCCTGACACCTCAGTTTCCCACAGTTCCAAAAACCGTGGGTATAGCCTATACCCATAGTTTCGGGGGATATACCTATGGTTTAAAACCATGGGTATAAGTCATTTTTTCTATAGTGGCTGGAGGATTTGAAGAGGAGGGAATTCGTAAGACCTAGTGTTTCACCCTGGGCAGCCCCAGTTTTGTTTTCCAAGAAGAAAGATGGGATTTTGAGGTTGTGCATAGATTACCAACACCTAAATTAGGTGATAGTTAAGAACAAGTATCCACTATCGAGAATCGATGACCTCTTCGATCAACTGAGGGGGGAACATTGGTTATCAAAGGTTGACCTTAGGTCGGGTTATCACCAGCTTTGAGTACAAGATGAGGATATACTGAAGACGACTTTCATATGTTGCTATAGTCACTATGAGTACTTGGTGATGCATTTCTGTATAACAAAAACCCCTGTAGTGTTCATGGGAATTATGAACTGGATCTTCCAGCCATACTTGGAATGGTTTTTATTAGTCTTTATCGATGACATCCTTGTGTAATTAGAATCAGAAGAAGTGTACTTGAGACACCTGCGGATGGTTCTAGACGTACTCCAAGAGAACCATCTTTATGGTAAGATCTCCCAATGACAATTCTGGATACAGGAGGTACTCTTCTTGGGATATGTCATCTCAACAGATGGAGTATCAATGGAGACAACCAAGGTCAAGGCAGTGTTAGTATGGGAGCTACCATGGAGTTTTAAAGAGGTAAGAAGATTCCTTGGGTTAGGAGGATAATACCAGATAATTATCCCCGATTTCTCCTAGATATCAGTACCGATGAAAACCTTGACATGGTAGGAGAAGCCTTTCATATGGATGAAATGTTCCAACATGATTTCTTGTAGTTGAGGTCGAGTTTGACGAGTGCTGTGATCTTGAGATTACCTAAGGAGGGTGTCAAGTACGTAGTCTTCTGCGACACATCATGGATAGGGCTTGGATGTGTTTTGATGTAGAGGCAGGTGGTGATTACTTATGGTTTATTCCATCTTAGACCACATGGGAAAAAATACATGACCCATGATCTCGAGTTGGAAGTGGCAGTCTTTGCATTGAAGATGTGGCAGCACTACCTTATGGGTGAGCAATTTATCATCTGATTTGAACAAAAGAGCCTCAAGTAAATCTTCTCGCAAAAGGATTTGAATCTGAGGAAGAGGAAATGTCTAGAGTTCCTCTGGGATTATGACTTTTAAATCATCTATAATCATGGGAAAGGGAATGTAGTAGCTGATGCTCTTAGTCAGAGATCGAGTTCACAGGTGCTGAGTGAGGCGTTAGAGCAGTTGGACTTGATACAATTATCCTTCATGGATGAAGATGATGCAGATTATCTTTTGTTGATAGTTGTCACCCCTCCTCTCTTATGGTGAGTCAGGGAGGCACAAATTGAGGATGTTGATTGTGAGACATTACGTGCTCAGCTATCCATAGGGCAAGCTCCTAATCGATATTCTCAATGTGGGGTGCACATCATCAGTTTTAGAGGATGCACAATTGTGCCAGTGGTGTTGTGGTAGGAGGTTCTAAGGGAGTTTCATACACCTCACATATCAATACACCCTATCATGGAGAAGATGTACTAGGACCTATGACAACAGTTTTGGTGGCCAGGTATGAAGAAGGAAATAGCAGAGTTCATTTCTCGATGCTTTACAGGCCAACAGGTGAAGACTTAGCACCAGGTTCTATCCGAGGTAGCTCACCCCTGGAAGTTCCACAATGGAAGTGGGATGAAATATCAATAGAATTCTTGACGAGCTTACCATGAACATCCAGGGGACACGATTCCGTCTAGGTGATCATTGACCAACTCACTAAGTCAGACCACTTCCCAGCTATCAGGGAGAAGAGTTATATAGAAATCTTGGGATGCCTTTACATGGAGAAGAAAATTCGGCTTCATGGCGTCACTTAGACAATAGTCTCAGATTGTGATGCTTGTTTCACACCCCGGTTGAGGAAGGGATTGCAGGTGGCATTTGGAACCCAGATGCACTTGAGCACAATGTTCCATCCCAAGATAGATGGTCAGACAGAGAGAACCATTTAGGTTCTAGAGGATATGGTGCATGCCTGTATCGTGGATTTTGGTCATAGTTGGTAGGACCAGCTACCACTGATGGAGTATGGGTATAAGAACATATACCACTCCACCATTGGTATGACACCGTTTAAGGATTTTTATGGGAGACCCTACCGGTCACTACCATGCTAGACTAACTCTATAGAGTTAGCACTCATGGGTCCAGAGTTGGTATGAGCTACCACAAAAAAGGTGCTGATCGTCCAAGAGCACATAAAGACTACACAAAGTTGGAATAAGTCTTATGCTAACAGATGAAAAAAACCTCTAGAGTTTTAGTAGGAAGGCCATGTATTCCTTGGGGTCTCGCCTTGATGAGGGTTGAAAATATTTGGCTGGGGTTTCAAGTTGCATCTGAGGTTCATTGACCCTTTCCAAATACTATGTAGAGTTACCGTGGTGGAATACCACATAGCTCTATCGCCGCAGTTTCACTGAGTACATAATGTCTTCTACGTGTCACAACTAAGGAGGTATGTGCATGAACCATCACACATCATCGAATGGGGAGAGATGGACATTGAGGATAGAGATACCTTTGAAGAGTACCCAGTGGAGATCAAGGATCGACCAGAGAGGATCCTTCGTTGGTGAGCGATTCCCTTGGTGTGTGTTCGGTGGCCGCATGAGAACCTTCAGGAGAGCCCGTGGGAGCATGAGGTTCAAATTAATGCCCAATACCCACATCTATTTGAGTAGCCTTTTGTTTTGTATTTTCAGGGATGTAAAGCCCTAAGGTGGGGAGAATTTAATGTCTTAGATTTTTTGTGTAATATTTTTAAATATAATATGGAATTATTATGAGACCAGGCTTTATGAAGGCGTGCGATTCTGAGGCTCATAGTGCCCAAAATAAATATTTGAAATAAATTAAACCCTTAAATAGTGTGCGTGAGAAGTTTTCTTGAAAACATTGGATAAATTTTAAATGGGTGCATGGATCATAAATTTGATGGCACCATTTTGTTCAGAGCAATGACTTTACCTCAGGTAGGGCCTAAATTTGGCCATTTTTGGTTGGTAGCAGAAGTTAGATTTTGGATGTTTAAGAAAATAAAATAAAATAAATATTTATTTTATTAACTTTGTGTTAGTACAAGGATGGGAGATTTTAAATTATCTAATATTTAGAAATTTCAGGGTTAGCCGCATATCCCTGTAATGCTTTAGAGATTTGGAGAGAATCCACCCTTGGAGGATTCTCGATGAATGGTGATGAATGATAAAATCATGGATCATTACGCAGTGAGATCAAATCTCAAACGACGACGACTGATTTTACTCTTAGTCGGCAATTGAGGTATGGGTTTTTTATTTTGATTTTGTTTTCACCTATTATTCAATTTGACTATCAACATGGATCAACCCTCGAACAGGTTGACCAATAGATTGTTATGGGAGGGATTTCCTTTAGGTTTTATTTTGGGGAATTAATTCAGGATTGATTTAATTAGTTGTTTTGATTTTATCCTTTTGATCATATTAATGGGAGTGGATCAACATTGTGATAAATTACAGTAGAGATTCATTCCCCGAACTTCTTTTGGATTGCTTTTCCCCTTTTGACCCCATGTTCTTTGCGGGGCTATGAACAACAGATTGTTGCACATTCATTTTGCAAATCAAAAATCCCAAATTGAAGATCCGATATCATGACGACCTAGAGGAGGTGAGACGATGATGGCTGATCTTCAACTATTTTTTGAAGGATGATCAAAATGTGTTTTTGGAGCTGATCAAAGGACTGAAACCTACCATTTTTGTGTTAGAATGATGGGAAGATCTAGAATCTGGAGTTTCGCGGTGATCAGATGACTGGATCAAGGATCATAGGAGCACCCTAATTACACTAGTGAAGAACCTGTGATTCTAGAATTTTGTGGAGAATATAACGTGTTCTCCAAAGAACACGGTTTGTGGGGCCAGCTAGGCATCAGCTAGGGTTTTGCGACATAGGAAGCGATGGCATTGCGTGTGAAAACTGTAACACGGTGTGTATGTCCTTATGAGAGTCTTGGAATGTATCTTAGATTATACATGGACAAAGGGTGAAGTAAACGACATGTAATCTACCACACATCCAGACCAGGTTGGATACACAGGTTACCCTGTGTACCAGTACATGGGTTGGGATACATCGGATGAAGCCATTCATGGACACATGGACAACGTACATGGAGAAACCCCCGGATACCTAGATACAATGTGTTGCTTCACTATATGCCATGTATATATTTTTTCTACATGAAATTATCTTTGATACAGATTGTTGTATATGGGAAATACCTGGGGTTAGAGGACACAACGTGTTACCCTTCTACATGCCGTGTACCCTTATGTACATGGATTGATATTCTTGTCCACTGATCCTTGGAAAAGTTTTGTTTTGGTTAGTTCCCCATTTTCTCATTTCCCTGAAGGTTAGGTATCATTTCCCTCCATAGGAGTATGATCCATCCAGAAGGACTTTTTGGATAGAGTCAGAATCCCTCCAAGAGGTACGTAGCGAGATCATCTACCCATTCTTGGCCCAAGGTAGAGTCATGTATTGAGGTGAAAAATCTGATAGTATGCCAATCCTCTACTTAGAAGGTGAATCTGAATGCGTTATGGTATACTCCAAGGCCCTAGCTGTGATCCTCATCTGTGTATCGTGATCTTTTCTCCAATCAAGAGTGAGTTCTCCCAGAATGAGTGTATCTATTATCTACTTAGATCTATCAGTGCATCTATCTCTATTGTAACACTTCCTAACGAACGTACTTCTCAAACGAACGTCATTAGAGCTACCGGAATCATGGAGTAAGTTCTCCTAGAAGAGTGCTTTGTGGAATATTCAAACTGAATCCCTTGCGTGGGTATAGTTTCATTTTGACTTAACTCTAAACTATGGGTCTGAGTTTTGAGTATATCTAGATATTTATCTTCTTATATTCTTTGTAGACATATACTATATATATCTGATTATAACTTTGCTTTGTGTATTTATCTGTGGTTTTCAGGGTCTCCGATTGAGTATTGTTATACTCACCCCTACACGGGCTTCACCCATACATGTTGTGTCTTGTGCAGATGCGTTGTTTTTTGATGGAGTCTAGGGTGGACCAATAAAATACCAAGCTTTGTGAGTTTCCCTACAGGCTGACGCTTCTTACAGAAATGAGCAGCAGTCCCAATACCTCTTTATATTTACAAGTTGGACTTTTTTAGTTTGTAGACTCTTGATTTTGGTGGTCTTGTATTCTGGCCCATTTTACTTTGAGTCATACTCTTTTGGTTGGGTTTTAGTGTATGCATGAATTTTTGTTCCTTAGTGGTTTTTGCATTTCAACATCTATGATCTTGGAGATGTGTGTGTGTGTGTGTATTGGTACTTAGTAAATGCATCCAATTTTAGTGATATACCTACTTGGAACTAGTAAACAGGCCCTGGCATATTGGAGGCGGGCTTGGGGAGTCACGTCACGGGCCCCACTGGGACGGGTTGTGATAGTTTTGGAAAAAATATAATAAAGAACATAACCTTATTATAGAAGTTATGGACATGTTAAATTATTGAATAATGTCCTAAATTTTTGTAATCTAGATATTATATTGGTTTTCCAAGAAATGCACTGCTGTCTAGATACTACAAGTAGATGTGGTACAGGAATAGTTGTACCTACAGGTAATAAATTTGAAAAGGGTGCATATATTTTGACTTGATATTCACCGCTTGCACAAAAAAGGTTCTTACTATGAACTTAGTTTGAAAATATTTGGGGATATCGTTAGGATAATTTAAATTTTCATTACAAACCATTATGAAAGATTTTTAAATATTTTTATTAGTTAATGATATTACCAAATAAAAAAAGTTTATGAGTTTCCTATAAATACTTTCTTAGATAATTTGATCATTTGTGACTTTTTATGAAAATGGAAAAGGCGGAGTGTGGAAGAATTCAAGTGAAAGTTATTTTTGACCAGAGATCTTATGAGGATGATCAGACAACTAATTGTTTTTAGCATATTGAGAAAGATCACATTTAGAAGATCGTATTGGTTCGATCGGATTGACAAGATCGTATTGAGTCAATCAGATTGAGAAAGATCGTATTAAAAATTTGATCATAGATTGAGTTTTTAAAATTGAGGATGGTTTCATCATATTGATTCTATCATATTGAGAGAATCAGATCTAGACTTTTCATATTGATAGAATCATATCCGGACTCATCGCATTGATAAAATCAAATCCAGACTCATCTTAGTGAAAAAATCGGATCCAGCCAAATTGGTATGAGGATTCAAACTAAGAAATTATGGAAAAATTTCAAAAAAGTATTTATTATTATTTTTGGATCAATTGTTTTATAATAAAACATTGTAAATTGACAGGAGTCAGTATAATCTTTCATATAAAGAGATATAAGGTGTTTAACAGGAGTTTTCAAAAGTTGTATTCACTTATTGCTAATAGTGAATTTCCGTAGAACCATGGGAGTGTCTTTGGAAAGGATGTAGGTTATCAAACTAAGGACATACCTTATAAATATTATGTGATTTAATTTATTCTCTAATTTTTCATGCATTATTATTTATTAATATTTGATAAGGAAAAAAATCGTAACAGGTTGCAGGGGTTAAGTTTTGAAAAGCATTGAAACTTAAAAAAAGAAAAACAACTGATTCAAACCCCCTTATTATTTGTTATTTGATCATTTGGAAGTTAAATTAGTATCAGATCAAGGTTCCATTTTTGAATACTTATCATGGATAATATTAATTTTTTGAATAGTAGAGTAATTCCTATCTTTTATGGAAAAAAATATTATGGATAAAAAATAGGATGATTCCTTATATCTTATCTCTTGGCCTAGAAGTTGTTGATGTTGCTACTATTAGTTTTCCACCTATTGAGAAATATGATCCTATGAAGTTTTCTTATAAGAAAAATATATAATTTGATGGAAAGGCTAGAAATGATACTCTTATTTCATTATCAAAGAATGTTTATTAGAATGTGATGGGTTTTAAAACTTCAAAAAGTATGTGGGACAAGCTGGAAATTGTTTTCAAAGGGAATACTAAAGTGAAGGAAGAAAATCTACAAACATGGCGTAGTATGTATGAATACATTATAATGAGAGATGAATAAACAATAGATGAATAATTCTCCAAAGTGAATGAATTTTTTTGCAACATTAGAGGATTCAGAGCTATCTTGGAGGATTCTATAATTGTAAAGAAACTTATGAGAAACTTTCTAGAAAGGATTGATTCTAAAATTTCTTATTTTTAAGATAAGGATGATTTATCTCTTATTTAATTGCAAAACTTTTTTGTTTCTTATGAAATTTGGAAAGCTCTAATGTTTAAAAATAAAATTAAAGCTATAATGTATTTTGAATCTATGAGAAAGATGAAAATCCAAGATGTGGAGAAAGATGATCCTTGTGAGTATGAAGATAAAGAGGATGATGAGTTGAATGAAAAAGTCAGGTCTCTTTTATCCAAGAACTATTGAGGAGGAAGAGGAAATTATGGATGTAAAATTACTCTCAAATGTTTTGAGTGTGGTAGAATCAGACACTTTTCTATGAATTTCCCCAAGAAGAAAGTTGGAGAATGTTGAGATTATTTCGATGAAAAACCTAGATGGAATAAGTGGAACAAAAATGATAAATAAGAAAAGTCTTCTAAAAAATAAAAGAAGGATTTTAATGGAAACAAAAGTAGTATTTTGAGTAAAAAACTTGAATCGAAATCAACAAAAAACAATTACTCTGAAGATGAAAGTTCATAAAAATTCAAAACCTTCATTGGAAAAGTTGATAAAAAAAGATTATTGAGATAGTGAAGAAGGTGGTGAAGAATATTATAGAGAGTATCAACATATAATATAAATTATTTCATGTTTTAAGTAAAAAAACTCACAAGAAAGAAATTAGAGTTATGAACAATGATTGTGAATAAGTTTCTGAGGTAAGAAAAGATGTTATTAATCTGGAGCAATAAAACATCGATGAGTTTTTAAGTTATAAACTAAGAATTTCCGAATAAAGAAAGATGATTAAATATCTCAATACGAAGTTGGAATCCATGGGAGAAGAAGTTAACATGATTTAATAAAAACTTCTTAAGTTTGAGAGTAACTTTATGAAGATGAATTAAAATTTCAACAAAGTTTCAAAATTTAAAGCCGAGACTTCTAAAGTTTCTAGGAAAACTCTATATGAGAATCAGGTGAAATATTATCTTACCAAAAACAATGTTTCATCTGATTACTTTAACATTTAAGTTCTAGAAAAAGTATTGGTAAATCTTGGGTGGAGAAAGGATGTGAGAAACCTATCAAATATACAAAAGTAGAAAACTAACTCAAAAATAAAATATGGTCCACGTACTGAGTATGTTAGAGCTAAAAGAAGTTACCAACATCAAAAAAGTTCCTATAGAGAAAGAAATTTCTTGAATAGAAAATCCAGATTTGATGGATATTTCTGGTGTTATGGAATTTGTGGGTATAGAGCTTAGAATTTTTGGCACAAATTATGTGTACCTAGAGTAAGGTTTGAGAAAAGTGGAAGAAATAGTGAAAGTGTAATGAGTAAATTTCCTAACTTATTGAAAGTTGAAAAGGTGGATTCTCAAGATGTTAGAAACTTTCCAAAAAAAATCAATTTGAATGTTTAGAATATGTTTGTGGAAGATGTGATCAGAATAGTCATCGTGACGAAAGATGTATGATACTACATATGGAACAAGTTTCTTATGATAGAAAAGAAAAGGAAGCTAGTTGTTCTTTACATATGACTGGTGATATAAATATCTTGAAACATTTTGAAATTTATGATGATGGAGTAGTTACCATTGGTTATGATAGTTCCTTAAAAATCAGAGGTATCAAGACAACTAATATTGAAGCAGAGAAGTTGAAATTTAAGAAGTTTTATTTTTTTATGGGCTTACATATAAATTACTTAGTATAATTAAACATTGTGATTTTGGAAAATAATTTGTTTTTAGAAAATATTTGTGTATCATAAAAAGTGTGAAAAATGGAAAAATTATTACAAAAGGAGAAAGATCCTGTGGGAATCTCTTCTAAATTGGAGAATTCAACAACTCCTGTTACTTGAGTGTATAAGATGAAAAAAAATTATGGCACAAATGACTTGGGAAACTTGAAAAAAAGTATGAACAAAATTTCTAAAGTCAACGTCGTTTGTAATTTTCTAGAATTGAAAATAAAAGATAAATATGTTTGTATAGCTTTCTAGAAAGGAAAGATGACTAACAAAAATCATAAGAGAATTGAGATTCAATCTTCTGAACCACTTGAACTTATTGATTCCTATTTCTGTGGGCTGATGAGACATCAATCAAAAAAGTAGATTTATAATTTATCACTTTTTTTAAATATTTCACTTAGATGAAAAACATCATGTTTATGAAGCATAAATCAGAGGCTATTGAAATGATCAAATTCTTCAGAAAAGATGTTGAGAAAAAATGGGGGTTTCCATAAAGAAGTTGAGAACAACTAACAATACCAAATTCATAACCAATACTTTTGAAAATAATCTGAAAAATCATGGTATTAAACATCAATATAGTGCTCCCTATACTCTATAAAAAAATGGAGTATAAGAAAGAAATAATAGAGGTTTGGTGGAAATGGGAATAAGTATGTTAGTAGAATACAAACATTCAAAATTAAAATGGGGAGAAGCTGTTAGTACTACTGTACATGTTCAAAATAGATTCTTTTTGAGACTAGAAAATAACATTACTCCTTAGGAAATGTGTTACAACAAAAAACCTTTATATGAATACTTTAATGTTTTTGTAAGTCCATGTTTTCTCAAAATAAAAAAACCAGATTTGGGAAAATTTGATTTGAAAGTTAAGGAAAAAACATTTATGGGTTATTCAATAAATGGAGGAAGTTATAAATATTGGAACAAACATTTAAAAAAGTTTGTGGACTCATATGATGTAAAGTTAATTTAAAATAAAATTTCCTTAAAAAAATTTGTTGAGAATGATGAGGAGTATAAACTAGAGAATTACAACAATAGTAAAAGTAATTCAAAATATCCTTATAGAGAATCATAAGAATTGCGTAATAGGGAAATTTTATATGGGAATGAGACTTTGAAATTTCCTACCTTACAAACACATTTTGAATTCAAACAATTATTGGGACTTAGAAGGCTCTGGTCCAAACCTGAAGAAAGTTGATATTAGAAAATCAACTTCACTTATCTCAAAAGTTGAACAAGATTTAATTTCAGAATATATTCAACACAAAGAATGTGTGGATTCTATGAATGATGAGTTGGATTATATTGAGAATAATTAAACATGGGAACTTGTTTCATGGCTAAGAAATAAAAATTTTATCAGAACCAAGTGGGTTTATAGAAACAAGTTAAATGATCAAGGAGAAGTTTCAATAAATGAAGCCAAGATTATTTTTAAAGTCTATGCACTGATGGAAGGTGTGGATTTTGAAGAACATTTTCTCCAGTTGCAAGATTATAAACTGTTATAATTTTTTTTTCAGTGGTCACAAATTGAAATTAAAAATTTTATAAGATGGATGTAAAGTAATCTTTCTTAGATGGTGATTTTGGGGAAGAAGTTGACATGGAACAACCTAGTGGGTTTCTACTTTACGAGGATGGATTTTTTTATAAATTGAATAAAGATTTGTATGGGATGAAACAAGCTCCATGTGATTGGTATTATAAACTTTAAAATTGTTTGAGAATGTTGAACTTTTCTAAAGGAAAAGTTTATATCAACTTATATGTGAAAGATGTTTACTCCGGAACTATAATTGTAACTATTTATGTGGATTCTATAATTTTTTTGAGATATAGAATATGTTTAAAAAAAATTTCTGAGTAAATGAAGAAGAATTTAGAAATTTCTATGTTAAAATAATTAACTTTCTTCCTTTGACTAATAGTTCAACAAAAGGAAAAATACATTTTCTTATCTCAATAAAATTATTTCCCTGAATTATTAAAGAATTTTGGAATGATAGAATCCAAAGAAGTTTCTACTCCTATTTCAGTGAGCACAAAGTTGAGTAAAGATGATTTTGGAATAAGTGTGAATCAGAACAACTTTTAGAAGATGATATGAAGTCTTCTTTATCGTATACCTAAAGGCATGATATTATTGATGCTGTGACATTGTGTTCCAGGTGTCAATATAATCCAAAAGAGTCACATATGTTGGAAGAAAAAAGGAATATGATATATGTTAAAGGAACAACTACACATGTTTAGTTATACAAAATAAATAGTGAGATGAGGTTTCATGGTTTTATTGATGCCAATTGTGATGGAGATTATAATGATATAAAATCAATCTTAGGTGAAAAATTTATCTTGGGTGAATGTTGTGTGAGTTGGAATAGTAAGAAACAAAGTTTAGTTACTTTGAGCACAACTAAATCCTAGTATGTTGTATCTACTCATGCTTGTACTCAAATGCTATGGATGAAAGTTTAGTTGAAATATTTGGAAGTAAAAGTTTTTAAACCATTAAAGATACTTTGTGATAATCAGAGTGCAATTGATCTTTATAAAAATCTTATCCAACATTCAAGATCAAAACACATTGATATAAATTTTCACTTCATAAAAGATAAAGTTGCTTATAAATATGTTTTTCTAGAATACATTTCAACAAATTATAATATTTCTAATATCTTTACAAAAGTAATGCTAAAAAAAAGGTTTGGAGAATAAGAGGCAAGAAATTTATGTTCATACTTCTTCAATGTCTTCTTAAACCACATAAGTAAGAACCCTCATTGTTATTTGGATTATATTGACAAAAGGGTTGAGAAATTTTTTTTTTACTTTGTAAGAAGTTTTTAGTTATATTTTTAAATGAATACGAAATTGTGGTCATAAAAAAATGAAGGAGAGAAAAAGAAAACTGGGAGAAAAAGAAAAGTGAGGAGGATTTATCTTTACATGGACCCAAAATTTGGTTTTCCCCTAGGGATGTAATTCCTTCAAAACAATTTCTTTATCCAGTAGTGTGGTGTCAAGAAACTCTCTTTTGAGAAAAGATATGTTTTGATAAAAGTCAAAAAGCATGAGTTTCTTACAAAAGTTAAGATATAAAAAATTTTGAGAGGTTGAAATGCTTATAACAAGGGTTTTCAAAAAATAAAAATGGGGATACGGAAGAACCTTTGTGTTATTTTGTTTTAAAAAAGTTTTGTATTTGATGGAAACTAACATTATTTGTAAATAATGTTTTTGTTTTTTAGGAATTAGATCCATATCCATCATAATGAAGATTCATCTATATCATAGTATCGTATTCATTTACATCAGACTGAGATCACTGGATCCAAAAGAATTAGAGGAATAAATTGTTGATTTCTAAAAGTTTTCCTTTACCTTAATTAGAGAAATAAATAATTTTCTGAGTTAGAAAGACATAATTTTATGAGTGATGAAGTCACAGTGATGTTGAAGAGTTTTTTTTTGAAGAAAGTGATGTTAGGAGTTAGAAATATTTCAAAGTTTCCAAAATAAGTTAGATGATTATTTTCTAATTATGAATTTCTAAAAAATCATGAAAACATTCATGATAAAATATTTTGAAGAAATGCTGGAGAGGTTTAAATAATTACAGAGTAAACAATTCCACCGGAATAGAAATTTCCATCGTAATATAAAATTCTATCGTAATGATAATTTCATCATAATGGGGATTCCATAATTATGAAGAAATATATAGAAGGAAGAATGTTTAAGAAGATCAGATCCATATATTATAATTTTTTAATTAGATGAGGTTTAAAGAATTTTAAAGTTAAAGTATAGAAATTTTATTTTAATGGGAATTTTATCATAATGGGAATTCCATCATAATGAGAATTCCATCATTATTAGTATTCCATTAGACTGAGTAGGGTAAGAAACAAAAATCATAATTAAGTGAGAAATAAACAGACCGTAATGAGTTGAGAAGAAAATAGTTCATAATAAGATGAGAAGTAATCAAATTGTAATGATATGAGAAGGAAATAGATCGTAATGAGTTGAGAAGGAAAAATATCATAATGAGTTGAGAATAAAATAGATAATAATGAGATTATTAAAAAGAGGACTAAAAAAGAAAGTTCTATAAGTTTTATAAAGATCTAAAGAGGTCAAACTTGAATTTCAATTTTATTTAAATCTTGGAGAAATCCAATGAGGAGTGAAGAAGTCAAATTTGAAATTTAAATGTGATATTTATTCAGAGATTTTTAAAATTGATGAAGTGTGGGAAGTTTTCAAGTTTCCCGATTTTGTTTTCTGTTTGCTCAGATCATTCGTTCATTTTTGGATTTTTAAGTAAGTGGAAAAGGTGAAGCACTAAAGAAATCAATTGAAAGTCATTTATGGATAGAGATCTAGTGAGGTGGATCAGGTAGTTGAATTTTTTTTTACCGGATTGAGAAAGATCATATTGAAAATATCATATTAAGTTGATCTGATTGAGAATATCATATTGAATTGATCATATTGAGAAATATCATATTGATAATTTGAGAAGAGATTGAGTTTTTTATATTGAGAATGGGTTCATCAAATTGAGTTCATCGTATTTAGAGAATCAGATCTTGACTTATTGTATTGGGAGAATCTGATCTAGACTCATCATATTGAGAGAATCAAATCTAGACTCATTATATTGATAAAATCAGATCCATCCAAATCGGACTGAGGATTCTGACTATGCAATTGTGGAGTGGTTTCAACAAAGTCTCTATTATTTTTTTAGATCAATTTTTATAAGAAAATATTATAAACTGATGGAAGTCAGTAGTATATTTCCTATTAAGAGATAAAAGGTTTCTAATGAGAGTTTCCCAAGTTTTTCTCACTTCTTATTAACAGTGAATTTCCATAGACCCACAGGAGTGGCTATGACAAGGATGTATGTTCTCACACTGAGACTAAACCTTTTAAATATTGTATGCTTTACTTTCCTAATTTAAAGGTATGAGTATGCACTAAAATTTGATAAGGATGTAAATCCTAATAGGTTTTAGGGGTTAATTTTTGAAAATTATTGAAACTTATAAAAATTAAAACAACTGATTCAACCCCCTTTTTCATTTTTTATTTTATCCTTTGGAACGTCAAATTTGAGGGAACAATTTTTTGGGGTTTTTATGAAGTAGGAAATTTCTGATTATATGTCGAGATGTCTAGTTTTTCAAAAAGTGAAGGATGAGAGATATCATCCTATAGGATTCATGAAACTTCTTACCAATATTATGTGGAAATGGGATAACATTACTAAGGAATTTTTTCATAGGACTACCAAAGACTACTATAAATAATGATACAATGTGGATTATTGTTGATCACATAACTGAATCTACACACTTCCTCCCTATAATAGAATATTTACCTCTTGATCACCTCACAAGGATCTATACTAATGAATTTTTAAGAATACATAGAAAACATTTATAATTTGTATAATTATGATACCCATTTTAAATCAAAATTTTGGAATAGTATTTAGAAGTCTCTTAATATTAAGCTTCATTTAAGTGATGCCTATCATCCTAAAAACAGATAGATAGTATTAAAGTACCATTAAGAAATTATAAGAAATGTTGAGGATGTGAAAACATGAATTTCACGGTATGTGTGATTATTATTTAGCTTTCGAAACTTTTGACTATAATAATATTTTCCATTAAAGTATTCAAATCGATCTGTATGAATCATTATCGAGTAAGAGGTGTATTATTCAAACTTGTTAGGAAGAAGTTAGTGAAAGGAAACTTGTTGGAACTAAAAATGTTGAGGAGAAAATGAAAATGGTAAAGACTATTCATGATCATATTAAAGCATCTCAACATAGAAAAATTATCAATACTGATAACTGGAAGAAATATTTTGAATTTCAAGTGGGATATCATGTTTTCCTAAAAGTGTATCCATGGATGGTTGTCATAAGGATTTATAAGAATGGAAAACTAAACCCCTGGTAAATTAGACCCATTGTAATTTTGGAAAGGATTGTAGATATGGATTATTTATTAGTAATTCCACCAAGACTCTATAAGGAAAATGATGTGTTCCATATATCATTGTTAAGGAAGTACATTCCAGTCCCAACACATATTCTCATATATAAATAAATACAATTGTAACATAATCTATTTTACTGTGAAAATACCATCCCGATTCTTGATTCTCGATAGAAAGTATTGTGGAATCAGATGAATCAAATAGTAAATTTGATTTGAAGAAATCATAAAATGTAATAAGAAAAGTGGGAACCAAAGGATTTAATGAAGAAGAACCATCGTCATTTTTTTAGAAGGTAATATCCATTAATATTTCTAGGATGATTTTTTTGGATATAGGAATGTAACACCTAAGCCTCAATTATAGTAAGTGAAAATTATATTTTAAAGAAACTATTAAAGAACCTTTATGATATTTTTTAACAAAATTTATTAATTTTTGACAACTAACTTTCTTTGTATAATAATGTTTATGTTATTTAGTAATCAGATCCATATCCATAGTAATGATGATCCATTATACTTATAGTATCATATTCATTTGCATTAGATTTAGATCATCAGATCTAGAGGAATTAGATGTAGAAATTATTGATTTCTAGAAGTTTTTATTTTTCTTAATCATATAAAGAAAGAATTTCCGATGTTATAAAGACATAAGTTGCTGAGTGATGAAGTCATAGTGATGCTGAAGAGTTTTTTAGAATAAATTGAAGTCAGGAGTTAGAAATTTTTCAAAATTTCGAAACTAATTTAGATGATGATTTTTTGATCAAGAAGTTCTCACAAATCATAAAAATACTCATGATAAAATATTTTGAAGAGATTGTGTAGTGGTTTTAAGAAATTCAAAATTAAAGAGAGAATAATTCCATTGTATTGAGAAATTCCATCATAATGGGAACTTCTATCATAATGAGAATTTAATCATAATTGGGATTCTATTATTATGAAGAAATCTATAAAATGATGAATGTTTAAGAATACTGGATCCAGGTGTTAGATTGTTTTAATTATATAAAGTTTGAAGAATTTCAATGTTAAAGTATGGAGATTCCATCGCAATGGGAATTCCATCGTAATGGGGATTCCATCGTAATGATAATTCTATCGTTATGAGGATTCCATCAGACTGAGATGAGAAAGAAACAAAAATCATAATGAGCTGAGAAAGAAATTGGTCATAATGATCTGAGAAGTAAATAGATCTTAATGATTTAAGAAGGAAACAGATCGTAATGACTTGAGAAGCAAAAAAATTATAATAAACTGAGAAATAAACATATCATTATGAGTTGAGAAGGAAATGTATCATAGTGAGTTGATTATGAATAAGTCTCAAAAAAGAAAATTCTAAAAGTTTTATGAAGAGTTGAAGAGGTAAAAATTGAATTTAAAATTTTCTTAAATCTCAGAGAAATAAAATGAGGATTGGAGAAGAAAAATTTTAAGTTTAAATGTGAGATATCTTCTGATATTTTGATATTTTAGGCAGTAGATAAATTTTTCCAGTTTTGTGCTTTTGTTTTCTAAGATTTTTATATATACTTGTGGAGATCATTTATTCATTTTTAAATTTTTACATAAGAGGAATAATTGGAGCATTGTAGAAATAAAGTGAAATTCATTTCCAACCAAAGATATTTTGATGAGGATCATACAACTGAATGTTTGTTTACTGGATTGAGAAATATCATGTTGATAAGATCATATTGATTTGATAATATTGATAATATTTTATTTAGTCGATCGAAATGAGAAAGATTGTAATGAGAAGTTGAGTAGAGTTTGAGATTTATATATTGAGAATGTGTTCATCGTATTAAGTCTATCATATTATGAGAATTGGATCCAAACTTATCGTATTGAGAGAATCAGATCCAAACTCATCATATTGTGAGAATCATATCCAAAATCATCGTATTGAGAAAATCAGATCGAGCTAAATCATACTAATGATTTGGACTGAGGAATTGTGGAGATATTTCAACAAAGTTTTTTTTATTTTTTTTGGCTCAATTTTTTATAAGAAAACATTGTAAACTGATAGAAGTCAGTATAATCTTTCCTACTGGGAGATAGAAGGCATCTGACAAGAGTTGGCGTATATTTTATTAACTTCTTCTTAATAGTGAACTTTCATAGACCCATATGAGTGGCTATGGAAAGGATGCACATTATCACACTGAAGCCAAACCTTGTAAATACTGTGTTCTTTAATTTATTTCCTACTTTTTCATGCATGAGTATTTACTAAAAGTTTATAAGTAAAAATAATTCTTAACAGATTGTAGGGGTTAATTTTTGAAAATATTGAAACTTATAAAAAGTAAAATAACTGATTCAACCCCACCTTCTCAATTGTTATTCTATCCTTTGGAACTTCAATTGGTATTAGAGAGAGGTTCCCTTGTTGAATCCCTATCATGGATAATATAAATTCTATCAATAGTAGAGTAATTCCTACATTTGTTGTAAAAAATCATTATGGATGGAAAAATAGAATGATTCCTTATCTCTTATCTCTTAGCCTAGAAGTTATTGATGCTGCTACTATTGGTTTTCCACAAATTGATAAATATGATCCTATGACATTTGTTGATAAGTGAAATATAGAAGTTTATGGAATGTTTATAAATACAATATTTATTTCCTTATCATAGAATGTTTATCATAAGGTTATGGATCTCAAAACATCAAAAACTATATGGGACAAGATCGACAGTTTTTTCAAAGGGAAAACTATAGTTAAGGAAAAAAAATATAAATCTGGTGTTGTAGGTATGAAGACATTAGAATGATAGATGAAGAAAAAATTGATGAATACTTCACCATATTAAATGAAATTGTTTGCAATATCAAATGATTCAGAGATGTGTTGAAATATTCTAAAATTGTGAAGAAACTTATGAGAAACTTTTCAGATATATTTGATTCTAAAATTTCTTTTTTACAAGTTAAGGATGATTTATCTCTTGATAAATTTCATAACTTTCTTTTTCTTTATGAAATGAGTAAATCTCTAATGTTTAAAAAGAATATGAATGATGAAATGGATTTTGAAGCTATGAGAAAGATAAAAATCCAAGATATTGAATAAGATGATCTTTGTGGGTCCGAAGATAAATAGGATGATGAGTTGAATGAAAAAATAATTTCTCTTATATCCAAGAACTATCGAAGAGGAAGAGTAAAGTATGGAGGTAAAATTTCTATCAAAAGCTTTGAGTGTGGTGGAATCAGACAATTTTCTATGAATTTCCTCAAGAAGAAATTTATAGTATATCGATATGATTTTGATGAAAAACCTAGATGGAAGAAGTAGAACAAAATTTTTAAATAATAAAAGTTTTCCAACAAACACAATAAGAATTTTACTGGAAACAAAAGAAGTATGTTGAGTAATAAAGTTGAATAGGACTCAACTGGTAACAATTCTTATAAAGATGAAAGTTTTCAAAAATTTAGAATCTTTATTGAAAAGGTTTATAAAAAAAAAGATTCCTCAATTAGTGAAGAATGTGGTGAAGAATATTTTAGAGAGTATGAACTTAGAACAAAACCTGTTACATGTATTTAGAAAAATAAGAATATCAAGAAAGAAATTAGAGTTATGAAGAAATTTTGTGAAGAATTTATTGATGGAAGAAAATATTTCATTAAGTTGGAGGAATTATACATTGAAAATATTTTAAGTTTTAAACTTAGAATTGATGAACATGGAAAGATAATTGAAGATATCAATATGAATTTGGTAGTAAAGGAATAAGTTAACAATTTTTAATCAAAACTTCTTAAGTGTGAAAGTACCTTGAGAAAGATGAATAAAAATTTCAACAAAGCATCATAATTAAAATATAAGACTTCTATAGTTGCTAATAAAGATCAATATGATAATTAAGTGAAATATTCTCTTACCAAAAAAATTGTGTAGGAGAAAGAAATAATAGAAGTTTGGTGGAAATGGGAAGAAGTATTTTAGAATAATACAATCTTTCAAAATTCTATTGGAGAGAATCTGTTAGTACTGTTGTACATGTTCAAAATAGATACTTGTTGAGACCAGAAACTAACATGAATCCTTATAAAATATGGTATAACAAAAAACCTTCCTTGATATACTTAAATGTTTTTAGAATTCCATGTTTTCTCAAAATAAAAAATCTAGATTTTGGAAAGTTTGAAGGGAAAGATGAGGAAGGAACATTTATAGGTTATTCACCAAATAAAAGAAGTTTTTGGAATTCCATTTGGTTATTCACTAAATTTTGGAACAAATGTTTAAAAAAGTTTTTGGAATTATATTATGTGATTGTGATTGAAAATCAAATTTCCTTAATAATGTTTTTTGAGAATGTTAAGGAGGATAAACTCTAGAATTTCAATAATAGTGAAAGTAATTCAGAACATCCTTATTAAGATTTATAAGAATCATGTGATGAGGAAATTTGAGTTGGGAAGGAAACATTAAAATTTCATACCTTACAAAAACATGTTCAATATGAAAACATTATTGGGAATTAGAAATCTTCAGTTCATACTAAAAGGAAGTTGATATTAGAAAATCAAACTTCACTTATCTCAAAAGTTGAACCCAAATCAGTTTTATAAGCTATTCAACACAAATAATGTGGTGAATCTATGAATGATGAGTGGGATCATATTGAGAATAATGAATCATGATAACTTGTTTCCCAGATAACAAATAAAAATGTTATCGGAACCAAGTTGGTTTACATAAATAAATTAAATGAACCTGGATAAGTTTCAATAAAGAAGTCCAAGCTTATTTATAAAGGCTATGCATAGGTGGAAGGTATGGATTTTAAAGAAATTTTGTCCCTAGTTTAAATATTATAAAATATTAGATTTTTTCTTTCAATAGTTTCACATTATAATTATAAAGTTTATCAGATGGATGTAAAGTTGGATTTCTTAAATGGTGAGATTGAGAAAGAATTTTACATTGAATAGAATTATGGGTTTCTACTTGATAAGGATGGAAACAAAGTTTATAAATTGAAGAAATATATGTATGGGATGAAATAAGATCCAGATGATTGGTATTCTAAACTTAAAAATTGTTTGAGAATATTGAAATTTTCTAAAGGAAAAGTTGATAGAAACTTATATATGAAAGATATCGACTCTGAAAATCTAATTTTAATTGTTTATGTAGATGATATAATTTTTTCTGGGTATAGAGAAGATGTTTTTAAAACATTTTATAAAGAAATGAAGAAGAATTTTTAAAGGTCTATGTTAGGAGAATTAACTTTCTTCCTTCTATAAAAATTTCAAAAAAATGAAAAATAAATTTTATTATCTCAAGAAAAGTATGCGAGTGAATTGTTATAGAATTTTGGAATGACATAATAGAAATATTTTTCTACTCATATTTCAGTGAGAATAAAGTTGAGTAAAGACAAACCAAGAATAATTGTGAATCAAAAATACTTTTAGAAGATAATAGGAAGTCTTCTTTATCTTACTGCCTCATAGACATATATTGTTTATGCTGCGACTTTGTGTGCCAAGTATCAAAATAATCTAAAAAAATCACATATGTTTGCATAAAAATGAATTTTGAGATATTTTAAAGGAAAAAATACACATGTGTTTTTATATAAAAAATAGTTAAATAAAGTTTCATGGTTTTACTGATATTGATTGGTCTAAGGATTGTAATGATAGAAAATCAACCCCAGGAGGAATATTTTTCTTGGGTGAATATTTTGTGAGTTGGCATAGTAAGAAATAAAGTTCAATAACTTTGAGAAAAGATGAATTCCAATATGTTGCAGCTACTCAGGATTTTACTTAAATTTTATGAATGAAAGTTCAACTAGAATATTTTAAAGTAAAAGTTTCTAAACTATTGAAGATAATTTTTGATAATATGAGTGAAATTGATCCTTCTAAAAATGCTATCAAACATTCAAGATCAAGTCAAATTGATATAAAATTTCACTTTATAAAATAGAAAATTTCTTCTAGAGATTTTTTATGGATTACATTTCAATAAATTATTATATTATTGAAATCTTTACAAAAGTAATGCCAAAAGAAAGGTTTGTGGAATTGATGTTGTAACTCCATGTTCAGCGTTCACCCATGTCTTCCTAAACCACGTAAGAAAGAACCATGACTATGATTTGGATTATGTTGAAAAAGGGGGAGATAAAGTAACAAATTATTACTTTATAATAAGTTTTTTACTTATCTTTATTAAATGAATCTGAAGATGTGGTTAGAAGAAAATGGGGGAGAGAAAAAGAAAAGTGAGAGAAAAAAGAAAAGTGAGGGGGAGTTATCTCTATATAGACAAAAAATGTTCTGGTCACTAAGATATGGAATTACTTTAAAAACATTACTTTATCTAGTAGTTTAGTGTCAATACACCCTTTTTGGGAAAGTCTAGTTTTTGATAAAACTCCAGAAAAATTGATTTCTTTACAAAAGTTGAGTTGTAATTTTTCTTGAGAGGTTTAAAAGTTGTTAACAAGGGTTGGAAACAAATCCAAAGGGGTAGATTAAAGAATATTCATGGTGTTTTGTTTTAATAATGCTTTTTATTTTTTGAAAAATAAATTTCATTATAAAATAATGTTTTTGTTATTTAGGAATCATAACCATATCCATTGTAATAAAGATTCATCTATCTTATATTATCATATTCATCTGCATCAGATTAATATAATTGGATCCAGAAGAATTGGAGGTATAAATTGTTGATTGCTGGAAGTTTTTCTCTACCTTTATCTTAGAAATAAATAAGTTGATGAGTTATAAAGAAAAAAGTTGATGAGTGATGAAGTTTTTGTGATGCTGAAGAGTTTCGTTGAATAAAGTGAAGTTAGGAGTTATAAAGGTTTCAAACTTTCCAAACCAAGTCATATTATGATTTGCTGATCATGAATTTCTCACAAATAATGAAAACTTTCATGGTAAAAGTTTTTTAATAAATGGTGTATAGGTTTGAATAAATTCAAAATTACATAGTAAATAATTCTATCATTATTTGAAATTACATTGTAATGGGAAAATCTATTGTAATGAGAATTTAATAGTAATGACGATTACATCATTATGTTGAAATCCATTTAAGGTAGAATGTTTAAGAAGATAAAATCCATATTTCATAATGTTTTAATAAGATGACGTATGAATAATTTTGAAGTTGAATTATAAAGATTCCATTGTAATGGTAATTCTATCATAATGGGAATTCCATCATAATGAGAATTCTATTGTTATGAATATTCCATTAGATTGAGATGAGAAAGTAATAAAAATTGTAATGAGTTGGACCAAAATAGTTTCTAATGATCCGAGAAGGAAACAAATAATAATGAGCTGAGAAGAAAACATATCGTAATGAGATAAGAAGGGAAAAAATCATAATGAGATGAGAAGAAAACAGATCGCAATGAGATGATTATGAAGAAGACTCAAAAATAAAATTCCAAAAGTTTTTTGAAGTGTTGTAGTGGTCAAACTTGCATTTCAATTTTGGGTAAATCTCACAGAAATCAAAGGCGGATTAAGTAAGTCAAATTTGAAGTTTAAATGTGAGATATATTTAGAGATTTTGAAATTTTATGAAGTAGGGAAAGTTTTCAGGTTTCCCACTTTTGTTTTTCGAGTTTCCTATAAATACTTGATCAGATCATTTATTAATTTCTGAATTTTTATGTAAGACAAAAAGATGAAGTTATAAGGAAATAAACTAAAATTAATTTCTAGCCAGATATCTCTTGACTAGGATCAAATAACTAATTTTTTGTTTACCAGATTAATCAAGATCATATTGATAATATCTTATTGATTTGATCATATTAGTAAGCTCATATTGATTCCATTAGACTGAGAAATATTGTATTGATAATTTGAGAAGAGTTTTAGTTTGGAACATTGAAAATTGGTTCATCATATTAATTTCATCATATTGACAGAATCATATCCAAAATTATCATATTGATAGAATCTAATCCAGACTCATATTATTGAGAGAATCAGATCCAGACTCATCGTATTGAGAAAATCGGATCTATACAAATCAGATTCGGGATTCAGACTGAGAAATTGTGTAGCAGTTTTAATAAAGTATTTATTCTTTTATTTGGATCAGTTGTTTTATAAGAAAACATTGGAAACTTACAGGAGTCAGTATAATCTTTTCTATTAAGTGATATAATGTGTGTAACAGGAGTTGGCACTAGTTGTATTAACTTATTCTTAATAGTGAATTTCTATAGACCCATGAGAGTGGCTACAGAAAGGATATGGGTTCTCACACTGAGGATAAGACTTTTAAATCTTGTGTTCTTTACTTTCTTTCCTAATTTTTCATTATTTAGTATTTATTAAAAGTTTATAATAAAATAAATCGTAATAGGTTGTAGGGGTTATCTTTTGAAAAGTATTGAAACTTATAAAAAGTAAAACAACTAATTCAACCCCCCTTGTTAGTTGTTATTCGATCCTTTGGAACTTAAACTATAATAAAATTTTCATTTTAATATTTCATGGCACAAAAATTCTAATTTTATAGGATTAATATTGATTTTGAACATACTTGTTCAAAATCTCCTTAGAATGATTTTTTGAAAATTCCCCTCAATAATAAGCTCTTATGAATAATAAAAAATGTAATATTTAAATATTCACAATTTTAATAATAATAATTAATAATAAAATTTATAAATAAAAATTTATTAACTATAAATTTTATAGAAATAAATATAATAAAATTTTCAGGTAAAAAGATATATTTCTCAAAAAACTATATTTTTTTGGAAACTTTTTTTGTTTAAAAAGGAATAATGCCTATCTGTTTTAATTAATTAAAATAATATGTAATGATTAATGATTTAAACAAAATATATATATTATATATATAAATACAAGAATTTATATCCAAATAATTATTATTACTAGTCATATAGTTAATAGAAAACCATCTTATATTTGAAAGATGAATTTAACGAAAAACCGTTTTTTGGCATGATTTGCAGGTTTATTTTTAAAATTATATTATTATGATTATATGAATTGAATGTGATAAAATATATACTATATATTTAATTATAATTATTAATATCAGGTAAAGGGTAAACTTAATTCCTGTAAAGACCCGTAAATTTCAAGGAATTTTTTTTCTTAATTTATTTGGGATTTTACGAGTACGCAGTTTCTGACGACACCTGATTCCGAGGCCCGGTGTGCACACAATCAATTTACGAAGTTTAGCTCGGGTATGTTCAATGAACGAACGAGCGAGTTTTTCTAACTTTTGAACCGGTGCTCGGAATTGAAATCTGAGGGCACCGATGAAACCGCAGCACCGGTATTTGCTTAAGAAGACTTTTACTGGAGTTGCATTTGCTCAGGAGGAGTTGTTTAAAATTAGGGAATTAAATGTTAGCTAAAATAAATTGTCTGAAAATTTATTTTATCCATGGTAGTTTAATTCTCTCATGGGAAGTTCTTAGTGGGGCCCACAACCACCCAACTTCCCATATGATGTTATGAGGGCGGTGGGGCCCACACGAGCCCCCATCTTCTCATTTTCCCTAACTCCTATGATACCAATTTGTCACGACCCGTCCTCAGGACCCGTGCTGTGACCACCCCAAGCCTGCCTTCCGTAGGCCAGGGGTTGACGACTAGCACCAAAGGCATAAATCCCGATATAAGGGAAGGCATTGCCTTTATGTAAGAAAACAAACACCATAGAGTATGTAAGCAGAAGTAAACACTAAGTAAACTGAGTACAAAAGTAAGTCCTGGATAGCAAATGGGCTAGTATACAAACCCAAACTGAAAGTAAAGTACAACTGAAAAGAGAGTACAATAGCAGAAAACTAAAGCAGCGAGTCCGAGCCGTCCTCTAGAAATCCCACCTGAAGGGTGGGTACAGATAGTCTCCTCTACTGCTCGGCTCCATCCGTCCGCTCTGAGCACGTCTCGTCCAGTAATCCACATCCTGGTACCGTCCAGCTCAACGAGCTCCTACCTCGATCAGCACTATCCGTCGTCTGCATCCAACACAACGTAGTGTGGGCATAGCCCATGCAGGGGTGAGTATACGCTACTCAGTAGGGACCCCGAGACCCCCGAAGGTCTCCCAGAATCCATGAAGGATAAACCACAAAGGAAAGTTACAATCACGAAGTAACAACCAAATCTACTTAGGTATATGACCATACACATACCTAAGTCATCAATTCCAGTTCGGCTCTAACAACCGAGCCCAAATTCGATCTAGTCCACACAGGATAGTACCACCCAATCCACACAGGAAAGCACAACCCAATCCACAGAGGAAAGAAAATCAATCATATCGAAGATAATGATTGAAATTAAAGACTCAGCTCATACAGGTATACTTCTTAGTAAGAGGATAGAGATGATCAGATGTTTCCACTGATTTATCTAAGCTGTCGAACCCACATAGGATACAAGACCAGCTAAGCTGTCGGACCCACAAAGGATACAAGACCAGCTACTCTACCTGACCCACATAGGAAACAAGTACTTGAATACTGTTCTTGTATCCTATGTGGGTCAGCTGGGAGGATCACCTACCCTTGGTAGAGTTTGCGTACATCAACAACTACCACTCCACCATCGGGATGGAACCATACGAGGAATTGTACGGTCGACCTTGTAGAACACCTCTGTGCTAGAAAGACCCTGGGGAGTTAGCACTTGTGGGACCAGAGATGGTCCAGGCCATGACAGAGAAGGTCCAGGTCATCCAGGAGCAGATGAGGATAGATCAGAGCCAACATAAGTCTTATGATGACAAGAGGTGGAGACCACTGGAGTTCGAGGATGGCGACCACATTTTCTTACAGGTCTCACCTCGGCGTGGATTATGGAGATTTGGTTGGGGTGGAAAGTTATCTCCGCGCTTCATCGGACCATTCCAGGTTCTCATCAGGATAGGCGAGGTGGATTATTTCCTGGCTCTACCACCTTAGTTGCACCGGGTGCATGACGTCTTCCACGTATCTCAGTTGAGGAGATACATGCACGACCCGATGCATATCATCGACCATGGGGAGATGGACATCGATGACGGGGTGACTTTTGTAGAGGTCTCGGTGGAGATCAAAGATTGACAGGAGTGAGTCCTACGTGGGTGGTTGATTCCTCTAGTGTGCATCAAGTGGCAGCATGGGAACCTTCCTGAGAGCACTTGGGAGCGGGGGGCTCAGATGCGTGCACAATACCCTCATTTGTTCCCCTAGTTTTTGATGTATCTTTACGGAGATGTAAAGCCCTAAGGTGGGACTAATGTAAAGACCCGTAAATTTCAATGAATTTTTTTTCTTAATTTCTTTGGGATTTTACAAGTACGCAGTTTCTGACGGCACGTGATTCTGAGGACCAGTGTTCCCGGAATCAATTTCCGAAGTTTAGCTCGGGTACCTTCAGTGAACGAACGAGCGGGTTTTTCAAACATTTGAACCGTTGCTCGGAATTGATATCCGAGGGCCTCGATGAAACCGTAGCGCCGATATTTGCTTAATAAGACCTTTACTGGAGTTGCATTTACTCGAGAGGAGTTGTTAAAAATTAGGGAATTAAATGTTAGGTAAAATAAATTGTGTGCAAATTTTTTTTATCCATGGTAGTTTAATTCTCTCATGGGAAGTTGTTGGTGGGTCCCACAACCACCCAACTTCCCATGTGAGGTTATGAGGGAGGTGGGGCCCACACGAGCCCCATAGTCTCATATTTCCTAACTCCTCTGATACCAATTTATCACGACCCATCCTCGGGACCCGTGCCATGACTACCCCAAGACCACTTTCCAAAGGCCAGGGGCTGGCGACTAGCACCAAAGGCGTAAATCCCGATATAAGGGAAGGAATTGCCTTTATGTAAGAAAACAAACACCATAGAGTATTCAAGAGGAAGTAAGCACTAAGTAAAATGAGTACAAAAGTATGTGCTGGAAAGAAAATGGGCCAGTATACAAACCCAAACTGAAAGTAAAGTACAACTGAAAAGAGAATACAACAGCAGAAAAGTAAAGCAGCGAGTCCGATCCGTCCTCTGGAAATCGCACCTGAAGGGGGGGTAGAGATAGTCTCCTATGGTCATCAGCTCCAGCCATCCGCTCCGAGAACGTCTTGTCCAGTAATCCACCTCCAGGTATCATCCAGCTCCATGAGCTCCTACCTCGATCAGCGCTGTCCGTCGTCTGCATCCAACACAACGTAGTGTGGGCATAGCCCGTGTAGGGGTGAGTATACGCTACTCAGCAGGGACACCTAGACCCCCGAAGGTCTCCCACAATCCACGAAGGATAAACCACAAAGGAAAGTTATAATCACAAAGTAACAACCAACCCTACTTAGGTATATACCCATACATATACCTAAGTCATCAATTCCAGTTCGGCTCCAACATCCGAGCCCAAGTTCGATCTAGTCCACACAGGATAGTACCAACCAATCGACACAGGAAAGCACAACCCAATCCACACAGGAAAGAAAGTCAATCATATCGAAGATAATGATTGAAAGTCAAGACTTATCTCACACATGTATACTTCTTCGTAAGAGGATAAAGATGATTAGATGTAACCACTGATTCATCTAAGCTATTAGAACCACATAGGATACAAGACCAGCTAAGCTGTCGGACCCACAAAGGATACAAGACCGGCTACTCTACCTGACCCACATAGGATACAAGTACAGAGTCAAATACTGCCAGACACACATAGGATACAAGAACAGTAGTCAAGTACTACCGGACCCACATAAGATACAAGAACTATAGTCATCTTCGTCAAACCCATGGAGGATTCCAATATGGTCGTCGTCACTGCGGAACCCACGGAGGATCCCAGTACAGTCGTCATCATCGTCCCAGTCGCAGCCAGCTCTAGGGTTCCCGCACACAGCATGCTCGATTCCGGAAGGGTCCGCTCCACGAGCCAAGGGGGGTCGAAACATCAACAAACACGAAGTTTGGAGTTGACGTTTCCCAAAGTTCTGTCTCGTCAATAGGAACTCAACGCGATAGACGGCGCGTCAATCAGACGCCTAGTCTGAGAGTTATTGGCTTTTTTGTCCCAGGGGCCCGGTTGGTTTTTAAGACAAAACCAACCCAACCATACTCCAACAACGTCCCAACCTTGAGCAGAGTGATCCAAAATAACCGTCTCACTAAGAGGAATCCAAAAAAGTCAACGACACATCAATCGGACGTCCATAGCTCAAGTTATAAGTGTTTCCGCTCCGAGGGCCTGGTTGGTTTCGTGTTCGAACCAACCCGGCCATAACCAAAGTTCTACGAAACCTTATGTGTAATATACCGAACCGACCGTATCGATCCAAGGATTGCTACACAACTGACGGTGCATCGACTAGAGGTCCTTATAACATGTTATGGGCGTTTGAACGGATCTTTCTGGAAACAGGGGGTTTGGGCCCGGTCCGACCGGCCCAACACCCCCTGGGTCGGCCCGAACTGGTTCGACCCAACCCGGGTCCGGGTCCGGCCCGTTGGGGCGCGGCCCGGCCCAGCTGGCGCTTCCCGGCCCGGCCCGGCTGGCGTGGCCCGAAGCAAGGGTTCGACCAAGCGCGGGTGGCCCGGTCCGGCCCCGGCGGTCCGACCCGGCATGGGCGGTACGTCCCGGCGTGGCCAGTTTGGCCCAGTGTGGGCGCCCGTGCGCTGAGCTGACGTAGAAGGGGGGGGGGGGGTGCTGCCCCCCTTATTTTGAAACGACAACCCCCACGTAGAGGGGCCCGCCCCTGTCTGCCGCCGGGGGTTACAACCCTCAGACTTCCAGTACTGCCGTCTATGATGGCCGGCCGGTGTGCCGCCGTGGGACCCCCGCGGGTGCCGGCTTTCGAAGTGCCGGTTGCCGGTGGATCTGGCCACCCTCCTCTGCATCGCCGCGACCTTATGTCGTGGCCCTTGTCCGACCGGCGCGGCGCGACGGCTCCACGCCCCTCCGCCGCGGCCGCGACCTTCCATGGTACTCCGACGCGGCGCGAGGGCGCCGCGCTCCTCCGCCATGGCCCGACGCAGTGCTAAAGGGGCCACGACCGAAAGGGGCCGCGGACGGAGCCCAGCCACAGCGAAGGACCGCGGCGCTGTCGTGCCACGCCAGAGTACCATGGAAGGCCGCGGCGGAGGGGCGCGACGCCATTGCGCCACGCCGGTCGGACAGGGGCCGCAACCTAAGGCCACGACGGTGTAGAGGAGGGCGGCCAGATCTGCCGGCCGCCGGTGCTTCAGAAGGCGGGACCCACGGGGGTCCCGCGTTGGCACACCGGCCGGCCAACATGGCCGGCCGTTTGGGAAGTCCGGGGGTTGTAACCCTCGACGGAAGACACGGGCGGGCCCCTCCACGTGGGGGGCGCCGTTTCAAAACGAGGGGAGAAGCGTCCCCCCTTCCGCGTCCGCATAGCGCGCGGGCGCCCGCACCGGGCCGTACCGGACCGCCCCCGCTGGGCCAGGCCGGGCCGGACCCCCGCGCTGGGCCGGGCCGCACCGGCCGGGCCGGGCCGGGCCGCGCCCCAATGGGCTGGACCCAGACCCGGGTCAGGTCGACCTAGTTCGGGCTGACCCATGGGGTATTGGGCCCGGTCGAACTAGGCCCAAACCCCCTGTTTCCGCGTCCACTTTGCGCGCGGGCGTCCGTACCGGGCTGGACCGGCCGCGCTGGGCCGGACCACCCGCGCCGAGCCGGACCGCCTGCGCCGGGCCAGACCGCCCACGCCGGGCCGAACCCCCACGCCGGGCCGGGCCGCACCGGTCGGCCGCGCCCAAACGGGCCGGACCCGGGTCTAGTGGACCTAGTTCGGGTCGACCTAGGGGGTATTGGGCGGGTCGGACAGGGCCCAAACCCCCTGTTTCCGGATAGATCCGTTCAAACGCTCATAACTTGGGCTACAGATCTCCGATCGATGCACCGTTAGTTTCATAGTGATACTTGGATCGATACGGTAGTTTAGGTATATTAGAATCAAGGTTTAGGATAACTTTGTGTATGAACGGGTTGGTTTGAACCTGAAACCGACCGGGCCCTCGGAGCAGAAACACTTATAATATGAGCTCCAGTCATTCGATTGATATGCCGTCAACTTTGTTGGATTCCTCTTAGTGAGACGGTTCTTTTGGATTACTCCGCTCGAGGTTGGGACACAGTTGGAGTACGGTCGGTTTGGTTTTGGCTTAAAACCAACCGGGCCCCTAGGACGAAAAAGCCAATAACTCTCAGACCGGGCGTCCGATGGACACGCCGTCTGTCGCGTTGAGTTCCTATTGACGAGACGGAACTTTGGGATACATAAACTCTAGAATTAGTGTCAGTTGATGTATCGAACCCCCTTGGCTCGTGGAACAGACCCTCCCAGAATCGAGCATGCTGTGTGCGGGAATCCTAGAGCAGGTTGCGACTACGACGACGATGACGACTGTACTGGGATCCTCCTTGGGTTCGGTAGCGACGACGACCGTACTGGAATCCTCCGTGGGTTAGATGGTGATGAATACTGTTCTTGTATCCTATGTGGGTTCGGCAGTACTTGACTACTGTTCTTGTATCCCATGTGGGTCTGGCAATATTTGACTCTGTACTTGTATCCTATGTGGGTCCGGCAGAGTAGCTGGTCTTGTATCCTTTGTGGGTCCGACAACTTAGCTGGTCTTGTATCCTATGTGGGTCCGACAGCTTAGATGAATCAGTGGATACATCTGATCATCTCTATCGTCTTATGAAGAAGTATACCTGTGTGAGCTGAGTCTTGACTTTCAATCATTATCTTCGATATGATTGACTTGCTTTCCTGTGTGGATTGGGTTGTACTTTCCTGTGTGGATTGGGTGGAACTATCCTGTGTGGACTAGATCGAACTTGGGCTCGGATGTTGGATCCGAACTGGAATTGATGACTTAGGTATATGTATGGGCATATACCTAAGTAGAGTTGGTTGTTATTTCGTGATTGTAACTTTCCTTTGTGGTTTATCCTTCGTGGATTCTGGGAGACCTTAGGGGGTCTCAGGGTCCCTACTGAGTAGCGTATACTCACCCCTGCACGGGATATGCCCGCACTACGTTGTGTTGGATGCAGATGACAGACATCGCTGATCGAGGTAGGAGCTCGTGGATCTGGATGGTACCTGGAGGTGGATTACTGGACGAGATGTGCTCGGAGCGGACGATTGGAGCTGGGGAGCAGAGGAGACTATCTGTACCCACCCTTTAGGTGGGATTTCCAGAGGACGGCTCGAACTCGCTGCTTTACTTTTCTGTTTCTGTACCCTCTTTTCAGTTGTACTTTACTTTCAGTTGGGGTTTGTATACTGGCCCATTTACTTTTAGTACTTACTTTTGTACTCAGTTTACTTAGTGTTTACTTCTGCTTGTATACTCTGTGGTGTTTGTTTTCTTACATAAAGGCAATGCCTTCCCTTATATCGGGATTTACGCCTTTGGTGCTAGTTCCCAGCCCCTGGCCTATGGAAGGTAGGCTTGGGGTAGTCACTACACGGGTCCTGAGGACGGGTCGTGACAATTCCTGTCCATAATGAATAGTAAAAATTAATTACCGTGGTTAAGGTTAAAATCAGTTTACCTTTGATTAAAATAAGAATATAAGGGTTAAAATGGCCTATAAAATTTAATAATTTCTATTGGATGGAGATATTTTGAGATTATATCTAATATTTGTTTTGATAATGTGCAATTTTTTAGCCTTTTGGTGTGTGTGAAACATGGGTATATCATTTTTCTTTTCAAAAATTCCAAGTGTGTGCTCTACCCCACTTATAAAAGAGGACCCACTCCTATAACTTCCATACACATATAAAAACATTTATCTCAATAAAAACCCACATAAATATTTCACCAACATCCTTATCCACATTTTATTGGTTTTGGTCTTCCCAAAACACAATCCCTTATGTCTATAATAAGAGATCTAAAAGAGGTTCTTCTAAGTGACGGTAATTTTCATCACTAAGATCTTTCCTTTTCTTTTTCTTCTTAATTTTCCAAATTCAATTATGTATTAACAATTATAACATGATAACAAAAATATATCCCATATAATGAGATTTTATTATGTATATGGAATAACATTTACCCATCTATGCCTCCATCAAATGTGAAACAAAACGATCACTTATGTGTACGAAGGACTATGGCCTCGCGAACCAATGTAATTTGTTTTCCATTATTGACTCACATAGATAGTAATAATTGTGGAAATAATGAATATATGTGATAAATATGGCATGATATTAATTCTATAAAATTAATATATCACCCACTTCCTTACCCTTTCACTCATTAATGGAAGGATATCGTCGCTCGTGTATATATACAACCTACTATCTTCACAAAGTGATGTGATTCATTTTCCATGTCCAAATTCCAAGAATATATCTAAAAAATTAGATAATAAATAGATGTAAAATTTATAACATTAATATAATTATATATATTATGGAACTATAACCTATACACAAGAACTATAACTTTCATGATAAACATGCATGACAAAACGCGATAGTTTACTCCCAAAACAATGGTAAAAATGAAATATTATTAACGATTGAGTGAAAAGATATCAAAGGATCATACATGATTTTAAAAATTTTAATGTGGTTTTAGTATAAATTAATAAATTTTAAAACCATTATAAAGGAGATTAAATCATGTTAAACTAAAGGGAAGCATGATATATGATATTTCGTCTCAATTTCTGTTCAATTGAGACATATTTATTATTATACACCTATTCACTCTTATGTGGTGTATATAACGCCCCTTTGATGTATTTAACATTAATAAATATTTATTTTTTTGTGATTATTATTTTAATTCAATTCTATTCTTTTAAGGGGTTATAATTTTAAAATTACCAAAGAGGTAATAACCCATTTTGCAATCTCAATTTCTTTTGGGATTGATTTCTTTTGTTGAAAGAATATTATCATTTTTCCTTCATAAAATACATTAATTTTCTTGTACAATGAATATATAAGGATTTTATATATTTTATTCCAATGTTTCCTCTATTTTGTACCTGAATGAATCAAAAAAAAATTTAATAGATAAAATAATTTTATTTCTCTTTTAATCAGATATATTTTCCTTTCATGTCCATGTTTTGAATTTTTTTATACCAAAGTAATTTGAATCACTAAAGTGAATTATTAAAGACATTTTAAGCTATCCTTGAATTTTAAAAATGGTTTTAAAGGAATATTTATACCTTTTTCCAAAAGGGTAATTTTCAAATTTCTTTATAAAAAGTCAAAAGGAATGTTTATTAATGTATACAATGATAACAAAGTTCCCCACCCCCATATCCATTTTAAAAATATTTTATTCTTATATATGCTTTCAATGGTTTTAAAATGAGAACTATTTTATGAAATATTATTCTAATATTTCACTTCCATTCCCTTTATTCTTCCAAAGTAAATGATTTTATTATAAAACCTATATTCCTGATGAACTGATGGACACCACTCTTCTCTTGATTATTTTTTGGGTTGTAAACTTTCTCTTGATACAATTAGTTTCTTATGATCATTTTTTATTGGACATTAAATATTTCTCTTAAATATCCATATTCTATGTATCATGGATATTACTATTTTTTAAATCATATACCATTTATATATATGATGTTTTACTATGGATTTTATTTGATTTACTGGGAAAAATATTGATAAATCCATAGTATTTACTCAATAAGTATATTTATTCATAAGAAATATTTTTCATGAAATAAATCAATCATTAGATATATTAGTAATTTTTTGGATATAAGGTGATTGGTTGGCCCTAAACTTATATAGTTCCTTGATGTATCTATACATCTCATGAGAGAAATAAATGGCCAAATTAAATGGGGTTTTACCCATAGTTTTAAACTATCCTGGTTCTATGTCTTGATGGTATGTATATCATTGTGTATGCGATCATGACATTCAATATTAATAATTTCCTTAATTGATATTTTTTTATTATACATGATATTAATGTATTTATATTATCCATGGATTAGCTTCAAGATCATGTGATTATTTATAGGAAATTATTCTATCATAATTTATTCATGTAATATTACTTTTCATGCTTAAGTTATTTATTAAGTTATATCTATTTTTATTTATTTACCTTTCCGTATTGATTATGACTTATTTACTCATGATAGAATTTGTTGTACATAACCCTTACTTAGAATTTTAGCACACCTTTATTTTGTTTCCTTTCACCAGGATATGAAGGATAATTATTTGAATGAGTTTCAAGGATGATTATATTTTTTTATGTTTTATATTCTATTATCAATTTTAGATGGGTATTATTTATGCATCTATCTCTACAAGTCTTATAAACAAATTGGTCCTTTATAATTTGATACATTGTATCTATGCTAATGTAATAAAGTAGACACTGGCTCTGGGTTACTAGAGTTGGGATTGTCAAAAGTTTACCACAAAAGAAAGGGTTTCTAGAGGTTCTAATGTTCTAGAAAACTTCATAAAATTAAGATACTTTAGATTAGTTATTTAAAAACTTATTATACTTAATTAAATATTAATCATGTAAAATTTTTTATGACTAAATATATAAGTATACCCCTATTAAAAAATATTGACATGATGATTCTGAATTTGGGATCAATTTATCATATTTCATTTAATAAATATGAGAAAATATTATTTTAAATCAACCACACATAACATATAAATGTTTTCTAATAAAAGAGTGTCTTTAAACTTAAAGCATATCTATAAGATAAAATTTTTATGGTTACTGATTTTTATGATAGTAATTTATTTATTGTAAAAAATGAAATTTATATGGCCTTAAAATCATTCCATAATATAATTTTATCAAAATGTTATTTAATTGAGAAAAATTACATAAAAAAATTTTATTTATTAAAGTATCCTTTTACTTATTTTTAAAAATATTGGTCATGGGTTTTCTAAGTTAAAATAATATATCCAAATCCATAATTGTTTTCCTAGTTTCATATTTATCAGTTAAATGGTTTATTCTCTTATAGCTCATTCTTATATATTTATAAAGTCATAAAAATTATAATTTTTGTAAAAACCCCATTTTCGATTAACAAATTATAGTTAGAAAATGCTAAAAATTTATACTCAGTAAATCTTAATGTTATAAATTCAATAATATAGATATATTATCCAAATATATTTATAAAAATTATATATTTAAATTTTAATTTAAAAATACATAATATACCGATAAAATTCTTTTATTGTTTAAGGTGTTTTTAATCATTAAGGTTTTTTAATACTATTTTTTACAGACATTATAATTTAAAGAATTTACATATATTAGATCAAATATTGATACATAATAATATTTTAAAGGTTATCAACTTAATTTATTAATTTATTATAATTTTCATTTTATTTCATGTGAAGAAAGCTATCAAATGTAAAGGAAATATATTTACACTAAAATATGAGGTTGTTACATTCTCCAATACTTAAAATTAATTAAGCTCTCGCAATTTTAATTATTTCACAATAATGAAAATATCTAATGGTATAAGTTAATTATAATTCAATATATAGTTCTAAACGATATACGAATCTCACTATCTTAGGTTTGTTTATAAAACTCTACTATTCTATATACATATACTATGATTCTCAACCATTAATACCAGATATATCTCCTTTTAGAACTATAAGTCAGAGTAGTTTCTAGATACATGACTTTCATATATTTAATTTCATGATCTGGCTTCCAACCAAATACTAAACCTAAATTGTTTGTGATGATATCCAAAAAATCATAGAGAAAGATTATATGAATATAAAAACTAAATCATAAGATGTATTCTCCCATGAAACCATCATTTTAACCATGGTACAATTATTATCACTTATACATGAAAATATATAAACTTAGAATAATTAATTCATAAATGACTTACATACCTTAACAAATTCCTTTCTCTAAAAGGGAATACCTTGGTGTCACCTTTTTGAACACTCCGCAAAAGGGAACACACCTCTCTATGAAGAATTCACTCCAAAACGTGTGTAAAGAGAATTTGAATTGATCCACGCATGTCCCCAAAGAGTTTATAGAAGTTTAATAGTTAGGGACCATTTACCTTACACTAGAATGATGACCAAGATATAACAGACTTTTTTTTTTGAAATTGTTACCTCTAGATGCTTCTATGTCAAACCACTTTCAATTTCTAGTATCTATAAAGGGATGTCTAAATTTTTAAGAGCATCACCTTTACTTTGAATTATAAATTGGATTTAAACTAAATTTCAATTATCATGTCACCTAAACTATAAAAGATATTAAGCACTCCAATGAAAAAGTTTATCTGTATCATTGAAAATAAAACCATACTTAACCCATCAAATCTTGATTTCATTCTTAAATATTAAATCATCATATACCAATAATATACAGACTTCAAAAGTGATCTAAAAAATAATTTGATACCAAATTTTGTAGCCTTTGTGCGACAAACATGATGTGTATAACCTATCTAATCATAACACTACCCAAACCATAAAATACATGAAGGGATATCCTGATCCCCATGGGTTAGCGACAAGCACCCGAGCATCAACAAAAAAACAGAGGGAAAGATTTTACCCAACCTGAAGCAGATAACATGACATATTTATACATGGTAGGAATAAACAAAAAATAGTAAACAAGAAATATATATCATATCAAAAGTATACAGTAGAAGCGAGATAAATCAAAATAAGATAAACAATATCCAAGGTACAAGTCCAACAGAAAAGGTTAACTAAAACTTAAACAACTATTCCATATGGTAGCATAGAAAAAATACCACTATCTCAATATGAACTAACTACAAATTTTGGATAGAAAACATCACCATCTCATGACGACACCTTGATTTTCCCTACATCGAAAGACATAACATGGTCTATGCACCTCTAAAGGGGTTCCTAGGGTGTGAGATGAATAGGCTCTGTTGGATCCCAACTAGGTGTTCTATAATAAGTATATATACAATAACATGAACATTCTCATATTTAAATAAAAAAGGCATGATAATCAATTAAATAGATTTTATATGAAAATGATGTTAAAATATTTTCCCCCTTTTCCACAGTTTCAGGTAAAATGTTTTCAAATAATTTCATATAAATCAAGGATGTAAAATCAAATAATACATCACATATCATATAAAATCTAATACAAACCAAAAGAACTTGTAACATCACTCCAAGGATCACTACGGGTCATCATATCTTAAGCACTAATACCCAAACATATACAATAACACACATAAATCCTCTATACATATACACTAAATATAGATTGTAGGTGAACAACCCATAAAGTGAGACTCCCAACAGTGTCTAACAAGTACCTAGAACAATAGGCTGAGGGATCATAGAAACACCCCATAAGTAAACCCCCTGATAGTATCAATAGATGAGTCCTATTACTAATCCGTACACCTAAGTTCCAAAGGCTTCCTATGTGCTAAATTTTTCAAACCATCTCATCAAAACAATGATTTAAAAACCATTTCAAAAAACCATTTCAAAATTATTTGAAAATACCATTTTATTTTACCAAAATAAGGGAAAGACCATATTTTCTTGAAAATCCAATTTCCATACACATAATTCAATAACGAAAAAAAAAATTTGTAAAAAATTTTATAAAAACCATAATAATAAAGCTCATCCAACATAGGCAGGATATAGAATCGCCTACCTCAAACCTACTTCATGCACAACAGAAATAAAATCCACTAATATGAAATAATAAAGGGAAAACAAAAGAGTCCCAATAATAAATTCTCACATCTCAAAATCAATTCAACAAGAAAAATAGTTGTTGGAGAGGACATATCACAACATACCTCATAGAATTATCACACCAAACTATAACCAATACAAGGGTCAAACTTTAGAGAAAGATCACACAAAAATTATGGAAAGGATTAAGAAGATTTTCATTATAGATAAATGGATCCATAAATATAGTGAAACAGTTCTACCATAATCAATGATAATGAAGAAGTAGAAGGATATCTTTACCGGAGAGACACACCACAAGTGCAATGAAGATCAATTATTGAACGAAATGATATGGATGGAGCGGAGATCCCAAAAATCTTTCGAGAGAGCTCTTAGGTATCAAGGGAAAAGGATGAAACCAAGTGAAAATAAATAATATGTTTATCATGGTTAACACCAAAAATACTGAAAAATTCATGACATGAAGTCGTTTCACAATATGAGTTTCTCAATTAATAAAAGAATATGAAAAACAAGTCACCTTAGAAAAAAATCATAATTTTGACTATTTCATTATGTGAACCCAATTCATAGCATGTAAAAATTTAATGCCTCAATCCAATTGACAACATATACCCAATAAAGGTTTTAAATTTTTTGTACCTTTCATGATGTGAAAAGGTTCAGTAGAAAGAAAATAATCAAGATATTGAATGAAAACCTATAAAAACTTTTACATGTTTATAACCAAAATATATTAATTCTAAAAAACATATATCCCTAAAATTTAGGTCATTTTACCTTTTAATTATCTCCACCCTTGGGAGTCCCAAAATACACCAAAAAAAGGAGTTAAATAAAAGGAGAGATATAAATACCTAAAAGAAGGTAATAAGATGTTACACCCAGACTAGTGCTCTCAGATATGATGAAAAAAACACATATCTTACAACAATTTATTTGATACAAATCTATGATTACAATATATTACACACATTTAAAAAATTAATAACCTTTTAGTTTAGAGTTTTAGAGAATTTTTACAAATCACTAGCTGATAAAACCCATGTCTTTCTCATAAAATGGATTTATTTTACAATTAAAAAAAACTAGTTAATCCTTAATGAATGTTAAACATATCACATAAACCTATACATAAGATACTATTCTAGGGTTAACAAAGTTAATAATATCACTCATAACATTGGGAAATGTAAAAATAATAAAGGGTGAGTTCAAATGCTCAGTAAGAGCATAATCAATATAAAACACAATGGTGAGAAAACATATACATCCTAGGAGGCAACATGATGTCATAAATAGTATGATATCAAGACCTGGGAAATGCTAACATAAAATAATGGAATATAAAATATATTTTATATGATCATGTCATCATAGGAATTTGGAAACTATATAAACATGACATCAAAAGTGAAGGATCCCTACCTTGTTAGCATAACACAGTTGTCCAGGCTAACCAACCACACACAATAGTTGACTAGTATTATTGTATATAGGCAATGATATCTTCTCATATGAAAACATTACCCAATTCATTAAAGTACTATTTGGGCACACCCATTACAAAATGAAAATCATACATATATGCACCACATGATTTCAATCAACATATCATAAGAACCTAAGGAAATAAAATGGATTTTATATTCTTTTAAAGTGGTTCCCTATAGAATAATTTATACTTCCCTCAATGGTCATATTATTATAATACCATTAAAAATATATGGGTATCAAATGAATTTATACATACTTATATTTAAATAACACTCAAAAATGAGGATTATACATATGTAATTTATAATGTATAAGAAATTGTTATATGATTTATATAGAAATATCCCTAATCAATCCATGTATTGGGTATCTCAGTGAACACCCTTCAATCAAGTAAGGAAACACTAGGAATTCTCAACGGAAAGACACTCTAAGTAAATATTGCTTATATAAATGGATGATTAGTAAATAAAAAAAATATGATGTATCTTACAATATATGTAAAAATGAATTATATAATATTTAAATATAATGAATGTTTATGGTATTAATTGAATAATACCCTTAATTAATTATACAACATAAATAAATAACAATATTAAAATCATTAGGAAACATTCATTTAAAATAATAATTTATCTTTTTATTTGAATGAATTTAAAAATAATATTTTATTTAACCATAAGAATAATAATTACCTTTTTTAAAACTTTATAGTGTAGATAGGAAGTCTCTTAGAAAATTAAAAATATGGTAGAAATATACATTCACATTAAAAAATGTAAAAGATATTCATTCCATTGAAAATAAACCATGTGGAAAACGTTAAAAAAAATTTATTTTAATTTTTTTAAATAAATTTAATATAGTTGAAAATAACTTTAATAAAATATTTATGGAATAATTTTTAAAACATATATAACATTACTTTTATGGAAAACCTTTTTTGAAAAATATCTATGTGAGAAATATTAAAAATTCTTTGAAAGACTTTTATGAAACACACATCATAAAAAAGATAATAAAATTTTTATTTGAAGAGGGGTGAAGGTAAAATTGAATGTCACTTGAGATGAAACATATTTTTGTTATAAATCACAATTTATATAGGTAAAACATGGACACAGAAGAGAAATATACATTAGAAAATACATGAGTTATTTTTATCAACGCCATGATTTTATTTGAAAAAATGTTTCATCCAAGGGTAGGATTTTGGAAAATAGCCGTAATATCTCCATATAAAAGTAAAATATACTATTTATTTTTAAAATTTTAAGAATAAGATACTTTTAATATCAGATTTAAGAAGATATTTTATGACTCATGAGAAATGAACTCGAGTTGAGAAAACAATTATAACTTGAGTAACATCTTAATAAAAAACCGGTCAAGGATAAATATCTTGAAAATGAACCTCAAATACCATTATTGAAATAAGTTTCATGAAAACATAACAATTTGGTATCATATATACCATATAAAAATCAATTGGAACAAAAATTGAAACATGTCTCAATGAAGGGAATTTTAGAAAAAAATACCTTACAACTTAAGAAAAATTATAATAAAAACATGTTGAAAGGAGGTGAGATTGAATTTGAAGTTAAAATACCATTAATAAGAATAATAAATGATGTTAAATATCAAATTGATAGTATACACATCATTTAAAGGTAATTAGGTGTATAATAGAACATGTGTCTGAAAGATGGATGTTTTGAGACGAAACTCTCACTTGTTTCCGAAAGTGTTATGTACATTAAATTAACTTTAAAAAATAAAAATAATTTTATATAAAACTATAATAATAATTTTATTCATCTATAAATTAATTCCCAAGGTCTAAACGTTGTCAAAATTATCTCATTTATTATATCATTTCCACTTATGTTGGTTACTTGAGGTGGCCTAGTTAATTTTTATGTGAATCGCTTGGCATAGTTACCATAGTTAAGTTTATTTTTAAAATAGATCCAAAAATTTAAAAGTAAATATAAATTTAAATATATTTTTTATACATTAAAATTATTTTCAAACTCATATATGATTAGAGGTAGTGGAAAAAAATGTCGCTATACAGAGGCAGTAGTCTATTCGTACACAAGATCAATAATTTTATTTTCCATAAAATAAGATAGAGGTAGAAATTAAAATTATTTATCCTTAAAGAATAATACTAATGTTATAGATAATATTATTAATTGAAACCTCATTTTTAACCACTTATGCAAGGTAGTGGTGAAAAATAGGACACAATGTGCATGGAGTCGGTTGTCAACACATATGCATTATGACATTTTTATTTTTAGAATGATTTTGGAGGAAGGCATAAAAAGGATATTTATTTAGTATAATAACATGCCAAAATTTCATTAATACTGATTTTATCACACTATCATCGATATAATATATTATATTTCCTAGAATAAATAAAGAATAAGAAATAAATGTTAATAAATATGTGATACCTTCATCGATTGTTGAGATTTATCTTGAAAGTCTTCTTGAAAATGGAGTGGTTAAGATATATTTTTGTGACCATAATAATGTGGTTGTGTAATGGAATTATATGAGAGATAATTATAGAAGGGTTTTAATATTAATTCTAATGGGAGGTGAAGTATGGAAGGGGTGGAAATGGTATCCTTTTATATTTTAAGAAAACGGTACTTCCTATAGAAAAGAAGAAAGTTAATGAGTAAGAATGAAATTACATGAACGTTAGGTGATTTTGGTGTGTTATGGATTGGGAGAAATGTGGGTATGACTTTAAAAACTAAAAATGGGTTTCTATAATGTCTAAATGTCAATTAAACTTAGGAAAATTTGAGCAGCTTTATTTCAATCATTTTGAAACTTATTTATTATAATTAAATATTAATCATGTAAATTATTTTATTACTAAAAAAATAAGTAGAAAATTATTAAAAAATTTAGACACGATGATCCAGAATTTATGTTCCACTTAATCTAATTCATTTCATCAATATAAGAAAATAATATTTTATATTAAACACACATAACAAATAAACATTGTTTTTTAAACAAAAGAGTATTTTAAAATTCAAATTTATGTTTAACACAATTTTTTTATGGTTATTGATTTTCATGATAGTAATTTTTTTTCATAAAAAATATGTTCATTTTACAATAAAATTAATCCATAATCTAATTTAATCAAAATATTAATTTAATGGGATAAAAGATATAAAACTATTTTCTTTATTAAAGTATTTTTTTACTTTAGATTTAATAATGTTGGGAAAGAGTTTTATTTATCCAAATAATATTTTAAAATGCATAAAGTTTTTCCTTAGTTTCATATTTGATCAATTAAATGGTTTTATGACCATCTAAGTAAATCTTATATATTGATAAATTCATTAAAATTATAATTTTCATAAAACAACATTTTCAACTAAAGGATGATATTTTCAGAAAAAGATATAAAATTATACTGCGCATATTTTGATAATATAGATGTAATAAAGTATATAATTTTATATAATTATATTTCTAAAAATTTTATATTTAAATTTTAATTTAAAATACACAATATACAAATAAAACTCTTTTGTTGACCAATTGTTTTTTTCATCATTAACAGTCTGCATGGATGGAAGATTGGGTGAGCACGACTTTAAGATAAAAATGGATAAAACCTAACTCAGGTTATAAATCCATTACAAATTTTGTTGGTTGGCATTAGCAATCATTGAATATTCATGGAGTTACAAACACTTTGGTGCACGTCAAACTGAAGAAATTTCGACACAGGGCCTTGAAATGATATATCTTTCAAACGAAGAGGTAAGGTTTATTACTAAGGAACTATGATTTTTTCTTGTTGGAATGTTTATCAAGAATAAATATCCATTTTTCTTCCAAATAAATACTATAGAAGATCTCTATTTTTTGGACTTTCTTGTTTTCCTTTTGAATTCATTGCATGTGGTTTTTCAATTCTTATCTGAAGATGATTATTATCGGCTTTGGATAAGTGGTTCATGTCCCTTATTCGATGTTAAATAAAGGTTTTAAAATATAACCTTGATTCAAAAACTGATCATGGTCCCCCATTTCCCCTATTTAGTTAGGGTTTTCGGGTCCACCATTGCATTTATTTAAAAAAGATTCCATTTTTTTGATCCCTAGCCTTATTGGGAATCCCCTAAAATTTGATATCGCTACTAAAAAACTCACTTGACCCTGTGATGCTATAATATATACAGAAATAGAAATTTTATAATCACTACAACCCTATAATTGGATAAAAAATGGTGACATAGGATTTCTCCAAGATTTTTTATTTTAAAATCTTTGAGATTATTGCACTAAATGCCTTAAAATTGGATATTATAAAAATATGTGTAAATAGACCTTATGACGCACATCCCCTTTTATTATTAAATTAAATTTCAGTTGAAAAGGAGAGCACAAGGTGATGTCTAATGCTTCCCCCAGACTTATGGAGAAATTATTAATAAAAATGTTAATCAAAACCTTATTGGACCATCTAAGTCTCAACCCCTTAATAAATATCTCTATGGAGTGGAAGATGCTTATCATAATATTCTATATTTTTATGAGTATATGGAGAGTATTAATAAGCTTTAGAAAATTACTATAATCATAGATGTTACTCAACCCTTGGAAGTGGAGGACAAAAAGGTCCACTCTGATTCTAATGATTCCTTGCATGATGATTATGAGTAAGCATGTCATATTGGGGAAGCTTACTTAAATTTGAGTGCTAGAAAAGGTAAAAAACCAATGATTGGTTTAGATGGATACATTAATCCAAACTCTATAAAGACTCAAAAATGTAAATATTACCCTAAAATTGAGAGAAAAATTGTTACTATATCCTTAAAGGCCTCTTGGAATAAAAAAACATTTATTCCCCCAAATCCGGTTGCTGCTGTGAATCTCACAACATTTCCCGATAAAAGAAATTTGATTGAAATTAAAAATGATGTTTATAATGACCCTATGATAAGGGATGTATATCAATATGAGGATAAAGTGAGTGATGATTTGGAATTTTTGAAGTAATTCCAAGATAAAATATTATTTAAAGGATACATGAATAGTGAAATATCTATTGATACTTACCTTTAAGTTAGAAAGTGAATGTTCATTAAGATGGAGGATAAATTTAAAAAAATCATGATTTTAAATTTAAGGAAACTTTTTGGAAATGGTTCTTTTCTTCTTTCTATATTATATCTCCAATGTCGATTTAATTCCTCTATGTAGTAGTCTTTATCAAGTAACAATGTTCAAATTACTTATGTACTCGTTTGTTTTATGTTTGAGGTTGGTGATTTTTCTTTACTTTTCTTTGGATGTGAGGTGATTGGATTTGTAAAACCGAGTTTTAGTCTTTTTGGTCAACTGTTAACATAGATGATCAGGGATATTCAAGTGTGAAGGATGTTTCGATTTCATGTCAATTTAGAGATTGTTTGGTTGGTGTGTGTAACTATAACTAGTGAGGTAGTTTCTCTGTTATGGTTTCTTTTCCTTGGACCGCGCCCATGCATGACTATTTGTAAGTACATGTGGAATTCTGAAAGCATTTATTCTTTATTTTTTCAACCCAGTTAATGCCTTTTCTATGATAAATCATTTTATAATATTTTTGACAAGTTTTTCTAGTTTTTGGAAGCATGTTATGCTTTTCTAATGATTATGTGATTCCTTGTATTTCATGATGCAATCATTAAAGGAATTAAATTGATAGTCTATTTTTTATGTATTACTTATGATTGTTTTTTGGGAATCCATTATGGTCTAGTTTTTAGTTGTTCTTTCCTCTGTTGATTGTTGGTGTGATGTATGGTTTTAGTGGTTATTAGATCAGGAATGTTCTGCGCTGTTACGGATTTATTTCTAAGATTGAATTTGAGACACTAGATAATCATTGAAGTGATTATTAAATGTCATCATATCTTCTTCTTGGTTGAGTATGCATTCCATAGGAAGAAACTTCTACCACTATTTCTTCAGGACTTTTTGGATGCAATTGAGATGAGGTTTATTTGTCTCTTAGTGTGATTTTTTCTAGTCTGATGTTTTCTATTGATGGGAACCACTTAAAAATCTAAAAATTTTAACTGTCCTGGAAATTGTGGACTAGTGGATTATTCAGAATTATGGTGAAACTATATTTATGGAATTTTTTGTAAATGATATATTTTATTAGGAGATTCTCATTTCAGCAAACTTTTTGGTGTTGATGTGAGTTTTCCTACTTCTATTTTCTTTGTTCACTTTTTATGGGCATTTTCTCTCATAATTTTTGTCACGTTTAGTTAATATTTTTTCAACACAAGATTATTTAACCTTATGTTATCATTTCAATTTGTTTTGTTTTAATGAATTATTGGTAAGTGTGAGTTGGGTTTCTAATTCACACTTCAATCTTCTCAAAAAAAAAAATATCAAGATATTTTAATATTATTTTATAATAGCATTATAATTAAATGAATTTAAATATATTTGATCATATATTAATACATAATAATACTTTAAAGTTGATCAACATAATTTATTAACATATATTAATTTTCATTTTAGTGTATGTGAAGAAAGTTATTTAATTTAAAGGTAATATATATATACTGAAATCTTGGGTCATTACAGAAATCTGTTTAGTGGGGAATTTGAAAGAAAATTTATTTTTTTGAAAGTATCATAAAAATTCATCAACATGTGCCTAAAATATACTCTCCAAATGTGAGGGGAAGGAACCATTTTCTTCTATATATGATATATGTTTATGGTGGATTTAAATGGTTGAATTATTTATAAATATTTATAAATTATAAAATAAGGTAAAATATAAAAGTTTTTAGATTTGTTTATGAATAGTTTATTAATGAAAATATAATATGATTATATTAGAGGTTTATTTTTTAAATTTATTTGAAACATTCAATTTTTTTGGTCAATTATTTTAATGGTTTAAATAAAATAAAATCCACTATAATCAAATTATTTAATTTTTTTATATAAATCATAGAATAATTTTTTTGATTATAAAATTAATCATAAAATATAAAATATGATGGAGTTCATATTAAAACATTGAAAATTATATTATAAAATTATTATATTGGATAAAAGTGAGTTTTTCATATTTACCCATTTTTAATTATAAAGTGTTTATAATTTATTTTTGAATTTTTCATAAATTATTTTTCTCATGTTTAAATTTATGACCTATTAATCTATTTAGTATTTTTTTATTCATTACTATTAATAAATATATAAATTTTATATAATTATTTGTGATTTATAATTTAGTATAAAGGAGTTATATTAAATTATTAAATTATTATTCATTCATTTTTTGAGATACTTATTGGGTATAAAAATTGATTTACTTTTCATTTACGATGACATTGCCTTGTATATTTTTATGGGTGTAAATTATAAAGTAAATTATAGTTTATAAATATTATGTATCAAAATTATGTTATAATATAGGTCTTTATTTATTGATGAATTTTTGGTAGAGGGAATTTATGTTGGATTACTCACTGGCCAGGAGGCTTATTCTATTTATAGAAAAGTGAGGTTTAGCTACCTATCATTCCATGTTTACTCTAGTCAGATGAAATGATTTTATGTGATTATAATCCTTTATATTAAATGTTTATATATATATATACATTCTATATTCTTATTATTGGTTAATAAAAAAAACTATGTGTTTTATTGAGAGTTTAACAAAAAAATGATATAAAATATTGATTTGGGGGAAGGAATATTATTCAAAAATGAGTCCATAGAAACATGAATACATGTAAAAGAAATAACATGATAAAATATGGTTAGAATATATCACCTTTAAAAATATTATGTGTCCAAATTATTTCATTGAAATTCTTTTTAATACCTTTATCATTCAACCGAGTAGGTTCATCCAAAGCATTCCACTAAATTATCATGGGCAAGGAAAGAAAGTAATGGGTGTCTCTAATATTGTTCTTTGAAAATCAATGGCATTGTCATTACAATACACATAGTTGTGAAACCCATGGAAAGTAAACAAGTGGAATGGTTCTAAGTTAATTGATTCGATGGATTAGGTATGATGTTTCCCACTCAACTATCCATGAGTCATATTTGATATGATTAACATGACTGCCTACCTATATAGCTCAGTTTAGGGAGAAATGCTCATAAAACAAAAATAATAGATAATGAAGGTTGTTTTTCCCATAATGGATGTTATGTTAAATTTAAAATGGGTCATCATTTTTGTGTGATAAGACTTAATAAAGTTTCTTATTAATTGAATATAAAATATTATACTAATATGAAAAAGATTATTTTTTTAGAAAATTTGAATCATAATCAGCTTTTTTAATTTTTAGATCAACCCATGTTATAACATTAATTGATGAAATTTCCTAGATTTTTTTAAAAACTTATCAATGAATATTTCATAAGAAAGAAACAAAAAATCTATATGTTAGAGTAATACCATCATGAGTAATTAAACATTGATGTTATTCAGCCAGTGGATCTAGACGCTTTTGAGAAAAACAAAATGAATCACATAAGGTTTCAAAAGCATTTTTTAAATGAATATGATGAAACTTTAGTCTCCAATCTTGAAATAAAAATGATTGGGTATCAAAATGAATTGGAGAAACAAGAAATTTCACATTTGTCTTCCCTTCTTCATAGAACTCATTTTGTTGTAATCATTGGAAATGTTTCGATAATGTGAATGAGTTTAATATAAATTTACTATATATCCTCAAATATTTATGATTGGTGAATTGGGAATGATATTTCTAGGTTATGGTGTTTTATTAAAATTACAATATGGTAAAAGATTAAACCGAAAGATGAAAAGTTATATGGAATGCAAAATAATAACACATCCAGATTCCAATCAATGTCAATGAAACCTAAAGGAGATGCTAATATGGTAGGAAAATTATTTTAAAGGATATAATTAACCAAGATACTTTATGAGGTTTTAGAAACATTATAGAATATCTATTTTAGTTATTAGTGTTATAAAGTCAATTGTTCTATTATTAAAGGGTATATGATACCAAAAGTATATTTACAGATGTTGTGAATATACTGTATTTTAAAATCATGGTTATAATTGATGAAGTTTTTATATTGTGTTCAAGTGATGAGTTAAATGGTTTCAAAATATTAAAGTGGATTAATGAAATATTTTATGAATGGATAAATCTAAATATAGGATGTTTGTTTTCTAACTTTTCTCTTATATGTTAAAATAATTTTTTGTTATCAATGAATAATTATGAAAAATATGAGACAACGGTTTTTGATATGCATGATTTAAGATTAATCAGATTCTATAACATGTTTGAAAATAAGAAAAGGATAAAATGTGTTTTATATAGGATAAAAGAGTTAATCCAAGATATTTTTTTTGTAGTATGAGGGAAAGAGTTCCAATCACAAAAACGTGGGGTATTTTAAAGTATAAACAATTTTTTTAGAGAAGTTCTTGAACACATAAAATACAATATTTTATGTGGATATAATATTTTATTTGTTAAATATTCCCACAATTAGAAATAAGTTTTATTTTACCAAACATAATTTGTTTTATGTTTCTTAACATGATATTATAGAGTGAATTCAGTTTATAAGGGGAAAGTGGGAGTATCTTTAGACATAGAGAAGTTATTGTATAAAAAATAATATATCAAAATTGGTAAAAATGAAAAGTAAATATAAATTAAATATCATAATATATTTTATTGTTTTTTTCTAAAGATAAATATAAAGAGTTACATTTAGTTACTGTAACAAAGTTAATGTAACTTTATATAAAAAGTAATTTAGGAATAATTTGTAAAGATTAATTAATTACCAATTTTTTTTTTTCAAAAAACAGTTTTAATGGAAATTTTTCATTATGATGTCGATAATGATATTATAAAGGTTTATAAGAAAATAATGGAAGTTATTAACATCTTAACATTTTTTTGTAGTGAAGTAAAGAAGTTAGAAAACAATGTTCAAGGAGATGAACATTAAAAATATGATTATGAAATATCACTATAATTTAAACTGGTTTTCTTTATATATTTTTCATAATAATTTTTTTTGAGGGAGGGTTTTATCAAATTGTAACACAAATATGTGGTGGGAATTACAAAAGATACAATGAGTTTAATGAAACCATAAATGTGAAAAAAACATATGGTCTCTCTAGTAGTCTACTATATTAGATATGATTAGAATTGTGGTTTTTTATTGTTTTGTTAGTAACTATAAAAGTGTTTAAGTATATTAAATGTATAAATTTATACAAAAATAAACCTATATTTTATCATTTTTTAACATTGAAACCACATATTATTGGAAATGAACTTATAAGTTTCCTCACAAAGTATGACTTTGAATTATCCCTAAATGATGTTTTTATATAGTATTATAGGCTATGAAAAAATGATAAGGTTAGAATGGGTTAGATTTTATATAGAGATTTATAATCTAATTATGTTACACAAAACAAATTTTTTCACTAGATATCCCACCAATTATACCTTATGAAGTGTCATAAACTATGTATTTAGTATTTTAGCAGTGCATGTTTCCTATTGAGTCCTCACATATGATGTTTGAAGGATACATAGATTGAAAACCTTTATACATTGATAGGTTTCTTATGAAATCCTTTCTACTTATATAATCTAGAATTTTTAGGGAATGTTAACTAAAATTTAGTTAGTTGAGTCTAAACTCGGGTAGGATTTTTCGAACTGTATGAGGAGTATGAAATCTAAGACCTAAATTTTGATAGACCAAGGAATTATATATTTATATTTATATAAGGATTATGTGATGTCAATGTCTATTTTGGTGAGGGGTATGTGATGTGTTCACGCACTTTGATGAATGAAACATATTGAATTCTTCGACTTGGTTAGTCTATACTAAGAGAATTATGAACATATGAGTTGTATATATGTGATTAAAATTTTGAGAGTCCTATCATTACTTGATGTTATATAAAAAAGGGTTATATTATTATGAACACATGTATATGATACGATTGTTGGACACATGTATAGATAAAAACGTATTAAGATCACACTAGATCCCTTTATAAACTAAATGGAATTTTAACTTTTATAAAAGATTCTATTTTTGTTTTTTTATGGATTTGGAAATTAATAGTTATTATCAATACTACAATTTATTATTGTGTGAATGGGGATCAAGTTTAGAAAACATTACGAGCTACTTTAAAGGGGTTTTAGGATATCTAGAGTATGTTTTGGATGATTTTTTAATAATTTTTTATATAATTTAACATTAGGTTTAAATTTGTGTTATATTTTTAAAAATAAGTTTCAAAAGATATCAAAAATGGGTTTTGAATATTGTTTTATGATATTCTTCATATGCTATAGTGTAAGGATAATGTGATATTAGTCTTTGATGATTTAGTGTACATAGGATGTTGATTGATTTGTGAACTAATGAAACCACCATGGCATAATGGTCTAGTCCACATCCAAGTTTATTATTATGTTATTCATGACATAGTGTGACACAATATTTTATGGTTGTTCATGCATGAAATTATCACTTAATATAATTACATGTGTGAATCAATATTATTTATCTCTAAAATTTACCACAATTGGTTAGTTATCATCAAATGATAATAAAATGGAGTTTAAATATAAAAATAATGGTTTAAATGTTAACAATTCAATATAGGGTTTGAGATGAATGATACCAATGGTAAAAATTTTGATAATTTTCTGGAAAACCCATTCAATATATGCTTAATATTTTCAGTTCCTTGGATGACTATCTAAGTGGTTTGATCCTCAATCATGTTGTTATAACTGTTAGAGTTACAAAAGGATGAAATTATCAAGCTATTCATTCTCTATATCCTTTAACAAATGGTTCTAGTAAACTATGGATAGAAGGGACATCCTTCCCAAGAATTGGCATATTTTTGTGATTCATGGAAACCCTAGGGGGAAGAAGATATATTTTTCTCTATAATGATCTTTATTAAGATCATATGAAGCTTTCATATTACAAATCATTATTTTATAATTTCTTCCATTTGTTTCTTAATTTTATTATTTATTCCAAATTTCTATTTATATTTTTGGGATATTTGGGTTTTGATTCTTTTTTCTGCTATTTTTAAGATGATATTCATCCCTAAAAAACCCAATTAAAGGGACTAAAAGTGTTTCAGATAAGGGTGGATCAATAATGTTGAGGAGTTAGACTCAAAGACTGTGAGATATTTTCTATAAAAATGAGATAGAATAAATGAAATCCATAATATGAGAACAAAATCTAGAAGATAAAGTTAGAGGGAGCATATTTGGGTTATCCATATATTAGTGAATCATATTTATGGATTATATATAATCAAATATAATTAAGTATAGTAGTTTTAGTTCTGGTATAATATATGGGATTTTAAATTTTTAAATATAGATTTTTTTTTCAAATATTAATTACAGTTTTTCCATCCAATCTTTGTGTTATGACCAAAAGAATCAGAAAATAAATATCAAGTTATAAATAAAAAACATAAATTGAACCCACTTAATCAGACCACATTACAATACATATTAATTTGATATAGTGATTTTCATTTTTATCCTGTGAATCATATTTCAATTTCCAAATTAATTTGGGTTTTCATTATTTTGGTTCTATTTTTCACCCTAGTTCATCAAACTCTAACATTTCATATTTGACGGAATGATATCATAAATAAATATTTTTTTGTAATTAATCTATAAATGTTTTTATTATTTATTCACTCAATGAAAAAATTATGGATTTATTATATGCATAACATAACTTTCTAAATAGGTAAAACACTTTCACTAAGAAATTTAGAAAGTTTATTTTTATGTTTCTTCATTTCTAAATTTTTTTTATTCAAGTGTTTAATTTTATTTTGGATTTTATTAAAAACAATTACATGGTATGTTCATTATAATCGGTTAAAACATACAAGAAGATTATTTTTACAACAATTTTGAGTATAAAACATATTTCTTATAGTATATTGTAATGTATCCAAACTAGTTCAACTATGAAATAATTAAACCATAGAATTTCATACCTTAGTTAGGCCTCCATATATTTCATAGGATGAAGAGTAACAATGAGGGTTTGGTAAATCATGTGGGGAGAATATATCGCTTCTTATATAATCCCAAATAATAAAAAATAGCAACATTATATCCTTAACATGAATCACATCCAAGTGAAAAATAAGCAATTATTGTGGGAAAGAAATATTAATGTTATCATATCCATTCTATAATAAAATATACATGAATTTCATATGTTCAAACATAAAAATAGGATAAACTAATGGGTTGATCACACAAAATATATAAATAAACAAAAATAAACAAATAGAAACATAAAACTATATTCAATGACACCTCATACCTATCTTCACATCCTCATAGAGCCCCTCCATCTCATGAACCTATTATAAGGAAATAATTTGAACTATCATATATATCATAAGATATATATGTGCACCAATGTGTCAATGAAGGGTCTAAGAATATTAACAGTATTGACCATACCCAATTAAATACATGATAATGACCAGTATACATGTGAATACATGAACTGAAGATGATGAATCTGTATACATCACATGAAAACCCCCATTAAATTATCGAGTACTCAAAAAATCACTAACATGGTTTACTCATACATTCTTTGGATAATATTGGTTTATGGTCTATCAGAGGAGATATTTCAGAAGGCTACTCATTATACAAAGTAACACATCTCAATAAATGGGTGGAAATACACCCAATATATTAATAATATCCACACATATGGGGTAGTACATACCCCCTAAAAAATCTCGCTATCTCAAGAGGAATCACATCTAATCTAATTCACAATCATCCTTATAGGAATCATGTCTAACTTTCATCCCCAAAATCTTGAGTGGAATCACATCTATTTCAATTGAAACCGTATTTGGAGAAATCAAGTATAACAAGCATCAAAACAATCTTGTGATGAATCAAATGTTACGTATATAAAAATAATTTTTTATGGCACCACATATAACATATATCACATAAATCCAAAAGGATGGAAGTACACACAACAACATGATAGAAAATCCCTTAAGTTTGAATAACACCCAACCATAACAGAAGCTCACCTAGGTTGGAGTTATATCCAACCCATATCATAAACAACCCCACCAAGTTTTTATTACACCATACCCATATCTTACTAAGAGACCACAAAATCTCAAGAATATTTTTCATATCATTTTAAAAACTTTAAATTAATCATTAACATGAATACTATTCATATATTAATAAGGAAATTCATTTAACAAGGTTTACATAATATCCAAACCCACTATATACTTATAAAGTGTTGGTTATTTAGACATTTAACCCAAAAAACCCCATATATAATAATACCCACGGTAAATAGTTTATCACCATTTGTATTGGTTCATCAAAACTAATTGTACTTATAACACAAACTCATTCTCAAAGAATAGTATATCTTAATTTTTTATATCAAGATTGACCTCCCAGGATATACTTTAGGTTCCCATATAATTAACCATCACACAATGGTTGATCCATAATAACAATCATCATGTCGAGTCGAAACACAAATTATAGATAACCCATGAAAGGAGACATGTATTCTCATCAACTAGAAATTTTCAAGGAAACCATATTGGGGAAAAAGGTTATGGATATAAAAACTATTCAAAGTTCCACCCCTAATGTATCAAGTTACTTCCTGTGGATACATAACCCACAATGGTAATTTGTTGAAAAAATGTGTTTTATAGGACCTTTTATACTCAATAAATAAATGAAAAAACATTTTTTTTTCAAAAACAGGTCATCCTCAGATGCCTACATATATGAAAGTACATCCCACACAATATATTAACAACTTTATAACGTGGTAATATTGTGGAACACCTTAATAAACCCAACTACAGTAACCCAGATTCAGTGTCTACTTTATTACATTGGCATAGATACAAGGTAAATAATATAAAATGAATAATTATTTTAGTAGTATTGTAGATACAGATACAAACGTGATACCCATTTTACTTTGGTAATAAAAAATAAAACATAAAAAGTGAACATTTTACATACTTGAAACTCATTAAATGATTTATTCATCATAAATTGGGGAAAAAAAAATAAGGGTGAGATAAAATATTTGGTAAGGGTTATGTTTAGTGGAATATATCAAGAGTAAATAAGGAATAATCAATATAGAAAGGTAAATAATTGATAAAACATTTCATTTAATCAATTTCTGGTGTACAAAATGTATCAATGGATAATATCAATGTAATAACCTCATGGATAATAAAAAATGAATTTGAAATGAAGGAAATGTATAATATTGGATGTCCAGATCTCACACATAATGATATCTATACCACCAATACCTTACATCAAGACAATTTAATAGTTGAATAAATATACACTAAAAACCCATTTAGTAATTTTATCTAACTAATTTGTCTTATGACATTTGTCGATGCTACAAGGTGTCATCTATAACCAGGACCCACCCATCACTTCATGTGTAATCCATTACTCATATACTGAATGATCAATTCAATTCATAAAATTATTATTCATCGATAAATATCTTTATTTGGTAATGGATATAGATTTATCCAGATTTTATCTTGTTAATAAAAATACTTTTATAGTAATATACTGAATGTACAAATGGTATATGGTTTAAGAAATAATCATATCCATGAAACAAAGAATATGGTTATTTAAGAGAAATTTAATATCCAATTATCATAAGAAATTTAAAGTTTCTATATAATGTTAACAACCAAAAAATTAATTAGAAACAAGAGATGACCATCAATTCATTAGAAATATAGGTTTTTTTAATAAAATCATATCCTTTAGTAAAATAAATAAAATTAAAGTGAAATATTAAAATAATATTTGATTAAATATTTTTATTTTTAAAACAATTGAAAATTTTATAGGAATAAAAATATCATAAAATGGTTATAGCGATGGGGATTTTCGGTAGCACTGTATATGTTAAAAATATCCCCATTTTATTTTTTGTCAAGAAAATAAAAAATGATCCTTTTGAAAAAAAAATTAAAATATTCCTTTAAAACATTTTAAGATGTAAATGATATATTAAAATTTACTTAATAAATAACATGAGTAAATAAAAGGACATTTGTAAATTTTATTTTAAAAATATGGACATAAAATAAATATACTCCATCAAAAAGAGAAATAAGATCATATTTTCTTTTAAAAATTTCAATACCTAATTCAAGTAAAAAAGAGAGTAAAAGTTTGAATAAAATATTTAAAATCCTTAAATATCTATGAGATAATAAAATAGATGGATTTTATTATATATATATTATAATTTTCATATCAATAAAAATTAAGGCAATCCAAAAAAATGAGACTGTAAAATAAATCCTTACCTATTTGGTAACTTTTAAATTGAAACCCATTGAAAGAATAAACATGAACTGAAAAATTAATCATTATGAATAAATAGGTTTTAATTTTAAATATATAAAATAATAATTATATACACCACATAAAACTAAATAGGTGCATAATATTAAATATGTCTTAATAGAATGGAAACTGAGATGAAATCCATTACCTCATGCTTTCCTTTGGTCAAATGAAAATTAAACTCTTGTATAATGGTTTTAAAAATGTTATTAATTTTTAAGATAACAATATTTATATTTATCACATCATATATGATTCTTTTATAACATCTTATCACCCATTCACTAATAATATTTTCTTATTACCCTTGTTTTGGGTGATAACTACTTTGTTTTCTCATGCATGTTTTGTCATGAATGTTATACTTATTGTTCATAATATATAGTTTCATCATAAATATAAATATATTAATGTTCTAAATATCATATTTATTCATTAAAAATATTTTTAGAGTCATTTTTGAAATTTGAACATGAAAAATGAATCACATCACTTCAGGGAGATAATAAGTCATACTTACACATGAGCAATATCATCATTTCTTTAATGGGTGAAAGGGAGATGAATTAGAAGATATGTTAATTTTAAAAAATAAATATCATGTAATATGTATCATATATACTCATTATTTTTATCAATATTACTATCTATTTGAGTCAGTGATGGAAAACAAATTACATAGGTTCTCAAGGATTTAGTCTGCCGCACACACAAGCGATGGGTTTGTTTCCCATTTGATAGATAAAGAGATGGATAAATATTATTCCATAGACATTGTAATATATTATTATATTTTAGATAATTTTTTTATTATATTGAAAATTTTAAGACATAATTTAAGGTGGTAAAATAAGAATTTAAAATTAGGAGTTTGGTGAAGTAGAATACCTTCTCTTAGAAAAACCTCCTTTGGATATCTTATTAAGGATCCCGAGGTTAAACTTTTGAGAATAATAAAAGTTAAAGAATATGGATAAGGTTGTTGGAGATAAATTTGGGTAGTTTATGGTTTAGTTAAATGGCTCAATATGTGTGATGAAGTGAGTGGAGGAGGTTATCTTTTATTATTAAGCAGAGTGACACACTTGTAATTTCTCAAAGTTTTATAATAATTTCAAATCACTTCCAGGGAATAAGAGATATAAAATGACTCATATTAGAAGGTGAAAATGTTATTGTTGAAATAAAACAAAAAATGTTGTTTCAAAATTTTTTTTATGTCATATTAATCCTTTTCATTTTAGGTTAACCCCTAGTAAACTAGTTTTAACCTTAACATTGATGGATTTCTTTTACTATTTTTACTTTTAATTATGGATAAAAATGATGGTGGAATTATTAATTTTTTTTCATTATGATTCAATATATGGAATATATTTTATCAAATTCAATTCAAATAATTGGTAGAATTTAATTTAAAAATAAACCCATAAAAGTGTCGAAAAACAAGTTTTCAAGAAATGAAAATTTTAAGCATAAAATAATCTTACATTAAATATATGACTAAAAATAAATATTATATGGATTTTAGTTTATATAGTAATATATATAATTTATAAATTTCATTTAAATAATTCATCTTTAAATATTATTTTAATTATGTTAAATGGAAAGACATTTTTCCAAAGAAAAAACAAATTTCTAAAAAATATCCCTTTTTACCTCCAAATGCCCATATATTTTTTTATATTAAATTGATAGTCAATGCATGGTTAATTATACATATTTTAAAAAATTATTATATATAAAATATGTAATATTTAAATACTATATTTTAAATTATTCATTAAATTTTACTTCTAATGGTAAATTTTAAAAACTCATTTTAGGCTTATTTTGACGCAGTAAGTTCAAAATAGATACACATCCTATAAAGTTAGATTTTTTGTTCCATGAAACTTTATAATTTGAATTTTATTATAGTTTTTTTAAAATATAATGTTTGATTACTATAATTAAAGCGTATGTATTACATTTTCCCCTCATATAGGAATTCTATTCTTGATATTTTTGTTGATATTAATTTATAAACAAAAGAGGGTGGTTATTATTCATAAATTTATATGGTTTCCATGTTTCTTTATCCATTTAATGGATTATCAAATGTACCTTTACCAGTCAAGTCATTCGATTCCTGAATACAATCTATCTAGTATCAAGAATCTGTATATTATATTCATAGTTAGTTAGATCAGATTCCAATTCGATTTCTCAATAGTTAATACCATGCATTCTGTCTAGTATATAACTCCATAAAATTGGTATATAGAACACATAAATTACTTTATATAGAATTGGTGTGATTTCTAATCAGTAAGCCAAAATTATTATTCTTTCCAAAATTTCAAAATTTATGATGTACATGAGGATCAGTTTCCCTCTCTAACTGAAAAATATAATACCCTTCCATTAAGATAATTTAAAGAAAACATGATCTCAAATTTGAAATTGAAAATAATTTTTCCTGTTATTGGTATACTATTTTCATGATTTGAGCTACTTTATTATGAGTTTAAATTGAATTAAACTTTTTTATCATCTCCCCAACTTGTTTTGGTCCGATAAGATTCTGCCCACTAAATTCATTCTAATAAGTTGGAGTATGACATCTATTTACATATAATGCTTAATATAATTCCATTTTAATACTTAAATAGAATCTATTATCATAGTAAAATAACACGAATGGTAAATACTGATCCCACATACACTGAAAGACAAGTAATCATAACCCCAACATTTCTTATAATGTTTAAATAGTCTTTTTTATGTTTCGATCGGTTTGAGGGTGATAAGTGGTGATTAGATGAAGCTTAGTACCAAAGACCTTCTGAATAATTTTCTATAATTTTGATGTAAACCGTGGATCATAATTAGAAAAAATTAAAATAGGTGCACCATGATTTATTTAAACTTCATTAATAGAGACATTTTTAAGTCACTCAATAGAATAGACTTATATTATAACAATAAAATGAGTATATTTTGAAAAGTGACCAATAATAACCCATATTTCACCATTATTTATAGGATTCATTAGAAATTTAGTGATAAAGTCTATAGTGATATCATCCCATTTCCACATCAGATTAATAAGAGGTTGCATGACACCTCTAGGATTATTTATATTAGCCTTTAGTTGTTGAAAAATGAAGCACCTTGATATATATTTACCAATTTAACACTTCATATTTTCCAAAAAAAAATTACCCTCAAATCCCAATACATCTAGATACTCCAAGGATATATATAGAAATATGATATATGAGTATCATCTAAAAAATTATATAATCTGATCAGGTTATAAATGGAAGACCCAATCTCTTTCAAAATTTTATAATTCCATTTTAAAAAACGAATTCTAATAAATTTCCATTGTTTATAGATTTAATTTTCTTTCAAAAATTCTCATCATCTGGTTAATAATTTTTTTTTTCATTTTCCAACAAGGATTGTTTGGAAGTCATTTTAAAAATCAGTGATGCATTTGCTTCTTTAATATTTCCCATGCCCATATTTACTAGAACCATGAATATAAGATCCCAATCAATCCTCATTTTGGTCATAACTCCTTGATAATTCATTCTAGATGCATTTATTACCTTATTTTCCTTCCTTATGTGGTGGTTTATTGAATAATTATAATCATTGAGTAGCTTGAGTTACTCTCTTTGCCTCATGTTGAAATCCTTAGGTGAAAATATGTTTTTTAGACTATTATAATCTATGTATATTTAATACTTTTTCCATTGAGATAATATAGCCATATCTTCAAAGAAAATATTATGGCTTCCAACTCAATATCATGAGTTAGATTGTTCTATTATTGATTCTTTAACAACCTTGATGGATAGGTAATAACTTTATCATTCTATATAAGGGCACAACCAAGTTCCTTCTTTGGTACATACATATATATCACAAATATATCATTTATTGATGGTATATTATAGGTCATATCATAAACAAATATCATATTCAATTATTTAAAACATTTTTCATATTCCATTTTCCATACAAAATTAACCCCTTTATGTGTTATCTTGGTTAATGAGTTAGAAAATCAGAAACAATTACAAAGAAATCATTGAGAGTAACTTCTCAAAACAATTAAACTACATACCCCAGTTATGTTAATTGGTGTAAGACATTATTTTACTGCATTTTCCTTCATAAGATCGACTGATATTCTATCCTTAGAGGCAATATTACCAAGAAAAGAATATTTTTGAAACCAGAATATGCACTTACGAAATTTCTTATATAACTATTTTCTTCTAAGTGTCTCCATAATGGTTTATAAGTGATTATCATGGTCATTATTTCTTTTTGAATACACTAAGATATCATAAAAAATATAACAAAAAATAATCAAGGTATTACTTAAATACAATGTTCATTAGAAATAAAAAATATAGGGTGAATTAGTCTATCCGAATAGAATTTATGTAAAATAATAATGTCCATACCTCATATGGAATACTATATTTGGAACACCTTACTTATTTACTCAAAATTGATGATTGATATAATGAATAGAAAACTTTGAAAAAGATTGGGCTCTATGAAGTTGATCAAATAATTCATCAATGTAGGGTAGAAGATATTTGTTCTTTATCATAATAGAATTGATTTCCCTATAATCAATACAGATCCTTATAGATCCATATATATTTAAAAAAGATAGGGGCTACCCATGGTTAAACACCAGAGAATATAAATCCCTTATCAGATAACTCCAATATTTATTTATATAATTCTATTAATTCTAAATGATTCATTCTATAAGGAGTCTTTGATACAAGTCTTGCAACTTGGATTAAATCAATGTAAAAATTGACTTCATACTATAGTGTATCTCTATGATATTAATCTTGTAAAACTTCAATGTATTCCCATAAAAATATGTACATCCACAATTTAAAGATTACCTCTTCCATCCATAGATGGTGTTGAATTTCTTCCCCAAAAAATCATTCAAAAGAGTACTAGGGTGGATATATACATGACATAGATGATGAAGTCTCTAATATAATGAAAATTAATTCCAAATCATTATCACAAATCATAATTTACTTCTCATTATAATTTATTTTTTCACTATATTTTTAAAGATAGTAAATACCAAGGATTATATCAAAGTCAACCATTGGTATAATAATAAATTCAGTAAATAGAGTACCTTTATGTGTCATAATGGGAAATTCATGACATATCCTTGTTGTAGAGATATTTACACTAGATGTTTTGATTGAAAACTCATTTATTAATATACTAGGGAAATATATATTTTTCATGAAAAACAAAGAAGATAAAAAAGTGTGTGAGGATCCAAAATAAAATAGATCATTATCTAAATTTGAGGCAATGGTTAAAGTTCTTTCCAGTAAATCTTTGGGAATATCATCCTTAGCTTTAGTGATCACATAATCTTGAACTTATCCCCTTGGCCTATTATGTGGTATATTCCCTTGATTCTTGGGATATTGGTTTAAGTAATTAACCATTTTGTTACAGTTGAAACACATGATATTAGTTTTCCCATTATTTCCATTATATTAATTATCTAGATGAACATTGTCTCCACACTTGTAACAAACTCTCATTCCCTTCAATAATTTTACAAGACATTTCATTCTAAAATTTTCACATGATGGAAATTGATTTGTTTTATTCTTATAATTTGAAACATTCCCTTTTTATTGGTGTTCAGGTGACTCATTATTCTCTCGATTTACCTTGAATATATAGGATATTAAAAACTCCTCTATTTTGAAGTCACATAAAATTATTTCCCTATATGATGAATCTATTTTAGAAACTAGTTCCCTTTCGGGAATTGGCGTAGGAATTTCAAAGAAATGGTTATTGATGCATTTATTATTATATATATAATTTCTAGTGTAACTATCTTGTCTTGTAATGATTTAATCATACACCATAACATATTCTTATTTATTTTTATTTATGATAAGAAACTTTATCTTCATTTTAGTTCACTTGTCATGAGGGAAATATTTTTTGAGGAATTATTCTTTAAAATCTATCTATTACATGTGTTATATTTCATATTCTTCCTTAGTATTCTGGATCAATGCCCACTATTGATCAGAATCACCTTTGAGATAATATAATGCAAGTATAACTATAACAAACCAGAACCCACACACCTGGATTGAATGCTGAAATCATAAAATTTACATTTCCAGCTATGATACCAATGGAGTTGACCCAATTTTTACTATACAGAAACATACAATTTTAAAAATAAAATATTTTATCACTTTATTCTCAAGGAACTTTTAGTTTTAGAGTTTTATAGAATTAGGAAAAACTTTTATAGAAATAATACCCATGTATTTAAATGAGCATTTCTCCCATATAATCCAAATTTTATTATTTCACATTAAGTCATCATCATCATACATATGAAATCCCTTATATACATAATTCATTAAACCTCATTATTTATAAATTTTGGAAGTGGAAACATAATAAGGGTGATGTATAATTCTAAATAAGGTTAACCATAAGATTTAATAATCATCAATGAGCATAATAAGTGCATAAGGGCATGACAACATAATATTAGTGCACGAGAGAATCATAAAAGAACTCATACCCATAAATACATGAATCTTCAATCCTAAAACATGGAATAAGGATTTAAAAAATGTATGATTCATAAGAATCAATAATCAGGATCCATGTGATTTCAATATTGATCAAGGAAACATTAAAAAACAATATAAATAATTGATAAAATATATTGGTATCTTGGAACATTCTTACCATAGAACCCTTATAGAACCCTTTCAATTGGATTAACCATATTTCCAAATTCTAATATAATTCTATAGATAACTTAATAATTACACTATATATTAGAGTGATATCTAGGAATAACCATTCTTTAAGCTATAATAGGCTCACCTGACATTATATGGTCATCCCTATCGTATTTTCTATAACAATATCACCTGATGATATCTTGGACATACCATCATATAAGTTGTAATGGGCTCTCCTAACATGATGTTGGAAACCCCATCATATAAGTATTGTAAAAAACACAACATGAATATTGTATAATGAGTTTTCATTTCATCATAAAACTCATAAAAATCATTATTCATTTCATAACATAGTGTACCCATAGAAAGTAAACGAGTTCCCTGATAGTCTCTTTCGAACAGGATTTACCAATGGAAAAGATATGGGTTCCAAGAGAATATATATGAAACATGATCAACCCTTATAAAAGAAACCAGTTCCATGATGACCTCTTTGAAGCAATCTTGATCCATCCTAAGAAATAATGAGGATGGTATCAATAAAAAATATCCCTATTGTAGAATAATTAATAACAAGGGTTTTTGACATTGATGAATAGAAATAACATTAAATATATTTAAAGTAAAATAAATTTTTATTCAGAAAATCACTTTAAAAAACTAATAATTCACAATATATTGTGAAAATACTTTTATTTGAAAATAAGAATGGAAAAATATATATGAATATTTAAAAAATCATTTAAAAAATTTATTAAGGAAGATATCCTTTTCATTTTGTTTTTTTAAAACATAATTTTGGTGGAAATAGTTTTATTTTGAATTTAGCTTGAAAACTTATAAAGGAAGATTAAAATAAAATAATGGTCATGGTGGCTAAAAATTCTGTTCAGGCTATACACATTAAAAAAAGATTTATTTAATATTTCTGTTAAAAACCAAACATGAATTGGTTGGAAAATGAAATGAAGATTATTTTCAAATTGTTTTGTAAAAAATAAAACATGGGTAAAAATATCTTTTATTAACCATTTGAATAATTCAAAAAAAAAATGAAAACTTTTTTATAAAACATAGTTTTGGAAGAATAGGGGTTCTCAACCGAAGATAGAAGTAAACATGATTTTTATTAAAAACATTTTCTAAATTATTTAATGTAACAAAGAGAATAAATGGTACAATTAATTGATAATATCTTTAATAACCAAAGGATAATAAAATTCATGGGAATTATTTATAGTTATATTTCAATATTCTAACATTAAATACTCAATCATAAAAAACTCTAATAAATGATGATATTTTAACATAAAGATCTTACCACTTTTGTTATTTTGAATCATAAGCCTCATGAGAGAGATATCATAAAATGTATATGAAAATTACTATAATTTTATGGAGAACAATCATAAAATAATTTCATTGGTACTATACCACATGAAATAAAGAGGTGGTGAATATGGCATGTGTCTCAAAGAAGTAATATGTGAGACGAAAATCCCTCACCTCATGCTTATTGTTGGTTAAATGTGATATATCCACATATATTGTTGTTCAAAACATGTTATTATATTATTAAATTACAATATTAATATTTATAATATCATATGTAATCATTTTATAACATATTATCATTTGTTTGTTAATAATAATTTATTATTTTTATTGTATCGGGTGATGAATTTCCTTGTTTGCTCATTTGTGTTTTATTTTGAAAGTTCAGGTTCTTGTTCATATAATATAGTTATATAATCCCAAAAATAATAATCAAGACATAATTATAATATTTATACATAAATATTACTTTTAAATCCAATCATGAATGATGGTTATGAAAAATGAAGCATGTTATGTTCATGGAGATAGTAGGCCGTACACATGCATGAGTAACGTTTCCATTTTACAATGATCACTATGGAGAGAAGGTAATTAATATTTTATCTTTACAGAATGATCATAATATTATATATAAAAAATTATTTCTCCAAATATACTTCTCTACACCATCCATGTGGTGTGGTGATGGAATGAGAGTTCCATCTCTTTCTGAAGGCAGTAGTCCACATGTACACGAATGATGTTATCATTTTTTAGTGTAAAAAAATAAAAATATATATTATATTTTAATAATGATATGTAAAGACCCGGAAATTTCAAGGAATTTTTATTTCTTAATTTTCTTTGGAATTTTATAAGAACGCAGTTTCTGACGGCGCCTCATTCCGAGGCCCGGTGTGCCCAGAATTAATTTCTGAAGTTTGGCTTGGGTACGTTCAGTGAACGAACGAGCGAGTTTTTCTAACTTTTGAATCGGTGCTCGGAATCGAATTCTGAGGGCACCGATGGAATCGCAGCACCGGTATTTGCTTAGAAACGCCTCTTTCGGAGTTGAGTTTTCTCGGTTGTGGTTTTTAATTTTTGGGTTTTAAGTTAAGAAATAAAATAAAGTTTTGCGGCAATTTTATTTTTATTTCACTTAAATCCACTTGAAGACCACTTTAAGCTGCTTAAGCTCAGTTGAAACGGATAGGGTGCTATCCAAAATATCCTACCCACTTGGTAGGATATTTGTGGGGTGGGGCCCGCACGAGCCCCACCATTTCTTTTCCGCTAAGTAACGCACCCGCAAAAACCCGTCATTATGAAAGTCAACTGACGCGTTTTCTTAATTTCTTAATGCACCAATTAATTGGGCGGTTTTTTTCGTTGAATTAATTGGTCGGTTTTCTTCGTTGAATTAATTGGGCGGTTTATTTCGTTGAATTAATTCTACGAATTAATGGGTCTTTACTTATCTCTTTATTCGTTTCTTAACCGGTTTGAAATCCATTGGCGTAATAATAAAATAAGACCAATATCGACATCTTGAGGATTACACGTTGAGAGGCTTTGAAGGAAATTCTTGTGCCTTCACCCTTCTACGCGAAGAACGTGAAGAACGCGAAGAACGCCAGCCTCCGACGAAAAACGCCGAAACCGCGGAAATCGACGACGCGACGCCGTGTGCCGCGACGCCGACGTTTCCTCTTCCACGACGTTCTTCTGTGAAGTTCCTTCGTCCGCAACGGAATCTTTGATCTTCTGTTTGAGGTAAGAGATTTCGGGTTTCTTTTAAAACTCCTTTGTGGTTTTTAACAACGCACGGATTTAATTATTAAAATTAAATCTGTTTTTCTTGAACCTCGGAGTTCGTCGACGCCGTGTTTCGCGACGACGCGAAGCCCTTCCACGACGACACGACGCCTTCCGCGACGCGACGATCGCCTCCTTCCGCGGCGATCAATTTCGTGAAGAACGCGCATGCGACACTTGATGAGGTAGGGATTTTATTTGGATGTTTTACATTCCTGTGTTTGTTTTCGTTCAAAATGAAGAACCCGGATCATAAAAACAATTTTAATTCATTGAAATTGTTTTTGGTTATGCGTTCATGTGTTGAATAATTCTCCGGTTATTTTTATCTAACGCGGAGTGTGCGGGCCAAACGAACACGGCCCGACAACCCTCCGTCGTTCTTCGTTGTTGTGCGAATTTGGTGGGTGATGACAAAACGTGATGCAATGGCGATTTGATGATCCCGCAGTGAAGAACAGAACCTGGGGGGAACATCGGCACAGACGGGAAGGAAAACGGACCACCGGAGCAACTCCGGTGGCCCGCGGAAGCTACCGGCAGCGCGGGTCGCCGGCAGCGGCCAACGGACCCGCGGCCGCGCGGGTCCGGCTTGCACACACGGGACGCGGCGACATGCCACATTTGTTGCTCCAGTGCGGACCCAACGCAGGGCCGCGGCACCTCCAACCCGCGGGGGCAGCGCCCCGCGGCACCTGCGGCGGTCGGCCGCTCGGCCGGGCCGAGCCGGGTCGGACCGGGTTGGGTCGACACGGTTCGGGTTGACCCAGTTCGGCCGACCCCGGGGGGGGGGGGGGGGGGGGGGGGGTCGGGCCGGGTCGGCCCGGGCCCGGATCCCCGTCTTCGGACCATTTTCGGTCTATTGCCCGTAACTTGAGCTACGAGCCTCCGAATGACGCACCGTCAGCGGAAACGCGATCCTTGGATCGAGACGGTCGTTTCGTTATATCACACTCAAGGTTTCGAAATACTTTGAGTTTGGCCGGGTTGGTTCGTACATGAAACCAACCGGGCCCTCGGAGCGGAAATCCTCATATCTTGATCTTTGGACATCCGATTGACGTGCCGTCGACTTTGGTGGTTTCCTCTAAGTGAGACAGATCTTTTAACTCACTCCGCCCAAGGTTTGGACGCAGGTGGAGTACTGCAGCAGTCTTAGGTTAGTGAGCAGTACCTCGGAGTCATGACAGGACCACTGTACACTCTAGAGATGAGGTTCTTCGGCAGTTGCGGTTTCGATAATGAAAATCCTGGTTTATGCTGAGTCTTTGATCATTGTGTTTCCTCATGATTTAGATGAGTTATTTGATAAATTTGGTATATGTATGGGCTTATACCTGGGTGGTGGTTATCCGTTGATTTCATAATCCCTATGTTTTATAATGATTGATATGGGTCACTTGGTAACTTAGGTTTATGTATTGGCATATACCTAAGTAGAGGTTATCTGTTGAGATCTTCCTTGTGGTTATCCTTTTTGGTTTAGTGAGACCTTGTGGGTCTCGGGATCCCCACTAAGTATCGTTATACTCACCCCTGGACGGGCTATGCCCGCACTTCGTTGTGTTGGATGCAGACGACGGACAACGCTGATCGTGGTAAAGGCTTGCGGAGCAGGACGGTACCTGGAGGTGGACCACTGGGCGGGACGTACTCAGAGCGGTCAGGTGGACCCGAGGAGCAGTGGAGGCTATCTGTACCCACCCTTCAGGTGGGACCTACAGAGGATGGCTCGATGCTGCAGCTTTTCTTTTCAGTCGCTGTTTTTCCCTTTCAGTTGTACTTTACAGTTGGGCTTGTATTTCCGACCCCTTTTACTTTCAGCACAGCTTGTTACAGTTTTTACTTAGTGTTTACTTTTCCGCTTGCTTACTCTGTGGTGCTTGTTTACTCTACAAAGGCAATGCCTTCCCTTTTTCTGGGATTTACACCTTGGTGCTAGTCGCCAGCCCCTGGCCTATGGAAGGCGGGCTTTGGGTAGTCACGGCATGGGCCCCGAGGACAGGTCGTGACAAATTGGTATCAAAGGTGGTCAGTTATACCACAGACTCTGATATTTTTCTATAAGAAGCAATAGTGTTTAGCATATTGAGTGTGGTTATCAGTCCAGGGAGTCCAGTGTTGGTGCGGCGGCCGACGTATCCGTACACCAGGACCCTGACTTCTGATTTCTGACTTAATGCACGAAACATTGATTGCATGTGTGTTTTCAAGTTTTCTTCATGATTACTTTGTATCAGCTTACTAGGTATACTGTTCTGACCGTGGCACACCTGTCTCCTTTTCAGGATGGCCCCACGACGGCAGCCAGCTAGGGTTCTGAGCGATGTGCGTGGCGAGAGCCCACCGAGCGTCGAGGACTCGGTACATGGCCCTTTGATAGCCGAGGCACCGGCGATACCTATACCCGCCGAGCCACCGATACTACAAGCCCCAGCCGCTGACGATGCACGTCGCCTTAGTGCACTGCATGAGTTCCAGCGCCAGCGACCGCCCAGGTTCCGCGGGGAGACGGACCCTCAGGACACCGAGGACCGGCTGGAGGCAGTTGTACGAGTTTTCAGATTAGTGAGGACACCAGCAGACCTCATGATGATCCTCGCAGTGAGCCTCCTGTAGGCGGCAGCAGGCAGATGGTGGAGCTTGATGCTCCAGGTGCACGATGAGACATCTCTCCTCTAAACGGACTTTGAGAGAATCTTCCGCTCCGAGTTCGTCCCAGCCACCCTCCGAGCGGTGCGCATCCAGGAGCTACTACAGCTGTGGCAGGGCAGCATGACAGTGGCCCAGTACTCGGCGAGATTTACTGATCTCTCGCGCTACTCCACAGATATGGTACGGGACCCGTTCTTCTGGGCCCGGACCTTCGAGCAGGGACTGAGGCACGAGATCAGGGCTTCGATGATCTCCCTCAACATTCCGACTCAGGCAGGGGTGTTGGAGCGAGCCCTCTTAGTGAAGAGTTTCCTTGCTGAGCAGTCTCCAGCAGCAGGGCCCACCACTTTCCGGCATGCGGCAGAGTCTTCTGCAGCGGGAAGTAGACAAATGACGCAGGGGTCCAAGAGGACTAGACCTACAGGTGGTCGACAACATGACTCTGGATCGTTTGTGTGAGGCACTCGGGGTGGGCAACGACTTGCCATGAGAGGGCAATGTTACTCCTGCGGTGGGATTGGTCACATGGCTTGTGAGTGTTCGACCCGCCATACGGATGACCAGCAGATGGACGAAGGGCCCCCCAGGCAGGTGCAGAGGTTCGATCAGGGCGGGCCGCAAGGAGCAGGCAGCCGTGGCAGGGGAGATGGCCGTGCAGCTGGAGGTGGATGACGCTTCGGGGTGTTGCCACCACCACCACCAGGAGGTCCAACCTGACCGCAGGGGACAAGAGGACATGGGAGAGCTCAGCTTCAGGTAGTTGAGGCCTACGATCATGGAGCTCCGGGAGCAGATGGACAGGAGCGGGACTAGCTCCAGACCTGGAGACCTTTGTTCATGTTGCTTCTAGTTTTGTTGATGTATGTAGATGCTTTGTGTCTTTGTATTTGAGATGCAGTAATAAAAGACACCTTTTCTTGTGGCATTTACTTCCCTGTCCTCTCTTGTGTTGTTACTAAGAGGTTCTGGTTTAGATTGTTGACTTGACCCTCACTTGAGAGGTACCTACTGGAGGAGACCCAGTTACCACACACTGATGCCTACAGTGTGACTCAACCCTTGGAGGCAAGAGTAACTGTTGGATATCTTGGTAGTAGCGTCGAGGCCTTAAGACTTCATCCTTGGTATGGGTTAGTATCATCCATGTCGGGATTGACTGTATTAGGCAAAGAACGTGGTTCATCCAGGGGATGAGACCAAATTTCTCTTATCGGCAAGGAAGAAATCATAACAGCTCTTGTGGGACCATAGGTGGTCTAGCCCATGATAGAGAAGGACCAGGTCATCCAAGAGCGGATGAAGATAGCTCAAAGCCGACAAAAGTCTTTCACTGACAGGAGGTGGAGGCCACTAGAGTTTGAGGATGGCGACCACATCTTCATGCGGGTCTCACCTCGACGTGGATTAAGGAGATTTAGCCGAGGTGGAAAGCTGTCTCCATGCTTCATCGTACCATTCCAGGTCCTCAACAGGATTGGCGAGGTGGCTTACTGCCTAGATTTACCACCTTTGTATCCCTAGTTTGTGTTGAAGCTTTACGGGGACGTAAAGCCCTGTGGTGGGAGTAATGTAAAGACCCGGAAATTTCAAGGAATTTTTTTTTCTTAATTTTCTTTGGAATTTTATAAGAACGCAATTTCTGACGGCGCCTGATTCCGAGGCCCGGTGTGCCCAGAATTAATTTCCGAAGTTTGGCTCGGGTACGTTCAGTGAACGAACGAGCGGGTTTTTCTAACTTTTGAACCAATCCTCAGAATCAAATTCTGAGGGCACCGATGGAATCGCAACGCCGGTATTTCCTTAGAAATGCCTCTTCTGGAGTTGCATTTGCTCGGTTGTGGTTTTTAATTTTTGGGTTTTAAGTTAAGAAATAAAATAATGTTGTGCGACAATTTTATTTTTATTTCACTTAATGCCACTTGAAGACCACTTTATGCTGCTTAAGCTCAGTTGAAACGGATAGGGTTCTATCCAAAATATTCTACCCACTTGGTAGGATATTTGTGGGGTGGGGACCGCACGAGCCCCACCATTTCATTTCCGCTAAGTAACGCACCCGCGAAAACCCGTCATTATGAAAGTCAACTGACGCGTTTTCTTAATTTCTTAACGCACCAATTAATTGGGCGGTTTTCTTCATTGAATTAATTGGGCGGTTTTCTTCGTTGAATTAATTGGGCGGTTTATTTCGTTGAATTAATTCTACGAATTAATGGGTCGTTACTTATCTCTTTATTCATTTCTTAACCGGTTTGAAATCCGTTGGCGTAATAATAAAATAAGACCAACATCGACATCTTGAGGATTACACGTTGAGAGGCTTTGACGGAAATTCTTGTGCCTTCACCCTTCTACGCAAAGAATCTGAAGAACGCGGAGAACGCCGTCCTCCAATGAATAATGCCGAAACCGCGGAAATCGACGACGCGACGCCGTGTGCCGCGACGCCGACGTTTCCTCTTCCGCGACATTCTTCTGCGACGTTCCTTCGTCCGCAACGGAATCTTCGATCTTCTGTTTGAGGTAAGAGATTTCAGGTTTCTTTTAAAACTCCTTTGTGGTTTTTAACAATGCACAGATTTAATTATTAAAATTAAATCTGTTGTTCTTGAACCTCAGAGTTCGTCGACGCCGTGTTCCGCGATGACACGACGCCTTCCGTGACGCGACGATCGCCTCCTTCCGCGGCGATCAATTCCGCGAAGAATGCGCGTGCGACACTTGACGAGGTAGGGATTTTATTTGGATGTTTTACATTCCTGTGTTTGTTTCCTTTCAAAATGAAGAACCCGGATCATAAAAACAATTTTAATTCATTGAAATTGTTTTTGGTTATGCGTTCATGTGTTGAATAATTCTCCCGTTATTTTTATCTAACGCGGAGGGTGCGGGCCAAACGAACACGGCCCGACAACCCTCCACCGTTCTTCGTTGTTGGTAAATTTGGCGGGCGATGACAAAACGTGACGCAATGGCGATTTAATGATCCCGTAGTGAAGAACGGAACCCGGGAGGAACAGCGGCGAAGACGGGAAGGAAAACGGACCACCAGAGGAACTCCGGTGGCCCGCGGAAGCTAGCGGCGGCGCCCCGGCACGCCGCCGCGGATGAAGACGTGGCGGCGGTGGCCAACGGACCCGCGGCCGCCCGGGTCCGGCTCGCACACACGGGACGCAGCGACATGCCGCCTCCATTGCTCAAGCGCGACCCTAATGCGGGGCCGCGACACCTCCAACCCGCGGGGGCAGCGCCCCACGGCACTTGCGGCACTCGGCCGCCCGGCCGAGCCGAGCCGGGCCGGTCCGACCGGCCGCGCCGTGCCCGGGCCAGACCGGGCCGGGTCCAGCCGGGTCGGACCGGGTTGGGGCGACCCGGTTCGGGTTGACCGGATTCGGCCGACCCAGGGGGGGGGGGGGGTCGGGCTGGGTCGGCCCGAGCCCGGACCCCCGTCTTCGGACCATTTTCGGTCTTTTGCCCATAACATGAGCTACGGGCCTTCGAACAACGCGCCGTCAGTGGAAACGCGATCCTTGGATCGAGACGGTCGTTTCGGTATATCGCACTCAAGGTTTCAGAATAATTTGGGTTCGGCCGGGTTGGTTCGTACACGAAACCAACTGGGCCCTCGGAGCGGAAACACTCATATCTTGAGCTTCGGACGTCCGATTGACGTGCCGTCGACTTTGGTGGTTTCCTCTAAGTGAGATGGATCTTTTTTCTCACTCCGCCCGAGGTTTGGACGCAGGTGGAGTACAGTCGGGTTTGTTTTTCAGTTAAAAAAAACCAACCGGGCCCCCGAGACGAAAAAGCCAATAACTTCCAGACCGGGCATCCGATTGACGCGCCGTCTGTTGCGTTGTGTTCCTGTTTACGATACGGAACTTTTGGCATCCTCCGCCCGAGTTTTGGATGCAGTCGGGTTATATCCGGGTTGGATTGTACCCGAAATCCAACCGGGTCCCTGGAACGGAAAATGATGATATCTTTCAGACCGGACGTCCGTTTGACGAACCGTCAATGGCGTTGGTGATCTCGTCGAGAAGCGGTCCCTATGAGTATACCCTATGAGATTTTGGGGTATAATTGAGATACGGCCGGGTTGGTTCGCTTACGAAACCAACCAGGCCCCTAGAACGAAAAGGCTAATAACTCACAGGCCGGGCATCCGATTGACGCACCGTCTGTTGTGTTGAGACCCCAGTGACGAGGAAGTCCTTGAGAGATACTTCTTTGTGGGACTTTTGATGTTTTAGAGTATCAACCAGTAGCCCGTGGAGCGGACCCTCCCGGAGACGAGAATACTGTGTGCAGAAACCCTAGAGCTGGTTGAGATTTGACGACTGCTGATCGAACGAATCGGTGTGTTACAGAAAGCTCAGTGGGGAGCGCTTGGTTTCAGTGGCAGACCCACGACAGAGGTGCTCTTGGTTGTAGCGACACAGGGGAGCACTTGGTTGTTGTGGCAGACCCACGACAGAGGTGCGCTTGGTTGTAGCGGCACAAGGGAGCGCTTGGTTGTAGCGGCAGGCCCACGACAGAGGTGCGCTTGGTTGTAGCGGCACATAGGAGCGCTTGGTTGTACCGGAAGACCCACGACAGAGGTGCGCTTGGTTGTAGCGGCACAGGGGAGCACTTGGTTGTAGCGGCAGACCCACGACAGAGGTGTGCTTGGTTGTAACGGCACAGGGGAGCGCTTGGTTGTAGCGGCAGACCCATGACAGAGGTGCACTGGGTTTTAGCGGCACAGGGAAGCGCTTGGTTGTAGCGGACGACCCACGACAGAGGTGCGATCGGTTGTAGTGGAACATGGGAGTGCTTGGTTGTAGTAGCAGGCCCACGACGGAGGAGCGCTTGGTTGTAACGGCACGGGAGAGCTCTTGGTTGTAGCGGCACGGGAGAGCACTTGGTTGTAGCAGCAAGCCCGCCGTACTCGATAGGTGGAGTACTGCAGTAGTCTTAGGTTAGTGAGCAGTACCTCAGAGTCGTGACAGGACCACTGTACACTCTAGAGACGAGGTTCTTCGGCAGTTGCGGTTTCGATAATGAAAATCCTGGTTTGAGCTGAGTCTTTGATCTTTGTGTTTCCTAATGATTGAGATGGGTTACTTGATAACTTGGGTATATGTATGGGCATATACCTGGGTGGTGGTTATCCGTTGATTTCATAATCCCTGTGTTTTCTAATGATTGAGATGGGTTACTTGGTAACTGAGGTTTATGTATGGGCATATAACTAAGTAGAGGTTATCTGTTGAGATCTTCCTTGTGGTTATCCTTTTTGGTTTAGTGAGACCTTGAGGGTCTTGGGATCCCCACTGAGTATCGTTATACTCACCCCTGCACGGGCTATGCCCGCACTTCGTTGTGTTGGATGCAGACGACGGACAACACTGATCGTGGTGGAGGCTTGCGGATCAGGACGGTACCTCGAGGTGGACCACTGGGCGAGACGTAATCGGAGCGGTCAGATGGACCCGAGGAGCAGTGGAGGCTATCTGTACCCACCCTTCAGGTGGGACCTCCGGAGGACGGCTCGACGCTGCGCCTTTTCTTTTCAGTTGCTGTTTTTCCCTTTCAGTTGTACTTTATAGTTGGGCTTGTATTTCCGGCCCCTTTTACTTTCAGCACAGCTTGTTACATTTTTTACTTAGTGTTTACTTTTCCGCTTCCTTACTTTGTGGTGCTTGTTTACTCTACAAAGGTGATGCCTTCCCTTTTTCTGGGATTTACGCCTTAGTGCTAGTCGCCAGCCCCTGGCCTATGGAAGGCGGGTTTGGGGTAGTCACGGCACGGGCCCCGAGGACGGGTCGTGACATGATAAATATGTAATTAATATAATAATTATTTAATTTATATTACATATATTTATTAAAATTATCCTAATTACATTCCATGTAAAGTGTCAGTGAATGAAAAATGACATCGCTTCGCGAGGCGGAAGTCCATCTTACATACATGTGACATTATCATATTCAATATGAAATGGAAATTAGAAAATGTTTATATGATACAATTAATAAATCAGTATAATTATTTTATAAATATCATATGTATACTTTATATCCATTATCATACCCAATCATTAGAGGGAGTAACCAAAAAATGAATGACATCAGTTTTCAAGACGGTTGTCCACCGTACACACAAATAATGATTTCATAACCTATTTAATGAAATGGGAGAATAAATTAGGTTATTAAATTAACATAATAACAAATTATTATATAAAAATACTGATTTTATTATATAACCTTTGTTTAATAAAAATTTAAGGGAGTGTAGGTATAAGTAAAATAAAAATGCTCATTAAAGAACATCACCTCTTCTTTGGGAAACTTCTTTTTGTTCACACAAAAGTCCTTTTTTGGTCAGATTTCAACAAAAAAATATGGAATATAGGATGATCAGATGGATTTAGATAATTTATTTGGTCAAATATTGACCAAACCAATGGTTTTTGAAGGTGTAAAGATAGAAGGATAGAGGGTGGCCATTTATAAGTTAGGTGAGCCACACACTTTTAATTTTTGAAAAAAATGAAATACCCCCAAGTTTTACAAGAAAAGGCTCCAATAACAATCCATTATCAATAATAAAATTTAAAAGGTCAAAATATGGGTATAAAATAGATTTTATATAGTGGTTTTAGGTCATTTAAACTATACACTTTTTAGTCTAACCTCCATGGTGAACCCATTTTCTCCTTAACAACAATAATTAGTTTTTACTATTTTCAATATTCATTTTTGGAAAAACATAATTTGAAATTATTAGATAACATTAACTATAATGATTCTAAATAAGGAATCCATTTTTATGAATTAAATTAATATATGTGGAAAAATCTAATTTAAAATCAATCTTGTATACGCGATGAGAAAGAGAGTTTCCTAAGAGAAAATGATCAAAAGTTTATAAATTTTCTATATAAAATTTCAATATGATATTGATTCCAATGACCTAAATTTGATTAATAGATATATATTTTTAATAATTTTATTTTAAAAACCATTACAAATATAATTTATCTTTATAAATAAATTTAATGAAATGACAGCTTTCAATTAAAATTTAGTATTTTTTACTATTCATAAAAAAAATAACATTTTCATAAAATTCTAAAACATTTACATTTATAAGATTTTGAAATTATGATTTAAAAAAATGAATTTTATTTTTTCAAATTCAATTTATAAATGTTTCAAAAATTAAATTTATTATAAAATTTGCAGACGCGATGAAAAACGGGTTTTCGAGAATTGTATTTTTCCAGAAAAATATGATTTTATATTAACTATATGTCCAATATTAATAATTATATAAATCTCAATTAAAATTTATGGATATATAATATATAAAGTGAATTTAAAACATTAATCATTAGGGATTTTTTTAATTAATTATAATGGAGAAAAACTATGCACTTTAAAATGGTTTTCATAAAGAACCCTTTTTAAACCCGAAAATAAACTTATACCAAAATACAATATAAATTTGATTTAAAAAACATTAAGTGGATTAGATATAACTAAAAAATAATTATGTTAGTTTAAAATATAATTGGAAATTTTAATTATTTAATTTATTTAATGTAAATGATAGTTTTACAAAAATTGGTACTTTCACTATTCATTGAAAAATCAATATTTTTCAAAAATTCCCAAAATTCCACCCAAATTTTTGTGTGATATTAGGATTCCAAAAAATGAATTTAATTTTTCATTTTATTAATGTTCCAAATAAATTTGTAATAATGTTTCATGAAAATAAATAAAAAGATTTTTTGAAGGAAACATATTTATGATGAATAAAATCACATTACTAAAAATTGATTGATTATTTACTAAACACTTATCAATAATTTATACCAAGTAGGAAATATATATTTATATATATATAAATTTCCTCAATTATTTAATACTATTCATTCCCTCCAATTTAACGGCTAGGTTTTTATAGTTATATATATTTCATGGGTCTTTTAAGATTGGTGTTTCATGTCGTTTATGCTACCAAACATAATTTTTTTCTTTTAAAATTTCAGGGTGTTATGTCCTCCCCCATTTAAAAAATTTTATCCATGTAATTTTAAATTTATATTCATAATCAAAGGTTTCATATTTGAAAATAATTTTTTTCAAAAACCCACAACATAAAAAAGGTTAATAAAAAATACCTTAGTAAGAGGTAAATAAAAGTAAAAAGGTCAACTAAAATATCAAATAACCGGGATTAAAAATAGGAGAACTTAGGTGAGAATGTAATAAAATAGTAAATAATTTTAGATTGTAATCTAGGTCATTGATCATAAGAAAGATAATGATCAATAGAAAGATAGGGTCCTCAAAACCATAAATCCCCGATATTCTAGAAGACCGTCTAATTCATCGTATATGTCTGCTATAGAATTTTTTTTTGTTTCAATATATTTTCCCCTAATTTGAAGAATGATTTTCCATTTAGACTAAGAGAATATGAAAATATACTTGATGAGTATAATTTTATCCTTCTGTCATTTTCAACCACAATCTCATCTTTTTCTCTAAACAATGAGTATTGAAGTTGAATTATTCACACAGAAAGCACTAAAAAAAACTTTTAAATACCACATAACCATAAAAGGGAAAAATATATTCCTACTATATTAAGACATTAACAAAATCCAAAACCGTCAGCACATGGTGAGATAATTCCGAAAATGAATAAACCTCCATATGGTATAATAATCTTTATAATTCAATAGTAACAACCAAAATTGAATGTATATCATTCCATAACCCTATATACCAAATAACTTCAATAACCATAAAATTAAATCTTACTCACACATTTTATATTTCAAGCTCAAAAGTGTACAGATCTTATTTTGAAGAAACATTAATCAATTATTCACCATATCACTTTTAAATCCTATGGTTATCTACATGATAAAATTGAGCTCTCTCTATATCCATGATTTTATAAACCCTAAAGGTTATAAATACCTTAGAACTTATGTCTTTAAAAATTTAAATGAAAACTTCTCATTAAACCAAAACTTTACATATACATTTACCAAATAAAATGTCTCCTAAAATGTCATTTATCACTTTAAGACCTTATCGATTAAAACCTCAAAGGGGTGTATAAGACTTTGAAATTATAATAATCATTAAGATTATATACCTTCAATGATATCAATAACTCTTAACATAACCTCACATAAAAATCCTAATATCCAAATTTATCTAAACTGACATGTGATACCAACTATAAAATCCTAGAACCTGCACTCCCTGATTCGATGCTGAAATCGTAGACATTACATTTTTGGCTTTGATACCAATGAAGGTGACCAAATTTTCTCCACCAAAACATACATGATCAAAATTAAATATTACATCACTTAAATTATCAAGTAAATTTTAGGCTTATTTTTTTATATAATTAGGAAAAAATATTACATAAACAATACCCATGTCTTCAAATGGTCATTTATACCACTTAACATAGCATTACTTATTTCACATTAAGTTATAATCATCATCCATAAAAAGTCCCTTATATTCAAAATTTGTTCAACCAAATTCTTTATAACATGTGGAATATGAAATATAATAAGTGTGATCTCAAATGCTCATTAGAGGTAAACATAATCATTAGAAATAATCAACGAACATAAGAATCACATAAGGGTATAATGAAATTATCAGAGTGTATGAATTAATCATAAATTAAATTATACCCATAAATACCTGTATCATCAATCATGAAACATGGAATATGGTTTTAACAAATGGATGAGTCATAAGAAACAATACTACCTAACCATGTGATATAAATCTTGACAAGGGAATCATTACAAACCCATGGAAATCATAGGTAAAACATATTGGTATCTTGGAACATCATCATCCTACAACCCTTAAAGAACCCTTAAAATTGGAATAGCCATAGAACCAGATTCCAAAATAACTATTTGGATAAAATAATAATTACAAAATTTATTGGAGATCTATCTATGTGTGCCCATCATTTAAGCTATAACGGGACCACCTGACACTATCTGTGCCACCCCATCATACAAGCTGTAACATGATCACCCGACTCTCTCTGGGACACCCCATCATATAAGTTGTAATATTATCACCTGATTCTATATAGGCCTCCCCATTGTATAAGTAATTTCAAATAACAACAACATGAATAAATTACGATGAGGATTTATTTAATAATAAAACTCATAAAAATAATCATTATTCCTTTCATAACCTGGTTAACCCATGGAAAGAAAATGGGTTCCATGACAATATCTTTGAAATATGATTAACCCATTGAAAATAAATGACTTTAATGAAGATATCTTTGAAACATGATTAACCAGTGTAAAAAAAACATGTTCCATAAAAATCTCTTTAAAATAATCTCAATCCATCGAGAGAAATAATAAAGATGAGATCAATTAAAAATAACCCCATTGGAGCATAATTAATAACAAGTCCTATTGAAATTGATGAATTTAAATACCATTAAAATATCATTAAGTAAATTTTGAGGAAAATAAACTTTTATTTTTAAAATCACCTTAAGAAAATAAAAAAATAAAAAGATATTGTGAAAATTATTTTCTTTAAAAAAACTTTGGAAACATATAATAGATTCTCTAAAAAGTTTTTCAAAACATTTCTTGAGGAAAATATCAATTCCATTTTTATAAAACCTTTTTAAAACATAATTTTTTTAGAAATAATTTTATTTGAAAATAGACTTGAAAAAATATAAAGGAAGCTTCAAATCAAATAATGGTTATGATGATAGAAAATTCTATTCATGTCGTACACATTAAAACTAAAATTTCTTTAATGTTTTCATTAAAATTCAAATGAGAATTTGTTAGAAAATGACATGAAGATTACTTTAACTTTTTTTTTTGTAAAAAATAAAAAAATTGGAAAAAAATAACTTTAATAATTCATTTTAATAATTCTGAAAACTTTTTTGAAAATATTTTTTAGAAGACAAGGTTTTCTAAGAAAACGGGGTTTCGACCGAAGAGAGAAATAAAGATGTTTTTTCTTAATTTTTTTTTATAAATTAATTTAAGTTACAAAGAGTGGAAAAGTTTTATAATTAATTGATAATATGATTAATAACCAATTGATAATAAAATTAAAAAAAATTATTGAGTGTAATACCACAATATTTGAACATTAGAGAGTTAATCATAAATAATCCCAATAAACGATGAGATTTTAACATAAAACTCTTACCACTTTGATAACTTTGAATCCTATGACTCATGAAAGAGAGATACTAAAATGTATATGAAAATAAAAATAAGTTTCAGTATAATCATCCTAAAATTCATTCATGTGAAGTATATACACCACATAAAAGAAATATGTGGTGAATATGGAACGTGTCTCACAAAAGTAAAAAATGTGATGAAAATCCCTTACCTCACACTTCCTTTTGGTTCAACATGCTTTGGACTTATATATTGAAGTGTTAAAAATTTTATAAAGATATTAATGAAACATATTAATATTTATAATGTCATATATAAATCTTTTATAACCTCTCATTTCCCATTAATTAAATATATTTATTTATATTCATTATTTCGAGTGTTTAATTGCCTTATTTTCTCATTCCCAATTTGTTATGAATGTTCCAATTACTATGAATATAATATAGTTATATATTATAAATAATAATAATCATTACATTATTTCATATTTATACCTAAATTTTACTTTTAAAACCAATCATGAATTATGGTTATTAAAAATGAAGTATGTTACGATCATTAAGACGGTATGTCGCTCATGTTCGTGAGTAACGTTTACATTTAACAATGATCATCATGGATTTAAGGTAATTAATAATTTATATTTTTATAATTATAATAATATCATGTATATAATATTATCTTTAAATATACTTTTTGATATCATCCATGGGGTGTGGTTTCTAAAAGGGAGTCGCATCGCTTCCTGAAGGTGACACTCCACACATACACAAACAATGTTAACATTTTTAGTGTAAAAAAGAAAATTATATATTATATTTTTATAATGATAAATATTTTATTAAAGTTCTAATAATTTCATTTATATCACATATTGTTTTTAAATGTATCTAGATTACGTTCTATATAAAGTGTTAGTGAATGAAGAATCACATCACTTTGCAAGGTGGTAGTCCATTATACACACGAGAGATGTTATCATATCTCCTACGAAATAGAAAGTAAAATGGTATATATGGTATAATGGATCCAAAATTATAATAATTGTTTAAATATCAAATATATACTTCATATCCATAATCAAACCCAATCTTTAATGGTGGTAATGGAAAAACAAATGGCATAGATTCATGAGGCGCTTGTCCTCCGTACACATGAATGATGATTTTGTAACGCATATAATGTAAGAGGAGAATTATTTTGTTTATTGAATTAATATATTAACATTAAATTATATTTAATATAATTATTATACTATATAATCATAGTTTAATAATAAGTTAAAGAAGTTGATGAGGAAATAATGTAAAAATGATCATCGAAGAACATTACCTCTTCTTCGGGTAATTTCTTTTGGTTTTCAAAAAATAAATTACTTGGTTATATTTCTTCCCAAAAAAAATATATAATGATATTTGGGATTTAGGGAAGTTATTTTATTTTTTATTTGGATAACCAATGGGTTTTGAAGGTGTTAAAAGAGAAGGAGAGATGGTGGCCTTTTATAAGTGAGGTTAGTTGCACACTTGTAAGTTTTGAAAAGAATGAATTCCAACCAAATTTTGTTTCATGTAACAAGGACCAGATAATGATCCATTATCTAAAACATAAGGTATAATTTCTATATATGGATATAAAATATAACTTACACAAGTTTTTAGGCCATTTTAACCTTTATCTTTTCAGTTTAACCCCTGGTAAACCTATTTCACCTTAACAATAATAATTAATTTTTAATATTTTCATTATTCATTTTAGTAAAAATTATATTGTACATATTAGATTATATAACTTATTTTTATTACAATTATGGAATAAATTTTTACAAATTCAAATCATAGAAGTCGATAAATTTAATTTACAATTAATCCCTCAAACTTGACGAGAAAACATGTTTTCAAGGAGAAAATGTTCAAAATTTTATAAAGATTTTAAATCCAATTTAAATATAAAACATATTAAAATTACCTAAATTGGACTAATAGGTATATAATTTAACTATTTTTAACTTTAAAATAAATTTAAAATATAATTTAACATTAAGAATAAATTAAATAAAAAATAAATTTTCAATTAAAATTTAGTTTCACAATTCATAAAAACAATTTAAAAAATTATAAAAACTTAAACATAATACTATTTTATCATTATTATTTCAAAAATGAAGTTTATTTTTTTAAATAAATTTCATAAAAGTGCAAAAATTTAATTTAAAACAAAACCTGTAGTGACGATGAAAAAGCAGGTTTTCAAGAAGCATGTTTCTCAAGTACAAGATGATTTTATATTAACTCTATGTATAATAATAATAATCATTTTATGAGTATCAAATAATTTTTTTGAAATATAATAAATTAATTTATTTTAAGAATTCTTCCTTCGTGATTATTTTAATTAATTAAAATGGAGAAGCATTATGTATTTTAAAATAGTTTTCAGAAAGAAACATTTTTTAAACCTAAAAATAAACTTATACAAAAATTAAATATAAAGTTGATTCAAATGAAATTAAGTAGATTAAATATAAATAAATGATAATTATATTACTTTAATACATAATAATGCATTTAAATTAGTGAATTTATTGAAAATAAATGGTAGTTTTATAAAAAATCGATATTTTTCTATATTTATTAAAAAGTAAATATGTTTTTAAAAGTATCAAAAAATAATCCAAAGTAAATTTTTATATTTTAATTAAAAAAATTAACTCCATTTTATATATTCTTAAAGTTATAAAAATTGATAATAATATTTTTTTTATGAAAATAAATAAAAATAATTTTTGAAGGAAACATATTTCAAACGAATAAAGCCACTTTACAAAAAATTCATTCATTATTTACTAAATACTTATTATAAATTTTTATTTAGTTGAAAACACACAAAAATATATTCTATAGAGTAGTTAATACTATTCATACCTTCCAATTTAATGGCTAGGCCATGATGGTTATATATATATATTAGAGTTCATTTAAGCTCGGTGTTGCATGTCATTTTTGCTATCAAACATAATTTCATTTTTTTAGATTTTAGGGTGTTATAATAACATTTTCCCTTTTCCTAAATCCCTAGGAAATAAATATCTTTTCAAGGGACTTATTCCATTTATGAGATGCCACACGATTAACAGTCCCACTAAATGATGGGCGATTCTATCACATGAAATTATCCAATATAAGTGTATCATTCCATAGAACATGATGTTTCTCCATATGTGCATAATTTTTAATCATAAACTGTGTTAGCTATCCTAATATACCCATTATCTACTCATCTATAAAACTATTTTTATTGGCCTTATCAGGAGTGAAATATCACCATTGAGCATAATTATTGAAACCATTAATTATTCTTGGTTCCATTTTAAAAAAAGCAATATACTAAATTAGTTCACAAGACTATGAATTTTAGACCACAATATATAATTCAAAATATGGTGTAAAACTTAATATAAATTAAAATTATGCATTGATAATATTAAAATTGTAAACTTGGTTTCTTTGGTAATATCTATAATTTTTTTAAAATATTTTAAAATGGTTTGTAAATAAAATGTGAAATTACCCAAGCATATCCCCCAATATTTTCAAACTAGGTGAGAAGTAATGGATATTCACAATCCACTATAATGATGGATGAGATATACTCAACAATATCTTTCTGGTGTTATTACCCGTAGATGAATCTGTAATAAATCCACATCCACTTTCAGTCTCTAGGAAGGGATGTATTTCTAGGAAAAAGAACATAATTTCTAACTTACCAAAACTTTTATGATATTATCCTATAATTATAAATTTCCTCAAATTTTTCATAGAGTTATGTTCTCTAATATATGTTTTCCTAAATATAGTTCTCAATGTTTTTATGAAACTTCATCTGATACCAATTGTAATAAACCCAATTCTAGTAACCCTAAGTTAGTTTCTGTTTTATTACATTAGAATAGATATAAAGGATATAATCTCAACAGATTGATGAAATTAGTAGTCTTAGAGATCAATATACATACATTATACCCATTTTACAATGGGAATACAATATAAAATATAACAAAAGTGAATGTCCTAAATCCTTGAAACTAATTCAAATATTTTTTTTTCATAACCTGGGGAAAGGAAACAAAATAAAGGTGAGATAAAATGATCAGTAATGGTTATTTATGGAGGAAGATATCATGAGTAAATAATACCTAATCAATACGGCTTAATAAATTACTAAAACACATTCCATTTAATCAATAAATCAATCATGAAATGCATCCATGAATAATATCAATGTAATAATATCATGGATAATAATAAATGAATTATCAATGTATGAAATGAATAACAATGGGTATCATGATCTAAAGTCTCATGATATATATATATTGTCAAGACCATACTTCAAGAAAGTTTAATCGATAGGTAGGTAGGTATACACCAAATACTAATTTAATAATTTTATCAAACAAATTTGTCTTATTAAAACTATCAATTCATTAGGGGATATCTATAAGTGGGGCCTACATATCAATTCATTTACAATAAATTCCTCATATATTTAATAATAAATTTAATTCATAAAAAACATGCCCTATCAATAAATATACATATTGATTAAAGTATATGGATTTATCAAGATTCTCCTTGGGTAATCAAATAACTTTTATAGTAAAATGTAATTTGAAAAAATGGTATATGGTTTAGGTAGTAATCATATACATGATACAAATAATATTTATATTTAATATATATTTAATTTCTAGTGATCATATTTTAGTACATATTTCTAGATAAAGTTACCAACAACAAAATTAATAAGATATAAGATATCACCATCAATTCATCTGAAATATAATTTTTTTATTAAAATCACATCCTTTGAAAAAATAAAATAATAGAAGCAAAATATTGAAATAATATTTCAATAATGTTTGTTATTTTTAACATAACTAAATATATATAGAATAATTTAAAATTTGTTAAATGGAAATAATGGTTTGGAAGTCCGTTAACACCATATACATTTTAAAAACATTCAATTTGGCTTTCTTTAAAAGAAATTAAAAAACAAAACCCTATTAAAAAACAATATAATGATTCATTTAAAACTTTTAAAAAACTCATGGATAACATAATATGTCATTTATAAATTATTTTAACAAATAAATGGACTTTTGAAATATATTTTTGAAAAATATTGACATGGAAGAAAAATGCCTGATTAAAAAGAAAAATAAGACAAACTTTTATTTTAAACACTTATGTGATCAATTCATGTAATATGTATAAGAAAATATATAATAAAATGTGGGAACTACTTAAATATCCATATTATAATAACATAAATTGATTTTATGAATAATGGATTATAAGATTCTATCACTGAATATAGGGGAAATGCTAAAAAATGATATTGTTAAATAAATCCTTACCAATTTGGTAACATTTAAATTATAACGTATTTAAAAAATAAATGTGAATTGAAAAATTAATCATTATGATTATATATCTATTCATATTAAATATATAAATTTGGTATTTTATACTCCACATAAAAGTAAATAGTTGCATAATATCAAATATGAATCAATAGAATGAAAATTGAGATGAGATCCATTACATTATGTTCCCTTCAGTTGAATGTTATTTAGATTCTATATAGTGGTTTTTAAACATTTATTAACTTATGAAAAAACCATTTTTATATTTATCATACCATATATGATCCTCTTATAAATTATTATCACTTGTTTGATAATAATATTTAATTATTATCCTTATTTCAAGAGTTAATTGCCTTAATTTCTCTTGCAGGTTCTGTCATGGAAGTTCCTATTCTTTAAAAAATAATATAAATGAATCATCCCATAATTATATTAATATTATAAATATAATATTTATTTATTCGACACATTTTTATAATCATTATTTAAATTTTGAAATGAAAAATGAATCATATTGCTTCGTGTAGACGGTAGACCATACGTATGCACGAGTGATGTTATCATTTACTTAATGGGTAAAAGGGAAATTATGTGCTTGATATATTAATTTATAATAATAAATATTATTTCGTAATTATAATATATATTCATTAGTTCCATCATTATAACTATCAATGTGAGTCGATGATGGAAAATAATTACATCAGTTCGTGAGGTGATAGTCCGTCGTACACATGAGGGATGATTTTTTTTCACATTTGATGGAGAAGGAGATGGATAAATATTATTTCATCAAAAAAAATAATAATTATATTTTAGGTACATGTTTTATTAAATTTAAATTTTTAAGGAATAATTGAATGTGGTTAAAGAATAATTTAAAAGAAAGAGCTTGTTAAAGACAATTACCTTCACTTAAAAGACCTCTTTTGGATCTCTTATTAAAGACCATAGGGATGTACTTTTGGGAAGATAAGTATCTCTATAACATGTATAAGTATTTTGGGGATAAATATTTTTAGTGTTTTGTCATGATAAATAGATCAATATAAGTGAATAAGTTAAGGAATGAGGTTCCCTTTTATAAGTGAGGTCAATGACACACTTGTAAATTTTCAAATATTTACAATAATATCAAGTTGATTTCTTGGATAAATGGCTCCGAAATGGATCATATTCCAATTCAATAACATTAATTTCAAAATAAAACCAACCAATTGGGTTTAAGTATAATTTTAGGTTATTTTAACCCTTATATATTTTAGGTTAACCCCTAATAAACCCATCTTTTCCTTAACCATGGGGGAATTTTTCTACAGTTGTTAGTATTCATTATAGAAAAAGATGAAATTGAAAATTTTACCAAAATTTGAAATTATTATTAATATTATTTAATCCATTTTATCAAATAAAATTCACACAAATGGTATAATTTAATTTATAAATAAACCCACAAAGTGTGCGGAAGAACAATTTTCAAGAAATGCATTTTTAATGATAAGATGATCTTATATTAACTATAGGACTAGTAATCATAATTATGTTTATTTAAATTTATATATTTAGATATAAAATCTATATATTTAATCCAAATCATTGATCATTAAATATGATTTTAATTATTTGAAATGGAAATAAATTATTCTTTAAAAAACAGTTTTCTGAAAGTTAACATTTTTTACCTCCAAATAATGTTATATATATTTCTATAAAATTGATAGTAAATATATGGTTAATTATAAATATTATTATATATTAATATAAATAAATGGTGCAATATTTAAATTCTTCATTTTCAATTAGTCATAAAATCTTATATCTATGGAAAAATTTCAAAAACACATTCAAGGATTTTTTGGACCAAGTATGTTTAAAATTGATTATAATACTTTTAAATTAGATTTTTTGTGGCATGAAACATTAAAATTATAATTTTATTATAGCTTTATTAAAATGTAATATTAACTTACTATAATTGAAGCTAATGTGTTATTCCACCTACATAAAAAATTTGTTACTCCATCTTGAAGTGATGCCTTCTTTGCTTTATGAAAACCCAACTATGATATCCAAGAGAAAAAGAATCCCTAATATTCCTATGAGGCCATAAAACAAGAAAAAAAAATACAATAATTAATTAAATAACATTAATAATTATTTATAATAACTAATTCCCAATTTTTCCAAAACGGAACAATCAATAAAAAACCCACTAGAGGCCTCCTATGGTTGAAACCTTAAATAAAGGCTTACAATACACTCCCAACAAAACCCTAAGTCCATTTCTAAAAAATACCTAATAAGATACATCGATTCATTAAGAAAATTCATCCCAATTTTAATAAAATACCTAAATAAATTGTTGAAGTGGATTAACTCTAATGAAATGATGAAAATTCCTGTGTGATTATCCTCTATTTGACTCTTATAGACTTCCTAAGAAAAATATTATTCTTTTTGGCCTAATTCCAGCTAATCTGATGGAATTGAATGAAAATAACATATTTCATATTTCTAAAATCATATAGTAGGAAGATAACGAGAATGAGGATTGAAATTAATGAGATATCTCCTCTATAAAAAAATCCATAATCCCAAACCATCCATTTATAAATGGAACATGAAGATAGAGAAAAGGGGGCATCCAAATATCTCTTATTAGTCTAACGGACTACCAAAACACAATGGGGTTTCTAATTTAGACCCCATCATGAAAAATATAGCAAGTTAATATTGTAGTTATACTCACTATATTACGTATATGATAATAACTGAAATGTAAAATCCATTAAATACGTACATATTATATAATTTTACAGTAATATTCGTCATATCTCATGATAAATCACAACCTAGAACGTATTGATTTTGTGTATTTGAATATTTGACAAAAAACAACCATTTTTACAAAAATTAATCAATATGTTCCATAAATAATATTTACACCTACTACCTTACTAGAAATATCATATAGAATACTCTTATTTTTTTCTCAGGGAATTAAAACATAAGAAAATGTGTCTCATAAGCTTAGTAAGGTGAGAACATAAATTTTATCAATCAATTATCATAAGTGAGAATAATATGAACACATGTTTAAAATAATATTCACAATATATATAAACATAACTTAAAGAAATAATTAAAAACAAGATAATGATCATTAAAATGAGTCCCAGAATAAGGATTTTGTTATAACATAAGATATTATACATATGAGTTTGGAAACATGAGTTAGAAATCATGAACCATAAAAAAATAGAATAGTTACAGAGCAAATTTATGTGCTTATTTTTTTATCACATAATGAGGATTTTTTAGTGTTTTTCAATTATTAAACCCCTGTATTTCAATGTTTTATTAAAATTATGGGTAATTTGAATTTTAGAATGAAAATGATCAAAATTGTGAAAAATGCAAAATTCTGGGTTTTGGTCAGATTTTGAACACAAGGGTATTTTTGTCATTTCTTAAAACCTATAATTCCAAATTTAGTGATTTTTTTTAAATATGTATTTTATTTCCTCTAACTTTATTTACAAGACCTAGAGATTATTCGATCATCTAGTATCCTAAAAAATTCATTGAAGTTGGAAAATTTTCCTGGCGGACAACGTGGACCCCACCACCGTAACAGATGCACAACATGGTCTCCGCACCTCCCATTTAAGATATTCCATCTAGATATGAAATAGGACCCATAGGTGCGTTCACCCATTAAATTCCATGGAGGTTTTCATCCATTTATTTGGCTATTGATCATTATACATTTGGAGGAAGCTTCTTGGAAATTTCGGCTATAAAAATTATTATTCAATGAAAATTCCATAACCCCTACATCCGATATCTAAAGTCACTGATATTTTGAGATGAGAAAGACAAGAAATTTATTAACATCATTTATGAAGGATGAAACCCTAAAAAAAGTCATTTATAGGGGCTAAAACATGTCCAATTTAGAAGGAGAATTCTGCCTGTAAAAGGAGAGGAGCACCTACTCTCAAAGCATTCCTTCACATTCAATTCCATCCAGCAGAAAGCATCCAAGAAGAGGAGAACTTCCTCATCATTTTTGTTCCTTCATAATTAATTCCTCTATGTTTAGTGTTTTATTTGATTTCGATGACCTCACCTTTCATGGAGGGGTAGAATCCTTTGTGATCGGGTGAAGGGAAGGGGGACCCCATTTTGTGATGTTTGAGTTTCTGAAGTTTTATTCAAAGGAATTCATTTCTTTTAAATGAATTATTTTCAATTTAATTTATTTTTGTATTTAAATTAAATAATATTGTATTTTTAATTATTCTAAAATAATAAATTTCATTGATTTAAATATTATTCTAACCTTTCTTGATCTATTCATTTTTACGTCAATTGGTTAATCTGTGAAGAAAATCAACTAAGGGAGTGATTTGGTGACCGCTAAATCATGTGGAGAAATTAAGATAGATTAATTTAATTATTTAGGGGAATCAATACCATATTTGGTATTTCCTAATTAATAAATATGAGTGCATTAATATATCTACACTTTGATAAATAATTAAAGCAAAGGTGAAATGAAGAAACAATTGTTATTCAATTCATTTAATTATTTTTTATAAAACAAAAGGATTCATATTTTCTTAAAAACTATTATGACATTACAAATGGAAAAACCCAACCTAAATCTAATCACTTATCTCTCATATTAAATTCACAAAACTTCTTAAAAAAACTCTTACTTTCTTAAATCATTCAAACTTGTTATTTTTTAAGTGACACCAAGATTAAAACACTGCTCTTTATAAAACAACATTATGGTTAGCATTCATACTACACCCTTAGGGGGATTTAATTGTTTTTTACACACCTCATGACAAGTGTGTGTCAAAACTGGTGCCGCCACCAGGGATTAAGTGTAAATCTGCATGACCAGGAACTCTAACGAGGAACTACTTGATTTCGACCCTGAGATAGAATGAACATTTTTTTCAAGGATTTGGAATCTCAATCTTGAAATACATTTTGAAAAAATAAGTTTATAAGACTTAGGTGTCCAATAAAAAACACTAATAATGGCACAAAACCCATGAAAAACCTTGAGGGACCTCTGTGCCCTGTAATTCGCTAACCAAAAGAATCAGTTAAACATGTTTGGATAACCAAATGGTTTTGAGTTTCGAGTAAACATGATTCCCATGGTACCTAAATTTACTGGACTTTCAAGTGAGGATCCTAATCGGCACATTCAAGAATCCAACCATGTGTATTCAAGCTTCAAACCAAGAGGAGTGGGGGAAGAGGAAGTAAAGTGGAAAACATTCCATTTTCACTTGAGGGAACAACAAAGAAGTGGTTGTATACATTACAAACCAAAGAAATCCAAGACTGGGATGATCTACAAAAATTCTCATGCAAAGGTTCTTCCTAGCCTCATAGAGTATAGAAATCAGAAAGGAGATATACGCCATTTTACAATCTACTGGTGAGACTCTTTACGAGTATTGGGAATGATTCAAGAAGCTTAGTGTGAGCCGCCCACACCAAGAAACAGAGGAGCACTATATCCTAGTATTTTTCTACCAATTACTACTAGACAATGATAGGAAAATTTTGGATACATCCTTCTGAGGAGCATTGATTGAAAAATTACCCACAAAATACTGAAGCCTGATTGAAAAGATCACCCATAATTAACAACAATTCAGGAAAAGAAGCACTGGTACAAGAGGGATACATGAGGTAATAACTTCTAACTCATCACATCTTCTTAAAATGAAAAATTCAAGAAAAAACAAGCCTTTTAAGGAAAATCACCACGAAGTAGGTGAATGATAAACCATCTCTACCTTAGGTATGTGTGTTATGTTCATCAAAAAATAATTACACTGATCAATGTACTGAGATACATGATACCAAAAGTAGTGCATCTGCATTCCCACAAAGGAAATTCCCACAAAATCAACAATGGAGAGAATGTCAAACCCAACAAGGATACGAAGGACAAAAAAACCATGCTAGACCACCATTTCAATAGCAATTTTAGAACCAGACACCGTACAAGAATCCCTTCCAGCCACAACAATCATTTCAACCACCACCTTTCCAACAAAGGAATTTTGAACCGCCTCCAACAAGTTTTGAGAAGTGACACCAAGAAACAGAGATTAAAAAGCTGAAGAAGACTATGAAAAATTTGGACAACATGTTTGTTAACCTTACGTATCTTATGAATAGTAATCAAGGTAAAGTCCGGGCCCAAACTATGCCAAATCCAAGAAATAATTTTAGTGTAATCACGAATCGAAGCAGCAATGAGCTTCCACCTCCTGAACCAAGTAATTTGGATGATTCAAAAACAAAACCTGAAGAGAAACTCATCCACCCTAAGAAGAAGGTAGAAACAAAAATTCAAAGTCCAAAAAGAGAGAAAATAGGAAACAAGGTACCATTATCTTCTGCACTAACTTGATCATCGAAGGCTTAAGAAGAACAAATTGAAAGGGAGATCAATGAAACATTCTAAAAAGTTGAAATTGACATTCCCATGCTGGAGGCAATCAACCAAATACCCAAATATGAAATTTTTCTGAAGGAAATATGCACTAAGAAAAATAAGCGTTATGAGGATGAAACAATTAGTTTTGGGAAGAGTATCTTATCTATTTCCACCCCACCTTTAACGAAAAAATTTCAAGATCTAGGGACATTCTCTATTCCATGCACAATGGGTTCTTTATATTTTTCTGAGGCTTTGTTTGACATTGGTGCATTCATAAATGTAATGTCTAATGATGAATTATCTTCTTTGAAAATAGTCGAGCTTAAGACCACAAGAGTATTTATCCAACTCATAAATGGATATACTGTTTATCCAGCCAGATTTGTGGAAGACGTTCTAGTAAGAGTTAGAGAACTCATTTTTCTAACAGAATTTTACAAACTCACCATGGAGGAGGACAACACACCAAGAAATTAACCCATAATTTTGGGAAGACCATTCCTAAAAATAGAAAAAAACAATCATCAATTTACATGAAGGAACCCAACCAATGGAGCTAGGAGATAGTATGGTCAATTTTAGTGTCCATGAATCAAAAAGAAATCCATAAAACAACCACCCCCTCTTTGTAATCTACCATGAAGAAGGTAATGAAACCATTGAATATCTAGGTATGCTTCATGTTTTTTTGTCTTTAAGAGATAAAACCATGGATTTGGAGGGAGTTTGGAAAGAGAGAAAACTCTAGTTACAAGAGTTAGAAGAAATCAGAAGAGAACCTTTGAAAATTTGGGTATTTATAAAGGAATAACTAGGGTGGAACATGATAGACTGATCCAACCAAATACCTTTCCAACAGGAGACAAAATTCTACTATATAATTCTAGATTGAATCTATTTCCAGGTAAGCTTCCTTCTAGGTGGGAAGGTAAATTTCTTGTTACTAATTTATATGCTTTTGGTACCACTCAGGTTGAGAAGAAAGAAGGAAACCCATTCACTATAAATGGAAAAAGTCTAAAGAAGTTCTTTAGAAGTTTACCTTAAGAACCGGTGGAAGAGGTAAATATTCTCCAACCCATATTAAGATTTCTTCTCACGAGGTAAGGTCGATCCAATGACATTAAACAAAGGTGCTTCCAGGAGGCAACCCGATTTTCACAATTTTTATAGGATTTAAGAGTCATATACCACTTACATCACCCATTTGAGAAATAATGGAATAGTTCCAACACTGGTATGAGTGGTTTTAGTTTTTTAAGAACCATCATAGAAGGAAACCATAAGGAAGTCCCAAGAAGAATAGTAATAAGAACACAAGATTTATGTCAAAAGGAACTTCACTTTTTATGATTATCATTTAAACTCCCTTCAATTTTCATCAAAATCATGTTTTGAGCTTTAAAGTTGAAATTAGATACCCACACTTGAATTCATGTTCTACTCGACTTATCTAAGAGACATGAGTTTCTTAGGAATCCCATGATGGCATGTTTTAGATTTCAATGTTGATATGATTTAGTGATTGAAATATAAAATTTAATGTTTAAAGTGAAGCATGGATATTAAAATTATGACTCATGATTTAATGGAAAAATTGATTCATGTAAATGAAATTTTCCAACCATTTTTCATTATTTGAATTTTTGAAATTTATGTGAACTGATTTGTTATTATTAATTATGCCTTGAGTGATTTTCCAATACCAAATATCTCATTCCTGAGAGGATTTATAGACCATGTACTTCTTATTTATCTTTAGAATATTTATTGAGTGATCTTGGGATATGCAACTGACTAGAACTTGTATTGAAACTTGTAAAACTATGACTATACAAAAACACATTCACAATGATTGAGATATCCTTTGAAAGGAAACTTTTCCTAAAAATACCACCTTTAAATCATTCCTTATTTTTTCCCATAGAGACCATGAATGACCTTTATAGTGATGGGCCATGTTTCAATACATTTTTATCTATTCCTACCTGAATCTTGGTATTTTCATTATATTTTAAAGTTGAAGTGTGGGGGTAAAGGGAATAATGGTGGATAGGATGATACACATTGTAATGAATAAATGTGGAGGTGTTATTGTGGTAGTTTTAAAAGGTTATGGAATCATTCATTATACTCTATTGTTTTCCCCTCTTTAATTGAAACAAAAAATAATAATAATAAAAAAAAATCCAAAAAATAGAAAAATTGGTTGGGATTTGGGAGAATAAAAAATTACCAGGTTCCAAATGGACGATATTCTGATCGTATGTGGTTTGGTTATGGATGTGAGGTTCGATCTAATAATAACTTTTGAAAAAACAAAAAAAGTACAAAAGTAAAAAAATATTCAGGAGGGTGTAGTAATCATTTATTATGCATAATTTGATTATGACTTTACTTTGAGTTTTGGGAAGTGGGTGTTGCTACTTTGAAGGGGAGAATTTTATTACACTTTTACTTTTGATATCATGCATTGTAGTTAAGTGATTGGCCTCCTCCTTGAGCCTTAATTTTTAAAGAATCAAATCCTACCAACCTTTAGACTCAACGTCATTTGAACCTTTATTACAAGTCCTGATGATTTTGTGTGTCTTTTATCTTTACAAAGTAGAGAAATTAGTTAATTTAAAATCCTATGGATAAGAAGCAAGTTATCATGATATGAGCATAAATATACTTGAATTTTATCTTGAGTGATGAGAGAAAAGGATAAAAAGTGATGTAAATAATGATGTGGCTTGCTTAATAATAATGAATCAAAGAGCTTGAATAAATGAAAGAAAAATTTCCATTAGTTTTCAAAGGGGAAAAGTAAAATATGTAAATTATTTGTTTCTTTGAAAAATGGGAAATTAAATTGATATTTTATACATATTTTAGAATTTTTGATTTCACATTGAAAATTGTTTGATTTTATTGCATGAGAATTTGAATATTGGTAACATTGATGTCCTCTAATTTTCATGTTGAGATTTTTTTTCTTAAGGACAATCATGGTTTAAGTGTGGGGGTATTTGATAGAGAAAATTTATGTGAATATTTTTGATCAATTAATGAGGATTTTTTTATTGTTATTCAATGATAAAACCCATTTATTTAAATGTTTTATTAAAATAATGGGTAATTTTAATTTTAGAATGAAATGAGCAAAATTGTAAAAAATGCATAATTCTGGGTTTTGGACAAATTTTGACCAGAGGTGTATTTTTGTCATTTCTTAAAGCCTACAATTCCAAATTTAGTGATTAGTTTTTTGTTAAAATCCTTATTTAATTTACTCTAACTTTATCTTTAGGACCTATAGTTTATTCTAATATCTTATAGCCCGAAATATTCATTGAAGTTGGAAACTTTTCCGGGCGGACAACGTGGACCCCACCACATTTACAGATGCACAACTCAGTCTAAAGACCTCTAATTTAATCTATTAAACATTTATATAGAAGAGTACTAATATGTGTGTTCACCCATTAAATTACATAGAGTTTTTCACAAAATAATTTGGCAATTGATCATTATATATTTGAAGGAATCTTCATGGAAATTTTAGCTAGAAAAAGTCTTATTCAATGAAAATTCCATAACTCTTACATCTGATGGCTAAAGTCACTGATATTTTGAGGGGAGAAAGACAATACATTTATTAACATACTTTAGGAATGATGAAATGTGAAAAAAGTCATTATGGGGGCTAAAATTCATCCACTTTAGAAGGATAATTCTGCCTGTAAAAGGAGAGGATCTCCTACCTCTCAAGGCATTCCTTCACATCCCATTCCATCCAGTAGAAAGAATCCAAGTGGAGGAGAACTTCCTCCTACTTGTTCTTTATTCATAATTACTTCCTCTATGTTTTTTATTTATTTGAATTCGATGACCCCACCTTTCATGGATGGGTATAATCCTTTGTGATTGGGTGAATGGAAGGGTGACCCCATTTTGTGATGTTTGAGTTTTTGATGTTTTATTCAAAGGAATTATTTTATTTTAAATGAATGATTTTAAATTTAATTTATTTTAGAATTTAAATTAAATATGATTGTATTTTGATTTATTCTTAAATATTAAGTTTCTTTGATTTAAATATTATTCTACCCTTTCATGATATTTTTATTTTTACACCGATTGGTTAATCTGTGAAGAAAATTAACAAAAGGAGTGATTTGGTGATTGATAAATCACATGGAGAAATTAAGAAAGATTAATTTAAATATTTATGGAAATAAATACCATATTTGGTATTTCTTGAGTAATTAATATTATTCCATTAATATTTCTACACTTTGATATATAATTAAATCAAAGGTGAAACGGAGAAACAATTGTTTTTAAATTCATTTAATTATTTTTTCTAAAACCAAAGGATTCATATTTTCTTAAAAACTATGATGAAATCAAAAATAAGAAAACCCAAACTAAATCCAATCAATTCTCTCTCATATTAAATTCACAAACCTTATTAATAAAACCACTTGCTTTCTTAAATCATTCAAACTTGTTATTTTTTAACTGACACCAAGATTAAAACTCTACTCCTTGGAGAACGAAATTCTTGTTACCATTCATACTACACCCTTAGGGGGGTTTAATTGTTTTTGCCACACCTCATGACAAGTGTGTGTCAAATAGGAATTCTGAATAATATATAAACATGTTATAAGAATGCAGCATATACCTATGTTGAATTCACCTTAAGATTGAAAAAGACACCTCAAGGGTGAATCTGATGTTATTTATTTTTTCCAGAATAAAAAGTCATCTTTTAAACATTTCCCCTATTTGGTTATGGACTTATTTTTCTATTAAATATGCTTATATCATTTTATAGTTTACTAATAAATCATAAACCACTTTAAATGCATGAAAATTAAGTAAATTTTGCTCACAATATTTTGACAAGGTTAATTACCGAATGTAACATCCCCGAATCGGGAGCCACTAGCCGGTTCTCCGAGTCAGGTGGTTACAAGACCTTAAGTGAACCTCCCCATATTCCAAAGGTTTCCAACTTGAGGCGGGGGTCTAAATAGTCAATTGGGGAGACTATACCCCCTTTTTATAAGATCACAACAGATGATTAAAAAAATAGAGAAATGATAATCAATAATACCAGATCATGACTAAAGAACGATTCCCCAAAATACGATACAACTATTTCCAATAGTAAGCATGCCAGGCCATGCTACAAGTGAAAAAGTGAACAAAACTAAAAATGAAAAAAACTACAAAATTTCTAAAATGGCCATGACACCAAGTCTGAGTCCTCCTCCTTGCACACCCATGAAAACCCAACTACCTAGCAAGAGCCCTTGCCCTTGTCCTAACCTGCAAACATGAAGTCTGCTCGGGTACCTAATGGTGTCCCGAGAAGGGTGTGAGTACAACTTAGTAGGTCACCACCAACAGTGTCTACAAAATATTTGGTATAAACAATTATGCATTAAAAAGGGAAATGAATGATAAATGACGAAGAAACGATTAAGTTCCCTTATCCAGTTTAGGTCCATTACCAAAATTTATTACCATTTCCATATGTTACCAATTCATCACTTTTCCTGTTACATCCCATTTCAAACACATTTATCAAGGGTTCATCGCACAAAAAGTTACATGGGCTCGAAGTACACAATCACATACCTGAGAAAAAACACACAGTTGTCCTATCTCACTAGGAACAAATTCCTCATGTCAACCATATCCTCACATTAAAGCCTCAGTCCGAGTGGATGCAACCAATAGGGAAATAGAGCATTAGTCCTATCCCTACCCAATGCATTAGGCATGGAGTTTAGAGCCTCAGTACAACTTGAACCATGGGCGTATAACCTCAGTCAATACCCCACACTACCAAGCTATGTGCATATTCTATACATATATGTATCAATCAACCATTCATAAAACATCACAACCATTTCCAAAAGAAAACATAAACCATAATAATAAAATTAGAGTTAACACCATGCCTTAACCCATTAACCCATTTACCACAATTCACATCATTTATCCATTTATCCCAATCCCCTCTTATTTTTCTTATCTCACTGATAATTCATTCATTATGCCTGTCTCACTAGGCTTTGTTGTTTATTCCTAACTCACTAGGCTTCATTACCATACTCATAACCCATTCCCTTATGGTATTTAATCATTTACACATATTAACCCAATATCTCTTAGGTTATTATCAAGCCTAGGTGCATCACCTAGCTGCTAACCCAACATTGTTAGTCACATCAACATGTTTATCAAGGATTTACATAATTACACAACAATCTCACTTGTTCTTCACAAAACCGTTGGTCCGAAAAAGTTGGCACACCCCACGGGTGGACCTAGATTAGTCTCATCACCCTCGATGCATCCCATGTGAATATTGAGGTTATCCATTTACCTTTTTATTAACCATTTTACCTAAACATGACAAGGGTGATCAAAACAGACCAAGAGATACCCAAGAAAAAAACCACATATGCACAAATCCACCAATAAACAATGGGATATAACTTGTAGAACACCTACCTATATTCCATGGGTAGAAATACTCTTAATAAAGACCTTAGATTCCTCTTTAGACAACCCTTGAAGCTTCAACCTAGATCTCACCCAAAGAGTTGGGTTTTAGAGCTTCTAAAGGAGAGGAGAAGAAGATACAAACCCTAAACTCAAAAGAGAAGCAAGGATGGGCTTAGCCATACCCAAATCTTAGATCCATAACCAACGACACCAAAACTACCTTAGAAACTAGGAATATTGATATCTTAGAGCTCTTGGTAGATTTGGTTCTTCCCAAGGGTGAATAGGGGTTAATGGGAAGGCAATATCGAGTTGGGTATTTAAATCCCAGAGTGAAAAACTTGTAATTTTTTAAAAGATTCTGGGCCACAAGGTTTACCCACACGATTGCCCAAACCATGTGCAAATTTTGTGGATTCCACTTTCCAAAGTCCCACCTCCGGCACAGATATTTGGTCTTTCTGCACAGTTAGCACTAAACATGCGCAGACCATGCGACCTTCACATAAAATCCCTTTTTCTCAATTTTTTATGTCCGAAACCCTCGAAACACCCCGAAGCCTCCTTAAGGACTTGGGTAAGCACCTAATTAACCAGAAAATGGATTAAAAACAAAACTTAAATGAGAACATACCTTTCTAAGATCCAGGATCTTACAACCACCCCACCTTATAAAGACTCATCCTCGAGCCGAGCTCCCAAGCTTCATTCCATCCCCAAGGGAAAGAGATCTGGCCATTGGGCCCACATAACTGATTCCCGCTCCCAAGTTTCTTTCAAAACCTTATCATTATACCATATGAATCACACTAATGGCACTACATTTCCCTGCAAGACTTTATCACCACAATCCACGACACATACCAGATGCTCCTCAAAGGACGTATTAGCCTCAAGATCAACATCCTCAATATCCACCACTTGAGTTGGGTCAGTGAAATTCCACTGAAGCTTTGATACATGAAAAACATCATGCATCCCCCTATACCTATATTGAAGATCCAATCAGTATGCCACCAACCCGATCCTATCCACAATCTCAAATGACCCCATATACCTAGGCACAAACTTTCCCTACTTCCGAATCTTTCAGTGACCCATCCTTGGTGACACCAGAAGGAACACACTATCTCCCACCCTGAACTCAAGAGTCTATACCTCCAATCTACATACAACTTCTTCCTACTCCAAGATATTACCATCTATTTCTGAATCAACTCAACTTTCTCTGAAGTCTCCTTCACGAGACTCAGTCCCAATAGCTCAGATTCACCGGCCTCTAACCAACATAATGGAGATCTACATGGCCTCCCATAGAGATCCTCAAACGGTGCCATATGAACTGTTTCCTAAAAATTTTTGTTGTCGAAAAATTAAAAAATTGATAGGTTCTTCTCCCAGGAACCACCGAAATCCAAGACACAAGCCCTCAACATTTCTTCCAACACTTGGATTGTACGCTCCCACTGCTTGTTCGTCCGTGCGCGGAAAGTCATACACAAAAGCACCTGAGTACCAAGTTCCTTCTGCAACCCTTTCCAGAAGCATGATGTGAAATGAGGATCATGATTTGAAACTATATTCCATGGTATACCATGAAACCGTACTATTTCCATAACATACAACTCACCTAATTGGTCAGCTGTGTAAGTCTCCTAAATTGGTAAGAAATGAGACACTTTCATTTGCTGATCTACAACCACCTATATTTCATCATTCTTCCAAGGTGTCCTCAGAAGGCCCACCAAAAAATCCATCATCACATCATCCCACTTCCATTCCAGAATGGGAAATGGTTGTAACAAACCACTTGGGCGTTGATGCTCAGCCTTCACCTACTGACAAGTAAGGAATTGTTCCACAAGGACCACATCTTCCTTTTTCATTCCCATCCAAAAAAATTGTCTATGGGGATCATGATACATCTTGGTAAAAGCTGGATTCAATTCCCATTTTGATGAATTTAACTCATACATCAACTCTTCCTGCATGCATACCGGTACAACCACATGACCGTGAACTCAAAAAAACCTGTCTATACTGATGGCCAAACATGAAGGTTTCTCCCCAACTTTAAATCTTTCCTTCATGGACAAAAATTCAGAATCGTCAAGATGAATATCCTTAATTCGACTCAAAATCATTGAATCCACCATCATGGAAGCAAGATCCACTTGACGATTTTCATTCCGCACCTCCAGGTGCATCTCTGCAAACAAGGCCATCACCATCCACTTAGTGCTGGATTCCTGAACCACCTGGTTCTAAGACTTCCTGCTCAAGGAATCGACAACAATGTTCCCTTTTCCCGATATGTGTACCATCTCAAAGTCAAAATACTAGAGATAATCAACCCATATTTACTCCTGAAAATTTAAATCCCAATGTAAAAAGATATACTTTAGACTATTGTGATCAGTATACACCGTGAACCATTCCCCCAACAATTAGTTCCACTATCATTTTAAGTCATACACCACTGCAACCAACTCAAGATCATGAGTGGAATAATTATGCTCATGGGGTCTCAATTTCCTCGACCCATAATCCACCTCCCACTCATCTTGCATCCACATATCCCCAAGCCCGATACCGAATGCACAAAAAAATAGGATATACTTCCTACCTAGCTCGGGTAAGATCAAGATCGGTGCGGTCAACAATCACTTTTTCAACTTTTGAAAGAAATTCTCAAAATCCTTAGACCACTCAAACCAAATTCCATTCCTTGTTTAAGACTGACAGTGGTGCTTCCAAATGAGAGAAATCCTGGATGAACCTCTGATATTATCCGGAAAAACCCAGAAAGCTGAAAAAATATGAAACTCTCTTGAGATTATCCCAAGAAAAAAAGCCTACACTTTCTCTAGATCCACTGACACACATTCCTTATAGATGATGTGACCCAAAAAATTCACCTCTCAAATCCAGAATTGACACTTTAACAGCTTGGCGCAAAGATGATGTTCTATTAGTGTACTCAGAATGATGTCAAGGTGTTGGGCATAATCGTCACGAGTTTTCGAGTACACCAAGATGTCATCAAAAAAGACAACCACAAACTGATCTAGATATGGATGAAAGATTCAGTTCATCATGGCCATGAACACCATCGGTGCATTGGTCAAGCCAAAATGCATCACCACAAACTCAAACAACCTGTACCGACTCCTGAAATCTATCAGCGGTACGTCAGAAGGCCTCACCCTAAACTGGTGATAACTTGATCTCAAATCAATATTATAAAACACCGATGCACCCTGCAACTGGTAAAATATGTCTTCCATTCTAGGAAGAGGTGTTTCATACAGAATTCGGGGATGACCTCCTGAATGGGAGATTCAAACGTTCCGATCGGTTTCTAACGGGTTTGTTCATAGAACCGGAAACATCCAATGATTCCACATCCGTTTGGACCTACTTTCCAAAGGTAGGCGCTCATTAGCTTGTGGACTGATGAGGCTTAGGAATTTGCATTGGTCGAGAGGATGGGAGTTTGGACTCATCACACCTTTTTGAGGGGAATTATTGTCTACTCCGGGATTCTATTTATAGATTTGAGTTATGTTCGTGAATCCTTATTACATTACCAAGTATAAAATGAGCTTTCCTTTAGTTTTAACAGTCAATGATTAAATATGTAAGAAATTTAGAGAATATTTTATATGTATTCGAGGTTCTTCATCAATAGAGAATCATCTGTATCTATTTAGAGATTCATGGTCAATGGTATCCTTCAAAACATTTATAAAAGTCTATTGGTCATTATGATGACCAGGCTAGTTTTAAATCCACTCAGTGGGGCACTTGAAGTTTATCGTTATTCAGAAGGACATGGATTATTTCAAAGTTGGGATCGAACCCATAAATGGGCTACCTACGTATCCTTTGTTTTGGAAAAGGAATCAGAACCCACGTAGTTCGAGTAACGGAGTATGACGTTTATGATTGACGGCTCAAAGAAGGATGTCATAATTACTTTTACACTCTAAGCTCACGTGAGTCATGCTCGGTGTGCGAAACAAGAGGTATTGGTAAAAATTAGACAATTGTGCCATGAAAGATGCAATCATAAGAAATGGTTTGGGGCTTATGTATGTATGACTGCCCAGATAGATGAAGGTTTAGGATTTACTTTCAGGGAGAAAATCCAGGAACAGGGTCCATAAAGGTATATGTGCTTCATGGAGATTTGAATACTCTAACTTGGGACTTATTCCTGAAAAGGAAGCCCAAATTAGGAGAGGATTGATAACTAGGTTTTTCTCCTGAGAAGGAATCATAGATCAAACGAAAATTAGGACTTGTTAAGAGAAATTAAGGGACTTGGGGCTTACTCCTTAAAAGGAAGCCCAAAATTATGACTGGGACTTATTCCTGAAAAGGAGGCCCAGGATTATGACTGGGTCTTATTCCTGAAAAGGAGACCTAGGTTAGGGATTAAGGTTTGGGGCTTACTCCTGAGGAGGATGCCCAAATTAAGGGACTCGGGGATTACTCCTAAGAAGGATGCCCATATTTGAGATTGGGGCTTACTCCTAAGAAGGATGCCCATATTTGAGATTGGGGATTACTCCTAAGAAGGATGCCCATATTTGAGATTGGGGCTTACTCCTAAGAAGGATGCCCAAAATTAAAGGACTTGGGGCTTACTCCTAAGAAGGATGCCCATATTTGAGATTGGGGCTAACTCCTAAGAAGGATGCCCAAAATTAGAGGACTTGGGGCTTACTCCTAAGAAGGATTCCCATATTTGAGATTGGGGCTTACTCCTAAGAAGGATGCCCAAAATTTGAGAACTTGGGGCTTACTACTAAGAAGGATGCCCATATTTGAGATTAGGGCTTACTCCTAAGAAGGATGCCCAAAATTAGAGGACTTGGGGCTTACTCCTAAGAAGGATGCCCATATTAAAGGATTATGATTGGGGCTTACTACTGAGGAGGATTCCCATATTAAGGAATTAAGGTTTGGGGCTTACTCCTGAGGAGGATGTCCAAGTTTGGGAACTTTAAGAATTTGAGGCTTACTCCTGAGGAAGATGCCCAGATTAAAGGACTTATAACTAGGGACTATTCCTGAAAAGGAGACCCAGGTTAAGGATTCTCTCATCTTAAAGGATGAGGTTGAATGAATGAACTCTCAATCTTTGGTGATATAAAGATGTATAAATCACTATGTTTTGAGAGATATTCCACAAAATTCCTTTCAAATAAGGAAGTCAAATCAAGAAATCATGCCATAAATGGCTTTGAAGTGTATCTTGAAGACTAAATCTTGAATAGGAAAGGTGAAATGGCTTAAGAGGGGTAAAATGGGCAAGATGGGCACCCAAAAACGAAGGGGTGTGAAAGTCTTGGAAGGCGCGCAAGTACTGCATGGGTGCGCAAGTATTGGTCGCGCAGGTATACCTGCGCGACATGTGGGGTACTTGCACGATTTTCAACCAGAATTGAAATACTTGAGCGACTCTTAATTAAACCCTTTAGAATCCTCTTGAGGTTCTTCCAGAAAATAGACGCGCAAATTATATTGAAGAAATCAAGGCGGTGCGCAAGTGTGGCCACTTCCCTTAAGGGCTGGCCACTCAGGCGCGCAAGTGTTGATGCATTTCAACACTTAGGCCTTACTCCCTCTCTTTAGATCTTCCATTCTAGGTAAGAAATTACCTTATAAGTGTTCTGGAAGCTTTGAGAAGAGACTTGGGCGCCAGGAGCTTCGATCCGAGTTTTTGGAAAAACCTCTCGAATGGGGGGCCCACAGGGTCTATTTATAGGTAGGAGAAGACCCCGGGTAGTTATCGGGCGTTTATCACTTAGGTCGCGCAAGTGACTTGCGCGACCAAGGTCGTCGCGCAAGTGGACTTGCGCGACAGTGATATAACTTACGCGGTGCAGTTGCTGTTGATCCTCTGTTCATGCCTTTGTCAATTTTTGATATTTTCTTCAAAGGTTGAATCACTTTGAGCTCAGATATTCCCCTTTTACGATTTTTAGATTCTGTGACGAAAGGAGCGTCAACAAAAGTCCCCCCTCAGAGTTGGATCCGGAGAGAAATGAGGATTTGACTCTGAGGAAATCGAATCCATCCAAAGGAAAAGGGGGCGCGCAAGTGTTCCGGACACAGAGGGCGGTGCGCAAGTTTGCATCGCGCAGGCCTTAAGCGCACTGGGTATGACGCGCAAAGTCCCGACTGCGTCTATAAATAGAGGGCCTCACTTCTGTACAAGCATCCGGATTTCCGGACTTCATACCTTCGAGCTATCGCCGCGCAGGTCACCTTAGCTGCGCAGGTTGTTCTGTTTTCCAGTGCTTTCCTTGATGTCGCGCTACTGTAAAGGTATTTGTACTTGCGCGGTTTACACTTGCATGGCAAAAACTAGTGCGGCACACGAATACTTGCGCGCCATGTTTAGACTTGGGCGCCTTAATGCCTTAGCCATTTTTTTCAAATTTCTTCACAAATTTACGAAAAATAAACCCATTTAAGAGTTAGTTTATTCATCTTTTGTGCAGATTCAGTGGTTCCCAAGGGAATTGGAACGGCTTATGAACTGGCTAGCAAGCAGATTTATGACATGATGAACATCATTGGCCATGATTACTGTGATATCTGCGATAGCAATCTCCCAGATTTGGCTAAGTACTTGAAGAAATATCATCCTAATTTCCCACAGAGCATCTACCTGTCTCTATGTGGTCATGGTCACCTGCAAGGAGTCAATGTTTCAAATGCAAACAACTATACACCTGAAATGCAGCTGCACTGCTACTCCTTTATTTCGGTTATGCTGTGCATTAAGAGAAACAACAATGGTGTGAACTTTCAAATTCTCCTTCCATGCCATTTCCTTGCAGATATGAAAATGGAAAACCCATGGGCTGAAATGTTTTCCACTACCGGTTGGTGGAGAGAAGAAAAACATGGTATTAGAGCAATATCTGAAAAGAGTACTCTCTCCAAATGGCTCTTTACTTCCAATGCTCCATTCTCAAATCCATGTATCCATCTTCCAAGTCTCTTGGACAGAAAAAGAGTCACTGTTTGATCAGCAGAAAAATTTCTCAAACCGCACTCAAGAACATCCTTTTACAATTGTTCCAAGAAGAGCTGGTATCACTGCATCTCTTATTGTATCCAGTTGAATGAATGAATTCCAGGTGGTTGCTGATGAAGCTCGGGATGCCGTAAATCAAATGAAGTGTTATGTTGAAAGCCTCTTGTAATTATTGAAAAAGAGAAGAGACTCCAGTCTGTGGATGTCCTTCTAACTCTTGTGTATCAATGAAAAACACTTTCATCTTCAATCATTTGTACCTGCATTCTTTCATTACCTGCTTCAAATTTACTTAAACCAATGGGCCTAGTAAGCATAGTTTGATATTTACTAGTATTATTACAAATAACCCTACAAACTTTGAATCTCTTAATTGCTCAATATTACCTAAATCATACAAAAATGTATGTTTAGTGAGCTAGAACTTGACTTTTATTCAGAGTTCCTTTGTCTTTTGTGGGTAGTTTAAAGTCATGCGTGCCGGACATAAAGGGGCTAATGTTTAAGGTCGAAATATATTTGACCGAAATGGATTAGAATTGATTCAATTCTTTGAAAATTTATCTAAAAACATAGTACCATACTCAAGTATGAGGGAGGAGAGAAAAAAAATGTAAACTATGGCTTAAGAATATTTGAATCTGAGAAATGATATGAAAAAGAGCTAAAAGGCATTTAGAAGAAGTAGTTTCCAAGAATGAAGTTACTATTATTTAACAAAACCCGTTAGGGGGTTGAAATATGCAGGGCCACCTAAGGGCATTGGCTGCATGGTTAAATAAATAGCATCTTTCGGCTGACAAGTCTGTTATGTGGACTGTTTATGCAAGGCCACCTATGGGCACGTGCTGCATAGTCAGGCAAAAGAACTCCCAGAAATTTACTTTCCTAGTGCTAAAAGCTAGTGAAAGTTTATGGAGATTCAAAATTTCTAAAGTATAGAGTTTGTTGTATGGAAAGAGGTACTTGAATATGGAGAAGATATTTTCAGACAAGATTATCGAAGAACTGGATGAATATCACTCCTACGAAGGTCTGACCCAAACGTAGGGAAGAAGAATAAACCATAGACTTGAATACTTTCAGATCATGAAAAAGGATATGGGACAAATATGTTAAGGATGGCTATTTTTTGCGGATCCCTATATACTTTCATTTAAGACAAATAAGGACAAAATAGGCATTCTTCCCAAGAATGAAGTTACCATTATTTAACAAACCCGTTAGGGGGTTGAAATATGCACTGCCACCTAAGGGCATTGGCTGCATGGTCAAATAAATAGCATCTTTCGACTGACAAGTCTGTTATGTGGACTGTTTATGCAAGGCCACCTATGGGCACGTGCTGCATAGTCAAGAAAAATAATTCTCAGAAGTTTGACATTTTTGTGACTAGAAGTCATGAAAAGGGTTATGAAGATCTGAAAATATTTAAGGTTAGGATTATAACACATAAAGATGGGTATTGTCCAATGTATATAGAGATACATAGGTCAATGATAACCATAATCATGTTGTGGCTGGGTCCTGAATTGAAATTTTGGACTTCACTATGTATCTCATAAGAATGAGAATCAAGCCATACATAGTTCTTGAAATGCAGTTTAACGTCGTGTAGGACGAAAATATGAGAGATCTTAGTTTAGGGTCATAGAATTAGGACCATAATAATGTATACACAATGTGTGTTTTTATGAGGACTTTTCAGCTAAGGGACTGAAAGTGAAATTTGGGGTTAGGCCCAAAAGACTTGGGACTGGATTCGAGGGACACTCGAATGTTCCTACGTATCCCATAAGGATGGGAATCAAGTCCACGTAGTTCTAGAAATACCCTTTTGTACAAATTTGGTTCGTACGGGTGAAAGGGAACTTTAGTGCAATGATGGTTAAACCTGAGACAAAACTTTTAGGTATTACCATGTATGCACATAGTCTTTTGAAATGAAAACATGATTGAAAAATCAATGTCAATAATAGTTCTCTCTCAAATGAGGAAATCAAAGATTATTGTAGTTTATTGTCGTACCGGACAAAAGTGTTGCATAGTTTAACATCATATAACAAGGACGAAAGTGAATCAATGTAAAGATATCGATTCTAGGGGCGGTTTCACGAATCAACATCATACGAGATGGTGGTGAACCGATGTGAAGAGATTGTTTTTGGTCTTGAACCCTCGGAGGTTGCCTACATACCCATCCTGGAGGGAAAGGATCAAAGTCCGTGTAGTTCAATTAAAGAATGAATTAATGATCAAGTTGTTCTTGGGGACAACGATCTAATAAAAAATGTTGTTGGGACGTACACATGGTTAGAGGCCCAAAGAGAGTGTTATGGTTGAGGTTTACTCTAAGCTCACGTGAGTCATACTCGGTGTGAGAAACAAGAGGTAACAACAACCTTAACGATGCACAGTTTAATGTCATGTAGGATATATCAAGGGACTATGCAGTTTAAAGTCTTGAAGTTAGGACTATTGGTGCTGCACAGTTTAGTGTCATGGAGAAGGGACAAAATAACAGTTTAATGTCATGTAGGACATATCAAGGACTTTCTGTACAGTTTAGCGTCATGTAGTTAGGATTATAGGGGGACTGCGTAGTTTAATGTCATGCAATGAGGACAAAAGAGTGCACCATTTTAACGTCATGTTGGAAGCATTGGTATTTTTTTATAGTTTATGTAGTTTAACGTCTTTCCGGATGTAAGGGACTTTTATACAGTTTAGCATCATATAGTTAGGACATCACAGTTTAACGTCTTGCTAGACATAAGGGACTTGCAAATAGTTTATGGTCATATTCATGGACCAGGGATGATGCAGTTTAAGGTCATGCTGGACAGTTTAAGGAATTTTTTCACAGTTATCGTCGTGTGGGACGAAGTTGCAGTTTAAAGTCATACTGGACTTTTAAGTGCTTATGTAGTTTAACGTCTTTCCGGACGTAAGGGAATTTCCTACAGTTTAACGTCATGTTGGACGAAAAAGGTACTTTCCTACAGTTTAACGTCATGTTGGACGTAGTTGCAGTTTAAGGTCATACATGACCATGAACGAAAGAGGGACTTTCCTACAGTTTAACGTCATGTTGGACGCAGTTGCAGTTTAAGGTCATACTGGACCATGAACGAAAGAGGGACTTTCCTACAGTTTAACGTCATGTTGGACACAGTTGTAGTTTAAGGTCATACTGGACCATGAACGAAAGAGGGAATTTCCTACAGTTTAACTTCTTGTTGGACGCAGTTGCAGTTTAAGGTTATACTGGACCATGAACGAAAGAGGGACTTTCCTATAGTTTAACGTCATGTTGGACGCAGTTGCAGTTTAAGGTCATACTGGACCATGAAAGAAAGAGGGACTTTCCTACAGTTTAACGTCATGTTGGACGTAGTTGCAGTTTAAGGTCCTACATGACCATGAACGAAAGAGGGACTTTCCTACAGTTTAACGTCATGTTGGACGCAGTTGCAGTTTAAGGTCATACTGGACCATGAACGAAAGAGGGACTTTCCTACAGTTTAACATCATGTTGGACGCAGTTGCAGTTTAGGGTCATACTGGACCATTGCTGTATGAACCAATTGTAAGAATCTTGGTTCTGGGGACCATATTTTGTGTTTATACAAAATATTTCTTCAGAAATATGGCATTGGTTGGAGTCGTGATGAGTTCTCCATCCATTGAGATTAATGAATAAGCTCCATTGGAGTAGACCCTATGTATTGAATAAAGTCCTTCCCATTTTGGTTCAATCTTGGGAGGTTTCTTTCCTGGTATCATTGGAGTTCTAAGAATTAATACCAATTCTCCCTGAATGAATGAATGAAGACGAACTTTTTTGTTAAAAGCTCGTGCTATTTGATTCTGATAGATTTCCAAGTGGTGCAAAGTGCACAATCTTTTCTCATCTAATTGTTCCAATTCATTCAATCGCTTTTGGGATTGCTCATCTGTAGATAACTGATCACAAATGGATACTCTGAGTGAGGGAAATTGAACTTCAATTGGCAAGACTGCTTCCGTTCCATATACCAACGAATATGGAGTTGACCGCGTTGCATTGCGGGTGGTAGTTCGATAAGCCCATAAAGCATGAAAGAGTTTATCAGGCCATGACCTCTTATCTTTATCCACCATCTTTTGCAGTATATTTGAAAGAGTCTTGTTAAAGGCTTCTATTTGGCCATTGGCCGCCGCATGATAACGAGATGAATGGTTGGATTTAATGTTGTATTCTTGATACAATTTCTTCACCTCAGAAGAACAGAAGTTGGTGCCATTGTCCGTCAATATGGTATGAGGGACACCAAATCTAGTAATGATGTTAGACTTGATGAAGCTAACAATGCATTTAGAACTGACTTCTTTGAGAGGTACTACCTCTGCCCATTTGGAAAAGAAATCAGTAGCAGTAAGAATGTACTTAAACTGCTTGGCCGTAGCTGAAGGGTAAGGTCCCACCACATCCATTCCCCATGTGGCAAATGGCCATGAGTATTTAGCTGTATGAAGCAACTCTGGAGGTTGATGAATGAAGTTGGCATGTACTTGACATGAATGACACTTCTTTGTGAAATCAACAAAATCTTGTATCATTGAAGGCCAAAAGTATCCAAGCCTTCGAATTTGATCAAACAATCTATGTCCAGACTAGTGGGCACCAGAGACTCCTGCATGCACTTCTTTTATGACAACCATTGTCTCTTCACCATCAATGCATCTGAAGAGAACTCCATCAAAACCACATTTTTAGAGAGTTTTCTCTAAGTGGTTTGGGCCATCATAAAGAGTAAAATTGACCACTCGTCGCCAGATTTGTTCTTTCTCGGCTCTATCCGGTGGAAGTGTTCCATTTTGAAGGTATTCCCTGATAGGTGACATCCATCCTGTAGTATGACCATACAGTTCAGGAATGGGACTAATTTCATTAATTTCCTCTGTTCTGGCTTGAACATAAGGTGAAATTGCACGACGGTGGGAAATACTGATGGTTGTCTCGTCCCGATTTGGATCTGCTAAAGCTGTGGCTATATTAGCCAGTGCATCAACTTGAGCATTTTGTGATCTTGGGACATAAGAAAATGTCGGTTTTGAAGGGAATTCTGCCATTAACTCTCTGACGTAATCATACAAAGGGATTAATTCTTCTTTTCTGATGGCATAATCCCCATTGACTTGTTTGATTACCAGGTCTGAATCACCTTTCACCTTTAAGTGATTCACTTGTGCTTGGAGCGCTAACTCCAAGCCTGTAATGAGATCTTGGTATTCAGCTTCATTATTGGTACCACCTTCCCACAATAAAAAGGAATAAGGTAGCACTGCCTTATCTAGAGAAATGAGCACAATTCCTAAACCAACTTTGTTGAATTTAGGATTTTCCACTTTCTTCCCTATTGGACTTCTGGAAGCACCATCAAAATACATTTCCCATGTTTGAGGATTCTCTTGAATAGAGAAAACTTCCTTATTAGGGAGTTCAATATCTGAAGACGTGTCTTCCATTGAAGGATGTTCAGCCAGGAAATCAGCCAGAGCTTGGCCCTTTATTGCCTTTTGAGACATATACTGAATGTCGAACTGCTGCAAAATAACTGCCCACCTTGCTAGACGTCCTGTAAGCATTGGACGACTAAGGATAAATTTGAGCGGATTATTGTGAGATACCAATTGGACCTTGTGATGTTGCAGGTAGTGTCTCAGTTTCTGAACTGCAAATATTAATGCCAGGCAGCACTTCTCAATACTTGAATACCGGGTTTCTGCTTCAAGCATAGTTCTACTGAGATAGTAGAGGCTATTTTCATTCCCAGCATCATTCTTTTGAGCGAGAAAGGCACCCAATGATCACTCTAGAGCTGTCACATAGAGGATAATTGGTCTACCTTAAACAGGTGGCATGAGTACTGGTGGACTCAAGAGGTATTTCTTGAGAACATCAAATGCTTCTTGACATTCTTCAGTCCACTGATAAGTGACTCCTTTATTCAATAATTTGGTAAAGGTTAAACTTTTGCCTGCCAAATTAGCGATGAAACGCCGAATATAGGCTAAGTGTCCTTGAAGTCCTCTTAATTCTTTCAAATTATGAGGAGGTGACATACCAAGGATTGATTTGGTCTTCTCAGGATCGACTTCAATACCACGATGGCGTACAACAAAGCCGAGGAATTTTCCTGAGGTTACCCCAAAATCACATTTAAAGGGGTTCATCTTCAAATTATGTTGTCGAAGATTGTGGAATATGACTTCAAAATCAACCAAGTGATTAGAAAGTTGTTTGGATTTAACCACCAAATCGTCTACATAGCATTCAACAAACTTCCCTAAGAAAGGTTTGAAGATACGATGCATGACACGTTGATATGTTGCACCTGCATTCTTTAAACCAAAGGGAATCACCCGGTAACAAAACACACCTTGAAGGGCTCTGAAAGCTGTAGATTCGTCATCTTCTAGGGCCATTCGGATCTGATTATATCCATAATATCCATCCATGATGGAAAGTACTTCATAGCCAGCGGTTGCATCAATTAAGAGTTCTGTAATTGGAACTGGGAAATCATCTTTAGGAAAATACCGATTAAGATCTCTAAAATCGATGCAAACCCTAATTTGTTCATTCTTCTTCTTTATAGGGACAATATTAGCCAACCACTTGGGATACTGAACTTCTATGATGAAGTTAGCTTTGATCAGCTTATCCACTTCAGCTTCAATTTTGGAAGCATAAGTTGGGTGTGTTCTTCTCGCAGCTTGCTTAAATCCTCGATGTTCTTTTGGTAAACCCAAATGATGAGTAGAAATATCAGGATCAAGCCCAGGAATTTCTGTATAGTTCCAAGCGAAAATATCTTTATTTTGCTTTAGAAAAGAAATATACATCTCTTGCTCTTCAAAGGTCATGGCCGCACTAATTAAAGTGGGGTGTGGATTTTCTTATGTTTCCAGATTTACTTCTCTGAGTTCATCCATAGTGGTAGAGATACCCTCTTCAAATGCTGGAGGAGCATCTCTAAGATCTTCCTCTTCCTCTTCATCACGTGCTATTTCTTCCGTTTCTACTTGCATAGTAGATGACAAAACAAAATTCTCATGATCATAAGAGATGTCAAAATTTTCACATTTTGAAGAAGAAGCTTCCATTTTCGACCCTATTGATAATAAAGGGTCTTCTTTGGGAAATAAAGAGGAGATGATGGATTGAGAATCGACATCATTATTCACCTCTGATGTTGCTATAACTTCTTCTGGCCTGATTGGAGAAGTATAGACTTGTTGGACTTTAGCAGATGAAATGAAAACGTCACCACTTATGCTTTCATCATTGTTTGGTAGGTTACCAATTTCTCCCATGTTGTCTGGCTCGATTGCCGTAATTGACATTATGGATCTTTCCATAAGAGTATTTTGATTTGGGCCTATTTTGTCAATTTTACTGATAGGTAACACATAATCTGTACTCACATGTGTAAATGGATTTATTGGAATCTTCTCCAAACCATATGGAGCATTAACTTTGGTAATTTCCTTCATTGTAGATTTTTCTCTTCCCTTCATGTGATAAAATTCTGCCTCAATGTATTGAGACTCACATGTCTTGAATGGGGCCTTATCACCATACAATGTTCCAACTTGACCATTGAAACAGTATTTGAGACATTGACGGTATGATAAAGGAATAGCTGCATGCTGATGTAGCCAGGGTCTTCCAAGCAAGACGTTGAAAGCTGAGTCTTGATCAACAATCATGAAATCCGAATTGGATACAAGATCTCCAAACTGAGTTCTGAGTGTAACTTCGCCCAATGGTTCTTGTTCATTTTTATCATATACTTGTAACATCATGGTAGAAGGATATAAATCAGATTTCGTGAGGCCCAATCGACGAAGTGTACGAATGGGCATGAGGTTGACTCCTGAACCATTGTCAATGAAAGCTCTTCGGATATCTACACCATTGACTTTTCCAGATAAGTACAAAGGTTTTATGTGCCCATGCACAACATCATATTCATCTTTATCAGTAAAAGATATCACTACATGGCATTCTGCAGGATTATTCTCTATGTGATAGACTTCAGCTGTAGCAATTTCAGCTTCAAACTCATGAGGACTTGAAAAAGCTTCGATGAATGCTTCCCGAAGATCTTTTGACATATTCAAAGCATCCAAAATTGATAACTTGGCTGGTACTTGAGCCAAGTGTTTCAATATATCATACTTTTGATCTAGAGGTATGCGTTTCCAAACAGGAATATGCAGTTTAGCAGGTACCTTGGAAGTAGATGCTTTAGAAGCTGATGCATCTTGTATTGAAGTTGGAAACATCCTTGGTTTTAGAAGATTAGACTGATTAGATCCATTTAGTTGCTGAGATAAAGAAGATGGAACCTTTAATCGATCTTCCAAAATAACTGTTCCAAAACTGAGTTGGCCATTGGCAGAAGAACTTGCTTGTTTTTTTGAGCTCGCTGAAGGGCTCTACCACGAGTTTCTGCTGCATATACAGTGCTAGCAGGGGTAGAATTGGAGTAGTGGCTTTGGAAATATCCACATCTTCCCCTGTATCCTGAACCTATATAACTTAATCGGATTCCCTTATTTGATACAGGGAATTCAGGCTCATCAAGACTGAAATATGGATCTGTTAATTGAATCATATTAACAGAACCGAAGATTAACTCTTCGTTTGATAAAGACTCTGCCTGATTAGCCTGTTTAGGCTGTGCCGTTTGATGGGGCGGTGCCCGTGGCTTTGAAGTAGATGGCATGAAATCTGCCAGAGTCAAAGACAACTTAGGCCTCGATACATACTCATCTTCTTCTGATTCCTCTTTCTTCTTTGAATTGCGCTGCCCTTTTGAGGATTTGTCTTTTGATGGAGAGGGTTTTACCGCAATATTCATGGCAGAAGACACAATTGGTTTCTTTAATTGTGTTCGCAAAATGGCATGAGTCCGATTGATTGTCTTTCTGACCATCCAATCACCATACTTCTATGCATTTCTGCTTTTGACTTCTTGCCATTCACCTTCTTCCTCTGGAATTGTAGCATTAATATATGCTACCTGAGTTGAAGAACCTTTCAACTTGACTTGTCCCAAGTCGACCATCTTTTGCAGGAGGTCTTTAAAGACAAAACACTCCTGGATGGGATTCCCCAACATTTGATTAAAGGGACAATAATTGGGAAGGTCTTCATCTCCATCCTTGTTTGGCCTCTTGGGCACTGGTAATTGAACCAAATTATTTTCCAGAGCTGAAATGAAGTAACCAGGAACTTGCTCACTTCGGAAAGAGTATGTTTTACTCTTCAAATCATCAAATTGTTTTCATCATTGATCTCTTTGATCATTTGGATGAAACAGACTTTGTTGTTGGCGTTCAGGAGGTGGAGCCCTTCGAGAAGATGAAGGTTTTGAAGTAGAAATAGGTGCAGGTGCTTGTTTAAGCATAACTGTAGCAGTTTCTACTTTAACCATTCTCCTTCCTGGAGCTGATGGAATTACAAGAGATTTAACCTTAGCCTATATAAGGGAATCTTCAATCTGCTGAGCGATTTAAGTAAGGTCTCGAAACCCTCCTGTGTATTTCACAGGGATCAATGGCGTGCGTAATTCGTCACACAAATTTGCCACACAGATTGGAAACAGCTCCTCCTGAGGGAGATCTAAACTCAAGGAATATGTTAATCCCTTCCAGCGAGCAATGAAATCAGAGAATCTTTCATTTTCCCTTCGCTTGCAGTTTGTATGATCGAAAACTGTCGTTTTTGGAAAAGTTGAGCTGAACTGAAGAAGGAATTTTTGGCGAAGATCCTCCCATCCGATGATTGACCGGGATTGCAAGCTTGTATACCAGACAAAAGCTGGTCCTTGCAAGGTTCGCACGAAGCATCTGAGTTTTACTGCTTCTTGCTGTTCTGGAGTTCCCATCATAGGATCACAACAAGACACGTAATGTGTCAAATGTTGTTCAGGGTCACCTGATCCATTGAAAGTAGGGAAAACTTGGTTTCCAAAACTGGATGGAGGAGAAATTGAATCTACCCATTCAGGGTAAACTTTCTTTTCAGGTTGAACTTGTGCCCGTTTCCCTTCCATAGTTTCTAACCGAGCTGTTAATGACTCAATAGTAGTTATTAACTTTTGAGAAACATCAGGTTGAACTTGGTTTTGGGTATGTGCAATGAATGGAGCTTGGACAGACGTGGTGGTTTGTGCTGCAACTGATGGTAGTGCTGCCAACCGTTGTTGCGTTTGACCCGTAGGATTAGACCTTTAAGGGTGTACTGATAAAGGAGGATATTCCTGATCCATCTCAGTAGTTACAACAAATTCCTTCGGCTGTCGGACTTCAGCATTCTTAAGAAGAAGACTACTCTGAAGTAGTTCTGCATTCAACCTTCTTAATTCTTTCATTTCTTCCTCTTGTTGTGAAAACCTTTGCTCCAACGAGAGCGATTGAACTTCTCCAGATGAAGGATATGTAACCTGATTCTTTCCCTTTCCTTTGTTGGATACCTTTTGGAGGGAGGGAAGTGGATTACCTAGGTTCTGAGTAATCCTTTGACTTCGTGTACGCACAACTTCTTCATTTGTATTGGTGCGTACATTTTCTTGAGCAGGATGCTCTTCATCTGAGTCCCCTGAGTGAGTCTCCTCTGGTGGATTAGCAACAACGGCATTGATGACATTGATTGATGTATAATGCATCACATCCCTTCTATCAACATTTCTGTGATATTGTCTTCTTTCATGTCTTTGATGAGACATTGCCTTTTGTTGATTTAATCTTTTAGGAACTTCTTGACGAGCTATAACTTGGAGGGAATCTCCTGATAATTTGGCTCTTCGTTTCTCTTGGGGCTTCTTCCCTAATCGAGAAAAGACCGACATTCTCTGAGGAGGGGATTAATGATTTGAAAGAGTCCCCAGTCTTGTGAACTGGGGATGTTCCTGCTGTTTCCGCTCAACTCCTCGAATCCCATTTGTTGGCTCTGAGGGTTGGGTTAGAGAAGTCCCCAGTCTGACAAGCTAGGGTGGCTCTTGACATGCTATGTCTGAGATCTTCTTAAAATCTCTCTTGATCTTGCGAATCTTAGTTCGTAAATTAGCTGGATGCATTAACATGTATCCACTTTTATCACCTAGTTCAACAGACCGTTGGATGATTTTTGAGACTTCTGTCATTTGATGATTTGTTTTCTCCATATGAGAGGCTTGTGCAATATTCTCGCCTGCTTGATGTAGGAGCAATTCAACAACTTGTTCTCTATATGCTTGATTTTGAGAGGAACTAGTTGAAGCCTGTTCTTGAGGAAGCTTTTGATTATGAACAAAGCCCATTGACTGTGGCCGGCCATGGGCAATAACATTGCATGAGACCATTTTCGGCGGGCTTTGCTGACTGGAAAGCACTGTGAAATGTAGTGCTCCGTGAACACCCCATCCTCTGATATGAACATCATATGGAGCATTGGCAATTAACTGACGTAATTTTCTTAGTTCACCAAGGCATGAACGTTGAAGGGTTCTCTGTTGCTTTTCAGCCTTCGGATACCGAGAGACTGATAGAGATGCCAAATCAATCTGACGTTGTAGCCCTTCTATTATCTTAAGATGATTTTCATATTCATCATAAGATAATACCTTCTTCTTCAATTGACAAAGAGTTTTCCATATGTTGAGACGAATATCATGGATTCCATCATCCGTCAACATCTTTGGAATGTCGTATTGGGAGTCAGCCAAAGGCCAAAACATGACTGGTACCTCACCTTTTGCCAGTTTTTTCCTCATGTTCAGCATTTCCTCTTTATCATTAAATGAAGATTCTTCTACCTGTTTTGACCAGAGTTGGTTCTTCCTTGTTGCTTCATCAGATTCAACAAGATTGGTAGAGAGATCATTGATCAAACTAGAAGATGCATGACTTAGGGGTGGTTCGGAGAATGACCTACACCCTGGGCTATATTCTGATTGAGAAAGTATTTCACTTGCTAGAGATAAAGCATCAGACATGACTGGTTTCGCATTTGCAAGTGCCTCAAGATAAGAGGGCTTTCTCAGCACTACATTATCCACTGGAGTATTTTCCAGGCAATGTGAATCACTACTGCGGAGAGGACTTTCGTAGCGAAGTTCATCATCATGGGGAGGACCACCATAATGGGTTACAACAAAAGATGAGATCTCTTGCTCCTGGGTCTTCTGACCACACAGAGGGTTCCTATGGCTCTCATCTGAAGATGAAACTTCAAGATTGACCGAATTTTCATGAAGCAAGCCTTCATGAGGAAGTGTCTGTTGAAGACCTTCAGAATTAATGTTCCCGTTATTGGGAACTGAGGGAGAAGAACCTTGAATTCCAACAGATAAATGTCTGAGGGCTTGAAGAACTCCAACATCGAGCAAGGCCATGTTGCATATTGGCCTTTGATCTCCTGACTGTGCTGGGCGGATCTTTTTCTTAGATGACTTCTTACTCGCTTTGGAAACCACTTGTTGATGAAAGTGGTTACTCTGAGCAGGTGTATGTGCCTGATCAGGAAATTTGGTCTGGTTAGGCTGACGATCTCCACTCAAATCAGGTGTATGTGCCTGACTTGGTTGTCCATATGATATGAGGGAGTATGACCCATGACCCTCTTGGACTGGAACATATGTGTGTGTTTGTTCCGGAGTGAATTGTTGATGTGTCACTCCACTTCTAGGGATAGATTTATGTGTCTGTCCCTGAGATGATGCTGAAGCTGTTATGATATCCTGGCAAGCATCCAGAATATGAGCAGGAATTTGCTTCTGCTCTTTCACCATTGACAAAATATGTTTGGTGACTTCAGCCGCCGGAACGGGGATATACGTCCATTTCGGGCTTGGAGTAGGTGTATGTGCCTGCTCCTGTACTCCTTTTCCTGTCAGTGAATCCTGACAGTACTCAAGTGTGGGGGCAGAGAGTTGAGTCTGCCTCCTGTTTGTCATCGGGGCTTTCCGACTGACTTCTCCGTGCGCTACCAAGCGAGACTGTTGGTAGGCTTGATTAGTATTAGCAGGTGTATAAGCCTGCTGATTACACTTCGCCAAACGCGGTTGATGAGATCCATCATATGTAGTCAGGCGAGACTGCTGACTAACTGATGATGTATAAGCAACTGTATGTTCCTGCCTATAGTACTCCGCTGGAATTGCCTGGCGGGATTGGCTTGATGCTGCCAGATGAGTCTGCTGGACAGCGGAATTAAAACGAGCAGGTGTGTGTGCCTGCTCGTTGTTCGCCACCAAGTTAGGTTGGTGGACTTCTCCGGAGATGGCAAGGATGATAACCTGCCCATTGTTAACCGGATTCCGTCTCTGGCGGTTCATCTTGCCTGCTCGGGTTCGAGGAACCTGAGCTGAATGCCTGGAGTTGGTACCCTCATCATATTGAGGGCGCACTGCCACACGAGTCTGGCGGCGATTGTTGATGGGAGCCCTCGGGAAGGACTCCTGTCTTTTTGAATTAAGGCCTTGAGGGACCTGCTCATTCACTTCCTCAGAGTAAGGGAGTGAATGGAAATTGCGTTCCGGGGATAATGACCTGAAACGGTTGGAGACGGTAGTCAGCACCGCCTGCCTCTTAATCACCGGTCGTCGTTGTCCAGACGACCTGTGTGAGTTATTTACTTGGAGGGCCTGTCGGGCAGCCTCCAGAGTTGGAATGGTACCGTCTTGACGGTACTCCTTAACCAGCACATTTGATACCCAGCGTTGAAGACGCTGAGTAGGTGATGTCATCCTCAGAGTGGATGACGATCCAGTAGGAATAGCAGTACTGGTATTTGCAGCAGTAGTATTCACAGATGTGAATTTGAGAGCAGCCATTTTGGAAATACAGAAGATCTTGAAAAAGAGTGTCTGTTTGATATAACAGACGTAATCAAGATAAAATTCAGCCACTTCATCCTTTGGATGAGTACATATGTCAATGATTGTTTTTGTTAGCCCTCTTACTGACTTTTAAATAGGGGATTTAATAAATAGGTAAAACACCACTTTAACTTGGTTAAGGATTTACATCGGGTTCACCATTTTTGTTTCGTACGGAATTCGGGGATGACCTCCTGGATGGGAGATTCAAACGTTCCGATCGGTTTCTAACGGGTTTGTTCGTAGAACCGTAAACATCCAATGATTCCACATCCGTTTGGACCTACTTTCCAAAGGTAGGCGCTCATTAGCTTGTGGACTGATGAGGCTTAGGAATTTTCATTGGTCGAGAGGATGGGAGGTCGGACTCATCACACCTTTTTGAGGGGAATTATTGTCTACTCCGGGACTCTCTTTATAGATTTGAGTTATGTTCGTGAATCCTTATTACATTACCAAGTATAAAATGAGCTTTCCTTTAGTTTTAACAATCTATGATTAAATATGTAAGAAATTTAGGGAATCTTTTATATGCATTCGAGGTTCTTCATCAATAGAGAATCATCTGTATATATTTAGAGATTCTTGGTCAATGGTATCCTTCAAAACATTTATAAAAGTCTCTTGGTCATTATGATGACCAGGCTGGTTTTAAAGCCACTCAGTGGGGCACTTGAAGTTTATCATCATTCAGAAGGACATGGATTATTTCAAAGTTGGGACCGAACCCATAAATGGGCTACCTACATATCCTTTGTTTTGGAAAAGGAATCAGAACCCACGTAGTTCGAGTAACGGAGTATAACGTTTATGATTGATGGCTCAAAGAAGGATGTTATAATTACTTTTACACTCTAAGCTCACGTGAGTCATGCTCGGTGTGAGAAACAAGAGGTATTGGTAAAAATTAGACAATTGTGCCATGAAAGATGCAATCATAAGAAATGGTTTGGGGCTTATGTATGTATGACTGCCCAGATAGATGAAGGTTTAGGATTTACTTTCATGGAGAAAATCCAGGAACAAGGTCCATAAAGGTATATGTGCTTCATGGAGATTCGAATACTCTAACTTGGGACTTATTCCTGAAAAGGAATCCCAAATTAGGAGAGGATTGATAACTAGGTTTTACTCCTAAGAATGAATCCTAGATCAAACGAAAATTAGGACTGGTTAAGAGAAATTAAGGGACTTGGGGCTTACTCCTTAAAAGGAATCCCAAAATTATGACTGGGACTTATTCCTGAAAAGGAGGCCCATAATTATGACTGGGTCTTATTCCTGAAAAGGATACCCAGGTTAGGGATTAAGGTTTGGGGCTTACTCCTGAGGAGGATGCCCAAATTAAGGGACTCGGGGCTTACTCCTAAGAAGGATGCCCATATTTGAGATTGGGGCTTACTCCTAAGAAGGATGCCCATATTTGAGATTGGGGCTTACTCCTAAGAAGGATGCCCATATTTGAGATTGGGGCTTACTCCTAAGAAGGATGCCCAAAATTAGAGGACTTGGGGCTTACTCCTAAGAAGGATGGCCATATTTGAGATTGGGGCTTACTCCTAAGAAGGATGCCCAAAATTAGGGGACTTGGGGATTACTCCTAAGAAGGATGCCCATATTTGAGATTGGGGCTTACTCCTAAGAAGGATGCCCAAAATTAGAGGAATTGGGGCTTACTCCTAAGAAGGATGCCCATATTTGAGATTGGGGCTTACTCCCCAATAAGGATGCCCAAAATTAGAGGACTTGGGGCTTACTCCTAAGAAGGATGCCCATATTAAAGGATTATGATTGGGGCTTACTCCTGAGGAGGATTCCCATATTAAGGAATTAAGGTTTGGGGCTTACTCCTGAGGAGGATGCCCAAGTTTGGGAACTTTAGGAATTTGGGGCTTGCTCCTGAGGAAGATGCCCAGATTAAAGGACTTATAACTGGGGACTATTCCTGAAAAGGAGACCCAGGTTAAGGATTCTCTCATCTTAAAGGATGAGGTTGAATGAATGAACTGTCAATCTTTGGTGACATAAAGATGTATAAATCACTATGTTTTGATATATATTCCACAGAATTCCTTTCAAATAAGGAAGTCAAATCAAGGAATCATGCCACAAATGGCTTTGAAGAGTATCTTGAAGACTAAATCTTTAATAGGAAAGGTTAAATGGCTTAAGAGTGGTAAAATGGGAAAGATGGGCACCCAAAAAGGAATGGGCACGCAAGTCTTGGAAGGCGCGCAAGTACTGCATGGGCGCGCAAGTATTGGTCTCGCAGGTATACCTGCGCGACATGTGGGGTACTTGCACGATTTTCAACCAGCATTGAAATACTTGAGCGACTCTTTATTAAACCCTTTAGAATCCTCTTGAGGTTCTTCCAGAAAAGGGACATGCAAATTCTATTGAAGAAATCAAGGCGGCGCGCAAGTGTGGCCACTTACCTTAAGGGATGGCCACTCAGGCGCGTAAGTGTTGATGCATTTCAACACTTAGGACTTACTCCCTCTCTTTAGATCTTCCGTTCTAGGTAAGAAATTACCTTAGAAGTGTTCTGGAAGCTTTGATAAGAGACTTGGGCATCGGGAGATTCAATCCGAGTTTCTGGAAAAAGATCCTCTCGAATGGGGGGCCCATAGGGTCTATTTATAAGCAGGAGAAGACCCCGGGCGGTTATCGGGAGGTTATCACTTAGGTCGCGCAAGTGACTTGCGCGACCAAGGTCGTCGCGCAAGTGGACTTGCGCGACAGTGATATAACTTGCGCGGTGCAGTTGCTATTGATACTCTGTTCATGCCTTTGTCAATTTTTGATATTTTCTTCAAAGGTTGAATCACTTTGGTCTCAGATATTCCCCTTTTCCAATTTTTAGATTCTGTGACGAAAGGAGCGTCAACAAGAGGGTACCTATTTTTCACTATCATTTGATCTAACTTTTGATAATCAACACATAGCCTTAACGACACGTCATCCTTATTTGAAAAAAGCACAAGAGATCCCCAAGGAGACGTACTAGGATGTATGAACCCCTTACTCTTCAAATCCTTAGGCTGAACCTTTAACTCCTGGAGTTCTACCGGTGCCATTTGGTATGGCGGAAAAGAAACTGGCTCTGCTCCTAGCAGAATCTCGATCGTGAAATCAACACCCCTCTTGGGAGGGAAACCTGAGAAATCCTTAGGAAAAACGTTATGAAAATGATCCACTACTGGAGGAAAGATAGACTGTTCCCATTTTCCATCATCGAGAACAAGATAAGCTACTTGAGCCATGATCCTACCCAACTACAAAAAAATGGTCCCACACGACCTGCTCAAACATCCCACTCTCCACGATGGACATAAGAATCACCCTCAAGTGACATGAATGATACCTTGCGATGATAACATTCTATGTGAACCCAACACAACACTAACTAGTATATACCTAATATCAGGTCAAATCTTAACATCCCAAGAATGAACAAGTCCCACAAAAAACGACACCCACTGACTTCCAGAGCACATTACTTACACTACCTACTATCTTAATTTCGCACCCCCAACAGAGTGTCAATTGACATAACCCCATACACACTCTCCATAGGAAAACCCAATGCTACCACAAGTTGAGAAGAAATAAAGGAGTGTGTGGAACTAGTGTCAAACAACACACTAGAAAGCATAGAAGCTATAAGGACCATACCAAAAATAGTAGATGGACCAACCTTCCTATTACTAGGTGCAGGCTGAACTTCATGAAGTTGACCTGCCCCTCTACCCTAGGATCCAACTTTTATGACTTTCACTGCACTGTCCTGATGACGTGGGAGATCCCTCCTTAGAGTTCCACGTCTACTACCACTGGAAATACAGCTTGTGGAGCTCCAAATCCCTATATAATATAGAGAAATTGATCCCTTGCCTCCGCTTTGGCATCTTTCTATCACCAACATTCATACTCTCTTACTGAGGGTTCCTATAGAACCTCTGCACGTGTCCCAATATTATGAACAACTGACACTCAACTGAAGGTTAAGGAAACTGGCCACGCATGTGCCCCGACCTTCCACACTGATAACAGAACACCTGATCACCGTCTAGAGAGACTGACCCTCTCTTCTGACCACCTTGCACACTTCCGCCTTGTTGAAAACTTCCAAAACGATGCTTCTGACCCTTAGAAGCTCACTTGTCTACCCAGATGAAACGACAAGCCCACTACATGAAGCTCCCCTCGGGTTCCCTTCTAAGATCAATGCTTGATCCACTACCTCTGTAAACCTCTTCAAACGAATGATATTCACCTGAGACCTGATCTCATGTCTCATGAACTATGTAGTCCGCTATTGCCTCAAAGTATCTGGGTAAAAATTATCCAGAAACGTTTCCTTGAAATCATTCCATAACATCCCATCACCCTACTCAGTCTGAGCCAGGATTTCCCACCAACGCTTTGCCTAGCCCCGCAACATATAAGCTACCAACTTGACTCGCTTACCAACCATAGTCTCTAGATGATCAAGTATCGTTTGGAGAGACTCTATCCATAAATCTAATGCCTCTAGCCCACCCTCTCCGATAAAGGTCAGAGGGTGCTGTAGCTGAAACTCTCTGGTCAGCTGAAACATACTCGGTGTGACCCACCCTAGGTCCTGATCCATCATCTTCATAAAACAAGCCAAGTTCTCTCAGAACATCTCTTCCCCACTTTCAGGGAACACCACGTTCTCTTGCTCCTCTACTAGAGGAGTGTTCTCAATAACATCCTCTTATTTCCCAACCGACATTCTACATCATGATGTAATTTATATAAATTACCCAAAACAGTGCTTAGAACACATACCATAAACTTTCACAATTTCGTAACAAGAAGTCTCTTCACCAGCCACAACAACCCTTAACATTTTGAAAAACACCACCCCGACCATCCCTACCGTGGGCTATGGTCCACAAGGGTAAACAAACATACACCACCAAAAGGATCACAAAAATTGTGACAACCAACATTTTAATTCACCACAAACCTTTAATTACACATATTTTATTAATCATCACTTATAATTTTTTTTATCTTCACCCACTTACATTGTTTCATTTTTGAAATTTTACTTTTTTTTCAATTATCAAGATGAAAGGTGCATTCTATCATTCATGCTTCACACACCCAACCCATGTGTGCCTAACATGATGCATGCCACCTATCTATCTAGGTGACTACAATGATGAATGAATGCACAACCTCGTACCATTGAGGCCACAAGACAAATGTCATAAAACAATCACATCACACAACATGTGCATCACCAAATGGCGAAATATCATCAACTGTAACATCACACAATCAAGAACAACAATTCCTACCCTAGGTGACTTGGGGTTTACCTCGTACATGGGTTAGCTAATCCCAAGTACGATCTCATTACCAAGGCCCAACACATCCTAACTTCTATCTACCATCCCAAATAATAAGATTCCAGAGAGGGAGAAGAAATACCTCCTTTGATACCACTTTGCAACATCTCCGACTTAGGAGCCACTAACCGGTCCTCCAAACTGGGTGGTTACATAACCTTAAGCATTCATCCCCATACACCAAAGGTTTCTGACTAGAAGTGGGGATCTGAATTGTAAATTGGGGAGACTATACCACCTTTTTATCAGAGCAAGCCACAATAGAAGATAAAAAAATAGCAGAATAATAACCAATAATACCAAAGCTTTTATAAAGAACCATCCCCCAAAATGGGGTAAAATAATGTCCAATAGTAAGTATGCCATTCCATGATACAAGTTCAAAAGTGAACAAAAACCAAAATGAATAAAAACTACAAAATTATCTAAATGGTCCCAACATCTGGTCCCAGTCCTCTTCCATGCACACCCATGCCAACCCAAATTCCTATAAAGAGTCCTTTCCCTTATCCTGACCTGCAAACATGATGTCTTCTGAGGAACCCAACGACGACCTGAGCAGGGTGTGAGTAAAACTCAGTAGGCCACCACCAATGGTGTCTACAAAACTTCTGGAATAAAAAATTTCTGCATGAAAAAATGGAAATGAATGATAAATGAGAAAGAAAATATTAAGTTTCCTTAGCCAGTTTAGGCCCATTACCAATATTTATTACCATTTTCATATCTTACCATTTCATACCATTTCCCATTAATTACCATTTCAAACACATTTATTATGGGTTCATCACACAACAAGTTACACAGGCTCAAAGTACAGAATCACATACATGATAAAAAACACACATTTGTTCTATCTCACTAGGAACAACTTCCTCATGTCAACCATATCCTCACCTAGAAGCCTTAGTCTGGGTGGATGAAACTGATAGGGAAACAGAGAATTAGTCCTATCCCTACCCCATGAATTACAGATGGAGTTTAGAGCCTCAGTCTAACTTGACCCGTGGATGTAGAACCTCAGTCAATATGCTACACTACCATGATATGTGCACATGCGATACATATATGTATCCAAAAACCTTTCACAGAACATCACAACCATTTCCCAAGGCAAACATAAACAATAACAATAACATGAGAGTTTACACCATGCCTTAACCCATTAACACATTTACGACAATTCACATCATTTAGCCATTTATCCCAATTCTCTTTTATTATGCTTATCTCACAAAGCATTCATTCATTGTGCCTATCTCAGTAGGCTTTATTCATTATGCCTAACTCACTAGGATTCATTACTATGATCATAACCCATTCACTTATAATATTTAATCATTTCCACATATTAATACGATATTATTTAGGTTTTTATCAATCCTAGGTGCATCACCTAGCTTCTAAACCAACAAAATTTGTATCATCAACATGTTTACTGAGGCTTTACATAATTACACAACAAAATCACTCGTTCTTCACAAAACCCTCAGTCCAAAAAAGTCGGCACACCTCATGGGTGGACCTAGATTAGTCCCATCACCCTGAACACATCCCATGAGGACCATGAGGGTCTCTATTTACCTTTTTATTAACCATTTACCTAGAAATTCCATGGGTGATCAAGACATACCAAGAGACACCCAAGAACAAAACCACACATGCACAAATCCACAAATAAAACATGGGATATAAATTTTAGACCACCTACCTCGATTCCATGGATGTATGCACTCTTAATCGAGTCCTTATATTCTACTTCAACCAACCCTTGAAGCTTCAACCTAGTCCTCACCCTAAGTATAGGGTTTTAGAGCTTCTGAAGGAGGGGAGAAGAAGATAGAAAACCTAAACTCAAAAGAGAAGCAAGGAAGTTATTAGCCTTACCCAAAGCTTTGATCCTCAACCAACAGCACCAAAACGCCTTAGAAATGTGGGAGATTGATCTCTTGGAGCTCTTGGGAGTTTTGGTTCGTCCCTAGGGTGAAGAGGGGTGAATGAGAAAGAAATACTAAGTTGGGTATTAAAATCATGGAGTAAAAAAATTGTAATTTTTTAAAAGTTTCCGGGCCGCACGATGTACCCGCATGGGTTTTTCAAACCATTCCCAAATCGTGTGGAGGCCATTGTTCAAAGTCGCACCTCTTGAATGGTTACCTTACATTCCCACATGGTTAGCACTAACCGTGTGCAAACCGTGTGACCTACCTTGAAAACCCATTTTCTCCATTTTCGTGTCCCAAACCCCTGTAACACCCCCGAGCCTCCTCAAGGACTTGGATAAGCACTTAATTAACCAAAAAAAAGGTATTAAAACCATAACTTAAAAGAGAACATACCATTTCTAGATCCGAGATCTTACACAAAATGCGAGAAACCTAATCCCAATTGTGATTAGTTGTTCATAGAAATCACAAAATCACCACAATATTATTTATCTAAATATAATTTTTTGGTTATTATAAAACCTTAACAGATTCCCACTATGGATACATATGCCTTATTCTGAAAATAATTCTACTTAAAATCATCACATTGAAATCAAATCTTCTCACTATAATTTTCTTGGATAACCTGAGTTGCACAAGTCTAATAGATTAGCAATATGTATATAAAAGTGTCTTGATTAAATGAATTTGGAATCAGATCATTGGTTAGGAAAAGGATGACTCTAAATACTTTGAATATATCTTCTTCACCCCCCCAAAAGAGTCTTCTAGTGACAATATATCTTTGTAAGCAGTACATGCAAATCAATCTTCATTTCAACTCATCTTCACAGATCTTGAACAAAACCTACTAAATTCGATTTATTAACTTGATTAAATGTCATATGATCTTCAAAATTCAAGAATATCATCACATTATGAAGGAATTAACACAAATGAATATAAAAGCACAACAAGTCAATTTTTAGTTAGCTTCTTCTTATTAAAGTTATTTTCTAAAGATTCTGTATAAATAGATATAAATGTATCACATTTCTTTATTAAAATTAGATACCCATATTATCTTCACTTTAGTATAACATGATAGAGATTATATCCTTATTTTCATCCTTTGATAGTTTCATATACTTTTCAATTGGCCCCAACTATTAGTTTCTAGTTATTAACAAATTCATTCACTTTCAAAGTTTACTTTTTATATATAGGTCACCAGAAATAATACTCTCTAAATTTATAATATATAAAATATAAAAATAATTTTGTGTCTATGATCTTTATGTGATTTTTTGTCAAATTATTTTATGAGGGATTGTCCCATGGCCTCCATTTATATTTTATTGTATTTTCCTTATGGGAGTATAACCACATTCTAATTTACTTTTTGCCTCATCAATAGATATTCCATATAAATTTAAAGAATAACATTTCTATTTTTCCTTATATTCTTCTTCTTACAACTGAACATGATCTCTTATATAATACTAATGTACTCAAGTTCATTTCAACTCATCAAAAAATATCTCCATTGAAATCCATAGCACATCATTCTCTATGGATGTATGATAAATCATATTGTAGCAACATTGCAACACAACTATTTCACCTATATATTGAGAGATCCAGTAAGGCCAGAAGTCCTAATATATTTTAATAAAAAATATACATTATGTCATATCCAACTCCTATAATTCAGTTATATCATGAATCTCTAAATTATTTGTGATGTTTAGAATAATAAAATTCATCTCTCGTATCATCCTATTCAATTTCCAGTTTTAAAAAATCTAGATGTATCTCATAAATTCATCCTATAATTGATATATCTTTCAAACAACTCAAATATATTATTTTTTAAAAACAATTCTTAGATAATTTTTTTTTTGATTTTTGATCCAAGATATTCAACACATTCATTGTGAGATTTAATTCTCAATTCTGATTACTAATACAGAATTTCAAATATCATCATTCAAAATTCCCAAATATTGAATATAAATATTATCAAACTTGAAAAACATTTATCAGTCTAAAATGTTTCATAGATAATATATATTTAAATATTTATAATATTTTAAACATCTTATATGTGATCTTATATCATCCGAATTTAATTCCTTCTTCATATATTAAATACAGAACTCAAATTTTCATATGTATAATTCTTATATTTTTTTATAATTAAAAAGATATAATTTCCATAGGTAAACTATTTAATATGATTTTATAAGTCATATAAAGTTTATGATATAATAAAATCAGTTAAAAAAATTCATACACTTTAAAAAAACACCATTTCAAATGACTTGGAGACTATTATGATGCTCCAGAAATCATACACTCAACCAAGTCATATCAGGTAAACTTAGAGTCTGGCTTGGGGAAAATTTGTATGTGGAACCATAAATATGATACACTAGAACTCAAATTAATATTATTATCTAAATAAATATGTCCTCATCAGGTTCACATTTCAAAACTCAAAGTCAAATTCTATCCATAAATACATAAAAATTTATAAGGGCTATGAAATTCCTAGTACTTATCAATTTTCTACTTTAAACCCCAAATTTCCATATATCCTCCAATGAAATAAGTAGTTTCTAAAATCAACTACAATCAATATAACCCCTTTACATAAATTATGAATAAAATAACATATTATTTTTAATAATGAGAATAATTCCAAAACTTTTATATATTAGTCCAAGGATATATTTAAATAATTAAATACACCGTAAATTCACTCAAAATTAATTCTTCCCTTCAAAAATATCCTTAAAAACACTAATAGAAATTTTTTATGAAACTAATTTAAATAATAACTATAGTAACAATAAAAGGATTTGTTCTCCAACACCTTAGATCCTCAATAATTGAAAATAGTTAGATTTTGACACATTTTTCTGTATCACATATAGCAGTTCACAACATTCAAAATTAAAAATTTTACACTATGGTAGATAAAGATTCTACACCTTCAAAACATGTCAAGAAGATGAAGACTATCATAAAAAATCTTCTAATGTAAAGGGTTTACTATACTGAAGCTCCGTATCCTAGTTCTTTATGTAATAAAAAACAATATTCTTTACCCAACATCATGGGAATAACCTTCATATTTAGTGGGTTGATACTAACTCTATTACCCATGACCTCTAAGAAGTATTTTAACATGATCATTGAAAATAAATACAAAACCAACATAATTGACACTTACATATCTCCCTTTAGATTTATTTTCAATACTTTTAACTTCTAAATATCAGATATGTATGCCAATATTCCATAAGAAGTTTTACTTTCCTATACCCCTTAATGGTTATAAATACAATAGAAGAAAATGTTTTTTCCACCTTAATCATACCATAAATATAGGGGAAGGTATTTCATGGGAAAATTCTTACCCCTTACTCATATTAATTTTAAATCCTTCTTCTACACTTCTTTTTTTTTCCACTTTTACTGTATTCTGGTAATTACATGAGATAAGGATGGTGAAACATGTTTCACTACAATGGGTATTACCTAAGTATACTATAAGTCTATGAGGTAAAACCTAGAGTAGAAAACAAGAGTAATTTTACCATAGAATCAAGGTTATCCATATCATTACTGAATGTGGAAACAAATTTGAAATTAATCTATTTGGGGTTATCTATATAGAGTTTCAAAAAAGTGTATGAACCTATACTCAACTTCAAAAAAAACATACAAGAAAACCAATAAATTGAATGTTTTATTCTTGCCAATAATATTAAGAGTAACTCCTTATTATAAGTGTATTTATTATAAAAAAACATGAGAAAGTGATTATTAAACCTTAAGCTTCAAAAACTTGTTGGGGCTATATAAATTTCCATATTCATGTGGAATAAATAAATATCTGGATTCTTCATGTTATTTATTAGCTCCTCCTCAAGGGAGGTATTTCATTATTCAATATGGTTAATTATTCTTCAATAAATACCATTTATGAAAATTTGATACAAGTCTATGTATGATTCCAATTGAAAATTATAACAATTGAAATCTTATCTATGATGGATATTCTTACTATTTATAATGACATAAAAAAATTTATAAAAAATTTAATTAATCTCAATTAATCCATTTTTATAAGGAAAAACAACTAAAAATGAGGGAATAATGTGGTTCTAATTTAATATTCTTTAGTTATAGAAAGAGGGTTGAGATATAAGGGTCTATAATATTTATGATACTTCCTTTTTCATCCTAGGGTGCCTAGTATTTGGGGAGTGGTTTAAAAAATTGTAGAAGTTGTAATAAAAGGATTCTGTAATTCAAGAAGTTTTTTAATGGTTTTAAAAATTAATTAAGTAAATTTAAGTGATAAATATTAATTTTAAAATTATTTTTAATGTTTTAAAAGTTTATTTGTAGTTTTGGAAACGAAAATCTACCCTTATCTTAATTATTAATGAGTTTTTGTAAATAAAAACACAATATTTTTATGTTTATTTATACTCTTATGCATGAACATGCTTCTTTATAGGTTAGTATCTATATTTAAAGAGGTACACAAGGTTAAAGGTTATTCCTTGATCTATATAAAATCATAGATCATTTTATTTAAGCTGTATAAGAGTATATATGTTCTTTATTAATCCAGTGTAAAGGTAAAAGGGACTTTTTATGGCTTAAAGAAATATATACGGGAGTTTATAATTCCTATATAAGTGTAAGAAATGGTTGTTAAACACTACATAAAGGTCATCCCTAGGTTGCGTAAAGGTAATATTGTTTCATTACTAGCTGTGTGAGGGTGGACTATACTTAAACCGTTTTCATATGTTTGAATTCTAAGTTGTGTACGGGGACCAATCAATTTTTAATGCTCATGAAAGTGTATTACTCACCATTTTTAAGATTAATAGGGTGTTCCCATTTTCCAATGTTCTTATTGTTCTTTCACACCCACACCCATTTTTAGATGATGTGAACTTTCTTTCCAAAAGAAGGTGACCATTTTTATTTCTACAATGAGGTCTTAGAAGGTGAATGGGTTAAAAGGATGGGAGGTCAGGTTCATCACACCCTTTTGGGGGAGGACTATTTCTTACTTTGGGACTCTCTGATATATTCAAGATGTATTCAAAAATCCTTTATTAAATCCAAGGCATCATAAAGGTATCGCTTGTGAGAATAATCAATTTTTTGCATGTGTTTATTTTAGAATAATCTATATATATATATGATGGTATTCATCAATGGAGATATATGTATACATATGAGGTTCTCTATTTATGGTAACCTTTTGTAAATAGATTAGATATTATTATATTGTTCATTATCAAAGATGATGAATTTAGTCAACATAGTTGGTAACTTAAGAATTTTAAATCATCCAAAAAGATGGAAGTTTTTTTGATGGAGGGATCAACGCCACGAGATGGGATTCCTATGTATCATTGTTAATGAAATAAGAACCCATGTAGTATGGTTCCACTTAATAAGACACATAATACCTTCTAAAGTCATGTTATGAGGATACAAACATGTAGTTTAATGTCATGAAACAAGGAATTATAGGTGAAATATTCTGTAGTCATTGGATGACGTGGTACTTTCGCTGAAGAATACCAAAGGGCTCGGAAGGGATGTGGTCTTCCAGGTGGGGGACCTAACCTTATTGGTGATTTAATCCAATAAGGATGGTGATGAAAGAGACCCAGAACTGATATTTCCCTTATAGATAGTTATAAACATATAGGGGGTATAACCTAGAGAACATTAGGGTGAATTTAGGGTGTTAGGTTTGGACATTAGGGAGGCTTCCTACATATCCCATCTCGTTGAGAATCGAAGCCCATATAGTTTGAAATTTTTGAGGATTACACCATTAGAAGAATAATATAAGAGTAGGGCTATGAGGAGTATCTATATTGATGATGATTTAGAGGTTTTGGGTTGGGTTAATTCTAAGAGGATGCCCATTTTCTCATAAGAAATATGGCTCTTTGAGATTGTCGCATGTATTTTAGGACCCACGACTATAGAGTCCCTTTGGAAAAAGGTGATAGGAAAATCTAGAAAAAGATTCCCTATAGAGACATACATATTATTATGTAGATTTCATGATTTTAACTAACCTCTTAGAACACATGAGTCATGCTCAGTGTGAGAAATAAGAGGAAGTGAAAGATCTGATAAACAACACAATCTTCTTCATCTATTGGTAGATGATGCTGGGGTGATGGGAGAGATAAATGACATTGAGTTTTCTGTACTGTCTCTTATTTTCATAACCATGGAAGATAAAGAGTAGGATGTGCATAACTTCATATAAGAGAGGTCATGTAATTACTCTAGGAAATATTCTTAATTCTTGATTCCATGGAAGATAGTATAATAAGCACCAACCCACATCAAAGGGAAAGGAAAGCATCTCACCTCTCGTTATTTGTAATGGAGAGTCCCCTGACACTAGATCCAAGGTTGGTACCCTCATTTCCACGGGAATGTATGATATATATCATTCCAAGGATCCTCCTTGTTATGTAGGTTTCTGATATTAGTATTTCATTCATAAATTTTCTAGTGTTTTAATAATATTTTTTCAGTATTTTAATGATTAATATTCAATTTTCTTGAAATATTTGATTTTTTTTATTTTATGCTAGGAAAAACGAATTTATAAAAAATAAATGAAAAATATGAAATGTAGAACTTAAATACACTTTTCACTATGAGAGAAGCGAAGGGACAAAACACTAGATTTTTGTGGATGCAATGGAGCTGCAGAAATGGAGCCAAGAATTTACACATCTTATATTTCATTTACACAACATTGGTTTTTTAGGATTATTTTTTGAAAGAGATATGTTGAAATTCAAAACACCTAGATATTAATATATTACATGACATGTAAGATTTACACATCTTCTAGGTGTCAGAGAATAGAAAAATTAATGACATCACAGATGAGGGTTTGGTGAAAAATCCTATTTATTCACCCTCCATTCGATGATTTGGAGTATTTTGGATGAGAGATTTGATAAGGAGCCACTACTAGAGATAAACACCACCACAAATCCCTACTTCTCCACTGTTTTATAGGATTTTTTTAATAATTTCTGCACCCTCTAATGGCTGGCATGATGGGGTGATTTCTTCATGTCATGGAATACATGATGAACAATGATAGAAATGCGATATCATTATGAAATACCAACATGAATTGTAATAAAAAATAAACACCTCAAACATTCATTCCCCATTCATCATGCACACCACATCACAAAGAAATTACTCCATCATTCTATCCATGAGAGGGTGAATAAAAGAACAAAAAAAATTCTATAGAATGGTAGTGAAGTAGGGTTATATGGTGGTCTGCATCTCCAATAGTGGATCCTCATCAAATATATCATCCATAATACTCCAATGTGCCAACTAAAGTGTCAGTAAATAGGTTTTTTCATAAAACCCCTAGCCACGACATCCTTAATTTTTCTATTCTCTGATACTTACACATTGTGTAAATCTTACACATCATGTAATATTTTAATTTCTTGGCATCGTGAATTTCATCGCATCTCTTACAAAAATTCATTAAAAAGCTCACATAATATAAATTAAATACATTACATGTAATTTCTATGCTCCATTTCTACACACCCACTACATCCTAGAAAATTTGGTGTTGCATCCCTTTTATTTTCTCACATCACAAAGTGTCTTTAAGATCTAAAGTTAACACATGTTCATTATTTTTAATAAATAAGTTTTTTCTTCCATAAAACACAAAAAGAATCAAATTATTCACAAAATAAGAAAGATTAATCATTTAAATACAAAAATTAATTTATTTAAACACTATAAAATGAATGCATGCAATACAAAATCAAATACCCCCTCAAATGAATTTAGACTTGTCCTCAAGGATAGAATATCAACATACTACAAAGGACATTCACTTTACCATATTCCAAATTAAATTTCAAACAAAATAATTAATAAAATGTAAAATTAAATGTTTGATCATCACACATAGAAAATTCATCAACGCCTTATTTTTTGATGAATAAAAATCATCCATGTATTTTACTTTTCCTCTTTTGAAATAATTAATTATTTTCATTCATCTATTTTACTTTTTTAAATTTACTATTAATATGATTTCCAATTTTGATTTACCTCTATTTTTTTCTCATTATCAAGGTAAAAAATTTAAATAGAATTTAGCACATACCTCAAAAACATGTAACTAACCATATGCTTGCAAGGCATCTCACATATCCACCACATAAAGATAGAATCACAAGTAATATTGAGGGATTAACCATTTGGGATCAAATGACTCTAATGCTTAGGGTAGGTAGGTAAATGATGTAAATAATTTAAGGATAAAAAATATGTTCAACTTTAAATCACATTTCATGATATTAAAAGATATGCTTAATAAATATCTCCCTTCACAGATGTCATTTATCTCTCCACCAAAATCTCAAACTGGACCCATGACACATGTAAGTATAATGATTGAATCAAACTATCTTGATATATATATATATATATATATATATATATTTTGAATATTGTGCTTATGAAAAATATCACATCCACCACCTGAACAAATATGATTAAATGATTGTCGGTTTGGAAAATGGTGATTTTGGATCCTCCCAAGACACAAACCAATTTTTTCTTTTTTTTTATAATTTTATATGTCTATTTTTCTTAGAAAGATAGGTGAATAATAAAATTCAATGAAATATACATGCACTCTATCCAAATTAAAATGGATAACCCCCTAGAAAATATCCTCGATAAAGTACATCTTGGTACACCCAAGAAAAGTCCCCCCACACTTATTTTTTAAAATATCATGAAAAATAATTATAAGAAGTTAGGAATAGATAATATAGGATTGTAACATGACTCCTTTCCTTAAAATATTTTTCATGTCTTTTATAAGATTAAAAAGGATGAATTTCAGGTGGGTTCATGGATAATGTCTAATGAAAAAAATGCCCCAATCATTTTAAAAGTGATCATGTGTAGTCATAACTTTGATAAGAGGCAAAGAAAGTTCTAGAAGAAAGTATGACTGAGTTTCAAAAGAAATATACCAAATAAATAATGGAAAATATTGGCTCATTGGATGTCTCAATAATGATATGAATGGATGGTACAACTAGTTATGTAAATTCATTTAAATAATTAAATCAATCAATGCAAATAATTAAAATTTAAATCATGGATAAATCTTAGAAAAATTTCATTTACAATGTTCAACATGATCCCCTAAATCATGATATATTAAATCCAAATCCAAATTATTATCTCTATTAATTAATTTCCCCATTATTCTTATTCAAATTTATTGATAGAGAAATTTTAATTCATGGCATGGTAATTGTATTAAGAAGTTTATGTATCCTAGTTCAATTGAGTAAAGAAAGAATAAAATACAGGGTATACAGTTTGTAGTTTAAACTATAATTAAATATGGGGTATAAAATAGTTTTTTTGAAATTGAAATTCTTACTCCCCTTGAAATTGTTTCTTAAATCATGGCTATGTTGGTTATTCCTACTACAGATTCACGATGTGTATTTATTCCACGACATGTAATGTTGTCGCAACCTCTTTTTGGATTCCTTCTACTTACTTTATGTGCCTTAGATAGGCATGAAAAATAAATAGAAACAAGTGATAGTACATACCCATTAAATATTCTAAAAAATATAATGGGAACTAAAATTAAATCCTAATATAAAATTAAATCCAAATAAAACAATAAATCTAAATTTACATAAAGCAATAAAAACAGGGTTACCTCCCATTCAATGCTCTTTTTTAACTGTCATTTATCTCGACCATAACTAATTTAACTAATTAGGGTGTGATATAGGGATAACCATCTCTTATTTTCCAAATTATGGCTTGTAAATCATCCCTATATCATCTTTAATTCTTCTATATAGAATTGGCGTGGATCTCAAAGGCGGTGACCATAGTCTAAATAAAACGAGTATCACTAATAGGATCTTGACATCATTCTATCCTTGGTAACATTATTATTTTTCAAAGTATTGTTTCATATGTTTAATTAATCCATTGATCAACTCTTGTTTAACATCCTGTTCCTCAACATATTATGTTGATATTGCTTATTTGTTTTCCTCTGTAGAGTTATCATAGAGTGCAGTGGGTTCCTCCTCCTCCTCCATCAGCACACATATATTTTCTAAACAAATTATGATAAATGTAAAAGATTTCATCTCCTCCTACTCCTCACCCTCTTATTCTTCTTCATTTCCCTTTGGAGGTGGTCCTAGTTTTGTGAGTAAGCTTTGTTTCATCTCAATAGTTGAGGTATCTTCTTATTCTTCTTGCTTCTATTTGCTGAATTTTGCTCCAACCCATTCAAGTTCTACAACAATGTTAACCTCTTCCTCATCTCATAAACCTAAAAAATCAAGAGCGTCATGATTAGAATAAATATAAGAATTATAAGTGGAACTTACCTCTGCTTTATTGTCTATTATTCTTTTATTGTGATGCTCCTCATAGAATTCTAGCACCAGGCTATGGGGTGCGGTGTACTCAAAACTTGGGTAATGTTGTGGGTGCTCGTTGGATTTACTATTCATCATTTTAACTTCATTTATTAGCTATTCCATATCATTTATATGGTTGGAAAAATTCTCCTTAGTAGTAATTTTTCTCTATAGACTTACCATCACAACCCAAAATACCCAGTGTGATAAAAATTAATAAAAAAAAAATAAAGAAAAATACAAGATAAAGTCATAAAATAAAAAAGGTTGTGAACATTTTTTTTATGAATTATTCAACTAATAAATTCTCTGCTCCTATCCTTAATAATGATGCCAAAAATAGATAGCCTATAGGGATATTATTTACAAGTATGGCCTCATTTACCTTAGTAATGTGTGGATGATAGGACACGTTGGTGTGCAATTTCATTTTCATTGTACATATTTGCAGGCTTTGGAATAGGTCTTGTCTTAGTGGTTTGTGAAGGGGACCATTTAGGACTTAACACTTCATTGGAGAGTTTGAGAGAGGGGTTTATTTATATAGTTCTCTAAGGGGGTGAAATACTTCCAAACACTATGAATAAGGGAGTGGAGGATGAAGTACAACATACAACATATTATTTTCTATTCATTATGGTGCTCTATAAGTATTTCATCAGCATACAGTTCTTGTAATGGTGGTCTAAAAATATATTTTTTATGAATATGGATGATCTAAAAAGGGATCTTTTTGATGTATACCACTATTTTATGCTATGCAGACTGATTCTTATGCCCTATTTAACTTTTTGATATGTGGTAAATGATTACCTTCTCAAATTTCTTGCTCAGTCTATCTCATATCTTGCACAAGATTTCTAATCTAAGAATTTTAAACCACCCCTAAGTCTGTGTGTGTGGGGGAGTTTATATTGGCACATATGTAACCACTCAACTTCTACCCATGAAATATTTTGGATTAAAGGTGGACGTTTTGACCCTATAAAAGGAAAATTCTTTTTTCGAGGCCTGAAGGGTGAAACCTCACCTCACCTAGAGATTTCCATTTGTAGGGGTTGGAAAAGATGCCTCACCCGACAAAGTATTTTATCATTTGTAGGGGCGATGGAAATCCTACCTCACTTTGTAATGAAAGTTTAATTTTTAGGGGGAAAGGAAGAGGCCACATCTCACAAAAGAATTTTCATTTGTGAGTGTGATATATGGAGGCTCTATGTAAAGCAGAGGCTCATATAGTGAGCGTTCCCTTTACAGTTCGTAGTACTTTACTAATTTATTCTTCATAAAATTTATCAATTAATTTTAATTAATCTATTCCAAATCATATAAAATCATTCTAATCTTCCATGTGAACTTTTATAGACCAAAAAATGCCCCTGTTAGAATTGTGTCTGATTGGCAGGAAGAGGTGTCCATTCCGATAAAGAAAATGGTCCAATTGAGTGAATTATAGAATGATTTGTGGGGCACATGTGGATATGGAGAATGGAACACTTTTATAAAAGGTGTTATACTCAACTCATTTTTCACTTTATTAGATCGAGCTCTTTGTGGTTAGTCATAGCTCTCTCATGTACCATCGCTCATCGCATAGAATTTCCTTTGAGAATGACCTCTTTTACATAGAGAAAAATAAAGTCTTTATATTTAAAATATCATGAAAACATTGATATTTACCTAAACTAATTAGTTTAAATTGTAGTATATTAATTTCTATATATAAAAAATGTGTTTCACATAGTGGTTGAAGCATTTTGCAGTCCGAATAGTGGCTTAAGCACTTCATGATCCGTATAGAACTATTCAATTTACCAGACATTTCTATATTTTTTATTTATAGAACCTATTTATATCCAAAATTTATTTTCGAAATTTTTTATAAGATTGATCCTTTATAAGATTCTTCTCCTTCAATCTATGAAAGAGTAACGTCATTATTGAGAAAATTAAAAATAACTCTAAATAATATATTGTCCCACACCATCATGATTTAGCATATCATATGGGTGCTAGAATTTGAGGGAACCCTATTTTAGATAGGCTACCCCTTTATGGATTTAGATTTCCGTCAGATATCCCTATTCTAACCCCACACTAAAAAAATCAATCAATGGATTGGATACTCAAATCCCTCAACACACCTCGTGAAAATTCTCATCAAAGGGGACTTTTATCTAGGAGACTTACTTTGATGTTTTTGTTATAAATGAAACACCTTTATCATTTGAGAAAATAATATGGGCTTGAGAAATGAATATTCATTTCTATTTGTATGAAAATCCACAACTGATGAGTCATTAGGATGGTCATCCAAATGAGATCTTCATCCTAGGGGATCCTTTGGTCTACAATGAGGATGTCCTTTCATGGTCCATTAGATATATGATGAGTTTAAGGCTGAACTGAAGATTGTGGGACTGTTTGAGGATACCCGGGTGTCACAGACTGTTTCTCACAAAAATAGATTCATCATTCCCCAAGTACTCAGCTAGGGAAGACTAGATAATAAGAAATTCTTTTTGGTGTCTGGGAATGTTAGTATCAACCAATGGTATGTATGGATAATGTCATGGGATCCAATTATTGGTGACACATATAATGAGTTTCAACCTCCCTCTTCAGTGTGGGATGATCCCGAGAGAACTCCTCTACTTGGGAGGGAATTTATCATAATAAAAAAAAATATTTAGGGGAATTTTGTGCCTCAACCCAGGATAGATTTCTCTTTTTCTAATTGGATTTTGGTTTTTTCCACAAAAAATGTTCACAAGCCTCCTGTAAAGTGGACAAAGATTTGTCTCACTCATAGAAGCTAGAAATGCTATCGTGATTATTGGAAGACACTCATGGAAGGTTGCTTCAATCAGTGTGGTTGGAAAGTTTCCACTAATGTTGACCGATTGGTCAATTTTAAGCCTTCTTAGTGATGTTTCTTAGATGTTGGATACAACTGGTTCATTAATCCAACACAAGATTTAGATTCAAAACATTTATGATGTCATTCCAGTTGGACACGAGGAGGTTCATTAATCTTGTGGTCTGAGTATTGGTGAAGATTTACCATTTTTTGGGGGTGCATAAGTAGTGTAAAATCACCCTTCCAAATCATGGGACCATTTCATGTTCTATGGGGTTGAATATCATCCCAAATAAAAGGGTACAAGTTAATCAATTAATGTGAAATTCTGAATTATCTATTCCAATTGTACCTGTAATTCACAATTTGGGTGAACCTGTCGACTTGGGGAGAATGATAAGTAATGCAACAGATCGATCATTACAATAATTTTTCATACAACCTATATTATTTTCTTACTAGTATCTTAATAAATGATTTATTTGGTGATAAAACCTGAGTATGGTATCTCATTTCCATGAGGGAAGGTGCTAGAGTTTCCAGAATTGATGGAAAATTGATCTGCAATTTTTATTCCCCCTACTAATTTTCATGTCAGTTTCACTACATCCATATGAGGTTTCCTCCTTCAATTAACATTTCAGGTTAAGAAAATTATTTGGTGGGTGCTTAACAAAATTTTAAAATGTTCACGAGGTACAACACAAGATCCAAGATTGAACTTCAACTTACATATATTCATCTTGGATTTTTTGGGTCTTACATCGTGTCATGGATTCAATCATATTTAGATGATTAGTTGGTTAAATCATTTCCTATCATTGTAGGTCAACCCTTTTTTGAGGTTGAGGAGGATGACGAGTGGGCCACTGAGTTATTGAGACTAGGAAAGGGGATTTTCTTGAGGAAACCTATCATTTCTGTAATATAGAGGAAAAGGTTGAGGATCCATATTTGAGCACCTCCAAATACTAGTTATTCTACTATGACACAAGCTATAAGCCATATCCCCAATTCTTAGTCACTACAGAAGATTTATATCCCCTGGAATATGGATAATGGGACGAATGGAGGAATTATATGCCCATTTATAGGACTTTTCACTTCATTCATGATAATAAGATCATTTTTACCGGGTATGGTGGTATAACTTTTCCCGAAATCATTTCATACATGGAGTATCCTAATATAGTTCATGCCTACATATGGGACATCAAAAATTCCATTCATTCTATTCATGGTCAATATATATTTTTGGATTGGATAATTGAAATTCTAGGTCTATATGAAAGTGAGAGAAAGGACATTGGTAGTAGTTCATAGGGACCTGATGAGGTTGATTTTACAGCTTTTCTTGAACTCGGTGAGATAATTTATTCCTCACAATTGGGGACTTAGAAGAACCCTATTTCATGTAGAGTAACACCAGAGATACCTAAAAAAAGGTGAAGTGTCTTGATCCCACCTTTCATACATGGTTGAACTCCTCTACACTATCAATCCCTATCATGGAAGCATCTACTTAATCTTTTAAAGAATGTTATTGTTGGAGAAAAGGTGCTTCTGATAAAGATATTCAGGGAGTCGTTCAGGTAGGAGAGATTGGCATGCCTAGATATAGTCTAATCTCCACAATACAACACATTTTTTTCCAAGAAAATTTTAATAAGTTAGTTCCAATCTTGAGGATATGAATACCTCCATCTATTAATTCAAAGGCATAAGTCACTACTCTAACTGAGTGTAAGAGATGGTGGTAGCAATATTAACATTGATCAATTTCGATGAAGAGGTGATATAATCTCTAATATAGACCCTCCTTCTACTCCCACTTTAATATTTCTACCATTCTTATTTTATCCCATTGAACTCATTTTTTATGAATTGAGGGGTGATCTATTGCCCATTCCCTCACCAAAATATATGGTGGAAGGGACTACTATTGGAGTGGCTACTCTTGAGGGTGAGAGTGTTGTCAAACAAGGCTCTCTCATTAAAGATGAATATATAGATGATATGATTACCAGTGATGTAGAATTATTTCCACCCCCTCCTCCACCTGCTTTGTTACCTATGGAATTACCTCTATGGGAATTCATGAAGTGTAGGAAAGAGGGTAAGCTTCCAATTCATATCTGATCACGGAACACAAGTAATAATTGAACCCTTATTGCTCAATTTTTGTTCCATAAGTCCAATTTTATAAATGAATCAACTGGTGCAAGGGTTTCCACAAGTTCTAAAAATTAGGAGTCATCAACCGTCTAAGAGCCTATGAATACTTTTTCAGTAGAGTAGGATATGGTGAAAACAATTGTTCTAAGACAGCTTGAGCTAAATGAATATTTAAGACCAACATATAATTTTTCTAGAACTAGAGTTGAGGAAGATGAAACTCTATCTTTAGGGATGAATGACCTCTATCTAGATATTATATCAGTGGGGAGGCATTAAAATAGGTACTAGGTGATTTGAGCTTAAATGTTGATATTGGCTCTCTCATGATCATTCCTATAAGATTGGTATCTATGAGTGACCATATGAAGGCTACAGATCTGTATGATCATGCTCCCACTACACATGCCTTTACAGGAGAACTTTTTTATGAGGCTCATATAAAAATTGAAGGGGTAGTGATTGAAATTCCAATCAGTGGGGTGGTGATGATCAAGGAAGGTGATTCCTTAACAAATGAATGAGACCATTTTAACTTCTTGACCATATCATGTTTCTACTTACTGGGTATTTATTGTTGGATATCTGTTTTAGGATCATTGGTACAAGTATCTAATGTCCCTTATCTATCAGATCTCCAATTAGCTGAGGTGGCCTAGGATTTAATTATTGTAAAAACTTCTCATGAATTTTTTTTTGATGAAAAACCTTCATTTGTCGATAATGTCCCATATTACGTTCTTCCATATAATATCAATCATTAATTAGACCAAGAAGGCCTTGAAAATTTCCACATTTCCTAGAAGACAATGTAGAGGAATATATAGAAACTAATTTCTTAGACTCATTTATCAGATCTTCCATCAAAGATACCCAAGATTTGCCGCATGTTTTATGATCTTGGATACATGGGGTTTGGACTACCATGCAATTCATATCAAAGGGAAAGAAACAGTTTTCATATGATATAAGGTGATCATTCTATAGTCTTAACTCACCACTACAGAGTCTATGATGTATTTTACTTCCATGAGAAATATTCCTCTTAGTGATGATTCAGAGTAGGACGAGATAACTACTTATCACCAATGCTGCATTGTGGAATAAATTAATTTGGAGGAACAAATTCATAAAGAATTTTAATGTTATGAGGTAATGGATAATGAGGACCAATGGCTGGTACATGAGGTAAATATGGATTGGAAGGATTGAATGGAGAGGGTAGAGGAACTGCAAGCAAATGCGGAAGATGAGGACAAAATATTTTCAGATTTTTCTTGAGTAGTAGAGGTCTCCAACCATGTAATGATTCATCTATTTGAAGCTATTGAGTGAATATTGTACGAATAATTGTTTAATACTATAGGGAGCCTATAAGTTTTGGATGTCCCTCCATCACCTTGATATATGAAAGTCGGTTCATTCCATATTTCCCTTTAAACTTTAATATTAATACTAAATTTATATTATTTTAATCTCAGGATGTCCATGTATTAGTGTATTTAACTTTCAATAATGATAATATGAAAATGATATGAAATATGGATGTCTAGGGTCTTGTAGGACCAATCAATGCAGATGTTTTAGGTCAAATATATTTTACTGGTTATTGTAAGAATAATTATTGCAAACTTGGTATTCGATAAATATAAGAATATCTACATATATTTGACTAATGTGTATAGAGATGAGCATTTTTTACTCTTAGAATGTGACCACAAACTGAGGAGATGTTTCAGGACCTTCTTTATAGATCAAACTCATACAAATGATATGGTGTATTAATATTATGAGGCATAAATTTTTTATGTTCAAAATACTTCTACACAGATCAAGATCTCTTATAGTAAAGAAAGATTCTACAATAAATCTTCAATGGGGTAAATTTTCCTGCTAATTAAATGACTATTCATGTCTTGTAAGTTCACATGAGTCATGATCGACATGGGAAACAAGTGGAAACTTGGGAAATAATATGGAGCTACATGAGAGTGAATGAAAAGGACATGTGGTGGAATTCTTTCCTCAATCGAGTTTCATAGAGGGACATTATTGATGTTAATAAAAATTCATGGTCATGCCTAACAGCCATGACAAATGAATCATTAAGAAAGGATATGGTCTCTATATGGATCAAAATTTTATATAGGGGGAGATTAGTTTCGTACATAATTCCAGAATGGGATTAGAATAATCTAAATCTCTAAAGCTATTACCAGGTACATTTTCATGGATCTAGATCTCATTCTGCTAATAGATCACATAAGATTGACCATGTGTCATGTATTTTAATGTCAGGCTAAAAAGATACCACTTTTCTACATTTTAAGGTCACGTGACAAGGACCTGACATATAGTTTAATGTATTATATCTTGGAAAATTTTCATATAGTGTAATATCAATATGATAAGGACAAGATCTACATAGTTTAATGTCATGTTTCAAGGATGTAAGATCATTGTCTCTTAAGGTCGCACGCCCTTGACCAAAATATTAGTGATTTTCCATTCCGTAGTGATCTTCCATAGATTGTTATATCATCCTTAAAGCCTAATTATGGGAATATGTAAAATTTAATATAGGGATTTACAACTCTAAAAAGTGATGCAGAACTATTATACCAGGAATAATCAGGGACAATGTTCAAAAATAGGTTTTAAGCATAATGTTTTCTGGGTGTATGATGATAGAAGAGGTCTCTATTGAGAAATAATATGACTTTGGATAATAGGCCTTGTAAGGGTAGCTAATGCATATCCAAAATGGGGCATTTTATGCATAGTCAAAAAAAAGTTTTCCTTAGGAAACTGGCAATCTATACTGATGGATAGGGGAAGCATATAGAGATTCAAATTTTCTATGACATGGTGTTTGATTTGTGTAATGAATGTTCCTGAGTATGGAAGGAATGTTTCATGTCCATACCACTCCATAATGTGGGAAATATTCCTATGCAAGTCTGACCCATACATAGGGATATTATTTTTTTATATCATGAATAGACTTGAGGCATATGGTCTGAGAGTTTCAACATATATCGTCAAAGAGAGAATCAAGACATATGTATTTCAAAAAAATAGAAAAGATTGACCATGGAACATTTTTGAAAATAAGTTTGTTGCAAAAATACTCCCTGAACTTGATCAAATTTTCATGTGGGGAGGAGACATTGTTGTTTGAATACATGCACATATGTAGGGTAAGAATTCGTATTATACCGTCCTTTGAAAATATGGACCATACATAAAAAATGGGGGTATTTTTATATTGAGGATGGACTAAGATGTTTGATATAGGAATTATTATGTATCTCATATGGGTATGAGACATCAACCATGTTATTTAATATCATGCATTGTGGATGTTTTTTGTGAATTTTATGGTCATTTATACAAGACCATGTTAACCCTGATGTGAACTGATACACCTTGATCATATAGGAAAACCCTTTATGAAAATTCCAAATCCCATGTGAGATATTTTTGGTGTGAGAAACAAGGACTAAAAAATCTTTCATTCATAACCTTGAGGAGACTAAAATAAATGATAGTTTATTTGTATCATATGGTGGTTGGGAAAAGATATATGTTCTAAGTGTCACTATATATCTCATTAAAGTTAGAGTCAATTTGTATTTAGTTTTTAGTAATTGGGAAGTTTATTATCATAAAAAGAGGAAAACAACCACAAAGTTTAATGCCATATGGTAAGGAAAATGGTGAATCAACAGGAAAGAAAAGAAATGTTGTAAATGGACCCTAGATTAGATATTTGGGCATTGTTACTTACCCTGTAATCATATGAGTCAATCCCCATGTTGTTCTTGAAAAAAATAACTTTGTAGTTTAGTGTTATGAGACAAGGAAAAAGGTTACTTAATATCATGGAAATATTGAGTGATATAGGTAATGGATGGTCAATAATGTTTCATCATACTTCATAAATGAGGAAGGAAACTATAAACTAAAATATTTGGAGTTCTCGAATCAGGATAGGTGATATAGGACAAGTACATAAGGAGCAACCATGGTCCATGTTCAATAAACAGTTGTTGGCATTAATTTTTTGGGTTGTATAGAGATATAATAGGTTTATCATAAGGATGAGTATGACTTTGATTGATAGAAATTTTAAGGGTGTCTTATAAAAATCCAAACTAGGGAATGTTATGCATAGTAAAACCAAACATGTCCTCAGAAAACTGACATTCAATGTCGATGTCTGAATAAAGGTTATAGAGATCTATGTTTTCCCATGATAAGGAGTATTATGTATAGAGGGAATGTGTTTGAGTATAATAGAATAATTTTATCTGATATAGGACATGGGGTGTGGAGTTTACCTCATATATTGGAATCATATGTAGGGAAGATGATATTTCTTTCATTGATGGGATCCTAAATAAGGGAACCGAATTAGGATCTCCAGTGTAGATATTTGTTTCTATATAACATATGGGGGTATTTTCTTATTTGATGGATGGTCCTAGAGAATAGAATATGAGTTTCACTATGTATCTCACTGAGGTTAGAATCATGCCACATATAGTTCTTGAATTAAGGGGTGGTAAGAAACCAACACCCATCATTGTGATCTTCTCAATCACGGATAAAAATATTTTGTAGTTTTATTTCATGAAAAAAGGATTTCAAAAATGCTATTTTACATCTCATGGAAAGGAAATTGTCATATATTTTAACATATTGTTACTAGGACGTTATGTGTCACTCCTTTTAGAGTTTTACAACAATGACCAATGGTTGTGAAAACATGGTTTTGTGGACCAGAAAGAAAAATACCTGACTTTAAGAGATACCTCAAAGGAAAATTTATAGTGAAAAACATCTTATAAATGGGTTAAATTTATGGATGAGTCAATGATAGAAGGTATAAAAATAACTATGTATCCTTGTTAGATAGTAATCAATCCACATGTTGTTTTATGATGCGGCATGGGGAGAGACCAACACCGAGATTGGGGATCTCTTAGGTGAGGACCAAAGTGTTATGTAGTTGTATATCATACAAAAGGGATGTAAACCATGTAGTTTAACATCATACAACAAGGATGTTTATTAGGGATTATATAGAAAGAGGAGTCCCATAGGATCATTTTGTAGTGATAGCACCATATGTAGGATATGGCTTTGTGGTGAATCTATGGCTGAGCATAAAGACCAAATTTCAAAGAGTCACTACGTATACCATTAGTATGGGAATCAAGCCACACATAGTTTTGGAATAAAGGTGTGCTAGGAGACTATTACTGAAGATTGTGACCCCCAAGCACTGACCAATATATTATGAAGTTTTACATCTTTCAATAAGGATGTTAACTATGTGATTTTATGTCATGCGATAATGAAATTTTCATGTAGTTTAATGTCTTTTGATTAGGATGTTATCCATATAGTGCTTTCATTATGCGTCCATGAATATATGTTTGGGGATTATACCTACATAGGAGGGCCATGGGTTATGTATTTTAAACTTATACAACTTGGACAATGGTGTCTTGTAGTATTAAGTTATATCACTAAGACTACTAGTTTTTTATTCACATGAATTATTTATTAATAAATACTATATTGGTAGGAGGGGTAGTTTATTATCCATCCATTGTGATCAATGATTAAGATCTATTAGAGTGGGAATTATTATGGTATAAGGTCTCTCCCACTTTGGTTCAAGATTTGGAGATTTATTCCCTGATATCATTAGGGTTCTGAGGATTAGTACCAACTCTCCTTGAAGGAATGATGGGATGAAATATTTATATTTTAAGGATCATGATATGCAGTTATATTATACTTCAAAATGATGTAGGGCATACAAACTTTTCTCATAGAGTATGTCAATTCATCAAACTACTTTTATAAATGTTCATTGTGTGACAAATGTTCATAGATAGCTATTTTAACTGAGGGTAATTGAACTTTTATGGGCTTCAATTCTTATATTACATAAACTAGTGAATATGGGGTGGCCTGAGTAGTAGTGTGGGTTGTAGTTAAGTAAGCCTACAAGGCATTATAAGTCTTATTATTTCCCTAAAAATATGGGTTCTAGTTTGGAATACCTATTTCCAAATGGTTTCCAACTAGTTTGTTTGTGGAACCCGAAACACCCAATGATTCTGTATCAATGGGGACCTGCTTTCTATAGGAAGGTGCACTTTAGGATGATTTTCCAAGACCTGGACTTCTGGGTCTATTAAAAAATAATTATGGATATTTTTATTATAAAAGAAACTAAAAATATACTTTCAATTATATATATAAGGATAATTTTCGGTTTAATATTTGGAGGAAAAAGCCTACTATTATAGGTTATAAAATTTTAAGCAATAATTAAATAAAAATTTATTTTTTTGTTCGTGGAAGATATTAACTAAAATAAACTCTTTTGAAACTTATAAATGATACCGAAAGAAATTTTAAATACATAGGGAGAGTATAATTTCCCAGTAAATATCTTTTTTATTAAATTGAAATACTATTTTGAGAATACTTTTTGAAAACTAATTTGAAAATGTTTTTATTTATATCAAAATTAATATTTGATATATAATTTTAAGAAAAGATATTTTATAGGGTTTTCAAAATATATATTTTGAAAAAAACTTTATAAGTCCTTTGAAAACACATATATATTTCAAAATATTTTCCAAAATACAATAATTATTGAAAATAATTATTATTGGAAAACATTATTTTAAAAATAAATTGAAAATATAAGAGCATTTGAAAATTATTTTATCTTTGAAAAAATTATTTTGCGAACATATTCCCTTTGAGAAATTCATGAATTTCTCATTTGAGTTTAAAAAACCAATATTTTTGAAAATAATATTTTTTATTTAAAGAAAACGATACTAAAAAACCCTTATTAAATCCATGTAGAAACTTTAGATTTAAATTTTTAGAAAAAGTCTACTTGAGGGCATGGGTTCACTCCTTATTCCTCATGATCACTTTTGATACCAAAGTGAATGATTTTCATACAAACATTTTTTTAAGTGTTAATTTTTTCATCTTATTCACATGAAAACCTCATTTTGAAAACTATATAAATAATTTCCAATATAAAATTATTATGTGTCAAATGTACTCATGGTAAATCATTTTATAATAAAACACCAATTTTCTTAATTTCACAAAAAATGGAGATATCCATAATTTATAATGAAATTTTCATCAATATTTCTTATAAAGGAATAACTTATTTTATTCACATTTATATATATATATATATATGTGTGTGTGTGTGTGTGTGTGTCTATATATATATATGAAATTTTGTGAATATATATAATTTATGTCCTTAATAATGATCATTAATGACATTTATATCTTTTAAATAAATAATACATGCATAAATAGATAGTAAAGGATTTAGATTCATTAGAAAATTATGATAACTATCATTATTATTTATCATATAAAATAATAATTTGAATATATAGATTATTACATTCTTAAATAACCACTAACACTATGTATTGAAAATAATTATTTCATTTACAAAACATTTCATGTGAAAATTGTAATTTTAGAATTATAACACCCTTACACAAACAAGGGGTTTTAAAAAATTTAACATAAAATATATGATTTTGAAAAAGATTATCACTTTGAAATCATAATTTAAATAAATTTATATCCTGAAAATTATTGATTCTAATTAAGGAAATTTACCCTTATTAAGAACGTGTTTCAAAATAAATCACCACTTAATATTTGAAACAATAGTTATATAAAATATTTTTTTTAAAAAAATTTAGAGATCTCATAACATAATTAGAATATAAATAAACTTATTATTTTTAAAATAATATATATATATACCCCCTTATATAGGTGGTGTATTTTGAAAATAATAATGTTATTTTGAACATAAAATAAAACATACATATAATGGTTTTGAAAAATTCGTTTCTCCGTGAAAAATAATAATTAATATTATAATTTTGAAAATAGTATTTATATCTCTTACATAAATAGATTTTAAAAAATAGACAATCTTATAATTTTGAAATTGATATATATCCCCCCATTGAATTAGAAAAATAAATAAACTTATAATTTTGAAAATAATATATATATATCCCCTCACCTTAATAAAAACCAAAATAAAGCTTTTCAGTTTGGGGTAATCGAACCAGGTGGGAAGGAAAGGGAAAATATAGGGGCTAGGGTTCAGTTTTCTTTTAATGACTGATGAGGGGGTTCCCTCAACAAGTAGATATATATACACATATGTTTATATTGGATTTTTGGAGTGAGACTATAACAAAAGATATGTTTATTTTATGGTGACAAATATGGACCTTAAAATAGTATGTCTATAAACCTATAATCCTCAACCAAGGTATTTAGAACCATGATATGTTTTTAATATGATGAAACTGGGTTAAGAAAACCAAATTAATTTTTTGTTTTTTAAATAATAATAATTCTCCAAATCAACTTTTATTACTTTTTTCTAGGTTTAGTCTCTACTTTTGAAGATTTTTCAATAATAAATAATTGATATTGGTGGATGGGGTTTATTGTTTGATGAATCATATGTATGTAATGTCTCATTTTTTGAACCCAGATGAAATTACCTGGGAATTGGAATGTTAGCATTTACTGTGTGGGATGTTTTTCAAATCAAGCTTCAGACCTTTATTCTGGGAGTTGTAACTCTTCAATGTGATGTTTTTGGACTTGGGTGAAGGCTAGAGAAGTTTCTCGCCTGTCCCATGTTTTTTAGGGAGCTCTGGACCAGAAAAATAATGTTTTAAAGTGGTCTGTATAGGGCGAATAGTTTGTCAGAAACCATGAAACCCTTAGCTTAAAATCATGCGATGTTTTGCATGTGGACAAAGGTAGTGCACACAATTTCCCAAATTTTATGCCTATACCACATGGTTAGCTACAATTGGGCAGTACCAAAACACTATTACCTATTTGGTTGGCTCATGGTTTTCAGACCATGCAGCTAGCCCATGTGGGGTTCTTTAGGTTCCCAGTGAAGGGCACACGGTTGTTGCACATTTTTCCAAACCGTGTGACCTAAACCATGTGTAATGTAGCTATTTAAAATTAATTAAAATAATTTTAATTAAAATTAAAATAAATTAAAATCATAACCTAAATATACCACTCCCCTCCCATCACTCTCGCAACACCCCCTCCTAGGAGCCCTAGGTGTAGGACACACCCCTCCATCATGCCCTCCTCTTAATTTGTCAATCCATCCCAATTTATTGAGGTTTCACACTCGAATCATCGAGGTAAGGCTTACGACTCCTTATCCTCTTTTTTTTTCAGCTGATTTTGAGTCCTCCCATTTCCCCAATCATTCATCAAAACCCTAGGGTTAGGGTAAACCATAGTTTTGGGTTTTTTCTAGTTCTAGTGTGTGAGAATGGATTCTCAAGACCACTTTATGTGTGTTCCAACATACACCACCGAAGGAGAAGCAGTTTAGTTCGATTTGGTTTTCTTCCAAAATCTAATGTAAGGATTTTCATCCGATCATTAGTTTCTTGTATTTTATTTAGGGTTATTAAGTGGTTTTGTGTCCCTAGATTTATTTTTAGTGCGTTGGTCATCCTTGAGGAGAGTTCGAGTCGCCAGAGACAAAGGTGACTTACCACCTATGCATGGGTAAGAAAATGTTTATGTAAGTTCCTATTTTATATTGATATTCTCTAATGAAAGTGAATATATATATGGGGCTATGTGTGATTATGTATAATATGAAAATGCATACATGTGTGGGTGTTGATGGGCATATTCATACATGAGCATGTTCGTAAGTTTCCCCTTTCACATATTCAGGGCCATGCAAATATGTGCATGGACGATTGATTTCTTTATGTATATGTGAAGGTGAATATACTCAGAGTTAGGAGGTAACAACTTTGGGTGGTTATTGTTAAAAACATAAAGATCCGATGTGTTTGGATATGACTTCTTTCATGGTTGGATCCCTTTCCTTTCCATTTAAATTTAAGAATGCATTAGTTTACTACTTAATGATTCTTTGAGAAATTAAATTGTGATTCTACAATTAAATTATTAGTTATGATAAATTAGTTTTTTGATAAAATATTCACGTTTTTATAATAAAACCATTCCAACAGAGGTGCACTATCTTCTAAGCTAAAAAGTAGTGATTAGACATTTGTGCTAGCTTGGATTGTTGTGTTACTGTTTATTTATGCGATGAGGGTATACTTGATATAGGGAAACTTTAGGATATGGCCTCTAATGAAATTAGAAAAAGATTTTCCTTTTTTAAAATATTTAAATAACAAAGGTACCATCTAACTGCTTGTCCCATCTCATAAATTGAATGAATTGGCATGCTTTATAAAAATTGAATGCCCATTTATGAATTTTCCCTATTTTCCCATGGTACCTTCTTAGTACCACTTGATCCATGATAAGTGAATTTCCTTGAGTTGTTTAATTAAATGGAATGCCATTAAATTAAATGGTTTTAAAAGGAATTAAATGTGAAGGGTGGAATGACCAAGTTGTTTACTTAATGCTATGTATTGACAATATTTTTAGACTGTTTCATTTAAATGTCATTAGTGACATGGGATTGAGGCATGACGATTCCATGTGCCCTTATTTACATTCCAATACTTATGTAAGTTTCTAATGTATATGAACTATCTTAGTGGATTGATTTATGTTCAAAACACTGGTAATATTTTTATCTTGATATATTAAAATTTTAATAATGAAATGTAATTTTTAAATGCTTGGTTTTGTGCTAAATTCCTTAAGCCATGTTGATGGTTTGATTTTTATCCTTTGGACAGCTTGGTAGCATGGGAGTTTTCCATGAACTTGTTGGGGTGAGATATTTAATTGATGGATTGAAATAATTAATTATTTCTTTGTGATAAGTACCTTGCTTGTGATGTGATTGGATACTTGGTTTACTCGACATCTGCCCGGAGAGAACATGTGTTTGTAGTAAGGAATCATGGATGGAATCACGTGCTCTATGGGTTATGACTCAATGCACTAGGGGTGATTATTTGGATTTCCAGGCGAGGACTTCCCAGGTAGGTTATTATACTCTTTTGTGATACCCGTTCCCTATGGGAGAAACCATGGATGGACCCATTGTAAATATGGATATGCCATGACTTAGGTGATACTTAGTCTTCTATATGAGATACCTGGGATGAGCATAGAGTTACCATGATTCGAGTGATACTTGGGACACCTTATGGGTCACCTTGGATGGGCTCGGTGGTATTGAAACCTTGGAGGGGCATAATAATCCACCATTGGATTTGACGGATTGATTAAATTGAATTGATTAATTGCATTGGTTAATTTCTTGTTCTATACCTTTTTCTTCTATTTATATTAGATCATGAACCTGTGGATTTTCTCTACTACATATTAGCATACTTATGTGATTAAATGGGAATCAAACACCAAGACTAAGAACAAGATTGTGGGTGCACCTTCTTGAGTCTCCTTGTTTACTTTTGGAACTAGTACACCTATTATGCTTACACATGTAACCTATTTAGACTTCCGTCTTAGGCCTAAATAAGTGATAAGGCATGAGTGTCCATTTGGGAACCTGGACCAAGTTGTTAGTATTTAAATCGGTTATTTTTCTACAATTATACTAAATGGAACACTTTTATTTGTTTATTTAATGCTCTAAATGGATTAGGCTATACACCATGGGTGCCAACCTACTGAGATTTATATCTCACACCCTGCTCAGGAACATATTGGAACCTATGTAGATCTTCTTTTTTATAGGTATTTGGAGTAATTACTTGTATTGTTCTATATAAATGGGATCTAGAGAGCATTGGGCTAGGCTCATACTCAGTATGCTTGTGGTGTTGACTGCGGGGATTTTCTTTTTTTATATAATAATTTATAGCTTTTACCTTGTAGTAACAGCTGACATTTCATGGTTAGTTATATGGAATTAGTGTTGGAAATTTTAATTTTATTCATTTATATTATTCTTATGCTCTTATTTTTCTTCCATTTATTATACTTCTTCTGCTGTTTATTTCTATTTACTGTATGATAAGCCGTTGTGTTACTCTGTCATGAGGTTAGAGTATACCCACTATCACCTATATAAACCCTCACTACTAGTAGATATCCTCTAGAATATGGGGAGATGTGCCTAAGGCCATGTGACCCACTGGTCCGACCACCGTCTTATTGGTGATCCGGGTCAGGATGTAACAAAGTGGCATCAGAGGATATTTTTTCCTTTTTATTACTATTTGGGTCCGGTAAATAGGAAACTTGGAATGCGTCAACACTCAGAAAATTTTCATGATTTGGATTGATCTCCCAATGTCTAAGAAATGACGAAGTGGCTAAGGATAGGTTTGTTGTTCAAGCTATTTTATATTTCAGTTAATATGATTTCAACTTGAGTGATTTGTGTACTTTCCATTGATTATTGATTTTTGAGGTTTATGGTAATTTTTCTCTTGGCCTGATATGGTAAGGAAGTATAATTACATGCATCATAATAGACACATAGAAAATCCACATGCCATGCATATTCTATTCCATGCAGTTCACATTATTAGGTTGTTTGAAATTGTTGATGTGCCTTGTGTTCCATTTTCCTGCCTATGTTATGCCATGCTTACTGGTTATGACTTATGATTCTTTTGGAATTTATTAGTGGTTACCATGTTTAGGTAAATTATTATCATGCTTTATTAAAATTTTCATTCTTCTTTTCCTGGTTAGAATGTGATTAAATTTTATGGTTGCGATTAAATGGGAGTTAACTTCCAATTAATATGATTTATATGAGCCTTATTAGTGGAAAAGTGATGAACCATATAATCAAACAACTATTAATGCGTTAAATACACTTAAATATCATTATATACATTTTTAAAACACTAAAATATTTTTTTTCCTAAATAAATTTTGTTGTAGTTAGCTGGGAGTCACTTTAAACTTGTAGGGTGTATGTGTGCTTTATAAGTTGAGGTGGTAACCTATAAAACTAAATCACCTGTTGCAAGACTTTATACATAGAAGATGTTTTACAAAATAATCAGTGTTATTAAATCTAGACATAACCTGTTTGGTTACCTTTATAAGGGTTATACCTTCTTTCAATTGGGATTAATTACCCATACGACTAATGGCTAAATGAAAAACTGGAGCAAAGTAGGTCTGTTGGGGCTTAGAGTTAATAAAATGAAACCTATAAAGGTGTTTAAAATAATATATGTTTAAAATGTTTGGGTTTATTTTTTATTGAACCCAAAGTGGACCAACATGACCCTCGTAGGTCATATTTTCTTTTAAATTCCTAATGCCAAACCCCATGTGGGAAAGTATGCTATATGCGGGTTGTTAATTGAAGTGTACACTTTTTTGTGGATTCTTTCCTAACAATATCCCCTTAATTAATGAAAAAAATATTAATATACTTGATATTATCTTATGTAAAAATTTCTAATTAAAAAAATGGTGTTTAAAATGGGAGTTAATTGAAAAAAATCCTAATTATAACATTACACCACTAAATAATAGTGGTTGAAAAGGTAGTTTAAAATAACTTTCCTTCTTGCCTTGTAGCTTTTCCAAACTGGGTAGATGATGATTTTCTTTGTGGATCATAATGGATTTCATTACATATAAACCTTGAAACATTTAATGAACTAAATTATTTTTAGTTAAATGTTTTTAATATGAAACCTTAATTGGTTTCTTATCCTTAAACCCCGTGTAAGGTTAATTTGAGTGGTTTCTTGATCTCTGCCTTAAAATGAGTGCATGAGTGTCACCCATAGGGATTTTCCCTATTTCTTGGTCACATGTTTTCTTGAATTTTTAGCTCAGTGACTTTATCAAGAATGATACCTTAGTGTGGTCAATTATTTCTATTTTTCTTTGGGGCTAGCCATCACCGGTAGTGCCCTAAGACACCTTAAATCTCTTTTTGATTTCTTATGTGCAATACCTCTTTTGTGGTAGTTTTCAGGTGAAGTTTTCCCAAGTAGGACTCTTAGTTTCTAAAGGAAACATTTGTTCTGATGGGTAGTCATGGTATCCTGACCCCTTTTATATGCTTGAGAATTTGGTAATGCTCATTTTTAGTAGGCTAGACATTCCTCAAGCATGATCAACCACTTTGTAGGTCATTGAGTATTTCTTTTCCTTAGTGATGTAGGACATGGTACGTCATCTTCTGGGTTAATAATATAGATACCATAGTACTTCCACATAATATTTCATGGATTTCAGAAAAATTTAACATCAAATTATAAGCTAATGATCAAAAAGTCTAGTGTCTTAAATGACAAGGTAAATAAAACTGAAAACATGGGACTGAAGAAAACATTTCTTTATTTATAATCCATTATGAGATTCTAGCTTCCTTTGAGCCCTTACATCAACATAGGGAAATTTTGGGATAACATGAAAAAAGGTATGAGATAAAATCATGGTAAGTGAATAAAAATAATAATAAATCTTAACACATCGGTTTAAAGGCACAACATAATGATAAAAAAATAATAGAACACAATTGAACACAAGGGATCATAACATGAGATCATATAATCATTGATTCATAGTAATGTGGAAGAAAACTAAAACATGAATTTATCATGAGTTAAGGATCTTTGAACATAGAGGAGAATGAGTCATGGATCATTGCACATATAGGAGCATGAGTCAAGGCTCATTGCACATAGGGGAGCATTAGTCAAGGATAACCACCAAGACCGTTGCACATAACCTCTCAGGAGACTAGAAATTACCCAATGAATTAGAGAACTATATGTTAACAACCATCATAAAATGTCCATGAATATGTGAGAAACATAAAGTAATCATACATAATAAATCAAACAAAAACATAAGAGTGACCCATGGAGATACATTTGTATCATAATCATGTAATAGAGAATAATAAATGGGAATATCATAAAAGTGTCCATGAAAGAATGGAATTAAATAACACATGGACATTAATAAAATAAAAGTAGGCATATTTCTTGATAAATTATTTCAAATTGAATTGATAATGTGTAAAAATAGTATTTTATAAACTTAAGAATTTAAACATTTTCGTGCAGTTTAAGGAAGATATTAAAGTTCATTTAAAGCAGAAAAGGGACTAATATTTTATATAAAACCATATGTGAAACAAGAAAATTTCATAAGAAAATTATTAATTTTATAAAACTAATTTTTGTTTAAAAAATATTATGGATCACACTTGCAAATGGGTAAGAATTTGGAGAGTTCCCTTGAATCGGGCTTGATTATCGGGAAGAATTGGGTAGGGAAACTCTTGAAAACATCTATATCCCCAAAAATAAGGATGAATGGATCATGATAGATGATTTTGGAATATATAAACATAATTTAGAATATTTAAATAAAAATAAAATATAATTTTATTTGGGTATAAAGAGTGGAAGAGTAACCCGAAGGAAAAATGGAGATTCAGATAGAATCCCTTACCCTATGTCCGAAACAATTTTGAACTTGATCTTAATGTATAGAATAATAAAATTAGATTCATTAATTAATAATTCTAGAACCATTTTTATATTTATTTTATTTATTATAACATTATTAAGTACATCTATGGCCTTTTTGATGAGTTAGGAGATTCAATTTCATCATTTGGGAGTATTGATTTCCTTGGTTTGCTGATCGGTTTACTTGAATAAGTGTATGGAAAATCATGAAGAATGAGGATAACTGACCAGAAATGAACTTATATTTTATTAATAAATTTATATAATATTAAAATACCATTTTTCCCAAAGTGAGGATGATTTATTAGATAAATAATTAATAATAATCGTTCAGATTAATTTAGCATTTTTTGGATCAGAACGAACTCATTTTGTTTTATAAATTAACATCATGTGTAAAAAATGATTCTAGAGAATTAAATAAGGTATAATACCTATATTATAATCTGGTTAAACCATAAAATGGTTTTATTACAAGTCTTGAATACGAAATTGAAATGTGAAAGTACGTGATCCATGAAGGTGGTAAAGTAGCACCTCATAAATGACATTTTTGTTCTTAATGTAAAAGAAAGAGGAGAAGATATTTTATGAAGAATTATTCCCTAAACATGATAAAATTAAATTATATGTATGATACTATAGTTTTCATTCTATTTGGACAAGGGTAGGCTAGGAGAGAAAAAGCAAAGAAAGAAACTTGAAAAGAAATTGAAAGAAAGCACAAGAGGGTTTTACCTCTTGATTCCTTCTTATTGAGAACCTTCTTAGGGGATGGGTTTTTGTATTTTTAAGAAATAAATATATTGTACATGGGGGATTTGTTTTGGAAGAGTATTGGGAAGAATGTTTACAAGTATAAAGGCTTTATAGGTGTGAGTTGAAGAGGTGGCAAGGCGTGGTATTTATAGTGGAGGAGAGGGATGTTTTCTCATTATTTTACTTAATATTTTCTTACTCAAGAAAAGAAATAATGTTTATTATTGAGACTAAATATAGTAATTATATCATGTTATTTTGAATTAATTATTCTTACATCATCCATGACTCTATTAATAGTGTATTTAAGTTATAATGTATATATACCATAAATTACTGAATTTTACTATTCACAAAATTCAAGTATTTCAGAAAGATACCAAAAATTCACCCGAAACATTTTTAGAAGTTTAGAATTAAAAAATGAACTCTATTTTATTAATATAATTTTCTAAAAATGAGAAATATAATTTTTAATTAAAATCATCATCTACTTTGAAAATACAATTTTTAAAATTAAAACTGCTTTTCTAGCACATTGAAAAATTAATTAAGGTCTCATAAAATTATTTTATAATATTAAGACTACAAAATATCAATTTTTGAATAAATTTTATAAAAATAAATTTTCTATTAAATTATTAAATTAATAAAATTTTTTATTAAATATTTAAAACCTTTAAAAATACCAACACTTAATTAATAATTTGAAAAATACATATTTAATTATACTATGACATAATTATATCATATTTTCACTTATATGATAGATAAATTTTTTTATACCTTAATTGGTGAGTTTACTATTCAATTGGATGATTTACTATTCATAAGGGTCACATTACTATTCCAAAGGTCAAGTTAATATTTCATCGTTATAGGTTCCCTAACTTTGTAAACACTTCATATTTTATTTATTCATCACTTATAAAGCTTGTAATTTGTTCTATTATGTGTTTATACCATATGAAATAATTATAAGAAGGGAAATTTTCCTTGATGAAACTTGGGGTCATTACATTCGTCCCCCTTATGAAATTTCATCCTCAATATTTCATTTTACATACTATGGTGAAAATAAGTGTAGGTAATTTTCCTTTATTGCTTTCTCTAGTTCCAATGTTGCCTCTTCATATTTATGGTTATGACAAGTTTCTTTGATCAGGTGAGTGGTCCTGTTGCATATAACTTTATATCTATGATCCAAGATCTTCACTAGATGATCCTTATAATAAAGATCATTCTCTATCTATACCACCTTTAAAGTCAGTACATGTGAAGGATCTCATATGAACTTTCTTAAGAGGGATATGTGGAATAGATTGTGTAATTGAGATATGGTTAGTGGAAGTTCTAGTCTATAGGACACTACTCTGACATGATCAAGGGTCTCAAAGGAGATGATGTACCTGAGACTTAGCTTCCATTTCTTCCCAAATCTCATGATCATCTTCCATAGAGATATACGGAGGAATACCATGTATCTAACCTTAAACTCCAGTTCTAGTTGATGATTTTTCGCATAGCTATTTTGTTGACTTTGGGATTCCTTGATGTATTGTTGAATGTTTTTCACCTTCTTCACTATTTATTAAACCATTTTAGGTTCTAGTAGCTTATGTTCACTAACTTCATCCCAATATTCTGGTGTTTTGAAAAATTTCACATAAAGGGAATTATATGGATCCATTTGGATGATCATGTGGAAACTATTATTGTAAGAGAATTTGACCAATGGAATATGCTTTTACCATCATCCTTTGAAGTCCATAGAATATTATCTCGACATGTCTACCAATGTTTGAATAGTTCTCTCATATTGGCCATCAATTTAAGGATGATAGATCATACTGAAGTTCTAGTAAGTGATTAGATCATGTTGGAGACTTTTTTAAAACATGAAGGTGAATCTAGGGTCTTATTCAATTATAATAAATAGTCATACTCAATTCAACCTTACCACTTCTTTGATGTATATCCGTGAAAGTTTATCTAGTGACAAGTCCTATCAAATTGAGATAAAGTGAGATGTATTTGTAAGATGATCCATAATAACTCATACAAATTTGTTTCCTATGGATGTCTTTGGAAGTCCAATGAAAAATTCCATGGTGACGTTTTCCCAATTCCATGTTGGTATGGGTAATGGTTGTATCATCCCTTTATAATTTTTTCTTTTAGCATTCACTTACTAACATACTATGAACTTTGATGTATATTTAGAAATATCCTTTTTCATATTGTCCCACCAATATTTCTCCCATATATCTGGATTCATCTTTGTGCTCCCTAGGTGAATAGAGAAGTCTGAGCTATGTGTGTCATTTATAATTTCTACCTTTATATTCCTATTGGATGGTACACATAGTCATTACCCAAATCTTACGACTCCATCCTCATTTATCTTGAACTCAGAGGATTTCCCATTTTGGATAGCTTCCACCCTTTTATGAATTTCCATATCATTTCTTTGAGAATCCTTTATTTTCTCAATAAGGAATGGTTGAAAAATCAATTGAAAAAGGATTTATGATGTTCATACTATAATAATTCCCATGTACATCCTTTTTAAGTCTAATAAGATTAGATCCTTCTCAATTCTCATCGTTGATAAAGATTCTTGATCCTTTGTACTAAGAGCATCCTCCACCTTAATTTCCTTACCAAGATGGTAGTGGATTATTCAGTCATAATACTTGATGAGATTTAACCATCTTGGTTGGCGCATTTTAATCTCCTTCTATGTGAATATATATTTTAGACTCTTGTGATATGTATATATCTCACTCTTCTCCCCATAGTGATAATTCTACTAGACACTAATGGAAAATTGGACTATAGACATGGTAAAAAACCATGGATATAGGGGTTAAAACTATGGCTATAAGATATAGACATAGTCCCAGCTGGTTGTGGCATGTATTGGCGTGGCAATAGCTAAAAGCTATTGCAATAGTTTTATTGGGCTATAGCCATAGTTTAAAATTGTGGATATAGCCCTATTGCCACAATTTTTCAAACCATGGCTATAGCCCCCATAGATGTCCACTATGGAATTTGGGATATAGCCATGGTTTTCCACCATGGAGATAGGGCTATATCCATGATTTTCAACCGTGGCTATAGCCTAAGTAAATCGTGGGTGTAGCCCAAAAATAATGTGATCCCACCCTGATTCGATCTCTGTATGCACCATCTATATTTCCACTACACCACATACACCTTTTCGTATGTAAATATATATATATATATATATTATATATATTATTAAAAACCATGGATATAATATATAAATTATGGCTATAAACCTTCCCACAATTTTTCACGGGTTAATTTTTTCCCACGCAAGGGTGGGGGACCTATAACCACAGTTTTGAGGAACTATGGCTATATAAAACGAAAAAATACCTTATATTAATGGTTTTACATAAAACATGGCTATAAACGAAAAAAAATACTTTATAGCCACAGTTTTACCAAAATCGTGGCTAAAGACCTTAGAAAAAGACCCTATAGCCATGGTTTACCAAAACCATGGTGATGGACCTTGGAAAAAGACCCTATATCCACAATTTTACCCAAACTGTGGCTATAGACCTTGTAAAACGAACCTATAGACATAGTTTAACAAAAATGTAGCTATAACTCTTGAAAAAAAATCCTATTGTCACGGTTTCACTAAACCATGGATATTTCCTTCTATAGTATAACCTATAGCCATGGTTTTATGTAAAACTGTGTCTATATCCTTGGTATAAAAACCTACAACCACAGTTTGGAAAAAATATATCTATAAGTCCATGACTATAGCCTAGTTTTTTAAAAGTGATATTTTTAACACAAATATCATAGATTCCAACTCTATATCTTACTTCAGATATTTTTTCTCATGAATTCTCAATTTCCTTGAGGCATATGCTATCAATTTATCATTTTTCATCAGTACATATTCTAATCCTTTCTATGAATCATTTTTCATAACACAAAGAGTTTTCCACCTATCAGAAGTGTGAGTAATGGCATAGTGATAAAACTCATTTTGAGCTCCTTAAATCTTTCCTCACATAATTGAGTCTGGGAAAACTTCATCCTTTTTATGTTATATTTTTTATTGGGTTTGAAAATCATGATGAGTTCTTACAAAATCAACAGTAATACCTGGATAAAAAAACCTGTAGATCTCCATTATAGTAGTTTTTTGAGACACTCTTCGATTGAATTTATCTTGGAAGGGTCTATATATATTCCTTTGCTGGTGATATCATTCCCTAAGAATGATACATCCTCTCTTCATAATTCACATTTACTATACCTTTCATACAATCTATCCATTTTTAAAGTGTTCATCATAGTATTAAAATGATCCTTATATTCCTACTTTATCTAGGAGTATATTAAAATATCATTGACAAATAATACCACAAATTTTTCAAGGTTATATATAGAGACTCTATTCATTAAATCCATGAAAATTTTAGGAGAATTAGTGAGTCCAAAGGGAATCACTATGAAATCATAGTGTCCAAAACTCATTTGAAAGGTATTCTTGTGAATATCTTCCTTACTCACCTTTAATTGCTGATATCCCGATTGATGGTACACCTTAGACAAATAACTGGCCCCACATAGTTGATCAAACAAGTCATCTATCTGTGGAAGGGAATAATTGTTCTTTATCATGATTTTATTGAGCTCACGATAGTCGATGCAGAGGTGCGTTGATCCATCTTTATTCTTGAATAAGAAGACTAACTCACCCCATAGTGAACCACTATGGAATATAAAACCATTGTATAGATTCTTCTTTAGTTATTCTAGCTCAATGGAGGACATTTGATAAGGTGTTTTTGATATAGGCCAAGATCAAGGAACAAGTTCAATTAAGTACTCAATTTCTTAGTTAAGGGGAAGATTGGGAAATTATTCAGGGAATAAATCAGTGTAATCCCTCATGATGGGAATTTATTTGATCATGCTATTCTCTTTGTCTCAATAATTTGACTGAGACATTCTTGCTCAAAAGGTGGTAATATCTACACTTTAGATGATGATTATGATGAATATTCTTCTTCCTCCTTACACTTTTAAATAATTAGAGGATGCTTCAGGATGTAAAGAGTAATCTCCCTTTCCCGACAGTTGATGTTGGACTTTTATAAATATTTCCAATATATGACAAATATAGCTTCAAACTCTATAAAAGGGAGTATGAAAATATTTGTTGGTAGGTTTCGTCAAAAAAAAATTAAATGGAGAAGAGTTATGTACTTTGGATGAAATAATTTCCACATTAGCAGTTCTCATAGAAAACCCGACATCCAAAATTTGTGGTGGTGCTTGAATAGCTCTAGTAAACTTGCAAGATATGAAAGAATGTGTAGAATAAGAATCAAATAGTATGTTCACTATTCTTGAATTAATAAAAAGTGTACCTATCACCAAATCATTATCTAGATCCACATTATTACTATTGATATCATAAGCCCCTCCTTATTTCCCTAGAGGTTGTTTATGATTGCCTCCGACAACCCTCCCCTTACAACGTTGGTTCCCAAAATTCCCATGTTCGTTTCTGTTGAAACACTACACTATTGTATGATTGTTGATATGAACCTTCCATTCTTATTCCATGTTGGTGGTATTCTTCATATCCCTTCAACATTTCTTAGTCATATTCCCCATTCTTCCATATTTGAAGTATTTCTCGATTCCATTAAGAAAGTTCCCAGGATGCTTCTTCCTTTAATTTTAACATGTGGGATATTTGTTATTTTTTCCATAATGGGATTTATTTTCTAATCCACCTATATAAGATTCCATTTTCCAATTTTTTTCACAGGGCCCACATGACCATTGAGAGTCTCTGATCTTCATTTCAACCTTGAGGGCACAACAGAAAATCTCTTCATAATTTTCGATGTCTGGAATCACCAATGATTTTTGTAGACTAAGATTTAGTCCACTAAATAAGTGATCCACCTTGATTTCGGTGTTCATGAAAAATTTGGAGTCATATCTTGAAATCATGGTAAAGTTTTCTTCATATGACCTAATAGACTCATCTTCTATCTGCTTAAGTCTGAGGAATGCTCTTTCTATATTGAGATAGAAGGTTTAGGTAAAATATTTATTGATTTTTTTTCTTGAATTCCTCCCAATACATGGAATCAATTTCCTCCTTAGACTTCATATTTCTTATTATTGTCTACCAATAATCATCTTCCCCATTAAAATAATAGACCACCAGTATAACATTCTCTTCTTAAAAGCACTAGAAGATAGAGAATATATTTTCAATAGAGATAATCCACTATTTTGTAAGGAGGGGTTTAAATGATGCACTAAACATGAGATTCCTATTTTTGTATTAAGGATTCAATAGTAACTTTCTATAATGACCCATACTTTACATGCATCGTCATTACTTTCTAATTGAAGCAAACTTTTTACAACATATAATAAAACCATGATAGGACCGTATATGTATAGTGTCTTTAGAAACTGGGAAACATAAACAACTAGTTCATAAAGCATCTACATTGTCTTCCATTTATTTCATCATATCTAGAGCCCCTTTTGTAATATCCTACTTAATAACCTTCTTCCTGACCTGGAGAAAAGAAAACATACAAAAGGGTGAGCTCAAATGCTCAGTAAGTGTAAACAAAGGAAATATCAATCATATCATATTCATAAGAACATAACATTTTAAAAATATTAACCTGAAAAAGTGATCATAATATCATAACATGGGATAAATCATAGCAGTGAAATGTAATCCCAATAATAAAACATGAAACTTTATGGCATACACACATAATCATAGAAAATCATTTCATATTAGTCAAGACTCATTACCAAGACTATCATAGCGGACAAAGTCTATTTCTGAACCGAGTTCACTCCTCGTTCCGATCCTGTATCACGGAACCGAATTAACTTTCCGTTCCCACCATGTCTATCTCATGAGATATAAATCTTTACCCAATGCATTGGAGGGAGAAATATGTCCCACCCATCTCATAAGGAAACCATTCTTATGTGTTCCACAAAATCATAAATCATTTATCATAGCATAACCCATGTAATAAAAATGGGATTCTTAAACATCATGCCAACATAACATAATCCATATAAGATAAAATAACTTCATAAAAATAATTCCATCATAACATAATAAAATAAATGTAAAAATAGGTATATAAACAGAACCCTATATTATCTTAGATGGAAAATAATTTTGATAAAACACTTGGACTCCATTCTTGAGGATAATATCCTTTCTAATTCAAAAAGATTTTTCTTTTATTAATAGGTCATACAATTTTAAACTAAAATAAGTTAATTAAAAATAAACTTTAAAACTTGTAAAGGAAGATTCATGTAAATAATGTTCTATGAAATCATAAAAATCCATTCATGTCGTATAAGTTAAAAAAACATTCTTCTCGTACTTTGGCCGGAAAAGTCAAAAAGTTTCTCATCCTGAAAATGACAAAATATTCCTTTCATATCTTTTACTAAAAATTCAACAATAGGAAAAATTGGATTTAAAATTGCTTTTAGGAGGATATAAATAATATTACATATTGAGGAAACATGTATGTAGATGATAAATATGCCCCAGTAAATTCTGAAGTATGAACAATCTCGGATAAAAATGAGATTGTGAGATTTTCCCTTACATTAGGTTCGATATGCTTCGTACGTATCTGAACCTCTTGTATAATGATTTAAATAATTTCATTGAATTATTACATAATCATATTCATTGTTATGATATCATATATGGTCATATTCTTATCTTCTTATTAGTAATATTACATTGCTACTTGTTATTCAGGTGTTCATTGCTTTATGTTCTTATGCATGTTTTGTCGAATAAATTATTATTCTTATTTTTAGGTTATAGATAACTCATTTACAGAATGATATTAGTGTAATATATATCATATTTATTAATTCAATACATTTATATAATCATTATTCAATAAAGATCATGTAGAACGTGTCACATCACATCGTGGAGACAGTAATCCATACGTACACATGAGCGATGATATCATTCCCATGATTGTGGAATTGTTTTGAAGTGGATGATAGAATATAAGAATTAATATCATGTCATAATAACCATATATAGTTATTCTTTACACCATTATACCCATCCAAGTAAGGCGGTGGTGGAAAAACAGATTACACCACGGCGTGGAGACAGTATTCCGTACGTACGCATGCGCGGTGATTTCATTTTCTGTAGGATGTATAGTAGGTGAAACAGGGTTGTTTAATATTTATAATAACATATAAGTATATTATTGATACTTATGTTATTACTTTTTAATGAAACAAATAAATAAGAGGATATTGAAGAAGAAATAAATGTGAAATAATCGGTAAAGGATATTACCTCTTCTTTGACGCGTCTCTTCTTAACCTCCTCTTAAGACACTAAAGTTGGTCTTTGAAGAAACCCAGAACCTCTAGTATGTTTATAGGGAAGTGTAGAAGGGAAATGGACAGGTTTTGGTCTAGCGTGAAGGCTCAAAATGTTGTAAAGTGGAGAGGGAAGATGTTCCCTTTTATAAGGGAGGAGAGAGGCACCTTAAGAAAAACTTAAAATATTATTTTATAATAAAGTCATATTCTGTTTATAATGGCTCCAAATTAACTTATTTATAAGATAGGGTAGGTATGGGTAGAATTACTCTCAGAAAATAGGTTTTAGACAAGTTTAGGTTATCATTTTTACCTTATCATTTAGATTTAATTCTAAGTAAAATAATTTAACTTTTACCGTGTCTTCTTTTATTATTACACTATATGGTTAATAAACTTACTATAAACTTCCAATCGAACCCAATTGGTTCCTTAATGTCATTTATATTATTATATAAGTATTTTTTCTGAACCTTAGTTTTTTAGGAATAGAATAAAAATTAATAATATAATATTTGTTTTAAAAACTCTTTTATGTCAATTTTGACACTATTTGGTATTTTGTTTTTATTAAATTCATAACAACATTATTACTTCAATAAAAATTCATCTAACAAACTCTAATACGTTATATTAACCTAGAAAATAAGATTAATTCTTAATAAGTCTCAAATTACATTTATTTGGGTATTTATAACATCAATTATGTTAATATTTCATTAATAAGGTAATTACTACATCATCATTGTGTCATAAATAACATAAATTATTTAATGTTAAACAATTATAAATAAAATATCATTATGTAGGAAATCTTTTTACATTTCTAATTATTATTTATTGTCAAATTTATCTTATGTATAACCCTATATTAAAAATGTTTTAGTTATTAAACTTTGATTTTAACTCTTTTAACTCTTCTTTGATTTAAATAATAATAAATGTCCTAATCTAATCCAAGTGGACCTAAAGGGTCATATTTTATTCCTAAGGTTTTTTTTGGTCGAATTAAACTTATCCAATAGAATTATGACATGTGTTAGGGTAATAATAATATCATTTCTACCCTTAATTACCCTATTTACTTTTAACCGTGGTAAATAAAAGTTAAAAGTTACTATTCACCCAAAATTATTTTTATCTTATTGAATGAAATTTTACTCCTTGACATTAACCGTGTCTCTTGGAGTTTCTAAATTCAACTCACAGAAGTGGTAAAATTAAGTTTTATGTAAATTTTCAAATGCTCCAAGGAGGTGGGTAAAAGACAGTAAAAGTTAAATAAAATTTTTATATATCTAAAATTATTATAAACTTACTCCAATGAATTACATTGAAATTAAATAGGTATTATGTATATATTTTGACCTAAAATAATTTAAATATTTTTTTTGTTTTAAACTATAACTCAGTGTTTTTCACTATTCACAAAAAATTGAAAGTTTTTCGAAAAATACCAAAAATTCACCCTAAGATAATTTTGATATTCCGAATCAAAAAATGAAGTCCATTTTGAAAGATAAAACTTATAAAATTTCAAAAAGTGGGTATTACTATTCATAACGGCCAGTTTATATAATATTTTAATAACATATCGTCGTTTAGTGAAACTCGGTATTGCGTACAACGCAAGCTATAGAGGAAGGTTTCCCTTGCATGCAACAAAATCCAAGATAGTGTTGTGTGTAGTGAAATATTTCTTCGGTGTTGCGTAAAAAATAATACATAAAAACAAAATATTTCTCATAAAATCTCGGGGTGTTATATTCTACCCCCCTAAAAAGAATTTCTCCCTCTAAATTCATCACTTCGTAACAAACAAATTAGGATACCTCTCCCTCATCATATCCTTAAGTTCCCATGTAGCTTATTCTAATTGGTGGTTCCTCCATAAAACATTAACCAAGTGAGTGGTCCTATTTTGTAATTTTTTTTGCTATGATCCAGAATCTCTATCAGCTGTTCTTTATAAGAAAGATCTTGCTCCAGTGGTACAACTTCTGAGCTTAGTACATGTGAAGGATCAGGTATGTACTTTATCAGGAGCGATACATGGAACACATCATGAACTTGAGAGAGATTCGGTGGAAGCACCAATCGGTAATCTACCATCCCAACACGATCCTGTATTTCAAAAGGACCAATATACCTAGGGCTAATCTTTCCCTTCTTTCCAAATATCATTACTCTCTTCCAAGGGGATATTCATAAGAAAACTTTATCACCCACTTCAAACTCTAGGTATTTTCTTCGGTTGTCAGCATAACTTTTTTGTTGACTCTGAGATGATCTTATGTGTTGTTGAATAGACATGACCTTTTCTGCCATCTCATCAATAAGATCAGGTCCTAATAGCTTTCTTTCCCCAACTTCATCCCAACAAGTTAGAGTTCTGTATTTCTTTCCATAGAGATCTTTATAAGGAGACATCTGAATACTGGAGTGAAAGCTATTATTATATGAAAATTCCACCAAAGGTAGGTGTTGATCCTAACCACCTTTGAAATCAATAGAGCAATCTCTCAACATGTCTTCTAGAGTTTGAATTGTCCTCTCAGACTAACCGTCTGTCTGAGGATGATAAGCAGTGCTGATACTCAACTTTGTATCTAGAGTATGCTGAAGACTTCACAAAAACTTCGAGGTAAACCTCAGATCCTGATCAGATATAATGGAAAGTGGAACTCCATTCAATCTTATCACTTCCTTCACATATATCCTGGAAATCTGATCAAGAGAGAAATATTCTCTAATAGCAATGAAGTGTGCTGACTTTGTAAGATGATCAACTATAACCTAGATAGCATTATTGCCTTTGGATGTTTTAGGAAGTCCATTGACAAAGTCCATTGTGATGTTTTCCCATTTCCATTATGGTATGGGTATGGGTTGTAACATCCCCTTAGACTTCTGTCTCTCAGCTTTAACATGAAGACAATCCAAGCATCGAGAGACATATTTAGCAGCATCTCTTTTCATGCCATCCCACCAGAAGTACTCCTTCAGGTCCTTATACATCTTCGTGATTCCAGGGTGAATAGAGAATGAAGAACTATGAGCTTCGTCCAATATTTCCTTCTTTAATTCTGGGATGGGAGGAACACAAACCTGATTCCTAAACCTTATTATTTCATCCCAATCAATGTGGAATTCAGGAAAATTTCTCACCTTCTTTTGTAACACTACATCTTCTTTCTGTTCCTCTTTAATCTTCACATGTATATATGGTTGAACATTCATTTGAGAAAGATATGATTTTCCCCTTCCATTATAATTCCAAGATCTATCCTTTGTAAATCCATAAATATTGGATCTTTTGTGATCCTCATCATGGATAAGCTAGAATGGTCTTGTTGACTTAATGCATCAGCCACCTTGTTTGCTTTCCCAGGGTGATAATGAATTGGGCAGTCAAAATCCTTAATCAGATCCAACCATCTTATTTGGTGCAGATTCATCTCCTTTTGTGTGAAAATATACTTTAAACTTTTATGATCAATATAAATATCACACCTTTCACCATAAAGATAATTCCTCCATATCTTTAATGAAAAGATTACCGTAGCTAATTCCAAATCATGAGTTGGGTAATTTTTCTCATGGATTTTCAAATATCGTGAGGCATAAGCTATCAACATATCATTTTCATGAGAACACACCCCAATCCCTTCTAGGATGCATCACTGTAGATCACAAACCTTTCTCCACTACAAGGCAGTGTGAGCACAGGTTCACTGGATAATGTTCTTTTTAACTCCTTGAAATTCTCTTCACACACCTGCATCCAAATGAACTTAACTCCTTTTCGAGTCAACCTGGTGAATGGATTAGATAATCCTGAAAAATATTTCACAAAACATCGATAATATCCAGACAAACAAAGAAATCTTCAGATCTCAGTTACTATTGTTGGTCTCGACCATATTTCTATTACCTCTGTTTTTGCTGGATCCACAGATATCCCCTCTTTTGAGATTATGTGACCCAAAAATGAAACTTTTTAAAGACAAAATTCACACTTGGTAAATTTGGAATAAATCTTCTTCTTTCTTAGGGTCTCTAATACAATTATCAAGTGATCTTCATGTTATTCCTTTCTCTTCGAATAGATAAGAATATCGTCTATAAAGACTGCCAAAAATTGATCAAGATAGTCTCTAAAGACTATACTCATTAGATCCATGAAGATAGCAAGGGTATTAGTAAGAAAAAATGTCATCACTATAAATTCAGTGTCCATACCTTGTACAGAAATTCGTCTTTGGTATATCCTCCCTTTTGACCCTTAATTGATGATACCCTGAATGAAGATTAATCTTGGAAAATTATTGAGCTCCACGTAGTTGGTCAAATAAGTCATCAATTTGTGGGAGATGATATTTGTTATTGATAGTGATCTTGTTAAGTTCTCGATAATCAATGAAAAGTCTCATTGATCAATCTTTCTTCTAAACAAACAGAACATGTGCTTCCCAAGGTGATGCACTAGGGTATATGAATCCCTTATCAATATTATCTTGGATTTTCTTCTTCAATTCCTGAAACTCAATTGGGGCCATTATATAAGGTGTCTTTGATATGGGCATAACACTCGATATGAGTTCTATTGAAAACTCAACTTCACGATCTGGTGGAAGACCTGGAAATTCCTCGGGAAAGACATCATCAAACTCCCGTAAAACAGTCATATTCTTAATCGTGAGTTTCTCTCCAACCGTTTGTGATAAATAACCTTCATTTATTGGAATCAAGACCCATAAGATGGAATAAATTTACGCAGGAAGGTTATATTTATCCTTTCATCGATAGATGATCATAGATTGACCATGAATATGAAATGTGACTTCCCTTCTTTGGAAATCGATATGATCTCCATATAAGGAAATCCAATCCATGCCAAGAATCACATCAAATTCCACTATAGGAAGGATCACAAGATTTGTAGGAAGCACTTTCCCACAAATGTCAATTGGAGAAGAATTATAAACTTTTGATGCAACCGTTGTGCCATTAGGAGTTGTCATAGCTAACTCAACTGCTAATTGTTGAGGTAGTACGACGATACCCTTAGAAAGTTCTTCAGAAATAAAAGAGTGGGTGGATCCAAAATCAAATAAAACATTTTCTACTTTAGTGTGGATGGTAAGTGTACCTTTCACCACTTCCTTATTGTACTCCACATCACCGATAGAAATTTCAAGTGACTTTCCTTTGTCTTTGGCCTTAAGAGTTTATTGACGTCGATCATCATCAACAACCTTTGGATTAGGGAATTTATTAATATAATTCCCCATTTCCTTGCACTTGTAGCATTGAAGTGTAGGAGGTGAATTATGTGTAGCCTTTTATTTGTTCGCATCACTTGAAATCTTTTTTCCCATCATTACAACATTCAAATGCCTGATGAACTTCTTTTCCACATTTGAAACATTTACTTTTCCCTTTAAGACAATTCCCTCCATGTTTCTTCCACACTTTGAGCATAAGGGAAAAATCATCTTATTTTTAGTGTGGTCTTTAGATTTTCCTTTTAATTCCATTTTCCTCTTCTTATCAAAACCATATGACTAATGGGTTAATCCAATATCCATCTCAACCTTGAGAGCACATCGAACAATTTCCTCATAGCTATTGAAGTCCCTTATGGATAACGCCCTTCAAAGACTCGGTTTTAAGCCACTAAAGAATCGATCGGTCTTACTCTCAGGTTGGATAATAATTCTGGAAGCATACCTTGCAAGTCTTGTAAAATTTTCTTTATAGGTACCAACAAATTCATCATCCTTTTGATTTAGTTCAAGAAACTCCTTCTCCATATTTGTTCGAAGAATATGAGGGAAGTACTTATTGAAAAATATGTTCTTGAACTAATCCCATTCTATGGACTCAATTTCGTCTCCTTGCCTCATATTCTTGATAATATTCCACCATTGATCAACTTCACCTTCCAAACGAGATACTGCTAAGATGACATTATCATGTTCAGAACATTGAAGTGCTGAAAATATCTTTTCAATGGTACTGATCCATTGTTCAGCCACTAATGGATCAATAGACCCAATGAATGAGGGTGGACGCTACCTCATGAAGGATTCAACAGAATGTTGCTCCTTCCTTTGCTCGTTTGGAAGTCCTATATGATTCTTATCTTGAGAAAGTTGTGTGATCACGACTAAAATATTTTTCATTCTAGATCCCATAGCGTTTAGTTGCTCAGGGGGACAATAATTTCATTGCCCGTCACATTCAATATTAACATAGTTCCTTAGGGTTCCAGCCATTGACTAAAACCAATAAGCATAGTGTGAGAAAGACTAATCATAATAGGAAGACCACATAATCAAGAATAAAATTTCACACTTTAGGTCTTATCATAGGTTATTCATGGCCATTTCTATAACACTAATATCATGTTCTATGCTTAGACATATCCTTAGGGTTCTTACTAAGGCTTTAACATCATAGTTTCTAAAGGTTGACTATACCTTTCCTCTGATACCAACTATAATGACACATACTTTAAATGCATCGTTATTAGTTTAGAATTGAATCATACTTATTAAAACATATAAAAAAACCATGATAGGACTGTATAGGTATAGTGTCTTTAGAAACTAGGAAACATAAACAATTAGTTCATAAAGCATCTACATTATATCCCATTTATTTCATCATATCTAGAGTCCCTTTTGGCATATCTTACTTAATTCCCTTCTTCCTGACCTGGGGAAACAAAAACATACAAAAGGGTGAGATAAAATGCTCAGTAAGGGTAAACAAAGGAAATATCAATCTTATCATATTCATAAGAACATAACATTTTAAAAATCTTAACCTGAAAAAGAGATCATAATATCATAACATGGGATAAATCATAGAAGTGAAATGTAATCCCAATAATAAAACATGAAAATTTATGGAATGCACACATAATCATAGAAAATCATTTCATATTAGTCAATAATCATTGCCAAGACTATCATAGCGGACACAGTCCATTTCTGAACCGAGTTCACTCCTCATTCCAGTCCTGTATCACTGAACCAGATTAACTTTTTGTTCCATCCAGGTATATATCATGAGATATAAATCTTTACCAAATGAATTGGAGGGAGATATAGGTCCCACCCACCTCAGAATGAAACTATTCTTATGTGTGCCACAAAATCATAAATAATATATCATAGCATAAACCATGTAATAAAAATGGGATTCTTAAACATCATTCCATCATAACATAATCCATATAAGATAAAAGGACTTCTTAAAAATAATTCCATCATAACATAAACAAATAAATGTAAAAATAGGGATATAAATAGAACCCTATATTATCTTAGATGGAAAATAATTTTGATAAAACACTTGGACTCCATTCTTGAGGAAAATATATTTTCTACTTCAAAAACATTTTTCCTTTCATAACATGTCATAAAATTTTAAACTAAAATAATTTAATTAAAAATAAACTTGAAATAATTTAAAGGAAGATTTATGGAAATAATTTTCTTTGAAATCATAAAAATTCATTCATGCTTTACATGTTAAAGAAAACATTCTTCTCATACTTTGGCCAGAAAAGTCAAAAAGTATCTCGTACTGAAAACAACAAAAGATTCCTTTCATATCTTTTACTAAAAATTCACCAATTGGGAAAATTGGATTTAAAAAAAATTGTATGAGGATATAAATAATATTACATATTAAGAAAACATGGATGTGGATGATAAATATGCCCCATTAAATTCTGAAGTATAAACAATCTCGGATAAAAATGAGATTGTGAGATTTTCCCTTACCTTAGGTCTGATATGCTTCATACGTATCATAACCTCCTGTATAATGATTTAAATAATTTTATTGACTTATTACAAATCATATTCATTTTTATGATATCATATATGGTCATATTATTATCTTTTTATTTGTAATACTTCATTTCTACTTGTTATTTGGGTGTTCATTACTTTATGTTCTTATGCATGTTTTGTCGAATAAATTCTTATTCCTCTTTTTAGGTTATAGATACCTCATTTAAAGAATTTTATTAGTGTAATATATATCATATTTATTCATTCAATTCATTTATATAATCATTATTCAATGAAGATCATGTAGAACGAGTCACATCACATCGTGGAGATGGTAAGCCGTATGTACACACGAGCGATGATATCATTCCCATGATTGTGGAATTGTATTGAAGTGGATGATAGAATATCAGAATTAGTATCATTTCATAATAATCATATATAGTTATTCTTTACACCATTATACTTATCCAAGTAAGGCGGTGGTGGAAAAACAAATTACACCACGGCGTGGAGACGGTATTCCATACGTACGCACGCGCGATGATTTTGTTTTCCATAGGATGTATAGAAGGTTGAATAGGGTTGTTTAATTTTTTAATAAAATATCAGTATATGAGTGATAGTTATGTTATTACTTTATAATGAAACAAATAAATAAGAGGAATTAGAAGAATAAATAAATGATAAGTAATTGGTAAAGGATATTACCACTTCTTCGACGCGCCTCTTCTAAACATCCTCTAAGGACACTAAAGTTGATCTTTGAAGAAGAATAGAACCTCTAGTATTTTTCTAGAGAAGTGGAGAGGGAAAATGGACAGGGTTTGGCCGAGCTTTAAGGCTCAAAATGTGGTAAAGTAGAGAGGGAAGAGGTGCCCTTTTATAAGGGAGGAGAGGGGCACCTTAGGAAAAACTTAAAATATTATTTTATAATAAAGTCATATTTGGGTTATAATGGCTCCAAAGTGACTTGTTTCAAATATAGGTCGGGTATGGGTTGAACCCCTCTCAACCAATAGGTTTTAGACAAGTTTAGGTTACCATTTTAACCTTATCATTTAGATTTGCCTCAAAATTAAATAATTTAACTTTTACTGTGTCTTATTGTATTCTTACACTATGTGGTTAATAAAATTACTATAAACTTCCAATAGAACCCCAATTGGTTCATTAATGTCATATATATTATTATATAAGTCTTTTGGACAAGCATTGTATTTTTAGGAATAGAATAACAATTAATAATATAAATTGTTTTTAAAAACTCTTATGTCAATTTTGACACTATTTGGTATTTTGTTTTTGTTAAATTCATAACAGCATTATTACATCAAAAAAATTCATATAACTAATAATAATATGTTATATTAACCTAGAAAAGTAGTTTAAGTCATAAAAAGTCTCAAATTACATTTATTTGTGTATTTATAACATCAATTATGATAATATTTCATTAATAAGGAAATTACTGCATCATCATTGTGTCATACATAACTTAAACTATTTAATGTATAAAAATTATAAATAAAATAGAATTATATAGGAAATATTTTTATATTTCTAATGAATATTTATAGTCGAATTTATCTTATGTATAACCCTATATTAAAAATTTTTTAGTTATTAAACTTTGATTTTAACTCTTTTAACTCTTCTTTGAATTAAATAATAACCAATGTCCTAATCTAATCCAATTAGACCTAAAGGGTCATATTGTATTCCTAAGGTTTTTTTTGTCGAATTAAACTCATCCAATAGAATTAGGACATGTCTAGTGTAATAATAATATAATTTTCCCCTTAATTACCCTATGTACTTTTAACCGTGGTAAATAAAAGTTAAAGGTTACTATTCACCGAAATTTATTTCTATCTTATTGAACCAAATTTTACTACTTTATATTAACCATATATATTGGATTTTCAAAATTCAACTCACAAAAGCTGTAAAATTATGTTTTATGTAAATTTTCAAATGCTCCTAGGAGGTTGGTATAAGACGGTAAAAGTAAAATAAAAAATTTATATATCTAAAATTATTATAAATTGACTCTAATGAATTAAATTGAACTTATATAGGTATTATGAATCTATTTTGACTTAAAATAAATTTAAATAAAATAAATAATTCTTTAAATAAAAATTTGGTTTTAAACTATAACTTAGTGTTTTTCACTATTCATCAAAAATTGAAAGTTTTCAGAAAAATATCAAAAATTCACCCTAAGCTAATTTTGAAATTCTAAATATAAAAATGAATTCCATTTTGAAAGATAAAATTTTAAAAATTTCAAAAAGTGAATATTACTATTCATAATTGCTAGTTTATATAATATTTTAATAACATATCATCGTTTAGGGAAACTCGGTATTGCGTACAACGCAAGCGATCAAGGAAGGTTGCTCTTGCGTGCTACGCAAGCCAAGAAAATTTTGTGTGTAGTGAAATATTCCTTCGATGTTGCATAAAACATAATACATAAAAACAAAATATTTCTCATAAAATATCAGGGTGTTACACTTTCTCTTTTTTGGAGAAGGATATTGTTCCACATGATTCATGTTATTATTCATAAGTCGAGCTAATAGAAAAAGTACTATCATAAAGTATTGATCACCCATTCCCATCATATTTGGAATTTTATTAAGGAAATCATCACATTTCCTATGCGATTGACTGTTGGCATGCGTTCTTATATTTACCACCATTAACTAAGAAAAATAAAGTGAAATTAGGGGGATTTAATACTTAGCTAATAAGTATAACAAGGAAACATTAAACATAAAAGAATAAAATCATAAAGGAAAAGTATATCCCGACTTGTGATTCATCAGTTCTCAATATAGGTTATCTACGATCTGTTTCCTAACATATTTTCTTATGGGAATAGTTTTTCCTTAATAATGGTTCATAATGAGCTTATAAATTTACCATGGAATATCCCCAGGAGTGTCAAACTAGGTGCATAATAAGGCACGTTAGAGTGTTCCGGGTTACCCTGAGTCAGGCTCAGAATACATTTTTGGAGTTGTTACTCTTAGGTACATCTATTTCATAACCATGTTTACTTGTATTATCTAGAAAATGATGTATTTTCTTGATAAAATACTTACTATATACATACACAAATTTAGGGACATCTTCTAAAATTTAGTCATATCCCTAAGGTTCTTACTAAATTTCTCTATTACTAGTCTCCAAAAATAACTAAACTTTTCCTTTGATACAAACTATAGAGAACCTATTCTTTTCACATAAAATTACATGATCTTAAGCATAATTTAACCTGAAATTAAAATCCATGAATAATAAAGTCTATTGTCTTCGAAGACTAGGTACATAAAACTGAAAACATGGGACTAAATAAAACATTTCTTTATTTATCATCCATTCTAAGCTCCAAACTTCCTTTGAACCCTTATATATGGATAGGATAACCTGGATATTACATGTACAAAGGGATGAGCTAAAAAGCCGAGTAAGGGAATAAACATAAGAATAAAGCATAACACATGGGTTAGAAGGCCTAACATAATGATATAAAAAGGATTGGAACATGATTAAACATAAGGAATCATAACATGGGATCATTTAATAACTGATTCATAGTAATGTGGAAGTAACATAAAATATGACTTTACCATGAGTCCAGGCTTCTTTCAAATATAGGAGCATGAGTCAGGGCTCACTGCACATAGAGGATCACTAGTCAAGGCTAACAACCATGACCATTCACATAACATCTCAAGAGACTAAACATTACCCAATGAATTTAAGTGATATCTAGGTGCACCCATCATAACATTTTTATGAATATGTGTGCCATATAAATAATCATACATAATCAATCAAACATAAACATAATGATGACTCATGGAAATAAATAGGTATCATAATCATGTCATAAAATATAATAAATGGGTGTATCAAAAACATGTCCTTGAATGAAAAAAATTAAATAATACATGGAAATTAATAAAGTAAAATAGGCATCTATCTTGATAAATGATGTCAAACAGAAGTGATAACATGTAAAAAGAGTATTTAAGAAACTTAAAAAATAAAACATCTTCACCCGGATTAAGGAAAATATTAAAGAGAATTTAAAGCAGAAAAGGGAATAATATTTTATATAAAACCATAAGTTAACCAAGAAAGTTTTCATAATAAAATGAATGATTTTATAAAAACAGTGGTGTATTATAATAGATTATGGAGCACCATTGAAAATGGGTAAGAATTTGGTGAGTTCCCTTAAATTGGGTTTCCTTATCGAAAATAATTGATTTGGGAACCTTTTAAAAACATGTATATCCTAAAAAATAAGGATGAATGGATATTGATACATGATTCTGGAATATATACACACAATTTAGAATATTTACATAAAAATAAAAGATAATTTCATTTGGTTAAAAATAGAGGAAGAGTAACCCAAAGAAATAATAGAGGTTCAGGTATAATCCCTTAACTTACGTCCAAAACGATTATTCACTTGATCATAATGTCCTAATAATCAAATTTGATTAATTAATTAATAATTAAAGAACCATTTATAAATTTATTTGATTTATTATAACTTTATTAAGTTCACTTATGTTCTTTTTTATGGGTTAAGAGATTCAATTTCATCGTTTGGGAGGGTTGATTTCCTTGGGTTTCATGATCAGCTTACTTGTATAAGTGTATGGAAAATCATGTAGAATATGGATAGTTGTCCAAAGATGAACTTACATGTTATTAATGATCTTATAGAATATTAAAATCCAATTTTGTTTCCATAATTGAGGATGACTCATTAGATATATTATTAATGATAATCATTTAGATTAATTTAGCATTTTTTATCACAATGAACTCCTTTTGTTTTATAAATTAATATCATGTGTACAAAATGATTCTAGAACATCAAATAAGATATAATATATATATTATAATATGTATCAACCATAAAAATGGTTTCATGACCATCCTTTAGGATGGAATTGAAAGATGAAAGCACGTTGTCCACAAAGGTGGTAAATCAACACCTCATAGATGATGTTTTCATTATTAATGTAAAAGAGAGGGGAGATGATATTTGATAAATAATTATTACATCAACATGATAATATTAATGTATATGCAATATAATGGAGTTTTCATTAAATTTTGGTGAGGGGAGGTGAGGATAGAAAATGAAGAGAAAGTAATTGAAAAGAAATTGAAAGAAAATGAAAGAGGGTTTTACCTCTTGATTCCTTCTTCATGAGAACCACCTTAGGGGTTTTGTTTTGGTATTTTATTAAGAAAACAATATCCTAGACATGGAGGAGAGGTTTTGGAAGAGTATTTGATATAATTTTTATGAGGCTCAAGGCTTGAGAAGTGCGAGGAGAAGAGGTGGTATTTATAGTGGAGGAGAGGGGTGTTTTCTCATTATTTTTCTCAACATTTTATTATTTTTCTCATGCTAAGAAATAGTGTTAATTCTTGAGAAAAAATATAGTAATTAGGTCATGTGAGTTTAAACTAATTTTTCTTACATAATCCATGAATCAGTTTATAATGTATTTAACTTATAATGTATATATACCATAAATTACGGTATTTTACTATTCACCCAAAATTCAAGTATTTTAGAAAAATACATAAAATTCATCCTTAAAATTTTTCAGTTAGAAAAATTCAAAAATTAATTCCATTTTATGAAAATAATTTTCTAATTATGAGAAAAATTATTTTTATTAAAATCTTCTACTTGAAAAATACAAATTTTAAAATTAGAAAAGCTTTTCCTAAACATTGAAAAATTAATGAAGGTCGCATAAAATTATATTATAATATTAATAAATTAAAATATTAGTTTTGAATACATATTAAGAAAATTAATTTTCTTTTGAATTATAAAATTAACAAAATAATGCAATGAAATATTTATAACCAATAAAATACCAACACTTCATTAGTAATTTTTAAAATATTTATTTAATTATAAAATAATATAATTATATCATATTATCACTTATAATATGGATAAATTTTATTTCTACTTTCATTGGTGAGGTTACTATTCAATTGGACTGTTTATTATTGATAAGGGTCTCATTACTATTCTAATGGTCAAGTTACTTTTTTTTGGTACAGGTTTCTTAACTTCTAGAAATGATTCTTATTTATTCATTTAAAATTTATAAATCTTTTATTGTGTTCTCTTATGTGTTTATACCATATAATGTAATTATAATTAGGTAAATTTCCATTTATAAAACTATAGATTGTTACAAAGACTCTTATTCAGTCCATTAGATACTTGAATGCATAGTGTAGAAAGCCTATGGATAGGATCAATGATGTGCATATTACTTCTAAAAAATTGGGGTAGTATGATTTTATATATTACTTTCCCATTGAGTGCTAAGCGTTGTAACAAACCAGTTGAGTTCAGTGTAATTGCTAAGGCTTGGGCTATTGACTACTTTCTCAAGTTATCTCCATAATAGAGTGTCCTATGATTTAAGGAATAAATTATTCCCAATGGTCGGGATGAACTTCCATGAAATATGGTCTTTTTTATGCCAGTATGATTTGTTTTCCCATTCATGATCAAGTTGTATGATGTACCAAATCATGGATCTGAGGAGTGTCACATGTGAATTTAAGGTAAATTTGATTTAGTGAACTTATGAGGATCTGGTAGGTATCTTTTTCTAATGAAAAAGAAACTCCTAAGGTGGGGAGCATCATGTCAGTTTTAGTAAAAAATTATATTTCTAGGTAGAAGGAACATAATTGGAGGGCCATTTAAAAATGGTTAGGGTGGTTTTTAAATGCCTCTAAGGATGGTGATGCTTTTGAATCATGTCTTTTCTTGCTTGGTAGCACAACGTTGATGCAATTTTCTATGTATGCAACCATTGAAGAGAAATTTTGTTCTTGGAAGAATTCAGTGGTCAAGATTGAACAATCACATGATGCCTCAGGTGGTATAGGAATCGTGGTTTAGGTAGTAAAAACACATCAGTAGGTGGAGCATAGTTTCTTTTTAGAAGTATACCAGTGTTGGTTTGAGTGTTCTTCCTTCTAGTGGTTTATTATGATCTAATAGAGCCCATTAAATCATCTTGGTGTATTATTCTAAGAAATGAGCATGTCCCCTATCTTGAAATCCTTCTTAATGCACTAAGAGAGCATCTATCCTATTCCATGCCAATGTTTTAAATGTTGTTTAGCTTTTTGGGTGGTTCTCCTTTGGTGTTGCACGCTGACACATTTTTATTATCGAGGCTTGGGTTGTTTTAAGTGAACCTTGGGTTCTTGAGTAAGAACACCTTGTAAAGACTCTTGGAAACCATCCACTTCTTCTGACTTGACACCTAGGAAGATACCGCTTTGGGCTTCATCAATGTTTTAATGTGGTCATATTGGATTTGTACCAACGTCTGACATATAATCATGGAGAGTGAAATAGCTTGGTGAGTTCCCTGGGCTCAAGTTAATTGAATATGAGGTTACCTTAGAATCATTGTTGGGCTTAGAGGTTTTTCTTAAAGGATAACAATTGTAGTGGGAAGGATCTAGTTTACACCCTTGTTCATACAGAGGCACAACAATTTTAAAATGGTCAGGATATTTTTTAAACAAGTAACGTCATCGAGAGTCAGGTATAGACTTTAGTGGTCTTGATCATGGAAAATGTGAGATTCCTTGAGAGAAGGCATCATAGTTCTATTGTAAATGAGTCAACCATTTAAGCCGAGCGTCTCTAAGAAGGGTTATATTGATGTGGATTGAATTTTTTTCTTTCTTATTTAGTTTGTATAGTCGTGATGAACTGGTTTAATCACCCCACTATGATTAAGGTGGGTGCAATTTAAATTAATGACTAATCATTTCATGGAAAGTGCACATAACTATTTTCAATATGGTTGATTTGGATTCGATCGTTTGTTTTCAAGGAGGTTCTTATTATGGCTTTGAATGTTATTGGGATTTTTTTGTTGATATCACTATATAAGCATCATAAAATTCTTAGGGGGTGTGCTTTTTAGGGAATTCCAGTGGTGGATGTTCCATGATTCGAAATTAGCCCCTTTATATTGTTAAAACCTAAGATGGGGAGTACCATTAGTTAAACGTTTAAAGAGATGATGAAATGATCGTGTCTCTAGATAAATGGAATCGAGTAAGATCCATCTTGGTGTTTCAGTTGCAAAATAGGAGTTGGATCAAATCTTAATGGCTTATGTCAAATTTTCTTAAATTAATGCGCAGAGGTGCATTGGGTGTTTGGAAACACAATGTGATCATTTGAATGAATCTTCACGACCCTAGTAGGTTGGGTGGTGTTTTAGTTGTTTCTAAATGCTTCTCGGGGTTGAAAAGTTATAAGGTGGGGAGGCTATAACATCTTATGTTTTGAACTAGGACAAAATTCCAAGGGAATTTGATCTTTGGCCTTTATTGGATGGGCTGTTTTAAAACTGAGTTTTTGAACATATTTACAAGAGTTGGACCTATTCAATGTGATGTTTTTGGACTTGGGTATAGGTGTGTGAAGTTTCTCTGGTTTATTAAGGAGTTTCAAGAGTTTTGAACCTGTGAAATTATGTTTTAAAGGTGTCTCCACAGCGTGCATAGTTTTTTTTGAAACCATGGACCCCTTAGTAGAAAATTGTTAGATGTTCTGTAGGTGAATAGTGTCGATGCACATGGTTTGAAAAACATTTCCCAAACCATGCGCCTAGCCTTCACGGTTAGAAGAAATTGATAAGTACCACATCAAATTTCACTATATAATTGGAACACAGTTTCCAAACCATGCATCCATCCCATGCAGGGTGCTCCATGTACCTAGTGAAGGGCGCATGGTTGGCGCCTGATTTTCCAAACCATGCAACCTAAACCGTGCATGTCATACCCATTAAAAAAATTTAATTAAAATTAAAATAAATTAAAAACATAAGATAAATATATGTCTCCCCCTAACCTCACTAACAGGACACCCCACTCCTTGGATCCCTCGGTGCGCAACACACCCCTCCTTCATAGCCTCCTCTTAATTCATCAATCTGTCTGTATTTGTTGGGGTTTCTCACTCAAATATTTGAGGTAAGCTTATGGATCCCGATCCCATTCATTTACAACTGATTTTTAGTCTCCCCGTCTCCCCTTTCCTTAGGATAAAAAATAAGGGTTGGGGTTAACCCTTGTTATATACTAGGGAGTGTGAAAGCTATCTCAAGACCTCTTCATGTGTGTTCCATCATTCACCATCGAAGGTGAAGCGATTTGTGTTGATTATGTTTTCCACCTCTATCAGAGTTAAGGGTTTATGTCCTCTGTTTGGTTTATCAAATTTTATTTCAGTTACTTAAGTGGTTTTGAGTTGCTATATTTATTTATAGTGTGTTGGTCATCTTTGAGGTGAGTTCAATCCGCTAGAGTTAAAAGTGACTTACCACATAAGTATGGGTAAGAAAATGTATATGTAAGTTCCCCCGTTATATATATATATATATATATATATATTCTCCCATGGAATTGAATATATATATGAGGATAGGTGTGCATATGTATAATATGAAAATGCATATGTTCATGTGTGTTATTGGGTATATACATATATGATCATGTGTGTAACGACCCCCTTGCACATATTCAGGGCCATACAAATATGTGCATAGGGGATAAGTGTCCTTATGTACATGAAAAGGTGGATATGCTCAGAGGTGGGAGGCTGAAACATGAAGTTGTCTGTTAAAAATTTAAAGAGCTAAAGGCTACTTCTTGGTCATCTTTCATGGTAGGATCCATTTCCCTTCCCTATAAATTTAATAATGAATTAGTTTCATGCTTAATGATTCTTTGATAAATTAAATTGTGATTATTCAATGAAATAAATAGTTTGGATAAATGATTTCTTTGATAAACAAAGTCATGTTTATATAATAAAACCCTCCGAACTATCTTCTATTCTAAAAATAAGTGATTAGACATTGATGATTTTGTGGAATATTATGTTGGTGTTTCTTTCTATAATGATGTTATGATTGATATAGGACATGTTTACGAAATGTAATATAATGAAATTAAAAAAAATTTCCTTTTCAAAATGTTTAAAGAACCAAGGAACCATATATGTGTTTGGACCATATCATAAATTGAATGACTTGACATGCCTTATAAAAAGGGAATTCCCATGTATGTATTATCCATATTTTCCCATGGTACCTTCTAAGCACCACTTGAACCATGATAAGTGAATTTCAATGATTTGTTTAATTAAATTTAATATCATTAAATTAAATGGTTTAAAGAGGAGTGAAATGTGAAGGGTGGAATGACCAACCTATTTTTCTAATGATATGCATGGACAAGCTTGTTAGCTTGTTTCATTTAAATGTTAGAGGTGGCTTGTGCTTCGAGGCATGATGGCTCCACATTCCCTTGTTTATATTCTATTGCTTATGCAACTACCTAATGAATATTCCCTATCATATTGGATTTATTTACATTCTAAACTTTGCTAAGATTGTTAGATAGAGATATTAAAATGGTAATAATGACATGTAATTGTTACATGATTGCTTTTGTGTTAAATTCCTTATGGAATGCTGATGGTTTGATTTCAATCCTTTGTGTAGCTTGGTAACATGGGATCCTTCCCTACCCTTGATGGAATGAGTTGTTTAATTAATGAATTAAAATTATAAATTCTTGTTTTTTGATATGTTCCTTGTTTGTGATGTGTTTTTCTGCATGGTTTACATGACACGGGCTGGGAGAGAACATGGGTTCCATATTAAGGATTCATAGATGAGCTCACATGCTTGATGGGTTATGACCTGGCATGCTAGGGGAAATGATTTGGTTAGCCTGTGGAAGGCTTCCTAGACAGTTCATTATACTCTTAAGTGATATCAGTTCCATTGGAGAGTAACCTTGGATGAACCCATTGAGAATATGGATTTTCCATTCCTTGATTAATACTCGGTCCCCTATGTGATAAAACTAGGACATGCTTAGATTTACCATGCCATGAGTGATACTTCGGATGCCTTATGGGTCACCTTGGATATACTCAGTGGTTTTGTATTACATAATATATTCCCGTTGTGATACTTTGGATCCTTTGTAGATAACCATGGATGGGAACAAGACTCCACCAATGGATTTAATAGATTGATTGATTTCTTTGGTTAATTACTTGTGCTATTAATATTGATTCTATTTATATTAGGGCATGCACTTGAGACTTTTCTATCCTTATTATGAGAATACTTATGTGATGACATGTGAATAATACCCCAAGACTAAGCACAAGATTGGGGGTGCACCTTCTTCTATTTACCTGTTTGCTTTTGGAACTTGTACACAAATTATTATTTCACATGTACCCTATTCAAACTTCTGGATGAGGCCGAAACATGTGGTAAGGGATGAGTATCCGTTCGAAAACCCACAAAAAGATATTATTTTAATTTTTTATTTTTATACAATTATACACTATAGAACACTGTCATTTGTTTATTTATTTACCTAAACTGATTGGTCTAGACACCGTGTGTTATATACTACTAAGATTTATATCTCACACACTGTTCAGGTACTAATTAGAACTTGAGTAGATTTTCTTTCTCGTAGGTCTTTGGATTCATTGCTTGTGTTGTGTTTTGTACATGGGAGCTAGGGAGCCCTGGATTGGGATTTTGATTAGGATTCTCATGGAGTTTACTATAGTGTTTTTATTTTCTTTTGTTATATTTTAAAACTTGTACCTTTTAGTAATAATTGACAGTGCATGAATCATTATAGGGAATTGGATTTGTCCATTTTAGTTTTATTCAATTATATTATTCTTCCACTGCTATCTATATTCCATAAATTATATTGCTTCCACTATTTATTGCTATTTATAGTATGATAAAATGATTTTATACTCTTACATGATGGTATAGTCTTCCTAATATCAACTCTTTAGACCCTCGCTGCTAGTTGACATCCTCTGGCATACTAGGAGGCACACTTGAGGCTATGTGACCCACTCGGTCTGACCACCGTCTTAGTGGTGATCTAGTTAAGGATGTTACAAAGTAGTTATTTTGAGACGATGTCTTATAATCATGAAAAAATGATAGTGATATCACATTGTATAAAGGATTCCCAATGCCAGCATATCATAGTTGTGAAAGAACATTTGAGGTATATCTGATGGTGGATGAAGCTTCTTCTTAGCATGTGGGAGAAGAAGATGAACAATATGGGGAGGGAGGACATAAGAAATATGGTGATCATTAGGAGATCAAATGGATGGGACATGTTTAATTGAATAGAAATGATATATTAATCTATTTTAAGGATGAGGGAGAAGTAACAAGAGTGTGGGTCCCTCATTGATTTCTCCATCATATGGGAACTCACATATAAGCTAAGTGTAATTTGTTGATTTCTAGAAGTGACAAACGGGGTACTCTCTAAGAAACACATACGTACATGCGGGTTGTGGCCCATTGAACCTATGGGCACAAAAACCAATACATGGCCCTATGGGAACATAGACCGAGACATACTCTACCACCACCATGCAAGGATACCAGTCTTCGTACCACTAATAGGGTTGGATTTGGTCAACCTCTCCACGTGGTATTCCATAATCGGTCCCACATGTGTTGATTGGTCCCTTTTCTAACCTTATTAGTTGACCAATTTTTCCCTAATAAATGTCTGAAAAATTATTTATTTTATGTTATTAATATTTTTTTTGTAAATTTAATTTTAAGAAAGTCTTTTAATTTCTAATTTATTATTTAATAAAAAACCCAAAGTACTAATGAATAATTTTTTATAAGATTTTATCATATGGGTTTTCATAAAAATTATAATTATTATATATTATCACACAATGAATAGTATTTTAATTTTTTTTCAAAATAATTTAAAAAATAATTTTTGCAAACAATTATAATAAGCAAAAAAATTTGCTACTTATTTAATAGCAGTAATATTATAACCATTATATTTTGAGAACTATGTAGAAAATAATTCTAAAAATAAATTTAAAATCATCAAAACTTTAAATAAAATTTTATTAATATGTGATATAGTTCAAAATGGGAGGTTTAATTTAAGATTTACCTGTATTCTCTATTATTAAAAATCACTTATAATATAGGAAATAATATTAAAAGGTATCGTTAACATATTAGATAATTATTTTTTAAAATATCAACTTAAATTATAAATAAATTCATTCAAAGAAATAAAAATGTTTTTAAAAATAATACAATATATTGTATAAAATAAGAAAAACATTATAATATTGAAATTAAATTATAATCCAAAATTATTCTTGATTAAAAATTCTTATGTTTCATTAATGAGAGCATTAAAATATTTATTAGTTGGTTCTAAATTATAAACTAGTCAATTTATTTTACATTAATTTTAAAAGGAAAATTATCAATTTCCATGGATGTTACAATTTGGGGATCGAAACTCCCACAAAAATTGGGATTTAATTATAAAATATGGTAATAAATAATAATGTATTCTATATTGGGAAAAATATTTAAATCAATTGGATAAAATTTATTATTCATAAGAGATGTTAGTTTTTTATATACCATCACATGGTTCTCAGTTACAACTATAATCATATTTGGCATATTGTTTGGGAAATACTTTTACTGATTATCATATTAATTATATACACGGATTCTCCTTATTCTAGACATTTACTAAAAAATAAAATTATGGATGATTGTAATTTTTTTAATTCATATAAAATGGAATATAATTACCATAGAATAAATAACTCATAAATGACAGGTACATATTAAGTTAATATGTTACTATTTTCAATCTAGGCTATCTGTGGTTAATATCCAACTAGGAATTCTAATATAATACTTAGAAGAATCTTTAATTTCTTTGAAACCATTAATTGTAACCCAAGTCTCATTCAGATATATTTAAATTATTTTAATCATTTCGGTCCACAAAAAACACCGATATCTAGTGACATGGGGACCTTGGGAGAATAGATTCATAAAATACCATCATGATAAAATAAATTACAATACCATTGTTTCAATATATATTATGGGATTATAATTTTATTTTATCATATATCCAAACATATCTTACCCTGAAGAAATACATAATTAAACATAGTGAATTATATTACTTAGTAAGGGAAGATACATGATAAATATGTATAGCATCTGAGTAAAGTAAAAAAGAAATTATAAGAGAAATAATGATTGTAAAATAGAATCACATGGGTTAATTGAATAAATAATTATATTTCATAGGAATATTTCATCTTGATAATATGGAAAAAATATAAAACAATACATCATAAGAATATGTCATGGCTCTCTTCTAGGACAACATAATATAATGATTTATTGACTTTGCCTGTGCACCATATATGGTATCTCATGAGATTAAAACAGTGCCCAATTCATTGAGGGGATGTATAATTATAATATCACCTATAAAATCATAATATATATATATATGTGTGTTCTCTATATATAAATAAAAAGTATTTCATAACAACTAGAAAAAACCCAAGAAGAGGAAATCATGTATTTTATATTGTCTTAAATTGTAACCAAATTTTGATTCATAATGATTTCTTATAAAATATGGAATTAATGAAAAATATTAATTAATATTTTATTATATATTTATTTTATGTGAAAAATGTTTTCAAGTAAATATAATCTATACAAAATATATAGAGTTTATTTTATAATAATGTACTTTTTCATTGATGTTTTATGAAATGAGTATACAATCTTTAAATGCAGAAGGGGCATAAAGTTATATATAAAACAATAAATAAGCCACAATAAATTTTCAATAAATATGATTTTAATTTGATAAATTGTTAATTTAAATAAAATGAAATGATTGATTCATGAAATGGATTGAATAATAAAAAATATAAAATTAATCATTTGTCCATGAAATACTATAGTGAGAAGGGTACCGTAAGAGAGATATATATCCCTAGAAAAGAGAGGCTATATTAGCAAGTATATATGCATGGAACACACACACAAACATATAAATATAATTCAGAAGATTTAAATTGCATAATTTTGGATCATTTTAGTTCACAGTTATGTTCACGTTCACCATCCTAAGGATGTTTGTTTTGGGTTATGAAATTCAAATCGGTAATTATGAATTGTCATATAAAATGGGATGATTATAATAAAATATTAATTTTGTGGAGGTCATGTTTCATAATTAGTTATTTTATATTTAAATATCAATTATTCATTAAATTATATTTGTGTATATAGTATAAATGTTATTATAAATTGGGTTGTTCATCTTGGTAGGATTTCAAACCCCATTGATCACAATTTGATTCATTAAATAATTATTTTCATATTGAAATTAAAAAAATATAATGTAATAGAATATACATACTTTGATAATATCTAATAATACTTTTTTTAACATTCATTCATAATGGAGGTAAGGAAAAATAAAACATGATTTCATTTATGGTAGTGAATAGAGAAAAATACGGTCAAAGCTTAAATTTTAGAACAAATTTAAGAAGGTATATAATTATTATTTAATTAATTTAATGAAATTTTAATATATTTATGATAATAATTTTTCAATATCAATATATATGGAATTGATTTTGAAGAAAGTATGACAAGAATAAAATGGATAAAAATTAAGGGATGTGATTAGAAGCTCTTTCATTACTCTATGTGTGAGTAGATTAGAAATTGTATTATTCCTTTAAAATATTGTCTTTTATTAAGATGAAATCAAAAGGATATATCCAAGGTTGTTAGAGATGGATTTATGAGGAGAATAAATAACATGATAAGCATAAGGTGTGTGTTGAGGTGGGGTGGTGAAGTGTGATATTTACAAAGGTAGGAAGAGGTATTTTTCAAAAAAAATATTCATGAGTTTATTATTTTCCCACTACACATAAAGTAGTGATAAAAATATGGAATATATATTGTAATTTTTGGGTATTTGGTTGAACTAATGGTTTTTTACAATATCCTACATAAATTAAACATTTATTTTAATTATAATGTAAAATACTTTATTTTTCTGATATCGCTGTTACACAACAATTCATCATTTTCCCAAAATTATCAAAAAATAATCCAATGTTGTTTTTTATATTCTAATCTATAAAATTTAAATAAAATTCAAATTTAAATTTCTAAATATGAGGAATTTTGTTTTTAAATAAAATAATTATATCTATAAAATATTAGTCTTTTGACCAGATAAAAATTCAATCTGATTGAGTAATTATATATGAATGGAATTTTATTATCATTTATATAGATAACATTATTTTTTAAAAGGTAATATTGGAAAATTATAAATTATTAATATCATTAAGTCTGTTATAAAATTTATTTTAATTTAAATTTGACATATATGTTTTGTAAAAACAAAATTAATATTAATTTTATGAAAATTATATTTTATTATATTTAAAACTTTTATTTAGTTATATGTTAAAAAATATTTATAACATTATTATTTAATAAAATAAATAAAATATTAATTTAACATACCATTAGTCTATATACTATTCTAATGTATATGAAACCATTACTTAAAGTCATGATACCATTCCAAGGTTTATCTTTTCAATGGTTAAATTAGTTTTCTATGTTCTATAGAAACATTAGATTTCCATCATTAACTATTCATATATAATACTCTCATCGAACTATGATATTAATTTTTAAAATATTTAATACCTTAATAATTTTATGATTATTTTTACTATTTTTCATGAGTGTTTTTATTCCAAGGGACCAGAGTTACATAATTTTCTTTTTCTTGTTAGTTAATTTTTTATTTCTATACTATAACAACTTTATGTTTATTAATTTAATTTATAATATAAATGTGAAATTATAAAATATAATAATGTGTTTATTTTTTGTTTCTAATGATTTCAAATATATTATAATACATTATGTGAAATATATGTTTCATAAGAAAATTCAAATAAAAATTCATGGTCATCATAGTCAAGGATGAGTTTATACCAAAACATTTCACTAATGGTGATACCATTATACTTAAAACCACATTATCCCAAAATATATGGTTAGATAAATATCACAAACTTAACACTTCCTTATAACTGAGTGACAGGCTAATCCAGTAACTTTTTATTCTAGAAGAGTTCATCCATTCTTATTATCCCAAATACAAAAAGATGGGAACACACATACAATGATAATAGGCAATGCTTCCTATTCCTAAGACTCCCTAGATAGTACCCATCGAACATGTCACTGGATACCTAGCCCCATTTATTAATATGGATCTCATTGCCCATATATCCTTATAGGATAACTGACTTTAAACAATCTCAGTTTAATATAAACATAATATCAAACCTTTTAGCATACTCATCTCATATATAAGAGAATCCACTAGGGACCTTTATTCTATTATAGGTCACTGATGACTGGAACAGATCCATATCCAACACCACTAAGTGTTCTTGTATCTATTTTTAGTTCCTCACTATTTTCTAATTTTTATATTCTTATCCTCATTAAATTATCATGATCTATTCATGTTCTCCATCAACTCTCTCCCTTAGGGATGATCTAAAATCCAATATTTATTCGAAACCTAATTTTTTCAGACTACATCCACCCCAAGAGGACTATAATTTATCTATGTACCTTAAAAGACTCTAATTTAACCTCAAGAGTGTTTTCATCATCATATAAGATATGTATGATAATTTTCCATGTTTTTCCAGGAAATATTCCTCTCATGTCATTCCAATGAGCTCAACAAAACATCCTTGGTTATCTATGTCTCATCACACACCTATCTCCATCCTCCCACAATCTTTCTAGGAACTGTTTCCATTTTTTAGACAAAGGAACCTTATGTTATCAAATCACCCAAATGTATTATGGTTTCTAATTCCAAGTCTAAGAGGCTAGATTTCATTTTATCTCATCCTTTATTGACTTCTTAGACCCTATTAAATTTACCCAACAAGACAAATTCATGAAATCATGCATAGTTAGAGATAAATAAAAAGATGGTTTCATATTATAAGGAAAATAAATCAGAAATATTAATCTACCATATTAATTATTTTATATATATACTTTTCTAATACAACCCATGACTTTTCCAAGTACATACATATTTCAAAGACCAAATTTCAATGAAAATAAAAATATAAAAAATAATTATATCAATTAATAATTAACAATATAATTTATTTGGGATAGAATAAAATTTTAAATACACATCATGTGGAATAAACTCACTAAAACATCATTTAATAGTGTGAAATCATTAATATATTAAATCCTTGATGATTTAAATGATAATTAAATATCATTTGGGAATATTCCACTCTAATATTGTTAAATAATAATCTAGAATATTGAAAAAAAATTCAATGGATCATAGTAAAACATATGGGTATAATAATGGGTGAAAAGAGAGGGAATAACACAACATAATAAGCCATGGAATCATTGAAAACACACCCCTTATTTTGGGTAATCAAATGATCTTAATAAAGTTTAAAGAGATAGAAAAAATTTTACTTTCATTACACCGACTCCCTATTAAATGTGAAGGGGGTTAAAAAAACAATCACTATTCCCCTATTAATAACCATACTGTGATAATATACAATAATGTTTATTATTTTCGTACACTGACACCACCTTTTCTGTCCCATGATATAGTTTTTCTATATCTATAGTCATAATGAAACTACTGGTTAGTAAAAGGTTCGACCATATCCAACCACTCTCATACCATAACCCCTCCAAGTCATAGTGAGACTAAAAAAATAAGGCATTATTTTGTTAACAACCCTATATGTAACTGATTTATGAATATGTTTCAATAGAGATATAATCCTTCCTGTCACATCTTCACCAATTTCATAGAGTGTACATCACACTACATGTGAAGATACACAAATCGTGAGTTTTAAATTCGAGACCAAGCTATAACATTATGAAAAACTTCTTAATTGGAAAAGCACAAAATAAATCATATGGGGCCACCCATATATAATATCTACCAATGTTACACCCCCATCACCATGTGAATTCCTCTTCAAAACCATCATCATGAATTTTAGTTCATCTATCATTTCATGATATGCCATTTACAAAAAACTTCTCCACCCAAATTGGGGATGATAGATCTAGAATCCTCTCTATCAAATAAGTTATATTTTGAGAAACTATTCAGAACCAAAAACATGCAATTGAGATATTCCCACGATTTTAAATAATGGTTCAAAATCCAATATAAGAAATATCCCTCACTCAAGTTCTCAAAAATTCACATTTCTTTAAAATTTCAAACACTATAACAATATAGGGTGTCACCCCTAATTTTCACAACATCATTTAACTTTAAAGAAATGTATCAAAGGATAATGAACTTAATACTTAGATGTTTTTACATTTTTTACACTGATTTAATGTAAATAATGATGTAAAAAACACTTCTAATTTATGTATGTAACTCATTATGGAATAATCTTTGGGTAATTTGGTACCTAAAAATATTTTTCATCTCATTAATATTATCTATATCTCTATAAAATAACCTATAAATAATAAAATTATACTTTTTATACTATATATAAAACTCCATGACCATCAAATGTAATTGATAATTCCATATTATATAGTGAATGGACATGTATAAATTCAATTTTTAATTATATTCAATGATCAAGAAACAATGATAAGATGGAATTCAATTTTCAATTAGGTTATTCTTTTTATAATATAAGTATTCTATATAAATAAAATAAAATCCATAGGTATATACCTACCTATTCATATAACGATTTTCAATTACTAGATAAATATTATTATTGTTCCACATTTTTTTTCTTTTCAACCTCACTATATCTCTATGAAATTATCATTAAATCATTATGTGTCTATATAATAAATCCTCTAAATAAACACATTTAATGTTTCAAATCTACCTATAATATTTTTTCAATAATTCATATATAAGGAATTGTTTTCAAAATATTTTATACTTTTAATTATTGTTGAATTTACTTTATAATACAACATCTAATTTTATAAAATTAATAAAATCAATTGAATATAGAAAATCATATATGTTTATTATCACCATAGTGGAATGATTCAATTGAAAATTTTATTTAACATCATATTCATACAAAATATATCACATTAAATTAAAATATTTAATCTCCAAAATAAATTGAATTATTTTTTAGTATAATGAAAAATCCACTTTGATGTGGGCTCTAAAAATTATTTTCCAAAACATTAAATTCCATTAAAAAACAACATAATCTAACAAGGCTGATAGAAAATATATTTCCTTAAAAATATAATTCTAGGAAACATAATGTCTTTTTTGATTTTTATAAAAAGAGTTATTATATTTTTATGAATATATAATAAAATAAATTATCCCAATATTTTATATGTTGTACATTATTTATGGAGAAATATTATTAAATAATTATTTTATTTATAAAATATTTACAACTATATTTTTTTAATAATTTCACAAAACCATATTAAATTACATATAGAAACTATTATATATTAAATAAATATTTTTATCATTTCCATATTTCAAAAAAATGTTGATGATATGTATCAAAAACATGTATTTGTATTAAAAAGTTTTTCTTATTTATATGATCCCAATTTTTATAGTAAATCTATCATATCACATAAAAGATAAAAAAATAAAATAAAATATTTTTTATTTTTCCCACAATATAATTAATTTAAAAAACTATATCAAACACATTTATATGAAAACACCTTTCTCAAGAAATCAAAAACATATTTTAATATAAACAAGTCAACCCTTTATTAATTTTTAACCCATATACATATTCAAAATAATTATCAATTTCATTGTTGGTATTATATATCCTTTTAAATCTATGGATTAATTTATATATCATTAATATATGATGTGAAATATCTGTTTATTTTAATTCACCCATTCAATTAATCCTTTAATTTTATCCAATAATTACTAGGAAATCTAAAATATTATAACTGCACATTCATTAAAAAATTTTTAATTTGTTATCAATGATATTGTATTTCTATTATATAAAAAAATAAAAAACATGTCCACATTATTTCTCCTCTATCAATTAAAATTTTTGTTCTAAAAAACTATTCAAAAATATTTTATTCCTAAACATATATTATCTTACTAATTTATCCACTAGATATGTATGAGATCATATAATATTTTATAGAAACCATTTACATTGTGGTCTAAAATAAACACCTTAAATCATTTATGTATTGATTATAGAATAATTTATGTATAAATATACTACCATAAATGATCCCCAAACATATAAAATTCAATGATTTACTTGATAATATTTAATAATGTGTGGATATATAAATTAGGCTTTTGTGTGTAGGATTTATATTGGAAACATCGAATAAATAATTCAACGTATTATTATAATAATTTTGAGATTTCATATAATCTACATCACCAGTTAGTTACTCCTGAAATGGTTTCTATAAAAAAATACTTCTTATATAGTAATGGTATATATGAGTTTATATTCATTAAATAAATTTCATCCAAAAATAAACTCAACTCTCAATGAAATATTTATTGATAATGATTCCATTTTATTAATAACAAAACTACTTTCAAAATAGTATAATTTTTTTAAATCAACAAGTTATTTTATTTTTATATATAATCTAAATATAATGAGAATAATGTTTAATATTACCTTATATATAATAATTATCATGTAACTAAATTAAAATTTGTTTTTATTTCACTTTAATTATCCAATGAATAATTTAAAATGTATTTAGAATTTCATTTCAATCAAAACGTGTATAAAGTTTGCAAAATTGATTGATCTTTCTTTTTTGAAAATACTTTATTTAGATAATAAAAACATTCAACAAACACCCTAATTTAAATGTATCATATTAAATAATTTGAAAAATTATATTTATGGTATTTAGCAACCTTGCACATATGGTTATCCATTTCCATTTCGCCTTGAAGATAATAATCCAAGAGAAACCACAGTGATCATGAATGTAAAAGTTGACTGTAAAGATTCAAAAATGAATTTAATTAGGAAGAATATAACAGTTTCCTAAACACACTTGGTGGGTGAATCTAGTTGTTATTGTTTTCAAATATGTCATTCTACCTTCAAAACATTCACCCTCATTTATAGGTACCGAGTTCTCTCTACTCATCATCAAATGAAATTTTTTAATCATGCATAATATATTGAATACAAAATCATATATGAATATGTTTATTATACATTGATCACTAAAAATTGATACATTGATAGAGACATTAATCAGTGGTATGAAATTACATAAATAAATCTTTCAACTTAATGTATAAAATGTAAAACCGATTAATTTGGTCACTCCATGCTGTGGTGAACTACGTTTAAAAGGATTATAAATTGGTGTACTATTTCAAACAAGTAATCCCCTCATCATAAAATTTTCAAACTAATTTATTTTTTTAATATTATATCTATAATTGTATTTATTATAAATTAGAATAAAGTTCTTATACTATATAGTAACATGGAGTATTACATGATCTGAAATACCCAGGTTCTGAGTTTTCATGCGCCCAGAACTCTCTAAAGGTAAAAGCTATATTTACACCAGAATATAACCACATAAATATTATCTATGGTTTCATGGATTATTAAGTTATGTTTTTACCCATGGGATAAGGTATAAAATTATTACAAGAACTAAAAGTACTATATAGAAATATGTTATGTATAAAAATATTATTTTTATCCCACCACATTCATTCTTGAGAATTATCTACTTCATTATAAAAAATTTATTATATAAGAAAACTAACACTATGGTTAGGTCCAAATTGTTTTTTCTTCCCTAGGATTTGTGTTAATTTATTCCCACTTAGATTCTCAATCATTTTCATTATGAGTGGATTAAATGGTTAAATAAACAATTAAATTCATTTATTAAATTTTCTTATTATTTCTATAGTTTAAATATACATTACATATACATTACTATATATTCATTATTTTCACTATTACTATGGTTGGTTGTGAATACCATTGAATAAATTGGAATATCATGAGAATTGTATATTTTCTATGATCATCAAGAGTTACTAATACGATTCAGTATATTTTGGAATACATGAATGGAACATTGTTATTTCTAATGGTATTAGATGAAGGGTCTATCATCATCAATAGATGATCAAATATCATTGCAGGGAATGTCGTTTGAAAATTTTGACCTATTATTAATGAATTAATGATTTAAAATATTAAAATAAATATTTATTCAACATCATTGGATTGGATTGGTTAATTTGGAAACAATCTATGAATCCTCTTATAATCATCAAAACTCTATTCACAGATTCATGTCCATGAGAAATAGTATTTCATAGGTACAATAATGTATTCATAACATTGTTCTTGGTGCAAAATGTTTTTTTAATGTGACCCAAGAAGAAATATATTCATATTACATAATTCAAAATAATTAATGATTAAATATTATTATAAATCACTACATAGATCCCAATGATTTATTGTGTTTGGAGGTTAGCTATAGAATATAATAATTCTATAACATCTTCATTTTTTATCATAAAATTAATTTACCAGTTATTATTTTGAAATATAAAATATAAAATATTTTATATATACTGTGAAATAAAACATTTGAATAAGTAACCATTGGTGCTCAGTATTGTTAAACAATAGAGATAACCATCGAAGACCATAAATGAGTATGATATAAATATATGGGTATAAAAAATTAATCAACTTCAATAACATAAAATTAGGATATCATAAAAAAATAAACATGGATTGTAAATAATAAATAAATTACTTCAAAAAAATATATGAATTAAGGAATTATAACATGAGCTTTGAGGAAAAATTTATTAATGTGGCACAAACTTAAAAATATGAACCATAACTTAGTGTAAAAGGAATCAAATTAACTTCTCCCATAATATTGTACACAATGAATCACATTCATAAACCCTTATAATAGTGGATAAAGAATCATGTTTATGTCTTCTAAATTAATCTAATGACATGTTAATCATTTCTTAATATTTTATTAGGAAATATAATTTGATGCCCACCATTCACATACTAATAAACCGTAAAAATGTGTGACAAAAGTAGTTTTAGATATTCCCAATCTTAAGATAGATAATTTATATTTAGAAATAAAATTGATTTAATAACCATAATATAAATATTAAAGGAAATATAGTGGCTCTATTTAGAATATATTCATAGTATAAAATAAGAAAAATTTACTTATATTGACTATTATTAATAAAACATTTAAAATAAAATTAATATTTACATAAAAATAGAGAAGAAAAATCCTTCATATTTTTTGTGCCTATCAATAATTTATTTTATAAGAAGGATAATGTAAATTTATTTTACAAACCCTGAAAATTAGGAGAGTGAGGTTATTAATGAAATTAGATAAAGTTAGTAAGAAAATTTATTATTACATAAAACATTAATATAATTTTTATCTCATATTTCAAAAAAAATCCATGCATGTGTAAGAAACCATTGTTGAAAATGATAAATAATATTACTCTTTTGAAATAATGTAAAATCAATGAAAAAGAACTCAATAAATCATAGAATTAGATATGTTCACATCCATTAAAAAATATTGATCATACACATTGATGAAAAACATTCCAAACTAAAAAAATAGGCAAGGTTTTCTATCTTTAAAGCATCACTCAAAGTGATTTTAATGCCAATTGTAAGGGAAATAGAGTGAGAAATTTTAAAAAACATAAAAAATAATGCATAATAAAATGTAAGGGTATTCAGAGAGAATTATTATATAATATACCAGGATTGATACTTATCCACAATTTCTATGGAATCAATATGAGATGAAATATAAAACATTTTGGTACATCATATCATTTTAATCAAACACCATTAAAATAATGAAAATTGGTTGGATTTTTAAATGAATTAAATTATATAAAATTTAGGATAATTGGTATTCATACGTCAAAATATACACAAAATAAAAAATAAATATGTTGTTAAAATGCCATATGTCTCAAAGTAATAATGTTAATATGATAAATCATTACCTTTTTTCTCATAGAACCCATAAAAGCTCCTTATCAACCTTTATAATGAAAATAAAAATATTCATAAAATATTCCTGAAAAAAATTAAAATCTTTAAAATAATATCTTTTTTAATTTTAATAAATCACCGTAAATTCGTTATCATGTTATTTTTTATATTTATCATGGGATATTAGTAATTTAGATAGTTCGTACATGTTTCATAATGGCATGGTCGATCCCCATCCATTAAAATAATGTTGATTAATATAATTTTATAATTTTTTTAGAATAATTTTGATTCAATGATTTGTTAATATTAAGATTCATTTTATGGAAATAATGGACATATTTTTCAATAATGGAATCCATAAAAATCTTGTTTTTTCCAATTTTCTAATAAAAAATGTTTCCATTATAATGATCATTAATTATTATTTCACAAATCTATAATCATATTAATTAATTATATTAAACATTAATATAAAAATTATTCATTAAATTTTTTTTTGAAACCATCATTATAAGAATGTTATGAAAATGAAACACGTAGTTCATGGAGGCAGCACTTGACACATAACACGAGAAATATTTTAATTTTATAATGAATTGTTAGAAGGAAAATAAATTCCATTATAAAAAAAATTTACTCTCATTATATTTATTTAAACATGTTATTATGATAATTTGAGGAGTTAGAAGAAGAAAATATTGAGATCATTGGTTAAGAATATTACCCATTCCATTGGATATCTCCTCTCAGACAACAACATAAGTTATAATGAATTAGACATTTTAGGAGACTGTGACCACTATAATGTTGTAATGACTTGTGGGAATATATTATTGTTTAATTTTATTAATATAATATTTTTATATTATGAAGGTATGTGGTGTTTTTAAAGTGTCTATTTATCATTTAGAGGGATATAACTTTTGTAATTTATAGTAACATTATATTAAAGGTAGGTTACACTAAAATGAATATAGTTCCAAAAGTAGGCTACAAAATCAAAGTACATGAATATTCATCAATCCACTTATCATCTAAAAAATATGGTAAACAATAAAAGATAATTTATTTTATTTCACCTTGATTTAAATATTTTATAAGATTTACTTTAACCCTAGTAATTCATTCATTAACATGAGTAACATACTTATAAAAACTTAAAATTAAAATAACCTTATTACCTAATTTATATATTCTCATTAAAAATATAATTTTTTATATTATAGTATACTATATTGTGATAAATTTTATTTTTCAAAAAATAAATTTATAAAAAATAAAAAATAGTTCTAGTAAAATATAACATTGATTCTAAAATATTAAAAAATGGTAACTAAATTAAAAATACTATTTATTGAATCTATTATATTAAATAGTAAATATATATCTAGCTAATAAAAAGTTTTCATAAGTATTTATTTCGTTATTATATATTAATGAATTAAAAATAGTTATAGTATTTTTCAAAATAATATGCTATATTATTTGCCTGAAATAAATATTTTTTTAAAAAAATATAAAAAATTCATATTAATACATCATTTTATTTAAAAATAGGAATAAATTTTTTATATTTTAAACTTTAAAATATAAAATTTATTATTTTAACTTTTTATTTGAACCATAAAATATTATCAAAATCTTTTTTTATAGTAAAATTATTGTTAAAAAAATAAAAAATTCTTTTATTGCTAACTAAAAATAAAATATAAAATTACTGGTAAGATATTATTTATATTAACAATATAATTTATTGTCATTTATCTATAATATATTTTTCTTTTAAAAATTAAAATGATTTTAACCTAAATTGATATTATTTTTTAATTATTCTTTCAGTATAATATAATCTTACTAGTTATCTAGCTATATTAATTGAATTTTATTAATGAATTATCATTAAAAATTAAATTAAATTTTCTTTAAACTATGATTTCATAATTTAGTTACCTATATATATTCCCTTCAATTCCAATGATAAATTACAATGTTTATATTAACTATTACCAATATTATCAAAACTAAATGTGTTGTTATTAATTTTATTTTGATAGTTAATTTAAAACAAGATACTCAAAATCAATATTTCATAAAAGAAAATACATTTTATGAAAAATTACGGTTATTGTCATCCAATTTTATAGAAACATATCTTTAAAATTTATTTCATTAATGGGAAATAATGTGGATACCCCATCCTCATTACATCTACTAGTTCAAAATTTGATTCATCAGAATTTTGATTACACCGTAGAACATTAAATGAATGAGTAGTCATGTATTAAAATAAATTATCTAAAAAATTGAATATCTATTAAAATTTTTCCTCTTATTTCATACCATGTTCAAGAAATATGACCTCTATATTGAGCACAATTGAAAAATTTGGTATGTAGTTCCTCATATGTGATATATGGAACACGTCATGGACATTAGAGGTGTTTGGAGGAAGCACATTATGATAATTATAAATCACTATATGATTAAGGATTTCAAGAGGACAATGTATCTATGGAATATATAGAATTTCTTTTCATATAAAATAAATTTCATCCATGTTGAAATTTGGAGGAATAACTTATCTCTCACGTCAAAATCAAAAACCCATTGATGGTTATCAATGTAAATCTTTTTCAAAATTTCCACAACTTTATTATAAAACAGAATATATTGGATATTCTGTTTGATTTCCTTGGAATTATATGGTCTAATCAATATAAACACTCATAATTCTTTAATAAATGTTATAGATCTAAATTTTTTCCTTAATATATCCTCATAAGATGGAATTTTTATATAGAATGGATGCTAATTATGAATGAAAAATATACCATGAGAAAGAGTTGGTGTCAACTTCTTTAGAATCCATCGATTTATATATAAATATAACATTTATTTTTTACATGGTTCATTTATATTGACCATAATTCAGAGGATTATATGAAGAACTAAATAATAATTCTATATAAAAATCCTTTTAATTAATTAACTAAAAACATCATGGAAATACTTAGATACATATCTTATGAAATATAATGTTTTATACCGTGCATCCTTTCCAATTTTTATATAGTATCCTGTAATTTTCATATATAAATATTACATGTTATTATATGAATATACATTACATAAAATATTGAACAATTTTAGAGTATTAAATTCTTATTTCCATTGGATATAAATATAGGTAAACTACTAATTAAAAAATTGCCCACTCCATCTTCCACATAGTTCTACACAAATACAACCCTTCTTATCCATGTTGTAAATATAACTTCTCCTCATAACATTGGTAAAAGGAAACATAGAAAAGGGTTAGTTTATATGCTCAGTAATGGTAAATAAGGTAGATATCAATAATCATTTAAATAAAACATCATCATAAAGGGTTTGATAATATAATTAAAACAATTGATAACTATTTTCATTAATTTAATGATGATAAAAATAATTCATTTTATAAATTATGGTTATTCATATGGCATGAATCCAAAAGGGAGAAAAGAACATGATCCTTGATAACATAACATTGTCATAAGATCATGACATAATATAGTGGAATATTGTGTGGCATAATAATAATAAAAGATTCATTTTTTCAAATATACCCACTAATTTATTCATAAAATGTTATTCTTGGTCTAACAACATGTGTACCTACTTTGGGCACAGATAACCTACTGTGTACCATCTTTATAGTTCTGAATGACATATATCATTCCCTATTAACTCATATAAAATTAATAATTACCCAATGAATAAGTGGTAAATATAATTATGGTTCCCCTAATCCCATAATCATCTATCCATTCATATGCATTCCCCAGGATCAGAAAAACATAATTTATAACATAATCCATTGGAAAGAAAAAGAATTCATCGAAATTTCTTTATTAAAATCATAAACCATGTATAGAAAAAATATTGATGGTCTTATTTAATAATATCCCTAATAAAGCCTATATAACATTAAAGAATGTTATCATCGATCAAAAATTCCTTTAAATGTTTTGTGGAATATTTCTGGAGGAAAATATTAATTTCATTTTCCATTCAAATTTAATAATAGTAAAACATAACCTATATTATGGAAAAAATATTCTTTAAAAAATTCTTGTAAATAATAAAAGGCCTATTTAATTCATTTAGTGGTCATGATGGTAATAAATTCTGTTTAGGTTTTTTACTTTAAGACAATGATTCATTACACATATTAAAAAAAGTCAAAATAACCTCTTTCAAAAATATATACATAATAGTCCTATTAAAGAATTTTTCAAATAATAAAATAATGGGAATAAGGAATTTAATAAATCATAGAAGAATATAAAAAATATATTTTATTTTTTAGAAAGCATATTTATGGGAGGAAAATTATTTTCAAACAAAGAGAGAAATATGGCCATTTTCCCTAAAAACATTCATCTATTCTCATGATTACATAAAGTGTAAAAAATATAATTAAAAAAATTTAATGTAATGAAATAAAAATTTCAGAATAAAATTAATTGGGTTTATTATTATCATACATTAATTATTACTACAATGGAAATTCAGGCACGAAAATCCTCCTTAAAATGATATTGAAGCATAAATCACTTATCACAAGTTTGACTTAATTTGAAGGCTATAATCATTTATAATTAATATAAATATATTATTATTATATATTATTGTTGTTTTTATAATTATAATAACTTATATTATCTACTAATTACATTTCAACACATACTGATTAATAATTAATTATTATAAAAAATTTATGGCGTAATCTGTTTCGTTTTTCTTAAGAATTTCTGTCTGATAAATCTGGTCCTTGAACATTGGTAATTGTAAGTTCCTAAAATTTTCTATAGTTGTCTAGATCTTATTTTAATGTACTATTTTTACTTGTGTTTAGTAAATTTAATTTGGGTTTTACCTTGGGGTGGGTTCTGGTGGAAATTTTGGGAAAAATTGAAGAAATAAGGAAGGGAACGGTTGGTGCAATATTTGCTCAAACCACACACCCCAACAAAAAAATCTGTGTAACCCTAGATAGAGGAAAATTGAATGGTTTTTGAAGGGTTTTACAAATATTGAGCCCTCTTAGGAGTAACTGTGAACCCCTATAAAAGAGGTTCATAGTCTAGGTGCATGGTTAGGGGATATCATGGGCCCTTGCTTAGAAAACAGTGAGAGGGAATTAAATTAACCGTGGAATTAGTTTTAAAATTTCCGAAACCCAATTTTAATCCCACATTAGCCCCAATTCAATCCTAATGCATCTTTCAAGATTTCAGAGCCTCGCAGATAGATTCCAATCTCTCACAACCTTCGTTATTGGTGGTTTGAATCTTGGATCGATGATCTACAACCCTCCTTATAAGAGGATATTACCCCTATTACTTTTCCTTTCCTCCTATTTTTTATCTCATTATTTATGGGAATTTTATAATTTGTTTTGGGTAGATATATACCTAGTTTTTTTGGATTTTGATTTAGGATTGTATATCTGGATATATATTTTAGATATCTTGAATTTCTCAATCTTGATTTAGGTTATAGATCTGGATATCATTCGATGCCATTACTTCACTAAATTTTGGGGATACTATTTAGATGATTATTTATCAACAAATCAAGGTAGGTGTTCTATTATTCAAATCCCATGGTCCTGATTTCAAATATGTGTATGTGATGGTATAATTTGTAGGGTTTTTTTTTTCAATTTGAATTATTAATTGAATTAATTAATGTTTTCAATTAATTAATTCAAGAATTGGGGATTTGATTGAATAATTGAATTGTAGAATTAGAGATTATTAATTATTGGGTTACTTATTAAAAATTTGAATTGAAAATTTAGAATAATTAATAGATGAATTAGTTATGAGATGTTTAGATTTTGAAAATATTAATTAATTATTGAATTAATTAATGGAATCTATATGGTTAATTAATTGTTTAATTAATTTATGGAAGAGATGTGATTAATTAATTGGAAAAATAATTAATGGGATAGATATGATTAATTACTTATTGAATTAATTGAAATAAATTATTGTGATTAATTAATATTTGGATTAATTAATGGTCTTGAATTAATTATTTTATGAATTTATTAATAGAATATTATGATGGTTAACTGTGATATGAATATTAATATTGATTAATTCTCATTGATGTGATATAGTGACATATGGGATATTTTTGTGGGACATGGTCTGATGCTTCTAAATCCCATATGTACGGGACATAGTCAGCTACTTCTGAAAAAAGTAGTGATAAATTGTTTGATGAATATGTGTGGGACATGGTCTGATGCTTCCAAAGCCCATGTGTGCAGGATAAGATCAGCTGCATTTGAATCCCAAAGTGATAAATTTATGTGGGACATGGTTTGCTACTTCCCAATCCCATGAGGTCCTAGGCATGACAAGCTAGACCCAAATTGTTTGTATTGTAATATGGGTACGATTATACATATTATAAATTCAAATGAAATGGATAATGAAATATCATTTTTATAATGAATTGTGATTTGATAATGTGAAATGGTTCAAACTTCAACACAGGCCAAAGTATGCATTGGGGTCTAGAGCCCGGGGGTTTTATGAGGTTAAATGAAGAATAATTGATAGTGTGATAACTATTTACTTATGTATTCTACATATTTATTTATACAAATTCAGAAACTATTATTGACTAGATATTGTTTTATACACCATTGGTCGTGGCCAACTTAGTTGTACTCACACCCTACTCAATATTCCTAATCAAGACTGAATAGATTTCACAGTTATAGGATAAGTTAAGGGAAAAATGACTATATAAGATGTCATATTTGGGATTGATAATGGATGAGGGAACTAAATGTGGTTCGAGACCCTCTTAGGAGTTGTGAGTGTCTTTATTTAGGGTTACATTTTGACACTTGACACATATTTTAGCATGGCATAACTACTATTTAGTTCAATATTGTATTTCCAGTTTTGGTCATCTTATGATACTGGTACTATTCTATTATGGTTATATGTTATTTAGATATTTTTTTCTTATTTTGACTGTGTATAAATCTGATAAAATATTTTATAGTATCCCTATGATTGGTATTATACTCTTGCTGATATTTAGTAGTCTTTGACATATAGGGAGGTACACCTGAATTCATATGGAGGTCCGGATCAGGGCACCAGTGCATGACACCCGGGACGAGACATTTGAAAGCTATATTAGAGCCCAATTATTTTCTTTTTCTTTTGACTTACTATTTGGGAAAAGTATGCCTAAGACTAGGAAGAGACAATCCTTGGAAATAAGCTTGTACTTGGGAGTTGAACACCCATGCATAGGGGAAAACCTTAGCACCCAAGGTGGGATTGCTGTTATTGATGTGTGTTGTTACAGTTGGATATTTATTTCACCTTGGTCGATGCACCTGCTATGTTATGTGATTATTGTTTCAAAGATTTCTTGATATATACTATGTTGTGACTCATATAATTTTAAGGCATGAGAGTGGAGTATGCATGCATCATTCTAGGAACTCAGGATTATTGTGACATGCATCATTTTATTCATGCACAGGAAAAACATTTATGGGCAAGTTATTGAAATTAAACTATTTTTCATTTCTTGTGAAATTGAACTAAAAATGGGTTCTAACATGAATTTAATAAATATTTCAAAATTATAGAAGATGAGAATAAATGGGTGTCTAAATGAGAATGTTTTTACCCTTGTGAACTAGGACCTAGGTGTATGATGGTTAAGGGTAGTGATAGAACCTCAGTTTTGACCGCGTGGCTAGTTTTGGGGAAAAGAATTATTATGACATGTTGTGATATTCCTCACATGTAAATGTGATAATGTTGGGTTATGGGTTCAAAGAAGTGTGTTTGAAATTATAGAGATATTCCTTCATTATGACCCTTATTAAGAGGGAAAAACTGAGGATATGGTTATAGATGCTCCAATAGTAGTGGAACCTAAGGCACTGATGGTGGAAGTAGAGGAAGTAGGGGATAAGTTCCGATAGAACATTGATCACTTGATGCAATTTTTGGAAAGAGACACAGGGTGGGTTGTGAGAAGCATGTCTTATCTGAATTGGGAGTTTCAATTATAGAACCACCCTAATTTGTTTTTGTAGAGGGTGGAAGCAAGGGAGGTGAGTTCTAGATTGATTCTATCTAGACTATACAAGACCACTTGGATACTATTTTAGAGGATAGAGTAAAATTGGATGCCTATATTTTATGTGATCTGGAGAAACATTGGTGGGACATCTAGACATGGGATAGACAGTTAGAGACTATGTAGTGGAATTATATTTTAGAGAAGTTCCTAGAGAACTTTAATCTAGAAACATTGAGACAAGAGAGAACAGTTCAGTTCATGAGGTTGACTCAGTAGAGTATTTCCATGATGAACTATTCTAGACACTTTATAGATTTGAAGCACTTTGTTCGAACGTTGTTTGGAGATGAGGCCAATGTAGAAAAGTGGTGTTGGGATGGAATTAAGTGTGAAATTATGTCCTAGGTAAATATCTTTATAGAGAAGAAGTTTTTATAAGTGGTAAACCAGGGTCTCATATATGAGGGGAACATGAAGGAGGCCTCAATTGGAAGGCATGTAGTTTCTCCTAATGGATGGTTAGTAGGTAGAAATTATAAAAGAATAAAACATCATTAAAATAATTTCTCCCAATGTAGTGTAAATAAAAGTTTCAAGTGGGAAGGGTAGGCTACACATGACCTTACCCATCTGGTTTTCAACTAGTGTGGTAGGATAAGAAACTTTTGAAAACATTTTCCCCGACCACCAGTAGAGTGCCAATGCTGCTGTAATGTGGGACATCTACTAAGGTTATGTAGGAACTCATGGTATATGGTTAGTGATGGAGGAGCTAGGTAGAACTAGGGTGATGTAAGAGGGTATTTTGCACCATATCAGTCGTGCAGCTGGAGTTCTACTAACTGAGGAGGAATGGACAGTGGAAAATATTATTCAGGGAAAGAGAACCTATATCAGGAGATTGGTGTAGCTCATTTGAGTAAGACTACATCATAGAGAAGTGGTCAAGAAAAATTTCATATGGTGTGGCCTACACTTGTGTAGAGTGATGCTAAACTATCAATAGTGAGATGTACTACTCTTTTATCTTCTACATAACCTAGTGACTTATTTGAAACCTGTTCCAATCATTCCTTTATTTAAACAAAACTAGAAAATGGTTTAATACTGGTGGTGGAGTTTATTAGAAGGGTTATGGAGATAGATACACCATTGGGATTACGGTCTAAGGATAACTTCTTCTACAAGGTGTGTCATATTGAGATTGAGGAGTACCTGTTTCTATTTGATATTTATATCATGGATATGTCTGGATTTGATCTAATTATAGGTATGGAATGTCTATTACCATTCTGACCCCACATTTTTATTACCATAGGATAGTGATTTTTATATCTTCTAAGGGTGACAAATACATTCTCCATGGAGAGTGGGATATCTAGTCAGATTGAGAAGGTCAAATTACTTAGAAACTAGAAGATATCACGTTATAGGTTACAAGTGTATTGATTGATAATGGAGGTGTGGAGAAAGATGTATTTCCCACCATACTGGACAGGTTTCAGGATGTTTTTTCTGAATACTTCTCAGGGTTACCCCCAGAGAGAGATGTCAAATTCACCATTGATCTCATCCTAGGGGCTGAGCAAGTTTCAATTACACCATACATAATGGAATTGAAAGAGATTCAAGATATCAAGACTTATCTAGAAGATTTGGAATATAAGGTATTTACTAGTCTGAGTAAGTCACATGGGGTTCTATGGTGTTGTTTTCAAAGAATGATTATGGGAGTTTTCACTAATATGTCGATTACTGGGAGTTGAAGAAGATGGATTTGAAAAATCGATATCCACTTCTGTGTATCGATGATATTTTTAACAAGATGATGGGAGATTGTGTATTTTCCAATATTGACTTGATATTAGGGTATCATCAGCTGAGAGTCAGGACATCTGATAAACCAAGGAATTCTTTTAGAAGAAGGTATGTCCTTTATGAGTTCACTGTAATGCTATTTGTGTTGACAAACACACCAGAAATGTTTATGGACTTGATGAAAAGAATATTCCATCTATACCAAAACCAATTTGTTGTAGTGTTTGTGGATGACATCTTGGTGTACTATAGGACTCATGAAGATCATTCCCAGTACTTTGACATCATCATTAGTACACCGAGAGAGATTAATTATTCACCAAGCTATCTAAGTTCTAGTTTGGGACTGATTAGGTACACTTCTTTGGTCACATCATCTAAGAGGAAGGTGTGTCTGTAGACCCCAATAATATACAGTTAGTGGTTTCTTTGAATAATCTGAAGAATGTTTTTGATATCGAAATATTTTTGGGTTTAGATATTTATTACTGGAGGTATATCCATGATTTTATTAATTGGTAGCACCATTTATGGTCTTGAAAAAAGGGGATAAATTTTGATTGGCCAGAAGCATGCGATAATTCCTTCTTGGAGTTGAATAAGTATTTGAAATCAAAATCAATATTGATCCTACATGATCTAGTTAAGGATTATACGGTATGTTTTGATTCTTATGGGATAGGTATTAGAGAAGTCTTGATGTAGAGATATCATGTTGTTGTGTATGGGTCTTGAAAGTTGAGGCGACATGAACGAAACTACCCTACGTATGTCCTCAAGTTGGCTTTCATGGTATATGATTTGAATTGTTGGTGGAATTATCTATTGTGGAAAATTTTAACTATGCACACAATTTATAAGAGCTTGAAGTATATATTTTATCAATGAGACATGAATCTATGAAAACGGATATGGGTTAAGTATATTCCATAATTTTACTTCAAAATAGCATATACTCCCTAGAAAGTAAATAGCATGGTTGGCACTTTGAGAAAAAAAATCAGACATAGGTATTTCAGGAGTCTAGTGTTGAGTGGAAAATGATTACTCTACTAGTGCAGATGCATGTAGTTTTTCAGGAGACCCAGGAGTAAATGACACTCATATCAGTTTCAGTGGAGTATATACTCTTGATGTAGATCATAGATAGACAATATGAGGATCCAGAGTGCTTTACCCTAAGGGAAATACCTGAAGGTGGGGAGCCACCTTCATATTAGAACCTAGATGAGAATGAGATCATATATGTCAAGAATCCGATTGTTGTGCCTAAGAGCATGCGAGAGAAGTTGATGAAGAAATTTCATATCTCAAAGTGGGAAGTACAACCATGTGTGATCAAAATGTTCCATGACATATGACAACATGTTTGGTGGCTGGGAAAGAATAGATAAATAGATTTTTTTGTTACTTTATTCTATAACTATCAGTAGGTAAAGGCCAAGCATAAATGACCAGTATGTTTACTAAAATAGTTTCACATTCTAAAGTGGAAGTGGGACAATGTGACTATAGACATTTTGGTGGGTCACCTGAGGAAACCAAAAAATAATGATCCTATTTCAGGTAAATTTGGATATAATTACGAAAATAGTGCATTTGTTTCCTATACGATAAACTTTCTCAGGGGATCAGCTAGGATATTTGTAAGTTTAAGAGAGGGTCTATCTACATGGGGTTCTATAAACCATAGTTTTTGATAGTGACTCGGGCTTTTCTTCCAACTCTTGGAAGGTTTTATAGAAGGTTCTTGGTGGACATGTTTTATTGATTACAACTTTCTACCCACAAATATATGGACATTCAAATTGTACTCTATAGGTGTTTGAGTATATGCTTTGGGTGTGTGTCCTAGAATTTGGTGGGTCTTGGGAGAAGCACCAAACTTTGGAAGAGTTTTCATATAAAAATTTTTAGTAGGAAATGATATATATGGAACCACATGAGGAAATTTATGGTATTCTATGAAAATATCCTCTATACTGGATGGTGGCAGGTGAGTCAGAATTGATCGGATGAAATCTCATTCTTGAGACATTAGAAGAGGTACATTTGATTCAAAAATGTATTCTTACATCTCAAAGTATACAAAAATCATATGTGGGGAGATATTGATGACCACTACATTTTACAGAGGGTGATGTTGTAATCCTTTTGTTGTCACCAAGATTGGGTTGATGTAGGATATAAAGATAGTGAATGTTGGCACCCATGTTCATTAGACAGTTTGAGGTTGTTGATAGAATCTAGCCAGTGGTGTACAGATTGCCTCTTCTACAAAGATATAGTGATATGCATGATGTTTTACATGTGTTACAACTTCATTAGTATTACCATGAACCTTCTAATTTGGTTGAGGTGGATGATGTTGAGCTTGAGATAAATGTGTCCTTTGAGAAGCATCTGACATGTTTGTTAGATCTCTATGAGAATGTTTTGTGGGGAGAGAACATACCAATAACTCATGTTTTATGTCAATATGGGAGCGTGCAGGAAGAATTATTAGAAAGGGAATTTGATATTCAGGATCAATGCCCTGATATTTTTAAATTAGAATATTAGATATTATTGGGAGTACAGTTGAAGAATGAGCTGTTATAACATAGGTATATTGTATGAACCTTACCTTTTCTGTAGTTGTCTGAGTATCTTTTGCAGAACTATGTTTACTTTTGTTGAGTAATTTTTTTTTGGATTGGGGTGTGTTTGGGTGGATTTTTTGACAAAAATTAAATAAATAGGTCTCTGCATGGTTGGTGAACGATTTTCCCTAACCGTGCAACCCAACCCAGAAACCGTGCAACCCTTGGCAGAGGGGAATTTCATGTTTGGTGTATGGTTTGTCAAACCATGATCCCTTTTAAGAGTAATTGTGCACTCCAATAATATACTTTCATATTTTAGGTTCAAGGTTAGGGTAAACCATGGGCCCCTTCCTATAAAATAGTATGTGGGAATTAAATTAACTCAAAAAGTAGTTTTAAAATTTAATAAAGAAAAATCTTATTCCCAAATCAAATGCCATTAGACTCTAATGCCTATTTAATAATTTTGGAGACTCTTCGATAGATTCCAATCCCTCCTGAAAACCATTTATAGTGGATCGATGTACGGATTGAAGATCTACACCCCTCCCATTAAGAGGATCTCATCCCGATTGCTTTCCCATTTCTCCTCCTTTCCTCTCTCTTTATTCAAAGGAAGTTATTCTCTATTTTTTTAGATATATACCTTGTTTTATGGATATAGATATATGATTGTAGATCTAGATCTATATTTGAGAGATATTTAATAGTTCAATATTGATTTAGGTTATAGATCTGGATCTCTGTCTACACTGTTACTCCACTAAATCTTGGGAATTTTCTTTGGGTGATTGTTCATCAATGAATCAAGGTAGGTGTTATATTATTTAAATCCCATATTAATGATTTCAATTATGTGTATGTGATTTTATAATTTTTTTGGGTTCTATTTCACAATTGGAATTCCAAAAAAAAATAATCAATGTGGTCAATTAATTAATTGAGGAATTTGCGATTTGATTGAATAATTGAATTGTGGAATTTGGGACAATTATATGTTGGGTTACTTATTAAAATGTTTAATTGAGAATTGAAAAAAATAAATTGGTGAATTAGTTGCTGGATGTTGATATTATGAAATGATTAATTAATTGTCAAATTAATTAATGGCCTTTATATGGTTAATTGATTATTGAAATAATTAACTGAAGATATATTATTGATTATTAATTAATTAATTAATGGGATAGATATGACTAATTAACTATTGAATTGATTAATGGAAATTGATGTGATTAATTAATTTTTGAATTAATTAATGGACTTGGATTAATTAAATTATGAATTAATTAATAAACGATTGTGATAAGAGGTTTATGGTTGATTATTCTTGATTTATTTTATATATTGATATATGCGATATTTGTCAGGGACCTGGTGTACTAATTCCAAAGACCATGTGTGTAGGACATGGTATGATTATTATGATTCTTGTAGTTAAAAATAGTTTGATAAATATGTGTGGGACATGGTCTGATACTTCCAAAGCCCATGTGTGTGGGATGTGGTATTCTGATTCCAAAGAACGTAGTAATAAATATGTATGGGAAATGGTATACTGATTCCTAATCCAACAAGGTCCTAGGCATGGTGACCAAGACCCAAATTATTGGATTTGTACTATGGATCTAGTAAGGTGTATTGTAAATAGAAATGAAATGTATACTGAATTCCCATTTGCTTAATGAATTGTGAATTAAAAAAGTGAAATAATTTATACTCCAACATGAGCTGAAGAAGGTATTTTGCTTTGGGTTTTGTAACGAACCAACCGTATAAGCCCAAAGTCGGTGCATTATTTTAATACATTGGCATGATCACAAGGAATTCAAGTCTCAAAAGACCGATCATTTTAGTATTATTGGAAACAAGATTCATACATAAGTTCATCTTTACAACTTGAAAAGAAAAACAACACCAATTTATTCCATTAGAAACATCCAAGCCTCCTAGATTATTCCTAAAAGTCACTCACAACTAACTTCGTCATATCCTGGGAAAATGAAACATAAGAAAGGGGTGAGCTGAAATGCTCAGTAAGGGTAAGAAATACAGCGGAAGATAACATAAATATTAAGCATGGTGAATAATTGAAACCACATACCTATACTAATAATAAAAATGAATAATTTTATGGAAGGAATATGGGTTGCGTCAACAACCCCATAATAAAACATAATCATGGGTATTCAACTAGTTGAATTACCACATGAAACATCAATATTATTTTCACAATGAGGGAATGTATAATGTCATACATTCTGAAACATTTTGTCAAGGCCTCAACCAATATGTCTGAAAATGATTAAGGCCTCATCCAAAACCATATATCAAAATTGGGAAAGGCCTCAGCGAATTCCATGTCTAGTTGTCTTATGAGACCTACCGATGCATCGAGGAGCTATAGCGAGCTCCACCCGTCACTTACTATGTCCAATACATTCCTCACATGAAAAGGTTAAAATATAACATAAACCTTCGTATTAAAACTAGCATACAAAATGTCAATAATTTAAACATAAAACATGAATGGTATAAAAATAGAACATCCACATTCACACATATCATAAAACCTTCAATACATTATGGATGTTATTTATCATAATAAATCAACTTCAAATAAACATGAAATCCATTAAAGGATGTTGTCAAAGATGAAATTAAAACATTTTTATAGAAATATCTCTTTCTATTTTGAAATCATTTAAGAGTCACATAATTATAAAGAAAAAATTTATTTTTAAAATATTCTTATAATCTTGTAAGTGAAGCTTCTACACTGTTATAATGGTGGAAATAGCCGCACCATCCGTATAAGTTAAAAAAACATTTTTACCTTAATTTTTTCGAAAAGTTCATAAAGTACCTTGTTTAGAAAATGATAGAAAGATTCATTTCAAAACATATAAGGTAAAATAAGGTTATAAATTACTTTACCCATTTATCTAGTAAAAAATGTTTTGAAATACATTTTTATGAAACATGGATGTGGATGATAAAGAGGTCCCAGTAGATACTTACATAAAAACAACTTCAGATAATAAAGAGATTGTAAAATTAACCATAACCTTGTACTTTTCCTTGGTCGAGGGTAGGTTAAACTCATGTATAATGGTGAAATAATTGTTATTAATTTATACAAGAATCATATATATTAATATGATATCATATATGATCTTTTAACATTGCTTTGTTAATAATATCTTAGTATTATGGTCATTTCAGGTGTTAACTGATTAGTTTTCCTTTATATGATTTGTTATGTAAGTATTGTTTTTTAATTATAGGATGTATATTATTCATATTCAGAATGATATTAAGTCTTTAAACAATATTTTTAATCATCTAATGAAAATTAGTCTTGAATGGATACGATGGGGAATGAATCTCATCGTGTTCGTGGAGACGGTAATCTGTACGTACACACGAGCGACAATTTCATTCTTTTGATATTAAAGTAATATATAATTGGATGGTATATCATATATACATAATAATTATCATGTTATATTTATTATTTAAATCAATTATACATCATTATCATACCCATCCAAATAATAATGTATTGAATAACAATTACACCACGACGTGGAGACGGTAAGCCGTACGTACGTACGTATGGTGACTTGTCATTCAAAGGATGGATTGAATAATTAATATGGTTGTAAAATATTTATAAAAAAATTATAGTATATATAAGATACTGGAGTTATTACTATATAATGGAAACAACAAAGAAAGAGGAAGTGGAAGAAGAAAGAAACTTGAAAGAGGTGATGAAATATTTACCTCTTCTTTAGGTTCTTCCTTTTGATTTGATCAAAATGGCTCCTTAGGATGGTTTTATGACTAAAATAAGGACTCTAGGATGAAGGCAGGAAAGTTGAGAGGGTATTTTGGTAGGGTTTGGATGAGATAAAGGCTTTTAAGGAGTGAATTAGAGAGAAGGTGGAGTTCCCTTTTATAAGAGGGGTGAGGGGCACCTTAGGAAAAGCTATAAATATTATTTTATAATAAAATAATATTCTGTTTATAATGACTCCAAAATGGATTATTTAAAGGATAAGGTGGGTATGGGTCTAAAACCACTCAACCAATAGGTTTTAGAAAGTTTTGGGTCACTATATTAACTTTATCTTTTAGATTTAACTCTTAGTTAAATAGTTTGACATTTACCATGTCTCTTTGTATTTTTATATTATACGGTTAATAAAAATACTATATACTTTCAAGAGAACCCCAAGTGGTTTATTAATGATAAAAATATTATTATATAAGTCTTTTGGATGAACCTTAGATTTTTAGTAACTGAATATTAATTAATAATATAATATTCTTTTAAAAACTCTTTTATGTCAATTTTGACACTATTTGGTATTTTGTTTTTAATAAATTCATAAAAACATTATTACTTCAAAATAAATTCATATAACCAACCCTAATATGTCACATTAACATAAAAAATTAGTGGAATTAATAAAAAGTCTCAAGTTAAATTTATTTGGTTATTTATAATGTCAATTAGTTTAATCTTTCATTAATTAGGTAATTACTGCATCATCATTGTGTCATAAATAAATTTAATTATGTAAAGTCTAAAAAATATAAATAAAATACCATTATGTAGTAAATATTTTTATATTTATAATGAATAGTTATAGTCGAATTTATATTATGTGTAACCCTATATTAAAAATGTTCTAGTTATTAAACTTTGATTTTAAATCTTTTAACTATTCTTTGAATTAAATAATAATAATTGTCCTAATCTAATCCAATTGGACCTAAAGGATCATATTTTAATACTATTTTTTGTTTTTTTCCAAATTAAACTTATCCAATAGAATGAGGACATAGTTTAGGGTACTAATAATATCATTCTTACCCTAAATTACCCCATTTACTTTTAATCGTGGTAAATAAAAGTAAAAAGTTACTATTCACCAAAAATTATTTTAATCTTATTAGACCAAATTTTACTTACTAATATCAACCATTTCTCTCATATTTTTAAAATTCAATTCATAGAAGCGGTAAAATTAAGTTTTATGCAAATTTTCAAATGTTTCTTGGTGGTGGGTAAAGATGGTAAAAAATTCAATAAATTTTTTATATATCTAAAGTTATTATAAACCGACTCCAATGAATTACATTGAACTTATATAGGTATTATGTATCTATTTTGACCTAAAATAAATTTAAGTAAAATAAATAATTATTTGAAGAAAAAATCGGTTTTAAAATATAACTCAGTGGTTTTCACCATTCATCAAAAATTTAATGTTTTCAGAAAAATACCAAAACTTCACCCTAAGATAATTTTGATATTATGAATTCAAAAATGAATTCTATTTTACAAATTTAAAAACATAGAAGTTTCATTAATTAATTGAAAATTAATTCCCATTGTCAGAACTAAAAAGCGTATTTTTAAGAAACAATAACTTTCAAAATATTGACACTTGTTTATGTCCAATTTTAAAGTGAAATTCTTTAAAATGAGAATAATTGGATTAAATGGTAACAATATAATCTAATTATAATTATAAACCATTAAAATGGATAATTCAACACTATAAAGTATTTTGATTAAAAATGTTTTTTAGATAAAATATAGTATTTTTCACTATTCACCCAAATATGAAAGTTATCAGAAAACACCAAATATTTATTGAAACTAAATTCTTAGGATCCGATTCTAAAGAAGAAGTTTATTTTTTCAAATTAAATATATAAAAGTTTCAAATATTGGATTTAAAAAGGGTTCGTCATTAAAAGAAGGTAAAATTACATTTTTTTGAAAAATAATTCTTTTATCTGAGAAAAAAAAAATGAATTTGTTCTTAAATTATGTCTAAGAAACTAATAATATGGATTCTAAAATTATAAGGATTTTATAAAGTTCAAAATTCAATTAGTACTATTTATAACCACTTTTGAACAGCTAGTTTGGTAAGTTGTGGTGTGCTTGAACTCAGTGTTGCGTGTAGTGTAAGTTATTGCATTACTTTGAAGAAATAACATACTATGAAATTTTAGGGTGTTATATTCTTCACTCCTTCAATAAATTTCTTCTCGCAATTTGAAACTATTCTTCAAAAATAAAAGGTTGAAAATAAAAAATACCTTTGTGGGAAAACCCACATCAGAAATTGGGTTAATAAAATTTAGTCTTAATAAGAGGAAAAGGGAAATGAAAAAGTCACCATCAAATTATGATCTCAATTAGGAGAACATTAGTGGAAATTAGAGACAAATAATTGGAGGAAAAACGTAAATATTTATAGATAGTGATTGAGTTCATTAGTCACAAAAAATTGCATAATTGAGGGCCTCAAAGCCATCAATCTATGATGATTTAAAATGTCATCGGTTCAACAAAACATAAGGTATTAGGATAACACATTTTTAGTTTTAAGATCTCTTAACTAAAGTTTAAGAATTAATTTCTTCATAGAATAAGAGAAGAAAAAAAATTACTTGACAAGTAGAGTTCTATCCTTTAACTAATTTCTACCAGAAACTCATCTTTCACTCTAAAAGATAATAGGACAAAAACAATTATTCTATTTATCCTATTCATATAGGGTTCCAAACAAATAAATTTATAATTCACCTACCAAAACCTTTAAAAAACTACAATATATAGTCTAGGGACTTCATGTAGTATAGTGGTAGGCGATAAATCCCAGTCGCACTATGGTTGTGGGTTCGATTCCCGCAGCTTTGTCTGACGCGACGAGTTGTCATATGGTCTGCGTGTTGTCCTTTTTATAAAAATGAAAAAAATAACCTTAACAATAGTATCCAATTTAAAAATTATTCCATTCCAACCTTTATAATTATCCAAAATACTTCTATCTAAACACACAGTCCAAAATTTAAAGGGAAGTTAAACACAATGAAGATCCTTTTTTCCAAGTAATAACATGTGAACACCTTCATCATGTATTATTTTTAAAAATGGTAACACCCTGAATTACAATAAAACCTTATTGATTACATTCATGCTCCCTTATCCTTTATATGACACTGGATATATTCCTTTTATCCAAAAATATTTAATATTCCAACAATGATGAAATAAACAAACTATTAATCAGTTCCAAGGAAGTCAAGAATATCCAATATAATTTATCCAAATCAACCATCTCTTATTCCAAAATCACTACCTCATTATCTGTACCATATTAAGGATTACATTTCCTTTAACCAAGTATTTTTCCAAAAAGTACAGTTTACTTTTAAGTCACGTTTCTTAGAACCATATAATCTCAAATCCTGAATAAAATAGTACTGTAGTACAATCCTTATATACACTATAATTCCTATAACATGTACATCATTAATACAATACTGAAATGACATAATACTTTAATAACAATGTAAGAAATCTAATCATTCCTCTTCATCTACGTTAGTACCAAAACTTTATTATTATCCAATAGAATCATTTTGAGGTGTACTCTGATGATTTGGTCATTGATTCGTGTAGTGTCCCAAATCCTTGCAGATGAAGCATTGTACGTTTGAAACTTTTTTCTTACCCTTGAAGTCACATACTTGGTGTCCTTTTTCTCCACACTTATAACTACCTCCCATTCCCTTCAAGTATTTACCAAGGTTATTATTTCCACAATTATCACATATGGGAAAATCCTTTTTCCCTCTTCCCTTTATCCATCTTTCACTCTACCATCCTTTTCTTCCCTTGCTTCCCTTGAAAGCCATATGATTCGTAGAATTATTTACTTATCTTATTAACACATGATATTATTTCTTCATATGTTGATAATACATGGGAAACTATTTCCCTTCTAAATGTGGTCTTAATACCATGAAAGATATGATCCTTCTTACTCTTTGGATCATAAGTATTGCTGGAGTTCACATTCCTTCTACTGGGTGCCATTTCTATACAATGGAATACACTAGGTCAGTTTATGAATTGCAATGAATAATTCCAAACTTGTAAAATACCTAACGTAAATTGAACATTTTATGGATATAATCCATAATCATAAAAATATTTTCTTTGAGGAGGTATATACTCGTAAATAATTTATAATTATTTGTAAAGAAAATGAGAATTATCCTAAGCATATCCCCTGGGAGTGTCGTAACCAAGAGTGCAGCAAGGCCTGTTGTCCTGCACCTGTTCCCATTCGAGTCTAGCTCAAAGTGGTGTTTTCGGGTTTTAACCCTAGGTACATCTGTGCTAGAGCCGCCTCTACCTGCTCATATCTAGACATGGATGTATTTTCTTGGAAAACTCACAAAATCACTACAGTACCAAAATTCTAGGAATTTCTTCTACACTAATCCTCAAATTCTATCTAAGGACTATGTGCTCTAATCAGAGTTTATCTAAATCTAATTTCTAAGGTTTTTACTAAACTTCCTCTGATACTAACTATAACGCCCAAAACCCAGAAGCCCAGAGTTGGTGCATTATTTTAATACATTGGCCTGATCACAAGGAAATCAAGTCTCAAAAGACCGATCAGTTTAGTATTATTGGAAACAAGATTCATACATAAGTTCCACTTTACAACTTAAAAACAAATAAAACACAAATTTATTCCATTAGAAACATCCAAGACTCCTAGATTATTCCTATAAGTCACTCATAACTAACTTCTTCATATCTTGGGAAAATGAAACATAAGAAAGGGGTGAGCTCAAATGCTCAGTAAGGGTAAGCAATACAGTGGAAGATAACATAAATATTATGCATGGTGAATAATTGAAACCACATGCCTATACTAATAATTAACATGAATAATTTTATGGCAGGAATATGAGATGAGTAAATAATTCCATAATAAAACATAATCATGGGTATTCTACTAGTAGAATTACCACATGAAACATCAATATTATTTTCATAATGAGGAAATGTATAATGTCAGACATTCTGAAACAATTTTTCAAGGCCTCATCCAAGATGTCTAAAAATGATTAAGGCCTCAGCCAAAACCATATATCTAAATTGGTAAAGGCCTCGGCCAATTCCACGTCTAGTTGTGACATGAGACCTACCGATGCATCGAGGAGCTATAGAAGGCTCCACCCGTCACTTACTAAGTCCAATACATTCCTCATATGAAAAGGTTGAAATATAACATAAACATTCGTATTAAAACTAGCATACGAAATGTCAATACTTTAACCATAAACCATGAATGGTATTAAAATAGGACATCCACAATCAAACATATCAAAAAACCTTCAATACATTATCAAAGTTTTATACCATAATAAATCAACTTCAAATAAACTTGAAATCCATCAAAAGATGTGGACATAGATGAAATCAAAACCTTTTTTAGAGAAATATCCCTTTCTATTTTGAATTCATTTAAGAGTAAAAAAATTATAAAGTAAACATTTATTTTGAAAATATTATTATAAGCTTGTAATGGAAGATTCAACGATGTTATAACAGTGGAAAATAGTTTCACCCGCCTTATAAGTTAAAAAAACATTCTTACCTTAATTTTTTCGAAAAGGTCATAAAGTACCTTGTTTGGAAAACATCGGATAGATTATTTTCAAAAAATATAAGGTTAGACAAGGTTATAAATAAATTTACCCATTTATATATTAAAAAATATTTTGAAATTCATTTTTAAGAAACATGGATGTGGATGATGAAGAGGTCCTAGTAGATACTTACGTAAAAACAACCTCAAATAATAAAGAGATTGTAGAATTAACCCTTACCTTGTACTTTTCCTTGGTCGAGGGTAGGTTAACCTACTGTATAATGGTGAAATAATTGTTATTAATTTTTACAAGAATCATATACATTAATATGAATGCATATATGATCTTTTAACATTTCTTTGTTAATAATATCTTAGTATTTTCGTCATTTTGGGTGTTAACTGATTCGTTTTCATTTATATGATTTGTTACATAAGTAATGTTTGTTATGGATAGGATGTATATTATTCATATTTATAATTATATTAAGTCTTTAAACATTATTTTTAATCATCTAATGAAAATTAGTCTTGAATTGATACGATGGTGAATGAATCTCATCGTGTTCGTAGATACAGTAATCTGTACGTACGCTCGAGCGATAATTTCATTCTTTTGATATTAAAATAATATATAATTGGATGGTATATCATATATATAGAATAATTTTCATGTTATATTTATTATTTACATCACTTATACATCATTATTATACCCATCCAAATAATAATGTATTGAATAACAATTACACCACGACGTGGAGACGGTAAGCCGTACGTACGCACGTTTGGTGAATTGTCATTCAAAGGATGGATAAAATAATGTATATGGTTGTATCATATTTTTAATAACATCACAGTATATAGAAGATACTATAGTTATTATTTTAGAATTTACACAACAAAGAAAGAGGAAGTGGAAGAAGAAAAGAACTTGAAAGAGGTGATGAAACATTAACCTCTTCTTCAGGTTCTTCCTTTTGATTTGATCGAAAGGGCTCATTAGGTTGGATTTATGACTAAAGTAATGCATCTAGGATGAAGGGAGGACTTTTTATAGGGTATTTGGGCATGGTTTGGCTGAGCCAAATGGATTTGAAGGTGTAAATTAGAGAGAAGGTGGAGTACCCTTTTATAAGGGTGAGGGGCACCTTAGAAAAGGCTAGAAATATTATTTTATAATAAAATAATTTTCGGTTTATAATGGATAAAAATGTATTATTTAAAGGATAAGGTAGGAATAAGTATAAAACCACTCAACCAATAGGTTTTAGATAGGTTTGGTTCACTATATTAACTTTATCTTTTTGATTTAACTCTTTGTTAAATAATTTGACATCTACCATGTATCTTTGTATTTTTATATTATATGATTAATAAACTTACTATATAATTACAAGAGAACTTGAAGTGGTTAATTAATGATACAACTATCATTATATAATTATTTGGGATGAACCTTAGATTTTTAGGAATAGAATATTAATTAATAATATAATATTTGTTTTAAAAACTCTTTTATGTCAATTTTAACAATATTTGGTATTTTTTTTCTAAATTCATAAAAACATTATTACTTAATATAAATTCATTTAACCAACCCTAATATGTAATATTAACCTAGAAAATTAATTTAATTCATAAAAAGTCACAAATTACATTTATTTTGATATTTATAATGTCAATTATTTTAATCTTTCATTAATTATTTAATTAATGCACCACCATTGTGTCATAAATAAATTAAATTATTTAATGTTTAAAAAATAAAAATAAATTACCATTATGTATTAAATCGTTTTATCTTTCTAATGAATATTTATAGTCGAGTTTATATTATGTGTAACACTATATTAAAAATGTTTTAGTTATTAAAATTTGATATTACCTCTTTTAACTCTTCTTTGAATTAAATAATGATAAATGTCCTAATCTAATAAAAGTGGACCTAAAGGATAATATTTTATTCCAAAGGTTTTTTTTTCTGAATTACACTTATCCAATAGAATTAGGACCTGTGTTAGGGTAATAATAATATCATTTTTACCCTAAATTACTATATTTACTTTTAACCATGGTAAATAAAAGTAAAAAGTTACTATTCACCAAAAATTATTTTCATCTTATTGAATGGAATTTTACTTACTTATATTAACCGTGTCTCTTGTATTTTTGAAATTCAATTCACAGAAGTGGTAAAATTAAGTTTCATGCAAATTTGGAAATGCTCCTAGGAGGTGGGTAAAGACGGTAAAAAGTTCAATAAATTTTTTATATATCTAAAGTTATTATAAACTAACTCGCAAGAATTATGTTGAACTTATATAGGTATTATGTATTTATTTTTACCTAAAATTAATTTAAATAAAATAAATAATTATTTAAATAAAAATTCAGTTTTAAACTATAACTCAGTGTTTTCACCATTCATCAAAAATTGAAAGTTTTTAGAAAAATACCAAAAAATCACCCTAAGCTAATTTTGATATTCCGAATTCAAAAATGAATTCTATTTTACAAATTTCAAAACATAGAAGTTTCATTAATTAATTTAAAATTAATTCCCATTGTCAAAACTAAAAAGCGTATTTTTAAGAAATAATAACTTTCAAAAGATTGACACTTGTTTATGTCCAATTTTAAAGTGAAATTACTTACAATGACCATAATTGGATTAAATGGTAAAAATATAATATAATTAATCTTCCAAACCATTAAAATGAATAATTCAACACTATAAATTATTTTCATTAAAAAAATTTGTTTTCAGTTAAAATATTGTATTTTTCACTATTCACCCTCATATGAAAGTTATCATAAAAACACTAAAAATTTATTGAAACAAAATTATTATGTACCAATTCTAAATTAGAAGTTTATTTTGTCAAATTGAATATATAAAAGTTTCAAATATTGGAATTAAAATGGGTTCTCCATTAAAAGGTGATAAAATTGAATTTTTTGAAAAATAATTCTTTTATTTAAGAAAGAAAAATGAATTTGTTCTTACATTATGTCTAAGAAACTCATAATATAGATTACAAAATTATAAGGATTATATAAATTTCAAAATTCAGTTAGTAATATTAATAACCGCTTTTGAATGGCTAGTTTGGTAAGTCGTGGTGCAGTTAAACTCAGTGTTGCGTGTAGTGCAATTTATTGCATTACTTTGTAGATATAACATACTATGAAATATTGGTGTGTTATACTTTTCCTCGGGAACTCTATAGCATTATGTGGTCAAATAAAGGATAATCGATAATTTTTTAACTATTTACTTATGCAGTTCAATTATTTTTTTATATAAATACATACACTATTATTGACTGGATATTATTTTATATGTCATTGGTGGTAGCCTACTGAGTTGTACTCACACATTACTCGGGATTCTGGATCATTATATGAATATATTTCATGGTTGAAAGATAGGTTAAGGTAAAAATCCTTTTGTTATATAGTAGATTTGGGATAGGTCATGGATGAGGGAACCAGACATGGTTCAGGGCCCACTTGGGTGTCGTTAAAGTCTTTTTTTGGTGTTTTATTTTGACACTTGGCACATACTTTAGCATGGAATAACTACTGTTTAGTTTGATATTTAATTTCTATTTTTATCCATATTGTTACATTGGAACTATTCTTCTTATGGTTATATATTATTCAGTTATTTTTTTCTTATTCCACTGGTGTATTACTTTGATAAAAGTGGGTATAGTTTCTCCATGATCTATATTAGACCCTCAATTCTAGGAGGCAGCCTCTAGCATATAGGGAGGCACACCTGAGATCTTGTGGTGTTCTGGATCTGGGTACTAGTGCGTGACACTCATGCCAAGACGTTACAATAATTCTTCCATAATTGCTAGAAATGATAATATTATATAAATATTAAATATATTATACATATATAGATATATATTATGAAAAAATGCAGATTTATAAAATTGAATTGCATGGTTCATGGAGACAGTATATAATAGGTACCCATGAATGATGATTTCAATTTTCTATAGATGAAATGAAATAAATTTAAATAATAAATCACTTTTATTGATTCATCATTATATCATATATATCATATATATTTATTGAAACAATTATTATTACAATCCATTTAAATTTGGAATGAAATGAGAATCAAATCACATCATGGAGGTGGTTGTCCACATATACACATAAGAGACCTTGTCATTTTCAAATGGATTTGAAGGACTGATGAAATATATGATATTATAATTAAATAAAAATAATATTATTATATATAACCTATATCAACTTTTAACCCTTATAATAACGATCCTTTAATGATAGTGATAGAAAATGAATTGTATCACTACATGGAGGAATTACAGCACATATACACATGATAGATGCATTCACATAACCTTTGATGGGATAGAGGATATATAATTGTTGTTCTATAATAATAATAATATATATTTATTTATTATTCTGAATTTTTTATTTTATTAGAAATGACATAGATTTGGAGAAGGTATACGATGAAATAAATTACAAGTTTTATGTAAGGAGATTTATCTCTTATTCAATAGGCATAAAATAGATCCCTTTTTAAGGACACTTGAAATGAAATTTCTATGATACCTATGTAAAATGAAAGTCCTAGTTAATAAATATTTCATTAATCTGGTTGGCTATAGGGCCTCGTGAACAATTATTTGTACGCTAGAGGCTTATAAATAGCTTCCTGATTCTATGATTGTACAGTTAGATGATTATAAAATCATAATTACAGTGGAGTAAAATGGTATGATCAATTAATAAAATATGGAGATTAAATCATCCAAATAAAAATAATAATCATACGAAATCAATAATAACAAGTAGATTAAGAAATTTTATGTAATGCCTTTATGCTATTTGAGAACATTAATAAAAGAAGAATAGATTAGTAGGCACATACAACATGCTATACAATAATGAAAAATTACCAAAAGATAAATCTATAGAATCATGAGAATAGTCTTAGTCATCTACTCTCATATGACTTCATAGTATTGAAACAAAAAAATCAATAACTAAATTCTTCTAATGTCCGGAACCCTATTCTCCCTCATGTTACCAAGTTGGGTTTCTCTGTGACCTTAAGAGAACCTCCCCGTACACCAGAGGCTATTGACATGCCGGGAGGGTTTAAGGAATATATTGTGGAGACAACAACATTTAGTAAATATTTTTCAATGATACTGGAAAAGTTTTAGTAGAGTAGCAGAAATAATGTAAACAATATGAATAAGTTAACAAAAACCATAGATGAGAAAATAAAAATAGAATAAATCTAAATAACAACAGTATAATGTAATGACAAGATAACTATAACTAAATGATGTACCAAAATTCCTTTATATGAAATACATGCAGGCTCAAAAAAATTCTCTAATGAACCTGGTCCTAAACCCATTATCGTTCCCATATCCAAGCACTAATCCATCCAGGAAGCTTCAATTCAACAATATTATCCCTCACCCTTATCCAAACATTCATCCATAAAATCTGTACATGTACCAAATGGAGGTCTATCTAGAGTGTGAGTACAACTCAATAGGCCAACCCCACCATGTCAATATCTCTTGTTTGAGAAATATAGTTCATGAAATATGAATATAAATAGATTATTAATTTACTAAAGTAATATTTTGGATGAAGTAAATATGATGATTCCCCAAGATCCAGGTTGGCATATAAAGTTAGCCAAACCAACTTTGTCACCCTACCAAGTATCTCTGGATATTGGTGGACCCTACTAAATCAAGAGAGATCACCCAACTATTGGTATTCTCCAATAGAGCATGAATTTCATAAACATCAAATTAACAAATGGAATCTTCCTACAGGTTATCCAGAATATCAACCTCGATCATTCAAGGATTTTTCATCTAGTCCATAAACATCTGAAATAATCATACAAAATTTCTAGGGGAATAAAGTTGATCTATTATTAGTCATCAGGATATACTAAATCATTCCCCATTCCCTCTGGAATCAACCTAAATCATGATACATGTCCAGAAAACTCCGCCTTCCAATAAGCATCCCACCTGCTAGAATCAATCAAATTGATGTCACATAATCTTGAAAGCTATAAAAGTAATTTATAATTCCAAATAAAATGTACAAGATATATCACTATATGGAAAAATTATTAATTAGTATTTCTATTGTATCCCAGGAATCTAAGGTCAAACTGACCATGTCTCAGCAAGGTCCAAGGCTGGAACACCTATCTGGAAGCCACATATCTTAGTCTCCGTGCCAATGGATAGAACATGATCCAACTGATGATATAAAAATGTTTTTTTAATTAAAATGAATTATAAAATTAATTAGGTATCGTGCACAAAATATTTTCATGATCGCACAAATTTTACATAATCTAGATAAATAAATCAGAAAAAGTGATAAAATCTAGTCCACCAACATTGAAAGAGGTAAAGGTGATGAAAAAATCATACTTCAATGTTAACTATAAATACCCTACATCCCTTCAATGATAAATATAATTTATTTCAATAGTAGATAGATAAGTGTAAGAAGAACTATAAGGATTACCTTTGATCTGCATGTTCATAACAAAAAGACCCGATGTATCCTCGATTCTAGTTTAAAGGGGATTCCTAGAAATCATGAATGGAATTGTTATGTTTATGTTATAAAAACATGATTATCAAGAGTTTTAAAATGGTCTAAGAGAGAATAATTCACAAGGTGATTTTATTTCACACAGTGAAAATATCAATTCAGCCATTTTCATTAAATTCTATCATCCAAGTGAAAAAGAACATAAAGAAATCATTTAACATTGTGATATATATTCATGATTTTTATTCATTTTCATTGGGTGTATTTTGTGGGTGAATGTAAATAAGGGTGTTTCATTAATGCATGTTTTTAATTGAACTCATTGGGTGTATTCAATGAACAAAATAATTATAGGTTGTGTTAAATTCATTGGGAATTTATGGGCGAGAATTTATTTTTATAGGTTGAGTTAAATTCATTTGGTCTGAAAAGAATAATTCATGTTGTGAATATTATTTATGGGCTATTCCAAGTGATATTCATGGCATGAATATAAATCATTATGTCTTCCCAAAATATTTGATATTTTGAATTGGGTTTATGACATCAGTTATTTTTGCAGCTAGAACTCTCCCCAAATTCATGCTACACCCCTTTAAAAAATTATCACAACATCGATGTAGGCTTGATAAAAAATGAATTTATAAAGTAAAACCCAAATAAAATATTTTTATATAAAAATTTAAAGAGATACATACCAATAAAAAGAAGGGATATTAGAACAACAACACCATATAATAGCCCTTCTTTGAGCTGATCCATTTATCACTATGGGGTATCAAAAAAAAGTTTGACCACTGTTCCCACACATTAGACTCCCTATATATGGTATATAATTGATCATTAAAATTATTCCACTACAATAATAATAGGGGAATGACCTTTCCTCTGAGATTATTCCCACTATGGTGTATGAAATAAATCAAATTCTCCTTAAATGATGCTTCAACATTCAGAACAACATTTGTAACATAAATCACATGAAAATGGTCGGAATGATGCCTCTAATGTTGTGACATATAAAATATGTCTTGCCTATCCCTATAGCACTATGGAAATTCCAAATGGTACTCTACTTTATAATACCTCTCCAATATCATAAATGGACTAAAAAACTATGCATCATCTTAACTTATTTTTCAACATGACATTTCCCTAGCCAAGATGACACTCAAATAAAAACTCTATGACCAAACTGAAACTAAAATGATCATCTCTGAAGGGTTGTGTATGATATTTTCATCTCTTCATGATCACCAACCACTTTTTTATCAACTGAACTAATATAGTCTTCTCATGTACTAGTCTATTCCAAACCAGCACTGACACCCCTGCCTCTAACCAGAAAATAAGGGGATTATATAGCATTCCAAACAAGTCCTTAAAAGAAGATATTTGGATTAATTCCAATAAATTGTTATTATAGGTGAACACCAAGACATCTAAAATATGCTCCCATTAACAACCAAAATAAAAAAATAAATATCATAACATATCCTTTAGAATATAATTAGTCTGTTAAGACTGACCGTTAGTATGCGTATGATAATAATTACTCAAGAGATCCTGTGATCCCAATGAATTCTGAATAAAATTCCATAACCTTGATGTTAAATTATTATCTCATTGAGAAACAATTCTCCACTAAACAATATGAAACTAAACTATCTTAAACATGTAAAGACTACCGATTTCATCAGTGGTGATGGTCTCTATGATAGAAAATAATTAGGATACATTCATCTGTTGATCCACAATCACCCTTGATACATAATGTTTGCGAGGTTTCCTGGGTAATATTTTCACAAAATCAATGGTGATGTCATCCCACTTTTATAATGGAATAGGAAAAGGCCTAAATTTCCCAACATTCCCTTTATGCTCTGACATCACCAATAGATAACTAAAACATCTCACCACAAAGACTTATATCTCCTTCTTCATCCCTGTCCTCCAGTACTATCTATGGATATAATAATAGATATTTTTCAAACTATAATGTACCAACCATATAGAAGCATGAAACACTCTCATTAGATCCTCACGCAAACCCATAGGTACCCATACTCTGTCATGAAAGGGAATAAAAACACTATTTATAAGAGACCATGATGTTGATGGCACCCACGATATATTATGTCCCATAGAGTTAATCCCATTTCAATAGATAACTGATCTTTATTGATCCAGCCATGAAGAAATTGTATAAATGATGTTAAGGTCATAGATACTCCTCTCTAGGACTCCTAAGATTATATATTCATTTTATAAAAGAGTTTCATTAAATACCAGTAATTATAAGGCACTTTGATAACCTCTATTTTAATTTTTGGATCATGACATTGGAAACAAATATTCCCCTGCCCAGTGTATAGGAAATATCAATGTTGGAAGACATCATATACTAAACCGAACTCATATTCCAAAGGTTTGGGACTCACTGATAAGTGATGTACTTAAAGATATTGTATTTATTATGAACCAATACCCTCTATCCCAAAATATTATGTCTCTAGAATCATAGGGAATTCACCCTAGCTATTAACTCCAAATTATGAGTTGGATAGCTTTTATCCCTCTCTAAAACTATAGGTCACCACATGAACCTCCTACAACAGAAATTTAATGAGCCTAACTCCCTATAAAACATAATACACTGCATACTACTTAATGGGGTTAGGTGATGTGAGTATTGGATCTAAGGTTAACCTTCTCTTCATGTCTTTGAAATTTGTATCACATGAATTTGTCCAAAAGAGCTTCACCCCTTAATTGAATAGCTTGGAAATTGGTGATTCAATATAGGATAAGTCCAATATGAAGCATCGATAATGACCTTCTAGAATAAGAAAAATAGAAATATCAAATATAGTAGTTGGTTCACTCAAATATACCATGGATATAACCCTATCTGAGCCCACTATCACTCCAGACATTGATATAACATGTCCCATGAAGTAAACACTACCAATATAGAAACCAAAATTGAATTGTTTGGTGTAAAGATGATTTTATTTTAATGTACAAAAGATGATTTTAAGATGTTTGTCATGATCGTCTATAGATTAAATGTATACAAATATATCCTAAAACTCTACCAAAAGCTAATCTAGGAAAGGATGAATGATCAGATTCATCATGGACATAAATAGTGTCAGTGAATTCGTTAATCTGAGTGACAAGACAACAAACTCATATATTCTATACCTACTAATCAAAGCAGTTTGAGGTATGCTCGATGGTATCATCCTCAATTGGGGGTACCTTGACCTAATGTCGATATTGGAGTAAATCATTAATCCTCTCAGTGAATAAAATAGATTTTCAATTATCATATGGGGATACTTTTTCATTACTTACATCTGGTCAAGTCTTTGAGAATCCACATATATGATCAAGGTCCCAAAGTCCTTCTTAGTGAACAAAACTGGATAAATCCATAGACATGTACTAGGTTATATGAAACCCTTTACATTTAGAACACCCAACTAAAAATTCAACATTCTAAGCACTGTTATTTCCATTTTATAATGATAGATAGAAACTAGAATGAATCCAAAAAGTAACTCAATCATGAACTAAATATAATTCGTGTGTGGTAATAAATACAACTCTTCAGGAAAGACTTCCACAAAATAGTCCATCATTGGAATAAAAGTATTATTCCTTATTCCTTCATAATCCAAAACAAGGATTTATATTTCTAATGTTATAGAATCTAGTATTTAATTAATTGGCCCTTAAAGACCAACCTAAAAATGTTACCCACCTTAGTGAGCATAACTAACCTCATACAAGAGATATAAATGCAACTCAACTTCGATAATAGTCAGTACGAGACTTATATATAACTAGCCAATCTATACCAAGAACCAAATCAAATCTAGTAATTTACAAAAAAAATTCAAAAAGGAATGATGGACACCAATTTCAAATAACACTCCTTTCATTACATGATACTTACAGAAAAAACTCCCAATGGCATGTCAATGGTCATAAAAAATACATGATCTCCATATAAAAACCCAAAACATTTTCAAAAATATAAGATGGAAATGGATATGATGATCATGTATAAAAAAAAGCTAAGATATATGATTTAAAAATCAAACTTCTGATAGGAGACAATCCTACATCCAAACTAGTTGAAGAAGACTGTATAACACGCATCTAGCTCACCCATCCTCCTTGGGCTCTAGTCTATCTCCCATGTGTTGTTCCATTTTAGTTGTACTTTTTACTCTATAATAGAATACTACATCCCCTCCCTTGGCTTAAAAATCTAATGGAACTCTAGTTACTAGTATTCTAATGGGAAGATTACTCTTTTCTAGCCTTAGGTTCTTATCTTGACACCTTCCACTTCTCTTCAATGGAATGTTTCTACAAATCTTTTGAAGATTACTCAAAACACCAAAGGAAGAGAACTCCACTATGGGGTGAGAAAAATGTGGTCACTTGTGGTCCAACATTCCAAAATAAATTCACTACACTTAACCATAGTCTTTAGATGTATGTACACTCCCTTGAGTAATTTACCTAGTACCATCCAAGTGATAACAATAATAGAGACACTTCTTTACACCAGGGAAAGAGTTCACAGATCACCATGCTGAAACTATGTGGAAAAAATTTGGGGCCTCTCTTAGATTATATTATAGGATGAGAGATTAGTTAATCACATACCTAAGGTAGCTCAATAGAAATAAAATAACCTTTGACCTGATCTCATAGAGAATAAAATCTTAAAATGTCATGTCTTTGATATCTCATCATCTTATAAGGATTGAGAGAAGTGATGCAGGTCTGTGAACGTCCAATGTAGTTCATCACTTATGATATCTATTCTTCCTTGTGATAGAATAATAAAGACTTATCATTTATAAATGTCTTAGGATTTAAGTGGTAGAAAATAATTTTTTTATTCCTTATAAGATAAATCCTCTTTCTTCCCAGTATTCTCCAGAATGTCCCAAAAATTCTTTGATGGTCCACATAGAGTTTTTTTATTAAGATTCACATTCCTTTATAAAGGTTTCTTAAGGTGTTTAAATAACATCTAGATTGATATAATATAGATCAAAGCTACATCAGATCTTCCTTCCCTAGTAAATGTAGTCAGGTATTATTGATGGAACTCTCTCATCAGCTCATACATCGAAGGCATGGTGTAAAAAAGTCTCCCAATCCATGAATTTAATGACCCCCATGATGACGAAATGGAGCTGATTTTCCATCTGATTCTCCAGATCCACAAGAAGATCAAATTTAGTTGTGTTATGAGGATTCTAATATCCTCTCTCCCAATGAACATTTAAATGATATTTATGAGTTATTTTCTATACAAGATAAAGACTCTCCTTATAACCCTGTATAATATCAAGGTCAAAATCAAAAGAAGACAACAATAGATAATAACTCAATTTTGGACTACCAAAACATGTATTAACAAATAAATTGGAATTATATAATAGTTCATTTATTCTTTTTTCATTATATATAATTTGTATGTGATTTCATAGATCATATAGGAAAATATACCACAAGTAATAAACACACACCTACCATGAACTATGAATTTCAATATATATCTCCACGTGCCTACCATTATGAATATATAATCATATATTTCAACACTATCCCATGTGAATAAATCTCAAGAAACAATAACATCACACTACCTTTGAATCACCCAAGGTGAAATAATATCAACCATATAAGGAAAACACCAGGAACAATAATCGCAACCCATGGCACTCACATTTTACCTCAAACATGTGTTTAATAATCCTTTTCAAAAGATCATTAAAAAGTCTCAAAACATCATATTTTCCTTTATAACTTTATTAAATAGTAATGTAATATATAAAAAATCTTCACTAAAACAACATTGCTACTTCCCAAACCCAATGCTCTGTCAAGTGGCTGATTTGGTTTTCTATGTGATATTATGTGATCCGCCCTACATTCGAGAGGATATTGAGTACTAGAGAGGGTGTATGGAATATAGTATTAATAATATAACATATGGTATAGAGTTTAAATAAAATCAGAAAAATAATTTCAGAGTAGTGTAAATAAGAGAAATAATATAAATAATTTAACATGAAACCAAAGACGGGAGTTGAAAAAGTAAAGAAATCCAAATAACAATCGTAAAATTCAAAGGAAATCCCAATGTATATAATGACATTATAAAAGTCATACATATAAGAGGAAAGTAGAAAACAATTCTCTAAATATTCTAGTCCTTAACCCCTTACTAGTCATGCCTCCAAGCTATAACCCTTCTATAAAGCTAAAAATCAACAACATGGTCCCTTAACATTGTCCAAATATACATCAATTTTTTTCTAGGTACCAAATGGAGGTGTAACGACTATGTGAGTAAAAAAAATACAATGAAATCATTGTTTGTATAAAATCTTGTCTGATAAATATAGTTCATGAAATATAGAGATAAATTTACTATTGATTAAATAAATTAATAAAATTCATAAAATAAATTTTTGATACCCTAAGATCTAGGTTGAACCATGATTTCATCCAAACATACGTTGGTTCCCTTTCAGGTATCTCTGGTTGAATTTCGATCCTCCTACATTAGGGCAGATCACCCAACGGGTGGCAGATTCTTCAACCGAGGGTGAATTGTAGAAACATCATATTAAAAAAATGCCACTACCATCATTCTATTTAGATTCTCATCCAATACAATTCAAAAAATTTGTATCTAGTCCTCATAAATTTGACATAATCATAAGATATTCCCTTGGGAATAAAGTACTAGTTCACCTAGAACTCAGGAAGTATGAAATAATGGACCATTCCCTTAGGTATAAACATAAATCATGATTCGTATCTAGATAACTCATCATGACAATAATAATCCCACCCTCCAGAATCAATCACATCTATGTTACATAAGCTCAAAATATACACAAGAAATTCACATAGCCAATATCAAACATAAAATATGTATCACCACATGGCACAATTATCAATTAATCAATTTATCACTGTTCAATCCATTTATGTTTCAAAAATACTTGTTTCCTATTATTATCATAAATATATCAAACATATTTCATTTATTATTTTACCCTATGGTTATTAATATATCAATTAACTAAATTTATTTGATGTGACTATACCATATGAAATCACAAAAATTTCATGTTATTCTAATTCATAAGTTAATCCAACAATAAATCAATTTTTCCAAAATATCTTAGAGTTAAAATGTAAAACTAACCATGTCTCAACAAGTTCTATTGCCCGAACACACGTCAGGTGGTAGTAGATCCCATTATCTATGCCTGTGGACCGAATGGGATCCAATGTATGGTCTAGAAAAAGGATTGTTTTTTAATTGGGACAATATAAATAATTAGATTGCATAAACGATGTGGCAGTGTGATCACACATAACTCACATACTATGGATATATAATTATGAGAAAAGGGATATGATTTTGACCACAAAACTTGAAACTGAGGAGGGATATGACAAAAAATCTTATCTACGGTAGAGATCAACTTCCTATTTATATTCAAGGAGAACCACTAATTCTATTAAAAACTGAATGAGATGATGAAGAAGAACCATAAATATCACATTAGATATCCTAGTCTAGGAACCCAAGTCCCAACATTTCCTCACTTCTAGTTCAATGGGGATTCCCAGAATTAACCATTGGAATTGATGCATTCAAGTTGGAGGTCAACCTTTGTAAAACCCGTAACAATAGGGTTTTGAAAATGGATGGGTGTGAATTATTCATGGTGGTAATTTATTTCACATTATGAAATTATTGATTCCCTTATTTCCCTTAAATTCAATCACATGAGAATAAAAAAATTAGGATACATTTTAGGTTGTGAAACTTATTCAATAAGTGAGTTCCTTTTCATGGGGTGCATTCAGGGTGTGTAGGTAATTCTTAGGGTGTAATTAATTCCGCATGTGGATTAAACTCATGGGGTATCTTCATGAAATGAAATAATTTATTTATTGTGTTAAATTCAAAGGGTATTTTCAGTGGATGAATTAATATTAGGGGGGAATTAAATTTCTAGAGTGAATAAAATTCCTACATTCTACGTAGAACAATTCATTTCATGAATATAATTCATCGGTTCTATCCCAAAAAAATCACATCATTGATATAATTCATGGGGTCTTCCCAGAATAATTCACATCATAAATTTGGTTCACAACAAGAATTAATTATGCAATAAGAACTTACATACTATTCTTGTTTCACCCCTATGATAGTTAAGAAAACATGGACATAGTCTTGAAAAAAGTGGTGTAAAAGAAATAAATACAAAATAAAATAGATTTATCCTAAAATATAATGAGGGACCCACCTGTAAAAATATGGGATATATCAATGCTTCTCTATGTCCCTCCTTGCATACAATCTGTTTTTGAATGTACCAATCATGGCCCCAAAAAAGGTGTGAGAAAAACTCAGTATTCCAAAAGAAATAGTGTATATTAATATTCCACCCATTTTATATAAAAGAGAACTATGCAGGTATAATGATAATTTAATTGTATTAAATAGATAAAATCTAGATGGCTTGGGTTCATCATTGAATCGTGTCCGATGCTTGCTACTATAACCAAATATGGATTGTATCCAAAAATATATCACCACATATGCAAATATATGTGATTAATAATATATGTATATATATGTAAAATCATTTTTTCCAACAAAACCATTTGGGTCCGAATGATTGATTTCCAGGGGTTGAACTGTGTGCAATCACTGACATCGAGCACTGTAACGACCCGAAATTTTGAATGAATTTTTATTTCCTAATTTTGTGTGTTATTTTAGTTTATACTCCACAAAAATATATTCTTTAATTAATGATGTTATTATAATTAAAATGAGACCATCGGGTTTCGACTGTTATATGACTATTGGTCAATATGATTGTTGGAAACTAAATGTTGCGATTATTGTCTATAAATACAAGTGATCTTGGTTAATTAATATAGAAAGAAGATTTGATGGCCTCATCCAATAGTCTTAGGCCGATCGAAGCCCATCTGATGAAACTTGGGAAGGAGGTATCACCACTGGGCTTTTCTCTAGACCAAACCCAAGCCAAACATCATCATGTAAAGCTGGAGCGAAATCGCCTTCTGGAGAAGTTCAAGCTTATAGAAATCAATACTCAAGAAATGTTGGCCGATCCACCCTCATATTCTCTCACCTTAGCACATCTTTCACTTAGGTCCTACGCTATGGTTATAAGGGTTTATGTAACGAGACCATAGCTACTATGTGTAATCCTTTGAGATAAATAAAATTGTGATTTCTTCCTATGGCGAAGTTTGTGTTTTTTTAGATATTTGATTAAATATAGGAGGTATATTGGTGAATTTTGGAAGAAGGGGATATTTTAAAATATTTATGTAAACCTTAAATAATTAATTATGTGTCATGACTTTCAAAAATGGTCTTCTGGAAATGTGTTCAGTAAAAAATTTAGAATCTAGTAAGATCAACTTAATTTTTTGTGGATAGTAAATTATGAATAGTGATTTTACGCTTAGGATTAGTAATGTGACCAAATAGATTAGTAATATCACTTAAAGAAAGTATTAATATAATTTAGGCACCCTGATTAAGTAATGTGATTCAATAAAATAGGTAAATAAATGTTTCGGAAATTATTAGTCAGGTATTAGTTTTTTCGGGTGAATAATGTTTTCTAATTAAAAATTGAATTAAAAATATTTAGAAAATTGTTTTTATAAAATGGAGTTTATTTTTTATTTCAGAGCATCGATATTAGGTTAAGGTGATTTTGGGGGTTTTTTTCTGAAAAAAATGAATTTTCGGTGAGTAGTGAAAATACAGTTTTTAGTTTCAGGTGTTTAATGACATCATTGAGGATGTAATAATTATGTAATCTTTCTGGTCGACTTATTAATAGTAATATAAGGTATTAGGTGTCACAAGTGTCCAAAACCATTGGAAAATACCATTTGCAAGCCCATGGTTTTTCCAATACCATCGATGAGGTGTCCCTTTGCCATTATTGACTTGTCCCCCCACTTCTCCTATAAATACCAAGCATTTCCCCCATCCTTTTCATTTAAAAATACACCTCAACGAAGTTATAGTCTCTTTACCTCCCAATTAGTCTTCCCAAGGTTCCCTCAAACCCCCCAATTTCCTGACCTTCAAGCTTTCGAAGTTACTCTTCAAGGTAAGGGATTCTTTCACTCTCTTCTTTTAAGCCATGACTTCCTTTATATTGAGTCTTCTAGTTTCCATTTTATTTTTGTTGTGGGTATATTCTTATACGTTCTCATTAGTATCCATTTCATGTCTAATTTTTGTGAGACCCTTTCTTCTCTCATCAATTTGTTTTCTGTAATTTTAAGCAAAGTTATTAGGTTGCCTAATTTCTCGTAAAAGAAATCACATCTTCTATTTTCTTTCATGTTTCCTTTTCATGCGGTATGCCATTAAAATATCCATACCATGATATTATTCTGTACCCATACTTTATTATGAATTATTTATGAGTTGGTGACCCTTGTCCCATCTCTTTTCAATGTTTTCTAAAACCATGTTATATAGCCATTATGCTACATAAATTTCGTCTCAAAATATCTATCTCTTTCTCACAAGAAATTCTATTGTTTATTTATGTGAATACCCAGACCTATTTCATTTCTATGGGTGTTCATAAATATATAAATATGATATATTTGATTCTGTAATTGACATACATATAACCCTCACTCCCTTTCCATGGGTTATAAATGATATAATGATCTTATTTTTATGAGCTTTTAAAACATCAATATTTTGAAATTAATCCCATTGAATTTATTATCTATGGTTTATTTATGAAATTTTTGATTATGATCTATGTGGATCACATGTAAGTAAATAAATATTAAGGGTGCGGCCTGATAGAGCTCCAATTCATTAGGTAAATATTTAATCTCTAGAGATGACAAGTTTCATGATACCTTGGTGAATAACCTTGGTAATTTTTATGACACCTTGTAGATGGACCTTGGTGATATGTTTATGAATGTATAAATTAAATGTTGTTTCCACATATTCAAGTTATGTTTCAAGTTATTTTCATTATGATATTCCTATACTTCTATTGCTCATATCATTATGTTGTTATTCAAGTTCTTATTAATATCACAAGTACACCGATTCCCTTGTTTAACCTTACTGGGCCTTCTGCTCACCCTTTCTTTTGATGTATGTCTCCAGGATATGAAAGGCAGTAATTGTACTTAGTATGATATTATGATTAATCCTTACATGTGGATTAGAGGAATGTTTTATGTTGTATTGAAGTTTTATTTTTCCTGATTTCCAAGACACTAGAATTTAAAGATCCTCTGTATGTAAAATGTAATGGAAAGTTATGAATTAAAAAGGTAGGATGCCACAAGCACAACATCTTATAACATTCTCTAATGGGTTTCTTCGTGGAGATAAATTTTCCCAACCAATCTAATATTAATGACTCATGGACCTAATTTAAAAATGTCCGAATTCATTGGGTAAATTTTCCATTGACACTTAGGAACACACATTGGTTGATATTATTGGAATTCAGGCTCATCAAACCATTTTGTAGGGATCTATTGACTATTCAGGGACGATATTATAGATTTAAGATATGCTCATGAATCCTTTGTTCATTACCATGTGATTTTAATATAGATTACGCTAAGGTAAAAATTATTCTTGAATACACATGGGTTTAGAATCATCTTTATGTATATGAGGATCTCCATCAATGGAGGGATGGGTATGTATTTGAAGTTTTTCCATTAATTTTATGATTTTATGGATAGATAATATATTCCTTGGTCATTTATGAGGACAATGCTGGTATTAATTTAGACAGAGTTGTGCTTTGGAGTTTATCGTCATCTGTGGGGGATGGGTGTTCTGTTGACGTTGGGACAAAACTCATAAGATGGTAATCCTATGTATCCTTACAAGAAGAATCAAAACCCATGTATTTCTGTTCCACTTAATAAGAAACATCACTTTTTTTGTGTTTGTGTGATGAGGACCCAACCATGAATTTTAATTTCATGAGAAAATGAGTCCTAAGAAAATGGTTCCTGGTCAAGGATGTTGTGGGAATTATGTCGAGGTGGCCTGAGGTAGCTAGATGAGGTATGGTATCCTAGGAGGGTATGGCCCTACCCATGGATATGGCTTAGAGAAAATTCCTATTGATTTGGGTGTTAGTTTTGGGCCACATGGAGGCTTCCTACAAATTCCTTTTAGTTGGGAATCAAAGCCCATGTAGTTCAGTTTGTTTTGGAGATTATGCATGGAAGTTTCCTACTTCATTTGAAGGTAGGGATTCCACATAGAAAAAACCAATTTTTATACAATATTATAAGGGTTTACACTTGTAATTGGCCTATTTTGATTGAATATGATTGGTGATTACACATTGAAGCAAACTAATTGGATTGAATATGATTGGAGATTACCCATGGAAGTGGCCCATGGATTTGGGTATAGTTGGGAATTATACTGTATAGGTGGACCATATGGATAGAAGTTAGAGATTTCATACATGGATATGGACCATTTGAGGGTTTGAGATCATGTGGATTTTATGATCATGACTATCCTCTAAGCGCATGTGAGTCATGCTCGGTTTGAGAAACGAGATGAAGTAATAGATATGAAGATCACACAATTCCACTCTATTAGAAGGTGGACAAGGTCTTGAAGCCCAAATGGAGAGGGAGAGGGTGATGAGTGTGCCCATTTCCAATTTTAAATTGGTTATTGGGGTAGTCACATATTGTAATCTATTTAGAAATATCTTGGGCTGAGGTGAAGAGGAGTAAAATTTCCACCACCCATATGACATTCTAGGTGAAAACTCAAGGAGGGATGCCCTAAAATTGGGTTGGGGGGGGGGAGAGGATCTATTTATTTTTTAGTGGAGAAAGAGTGATCCTCTCAATACCTTCCTGAAATGGGGGGGGGGGGTTTCATGTGATTACCCCAATGTTGGAACCTTGTTACCACGAGATTGTAAACACAAAGACATTTTGAGGGCCCCCCTTATTGTGGAGGTTACACATGTGATTCCACTTACCATGAGTATGTGAACTCAAGATTACATACTGGTGTTCCTGATGGTCTTATCATAAATATAAGACACCTATATAAGATGAATTTTCTTGATCTCATTGAAATGTTCATAAAGTGGCCAATATGGGTCCCGATGATATGATAAAAGGGAGTGATGAGAGGTGAAGAGAGAAAACCCTAGTATTACCCATTCTAGGTAGAAGGTTCTTAGGAGGGATGGGCTTACCACTATATATTGTGTTTTTGTGGGGTAAGAATATCATCTACATATTATTGTGCAATGTAGATAAGGGTTTGACCCATTTAGCATTTTTCTATGCGGGGCAATATTCCATCCACATAGCATGTTTCTACATAGGGTTGAGTTCCTCCCAAATAGCCTTTTATTGTGAGGGGCATGGTTCCACCAAAATTTCATTTTTCTATGTGGTATTATTATTGAAAAAGGTCCCATCTATTTATTCCCTATATAGTGTTGTTCTGAAAATGGGTTTGGACTTTTCATATGGCTTTAAAATTTATTATTCCTTTTTAATTCTTTATGGAGGATTTTCACCGGCTAGGAATCAAAAGAGAGGCTAGGATTTTTTTCATTTACACATCACTTTTTCCCTTAGTATCTCTTAATTTTCATCCCATTGGTCCCCTATTTTGATCCCCCTTAAGTTTAATATATAGAAGAGAGGAGGGACTGGATATTGTCTTGGGAAGTCTTCTATAGTGGACCATGGGTTTTTTGCGGGATCCTAATTAGAATATCATGAACTGGAAATGACATAGTTAGTGGGGTGTTGTCATTTGTAGAGGGGGTATCATTTTCATGGGTGTAAATCACTACTCATACCTACAAATGATTTTTTTTTTGTGGGAATCGAAAGTACCGCCTAATCCCACAAACTATTTAGTTTTCTAGGATGATCATTCGTGGGGGAAGAAGTCACCACCTGGCCCTGTAAAAGAATTTGGTTTTTTCTATAGGTGTTGGTGGGACTGCCTCATATTGGAAATGATTTTTTTCATGGGGATGGTAATTCAAAGGGGGAGAAATAACTATCCTTCATTTAAAACCAATTTCTTTCAATTTCAGGGGCAGTCGATACAACCTCAAACCACAAACTTTTTATTTTGCGGGGCACTTCACAAAGCGGTGAAATGATAAAAGCGTAGAGGTCTGTCAGGTAATATGTGATTAAATAGCTTAATACATCCTTTGAGGCCTCTCCCATTTGAACATTTTTTTATCAAATCCTTCCTCAAATATATTCTTTTTTTTAAGTTCATGGATTTCAACTCTTCTTGTGTGAGGAATTTCTAGGACACAAAAAAAGCATCCCATCAGAATGGGCTCTGATTGTTATAAAGTGGAGGTGGTTATGATGGAGAAGTTATCCAAATATGAATGAAATATAGTATAATGCTATTAATTTTTCCTAAGTGAAGGGAATCAATGCGAATAGTTTTACTATTTCTAGTGATTCATATAAAACCCTAAAAACTTTGTGTCTTTTCTGTTACCACCCTAATTGTTTCTTAATTCCACAATTGTGAGAGCCTAGGAGGCATAAATTCAATTTTTCTTGGGCCTCCCTTTGTGGGTTTTCAACCTAACAGGAAATAAGGCTTTTTTAGTTTTTTATTTCTTGATTTTTGGATAAATTGTGAATAGCATAGGTTTAGAAAGATGGAACAGAAATTTTGTCCAAGGTTCCCTTTTATAGGTTTTTCACTTGGTGGGGTTTTTTCTCATTTCATGGGTAGTTTACAATCTTGAAAATATGACTAATGCAAATAAGGTTTTAGGTCTAATAGCTTTGACCTTATATTATGGGTAGAGGGACCCAATATAGATTAATGTCTAAGAATGTCCCAATATTATTCAGATATGAATAATGGGATTTTCGTGAACATGGTTTTGTTATTTCTAAATCCGAGACATGATATGGGCCATATTCACAAGAATTAACCATAATAACGGTTTCCCACATGTTATTTTTGGTGGCGTACAGAGTTAGGAAAATCATCTCATGGGGTAGAATTTTACTTTTGTTAATAGGTCTGTTTTTGTGGGAAAATTATGCCAATGAAACGAGTGAATATTATGCATAGTCAAACAATGGTTTTGTCTTGAAAATGAACCTCTATTTTTGATGGATTGGTTATTTTAAAAAATTTGGATTTATAAAGACAAAAAAGGGTGGCTTAGAAAGGGAATGATGTCTATATATTATTAGGGTATCTTCATCAGATTCTTCCATGAATGAGGAACCACTCCTACACCTCTTTGGCTGGTGTAAAGGAGGGATGGAGCGTGGTGTAGTTTAATGTCATGAAACTAGGTAATTTAACTTTTAGATTAATGTCTTACAGATAAGATGTTTGATGGATATATTTTACGATCAATTATTGTTGACCGAGGGTTAAATGATTTTCCCTTTTTACTAAAATATTTCCAAGAATGTTCTACCATATCTAGGTATGAGGGGGGGGGGTGTAAGATGTAATCTAGGGTTTTTTAATTTGAGGAGTGATGTGGGATGTAAAATTCATTAGGGAGTAAATATATCAGAAAATACTCACATAAAGACGACTTTTCCTTTTCTTGATAGGCCTATTTTGGGGTAAAGTTATGTAGATCCAACTAGGGAATATTATGCGTAGTAAAACAAATTATTACTTAGGATACCAAACCTACATTTATGATGGTTGGGGGGTTTTACATGGATTCAGACATTTTTAAGAACAATGTTTTGTTTTTGAAAGAATAATGCATGAATATGAAAGGATCAATTTATCTTTTGATTTTCTAGGAATGGGTAGAAACGTTCTCCTTGTGCAGGGATAACCCATATATAGAAATCATTTTTTATTTTTTATTATTTTATATAGCTAAATTAAATATTTGTGGTTCATACATCACTACATATCTTAATAGAATGATAATTAATCCATCCTTAGTTCTTCATTGGAGACTTCTTATCCAACTCTGACCCATACAATGAAATAAAATGGGGATGCATTTTTACCACATAAATGAACTTAATATTGAGGATCCAGGTATCACTATTCATGTTGTGATAATAGGAATCATGAAAGAAGTAGTTATTGGAAGGATTCAACATTAATCAATTGAACTCTTTCATAGTGAAAATGGTATTTTATTTTGAATACAATCTTACATGAATAAGGGTGAGGATCAGGTTGGACACTCCTATGAAGATTTAGATCATGTATAAGAGAGTGGTGAATTTTTTGTGTGGAAATACTTGAATATGGATACAAGTGCTGCTATGTAACATGTCAAGATGAGAATCAGGCAACTTGTTGTTCTTATAGGGTTACCCACTTAGGTTTGATCTGTACATAAGGGAAATTCGTTTTTTACTTATTTTGCTACTGGACCAAGGATTGGATATTATAGTGTCACTACATACCCTACAATTGTAGGAATCAATCCACACATAGTTCGGGGAAACCCATGTAGTTTAATATCATGCAGAATGGATAGTTTTTTATTTAGTTTAATGCCACATGGTAAGGATGTGAATCACCCTATGTGAATGAAGATGGATTTCGTGGTTCCATGAAGTTTTACATCACGTGTTAAGGAAGATATATGATATGTATTTTAAAATATTGTTTCCAAATGAAATAGGTTTTTGTAGTTTTAGGTTCTATGGCTTGGAGAAAGTTTCTTGGAAATGATGAGTAGTATGGGTCTCATTAGGTTGGGATGTTCTGATATGCCCTGGACATGTGGGGAAAGAAAGTATAAACTATGAATTTAGGGGGTTCTTAGATTATGAGACATGATATGGGGCATATATTCCATTGGGTCATACAGATATTGGAAAAATCCTCTTTGGAATATGAATTTGACTTTGGTTGATATGTGTTTTCTTATGGGCATCTTTTGCAGTGAAATAAAGGGCATATTGTGCATAGTGAAACAAATGATTTATCATGAATCTTACCCTCTAATTCTGATTGATGGGTTGGTGTAGGGAGACTCAAAATTTCCTAGGTCACAATGTTTTATGAGTGGAAGAAAATTTTCCAATTACATAAGAAACATTTAAACCTCAATTATCTTTGGAGCATGATATTACTTATATATATCTGACTCATCAGTGGGGGTTCATTGTTGTTTATATGATTGATCCATGATGAGTTACCCAAACATGATATCTCCTATATAGATATTTGACTATATACATGAGATATGTACATTTTCTCTTTCCCATGACTAAGACTTGGACTCGAGTTCTAGGCATCAATATGTATCTCATTTAAATGAGAATCAAGTCACACATAGTTCTTGAGGAACCATGTTATCTATCATCATGTGTTAAGGAAATAGGGTCAATCGACATGAATAAATATGATCATCATAGATCTGTGAAAATTTATATCATATGGTAAGCACAAATTGGTATTAGATATAAGGTCTTTTTAATAGGACCATTGAAACCCAGGTGTGGATTGATATGCTTTGATCTTGCGGGGAGTCCCCCCTCCCAAGACTCCTAAGACCATGTGAGCTGTTCTCGGTGTTAATAACATTAGATGGACAAGGTTTACTCCTCTAATGGAGAAGATGCAACGACAAATATAATGATTTTTAATTTTTGGTGGATAGACTATGATATAGAATCTAGGTGTGTCTATGTATCTGACGTTGATGGGAACCAATCCAGAAATAGTTATTGGAAGGTTACCCCTACAAAAATAAGACTCATAAATAGGGTGGAGTGAATTTTTTTTATCATTTATTGTGGCTAAACCCAAAATCTGTGGTCTAAGAGTCACTAAATATACTTTTTTTTGGTCTAAATCAAGCCACATGTATTTCTAGATGCTTTTACCAATACATTTATGACTCATTTATAGTGGGAGATCACTTTTCTTGAAATAGACATGTAAATAGGACTTGATTATTGATTCAGTTTGTATACAGAGGAGGGGACGTTTTATATATTTTGTGGCTGGGTCAAAGAAACGTGGTATGAGAATCAATACATATCCCATAAAATGAGAATCAATCCACAAATAGTTATCTATAGAGAAACCACTTTAACTTCTCTCGGTTTGGATGGGGGTCACTATACATGAGATAAGTATCATCATGGTTAGTCCCATGATGTGAAATATAGGAGTCACTATGTATCATCTGATTACAAGAATAAAGCCACACATAGTTTTTGATGAAAGGCTCCTGACATAGGTATTTCCCATATATATGGAGAGGCATTTGTAACTTTTTAAATGGTGTGGCTAGAACATGATTTAAAATCTTGGTGTTTCTACAAATCCTATATGAACTTGAATCAATTCAGATGTAGTTATTGATAAAGAGAACCCCTACGTGGATCTGATCTTTACATCGTAGATATGGGAAATTTTTTTCTCCCATGTATTTCTAGCTCATGTGCATCTGATCATTTATTGAAATGATGATTCTTATGTAGTTTAATATCATGTTGTAATGATAATAAATTCTATTTTAAATTCATTGAGTTCGGAAAAAGGGTATATAATTCTAAAAGGGATATGAGAGATTTGGAGGAATAACAAACCTGACATGAATAAGGACAAAAAGGTCCATAGACCACATATTCATTCTTGATGAGGCTAGCATATAGTTTTAAGTGGTGGTTCTTGGACTTGGTTTTCTAGTTTAAATTCATGGATTTTTGACCAAATGAAGGAGGCTTACCCAAAAAGGTTATATAAGGAACGATAGAGTAAAAAAACTAACCTGAAAGAGGTACTGAGAGGCCCCGTTCCATACCAAAATTTCCTAATAAATCTTACATATAGTTTATAATCATGATTATTTGACTATGATTCCTAGTTTAAGGTCATGGACATTGGGCCCATGTGAATAGTCTGAAGTCATATTTCATGGACCGAGTGAAAAATTTTAATGTCGCATTCTCGGGATGTAGATACATAGTTTACTATCCTATAGCGGTGGAAGATGATGGGTGTCTAGTTTAACATTGTTCAACGAGGATGAAACACCATTTAGTTTAACATCATATGATCATGGAAATATATCATGGGACTACATGAAATAGTTCTTCAATAACATTGTGTTTATGTGATCCGTGGTGAGCTTTCCATCTGTTGAGATCAAAGAATAATCTCCATTAGAGTGGAATTTGTGTATGGAATTCGGTCCCACCCAATTTGGCTCCAACTTTTTCTGTTTCTTTCTGAGTATCATTGAAGTCTTGAGAACCAATAAAATCTATTATTTGAGGAAGTATTGAAGGTAAATCTTTTTGTTTAAGGTTCACACGATCCATTTTTTCTATACTTCAAAATAATTAATGGTATGCACTCTATTCTCATATAGTTTCACTAATTCATCCATCCATTTCTGGGATTTCTCATCAATGGATAATAAGTCACATATGGAAACATGAATTGGGGGATGCCAAACCTTGATGGTAAGGTCCTCCTTTGTCCCATTTACTAATGGGTATGGGGTCTTCTATGTGGTAGTGCATTACATAGTCCAGTAATACAACAATGAACGTATGATCTTTTCTAGATGATTCCTTCTATCCTTATCATCCATCTTCTTGAGTATATTTTATAAGGCCTTCATGAAGGCCTCAATCTATCTATTAGCCACTGCATAACAACAAGATGAATGGTTGTACATGATGTTGTACTCCGAATACAATTTTCCCAATTCAGTAGTATAGAAATTTGTTCCATTGTCAATCCATATTGTAAGAGGGACATAAAATCTAGTAATGATGTTGGATCTCATGAAGCTGAAAATGTTCCAACCCCAATATATTTGAGGAGTATGAATTCTAAAAACTTGGAAAGGAATTTTTTTCTATGAGAATACACTTGAGATACTTGGACATAGTGGGAGTATAAATTCACTTGACATCCATTCCCAATATGGAAAATGTCCATGACTAATTTGTTGTGTGAATTAACTCTGAGGATCGGTGGTTGAAGTTAGAATGAACCCAGAAGGAGTTGCACTTTTTGGTAAGTTTAGTGAGTTACTACATTGCAGTGGGATAGTAGTACCCAATCATTCAAAATTGGTGGGAGATATTGAGTCTCAATTTGTGGGTGCCACAAGCTCAATCTCACACTTTATTTGTGACAACGACAGTCTCTTCTCTATCAATGCACTTGAGGAGGACCCCCTTAAGGATCCTATTTTAGAGATCCTTTTGAAAGTTTGTTATATTATAGAGAACAAACTTAATTACCCATATTTGTATTTTCTCTCTCTTGACTTTGTCTGGTGGGAGTTCCCCATTTTGATGGTAGTCTACAATTGGTGTCATCCAACTAGTGGTTGGGAGATAAGGTTCAGGGATGGGGCATATCTCATTAATCTCTTCTCTGTTGACTTAGATGAATGGTGAGACCATTCGACAATTCACAATACTGATGAATGTTTCATCCTAGTCTATATTGGTTAGAGCTATGGATTCATTTTTCAAAACATTGGATTAGGAATTTTGTGACCATGGGACATGAGTTAATGTAAAATCTAAAGGGAATTCCGTTAGTCATCGGGCGTGGTGTAGCAGGGGGATTAGAACTTCCTTTTGATAGAATAATCATAGTTAACCTACTTGATGCTGAGTTCTGAATCACCTTTTATATTCTAATTTTTTTACTTGTACATGATGTTCTAGCTCTATCCCCACAATGAGAGCAATATATTCTGCCTCTTTTTTACAGTGCCCCTCTGACAAATGAAAGGAGTATGGAAGGATTGCCATTGCTGGAGACATGAGAAAGACTCCCAACTCCACTTTTTTGAGCATGAAGTCTTCCATCATCATTCCAATCAGTCTTCTAGATGAACCATTAAAATATATCACCAATATCTGGGGGCCCTCTTGAATGATAAAAAACTCTTCGTCAAGTAGTTCAATGTCCAATGGTGTGGTTTCTATTGAAGAGTTATCTTCAATAAATGTGATAATTCATGGCCATTGATTTATTTCAAAGGAAAAAACTTAATGTAAAATTTCCATAGAATGACTGACCACTATGATAGACATCCGGTTAACATCGAACAACTAAGGATTTATTAGGGAAAGTTTCTATGAGAGACCAAACCGACCTTATGATGCTATAGATAGTTTCTATGTTTCTTTACTACTAAGATTAGAGGTAGAAATTTATTATTAATATCTATATAAATATTTTAAGCCTCGATCACAGTTCAGATGAGGTAATAACTTTTTTAACCATCAGATTCTTTATTTTGTGTGTGGAAGTCACCTAGTGATTTCTCTAAGGATGTCAAAAAATATAGGTGGCTATCACTCGACAGGAAGCATCCTCTCAGGTGGTCTCAAGAGATATTTCATGAAACCATTGAATTATTCCAAAAAATCATCAATAATCTAATATGTGACCCATTTTTTCATCAACCTGGTGAATGAAAAATATTTGAAAAAAAGGTTTTCTATGAAGCTTCAAATGTTGGTTAAGTTCCCTTAAAATCCTATCAACTCTGTGAGGTTGGAGGAGGTAACTTGTCAAGGATATCCTTTTTCTTCTTAGGGTCGACATTGATTCCATGATGGATTATGATGAATCTAAACAGTTTCTATTAGGTAAAGCCAATAGAACATTTTAATGGATTAAATTTATGTTGTGTTGCAGGAATTTATTGAAGATGTTTTAAAGTTCCTCCAAATGGTCATAGAAGTTTTGATATTCAATTACCATCTCACTAAAATAATAATCTAAAAATATTACCATGAAGGGTTTAAAGATGTGATGCAAGGTAGGTTGGTATGTAGCACTGACATTCATCAAGCCATACATAATAAATTGATAGAAAAATACTTCCTAGGGTCCCTAAAGGAGGTGGATAAATCATAATTATTGGCTATTCTAATATGACTATATCCTAAGTATCCATCCATGAAGGAGAGATTATGATATCCAGTCATTGCATTGATCAATAGTTTTGTGATCGGGACTGGGAAGTCATCCTATGAGAAATGCTGGTTGAGATCCATGGAATCAGTGCAAACTCTGATCTTCCCATTCTTCTTCTTGATAGGGATTATATTGTCTAACCATTTGGAATATTGGGACTTCCAAAGGAATTTGGTTATTATGATCTTGTCAACTTCAACCTATATTTTGGAAGTATGTGTCAGGTGAGTCCTTTAAGATGTCTGTCTGTAGCCCTGATTTTCCTATGACCAACCCATGTGGTGAGTGGGAACCTCATGACCGAGGACCAACATTTTAGTGTAATTACATGTGAATAAATAATTATTCTTCTTTTTGAAGGAGGTATATACCTATTAATCTTCATAGTAAAATGCATCACTAATCAAGGTGGGTCATGGGTGTTCTTTTATACCAATATTTATTTCTCTGAAATCATCGATAGTGGTAGAGACTCCCTCCTCAAATGTTGTAGGGGTGTCCCTTAGGCACTCCTCCTCTACTTATTCCACCTATTTTTCATATTTCTACTATTCATATGGGGTAATAATCCTTGGGTTGAGTTTTATAGAGTTAGTAGAGGAGTAAATATCTTGATATTTGAAATATGAAGCAACTTCTCATTACACAATTGATAATGGGTGATTTTCTTGAAACTATAGATGGGATAGAGTAAAGATAGAGAAGGAGTTTTTTCATCTTTTTTAAGTGAATAGATAACCTCTTCTAGCTAAAATTAGGAGTTATTGATTTTTTAGAGCTCTGAGGATGAATGGAATGTACTTTCTTCTGATATTTTTCCACTGTCTAGGGAGACAAAAAATTCCCAGCACTACTATACTCAGTGGTCATGACTGAAATCATGTGTATTGTTGAATATGAATATATCTCTAGACTCATATTCTCAATATAGTTGATAAGAAGAACCTATTATTCACTAAGATGTTTGAAGGGGCCAGATGGGATCATTTACAGACCATTTGGGGCAGTGAACAAATCAACACCATCAACTGGGGTTTATTTCCCTTTTCCTTGATTGAATACTACATTGATATAACGTGACTCATTGGATTATATTGGGGTGTTATGCGCATGAAATATACTATTTTTTTTCTATTAATGTTGTATTTGATGAATTTATGTTATAATTAGGGATTTCCACATGTTGATAAAATCTGTGCCTTACTAGAGATGTAACACCCCAAAATTTCATAGTTTGTTATCTCATTATAGTAATTCAATAGCTTGAACTACACGTAACTCTGAGTTCGAGTGCACCACAACTTACCACACTAACTGTTTAAAAATCAGTTATGAATAGTGTTGACTGCATTTTGAATATTATATGTTCTATATAATTTTAACATTCATATTATGTGTTTCTTAGACATAATATAAGAACAAATTCATCTTTTCATATAAAAGAAGTATTTTTCAAAAAATGCAATTTTAACCACCTTTTAATGGTGAAACATTTTTAAATCCCATATTTGACAATTTTATATATTAATTTTAATGAAATTAAATTTTTTTATAAGTGGGACCTAAAAATTTAGTTTAGATAATTTATTGGTACTTTTCTGATAACTTTTATATTTTGGTGAATAGCGAAAACACTATGTTCTAATTGAAAACATTTTTATTAATCGAATTAATTTATTATGATAAATTATGAATTTGAATGGTTTGGAAGTATAATTAGATTATATTTTTATCGTTTAATACAATTTAGGCCATTATAAGTAATTTAACATTTAAATTTGACATAAACAAATGTCAATCTTTGGATAGTTTTTACTTTTTAAAAACCCGCCTTATCGTTTTGACAATGGGAATTAATTTTAAATTAAAAAATTAAACTTCTATTTTGTGAATGTGGTAAAATATACTTCATTTTTTAATTCTTAATATCAAAATTATCTTAGGGTTATGTTTTGGTATTTTTCTAAAAACTTTCAATTTTTGATGAATAGTGAAAAACACTACGTCATTATATAAAACCAACTTTTTATTGAAATAATTTGTTATTTTATTTTAATTTATTTTAGGTCAAAATATATACATAATACTTATATATGTTCAACATTTTTCATTGGATTCATTTTATAATAACTTTATATATATAAAATTTTATCGAACATTTTACCGTCTTTTACCCACCTTCTATGATCATTTGCAAATTTGTATAAAACATAATTTTACCACTCATGTTAGTTGAATTTAAATAATCCTAGAGACATGGTTAATATTAGTAAGTAAATTTTGGTTCAATAAGATGGAAATAAGTTTTGTGGAATAATAACTTTTGACTTTTATTTACCACAGTTAAAAGTAAATAGGGTAATTAACAGTAAAAATGATATCATAATTACCCTAAAACATGTACTAATTAAATTTTATAAGTGTAATTGGACCTAAAACAACCTTAGTAATAAAATATGATCATTTAGGTCCACTTGAATTATATTAGGACATTTATTATTATTTTATTTAAAGAAGAGTTAAAAGAGTTAAATTCAATGTTTAATAACTAAACCATTTTTAATATAGGGTTATACATTATATAAATTCTACTATAAATAATAATTAGCAATTTAAAAAAATTTAAAACATAATGATATTTTATTTATAATTTTTATACATTAAAAATTTTAATTTATTTATGACACAATGATGACGCAATAATTACGATAATTATAAAATATTAAAATAATTGATATTATAAATATCCAAATAAATGTAATTTGAGACTTTTGATGAATTAAAATAATTTTATAGATTAATATGATATGTTAGTATTGAAAATATGAATTTATTTCTAATTAATAAAGTTGTTAGGACTTTAACAAAAATCATTTAATAAATAAATTCATAATTGTCATAATTGCGTTTTTAAAAAAAATACTATATTATTGGTTGATATAGTTTTCCAAAAAATATAATGTCCGAAAAAGGGCCTTAATAATATTATATATGTAATTAATTAACCTATTGGGGTTCTCTTGGAAATTAATAGTAAGTTTATTAACCATATAATATAAAAATACAAAGAGACATGGTAAATGTCAAACTATTTAACTAAGAGTTAAATCTAAAAGATAAGGTAAATATGGTGGCCCAAAGCTATATAAAAACATTTTTTTGAGTGGTTTTAGACCTATCCCCACCTTAGCCTTTAAATAATTCATTTTTAATCCATTATAAATCGAATATGATTTTATTATAAAATAATATTTCAAGATTTTTCTAAAGTGACCCTCACCTCTCTTATAAAAGGGTACTTCCCCCTCTCTTAATTTCACACCTCCAAAGCCATTTGGATCAGAAAAACGCTACAAAAATATCCTCCAAACTTTCCTCCCTTCTTCCTAGAGGCCTTGAGTTGATCATAAGGCCAACCTAAGGAGCCCTTTTGATCAAATCAAAAGGAAGAACCCGAAGAAGAGGTAAATATTTCATCACCACTTTCAAATTCTTTTCTTCTTCCACTTCCTATTTCTTTTTTGTTTATATTATAAAATAAAAAAACCAGTATATTATATATAATGTGATTTTATTATAAAAATTGTACAACCATATTCATTATTCTATTCATACTATAAATGAAAAAGTCACCATACGTGCATACGTACAGATTTCCGTCTACATGTCGTGGTGTAGTTTGTTATTCAAACACTTCCTTATTTGAATGGGTATAATAATGAGTATTACTAATATAAATAATAAATATAACATGTTAATGATTCTTTATATATGATATACCATCCAATTACATTTTATTTCACTATAAATATAATGATATTGTCGCTCATGTGTACGTACGAATTATCGTCTCCACGACGCGATGAGATTCATTTCCACGTTCACCATTCAACGATGATTATAAAATATATATCATTAATAAGTATGTAATATATGATATAATAATGCTACTTGATATATATATATATATATATGTACTTATATATATCTTATTCACTTAGTTCCGTTCAATACGATATGAAAACGGAAACAACATTTATGCATATGTACGACCTACCATCTCCATAGACGGTGTTTTCAATTTCATATATATGTCTATTATACATATTTATATTCTAAATATATATGATATATAAATCATTTTTTATATTCTGGAAGTATTTTAGTCAGGATCTAAGTGATGCAATCAAGAGTAACAAGTTAAAACACATACGATAAAAAAAGTGATTATTCCCCAAAATGTTATTTTAACATGTAAATTATTATTAAATGGGTAGTATAATGTCATAAATGAATCATGTATGATATCATAAATATTAATATGGTTCAGTTATAATTTAATAACATACTATTGTCTTTGTACAAGAGGTTAGACGTACCCTCGACTAAGGGAATGTGAAAGGTAAGGGTTAATTTCACAATCTCTTTATTATCAGAGGTTATTTTTTTGTAATTATCTACTGGGAAATATTTATTATCCATATCCATGTTTCATAAAAGAGTTTTAAAAGGGATTATTTTAAGGGACATTTGTACTAAAACATCATTTTAAATGTTTTAAATATTTGTTATTCTAAATCATTCTCATTAATGTCCATGTTTTCAAAATGGTTTTTAAGGATTTATTTATATAGACATGAATGTTGTTAAAATGTTAATTCCATTCAAAATTTTCAAATTGGTATAGGAAAAATTGATTAAAAAATGTCTTTAAATGTCTTCCTTTCTAAATTATGTGACTTTTCAAAGTTTTTATGAAAAAGGGATATTTCTCTCAAGGATTTTTACAAATCATTTTCATCAATGTCAACATCCTTTGATGGATTTTAAAATTATATGATGTTTATTTATTATGACAAAAATCTTCCATATTGTATTAAAGGTTTTGTGATATGTTTGACTATAGATGTGTTATTTTTATACAATTCATTGTTTATGGATAAATTATTGACATTTCGTATGCTAGTTTTAATACAAATGTATATTTTATATTTAAACCTTTTCATATGAGGAATGAATTTGACTTAGTAAGTGATGGGTGGAGCTTGCTATAGCTCCTTGATGAATCAGTATCTCTAATGAGACAAACTAGTTTCTTGGCACAAGGCCTTGAAAAAATCTTGTTTGTCGTCTTGGCACAAGGCCTTGACTATGTGGTTATGAAGTCCGACATTATGCATTCCATCATTATGAAAGTAGATATTGATATTGCATGTGATTATTCGACTAGTAGAATATCCATGTGAATAAGTAAATGGAATTATTTGATTTTATCTTTTCCATATTATGCTAATGTTTATGTTTAAAAAGATTTTTTTGAGTCTAATAGATTGACTTAAATGTTTATGCTTATTTTTGAAAGTTTTCGCTGTATTGTTATCCTTACTGAGCATTTGAACTCACCCATTTCTATGTTTTATTTTTCCTAGGATGTGAAGAATTACTTTATGATTGATAAGAAGGGTTAAGCTAAGGGATTAATGATTTTCTTATAGGATCATTTATGTTGTGTTTTATTTTATAATGTGTAATGTAATGTTTATATATGTAATCTATTTTCCAAGACTGATAAACTGATCAGTCTTTCCGGACTTGATTCCTTGTAATAATTGCTATGTATTTAAATAATGCACTAACTCCCATAACTGGGGTCGGGGCATTACAAGAGATATGTTGAAGGTCATGTTCTACTGAACCACCTAAAATTCAGATTCATCTATTATATCTCCAAACTGAGCCTTGATATTGATTTAGACTAATGGAATCATCTCACTTTTTCCATAGGCTTGCAGCATTATAGAGGAGGAAAGTATGTTATCCTAATTACAACCTAGTAAGTTAAATTTTTTCACTAAGATGTTGTTAAATCCAAATCCATTTTCAAATATAAATTTTCCAAAATAAACACAAATTATTCTATGAGCCACATAAAAGGGTTAGGTGTGTCCCTGTATAATGGAATCTTCAACTCGATCTATTAAAGAGACAACCAGATAACATTCTACTGGATTGGTCTTTATCTGATCTACCTCGGTAATAGAAACATCTTCTTAAAATGACAAGGGGATTAGAAAATACTATATGAGTGCTTCCCTGATATCATTTTACAATATTAGGGAATCCAAGATCAATATCTTGCTTTGTAGCATGGTAAATGTTTTACGATATCATACTTTGGGTCTAAGGTTAGTGCCTTCTAGCATGAGGATGCTCTTTTTCAGGTTTTTTAGAGGCTTGAGTATTAGATGTCGATATATCATCCCTTGAGACAAGATCTAGAGGTGATCCTATTTTTGGTGGGTTGGTTTGGGTAGGTTTTCCTATACACAGACACCTCTTCCTCCTCTGATTGATATTCAAGAGTGATTGGGTCTGAGTGGAATCTGGAAGGTGCATGGTGATTTTCATGTTGGTATTGGACCCACTGAAGGGATATTCTGCATGTTTATGCAATATTGACTGTCAATGTGTGAGTACGGATAGAAGTCTGGTTTTCACCACGACTATTCCTTCCCTAGGATCTCTAGCTCCTATGGCCTCTCCCTCCAGTTTCCCAATCGAATGTGGGGAACGAAGGTTCATATCCATATTCATACTGATAGAATGAATCCATTAAGTGAGTTAAATTAATGAATTTGTTGATCAATTCATCTACCCTTGAGGTCTCTACCTAACCGACCATTTTTGGTCATACCGTTTGGTGGGGTGATGCCTGTGATTTCAGATCTGAGGGAAAAAATCTAAGATGGTCAAATAAAAAATTGTCCTTGATAAATTTCCAACATTTGGAACATGCTCCCTACATTAACCAATTTTTGCAAGGTAAGATTTAAGAGGGTTGTGGGGTGGAGGATGTCCATTGTGTTTTAGGAGAAGTAGTTAGGAGCATAGTTTGTTATTTAAAATGTTCTTGGAGAATACCATGAGTTCATTAGATAGACTTTTGATTCATCCAACTATAAAACTTATGTTACCTCTAACAAAAAACTTCTTTCCACTCACCTTCTTCATCAGGGTAATTTGTGGAAACTTACAACACTTTTACTGGTGGATTTCCCAATTTTACTTTTCTGGAATATACCAATCCATGAAAGATGTCCTTACAGATGAATCATTCCTAAATTATATATACTAGTATATAGTGGAAGGTGTAGTAATCCTTCTGGTCATCGAGACCCACCTAATCAACCTTTTTGGATCAGGGATATGGAGTAAATCACCTTCCATAACAGCTATAAAATTTCCACATACTTGATCATTTCAGAAGGAGTAAACTTTATACCATCATTCCTTATATTTATTTCTCATGGTCCCATACATTTTTTGTATTGAGGTTGGGGTTTCTATTGATTCCCATGGGGTTCTACATGATATGGTGTAGTTTTAAGAGTTGTATCATGTGCGATGGATGGAATAAGTGTAATGAACTCCACCTCTACCATTCGTATTGGTTTTCTTGGAACTGGTGGAGTTTTCAGGGACTTCATCATGGTCAACTTTATGGATTCATCCATTATTTTTGAAATTAAATAGAAATAATGGAACCCACTTGTATATTTCATTAGGATAATTGGATTTTAAATCTTACCACATAGGATATCTAATCATAGAGAAAGGATATACTCATGGGGGATTGGATGGTTTAGGGGATAGGTTAAACCTTTCCATATGGTAATGAAATTTGATACCCACTGACTAAAATTTACTTTTCTATTATTCAAACACTTTTAATGAAAAAGTGTGAAACCATACATGACTTCAAAGACAAACAAACATTAAAAGTTCCATAATAGAAAATCTTAAGAACAAACAACACATTCAAGACTTTATAGAAGAGCTCCACCCAACATCATATACATAAAATCAGTTTCTTATACTCATTGATTCATTTAAAAGAGTCCCATGCATTACTGCAATGGCATAGAATCGATGGAAAATCCAAACCCTCTCAAATAGCCAAATATGAAAGCAACAACCCAGAGAAAACATCTTCCCAAAAACCTCATATAAATCCATTAATGTAAGTGAATATAGTTGTGTTGACTCTCAAACCTCAAACCCCATGACACTAAAAATACATCCTTGAACCGAAAAATCCATACACGAAGCAAATAACACAATATAAACCAACACACCCCATAAAAAATCACTTCAAAAAACACAAAAACAGAAATTTGAAGCCAGAGCCAATCTCTTGAGCAACAACCCACTAGTAAAGCATTCATTTCAAGGAGAAAAAACATCTAAGCAATTCATGAATTCCACCACCACATCAAGACATTCAACACCAAACATGAAAAATCATTCTCATAACCCCTTCATCTTGATGCAATCATCTCACAAAAGCATATCCCGCAAATCATCACAACCAAAAAAATGTAAGAACATCATGCACTGACCCATAGGAAGCCATACCCCATGAAGTCTGAACATAATAATCTAGGACCTCCCCCCTTTGAGACACTCCAGGTCTATCGTCGAACCACACTAGAAGAATTTTAGAGGTGTACCTTGGCTATGCCGGACTGAACTAGAAATCCAGATCCACTCTGCACCACATCTTCATCACAAGGTCCGAGCCATGCCAATCTAAGCCACGCACTGAGCCGATGTCGTCGAAAGGAAAGCCACGCTGAACCGACCTGAGAAGTCGGTGCTCCACTGAGGCATGTCGTCACCGGGAACAAAGCCGGAGACAACGCTGAAACAAATCAGAACCCCACAGAGCCGCTCCATCACCAATACATGCCTGCACCGAGATGATCCAGAGGAAGATGACACCGAGAATGATTCTGGATGGAGGGGGAAGGGAAAACGAGGCTGAAAGGAAACCCTAGCCACCGCAAAAGGGAGAGGGGAAGCCTCTTAGTGGCTGAAGGGAAACCCCCTTTTTATACGCTCTCATTATATTAATTTTTTTTTCATTTGAGAGGCCATAGAGTGTGGTATTTTATATCATTGGGCTTAACTAAAAGTGGAATCACTAATGACGATCCACCCACCCTGTGATAGACCAAGCAACCAAGCTGGTGTACCACATCATGGATAACCCTTGCAAGGTCCACATGAAGCATATTATTATCACTCCTTCTTGTTTCTATGGATATCCCATCAGGGGATCATAATGGGATGAACATTGGGTCATATATTGTTATGGGTCAATAGATCCATTGAATTCATAAAACGTAGGATTCCGTAAATTTGGCGATGGTGGGGTGTCTCCCCCCCAACTAGTGTAAGGTTTCCATTATGGCTTCACTGGGGAACTCTTATCCTCTAAGAATTCAAATAAAGGTGAAAATGACTCGTTGGTGTCAATAAACCCTTGATGAGAGTTCAGTTGAACATGATCTTAGACAAGCATTACAAGGGGTATGATTTTACATGATGGTTCTACCACTATTTGATTCAGATATCTAACTAAGGAAATATTTTGAGGAATTTATTAACCTTATTTTGATTGTATCTGTAAAGGGAGAAAATATTGATATTCATCCTTGATTGGGTCTAGGTAGATGGATGGTCTTGGAACCATGTTGGGAAGATTTATAGACCTTTATTAAATTTCTAGAATGAACCTTTGTGGATGAGGTACACCTGGTGTGATTTTATGTTAAAGCTCTGTCTAGAGATCATATTTTATAGGAATGCTTCCTAAAAGACACTCTTCATTTTTTCTCCCCAAATATTATATTTCTTCCTCTGATGAGTGAATATTTCTTCGAGTGTAGGGATATCCTCCTCATCGAGAGGAGGATACATGTCATATAAAACCTTTCCTTTATTCTTATCTTTATTAGAGATTCATCGAGTAGGAAGTATGGGATTGATTAAGGTATCAACCAAATTCTAGGAAATTATATGGTTTCATGTAAGCACACCTTCATTCTCAGGGTGAACCACATATTAGATGGTATCCATCACCTCTTTGTTCTTAAAAATTTTCATCATTTTTGGTGTCTCTTGTAGGATTTACAACCATGATGTTTTTTGATTCATAATGTATTGTGGATTTTTTACTAGATACTAAATTGTTGGACAGATGTTTATATTCTTTACTGGATCTCTCCCTTCATTTTAGGGATCCTCTTATAGATTTGTGGAAATGGGTGAATCAGAGGTAAAATCTATGTATCCTAGTCGTATGCCTCCCTGATAAGATAAATAGATCATGATATGGTATGAACTAGGAGTACTTTCCTCTTTTCATCCTTCATAATTGGGAAAATACAGATTTCGATTGAAGTAGTGGTTGAATTAAAAATTCCTCCATCCCTATGGGTTTGGGTTGCTCCCGTTTTCTTCTTATTATGCATCGGTCAAATTTTGTTGATCCTATATGGAAATTTTGTTTTAAAAATTCCCCTAGACCTATGATCTAGTGATTATCACATACTATGGAAACTTCTTCCTCTATTTTAACTCTCTTAATCGCACACATCTCTATTCAAACATGAGCCAAATGATGTTGGGTCTCTATGTGAACTGTTTGTTTCTGAGGACATTAGCAGTGCTTGATGATTTGATCCCCTTAGGTGAGAAGCCTCATGAATGTTATTAGTTTCTTGATTCATGATTTTTTGATGAATTTATCAATTTGATCCTAATTATTTTGAGTCTTACTCAAGGATAGTTTTTATTGAGGGTTCCACATTTCTCGACTACAGATTTTACTTTATAATCTCTTTAGGATAATAAAATTATAAGATTTCATTTCTTGTGGGTTATACTGAACAATTCATGAGGTGAAATTATAAGATCCCTGTTCCCCCATCTCTTGATATGAATGCCAGGTGGGGCGTACCCAATTAAAGGACACATCATATGTAGTGCATTGAGGAAGGTCAGTTGCAAAACATTCTGCCACCTCTCTGAATATGGTCACCATGCATATGGAATGGATTCCAAGTCAATTTGATGACAAATCTCTCCCAATTTTTTTTCATGGTCTTCATACTCATTGTAAGGAACCAAATTTACTTTTAGCTGGGGAAGAGTTTTCTAGATATTGAGACGAATGATTTGTATACATTATTATCACAATTACCTTGGTACATTAAACTAGGAAGTGGTTGATGGCCAAAAAAATAACTGGTATATCATCCATAGCCAATTGAATTCTCATAAGAAACATATATTTTTCTTCTATCTTAGAATCTTTTACTTTATTTTACCAATAGGGTATCCTATTTACTATTTCAGTTTAACTAGAAGGGATAATAGGGTACTCGTTGGCACGTGAATGGTATGGGGGTGGAACACATGGTGATAACTGCCCCTGTCCATTTCCTGGTTGAAAAAGGATGTTTATTGTAATTGATAGGGTATCTAACTTTTATGTCTCTATATTTAAAAGTGCCTCATAATATTAGGGAATTCTTGAATTTGACTCTGAAAGGGGAGTACCTTCTTATCGATTAGAAATGTCACTACAGGGAGGTCCTTTTCAAGGAATTAAATCCAGGAGAGGAGTACCAGCATAGATTGATTTATTACTATAGGGATAATTTTTGTAGTGTATACCATAGAGAGGACCTTTAAGGTTGACGACATTAAGGGGAGGACCTTATTGTAGAAATAATATGTCACTATGGGGAGGACCTTCATAGAAAGTTCCATCATGGTGAGGACTAAAATTATAGCTTCATTCCCAACTATAGGGAGAATTTCTATAGCATATTCCCTAGGGAGGACCTTTAAGATGGATGATAGAAAGCATATGAACTTATTAATATAATAATATTTCACTGTTTGGAGGACCTTCATAGCAAGTTGTATCATGGTGAGGAATTTCTTTATAGATTGATGCCCAACTGTATGAAGATTTTTTATAGCCTATACCCTAGAGATAAACATGAAGGTGGATAAAATAAATGGAAGGGAATTCATATTGTTTGATCTTATAGTCATGAAGAGGGACACATTGATTTTCATCAGGAGATAAGCTCTCATGATTGATCGGTTTTTTTCCATGATGGAAGCCTTCATGTTCGATGCTCTATATAGGACTACCAGAGTATCTGGTAATCATTTTTAGGGAGGACCTTCACATATACTACTATAAATTCCATAATTTGGTAATATATCAGTAGGATTATGATCCACCATTTATAGGTGTGTTATGGAATCAAGAACTCAAGCTTCCAGTAGATTATGGTTATTAGTCCGCTTTTTATTTTCCAGTTTCCTTTAGAACGATTTATTTTTGGGCACACTATTGTGGGTGGTTGGGGATGCTCACTGAATTTGATAGTCTTCATTTTTTGGTGCCTATTCATGTGGCTCTGATGGTTCTACTGATATATTCCAATTAACTTTGATATTTTGGGCAGGGATATATGCCTACGCTGGATCAACCACTTGAGTGGACCGGTTCCCCCCAATGGAATGAGTATTAGTGCTTGATCCTATTGTCAATTTTTCATGGAATACTTATAATGAACCTCCAAGAAGGGAGAAATGATTCTTTTCTACTCTATAGTGACCACATCATTATGTGGATGAGTCACTCCACTAGGGGTAGCATGGTTGTGGGCCCAAATCCTTTCTATTGTCATGAATGAGAATACATCTTCAAAAGTATGTAGGATATAGTCAGGGATTTATATTTGATATTCCATCTTAAATAATATTTTTTGAGAGATGTACATGGAGGGAATGTGGATATATTACCATTCTAGCATTAGAGCATGAATATGTTCCTGATCCAATCCTCCATTTACTGTCATCAAGTAGTGATAGTCCTTTTGTGTGGGGGAAGAGATATGAGTCTACCCTTGATTTACAATTGGGATTCACTATCATCTTTCCCCAATTACCATTGTATTTAAATGGAAGGATTCATATGAATGAGATGGAATTTGTGTCTATTCGTTTTTTCCATCATATTTGAATGATGGGATTGATATGCATCTAGAATAATTTGCATCTTCCTATAGTTTTCTGCCCTTTTTGGATAAAGGTATTGGACTGTATTAGTTGGAATTATAATCTTCTTATAGTTAGGTTTCACCCTATTTGGTTGATATAATTCATGTGAATTGGTGGGGATATACATCGGCTCGAAGGTTGCTACTGTATATGGTAGGAGAGAATCATATTTGTGAGTAGGGATTTGCATATGCTCATTTTCCACAAGATTTTCATGGTGGGATTCAAGAGTATTAGAAGGAATTTGAGTCTGCCTATAATTTTCCATCTTATTTTCAAGGAGGTATTGACATCAGTGAGTTGGAATATATTTCCACTCCTGGGTTTCCACAATATTTTTCTGGAGGGATTCATATTTGTGAGCATGGATTTCTATATTCTAGTATGTCACTATATTTTCATGGATTAACTTAGGTACATTGGAAAGGGTTTTTTATCTTCATAAATTGTTTCCCCATTTTCATGCTGGGAATGAAATGGGAGAGAAAGAATATACATATTCTTGTGGGTTTACATTGCATTTGACTATTGGTATTATAAAGTTGGAACATGGATAATAGAATGTTTCTAATTGTATTATGGTCACCGCTCATGAGACACTAAGGGGACCTGATTTTGAAGAACCTAAACTGGGGCCTTCAGGGTGGTATCCTCTGAATGATGATTATATTGGGTCTCATAGAGTTGGAGGCGATGATTTCCTATTGGGGACCTTGGTAAGGAACCTTGTGCTACTAGGATGAAGTTATTGGTGACAAATTCATCATCATCCTTAAGGTAAGGGAGGAACATATTATTATGTTCCATGAAAAGTTTATCGAAATGGTTGGAGATAGCTAGTTGAGTCCTCTGGTTCTCGACCACTAACTATCATTGGGTGGATGACTGGTAGAGATTCATGGGATGTAGGTCCTGTCGAGCAGCCTTCGGGGTGGGGAGAGTACCATTATGGTGGTACTCCATAACCAACCCATTTGAAACCTAGAATTGAAGATGTTTGGTGAGTGATGACATCCTATTTTGGGTTGATGATTTGGAAGGTGTGTTGGCTGATGCCCTTGTTTTTAAAAGCCGTTTAGATTCCATTGGATTAAAGAGAGCTCCAAGGAGTGCCTATGGTGTATGTGACAGATATGAAAAACAAAACGTCATCAATGTAGCATCTCATGATCACATACCTAATTGATATTATCATTTGTCCCTCTTCAATTTCACATGTGAAAGGGGAAAAACAAGGGTTAACACCTCCACGTTGGTTAAGGATTCAAGTTGGGTTCACCATTTTGTTTCCAAAGACACCATTTTCAATTTAATGGTTGATTTCAAGGGGTTAAACTATGTTATATCACTAATGTTGGGCACAAATTCTTCGAATGGTATCATATGGGTTTGTTAATGGATCTAGAAACAACCAATGTGTCTCATATCCATGACTAATGGACCTACTTTCCAAAGGTAGGAATTCATTGGGTAACTTGGAGAACATCACTTAAGATATCACATTTGTCGAGAGGATGGGAATTTGGGCACATCATACCCTTTTTGGGGAACTAATTCATATTAAAAGAATCTATTATAGATTTAATATATGTTCATGAATCCATTATTTATTCCCAAGTGTGTATAATACAACCACCATAGGGTAACAATTAATTATAAATACACATAGGGTCAGAATCCTCTATATATGTCTATGATTCTCCATTAATAGAGAGATATGTATGTATATGATGTTCTTCTTGATCAAATGCATAATATATTTTTCTTACATATCCTCATGAGATGAATCAGAAGCCACATAACTTAGTTCCACCTAATAGGACATATCACCATTTATGTTCATGTGATGTGGACTCAACCATGTAGCTTAACGTCATTTGTAAAGGAGTCCCAGCTAAAAGGCACCTGATAAAGGATGGTCTGTGACTTATTCCAAGGAAGGCCAAGGGTCATGAAAGAGGTATAGCTTCCCTTGATGGTATGAACCTATAAGAGATGTATCCCATAGGACATTAGGGTGGATTTGGATACTGGGTTTATACCTCAGGAAGGCTTCATAGATATTCCATTTAGTTGGGAATCAAAGCCCATGTAGTTTGATTTCTAATGGGGCTTACACGTAGAAGCTATCCATTTGGGTTTAAGTTGGGGATTACACATTGAAGAGCCCAATTTGGATTGAATATGATTGGATCTTATGCATGGAAGCAGCCTATTTGTATTGAATATTATAGGGGATTACACATGGGAGTGACCTATTTGGATTGAATATGATTGGGGATTATGCATGTAAGGGGGAATTGTATTTGGGTATGGTTGGGACTTATACCATATAGAATTACAATATAGATAGAATACAGTGCTTATATTCATGGATAAGGCCCATTTGAAGGCTTGAGATCATGAAGATGTCATGATTTCCACTAACCTCCAATCCCATGTGAGTCATGTTTGGTATGAGAATCAAGAGGATGTAATAGATCTGAAGACCACATGACCCCAATATATCCCCTGGTGTGTGAGGTGATGAATCCCACATAGAGAGGGATAGGTTTTTTAGTGTGCGTTTTTCCTCTCTTATTTTGGTAATCGGTATAGTCTCATATTGTGATCTATCTAGATACATCCTTGGATGTGGTGAGGAGGACCAAATGTGTTCCTTACCACAAGAAATGATAGGGGATTAGTCTAGGATGGATGACCAGAAATTTGTTATGAGGGGAGGATCTGCTTCCATATCAAAGGGAAGGACAAGTGTGATCCTCTGTATCCCCACCTAGAATAGGGAGTTTCATGTGAGTACCTGTAGGTCGAAACCCTTGTTACCATGAGAAAGTAAACTTGAAGACATTTTGAGGGTCCATCTTATTGCGGATGTCACACACATGATTATTCTTACTAAGGGTATATACACTCGTGAGGAAATGATTGTGGGACCAATGGTCTTATAATACATTCCCGGTGACTTTGGTAGAGGCCTTTGTCTGATTCTGTTGGAGTATTCTCAATGGGGATGATATGGGGCCCATTGACATAATGAAAGGGAGCGATGAGTGGTAGAGAGTTGAAAAACCAAGTATACCCCATTCCGTGTAGGTGGTTTTAGATGGGATTGGATTCCCTCAACATAGCATAATACTATGTGGGTGAGGGTACCATTCACATAGCCTTATTATATGTAGACTTGGGTTCTTCCCACATAGAGTTTTATTACATTGGTCCAAGTTCCATCAATGTAGTGTGTTTTTATTTAGGGTTGAGTTCCTACCATGTAGTGATTTGCATTGCGGGGAAAGGTTATTCCTGCATTGTGTTTTTCTATGTTGGATGTTTTCCTGCGAAGGGGATATGCATTTATTCCTTGTGGATTTTTTTTTCACAATGGGGTTTTGAGTTTGAAGATGGTTGGATGATTTATTTTCCCTCCTTAATGTTATTCATAAGATTTTTTACAAGTAGTTGACAGAGAGGCCCCATTATTTTCATTTCCTCATCGCTCATCTCTTTAGGATCTCTTCAATTTGGTCCCATCGATCCCCTGTTTTGATCCCCCTTAGGGTATTTTTTTAGAACAGCATAGGGATCAGATATCGGTATGGTTGGTTGTCCATGATGGGTTGTATTAAATCTTTTATGGGAGCCTAATGAGAATGTATGAGCTCGTGATTGACTTAGTCAGTATGGAGTGGTCATTCGCGGAGAGGGCTATTGTTTACAGTGGAAAAAATCGAATCCCATACCCACAAACAACGTTTCTTCATTTGTGGGTGCTGTAGGTACCGCCTAGTCAAGAGAAATATATTTTTTCATGGGGATGGTCATTTGTGGGGAGTGAGTAACCACTTGACCCCGCAATTGGATGTTGGTTTGTTCATGGGCACCGGCAGGACTGACGCGTCCTGCAAACAATTTTCTTCATGGGAATGGTCGTTCTTTAGGGTAGAAATCATCAGCCATCCCCATAAATGATTTGGGATTGTTTGTAGGGGTAGGATATACCACTTGATCCCATTAATTTTTTAGTTTTTGGGGTGATTCACAAATCTGCAAAACACCATGTCAATTGGAGGTTTGTGATGCATTTTTTCTTTATTGGATGAATCCTTCATTCATAGACTCACACCTTTGAAAATTCAACTTTGAATCCTTCCATAGATCCATTATTTTCCTTTACTAATTTCTTGTATTTCTAAAGTTATAATATTTAAAATTATCATGACCCATCACACATATAAATTTATATAAATATATATACCTACTACTAGCTTGGACCTAAGGAATTTGATCGATAAGTCCTTATAAACTAAAAATAGTCTCAAATAGTAAATAGTTTCATAGGATTAGAATTAATCTAAGGATATGAAAGAACATAAACAAAAAATTGAAATCATTGATTTGATTTTTCATGTTCAACATCATCAAAAAATAAGTGTGAATCATCATGTCCACTATCTCAATAAACAATATGTAATGTCATGTTCAACATTGAAAGTCAAGGGTCCCTAACGAATCATGATAAAAAATGACTTAAATATATCACAATAACAAGTATCCATGGTTTAATGTTAATATGTAAGTATTTCATTTGATACATTTATGAAGGAAAAAATATGGATACACATCAATTTTGCATTTTCATTAATCCTAATTATTCATTGCTCTCACTCTTAACTTAACATGGTCCATATTACATGGTTTCCCATTTACATTTCATTTAATTCATTCTAACTATTTCAATTTAAAAAAAAGCCAAACCCAGTATTTTTTTTGTGATACAAATCCATTTATATATCTCAAAATGTTTAAATTGATGCACCCCAAAGGATGTACTACTTTTGGAAAACAACCTCTGATGAAAACAAGGGACATTGGTTGGGTATCTCTAACAAGGGATAAATAATTTAAATTATGTATTTTTTTGAGGAAATGTTTTAATGATGTATTATAAAAAAAATGTTTAATAATGACATCATGGGCTTAAAGTAATGTTACTAGACTACCTACCATATTGGGGTTGTTGAATTTTGATCTAGTATCGTCATCCGATTTCCACTTGAACAAGAGAACTTAGAAAAATAACAGAATTCCCTAAAAATAATGAATATTATATTTATTTGACACTTTAAAAAATATGGATAGATTAAATTTCAATGGAAGTAATAGGACTGATATAATCACTATTTTTATGAAATATAGAGGAAGATGGTCAAATTGGATTCTTGATGGAGAGGCCAGCTCAAAGTGTAACATGATGTCCGATGGAGATCTATCAATGTAAGAGCCTAATATGCATGAATGAGAAAACAAAATATATGATTAGGGTTAAATAAGTGGTGAGAAATGAAATTGCAACACTACATAATGAATTTAAATTTTGGTGCCATGATTTTCTAAACCATCCACCTACCGTGCACCACCTCATTCCATAAGGGAAACCCCATAGGATTTTTTGTAGGTTTATAAAAACCATTCATACACTATGAGGATCACCTAAAAATCAATCATGAGCTATTTTTCATAGTTAACTATCCCCATCTCACTATTTTATAGTACGTTCTTCTCCACTTTGGGAATGTATGGTGGAGTTTCATGGTAAGCACTACCCATGTAGAAACCATGAGACTCATCTTGATTCTAAAAAAACTAATGCTATGGTATCCGAAAAGTCCCCAAACACTGCAAAAACATTCGTAAATTTATTAGGCACATTTTTTATAGTTACCAATAAGTTTTAAATAGTAAATTGTTATATCTTTACCAATCCTAAAAATAAACATCTTACAACATTCCACCATAAAAAAAACTCGTCCCTCGATTTCACTAATGTGGTTGGTTGATAATCATATGAGAATAATTATGTCTATTGAGCTTGTACATTTCCAATTTCTCCCCAAAATCATCATTTTCACGGCCTTAATTATCTATAACTTGAACTAGAGGAACTATCCTATCATGGACATCCTTCATGCTATGATCAATAATAAATATCGTGTAATCATCAATAGAAACATCAACGTACAAATAAACCTCATTAGTCTGACACATATGGGATATGTTTTAATGATAATATTGTTACTATGAAACATTAAAAATTAAATTCAAAGATCTATAACTTTGAGGGTGTTCTATCCAAAGATCTACTAGTCCATCCCTCCTGAAAACCTCTATTGGACTGAAGAAATGAACCATTATCTTATTATGCCTCCAATTTTGTTGATGAACCAATCTTGGAAAGACACACAAGAAGATATTATCCCATATCTCTAACTCTATATGTCATAAAATATCATCATCATAATTAATCTTCCTATAATTATATGTATGAATACACTTCTTGATATTTTTTCACTGCTATAATGTCCCTTAAAGAAGACAAGGTCTTAGTAGTGCTACCTCTACTTCCTATAAAAATAAAATGGTTGAATTGGACAACCTAACTTATAATTCCTCATAATTATAAATTTTAATAGTATTTTGAAAGATGTTATTATATAAAAATTCAGCCAGAGAGAAGTATTTGTTTCAATAGATGTCACACCCACCCTCTTTTTGAGTTAATGCGGACCTACTTTCCAAAGGTAGAAAATCCTGGGGATTTTTCAAAGGACATCTTAGAAAACTTGTTGTATGAGAGAATGGAAGGTCAAGATCATCACACCCTTGGGGAGGGTTGGGGGGATTATTGACTACTAGAGGGATCTCTCATATATTTAATACATATTTTTAAATCCTTCCCAAATCCCATTATGGGATTGGTAACCCCTGTGATAATGATCTGATAGAGGAAATGTGTTTTATATAAACCTATATTTTCATTAGAGGTTCCCTATTTTATATAATTAATTTGTGATAATTGTGGTCTAAATATTTCTATATGGAATCTCTGATGTTTTTTTCCATCCAGGGAGGTAGTTTTATTCTGGGGTTGGGATTGAACCTTTAAGTGGCATCCTTTGTATCCTACTAAATATTGGAATCAAACCCCATGTAGTTTAATAGAATGGTTAATAGGGAAATTATGTTTTGATGAAAAATAAATAGGAGTCCAACATATCCTACTATGAACATGAATCAGAACCCACATAGTTTTATGGAATGGTTGATGGGGGAATAATTTTAGGTATAGTCATCAACGAGGAATCCTATGTATCATTATGTGAATAGGAATCATAGAAAATGTAGTTTGATCAAATGGTTAGAAATTATTCCTCAATATGAGTACCATAGTGGAGGAACATTGGAAATATAGATCATATAATTATCACATACCAATTATCTCACATTAGTCATTCTTATTTTGAGATACAAGATACAGTAGAAGATCACTCACATCGCCTGAGGGTGCACCATGTGATATGGGGTTTTTAGAGGTTTAAGCCTAAGAGGGTGCCCATATTTCTGGAACCATTATGACAAATCAACTCATGGAAATTTATAGGTTTGGTTGGGGCTTACACATAAAAGGATCCATTTTCCACTATAATCATGAGGATAGTCTCAAATCATGGTAATTTAGAGGTTTGTTTATGGAATAAACCTAGGAGGAATCCCATGTTTCTGGGGACATTAATATAATCTCAACACATGTTAATTTGTAGGTTTTATTGAGGATTAATCGTAGGAGGATTCTCATATTTCTTTAATCATGAGGAGTTTCTCGACTCATGGATATTAATGTTTGGCTGGGGATTACTGCTAGGAGGATTCCCATGATTTAAGAACAATGATGAGTATCTAAACTCATAGATATTAAGGTTGGTTTTGGGCTTACACCAAGGAGTATTCCCAAATTTCTATAACCATGAGGTGTTTCTTGACTCTTGGAGGTTATTTTTTGGTTGGGAATTATACCTAATAGGATGGTTCAATTTCTATATGGTAGTCGTCTCAGGACAATTACAAAAGGTATATTACTCTTGATACAAAAGGAATCTCCTGATTTTAATAAGAGGAAGCATATATTTTCCCAATAGTGTATACTATAGCTAAACATTATGATTCAATTACTACTAAGAGGAAAAGATCACATAATATCTAGTGCCGTACTTACTTAAGAGGGACCCTTTTAGGTTCAACTTAGAATAATATTTAATTGAAGGAGTTTATGGGTTTCTTGAGTAATGTTTCGACATAAGGTACCCTGGGATTCCAAGAGGAGAATCTCAACACATTGGATGGGAAAAGGGACTAAGAGGAGCAGGTTGGATCAATGAAATTTTTAGAGTGTAGAGGATTATCTAGACTCATGTTACTATATGGGATGGACACTAGGGTTGTAAATGACCTAGACCTTGAGCTACATGTTCTTGGTATAAATATCTATTTTTCATGGGAATTAGTGAAGAAACGACGAGACTAGGCTGAAGTCTCTAGACCGCAAGTTGACATTTATCCCATGCAATGATGTAGGGACACCTCTTACTTGGTATGGACTAATGTGTGTGAAGGGATGGGAAATAAAATTGTATTAATAGTGCTATCTGCATAGAATTTTTGGCATAGAGCCTCCACATATCATTTTCATAATTGTTTCTTTGCAATGGGGATCCCCCATTGGGGCTCTACAATGCAGATATCATATAGGGCCTCTATAAAGGGGTAGCTTCATATGGTCTCTCCAAAGGGGAGTTTTTATAATGGACCGAAAAAGTGGATTCCAAAAAGTGGCTTCAAAAAATGGTTTCCACAAAGGGTCTCAGAAAATGGATTTCCGCATTGGTTCTCATAAAAGGGGCCTCACAAAAGAGATCTGGATAGGGGTTTTTTAATGGGGAACTACAAAGGGTATTTGTAAAGGGGCCCCATAAAGAGGGTTCGCAATGGGGAATTCACATAAGGGATCCATAAAGGTTCTTCCAAATTGAAGATTTGCAAAGTGATTTATTCTTTATATGGGAGGTCATAAATTGAATAATTACACCAAAAATGACATTGGTTTCACATAGAATTTGGAATTTAAATGCTTTTTAATGGGATTATTTTATAGAGGAACCTCCTAGGATTATATGTAAATGGATCCCTCTAGTTTAGAATTTTGGAATTTTACTTAAGTGATTACTAGAGTATTCATTCAGGAAGGGGATCCTCCATGTATTTTATATCCTTAGGTCAATGTTCCACTGCTGTTTTGTTGATGGTGATGTCGATATAAATATTGTAGCAGTGAATAACCTCTTTCTATAAATATTCATCTACATAACAACACATGGTGGTCTAGAAATTCATAAAGTAGGCTAGCAATATAGGAGTTCTATTTAAAAATATCCTAGATGGTTGGACTCATAGGACATAGAGGAGAAATACCAATGCTATGTGGGGGTCCTAAAAATACACCATGGACCGCAAACTACTTTAGTTTTTGTGGTTTTGAAATCCACCACCTTATATGGAAACCAACATCAGTTTGTGGGATGAGTGTTTCCTGAACTGTGAGAACTGCTATGCCATCAGAGGAATGTGTTATGTAGTCAATGATATGTTCTAGGCGGTCAGATAAATGTGATATTCTATATTTTATACATTATTAGTTTTTATTCAGGCTAAAATGAAACTCATCTTCAAATGTCCTTAACTTTTGATGCATATGTCTATATGGGCCCCATGAGTAGTCAAATAAAATAATGTGAAGTGGAATACATATCTAGATATCCATGGGAGGATGGAATCATGGGTAATGTAGAAAACTAAATGGTGTGAATTTTCAATTTCAATTGTATCATTCCTAAGAGCATCAAAAAACTAGGAAAAACTCTCAAAGCATGTCCTATAGCACGAGTCTGTGGGTGATTAGATATAGATAGAAGTATATTTGAAGCTAATGAATACTAAAAACCCTTCTATAGTTGTAATTTAAAATGAGAATCCCAATGCGATACAATGTTTCCAGGTATAGAATAATTTCATTAATCTGATAAATTAATAGTCTACTATGATCATCCACTTAGAATTCCTACTGAATAAGAAATAAGTGGGAGACCCTTATCAGCCCCTCAATGATCACCCACACTACATAACATACTCAAGGTGAAATATATAATCTAGTGACTAAGGAAATACTAATGTAATATCATTTCTAATATATAATAGGAAATGGATGTAAAATTCACAAAGGTCACTGATGTTTCACCTTCACCAGCTGGTAGTTAGAACATCGAGTGAAAAAACATGATAGCATTCTCTTCATACTCGGACACAAATAATGGAATCATAAATCGATGTACATCATGGTGAGTTTGGTATGTACTTATCATTTATAGTTATTTGATTCTCACACTTATTCTTATCCCATATGTACATGTACCCAGACACATCGATAAATAATCAAAATCTCATACCTATCAAAGACCCAAATTGGAGGCAGGTCCTCACCTGAAACATTATCCAATTGGACTAAGACCTCATGGTAAATTTTTTTCTCTGAGATTAACTATATAAAATAATGAATATATCACTCATAATGATGTTAGTACATGATTCCCACGAAAGTGTCACACCTCTAATTGCATCTCTGAACAAATTCCATCAATTTCCATTCACAATTGGCCTCCTAAAATACTTGATTTAGATTCCTAGAACTCAGAGATTCAACCAAATCATTTCCTTCCCTTATCGTATAAGTGATCTCAAAATCATAGGACTCAGGATACTAAACTAGTAATAATTATTAGAGATTCATTCCATGTTGGGTGAATATGTAATTGTGTTTTTTTGGTTTTTGTATGATACAATCCATTCTCTATGAAGACTCTATGTTCTATAAAATAAGGTATGAAAGTATACCACTTGTTCAATATTATGTTTTGGGTAAATTCACGTGTTATCCCTTAACTGTCATGACACGTATGTAATGACTCGATACCCATCCATAAAAAAACATTGATCAATACCTGATTCATCACAATGACCCCAAAAAATCTCCCATGCTCATGAAAGGTCAGGAATACTATGGAAGTGAGAATTCATTATATCTCTTGAAAGGATTCTTCACAAACATAAGACCATATAAATTTGATATCCTATCTAGTCGGTATCATAATAAGTTCTTCAAGTCATGATAAATATTGAATAATAATCCTATAACATCCATCTAGCCCCATGGAATACTGAAAATAAAATACATTCTTGGATTGTACCAGTGATACTAAACCACTCACCTTCTTTTGGAAATTAGATACCCCTAATTCTTATCCTATTTGACCTAGTATGTGAATTTATTTATCCAAAAGTAGCATTTTGTGAGCCATGAATATCGATGTTTCTCCTATAATGTAAATAATTAGATATAATGTTTTATCACTTTATTGTTTATATTGTAAGTGTACACTAATATGTCATCAATGAATACTACCATAAAGAAAACCATATATGGGTGGAAGACCTTATTCACTAAGGAAATGAATGTGGTTGGTTCTTTTTTGAGGCCAAAAGACATCACCAACTACATGTAATGGTCATTTATTATTCATAAGGACATATGAGATATATCGGAAGGAATGTTCCTTACCTGTTGATAGATTGAACTCAAATCATTCATCAATAATACCATATTTCATTCTATCTAGTATAAAATACCATCTGTGTGAAATTGAGGATACTAGTTCTTAAACATAAGATGACTCAATTTCTGGTAATCAATACAATTTATAAGGGTACCATCCACCTTCTTGGTATAAAAATATATTATCACCATGGTGAAATATTGATTCAAATAAACTTTTTAGCATCTTGGCCCTCAAACACCTTCTTGAGTTCATGAAGATCAATAGGATCCTTCATGTAAGGAGGAATAAAGATGGGTTCTCCTCTTGGAATGGGATCAATTGTAAATTTCATCTCTCTATCAGGAGGTAAAGTAAAAAATTACAAGGGGGAACTTCCATGAAAAAGTACACTATGAGGTAATTTCGTTTGATGTGTTCCATGATCATTAAGAAAAAAACATTAAATATTGAATAGAACCCCCCATCCAATGATTCTCAAGTCTATGATGACTTTTTTGGGCATACAATTCTCCCATGTGAAAATAGATATCACCATCTGGTGATAAGGAAGTTAATCGACAATGATAAAAATAAATATGGGATCATTAAGTTTCCAAGTAACCTATCATAAGGATTAGATCAATTTATATCATGTTGGGGTAAAAAAATATCATACAAAATGATGACCATTAAAATCATGGGGACACTCTTCATGGTGGTGTATTTCTATAATTACAAACACAATTCTTGGAACAAGATTAGATAACAGAAAATACCATATATAAATGAATAGGATAGGTATATGAATTCCTATTAATGATTCAATATCCCATTGAATAATCCTTATGCCAAAACTAGTTTACAAAGAATTTAAAAAGGGTAATGAAAGATACTCCCAACTATACACTACTAAGGGTCGATTAGGGTGATATTATCTATTTTACAGTAGAGGTCATAGTATATGTAGTGTCATTTTAAAGAAATAATTAAAAACAGACTTTATGATACAAATGGTTTCCACATTTTTTAGAAATCATTTCATTCAAGAATTTCAATTTAGTAGTTTATATATATATATTTAATTGTCATTGAAGATGTATATAGCATTCCAATGTTATAATTAAATATGTGTCATAAGATATAGTTGAAAAAACATGTAACACCGATCAGACCATCACATCTATTATTTGGAAGTTATAATTAATAACTCTTGATTTAATTATATGAATCCCTATTCCCAATATTATAAATACATGAATTATAAATATCCATTTTCTTTCATTTTATCAAACTAAACAAAAGTTTCTTTCCATGTAACCAATGGTTCATGGATCAAACATGAAATAATTTTATAATTATGGTTCCAAAATCGATCTATAAAATAAAATTATCTAAAGGCTAACATAGTAACTTTAATGAACATTATATATCATCCACCTGAATGAAACATTTATCAAATTACAAGTATCGTAGTCAATAAACTAAAATTATGCAATATAAAATACAAATATGAATGTTAAAAAAGAATGTGATATGCGTGAAAAATATATCATCATATTCTTATAAAGCTACAAGAGACAACAATTCCTTGAAATATCAATCCAAGTGTAACAGATAGTCCATAATAAGAGTAAACACCACATCTCTAGTGTGTCACCCAATAGTGAATTCAATTCAACTGTAATTGGACTAATCCAAAATAAGAAGTCCAATCCTAGGAATCATGAATTTTTCCATTTATGTGGGTAAGATTATCCCAAGAACATGATCATTACAAAATTATAAAACATTATATTCACCTTTTTACAAAAAAATAGTTATAAGTAGAAAGGAATCCTCTTATACAATGTTGTATTTTCCCTCCCCCGGTTCATAAATATGTGACTAGTCATGTTGTCAATATGGAATCGGGTGTGATCATATGAAAGATGATTCCAAATAGCATCGAGGGTCTATACTAGTGTAGTGGGAAGAATATACCACCATAATTATTTTGATTAATGAATATATTTTGGAATGTAAATAATCTACAGAATAATAAATCAACAATGAAATAATAAAAATTTCAGGTATAAAATGATGTCTTCTTTTTTATGAAATACAAGAATGTGAATACATGGGAAATATGATAGCATGCATGTTACATATGATGAGAGAAAATGAAAAAATACCATTATAAATATCTATAGAATCGTGGCCATATGTTTGGTCTTCTTCTCCCATATTTCCCCCTAAAACATAAAATCAAGTGTCTATAATTTGATGTGTACCTTTGTCCCTACACACATCCATGGATTCATTTCAGGTATCAATCAGAATCCCAAAGAAGTTGTGAGTAAAACTCAATAGGTCAAGATAAATGGGTTCAAGTATTATTTCATCTTGTGTTTATAAAGGTATAGTTTTTAGGAAAAATAATAATGAAAATCTATAAAATAGACTAAACCAAGATGACTCAAGTTCCTCAATGACTCTCGTCCGATAATACCTACTTCAACCCATGTAAAAATGTCTATGATAATGAAGAACCAAATTTTTAAATATTTATATGTATATAAGTATATGTGTATATTGACATATATGAGTAATAACACATGTATATATATATATATACATAGTACTATCCATTATTTAAGGCATATAACTGACACTTCCATGCACACTCATAAGAGTATTGAAATGTAAACTGGGGAATTGACCCAACATTCATTCAAATATATGAAATGTAATTTCAGAACAATCCCAATTATTTAAGTGATTCAACATTCTAAACATCATAAATATTTTTTTGAATATTTATGTACAATGTCTTAAGAAATGATGTGAATTTTCAGGTTCAACATCAAACAACATGGGAACGAGTAGCATTATGATAAAAAAATCTCATAACCAAATCACATAAAATAATAATAATTCCATAATAATAACGATTAATAAATATATTTTTATACATTTTCTAATGTAAAATGAAGTTGACACATCAATTTCACATTTTCTATAAGCACATTTATACATAGGTATACACTTTATTCTACATGGCCAAAGGTACATGATCTTACCAATTCAATCTCATTTCATTAATTATGATGCATTTATTTTATAAAAAACCATAACCACCTTAAATATGGTTTGGGTAGTTAAAAAATTTATGAGTCTCAATAGTATCCATTCGATGAACCCAATGGGATGCATTAGTTGAGGTAGTTGACCATTGATGACAAAAAGGGTCATTGTGGGTATCTCTAAAAGGGACCATTAAATTAAAAAGAATTACTAATTTTTATGTAAGTTGATATAATGTACCGTGTTTGGAAAATATTCGCACAATATAAAAAAAAATTATTTCAACTGAAGGTACTATACGAGTTACATTACGGTGGTTGATTACTCCTGGTCCTCTACCAGCCTTTGATTTGGCTTATAATAAGAGAAATTAGAATAATAGAAAAATTCCTTAAAATTATGGATTATTATATCCCAAAAATATAATTATGAATATAGAGAGAGAAACTATAAAATAATACAATATTAATGATTTACTTTTCATTATTTATCCAACTCCTTGAACGATGGTCACACCAGATGATAGATAGAAATAATATCTCAATGATTAATGTTATGGAAAAGGGAGATATATCAATATATGAGAAACATATTATGTATTAATATAAGAAGTAATGTGTGGAGGAGTGTTAAATAGACATAGGAGAAAAGACCATATCCCTATTTTTATGTGGCTCGTCATTTGGCCATACAATTGGGAAAACTGTGCGAAAACTATACGCCACCTCTATCGACATAAGCCACCCTATTATTTAGATTACTTATGATTACGAAATTATTACCACAAAATTTGGATCACCTAATAAATAATCTGAATCCATTATTCATTGTGTTGCGACCTCCCTCAAAAAGTTTCCTAACCACACCTCTCTAATTTGGGACTGTTTGATTAAGTAATATGATCAAAGATAATCATGTACCACCCATGCCCACCATCTTGTATCTTTAAAAAACAGATCTATGGGCTAGTAATAACACTTAGATTCTACCGAACCATTCCACAAACTATTATGATATTTTAAATGATTAATAAATAAAAGTGTAAATAGTAAATTAATGAATAATTACCTTTTTAAAAAAATTATAACATACAACAATTATCTAAAAATCAATGATATTAATTTTTAGAAGATATTTTTTTGTGGTTGGTTGATCTAGATTTCTTAATGTGGTGTAAATAACATCTACATGGGTTTTACATTTACAAGGGAGGGAAACAAAATGTCTAAAATAAAAAAAAAATTAAAATATAATTAACTAATTTCTCATGTATAATATATCCAAATAGAAATTAATTCAAATAAAAAGAGTATATGGTCCAAATATCTCTATACAACAATATGTTGATATGTTTTGGTTTCTTTTTAATCATTACTCTTTTGTTTAACCATTTTGTTAACTGATATTCACCTAGCCATGATAAATAATTTTCCTATATTAATGGGATATAATTTTAATTATATGTTAACAAATAGACCAAAAATAGAAAAGGGTTGACATTTTAGACCATTTATCATCCTACATGTCCGATTTCATGTTTCTAATATTTTTAAATAAGTTACTAAAATATTATTTAACCAAAATTTAATGTCATTTTTGGAAGTATTCATGTAACTGGACTTAAATGAAATCATGATAGTAATTTAATTAAAATAAAAAACCTTTAAAACATCTATAATTAGTTATATTCGTCGATAAAATTCATGGATCATTGTGAATAACCCAAAAAATATCACATTTAAATTTGTTAATAAAACATGTTCATGATTTTTCTACTTCTTACACACATAGTATATAGGGTTTAGGAATAAATTTTGGGTAATTATATGATCACTAAAAATTAAAAATAAATTATTATGATATTAAAAAATAATTCATATTTTATATTGTCATTTAAAACAAATCATATCCTCCTATTAAAATTATTTTAAAAATTTTGATTCATAAATTCAAGAGGGTTACAATTTAGAATTTTATTTACATAAAATAACAATAATTAAATTATCTTGGGAAAATGGAACTAAAATTATTATTATTCAAATTTAATATGTATTTGGTAAAATTTTATTTCTTTAATGAAATGAAAGTTGTTTTTGGATTTATTTTTAAAAATTTTCTCATTGTTTTACCTCGGTTTTACACATTTTATCCTTACCAAGGTGAAAAAATTACCATGATAATAATCCATGATAAAAAAAATTAAAGGGATATATTTAACAAATTTGAACCACTGGATTCTAAATAAGATATACATTTTCAGGATTAAATCTATAAAATTATAATTAATCAATTTTAATATAATTGTATAAAACACAAAGAAAAATAGTTTTTAGAGAAATGGGTCTTTCATCATAAAAATTATCTTATATCAAAATGATAAATATGAAATATTCAAAAATAATTAATGATATTATTCTATATCTAGTTGACCAATTATCACATTAATCCAATATCCATAATATAATGGGAATTTTACTTTTTTTAATTAAATGAAATGACAGTGTTTGAAAATTTTTATATTTCAATATTCATTGAAAATTGAATCATTTAATAAAATAATAAAATTTCACCATTAGATAATTTTAAAATGATGAATTAAAAAATTATTTTCCTTTTTTAAATACATTTCCCCAAAAATTTGTAAAATTAATTTCATTATTTTATTATAAAAAATTAAAAACATTTTCTAGAAACAATTATTTTTTAAAGCATAAAATGACTTTACAAAAAAATAACTACTTATTTATTAATGTATTTTCATTATAAAAAATAATTATATATTTTTATTCATAATTTGGTTATTCTTATTGAATCATACAATTATAGGCTATGGTAAAATGGTATACAATATTAGGATTCATTTAAAATCAGTGTTGTGCGCATCCCATTAAATCAAAGAAATTCAATTTATTTAATGAAGAATATATAATAAAATATTTATGTGTTATATTCTACCCCCACATAAAATGAAGTTCACTATAAAAATAATATTATAATGAAGCAATAAATTGAAAATATTTTTGTTTCATCACATCTTTAGGTTCCCATGTTACTATTCTGAATATATTATTCATCTATTGAACATTAACTAGTTGAGTATTCTTGTTCTATAGAAGAATATATCAATGATCCATGATGTCTACAAGATATTAATTATAATAAGTGTCATTATATAGCGATAAAATCTATTTGTTTAGTATATGTGATTGATTAGGTATGTATTTCTTCAAGAGAGACAGTTTAGCACATCTTGAACTTGATAGAGGTTCAGTGAAAGACCCTTGCGATCAGATACTATCCATACTCAATAAATAATCTCATATAGAAAAATATACCTATCTATTAGATTACCCTTATTATAAATATTATAACCTTCTTACATTGAGTATTTTATTGTAATTATTTCTCAAGAATTAAGAACTATAAATTTTTTCAATGATTTTTATGTAACGCCACATTACCTTTTTGTCACGTATGTTCTAATATTTTTCTTTGTATTATTTTCTTATTGACCATGTATTTCAAATAATGAATTTGAAGGATACCTATAATGGTGAAGCCAATTTTTTTTAGAATTTTCAATATAAAACCTATAGTCTCTAATATTAACTGGGTAGTGATATGATGAGTAATGTCATTCCATGAATTGTAATTCATGCTGGTTAGATGCCATGAATTCATTTCATACAGTTTTAATTGACCATTTTGTGTAATGGTTACATGTTGTGTAATGTGATAAATATGTATTTAATTAAAAAGTTACATGTTTTCCTATGTATCATAAAATAAAATAGATTTATGACATGAAAAATTTTCAACACCATATAATCCCTTGAGTTTCAGCATTATTGGTGTTTTGTGGGTGTTTGAGACCCATTAGTTTTTGAAGCATTCTTCTCTCAGCTAGATATCTTAACCAAGGCATTTTGGGTGACTCATATTCCTTTTGGATCACTCAATTCAGTGATTGATCATCATGATTAAAAAACACATCCCTCTGGGAAATCCTTCTTCTCTATTCCTCAATCATTTGTGGTTGTGAGGGTATTTTTATAGGGATTAGAAGTCAGATAGTATTTTCTATCAAACCATTACAATCTCTTATTATTCCATTTCCTCCAAGGGTAGATATTGTTATTTCTAATCCTCATTATCAAATACAGTTAGGTTTCCTATTTCCTTGAGGTAGGTGGATCTGTTAAAATTTTATAATTTATTTAATTTCTTATCATTATTATTGATTTCATGAGATTTGAAATGGGATTGAATGTGTTGAAATTTAAAAGTTCATGAGTTATTTTTTGAAATGGGTTTTTACTAGTAAAGGGGGTTGCCTTTAAATTACTTGGAAAGTGGATTTTCAAAACCTTACGCATATTGGATTGAATTTGAAACATTTTTATAACAAATGTGAGAATGGTTTTAAAAAAAGAAATTGAAAAACATTGCACAACAATAAACTTTGGTACTACCTGATATAGAAAAAGGTAGCCTCAGGTTGCATGAACCCACTAGGTGGTGACCACTTGTATATCGATGGTATGTAGAAGGACTCAGTATTAGTTGGACAATACCTTATTCCTTTTTAGTCTTGTGAGTTTTTGTGTGCATATTGTCCCATAGGATAGAACCCGATTGGAAGGTGCATTGTTATTTCTAGTTTTTTTGCATGATATATTATTTCTTTGATGTTATCTCACATTAATGTTTATATTTTGGCGTCTATACCTTCTTATTTATAGATTTGGCAAATATAACATGCAATTCTTGAAAATAACGGATTTTTTAGAAAAGTATTCCAATTTTTTTATTTAAAATAATGATTGTAAAACAGTTTTGTTTTAATATATGGAAATTTGTATTCTTGAAACTAGAATGTGTATAGTTACCATGGTTGTATCCCACTGGAAGCTATTTCAGACACCCTACTTCTACTTCTGGGTGGATATAAAACTTTTTTTATAGAATACTTGTAATGGGAAGATAATTTAGTAGTATGCAGGCTTCACTTTACATTGATATTTTGGTTTGGGGAGGTTTGGAGTTGGTGATTGGTCACATAGGGAATTTTTTTCAATACATACCATACTTTTTGGCTTATCTTTTTTTGGATTAGTTTTACTACCCTTTATTTCCACATTTTACTTTAGTTTTATGTATTGTTTTCCATATATATATGACTTTTTTTTATCTTTTTCAAAACTCTCCCACATAATGGGATGAATTCAGTGACTAGACTAGTTAGCCTGGGTTGGTCTATTTCAATCTGGTATCTGATACATACTCTGCCTAAAGTGTTTCACTAATTCTAGAATTGTTTTAGTGTCTTGTGTGAATAAGAGTAAGATCATTGAAATTTAGATAGTAGGTGTGGAATAAGGGCCTATCAAGCTCACTCTCCTAACTAAATTTGAGTTACCATAAGTGGTTTGAAAAAAATTACTTAGTCTAGGATATGATATATGGGTTTATATGAACTATTGGACTCCTCATGTGTTATTCATATTTTAATGACCCAAAATGATATACATTCTATAAATATTGTTAATCCTGTTTAATCTATCTAAAATCATGCATACAAAGGATTAGTTTCTTTATGATTTACATAAACCTATCCAAGATCTTAAGTGCTATGTTTAGTGATTGTAATCAATTTTGAGTTTGTGTTATAATATATTTCCCAAATAAATGATTAAGTCTAATCCTTTCTATGAATATCATTGTTTAAGTATGTATAAAGATATTTCGCTAAGTCTTAGAAAGCGTGAGTCTGCAACCTGTTATATTTTTCTAGAAAAGGACCAGACACTGTGACCCAGACAGCATGACTTAGAAACGATTACCAGACACCATGAACCAGACATCGTGACCCAAACAACATGACCATACACTGTGACAAGACACCGTGACCCATACACCATGACCTAAACACCATGACCCATACACCGTAACCAGACACTGTAACCCAGACACTATGACCAGACACCGTGAATCCGATACTATAACCAGACAATGTGGTCCTAACACCGAATATGTACTATTTGTTCTTAATCTCTATACAACTATGCTATCATGACTGTCTCGCCACTCAATGTCAAACAAGGATACACCATTTCAAGGAGACACCATTTCAAGAATACACAATTTCCAGAAAGACTGTGACAATACTTCTTAATCAATTATTTTTATTTTTCAATTTAATCTATAACGACCATATTTAAAGATTTTAAACGCACTAACATAATTAATGCTTCTTTGTAGACATGTCACATGATAGTACAAGGTAGGAGGTGTAGAATACATAAATCATGTCTGCTCCAACACATGTATTCCAAGAATAAAAAGAATAACATGACCAGAAAAAAAACATTTGGATAGAAAAACAAGTGTGTGTGATAAAGAAAAATCATGAGCACTCTTGAGAAGAGAACTGACATAAGAAACTCAATACATCTGAAGAACACACGAATCATTCACTGTGATACCATTGATTAGAGTTGAGAACATCTTCACAATACAGACTCCACAAAGAACATGATCCAGATCTGAACTAGAGAACCAGACTTGCGATACTCTGTTTTTTTGAAAGAGGACTAGATTTCAGCATCTACTTCATCCTAGAAGTCCAGAGCTGCATATACTAACACTCATAGCACTCCTAACCTGATCGCATCATTTTTTCTTTGTTGTGTATTATTTTTAGCTTTTGAGAAGTGTGCGTGTGTCTGTATAAAAAGACACACTTTCTCTTACATTAAACTAAAGGATACAAGATATTATTTCTTGTACATTTTCTTACACTTTTGTATTCCCATAGATAAGTGTGGAAGAAGTCCCTGTGGGACCTGATAGTTCATACCCACAATGAACAATGGAAGAGGTCGTGTGACTTGGATAGTCTTTTGTGTCGTTATTAACCCGAGTCCATGGTGTGGATCAAGTTTATTTATATAAATTTCTTTGTGGTATGTGATCACTAAGTGGAGTGGATTAGGTCTCTGCTTGAGACTGAGCCACTTGTTTAATATCTGATGTGTTGTTTGATTTAGTTTTCTCTATTTTACTATATAATTCAGATATCACTAAATTTCCTTTGATAGTTAATCTTGGAAAGAATTTATAATTACTTTTCCTTATTATAATTGGTTAAAAATTACTATTAATAACTAATATTAAGTCTACTAAGAATTAATTAATCTTATGAGAAGTTATTTAAACTATCAAAAATTTCATAACTGTATTAATTTGATTAACTAGGCTATATTTAAATTTATTGGGGAACCTTTTTAAGAATTATTTTTAAAAATAAATTTGTCTAGATACTCAATTCACCCCATTTTGAGTACTCCACTCTGACTAATATTTGGTATCAGAGGATTGTTTTTAAGACTCTTTTTTGACCCTATTCAACTGGGATTTTAGTTGTACATTAAAGATCTGTAAATTTATATTATTTCAAAATTTATAGCTCTTTAAAATTAATTATTTATCATGTATAATAGATTGGAAGGTGCTGAAAAAAATAGACCACCATTATTTAATGGAAGCAATTATGGTCAATGGAAAATTAAAATGAAAATGCATTTAGAATGTATGGGCTTTGAAATATTGTCTTCAATTATAGATGATTATAAGATTAATAATACTGATATAATCACTTGGGATGAACCTACCATTACTTCCTACAGTAACACTTTTAAATCCATGAATGCTTTATATTTATCTTTATGAGATGAGTAATTTGATAGAATTTCTGCATGTAAAACTGCCCCTGAAATTTGGGATGCCTTGTCTGTTTCACAAGAAGGAACTTCTAGTGTGGAAGAAATGTGACTTAATACTTATGATAGTAAAAATTATTACATTAAAATGAATCCTGATGAGCCTATTTTTGACATGTATCTTAGGTTCAACAAAATTGTCAACACAATTGTTTTTCTTGGAAGAGAAGTTACTAACAAAGAACAGATCATGAGGATTCTCAGATGCCTACTTGATAGATGGAGAGGAACCTCTATCTCTATTAGAGAATCATGCGACATCATCAAGTTACCTATAAAATAACTCACTAGAAAACTGATGATGTATGGAGAGAAGTTAAAAGTCAACAAGGAAGAATAGGATGAACCCAATTGAAAATCAGTTGCGTTCAAGACCACCACCTCTTAACACATGGATAAAGGAAAATAGGAAGTCTCTGTAGAATGTTCTAGAAGTTAACCACCATCACTAGACTGTGATGAGGATATGGATTAATTAGTCAAATGGATTAATATATTTTACATAAAGAAGAAATTTTTCAGAAAGCCTATCATCAAGGGAAGATATGATAAAAAAGGAAGCTGGAAGAAAGATTGTAAAAGAAATGACAAGTCTGATGAGATTGTCTTCTATGAGAGTAAATAAAAGGGACATATGAAGTATGATTGTCCCAAGCTCAAGAATAAAAATAATTATGAGGAAAAATATAGAAAGTATAAAAAGGAAATGAAAGCAACATGGAATGCTTCTGAGGATAGTTCAAGTGACTCATAATCTTTACATGATGAGTAGGCTAACAAAGGAAATACGTTTTTTTATGAAAAACTCATATGATGTAACACTGGAATCTTCTATACACAATTCCTATTATTATAGAGATGAGAGTGACTCAAAAAATATTTATAATAAAGAAATGATTGAATACTGTAATATTATTGAAGTGACAAGCAATGAACTAAAAGATAAATACAAATCTTTAAAGAAAAAACATTCTCTTACCTCAACTATTAAATCTGATCTTACTGTATAAAGGGAGAAAAATGCTGAATTACTCAAATAAAATAATGAAGTAAAACTATCTAATGAGAAATTGAAAAAGGATCTTGAAAAGTTTACAAATGGTAAAGATACCTGGGTATAAATACTAGGTAAACAGATTGATTCTAAATATAGTACAGGCATTGGAAATCAACAGGGTAAACTTTTTTTTGAAAGAACTAATTTTGTTTCTAAATCTAGGACATATAACATTACTTCTAGTTCTAAAAAACATTCAGCTAGTTCAAGTCATGATACAATCTCTACTATTTCAATTTTTTCTGGACCAAATAGAGTTTAATTTTCAAGTTCCTTACATAATTATTATAGGAAACCTATGAGGCATATATGGGTTCGTAAATCACTTGTCACTAAAATTAATGGACCCAAAAAGATATGGGTACAAAAATCTATTTTTATCTAAATATTTTGTAGGAAAGCTACTTAAAGAGCTCCTGTAAAATATTATGGTACTTGGACAGTGGGTGTTCAAGACACATGATAGGGGACTATTTGTGCTTCAAGAATTTAATAAATATTGATGGTGGAAATGTAACCTTTGGTGAAAATGCTAAAGGAAAGACCATTGTCCTTTTCCATATCAGTAACTCTAACTCAGTTTTAATTTCCAAATTACTTTTTTTATGGATTGAAATATAATCTACTTAGTATTTAACAACTATGTGCTGATGGATTTCATGTAAAATTTGAAAATGATTCTTGTAATGTTTTTAATTATAAAAATTAATTAGTGATTTACGTATTAAAAAATAAAAATGTATATTCTGTTAACTTGGATTCTTTAGTCTCTCAAAATGTTTCATGTTTAAGTGTGTTTCACAAGGATTCTTGGCATTGGCATAGAAGACTATGACACTATAATATTCACTCCCTTAGAAAGATAACAAGAAAAAGTTTAGTCAAAACCTATCCAAACTTGAGTTTCCAAATGATAAAGTGTGTAATCCTTTTAAAAAGGGAAAGCAACACAAAGTTTCCATCAAACCAAAGAAAGAAGTGTCAACTTTTCAACCTATCGAATTAGTTCACATGGACTTGTTTGGACCATCTAGAGTTTCTAGTTTAAATGGGAAGCACTATGTTTATGTTCTTGTTGATGAATTTTCTAGATATACTTTCACTTTATTTTTGGCTCACAAAAGTCAATCCAACTCTCATTTTACCAAATATTCCAAAACTTTAGAAAATCTTAGTGGACATGGAATTAAATCCTTAATAAGTGATCATGGCTATGAGTTTTAAAATCAAGTGTTTGAATACCTTTTCTCACAAAATGGCTATAGTCCTAATTTCTATGCCCCTTGAACACCTTAACAGAATGGAGTTTTAAAAAGAAGAAATATAACCTTACAAGAGATTACTAGAACCATGCTCAGTGAATATGACATACCTATTTATTTTTGGGAAGAAGCTATAAATACAACAGGCTATATTATCAAAAGAGTGTTGATTAGACCTATTCTTAAAAGAAATCCATATGAGTTATGGAACAATACAAAACCCAAAGTAAGATACTCTAATGTTTTTGGTTTCTAAGTATACATCGTTAATACCAAGGACAATCTAGACAAATTTGCATCCAAGAGCGACGAAGGAATATTTTTAGAATATTAAATCTCTAGACAATACTATAGAGTGTTTAACAAAATAACTAAATGTGTGGAAGAATCTGTCCATGTCAATTTTGATGAAACAGATCCACATGAGCCTAAAACCACTCGAGAGAACCTGAAGAATGATGTATCAAATCTGGACATTAATTCAAAATCCTCTAACCAACCAATGAAGGAATCTGTGAAAACTTCCAATTCTCGAAATTATTTGGATTCAAGTCACATGGAACCTGAACCTGTTGAAGAACCTGAAATCACTAGTCTTTCTTTTTCTAGAGCTGTTAGAATTCTTAAGAACCATCCTTTAGATGCTATTCTAGGAGACTTGGATAAAGGAACTCAAACTAGAGATTCTCCTAGAAATCAGGTTGAACATCAAGTCTTCTTGTCACAACTTGAACCTAAAAATATTAATGATGCTATCAATGATGAATTCTAGGTGATGTCTATGCCTGAAGAGCTTAATCATTTTAAAAGGAACACATTTTTGATACTTTTTGATAGACATAAAGACACATTCACCATAGGCTCTAAATGGGTGTTGATGAATAAGGTAAATGAATATGGTAATATAGTTAGAAATAAGGCTAGATTGGTTGTACAAGGCTATAGTTAAGAACAAGTAATTGACTATGAAGAGACCATTGCACCCGTAGCTAGACTTGTAGCGATCAGAATTCTGCTTGCTAATGCTGCACATTTGAATTTCAAACTATACTGAATGGATGTTTAAAGTGAATTTCTAAATGGGGATATATATGAGGATGTCTTTGTTGAGAAACCCACTTGTTTTAGAAATACTCATCTTCAAAATCATATTTTTAAATTATCAAAATCTTTATATGGTTTAATACAAGCTCAAAGAGCTTAGTATGATGGACTGAGTACTTTTCATATTTCCTAATATTTTACAAAAGGAATAGCTGATCCTACCCTCTTTATAAAACAAACTTCCAATGATGTTTTATTTGTTAAAATCTATGTAGATGACATTATCTTTGGATCTTCAAAAAATTATTTATGTATTGAATTTTCTAAAATAATGTAAAATGAATTTAAAAAGAGTTTATTTGGTGAAATAAAATTCTTTCTTGGATTCCAAATATTTCAAAATAATGATGGTAATATTTTAAATCAAAGAAAATATACTAGTGATCTTCTAAAAAGTTTTGGTTTAGATATCACTAAAATTAGAAACACTCTAATGAGTACTACTTGTTTGTTAGTTCTAGATGAAGATGGGAAATCTGTTGATCAAACCACTTATAGATGAATTATTGGAAGACTACTCTTCTTAACTGCTACCCGACCTGACATTATGTTTAGTGTATGTGTGTGTGATCACTTTGAAGCAAACCATAAGGAATCTCAATTAAATTCTGTTAAAAGAATCTTAAAATACCTCAAGCATAGACCCAATCTCGGACTGTTCTATCCTAGAGGACAATCATTTGAGTTAGTGAGTTATTCTGATGCTGACTTTGGTGGTTGCATATTAGGTAGAAAGAGCACCTCTGGAACATGTCACTTTTTATGCAAGTCACTTGTATCATGGTGTAGTAAGAAACAAAAATCTGTTGCATTATCCACTATAGAAGTTGAATACATAGCTGCTGGTAGTTGTTGTGCACAAATTTTGTGGATGAAACACACATTACTAGATAATATATATGAATTCAGGCATGTACATATAAATTGTGAAAATAAAAGTGCTATTAACATCTCAAAAAATCTTATTTCACACTTTAGGACAAAACATGTTGATGTAAGGCAACAATTTTTGAAAGATCATTATAAAAAATGTGAAATCACTTTGGAATTCATTAGAACTAAATATCAGCCCACTGATATATTAACCAAACCATTAAATTTTGAAAGAATTTATTAAATCATACATGAATTTGGAATGATAAATCTTAAGTAGTAAGTATACTGTTTCAAAACATACTTTTTCACAGGTTACAGTTTCATAGTCACTATTTCGTGGATACTATTTATCACTTATTGTCTCAAACAATACAGTCGCACAGTTTAGAAATCGCATAGTTACGGTCTCACCAAGAAAGCTAGTTACGGTCTACCCATGAAAGTCGATTACGGTCTCACCATAAATCTGCTTTATTTTTTTATATTATAACCCATATCAAAGTAATTAATTATTTTAGCCTTTTACATTCCCATGTTTTTGATCCCACGATGCTTGATATCTCTAAATGATAAAATGAAATAAGTTTCACTCCCTTCTTTGCCCAAGTTCTCTTCTCTCTAACCATAACCCCTATCTCAACCCTTCATTTCTCTCTCTCTCTCTTTCTTGATCCTTTGTTGAATACTCAAAATGAGACGCACATCGTCGTCAACTCCTCTAAAGTGAAGATTAAAGAAGAAGATAAAAATAACACCACAGTTTTCAACAGAAGGTCCTTTGAATCCGAATCTGTTGGACAGAATAGTGGTACCCGAATAGGAGATGTGACCTAAGTGGATTCTATCAAGTAAGTATTTGGATTGAAAGTACTTAGAGAGAAATTATGGCTAGATTGGGTGAGAAAGAAGGATATAACTATTTACATGAAGCTAGTTGTACAGTTTTGTTAGTGTATACAATTCTCTTATGATACAGATGATGTCTATATTGTGAGAAGCTGGATAAATGGTCCAAGATGTGACTTTTCTTTGAGGTTATGGGATGCATGCCTTAGGAAACCTCATGAGGGTATTTTTGAGGACTACCAGAGAGGTCCTCCACCTCAAAGTGAGTTATTTTTTTGGAAGAATCATTGGGAAACTTAACTAGAAATGAAACAAAGTGAAGAGCTATAGTTGCTGAGCAAGAAGGTGAAATCAGACTTCTATTTAAATTTGTTCAGAATCTGATTAGCCCTAGAAAAAGTGACTTTTCTACACTCAAATATCAAGATGTATTTTTTGATACACCATATAATGAATGGCCATAAGATACACCTATGAAAATATGTTATACTCTATATGTGTGAGTTGATCAAGACAACCTCTAAGTCAACCTCCCTATTCTATTCAAGGCTTATCTCAGCTACGCTTCATCCAAAAGGGTTGGTTAGACTAGATGAATATTTTATTAAGGATTATGAGTTTTTTATTTAAAAAGTTACAGTAAAGAGAATGAAAATCAGATGGAATTTATAGAGAAAAGAATGGGTGGAAGATAATGACAAGGTTTATGAAAAGGTCAATCCGGTGGAACACTCCTCAAGAGCTAAAGACATTTCTGATCCTGGTTTGGATCCAGATGAGATTGTTGAGTATTCTGAAGAGGAAGAAGAGGAAGAGGCTGTTATACCTACATGGGAAACTGTTTTGGATAAGAAATAAAGTGAACCTGTTCTCTAAGACTAAAATAAGAAGGAAATTCCTGTTCCTGAAGAAGTTGCTGATTTTTAAGAACAACCTACTACAAAAGAAGAATAGGTTACTAAGGTAATTGAAAAGGATATTATAGAAGAAAATATAGAAGAAGATCTTTCTCTTGTTCAAGAAGATGCACTTGAGAAACACCCAGAGGAACATATTGTTCCTAAAATTATTCCATATGCTGAAGAGATAATGGAGAAAGCCTTCCTATTGGATAGAAAGAAAATGGGTAAGGATATCCGGGATGAAATGTTAGAAATAGATCAAGAATCTAAATCTATAAATCATGAGAAAGATGCACCTATTTAAGGGGAGAAGTACCTGAATCTAGAACCTATTGAAGTCCCTAATCCAGTTGTTCCAAGCTCAGTAGATAGATGGTATAAATTCCCTAGTTATTTTGATGTAAATGACTCCTAGGAAGCCTTAGTGAAAGGTATAAACCTATCTACTACATTTCAATTGAAACCGGTATATAGTATTGATGTTATAGCTACAAAGGAATATGAGCCCGTCTCAACTCCTATTTCTGGACCTTCACAACAACTTTAAAACTTGGTGAGTAAGGATGATTTGAAATCATTTGAAGCTGGCCTATTCGATGGGGTTGAAAATCTCATGAATACCCAACTGAATCCTGTAACCAATTTAAGTGAAATAGATTCTTCCCTATTATTGGAAAAGATCATATAGAAGATTCAACCATAGATGCTTCATGAAATTCAGGAAGTCAAAGTTGAGAACAAAAAACTCAGTGATTAAGTAAAGACTATCAGAGCTACGATTAAAGAAATGCCAAGAGTGATGAACTAAAGATCAGAACCAATTTCTTATCTTGTTGAGGATATTTATACTCAGATTTCACAGGAAGTAGCCTCACTGATTCAAACTAATATAGCCTCATTGGTTGACAAGGAAACTAATAGAAATAAGAATATTTTTCAAGAGATGCGTTGACTTTTTATTGTTCTTAACAAGTTGACTGATGAGTATAAGGTTTGTCTCCAGAAAGTTATAAATCAACTGAATTCCCTTACTCTAGCTATTACTGCTTCTCATACTTCTAGACAATCATCTCAACCCTCTTTGGAAGGTTATCTTCTTAGAAAATTGTCAAAGAATAATTATAGGTTGTGCCTAGTGGATTTGACAAAGAATATCTATATGAAGTTGTCAAGAAGAGTGATAGAGTTCTTGATTTGGTGAGAATTCATTCCAAAATAGAAAATTATGCTAAAAAAGATATTACTATGAAGGTGGAAATCTAATTCAATAGGGTCTTTTCGAAGCATGACATAACCAAACACTTCATATACCATGTAGAAATTCTGAGAATCCCTCCTATTACTCATGATTTCAAAACTCAAGTCCAAAAGATTAAATATTTCACTCCTTCATTGGACAAGTTTATGGAGAACAAATACGACTTTGAGGAATCCATGTAGTACGGTGGAGAGATTATTGCTGACTTCATCAATATTTTTAGGCCTTATCTTAATGTATATATTACTGCTATTATGTATCCTATAACTTTACCCCTAATATCTAGTTTTCCTACCTTCTCATCCTCTTCCCTACCCTCTACATATATATATGTCTCTCAAGCTCTGAGTTAGATCAGACCTATTATCATTGATCAACAGTTGCCACAGTCTTCCACTACACCTACCTTAGCCCCTTCTGTTTTTGAAGGCCTCTCTTTACCTTCTCTGTCCACTGGTTAACTCCCTTCTTCCACTTTCACCGCTACTCCTATGTCTTTTTCTTCTGATGATGCTGCCAAGGGAAAAGAGAATACAAGCCAGTACTGGAGAATAGTGACTAATATATTTTTATAGGGATTATTTTTTATTCTTGTTGCTTAATGTTTGTAATGACACTTTTATATCTAATTCATTATGAACTCTTCTTATATGTAATCTTCTTTACTTCTTTACTCTTTTTGATAATCCCAAAAGTGGGATAAATATATACTCTAAATACACACTAAGGAAGAGGAACATTCACTTAGAAAATATATCTCACTCACATGATTTGTGATCATAAAAAAGTGGGAGATTGTTGGACTCATCATGTGTTAATAATGTTTTGATGACAAAAAATCATATACATTCTGTAAATCTTGTTAATCCTTTTTAATCTATCTAAAATCACTCGTACAGATTATTAGTTTCTTTATGATTTACATAAACCTATCCCAGATCTTAAGTGCTATGTTTAATTATTGTAAACTATTTTGAGTTTGTGTTATAATGGATTTCCCTGATAAATGATTAAGTCTAATCCATTTAATGAATATCACTGATTAAGTATGTATACAAATATTTTTCTATGCCTGAGAAACTATGAGTCTGCCACTGATAATGTTTTTTTTGGAAAAGGATGAGACACTGTGACTTAGACACCGTGACCCAGACACAGTGACCAGAAACCATGTCCCAAACACCATGACCTGGACACCGAGACCATACACCGTAACCAGACACCGTAACCCAGACACAGTGACCTAGACACTATGACCAGACACCCCAACCCAGACACCCTGACCAGACACCGTGAATCGGAGACCGTGAGCAGACATAGTGATGCTAACACCACATCTGTACTACCGGTTCCTAATCTCTATACAACTACGCCATCATAACTATCTCACTGATCAAAGGAAAATAAGAAGACACTGTTTCAATGAGACACAATTTCAAGGAGACACCTTTTCAAGGAGACACCATTTCCAGATAGAACGTGACACAATTTCTTAATATGTTTTTTGTTTTTTTAATTTAATCTCTTACGGTCATATTTGAAGATTTTAAATGCACTAAAATAATTAATATTTTTTTGTAGACATGTCACCTGACAGTACAAGGTATGAGGTGCAGAATACCTGCATCCTGTCAGCTCCAACACATGCATTCAAGGAATAAAAAGAACCACATGGACAGAAAAAAACAAGTGGATAAAGAAACACGTGTGTGTGATAATGAAAAAGCATGACCATTCTTGAGAAGAGAACCGACACATGAAATTCAATACATCTAAAGAACACACAAAGCATTCACTATGATACCATTGATCATAGTTGAGGACATCTTCGCAATACAGACTCTACGAAGAACATGATCCAGATATGAACTAGAGTACATGACTTGCGATACTCTATTTTTTCACAAGAGGACTTGATTTCTGCATCTACTTTATCCTAGAAGTCCAGAGTTTCATAGACTAACACACTGAGAACTTCTAACCTTATCTCATCATTTTCCCTGTTGTGTATGATTTTTAGCTTTCGAGTAGTTTCAGTGTGTCTGTCTAAAAACACACAATATCTCTTGCATTAAACTGAAGAATACAAGATATCATTTCTAATAAATCTTCTTATACTTGTTTATTCCCACTAATAAGTGTGGAAGAGGTCCCCGTGTGACTTGACAGTTCATAACCACAAAGAACTCTGGAAGAGGTCGTGTGAACTGGACTGCCTATGTACTATTGTTAACCTCGATCCAACGTGTGGATAAAGTATATTTATATAAACTTCTTGGTGGTTAGTGATCACCCATTGGAGTGGATGAGGTCTTGGATTGATACTGAACCACTTGTTTTATATCCACTATGTTATTTGATTTAGTTTTCTCTATTTTACAATATAATTCTGATATCACTAAACTTTCTTTGATAGTTAATCTTGGAAAGAAGTTATAATTGATTTTCCTTGTTAGAATAGCTTCAAAAGTAATATAAATAACTAATATTAAGTCTACTGAGAATTAATCAATCTTTTGAGAAGTTATTTAAAGATTCAAAACTTTCATTACAATATTACTTTGATTAAATTGGTTGTTTTTAATTTTATTGTGGAAAATTTTTATGAATTATTTTTAAATAGAAATTTTTATAGATACTCAACTCACCCACCTCTTGAGTAATCTACTTTGACCAACATGAACAAATGAGTTTTTGAAATTTATTTAAATTGTGTTATCTACTAGTTTGGGGACTTGGTGTCTATGAGGCCATGTGAATAAACTATGTGAGGAGTTTATTTAGTTACACCAATTATTTTCTAAAGGGTTTTCCATTTTTATGAAAGGATTCATAATGTTCCATAAGTTTTTATTATTTTAAATCATAGTGTTGGATTCCAAAAGGTGGTTTTGTGGTTTTGGAATGTGCTCTTGACTGATTCATTATTGTCTGGTGTTTAATAGACAATGAATCATAGAAGATATTTTATAAATAGAATAGGGGAATCCATGAGGGAGGTTCTGTAGGTAGATCCTCTAGTCGATACTTATTTGGTGGAAATAGTTATTTATACTATTCAAACTCTTGGTATAGTGAACCTCATGAATGCATGATGAGTGGTGGGTCATGGATTGGAATTTAACAAGAAACATCCACCTGTCTTCTAGGGTGAACAAAGAAGTATGATAATTTTAGGGACGATTTCAAAAAATTGAGTGAATCTTCAACATTTTGAAGACATGAATATTCCCATGTTTTTTAAACATATATGCTTGAGGGGCCATGAAGAAGATGGTGGGACTCCGTGGTGTCGGATATGTTTCACAATGGTCTTACAAGGGATTATTTCAAGAAAAAATTCAAAAAGAAGTTTTATCCTGAGACATTACATGAAATGAAGACCCAAGAGTTTTGATGTTTGGATCTAGGAGCATACCATTCTAGAATACTTCACCAATTTTTCTGAGTTGCTGCATATTGCACCAGAATTTTTCACCAATGATTACCTAAAGGCTCTGAGGTATGACATAGTGATAAGGGATGATATTCAGTCAATTATAGTTATTTTTTCACTTATAACTTATGTGTATGTAGTTTATAAAGAATATTTTGATGAGGCAGACATCACTAGTAGGATAGGTTTGGAAAGAGATTCATTTTGTGCATCAGTTATCCATGATGCCTCTTATGTTTAGAAAAGGAAGCACAAGAGTTGCCACTTTTCTTAATGTCTAGTTTCAATTAATTCTTATGGGGAGTATCAAGTGATATTATACTAGTGTGGGAGGTGTGGTCATAAAAGGACCAATTATATGGAGGCTCTTGAAAAATTTCATCTTTATGGGTTATCTGAATATATAAAATAATTTGGTGACAAGATGTCCAAAGGTAGTAAGTTAGGAACCAAATTCACCAAAGTATTTTAGGTTCAAGTTGATGCTACCATTCATGTTGGGTTCCATTTATAGGACAAGGGGGTGTCTAGGTGAATAATTTTAGACAAATTATCTAGAATAATGTTAACTAGAGGAGTCAGAAGCAAGGAAAACTACTATTAAAGGTATAATATTTATTTCGTATTCTATGGCGCTAACTTTGTTTAATACAGGTGATACACATTATTTTGTATTTTCATTTTTTAACATGATGGGATTGTGTTCTAAGGTTATTCTTTTTCTATTGGACATTACCATGCCTTCAGAAAGAGGTTCGAACAATATTTCAAGTGCACAGTCTATTGGGTAATGATATTCGACATTAAGGTAGTTGGGATTTCGTAGTGCTTAATCTAGAAATCATTGAATTTATTATGTAAATTGATTTTCTTAATATCATGAAAGACCAGATATATAGTTATCACCTCTAGGTATAGTTTCTATATGTGGATGGGGCCACTCATGTTTTATAGGGTGAGCAGGATTCTAGATCGGGAACGGGAGGGCATGTAGTTCCTTATGTCGGAATAATCTCATGCAAGTTATTGGAAATGTTTCTTGACACAATTGTCCTTTTATTGTGTAGTAAGATACCTTATATTGAGTTTGTGTACCATGGTGAAACTTATAGTCTATCTTGGGGAACACGAGGGGAAATGATTTATTCACTCTAGCGGGTAACCATGGGATTCTTCTGTACTCTCTTATACGAAAGCAGAAGGACGTATCAGGCTTAGAATTGACTCTTGAAAGTTGAATCAGGTGATTGTTAAAAAAAATCCTTTACCCAAAATTGATGATATTTTTTAATATGTTATAGGGATTAATTGGTTTTATAAGATAAACCTATGGTCATGGTTCCACTAGTTGAGAGTCAAAGAAGGTGATATACCTAAGAAAATGTTTCTAAGTTAATAATGGAATTTCAATTTTCTCTAGTTATGCCATTCAAACCCACAAATGATCTTACGATATTTATAGACTTGATAAACTAGATCTTCCATCAGTTCTTGGAATATTGTTTTGGTTTTTTTCATAAATAAAATATTATTATACTCTAAGTTAGAGGAGGATCAAATAGGTAAATTAAATTTTATTATTCGAACATTGATAGAACATCGTATATATAGTAAGCTTTCCCTGTGTCCGTTTTGGATAGGAGAGTTGAACTTTTTGTGGCATGTGTTATATAATAGGGGAATATAATTTGTTCCTTAAATGGTACAAATAATTATATGTTGGGAAAATACTATAAATATGTTTCATATCTAGAGATTCTTGATTTTGGTGGGTTACTATATATATATTTTTTGGGAATCCTCCTTGATAGAATCATTGAAAGAAAATTTAACCAATATGGGTGTAAATATGGAATGGAACGATAAGTGCTAGAGAAATTTTGATATGATAAACATGATCTTGACTTCATAACCAATTTTATTCTTCCAAAACTAGGATTTTGTTATGATGTTATCTATGATGCTTATAGTATGGGTTTGGAATGTGTCCTGATGCTGAGGAAAATGTTGTGGTTTGTAGCTCACACTAATTACTCCCTTATGAGAAGAACTATGAAAACCATGATTTTGAGCTGGAAACTGTTATACATGAACTCAAAACATGGTGTCACTATCTATTTAGGGAAAAATTAATGATATATTATGATCTTAATAGCCAAAAATATATTTCTACTCAGAGAGACCTGGACTTGTGACAAAGACACCAGTTTGAGTATCATTAGATTTTTTAATTTTATATTGTATATACTAATATGAAATATAATTCGGTTTCCTATCCGTTGATTAGAAAATTACCATCACAAGCCATGAATTAATCAATTGAGTAGTGATATTTGTTGATTTTCTTTGTTGAGATGAGATTGGGAGTGGAATAAGTTCATGAACAGGTGTCCCTAGCTTCATTAATGGTTGAATCATATTTTTATGAGTGATTTAAACTTGAGAATTTGTTAGAAGCCACGATCTAACACATAGGAAGAATCCTAAATAGTGGGGAGACCTCAATTGAGTGGTCTCAGTCTCTTATTAGATCTTTGTACCTTTGGAGTAGTTTGATTGTTCCCTTCTACTTGAGATTAGAGTATCTAGATCACAGAGATCAGTCATGTTGATTCCTACACCTTGAGTCTACAAAGATATACCCCAATTTGAGAAATCAGTATTGGTGGTATGTGATAAAAATTTCATTTATATATTTTTTATTATAGTTTATAACTTGTGAAATATTTAAGGCAGAACACCAGAGACCTGCATGTGTGTTTTAGCGTTTACCCATTCCGATATAGAAGTTTGCTGACATTACTATGGATTTCATCATTTTTTAACCATAAACTCCTAGTGAGATAGACATGGTTTTGGTGATTATTGAAAGAATCACTAAATCAACACATTTACTACTATTAAAGGAAACTATTAAATTGAATAAACTTTGGGAATTATATGTCTTATATATTGTGAGAATTCATGGGGTTCTCTCTATAGTTGTTTCTGAAATGGACTCAAGGTTCACATACAAATTCTAGGAAGGTTTAAAAGTGGAAATCAGTTCCCAGTTGAAAATGAGCACATCTTATCATCCACAGACATATGGAAAGAGAAAGTGGTCTATATAGGTTTTTGAGGATATTCTTTAGGCCTGTCTGGTTGATTTTTATGGATTTTGGGGCATGTATTTTCCTTCGATATATTTTTTCTATAAAATAGTTATCAAAATTTGATCAATATGGCTCCCTTTGAGAATTTTTCTGGCATCCATGTTGATCTCCCTTATTTTGGGTAGAATTGGGATAATGCTCCTTTGTTTGAATAAGTGATGATTCAGAGATGAAATTGATGATCTAGTTGATCCAGAATCATTTGATCCTGGAACAAACTCATCAAAAATATTATGCAGACCATCATCATCAGCTACTGGGGTTTGAATTTATTGATCGCCTCTTTCATAGAGTTTCAAATCACTTTGGGAATCATTGATTTAGTACGTAGGGTAAGTTGGCATCGATGTTTGTGGGCCCTATTGATATCGTTGAGTGATTGGGGTGGGTGGAATATATGTTTAAATTTTCATATAGTTTTACATCTATCGATGCTGTCAAGAAAATTTCCCAGTTGAGGATGTATATACCATATCCTTCCTAAGTGATTACATAGTAGAATGTTGATCTTGAGCCTGATACCACTATAGTTGAGCATGCAGTTCTTGATTATGGATCTCTAGGATAAGGAAATTCAGGGTAAAATTATCCCTATTGTCTAGTTATTGTGGTATTTTGGATAATATTGAAAAATGACGTTGGAGTAAGAGTCATCACTGACACATCAGTGGCCTTATATCTTTGTGGATAGAGGATCCCGATATCCTTCTAGGAATTGGAATGTTTTATGGTGGGGAGATTGTAACTCCCCATCACCTTTCTGTTATGTATGTTATAATATTTTCCTTTTCTATCCATTCTCATCGAGTGTTTATTTTTGAAATTGAATTGGGAGGATATATATAATTGATAAGTTAAATATTTTTTTTGAATATTCATAATAAAATATATAGTTTCTGCTATTAGTTGAAAAAATGCATGAACTGTAATTAGATTAGATGACATGTAATGCATGCTAGATAGATCATGTGAATTTATTTTACAGCATGAGAATTGTAAACATCATTTAAGGTTTACTCATCTGGCAATGTGAATAATTAGTGTTTAATTATAAAGATATACATTTATCAATGTATCTTAAAATAAAAGTGTTTTATGATGTGTAAAATATTACTCTATGTGTAATCCCATGAGTTGTAGCTTTTTGGGTGTAGTTTGAGTGTTTGATACCAAATTATTTTTTCCATCCTTATCCTCTGTTTTATAGATCATTCCATAGGTGTTTTGGGAGAATCACTTCCCTCTGAATCAATCTATTATGTGATTGATCAATAGGACTTGGTGCCCCGCCACTTCGGGTTATCCTTTCTCTCCATTCCTCTCTAGTTTGTGATTGTGTCATTATTTGCTGCAAGGATAAGTAATTAGATCATCTTTTATCAATCATTTACAGTCACTTAAAATTCCTCATCTTCTCTATATAGATATAGTGGTTTCTAATCCCCTTTTTGACATGCAATTAGGTTTTCTATGTCATTGAAGTTGGTGAATATTTTCATTTGTTTTCATTTCTTGAATTTTTTATTGTACTTATATACTTATAGATATTTGAAATGGGATTTCATTTATTAAAAATAAAACTAGAATGGGTTTATGTTTTAAAGTAAGTTTTCCTTGGAAATTAAATATTCTAAATTTGAAATGGAAAATTGATTTTCCAAAATTGAAGTAGATTAGCCTCACTCTAAAATGGTTTTATATAAATGTGAGTATGGTTTTAAAATTTTTAATTGATAAACATTGCACTGTGAGAACCTTGGGTAAATCAAGAGAGAGTCACAGGTAGATGTAGTGTGTGTGACACCACTAGGAGATTGACTTTTTAATATCTCTATAATATGTATGTCCACAATATTTTTTGTATCCAACCATATAAATTTTTAATCTTGTGAGTGTCTAGTGTATATTGTCCCATAGGATAGAGCCCAACTGGAAGGTTCATTTTTTCAGGTTGTTTATTGCAAGATATATTATTTGATATATGTTGGATCACATGGATATTTATATTTTAGTATATTTACCTTATTTATTCAAGATTTTGAAAGCTTTTTTCGAATTATTTTATGACTAAAATTTTTTGTAAAAATATTTTGTTTTAAAGATCAGACTTTTGAATGATTCTTAATAAAACTTGAATAGATCTCTTGGTGGTATACTACTGGGATCTATTGTTTACACTTTACTTCTACATGTCTGTGGATATATACCCCTTTTTTGAATGATATAGGTAAATGGAAGATCATTCTGTAGTATGCAGGCTTCTATTTGAATTTTTTTTTAGTTTGGGATTGTTTGGAGGTGATGATTGGTCACATAGTGACTTGTTGTATAAAATTATCATACATTCTGGTTCATCTTGTTTTGATCATTTGTATCTCCATTTCATTGAGAGTTTTACTATAGTTGTATGTCTTATTTTTCTTTATATAAAAGAATTATTTTTTTCTTTTTCATACCTCACCCAAAAACAGGATGACTTGGGTGATTGGTCTGGTTGGCCGAGGTTGGTCTATTATATGTTAGCGTGTCATTTTGAAAAAATATGAGTTTATTTCATGTTATACTAAATGGATCCATCATTATCTTCCATTTTATCATTTTTATGAGGTTTCAATAGCTGTCTATCTATAAGTTCATCTTAAAAAATTGGAATTCTACACATAAGTCCACAGTGAGATTCCAAAGAAACCATATAAATTCTTGAGAGAAAGATATTTTGGATCTAAATAATGATATAGATGCTCAATTAAGGGGGGGGGGGTGAATTTTAAGTATAAAACATTTGTTTTTTTAACCTTAAGGAAAACAATGTTCAAAAAATTTATACAAAGTAAAATCACAAGACCTCTTTTAGTTTTACTTTACAAACTTTATAGGTTCTAGAAATATGGTTCTGAAAATGATTCTTAAGAAAAGTTTTCAAGGAAAATATTTTACCTTAAAGCATATAGAATATTACTTATCCGAGTATAAAAAATTATAAGAATGTATATGAAGGTTATAATTTATTCCACTAAAAAAATACAGTAGAAATAAACTTGAAACAAAAGAAGTAACAAGTATGAAATATTTTAAACCATTGAGTCAGGTATCCAACAACCTTGGATAAAGGTCCCTTGATTTATACTTTCAGGAAATTCTATCTTACCCACACCTGGGTAAGAACTCAATAGGAACATCAGATTCTGTCTTGCTATCCCTGAAATCCCTCAATCCTTAAGGTAGTTAGCACCTTCATCTTCCTGTCCTTGGAAGCCCTCGATTGTACTCTGAAATAATTTGAATCGCATGAAGCAATCTAAAAAAGATGTTCAAAACTACAAAATGCATTAGAGTATCTTTATCTAGAAATCACTTCAGTATCATTCAATCTTTAGAGTGATGGAACTGTTTTTGGGCTTGTTCAAATGAGCTCTTATTTATAGGCACTTCTCCAATAGTCAAATCCCTCCCCCAACGGCCATACATTTCCTTGAATCTCGGGGGTACCTGTAAACCTATCACTCAAACAACAGTTAGTTAGAAATAGATTGTATGACATCGTTTCATATTACGTGTAGGGAAAATGATGTTGTTTAACTAAATTTATTTTGCAGAGTATAGGGAAAAAATAATGTTCAGAGTCTATCCAAATAAACATTGATAGTCTACAAGACATGGATATTCAAATTCTGTTTTACAAAGAATTTAGAACCTGAATTCTATAGATATTAGATTCTAAATTCCAATGAATTTGGAATCAAAATTTTTAAGAATTCAGTGTCTGAATTTTGAGGAATTCAAAGTTTGAATTCTGAGGAGTTTGGAGTCAGAATTCATATGAATTTAGAGTCTAAATTATAAGGAATTAGAAGTATGAATTTTTAGGAATTCAGAGTAAATATTCTAAGGAATTCAGAACTGGAATTCTAGAGAATTCAGAGTCTGAATTTCAAAGAATTAGGAAACTGAATTTCAAAAGAATTTAGAGTCTGAATTCTATGAAATTCAGAACATGAATATTGGAGAATTTGGATTCTGAATTTCAGAGAATTTGGAGACTAAAAACAGAATACTCTATAACCAAGGATTTATAGGATTATGAGATTTTAGATATGGAAGAAAATTTAGAATTATGGATAAAATGAGTTTTATTTAGAGATATTATAAAATGAACAATGAAAACATATGTAAGGATAAAATTTCCTTAGATAAGGGAAATTTTCCTTAGGAAAATAATCCTTAGGGAAAAACTATTTGACTTATGATAAAGTCTTTGTGATTTTCAAAACATAGAGGAATGTAAAATTCATAAAGAAACTTTATTGACTCAACAATCTCCCACTTTTTGGAAGGCACAAACATCCTTATGAAAAATAATATAATAACTAATAAATTTTTTCTTTATGAACTTGAAAATAAAAACTTATCTCCCTTTACTTATGAATCATGGTGAATACAACAAACTTACCCTTTGGTTTTGAAATCCATAAGGATCGTATTATTGACTTCCACAAAGAGATTTTACTTTTTCTTGTATAAGGAAATATTATTTGATAGGAACACCCCCTTAGATTGACTCCCCCTTACGTAGGTTATTTTCTTCTTTACTTAGTATTATTTTTATCATTCCTTTCATCCCCTTTGGAATTTTCAAAAGGGAATAAAGAGAATGGAAAAAATGGTAACTGAGATATTAGTACTATACAATAAATCATATGAAGAACCACCAATATTTAATTATGATTGAAAGAATTTATACAAGGAAGGAAATATAACAAAAGACCATGTTGGAAAAAAATAATCCTTCTTTTTTTCCTTTACCATTAACTCCTTCAGGATGGTCTTTAGTTTTTTATGCTCCTTATGATCCTCATCAAAATTCTTGAGCAGCTAATACTGATCCTCATTTTTCTCCTTCAAGTCTTTGATATTTTCTTCTTATGCCTTAATAATATCATCTAGATCCTTCAAAAGATATTCTTGCTTATTGAGCTTTTCTTTGAACTCAATTCTAAGATCTCTTTCCCTTTTCCAATTCACAATGACTGAGTTAAGTTTCCCATTTAGATCTTTTAATTCCTTCCTCTCTGTTGTTTATTTGAGACTGAGCTTTTCCTCAAAATATTTAGTAAGATATTTGAACTTTACATCTTTATTTTCAAAAGAATCCTTCACAATTTTTTTAAAATCCGCATGGATTCCTATATCTTCGATTGTCTTTCTTGACCACTTTGTAATTTCATTACATGACATCTTGTGAGATTCATACCCAATGAAGAACGACTTGAAATCAGCCTCAAGCCTGATGAACTTACCCATAAGTATAGAAACTAAATCTAATTTCTTATTAATCAAGTGCTAAAGCATCTGGCACCTCGAGTCTATAATCGGAAACAGGGGTATGGTATCAACCAATTTCTTCGACGACTAGACCACAAAGTCTTGTCCTATAGAGGATGATTCCAAATCAGATTCTTTAGTTGGTGAGGATTATTTCTCTATCTCTTCAGCATTTCTCTTTGACGAACCACCAAAATATTTCTTTTCCACTAAAGCTTTCCTCAGTGTAGCAACCAACTTCTATTTTCCCTTATAAGCTCTCAGAATGATCTCTGCTACTTTTGGTGACTCATGTTCACTATCGGATTGTTGAATTGTCTTATCTTCCTCAACATTTTCTTTTTCAGCATCTTCTACTAGATCTTCTGGTTGAACAAAATCATGATTGCTGCTATCATCACCAGATAGACTATTCAATTCTTCCTTCTCTTCATCATCCTTTCCATGTGAAATAATTTTGGTAGATTCATCTTGAGAAGTTTCGATTGAAAACATTTCAGAGGGACTCTCCTTCTCATGGTATTCATCGACCTTTCTTATCATATCATCTGTATCATCAATTAATTTCTGTTCTTCTTCTTCCACTTCTTCTTCTTGAACTATTTTTTCTTCTTTATCAGGTTTTAGAATCACCATCTTATTTCCCAGAGTCACTAGGAGTGATTCTTGCCAAAATAATTCTGGTACCTGGACATGTTCATAAACATTTTCAACAGCCTTGTGAAGATATTGAACAATCTCAGCTTCATATATCTTCTTCTTTTTCTTCTTTTATTTTTCTTGCATCTCATGCTCCTCCACAAACTTAATATTTATGGATTTTGATTCAGCAGAGTCCAAGCCAAAAATAATCTCCCCTTACCTCTTATTTTTCTTTTCCTTTCTCCATTTGGCAACCACTTCATCTGGATTAGTCTTTTTCTTCATAGGTTTTGGAGTTGCGGATTCAGTTTCTAGAACAACATGAGTTTTTTCTTTCTTTTCCGGTTCCTTCACCTTTCTCTTCTTACCACCCTTATTGAAATTTTTAGACACTTCCAATTTCTTTGAAAAGACTTCCATTTCAGCTTCAGATAAATAATAGAAATATTTGGATTCACTATTGAATCTAAACATCATCCTTCTAAGGGTTTCATCACTAAGAATAATGACCTTGAAATTCATTGTCTTAGAATTGCATGGGATTTTGAAAGAATCAAGACAAAGCACAATTATCCTAGAGATAATAACCAGATACATAATGTGATGATATTTTAGAGTCCCATTCTTGATATTCATCACTTTAAGCAAAACATACTTCACCAAAGTTATCTTTTAGAGGTTTACTAAGAAATCCAAAACATAGATATCACTCTTCTTCAGGGTATCCTTATATACTTTTCTCATAATGTTAAATACCTGAACCCATAACTCTAAGATCCTAGAATATGTAAAAAAATGGTTAATACTTGGATTCTTCATTGCTGATAGGCCAAGGACTTATATAGATTTATCCTTAACAAAATATTTTGAAACATCTGGCAGCTTGTGGGTGAAGAACACAGATTCTTCCACATATGGAATTCCAATTAAGTTTTCAACCTTACTGTAATAAAGGGAATAAGTTTCTCCATAAATCTTAGAGGAAATATTTTCTCTCCTACCTTCATTGAAAAAGTTTAAAAACTCAATATACGCTACCTATAATTCTGGATAAACTGGATCCTGTGCATTTGGTTTGGATATACACAAACTCTCTCAGCAATTCAACTTGATGTTCTTTGAAATAAAAGAATCATACATAGAGAAAAAATTTGGATCTACTAAACTTTCTCTGTAGATCTAACACTCAAAAATTACCTTGAAGAACAATATTTTTTTTCTGAGGAGAATCTTCCAAAGACATTTGGAATTGGGAAAACCTAGAAATTCAGAATGACCTTAAGTAGAGGAGTAGAGTTTCAGCATGCCAAGGCTTTGAAATTTTTTTTGGGAAAACCATCGTAGGTGTTTATATAGGTGATTGAGATTATAGTTTATCATCCCAAAAAGATCCAACTATGGAAACATGGTTGATTGGATCTGATGGTTGAGATGATATCCAAAGAAGGAATTTGGTAGGTTCTGATATTTTGAGGTTTTGAAGACAAAAATTTGGATTTAAGGAAAAGTGAATCCGAAAAATACGAACATGTAAAAAAAGTGATTATGAAAATTTAAGAAAAGAAACATACCATCCAAAATTCTAAGAAAATTATCAGTAATAAGGATATTTTTTCTTGAAGAAACTTTAGATTCTAGAAAACTTTCTTATGGAAATTTTTTGTAATTGAGAGTTTTTCGTCTATAAAAAATTTTTACTATGAATCTTTTTGACTATAACAATTATGAATTAGAAAAATGACTATGAAAATTTTAATTAAGAAAATTTTGATTAAGAAATATTTTGGCGGCAACTATTTTGTTTTAAATTTTCTTGAAAATTTTGACTAATATTGTAATGATTACAAGAGATTTGATTAAGATAAATTTGATTAAGAAAATTTTGATTAATAAAATTTTGAATATGAATATTTTTATTAAGAAAATATTTGACTAAAAAAATTTCAATTAAGAAAATTTTTTACTATGAAAATTTTGATTAAGAAAATTTTCTTTAACAAGAAAATTGACCCCCCTATGAAAAAGAGTTTCTAAATTTATGGAGATAGGTTTCAACAAAAATTTAAATGGAATATTACCTTATGGTTATCATTCCTAACTTCTATTTAATGTATTCAAATCTATCAGATGGTATTGATTTTGGGAAAATATCAGCAAGTTGATCTTGCATTCCAATAAACTAAAGAATAATATATCCTTTTTGTGTGTGATACCTTAGAAAGTGATGCCTAATATATATGTGTTTTTCATGAGAGTGATGTGCATGTTCTTTATATAGGGAAATGACACTAGTGTTATTAGACAATATCTATGTTTTTGTAAAACTCATGCCATAGTCTGTGAGTGTGGGTTGCATCCACAATACTTGAGCACATCAATTTCTAGTTACTACATATTCAGCTTCCACATTGAAAAGTGCTATGGAGTGTTACTTTTTTCATGACCAAGAAACTAATGAATCTACTTAGAAATGAATTGTTCTATATGTAATTTTTCTATCCATTCTACAACCACCAAAATCAGAATCCGAAAAACGTTTTAAGAAAAAATAATTTCCGGAAGTTTAAAAGAGTCTTAAATCCATGGTTCCCCTTAAATAGAGAAAATTCTTTTCACTTATTTTTAAATGATATTCCTTAGGACTATATTGATATCTTTCACATAAGAATACTAAAATCCTTAAGTATAGACGACTAGCTATCAGGTACAATAAACTTCCTATCGTACCTCTAAATGATGTTTGATCAACTGGTTTCCCAGCTTCATCAAGGTCAAGTGAATTTGAGGTACCAATAGAAGTACTTATACTATTAGTGTTGTCATATCCATACCTTTTGAGAAGATCTTTAATATACTTATGTTAATATTTATAATTTCATTCTAGTTTTTGAGAAATTTGAAAACCTAGGAAAAGTGTTACCTCACCCCTAATACTCATTTCAAACTCATATTTCATTAGATTTGAAAATGAATCAGTTAAATATTTTTGAGTTGAACCAAATATAATGTCATCAATATATATTTGATTAATCAAAACATTTTTATTAACTTTCATTATAAAAGGTTTGGATTATCATTTCCCATAACATAATTGTTTTGTAATTAAAATCCTATAATTATATCATACCAGGCTCTAGGGGCTTGTTTAAGTTCATATAAAGCTTTGTTAAGTTTAAAAACTTTTTCAGGATGTTTTATTTATTTAAAACCAGGAGGTTGTTCAAAAAAAATTCATCTTGACCATATTCATAAAGGAAAGCACATTTAACATACATTTGAAAAAGTTTGAATTCAAATAACACTGCAAAGGAAAGTAAAATATGAATATATTTAGGTATTGCTACTGGGGCATAAGTATCTTCATAGTATATTTCTTCTTATTGATTATAGAATTTAGAAACTAATCGAGCCTTATTTATTACAGTGATTACGTGTTCATCACACTTATTTATAAAGACCCATTTTACTCCAATAACGAAATTTTCCTCAGGTCTTTCAACCAAGTTCTAGACTTTATGCCTTTCTAATTCATTTATTTCATCTTTCATGGATTTAATCCAATCATCATCACCTAAAGCTTCATTAGTGCTTTTTGGTTCTAATTAAGAAAGGAATGCAAAATTTTATACTTCATTTATTAAGGAACTTCTAGTCCTCATAGATTTATTTTCCTCACCAATGGTACTATCACTGGGATGATTCTTAAGAAACAACTGATTTGGGTTTTGTAAGTCCTGTTCATCAACATATGGTAGTGAATATTCTGGGGTCAATGCTTTAGAAATTTTTTCATGAAAATTTCCCTTATTTTAAGGATCTTCTATCAAGGGTTTATAATCAGTTATTGAAAACACATCCAAAGATGTAGGTTGAGGTTGTTTAAAAATGAAAGGATTAGTTTCATCAAATTTAACATGCACCATTTCTTCAACAATACAAGTGTTTTTATTGAAAACTCTACGAGCCTTAGAATTTGTGGAGTAGCCTAGGAAAATTACTTCATCAGATTTGGGTGAAAATTTATGTAAATTATCTTTAGTATTCAAAATTAATATTTCGAAACCAAATAATTTGAACTAGGAAAGTCTAGGTTTTCTACCATTCCACAATTCGTAGGTTGTTTTATTAAGAAACAATCTAATTAAAACTTGATTTATAGTATAACAAGCAGTACTTAAAACTTCAGCCCAATAATGTTTATCTATAGAATTTTCACTCAACACGGTTCAAGTTATCACTTGAAGAATTATATTTCTTCTTTCAACAACACCATTATATTTAGGAGTTCTTGGAGTTGAGATATTACGATTAATTCCTGTTCCACAACAAAAAGATTCAAAATCTGAATTTTGAAATTGACCTCCATGATCACTATGAATTGTTATCAGTGAAAGGTTTTTCTCATTTTCTACTTTGGCTCTAAAAATTTTGAAATAAGAAAAATCATGAAATTTCATTATTAGAAAATAGACTCACATAAATCTAGTGTAATCATAAACTAAGACAAAGACATAATATTTTCCTCCAATGCTTCCAGTTTGTGTTGGACCAGAGAGATCCATATGTACCAATTGTAATGCACCAGTAACTAAGACTTCACCAATTGATTTAAAACCTGATTATTGTATCTTGACATATTGACAAGGATCACAAACTTTTGAAGAATCAAATATATGCTCTGGTATATTTTTAAATCGTATTTTCTTTGAGAGTTTACATAGGTTCCTAAGGTTACAATGTCTTAAACTTCTATGCCATAACCATGATTGATCGTCCATTGCACTATGGAAAGGTAGATATTATCTCCTAAGGTCTTCTAAGCTTAGTGTGTATACATTATCTTGACTGTTGGAAAAAATAATAAACTCTTTCTTTTAATTGTGTACTAAGAACATATCATTTCAAAAATTACCAAGGTAACTATCATAAAATAATTTAATTATGATAATGATGTTGTGATTAATACCTTTAACAAATAAAACATTTTAAGTCAATGTTTTTCCTTGAAGAACAATGTTATCTATACAAATAATTACTCCCTGAGCATTATCTCCGAAAGCTAATTTTACTTCTTTCAAATTGATAATCGTTTCACATAAGTTTTTATTACTAGTGATATGTGTAGAATTTCCACTATCCATGTACCATATATTGGTGTTGATACTATCTTTATTTTACAGAAAATATGATTGTTAGACTTTTTTAATCCAAACATTCTTGGTTCTAGAAATTTCAGAAAGCAAGATTTTTGGAATCCACTTTTTCTTAGAAAAACAACCTTTATGAAATCCTAAATACTGGGTTTTATTTAAATTTTTTTTGGCCCAATGTCCACCACATTGACATTTAGTGCAGAATGGACCACTTTGTGGAACAAAATAGTTATTACTAAAAACTGGTTTAGAATGAGGGTAACTAAATCCAGAACTATTCCTTAGAGGACAAATTTTGGAACACATCATGTCAATATTTTCCTTACGAGAGTTAAAGATTGAAAAACACTTTCTAAAGGAAAGTATTTCTGACTTTAGTTTGGTAACCAAGGTTTTAGTTTTAAAAACATTAGTTTTAGAACTAGAGTAAGTCACTAAAATGTTTTTCATAGAAATTACTTTTTCAAGATCCTTAGAAAGTTTATCCTTCTATTTATGAACTTTTTCAAGGTTTTTAAAAATACTTTTAAAAACATAAATTTACTTATTAATATATTTATAATGATCTAGTACTTATTTATTTCAAATAGAAATTCTAGAATTTGACTTTTCATTCTTTTTCATGAGTTTATAATATTAATTCTCAAGGAGTTTAACAAACCTAGACACTTCTTCATAAGAACGTAACATATTATATTCATTAGTAGAAGATTCTTTATCTGAAGACTTATAGTATTTATTATCATTATAATTTACATTCAAAGATTCATTAGTGATAGATTCATCATTTTTTACCTTATCCATTAGACAACTAATTTCAATGGGTATCTTAGCTAGTAGACTAAGATTACTTTGATCCTAAAATTAATACTCTAAGGATTCATCATACGAGTCTCCACCACTAGAACTCTAGGATTCATTTGATTTTAAAACATTCTTATCATTAGCTATGTATTACATCTTTCTATTCCTCTCAGAATAATTTGCTTTTCTATCATTTTTCTTAAGCATAGGACAATGCAGCCTGATATGCCCTTCTCTTTTGCATTCATAACAAGTGACTTCTGTATCCTTTTATTTTATTTATTTCTTCTTATAACTATACTCAAAGTATTTATTTCCATCTATCTTTTTCATCCTTAGAGAAATATTAGCTAGCTCATTTTCATAATGTTCACTTTAAATATATTTAGATAAAACAATTACTTTATTTGACTTAGATCTTGTAACCCTTTCAGGAGTCTTGACTTTAGTGGTAGTAAAGTCTACACTTCCATTGCCTTTTTTATTCTTATTAATAATAATAAATCTTTTCATTCTCGTCTCATGTTGAAGAAGAGTTCCAAAAATCTCATAAAGGGTAATTTTAGATACTTTCCTATTCTCATCAATAGTTGTTCTCTTATATTCCCACTCATAGGCATGATATATTTACTCTTGTCAACAAGAGCTTCATCATTGATTTCTTTTTCACCCGTAGATTTTAGGTTGTTAAAAATTGTCATAAACCTTTGTTTCACCTTTCATATTGGTTCTCCATAAAGAAATATAAATCTATGATATTTTGCACTAAGCACAACTCTTCTATTTTGAATCACATTAGATGTACCAAAATGTGTACCTTCTAATTTTTTCCAGGTACAGTTAGCAGCTTCACCAGAAGAAATATGACTATATATATTCCTGGTCATGGAACACAAAAATATATTTCATACCTTGTAGTTTAGTGGATATTCAGACTTTTCTTGATTGGTAATGGTTTTGAATTCCTTTTCAGGAATCTTGTAATCTCTAGTAAGCATTACCAAATTTTCCACTCTAGTATTAATAAAAAAAGTCGTCATACAATCTCTCTTATACTCATAATAATTCCGATAAAATATAGGTGTTATAGTTGGATTTAGATTGTCAATCGAACCAATATTTGTTCTTGCCTTTATAGAAGAAAATATATTTCCACCAAAACTTGTAAATAGTAAATCTTTGTAAACAAAGATAAAAATTCCAAAGCAAGGATTATATTTAGAACAATTAAAACTTGAGAAAGAAAAATTATATGTGAATATAAGTATTTTAGATTCATACTCTTATACCAATTTTAGGATCAAAATAATGACGTAGTTACTCAATTAAAAGAGGGGTAGGGGGTGAATTGTAAGTTTAAATAAATTCATTTTTAGCCTTAAGGAAAACTATGTTTAACAATGTAAAAATAGGTAAATTCACAAGACCAATTTTAGTTCTACCTAAACAAACTTTACAGGTCCCAGAAATATGGTTCTGGAAATGAAACTTAAGAAATGTTTAGAAGGAAAATATTCTACCTTAAAGCTTATAGAATCTTACTTATCATAGTATAAAAAAGTACAAGAACATATAAGAAGGTTATAATTTCGCCTTTTATCAAAATATAGTGGAAATAAAATTGAAATAAAACAAGTAACAAGTGTGAAATATTATAACCCAAAGAGAATGGTGTCCAACAACCTTGGATAAAGGTACCTTGATTTATACTTTCAAGAAAGTATGTCTTTTCCATAGCAGGGTAAGACCTCAATAGGAATATCATATTCTGTATTTCTACCTCCACAATCCCCGAATCATTAAGGTAGTCGGCACCTCTGTCTTCCTATCCCTATAATCCCTTGATTGTACTCAACAACAATTTGAGTTGCGCAAAGTAATCTGAACCGGATGTTCAGAACCACACAAATCATGAGAGTCTATATCTTTGGAAATCACTTTAGAAGCATTCAATCTCTTGAGTGATGGAACCATTTTTTTGGCTCATTCAAATGAGCTCCTATTTATAGAAACTTCTCCAAAGGTCGACTCCCTCCTCCAACAGTCATACTTTTCCTTTAATCTTGGAAGGATATGTACATGTGTCACTCAAAAAATGTCTAGTTAGAAACAGATTGTACGGCATCATTTCATAATACGTGTAAAGAAAATGAAGTTGCTAACCAAATTTATTTTTTGGAGTCTAGGAAAAAAATAATGTTCGGAGTCTAATGAAATAAAAATTCTGAGTCTATAAGAAATGAATATTCAAATTATATTTTACAAAGAATTCAGAACCTGAATTCTATATATTTTAGAGTCTGAATTCCAATGAATTTGGAATAGAAATTCTGAGGAATTCAGAGTCTGAATTCTGAGGAATTCAATGTCTGAATTTTGATGAATTCAGAGTCAAAATTATAATTAATTATAAGTTGAAATTCTAAGGAATTCCAAACCTGAATTTTAGATAATTATATGTCTAAATTTCAGAGAATTTGGTACCATAATTTCAGAGAATTTGGAGTCTGAATTCTATGTAATTCAGAACTTGAATTTCATAGAATTTAGAGTCTGAATTTCATAGAATTTGGAGTCTGAAAATAGAATACTCTATAACCAAATATTTATAGGATTCCAAGGTTTTAGATACGAAACCAAATTTTAGACATAGGGATAAAATGATTTGTATTTAGAGGGATTGTAAAATGAACAATAAAAACTTAGGTAAGGATAAAATTTCTTTAGATAAGGGAAATTTTCCTTATTAAAATAATCCTTAGGGAAACACTACTTGCCTTATGATAAAGTGTTAGTGATTTTCAAAACATAGAGGAATAGAATAGTCATAAGGATACTTTATTGACTCAACAAGATATTGTTTGAATTAATATATAAGAATAAGGTGTCGTTGATCCCAAAAAATTGAAATAATTAGATAATGATCATATAATATACTCAATGTTTTTCGATGTTATCTTAGACTGAACATCTATTTGAGGATAATAATAATTACTGAAACACAACATTTTATCCAAATCCTACAAAAGTATTCTCTAGAATATTAATGTAGACCTTAGATCCAGATTCGATGTAATAGAATCTAGTACTCCATACAACCATAAAACAACCTATATATGCAAAATGGATATCATATCAAGATTGAAATATTCATTGATAATATTGTGGTGTGCTGAATTTGTTAGGAATTCAATAAAAACTAAAATACAATTATATCCATTAGATGTTTTAGAGATTTTATGACAAAATACTTGTTGTTGTTTTACCATTTCCATTATTAAATGAGTAATATTTATACCATACCATTAGAAATATAATATTAATCCATTATATAATGACATATCATGAACCAAGATACATAATATTCAATGTCATTGTTCTTATTCTCCCATATGAAAAAATTATTCAAATCTCTATAAATCATTGTACGTCTAGGATAAATAAAAAATGATGGCTTATGACCCCTATTGAATAGTTCATTCTCCAAGATTGGTATTTATGGGACACATACATAGTTATATAAAATTTTCATTCCATGATAATCTATTTTTAATTGATAAATCTTTCATACCTTCTTATAAAAATCTACATCATCCTTCTCAAACTATTTAATCATCATTGATATAGATGGTAGAACAAACATTTTAAGCTGATATAATTTATCCCATTTTTTATGATCTAAATATCCACATCTTCCATTTTGGTAATAATGTGATCATTTATGATCCACATCATAGATTATATAATGTGTTCCATCCATCTTCGAGCATCATAACCTAGTTCTCCTCCACAGGGTTCAACTGATTAAGAAATAATAATTCGTAATTAACTCCAAAATTCTACACTGGAACATAGAAAATTTTGTTTAGTGAATATATAATCTAATCAATTATTATTAGTAAATATACCACAAATCAATCTTTAATGATAATCATTTTGTTTCTTTAATAAGAAATTACCTTAGTTAACTCTAAATATGGAGTTTTGTGATTTTCCCAAGAATAATAAATTTGACTGATGCATAAGCTATCACCATATCATTCAGGATGAATATAGATCCCAAACACTTATTTGATGCATCTCTATTGATCAAAAATCATTATCTATTACTTGGTAAGGAAAATAAATGTTCACTGATTTATAATCACTTCAGTTCTTTGAAAATTAAGCTACATTTTTTTCCAAAGGAACATGGCTCCCTACCCTGTCAATATGGTTTTTGGATGAGTGAGTATGAAAAATACTCCAAAATGTGTCAATAATATCCAATCAATCCAAGAAAAATATGGATATTAGTCATAGTTCATGGTGAGGGACAATATTCAATAATTATTTTCTATTTTTGATCCACCAATATGCCCTCATATGAGATTATATAAGCCATAAGTGATACATTTTCTATCCAAAATTTACCCCTAGTAATTTTTTTTTAATCTTCTACATTAGAAGGGACTTCAGTAATAGTCTAAAGTGACCATCATTCACTTAAATTGTCTTTGAATATATAATAATATCATATATTAGAAACACTAAAAACTAATCATGGTAAAATATAAAACACTATAAATTAATCCCCTTATGATAGTGGGTGAATTTTTAACACCAAATGAAATCACTATAAATTCTTAATAGGAATGGAACATACCTTTTATTAAAACCCATAGTCTAAGAAAATTTATTATTAAAAAATAATTCATATAATAAAAAATAACGGGGGTTTGAATGAAAAATGTTGGCATAAACAACATCACTAGAAAAAAGTGATAATTCAATATTCATATAATTTTTTATCTCTCTCCTGTTCGCTATGAGCCTCCTAGACCACTTGGATTCATTCTTCTCTTCTAATACATAGGATCCTAAAAAGTTTTATCCTGATCATCCACCATTTATTAATCAACCTCCCCATCAAAATGAATATTTCAATGAGAAAATTTATTTTTAAATATAGAAAAAGAGATATCTTGTGTTGAAGAATTATCCTTCAAATTATAATTGATACTATCATTAATAGATGAAATATTGAGGATTATCAATCCAAAGGTACAAGAACATTTCCATATTCCATAAAGAATAAACCACTAATCATTGATTTATTAAATATTTTAATAAATTAAAATCTATTTTTGTTTGTACCATAGTCCAGTAGGATTGTGTCACTTTCCACGGTTTCGACCTTACTTACCATTGTACCAACAAAAACTAGATCACCTACTATATCCTAAATATCACATTCTTCTGACTTTTCTAATCACTTACATACTAGTTAATCCTACTAGTCATTTGTAGCACGCATAGTGGGATTCTCACCAAACAATTCCGGATAATTATCTATATCTACAATATCTTTCTCAACCATTTTCCTACAAGGAATGTCAACATCACCCAAAAATAGAGTTCTCAATAAGTCTATTCCACCCAGAGAACTATGGGTTGTCACCATATTAGAGGTAGAAACATGGTGACTATATTTATTATATGTGACCAATTGTATGAAAAAATCATCCACTATTATTTTTCTTCCATTGGAAGAAGGAACTTGAACACTCCCTACTAAAGGCCTTCCAAAATGACAAGTAATTGGAGAGATAAGTTTTAGTTTCTCAATGAATCTTCTATCATTATTTATTACAAAATTATGCTCTAAAGAAATATTTTTTTCAACATCTACATGATACAATATTTTATCATTAGTATAACCATATCCTTGGGTATGAATTTCTCTAACACTAGATACACTGATAACAAAATAATTAAATAAGGGTCTTCTCAAATGCCTTGTTGGAAAAGGACTAAATAGATATGGTCCACCCCTCACATGCACCACTAATACTTGAAATGAATATTTCATAACCATTTATGTTATCCATATGATGTTTATCTTCAGAATTCGCAGCCATATAAGAAGTATAAGACTGCTCAACTCCATCAACTCTTTACTGAATTATTAAGAGGGCCACAATCTAGGGGGTCTTCCTCTACTACACGAGTTACCTTATATAGTGATTTCTCTGCTAGTTGGTTGTTATTATAATTTTTGGCACCCAGAGAATATTTTCATTAATAATCATGATAATTCCCTTATTTTAAAAAATTCTATAGACCACATGCCTTTAACAATTAAACTTTATATGAAAGATGATATGACAAATCGAAAATCATTTAGGGACCTTCTCATATCTATGTTTTAAGAATATCTCTGTATATATCATAAAAATAGTAAATTGATCAATAAAGATTGAATTTAGGTCATCCTAAAATGGTTTTTGAGGGTTTTATCAAAATATTTCCACTTCTATTGATTTTCTATATTTAAGGGTATTCCCACTATAGACACAATTTCCAATAGGATACATGGGTTTCATGGGATCCAGTTTAGCTCTAAAATTTTAATCCAGACCTAAGAGTGACTATTTTTTAGATTTTGGGGATTAAATTGATAATATAATTCTTGAATAGAGTGTATATATAGTTTTAACATGACTAAATCAAGAACCATATCATGCCTATTAAGTTCCACTAAATAATGGATAATAGGGAAAACAACCTCTCCCAATTTGGATACAGTTCCGATATGAGAAGCTCTAACCCAATGATAATTTCATTCTAATTTTTTTAACATTCTAGGTTGTCCAATCCATAGGAAGTTAATTAACTAATGATTTAAGGTCTATAGATATGTAATAAATCCATGGTATCATATAAATTATCATTAACTTGTGTTGACAAACCCTTCCAGATGAATTGTACTTGGGAGGCATCTTTCACTAACGAGAAATGTCTTCTCTCACACTTTTGATTTGGTTCTATATTTTTCTTATTATAATGGATGGTTAAGGCCTTATTATAATGATCCATCGTGGATATGTATACTCCACCAAATATTCATTGTCCCAAGTAGTTTGGAAGCACCATTTCATCAAAGGATCCCTAATTATCACTATCTCTAGATAGAGAGATATCCCTCAACCCAAGAAACATCCCCCAATCCACTACTATGAATTCATTGTGTCTATACCATATATAGACAGATATATTGGGTATGTCTTCACATTTTACTCTCAACTGATCTTATCTATATTAAAGATAATTTTTGGAAAAATTTTGTTCTCCATGAAATTTATTAATTATATTTTCATTATAGTTTAGAGGATACTTATTCTAAAAAGAGATCTTGTTAAATTCAAAATAATAAATGTACCTACAAATAGTTCCATATTTATTTTAAAAAAAGAACACACACACCCTTGAATAATGCATTTAAATGAATGGATCCCTTCCCTGGATTCCCCTGGAGTTCATTCTTAAATTTCTACAACTCATTTGGTGCCATACTATATTTATTCTTTGAAATATCTATAGAAATAGTTGTGATATCTATCTAAATATAACCATAATTATTTTGATCATTGAAAATAAATTATTATAGAAGGGAAACAATATATTTTAAAATGGTTATATATTCAAGGTTGAGTTTCACACCAACTGTCTCAGTTAAACACCCCATAAAATAGGAATCAAGATTCATAAATTGTATTTAATTCCAACTAGAAGTGTATAGTTATCCCCACACTGATTGGAAATCATTGGATAGTTTATAATATCATACATGACTTAAATTACTTAGTTATTATTTTTATAATTTTTTATTGAAATCAAATCCAAGACTAATAAAAAAATAATTAATCCAGTGGAAGAGTAACAAGATTTTCAGGAAGAAAATTACATCAAACTTAAACTAAATAAGAATCATATATTTCATAAGTGATAATCATATCATTAAAATTTTTCACTTCTAATTCAAATTAATATCAATGGGATGGAATTTTGACACTAATAAAAAACATTTAATATAGAAACTTTTTGGTTGTTTTTCAATAAAATAACACAATGGAAGTTCTATTGTGGATGGTAAGTGCACCTTTCACCACCTCTTTATAGTACCCCACATTAGTTTTAGTGTCACATATGGTTTTCCCCAGTTTATGTGCTGAAGAGGTTACTAGAAATTATCATCATTAAGAATATTTATATTTAAAAAATACTAAAACAAATTCCCAAACTACTTATAAATTAATATTTAGTGTGTGGGTGGTGTATTCGATGATTCTTTTTCCCCGTCATTAACTATCATCTTAAAAAACAATCATCATTATATTAATCAATAACCTTCATATACACACAAAAATAATTTTCTAATCCCATTAAGAAATTTTCCATCATTCTTCATCCTACAATTAAAGAATTATATAAGGTTTATCTTCATCGTGTCATGGTTATTATTATTATAATTTCCTCAGAATTTCATAATTTTTTCATTTTAAATAACTGGACTAATGGGTAACTCCAATCTCCAATTCTTCTAGGGTTACACATATAATGATTTATTCATAATAACTGATGTCCCTTTAGTATAACACCCTTTAATGATTTGGTTTTAATGAAATGATTAATTGATAATTCTTACTTACAAGCTTAAGGAACTCCTCTATTTCCAAAGGATGAATTTGATGAATTTTATTTTTGAAATATAACCATATATACTAATATCAATCTATTGATTCAATTTCATTATATCACCTCATATTATTTTTGAGAATATATATTTGATTAGCGATTCCTTCCAAATGATAGATATACAAAATGAATTTTTCTAGCAACGAACTTTGTAGAATGGCAATTATTTATAAATGGAACTGATCCATTGCCGAGATAGTAGTGTATCTGAAGACCAACTAAAATAAGGTAGATGTTTACTCAATAAGGATAGAATAGAACATTGTTCCCTCTAATGGATGTTTTAATGACCATTAGGATTCAATTCTTGAGAACGTCACGTAAGAATAGTAATGATATTTTTCTTTACATATACCATATAATTTGGTAACTTGGGAGGAAATAAATGCATTATCCATTAAATTTAGTATTAATGTTGTTCCATTTGGTTCTTTCAGTTTACCAAAACCCAAAATTATAGTGTGGGAAATAATAATATTATAGGGAAACATAATAATCGTGAAAAATAGTTTACAGGATGCCTAAATAATTTCAACTTATTTTAGATAAATGAAATATTAGGATTTATATAGGTCATCCATGATCATCATCTATTCATTTATTTAATTTTTATTCTTAATGAAAATGAGAATTAAAAAAATAATATTTCATTTGACTATCAAAATAGGTATGTAGAAAGGGAACAATAATATTTGAATAAAATTATAACTGATATATAATTGACCAACTCTTTTCTAGGTTACATTTCATAGATAAATCTCTTCCAATAACACATACGCTTGTATTATCCTGAAAATGTTGTTTTTCTATGAAAATAACACTCTTTATTTTAATATAACATAGTATAGTATCTTGTACATATTATTATCCTATGTTTTATAAATAATGTTTTTTAATTATGGGTTATAAATGTTACTAAACCATGATCTAATAAAAACTATTATGACCCATACTTTTTATTCATATATATTACATCTTATTAGGTGAGTATTCATTATATAAAATTTCAATACTCAATCTAAATATTGTTTTTTAATTTATTTGTCAACATATATACATATAAAATATGTTCATATGTTATCTTCAACATCTACCATACAGTTATTGAAAACGATAACCTTTTTGGGGCACATAACACAAAAAATATTTCTTCATATCCTTGGGAAAATATAAAATAATAAAGGTAGAGCTTAGATGATCAGGGTGGGTAAAAATGATGATATTAGTGATCATTTAAATATAACCTTATCATAAGGGTTATGAGAACATATTTGTAAACCTAGAATATAATACCTATAGATTCTTTTATTATAGACAATATTAATAGAATAATAATTGGAAGTTCATAAGATACGAATCATAATGTAATAAAAGAAAATGACAGTTGAGAACATAACATTGCAATATGATCATGAAATAAAATAGTGGCCTAAAGTTTTACATAATTATAACGATCATACTATTATGTTAATGATACCCACCATAACATAAAAAACACGATGTGAATGGGGTAACTTCTCATGCATGTTTCTTAGGTCTAGGAAAACCTTACATGTACACTCTTTCAGGCTTGGAATAACCTCTACTATCCCATATTTGGGTTTTGTAATAACATATCAAGTGCCGTTTGAGATTAGAGGACATTAATAATGAAACAATTCATTGGAGAAAATTAAAATTATGGCCCCAGTAATCACATAATAATGAATAAATTAATATGCATACCCCTAGATAAAAAAATTCATCATAACATAACCTATGAAATGGAAAATCAGTGTCATATATAAATCATCATCATAATAAAAAACAATTTGGACAATGAATAAGGATGGTATCATGGGATTATATCTCCATTAATTCCTATGTAACATCACATTATGCTATTAAATATAAATAATACCATTTAAATGGTAACTACAATATTTATTGAGTAAAATTCCCTTTTCTTTTTCAAATCAGATATTAATATATATATTTTAAATTATTAATAAAATAATTTCCAGTGAAAATAAAACTATACACGTTTATTTGAAGATTAAATGAATTTCAATATAAGGAAATTTGGAAATTATGTTCATTTCATATACTTTAATACTAATTTTTATTTCCCATTATTATAAAGAATTCAACAAGATCCTCATAAGGAAAAAAAGAAGATTCCTTCTTAAATTTTTTGTAAAAAATTAACTGTGGGTAAAAATGAATTAAAATTTTTTTATAAAAATATAAAATAAATTTCAAAAATATTTTTTGGAACCATATATAACGAAGAAATAGTATTTTCGAGAGAAGAGAAAATTTAGTTCATTTTTCCTTTAAAATATATTTCTTCTACCATATGTAATTAAAGATAGAAAAATGGAAGGAAAAAACAAATATGAATAACTAACCATATGATTTTAAAATTAATGGTATTTATTAGGAATCTTTCATATAATTTCCTTCAAAAGAAATTCAAGCATAAAACTACTTTATTATAATGAGATTGAAACATAAATCCATTACCTCAAGTTCGACTTTATTCAAGTGTGATATAACCTCATGTATAATAAATTTTTATAAATTCTAATTATATAATAGATTCATGTAAATAATTATAGTTTTATTTATTATTAACTTATAATATTTAGACACCAATTTATTAATAATTCCATATAAATAGCAACATTTCATCGTGTTAAATGTTTTTTTCCTGAGAATTGTTCATTGGTAGATCCATTCCTTTTAAATTGATCTAGGGGAAAAATAAAAAAAGTAATCATGAAATAAAAATAATTTATATTCATTATAAAAATATTTATATTGGTTAATAAATTTTGGATATAGAAAATTGAATAATATGGTTTATGGAGATCATATGCCATATGTAATTATGAACACTATTTTTTCCATTCATTAGAGGAAATGAAATAATGTTGAATAAAAATATAACATTATAGATTAATTATAATATCACATATATTTATTGAATCCCTTATTATTAAAATCCATGTAATTTTTAAATGAATAGTGAATCATGTCACTTTTTTGAGTTGGTACTCCACAAGAATTCATGAGTGGTGTTTACGTTTTCCAAAAGATGGGAATGGAAATATTATATATGATATAAAAAATAAAAAATAATAATCATATTATAAATATCATATATAAATTTAAAACCGATCATTATTAAAATCCATGACATGTGGTTATGTAAATGGAATTGTATTGCTATGTGGTGGCGGCAATCCATACATATACACAAGAGATACATTGAATTACCCTATGATAGAAAATGGTTTGATAATTATAGTTCCATAATAATAGTAAAATATAATTTTATTGAATATATTTGGAATTGTATAGTTTAAAAATAATACCACATATTTAGGGGAGGTATTATATGAAATAATTTAAAAGAGGTCGGGTAGGAAGATTATCTCTTCATTGGTAGAAATCTGTTAGATCCATTCTTAATTAGTACTAATAATGGTGTATAAAGAATACCAACACCTCTAAATAATGGATAGATAATAATAGACGATACATGGGTAGGGTTTTTTTAAGGTATATGGATCAATGAGTTTTAATTAAAGGACCTAATGGATGTTTATTTATAAGGTAGGGAATGGACACACTTGGAAATAAATAAATAAACAATATTTATATATATAATGCCTTTACTAATTATAATAAATCAATATAGACATTAATTCATTGAAAAATAATTTATTGTAAAAATATAAATATTAAGTGAAATTTAGATAGTCCTTGATGTAATTTTTACACTTATCTTTTCGTTTATCCACTTTTTAATTGATTTCAACCTTAATAGCTATAACAACTTTTTCAATATTAATGTGTCAGAATTTTACATATAAGATAATAATAAGTTTTTAAATGGAAAGAGGTTATTTTTTTTGAATATTTATAATCTATATTTCTCTCTTGAATGATCTTTATCTTATTTAAATAATTTAATAAAATATTATTTTTCATAAAATACCAATACATTCATTTTTGATACTATACATTTTACATGAAAATAAATACATGATGGAAGTAATACAATTCAAATATAAACCTTTCAAAAATCCCTAATATGTTGTAATAATCTATTTAACTAGTTGAACTCTATTACTCAACTATAAAATTTACTATTATAATTTTTAAGATATTTTAAATTATTTCTCTATTACTTTAACATGCAATGTGTTAGCTTTTTTTAAATAATTTATGGTAATTATTTAATTTGAAAAATTAAAAAGATAATAATAATATAAAAAATGTGAATTATATTTCATACAATCAATTTTTACCTAACTTATTCTCCTTTTATTCTTATGTAAATTTTTTAGAAGTAATAATATCAGGATAGTGGCTGTTTGGAATTTTAATTAAATAAATTAATATAAATTTTCTATCAATTAGAAAATAGAATAAAATTTCCATATGTATTAATTTTTTCTGACTATGGTGAAATTTATTCATTATAATTAAATAAAGGAATGTTATGGGATGTTTTTGAGAACTTACCTCATGATTTTAACTATTTTTTACCAATTTATTCATTACAAGGGTGATAAATATCTAGCCTAGTTACCTTTCATAACTAACAACCATAAATTTCACCTATTAATAGAATTTAAAACCCATATGTCAGCATAGTGTATTCGTTTTTCAAGATCCAATCTCTTAAATTTGAATAATTAAATTTTTATATAAATATATAAAACAAAATGTTTTTTTTGAAAATGAATTTATTATCATAAATATTTCTTTATATAAAAATGTTGCCTACTTTTAATTCAAATTTAATTAGTTGTAATATTATAAATAACATTCAATATATTTAACTTTCATTAGAAAATAATTTTTTAGATTTATTATAGAGGAGGTAATGAAATGAAATTATTGTCTTTGAAATATTTGTAATTATTATTATTCACTAAAAAATAAATCATTTTAGAAAAATCCAAAATATTTTAGACAAGGTTATTTTTAATAATATGATATCAAAATGAATGTTTATTTTTAAAATTTATTATTATATAATTAGATGAAATAATTTTTTGTATTTTATGATAAAAGGAAATAAATTTCTTTAAGAAAATGGATTTTTAAAGCATATAACAACTGTAGTAAAAATGTGGTACATATTTATCAATATATTTTAATTATGTGAAACCATTATAAATATTTGTTTCAAATATGTGGTTATTACTATTCAGTTAACTTATTTATCATCTAGTTTAATCTTTTATACTCTAATATGATACACTTATACGTACGTTTGGGTGTATCAAAAGATATCAAATAATTTAAATTTATTTAAAGAGAAATATAGCACAATATATTTTGGTTTTACAAATTACATGCATATAATTAATTTTTTGTTGTGAAATAAATATTCTGTACTAACAGTAAAATATACTTACTTAAACAGGTGATCATCTACCAACCAAATACCGTTTTGATATGTTGATGTTTTGGGTGTTCCTATGATGAAATCCATAGTGATTCTGAAAAATTTCCATTTAGATAATAATAATTTTTGTATCATCCCATCATACTACCCTCATTAAACCATTACTTAAAATAAAACCAATCATATTTATATGTATTATGAAATCTACATTAACATGTTATCACACCAAAAAACCCCTGGGGATATTTATATATTTTTTCACATATAGTGTCAAGAAATATTGAAAAAATATGTTAATCATCTCTAAAAAGGATTATAAATTATTTTTTATTGAAGATATATCATTATACCAAATTTTAAAATTCACACTTTTCAATGTCAAACTCCAAAATATTCACCACCTTCAGTTATGGATCTATATCCTCCTTATTTTCCATATTAATCATCAAATGGTTGGATGGTAGAACCATAATTGTGAAATGATATGATTTATCCAACTCACTTATTTTATCAAGATCCATCATTTTTAAATCATTGATTATTTTTATTGTTTAATTTAAAACATGAAATGTGAAGCACGATATTTTATGCTCATATCATCAACAACATTATTTTCCTCCCCAGGGTGGTAATTTATTCATAAAAAATAGACTTTGATCCATTATAACAATAATATTTTAGGTATGTTCATAAGAATTTAGTGAATGTATAATTTAATTTTCTGTGTTCATTATAGATATGAAAAACTTCACCGTTGTAATAATACCATCATGTTTTAAATTTAGTGACCACTAATACCATATAGAGATCATGTTTTGGGAAATTTGGCTCATGTTTTTATAATTTAAGTAATGTATATACTATTAAATTTTCATTTTACATAATGGTGTATACTTAATCCATTACAGAAGAATCATTTTATCTTAAAAACAATTACCCAAAATAGATAAATTTATGTATCAGCATAGTGAAACATTTCTACTTATGATACTTGAATCATTCCTAGTACTCATTCATCGAGAAGAATGTAAACTAGTGGTCAATGTTAACATTCCTATTTTTTTTGGATAATTAGGATATATTTCTCAAAATTAAATGTTTTCATCCAAAGAAACATGGAAATTTTATTTTTTATAAACTAGCGGTCAGTGTTGACCATTCATAAATAATTTATATATTTGATAAACCCATATATATTATATTTATTTAAATTAAATAAAAATTAAAGGGTACCTTTTTAAAAAAATCTAACAAATTCTAAAGTCAAAAAATAATTTATCTTTTCATAGGTTCTTTAAAATAATCCTCTGATTCCCTACTTATTCTTCAGTACCCTAACAATAGTTCATAATATGATCAATAAATACAATAAAACGTTTTTAATGGTAAAATATAAAAAATAGATGTAAAAATGAATTTAATTCTATTATCTAAATCAAACCACTATAATTTCATGTTGTCTTCATATTGTGAAAATTTTGAATTGTGTATATAATCCCAGTACACTATTAATTGATGATATCTAGTTTAAATTCATATCATTGAAAACTATTTAACTCCTTGTAAAATGTTGAACCAATAATCGTTACATGGAAGAGGTTATTTCATTATAATCATAATCCAATTATGTTCCGGATTGAAATTTAGAGACACATATATCTATGTTTTTTATAACCAATAATACTAGGGAACCTCATGTTGAATCACTCTTTCATACAAAACGATTAAACTAATTTTCATGGAGTGGTTCCATCATTTTCTCTAAATCTATTAGAGTTACTCTATAAGTAGCCCTTAAAATAAATATATCATACGGTATGAGCTTGATTTAAAATTTAGAATCAATATCTAGTGATGAATATGAAGTTCCATAGGAAATACATTAACATTCCCACAAAATATATATGACTATAATTCAATATTTTTAAAAATCAATTCCATTTAAATACTGCTGATGATTTTTTTATAAGCTATATAATGAATATAATTGCTATATAAATTTCATATTCATACGTTTACTAATATATGATAATGGTTTGATTTAATATATTTAAGGTTACATCTCTATCATGATGGTTAATTTGAGATCTAAATAATGATGACGAATCCATTCCTAAAATCAAATCAACTTAAAGTGAAGGAAGTATTATATGATTTTTAGGAAGTGAAATCCCATTATGTTTTATTAGAGGGGATTTTTTGAAATGATATGTAATTAATGCACCATATGGATTCTTCCCCAATTATTTAGTATCAAATCATCAGGATATATATAAAATGTTTTATTAAATGTAATATATATATAGTAGTGGTTAGATAAAGAATATAATAACTCATTCTGAGTTCAATACTAGATAATAAGTGTACTTTTTCCCACATCTATACCATTCCCTACTTCTATAATAGTTATAACATACGTTCTAAATTTCCATCATCTAATAGGAGCCACTCATGATTATTTTCTCCAATCAATATTTTATTAGTGCTATATTTGGAGGATTTTTTATTCTTTATTCAATAGATACCAATTATTTTTGTTTATGAATTTGGATATGATTTAATGTCCACCCTTTGAGTAGTTAGCCTCTATATATAGTTTTTTAAAATCACATGCATGATGTCCATTGTTTCATAATATAATATATCTTACGGAAACTTTTTCGAACTTCATAAAAATATTATTTCCACAATATCCATCAAAATTGAATATCAGAGCAACAAGAAAAGCAGTCACAAGAAGCAGATCTAACCGGATTGGAAGAATGAGCGGGTATAGAAACCGCCATCGAGACTAGGGACTATGAAGTTTTGTACGAGGCAATTCTTACCGATCCACAAATGCAAGGTGGACAGTTAGGAGATCAATGGTGTAGAAGCTAGGGAGGGGCAGTTCTAGTGGGTTGGGCCTATGGGTCACATATTAGGCATAGTATGCCTCTGGTCCTTCGGGTCATGTATTGCAAGTCATGCTAGGCCTTGTGCCTTTTCCCTACGGGTCATGTAAGTGTTCCCCTTCAACCCTTAAAAGGGGTATTATCCATAATAAAATAAAAAGAAAGGCCTTAAGGCCATTTGGGCATTTTTATTTTCCTAATGCATTTTTTTTAATTTCATAAAACCAAAACCACATTGCGATGGGGAGTCTCTATTCTTCTTTTTAACTATGAGAGCACATCATCCTATTTTATCATATAATACAATGTCTATTAAGGTAAAATACTATTATAAGTCTTGAATTTATATAAATTAAAAATTATATGACCATTATTTTAGGGTTAATTTTAAAACTATAGGAATAACTTATTAGTGTCATGAAGTTTTCCTCATACAATCCAATAAATTCATCTTTTATTTTTAATCTCCAATAATTTTATCTCTATTTTCATGTGATTTTTTTGAAGAAAATGTTTGTACAATATTATTTTATTGAACTCATAAAATTATAAAGACTCGTCATATTCCTTTAAAGTTGTATTCTTAATAAGAGTCCATCATTGTAAATCCTCTCATTCTAGGTGATAATTGTATAAAACTACAATTAAATCATTGAAGAACTATAGAATTTAAAATATATTCTATTTTAAATTTATTAATTTATGAATAATTATTATGTTTTATGAATCAATATTGAAGGGTGGATGTATCCCCATAATGGAATCGATATTCATATATTCCTCCCTTAGTTCACTCAAGTGCTCAATATGGTTTTCAGTAGTCTTCATTGTTTGGGAGAGTTCAGTGTCCATCACACTAAGATTAATTTCACAAGATCCTATATCATTGGGTTTCTCTTAGTACTATCACTTTATAATCCATACATCCAATTTTAATATTAAAACTCCCATCACTTTGAATTTTCATAAATATTTGATGGTTGAGGTATAAAAAAATAATTATATAAAAAAATAAATATAAAAATTAAAGTAACTTGATATTAAATGTATAACATACCTTTAGGAAGATTAATTTTAATACTATATTATCCATATTCATTTCCCTATCATGTTGTATAACCTAACATGTAATACATTATATCCACTACATCCATATAAATCCAATAAAATGGTTCAAAGAGGGAATGATAACCACTAATGCATATTGACTGGGTGTTTCAAACAATATGTGAAATTTGGTCCACATATCATGTTCCAAGTTAAGATCAATTTAATACTCAACAAACAATTTTGGTGTTCTTACCACTAGGTGGATGAATTCCAATGATTTCATCTACCTTATTGTATCAAGGGTAATATATAATTTATTTTATAATAACCAACTCATAATTATCTCATAAGTTTCATGATTTATGGCATTTATTTACTCACATACATCCAGAATACTATTTTATATTTTCAGTTTCACAGAACTAGGAATTCAATGACATTACAAACCTGAAATTTCCACAAATCATTCATTTTTACCATAAAATAGTTTCCATATAAAAATTCACCTGCATCATTCAATGAAAATGAAATAACAGGATCTATAACATAATTAAAATTCATATTCATCCTGAATCCCAATGAAAAACATTGGAAAACTTTATATTATAAATGAAATAATCCATATGGGACATAACTGAAAATTTAAAAAATTAATTCATTTACAACCAAAAAATATCCATGAGGAAGTGTTCCCATTTTCATAATAATAATTTGGGGAACAATATTTGAATAATATTCCATGAGAAAAATTGATTTATAAATAGTTTTCATTGAATATTTCATATGATATCCTGAAGGAAAAATCATAGTCATCATATATTAAAATAAAATTTAAAATTTCATTAATACCTTTCCTTAATAAAACAACATTTCCCTTTTTTAACGAATTTATTTATACTTTCCATAAAAAAATTTACATTTTCATAAATTTTCAAATAAAAATATTTCCTTTAGTAACAATTGGAAGAATATCATGTAGGTAATACGGGAAATTATACATACATTTTACCTACAATAACCAACATAATTGATTCACATAACTAAATAATTCCCAAATCTCAAAGTAGTATCCCATCACTGGTGTATTTCATCACTTCACCAAATCCATTGGATATTTTTACTAAGATTACCCATCATATGAGTTGTATTACGTGAAACTTATTATTTATAGATAATTTTTAAGAACCATAGAATTTATACCTCCCAAATAACCAACACAATAATAATAAAACTCATTTAAATTGACATTAAATACCATCTGAAATATCACATTGACTTATCTCATAAATCTACGATGAAATTTATATGTGTTTAGAAGATTATTTTAACACAAAAAAATCCTTGATGAGTAGGAATATAATACTTTTTGAAAAATAATGTTATATTTTAGTGTAATATATTTTATTTATAAAATATTTTAATTTGAATAAGGGTTTTAATACTATATATATTAAAATAACATTGAATTGTTTACTGTGGAACAAAGTAAAAATATATTCCATTCTAAAATGCATGAAAATATTCAAATTAGATCCTCTGTAAACAAACTCAAAATTAGTAAAAAATAACATTTATCAACATATAACACATAAATAATAATATTAATGAAGCATTTAAATGTACAATGTTTTGGTAGGAAATGTGATGGAATGAAAACATTAAAAATTTAATTTTAAATGAAGGTTCCATACCTCAACTCCGGAATAATATCCATTATATTCTACCCTTATATGAAATAATTATAAATTATTTTTATATATTATTTAGTACGTTTTTATATCAATTACATAATAATTAATAACTCTACTTTAGATGTTATCATGATGTATTTAATTTATATAATGGTTTTGTTCAGATTGGATATTTTGATGATGTTCAGTTTGCACGTCAATAATATATTTAGTAGGTTGAAAAAGGTAAATTGGATCATGGAAGCATCATAAAATTTATTTTAATCATTATATAATTATTATATCAATATATTTAAAACATTGTTTTGAAGCATCCATGAAATAGGGTTTGGATAATGATATAATTCTGATCATGTAGGTGGTAGATAGAACATACATAGGAGTGAAATTTCCATTTTTACAATGAATAGAAAATAAATAAGGTATAAAATATTTTACATTTCCAAAATCATTACTATGTTATAGTTGTAAAATTAATTAATTAGTTCCTTTTATGTGACCAAATATGTTATGTGGAAATGAAAAATGAATATCATTTCTTAATGGGGTCTATATTCCGCACATTAGGATGACTGATGTAATAATTTTTTCACATAAAGAAATGGTAAGATAATAAGTAAGATAATATTATTATACGATTATAAAAATTTGTTAAAAATTGTATATAATCATTAATTGCATCATTATATCTATAAATGTGATGTGGCGATGGATAAAGATACACACCACTTAATTGGTGTTATAATCCACACATACACATGGGAACCATTTTTAATTCCCTAAACAAGGAGAAGATACATAAATTATTCCTTCCATTAACAATATATATATATATATATATAAACGATTTTGATTTCATTTTTTAATTCATTTATAATATTATTATTGGAGGAAGAAGAATAATTAAAAATTAATTAGATCCATTCTGACTTATACCTTATCCTCAGATTTATCCCTCCTTTCATAGACTATAGGCTTCCAAGGACTGGTCTTCTGAGAAGACCAATACCTCTAGTACATGAGAAGTGTATCATTTAAGAGTTTATTTTAATGTATTTAATGATTAATTTGGATAAATATGTTTGAATACTTGGGGATTATAGTTTCCCTTTTATATGTAAGGAAAGTGGGAATCCTATGTATACTCTATACATTGATATTGTATAAAATTATTTGCCATGGTAAACTTGAATAAAAATGATAATATTATTATCCGCATTTTCTTAGTACCCTTTAATAATAAAATTTATCTGTGTTTTAGATATATTATTTTTCTCATCTCTTAGTTTGACCCCATGTTAATTATTTTTATCCATTGCTGGGATGATAAAGTGTGACCATAGTTACTATAAAATAAGAAAAAAATGAAAATAAACACATTTATAAATTTAGACTCCCTAATTTGAAATTTTAAATACTATTTTTTGGAATCATTTTATGGATGTGTTATAATTTAATATAAATATATATATGCAAAATACAACGAAATATAGTTTCTAGAGAATTGTTTTTAACGATAATAATGATTTTAAAGCAAAAAAAAACTAATATTGATTCCAAAATAATTATTTGGATTATTCTTAGTCAATTGGAATATAATTTACATATAAAAATTTAACATCCAAAGGGGACATGGTAATTACCTGAATAGAAATGACACTTATTATAAAAGTCTGTATTTTTGACTTTTAACAAAAAAAATCCTTCTAAAAAAATTCTCCAAAATTAATATTAAACATACGGGGAAATGATTAAACCAAAAAATATTTTACATTTATTATAATCACATATTATTTTAAAACTTGATTTGTTAATAAAAACATATATCTATGGAAAAAATTTAATTTAGAATAAAACCAATTATTTTTTGATATAAAAAACATATAAAAAACCCATATTATATATAAATATGAAAATTATATTTGAGATAATAAATAATAAGTGAAAAATATTTTTTCATTGACACTATGCACCTTTAAAAAAGTTCTCCATTTATATACTATAACATGTCAATTTTACTCATTACTTTAAAATGAGAGGATAATGTTCACTCGTAACCTTTTCTTATTTATTGGTTGATTCTTCAATAATATGGCGTCATTATAAAAAAAATACTATGATAATTTATATATTCCAATTTTTTTTATCATGAACATAATCCGGTGTTTCCATTTAAATGGGATTCTCCTTTAACTGTTCCATATGAGGGTTTAAAATATGAGACAACAAATGTATATACATCCATAAAAATGAATCATAAAATATATCATGTAAATGACATAGAATAATATGTAATTATGACTAGTCATAAATGTTTCCAACATTCTCTATAATTTCATAGGTTACATTGATCTATATTATTAACATTCCATTATTTAAAAAAACACTACCCTAATTAATGTAAGTATTTTAAGAAAGCCATAGTCACCTCTCTCAACTGAATGGTGTTTGTTGAGTAATATACATTTGTTTTATACACTATGCTTCCCTAATGTGGTTATAATCATTATTATGTCATCATTCATCTAATATACTAATTTTGGTACCAATAATTTCCTCTCAATCACAATATACAAACATGCAATATTATAATACAAATTCATTTAGAATGTATTAAAACGTGGAATCTAAATATTGGAATTAAAACTATTATTATTGGAAAATTATAATTATGAAATATGTTGATCCCAATATCCTAAATAATCTAGTGAACATTATTGAAGAATATAAATCTTGTTTTGAATTATAATAATTGACATTCCATCAAATTGAGGACTGAAAGTAGTAATGAAAATTAATTAATTTCCAATATAATTTTTAAAACATTTAAAAAAATTTGATGAAAATCTAAGATCCAAAGTAAAGACAATTTATAATGGAATATCATTAAAATAGACTAGTTATTTAAGATAAGTATTATAAATATAATCCAAATATGTACTAACATATATAGTTAGAAAACTGATAGATTTTGTGTATGATCTCATACTTCGTTGTGGTATGTACTCATTAAATGTTTAGTTTTAATCCATTATATTTTTTAGTGGAATGTTTACGAGTTGTTTGAGGACGTTCTGGGGTGCTCCAGGAGTTCGGTACATGAAAGAAAGAATTTTGTCCATCTAGAGCATGTTGGATGGAAGACTCACATTTGGGATACCCATGCTCCCAACCATGCTAGAAATGAGGAGGGTTCATGGTTAAGTAAAACCATGCGAGGGGAAGGAAAAACCCTACAAAATTGGGTTGACACATTCCACATGGTTGGCCTATGTTTTGTCAAATTGTGCGGGCCTCCCTAGGTAATCATGTGAGTCAACCATTCTTGGACAAAAGAAAGCGAATGATTTGGAAAACCGTGTGATCAAACTATATGCCCCATTAAAAAGTGTAAATTTTCTAAACTATCCCATCAAGATTCTGGTATCTTCAACCGATATTCTCCCCATCTATCCTCCTTGAAACCCTAGTGACAAACCATAGCTTCTAAATCTTCCCAAGGATCCTTCTCTTTCAATTCAAGACCATTTGGAGTACCGTTGGTTGCACATCGAAGATGCAATTTGGGGCTTCAATGGGTTCTTGATTATAGATAGAAGTATAAGGTTAAGGGTGTGTTAATATTCCTATTCGAGTTATGTAGTCTACAAGTTATATCCCATAGTCTTTACGTTCATTTGTTCATGCATAGTTGCGAGTTTTCATCCCACTAGTTGTGCATTTGATGCCTTCAGTAATATTTGGTATAATGGTTGGATAAATGATGAATTAGACTACTTATGATAACATTTGTATGAATTTAGGATGATTAGTCCAATTTAAGGCAACCCCGGGGTTAACCAATGATCCCAAACATGGGAAATAGTATTTTTAAGAATAGAGTTTCATTAATATGAAATAGAGCCCTTGATAAATGTGTTGATATATTATTTTTACTTATAATTTACTCTAATAACGGATGTGTCTAGTTGTTGGTAATGGGATAAGGGGTTGTATTGAATAATGAGAAAAAGAGTTAAATGAATTAAAGTGATTTTTTAAAATTTCTTATGAAATTAGAATTGAAATGTGTAAGTGGGTTAGGATATACAAATTAATTAATGTAAAAATGGGTTAATGCTTAGGAAGTTGATGTATATGCTAAACATAATAATTTATGTTAACTAATGAATACAAGTTAATGTATTTGAAATATTTAATACTTATTGGATTAAGGAATGATTATGTTAAATGGATTAAATGGGTTGTTCTAAATAAATGGTAAATGTGATATTGGATTAAGACTTGATGACGCATGGCATGTTGAATGTATTATTAATTGTAAATGTTGTTTGTATTGACTGTGAATGTTGTGATATGATATATGTGGTTAATTGATAAATAATAATGTAAACATGGATTGGTGGTGCAGGATAAAGGATTAAGGATGCTCCCATGGGTCGAGTTGGACAGATTTCATGAACCAAGCTAGAGTTCCATCAAACCGGACACTTGACCTTGTCCGTGACATGGCCCGAAGGGCGTTCTGATCCCAACGGGCTGAAAAATAGTTCCGGGGTATCAACAATACAACATGGGAATGACTTCCCCCATTATTATAATCATAAAAATCCCACAATAATAAACATCATAGGGCTATAAAAACGTAACCAAACATGACATAACAGTTTTCAGATTAACGTTTTACAACAGTAAACATGATCCAATGGTGATACACCAAACTATCTCAAAACCACCATGTGACATGAGGGGCATCACCCTTAATCCACTACCACCACCAAAACTTATATGAGGAAGACCAATAGAATCCCAAACCACCATCACCATACATCTTTCCTTTACCTAAGTCAAACATAACAAGGTCTACAAACACCCAAAGGTATATGTGGGGTTTGATCCAAAGCCCTACATGATGGCACCCAATAAAAGGGATTCCAAGACAAAAAAATTATATGATAAATTAACATTAATGTTTTATAAAATAAAGGATATTGAAATTTTTATAAAAAACATTTTAGAAGATAAAATTTCAAAGGATAACATGTTTTGTTATTGAAATTACTAACAGGTGTGCCGTATTCCAAAGGTAATTATGATATCACAAATGGGTTTTAATCCATTGGAAAATCCTATAGACACTAGATAAAATGGGACAATAAGAACCCAGTATCTCGGTGAAATGTGGTATAGAAACCACAACCAACATCATTCTCATGAACGAGCCACTAGGAGGGAACATCCTAAGGGTCCAGTGGTCTGCAACCATCTTCAAGATTTAGTTAGTTTTTTAATTGTCAATCCATCCATATGAATCTAGGACATGCCACTTCAGAGTCAACTAGAATTCTAGTCTTAGTACACCCACCAAGACACGTAGGATTCCCCTATGTAGTCAATTCCCATTTCTCATGCCATATATGTGTCACCACATTCACATGAACACAGAACCAATGTGAACACACAAATAAAACTACCATTTATCAGGGAAAACAACTTTCTATTTCACACACACACCAAACCAATCATAAATAATTCTTCACACCTCTTTTACAATTTATTAAACCACTTGAAAATTTATAAAACGCAATTAAGGAATAAAACAAGGGTTTTCACATGAAACACTACCCATTTCCTTTAGAAAACCATTTTCCAAACCTTCACACCACAAATCCTCTTTAAAAAACATTTCACACTACTCAAATTTTCCATAAAACATAAGAAAGAATCAAGGAAAGCATATTAAAATAACAAATCAATGTTTAATCTAAGAATATCCTTTATCGAGTGATTAAACATCCCAAAATCAGATCTAAACCACAACCGCACCACCCAGGGACCCTATAAAGGCAAGAATAGACCACAAAAAACAATATTGAACCATAAATAAGAAGATAGAGCCCTAAAAATTCCACTCTATCTTCTAGAAAAAAGAAATCCTAATAATTATGAAGAAGAGAACATAGAAAGAGGGAGACACTAAAGAGAACATGCACTTACATAAATAATCATGAAGAAACTCCACCAAATCCACTAAGAAAATTGAGATATAAGGGATCCAAGGGAGGGTGGAGAGGCACCTAGGGTGAATAATACTAAGTGGGGAGGATTTAAGCTAGTTGGGGTTAAAAATAGAAGGGAAAACTTGTAAAAATCATATTTTTAATGATCAAGAAAAGTGGAATGGTTTGAAAAAACATGCCGAAACCATGCACCAATTACTACCTAAAAGGACATTTCCACATAGCTAGTATACACGATTTATAAACCATGTGCTAACCATGAGTTTAGACACTATCCAAAAACACCACTTAGCTTCACAGATACCTGTGAAAGGGTGCACAATTTGGAAAACTATGCATCAACCATGCACACCATTCTATAAATCCCCCAAAAAATCAATTTTCACCAAAAACACCTAAGAAATCTAAGGGATAAATTTGGAATAAAAAATAAACATAATAAATTCCTAAAAATGAATACCCAAGTGTGAAAATTCTCCCCACCATGAAAGGTTTCCATCCACATAAACATAACTAGAAGCTTGATCTGATAAAAAATGGTTACTCTACCTCAACCAAAGAATTCTAATCCCAATCCTCATGCACATAATTACCATGATCCCAAAGAATCTAGACCAACATAATAGACTTATCATAGAGCACTTTATCTTGGGAATCTAAAATACTCACTAGCTATCCAAACACCAAAAAATCTGGGACTATTTCAAACACTTCCCAATTCAAGACATGTGATGGATCTAGATTATATTTTTTCAATTGAGAAACATGGAACACATATTGAATAAATGTTAATTATGAAGGAAAAGATAACCTGTATGCCCCCTCACTAACCCACTCAGTGATCTCGAATGTTCTGAAATATATATGCATTTTCTTTTATTTATTCCCCAAACTAGGATGAATAAAATGACGTGCCACCTTTAAGAACAACCGATAAATGAGAGAAAAATCCAAATCCCATATCCTCTCATCAGAATAATATTTATAGCTAATTTAGCAAGTAAAAAACACTTCCTTATTAACTTGAATTCATCAGAAGTATCTTGCATAAGGGTCAGTACCAGTGGTTAGGTCTCACCTACCTCAGCCCAACACAGAGGTGAACGACACAAACAACCATAAATCACCACAAAAGGATCCATTAAAATCAAATATTGGTAAACATTTTTATATAATAAATAGACTAATCCCTAATTCCCATACAATGGACCATCGAAATCCCACACACATGCCCAAAGAATTTATTCCAATATTATATTTTCCCACTACGTATGACCATCCATTTGGTGATTGTATGCCATGCTCAATTTGACCTATGACCCCATCAACTTTTGAATGTCTTCCCAAAATCAAGATATAAAATGTGGGTCTATGCATTAGAAAATTTCCATTGATACACCATGAAGTCTCAAAACCTTATAAACATATACTTGTCCCAAATCATCCCCTTTTTTGAATATCTGATCAGAATGAAATGGAAAGATTTGGTCAAATTTTCAATCACCACTCAAATAGAATATCTTCCCTAAGGTTTATGGGGAAAGACAAAAAAGACATACATGGAAATATTTTCTCCCTTATAGGTAAGAATAGGTAGTGGATGAAGTAGATAAGAGGGATTTTGGTGCTCTTCTTTAACAAACTGACATGTATAACACCGGGATACAAAGTCAGCTATATCCTGCCTCATACATGGCTACAAGAACAAATGACACACATCATAATACATCTTGGTAGAACTAGGATGAATGACCCTTTGAGACTGATGAATATCCTACATCACCAAATTTATCAATGATAATGACACTCCAAAGTGACCCTTGAAACATAAAACTCCCTCAGGATGCAAGAACCAGTCACATGGCATCTCCCCACAATGAAAGAACTTCATGGAATACTAAAAAAACGCATCATTATATCTCTTATTTTGAATCCAATATAGAAGAGATTGTATCAACTGAACACTATCCAAGAACACACCACCACTATGTTCCTTTATCTCTAAGTCTAGCTGTGAAAATAGTCCCATCAAGGTATACTCATCACTAGAATTTTCATTGCCTACATTGGAACCTTCCCACTCAAATAATATTCCACAACGTTACTTTTTTACTATGGAATACATGATATAAAAATAAAATCCATAGAGATACTCAATACAATGACGTTACCTTATGTTTAAAACCTTTTTGTAGAAAATGAAGAATATGATTTTATGATCTGAGTAAACTACAAACTTATCCCCCAAAAATATAATGACTCCATGTCTTTAGGGCATTCATCACAGATACTAACTCCATGTCATGGGTCAGGGAGTTATTTTCATGCTGTTAGATTTGGGATGATCTATATGCCAGCACATGTCCATTATGAATAATAACACACCCAAGACCCATACTCAAGGCATCACAATAAACCACACATCCCTTCATGGGTTTTTGAAAGATCAACACATGAGAGGTAGTCAATCACAACTTAAGATCCTAAAAGGACGTTTGGAACATTTGGATCTATTCAAACATCACCCCTTTTTTGATGAGCTTATTCATGGACGAAGTTAGCTAAGGGAGGTCCCAAATGAATCAACAATAATACCCTATGAGGTCGATAATGATTCTGATCTTGAGAACATTCATCAACTGTTCCCATGACATTACTACACTAATCTTATTGGGATCTACTAAATCCACATGTTCCAAGATCATGTTCCCCTAAAACATTACATCTTTAATTTAAAAGGTACACATAGGAAATTTGTAAAAGAGACAATGGTCCCAAAGAGTGCCCAACATGATCTGAAATTTTTTCTCATGCTCCTATTTAGAATCTGAATAAAATAGGATGTCATCCATGAATAACATGACAAAGGAATTGAGATAATGGTGTTAAAACCTATTCATACGAACCATAATGTCCATTTGAGAATTTTTCAACCTGAAATGCATAACCAAATACTCTTGATGGACATATCTAATTTAGAATTATATTTTCTGGATGTTTTCTTCCCTAACTCTAATTTAGTGATAACCAAAATGCAATGAAGTTTTTGAAAACCACCTTTCCCCTTAAGCTGAATGAAAATGTCATCAATACCGAGAAAGGGATACATATTCTTTATATTCACCTTATTAGGGCTCTAGTACTCAATGAATAACTGGAGAGATCCATCAACCTTCTTCGCAAATAGGACTGTGGTCCCCTTAGCAAGGAATCTCAGGCAAATTACTTTTTTGATTTTAAATCATTCAACAATACCTTTAATTTCTTCAACTCAATGGGGGACATATGATACAAGGGAAGATATATCGGCTGTGTTAATGACAATAAATGTATAGATAAGTCCACATCCTAATTTGGGGGAAACCCAAAAAATCATATGGAAAAACCTCTAGGGTCATATCTACCACAAATTGGTAATTCATTATCAGGAGAAGAAGAATTATTCTACAGCATGAGTGATGAAATATGAAAAACAATATTTCTCAATTCCAGAAGTGGAGGCCCATCATGTCTCAACCAAGGATCCCATTATAAATGAAAAACCTAGGTACTTCCATCAGGTTCCACAAAGCTCACTCACCACCTATTGAAATTTATTTGTTCTAGAAAAGGAACCATCCAATCCATATAGAGTATTGTGCCAAATTGTCCCATCTACAAAAGAATGAGATCCCATTCTAACTCAATCTCTATTATAGTGAGTTCACCTAACAAAAAGCTGAGACCGTTCTGTCAATTCTTAACAAGTGGAATTAAAAACTCTATCATATATTTCATACTCTCAGATGGAAATTTTAACAGATCAACAAGGTGGGTAGATATAAAAGTGAATGAGGCACGAATATCAAAGAGGATAATAACTAAAGACGATGCAATGAAAATGGTATGTCAAACTATTGGAGGTCCTGTATTTGTTTCCACTGGTTCTCGATCCACCGCATGAAGTTACCTAGCCTCTCTTGACCCTAATAACAACCACTTTCACTACCACAAAATTGGGTTTCCGCTGCACCACCCTTTATGAGTGCTTTTTTAGCACTGATAAAGGCACCCCTTTATTACTGTTTTTTTGTGCTGTTAAAGGGGACCCCTTTATCAGCTCTTTTTTCATTGTGCTGATAAAGTGGGGGGGCTTTATCAATGATTTTTCCTAGAGTTGATAAATATTATATTTCAAAGACAATAATTCATCATGAAAAATAATATATTTATATATAAGTATATTTATATTGATATAAATATAATATATAGTTTTTTAAATATGCTTCAGAGAAGTATAAATAGACTATTACATTTAATATATAATAAATTTATTTAAAAAGGATTTAAAATATTTTAAAAAATATTATTAATTAAAAATTTTCTAATTATCATCGACTAATAATCATTTAATAACAATTTTAAGACACAAAAAATCAGAAAAAGTAATAGAAGATCTAAAATAAGTTAAAAATGTAACTCAAAATTCAAACCATAACTCTTGACCTAGGTGTCTGTTTAAGCTATAAAACATATCAAATTGAATCCTGTAATGTTTAATATGTGTTATGGACTCGAGGAAACCTTCTGTCACATTTTTAGAGGCCAAAAAGGCTCAGATGGCCTAAAAAAACAGAGTTTTTAGTCAGGATACCCCGATTTTTAAACATTCAAAAACTATAACTTTTGATCCAGATGTTATCTAGTCCTGTACCACATATAATATCCAAGATTGTTTCATTTTCATTGATTTGACTCATTGTGGAGTTTAAACGAACTTCAGGATTAGATGTTTTGGTCTTTTTAACATTCCATGGATTTTCAGATACATATAAATATGAATTTATTCGAAAATTTGTATATATGTGTGTCTGTGTGCATGTTTTATATATGTATGTATGAATGTATTTATTTATATATAAAGACACATGAAAAAACATATTTTATAACTGTATTAAAAACTAATCTTATTAAGATATATTAATATACAAATAAATATACGGATAAAAAATTATTACTAAATATATATATATAAATAGATATAAATAGATATTAATATAAGAATAAATATATATTTTAATGTATGATTAAATATATATGTATTAATATAACTATATATATTTACATTAATATGAACCTATATTAATATATGAATAAATATATATATATATATATATATATATAAATAAATATATCATTAAATGGAGAAAAAACTAAATGGATTAGTGGTAATGGTGCATGGGAGCAAGGGGGGAGGTCTTAGTTCCAAGATATGGTGGAAGAAAGGGTGAATGTTCAAGTTGGATGGGGGTTTCATGGGAAAGGGTAGCATGTAGTGAGAGGGAGGGGGCTCCGCCTAGCGCTGATTTGGGGGGGGGGGTCAAGTGCTGTTAAAATCCCCCCCTCACATAATATATTCTTTTTTACTTTTTATCTTATTTTTATGAATTTTATGAGTGCTTAAAAAAGCACTGATAAAAGTGGTCTTTTATCAGTGCTAAAAGAAGCGCTGATAAAGGACCTGTTTATCATCATTTTTTAGAGATGATAAAAGAATCCTTTTATCAGTGATTTTTTAGCACTAATAAAAGTGGAATTTGTCAGCACTTTTCTGAGCACTAATAAAAGGGACCCCCTTTATCCTCTTCTCAATTAACTATGATTTTCTAGCACTATTAATGACCTTTTCTGGTGCAGATAAAGGCCATATTTGCAGTAGTGTGACTAGTGTCTCTTCCTTGAACTGATTATATTTAGAAGATTATCCAACTCTACATCCACAACCACTAAACCAATATCCTGCTGACCTGGATGATTTTAACTGGGCTGACAGACCCATAGAAGCCACAGACCCTCTACCAATATGAAAAGGACAAATCAATTTACAAAATCACTACATGGGTACCATAGCTCTACATTAGTGATAAGGTTTGGGAGCATATGTGAACACATGTATTTTGTTCCCTACCTTTCCAAAATGATGTCACAGAACCAACCCATTATCAGAAGCCATAGACAAAGACAACTGATAATTATATCCTAAAATACCACGTCCCTTCTTCCCCTACTAACCCTGCTTCCTCTTCTTCTTAATGAGCTACCACTTCCCACTACTGTCACAACCCCAAAGGAACCATAATTTCCACTATTATCAATCTACACTATACAAGCATAGTCAACCACCTATGTAATGGTTTTCATATTAAACAGAAATACATGAGAATACATCTTTCTCTATAACCCCCTTTCCAACCTATGTGCCTTCATCTCCTCATTGGAAATGATTTTAGGTGTGTACTGATCCAGATCCACCAAGTGGTTATCATACTCCATCACTATCTTGTCTCCATGGGTAAGATCCATGAACTCCTAGGACTTGGAGTATGCTAAATCCTTTGGACAATACTTCTCATTGAAAATGATCATGAAGTCATTCCAACTCATCTAATCATTCTTCTTAGTTTGAAAAACTATGTCCCACCACATCCAACAGGGAATTTCTAGTAATAAGCAATCACATTTCACCCTGATTACGTTTGGAGGGTCAAGGAACTCTAACATCCACTCTATATTCTCAAGACACACATATACTTCATAAAGTTTAGTCCTTCCTTGGGAAGAAGGAGGCTTGTTCTTATGAAACTCCTGAGCATTATCCTTTACAGAACCTAGTTCATATTCTCTAACAAGAGTAGGACTAGAACCTGCTACTTGTACCAACATTTGGATAGCTCAGAACAAAGAATTCACTAGTTTCTAATCAATTGGTGAGGGAGAAATCTCTTTGGTCTCTTCCCACAATTGTACTAAAATTATATGAAGAAGCATTTTTATATATGAAGCAATAACCACAAGAAAAACTATCAATATAATTATTCTGAAAAGTTTCACCAATATCAACACAAGAAAAAATATATAAATCCAAACAAATCAGATCCATCACACTGAAATTCCAACCAAACTAATCCACCAGCACCCATTATCCATATACATTCAATAGCCAGTAGGTCTCAGTTGGATGAGAAGTCAAGTGAAATCCCAACATCCTATGACATCATGAGTTCTGTCATGAGGTGTACTGGCCAAGAACAAATCTCACAACTAGAACTTCAGGGCTCAAAAATTATCGATTCTCTTTATGTTGACTCATCCCAAAATAACATGACTCAAAAGAGTGTAAACTTCAATAATACAATTTTGTCATGAACCAAGCTAGAGTACCATCCAACCCGTCACCTGACCCGGTTCGTGGCATTTCCTGAAGGGAATTTCTCATACCCACATGATGGAAAATATTTCATGGGTATCAACAATGAAATATGGGAACAATTTCATCCAATGTTTTAATCATAAAAAACCCAAAATAATCAACATCACAAGGCTGAAAAAACATTACCAAACATGACATTACAATTTTCAGATTCTTGTTTTACATCATTTAAAAACCCTAAAGGTGTTAAAATGAATAAAAACAAAAAACTATCTCAAAAACCACAATTTGATGCGAGGGACATCACCCTCAATCCAACACAACCATTCAAACCCATACTAGGAATAACACTAGAAACTCAAACCACCAACTACATACATCTTGTGTTTACATGACTCGAACATAAAAAGTCTACATACAACCAAAGGTGTATGAAGGGTGTGAACCAAAGCCTAGTATGATCCCACCCAATAAAAGAGATTTCATGCTAAAAACATTATAAGAAGACCTAGAATGTAAGTTTTATAAAATAATGGCTATTGAATTGTTTTTACTATACATTTTAAAAGAAACCATTTCAAAGGATAACATGATTTTCTATTGTTATAACCAACAAGTGCACTGTATGCCAAAAATAATTATGGCCTAAAAAATGAGAACTATGTCATGTTAAAAACCTATTGAACCAGCTAAAATGGGATACTAGGAGCCTTGTATCAAAGTGAAACGCATATAGAAATGACAAAAAATAGTTTTCTCATGCACGATCCACTAAGAGAGAACATCCCATAGGCATAGTGGTATCCAATAATCATCATGATTTAGTTATTATTGAAATTTTCAATCATGTTAGATGAATTTGGCATAAGACACTTTTGAGTCAACTAGAATACTAGTTCTAGTCCATCCACATAGATACATAGGATTTCACTTTGTTCTCAATTCCCATGTCTCACGCTATATATGTATCCACACATTCACAGGAATAAACAAGCAATGTGAATGCACAAATAAAACCACCATTTCTCTTGAAAAAACATCTTTCAAATTCACAAACACACACCAAACCAATCTTAAAGCATGTTTCACACCTCTAACACAATTTAATTAACCTCTTTCACAATTTATAAAACACAATCAAGGAAAAAAGCATGGGTACAAACCTGAAACACAACTTATTTCCTTCAGAAAACCATATTTCATACTATACACACATCAAATACTCTTTAAAACAAATTTCAAAATATAAAAAATATTCCATATAACATAATCAATAATCAAGGGAAGCATATTAAAATCACCAAATAATGTTTAAACATGGAACCATATACATCAAGTGAAAAAACTTCTGGAAATGGGTGCTAAACACCAATCGTGCCACCATGGGACCCTATAAATGAAATATTAAACCAAAAAATCATTATTGAACCCTAAATAACGTGATCCAAAACTAATAATTCCACTTTACCTACTTGAATTAAAAAACCCCACAAAAGGGGAATAAGAAACCTTAAAAAGAGGAATAAACTAGAGAGTGAGGGCATTGAATTGAATAATATTGAATAAAACACCCAAAATTCCCTAATAAAATAGAGATCTAATGGATCCAAGGGTGGAGGAAGAGGCTCATAGGGTGGAGAATCCAGGGTGGGAATAACTGTTTCTACTTATGGTTAAACATCAAAGGGGTAAAAATGTTAAAGTCCAATTTTTAATGACCTAGACAAGTTGCATGGTTTTCCCACATAGTTTTCGAAAACATGGAGAAATCATGCACCCCTTACTACCCAACTGGAATATTCCACATGGTTATCCCATAAAATTTACAAACATTTCTCTAATTTTGTGATTATCCACTATCAAAAATCCCCCCTTGGCCGCATGGTTACCTAGGAAAAGGCACAAGGTTTTGAAAACCGTGTGGAAACCTTTTGCATTTGAATTTTACCTCATGCTTAGTAATTGGTCAGATTAGGCCATTGTGTCAATGAAAAAATTGTCTAAACCTTGGAAGATGAGTTTAAGAAAAACTCTAGTAACAAGGATTATATAATTGATGAAAAGGGAATTAATGATGGAAGTGGTTAAACAAAATAGTGATAACTAATGGCACTAGAGTTGTATCATGTTTTATCTTGTTATTTATTTCATACATCCATGATGTTTCTATTTAGATTAAATCTATTTTAGAAATCATTTTTGGTGGCCTACTAAGTTTTACTTACACCATAATTGAGTCATCCTTAGATACCTGAGTAGATTTCATGGTTGTAGGTCAGGAAAAGGCATAAAGACCAATTCTAGGGAGTTGAGTTTTTCTTGGGATTCTCATGGATGAGGATCCAGAACTAGATTTATGACCCATTTTGGGGGATCTATTTTTTGTACTTATTATGGGTTTCCTTCACTTTTTTTATTGTTATTATGACATGACATATTTATTATTTGGTTGTTTCTTGTACTGGGATTGGGAAATGGATATTAATTCATGTTTATGCTGGTTATTATTTATTGTTTCTTTAAATGCATATATTATCTTCTTGGTATTACTCTGGTAAATAGGGTATATTATCCAATTGTGATCCATTATACCCTTACTTCTAGTCGACAACCTATATCATATATGGAGGGGAACTTGATGTCATGTGGTGACTAGGCTTAGGGAACCAGTTTAGTGGCCTTCGGGATAGGGATTTACAATGTGGTATCATAGGAGGCGTTTTCTATATATTACTATTTGAGATGGTAGACAAGATGTTAACATGTGTCAAGTCTTGGAAATGAGCTCATGCATGTGTGTAATTAACCCATGTAAGAGGGAAAAACCAAGTACCAGGGTTGGGAATTATTGTTTTGGATATGTATTGTTACTGTTGAATGATATTTTACCATTATGTGATGAACTTATAGTGTGATGTGACTATTTCATGATAATATTCTCATGGATGGAAAAAAATGAATTTATGAATTCATGCATAATTATGGGCACATAGGGACACAAGTTTCATGAATCCTGATAAGCACATAAAGGATGGGTATGTGGGACTTGATTAGTGGAATGAATTTTATTTCCTCGAAAAATTGAGGAAAATGGTGTCTACTAAAGTTGATTTCATTGGTTAAATAAAAATGAATATAAATAATGTTCAAATAAATTTCCTAAATGAAATGTTAAAATGAGTTAAACTGTTGATTGCAATAATTGGTGAAATGGTACGTGTTCCTAATAGGTATGAAGCACTTTATGAATGTGGAAATGGTTTTAAAAAAGTTTATAATGAAATAATCCTAACTATGTATGTTGGTTTCCTCATGATAGTTGTGACCCGTGATACAGATTGTCTTGGGAAGTTTATTAGATGTGATGATGTTAGTTTGGATAATGCATTCCAAATGGTCTATTTATATGTAGTAGAGATCCTACTTTAATGTAATTTATGAAAGACTTATATATGTGTTATGATATATACAATCTAAATTGTAGGAATATGCCACCACAACGTCATTTTATAGTTGGGTGACAAGTGTATGTCAATGAGAATACTTGTATGAAGTTTGATCAAGGAAACCTGGTGAATCAGGGTGACATTAGGGAAGAGCGGTTTCATGAGAACTTCACTCATTTTATATAGATGATGGAATGAGACCTAGGGTAGGTCATGCTGAATATTTTTGAGATGACTATGGAGTTACATCTATAAAAACCTCCTATTTTTTAGATATAGGGTGGACCAATTTCATTATAATTATTGACAGAATCCATAAAAATGATTCTTCATCACTTGGGGAATCATCTGTAGAGGAGAGTTAGGTTTTCAAATTATATGATACAAGATTAGGAAAATATATTTTGGTATTTTTTGGTATATACCTAGATGGATGGTGTTATGGCATGGATGTATTTAAATAAAAAGTGTCTGGAACATTTCTATCCATATAACTTGAGCTCGGAGAAGTTTGTAGAGTGTATGAGGTTGACCTAGGGGTCTTTGTTAGTGATGGAGTATGAATGTCATTTCAACAACTTGTAACATTTTCTTTCACCATTTGTAGGTGATGAGGTATCCACAACAAGATGTTTCTAGGATGGAATACTATATGAGATCAAGTTTCTTGTGAATATCTAAAAAGAGTTCTTGAGGTAGCGGATTGGGACTTTATTTTATAAGGGAATCTTAGGAGGAATATGGTGGTAGAAATGCAGTTTCAGTTGGGAGATCCAGTTGTGTAGCTTCTGATTGTATGGAGTTTCATTTCGAGAGTTCACACAAGGTAGGTGGTGGATAGGGTATTCAAAAAAATATAACCAGCCTCTTAGAGCAGTGATCATTTTTTTTCTATCAGTGAGGCAGGTTTGGACACTTGAGTAGTTTTTTCACCTAATCACTAGTTGAGTGAAGAGGATGTGAAAGAATAAGAATTTTGTAGAGGTTTGTAGGAACAATCTACATGAGGGTAATGAGGGAGGCATGAGGACCTCATAGAGTACATGTAGGGGTCTGTTAACCGATATCAGGCATGTAGTTGGAGCTCTATAGGCCACACTTGTTGGGGTGAAAGGCATGGTACTTAGGGGAGAGAGATTTCCTATTAATCGGGTAGTGCATCTCTAAATGTCATGATCAAGAATCAGTGGTAGAGGGGAAGGTTAGATTCACACTATTTACTATGCACATGGAGGAGGCACGGTTATTCAATCGACTATTCTAGGTATGATTCTTGTTGCTTCCATGCTTTCTATTGATTTTTTAAATACATGTGATTTAAATTATTTTATTTTAACTCAATTTGTCATTATACTGGGATTATCAATTGACCATATGTGTGGGGTTATGTCAATTGATACACCATTTGGATTGTGATAAGAAAATATCAGGAAATTTAAGGGTCCTGCACTCGAGGTTTCTAGATACCGGTTTATGTGATACTTTTTTGTGATTAAAATGTCGGGTTTAGACTTGATCATGGTAATGGAATAGATAGTTTTATATGAAGACCACAATAACTATTACTATCATAGGGTAACATTCAAATTTATTTAAGGAGACACTTATTCCCAACATGGTGAATGAGATGTCTGAGTAGGCCATGCAGGGCCAGTTTATTAGTAGTTGAGTGAACTCACAGCCCATGTGGATTGTCTTATGATTAATGAGGGGTAAGTAGGGAAACTTTTATTTCCTCATATGGTATATTAGTTATAGGATTTGTTTCATGAGGAATTATCAGGACCAGTACCTAAGAGATATATCAAGTTCATAATAGAGTTTGTACTAGTACCTGATTTAGTTTCCAGTCCGCCATATAGAATGTCACTGGTAGAACTATAGAAACATAAAAGCTCAATTGGAGGTACCTAAGAACAATGATTTTATTCATCCTAATATGTCACCTTGGGGTTCGTGTGTTTTGTTTTTTGTCATGTTCCTATTATGGGGTATAGAAAAAACTATTATTTCATAAGTTAAAATGAAGTATAGGGATTAACCAAAGTTGTCTCCAGAGAGGAGCACACAACTATCAAGCTGTCACTTAATAATTAGAGAAATAAGTGAGGTTGTTCTATAATAAATTGTTTGATTTTGAAAATCCAGGAAAGAAACTAAACAAGGGAAAGAAATTAAAATCAAATTTATAAAAAAATTTATTGAAAACTGTTATATGATATAGTGATTAGGTTGGGTTTTTTGTCCAATTGTAATTGTACCATAGTTCAACTTTCTCAATTTTCTTCTACGAAGTCAATAAAAGCGAGAATCCAAAATTGTTTCTTCTCACTCCCTTTATCAAAAAGTAATGAAGAGACTAAACCTTATTGAAATCTCAGATTGGTCTACACTGTTTCCACTGGGTGAAATATTTGTAACAAATACCCTTTATTGACTTAGGAAAATCCCAATTGGGACTTGTTTGTCCCAAATAATCAAGAATTTTCACTACTCCTCACACACGTATTGGTGATCACTGAGTACTTCACCACTAATAAATGATCAATTCCACTATATATAGTCCAGAACATAGTGGAGGGATATATTGATCATTGAACCAAGAAATAAAAAAAATATAATCTAAAATCAAATGCAATCATACATGATAATAAAAACCATTATAATAAATTGAAATAGATTTAACAAAAGAGTGATAATGATCTTAAAACATTAATTGATAGAACTGAAGAATTAAAAAAAATGAAAACATATCAATCGGAAATAAAACATAAATTTACCCCACCATGGTAAGGGTATTTTTTAATATGGGAAAAGAATAATCCATTAAAAAACTAGGAATAAAAAATAGAGAAAATAAAGAAAAAAAAATTTGATCCTCCAGAATCTGTCTGCCAAAAGTTTTCTTCTATTCTTCCCACCAACTGACCGAAAATCAAAGAGGTATCTTACTAAAAGATTTTTTTAATGAATTTAGATAACGATACTAAAAATTTAAAAGTCTTTGTATATGTGTATAAAATATATGGATGAATCAATAAATTTGAACTTTCATTGACATGTAACACTATTTCACCCACACCACTTGGAAGTGATCAAAATATGCCTTAATGAGATCATTAATTTTTGAAATTTAATGTGAATAGTCCCTATTGAGTCCTCTATTGAAATATAATATAATAAAATCATTTTAAGTTGTTTAATATGAGATATTCTAGATTTAATATCAGGGGGGGGGGGTCTATTCTTCCATCCAGAAATATTTCTCCACTTGATTGACTTTTTGGGCTAGTGTGTGTCGAATTAGGTCTAGGTCTAGAATAATAATATGAAGCCTAGGAGAAAGAGAAGCCTAAAAAAATCGCGAAAATTGAATCATAATTTTAAATGTAATGCCTCAAAAACTCAATCTCTAGAATACTCTCAATTTTTTAGAAGTAAGGAATTTTCACAATTAATCAAAAAATTCACCAAAAAATCTAAAATGATGAAAATATATTCGAATTTACTAATTTGGAGGGATTAAATCATTGAAAATAAATTAAAAATAATGAAAATATTAACTCTATCAATTTCCCCACACTTAACACTTGGACTTCTGGACAAGTAAACATAAAAATCCAACCAAGGAAAATTTAAAACACATATCCATGAGATCCACCAATTTAACACCAAGAAACAAAAGATATCATGCCTCATCAAAAACCATTATTCAAATTTCTCAAACTAGACCATTAATTATATTTATTCTTTATTTCTCCTCCCATATACACATGACACTTTCCTGACATGTATTTTCTCTAATAACATAAATGTAAGTTTTCAATAATGTGTTTCTCATCCAAATGCATGTAAGGGTCACAAATGGCTTGATAAATCCCTATATCTGCCCCCAATGTGAGATAGGGAAATGTGTTCATCATGAGAAATTTTCAAGGTTCTTATGATGCTTTTGATCGGTAGGATTTAAATGTTAAAAATTCTCAGGCTGAATGAGGGGGGTTGGATCTTTTTGAAGAAAAACTACATTATTCCAATTTTCACTAAAGTATGGTCTCCTCCTCACACCCCTTTGTAGAAAATAATATCCATCATCATAAAATATCAAGGAATGTTCAAACAGTTTAGTATTTTAGTAACAAAAATTTCAACATTATCAAACATAATTTTTCTTGAAAGTTCTAGAAAAGGAACAACTTTCTTCCTCCAATAGAAGCTCCAGAAAGGCACCTATTTTATTATCATGAAATAAAAAAATGAACAAATTTAAAGAGAATGTTTTTAGCAATAAGAACATATCTTATGTTTTTTATTTTCACCCAAAGTATCTCTAAATGAGGTATCACAATATATGACAGCTTCCCCCACACTTAAGTTCCATAAGATAATGCATTCACTTCAAGAGCAGGTTGGAGTGTGAAAATTGGTCTCCAATGTGGCTAACCTAACATGTTGTTCATACCTTATAGGGTTAAAAAGGATTAAATGTACAATTAATTCTATAATTAAAAGGCATGTTTTGAAAATGTTGATTTGAAACCAAAGAAATGCCTCAACCATTTTAAAAACTAGTACCTCAAACCCTTAAGTTTTGATAGGAATAAATCAATTTTTGGTTAAATCAAGCATGACTTTATTCTATCTATAAGTGAGGTGAATGTAAATAATATGAAATAAATGGTTTATAAGACTTATAGGAAAGTGATTTCAAAGATAAAGACAATGAGATGTGGAATGCGATTTAAAAATCAGATTTCTTTTCATGAAATTCATAAATATTTTAACTTGAAACAAAGTAATTTTCCACCAAAATTTAATCTCAGTTTCTTAGAATAAATTGTTTTACTAATGGAAATGGGTCTCAAAAATTTCAAAATAATCATTTCTTCTCAAAAGTTTGTAAAAAAGAAAAAAATTGAAAAAGAACCCGTTAAAATTTGAAAAGAACACACACTTTTTTTGAAAATCGGAAAACAAACATTAAATAAAAATACAAATCTAAAAAGGTTCCCTCCCCCACAATATAATGATGTAGTGTCCTCAATTCATTAAAAAGGATCTAACATGTAATAAGATTTGAAAAATGAATCACAACAAGAAAGAAAGTGTAAAGGAGAGGTACTTCCTGGTGCATTTTTTTGATAGACCAGTGGGAAGAGTGTGATCTCATCCACTAGATATGATTTAATAGTACCATGGAATATATTTTGTCTATGTAAATTAATAGTGAATTTCCACTATGATCCATCCTTCACAATATACACAACATTAAAAGGATATACATGTGAAACTATAAATGGACCTTCCCACCTAGAACCAAGTTTACCTGGCATGAAATTGAATCATGAGTTGAATAATAACATAATTTCTCCAATATGGTACTCTTTTGGTTGGATCAATATGTCATGATACACTCTTTTTATTTCTTTATAAACCCATGAACTTTCAAAAGATTCAATTTTAATTTCTTCCACCTCCTGAAACTTCAATCTTATCTCTTTTCTAGCACTTTGAAGAACCTAATTCATCTTTCCCACAACCTAATATGCCTTATACTCTAATTACACTAGCATATGAAACCTTTTCCAATAAATTAACCTATATGAAATCTCTCGAATTATGGTTTTTTTGGATATCCTATAATCCCATAATGTATCTTCCAACCTTTGGATCAAATCTTTCCGGTTTAGATTAATAGTCTTTTCCAAAATTCCTTTGATTTCCATATTGGACACTTCAGCTTTCCCATTGGTCTGTGGATGATACAGAGTTGATGTTTTATGATTCACCCACACTTCTTCAATAAATCCTCCATTATACTATTACAAAAGTGAGTCCCATGATCACTAATTATGGCTCGGGGAACTCCAAACCTAAAATATATGTTATCCATGAATAAATCACAGAAAACATTAGCATCATCAGTCATTATGGTGTTTGCTTCCACCCATTTGGAAACATAATAAACTATAATCAAGATATAATAATTTCCATGTGAAATAGTGAAAGGTCCCATAAAATATATCCCCAAAACATAAAACATTTCACAAAAATTTCGTGGCTTTTAGGACATTTCTTATCTCCTTGAAATATTTTCATAAAAATGAAAATGTTCACACCTATTATAATATTCATGAGCATATTTAAAAAGGGTTTGCCAATAAGTTCTAGATTCTAAAACATTAATTGTTTTCCTATAAGGTCCAAAATGGCCTCTATAAGATAAATTGTCACAAAACATATAGGTAGAATCAATTTTACTTTACGGAAAACATCTTCTTATCACTTTTTCATTGAAAATATTCCAATGAAATGGATCATACCAGATGTAATATCTAGATTCATATTTCATATTTTGAATTTGGTGGGAATTTAAAAGAGAATAGAACTAAGATGTTGCTAGATAATTTACCATACCAGCATACCAAGGCACTTGTCCATCAGTCAAGTACAACTACTCTCTTGGAAGGTTGTCATTCAATGGTTCTCTGTCTGGAATTTCAGCTTCAGTTGTGTGGCTTAGTTTTCTTAAGTGATCACCCACTTGGTTCATAGATACCTAATTGTATTTCATTTAAATTTTTAACACCTTTAGTAACACGATCCTTCTTACTATCCTCAGTTTAGCTTCTTCTTTATTCATTAAGTACCTAAGATATGCATGATTAAAAAACACAGAGACTTTATTTCAAAGTAGATATGATCTAAACCGTTCTAATGAAAAGGAAACAACTAAAAACTATTTTTCTATTGTTTTTTAGTGGTATTGGGATTCATCTAAGGTTCTTGAGGCATAGGTAATGACTATTATCATGCCCTCAATTCACCGAGAAATGACGACTCTAACTGGATGGTTTTAATTATCCCAATGTAGCTAGAATTATTCTTCCCAATTTGGTGGCTTCATTACTGGTGGTGTAATAAATATACTGTTAAACTAATCAAAGTCTTACCTATATGAACCATTTATATTAAAACCAGCATCCTTCAAATGTAATGTAGATAGAGGGAGAGAAAGGTTATTTAAATATTTGATAAACCTCCTGTAGATTCCAGTATGTCCTAAAAATGATCCAAAATGATTCACACAATTATGGTAAGGTAATGAATGTATGATTTCAATTTTTTATTTATTAACCTCTATGAAATTTTTATAAATGACATAACCATGGAAGATACCTTTATCTACCATGAAATTACACTTCTCAAAATTTAAAACAAGATTCTTTTCAGTGTATGTTTTCAAAACTTTCTCTATGTTTTTCAAACAACAGTCAAACTAATTTCCAAAAACTATTTAATAATCCAATAAAACTACATGAAATCTTCAATGTGATCAGAAAAAATACATAAAAAACAACTCTGAAATGGACCTGGATAATTACACAACACAAATGGAATCCTTTTGTATGAAAAGGTGACAAAGGGATAAGTAAAGGTAATCTTCTCTTGACCCTTAGGAGAAATAGTTACCTAAAAATAACTTTAAAATCTAACCAAAAAGCAATAATGGGTTCTATTTTCAAATATCTCTAACATATGGTAAATTAAGGGAGCGGGGAAATGATATTTTCGAGTGACCTGATTCAGCTCTCTATAGCATATGCACACTCTCCAGTTATTCTGAATTCTTAGCTGGATTAATTCATTCTTATCATTCCTCTCAATTGTTAGCCCAGTTTTTTTGTAACTACATGGATGAGGACAAACCATTGTGAATTTGAGATTGGTTATATGATCCCAGAATCCAAGATCTTCTTAATATCCTTCTTCACTTCCTTCATCAGGATTGGGTTCTGCCTTTTTTTGGGGTTGTCTAACAGGTTTGGAATCACCCTCAATAAGAATTCTATGTGAGCATATTATTGGGTTGATTCCTAGGATATCACCTAAAATTCACCCTATTACATGGAAATTATCTCTCAAAAGGTCAAAAAAATATTTTTCTTTGGTTTCAGAAAAATTATTAACAATGATCATAGGTGATTTCTCTCCCTCCATAAGGAAAAAATATTTTCAATCTGTGGGGAGAGGTTTTAATTCCAAATAAGGTGGATAACCATTAGATAAAATCAATTATAGGTTCCCCACATCGAAAGGGAAAACATATTACAAACAAGAAGTCATATCATTGCCTTTCTCATTTAACAAACCTTCAAAGAAACCATATTTTACCCCCTCCTCTCATATGAAATCAGAATCACCAACAGTTGGGGAATCCATATGTTTATTGATATTTTAAATGGATGAAGAAACTCCTAAGGATAAGAATTCATAGAACATACTTGATTCTTCAATGGATTTGGTACCCACTTCATGGGGGAGTTCAAAGAAGTAGTGATCATTCGATGGGTTCCTCATGGATTCAAAAATATTGAAGTGGAAAGTTCAATCATAAAACTCAATGGTGAGGGTCCCTTCATGGGCATTGATGATGGTTTTAGATGACTTTAAGAATGGTATGAACATAATTATGGGTGAGTGTGAGGGGATATTATTATCTTCTATATTTACCACATATATGTTAGTTGGGAATAAAATATCTTTGACTTTCACTAATACATTCTTCAAAACTTAGGATTCGAAAATGTGGATCTATTTGCAAGATGGACCACCACTCCTATGGGATTAAAGTCTCTCATGTTCAACTTAGTGTATAATTAGTGTTTAAATACATTAATGGAATCAACTACATCACAAAAATCTTTAAAGAAATTTAAAAAACCAATGGTGAAATGAATGGAAAACGTCCTTGGATCTTGACATTTGGTTAGAAACTATGGTGTGATAAGGGCCGAGATACTCATTCGTATGTTTATCCTCTCATTATTTTGAAGCCTCATATAATTTTTGAAAATATAATTATATAATTTAGCATAGTTTTTAATTTTTTTGAGTGATTCTATCAAGGTTATGTTTATGTCCACTTTCAAGAAGGTGTCCATAAGATCATTTTGAAGCTCTTCTTCTAGCAACCTCTTTGATTTAATCATCCTTGATGGAAATGGTAAGGGAGTGTATTTATTCTATACTTTTTTTCCTTTTTAATGGTTTTCTTTTCATGTATTCAAGGGGATATATTTCTCCTCATCATTTTTGTCTTTTTCTTGGTGCATTTCCAATGAATTTTATGAATTCTCAACTTCATTCTCCCTTAGCCCAGATAGTCTTGTTTCGGGATCAATGGTGCCTAGGGGAGGGATTTAATTTTTACTTATTGTTGTTATCATGATGAAATTATCCTTTGGGGTTGGGATTGTTTGGCATGGGATTTTTCCTGGGTTTTTGGTTATAAAGTCCATGAGAGTTTTGAACTTGATGGAAAACACTCTTATGGTGTATTTAATCCCCAAAATCTCTGATTTCTTGTATTGGTTTTGAATTGGAGGTTGTGTAGTGGTGGATGGATACTCATAAGGTCTGTGAAAGTGGTGTGGTTGTTGGTAAGAAGAATATTAATAAGATTGATTTTGTTGAAACTTTGGTGGGTTTTGGAATTGATTCTAGAATGGGGGTTGGATTTGGAACTGATTTTGGTACAGGGGTCTAGCTTGATTATGATTATTTACAATTATGTATTGGATTTGGTTGGGTTTTCTCCATCATTGATTTTTCTAAAACTTCCTAGGCTAAAAGTTTTATGTTGAACTCTCATTTCCCAGTATTTCATCACACTATTCAATGAAATGATCAGGTGATGAGCATAAACCTCATACCTTAGCCGGTGCTTGTTGGTCAACCACTTGTTTCAAGGATATCTGTCTCACTTAACTAGTTAGATATTAAATAATTTTTTTATAACAATGGTTATGGATTAGAATTTAATACCTCATGAAAACCTCTTATTCTAGTACATCTTGTACTAAATTTTTGTGAGTTTTGAGAATTTTTCTCTATCAAGACCTTGGATTCTTCTGATGAATTGTCAATCAATGTGACTCCAGATGATGAATCTAGAAGGTTTCTCTCATTTTACTAAAATACATTATAAAAGAATACAAGAAATTTATTATCTTTAATTTATTATTGTGGGAAACTGGCATACTGATTCTTAAATCTCTCCCAATACTCGTAAAGATTTTCTCTAGATGATTTTATGATGGTATAAATTTTCTTTCGGATGGATGTTCTCCTAGATGTGGGGGTTAATATTTGCATGAATCATCTAACCAAGTCATTTAAATCATTAAAATCCCTATGTTATAGTCCCTACAACCATTTTTTGTCAGCTCCTTCCTATAAAAATGGGAACAGATTGAACATTACCTACTTTTCAATAACTCAATTGGGTGTAAAGGAAGAGAAAACATGCCTGAACTCTTTAATATTTTTGTTTGGGACTTCACCTGCCAAGACATGAAATTTTGGGAGTAATTTAATCATGTAAGGTTTTATCTCAAAACATTTTGTAACACTAGAATAGGAATTTGATTGTTTTGATTAAGGAATTGTAATGCTCAATGATCTCTAAGTTTTTGGTTTTTATTTCCATCCATGATGACAAGACTAGAGTGAACACTTGAAGTTTCAATTGATTCTGTAAGAGAAATTTATTCAAATTTAGATTAAAAATTAAGGTTTCTATGTCTATTAAAAATGTTTCTTTAAATTTTAGGATCTATGGGGGAAGGGTTAGGGTTAATACTTATAATCCTGAAATATAATAGAAAATGAAATGTTGACAATACTTCCACAAAAATGGTGCAATGTTTTGACACATTAATATTATAGAATGAAGTCAGGTTGTTTTTTTAAAATTGTTTCATTTTGAAAATATAAGAAATAAAATAAATAAAGGAAATAAGTTAAGATCAAATTTATAAAACAAGTGATTGAAAACTATTATATGAGTTGGTGATTAGGTCAGGATTGGTTCTACAATTATAATTCTACCATAGTTCAACTTATCCAATTCTCTTATACTGAGTCGATAAAAGTGAGAATCCACAATCGTTTCTTATCAATCCCTTGGTCAAAAGTAATGGTGAGAAAAACCCTTAATAAAATATAGTATTGGTATACTATCCTTCAATTGTGTGATAGAGTAGTAATGAATACCATCAATTGACTTAAGAAATTCACAATCAGTTCCTGTTTATCCTAAATAATCAAGAATTTCCACTACTCCTCACACACATACTAGTAATCATAGAGTACACCACCAAAAATCCTCAGCATATTCCACTATATATAGACTAGAACATAGTGGAGGATGATATTGATAATTTACCGAAGCAATAAAAATAATATAATATAAAATACAATACAATCATACATGACAACAAAAAACCGTTATAAGTAATTGAATCTGATTTCACAGAAGAGAGAAAAGCATCTTAAAACCTGAAGAGCAAGAAATCAAGAATTGAAAAAGGAAAAACCTATCCTTGATCAGCCACACAAAATTTTAAAGTGCCATGGTAATTTTAAATTTTAATAAGGGTAAAGAATAATTTGTTACCAAACTAATAAGAATAAAATAGAGAAAACAAAGAACAAATAATTTGATCCTCCAGAATCTGTTCGTCAGAAGTTTTCTTCTGTTCTTCCCACCAGCCAACCGAAACTCACATAGGCCTCTTCTTAAAATATATTTCTAATGACGAGGGATATTGAACCTAAATTTTTCAATTTCATTGGATCTATTTAATTACAGATATGTCTGAATCAATGAACATGACCTTTCCTAGCCTCCATACACTATTTTACCCACTATACTTGGAAGCACCCAAAAGATTCCTTAATGAGATCATAAATTTATTAAATTTAATATGAATAGTACCTATTGAGTTATCTATCGAAACGAGCTTGAATAAAATCATTTTAAGGACTATAATAAGAGATATGTCTGATTTATTATTGTGGGGTCCATTCGGCAAGCTATGACTATTTTTCCACTTCATTGATTTTTTTAAGACAATGTGTGTCAAATTAGGTCTATTTCTAGAAGAAAAATATGAATCCCGAGTGAAATGGAAACTTAAAAAACTAATTACTTAAATTGGTTCATTATTGTAAAATTTATTCTTGAAAAACTTAAGCTCTAGAAAACAATCATTTTTTTTAGAATTATTGAATTTTCACAATTAATCTCAATATTAACTAAAAAACTAAAATGATGCAAATATACTAAAATTGAATAATTGGGAGGGATTATATCATTGAAAATCATATAAAAAATTATTAAATTATTAAATATATTAATTCCCCCACACTTAGCACTTGGACTCGTGGACAAGTAAACATCAAAATCAAACCATGGAATATTTAAAAAACATATCCATGAGATCCACCAATTTAAAACCAAGAAATAAAAGATATCATGGCTCATAAAATATCATTTCCAAGTTATCAAACTTGAAAATTCATTATATTTCATCTTCATTTATCCTCCCATTCATATAACACACTTACCTAATTTTAATTTTCTCTAATAACATAAATGTTAGTTTTCAATAATGTATTTCTCATCCAAACTCATGTAAGAATCACAATAGGATTGATAAATACTTATATCTCCACCCAATGTGAGTCAAGGACATTTTTTTATCATGATGAATTTTCAACGTTTTTCCATGTCTTCCATATGGTAGGATTTGGATATTTAAAATTCTGAGGTTGAATGAGAAGGGCATTGCTCTTTTTTAAGCAAAATTGCATTATACTAATTTTCACCCAAGTATATGTCACCCTCACTCACCTTAGTAGAAAATCTGCTCATTCATCATGAAATACCAAGGAATGTTAATGTAGTTCAAAATTTTAGCAAAAAAATATCAATATTCTCAAACAAAATTTTCCTGAAATGATCAAGGAAAGGAATGACTTTATTCCTCCATTAGAAACTCTAGAAAGGCACAAACTCTCTTATCATGGAAACTCTTGAAAAGAAACATATTGCAACAGAATTATTTTTTTTCACCAATAGGAAAATATCAATAACATTTTATTTTCACCCAATGTGTCTCCAAATGAGGTTATACAATACAAGACAACTTCCCCCGCACTTATGTTCAACAAGATAATTCGATTTCACTTTTAGATTAGGTTGGATAGTGAAAATTGGATTGTAATCTGTCCAAACTAATAAGATGTTCAAGAATTATAAGGGATAAAAGATTCAAATATTCAAGTTAGGCTAGAATGAAAAGGTTTATTTTGAAAATGGGGATTTTAAACCAATGAAATGTCTTAGTCATTTAAAACATTAGTACTTAAAACCATCATGTTTTTATAAGAATAAATGAAATTATATTTAAATAAATTATGATTTGGTTCTCTCTAGAAATTATTTGAATGTAATTAATATTCAAACAATGGATTAAATTCCTCATAAGAAAGTGTTTTCCAATATATAGACAGGGAGATGTTGTATGGAATTTAAAAATCAGAGTGATTTTCATGAAATTTATAAAGATTAAAAAATAAAACGAACTCATTTTCGGCATACATTTAAGCTCAGTTTCATATAATAAATTGTTTCACTTATGGAAATGGGTTTCAAATTTCTTAAAGATAATCATTTCTTCTCATAAGTTAAAAAACACAGAATTTGAAAAATCACACACATTTTATTTGAAAATAGGAAAATAAAAAAAAATAAAAATCCAAAACTATAAATATTCCCTCCCCCAATTTAAATGATAATGTGTCCACAATGCATTCAAATAAATTTACCATGTAATAATATTTGAAAAAATAATCATAATAAGGAAGAAATTATAAAGGAGAGGTACCACCTAATGGATTTTATTGATAAACCATATGGAGGAGTGTGATTACCTCCAACAGATTTGAAGGAATGGTCCCATGGAATTTCTTTAGCCTATATTGATTAATATTAAATGTCCCTTGTGCTCCATTCTTCAAAAATATAGACAAAACCAAAAGGATATACATGGGTAACTATAAATGGAGCTTTCTTCCTGGAATGAAGTTCACCAAGCATCAACTTGAGTCTTGAGTTGAATAACAACATCATGTCTCAAGTATGAAAGTATTTTGGTGGGATCATCTTGGAAAGATACACACTTTTTTTGTTTACAAATCCTAAAATTTAAAAAATATTCCCTTATAATTTCATCCAACTCCTTCAACTATAATCTCTAACTTTTCCTGCACTTTCAAGATCCAAATTAATCTTTATCACAACCCAACAGGCCTTAAGATCTGATTCCACTGGTAGATGGAAAATTTTCCCACAAGTCAAATTATATGGACTCATTACAATTGATGTTTTTCAGGTTTTACTTAAAGCACATAATGTATCTCTCAACCTTTAGATCCAATCATTCCTTTTTGGATTAATATTATTTTCCAAAATTTATTTTATTTCCCTATTGGACACTTTATCTTACCCATTAGTTTGTGGATGATATGGATTTGATGTTTTATGAGGCACCCCATGCATCTTTATTAAGGCCTCCATTCTACTTTTACAAAAGTGAGTCTATTAATCACTACTTGTGGCTCTTGGAACTCTGAACCTACAAAATATGTTATCCAAGATAAAATCACAAAAAACATTAGCATTTTCAGTCCTGGTGTCATTTTCTTCCACCCATTTGGAAACATAATCAACTGCACGAATGATATAAGAATTTAAAAATGAAATTTGGAATGGTCCTAGAAAATATATCCCCCAAACTTTAAAAATTTCACAAACATTTTGTGCCTTTTTGGACATTTCCATTCTTTTTGAAATATTTCTTGAAAACAGACATTTTTACACCTTTTACAATATTCATGAGAATCTTTAAAAAGGGTGGGCTAATAAAGTTCATATTATAAAGCCTTACTTGGTGTTCTATGAGGTCCAAAGTGATCTCCACAAGATAAACTATGATAAAAAGTAAATATAGAATCAATTTCACTTACTAGAAAACATCTTCTTATCACATGGTCATTGCAAATATTCCAATGAAATGTATCATCCTAGATATAATATACATATTTAGATTTCATCTTTTTAATTTGGTGGTAATTTAAATGAGATATGACCCATGATGTTACCAGATAATTTACCATATCAACATACCAAGGCATATCTCCATCAATCAAGTACAACTCCTCTCCTAGAAGGTGGTCATTTAGTGGTTCTCTGTCTAGAATTCCAGCTTCACCAGTGTTGGGTAGTCTACTTAAGTGATCAAACACTTGGTTATCAGATCCCTTCTTATCTTTGATTTCTATGTTGAACTCTAGTAGAAATATAATCCATATTACTAGCCTTATATTATCTTCTTCTTGCTTCATCATGTACCTAAGATATGCATGATCATAAAACAATGTGACTTTAGTTCCATGTAGACATGATCTCATTATTTATAAATAAAATAAAGCTACTAAAAACTATTTTTATTTTTTTGTTTAGTTGAATTGGGCTAGATATAAGATTCTTGAGGAATTGGAAATGACTTTTGGCCTTCCCACAATTCCTTGAGAAGGGACTACTCCAACTGCTTGGTTTCAAGAATCACTAATTTGCTCGATTGGTTCTTCACAATTGGGTGGACGCATTACTCGTGGTGTAATCAATCTCCTCTTCAATTCATCAAATACCCCCTTACATGAACCATTTAAATCAAAATGATCATATTTCAAAAGTAATATGGATATAGGGGGATAAATATTATAGAAATATTTGATAAACCTCCTATATAAACATGCATGTCCTAAATATGATCCAACATGCTTCACATAGGTTGGGTAAGGCAATGAATTTATGATTTCAATTTTTTATTTATCAACTTCTATTCCCATTTTGGAAATGAAATTCCCAAGGAATATTCCTCTCTCAACCATGAAATGACACTCTTCAAAATTCAAAATAAGATTCTTTTCAATGCATGTTTTCAAAACACTTTCTAGATTTTTCAAATAATGAACACCAAAATTTTAAAAATCTATGAAATAATCAATGAAAACCTATAATAAATCTTCAATATGATCAGAAACAATACATACTATACACCTATTAAATTTACCTATAGCATTACCCAATCTAAATGGAATCCTTTTTCATGGAAAAGTGCCAAAGGGACTAGTAAATGTAGTTTTCTCTTGATCCTTGGGAGAAATAGGTCCCTATAAAAAACCTAAAAATACATCCAAAAACGAAATAATGAGTTCCCCTTTCCACAATCTCTAACATATGGTTGAATAAGGGGATGGTTAAATGATATTTTCGAGTGACCTAATTCAACATTCTAAAATATATTCACACCCTCCATCTATTCTGAATTCTTACAGGGGTTAATTCATTATTTTCATTCCTCACAATGTTTAGGCTAGTTTTTTGGGAAATAGATGGATGGGGCTAACCCATTGTGAATATGATATGGAAAATATGATCCTACCATCCAGGATCTTCTCAATATCATTCTTCCTAAACTTCATCTAGGTGGGGTTCATCCTCTTCTAGGGTTGTCTGAAATGTTTAGAATCTTCCTCATTAAGAAATACACGTGGGTATATTTTTAGGTTGATTCCAAGGATGTCACCTAAGATAAACCCTATTAAATGTAAATTATCTCTCAAAAGCTCAATAAACAATTTTAATTCATTTTTAGATAAATTATTAGCAATGATCACTGGTAATTTCTCTCCCTCCATAAGGTAAAAATATAGTAAATCAGTGGGGAGTGGTTTTAATTCCAAATCAAGGGGATGCTCATGGGGTAAAATTAAGTTGTTGTTACCCACTTCCAAAGTGTGGAAATCCCAAACACAATAAATAATATCATCATCTTCCTCATTTTACAAATCATCAAAGAAATCGGTTTTTTTCTCTTCCTCCCATATAAAATTTGATTCTCACGTAGTTTGGGAATCTACATGTTTAATGATATATTAAATGGATGAATTCTCTACCAAGGATAAGAATTCATGTAACTTACCCAATTCTTAAATGGGTTTAGTACCCACTTCATGGTAGAGTGTGAAGATGGAGTGATTATTTGTTGGGTGCCTCATGGATTCAAAAATAATGAAGTGGACAGTACAATCTCCAAACTCCATGTAGAGAGTCCCTTCATTGACTTTGATGATGGTTTTTGATATTTTTAAGTATGGTATCACAAAAATTATGGGTATGTATGATTGGATCTTATCATTTTCCATATTCAGAAAGTAGAAGTTATCTAGGAATAAGAGATCTTTGACTTTCACCAAGACATCCTCCAAAAATCAAGCTATGGAAACTGTGGATCTCTTTATAAGATGGAACATCACTATTGTGGGATTCAAGTCTCTCATATATAAAGAAGAGTATTCTGAGTGAGTAAATACATTAATATAAGCACATATATCTCACAATTCATTAGAGAAATTCAAATAACCAATGGTGCATGGAATGGAAAATGTATTTAGATCTTAACATTTGGTTCCCAATTATTGACTGATAAGGAATGAGACACTCCATAAAAAGTTTATCCTCTCATTATATAGAAGTATCCATTTATTTTTTCAAAGATCCTTAAAAAATATATCATACTTTTGAGATTTTTTGAGTGATTCTAGTAGGTGTATATTTATTTTCAAGTCATGGAAGGAGTACTGAATTTCATTTTGAAGGGGTTCTTCTTACAACCTCTTTATTTAATTATCCTTGATGTAAATGGTGGGGGTAATTTTTTATTCTATCTTTGTTTCCTTTGAAATGGTATTTCTTTTCTCTTCGTACTTGTCCTATACTTCTCCTCCTCCTCTTTCTTCTCTTCTTGTTGGTGCATTTTCAATAAATTTTCTAAATTCTCAATTTTATTCTCCCTTAGCCAAGGTGGTCTTGTTTTGGGCTCAATGGTAGCTAGTGGTGGGAGTTCTTTTCTAATTATTGTTTTTATTATGCTATCATTCTCCATTAGGTTTGGGATTTTTTGAGATTGGATTTTTCCTGGGTTATTGGTTAGTAAGTCCATGAGACTTTCAAAATTATTGGAATAATATTTTACAGTGTCTTTCAGGACCTTAATCTCAGATTTTTGTTGCTGGTTATGAATTGGAAGGTGTGCACTAGTTGATGGCTACTCATAGGGTCTCTAAAATATGGGTGGTTTTTGGTATGAAGGTGGGTTATAGGATTTATTTTACTGAAATAATGGTGGATTCTAGAATTTATTATGGAATTGTAGTTGGTTTTGGAACTAATTTTTGGTACGGGGGTCTAACATGATTATATTTATTTCAAAATACATATTAGACATGGATATGATTTCTAAATCCTTTATTTTTTTGAAATACCTCGACAAAAATCTGCTGCACAACTTTCTCTTCCCTGTATTTCAGCACGCTGGTCAGTGAAAATGGTCAGGTGATGAAAAGAAACCACATAACATAGCTAATCTTTGTCGGTCACCCACTTGTTTCAAGGCCACATGTCTCACCAAAATAGTTATCTCTTCAATCTTTATTTTTGATAGTGGTGATGGATGAGGAGTTCTTACCTCATGAATACCTCTTTTTCCCATCCTCTTATACCAAATTGTTATGAGTTTTGAGAAATTTTTTCAAGTAAGCCCTTGTATTCTTCTGGTGACTTTTCAATCAATGCACCTTCAGATGATGCATCTAGAAGGGTTCTATAACTTTTAGTAAGGCTTGAAAAAATAGGACAAGAAAGTGATGCTCCTCAATTTTCTGATGTGGGTACCAGGCACATAGTTTCTTAAATCTCTCCGAGTACTCATAAAAAGTTTCTCCAGATGAACGTCTAATGGAATATATTTCCTTTCTGATGGATGTGATATTGGAGGTGGGGAATAATATTTTCATGAATCATCTTACCAATTCACTCCAATAATTCAAATCTCTGGGTTTTATTCCATACAACCATTCTTTGGAATATCCTTCTAATGAAAATGGGAAGGCCTTCCACATTACCTTCTCCTCAACAACTCCTCGTGGTCTAAAAGTATACCAGACATGTGGGAAATCTGTAATATGTTTTTGAGTTTTCACATGACAATACATTAAATTTATAGAGAAATGGAATCATGTTAGGTTTCATATCAAAATAATTTTGTAGCAGTGGCATAGAAATTTGATTGTTTTGATTAAGGAATTGTGGTGCATAGAGGTCTCTAGTTGTATGGTTTTGATTTCTAGCCATGATGACAAGCATAGAGTGAACACTTAAAGTTTAACTTTAGTCTTAAAGATAAATTTCCCCATCAAATTAAGGTTTCTAATTCCATTCAACAAGGTTCTTTCAATTTCAGGATCTATGGGGAAAGGGTCAGGGTTTGGACTTCTAGTCATGAAATATAAGAGAATTTTTTTTGGCACTACCACCCTAGTAATGGTTCCAAATCTTGAAATTTGATTGTCATAGTGTGTGTCAAAACCTATTATTTACTAAGTTAAAATGAAGTATAGTGATTAACCTAACTTGTCTTTAGAAATGAGTGCACAATAGTCAAGCTGTCACCTTAAAATTAGAGAAAGATGTAAGGTTGTTTCTTCGAAATAGTTTGATTTAGAAAAGACAAGAATGAAACTAAATAGAAGAAAACAATTAAGATCAAATTTATAAAACAAGTGATTGAAAACCATTATATGAGATGGTGATTATGCGAGGTTTGGTTCTCCAATTATTATTATATCATAGTTCAAATAATCCAATTCTCTTCTCCTAAGTCGATTAAAGTGAGAATCAAAAATAATTTATTCTCAGTCCTTTAGTGAAACAGTAATGGTGTGAATAAACCTTACTAAAATATTATATTTTTCTACTATCATTCCATTTGGTGATAAAGTTTAATGAATATGCTCAATTGAATTAGGGAATTCCCAATCAGGTCTTGTTTATCCCAAACAATCAAGAACGTTCACTACTCCCCACACACATACAGGTGATCCCCAAGTACTTCACCACTTATCCTTGATCTATTCTACTATATATAGACCAGAACCAAGTAGTGGTAGATATTTATCATTGACCCAAGTAATAAAAATATGTTTTTAATTAAGTTGGCTCTCAACCATAAAAATTTCAGTGTCTTTAGATAGGTGTAAGGAATGATATGGCTGAATCAATGAACATGTCGTTTATTGTCCGCCAAATTGGGTATGGGTTTAGAAGACATAGATGAATCCCAGAGTAAGGGAAACCTAAAAAAATTTTCACTTAAATTGGATCATAATTGTAAAAATAATACAAAAAAAAAACATAAACTCTAGAAAACTCTCATTTTAGAAGAAGTAAGGAATTTTCATAATTAATTCCAAAATTCACCAAAAAAACCCAAATGATGAAAATATACTCAAATTGACTAATTAGAATGGATTAAAACATTGAAACTAATATGAAAAATAATGAAAATATTAACTCTATCAATTCCCCCACACTTATCACTTCGACTCATGGATAAATAAACATCAAAATATGAACTAAAGAAAATATAAAACACATATCAATGAGGTCCACTAATTATACACCAAGAAATAAAAGATATAATGCCTCATCAGATACCATTATTACTTGTTCGCAAAAGACACTATTAATTATATTTCTTCTTCATTTCTCCACCCATTCACACAAGACACTTACGTAACATGCATTTTCTCTAATCACATAAATGTCAGTTTTCAACAACGTGTTCCTCAACAAAACTCATGTAAGGGTCACCATAGGATTGATATATATATATATATATATATATATATATATATATCCACCCAATGTTAGTCAAGGAAATGTGTTTATCATGTAAATTTTTATGTTTGCTCTATGGATTCCGGTTTGTAGGTTTTAAATGTAAAAAATTATGAGGTTGGATGAGGAGGGCTTGTCTTTTTTTGAAGAAAAATTTCACCATTCTAATTTTGACTTAAGTATTTTCTCTTCCTCACTACCCTTACTAGAAAATCATCTCTATCATCATGAAATTTCAAATATTGTTCATTCAGTTCAGCATTTGAGGAAAAAACATTTCAGTCTTCTCAAACATAATTTTTCTAGAAAGCTCTAGAAAAGGCACAAATTTCTTCCTCCATTAGAATCTATAGAAAGGAAAAAATTCTCTTATCAAGAAAGATCCTATAAAGGCACAACTTTATACATAGTGATTTTTTATTTCAGTAGTAGGATAATATCTTCAACTTTTTATTTTCACCCAAAGTATCTCCAAATGAGGTAGCATAATAGAATACAGTTTCCCCCACACTTAAGTTCAACAAGATAATTCAATTTCCCTTCAAGAGTAGGATGGATAGTGAAAATTGGCATGTAATGTGGCTAACCAAATAGTATTTTCATGGATTATAAAGGTTACATGGATTAAATGTAAAATTTAGTACAGAATGAAAATGATTATTTTGAAAAGGGAGATTTAAAATGAAATAAATCCCTCAATCATTTAAAACACTAGCACCTCAAACCCTCAAGTTTTGATAGGAATTAATTAAATTCTGGTTAAATCAAGCATTATTTCGTTCCCTTAATAAGTGAGATGAATGTAAGGAACCTAAAAACAATTGTTCATAAACCTCATATAAAAGTAATTTCAAATATATTTATAGTTAGATGGGTCATGGGATTTAAAAATCATATTACTTTTCTTAAAATTCCTAAATATTTTAACCTGAAACAAAGTAATTTTCAACATTCATTTAAGCCCAGTTTCATAGAATAAATTATTTCACTCATCAAAATGGGTTTTAAAAAATTAAAATATAATCATTTATTTTTAATGTTTCAAAAAAATAAAATTGAAAAAGAAACCCTTAAATTTTAAAAAAATACATTTGTTTTGAAAATAAAAAAACAACCAAAAAATAAAAAGACTAAACTATAGAGGTTCCCTCATCCACACTTAAATGATACAGTGTCGTCCTTGAATTCAAATGGATTTAATATGTAATAAGATTTTAAAAATTAACTAAAATAAGATATTAAGTGTAGAGGAGATGTATGACCTGGTCGATATTATTGATGAACCTATTAGAAGAGTGTGATCTCCTCCAATGGATCTAATGGAATGGTCCCATGTAATTTCTTTAGCCTATGTCCATTAATAGTGAATGTCTATTGTGATCCTACCTTTACAATTTTCGCAACACCAAAAGGATATACATGAGTAACTATAAATGGACCTTCCCACCTGGAATTATGTTTACCTTGCATCAACTTGAGTCTTGAGTTGAATAACAACATCGTGTCTCCGGTACAGATGTCTTTTGGTTGGATCAGATTTTCATGAGAAACAATTGTTCTTTCTTTATAAATCCCAGAATTTTCAAAATCAACCCCTCTAATTTCTTTCATACCATGTAACGACAATATTCTCTATTTTACAGCACTTTCAAGATCAAAATTCATCTTTCTCATAGACCTATATTCCGTATGCTCCAATTCCACTGACAAATGGAAAATTTTCCCATAGATATGTGGATAACATGGAGTTGATGTTTCAGGATTAAACCCATAATTTTTCAGTAAATACTCCTTTATCCTATTACAAAAGTGAGTGCCTTGAATACTAATGATGGATCTGGGAACTCAAAACCTACAAAATATATTATCCCTAACAAAAGCCCAAAAAAATTTGGCATCATCAGTCCTGGTGGCTTTTTCTTCCATCAGTTTTTCAAACATAATCAATTGAAAGAAAGATTTAAATACATCCAAATGAAATTATTAAATGTCACATAAAATCTATCCCCAAAACTTCAAAAATATCACAAACATTCATTGGATATTAGGGAATTTATTATCTTCTTGAAATATTTCAATAACAAACATTTTCACACATTTTACAATATTCATGAGCATCTTTAAAAAGGACAAGAAAATAAATTCTAGATTATAAGACCTTAATTACTATCCTCTAAGGCCCAAATTGGCTCCCAAAAGATAAATTGAGACAAAAAATAAAGAAAAAAACAATTTCACTTTCTAGAAAACATCATATTGTCATTTATTCATCGATTATCTTCTAATGAAATGGATTATCCCAGATTTAATATCTAAATTCATATGTCATATTTTGAATTTGGTTTGAATTTAAAGTAGATGGGACATATGATGTTACCATATAATTTACCATATCTGAATACCAAGTCACTTCTCCATCAATCAAGTTCAACTAATCTCTTTGAAGGTGGCCATTTAATGGTTCTCTATCTGAAATTTTAGCTTCAATAGTGTTGGGCATGCTACTTAAGTGATCAGACACTTTGTTCTTATATCCCTTCTTGTATTTTATTTCTAGGTTGAACTCCAATAATAATAGAATCCATCTTACTAGCCTCATTTTATCTTCTGCATTCATCATCATGTACCTATGAGATGCATGATAGAAAATCATAGTGACTTTAGTTGCATGTATATATGATCTAAATATTTATAAATAAAATAAAACTGGTAAAAGCACTTTTTCTATTGTTTTATAGTTGAATTTGGATGCATCTAATGTTCTTGAGTCATAGGAAATGAATTTTTTTCACTCTCAAATTGTTGAGAAATGATTTATCCAACTTTTTGGTTTAAAGTATCACAAGGTAGCTCAAATGGTTCTTCCCCATTTTGTGGATACATTACTTATGGTGTAATAAATCTACACTTCAAATCATATAAGGATTCCTTACATGCAACATTGAAATAAAAATCATTATCTTTCAAAAGTATTCTAGATAGAGGGAGAGAAATATTATTGATATTTTTTATAAACCTCATGTAGAATCCCGAATATCCTAAATATTATCTAACAAGCTACACACAAGTTGGGTAAGGCAAAGGGTTTATGATTTCAATTTTTGATTTATCTACTTCTATTCCCTTTTTGGAAATGAAATTCCCAAGGACAATTCCTATGTCAACCATGAAATTACACTTTTTAAAATTCAAAACAATATTCATTTCAATACATGTTTTCAGAAGTGTTTATATATTTTTAAAACAATTTTCATAAGAATTTCCAAAAACTGTAAAATCATCCAAGAAAACCTCCATGAAATATTCAACATGATTAGAAACAAATTGTTACCATAAAACATTGAAGTGTACCTGGAGAATTACACAATCTAAATGGAATCCTTTTGTATGAAAAGTTCCATAATGACAAATAAAAGTAGTCTCCTCTTGATCATTGGGAGAAAAATATAGTTGTAAATAACCTGAAAATTGATCCAAAAAGAAATAATGAGTTCTAAATTCCAATCTCTCTAAAATATAGTCAATGAAGTGGATAGGGAAATCATATTTTCATGTGACCCGATTCAAATTTCTAAAATCTATGCACACTCTCCATCTATTTGAAATTATTACGGGGATTAATTTATTATTTTAATTCCTCACAATGCTTAGGCGAGTTTTTATTTGGAACTACATGGATTGGGATAACCCATTTTGAATATGTGATGAGATAAATGATCCCACCTTCCAAGATATTCTTAATCTATTTCTTCACAAACTTCATCATGGTGGTGTTTAGCCACTTTTGGGGATGTCTCATAGGTTTTGAATCTCCCCCAAGAAGAATTCTATATGAGAATATTTTTTGGTTGATTTCTGAGATATCACCTAAACTCCACAATATTTCATGGAAATTATCTCTCAAAATATCAATAAAAGATTTTTTTTAATTGTAAAAAAATTATTAGCAATGATCAAATGTAATTTCTCTCCCTCTATAAGGTAAAAATATTTAAATCAGTGGTTAGTTGATTTAATTCCAAATCGGGGGGATGCTCAAGGGATAAAATAAAGTTTAGGTTCCCCACTTTCAAATGGTGGACATCCTGCACACAATATATCATATCATCATCTTCATTATTTTACAAATCATCAAATAAATCATATTTTATCTCTTCCTCCCATATGATATTAAAATATCCATTATTTTGGGAATCTGCATGTTTAATAATATTTTCATTGGATGAAGTCTATCCTAAGGATAATAATTCATTCCACATACCCAATTATTTAATGGGTTCAGTTCCCAGATCACGGGAGAGTGAAAAGATGGAGTGATCATCTAATGGGTGATTCATGGATTCAAAAATATTGAAGTGGATAGTGCTATATACAAACTCCATGGTGATGTTCTTTTAATGGATATTGATGATGGTTTTGGATGTTTTTAAGAAAGGTGTCCCCAAAATTATGGGTGAGTTTGATGGTCTTCTGTCATCTTTCATAATTAGAACATAGAAGTCAGTTGAGAACAAAAGATCTTTGACTTCCACCAAGACATCCTCCATAACACATACTGGAAAATTTTTGGAAATATTTGCAATATGGACCACCATTCCCTTAGGCTTCATGTATCCCATTTTCAAATAAGTGTATACTAAGTGAGGAAATCCACTTATGGAAGCACCAAGATCACACAAAAAATTAGAGAAATTTAAATTACCGGTGGTGAGTAGAATGGAAAACATCCCTGGATCTTGACATTTGGTTGGTAACTATGGTGTAATAAGGGCTCATACAATCATTCCCAAGTTTATCCTCTCATTCCCATGAATTCTATTTTTTTTTCAAATATCCTTAAAACAGTTATCATACATTTTAATTTTTTTGAGTGCTTCTACCTTGGATATAATGATTTCCATTTTCTAGAAGGTTTCCAAAATTTCTTTTTGAAGATATTCTTCCTAAAACATCATTGATTTAGTCATCCTTGATGGAAATTGTGGGAGTAAGTATTTATACTATATTTTTTACATTTAAATGGTGTTTCTAATCTAATCTTTTTTGGCCTATCCCACCTCCTCCTCTTTCTTCTCTTCCTCTTGGTGAATTTTCAATGAATTCTAGAATTCTCAACTTCATTCTATCTTAGTCCTGATGGTCATATTTCTAGATCAATAGTGACTGGTGGTGGGTGTAATTTTACAATTGTGGTTTTTATCATGCTGAAATTTCACATTGGGTTAGGGATTGTTAGGGATGGGAATTTTAATTGTTTTTTGGTTAGTATTTCCATGAGGATTTTGAACCTATTGGAAAAATATTTTATGGTGTCTTTCAGCCCCTCAATCTTTGATTTATGATATTGGTTTTTAATTGGAGGGTTTGTACTAGTGGATGAATTATCATAGGTTCTCTGAAATGTGTGTTGTTGTTGGTATAAAGACTTTTTATAGGATTTAATTTTTTACATGGTGGTTGGTTCTCGTATTTATTTTGGAATTGGGGTTGGGTTTGGATCTCATTTTGGTGTGGGGGCCTAGCTTGTTTATGGTTATTTCCAAATACATATTGGGCTTGGTTAGGATCTCTCCATCCTTGATTTTTTAGAAACTACCTTGACCAAAAGGCTATTGTGAAACTTCCCATTCCCTATATGTCAGAACACTTTTTAGTGAAATAATCAAGTGATGAGCATAAACCACATACCTTAGCCGCTGCTTATTATTTACCCATTTGTTTCAAGGATATCTTTCTCACCATATTAGTTATCCCCTAAATATTATATTCTAATTATGGTGATGGATGTGAAGTTCTTACCTCGTTAATAACTCTTGTTCTAGAACCTCTTTTACCAAATTTTTGTGATTTTGGAGAATGTTTATCAATCAAGCCCTTGACTTCTTCTGGTGACTTGTATATAAATGCACCTCTAGATGATGCATCCAGAATTTTTATTTCATTTTCCAGTAATCCTTGATAAATGAACCTAAGAATGTGAAACTCCAAAATTTACTAATGTGGGAAGATGGCACAATGCTTCTTAAATATCACTCAATACTCATATTGTGTTGCTCCAAATGATTGTCTGATGGCATAAATTTCCTTTATGATGGCTGTTATCCTAGATTTGGGGAAGAATATTTGCATGAAGGACCTTTCCAAGTCATTCCAATCAATCACATTTTTGGTATAAAGGCCACACAACCATTCTTTGGGTGCTACTTCTAATAAAAATGGGAACACCTTCAACTTTACCAACTCCTCATGGTCTAAAATTTGAGGAGGCATTCATAAACTCTTTAATATAATTTTTTTGAGTCTTCACCTAACATGCCATAAATTTTTGGGAGGAATGGAATCATGTTAGGTTTAATCTCAAAATAAATTTTTTAAACTCACATATAAAGTTGATTTTTTCATTTTTTAATTGTGGTCAACCGAGTGTCCTAAATATTCAATTCTGATTTCCGGCCATGATGAAAGGCTCAGAGTGAACACTTGATGTTTCACTTGATTATCCAAGAGAAATTTCCTCAAATTATTATTGAAAATTAAGCTTTGTAATTCAATTAAACAAGGTTCCTTCAATTTCAGGATCTATGGGGGAAGGGTTGAGGATTGTACTTATAGTCATGCAATATAAGAGAAAAACAAATGTTGGAACTACAGCCCCAACAACAATACCATTTTTTGACACATTCCTATAATGGGATATGAAAAAAACAATTATTTCCTATGTTAAAATGTATTTTATTGATTATCCTAAGTTCTATCCCAAGATGAGGGCACAAAAATCAAGTTGTCACCTTAAAATTAGAGAAAAAATTGAGGTTTTTTTTTGAAATTGGTTGATTTTGAAAAGGCAAGAAATAAACTAAATAAAGGATGTAAATTAAGATCAAATTTACAAAACAAGTGATTAAAAACTATTATATGATATGGTGATTAGGTCTTTTTAAGTTATCCAATTTTAATTCTATCATAGTTCAACTTATCTAAGTTTCTTATGCTAAGTCAATAAGAGTGAGAATTTACTATAGTTTATTCTCACTCTCTTGGTCAAATAGTAATGGTGAGAATACACCATAATAAAATCTCATATTGGTATAATCTCCTTTCATTATGTTAACTAGTTGTAAATAACATCCTCAATTGGCTTTGGCAATTCCTAATTGGGTCTAGTTTATCCCAAACAATCATGAATGTTCACTACTCCTCACACATGTACTGGTGATCACGGAGTACCTCACCACTAAGCCCTGACCTATTAAACCATACATAGACAATAACTGAGGGGGATATTGATCATTTACCCAAGAAAAAAACATATAATGTAAAATCAAATACAATCTTACATTATAATAAAAACAGTTACAAGAAATTGAAATAGATTTCCCAAAAGAGAGAAGAGGATCCTAAAACATTATGTGGAATAACTCAAGAATTAAAAAAGCTAAACATATCCTTCCCGATTAACAAAGAAGTTTACCCCACCCTGTGAAGGGTAATTTTGAATAAGGGGGAATATTAATTCATTTCAAAACAAAGTAGAATAAACTGGAGAAATCAAAAAAATAGAAAATTTAATCCTCCGGAATCTTTCCGCCAGAGGTTTGCTTAGGTTCTGCCCATCATCCAATTAAAATTCATAGAGATCACTTCGTAAAAGATGTTTTAAATTATGTTTTTCTATAGAAATGATAAAAATAAAAGTCTTTCAATAGGTTTAAATAATTACATGGCTGAATCAATGAACATGACCTTTTGTTGCCGCCAAATACTATTTCACCCATTATACTTGGAAGTGCTCAAATGACACCTTAATGGGATCAATAATTTATGGAATTTAATTTTAATAGTACCTATTGAGTCCTCTTTTCAAAATATCTTGAATAAAATAATTTTAACGATGATAATATGAGATATACTAAATTTAATGTGGTTGTGTCCATTCTTCTAGCCAGAAATATTTCTCTACTTTATTGATTTCTATGGGATAATGTGTGTCGAATTGGGTCTGGTCCTTGAAGAAAAATATGAAACCCAAGATAACTGACAGAATAAAAATCTATTTAATTAAATTCTATCATAATTGTAAAAGTTATACCCGAAAAATTGAAGCTCTAAAAAACTGTCAAATTTGAATAATTAAGTAATTTTCACAATGAAGCCCAAAATTCACCAAAAAAACTAAAATGAGGCAAATCTACTGAAATTGAATAATTGAGCAGGATTAAATCCTTGAATTTCATTTGAAAAATAAAGAAAATATTAACTCTAAAAATTTCCCAACACTTAGCACTTGGGCTCCTGGACAAGTAAACATCAAAATCAAACCATGGAAAATTTAAAACACATATCCATGAGATACAACAATTTAACACTAAGAAATGAAAGATATCATGCCTCATCGAATACCATTATTCAAAGTTCTAAAACCTGACCATTAATTATATTTATTCTTCAGTTCTCCCCCCATGCACACAAGACACTTACCTAACATGAATTTTCTCTAACCATGTAAATGTTAGTTTTAAACAATGTATTTCTCATCCAAACTCATGTAAGGGTCACTATTGGCTTGATAAACTCCTATATATCCACACAATGTGAGTCAAGAAAATGTTTTTAGCATTCATACTTTCCAGAGCTATTCTATGGCTTCTGGTTAGTAGGATTTAGATGCCAAAAATTATTGAGGCTAAATGAGGAGGGCTTGGCTCCTTTGGAAGGAAAATTGCATTATTCAAATTTTAACTAAAGTATGGTCTCCTCCTCACTACCCTTAGAAATAAACTATATTCTTCATCAAGAAATATCAAGGTATGTTAAATCAATTCATCATTTGTACAAAAAAATTTCAATCCCCTCAAACATAATTTTTCTTGAAAGATCTAGAAAAGGCACAACTTTATTCTTCCATTAGAAGCTCCAGAAAGGCACAAATTATCTTATCATGAAATCTCGAGAAAAGACACAACTTTTAATAGAATGTTTTTTTTCAAAAACATGAAATTATCTTCATATTTTTATATTCACCCAATGTATCTTCAAATGAGGTAGCATAATACCAGAAAACTTTCCCACATTTATGTTCAATAAGATAATGAAATTTCACATCAATAGAAGGTTGTATCGTTGGAATTGGTTTGTAATGTGGTAAACCTAACATGTTTTTCATGGATTTAAGGGTTATATGGATTAAATTTATAAGGTAGGCCAGAATGAAAAGGATTATTTTGAAAAGGGAGATTTAAAAACAAAGAAATGTCCCAATTATTTAAAACACCAATACCTTAAACCCTCAAGTTTTGATAGAAATAAATCAAATTCCAGTTAAATAAAGCATGATTGGGTACTCTCAAGATTTTAGGTGAATGTAAATAATTTGAGAACAATTGTTTCGAATCCCCGTTTGAAAGTTATTTCAAATCTATAGATAGTGATATGTGGCATTTGATTTAAAAATATGAGTACTTTTCATGAAATTCGTAAAGATTTGATCTAGAAAAAAGTCAGTTGGGGCATTCATTTAAGCTCAGTTTTATAGAATAAATTGTTTCACTCATGGAATTGGGTTCTAAAAATGTCAAATATAATCATTTCTGTTCAAAAGTTTCAAAAAACACACAAAATGTTAAAAAGAAACCCTTAAAATTTCAAAACATGCCCACACACATTTTTTTGAAAATAGGAAAAAAACAACAAATAAAAATCATATACTACAAAGGATCTATCCCCTAAACTTAAATTTTGCATTGTATATAATGACTTCAATTGGATTCAACGTCTAATAAGAATTTAAATATGAATCACAGAAATCAAGAAAGTGTAAAGGAGAGGTACGACCTGGTAGCTTTTATTGGTAAAACAGTTGGAGGAATGTGATATCCTACAATGGATCTGATGGAATGGTCCCATGAATTTTTTTTAGCCTATGTCCATTAACAGTGAATGGATCATATTCTCCATCCTTCACAATATACACAAAACCAAAACGATATACATGAGTAACTATAAATGGACCTTCCCACCCAGAACAAATTTTTCCTGGAATTAACTTGAGTCTTGATTTGAATAATTTTTTTGCATATTCAGTATGGGAGTCTTTTTGTTGGATGATCTTGTCATGATACACTCTTATTATTTCTTTATAAATCCTGTAATTTTCAAAATATTCCCTTTTAGTTTCTTTTAACTCCTACAACTACAATATTCTATCTTTTTCAACACTTTTAAGATCCAAATTCATCTTTCCGATATCAGAATATGCCTCATTTACCAATTCTACTAGTAGATGACACATTTTCCCAAAAATAAACCTATATAGAATCATTCCAAATAGGGTTTTTTTATATTTCCTCTAATCTCGTAATGTATCTTCCAAACTTTGGCACAAATAATTCCTATTTGGATTAATAGTCTTTTCCAAAATTGTTCGATTTCTATATTAGACAATTCAGGGTTCCCATTGGTCAGTGGATGATGTGGATTAAATGTTTCATAATGCACCCCATATTTCTTAAGTAAATATCCCATTATCATATTAAAAAATTTAGTCCCCTGATCAATGATGGGGGTTATGGGAACTCCAATCCTACAAAATATATTAGCCCTAACAAAATCTCAAACATTATCACTATTTGTACTGGGGAATTTTTATTCCACCCCTTTGGAAACATAATAATCTACATGAATGATATAATAATTTCCAAATGAAATTGGGAAAGGTCCCATAAAATATATCCCCAAAACTAGGAAACTTTCACAAATATTTAGTGTCTTATAGGGCATTTACTGTCTCTTTGAAATATTTCATGAAAACTGAAATTTTTCACACATTTTACTATATTCATGAGCATCTTTAAAATGGGTGGGCCAAAAAAGCCCAAATTCTAGAACCTTTCTTGCCATCCTATAAGTTCCAATGTGGCCCCACAAGCTAATGTGTGATAAAAATTAAAGGCAGAATCAATTTTACTTTCTACAAAACATCTTCTTATCACTTTTTCATTGCAAAACTTCCAAAGAATTCAATCATCCCACATGTAATATCTAGATTCAGATTTAATATTTTTAATTTTGTGGGAATTTAAATGAAATGGGACCTAAAAGTTTATCAAATAATTTTCCATATCAACATACCAAGGCACTTTTCCATCAATTAAGTACAACCACTATCCTTAAAGGTGGCTTTTTAGTGGTTCTCTATCAAGAATTTTAGCTTCTGCGGTGTTAGGTAGTTTGCTTAAGGGACCAACCACTCAGTTTTTGGATACCTTATTATCTTTGATTTTTATGTTTAACTCTTGTAGTAATACCATCCTTCTTACTAGCCTTAGTTTATCTTATTCTTTCCCCATCAAGTACCTAAGAGGTGCTTGATTAGAAAACAATGTGACTTTAATTCCATGTTGATATGATACATATCTTTATAAATAAAAGACAACTTCTAAAAACAATTTTTCCGTTGTTATGCAGTTGAATTGGGCCACATATACGGTTCTTTAGGAATAAGCACTGAATTTTGGATTTCCCCAAATTCGCTGATAAAGGTATTCTCCAACTTCATTGTTCGAAGCATCCCAAATTAGCTCGAATGGTTCTTCCCAACATAGTGGTGGCATTACTGATGGTGTAATAAATATCCACTTAAACTCATCAAAGGACTCCCTACATGCACCATTGAAATCAAAATCAAAATCTCTCAAAATTAATCAAGATAGAGGGATAGAAATCTTACTGAAATCTTTGATAAACCACTTTTAGAATCCTGCATGTTCAAAAATTGATCTAACATGCATCACACAAATTGGGTGAGGAAAAGAATTTGAGATTTCTATTTTTGATTTATAAACTTCAATGACCTTTTTGGAAATGATATTCCCAAGGGAGATTCATTTATGGACCATGATATGACACTTTTCAAAATAAACAAAAAGATTATTTGCAATGCAATCTTGCAAAATATTTCTATAATTTCAAATAATGGTAAAAATAATTTTGAAAAACTGTGAAGTCATATAAGAAAACCTTCAAGAAATTTTCAATATGATCAGAAAAAATACTTACCATACACCTCTAAAATTAACTTGGTGCATTACATAATCAAAGTAGAATCCTTTTGTATGAAAAAAGTGCTGAAGGGATAGGTAAATGTAGTCTTCTCTTGACCATCAGGAGTAATAGGTACCTGCAAATAATGTAACAATCCATCAAAAAAGAAATAATTAGATCTCCCTGTCAATATCTCTAACATATGGTCAATGAAATGGATGTGGAAATGATCTTTTTAAGTGACCTGACTCAACCAGAGTTCCTCAATCTCCTTATTTATAGCCTCCATCAGTGTGTGGTAAAGCCTTCTTTGGGGTTGTCTAATAGGTTTCGAGTCTCCCTCAAGAAGAATTATATTTGTGCATATATTTGGGTTGATTCCTAGGATATCAACTAAACTCTACCCTAATGCATGTAAATTCACTCCCAAAATCACTATAAAATATTTTTTTTTTCACTTTCATAAAAAATTATTATCAATGATCACTGGTAATTTCTCTCCCACAATAAGGTAAACATATTTTAAATTTTAGGGTATTGGTTTTAATTCTAAATCAGGGGGTGCTCAAGGGATGAAGTTAAGTTGAGGTTCCCCTCTTCTAAAGGGTGTATATTCTACACACAAGAAATCATATCACTGTTATCATAATTTACCAAATAATCAAGGAAATTATATTTTACCTCTTCCTCTGATATGATATAAGAATCTCTAGAAGTATGGGAATCCACAGTTTAATAATATATTAAATGGATGAAGTCTCTCCTAAGGACTATAAATCATATAACATACCTGAATATTCAATGGGTTCAGTACCCACTACATGGGAGAGTGAAAATAGGGGGTGATCATATGATGGGTGCCTTATGGATTCAAAAATATTGAAGTGGACAACGCTATCACTAACCTCCCGGGTCAGGGTCCCTTCAAGGAAATTGATGATGTTTTCGACTATTTTTAAGAAATGTCTCTACAAAATTATGGGTGAGTGTGATGAAATCCTACCATCCTTCATATTTATCACATATAATACATCTTGGAATAAGAGATATTTGAATTTTACCAAGACATCTTGAAAAACATCTTCTTAGTGTATTTTTATTGATTTTTTAATTCTCATATTCATTCTCCCTTAGCCAAGGTGGTTTTGTTTTGGGATCAATGGTTTCTCCTGGTAGGAGTTATTTTAAACTTCTTGTTGTTATCATGTTGAAATTATCATTTGGTTTTTGGATTGTTTGGTATGGTATTTTTCATAGTTTTTTGGTTAGTAAGTCCATGTGTCTTTTCAACTTGTATGAAAAATCTTTTACGGTGTATTTCAGCCCCACAATCTCATATTTATGATGTTGTGTTTGAATTGGAGGGTGTCCACTAGTGGATGGTTTTTCATAGGGTCTCTGGAAAGTGGGTGGTTTTTGGTATGAATGTTGTCTATAAGACTTATTTTGCTGAAATAGTGAAGGGTTGTGGAATTTATTCTTTAATGGTGGTTGGTTTTGGAACAGATTTTGGTACGGGGTTCTGGACTAATTTTGCTGACTTAGAAATCCATATTGGACATGGTTAAGATCTCTCAATACTTGATTTTGATAAAACATAAGTTGACAAAAGGCTGTTGTACAACATTGCATTCGTTGTATTTCATCACACTTGTCAGTGAAATGATTATGTGATGAGTATGCATCACATACCCTAGCCAGTGCTTGTTGTCCAGCGACTTGTTTCAAGGCCATCTCTCTCAAAAAACTAATTAGATCATCAATATTAGTTTCTAATAATGGTGATGGATGAGAAGTTCTTACCTCATGAATAAATCTTGGTCCAGTACCTCTTATACCAAATTGTTGTTAGTTTTAAGAAATTTTCTTAATCAAGCCCTTGGATTCTTCTGGTGACTTTTCAACCAATGCGCCTCCAGATGATTCATCCAGAAGGTTTCTGTAATTGCCCAATAAGACTTGATAAAATAATACAAAAAAGTTATGTTCTTCAATTTCCTAATGTGGAAATATAGATCATAGCTTCTTAAATCTATTCAGTACTCATAAATAGTTTCCCCAGATGAATTTCTGATGACATAGATTTTTTTTTCTGATGGATGTGCTCCTGAAGTTGGAGAGGAATATTTGAATGAAGAATATTACCAATTTATTACAATCATTCACATATTTGGGTTTTAGGCCATATGACCAATGATCGGGAGATACTTCCAGTGAAAATGTTAATGCCTTCTACTTTACATGCACCTCAACAACTCCTCAGGGTCTAAAAGTAGATAACACATACATGAAATTTTTAATATGTTTGTTTGGGTCTTCACCTGCCAAGACATAAAATTTTGGGAGTAATAGAATCGTGTTTGGTTTCATATAAAAATAATTTTATAACACTAGAATAACAAGTATATTGTTTTTATTATGGAATTGTGGTGCACATAGGTCTCTAAGAATTTGGTTTTGATTTCCATCCATGATAACAGGTTCAGAGTGAGCACTTGATATTTCACTTGAGTATGTAAGAGAAATTTCCTCAAATTTAGATAGAAATATATGCTTAATAATTATATTCAAAAAGGTTCTTTCAATTTTCAGATCTATGGGGGAAGGGTCAGGGTTTGTACCTCTAGTCATGCAATATAAGAAAGAAACAAATGTTGGCACTACCTCCCCACCAACAGTGCCAAGTCGTGACATGTCACTATTATGGGGGTGTTAAAAAAACTATTATTTATTAAGTTAAAATGTATTATAGTGAATAACCTGAGTTTTCTCCAAAGAGTAGTACAAAATAATCAAGCAGTCACCTTATATTACAGAATTAAGTGGGCCTATTTTTTTTTTGAAATTGTTTGATTTTGAAAGGAAAATAAAGAAACTAAACAAAGGAAATTAAATAGAATCAAATTTATAAAAAAAATGATTGAAAACTATTTTATGAGACAATTATTAGGTTAGGTTTGGTTCTCAAATTGTAATTATGTCATAGTTCAACTTATCTAATTCTATTATACTAAGTGGATAAAAGTGATAATCCACAATCATTTCTTCTAACTCCCCTGGTCAAATAGTAATGGTGAGAATAAACCTCAATAAAAACACATATTGGTACACTCTCCTTCCATTATGTGATAGAGTTGTAATGAATACCCTTAATTGACTTAGAAAATTCCCAACCTAGTATTTTTCATCACAAACAATCAATAATGTTCACTACACCTCACACACGTATTAATTATCACTGAGTACTTCACCACTAAGCCCCTATATATTCTACTATATATAGACCTGAACCTAGTGGAGGGAGATATTGATCATTGACCCAAGTAAAAACAACAAAAAAATATAAAATAAAATACCATGTTACAAGATAATAAAAACCGTTATATTAAATTGAAACCAATTTCATAGAAGAGGGAAAGGGATCTTAAAACATTAAGTTCAAGAAATCAAGAATTACAAAATAGAAAACCACTCTATTCCCAATCAGACATAATTTTACCCCACCATAGTAAGAGTAATTATGAAAAAGGGGTAAGAAAAATTCATTACAAAACTATGAAGAATAAAAGAGAGTAAAAAAAGAACATAAAATTTGATACTCTAGAATCTGTATTCCAGAAGTTTTATTTTATTTTTTCCATTGGATGACCAAAACTCACCAAGGTCTCTTCTTAAAATACATTTGTAATGAATATTTCTATCGAAACTGAAAATTTCAATGTCTATGGACTAGTTTAAAGAATGATATGTCCAAATCTGTGAACATGACCTTTCATGACCGTCAAACACTATTTCACCCACTCCAATTAGAAGAGCTCAAAATATTCCTTAATGATATCATTAATTTATGAAAATTAATGTGAAAAGTACTTATTGAGTCCTCTATATAAAACATATAGAATAAATATTTTTATGTCTATTAATATGAGATATTCTTGACTTAATATGGTGGTGTCCATTCTTCCAGCCATAAATATTTCTCTACTTGATGTATTTTTATGGTCCTGTGTATGTCGAATTGGGTCTTTGTACATAAGAAAAAGATAAATCCCAATAGAAAGGTAATCCTAAAAAAATAATCAATTAAATTAGATCTTAATTGTAAAAGTTATTCCAGGAAAATTAAATCTCTAGAAAACTATCAATTTTTCCGAATTAAGGATTTTTCACAATGAAGCAAAAAATTCACCAAAAATACTAAAATGATGCAAATAGTCTCAAACTAAATAATTGGGAAGGATTAAATCCATGGAGCTCATACAAAAAATAATTAAAATATTAACTCAATCAATATCTCCAAACTTATAACTTTTAATCCTCAACAAGTAAACATAAAAATGAAACCAATGAAAATTTAAAAAACACATTCTTGAGATCCACAAATTTAACACCAAGAAACATAAGATATTATGACTCATAAAAAACTATTATTACAATTTCTCAAACAAGACCATTCATTATATTTATTCTTTTTTTATCCTCCCAAACATAGAAGACACTTACCTAACATGCATTTTATCAAATCACATAAATGTCAATTTTAAACAATGTATTTCTCATCCAAACTCATGTAGGGGTCTTTTTGGGCTGGATAACTCCCTAAATCTCCACCCAATATGAGTCAAGGAAATGTGTTTATCGTGAGGAATTTTTAGGGATGATCTTTGGATTTTTTTTGGATTTAAATGTTAAAATTTTTGAGGCTAAATGAGGAGGGCTTGTCTCTTTTTGAAGAAAAATTGCATTATTCTAATTTTAACTCATGTCTGGTCTCATCCTCACTCCCCTTACTATAAAATCAGCTCCTTCATCATGAAATCTCAAGGAATGATCACAAATTTCATCATTTTAGAAACAAACATTACAATATTCTCAAATGTAATTTTTCTTGAAATCTCCAGAAAAGACACAGATTTCTTCCTCCAATAGAAGTTCCAATAAGGATCATCTTCCCTTATCACGAACTCTTTAGAAAAGGCACAACCTTCAACAGAATGATTTTTTTCATCAATAGGAAAATATCTTCAACTTTTTATTTTCACCCAAATTATCTCCAAATATGGTAGAACAATACAAGATAGCTACCCCCATACTTAATTTTAACAAGATAATGGAATTTCACATCAAGAGTAGGTTGGATAGTGAAAATTTTCTTTTAATGTGGGTAACCTAATTGGATTTTTATGTATTCTAAGGGTTAAAAGGATTAAATGTACAAGTTAGTATATAATTAAAAGTATTCTTTTTTAAAAGGGGGCTTCAAAAACAAAGAAATTCCACAATCATTTAAAACACATGTACCTAAAACCCTCATGTTTTTATAAGAATAAATAAAATTTTGGTTAAATAAAGCATGATTTGGTTCTCTCAAGAATTTTGGTGAATGTTAAGAATATGAAAACATGGGTTTAGACACCTCATAAGAAAGTTATTTCAAATATATGGATAGTGAGATGTGGCATGGGATTTAAAAATCGGAGTACTTTTCATGAAATTATTTAATATTTGAACTTGAATCAAAGTAATTTTCCAAATTCATTTAAGCTCAGTTTCAGAAAATAAATTGTTTCACTAATGAAAATATGTTTCAAAAATGTCATAGATAATAATTTATACTCAATATTTTCAAAAACACATAAATTTGAAAAAGAAACCCTTAAAATTGAAAAAACACACTATTTTTTTAAAAAATTGGAAAATAAAAAATAATATAAAAGTTTTAAATTACCAAGGTTACATCGCTGGAACTTAAATTATGAAGTGTACATAAGGAATTAAAATTGATTAAATACGTAATATGATATAAAAAATGAATCACAACAAGAAAGAAAGTGTAAAGGAGTGGTACGACCTGGTATATTTTATTGTTAAACCATTTGGAGGAGTTTGATCTCCTCTACTATATCTGATGGAAAGGTCACACAGAATTTCATTATCCTATTTCCATTAATAGTGTTTAGATCCTATTCCACATCCTTCAAAATATTTACACCTCCAAAAGGATATACATGGGTAACTATAAATGGACCTTCCCATATGGAATGAAGTTTACCTAGTATCAAATTGAGTCTTGAGTTGAATAACAACACAATGTATTCAGTATGGAAGACTATTTATTTGATGAGCATGTCATCAACCACTCTTTTTCTTTCTTTAAAAATTGAGGAATTTTTGAAAGATTCCCATCTAATTTATTCCATCTTCAACAACTGCAATCTTCTATCTTTTCTAAAACATTCGTCATCCAAATTCATATTTCTCACAACCCAATATGCCTTATACTGTAATTCAACTAACAAAAGGTAACTTTTACCATAAATAATTCTATATTTACTCATTCAAATTGGGGGTTTTTACGCTATCCTATAAGAAGATAATTTATCTTCCAACATTTGGCTCCAATCATTCTTGTTTGGATTAACAATAATTTCCAAAATTCCATTGATTTTCTCTATTAGACACTTTAGCTTTCCCATTGGTCTATGGATGATATAGAGTTTTTGTTTTATGATTCACCCCATACTTATTCAGTAAACCCAACATTCTATAATTACAAAAGTGAGTCCCTCAATCACTATTTATGGCCCTGGGAACTCCAAACCTACAAAATATGTTAGCCCGAACAAAATCACAAACAACTTTTGCATCATCAGTCCCTGTGGGTTTTTCTTCCACACATTTGTAAACAAAATAAACTGCAAGAATGATATATGAATTTAAAAATGAAATTTGGAAATGGACCGTGAAATATATCCCACAAACTTCAGAAATTTTAGAATAAACTAGTGGATTTAAAGGAATATCTTGTATCTGTGAAGTATTTCTATAAAACTGACAGTTTTAACCCCTTTTACAATATTCATGAGGATATTAAAAAAGGCTGGTCTAGTGAAGTCCAGATTCTAAAGCCTTCCTTGCTATTATCTAAGGACCAATGTGTCCTCCATGTGCTATAGTGTGAAAAAACTTAAAGAGAGAATCAATTTCACTTTCTGTAAAACATATTATTATCACTTGGTCATTACATATCTTCCAATGAAATGGATCATCCCAGATGTCATATCTAGATTCAGATTTCATATTTTTAATTTTGAGGGAATTTAAATGAGATGGTACCTGATATGTTACTAGATAATTTACCATATCAGTATACTAAGACACTTCTACATTAATCAAGTACAACTGGTCTCTTGAAAGGTGGTCATTCAATGTGTCTCTGTCAGAAATTTTAGGTTCAACGATTCTGGGAAGTATACTTAAGTGATCATCTACTTAATTATAAGATAACTTATTGTATTTGATTTCTATTTTGAAATCATGAAGTAATATCATCCATCTTACTACGCTCGATTCAACTTCTACTTTCTTCATCAAGTATCTAAGAGATGCATGATCAGAAAACACAATGACTTTTTTTCCAAGTAGACACAATCTATATCTTTCTAAAGCAAAGAAAAATTCTAATAACTCCTTTTTTTGTTGTTTAGTAGAATTTGGACGCATCTAAGGTTCTTGAGAAATATGCAAAGATTTTTTTCCTACCCTCAATTCGTTGAGAACAGACTTCTCTAACTTCTTTGTTTGAATCTTCACAAAGTATCTCAAATAGTTGTTCCGAATTTGGGAGCTGTATTACTGTTGGTGTAATCAATCTCCTCTTCAACCCATAAAAGGATTCCTTACATGCAATATTGAAATCACAATCAGTATATTTCAATATTAATATATATAGAGGGAGATAAATCTTATATAAATCTTTGACAAACCTCCTGTAGAATCCCTCATATCCTAAAAATGAACCAACATGATTCACTCAAGTTGGGTAATGCAAAGAATCTATGATTTCTAATTTTGATATATCAAATTCTTTGCCTTTTTTGGAAATGACATTACCAAGGAGGATTCCTCTGTCAACCATGTAATGAAACTTTCTCATAATTCAAAACACAATTCATATCAATGAAAATTTTCATAACTTTTTATAGATTTTTCAAATAATGGTTAAAAGAATTTACAAAAACCATGAAATCTTCCAAGAAAAAAACTAAGAAATATTCAATATGTTTATAAAAAATAATTACCATACAAATTTGAAATGTACCTGGAATATTGCATAATCCAGAAGGCATCTGTTTTTATGAAAAAGTGCTGAAGGGACAAGTAAATGTTGTCTTATCTTGATATTTAAGAGAAATAGTTACCTGGAAATAACATAAAAATACATCCTAAAATAAATAATGAGTTCTCAGTGATAATCTCTCTAATATATAGTCAATTTAGGGGATGGGGATATGATCCTTTTAGGTGACCTGATTCAAATTTCTAAAATCTATGCACTCTATCCAGCTATTCTAATTTTTTATAAGGATTAATTCATTCTTCTCATTCCTCAAAATTTTTTGGCCTGTTTTTTGAAAGTAAATGAAAGGGAAAAATCCATTTTGAATATGAGATGGTATATATGATCCCATCATCTAAAAGCTTTTCAATCTCCTTCTTCGCAACCTTCATCTGGGTGGGGTTTGGCCTCTTTTAGGGCTTTATGATAGGTTTTGAATATCCCTCAAGAAAAATTCTATGTGAGAATATTTTTGGGTTGATTCTTGGGATTTCACCTATACTCTAAAATAATGCATGGACATTCTCTCTCAAAAGATAAATCAAATATTTTTATTCATTTTCAAACAAATTATTATCAATGATCACTGGAAATTTATACACCCTATAAGGTAACCATATTTTAAATCAGTGGGGAGTGGTTTTAATTACAAATCAGGGGACTTCTCAAGGGGTAAAATTAAATTGAGGTTCCCCACCTCCAAAGGGTAGACAACCTGCACACAATAAATCATACCATCATCATCATCATTTAACTGATCATCAAAGAAATCAAACTTTACCTCTTCCTCCCATATGTAATCCGAATCTCCAGTAGTTTGGAAATCCACATATTTAATGTTATTTTCAATGGATGGAGTCTCTAATAAGGATAAGAATACATGTCAAATACATGTTTTTCAAAGGGTTTAGTATCCACTCTATGGGAGAGTGCAAGGAGTCTTTAATTATCCGATGGGTGCCATATGGATTAAAAAATATTTAAGTGGATAGTGCTATCTCCAAAATCCATGGTTAGGGTCCCTTCATGGACATTGATGATGGGTTTGGACTTTTCTAATAAAGGCCTCACAAATATTAAGGCTGGGTTGATGGGATTCTATCATTTTCCATATATAGCACATATAAGTCTACTAGGAATAAGGGATCTTTGACTTTCACTAAGGCATCCTTCAAATCTCAAACCGGGAAAACCATAGATCTGTTTAAAAGATGGACCACCACTCTTGTGGGATTCTAGTTTCCCATTCGAAAATAATTGAATACTGAGTGAGACAAGAAATTAATCTAAACATCTAGACCACACAATTCATTTGATAAATTTAAAGAACCAATGGAGCATGGAATGGAAAACGTCTCAAAATCATGACATTTGGTTGGAAGCTATGATGTGATTAGGGTTAAGACACTTATTACCAAGTTTATCCTCTCATTCTCTTGAAGTATATTTTTCTTTGTGAAAATATCATTAAAAATTTATCATACTTTCTAATTTTTTAGTTCTTCTAGTAGGTGTATATTGATCTCAAATTTATGGGAGGCGTCCAAAATTTCTTTTTGAAGCACTTCTTCCTGAAACCTCTTTGATTCAATTATACAAGATAGAAATGGGGGGGGGGGGTAATGTTTCTAATATATATTTTTCCTTTTCAATGGTGTTTCCTATATCTTATTTCTTGGACTATCCTTCTTCTCCTCCGATTTCTTCTCTTCTTCTTGGTGAATTTTCAATGAATTTTCTAAATTCTCAACTTCATTCTCCCTCTGCTCAGGTGGTCTGGTTTTAGGCTCATTGGTGGATGAAAGTGGGAATTATTTTCCACTTATTTTTGTTATCATTTGGAAATTATCCTTTGAGTTTTTGATTTTTGGGATGTGAGTTATCTTGGGTTTTGGTTAGTAATTCCATAAGACTTTCAAACTTGTTTGACAAATCATTTAAGATGTATTTCAACCCCCCAATCTCAGATTTATGCTATTGGTTTTGAATTAGAGGGTGTTCATTGGTGGATGTATACTCATAGAGTCTTTGAAAAGTGGGTGGTTGTTGGTATGAATTTTGGTTATAATACATCTTTTGTTGAAATGGCAATGGGTTCTGGAATTAATTCTATAACTGTGGTTTTTTTGGAAATGATTTTTGTATGGGGTCTATGTTGATTCTACTGGTTTCAAAATCCATTTTAGACTTGGTTAGGATCTCTCCATCCATGATATTTCTGAAACTACCTAGGCTAAATGGCTATTGTGAGACTTTCTATTCCCTATATTTCATCAAGCTGGTTAGTGAAATGATAAGGTGATGAGCATAATACACATACCTTAGATGGTTCTTGTGGGTCACCCACTTTATTTCTAGGACATCTGTCTCATCAAAATATTCAGAACTTAAATATCAGTTTTTGATAATGGTGATGGATGAGAAGTTATTATCTTACGAATACCTCTTGTTCCTGTAACTATTGTACCAAATTGTTGTGAGTTTTGAGAAATTTTCTCAATCAAGCCCTTGGGTTCTTCTGGTAAATATTCAATTAATTCACCTCTAGATGATTCATAGAGAAGGTTTATATCATTTTATAGTAATCCTTGATAAAAGAAGACAAGAAAGCGACTCTCCTCAATTTACTAATGTGGGAAACTATTACATAGCTTCTTAAATCTCTCTCAGTACTCATAAATAGTTTATCCCGATGACTTTCTAATGGAATAGATTTACATTATGATGGTTATGATCCTAGAGGCTTGGAATATTATTTGGATGAAGAATCTTACCAAGTCATTCCAATTATTCACATATCTATGTTTTAGTCCATAAAACTATTATTTTCCATCACCTTCTAATGAAAATGGGAAGGAATTCCACTTTACCTTCTCTTAAACAACTCCTCAGGGTCTGAATGTAGATCATACATGCATGAAATCATTAATTTGATTGTTTGGGTGTTCATCTTCTAATCCATAAAATGTTGGGAAAAATGAAATCATGGTTGGTTTCATCTTGAGATCATTTTGTAACACTATCATAAAATTTTTATTATTCTGATTAAAGATTTATTGTTCAGAAAGATCTCTAGGTGTTGGGTTTGGATTTTCAACCATGATGAAAAGTTCTAAGTGAACACTTCACGTTTCAATTGAGTCTGCAAGAGAAATCTACTGAAATTATGATTGTAAATTATGGTTTCTAAGTATATTCAGCAAGGTTCTTAAAATTCAAGGATCTATGGTGTAAGGGTTAGGGTTTGTACTTCTAGTCATGCAATATATGAGAAACAAAATGTTGTCACTACTTCCCCAAAAAAACGCCTTATTTGGACACATGCCTGTTATGGGGTGTGGAAAAAACTATAATTTTATTTTTTAAAATGTAGTATGGCGATTAACCTAAGTTGTCTCCAAATAGGGGAGCACAACAATCTTGTTTTCACCACAAAATTAGAGAAATAATGGGGTTGTTTTTTATAAATTGAATGATTTTGAAAAGAAAAGAAAGAAAATAAATAAAGGAATGAAATTAAGATCAAATTTATAGAACAAGTGATTGAAAAATATTATATGAGACAGTGATTAGGTTAGGTTTGGTTCTCCAGTTATAATTCTATCATAGTTCAAATTTTCAAATTCTATTCTATTAAGTCGATAAAAGTGGAAATCTGCAATCATTTATTCTCACTCCCTTGGTCAAATAATAATGGTGAGAATAAACCTTAATTAAATATAAGATTGGTCTACGATATTTACATTATGTGACAGAGTTGTAAAGAAAAACCTCATGTGATTTAGTCAATTCCCAATTGGTGCTAGTTTATCCCAAACAATCAAGAATGTTCACTACTCCTCAATCACATATTGGTGATCACTGAGTACTTCAGCACTAAGCCCAGATCTATTTCACTCTATATATACCAAAACCTAGTAGAGGGAGATATTGAACATATAACCAAGTAATGGAAATATATTTTCAATGAATTATGATATTTACCTTAAAAAGTTTCAAAGTGTTTGGACAAGTGTAAATACCGATATGGCTGAATCAATGAACATTACCTTTCCGGAATGCCAAACACGATTTCACCCACTCCACATGGAAGAAGTTAAAGGATTCCATAATGATATAATTAATTTATGAAATTTAATTGTAATAGTACTTATTGAGTCCTCTATTGAATCCAGATTAAATAAAATAATTTTAAGGTCAGTAATATGAGATATTATTGGTTTAATATGGTGGGGTTCATTCTGCCAACCATAAATATTTCTCGACTTGATTGATTTTTATGAGACAGTGTGTGTCAAATTGGGTATGGGTCCAAAATAAAAAGATTAACACTAAGGGAAATGGATTACTAACAAAATAGTCACTTAAATTGGATCATAATTATAAAATTTATCCTCTAAAAACTGAAGCTTTATAAAACTGTCAACTTTGAAGAAGTAAAGAATTTTCACAATTAATCCAAAAATTTAACAAAAAACTAAAATGATGAAAATATACTCAAATATACTTACTTGGAGGGATTAAATAATCAAAACTAATATGAAAGGTAATGAAAATATTAACTTTATCAATCACCACACACATCACACTTAAAATCCTAGACAAGAAAACATCAAAATCAAACCAAGGAAAATTTAAAACACAAATCCATGTGATCCACCAATTTAACACCAAGAAACAAAAGATATCATCCCTCATCAAAAACCATTATTCCATGTTCCCAAAACACAATTCATAATATTTCTTCTTCATTTATCCTCCCATTCACACTAGACACTTACCTAATAATCATTTTATCTGATCACATAATGGTCAGTTTTCAATAACGTATTTCTCATACAAACTCATGTAAGGGTCACCATAGGATTGATAAATCTGTATATATCCACCCAATTTTATTCAAGGACATGTTTCTATCTTTAGAATTTTTTAGGATTGTTTTATAGCCTCTGGATGGTAGGATTTAGATGTCAAAAATTTCAAGGTTGAATGGGGAGGGTGTGGATCTTTTGGAAGAAAAATTTCATTATTCTATTTTTTCTCAATTATAGTATACTCCTCACTCCCCTTAGTAGAAAATCAGATCTTTCATTATTAAATCTCACGAGATTTTCATGCAGTTCATCATTTCACCAATAAACATTACAGTCTTCTCAAACATAATTTTTCTGGAATGCTCTAGAAAAGGCACAACTTTCAACAGAATGATTTTTTTAGTAACATGAAAAAAACTTCAATTTTTTATGTTATCCCAATGTATCTCTAATTGAGGTATCACAATACAAGAATACTTCCGCCACACTTTTGTTCAATAATATAATGCAATATCTCTTCTAGATAAGGATAGATAGTTAAAATTCGCTTGCAATGTGGATAACCTAACAGGATGTTCATTGATTCTAATGTTTACAAGGATTAAATGTACAAGGTAGGACAGAATTAAAAATATTCTTTTGAAAAGTGGGATTTAAAACCATATAAATTCTTCAATCATTTAAAACACTAGTACGTCAAAACCTCAAGTTTTGATAGGAATAAATCATATTATAGTTAAATCAAGTATGATTTGTTTCTCTTTAGAAGTGGGTTGAATGTAAATAATATGAAAACAATGATTCCAAAACCTCATAGGAAAGTGATTTGAATGATATAAACAGTGAGATGTTGCATGGGATTTAAAAATCAGAGTACTTTTCATGAAATTACTAAAGATTTAGACCGGAAACAAAGTTATTTTCTGTATACATTTACTCAAAGTTTAATATAATAAGTTATGTTTCTCATATAAATGGGTTTTAAAAATGTCAAATATAATCATTTATGCAAAAATATTAAAAAACACAATAAATTAAATCAAAAAATTTAAAATTTGAAAAAAAATCCATTTTTAATGGGAAAACAAACAAAAAATAAAAATCCGAAACTAAAAAGGTTCCCTCCCACACCGTTAAATGATACAGTGTCCACACTTCATTAAAATGTATTTAACATGTAATAAGATTCAAAAAATTAATCACAATAATCAAGAAAGTGTAAGGGATAGGTACGACCTAGTAGATTTTGTTGATAATCACATTGGAGGAGTGTGATCTCCTCCATTGGATTTGATGGAACGGTCCCATGGAATTTATATAGCCTATTTACATTAATAGTGAATAGATCCTATTAAAAATCCTTCAAAATATAGACAACACGAAAAGGATATACACAAGTAACTATAAATGGACCTTTCAACCAGGAACAACATTTACCTGGCATCAACTTGTGTCTTGAGTTGAATAACTACACCGTGTCTCTAGTATTGAAGTATTTCAGTTGGATTAGCTTGTCATGATCCACTCTTTTTCATGATTTATAAATCCTGGAATTTTCAAAATATTCCCTTCTAATTTTTTCCTTCTTCTCTAACTACAATCTTCTCTCTTTTCTAGCACTTTAAAGATCCAAATTCATCTTTCTCATAGCTCAATATTCCTTATTCACTAATTCCACCAGCAGATGGAATGTTTTCCCATTGGTATGTGGATGACTTGGATTTGATGTTTTATGTTTCACCCCATACTTATTTAGTAAATCCTCTAGTATCCTATTATAAAACTCTATCCCTTGATCACTGATGATAGCTCTTGGAACTCCAAACCTCCAAAATATGTTAGCCACGAAAAAATAAAAATCAACATTAGCATCGTGACTCCTGGTGGATTTTTCATCCACCAATTTGGAAACACATTAAACTCTACGAAAGATATAAGATTTTACAAATGAAATTTGGATAGGTTACATATAATCTAACCCCAAAACATCAAAAATTTCACACAAAAATCAGTGGATTTTTTGGGCACTTCAAGTCTCCATTAAATATTTCTAGAAAGCTATCATTTTTTCAAACCTTTTATAATATTCATGAACATCTTTAAAAAGGTTGGGACAATAAATTATATATTATAAAACCTTCTTCACTATCCTATGAGGTCCAAAGTGGCCTCCACAAGATAAAGTGAGAAAAAACATAAAGATAGAATCAATTTCACTTTATGGAAAATATCTTTTATCTCATGCTCATTGAAAATCTTCCAAAGAAATGGATCAAATGAGAATTAATATCTAGATTCATATTTCATATTTTGAATGTCATGGGAATTTAAATTAGGTGGTACCTAATATTTTACTAGATAATTTACCATATCATCATACCGAAGAACTTCTCTATAAATTATGTGCAACTACTCTCCTTGATGGTGGTTATTCAGTGGTTCTCTATCTAGAATATTAGCTTCAGTAGTGTCAGGCAGTCTGATTAAGTGATCAACCACTTGGTTCTTAGTTCTCTTCTTATATTTGATTTCTCGGTTGAAATCCTATAGTAATAGGATCCATCTTACTTGACTTGAATTAACTTATGATTTCATCATCAACTACCTAAGAGATGCATGATCGGAAAAAACTATGACTTTAGTTCCATGTTGATATGACCTAAATATTTCTATAGAAAAGGAAAAAACTAAGAAATTTTCATTTTTGATGTTGTGTAATTGAATTTGAATGAATCTAATGTTCTTGAGTCATAGAAAATTACTTTAGTATTTCCATCAATTTTATTATAAAGGAAATCTCTAACTTCTTGCTTTGAAGAATCACAAAGTAGCTCAAATGGTTGTTCCCAGTTTGGTGGCTACATTAATGTTGGTGTAATAAATATCTTATTCGACTCATCAATGGCTTCCCTACATACACCATTGAAATCAAAATGAGAATATACCTAAAGTAATATAGATAGTGGGATATAAATCTTACTAAAATCCTTGATAAACCTCCAGTAGAATACCACATGTCCTAAAAATGATCTAACATGATTCACAAATGTTGTGTAAGGATAATAATTTATGATTTCAATTTTTTATTTATCAAATTTTATGCCATTTTTGAAATGACATGCCTAAGGATAATTCCTTAATCAACCATGAATTGACACTTTACAAAATTCAAAACAATATTATTTTCAATGAAATTTTATAAAACTTTTTCTAGATTTTCCAAAAAATGGTCAAAATAATTTCCAAAAACTATAAAATCATATAAGAAAACCTCCATGAAATATTCAATATAATCAGAAAAAATTCTTACCATACACTTATGAAATGTACCTGGAGCCTTAAACAAATCAAATGGAATCCTTTTGTATGAAAAAGTTACAAATGGACAAGTAAAAGTAGTATTATTTTGATCCTAAGGAGAAATAGGTACTTAGAAATAAACTAAAGACAAATCCAAAAATAAATAATGAGTTCTCCCTACCAATCTCTATAAAATCTGGTCAATGAAGGGGAAGGGGACAAGATCTTTTCAAGTAACCATATTTAAATTTCTAAAATCTATTCACACTCTCCAAGTATTCTGAATTTTTGATGGGATTAATTCTTTTTTCTCATTCCTCAATATGGTTAGTCCAGTTTTTATTTAGAACTACATAATTGGGGATAACCCATTGTGAATATGAAATGAGATAGATGATCCCAACTTCCAAGAGCTTCTCAATCTCCTTATTTAAACCATCATTAGGGTAGGGTTTAGCCTATTTTGGGGATGTCTTAGGGGTTTTGTATCGCTTGTAAGAATAATTATATGTGAACATATTTTTGGTTTTATTACTGAAATATTACCTAAAATCCTCCCTATTTTATTTAAATTCTATCTAAAAAGCACAATCAAAGATTTTTTTTGGTTTCAGATAAATTATTAGCAATGATCAATGGTAATTTCTCTATCTGCAAGAGGTAAACATATTTTCAAACATTTGGGAGTGGTTTTAATTCCAAATCAGGGGGCTGCTAAAGGTATTAAATTAAGTTAAGGTTCCCTACATCCAATGGGTGGACATCATGTAGAAAAGAAATCATATCATCATCTTCATCATTTTACAAATCATCAAAGAAATTATATTTTACCGCTTCCACCCATATTAAATTAGAATCTCTAGAAATTTAAGAACTCACATGATTAATGACATTTTAATTAGATGAGTTATATACTTAGGATAAGAATTCATGGAACATACCTTATTATTAAATAGTTTTAGTTCCCACTTCATGAGAGACTTCAAAGAGGGAGTGATCATCCAGTAGAATGCTCATGTATTAAAAAAAAATTATGTGGACAATTCTATCTCCAAAATCTAGGGTGATGGTCCCTTTATACACATTGATGATGGTTTTGGATGTTTTAAAGAAATTTCTCTCAAAAATAATGGGTGAGTGTGATGGGTTTCTATCATATTCCATAACTAGAACATATAATTCAGCCTGTAATAAGATATCTTTTACTTTCACCAAGAAATCCTCCAAAAAAAATGCTGGGAAAACTGTGGATCTATTTTCATGTTGGACCACCACTCTTATTGGATTCAAGTCTCTAATTTTCAAATAATTGAATACTGATTGAAGAAATATATTAATGGAAGCACCAAGATTACACAAAGAAATAGGGAAATTTAAATAACCAATGGTGAATGTAATGGGATTCGTCCATAGATCATGACATTTGATGGGTAACTGTGGTGTGATAAGGGCAGAGAAAATAATTCCCAAGTTGATCCTATCATTTCCTTGAAGTGTCATTTTATTTGTGTAAATATACTTCAAAAATTTAACATACATTGAAAATTTTGTGTATGCTTCTAGTATGGGTATATTGATTTCCACTTTATGGATGGTTTCAGGAATTTATTTTTGAACCACTTCTTCCCGCAACCACTTTGATCCAACCATCCTTGATGGAAATTTTAGGGATACGTATTTTCTATCTCTTTTTTTCATTTTGAATGGTATTTCATTTTGCTTCTTCCTTGGACTATCTACCTCCTACTCCTCCTTCTTCTCTTCTTCTGGGTTCATTTTCAATATTTTTTTTAATTCTCAACTTCATTATCCCTTATCCCTGGTGATCGTTTTTCGAGAACAATAGTGGCTAGTGGTGGGTTTCATTTTCTACTTATTGTTTTTACTATACTAAAATTATCCTTTAGGGTTGGGATTTTTTTGGATGTGAGTTTTTTAGGGAATTTGGTTAGCAAGTAAATGAGACTTTCTAACTTATTTGAATTTTTTTGTGGTGTCTTTTATCCCCTAAAGCTAATATTTTTTATGTTGCTTTTGAATTGAAAGGTGTGAACAGGTTGATGGATTATTATAGGGTCTTTGAAAAAGTGTATGGTTGTCGGTATGAAGGCTGGTTATAAGATTTATTTTTCTAAATGGTGGTGAGTTTTGGAATTGATTATAGAATGGGGGCGGGTTTTGGAAATGATTTTGGTTAGGGGGTTTAGCTTGATTCTGCTGATTTCCAAATCTATAGTGGACTTTGTTAGGATCTCTCCATCATTGATTTTTCTGAAACCGACATAGCTAAAAATAATTTTTTTCAACTTTCAATTTATTTTATTTCAGCACACTAGTCAGTGAAATGATAAGGTGATGAGAATGAAACACATACCTTAGTCAGTTCTTGCTGGTCACCCACATGTTTCAAGTACATCTGTGTCACCAAACTAGTTAGCTCCTCAATATTGTTTTATAATAATGGTGATGGATGAGAAGTTCATACCTTATGAATTCCTCTTGTTCCAGTACCTCTTGTATCAAATTTTTGTGAGTATTGATAAATTTTCTCAATCAAGATCTTGGCTTCTTCTGGTGACTTTTCAATCAATGAACCTCAAGATGATGCATCCAGAGAGTTTCTGTCCTTTTCCAGTAATCCTTGATAAAATAATACAATAAAGGGATTCTCTCAAATTTTATGTTGAGGGAAGTTGGCACATAGCTTCTTAAATATCTCCTAGTATTTGTTAAGAGTTTCTCTAGATGATTGTCTAATGGAAAAGATTTCCTTTCTGATGGTTGTGATCTTGGAGGTGGGGAAGAATATTTTCATAAAAAATATTTCCTTTTTATTACAATCATTCACATATCCGGGTTGAGGGACATACAACCATTCTTTGTAAGATACTTCCATTTAAAATGGGAATGACTTCCCCTTTACCTGATCCTCAACAACTCCTATGGGTCTGAAAGTAGAGCAGATATGCGTAAACTATATAATATGTTTGTTTGGGTCTTCACCGACCCACCCATGAAGTTTTGGGAGTTATTTATTCATGTTCAGTTTCAAATAAAAATCATTTAGTAACATTGTAATAGAAAATTGATTATTTAAATTAGGTAATTGTGGTGCATAGTGGTCTCTAAGTGTTTGGTTTTGATTTCTAACCAAACGGATGGGCTCTTAGTGAACACTTGAAGTTTCACTTGAGTATGAAAGAAAAATTTCATCAAAATTCAGATTGAAAATTAAGGTTTCTATGTCTATTCAATAAGGATATTTCAATTTTAGTACCTATGGGGGAAGGGTTGGGGTTTGTACTTCTAGTCATGTAATATAAGATAATTTTTTTGGCATTACCACCCTGACAACGGTGCCATGTTTTGAAATGTTACAATCACGGGGTGTCAGAAAAACTATTATTTACTATATTAAAATGTACTATAGTGATTAAGATAAGTTTTCTACAGAGAGGAGCACAGAGAAATTAAGCTGTCACCTAAAAATTAGAGAAATAAGGGAGGTTGGTTTTTTTGAAATTGTTTGATTTTGAAAAGATAAGAAAGAAACTAAAAAAGGAAATAAATTAAGATCAAATTTATAAAACAAGTTATTAAAAAATATTATATGAGTTGGTGATTAGGTATGTTTTTTCTCTCCAATTTTAATTCTATCATAGTTCAACTTATGCAATTCTCTTCTATTAAGTCGATAAAAATGAGAATCCAAAATTGTTTCTTCTCACTCCCATGGTCAAATAATAATAGTGAGAATAAAACTTACTGAAATATAATATTTGTATACTGTCCTTACATTGTGTGAAAGATATATAAAAAATTAGCTCAATTAACTTGGGTAATTCCCAATTAGGTCTAGTTTATCCCAAACAATCAAGAATGTTCACTACACATCACACACATTCTGGTGATCACCAAGTACCTCACCACTAAGCCCCTATCTATTCCACTATATATAGACCAGACTTTAGTGGAGGGGGATATTGATCATTGAACTAAGGAATAAAAACAATATAATCTAAAATCAAATTCAATCTTACATGATAAGAAAAATTATTAGAATAAATTGAAAATGATTTTTTAGAAGAGAGAAAAGGATATGAAAACATTAAGTGTAAGAGGGTTTCGGGGAAATCTATGGAGGGTCGATGGAGAGAGGGTTTGGCTTGGGAAGGACGATGCACATCTTCCTTTTGGTCCAATATCCTCTCTCTTATTTCTATTATTCAGCCCTTTACCTGCTGGATTGTGGGGAACGATACCTTATCGTTTTGGCACAAGAAGTGGGCTGGGACTGCGGTTGGGTTTCTGGGGTGCCCTGCTCTAGATATTAAGTTCAAGGAAGCTAAAATTCATCTGTCCTTCATTCCAGCGGTGCTTGATAAGGACCATCAGGCTTTGTTCGATCTCATTGTTGTTTTTGATACGGCAGACATGCATGTCTTCACTCCGTCCTGCTCAGGCACCTTCTCTTCCAGGGAATTTAGGAGACTCTCAGATATTCAACCTTCGACAGATAGCTGGTATGATTCCCTGTAGTGAAGGAGGCTTCTAATAAAGTTTAAATTCATTCTTTGGTGGATTAGTAACAATGCACTTTCCTTGGATGACAATATCAAACGATGCAGCATCAACCTGGCCTCCAAATTCTGCTGTTGTAGGAATTACCAAGAAGAGATGGTGGATCACATCTTTTGTGAGGGTGCTTGGGTGCGTGATGTCTGGGAAAATTTTGGTTCGTTTTGTACCTCATCGACTCTGCCCCTTTCTGTGGCCTCTTTCATGGAGAATTGGTTTAGCGGCTCGGGTATATCTAGTGTGGAGAAGACAGGGCGTACGCTGGTGCTTCACTCGACCTGTTGGTGTCTTTGGCATGCTCGTAATAACTTGAAATTTGAGGGAGCTCAATCCTAGGATAGATCCATCATTGTGCATATCAGGAACCTACTGCTGGATTTGGTCAAGCTCTCTGATGAATGGCGGGCTGCTCCAACATTGCAGCGGTTGTTTCCTAATCTCCTTGTCTCCCATATGCCCAGTTATGTGCCAAGACCCCTCCGGGTGTGCTGGATTCCTCCTACTTGCGGTCTGAAACTTAATACCGATGTCTCCTGTTGCTTGGGAACCATTCATGGAGGTGGGGTTGTTCGAGACTCCAATGGTGTCATCATTATGGCCTTCTCAGCTTTTCTGGGCAGCGGGTCTTCTCTCCAGGAAGAAGCCAATGCCGCCCTTACTAGCCTCACCCTTTTCCAACATGCCAATATCCATCTCTCGGAGCGGGAAAATGATTCACTAATTCTGCATAATTCCCTTATGGGTGTTGGGTCCATCCCAGGGTCAATAACCTACACCATTAGAAAGTGCCTGGGCATGCTTCCTGATAGCAACATCAAAGTGCTTCACACATGGCGTGAAGGGAATAAAGTGGCAGATCACCTTGCCTCCTTGGCCGAGCACACCTACAACATCTACTACGTCTCGAATGTGAAACTCTTGAAACTAGAATGTGTGGACCTCATAAAGGGAGATGCCCTTAGGTTACATTACTTCATACCTCCTTAGGCTTTTTGTTTTTTTCCTAGAGGTGTTGGTTTTTCTCTCCTTTCCCCTTTTTATAAACAAATAAATGATGATGATGAAGAACTCAAGAATTAAAAAATGGAAAACCAATACTTACGCAATCAAACATAAGTTTACCCCACCTTGATAAGGGTAATCGGTAATAAGTGGGATGAAGTATTCATTACAAAACTAAGAAGAATAAAATAGAGAAAACAAGGAACAGAAAATTTGATCCTTTGGAATCTGGCCACTAGAAGAATGCTTCTGTTCGGTCCACCAACTAGCCAAAACTCCTAGAGGTTTCTTATTAAATGAAGTTTTTAATGAATTTTTATATAGTCCCTAAAAATTTCAAAGTATTTGGAAGTGTTTAAAGAATGAAATGGAAGAATCCAGATACACGACCTTTCTTGGGTGCCAAACACTATTTCACCCACTCCACTTGGAAGGGCTCAATCTACGCCTTGATGAGATCATTAATTTATGAAATTTAATTTGAAAAGTACCTATTGATTTATCTATTTAAAACATATTGAATATTTTTTTAAAGGTTAGTAATATGAGATATGTCTGATTTAATATGGTGGGGTCCATTCTGGCAACCATAAAAATTTCATCACTTGATTGATTTTTGTGGGCCAATGTGTGTCGAATTGGGACTTGGTCCAGAAGAAAAATATGAAGTCTTAGAGAAAGGGAAAAATAAAAACAATGATCACTTATATTGGATAATAATTGTAAATTTTAGGCTAAAAAAACTGAATCTCTAAAAAACATTCAATTTTTCTGAATTAAGGAATTTTCACAATTTGGCCGAAAATTCACCAAAAACACTAAATTGATGAAAATATACTAAAATTTAATAATTAGGTAGGATTAAATCATTCAAAATTTTATAAAAAAAATGAAAATATTAACTCTATCAATTTCCCCACACTTAAAACTTTGTCTCCTAGACAAGTAAGCATCAAAATTAAACTAAGGAAAATTAGAAACACATATAAATGAGATCCAAAAATTTTACACCAAGAAAAAAAATATCAGGCCTCATAAAAAAACATTATTAAATGTTCTCAAACCAGAACATTCATTATATTTATTTTCATTTCACCTCCAATGCAAACGAGACACTTAACTATCATGAATTTTCTCTAATAACATAAATGTAAGTTTTCAACAATGTCTTTCTCATACAAACCCATGTAAGTGTAACCATAGGATTGATTAATCGCTATATATCCACCAAATTTGTGTCAAGGACATGGGTTTATCATGAGGACTTTTCACTCTTGTTCTCTGGGTTTTAGTTAATAGGATTTATATGTTAAAATTTATGAGGATGAATAAGAAGGGCTTGGCTTTTTTTGAAGAAAAATTGTCTTATTCTATTTTTAACTCAAGTATTGTCTCCTCCTAACTCCACTTAGTATCAAATTAGATTCTTCATAATGAAATATCAAGGTATGTTCAAGTAGTTAATCATTTCAACAACAAAAATTTCAATCTTCTGAAATATAATTTTTCTTGAAAGCTTCAGAAAAGGCATAACTTTTTTACTTCATTAGAAGCTGCAGAAAGGAAAAAATTCTCTATCATGAATGATATAGAAAATGAAAAACATATAAAATAATTTTTTTAATCTGTAAAATATCAACAAATTTTTATTTCCACCAAATGTATCTCTAAATGAGGTAACACAATACAAGATAGCTTCCCCCACACTTCAGTTCGACAAGATAATGCAATTTCACTTCAAGAGAAGGTTGGATGGTGAACATTAGCTTGTAATGTGGTCACCGTAGCATTCTATTCATGTATTTAAAGGTTTAAAATTATTAAATGTATATGGTAGGACAAAAGGGAATGGATTCTTGCGAAATAAGAGCTTTAAAACCAAATAAATTTCTCAATCACTTAAAACACTAGTACCCTAAACCACCCTGTTTTGATGGGAATAAATCAAATTATGATTAAATAAATAATGATTTGGTTCACTCAAGAAGTTAGGTGGATTTAAAGGGTATGAAAAAAATTATTTATAAGCATCATTAAATTGATTTCAATGATATAGAGAGTGATATGAGGCTTGGTTTTAAAAATTTGGGTAACTTTTATGAAATTCCTAAATATTTGAACCTGAAACAATGACATTTTCAACATTAATTTAAGATCAATTTAAATGAATATATTGTTTCACTCGTGGAGATTGGTTTCAAAAATGTAAATGATAATCATTTCTGCTTAGAAGATAAAAAACACACAAATTTCGAAAAAGAAACAATTAAAATTTGAAAAAAAGAACACAAATTTTTTTTTTGAAAATTGAAAAAATAATAGATAAAAATAATAAACTACAGAGGTTACCTCCCCTACACTTAAATGATGTAGTTTCCACAATGGATTAAAATTGATTTAACATGAAATAATAATTTAAAAATGAATCACAACTAGTAATAATGTGTAAAAGAGAGGTACGACTTGGTGGATTTTTTTGATAATCCAGCTAGAGGAGTGTGATCTCCTCCACTGGATATGATGGAATGGTCCCATGGAATTTCTCTAGCCTATGTACATTAATAGTAAATGGATACCAAAATCTATCCTTCGCAATTTTCACAACACCAAAAGTATATATATGAGAAAAAAAAAATTGACGTTCCCACTTGGAATGAAGTTTACCTAGTGTCCACATGAGTCTTGAGTTGAATAAAAACACCATGTCTTTAGTATAGAAGTATTTCAGTTGGATGACCTTGTAATGATACACTCTGGTTATTTCATTATAAATTCTATAATTTTCAAAAACTTCCTTTCAAATTTCTTCTAGCTCATGGAACTACAATCATCTCTCTTTTCTAGCACTTTCAAGATCCAATTTCATCTTTTTCACAACCCAATATGCCTCATTCTCCAATTACATTGGCTGATGGAAAATTTTACCACAAAACTATCTTGAAGGACTTATTCCAATTGGGATTTTTTATGCTATCCTGTAAGACAATAATGTATCTTCTAACCTTTGGATCAAATCTTCACAGTTTGGATTAATAGAATTTTACAAAATTCCATTGATTTCCCTATTGTACATTTTAGGTTTCCCATTGGTCTATAGATGAAATGGAATTGATGTTTTATAATGCACCTGATAAATCTTCATTAAAGCCTACATTATAATATTATAAAATTTAGACCCTTGATTAATGATGATGGATCTGTGTACTTTAAACCTACAAAATAAGTTATCCTTGACAAAATCAGAAACAACCTTATCATCATATGTCCTAGTGGATTTTTCTTCCACCCATTTGAATACATAATCAACTGAAAGCATGACATAATAATTTACAAATGATATTGGGAAACATACCATAAAATATATCCCCCAAACTTGCATAAATTTCACAAAAAACCAGTGCCTTTTGGACATTTCCTGTCTTCTTTAAATATTTCTAGAAAATTGACATATTGTACACATGTTACAATATTCATGAGAATCATTAGAAAAGGGTGGGTCAATAAATTCTAAATTCTAAGCCTTACATGATATCCTATAAGGTCCAAAGTGGCCTCAAAAATCTAAAGTGCGACAAAATATAAAGGTAGAATCAATTTAAATTTTTGGAAAATATCTTTTTATCAATTGGTCATTGAATATCATCCAAAGAATTGGATCATCCTGGATGTAACATCAAGATTCAGATTTAATATTTTGAATTTGGTGGGAATTTTAATTATATTGATCCTAAGATATTACCAAACAATTTCCCATAACATAATACCAAGTAACTTCTTCAAAAATCAAGTACAACTGCTCTCCTAGAAGGTGGTCATTCAGCGGTTATCTATTTGGAATTTTTTCTTCACCAGTATTGGGTAGTCTGATTAAGTGACCATCCACTTAGTTCCTATATCCCTTATTTCCTTTAATTTCTATGTTAAAATCACATAGTAAAATAATCCATCTTACTAGCCTTAGTTTAACTTCTTATTTCTTCATCAAGTACCTAAGAAATGGCTGATTAGAAAACATATTGACTTTAGTTCCAAGTAGATATGATCTATATCATCCTGAATCAAAGAAAACTAATAAAAACTCCTTTTATGTTTTTGTGTAGTTTAATTGGTCTTCATATATGTTTCCTAAGGCATAGAAAATGACTTTTGGTTTGCCCCCAATTTTTTGAGAAAGGAATACTCCAAATTTTTAGTTTGAAGCATCACAAAGTAGCTCGAATAGTTCTTCCCAATTTAGTGGCAACATTACAGGTGGTGTGATCGATGTCCTATTCAACTCAGCAAATGATTATGTACATGTACTATTGAATCCAAATCATTATCTTTCAAAATTAATCTATATAGAGGGTGATAAATCTTATTGAAATCCTTGATAAACCTCTTGTAGACTCCCACATGTCCTAAAAATGATCTTACATGCTTCAAACAAGTTTGGTATGGAAAAGAATATATGATTTCAATTTTTTATTTATCAACTTCTATGACCTTTTTGTAAATGACATGCCCAAGTAATATTCCCCTATTAACCATGAAATGAAACATCACAAAATTCAAAACAATATTCATTTCAATGCAAGTTTTCAAAACGTTTTATAGATTTTTTTAACAATGGTCAAATGAATTTATAAAAACTATGAAATCATAAAAGACAACCTCCAAGAAATAATGAAGTTGATCCTAAACAATACTTACCATACACCTTTGAAATTTACCTAGAGCATTACACAATCAAAATGGAATCTTTTTTATGAAAAAGTGTCGAAGGGAGAAGTAAAGGTAGTTTTCTTTTGATCCTTAGGAGAAATAGGTACCTGGAAATAACATGAAAATCCATAAAAAAATAATTATTTCTCCCTACCAATATCTCTAACATCTGGTCAATGAAGGTGATGGAGAAATGATATTATCGGGTGACCTGATTCGACTTCCTAAAATATATGCACACTCTCCGACTATTTTGAATTCTTACCAGGATTAATTAATTCTTCTCATTTCTCACAATGGTTAGGACAATTTTTTGGAACTAAATGGATGGGGCTAACCCAATGTGAATATGATATGGGATATATGGTCCCACCTTCCTAGAGTTTCTCAATATCCTTCTTCAAAACCTCCGTCAGGGTGGGGTTCAACTTTCTTTGGGGTTATCTGATAGGTTTTGAATATCCTTCAAGAAGAATTCTATGTGAACATATTTTTGTGTTGATTATTGGGATATCACCAAAACTCTACCCTATTTCAATAAATTCCCTCTCAAAATCTCAATCAATGATTTTTTTTCTTTTAGAAAACTTATTAGAAATGATCACAAGTATTTTTTCTCCCCCATAAGGTAAAAATATTTTAAATTAGTGGGGAGTTTTTTAATTTCATACTAGGGGGATACTCGTGGGATGCAATTAAGTTGAGATTCACCTATTAAAAATGGTGTACATCCTACACATAATAAATCATATCATCATCTTTATCATTTAGAAAATAGTCAAAGAAATCATATTTTACCTCTTCCTCCATTATGATATCATAATATCCAACAGTTTGAGAATCCACATGTTTAATGATATTTTTAATGAAAAAAGTCTCTCCTAAGGATAATAATTCATGGTACATACCTGATTCTTCAATGGGTTCAGTAACCACTTCATGGGAGAGTGAAAATAGGCAGTGATCATCCATTGGGTGCCTTAGGGATTCAAAAATCTGAATGTGGATAATGCTATCTCTAAAATCTATGATAAGGATCCCTTAATTGAAATTGTTGATGTTGTTGGATGTTTTTAGGAAAAATCTACCCAAAATGATGGGTGAGTATGATGGGATCCTACAATCTTCCATATTTAGCACATAGAAGTCAGCTGAAGAAAAGAGATATTTGACATTCACCAAGACATCTTGTAACACTCATGCTGGGAAAACTATGGATATTTTTTCAAGATAGACCACCAGTATTGTGGGATTCAAGTATCCCATATGAAAGGAAGTGTATAATTAGTGAGGAAATACATTAGTGGAATAACCTAAATAACACAAAGCATTAGAGAAACTTAAATAACCAATGGTGCATGGATTTTAAAACAACCTTGGATCTCGACATTTGGTTGGTAACTTTAGTGTTATAAGGTCTGAGAAGATCCATCCCAAGTTGATCCCCTTAGAACCCTGAAGACACCTCTTCTTTGTGAAAATATCCTTCAAATATTTAGCATACATTGAATTTTTTGAGTTCTTCAAGCTAGGGTATATTGATTTTCACTATATAGAAGGTGTCCAAAATTTATTTTGTAAATGTTTCTTTCCGAAACCTCTTCGATATAATCATACAAGAAGAAAATGGCGGGGGTACATCTTTATTATCTCTGTGGTTAATTTTCAATGGGTTTTATTGTCTCTTATTTCTTGGCCTATTCTCCTCCCCCTATTTATTCTATTATTCTTGGTGCATTTTCAATGAATTTTCAGAATTCTCAACATCATTATCCCTTATCCTAGGTGGTATTGTATTAGGATCAGTGGTTTCTGGTGGTGGGAGTTAATTTCCACTTCTTGTTATTATCATTTTGAAATCCTCCTGTAGGTCTAGGATTTTTTGGTATTGGATATTTCCTAGGTTTGAAGTTAGTAAATCCATGATACATTTGGACTTCATGGGAAAATCATTTACAATGTCTTTAAACCTCTAAATCTTAGATTTATGTTTTTGGTTTTGAGTTGGAGGGTGTTAAATGGTTTATGGATACTTACAGGGTGTTGGAAAAGTAGATTTTTGTTGGTATGAAGGCTGGTTATAAGACTTCTTTTATGAAAATGGTGGTGGATTCTAGAATTGATTTTGGAAAGGGGGTAGGTTTTAGAACTAATTTTGGTATGTGGGTCTAGATTGATTCCTCTTATTTATAAATCCATATTGGAATTTGTTATGCTTTATCCATATTTTATTTTACTAAAACAACATTGTCTAAAAGGATTCTACACAACTTTCCCTCTTGTACCAAATTGTTGTGAGTTTTGAGAAATTTTCTCAATCAAGCCCTTGGATTCTTATGGAGACTATTGAATCAATGTTCCTCCAGATGATGAATCCATAATGTTTCTATAATTTTCTAGTAAAAATTGATAAAATAATACAAGAAAGTTATTCTCTTCAGTTTCCTAATGTGGGAATCAAGAACATATCTTCTTAAATCTATCATAGTATTAAAAAATGTTTTTCCGGATGACTATCTTCCATAGATTTACTTTCTGACTTCTCTGCTCCTGGAGGTGGGGAAGATTCTTTTCCTAAATCATCTTCAGAAGTCATTGAAATCATTTACATCTTGGGTTTCGGGACATAAAACTATTCTTTGGAAGCTCTTTCCAATGAAAATTGGAACACCTTCTACTTTGACTGCTCCTCATAAACTCCTCAGGGTCTGAGAGTAGCGTAGGAATGTGTGAATTGTCTAATATACTTATTTGGGTATTCAACCACCAGGGCATGAAATTTTGGGAGTATTAGAATCATGTTATGTTTTATCTCAAAATCATTTTATTACACTGGAATAACAAGTTGATTGTTTTGAATAAGGAATGGTGGTGCAGAGAGGTCTCCATGTGTTTGGTTTTTATTTCCCTCTATGATGATAGGTTTAGGGTGAACAGTTGATGTTTCACTTGAGTCTTCAAGATAAATTTACAAACATTCAGATTGAAAATGATGGTTTCTAAGTCTATTCAACAAGGAAATTTCAATTTCAAGATCTATGGGGGAACATTATCTCCATGTTTTGACATGTTCCTATAATGGGGTATGTTAAAAACTAGTATTTACTTAGTTAAATTGTAATATAGTGATTAAACTAATTTGTTCCTCGAGAGGACCAAACAAAAATCAAGAAATTGCATTAAAATTAGATAAGGATGTGAGGTTGTTTTTTTTGTAGTTGTTTGATTTTGAAAAGACAAGAAAAAAACTAAATAATGGAAAGAAATTAAGATCAAATTTATAAAACAAGTGATTGAAAAATATTATATGAGATGACTATTATTTCAGGGTTGGTTCTCCAATTGTGATTTTTTCATAGTTGAAAGTATCCTACTCTCTTCTACTAAGTTGACAAAAGTGAGAATCCACAATCATTTCTTGTCACTCCCTTGGTCAAACAGTAATGGTGGGAATAAACCTTCATAAAAACTCATATCGTTCCACTCTACTTCCATTGTTTGATAGAGTTGTAATGAATACCCTTGATTTAATTAGAAAATTCCCAATCAGGTATTGTTTATCGCAAACAATATAGAATGTTTACTACACCTCACACATATATTTGTGATCACTGAGTGCTTCAACACTATGCCCCGATCTATTCCAATGTATATTGACCAAAAAATAGTGGAGGGAGATATTGATCATTGACCCAAGAAGTAAAAACAACATAATCTAAAATCAAATACAATCGGACATGATAATAAAAACCCTTATTAGAAATTGAAACCGATTTCCTAGAAGAGAGTAAAGGATCTTAAAACATTAAGTGCAAGAAATCAAGAATTAAAAATAAAAACCACTCTTTCCCAAATGACACATAATTTTACCCCACCATGGTAAGGGTAATTGTGAATAATGGGGAAGAATTATTCATAAAAAAACTAAGAAGAATAAAAGAGTTTAAAAAAAGAACAAAAAATTTGATCCTCTTGAATTTGTTCACCAGAAGTTTTCATCTATTCTGCCCATCATCCGGCCAAAACACACATTGGTCTCTTCTTAAAAAATATTTTTAATGAATTTTTCTATCAAACATAAAAATTTCAAAGTCATTTAAATGGACTAAGGAATGATATTTCCAAATCAATGAAAATCACCTTCCCAGATCGTTAAACACTATTTCCCCCACTACACATGGAAGAGCTAACATGTTTCTTTAATGAGATAGTTAATTTAAGAAATTTAATTTCAACAGTACCTATTGATTCCTATACTGAAAAAGCCATGAATAAAATCATTTAAAGGCCAGTAATAAGATATATACATGATTTCATATAGTGGGGTCCATTCTACCTACAAGAAATATTTTTCCACTTGATTGATTTTTATGGGCTTGTGTCTGTCGAATTGGGTTTAGGTCCAAAAGAAAAAGAATAATTCCAATAGAAAGGGAATCCTAAAAAAATAATCACATAAATTGGATCAGAATTTTAAAAGTTATTCCTAAAAAATTGAATCTTTATAAAATAGTCAATTTTGTAGTATTAAGGAATATTCACAATTAAGCCCAAAATCCACCAAAAAATCTAAAATGTTGAAAATATATTGAAATTGAATAAATGGGCTGGATTAAATCATTGAAACTCATATTAAAAATATTAAAAATATTAACTATATCAATTCCACCATAATTAGCCTTTGGACACCTGGATAAGTAAACATCAAAATCATACCAAGGAAAATTTAAAATACATATCAATGAGATCCACTGATTTAACAAAAAGAAAAAAATATCATGACTCATCAAGAACCCTTATTCCAAGTCCTCAAACTAGACCGTTAATTATATTTCATCTTCATATCTCCTACCATGCACACAAGACACTTACCAAACAAGCATTTTGTCTAATCACACAAATTTCAGTTTTCAACAATGTCTTTATCATCCAAACTCATTTAAGGGTCACCATATGCTTGATATAACCCTATATCTCCACCCAATGGGGGTAAAGGACATGTGTTTATCATGATGAATTTTCTGGTCAGTTTTATGGCTTCCATTTGGTTGGATTTAGATGTTATAAATTCTACTGCTGAATGTGGAGGGCTTGTACCTTTTTGAAAAAGAATGGAATTATTGTAATTTTCACTCATGTATTGTCTCCTACAAACTAACCTTGGTAGAAAATCAGATTCTTTATCATGAAATCTCAAGGAATGTTCACACAGTTCATCATTTCAGTAACAAAATTTTCAATCTTCTCAAACATAATTTTTCTTGAAATATCTAGAAAATATACATCTTCATTCCTCCATTAGAAGCTCAAAAAAGGAACAACTTCTCTTACTATTATAGCTCCATAAAAAGCACATCTTTTAAGAGAATTAAATTTTTCATGAATAGGAAAATATCTTTATCTTTTTATTTTCACCCAAAGTATCTTAAAATGTGGAATTGAAATACAAGAGAATTCCTCCACACTTAATTTTAAAAAGATAATGCATTTTCACTTCAAGTGTAGTATGAATAGTGAAAATCGGCTTATAATATGACTAATCTAATAGGTTGTTCATGGATTCTAAAGGTTAGAAGGATTAAATGTACAAGGTATAATATAATGAAAAGTATTATTCTTTAAATGGGGATTTTTAAACCAATGAAATGCCTCAAACATTTAAAATACTAGTACCTCAAACCCTATAATTTGATTGGAATAAATAAAATTATGGTCATATAAAGAAAAATTTTGTTTTCTACAAGTGAGGTGAATGTATATAATATGAAAACAATGGTCTATAAACCTTATACGAAAGTGATTTCAATTATAGAGATAGTTAGATGTGGCATATGATTTAAAAATTAGAGTACTTTCCATGAATTTTCTATAGATTTCAAATTGAAACAAAGTTATATTCATTATTAATTTAAGCTCATTTTTATGTAATAAATTGTTTCACTAATGGAAATGGGTTTTAGAAATGTAAAAGATAATCATTTATGATCAAAATTTCAAAAAACACACAAAATTGGGAAAAAACCCTTAAAATTAAAAAAAACATACAATGATTTTTGAAAATAGGAAAATAAACAACAAATAAAAATTTTAAACTACCGAGGTTATCTCCAACAAACTTAAATATTGCAGTGTACACAATACATTCAAAGGGATTTAATATGTAATAAGATTTGAAAAACGAATCACAACAAGAAAGCACGTGTAAAGGATATGTATGACCTGTTGGATTTTTTCAATAAACCAATTGGAGGAGTGTGATCTCCTCCACTTTATCTGATGGAATGGTCCCAAAAAATGTCTTTAACCTATTTCCATTAACAGTGAATGACTTTTTTTCTCCATCCTTCACAATATTTAAAATACCAAAAATATATAAGGAGTAACTATGAATGGCCCTTCCCACCTGGAAAGAATTTTACTTGGAATCAACTTGGGTCTTGAGTTGAATAACAACACCGTGTCACCATTATGGAAGTATATTGGTTGGATGATCTTGTCATGAGTCACTATTTTTCTTTCTTTATAAATCCTGGAATTTTCAAAAGCATATATTTTAATTTTATTCCAACTCTTGGAACTATAATCTTCTTTCTTTTCTAGCACTTTCAAGATCCAAATTCATCTTTCTCACAGCCCAATATGACTTATTCTCCAATTCCAATGGCAGAATGAAACTTTTCCCATAAATCAACCTATATTGAAGGATTCAAATTGGGGTTTTTTAGGCTATCCTATAATCTGATAATGTATCTTCTAACCTTAGGCTCCAATCTTTAATGTTTAGATTAACAGTCTTTTCCAAAATTCCTTTGATTTTCCATTTTAACAATTCAGCATTCCCATTAGTCTGTGGATGATATGGAGTTGATGTTTTATGATCCAGACCATAATTATTCCATAATGCATACATTATCATATTAAAAAATTGAGTCCCTTCATCATTGATGATGTATTTGGGTACTCCAAAATAATAAAATCTATTATCCCTGAAAAAATCACAAACAACCTTAGCATCGCCAGTTCTGGTGGCTTTTGCTTCCACCCATTTGGAAACAACATCAGTTGAAAGAAAGATATAATAATTTTCAAAGGAAAATGGAAAAGTTCACATAAAATATATCCCCTAAACTTTAAAAATTTCACAAAACTTTATAGGGGTTTGCAGCATTTCTTGTCTCCTTGAAATATTTCCAAAAAACTAGCATTTTTCACACCTTTTACAATATTCACGAGCATCATTAAAAAGGATGGTCCAAAAAAGTCCAGATTCTAAAACGTTTTTTGCTTCCATTTGATGTCCAAAGTTTCATTTGCAAGATAATGTGTAAAAAACCATAAGGACATTATCAATTTCTCTTTCTTGAAAACATTTTATTATCACTCGGTCATTGCAATTCTTCCAAAGAAATATATCATCCTAGATGTCACATTTAGATTCAGATTTCATATTTTGATTTTTTTGGGAATTTAAATGAGATGGGGGCTATGATTTTACTGGATAACTTACCATGTCAACATAATAAGGGACTTCTCCATCAATCAAGTACAACTCATCTCCTAAAAGGAGGTCATTTAGTGGTTCTTTTCCTAGAATTTTAGCTTCAATAGTGTTGGGAAGTCTACTTAAGTGATCAGCCACTTAGTTCGTAGATCCTTTATTATCTTGGATTTCTATGTTTAACTCATGTTGTAATACTATCCATATTCCTAGCCTCGGTTTCCCTGATTGTTTCTTCATCAAGTACTTAAGAGATGCATGATTAGAAAACACGATGAGTTTAGTTCCAGTAGATATGATCTAAATATTTCCAAAGAAAATAACTGCTAAAAACTATTTTCTTGTTGTTGTATAGTTGAAATTGGCTACATCTATGGTTTCTGTGGCATTTGAAATGACTTTTAGTATGCACTCAGTTCACTTTGAAAGGACTTCATCAACTGTTTGGTTTAAAGCATCATAAAGTAGATTGAACGGTTCTTCCCAATTTGGTGGTTTAATTATCATATTTCAAAGGTAATCTAGATAGAGGGATATAAATCTGAATTAAATCTTTTAAAAATCCTTATGTAGAATTTTTCATGTCCTAAAAATTATCTAACATGCTTCATAGAAGTTGGGTAAGGAAAATAATTTATGATTTCATTTTTTGATTTATCAAAATCTATGTCTTTTTTTTGAAATTACATTCCCAAAGAAAATTTATCTCTCAACCATGAAATGAAACATTTTAAAATCCAGAACATTATTATTTTCAATGTAATTTTTCAAAACATTTTCTAGATTTTTCAAAAAATGGTCAAAATAATTTCCAAAAAATATGAAATCATCCAAGGAAACCTGCAATAAATCTTTAATATGAGTAGATAAAATACATATCGTACACCTCTAAAACATACCTTGATAATTACACAATCCAAATGGAATACTTTTGTATAGAAATGTTCTGAAGGGACATGTAAAGGTAGTATTATCTTGATTATCAAGAGCAATAGGTATCGGTAAATAACCTAAAAATCCATCCAAAAATAAATAATGATCTCTCCATTCTAGTCTCTCTAACATCTGGTCAATAAAGGGGATGATGAAATGATCATTTCAAGTAACCTTATTCAACTTCCTAGAATCTTTTCACACTCTCCAGCAATTCTGAATTCTTATAAGGATTAATTAATTATTCCCATTCCTAACAATGGTTAGGTAATTTATTTGAAAAAACATGGATGGGGATAACCCATTGTGAATCTAAAATGGGAAAGATGATCCCATCTTACAAGAGCTTTTCAGTCTGCTTTTTGAAAACTTTCATCAGGGTGGGATTAGGCCTCCTTTGGTATTTTTTGATAGGTTTGGAATATCCCTGAAGATGAATTCTACATGAACATATTTTTAGGTTGATTCCTGGGATATCACCCAAACTCCACCCTATTACAAGTAAATTATCTGTCAAAATTTCAATCAAAGTTTTTTATTTTGTTTTATAAAAATTATTAACAATGATCACAATTAATTTCTCTCCCTCCATAAGGTAGATAAATTTTAAATTAGTGGGGAGTGGTTTTAATTACAAATCAAGGGGATTCTAAAGGGTTGAAATTAATTTGCGGTTTCCCACTTCTAAAGGGTGGAAATCCTGTGCATAAGAAATCATATCATTGTCTTCATCATTTAACAAATCATCCAAGAAATCAGATTTTACCTATTGCACCTCTAGGAAATCTTAATCTTCAGCAGTTTGTGAATTCACATGTTTAATGATATTTTCAATGGATGAAGTTTCTCATAAGGTTAAGAATTCATGGAACATACTTGATTCATCAACGGGTTTAGTGACCACTTCCTGGGAGAGTGTAAAGAGGGAGTTATCATCCAATGGGTGCCTCATGGATTCAAAAATATTAAATTGGATTGTGTTGTCTCCAAACACCATAGTAAGGGTCCCTTTTGGATATGGATGTCAGTTTTGGATGTTTTTATGAATGTTCTCCCGAAGATTATGAGTGAGTGTTATGTGATCCTTTCATCTTCTATATTTATCACATAGAAGTCAGCTGTGAATAAGAGATCTTTGTCATGACCCAACCCGTACCATGGGCTCGAGTCGCAACTAACCCAAGCCCTTGTCCATAGACCAAGGGATAACGACTGGCACTAAAGGCACAAAAAACTAGGGGAGGCCTTTGCCTAAGAAACTGTACACACACACGCAGCTAACCCAATGAAAAAGTGCAAAGAAACGAAAGAAAGAAATAATACTTCTACAAAAAGGGAAACCAACATATATGCATCAACCTCTAACCAGAAAGCCTCTTACATCCACTGAACACAGCCCTAGCTCCTGTTTCCTCTATGATCTTCCGTAGGCTAGATTGACCTATCCGTCGTCTGCTTGGGCACACCAAGTGCGGGCAATGACCAGGAAGGGGTGAGTATAATGATACTCAGTAAGATTGAGGGAGAAACAAAGGAGGTACAAAAATGGCGAGTAGTAGAAAAAATAAGAATAGTGTAAGAGTACAACAGAAAGAGTGCAGCTCGACCCAACAAAAGAAAGTAAGTAAACTCATCCAATCCAAGAAAAGCTAGAAAAGGAAAGCACTTGGCATACCCAGCTCATCTTCTCCCCTCCTAGAAGGAGAGTAACTGAAACCAATAAGTGGGAATGAAAGTAGGGTGTATATATATGCTCAACAAGAATCCTTAACGAGTGTGTAAGGGGATCTCTATCTCCATGTTCAAACCAAGGAGAGTTTCCAATAATTCAAAGGATATCCTTCACGAATGCCCAATAGTCCCGCATGCTCATGCTTCCTCATCACTGAACCGTACAACCAAGGGTCCCGCTCTGACAATCACAGAGAAAAGTCACTAGCTAGCCTCATAGAAAGGGCCGAGTATGAAAGAAGTCATCAGGTAACCCACTGTCCAGCCCCACCGGAGGGTAAACTACAAGAGGTCATCAGGTAACCCACTGCCCAGCTCTATTGGAGGGTAAACCACAAGAGATCATCAAGTAAACCACTGCCCAACCCCCCACTGGATGGTAAACCACAAAATATCGTAAGGTAACCCACTGCCCAGCCCCCCCTGGAGGGTAAACCACAAAATATTGTCAGGTAAAGCATTTCCCATCCCCCGGTAGAGGGTAAACCACAAAATGTCATCGGGTAACTCAATACCTAGCCCCGCTGGAGGGTAAACCCTAAAGTCAATGGGTAAACCACTCCCCAGCCCCGCTGGATGGTAAACCATAATGTCAACATGAAACCCACTACCCAGCCCCGCATGAGGGAAAACACAGAACTGATCTGATAAATCTGCACTGCCCATGCCATCACCTGGTGTCACTAACACCGCTACCGTGCGTAGGTTCGGAGTGCGTCAAAGTGACCTCTGTCCAACGCCCTTTCATGTTTCCAAATTTAATGATATCTCGAAAGAGGCTCTGCTCTCTAAAATAGATTACACCATTGTAATCCTCATGGAAAAACATACGAGATAGACTACTTAATCGCTGGAAATGGGCTCCCGACGGAAAACTTATTCAACACCGCTTTATATCCATACAGCGTATCGTGGGACCCACACCTCGGTCTCGAAAAAGGTCAGGAGAACTGCGCCATCATAGTGCTCTCAAAAAACATGTCAAAAAGACTATTTATACACCCCAAACAGACACTAGATGGGAAAGTCACAATGCGCTGCACATAGCTTAAAAGACGGCCCGTGGGGCCCACACCTCCACTCCGTCTTCAACGCCTAAAACCACCCTGGTCAACCTCACCTTGACTCCAGGGTCACAACGCTGATGACAGTGCCTAAAACAGATTCTGGATGCAGAAGCTACAACTCTCCGCATTTTGCAAACGGGGCCCTGTCTGACCCACACCCCGACCCCGAAACACGTCACACAGATCGTACCATTTTTTTCCTTGCAGATAACTATGCGGCGTAGGCTATTCATTTTCCCTGATTGGACTTATGTAGCATAAGTTGAAAAAACGCAGCATACATCCGAAAGTCACCTCATGTGGCCCACGCATCGGGCATGAATATAGGCGGGCAGATTGCGCTGTTTCAATCCCCTCGGAAAAACATTGAAAAATGAGTGCTTAAACACCCCAAACGGATGTCGGGTGAAAATGTGGCGTTTCACTGTAAAACATGTGATCTAGGCTGTAACACCCCGAGATTTTATGAGAAATATTTTTTTTAATTTCTTTGACATCTTGTGTTGTATACTACAACAAGATTATCTTGCACTATATGCAACACCGTATTAGCTTGTAGTATATACAACACTATTCTTGGCTTGCGTTACATGCAAGAGCAACCTTCCTCTATAGCCTACGTTGTACACAATACCATGTTTCACTACATAGCGATATGTTATTAAAATATTATATAAACTAGCCATTATGAATAGTAATACCCACTTTTTGAAATTTTAAAAAAATTTTCTCTCAAAATAGAATTCATTTTTGGATTTGGAATATCGAAATTATCTTAGGGTGAATTTTTGGTATTTTTCTGAAAACATTCAATTTTTGATGAATAGGGAAAACACTAAGTTATAGTTTAAAAGAGAGTTTGTATTTAAATAATTTTTATTTTTATTTAAATTTATTTTAGGTCAAAATTGATATATAATACCTATATAAGTTCAATGTAATTCATTGGATTCATTTTATGATAATTTTAGATATATAAAAATTTTATTGAACTTTTCACCGTTTTTTACCCACCTCCTTGGAGAATTTGAAAATTTACATAAAACATAATTTTACTGCTTCTGTGAGTGGAATTTTGAAAATCCTAGAGACATAGATAATATCAAGGAGTAAAATGTGGTTCAATAAGATAAAAATAATTTTTCATGAAAAGTAACTTTTTACTTTTTTTTACCACGGTTAAAAGTAAATAGGGTAATTAAGGGTAAAAATGATAATATTATTACCCTAACACATGTCCTAATTCTATTGGATAAGTTTAATTCAACCAAAAACAACCTTAGAAATAACATATTACTCTTTAGGTCCACTTGGATTAGATTAGGACAATTATTATTATTTTATTTAATGAAGAGTTAAAGTAGTTAAAATCAAAGTTTGATAAATAAAATATTTTTAATATAGGGTTATACATAAGATAAATTAGACTATAAATATTCATTATAAAGCTAAAATTATTTCCTACATAATGTTATTTTATTTATAATTTTTAGACATTAAATAATATAATTTATTAATTACACAGTGGTGATGCTGTAATTACCTAATTAATGAAATATTAAATTAATAGATATTATAAATACCAAAAAAAGTAATTTGATACTTTTTATGAATTAAACTAATTTTATAGGTTAATATAACATATTATGGTTGGTTAGATGAATTTTTTTCGAATTAATAATGCATTTATAAATTATGAAAAAAATACCAAATAGTGTCAAAATTGACATAAAAGAGTTTTTTTAAAAAATATTATATTAATTGATATTCTATTCCTAAAAATCTAAGGTTCGGCAGAAATACTCATATAATAATATATATGACATTAATGAACCAATTGGGGTTCTATTGGTAGTTTATAGTAATTTTATTAACTATATAGTGTAAGAATACAAGAAGACATGGTAAAAGTTAAATTATTTAACTTAGAGTTAAATCTAAATGATAAGGTCAAAATGGAACCTAAAATTGTCTAAAACCTATTGGTTGAGTGGATTTCGACCCATCCCCACCCTATCCTAGAAATAAGTCACATTGGAGCCATTATAAACCGAATATGAATTTATTATTAAATAATATTTTATGTTTTTCCTAAGGTTCCCCTTACCCCTCTTATAAAAGGGAACCTCCTCCCTCTCATGTTCACAAAAATTTGAGCCTTCAAGATCCGGAACCCCCTGCCCATTTCACTTTTCTGCCTCCATAATAACCTAATAGAGGTCCTGGTCCTCTTCAAAGACAAACTTTAGTGCCCTAAGAGGAGGTTAAGAGGAGGCGCGTCGAAGAAGAGGTAATCTCTTCTACCGATTCTTCCAAGTTTATTTATTCTTCTACTTTATCTTATTTAGTTGTTTAATTATAAAGTAATGACATAAATATAACTAATATACTGATATATTATTATAAATATTAAACAATCCCATTTCACCTTTTATCCAACCTATAGAAAACGAAATCACCGAGCGTGCGTACGTACAGACTACTATCTCCACGTCGTGGTGTAATATGTTTTTCCACCACCACCTTACTTGGATGGGTATAATGGTGTAAATAATAACTATATACAGTAATTATAACATCATACTGATTCTGAGATATTATATCATCCACTACAATTCCATTAAATAATTATGGGAATGATATCATCGCTCGTGCGTACGTACAGATTACCATCTCCACACTACTAGAAAACTAACCTATACCAACAGTTTGGAACCATTGGTATAGGCCTCCAAACCGTTGATATAGCCTATACTGACGGTTTGGAGAACCGTTTCCAAGTAAGCCACTGGGATAGGTGTATACCAACGATTTTTGGAAAACCATTGTTATAGACCTATACCAACAGTTTCCAAAACCGTTTGTATAAGTAATATGAAAAACTATACCAACGGTTCAATAAAACCATTGGTATATGTATTTCAAAAAAAACATTCAATGGGATTTGATCCCAAGACCCCTATCATTGAACGAACTAACCACTAACCCAACATAAATTTTTTGAACATAATTACATGAATATATATACATATTCTCATAATTATTTTAAATTTTGATTTATATAATGTTCTTGGTAAGAAGATCCGATAATAAATCAAAGGACCTATACCAACGGTTTTGAAAACCGTTGGTATAGGTCCTATGATTTTGGGTGGGACGTTTGTTTATGGGGGACCTTTCCGAACGGTTTGGCCAAAAAGTTGGGATAGGTGGCCTAAAAGTATACTTTTCCCAATGGTTTGGCTAAACCGTTGGGATAGGTGGCCTAAAAGTTTACTTTTACCAATGGTTTGGCCAAACCCTTGGGAAAGCCATACCCTTTCCCAATAGTTTTCCCAAACCATTGGGAAAGCCATACACTTTCCCAATGGTTTGGCCAAACCCTTGGGAAAAGTGAACTCAAAGATTTCCCAACAGTTTTTCCAAACTGTTGGGAAAGGGGACCTATACCAACGGTTTTTAAAACCGTTGGGAAAGGTGAGATTTCCAGTAGTGCCACAACACAATGATATTCATTCTCCATATTTACCATTCAAGAATGATTATAAAGTATATATAATGAATAATAATGATATATATGACCTAATAATGCAACTGGATTTTTTTATATATGTATATGTCATCTTCTTACTTCCATTCAAGTCAATAAGGAAAGGAAAACAACGCTCATGCGTACGTACGACCTACCGTCTCCATGAACAGTGTGTTTCAATTAATTTATCTATCTATTATATATATATATATAAAATGAATATATATGATATATAAATCATTTTTTACATTCTGGAAGTAAGTATATCATGATATAAGTAATAATAATATCAAGAACAACAAGACCAAACACGTACGATAAATGAAACGATTTTACACAAAACGTGCTTGAACATGGAATTGATAAAAGAACAGGTAATATAAAGTCATAAGTGAATCATATATGATATCATAAATATTATTATGGTTATGTTACAAGCTAATAATATGTTTAAACCCACTATAAATTAGTTTTAGACACATACAGAAGAAATTGGACCTAAGGTAAGGGATAATTTTTCAATCTCATTTTTATCCAAGATTTCTTATACATAAGTATTTAATAGTGTTATATTTTTCATCCATGTCCATAAAAATGTTTTTCATAAAGTGTTTAATATTCTTACATGTATGTTTAATGTCATGTTTACTCCTCTTTGACTTTTACTTCGTGTTATGGACGGAATCGTTCTTTTTTTACCATACGTGGTTCTTTTTGACTTTTCCGTTAAAAGTATGAGGAGAATGTTTTTTTTATCTTACACGGCATGAATGGATTTTTACAGTTTTATAACGCCTTATTTTATTGAAGATTACTATACAAGATTTCATGACTATTTTCAAAGAAATCCTTTTTAAAAAAAATTGAACGACATTTTGTGAAAAGAAAATGATTTTGAAGAAGAAAGGATATTTTCCTCAAGAATCCGTTTCAAGTGTTTTATCAAAGCCATTTTCTATCTAAAATGACATTATTTCATATGTGTATGTTTCAAGTATAATGACTCTATGATTTACATGGTTTCACTTTTCTTATGATGAAATGATATCCATTTGTTTTATATGGATTATGTTATGATGGGATGATGTTTATGAAACCCATTTTATTCTTTAGGTTATGATGAATGATTTATGTTTATGTTGTGGCACATGTAAGAATTATTTCATTATGAGATGGTTGAGACCTATATCTCCCTCCAATGAATTGGGTAAATACTTATATCTCATGAGATAGACATGGCTGGATTGACCAGTTAATTTGGTTCAGTGATATAGGACTGGAACGAGGAGTGAACTCGATTCAGTAAGGGACTTTGTCCACTATGATGGTCTTGGAAACAATGGCTTGGATACTATGGAAATCATAACATGTGCTTAATGGTTTCCACAATTACATGTTTTATTCCCATGCTATTTTATCATGGTTAATGTTCCTTTTTGATCTATGCCTTATGCACTACCAATATTTATGTCCTTACTCATGATTTTGATGTTTTATGTTCATGTTCTTACGTTAAAATGTTTAGGTATTGTTTTATGTCCTCCATGTTTACCCTTATTAAGCATTTTTTCTCACCATTTTTATGTTTTCTTTTCCAGAGGATATAATGAAAGGTTTTAGGTAAGAAAACAAAAGTGGAAGAAGTTTATGGGAGATGTTGAAGATCTTTCACCAAGATTAGAAGATTTTGTTCTGAGTTTCCAAAGACACTAAACTAATAGGGTATTTGGGCGTCTGTTTTTGTAATGTATTAAGTATTTAGAAAGAGTAATGTAATGTCTATGTATATCAAGTGTGGGTCTCTACAGTTGGAATCAGAGCAAAGGTTTAGTTACCCTTTGGAAATTAGGATGCGAAAACTTTAGTGAAATCCCTAGAGATATTTCTAAGCTATGTCTAGGGATGTCGCTAAGGATAAGTATACGTATAGGTTAGATTCCAAGAATTAAAGTAATGATAATAGAATTAAACCTAAGATGTTATATATTGAAGGTACTCCCCATTTATTATGTTGTTTTCCTAGCAGGATTTTTTCCTCTCACACTATTCTTTTTGGGTTTTAGAAAATGGCTGGAAACATGAATATTCACGATAATGGAGGACATGATGGACAAGGAAATGATTTTCTTCATGAGAAACAAAATAAAATAGGATTTTGAAGTCCAGACATCGTTATTATTCCTAATCAACAATCTCATAATATGATAAATAATCTTAACTTTGGTAAGTATCTCGAATCAGATAATATGAGAAAGATGGAGTTTTATGATGATCATAGAGGAAAGAAAGTTCAATTCCCCTCTTGTAAATCATGTTGGAAGAGGCATCAGGGAGAATGTTTTGAAGGAACTGGAAGATGCTTTGGGTGTGGAAAAGGACACAAAGCCAGTAATTGAAAGGGAAAAGGTTTAGTTAACACCATGGATAAGGATAATGGTATTTCTAAGACATCAACAATGGTTAAATGATTTAAATGTGGAATGTACAGGCATTATACAAACCAATTCCCTAAGGGAAAGTCTCATGAAGAGAATCATCATGGTCGTATGTGTAGTATTTATATTGATGATGATGAAGAGACTAAAAATGATATGTGAGATGAACGAATTGTTGAAGTTCGGTCAATGGTTTAAGAAGGTAGTGGAATGATTTATGTTTATCAAGAGTTATGTTGTATAGGTAATGGTACTATGGAATAAAGACACATCTAAGGATTGTTACACTATTGTTTTTCCTAAAGTATTTGAAAGTATATGTTGAATGGTACTGGAAACCATGAAAGGTTATTCAGATATTTTTGGAAAGTAGATGATATGCGCATAATGAAGGGATAAGGAGATAATGAGATATTTGATCGTATTAATGAGCTCACGAGTGATATAAGGACAATTTGATATCATGGTTTGAGTATATAGAAATTTTGGTATTTTGGTATGTGGAAAGAGTTAAATTTTGACAAAATTCATGTTTTCACTAAGGTTCTGTGGTAACTTATGTTTCAAGAGAATACATGATTAAGGTATTCACATGTTTGGAATGCGATCAACAAGATATATATTATGATATATGGGGGATAAATGATGGTATTCACGTTCTTGTTATGTGACCTTTCTAGAAATCATTTTCCATATACTATGAGATTGGACAGATGTATTTTGGATAATTCTAAAGATTTGAATGGATTATTTCAAACATTAGATAGTATTTTTTAAGGCTAGAACTTTTTTTTAATATTTTTTCTGTAATGTTAGAATAGTGTAGTTTTGGAAGGACAACATGTAGGATTGGTGACAACTTGTCGCGTCAGACAGGGTTGCGGGACTCGAACCCACAACCGAAGTGCTACTGGCCTTTATCGCCTACCGCTGGCCTATAGGAAGTCCGTGGTTAGAAGAAACTTGTTTTATTTTATTAAGTAGGATGATAGATGAAGTATAAGTCAATTTTTGGAACCATATACGATTAAACTCTCCCTAGATAGACTTATGTATGTAACTTTTGCTAACCTTATGTTTTAGATAGATGGAATGACCTATCATTCTATCGCATGATCTACTAACACGTCACAAATAAAAAATTCAACATCATTTCCTTAAGAGATGAAGTGGAAATTGTTCAAGGAATGACCAACAGTGAGATTGTACCAAAATAAATTTAGTATTTTTTCTAATTCCATTTTTTTCAACTTTAGGGAAATGATCTTGAAAAGCAAAAACGTTTTCCTAGATGGTACCTTAGATCATCACAAATTTATAGCTTTGTGATTATTGGATTTTTCATAGCCATGTTCTCTACCACTCTCCATCAGAACATGATGGTTATATTTCTTTTCCATATCCATATTTTCACCTATGTTCTTCTATGTGGAATCCCAGTGATGAGTTAATTTGGGTAACCATTACGTTTCATACATTAGTTTTTAAAATTAAGTTTTAGTATTCCTTTTTAAAATGTGGGTTTCTATGAGTGATACTTTAATGTAGTAAACCATTTATAACTGTAAATAATTTGAAGGGAGAAATTCATTTTAAGGGGGGGTAGAACGTAACACCCTGAGATTTTTGGAGAAATAGTATTTTTTATTTCTTTGATGTCTTTTGTTGTACACTACACCATGATTATCTTGCGCTATACAAAACACCATATTAGCTTGTAGAATAAGAAACACTATTAATGTCTTGTGTTACATGAAAGAGCAACCTTCCTCGATAGCTTGCATTGTACGCAATACCGAGTTTCACTAAACAACGATATGTTATTAAAATATTATATAAACTAGCCGTAATGAATAGTAATAACAAATTTTTGAAATTTCATAAATTTTATCATTTAAAATGGACATCATTTTTGGATTTTGAATATCGAAATTTTCCTAGGGTGATTTTTTGGTATTTTTCTGAAAACATTCAATTTTTGATAAATAGTGAAAAACACTGAGTTATAGTTTAAAACCAAATTATTATTTAAATTATTATTTATTTTATTTAAATTTATTTGATGTAAAAATTGATACATAATACCTATATAAGTTCAGTGTAATTCATTGGAGTCATTTTATAATAATTTTAGATATATAAAATATTTATTGAACTTTTCAACGTCTTCTACCCACCTCCTAGGAGAATTTGCAAATTTACATAAAAATTAATTTTACTGCTTTTGTGAGTGGAATTTAGAAAATTCGAGAGACATAGTTAATATTATGGAGTAAAATGTGGTTCAATAAGATAAAAATAATTTTTGATGAATAGTAACTTTTTTTTATTTACCAGGGTTAAAAGTAAATAGGGCAATTAAGGGTAAAAATGATATTATTATTACCCGAAAACATGTCCTAATTCTATTGGATAAATGTAATTCAACAAAAAACAACCTTAGGAATAAAATATTACCCTTTAGGTTCACTTGGATTTGATTAGGACATTTATTATTATTTTATTTAAAGAAGAGTTAAAATAGTTAAAATGAAAGTTTAATAGCTAAAACATTTTTAATATAGTGTTATTCATAAGATAAATTCGAATATAAATATAAATTAGAAAGATAAAAATATTTCCTACATAATGGTATTTTATTTATAATTTTTGGACGTTATATAATTTAATTTATTTATGACATAATGGTGATGCAGTAATTACATAATTAATGAAATATTAAAATAATTGATATTATAAAAACCCAAATAAATGTAAATTGCGTTTTTTTGAATTAAACTAATTTTATAGGTTAATATAACATATTAGGGTTGGTTAGATGAATTTTTTAGAATTAATAATTCTTTTATGAATTTAGGGAAAACAAAACACCAAATAGTGTCAAAATTGACATTAAAGTGTTTTTACAACAAGTAATATATTAATTGATATTCTATTCATAAAAATCTAAGGTTCGGCCAAAAGACTTATATAATAATATATATGACATTAATGAACCAATTGGGGTTCTATTGGCAGTTTATAGTAAGTTTATTAACAATATAGTGTAAGAATACAAGAAGACATGGTAAAAGTTAAATAATTTAACTTAGAGTTAAATCTAAATGATAAGGTTAAAATGGAAACCTAAACTTGTATAAAACCTATTAGTTGAGAGTATTTAGAGCCATCCCCACCCTATCCTCTAAATAAGTCACTTTGGAGCCATTATAAACTGAATATGAATTTATTATAAAATAATATTTTACATTTTTCTTAATGTGCCCCTCACCCCTCTTATAAAAGGGCACCTCCTCCCTCTCCTCTTCACAAAAATTCGAGCCTTCAAGCTAGTACAAACCCTACCAATTTCACTTCTAAACTTCCATAGAAACCTATTAGAGGTCCTGGTTTTCTTCAAATACCATCTTTAGTGCCCTAAGAGGAGGTTAAGAGGAGGCATGTCGAAGAAGAGGTAATCTCTTCTACCGATTCTTTCAAGTTTCATTATTCTTATACTTAATATTTTTTAGTTGTTTCTTTATAAAGTAATGACATAAGTATAAATAATATAATTATATATTATTATAGAAATTAAACAACCCCATTTCCTCTTCTATCCATCCTACCAAAAATGAAATCACTGCGTGTGCGTAGGTACGAAATACAGTCTCCACACTGTGGTGTAATCTATTTTTCCACCACCACGTTACTTGGATGGATATAATGGTGTAAAGAATAACTATATATGGTCATTATAACATAATACTGATTCTAAGATATTATATCATCCACACCAATTCCATTCAATAATTATGGGAATGATATCATCGCTCGTGCGTACGTACGGATTACCATCTCCACGACGCGATGAGATTCATTCTCCATATTAACCATTCAAGAAAGATTATAAAGTATATATAATGAATAATAATGATATATATCACATAATAATTCTACTAGATTTATTTATATATGTATCTGTCATCTAATTACTTCCAATTAAGTCAATAAGGAAAGGAAAACATCGTTCATGCGTACGTACGACCTACCATATCCATGAACGGTGTGTTTCATTTCATTTATATATCTTATATATATATATATAAATACAGAATATATATGATAAATAAATCATGTTTTATAATCTGGAAGTAAGTAAATCATGATATAAGTAATAATAATATCAAGAACTAGTGTCCAAACACGTACGATAAATGACACGATTTTACCCAAAACAATTCTTTAACAATGAATTGACAATGGAACGGGTAATATAAAGTCATAAGTGAATCATATATGATTTCATAAATATTATTATAGATCCTTTACAAGTTAATAATATGTTTAAACCCACTATACAAGAGTTTTAGACACGTATGGAAGAAATTGGACCCCAGGTAAGGGATAATTTTTCAATCTCATTTTTATCCAAGATTGCTTATACATAAGTATTTACTGGGGTTATATTTTTCATCCATGTCCATAAAAATGTTTTTCATAATGTGTTTAATATTATTCCATGTATGTTTAAAGTCATGTTTACCCCTATTTGAATTCTACTTTGTGTTATATAAGGAATCTTTCTTTTGTTTACCATATGTGGTACTTTTTGACTTTTACGTTAAAAGTACGAGGAGAATGCTTTTTAACATATACAGCATGAATGGATTTTTACAGTTTTATAAATCTCATTTACATGAAGATTACTCTACAATATTTCATGACTATTTTCAACAATTTTTTTTTAAAAAAATTGCAAGGCATTTTGGGAAAAGAAATTGATTTTTAAGAGGAAAGGATATTTTCCTCCAGAATTCATTTCAAGTATTTTATCAAAACCATTTTCCATCTAAGATGAAATTATTTCATATGTGTGTTTTTCAAGTATAATGTCTCTATGATTTACAAGGTTTCAATTTTATTATGAGGAAATTATATTCATTTGTTTTATATGGATTATGTTATGATGAGATGATGTTTATGAAACCCATTTTATTCTTTGGGTTATGATGAATGTTTTTTGTTTATGTTGTGGCACACATAAGAATGATTTAATTATAAGATGGGTGGGACCTATATCTCCTTCCAATTCATTGGGTAAAGATTTATATCTCATGAGATAGACATGGCTGGAATGACAAGTGAATCCGGTTTAGTGATAAAGGACTAGAATGAGGAGTGATCTCAATTCAGTAAGGGACTTTGTCCACTATGATGGTCTTGGAAGCAATACCTTGGCTACTATGGGAATCATAACATGTTCTTAATGGTTTCCAAAATTACATGTTTTATTCCCATATTATTTTATATTGGTTAATGTTCCTTTTTGATCTATACCTTATGCACTGCCAAGATTTATGTCATTACTCATGATTTTGATGATTTATGTTCATGTTCTTACGTTAAAATGTTTAGGGATTATTTTATGTTCTCCATGTTTACCATTTCAGAGCATTTGAGCTCACCATTTTTATGTTTTGTTTTCCCCAGGATATAAATAAAGGTTTTAGGTTTGAAAAAAAGGAGAAGATCTTTATGGGAGATGATGAATATTTTTCATCATTATTAGAAGATTATGCTCTGAGTTTCCAAAGATAATAAACTAATATGTTAATTGGGCGTCTGTTTTTGTAATGTATTAAGTATTTTGAAAAAGTAATGTACTGTGTATGTATGTCAAGTGTGGGTCTCTATATAGGCCTTGTGGGGCGCACACCTTTTCACTAACCCGAACGCTTTGGAAAGCATCTCAAAAATTCTGCACAAGGACTGGGGTCACGCTGCCGGTGACAGTGTGTCAATTGGACATCCCAAACAGGAGTTAGGTTCGACGCAAGATTAATTAATTAATTAATTAATTAATTAATTAATTATTCTCAATAATCATTTCATTACGCCAAGTAACAAACCCAAATCTCAAGGGTTCCGAAGCAATTTTGGAAGGACCGTCTCAACTCTAGGGCCACCGCACCTCTGACGGAACATCAAATGGACATTCGGATCGGGAAGTGTGTCCATCTTGATCATTAATAGTAATTTAATATTATTAAGTTAGAGAGTTCCGGGTTACCCACCTTCGGGTGCAGAACCCAAAATCCCCGAAACCCACTTCAAATAGTCTGTCTCCTTGACATGGACCCACAACCATAGATGACAAGTCAAACGGACGCGCCGTTTAGAAGTTATGGCCCCCCGAACGCAAGGGGGGGGGGTGGTGGTAACCGGGCCGGTTCACCCTGGCCGACCTGGTCTGAACCACCAGCCCATGGCCCAACTGTGGGTCCGGCACGAACTACCACGACCCACTGGCCGCGACCCGCTCCAGCTACACCAGACCCACCTCGGGTCCAGTTTTCTTTTTTTCTTTATCTTTTTTTGAAACAGACCGGCCAGTTGGCCAGTCTCCCCCGATTCGCCCAGTAGGACCCGACCTTTGCGGGTCCTTGTCCATGGCACACCCTTAGGCGGTCAGTGCCTCGGGTTCCCCCTGTTGAGCGCGACCGCCCACCCGTGCCGCGACCTCCTACTCGCCAACGACGCCTCGTGCTCGCCGCCAACACCGCAACCGCCACACGCACCGCCGCACACCGCCGTCACCTCCGACTCACCACACGACACCTCCTCGTCCAAAATTGACACTGCTGCCTCGTCCCGCTCAAAGCCCTAACCTCCGCCGTCGGCACAACCGGCTCTGCTCAGCTTGCTCGGCTCCTCCAGCAGCACCCCGTCTGCGCCGGCCACACCTGACATAGCCCCACCGACACCGTCTGAAGCCGCAGAGCTCTGCCACCTCCGGATCGACCTCAACCCGACGCCGCTGCTCCAGCTACACCTCCAGCTCAACCTACGGCCACCACCCGTTACAGATTCGGACCTTCAACTGGTATTCCCGACCACTCTGGTGGTAGGAAAAATTTTCTGGAGCCGTTTTCGGAAACCTTGGGGCAGGATCTTCACAGCACCGCCCCTCACTCGATGATTCGTCAAAGATTTGTGCATCCGAAAATTGGGACGAAGAACGCCCAAAAATGAGATTTTAAAATGGGGCTCGGATGATGGCCGTGTTCATTTGGCCATCATCCTAATTCTAGAATTAAAGAATTTGAACGAAAAAATTGAGAAAGGTTCAAAAATTAACAAGAATCCTACCTCGAATCGCTCATTTGTCGTAGGCGACGTGCCCGCTGCGATCCCGCTTCGATCTGCCAGAGTCCATTCCTCAATCTTGGGAAGAACGGTGAAGAACGCCAAATAACGCTCAATAGAAAGAGGGAGAGAGATAGAAAGAAATGGGTTTCCCCAAATTCCACATTTTATAACTCTCTAAACTCCACCGACGGTCGCGGATTCCGAAACCTCTGCGCCCACTCATTTTATATGATGCCTAGGAAAAATGCCCCATTTCAAACTCAACAGAAGCCTCATATTTCCATTATGAGACTCCATATGAAAGTTATTTTAATAGAACATCTGTGATAAAAATCAAAAAGTCATTATTTTAAAAATGATAATTTTTCCCCGGGGTGACATCTCTCACAGCAGGCCCGCGCCCAAAACTTTTATACCCCGCCTAAGGCAAACAGAAAGCTTCAGACGCAATCGTGCCCTCAAATTTCGGATATGAGATACCATTTACGAGAAAAAACAACACTTCCAGATGCATATTATAAAACACTTAATATTTTTATAAAATTAATTTCGGGCACACCGGGCCATGGAATCGCACACCGTCTTCGTGCCTAGATCTGGAATTATATGTAAAAATATTCTAAAGTCTTACAGGGAAAAATCAGGTCTCTACATCCTTCCTTACTTCATGATTTTCCTCCCCAAAAAGTAAAACTAGGAAAAACAATTTGGGATACAGAGCTGACACCTAGATCTCCCACTCCCAAGATAACATGCACAACACCATGCTGGCACAACACGCGAACTAAGGGATGGTTCGTACCCATAAGGTCTACTACTTTCGATGATGTGCATAGGAATACACACACACCTCATCAGCTACGACATGCGGAAGATGTCGTGCGGCCACTCCTACTGTTGGGAGGTTAGGGAAAGATGGCAGGAAACCTCTCAATCACTTGCACGATTTACCAACGACCCAAAGAAACTTGAGGGACTTCCCCAACCGAACCTCTACTTTACACATCACGACCGAAATCACGGTTTGTTCATAGAACATGACCTCATGATTCCCTCCTTCAGAATACCCATTGGGTGCATTGCCCGTGGATATTTGATCACACAGTACCATGGTGTTGACTTCCCCCAGATGCGACTCTCTCACACACTCAGGGACAGAAGGAGTCAACACCACTGACTGCAGGAAAGTCATACCCTCCTACACCAGCAAGGTCATCCATAGGGAAGCTAACTACTACAAAAAATCCCACACCAGACATGTTTGGGACTTCCTGCTAAAGGAACCTGCTACAACACTGTCATTTTTCAGAACATAGACTACCTCAAAGTCATAATCCTACAAAAATTTCCACCAGCACCGTCGCCTCAGGTACAAGTCTCTATGGGTGAGTGCGCACCAGAGACACTGGTGGATAGAGTAAACCACAAAGTGCTCTCCCAGAAGGTAGTGTCTCCAAATTATCAGTGCAAGGACTACTACTACCAGCACCACATAGTGAAACATGTAGTTCTTGTTATGGGGTTTCCATCACCTCAACCTGTACTTGATAACGATATCAATATTGACGTTGATCATGCAAGGTACCAACGAACATGGAAGGCAAGAAAACTCATCCAACTACCAGAGGCTAGACACGGAAAGCACGTGGCATACCCCATGTGTCTTTTCCCCTCTTGGAAGGAGAGTAATCCACAAAACAGGCACTCTTTCAAACCCACTAGTGGCACCTTAAGAAAAGGGAGCACAAGCAAGAAATCCCAACTGCAAAACCCAGAACCTGCTCTAACACTCCACCGCACAACCCCTCCATTAATTTACATGTCAAAGGGACTCATCCACCACACCTCAATACTATACGCCTTGGGTGGTACTGACTCTCCCTCATGGTTTTGATCACATAACAAAAATGCATCTTGGTGGGGGAAGAACCCCTCTTTCCCATCCATTCAAAGCTATGTCAGACAATACCAACACAGGGTTACACCAACGCCCCGAGTCACCCTCAGTAACCCCCCCAAACAAGGAGTTAGACGAAAAGTGTACCTCTTGAATTTTATAAAAAGTTATATTAAGAAAAGTAGAAAAAGAAACTGAGCGTGCCTCTTATCATCTCATGCATTGCAGGATTGTAGAAATTCAAAGCACACAGCCACCTACGACCCTGTCCATCAGCTCCCTGAGCCTAACATGGGCCACCTAGTGGTGGGGGAAGGACCTAGAAAAGTCATCCACCAACCACAGTTCTTCCTTCTTTTCTTCCAACACTTCCTCCCTAGGGACCACCCTGTCCTCACTTGGGAGTTCTCTGATCAGGAAACTGACTCTGTCATGTTGGTGCATCTACCAAAAATCTGGAAAACTCATCACATTTGGTTGAGTAGTCTCATTCCACATGACCTCGCACATAACAAACATAGCACTAGTCCTCACTGTGCTATCTCGGTGCTCTACGCTATCCCCGAACATATGTCTGAGTCTCGTCAAGGGGAGACCTCCAGTGTCGAGGCCCTTCCAATCAACATCTCTCTAATAGAGATTTATCTTTCACCAGTGCCCGCTCCAGCACCCTGAGATGGGTGAGGATGCACAAGGGCACTACGCTGGCTCAAATCTCTTATACAGAGACTTCGCTAAAAATCATGTGCTCAGAAGTTTCCATCATGGACCATCTCCAAAGAGTACCGAGTAAGGTCTGCGAACCTAGTCGCGTACTTAGCCACTGCCATCACTCCCCACTAAAGCTCCAGCAGCTCATGAAACTGTACAAAGCATAAGTAGGAGGGGTAGTACTCCTCACTAAACAGTTGCTAGAAGTTATCCCATGAGAGTACTAACTCAGCGTCCATCAGAGTAACCCTGACTCTACTAACGCCAAACAGCTTGGCGGAAAAACACCGACTGTCAAAGCCACCACCTAACCTGTCAATGTCTGAACAAGCCTAAAGAGGCGGACCACTGACTCTAGACAAACCTTCACTGTATGAGGGCATGGATCACCATGGAACCTCAGTAGTCTCTGATGCTGGAAGTCACGTAGCGTGCCCAACACACCCTCATCATCGGCACTCGCTGCTGGTACTATCTATTATTTCACAGGTGGAGGTGCTACTGCCTATCCTCCTAAAGAAAGGGTAATCATATGATGGATATTGAACTGAGGCCTCATCACTCACATAATCATTGTTATGAACTTGAGCTAGTATCCTAGCTGGCTATCATTGCGAAGTCATCCAAATCTGATCATGGAGTACCGCGGTCAAATCATAATATATATAACAACAATGATAGGGATCTGACTCAAGAAGGACAATCAAAGACTCAATCCTATATGATGCATGAATCAAATTCCTTGCAACAAGTGTCTCAGTGTTCCTAGTCGACAAGCGGGTTATCAGGGTCCTGGTGAATGGATACATCGGCCGCCGCACCATCACTGGAATCCCTGTCCTGAGAGCCTCTCTCGAGACACATTGACACTATTTCCCCAAAACTCAACCAATTCCATTTTTAGGGATGTACGCACAACGCCCAAAGGTTTGAACCACCTATGATTTCACTTTTTCATGACCCAACCCATACCGGGGCTCGAGTCGCAACTACCCTAAGCCTGCCTCCAAAGGCCAGGGGATTGTGACTAGCGCTGAAGGCGCAACAAAATAGGGGAGGCCTTTGCCTAAGAAACTATACACACACACACACACAGCTAACTCAATGAAAATGTGCAGAGAATAGAAAGAAAGAAACCACACTCCTAAAAAAGGGAAACCAATAAACATGCATCGACCTCAAACCGGTACAGGTAAAGTGCTAAAAAGTAGACTGAAAAGTAAACTGAACAGAAAAAGTGGCAAAACACGTGCCTAACTGGAAAGGTTCCAAAACTCAGAAATAGGTAAATTAAAGTAATAAGATGGTGATCATCACACCTGGAAATCCTCCTACATCTACTAAAGGCAGCCCAAGTTATTGTGTCCTCTATGATCCTCTGTAGACTCGATCGACCTGTCTGTCGTCTGCAAGGGCACACCAAGTGCGGTTCACGCCCATGCAGGGTGAATATAATGATACTCAGAAGGATGCCCAAAAAGCTCGAGGGAGCAAAAAAGGACGTACCAAAATGGTGACCAGTAGATAGAATAATAACAATGTAAGATTACAACAGAGAGAGTGAAGCTCGACCCAATAAAATAAAGGAAGTAAACTTATCCAATCCAAGAGGATCTAGACATAGAAATCACGTGGCATACCCCGCACGTCTTCACCCTTCCTAGAAAGAGAGTAACTGAACCCAAGAAATGGGAATGAAAGTAGGGTGTATATATATGTTCAACAAGAAGCCCTAACGAGTGTGAAAGGGGATATCTATCTTCAAGCTTAGCCCAAGGAGAGTCATCAATAGTTCAAAGGATATCCATCACTGATGCCCAACAGTCCCGCACGCCCAAGCTACCTCATCGCTGAACCATACAACCAAAGGTGCCGCTCTGGAAATCATAGAGAACGGTTACTGACTAGCCTCATAGAAATGGCCGAGTCTGAAAGAAGTCATCGGGTAACCCACTGCCCATCCCTGCCAGAGGGTAAACTAGAAGAGGTCATCAGGTAACCCACTGCCCAGCCCCACTGGTGGGTAAACCACAATAGATCGTCAGGTAACCCACTTCCCAACCCCCCGCTGGAGGTTAAACCACAAAATATCATCAGGTAACCCATTGCCTATCCCCCTAGAGGGTAAAACACAATAAATCATTAGGTAACACACTGCCCAGCCCCCACTGGAGGGTGAACCACAAAAGGTCATCGTGTAACCCACTGCCCAGCCTCATTGGATGGTAATACCTAAAGTCAAAAAGTTACCCACTGCCCAGCCCCACTGGAGGGTAAACCCTAAGGTCAACGGGTAACCAACTACCTAGCCCCACTGGAGGGAAAATGCAGAACTGGTTCGATAACTCCACACTACCTGTGCCATCACTGGGTGTCACTAACACCGATACCGTGCGTTGGTTTGGAGTGCGTCAAAGGGACCTCCGACCAAAGACCTTTCATGTTTCCACATATAATGAGATCTTGAAAGAGGCATTGATCTCCCCAATATATTACACCTTTGTAATCATCATTTAAAAACACGCAAGATAGTCTACTTACTTGCTGGAAATGGGATCCCAATGGAAAAGTTATTCAACGCCGCTTTATGCCCATACAACTTCTCGTGGAGCCCGCAGCTCGGTCCTAAAAAAGGTCAAGCAAACTGTTCCATCATGGTTCTCTCAGAAAAACACACCAAAACGACTATTCATAGGCCCCAAACGGACGCCAGATGGAAAAGTCACAGTACACTGCACAAAAATTAAAGACGGCCTGTGGGGCCCACACCTCAACTCCGACTTCAACACCTGACACCACCCTGGTCAACGTCGCCTTGATGCTAGGGTCACAATGCCGCCGATGGTGCCTAAAACAGATTCCGGATTCAGAAGCTGCAACTCCCCCAGCTATGCAAACGGGGCCTTGTGGGGCCCACACCCCGACCCCGAAACACATCACGCAGATCGTACCATTGTGTCCCTTGTAGATATCCACATAGCGTAGGCTATTCATTTTCCCTGAATGGACTTGTGAAGCATAAGTTGCAAAAACGCAGCATACGACCGAAAGCCACATTGTGGGGCCCGCAACTTGGGCCTGAATTTAGGCGGGTAGATTGCGCCATTGTAATACCCTCAAAAAACACTCAAAAAAGAGTACTCAAACACCCCAAACAGATTTTGGGTTAAAAATCAATGTTTCACTGTAAAACGTGTGAACTAGGCCCTGTGGGGCCCACACCTTGTCACCAACTCGAATGCTTTAAAAAGCACCTCAAAAAGTCTGCACGAGGACTGGGGTCACGCTACTCTGACGACGCATCAATCGGACATCCCAAACAATAGGTAGGTCCGATGTAAGAATAATTAATTAATTAGTTAATCGCATTAAGATTTTCATGCCACTGAGAAATGAAACCAAATCGTAAGGGTTCCGAACTGATTTTGGAAGGACCATCTCAACTCTAGGGCCACCACACCTATGACGGCACATCAAATGGGCGTCCGGCGCATGAAGTGCATCTATCACGATCTTTAATAATAATTTAATATTATTATGTTAGAGCGTTATGGGTTACCTGCCTTCTGGCATAGAACCCAAAATCCCCAGAACCCACTTCAAATAGTCCGTTTCACTGACACAGACCTGGAGCCCTATATGGCACGTCAAACAGACACACCTTTTAGATATTACGGCCCACTGAACGCAATGGGGCGCAACCGGCCCGGTTCACCCCGGCCAGCCCATTCTGAACCACCGTCCCGTAGCCCAACCGCGGGTCCAGGTCAAACTTCCACAGCCCACTGGTAGTGGCCCACTCCAGCCACACCGGACCCACCTCGGGTCCGGTTTTATTTTTTTCTTTGTTTTTGAAACAGACCGACCAGTTGGTCGGTCTCCCCTGTGTCGTCCATCAGGCCCCGCCCTTTGCGGGTCCTTGTCCACGGTGCACCCCGAGGCGGTCCGTGCCTCGGTTTCCCCCTTCCGAGTACGACTGCCCACCGGTGCCGTGGCCTCCTTCTCGCCACCGACGCCCCTTACTCGACGCCGATGCCACAGCCGACGCATGCACTACCGCCCACTGCCGTCGCCTCCGGCTCGCCGCACGACGCCGCCTCGTCCAAACCCGACACCGCCGCCTCGCCCCGCTCGAAGCCCCGTGCTCCACCGCTGGCATAGCCGAATTCGCCTAGCTTGCTCGACTCCTCTGGCCACACCCCATCTGCGCTGCCCACACCTGACACAGCCGCACTGACACCGCCTGAAGCCACCAAGCTCCACTGGCTCCGGCTCGACCTCTGCCCGACGCCGCTGCTCTGGCCAAACCTCCGGCTCAACCTCTGGTCACTTCCCTTGTCGGGGCCAGACCTTCAACCAGTCCCCCTAACCACTTCGGTGATTGAAAAAATTTTCCGAAGCTGGTTTCGAAAACCTCGGGGCTGGATCTTCACAGCGTTTCCCCTTGCTCGACGATCCGTCAATGATTTTCACATCCAAAAATTTGGATGAAGAATGCCCAAGATTGAGATTTTAGAAAGTGGCTCAGACAATGGCCGTGTTTGTTTGGCCATCTTCCTAATTCTAGAATTAAAGAATTTGAAATAAAAAATTAACAAATGTGGGAAAATTAATAATAATCCTACCTCGAATTGCTCGTTTATCATTGGCGATGCGCCCGCTGCGATCCCGGTTCGATCCACTGGAGTCCGCTCCTCAATCCAGTGAGGAATGAAAAAGAACACCGAAGAACGCTCGAGAGGGGGGGGGGGGGGTGGGTTCCCCCAATTCCAAATTTTATAAACTCTCTGAACTCTGTTGACGGGCACATATTCCAAAACCTCCACACCCGCTCATTTTATATTATCCCTACGAAAAACTCCCTATTTCAAACTCAACGGAAGTCTCATATTTCCATTCTGCGACTCTGTTTGAATGTTATTTTAAAGGAACATCAGTGATAAAAATCACTAAGTCATTATTTTAAAAATGATGATTTTTCCCCTGGGTGAAATCTTTGCCAGTAGGCCCACGCCTGAAACGTTTATACGCCGCCTAGGGTAAGAGGCACACTACGGAAGCAACCATGCCTTCTGATTTCTGATCTGAGCTAACGTTTAGGAGAAAACACAAATTCTCTATGTGCATAGTATAAAACACTTAATATTTTTATAAAATTAATTTTGAGCACACCGGGCCTCAGAATCGCACGCCGTCTTTGCTCCTCCCTCTGGAATTATATTTAGAAATATTCCAATGTTTTACAGGGAAAAAACCGAGTCTCTAAAATCTTTGAATTTCACAAATTCATCCTCCAAAACTCCCGCTAGGAAAACAGTGGATCGATTTGTAAGATCAACCACCACTCTTGTGGGATTAAAGTCTACCATCTACAAAGAAGTGCATACTAAATCAGGAAATTCCTTAATGGAATCACCTAGATCAGACAAAACATTAGATATTTTTAAAGAACCAGTGGTACTTGGAATAGAAAATTTCTATAGATCTTGAAATTTGGTTCACAACTGTGGTGTGATATGGACCAAGACACTCTTTCCCAAGTTGATACTCTTGTTAACATGAAGTATCCTCTAATTTTTTCAAATATCTTAAAAACATTTATCATACTATGATATTTTGAGTTATTATAATATGTTTATATTGATTTCCACTTTCTGGAATGTGTCCATAATTTATTTTTGAAGCGCTTCTTCCTATAACCGTTTTTATTTAAGCATCCTTGATGGAAATGGTGGGGGTATGTCTTTCTAATATCTTCATTTCCTTTTCAATGGCCTTTCTTGTATCTTATTACTTGGCCAATCCTTCTCCTCCTCATCTTTCTTCTTTTCTTCTTGGAACATTTTGAATGAATTTTCGGAATTCTTAACATCATTATCACATAGCCCATATGGCCTTATTTGAAGATCAATGGTGGCTGGCGGTGAGAGTTCATTTTAATTTTTCTATTATGTTGACATAATCCTTTTGGTTTGGGATTTTTTGGTATGAATTTTTTTTTGGGTTTTTGGTTAGTAAGTTGATGGGACATTTAAACATGTTGGAAAAATATTGTACAATGTCTTTCAGCCCTTCAATCTCAGATTTCTACTATTGGTTTTGAATTGGAGGGTGTTCACTAGTGGATGTATTCTCATAGGGTCTCAGAAAAGTTGGTGGTATTTGGTACGAAGGATGGTTATAATATTTCTTTTGTTGAATTGGTACTGGATCCTTGAATTGATTCTGGAGTTGGGGTTGGTTTTGAAACTGATTTTGGTACGAGGTTCTAAATTGATTCTGTGGATTTCTAAATCCGTATTAGACTTGGTTAAGATCTCTCCATCCTTGATTTTTTTGGAACTACCTTGGATAAAGGGTTGCTTCCCACCTTTTCATTCCCTATATTTCAGCACATTGGTTGGTGAAATGATTAGGTGACGAACATAAACCACACACCTTAGCCGTTGCTTATTGTTCACCCACTTGTTTCAAGGAAATATGTCTCACCAAACTAGATATATATTCAATCTTAGTTTATAATAATTGTGATGGATGAGATGTTCTTAGCTCATGAATAACTCTTGTTTGAGTACCTCTTGTAATAAATTATTGTGAGTTTTGAGAAATTTCTCAATCAATCATTTGACTTCTTCAGGTATCTTTTCATGCAATGCGCCTCCAAATGATGAATCCATAGGGTTTCTATCATTTTCAAGTAAGACTTGATAAAATAAGACAAGAAAGGATTCTCATCAATTTCTTAATGTGGGAATATCGAACAAAAGTTCTTAATTATTTCCCAGTACTCATAAAGAGTAACTCTAGATGACTGTCTAATGGCATAGATTTCATTTCTGATGGTTATGATCTTGAAGTTGGGGAAGAATCTTGCCTTGAAGTATCTTACCATGTAATTCCAATCATTCACATATCTAGGTTGTAGGACATAAAATCATTCTTTTTGAAGCTCTTTCTATAGAAAATAAACTATTCACTATATTTGTGTGTGTATTAACCTTCTAAACCATGAAATTTTGGGAGAAAAGGAATCATGTTAGGATTCAACTAAAAATCATCTTGAAACACTTTCATTTCCAGTTGATTGTTCTGATTAAGAAATTGTGGTTCCAAGAGGCCTCGAAGTGTTTGGTTTTGATTTACATCCATAATGACAGGCTCAGAGTTAACACTATATGTTTTACTAGAGTCTGTAAGATAAATTTACTCAAAATAAAAATTCAAATTAATGTTTCTATTTCTATTCAACAATGTTATTTCAATTTCAGGATCTATTGGGGAAGGGTCAGGGTTTGTACTTCTAGTCATACAATATAAGAGGATTAACATTTCTGCACTACCTCCCCAGCAATGGTGCCATTTTTTGACATGTTCTTGTCATGGGAAGTGGAAACAACTATTAATTAATAAGTTAAAATATAGTAAAGTTATTAACCTAAGTTTTCTTCGGAGAGGAGCACACAAAAATAAAGATCTCAAGTTAAAATTAGATAAACAATTGAGGTTGTTTTTTTGAAATTGTTAAATTTTGAAATGACAAGAATGAAACTAAAAAATGAAATAAACAAAGACCAGATTTATAAAAAAACGATTTAAAACTATTATATGAAAGGGTTATTCAGTTTGTTGAGGTTTTATAATTGAATGTCTTTCATAGTTTAACTTATCCAATTCTCTTACACTAAGTCGATAAATGTGAGAACCCCCAATCATTTTTCTCACTCCCTCGGTAAAATAGTAATGGTGAGAATAAACCTTACCAAAATCTCAGAGTTGACTACTATATTTTCATTATGTGACAGAGTTGTAATGAATACACTCAATTGAATTTGAAAATTCCCAATCAAGGCTTTTTTATCCCCAAAAATCAATAATGTTTACTACTTCTCACACATATACTATTGATCACCAAGTACTTCCCCACTAGCCTGGATCTATTCCACCACATATAGGCCAGATTCTAGTGGAGGAAAAAATTTATCATTGGCCTAATAAATAAAAACAACACAATCTGAAATCAAATATAGGATTAAAAGATAATAAAAACACTTATAATAAACTACAAGAAATTTTGTAGAAGAGAAAAAAGGATCCTAAATCATTAAGTTCAAGAATTCTAGAATTACAAAAAAGGGAAAACTCTCCTTCCAAAATCACAAGGAATTTTTCACCACCATGTTAAGTTTAATTGCTAATAATGGGGAATAATAATTCATTTAAAGACTAAGAAGAATAAAAGAGAGAAAAAAAATAACAGAAAATTTGATCCGCCATAATCTGTTTTACAGAAGTTTACTTCTGTTCTGCCCTCCAACTTGCTGAAACTCATAAGTGTATCTTCTTAAAATATGTTTTTAATGATTTTTTCTATGAAAACTAATTTTTTTTGATGTATTTAGACTATGGTAAATAAATATATTTCCAAATCAATGAACATGAAATATCTTAGATGCCAAACACTATTTATCCCACTCTACTTTGGAGTGCTCAAAAGATTCCTTAATGAAATAATTAATTTCCTAAATTTAATGTGAACATTAACTTTTGAGTCCTCTATCTAAAAAAGCTATAATAAAATCATTTTAAGGTATTTAATATTAGATATTCGTTATTTAATATGGTGAGGTCCATTCATCCATCCAGATATATTTCTTCAATTGGTTGATTTTTTGGGCCAGTATGTATTGAATTAAATCATCATTTAGAATACAAAAATGAAACCCATGATAAAGAGAATATTATAAAAAAAATAATAAATTAAATTGGATCATAATTGTAAAAGTTATGAATGAAAATAGAAGCTTTAAAAAACTACCATTTGTTTCCAAATTAAGGAATTTTTACAATTAATCTCAAAATTCACCAAAAAAACTAATACGATGCAAATATACTATAATTGACTAATTATAAGGGATTAAATCATTGAAACTCATATGAAAAATAATGAAAATATTTACTTTATTGGTTTTCTATGTAATTTGAGGGGTCGTTGTTGTTTTGGGTCGATTTTAGTAAATTTAATCAGATGATAGTTATGAATGGATACCCTCTTCCAATAATTGCTGATCTATTTGGCCAACTAAGAGGTTCTTCATTGTTTTTGAAGATTTATCTAATAATGGGTTACCATTAGTTGAGTTTGAGGCCTATTGATATACTTTGTATTACCTTATGGATTTGGTTTGGGTTTTAAGAGTTTGTAGTTATGTTATTCAGGTTGACCAATGTTTCAGAAGTGTTCATGGATCCAATGACCTGAATTGTTCACCTATATCTGGACCAGTTTGTAGCTGTCTTTGTTGATGGAATCTTGGTATACTCTAAGACTCAAAAAAATCATTCAAAACATATTAATATCTTCATGAGTACACTATGAGACAATAGTCTATACATCAAGAAATTAGAATGTATTTTTGGATTGTTAGGATACTTTTCTTGGGCCACATTATCTCTTTGGAAGGTGTATTAGTGGACCTAAAGAAAGTGAAAACAATTGTTTATTGGGAGTAGAAGAAGAATTTTTATAATGTTTGAATTTTCCTGGGATTGGTTATTTATTACAGAAGGTTCATTATAGACTATTCTCATTTAGCAGTGCCACTATCATGTTTAACCAAGAAGGGAATCAAGTTTGAGTGGACTAAGGCATGTGAGAATTCCATTTAATAATTAACGATGTTGTTGAAAACTGCACAAATTCTGATCTTATCTGATCCAGGTAAGCTGTATACCTTGTTTTGTGATGTTTCAGGTGTTGGGCTTAGAAATGTGTTAATGCATGATGACCGGTTTGTAGTGTATGGTTCAAGGTAGCCAAGGGATCATGAAAGACATTACCCTATCCATGATCCTAAATTGTTATAAGTGGTTTTTTCTATAAAATGTGGGTATAATTAATTATTTGGGGGAACTGTTTATGGTTTATACTAATATTAAAATATTGAATTAAATATTCTCCATGCGTGATTTGAATCTTTGTTTGTAAAGATGGGTTGAGTACATGAATCCCTTGATTTTGAGCTGGTATACACACAGAGAGAAGGAAATAGTTTTGTGGATTCTTTGTGTTAGAAGACTCAAAACTAGGAGGATCAAGAATCCACTTTAGGGTGAAAGATGATGGAGTTTCTTTCTATGACGATCCTTAAGGTATAAAATGACCAAGGGTCGATGGACCTTGCATCCTCATCCTTTGATTCTATGCTTCTGATCTGGATTAAGGATATGTTGTATGATAAACATGAATGATTTCCTTTGAGGGAATGTTTTGAAGGTGGGGAGTCACCTCATGGATGGACCACTAGTAATGATGGGATCATTTATGTTTGTGGTAGTGTTATTGATCCAACATGTATTTGATAAGAGATTATACATGAGTTTCATGCATAAAATCTGACAGTGAATCCAGTGTTGGAAAATATGTATCATGACTTTATATGTAGTATTGGTGGCTAGGGATGAAGAAAGAAGTTACAGGTTTCATGGTGCAATGCTTTACTGGTCATCTGGTGAATGTTCAACATCAACGTATGGGTGGTTTTTTGTATAAATTTCCCATTTTGGAATGGAAATGAGATGAAATGATGATGGTTTTTTGGTGGGTCTTAGGAGGATGCCTTAGAAGAGTGATTTGATTTGGTTACTTGTGGGTCAATTGGTTAAGGTGGATCATTTCTCGCGGATTTGGGAGATGTTCACCGTTGAACAGTTGGGTGATCTGTATTTTTGGGAGATGTTAATGTTACATGGGGTGTAATGTATAATAGGTTTGGATTTCAATATTAATTTTACATCACTCTTCTAGAAGCTATTGAAAAAGGAAATAGGTACTAAGGTGCTTTTGAGTATGAACTTTCACCCACAAATAGATGGGAAGTCAGAGCATTCCATTCAGTAAATAAATAACATGTCAATGGCTTTTATTATATATTTCTATAGATTATAGGAAAAAAATTAAGTGTTGGTGGAGTTTGAGTACAAAATATTGTTACCACGTTATAGTTCATATGGGACAATTTTAGGTTCTCCATAGTAGACTCTATAGATCTTGGTTATGTTTGTTAGATTCTTTGGAATCAGAGTTTTTGGGACTGAGTCTCATGTAGGAGACATTAGAGTAGGTTCAGTTGATTTAAAAATGTATGGAAACCACTTAGCATAGGAAGAAGTTATATGCATATTGGTTTGGGAGACCTCTTGAGTTTGGGGTGGGTGATCGTGTGTTTCTTCATGTTTCGTGAAGGTTGTGTGACCACCAGATTAAGAAAAAAGGTAATTTGGCATGTAACTACGTGGGTCGATTTGATATTGTGTAGATGAATGGGATGATGGAATACCTATTGGATCTTCCATAGTAGTATAATGGTATGGATGATGATTTTCATGTGTCACAGCTTCGATAGTATCACCCTGACCAATCTCATGTGATTAATGTAGAGATTGAGGATGATGTTTCCTTTAAGGAGCATCCAATTTAATCTATGGATCATGGTGATAAATAATTTTGGGGAAATACTATGCCTTTGGTTTTTGTTTTATAGAATCATTATATTCATTAAGAACATACTCAATATAAAGATCTAGATATGTGGGCTCAATGGCCCAATCTCTTTGATTTTGGATCCTCAGTGATGCATGAAAGCATGGCATGAGGACGAGCCATTATAATGTTGAAATTTTGTAAGATACCATACATTTTAGAGGCATTCACTTATTTATATTTTTTGTTTTAATCCCTTTGATTTTATTAATGGAATGTATAATGGTTGTTTGAGGAGGTTCAGGGGTGTTCTTTGGATTTTGAACATGAAAGTGAAATAATTTTGGATATCCTATGCATGTTTCATAATTGGCACATAGTTAGGGATAACTATGTGCCAAACTATTCTATACTGGAGGAGGGGTGCATGGTTAAGTAAAATTGGGAAAAGGGAAGGTCAAACCATGAAACCTTTGACAAAGGTATTCCATCAAGTTGGCACATGGGTTTTCAAAATGTTCGGGCCTTCCTAGTTTACTATAACACTCATCCCTTGTTGGATAGTGGCAAGCATATGGTTTGATCATTGGTTGGAAAATTCTGCTTCCAAATCATGCATCCCATTAAAAAGTGGGAAATTACTAAACCCCCCCTTGGGATTTCAAGATCTTCACCTAATTTCTCACCATTTCCCCCTTGAAACCCTGGATATGAACCATAACTTCCAAATCTTTCCCAAGGATCATTATCCTAAGATTCTAGTCCATTTTTATTACCATTGGTTTATGATCAAAGCTCTAGGTTGGGGCCTCAAAGGCTACTGAAATTAGGATATAAGGACAAGGCTAAGGGTGCATTCATATTCGGATTTGAGGTAGGTGGTCAATAAGTTATATCACATAGTCTTGATGACGATTTTTATTGCATGGTTGTGTGTTTTCTTCCCTCTTTTTTTTTGTATTTCATTCCATTAGAAATATTCATTAAAATAGTTGTCTAAATGATTAATTTGATACCTCATGATCCTTTTGGGATTTATTGAGGATGATTAGACCGATTTAGGGCCACCCATGCAGTGAACCAATGATCTGAAACATGGTAAATTGTAAGGTTAAGAATATAGTTTCCTTATATTGAAATAGTTACCTTGATAAAAGTGTTGATATGTTAGTTTGAATTATAATTTACACTAATAGTGGATTTGTATATTTGATGGTAATGGAATATGAGGTTTTTTGGGAAAATATGAAAAATGAGTTAAATGAATTAAAGTGAATGTGAAAAATGGATTATGAAATTGGAATGGAAATAAGTTTGTGGGGTTGGACATACCAATTGATTAATGTGAAAATTGGTTAATTCATGGGAAGTTGATGGAAATGTTAAATAAACTAGTGTTTTGTTATTGATGAGTGCAAGATAATTTATGGGAATCGGTAAATGTTTATTTGGTTAAGGAATGAGGATGTGAAATGGATTAAATGGGCTATGTAAAGTAAATGAAAAATGTATTTATGTGTTAAGGCTTGATGATGCATGGAATGCTGAATGTATTGTTAATTGTAAATTTTATGTGTATTGATTATAAATATTATGATATGATATAGGAGGTTAATTGATAACTAATCATGTTCACTGGGCTTGGTGGTGCGGGATAAAGGGCCGAGGCTCCTCCAATGGGCTAGGCTGGACTAATGCTCTAATACCCATGCTAGAATGCACATGTTAGGGAGTCAAATTGACGCTCTAGGCCCATAACAGATGCATTGGATTAGACTATATACACTGAGGATCCAAGTTATGTGTGTTATGATTATTTAGTAATGTTTATCCCTAGTGATATATGGAACTTAACTTTTACCTGAGGATTAGTAATTGGATGGTTTATTCCATTATGTTTATGATGAAATTGGTTAACCATTGGAATGTGATATGGAATGAATCTTTTAATAAGGAAAGGTTAATTGATGAAAAGGTAATTGATGATTGAAATAGTAAAAGTAAATACTTAAAGTTAATGGATCTCAAGTTGTATCTTGTTTTATCTTGTAATTTATTTCATTCTTTCATGAAATTTCCATTTAGACTTGATATTTTTTTGACACCATTGGTGGAAAACTATTATGTTTTACTTAAACCTTACATGGGCTCCCATTTGGTACCCGGGCAAATTACATGGTTTCAGGTCAGGATATGGTAAGGGGAACTATGCTACGACGTTAAGTTAGGCTTGGGATGTGCATGGATGAGGATCTATACCTAGAGTCCACATCCATTTTGGGGATTAATTTTTTTATCCTTATTTTGGGTTTCCATTAATTTTGGCACTATTATCATGAAATTTCAAATATATTGTTTTTTTGTGGCTTGTACCCTCTTTGGGGAGTGGATAATAATGAATGATTATATTCGTTATTGTCTATTGTTTCCATAATTTCATGTTTTTCTGATGTGTCTTACTTTAGTAAAGAGGGTATTATATCTCCATGTGATCGATTAGAACCTCTCTACTAGTTGGAAACCTTGGGCATACAATTAGGCACACATTAGGTCATATGAAGACTCAGCTCATTGTACCGGTTTTTTGGATTTAGGGTTGGGGATGTTACATTTTGTCAAAAAGGAAATAAAAACCCATATCAAATTATTAACCCTAGGATTTTTATTAATACCAACATGAAATTCATGTATATGTCCTGTCGTTTTCATTCTAGAGTGAAATAAATATTATTCATCGCCTAATGTACTTTGTATTTAAACTTATCCTTCATAAAAGTCCAACATTTCCATGTAAAATATTTTATATACTTTTTTGTAACTTCCCAAAAAAAAATTCCTATAGGTCTATATGAAAAATATTTCTTTCAGAATGAAAGGAAAATGTAGAGATATATTATTAACATAAAAAATAATTATTCATATTAGAATCACATAGAAGTAATATCCTATTTATGAATATTTTAACCCCACATTAATCAAAAGTAAGGTCAGGAAACAAACATTTTTTGAATGATTCAATGACTTCTTACAAACCATGGTATTCTTTCCGAGCATCTATAATCCTGTAAAAAAAATACGACTTCATGGATTTCTTAGAAAAATAGGATATAGATTCATCATACTTAGTTTCAAGGGAAAACTTTACTAAATCATTATCTTTGGTATTATACTTTTGATTCAATATCTTTCAAGAAAATGAATCAGCTACCATGTTGGTTTTATGTACATGATAGTGAGTACTAAAATAATTTCCCTTAATTAGTTATCCCATATTATATGTCATAGAATTTTCACTTTTGTGTTGAATAAATTCTATAATATATTATGATTATTATATATTTCAAAATTCTCCAAGTATATATGATTTGTAATTTTTTGAAGAAAAACATTCTATTCCCAAATAAGCATCTTCTATTATAGAATTATATATATATGTATTTATTTGAAGAGAAGAATATGTGATTACATGATAATTAGATATAAAAGTGAAACCAAGTCCAATAAAATAATCATCATAAAAAATAAAATAAGACACATTTATTGATGAAAATGCTAGTGTTAGGTAATTAACCAATAATATTTTCAATTCATATTAATATTCATCACATTACTATATATTGACAAAATTAACTCAATAACCTAAGAATAAATCAATCATTGATGAAATTTGTAAGTCTTAGCCACTATTCAACCGTATTATCCTTAATAGGTTAATATATTATTCAATTTTATAAGAGAATATATCCATATAAAGAAATATGTTTTAAAAAAATTCACATTTACCAAATTTCTCATTCAAAAAATTTTCTTTAATTTTATTCAATACATTTCTGACATGGTTCTTGGGAACCTCATTGATTATAGAAAATAACAGAATATAATTTATAAAAACAACCATAATATTATCCAAACACTAATGGAAAACTATATTAATTATATCAATAAGTACATCTAGTATTTTTTAAACCAAAAAGAAAAAATGAACAATATTCTAATGGAAATAACTATTATGAAGTATTTTTTGTACAATTTCATATTCATTCCATTTTTAGATAACAACGCATAGAATTGAGATCAATTAAAAAAATACTACACACCCTAGTCCTGATCAAACAAAGCATAAAAATTAGAAAAATGATACATTTTATTTATTGAAATTTTAATGATTTAACCATTATTAATGAAAATTATCAAATAAGAATCATAATATTTATCAAACTAAACATGACAAATCCATGATGTTGTGAAAGGATGGATGACCTCCTAATTTATAAAGACATGTATCGTGTTTTTAAAATCTAATATTCAAGTAAAACCATTCAATGTGGTTTTTTTTAAATTGGATAACAATTAGGAAAAATCTATATAATAAATACAACCTTTTTAGTAGGAATAAAATCAGGAAAATCATTTGGAATTAATTCAACATATTAATTTAAATCCAGATCATAACTATTTTAAAACGTTTCCTTTTACTTAAAAATATTTTAAAGAAAACATTCAGAACTGTTACTAATTAATTTCTCCTAATTTTTATAAGCCTTATTGGTTATGAACATGTTCTTATATACTAATTTGAAACCAATTTATGTATTTAATATTACATAATAATATAAAAAATCATTACAAGCATGATAAAAATAAAAATAATATATTTTTATTCTAAAATTTAACTCAAATAAAGAAAAGGTAACTATATTTATAGGAAAAACCAATCGATATATGATTATAAGAAAGTTTCTATAAATCTCTGTTTCTTTAATGCATCCCATGTGCGTTTTGACCAAATATTTTTTCTTCATTTCAGGGGGTGGTAATTCAATTTTACTAGATTTTTTATAAATAATATAATATTTAGATCATTAATAAAATTGGATTATTTCATACATTGAGAATATAAGTTAGGTACATATTAATAATTCAATTGATGGCCTAGAAATATAAAATAACTTTAACAATTATTTCTAATTATGATCTTGGTTATTGGTATCTATCATAATTTTTTTGACACACATTCTCATAATGAACCATCTAATTGAAATTAATACATATAAATTTATGTTTCTCATCAAAATTTAACCCATTTCCATAAGTCATGTCTTTTATTCACTAGAATTGAATACTATATATTCACATGAATAACACATCCTAGATTTCACCATACTTTCATTATAATATTTCCAACAACACATTTCTCAATATTTTAATTTAATTTCATTACATTCAATTTTCATTAATGAATTTTTACACTTCACCTACCAACCATATCAAGTATTACCTTTTAAATTACAATTTTCCATAACCCCCATCATGAATTTCACATCACAATTTATAGTGTAATCATCATGTATAAACTCATGAGTAACGATAACGTTTTGTATACATGGAACCAATCTTGCGAAAAATAAAGCAATTTTATTATTAAGGTCAAAAATGAATTTTCATGTATACATGGAATATTTATTAAAATTTTAAATATAGTAAAAAAATAATCCTTCAACTTTTTCCTAATATCCTTGAATTTCATATCTCTTCTAAGATGGATGAATTTAGAAAATGAACTTTCATATATTTCATCAATTTCTACCTTTTACATAATGATCTTAACCAAAACCACAATAGTCTGAATTCACCAAAATAACGATAAATAAAACTCTTAACATTTAGAAGTTCAGAATATCATAGAACATCACATATTTTGAAAAAATCGTAAATCAATCCAATAAAATTCACTATGTCTTAGGATTAGAAAAATCTAGAGGGTAGGGTGTCATGAAAATATCCATAGTTTACATATTATATAGTGAAGAATCTTAAAACTTCCATCAATTAATAACTATAGTTATAAGATACATAAACTAAGTAAAAATTTATAAAAATAAATATGTTCCATTTTTTAACATTTCAGGTTGCTGATCCGAAATGAAATTATCCATATGAAGCCTTTTTATTAAAGATTACTATTTTTCTCTATAGAAACCATTATAATTAGTATATATTAGATGATACAATATGGAAACTATAGAATTATTTATAATGTGAATTTAATCATAAAATTTTATTATCTTAAGCTTCTATTTTTACATCATTATAACCTCTATTTTTATCTAAACCCTTTAACAGATAACAACTATAACAAAACACACATAACTATAAAATAAATTTCCTGATTTATGGTGTATATTGTGTCACATACATCCCAATGAACACTTTTGGAACATTGTTTTATAGTAAGATTAAATAAAGTACATTATAAATATTTTATTTCCAAAAAGTGTCAATTGTTCTGACAAAATGTTTTTTTATAATTAATCACATGATTCTTTCAAGGCCACTGTTATAAATAGATATGTGACTTTATTAATGTTCCTACTCATCCTGAAGCCCCTTAGAAAACATTTTAAAATGTTGTATATGAAAAAAGTTCTATAATAGATAAAAAATACAATGAAAACATTGGTCCATTTTGAAACTGAACTATCAAAATGAATTTTTTCTCTCTATCATAATTAAAAATTGAGTAAAATATGAATTTAAATTTCCATAAACATATCGTAGTTTCTTAATATTTTTCATTAAAATTTCATATTAATTCTTAGAGGAAAATTCATAATCATGGTTGTTTAATATAAAATATACAAACTCATGAATACCTTTCTGAAAACAATCATTTCATGAATTTCTAAAAGGATAAAAATTTTCATTAAAAACATAATCATTTTTTTACCTTCTCAAGTATAAAAAAATGTTAAATAAATTTCTAGCAAAAAATACAGGTACATTAAAGTAATTATCCATAAAATAAACATTATATTAATATTTAAAATGAAATGATTTAACAAGATTATTCTCACCTCTCTTAGGATTAACCAAACACAGGTAAACTAAATCATATAGCCCAACACATTGGAGATCTATATACAGATCTCTCACTAACATGTCTATATGAATCTTATCCATCAATCATATAATAATTCTAAAAACAATATCATGAATAATAAAATAATATCTCTCCATTTATCTACAAAACATAATTAATTTCACATTGAATCACATACATAATAACAAAATTTAGTATATAATACAAAATATTATAAAATAAAAATTATAAAATATTTAACAGTATATATTAATATTATAAGATATTTAGAATAATCATGACATTGAAGTAAAAGTGTTGTATGGAAATATGTTAATATGATATTTAAAAAATATTCCCTTACCCCAAGTCTAAACTAATTGTGATTGAATATTTTCATTCATTAATAATAAAATTATATTACTTTTATAAATTAATAATAGTAATTTTCAAGTTAACTCTATTATAATTATGAATTTTATTACATTTTTAATGTTTTTTATGTTACTAAAATTTCTATATTCATTTTATATGTTTTTAGGGCCTTTTATTTATAAGTAATGAATTTATTAAAGTATGTTGAAAAAGAAAAAAAGGATCATGGTAAAATCATCACCCTATTAATAATAATGAAAAATTATTTGTTTTATGTAAAATAAGTTTCTAAAAACATCCATTAAAGCTTGATGTGGAAATTTAAATATGTCACATCATCGATGTTGTAGTCTAATATGGAACATAAGTGACAATATCATATTTATACTAGATGTTAAAAAATAAAATTATATAATTATTTTCATTTTATATCTTGATAATTACATTATACGCAAGATATTTATTCATCATTTCAATTTATATAACTATATATGTGACACACTAATGAAAAAGAAAATTATTTAACATTATTGAAGTGGTATTCCACATGTATGTGTGAGTAATGTTTTGATTTTGAAATATATAGAAATTGAATTGAGATATGAAATACTATATAATACCAGAAAAATAACAATGTCAAAAAAATAATATGTATTCATTAATTAAATCTTTATAATTAATGTGTGTGGAAATGACTTAAAATGAAAGACATCACTTTTTCGGGGTGGTAGTCCATACATACACAAGTGTGATGTATTAATTTACTATATGATGGAATATAGAAAGAAATTATTTCTTATAAAAATAACGAATTATGGGTATATATAATATAATCATGTCATTATATTGAGTTTTTAGAATATATTTGAAGGATTTAGAGAATTAATAATCTTGAAATAACATGGTGAAGAATTATACCTATTCCCTTATATCTCCTTTTGGATTACACATTAAGATATATTTTATTGGTGTTTTTAGAAGACAAGGACCTTTATTGGGTGTTGAGGATAATATTTAATAGTTTTAGATAGGTTTTTTATGTGGATGAAAAGGTGCAAAGATGTGAGGAGATGAGATTTCCTATAAAAAGAGAAGAGAGTGGAATTCTTGGATATATTTTAAACATTAAAATATAATAAATATATATCAAGATGTCTAGTGGTCCAAATGGAAAAAATTATATGTTAGGATTTGATAAGGTATAAATGTAATCATAAAATCACATTTATCAAATTTTTATAGACATTTAAAGCCATATCTCATAGTTTATCCACACATTAATATCTAATATCTTTTAAGGGGATGATAATGTTTTTACATGAAACTATTCATTATGACTAAAAATAAAGGTGAAATCATTATCAAATTTAAAAATCTTAAATAAAAATACTAAAAACATTTTTCAATATTTAATTTTTATAAGTCTATTAAATTAATTAAAAAATTATTATCAAAACAAAAAAATAATATTTTTTAGATTTTATTAGTTGTATTATGGATTTTCTACCTAATAAAATATAATGATGATTAAAAATGAATAATTTTAATTTCTAATAATAAAAATGGACATATTTAACTTTAAAACAAATCTAAAATAATAATGTACTTCAGGATTACTTTAAATGAAATGATATGTTTAATAAAAATAGGTATTTTACAATATTCACTGAAAAATATATCTTACATAAAAATTACAAAAATACATACTATGATAATTCTCATATTATAAATCCCAAATTACAATCATTATATAATTATAAAAAATATTATTTATTAATTTTTTTTATAATATATATTTATGATGAATCATTTTTAATAAAATATGATTAAATACATTTACATTAACCAACAACCAAACATACCTAATGAGATAAGGATGAATGTTACTAAGAGATATAGTGGTAAAGAACATAGAGATAAAAAATCTCAATTTCTATCATGTAAGAAATGTAGAAGATGACACCCATGAAAGTGTCTCAAAGGAATGGGGAAATGATTTATTTTTGGGAAATAAGGGCGTAATGGAAATAATTTCCATGGAAAAATGAAGATTATGATGGAATGAAATGAAACTAATTATAAGGGTCAATTTATGGTTCATTTCCTTAAATATGGGGAATCTAGGCATTACATGATTCAAAACCCTCTTTCAAAGGATAAACTATAAACTAAATAAGGACATATCTAGAAATAAATGGATGAATTATTTATGTATTTTGGTGTTATTGAAAATATTAATTAAAAAGTTATTTAACGATTAAATATCAAGGTTTTCCATTATATTTATTTTTTAAATTATATTAAAAAGTTTTATAAATAGAAAACATGTTTTTCAGGTTAGAACCCATCATGTTTGGAAAGGCCATATGACATGAACCCATGACAGAATGATGATAAGGGTTTAAAGCCAACCACTAGCATACACAATGTCCACATTAACATGTTTATGTTTTTAGTTGAAATATTTGATGAATAAATATAAATTATGAACAAATAGTTTTACTTTTTATGTTTAAAGATTAATGTATTAAAACATATTGGATTTAATGAATAGTTAGAGACAAATGGAATGTCTTGTCACTATTTTAGTGGCCTTATGATCCATTAAAATATTATTTTAGTGATTCATGAATCAAAGTTAATTTTTGGAAATTTATTTTCTATAGTAATGGAAGAATTATAAATTGATCAAAAAAATGATAGGGTGAAAATTTCATTTCGTTAATTTTTCTATGTAAATAAATTTTTTTTATTCTTTAGCAATAAAATAATTCCTCCACATTAAGAAATGTAACCAAAAATAAAATTATATCATAATATAATATTTTTTTGACCTTTTGGCCATTTATATCATCATAGATTTATGGGTTTTAGGCCGACAACTTTCTGTTGATCATTCACTTAATTGTGATTTATTACCTCAATCACTGCCTATAAAAATTTATGCTTTTCCTCTAAGTCAATATCTCCATTATCCACTAATGTTATCAAACATAGATACCTATTTATATTTTATTATATGTTATCGTTGTACTTCCCATTTTTCCATTTCTAGAGGATTTTTTATTGAACCTTTTTTTCAATGTTTTATTTCAACATAAGAAATATAAAAAAATTTATTTCCAAGGTTGAGTTTATTTGTGAGGATGCAATTTATCTAAGGTAGGGAGAATGTAACACCTCAAAATTAGAACGCAAGAAAATTGTATTCGATAGAGTATATGACATGAAACACAATTTGTTTGAGGGAATATAATATCAATAGAATTTATAATGTATATAATATATTAAATAAAATTAACTAATAATATATATTTCAATTCAAGTGATACATAGTTAGAGTGTGTCACACGGAACAACGATTTTCTTCAATGGCTTGTATTACATGCATGGTTGAGTATTATTGAACAATAATATATTAATATTACATTATTATCTAATATAATTTTATATAACCATGATTTAGAAATATATTTTATGAATAATATTATATATCATTTGAAAATATATTGTTTACCCAAATATATGATTAATTCATTGGTTTCAAAATAAAAAATAAACAAATTGAATATAAAAAAAATATCTTTATGTATATGGTCCTATATGTATTTTATTATAATAAATTAAATTAATTACTATTAGTGAATTATAATGAGGAAATTTATATATTATATATCTAATAACATATTTTTTATACTCATTCAATAGATTTTATAGGCATAACTTAAGAAGAAACCAAATTTTATGCATAAAAACCTATATTTTTATAAATGTAGTTTTAATACTTTTTAATAAAGAAGCTATTTTGAATTCCATTTTTTGGGCTTTTATTGATTTTATATGTAAAAATAAACTTTATATTTGAAATTGGAACATAAAAATTATCTTAGGATTAATACTTGGTATTTTTCTGTACAGATTCATTTTTTGATGAATAGTGAAAATACTAAATTTTAATTCAAAATTGACTTTTCATCTAAATTATTTGTAATGTTAAATTATATTTTAAATTTTCTTCAAAGTTTAATTAGATAAATGTTACATAAATTTTTCCAATTTTGGAAATTATAGTCAATTTTATATGGAAATCGAATATAAAACCATCGCAAATGTTTGAATGTTTTTACTTTAAAAACCCACATTGTCGTCCCGTTTGAGGGATTACTTTTAAATTAATTTCAGAAAATTTTGTGGAATTATTTTTTACAATGGATTAAATTTTTGGATTCATCATATTTTAAAATTTCTAATAATTCCAACATATATTTTTACCAAAAATATAAGTGAATGTAATTAAAATTAATTACAATGATAAAGAGGAAAATTAGCTTAATAAAAGACTAAACCTTAAACACGAGTGCCAAAATGATCCAAAAACTTCTCAAACATTTCTTATATGGATTTATTTAGAAATTATAATACCTTTTATATATTGTTTATTATTATTGGATCCATATTTCAAAAAAAAATGTGGGTGGATTTCCATTTTCCATAATTTACAAGAATGTCACTCCTCTTCTACTATAAAAAAGCAGTCAACCCTACCACTTATTCACTTATAGAAATCCATTTGGATCAGACAAATTCTTCTCAAATAATCAACAAACATCCATCCAATCCTTCTATAATCCAAAAATTTTACATTAAGGGATCCAATAAGTCCTTTGGTGAAAACCAAAAGGAGTTACCCAAAGAGCGGAAACCTTCTTCAACAATCACGTTAGTTTTACTTATTTATCCCCTATTTGAAATAAAATTATTCTTGAACTATATAATAAACAAAATATCCATAGTATACTGAGAATATTTTATTTTATGTTTTACACCTTCACCTAAAAAAACATCGACTAAAAAGGAAACGAACTTACCGTTCATGTACGACAAACTATCGCCTGACAAAAAGATGTTATTCATTTTTCCTTTAATACATATCATGGATGGGAATTATGATATACAAATTATTTATATATGATATATAGGATATTTTTAATGATAATATTCTTCCATAATTATTATATAACACATACCTTGATTCTTTCCATTTTATGGTAATTCAATAACATCATTTTTTGGGCGAGTGGTCTACCACCTTCTCCAAGGGATGTGATTCATTAATGCTATAGAAGGAATGTTTTAAGGAATGATATTAAAAAATATATATGACATATAAGACATGAATATGATGATGTTATTTTATTATTAATATATATTTTTTATTTCATATTCCTTCTAAATGACAAAAAAATGGATGTAGTGCTCATGTGTATGTACGACCTACCATCTCCCTAAACAGTGCATTTCATTTATTAAATCCAAATATTATGGGTTATTATAAATAAATATACACTGAATATATATGATAATTAAATATTTTTTTATATTCTAGATATTATGAAATCATGATCAGCGTGTGAAGAACAAAATTGACATGTCAAAACTTACTCCAAAACCTTGACAATTGACACCCGAAATAGTGAAAATAATGAAATCTTTTTAAAAAATGGGTAATAATATATTCCAATAAGATAAAATATGATATTATAGATTTTATTATGGTTCTGGTATAATTTATTGAAAGGTATAAAACCATTATATATGAATTTAAAGGACATTCACCTGAAAAGGAAACACTTAGAAAATGATATTCATCTCACGTTTCACATCTATGAGATAAATGTCATATTAACCATCTTCTTCTTTGTGTGGTGTATATAATTCCCATTTTTATATATTATATAATGTATTATTTTAATTTAATGGTATTTTTAGTTTTAATTTGAATTATTTCAAATTTAAGGATTTTATTTAAAAGTTATTGTGTGGAATAAAATGTCATAACCCAATTTCTTTTCCGTGGGTTAAATTACTTCCTCATTGTCGTTAACTTGATAAAAATATGTGTGGAATAAATCCCTACAATATATTTGTTATTTAAACTTATTTTATTTTTATTTACATATTATTCAAATATTATATTTATTTTTTGAATATCATATCAATTTTATGATCTTTTTAAGGGTGTAGTTCACAATTTCATTTTATTTTGGATTTTTTAAAAATGAATTTCCATCAGAAGACATTGTTGAAAAATTTATTAATAAATAATTTAATTTTATTATCATCTATTTATTCATGACCTTCTTCATGTAATATCACCATTATCCACTCATTTCTACTCAAAATATTTTATGAATTTTTTTTAAGAAAACCCAACATCATTTTTCTCCTAATTTGGAGAAAATATTATCTTCTAAAAATCCAGTTTTCTCAAAATGTTTTCAAAATATTTTTAACATTCCCAAAGTTATAATTTTACAATATTTTTACTGTTATTATCTTTTAAAAACGTTTTTGATGAAATCTTCTTGTCAGTTTCAAAACAAGTAACTTTTATATCTTTTTAATGTGAAAAAGTAATGTTATTTTTAACTTGTATAAAATATATGAATATATACACTATTACATCTTAAAATATTCCATTGAAATTTAAAGGATAATTTTTAAAGATAATTTTTTCCAAAGTGACTTTCTAAGAAATGTTTTTGTTGAATGTTTTAAATATAAAATGTATATATTCCTCAAGAATGTTTTGAAAATATATTATTATAATATTTCAATTCATCAATGAAAAATATACTTACTAAACATGGGATACATTTTCTTGATACAATCCCTATTATTCCTATAGATGGTTTTTGATTTATTTGGGAAAGGATAATATTGAAATTCACTCTCTTGTTTCCTTTTAGTCCCTTTGAAATATAAAATTTCTTATGATCATTGAACATTGAATTTCTTCTAATTATAAATATCACTTATCATGGATATTTTTATTTCTTAAACCATAAATCAATTTTACATGTAGTGTTTACTTTTATAGTTAATTGATTATCTAGGGGAATATTGTTAAATATTCATCCATTATTTAGTAAGGATATTTGATAAATAAAACTGTTAATTAATTAAATTGATTATTAACTATGTGAAAAATTATTTTGACACACACAATAAGGGTTAGGGACCGGTTAATAAAAGCCCTACGTGTTTAGAAATGGTTAATGAAAGCTATACAAGTTGGGTCACATTTATGTAACCCCTATTATGCATTAGTAGTCTCATGAGATAAAATTAGTTGGAGAAAAAAATATTCAATTTGGTTTCCAGGTAGAATAGATGGGTTTATACCCACATATTTAAATAGTCTTTAAATGCATTATTAAAGGTAAATGGATCATCTTATGAGAAATTAGATGTTAGATAATTAATGATAGACTTAATTTTGATTTAGTGTTTATTATCAATAATATTTTTACAATTAAAATTTCTTTGGAATAATTTCATTATCAGTTTATTGATTAAATAGAATGTGTTTTTACTTATTTACCTTGCCATTTTTTTACTCATTTCTATCTCAGTTATTGAATACATGGAAATTGTTATCCTGTATTTCCATTTCCATACTGATTATTCTCATTGATTTATAATTTATTCTACTTTAAATTACCATTGTTGAGCATTTGAGCTCACCTTGATTTTATTTCCTTTCTCTAGGATTGCAGGAAGTGTAATAATAAATATATACAAGGAAATATCAAATGGAATAAAATTATTATCCTTGAAATAAAAATACTATTTTTAATTAGTGTATTAATTTTTAAAACAAGACTCATGTTTGTATGGAGCTTACCAACACTGCTAAATAGTTTGGTTTGTTTGGATGTGATTTACTTGTATCTTATGCCGATTTAATGGTATTAGACACTGAATTTGGGATTTCTGGTGCTAAGTCACAAAAATTTAATAAATATTTTTCAAATTAATATGTGCAGACCATGTAATATATAAATTTTTTCCCATGATGATGCATGGAAAATATAACTTATAGGTTTTTTCACAATATGGTGCAATGAAATGTACACATAGAGAATTTTCAGAATGATACAGTTCGGACATGATTATATACCACATTATTAACATGATTGTGCATATAAGTGATCACATATAAAATTTTTCAAATAATTATGTGTGTGAATCATCACATTTTCCTTTGTTTACAAGATTTTTCTTTGACATGGTTTCTACTAGACATGTTTATCCTATTTTGATTCCATTTCCTTATGATAACACTATTTATTGTATAACTATTATTATTCCACATAACACATGTTTATTATCTAAAACTATTAGTAAATATTAATTATCTTTTAAAATCTTGTTACATTAATTTCTATTACGTATTAAGGAAAACTAGTTTTGTTCTATATTTATCAAATATTATATTTCTCCCATACTAATTATTTCCTAGAATTATTATAAAATAATCATTGATGTCATGTTGATTTGATTTTCTCTCAATGTGAATTTGAAATCACCATTTTATTATGGGTACATTCCAAATATTAAAAAATTCATGTAACTTATGATAACTCAAAAAGGAATCTAAAGGATATTAAATAATATGAAAAACTAACAAGTATCATAAATTCTTTTTTCCATAGGATGTTATTCCTAAAATAAAATAAACCTTTAATTTGTGGAATTATGTTCTTATTCTAATATTTAATGGATATATTTTGGAAATTATATAAAATAATGTTACATTTACATTTGATCTTCTCACTTTGTATATAATATTATATGTGAAGTGCGTTTTTTAGCAACGGACACATGAGTATGTGTCTAGGAACCTAATCTTTGATATTGTTTGTGATGAATAAAAACTGTAGTATAGGATTTATCATATATTTTAATTTTCTAAATTTAGTGAAAATGAAGAGCTATTATAATTTTCAATGCACTGATGATTTATTCTATCATATGAATGAATATTAACAGTTCTTGATGACCCTTTTTATTGAGATATCATCAAATGATGGGGAAGGATGACTATGCAATAAAGGCTTCTTTAAGATATCGTTATGATTATTACCATTTCTTGGTGATGTTTTTTGGAGTAACAAATTCCAACAAAATTTAAAATAGTACATTTTAGATTTTTTTGAGGATAGTCTTTTTTATTTTGAGTGATAGGAGGAGAAATACATGAATCTATTTGATGTTTTAGAAATTAATCATCATCATCATCTATATGGGAAGATATCAAAATGTATGTTATTGTAGTTGTTTTTAATGATACATATTGTGTCTCAATATAGATTATATGTTGATTCTTGAATGATCATGGATGTTTTTTCTTTTAAATTTCATAATAATGGTCAAATTTTGAGGCACTACCTTTGTATTATAAGATCTTATATAGGGTATAAGATTTTATTCACTTAAATCCCTGTTACAATGATAGTTTCACTTATGAATTATTAATAATTTCTATGACATGACAAAGTTTAGGACTTAATTGTGTATTATAATTAGAGGTTGATAATTGTTTCTTATTTAATTTTATAAATGATGAAGTTGTATTTGAGTTATATTGTGGTGATTTTTGCATTTTATTTGGTTATATTAGATATTGTATTGTGTAATTTAATTATATAAATATCATCATTTATTTTCTCATAAGTATATCTTTAGTAGCCCAAATTTTACCATTTTTTTGTTTTTTTTATAAAACACTATAAAGTTAATAAAAATATGGTGAAATATTTGTGTTAAAAATTTACAAGATAATTTGATATATCATTTCTGACTATTATTTATTGTTTTTGAAAAAATTATTTATAGAAATTATATATGATTTTGACTTCTTGATTTAATGGACACTAAGTAAGGGCAGGGTTGTGGTATATACAATGGAAAGGATGGCATGTGGTGGTGTTTTTCATGAATATATACCTCTACGAGGTAAATGTAGGGTTTTTTGTGATATAGGAAGATATGTGAATATTTATGGAAGTGGGTTCCTCTAACCAATGGTGGTGCAATCACCTTTTGTGTACTTTTTAGCATAATAATATTTAGAAAATTATATGGTGGTGGTTTAGTGTGGTAAGTTTTTTCTAGTATACCCGTATGTAATGGTATGAGGAATATAGTACTCTATTCCTCTTTTGAGAGCTGATATCAATTGATTTATCTATGTGAGAGGTGGTATTTCATGACTTCCATGTCTCACCAATTTCTATAAATCATGGGTAAATAAAATAATATTTTGGATCATAGGTCCACTTTGGGCCCTTGGGTTTTATAGATCAGTTGTATAGTTTTTTAATCATTTTATAGTCATAAATAATATAATGGATTTTCATTATTCTCATTGTGGATTTAATCATCTTCTTAAAGTTCCCATTTTGATTTTTAAGACATCTTTATAAATTTTATATCCAATTTACTTTGAAAAAAAGTTTTATAATATGGTATATGAGATATTCTGAATTTCCTAATCAATTATTTAAACTTCTATTTGATTATGGATTTGATAAAAATGGATGTTTTATTAAGGAGATATCTTATGAAGCAGGTGACATAATATGATAATATGATGATGATCATTGTTGGTAATAATTTTAATTTTTACTCTATATTATGGATAAGTGTCCGTAATGAATTTCCATCTCACCTATACCTATATATAAATTTTCATTCATAGATGGATGGTCATATTGAGCATAATATATATACATTAGAACACATGATGTTTCATTGAATTATTTTTGGATTTTAATAAGTGAGAAATAGAACATTTTACTAATTTTCATTTCATTATTTATCCCTAATCCATTTATATTTCACCCTTATAAACAAAATAGAGCTAATATTATATATCTATTTTTAATTTCTATAAATCCTTAATAGTCCACAATTCATATATCATGTTTGAAAAAATTGTGATTATGAATATATATGCATTTTTTGATCATATGATGAAAGATCAAAAAGTTCAGATGAACTATTCCATTAATTGGGGGATTCCTATTAAGTATTACCGCAATATGCATATATTTATATAATGATATCCTCATCATGGCTAATAGTATTTTGGTTATGGTATTAATATTTCTACCATAATTTCATGAAGTTTGTAGTTATTGGTGTATGTTATAGCTATTTTATATCATTTACCACTTCACCCATAGATTTACCAAATTTATGATGTAATCAATGAATTTTATCTTCATCACCATCATCATGATAATTTATATGATAGTAAAAGTGTTAAATTAGAAGGTAAATTTGATACGAACACTAAGGATAACTCTAATATGATTAAGTATTTTCATTAGAAGGAGTTACCTGATCATGCAATTATATTGGTTTTCATACTAAGGCATTTGAATGGAATGAAGGATATTACCTAGGAACATGATTCAAAGATTCATTTACAGTATCATATGTATTTTGAAGTTAGTTTTTTAGATATTTTTATTTCCCATTATGGTTTTATAAGGAGATTTATAATATACCATGTTATCTCTGTTTTTTCCACAAATATATAATTTTTTTTCATAATGTATATGGGTTTATAAGATATATCTAATATGGAGATTGTTAAAGCCCATTATTTTTCACATACAGAGTATTCTTTTGATTATAGAGGTACAAATAATTTTAGGGGTATTTGATATATAAGACATTATTTTTTTGACTGAATTACTCTATTTATTTTATTATTTAGATGTATAGAGAGAGTTTTTAGAGTTTTTATAGATGTGGATATTGTGTTTTTGGTATCTAGGATTTGATACACTTGTGGTGGTATCCATTTACCATCCCATAATTGTGATATTACCAATGTAACTATCTACTATGGGGTTTGGTGAAATGGGGAGTGAAATGACCATTTCGATTGTAGTGGTGTAAGGATAGTATCAGTGTATAATTAAGGAAGAGACGAATTTTCAATAATGGGGGGGGGGGTGGATAAATCATTGGGAACTCGTTTCTATTTCCATTTTAGTGTTTACATAACCATTCCCATTGGGGAATTGAAATTGTGGCATTAGATCCTAAGTAATTTCCCCAAGGGAAACAATAATGAAAATCATATGTCTTCGTGCCCATGTTATTGATGTAAATTCCCCTAATCTGAAACTCTCTCACATGAAAAAACTCATAAGGTTACTAAAACTCATTCACACCTCCTCTTATGCTAGAGGGTGTTGACATTTACTGTGGTTATAGAGAACATATTGGGGATAGTATAACCCATGGAATTGATTTACAATACAATAAAAATAAAAATATATCAGAGTAACATAAATAGAACATATGGTATATAATAAAGAGGAATATAAAAGATGATCCAAGTAAATAAAATAATAAACTATGTGCTTTTAAGAAGAAATGTATCTAAATGTCAAACTAAAAATAATACAGATAAAATACCACAGTAATATAGATAACTCAAAGGAACATGGTCTCTAACCTCATGTCAGTCCCATCTCCAAGATGCCTCCCATCTAGAAATAAATAATCAACAGTAAAGAAATTTTAATTTCTCCAAACATACAACCATGTAATATACTTGAGAACCAAATGGTGGCCTGGGTAGTGTGAATAAAATAAATAGAATTCAATACCACCACATCTAAACAAAAATAATATGATAATAAGTGCATTAAAAATAGCACTTAAAGGATAATTAATTAATAAAATTATAGGATACAATAATTGACCTATTTTGGTAACCTAGAGTAATATCTCTTAGTTTGTGGAACAACCATTCTGACAATAACCAAAATTCTATGTAATAATCATAAAACAAAGTCTAGCCCTATAATCATTACATCATTACCCGACCAATCACTTTATATAATAATTTCAACATCACCAAGAATATCCATTTATATATAAATTTCATCATCACTAATAATAACCCTCCATATAACCTTTTTAGTATCACTAGTCATTTCTATTTGTATATTAAAATTATCCCCATCAGGATTAGGCATTTATATAGTCATTTCAATAGAATTCAGAACACAAGTCACAATGTAATGAATAATACAACATAAAATTGAAAACAATAATTATAAATTCTCCCCATTACCATATGAATTTCAATTACCCATTAATTAATTATATAATACTTAATTTCATTTGCATTCTAGTTTTACACCCATTTTTATCAAATCATCACCAACTATTTAAATAATCATATAATCCATATACCAAGGTAAATATATCACATGTAATAATTTTTTATATCATGTGATGAAAAAACATATCTTGAATCCATTTTCTAATTATTTTTTCTTCAATTTTAGTCTCAATTTATAGTTATCTACAAGATAGATCTCATTACCATTGGATCCAAATTGAATCAAAGAGTAATCCAATCATATGTTAATAATTAACCATTATTGTGTTTTTAATGTGGTTGTTGTGTAGGTGAAATCAAATAATATTTCACATACTTAAATAAATAAATAAATATATATATGATATGGAATTATTGTAGACTACTTACATTTCTCCAACAATTCATGAAAGAATCTATATTGGAAACTCTAACAAGAAATAAAGGTGATGTTGATCACAAAAAGAATAATAGAGAACACAAGATAAAAACCTAGTTAAAATAGCCATCATGATATAAGATAGTAACAACATAAAGCAATCAGATGAGAGAAAAAACCAATGTAAAATAACTCATTGGATAATAAATACTTGATCAAGACATCCTGATTGGATGGAACTACTCCAAAATTTCTTGGAGTCTCTCTATGGTTTGAGAGAGATACATATTAATGTAAATAGGATATAAATAATATCTACATAATCGTTTAAAAATGAAAATCCTAATTTATTCATGAAATGAATCCCTTTGATGATACGATTTTCTCATTTTAAGATATAGAACAAAAAATACATTTCCATGGATTAAAATTATCCAAATAGTCCATTTTATGATGCGAAAATTTTTGATGCTTTGTGACGATTTCATTCCATGAACCAGTTCATGAAATATAATAGATAAAATGTTCATGATATGTAAACCATCAAGATTTTAATATGTTTAGTAGAGCTCATTCAGCCCAAATTTCATCAGAAAATCCCAAACAACCTCTAATTACTTCCCTACCAAGGATAACACTTTCAATCCATTTAAACATTTATACATGGATTAAATTAATTCCATAAATATGTATCCCCATACTTTAGGTCATTTTACTTAAAATATTATCTCAATCCCAAAATGGGGATCAACCACCATGTCTTAATGAAGATGGAAAACCTAAAATATAATAAATTTATCCAAAAACACTATGAGGGATGTATATAGAAAAAAAGGATCTTACGACCTCCCCACTATATGACCTCTCACCCCGGTGGTTCTCCAAGAATCATTGTGGGGTCTCAATAGAATGGTCTAGACACTATTCTTATATATCATAGTATATCCATGATAATACCTTTTTAACACACCCATGCTTACAATTCACATTATCTAGAGGTATAATCATTTCCATGAGGTACTTATCAATAAAATCCCCAATTATTATTGAATTCTCCTTGAAGGATGCATCTTCACAAGCCCAATATCATCAACATCTTCCACATTAGAAAGATCTATATGATATATATAAAGCTTCAATATCTAAAACACATTATTCATGGAACTATAGTGATGTGGAATGGATAATTAGTACGTCACTAGATCAATCCATTTAATAATATAAAATTGAATGACAACCCTAGGAGATAGAATTCCCTATTTACTGATATATAATTTTCCCATCCATAAAAAAACATAATGGAAAATATGGTTACCAATCTCAAACACCATAGGACATATCAACTAGTCAACAAAATATTTATTCACACTCAGTGTGGTCACTAACCGCTTCCTAATAATGTGATCCTACTTAGAAAATATCTTGTATGAGACTAGGTCCAACTAGAACTGACTAACATCCCTTGAACCGACAAAAAGGGAAATAGAATTGTTTTCCATACATTTACATAAAAGTTTTTATTTGTATTAATTCACGGAGGCTATTATAATAAATGAACTGATTATGTTCTATGTGTCACTCCAATAAACCACATAAATAATAACCATAGTTTTCTAACACATCCTCTAGAAGCTAAATTTTCTATTCAGATTGGCCATCAGTATATAGTTGATAAGAAACTCTCATAAGAACCTACAATCATAAAAACTTCTAAAAATACTTCTCGAATAGATAGATGAAACAAGGATCCCTACCAGAAATGATTCTACTTGGAACACCACACAAAGTAACTATGTTCTACTTGTAAAGAAAACATCTATCATTAATAGTGACGGTCTCCATAATAAGAAAGAATTTGGATACATTTTAAATTCAATATATAATAAAAATATTGAATCATTATTATGAGGTGTCTTAGATGATCCAAGAATAAAATCCATAGTGAAATCATCCTAAATCCAAATCAGAATGGCTAGAGGCTATAACATTCAAACATTCCCTTAATTCTCGACCTTCTCTTACTGACAAGAAATGCATCTATATAAAAACCAAAATACCTAATTCCTCTTCCCTATCCACCAGTACTATCTACCGAAATCATGATATATCTTTTTGATCCCTATATGTACCCCCATCTAGAAGTATGAATCTTTCTCATTAAATCCTATGTGCAATCCTCCTAGAACCCATACCCATCACTAGTAAAAATAGGATTGATTCTACCAAGAGTCCATCTTGATGGTATAACCCCACCATATAACATTTCTATAAGATATATTCCATCAAGATTAGATAAAAACTCAGTCTTGAACCTATCCAAAAGCACGGTTTTAAAAGATGTTAAAGTCGATCTACTTATCCTTGGGAATCATGAACATCCAGAATCATGTGTGCATGGAGTTCCATCATCCGTTAATTGTAAAAATAATCCAAAACTACCTCTATTTGTGTCTTCTGGACCATGAAATTAGAAATTATGTTTCCCTTTCTTAGTTAATAGGAAAACTTGATGTCGAAATCCTTTTGACACTCCACCAACCTCCTCTATTGAAGGTTCAAGTCCCACTGAGAAAATATGTACCGTAGTCTCTAAAGGTATTTGTAGACCACAAGCCTCATTCCCATTTGTTAATTTCTCATGTGTCACTAAGAATTTACCAATAAAGGTAACTCTAGATCATGATTCATATAATTTCTCTTATGTAGTATCAGATTTTAGAGACATACTTTACTACTCAGCCCAAATAACACATAAATTACCCATGTACAACTCCATATGCATCACAATAAATGTTATACTCCTTAGGAATAACATCTAAAGTGAGGATTTGTGATATGTTAATCCTACCCTTCATCTAATAAAAAGAAAAATCATAATAAAGTGACAAAAAACCCCTTTCTTGATGAAAACATACATTGGTCCTAGAAAAGTGGTAATATTATAGATAAAACATTGATAATAAACTTCCTTACCCAAAAATATCTGAATCTCAATGAAATTATTGTGCCATACTCAAGATTGAATGACTATAACATTCTCTATGTCCAGTAACAGTCCCACCTCTGAGATTCCATAACCCCTGAAGTGCATTATATTAATCCGAAAACTTATTTTGGTTAACATAACATAAATATGACGTTCAATCATTTAACTTAATACATTTTAAGATGTTGGGAATGATCTTCTCAAAATTGGTAGTACACTAAGATATATTTTAAAAACAAAAATTATTAAAATTTCATAGAAATGATTAAATATTTGATTCATCAGGTCCATGAATTCTGATAGTGTGTTCATCAGACCAAATGACATAACTATGAGCTCACACAGGCCATACCTTTTCCTTGATGAAGTCTAATGTAATTGAATTGGTGTCACCATCACCTGGGGGTATCCTAGGCTCATATAAAACTTAGATTATATTCAATATCCTCTCATCTAATAAAATATATCATTGATGCATGGTTGGGGATATCGGGTTTTGACCTTCATCTAGTTAAATGTTTGATAATAAGAATACAAACACAATTTCCCATCAAAATTATTGGAAATAATAATTGAAGTACTCCATGGGTATGGACTAGGTTATATGAAATCATTATCTTCCAGATAATCCATATTAAAATCTAATTAATGAAACTCTTATGGTGGAATTTTTTTAAAAAAAATAGAAACTCGCTCTGCTCCTGGCACTAAATTGATCATGTACTCAATCTCCCAATTGTGTGGAAATCCATAGAACATAGTAGGAATATTATCTTGAAAGAGTATAAAACAAATTAAAAATTATTGTTTTGAATTCCACCATCATCTAGGTCAATATTTTATTTCATAACTATGATATTCTCCTATCTTCATTGAATTGGTCATGGACGACTAGCCTAAATATCCTACCCAACCAGGTGATAATGAAATCAACCTTATGAATATAAAAAGTTAACTCCCCTATGATAATAGATGATTTGATGATGTTATAAAACTATCCAACCAATACATGGAATCAAATATAATCCTATCATTTACAATGAAAACAGTTCTAAAAATAATGATAATAACCAATTTCTAGAGAAATCACTATACCACATTTGATATTCTTTGACCGTTCTCCCAATGGTGGATAAATGCTCCAGACACCATCAAACATTTCCATAAATAATCCCATGCAATTTTTAAAAAAAAATTACAATTGAATGTGATGAACCAATATCAATAAAATGAATGAAAGAAAAGAGGATTCAATAATCGTACCTCTGATGGTAGAAGTTCCTGCATCCAAAGTAGTCGGAGTAGAGTGCATAGATAGCATTCAACGTTCCTCAATTCCCTAGTATCCAATTAGATTCCCATGAGATATTTTCCCTTCTTTGTAATTCTACTCTTATGATGAGGTACCACATCCCCTACCTCGACATGGACATCTAGTGGAACTCCAACTTCCAATTTTCCTATAAGTAGTTGTTTCCTTCCCTGAATCAGATACATGTGCTAATCTCCTGCTACTTCTATACTAGTTCATCACCCTATAAAACAACCTCAGGGGACATATCCTACCATAGGAATGAAACTCTAATGTTTGGAATGTGAACTGAGGAATCCTGTAACAAAAAATGACACACTAATAATACATCAATGGTACATAGTCCTAAGATGGATGAATTGTTCTCTGACTGCTCTTCCCACTATTTACATAACTATAATTATTGTGACAACACTTTTTTCCACCCAATGATGTTCTCACTATTTTACCTACTGAAATAGAATGTCCACCTGATGGGGAATCTTTCTGAATACCTTCTGTGATGAGAGAGTAATAATAATACAATGAAAAAATTAACACACGTCCTAATATCCTAGTGAATCCCTTAATTAAAATTCCTCTCACTGGTTATATCATCAGTTAGAGAATATAACAAAATGTCCCACAAATTAGTGAAATGTCATGTATAGTCCATCATTGATATGCTCTCCTATGTCAGGTGTGAACTTGGGAGTGTTCTCATCCATAAAAATTCAATGATAGATGTCACCTATAAACATTATCATGTTTCCTTCCGGGATAGCTCCTCTTTCTACCCAGCATACTACATAGTGTTCCACCAATGTCAGGTTAGTCTATGACGCATGAATATATAAATATTCACCCTTATATCTAAGATTTTTTTAAAGTATATATTGATTTTATAGAGGGGATCAATCCATAACTCAAATTCCTGAGGACCCCTCCCGATTGAACATAGGAGGATGTTGTAGTTGAAAACCATCCATTAGATCAAATATCAATGGCATGGTGCGAACAGTCTACATTTCCATAGATTTTTGACCACCAAGAAGATTTCATGAATCAAAACTTCAATTTGATCCTCATAAGATACATGATACTACATTTCTATTGCATCAGTAGTTCACTAACTAATACTTTCTTGAAGCTAAATTTGATGTTGATGAGTAGGCATTTTCACTTCAAGAAAAACACAGTTCTTAGGACACTATATAAAAAATGGTTCACCTCAATAATTGACAACAAATAACTAAAAAGTCATGTCCTCTATAAACATTCCTTAACATGTGAATTAATATAACTAAATAGTTAGTTCGTTTTCATTTATTAGTTATAACATGAATCTCATTTAACAATTTATATAGGAAAATATTCCACACGTAATAGGTATGTCCCAATTATGAAATATTTATATCAATATATATCCCGATGTGCCAATCATGATTCATGGATACTCATTTCATGATGTACCGAGACACAAATATAAATATAATGAAATAATAACATAATAAAATACGTGAATCACCCATGATGAAATAACTTCAAGCGTAACAAGGGATGAACATGATCAGTAATGCCATCCCTAAAAATTCTGATTTTCAATAACATATGTATTAGACACTCCCATGAAGAATACAAATACCAATTTCTTACACATACTAGTCTCACATCAACCATTTCCAAATAGTATATCATCATACTAGAATAAGCCACTCCTCTCATACAAATTTCAAACATCCCCAGATCTAAATATCATGCACATAGCTAAATATGGTTGTTTACTGAAGCTCAAGAACACCTCCTCATATATCATAGGTTATTGAATAACGGTAGGGGTGTGGATAACATTGTGTAAATAATCTTCCCACCGATATATAGTAATAACAAAACTTAAATAAAAAATATTAGAGTAATGGAAATATCAGAAATATTAAACAAAACCACTAAAATATTATTTATGATAAAATTAAACAAATTAACAATTAATTTATTTTTATGATGGAATGTTTCTACATTTGAAACGAAACCCAATATAGATAGAAGACCATTCTGACACTAATAACTCAAAAGACACCGGTCTCAAACCACTTGTCAGTCCAATCTCTATGGTCTAACCCATCCAGTAAGAAACCATCATAATTGTATTGAACCCGACCCTCATGACCCCCTCCTTTTCCAATTATTGGCATGACCGATCATTGAGACCGATCGGCACGACTAATCGGTGAGACCGATCGGCATGACCGATCGGTGAGACCGATCGGCACGACCAATCAGGGGGACCGATCGGCGCCACTGATCGGCGCCACCGATCGGTGAGACTGATCGGCGCACCCCATCGGTGCGATCGATCGGTGAGACGGATTAGTGAGACCGTTCGGTGCGACCGATCAGGGGGACCGATCAGCGCGATAGATCGGCGAGACCGATTGGTGTCACCCATCCTTGGTGGGTTTTTCTCCTATGACCTACCCCGTAACCCCACTTTTAGGCCCGTTTATCTTTTTGAAGCGTTTCAAGGCCATTTTTAATCCATAAATAATGTCTAAAAATCCTTAGAAACCTACCTATTAAATAAAAATTAATCCAGTCATGTGTAACCACCCTACCGCGTGGAATAACCACAATCCGACTTCCAAGGAGTTCCAATTTCTTATTCCGTACCAATGGGATTTTATCTATATATCGGAGAAGAATTTCTTCTTCCCCCTTCTTCCTTTTTGTCCGACTTCTGTCTTATTCCTTGTGTGTTTGAAGTCCTTTGTTATAGAGGCAAGTGGTGCAACTGTGCTGGAGCCCTGCAAGTCGCACATCCCCTATTTCTAGGGCGTAGAGAAAAACATCAATCATTGATAAATCAAGTAGGGTTTCACCTTGGTCTCTCCTTTATTTGTATCTTGTGGGGTTGGTATGCTATTGATTTTGTAGAATTGGATGAACCAAACTTTAAAGAAGATAATAAATAGATTCTAAAGAATGAAGGGGAGGGGTGTGACCGATGTTGCTGCTATGTTTCTCTCTTCTTTCATGATTAATAGTTTCTTGATTGTGCAGGTTTACGCCTACTGAAAATCATGGCTGTTGGTGGTCTTTCTCTATGCATTAACAAACCCTTACTTCTCGTGTAGGTCATGTAAAGTAAATTGGTTAATTACGTATATTCAGCTAAATAAATTGAAAGCACCAGGATCAATCCTTTTTTGTGATTACCTCGGTTAAAGTACAGCGGAATTGGAATCATGGAGTGTGTTAAATTTTTTAAATCTGAAAATATGAGCATGGTCTTACTTTGTGTTGGTGGCAGTGGTTTGGTTGCTTTCATCCACTGGCCGATTGCTGGGTGATGTGGGTGGGGATGGGATCCCCTCCTGTTATGGGTTTGCTGGTTATGAATTTGAGGCCATGTGGTTACTTGATTATATCACGAATTGGGGTGGGATCATGTTTTGTTGAGAAACCATTGGCTCCTGGATCCTGGGGACATAGGGTTGTATCTTGGGGTATTCATTGGTTCCAGTACTTCGAGCGATCTAACTTATCCCTCTATTGTTGTGAATTTACAAGAGAACCGGGTGTGAATGCTTATATTGTTGTTGGGTGTATTCTTTCCTTGGCTTGTGCTTATGATTACTAGTTTCCCAAGTAGGTGCAGAAACTTATTTAAACATTATTACTGAACAGGAAAACAAGGATGGGACAAATGGGTATTGGTTTGGTGCGAGTTGTGACTTGGACACAGGTGCTGAGTGTGTTCTTTAGGCTGGATGAAGAAAAACATAGATTTGGGTGAGTGCTTGTTACCTATACTTACTTTTAGTTTTTTTGTCTCTAATTCACACCCCACCCAAGTTCAACGCTTAGTACAGAACACCCCCATTTCATGGGGGGAGGGTATTTTTCCCAACACTTCTATTAGTGGCTGGTTATTAGCTCCTTTCTGCTCCCTTTCCCGGATAGCCCAGGTATCTTCGGGCAGACTATGATGGCATGAAGTCCATTATGAGCCCAAGAATATTCGAGCAGGGTAGTGTTGTGGTTGGCCTAGGTGTGTGCGGGCATGTGGTTTCCCAAGTATCTTTGGGATGAGGCCCAGGTATCTTCGGGTGTGGCAGTAGTTCTTCTTGTCCAGGTGTCTTCGGGCGTGGCAGTGGTTGTTCTGGCCTAGGTGTTTGCAGGCATGGTTACGTGTGACAGTTGTGGCCCAGGTGTCTACGGGCGGGTTAGTGGTTGTGGCCTAGGTGTTTGCGGGTGGGATGTGTGGTTGAGGCCTAGGTGTGTGCGGGCGGGGGATGGTAGTGGGACTGCGGTGAGAATAGCTGGATTGGTTCGATGCGTAGGATGTTTTCAATAACAAGTGGGAAAGTGGCACGAGGTACCCAAATATCGATGTGCTATTACTATACAATGCATGACATGCGTTATTTGGGGAGTGTGCCTTGGTGAGGCTTGGATTGTTAGTTACATTATTAGGTTCTTGGTTATCTTTTTCTCATAGGGAATTATTATGCCTCCCCACTTGTGAACGAGAGTCTTTGGTTTTCCCTACTGAGTATATTTTTATGCTCACCCTATGTATATAAAACTGCTTTCAGGTTTCTAGGAGGACTTCAGGGATTGTGCTCGACCGTACTAGCTCAGACCTTTTGACAGATCATCATAGTTGATGCTTTTATTTCTTTTGGTATTTTTCCTTTTAGTCTCCTTATACATTGTAGATTTTTACTTTTGTAACATGCATTGGGAATGGTTCTTGGATTTACTTTTACATTCTGTTTGGTGTTTGGGATTCACTATCTTATCTCCTGATCCTATTAAAATAAAAAGGGTAATGCCTTCCATTTAGTGTGTGACTTTATACCCTTGGTGATGGTCGCCACTCCAGGACCTATTGAAGGCGGGTTTCAGGGGTCATTATCTCTTCTTCAACTTAAATAAGGAAGGGCCTGTCAATCTGCTGACCCTTCCCTCCTTTTAGTGAAGGCGGGTCGTGACAGAATGGTATCATAGGAGGTCGAGAGATAGGATAGAGTCTGGAGTTATGCACAGTAAGAATTTCATGGGATGGTAGGGCAACGGTGTTGGGTGACCTTGGTGAATGAATTAGGCCAGGGAAGACTGGCTAGGACACATGATTTTAGTGACCCCCCATGATCCAATGTAAGGACACTAGACCTACCGAACGACCGATTGAGGCCTCGCTGATTGCAGGGTAGAGACCCTAGGGAAGGTACATGCAACATAATGACTTGTGTTCTCATGTTTCTGGGGTGTTTTGGGAATTTGAAATAAATAATAAGTTTATGAAGTTTTATGAACAACATTCTGCACTACTTGGACTTAGGAATTCTTTGTTTACCTTGCTGCTATGGAACCCAGAAGATGACCAAGAGTTGTACGGGCGATCGAGGCCTAGGTGGTTGACTTGGCTGATCAGCGGTGGGCTGATTGGGAGGAGGAGGATGACTAGTGGCAGAAGACACTTTGAGCCTTCCAGTGACAGACCCTAGAGAAGTACGAGGGCAGTATATCTGACATGAAGATGAACGGCTGGCTGGAAGAGCTGGTGATAGCCTTCAGCTCGATCCGGGCTCCGAACGAGTACTGGGTTCCTCTGGCCATCAACCCGATGTGGGGAGTAGTGTGTCAGTGGTGGATGCTCAACCTGGGGAGAGGAGAGAGGCTAAGGTGGCATGGTCTGATTTCGAGAAGGATTTCTGGGTATAATTCCTCTCTTTTACGATGATGGCAGAAAATAGGCAGGATCTACTCTCCCTCTAGCAGGGGAGTATGTCAGTAAGGGAGCTGGGGATAAAGTTCAAGGATCTCCTCCTCTTTGTTCCGGACCTCTTTCTAGATGAGGAGTATCGGGCAAGACGTTTAGAAGAGGTGCTCCGACCCTCCATCCAATACGCTGTTACCCCCTTCACATTGCCGACATACCTGGAGGTCCATAAGAAGACAGAAGTTGTGGAGAGGATTCATATGCTGGGCGGTGTGTCACGAGAGGGGATTCAGCTAGGCACGCAAAGGAGAAGGCTCTCAGCACCAGACCTCCAGCATCGGCACCCTCTAGGTTTCGACCAGCAGGGATCAGGCCACAACAGTTCCAGTTCTGGTCCCCCGGTCCTCGCCCTTTCCCTTCGGGCCCAGGTCCGAGGTGTTTTTTTGTGGGAGCCATGGACATCTCCAGAATCAATGCCCGGACTGAGTTCAGTATGGAAGTGGCGGACATGCCCAGCACCTGCCTCAGAAGCAGCTTCCAGCGAGGCCCTTCCAGTAGCAGTCGCAGGGGCAGTGAGCTCTCGCTCCTCAAAGGGCCGACGTTGTAGGAGGAGGCCAACTTTTGGGCGCTCCTTAGGGACCTCAACCAGGGCATGGTCAGAGAGTCGGCCGACAGCCTAGGGGCAGAGGAGCTGGGTGTGGATAGTTGCATGCCGTGGAGGTAGTAGTTCTAGTGGGACTGGAGGTTGTTCAAGGTACGATTAATTTGTTCAGTACCGTTGCTTATGCCTTATTCGAAACCGGAGCTTCACACTCCTTTGTTGTACCTGGTATGGACCATGCTCTAGGTCTAGATTCCGCGGGACTTCCAGTGCCCCTAGTGCTGAGCACACCAGTCGGAGGTCAGACCAACTTGTTAGATGTTTGTAGAGGATGCACACTGATGATAGGGCCACACCATTCAGTCAGGGATCTAATACTGCTACAGATACAACCATACGATGTCATCCTAGGCATCAACTGGCTGTTCTCTGTGTGTGACATCATCGAATGCTTCCGAGGAAGGGTTGTGTTCTCAGAATTGGGTGGCCGACGTGTTACTTTCACTGTCGAGCATAATGGTTAGAAGGGTAGTAGGCGAGAGGAACCCCTCCTCTCCTTGTTATCCGAGCTATCACTAGAGTCAGTAGATGTTGAGGTGGTGGAAGTACTAGGGATCTTCAGTGAGTTTATGGACGTCTTTCTTGAGGAGGTAATAGCTCTACCCCCTCGACATGATATCGAGTTTGGGATAGACTTGCAGCCTGGTGCTCGTCCGATTTCGATGGCTCCTTACCGGATGGAACCTTCGGAGCTACGGGAGTTGCAGATTCAGATTAACAATCTGATAAAGAGGGGTTATGTCCGACCAAGTGTGTCACCGTGAGGTGCTGCAGTATTGTTCCCAAAGAAGGAAGATGGTGGTCTCAGGTTGTGTATATACTATAGGAGGCTGAATCAGGTGACGATCAAGAATCGCTACCCTCTTCTGAGGATAGGTGATCTTTTCGACCAGCTGAAAGGGGTAGGATGGTTCTCGAAGATCGACCTATGGTCTGGATATCACCAGTTGAGGGTGAAGGAGGGATACATCTTGAAGATGACCTTCAGGTGCAGATATGGGCACTTCGAGCTTGTATTCATGCCTTTTGGTGTTACAAATGCCCCGGCTGTGTTCATGGGGCTTATGAACTCTGTCTTCCTGAAGTATATGGATCGGTTCGTAGTCATGTTCATCGATGACATTATGATCTATTCAAAATCAGATGAGGACCACACAGAGCATCTGAAGATGGTTTTAGGGGTCCTCCGACAGCACCAGCTCTATGAGAAGTTGTCTAAACGCAAGTTCTGGATGCAAGAAGTACACTTCCTTAGGCACGTAGTATCCGAACAGGGGGTAGAGGTAGACCCATCAAAGGTTGAGGCAGTTGTTTCTTGGGGAGCACCCAAGAACGTGGAAGAGGTACGAAGTTTCCTCGGGCTGACAGGTTACTATCAGATGTTTTTACCCAACTTCTCTCGTGTTGCAACACCTTTGATAACCTTGACCAAGAAGGACCAGGTTTTCGTATGGACTGAGCAGTGAAAGGCAGCCTTCAGCTATCTAAAGGAGAAATTGGTTAGTTCCCCCGTACTAGGACTACCAGAAGAAGGGGCGGTGTTTGAGGTGTTCTATGATGCTTTAGGGAAGGGAATCAGATGTGTGCTAATGCAGCAACAAGTGGTGATCTATTATGGGTCTAGGAAGCTATGCACTCATGAGAGTAATTATGCCACCCACAATCTGGAGCTTGCAGCGGTCGTCTTCGCTCTATTGTTGTGGCGTCATTACCTCATCAGAGAACGATTTGTGGTCTTTACAGATCACAATAGCTTGAGGTATATCTTCTCCCAGCGGGACCTAATATTACGATCGTGAAGGTGGATGGAGTTCCTCCAGGATTACGATTTCGAGATTTCCTACACCTTAGGGAAAGGAAACATGGTGGCTGATGCCTTGAGCAGGAAGTCATAGAGGGATGCAGTCCGAGAGTCGGTAGACAATTGGAGGGCGATTGAGGAGTTGGATTCCCTTCACTTGGATGTGAGGATGGATATTGGTAGAGGTTTCTTGTATCAGATGATAGTACAATCTTCTCTGTTACGTCAGGTGGAGGAGTCTCAATGGGGAGACTCAAAGTGTGAAGTGATGCATGACCAAGTTGACCAGGGAAATGCTTCGGAAGGATGGATGGAGGATGGTCAAAACCGGATGCTTTTCCAATAAAGGTTACTTGTTCCAGAGGCGATGCAAGGCCAAGTCCTTAGTGAGTTCCACAACTCACCCCTAATAGTGCACCAAGGAGTTTCCAAGATGTACTAGGGTCTGAAGAGGCCGTTTTGGTGGCCTAGAGTAAAGCGAGTAGTGGCAGAGTTTGTGGAAAAGTGCCTAGTGTGTCAGTAGGTGAAGGATGAACACCGTGTTCCAGGCGGGTTGTTGCAACTTTTACATGTCCCCGAGTGGAAGTGGGACGACATATTGATGGATTTCGTCATGGGACTACCCAAAGTGCAAGGAGGTTGCGATGCCATCTAGGTAGTAGTGGAATGGTTGACAAAGTCGGCTCACTTCCTGGAGTTTAAGGAGTCAAGTGGAGTGGATTATCTATCACAGAAGTATGTGGACGAGGTAGTGCGGTTGCATGGAGTTCCGAGTTCCATTTTATCGGACATGGATGCACACTTTACCTCACGAGTCTGGAGGGGACTACAGCATTCTTTTGGAACCCAGCTATGTCTTAGCACTGCTTTCCACCCCTAGACGGATGGGCAGACAGAGAGCACCATCTAGACCTTGGAGGACATGATGCGGGCATGTATTATGGACTTTGGGGGATCATTTGTGACACACTTTCCTCTATTATAGTTTTCATACAATAATATCCATCACTCTAATATTGGAATGGATCCATTCGAAGATCTACGTTGAAGGTCGTGTTGCTCACCCGTGTGCTGGGATGAGGTTGGGGAAGCAGGTGTTCTTGGGCCGGAGGTGGTGCAGAGCATGACAGAGATGGTTCAGTTTATACCAGTGAGGATGAAGGCGGCTCAGGACCGGTAAAAGTCATATGCTGATGATAGGAGGAGACCCTTGGAGTTCGAGGTCGGGGACCATGTATTCTTGAAGGTCTCCCCTCGGCGTCGACAATAGAGGCTTGGCAGAGGATGTAAGCTTTCTCCAAGGTTCATCGGACCCTTCGAATTGTTGCGACAGGTTGGTGAAGTGGATTATCAGCTAGCACTACCACTGCCGCAACTGAGGATACACGATGTATTCCATGTGTCCCAGCTCTGACGATATCTTCATGACTATTCACACGTCCTCGACTGGGGAGGGCTAGATATCGAAGATGATGCAACCTTCATAGAACGACCAATCAAGATCGAGGATCATAAGGAGAAAGTACTTCATGGGCGAACCATTCCCTTTGTTCGTGTGTTATGGAGACACGGTGGGATTTAGGAGAGTACATGGGAGAGGGAAGCGTAGATGCATGCCCAATACCCGGAGTTGTTTTGAGTTTTATCCTATTTTGTCAGCACTTTTTTGCTGTGTAATTCATACTTTGTCGGCTATGGATGTGCTGTTTATTTTATGTGGATGTGTGTGTGAAATGTCCTAATGAATGGGGATGGGAGGACCTGATCCCTAGTTAAGAATCATTAAAGTAGATGCGCCTAATCCCGTGCGGGTGATTCAGTGCCACCAAAAGTGGATAGTATCTTAACATAGAGGAAGGGAAACCCCTCTCCCACTGGACCAGATGGTTTGGGTTTTTTGTTTTGCGTGCAAAAGGGAAGTAGAGGTAGGGAGTTTGTGTTTTTTTTCAGAAGATAAGATATTTCTATGTTGGAGAGGTTCACTCGTGAGAGGTATCTTCCAGGGTGGTTGTTTGGATCCCCCCTCCTCCCTCTAGGTCTGGTTTTGATTCTCGAGGGTGAGAATGGTTTGAGAGGTATCTGATGTAATGACCCAGACCCTCATGATCCCGTCCTTTTCCAATTATCGACATGACCAATTGGGGGGACCGATCGGCGCGACAGATCGACGCGACCGATCCGGGAGACCAATCGGTGCAACCGATCAGCGCGACTGATCGGGGAGACTGATCAACGATACCGATCATCGAGAATAATCCAGTCATGTGTAGCCACCCAACCGTGTGGAATAACCATGATCTGACTTCCAAGGAAATCAAATTTCTTATTCCGTAACAACGAGATTTTATCTATATATCACAGAAGAAGTTCTTCTTCCCCCTTCTTACTTTTTGGATGACTTCTCTCTTCTTCCTTGTGCGTTTGAAGTCCTTTGTTACAGAGGCAAGTGGTGCACCTGTTCCAGAGCCCTGCAAGTTGCACATCCACTGTTCCTAGTGCGTGGCGAAAAACATCGATCGTTGATAAATCAAGTAGGGTTTCACCTTCGTCTCTCCTTTATGTGTATCTTGTAGGGTGGGTATGCTATTTCTTCTGTAGAATTGGATGAACCAAACATTAAAGAAGATAATAAACGGATTCTATAGAACGAAGGGGAGGGGTGTGACCGATGATGTGGGTCTGTTTTTCTCTACTTTCAAGATTAATGTTTTTTGTATTATGCGGGTTTATGCCTACTGAAAATCATTGCCATTAGTGGTCTTTATCTATGAATTAACAAACCCTTAATTCTCATGTTGGTCATGTAAAGTTAATTGGTTATTTACGTATATTCGGATAAATAAATTGAAAGCACCAGGATCAATTCTTTTCTATGATAACCCCAGTTAAAGTACAACGGAATTGGAATCATGGAGTGTGTTAAATCTTTTAAATCTGAAAATGCGGGCATGGGCCTGCTTTGTGTTAGTGGAAGTGGTTTGGTTGTTTTCATCCACGGGCCGATTACTGGGTGATGTGGGTAGGGATGGGATCCCCGGTTGTTATGGATTCGCTGGTTATGAATTTGAGGCCGTGTGGTTACTTGATTATATCATGAATTGGGGTGGGATCCTCTGTTGTTGAGAAACTGATGGTTACTAGATCCTAGGGACATAGGGTTGTATATTGGGGTTTTCATTGGTTCCAGTACATCGAGGGATCTCACTTATCCCTATGTTGTTGTGACTTTCCAAGAGAAATAGGTGTGAATGCTTAAATTGATGTTGGGTGTATTCTTTCCTTGGCATGTGCTTATTCTTACTAGTTTCCCAAGTAGGTGAAGAAACTTATTTAAACATTATTATTGAACATGAAAAAAAGGATGGGAAAAATGGGTTTTTGATTTGGTGCGTGTTGTGAATTTGACACAGGTGATGAGTGTGTTCTTTAGGCTGGCTGAATAAAAACCTTGATTTGGGTGAGTGCTTGTTACCTATACATACTTGTAGTTTTTGTGTTTCTAATTCGTGCCCCACCCAAGTTGAGCACTTAGTGCCGAACACCCCAATTTCATAGGGGATGGTGTTTTCCCCAACACTTCAATTAGTGGCTGGTTATTAGCTCATTTTTGATCCCATTCTCAGATAGCCCAAGTATCTTCAGGCAGGCTATGATGGTCTGAAGTCCATTATTAGCCCAAGAATCTTCAGGCAGGGTAGTGTGGTGGTTGGCCCAGGTGTGTGTGGGCAAATGGTTTCCCAAGTATCTTCGGGATAAGTCCCAGGTGTCTTCGGGCGTGGCAGTAGTTCTTCTTTACTAGGTGTCTTTGAGCATGGAAGTGGTTGTTCTGGACAAGGTGTTTGCAGGCATGGTTTCATGTGACAGTTGTGGCCCAGGTGTCTACGAGTGGGTTAGTGGTTGTGGCCCAGGTATTTGCCGGCGGGATGTGTGGTTGAGGCCCAAGTGTGTGTGGGCGGGGGATGGTAGTGGGACTACGGTTAGAATGATGGGTTTGGCCCGATGCGTAGGATGTCTTCAATAACCAGTGGGAAAGTGGAACAGGGTACCCAAACATCGATGTGTCATTACTATACATTACTTGAATTGCGTTATTTGGGGAGTGTTCCTTGGTGAGGCATGGGTCGTTAGTTTCCTTGTTAGGTTCTTGGTTATCTTTTTCTTAAAGGGCATTAGTATGACTCCCCACTTGTGCATGAGAGTCTTTTGTTTTCCCTACTGAGTATACCTGTATGCTCACCCTATATATATAAAAATGCTTTCTGGTTTCCAGGAGGACTTCGGGGATTGTGCTAGACAGTACTAGCTCAGACCTTGTGACAGTTCATCGTAGTTGCTGTTGTTCTTTATTTTAGTATTTTTCCTTGTAGTCTCCTTATACATTGTGGATTTTTACTTTTTTATCATGCATTGGGAATGGTTCCTGGTTTTACTTTTACTTTCAGTTTGGTGTTTTGGGATTCACTGTCTTATCTCTCGATTCTATTAAAAGAAAAATGGTAATTCCTACCATTTTGTGTGTGACATTATACCCTTGGTGCGGGTCTCTACTCCAGGAACTATTGAAGGTGGGTTTCGGGGGTCATTATCTCTTCTTCAACATAAAGAAGGAAGGGCCTGGCAATCTACTGACCCTTCCATCCTTTTTGTGAAGGCGGGTCGTGACAATAACAATATCTTTTTCCCCTATCTAAACCCAAATAAATACAACCTTCTAGGGTAAAAAGTAGTGGAAAAAATAAGGTGTGACCAAAACATTGTAAGTTGACACCACCAGGTCTAATCAAAACCGGTCTTATAATTAGAGAATATAATAACGTAAAAATTGGAAGTATTAATTAATCACCCAATATGATATAACATTCACCATCTATTGGAACATTGTAGGAACGTCTCTAATCTTGTAGTGAAACCATTCAAACCATAACTATAATTCCATTGAATAATCACACAACTGAACCACTCCCTATAAGCATTAAATCATCACTAGGAAAATAACATTATATAAGTATTACATCATTTTCGGGAATAACCCTTTATATTAGAATTTCCAAATCACTAGTACTTACCATTTATATTAGAATTTCAAAAACAACAAGCATAAAACATTATATAATAATTTCAGAATAATTCACCTCACAAGTAACCATGACATGCATACAAAAACATAAAATCATAAGCCACAATGTCCAATATATCAAATCAACACTTTGACATTTATTTATCTCTTTATTTATTAAATTATATCCTAAGTAATTTTAATTCCATTTTTCACTCCCATTTTTATAAAATCATCACAATCCATTTCAATAATCATGAAATTTATTCTCTAAGGTGAATCTATCAAAATTCATGACCTAACATATCATGTCATTCTAAGATATATCAATAATCCATTTTCCATTTTTTCTTATTCAAGGGTAGGATCGCTCTATGGGTAACTATAAGCCAAGTCACTATACCACTGATCTAAATGGATCTAAAGAGTATGATGGCCATATTATCATCAATACAGATTATTATGTTATTAATGTGCATGTTGAGTAAGTGTAGTCACCAAATATTGGACGTAGTTGAATAAATTGAAATTGACCATATATATTTTTTATACAACCAACCATTAATCAGTGATTCTAGAAACACTATCAATTGGATAATCTAACAGGTGATTTATGGATATATATGTCAAAAAATTATACCTAGCTAAAAAATTGATCAAAACCCAATTAATTTTTTTGAATTGATTACACCATGATAACAGAGTACTCGAGGAAGATAAGGGAAAACCAAATGAAAACAAATCAGTGGAGGTTAAATGATTGATCAAGATATTCATAAGCGATGTAATGGATCCAAAATTTCGTAGAGTAATCATAGGTAATGAGTGAAATTATTTCACATGGATGAGGAATTGAACATATGTGCATCTTTGTTTTAAACTGTCAATCCTGAGTGATTGATAACATGAAACCTATTCAAAACATGAATTTCTCAACTTAAGAGATATATTTAGAAATATGTCTTCTATGTTCAAAATTACCCTGATTGACCATTTCACAACATGAACCATTTTCATGGAATATAATATTTTTACACCCTGATCAAATTCATGGAATCTGTATGAAGATTAGTTAATGTCATGTAATTTTTTCATCATGTGAATGGGTTCATCATACAATATTCAACCTATCATTCGTAAGAAAATCACAAACCACCTCGAATGACTTCCAAAAAAAGGATAACATATGTATTATATTGAAATATTTATATCTAGTCTCCATTAATTGAGATAACTTATATCATAATACATTATGTCATTTTACCCAGAAAAATACCTCTATCCTCAAAATGAGACATGTCCAACAAGGATTAAAGATGATGCGAAACAAAAAAGAAAAGTTGTTTAACAAAAAAATAAAAGAGGCATGTTATTAGAAAGAGATGGGATATTACAGTTGATTTTTTTTGGGATTGATTGATCTATGTAGGAAGGATATAAATGAACATTGTGGTTTCTCCATGTTTTGAAAAATTCCATTTTGTGTATGAAATAGAATTGGGGAATTTCTCTATGTTGTGGTGGGAAATTTAGGCGTGTCATGGTTAAGGGTTACATGGATTGTTTTGTTACAAAAATAATGTTTTTCAATTCATATTTATTCTATAAGGAAAAAATGGTCACAGAGAAGAGGGAATGGTATTCTATTTTTATAGAAAGGGGATTCAAAACATTTATTGACTAGATAAATGACAACCATATTTTAGGTATATCTTCCATTTCATTGCCCCATATGGTTCTTTATGTAAAAATGGGTTTTGTTTATAATTTTTAAACAGTTTAATCTATTTCATGGAAACATACCCCACCCACAAAAAACATTTTTCATTAAAACTATTACATCATGTATATTATCCTCTTGATTTATTGGATAAATATTCTCTTGATTTGAAGGTCCGTCATCTCTATATTTTTATTTTCCTATAAAATATATTTTTTCAAAGAGGTTTTGATAGTGGGGATTTTCATGAGTTTTAATTAGTGTATTTAATTATCTATGGTTATTATCTCTCTTCCATTTATAGGGTTCCACCTATTAATATTAGGAATTGGTGATTCCTGGTTCATACTTTCATGGGGCGATATTCCTCTATTCATCATATTAAGGAAGTGTTTTCATAAGAATACCCTTATTTTATGTTTCATTTAGGCCTTCGGAATATTTTTAATTAATTAAAAATTGGATGAGATTAAAATTAAAGATGAATTTAATTTTTAAATACTGCTTATCGATATAATTAATGGGTGTTGTGACTACATGATATAACATATAAATTATTAAGGATTCATTTTTTATAATTTTTTTGTTTGGAAGTTAAACATTGTGATTGTGTTTAAACCATAACACAAGAGAAAATAATTAAATATTGTGGGAAATTTTAATCTTTTATGATAAGGATAAAAAATGAGCTATGTGAATGAATTTTATACTACCATATTTTAACTAACAATATTAAAAGTTGTTTCCATGAAAATGATTAGTATTTATTAAAACTATTAGTAGCTACTGATTATTTGAAGTCATTTATAACCAACTCAAAATAGAAATTAAAAATCAACATGGTAAAATAGAATACCTTTTGCGTGAAATAAGATGTTTTTGGTTTGTTAATTATTATCCTCATTTTATATAAACTTTTAAAATTATATGTTATGCCTTTTATTGCTCAAAAAAATTGATGTGATGAAAATATTTTTTGTCTTGTTTAATACTACATTAAGATCCCCCTCTCTCATTTGACAACATAAACTTGTCACAGATAGATTATTTAGTGAGTGATGATATATTTTATTCTCATTGTTAAAGTTTCTTGTGATGGATAATATTAGAATTCTTATCATTTATTTCCTATTAGGATTGAATATTTCTTATCCATTATTAAGTCATTGAATTTACATTTTCATCACATGTTTAGAGATATGATTTCACGTTTTTTATATTTTAGCCATGATGCTTAATTTTACACATGTTGTGGAGTTTTTGTTAACATAAAGTTTGTCTCTCTCTCCCTCATGATATTTAATTGGCTGAGTTATAGAATACTATGGATTATGGAATTTTAATGAATTATAATGTATTTTATAATATTATGTTATGATGTTGGTAATAATTAATTAAATAATAGAAACCTGAATTTTTAGGGGAAATGGGGAAATTACATATTTTGAAACCATAAACATAATTGTGTATATTTTGATTCTCTGAAAATTATGGTTAAATTAAAATCTAAAATTATAATTAATAAGGGGATGATATATAGTAAATGGTAACAACTGAATTATTATATTATTCACCATGTTTAACTTTAATGCTTGTATTCATAAATTAGTATTATAATTCAAGTACTTGTAAGGGAAGCCATGTTCATATGTTTGAAATTATGTGTATATTTAGATTAATATTTATCATTTTCCCATAATATGATTTTTTTTTCTTTTATATAATTATGTAATATTATTTCATGTACTCCACAACTCATTTCAATATAGTAGCAGGCACTAACATGGGCCATTGGTTCATGGTGTTTTAAAGAATTCTATATTACAAGGATATGAATGTTTATCATCTATCTTTCACAAATATATCTACCGTATGTATCATTTTATGTACAAATATATATGATATGAAGGATTAAAATATATGGTAAATCCTCTAATAGGATTTGATAAATCATTGTTTTACTATACACATATATGCAGTCTATAGGTCCCTCAAACCCACTCCTTGGGAGTTCACCTATATTATTATGGATTATCGGGTGCTACTCAATCAGGGTATCGACATCAAGCATACACTATTTCGTCTATTTCCCAAAGGACTACAATATTTTTATCAAAGTGACAGTCTTAGTATTCATCAGTACCATCCCTCGTGACCTCACATATCCTTTCATTATTTTTATGATTTTATACTTTTTCTTGTCTTTCATGCTTTCATGTTTCTCATGACTTATTTGTTAATAAAAAATCAAGTTTGATGAGGTATCTAAAAGTTGGTCTCTAACATATCAAGCCATTAATAGCTCATGGTGGCTATTCAACTGCTATTTATGTTCATGGTCATTTATTTGAAAGTTATCATGGTATATTAAATTATTTCTATATTTTATGAAATTTCATTTATTAGGATTGTATATTTTTTTTATGTTAGGGACTCAATTAATTCAACATTATCATTTTATGGGATACTTTGTGTAAAATCTTCTTAATTTATGTGTTTATATACACATATTTCTAGTACCATACTAGTGCAATACAAAATTTATGATTCTAGGGTTACTCCCATATTCACTTCGGTTCAAGGTGGGGTATTTGAGGAAGAGGTTTTATTTCATTCATTGTAATAAAAATTCAAAAAATTTAGTTTTGTAAAACTTATCATAATAAAAAATGTTCTAATTTTAAATATTTTATCAAGTACATGGAAATCACAATTAATCATGAAAACATAAAAATAAATTAGTGCATTAATACACCCTTTACATAAAACTAATGTAGAACATTAAAATATAGTGAATCAATTTTTAATTAATTATATCAATCAAAAAATCTATCACAAAAAAAGGTCTATCACATGAAAAACCATTATCCTTAATAGATATTAATATCAATAAATAAAAATCCAACAATATCATTATAAATGTAATTTAAATATATTTCTAAAATACAAGATTTTCGAATAATGAACATACCTAAAAATATATATATCTCAGTGATGAAAAAACACCAAAACTACAATTTTATTCTTTTTTAAGACACACATATAATAATAATATTTTTCAAAATAAAAATACTTTCAAGGAAGGTGAAATTTCACAATCATCAAAATTTTGTTACAAAAAATAATATAATATATTTAAATAAGAAAATTGATATAACTAAAGGATATATAAATCAATATTCCACATTTGAAAATTGTGGTTAAACCACTTGAATTAAATACAATAGAATCACAATTCTTCCATAAAAGGTAAAATTTTCATTTAATAATTAACAACATGAATACCAAACATAAAAAATTACATTTTTCATTTTAAACCATTTGGTAATTTTTACTCAAATGATCCAGATTTTTGAAGTTGAACACATCAAAATCACAACATTTTTTAAAAACAAATGGAAAATAGAAAATAAAAATAATTATTACACAATAAAATATTTTTTATATTTTATTTTTAAAATAATTCATAGAAAAGATACATCAAGGAATATTGAAATCAAATCATACAAATATATACATCCCATTTTTTATTGATAAAATATATTGTGTTTATACTAATATATATTTATGGAAAAATTAACTGAATTGTTAAATTAAAAAGAAAACATATATATTTAATTATATCAAAATATAACTTATATTACATTTTTTTGAAATTGACAAGGGTTATAATGAAATCTTACAAGGAAGTATATCATGTAAAAATAAAAATAAAAATATTAATCTATGAAATGATTTGGTTGTCTATAAAATATGAAAATGTATTGGTCCATGATTTTTAAAGTAATTAATATTATTCTTTTTTAAATATTTGACATTTGATATGTGATACTTAATGAAAATTTTTATGTAGATTTGAGTCTGGGGACTCATGTATGAAATTATTTAATGAATAAAGGGCTTGGGTGACTAGAAAATTTCCACCAGCTAGATGTAAGGGGTACATGTAGTTATTTTAGCTACAAAATTCTCAACCTACCATTTATAGGAAGAGGAGGTGTTCATATCTTTATTTTAGGAACACCTACCAAAAAATGGTCCCTTTAAATCACCGAAAAGGAAAACATTGTGGCCACTTACTTAGTCCATGTGTGAAATAAATAAACCATGTGTGATTTATTTCTTTTAGATATTACACTAAAATATGTTGTAAACTAAAAATCCCTTTACTCTATTACAAAATTGATAAAACCTACCTTTTATTAATACTCTATTGTTTTTCTTCCCTTTCCTCTCCATCCATTAACTGATTCGGCTATCCAATAATAGTTTTTTCTTCTTTGATATTATAAAAATGAAACATATTTCTTATTTCGTGTTCATAAATCTACATTAGATATAGTTCTTCCTTGAATTTTTAATTAGCATTCCTTTATCTCTTCAATTATTAGTGACCAAATTAGTATTTTTTATAACTTTTTTATCTAATATAGATCCTCCAAATAAATTTAATGATCTATAGAAAATTCTTGAAGTTTCATCTTCATAACACACATCATGATATTGGTTTGAAGATAAAATAATAAACCACTAATTATTCCATGGTATATTTGTGGAGAAGTGTATATTTCAATGAAAACACCATTGTTAAAAGTGATATAACTCTCAAGAATGATGATAACTTAGAGTAATACCTTATAGAATAATCATCACGAGACCTTATTAATTTATAATCTCTTGTTTGATTTATTGTTGTTGGTATGATTGTTTTTCTATACATGAGTCTCTCTTCTAAAACTGATGAAAAATTTAAGACAAATTCATTGATCGAAAATAGACCATGTGAATTGAAATCCCTTCCTTTGAAATAACTCGAAAATAGGTCCATCCTTAGTGTCTATAAGGATTTTGTTTTTAGAATGAGTATAATGATATGGAACTCTACTATGTATCATTTTTCAAAAATATTTTTCTTCAATCAGATCCTGAGTAAGACATCCATGACATTTGACTTTATTATTTTTGGGATTGTGACTTCATTCAATATTTGTTTTCTTTGTGAACAATGAAGTGTATCTTTATCATCCTTGAGGTAATATATTTATTACTATTTAGGGATTTTTGTTTGATTTTTTTCTATTATGGTTGTATATTGTTGATAAAAAATTCCATTAATGTGACTTCATGTGGTTTTTTACTAGGTTGAGTCCTTTCAAGATGGGGATAATATGGATCTATATAAAAGATTGATAATTTATCATTATGATACATTTTACTACTTCAAATGATATATATTAACTATGATATTGCATAATTTGTTTTACCATTTTAAGGTATAAAAATTATAATGAAACTTAGTTTCAGTTAGACAACATCCTAGAGGGAGAGAATATTGAAGAAGAGATAGTTATAGATGATAGAGCATTTTATGCTATGGATTGGATCATAGTCATCATATTTGAAATAATATTTCGCAAATCATTGGATTAAAATGTTTGGACTATAGATAGAAAAGGGATAATTACCGAGAGTTGAGATGTGTTATCCAATTACATCTGTCATGTTCGGTGGGACATATCATCATCTAATGATACCAAACAATATCAAGATGGATAATGCATTATTTCCAAAACGGAATCACATTATTCAATGTCATTGACATCAATGGTGTAATCATGCTTAAGATAATAGGGTCGGGTTCATGGTCACATGGTTAGAACACAATTACACCAATATGTTTCGATATGTTATTATTTATTAATTATATATGTCATGAAATTTATTGTTATGCATATATTCACATATTTTAAATATTAATTTTTATTGTACTACTATGTCTATTATAAACACCATGAAAATTAACCTTGGTGTTTATGTAGATTCAATGAAATGGGGTCCAGTAAAGTGAAATTCCTCTGTGAGAGGGCATTGAGGATATATGGGATTGTAGGTAGAGGTAATGTTACGAAATAGTATTGACTATTACAAGTATATTTATCCTTCTTCCTTACAATTATGATATATTTCTTTGGATTTCCACACTGAGAGCCATTATATATGTTTGTATGAATTGTGTACCATTACATATAAATTTTTAATGTTTATTTTCATCATGTTACTCCATTTTTTATAATTCATTATATCCTACTATGTTTATTTTATATGTTATTGAAATGATATTAAGGAAATAACCTCCCCACAAATGACATCTATACCCTTTCTTTGAGTCAAAAGCCTATTTCATATGAAGAGGCATTGATGAGGTCATCAGAGTGTCTAGATTATTCAAAATGGTTTGGGTGGGGGCATTACAAAATGGTATATCAGTAGAGTTTTATCTTTTATTTTTTCACCAAACAAGATCATTTTATATATGAAATGGGATTTTTTACTAGTGTAAGAGAGTTTACATATTCCTAGTTAACTCATGTGTAACAGAAATTTGAGTTACCAATGATGAGTTTTTTGTTATTGTATTATGGGAATTTTTGTTCCATCCTTCATCATGACTAGTAATGTAGAATTTCATTCCATATATTTACCTACTACTTATAGCACACTAGTTCTTTAATTTATGTCCTTTATTGTGATATATTCTTAGGATATAATTATATTCCTTATATATTGACACACACATATATATATATATATATTTCTATACTAATCCGAAATATCGATGATGGAATTTAATTGTTAGACCTATGTATGATATTTTTGTTTATGTGTATATTTATGATTATGGATAACATGAAATTACAGAGAAAATTAGTTAGTTCTAGGTGGGATATACCTTGAGTTATGGTAATCCTCATAGGATAAAAATAATGTGATAACATTAGTTGTTTATGAGCATTGTTATCCTATCCATTCTAGTTGTGTTAATATTTTTTAATTTCATAAAGGTATCCATGGAGATATTTTGTTTGACCTCTAGTTATAGAACCCAATATTATCTCACACCACAACATGTAGTGGAGGAGACTATACTCAGTATGCACTTGTACTAAAACTGGTGATTAATTTTAAAAATACCATTCATATAAGAATCTATTAGATTGTACATGTTCATGGTGGAAACATAAATAAAACCTTAATCGACCATACTGTATAATTAGATCTCCAAAGTTGATTGGGTTTTCATTATATTCATGAAGGATATGACGTAAATGTATATAATGATATTATATAAAGAATTATCATGTTTCTCTATAGCACTGATTATATGAATGTAATTTTATCACGGTTCTTATTTTTAGGAAATTCCAGGATAAGTTGAACTACTATAACTCAATATGGAAGACAAAATCATCTAATATATGTGAAATTAATAGAAATTTCTTGAGAAATATTTTTCTAACATTATAATGACATACAGTTCCTAGTATTTCATGTAGTTTCAAAATGGGCCCTTCAATTTATCTATGTAATATGCTCAGTTGAAGGAGTTTCTTCATAGTTGTCTTCAATTTTATGGGAATGAGCTATAGAACGGACAAAAATTAAAGATCATCCTTATTATAGAGCTTAAACATTGGGTTAATTTTATTGAAATAAATATTTATACAATGTTTCTTAACAAGAACTTATCAATAGAGAATTGGGTTGAGGAGGATAGGGAAACTGACATACATCAAGTCCATAGAGGACCAGTCACCGAGCTTCTTATCACTACAATGATATATTCTTCTAATAGTTACAAGATGAAGGATTACAAGTAGAACCAAGATTGTAAAATATTATCCCATAGATGGAAATCACTATACCCTCTATTGGATTTTACTATAACATATGAAATAGTTGTGGGGAAATTTGGAATTATATTAATGATTAGAGTAATATGTCTTTTTTAAAGCAACCATTTTAAAAGGATTGTCATATTTGATATTTTTTTATGATTGATTCTATGAAGAGTTATTTTATATCAAGTAATGATGGGGGTGGGGGACCTAATAATTAGACACATACTTCTTATAATATAGTCAATTATGGGCATGCCAAATTTTATGTGTAAATATTAGTTTTTATAGAAGATCATTCTATTGAAGGTGGTGTTGAGGGAATATATAATTTTATAGGCACAATACTTTTCATATCTATATTATCTACATAATTGTTTTCTATCAGGTCATCCCATTCCTTTTAATCTACACACTATGTTTGTGGACTAGACAAACCTGTCATATTTCCTTTTAAGTTACTATCTGCCAATACTTTCTTTGGAAACCCAATGGGGTCATAATAAATGATTCAAAGAGTTTCCTATATAATTTTTGGGATTAAATATATTTGTAGGACTTAATAAATTTTATATGGAGATCACTAATTTGATTTATATAATGGACTTGTTTACTAGAGTCTAAGAACCCAATAATTTCTATTAGAGTTGATTACCATTTACATCACTAAATTTAAAAATTTATATGATGGCTGGAGAATGGGAATTGTGTGTAGGAATAATAGGATAATTTTTGAGTGTACTTAGGATGATCATAGTGTAAACAATATTCATATAAATTTCAACAGGATTCGTAGCACTCCAATCATATTTTATTATAGTTGTATATCTCAATAAAAATTTATTTCTAGATGAATTTATAGGGATTCAAATAGATTGTGAAGTTGAATTAGAGAATGATATTTTTTTAAATGATAATCCTATTTCATTATCCCTTTATCACATATACATGTGGAAGTAGTTTATGGTACTTCTGAAGGGCATGGAGTAGAATGTATTTATCAAGTCAAGTACATAAAAATGAGGTAAAAATATCCTTTCTCTTAGAAGGAAGAAGATATTCTCTGATATATCATTGATTACTTGAAGGTCAATCAAGTGATGTTGATGAAAAAATATCATTTTCCCTAGTTCAATAATCAATTTGATCAATTATATTGGTACAAGTGCTTCAATAAGGATTACCATCCACCACGATATAACTTTTTTTTAGTTAGGGAGGAGGATGTTACACCATCAAAATTTTGGTATGATCTTTATTAATAACTAGGAGATGTTAGTATGAATCTATATTGTTTTCTGTTTGATACTCTAATTTGTTGAATTTTTTTTGGACATCAGCAGGGATATGCGCCGTAGTGGGTATAAACTATGATGTAGTTATTTCAGCTACTGTATGGTCTAGTAGGCTATGGACTAGAGACTTGGATGGAGTTATTTTTAGATTTTAGAAAATTAGGTAGATCTATACGATGATGTAGGTATTATAATATAGTCAATCTATTGATGTAATCCCTATGGCATCGAGGTATGAGGTAGTGGCATAGTGGCCCAAGGATTGGATTTTGTCCGATCTTCTAAATATAAAACCATAGAGGTGTGGTGTGTTAGGATATGGATTAGTTTATTCACTATTAAATATGATATGTGTCATGAAAATGATGTTTTATATCAATTATAGTTTAAACTAATGGGTTTTTGTGTTGCTATGTTCCTTGTACCATAGTTCCTCACCTTGATTTCCCATATTATACATTGGTTTGGGAAGCATGCACCATAACTCAGGGGGTTACAATGTGGTCATAGAGAAAGCTTCATGGTTTTATATATTATGTGTCACTATGAATTTCTAGACACCCTCTAAAATGATACATATTTATCCTCTCTCTCTCTCTCTCTCTCGAAGACTAGCCAACACAAAGATATACATAAAGTCCTTTAAAGAAATTATTGCTTAGATTCAAAAACAAGCCTTGGGATATCCATTCATGGTGTTTCCCATTCATTATCAAGGTATAAATCCTGATAAAATGTTACTAATATATGGATTTCATATATTAATTTACAAATTACTTTGGATTTTTTAAGGAGTGATAGATTTTATATGAAGGTGTATTTCCCTAATAGAATACATGTTTTAATTTTTTTTATTTAAAAAAATTCTAATTCTAAAATTTTTTCTCAATCATGGATGTGGGAATTCATCACTATTAAAATATTTTAAAAAATATGTGAAAGGATTAAGACATGTTTTTGAAATGAATAAAAAAATGTTAATCTTAGGAGTGTTAAGGAAAAGATATGTCACATGTTTTTATGAAATGATAGAATAGTATTTTTTATATAGAAAAATTGTGGTAACACCGAATATCTATTGGTTCCACCATTTTCATAGGTTACGATATTATTATATCTTATACTCATTCAAATAGGCTAGATAACAGAATATTGTGCATTGTCATTAATTATCAGATTTACATATGATGGAATATTTCAGGGTTATTTTATCACATATTTATCTTATGTTATATTGAATGATAATTTTTATTATGGTAAACTATTTTCATACATATAATTCATATTCCATAAATATAAGTTTATGGAGAATACATTAATGAAATCCACATATTTTTTTACAAAATGTATTTATATAATTAAAACAAATTATAGACATGATTTTTTTATATCAAGATCCAATTTTTTCATTACATTATAACTTTTATAAATTCATTGGTGAATTACTAATGGTTTTTTTTCTCACATCCTAGTTTTTCCAATGGTATTTTCTAGATGTTGTTTTTTAGATCACATATAATGGATGGGAATCATGTAGTTAGATGGATTCACTTGAGTGTTAACATGTTCCTAGTGGTATAGATTGAAAATGATAAATAATTACTTAGATTTTTAACTTTGGATATTCTTGTTTCACTTATGGGACTAGATATATGTCTTGTCTTTTTTTAATCATTATATCTCTCATTTATTATACTATGAACATTGTCTTATATTCATTTATTCATGATTTTGTATTGTGTTTTTTCTTATACTCACCTTGTGGAATACGCACATGGTGAAAGTGTTTTATTGACACATGATGGTCCATTATTAAATTATATCAAAGTGAATACCCATATCAAATTTTCATGAAACATCCATAGTATGGTATATGGAAATTGGTAAATTGGACAAAGGACCTTCATAATATATATATATATATATATATATATATATATAAAGCACTAGAGTGTGGCTAGGTATCTCACATCCATGTATGAATATTAGTAACCATGAGTGCTTGTGAATTTTTACCAAGCATGAGACTTTGTGTTTATGGTAATTTGAATGAAATTAATTTAGAGTTTTTTGTATATAAACTTCACAAGATTGTTAAAACCTTTGAGGTCATTTATGTAATTGGAATGTTGGCCTATCAATTTGATATTTCATATCTCTTAACATTTATTCATGATGTGTTCCATGTTTCCTAGTTTAGGAGGTTTCAGCCGGACCATTACGTTGTGATTGAATGGAAGGAAATTGATCTAGTTGAAAACACCAATATGGTTGAGAAACAAGTTAAAATTATATATTATCATGAAAATTTATTACACTATAAAACAATTTCTTTTGTTCGTGTATTATAGTTGTGATAATTAGATCTCCCTTATGCGAGAGAGTGGGAAATTTTGTGGATGCGACATTGGACTTCTCTATTCTAAAGAATAAAAATTTAAGTGTTTAATGGGGATATAAAAATTTTATTTTAGGGATAATTGAAACACCCTATATGTTTGGGAATAATCAATTTTATATTTTTATTTTTGTTACAATTGGTCCCATACATTTTGAAGTTGATCATGATTTCTCTGGATTTCAATAGTGTGATGAGCTCTGTTGGGTACAAACCACAATATGATGGTTCTTATTATGTCTTAGACTAGTGGGATTTAGGTTTGAAACCTAGATAGAATCTTTTTGGATAATTTTAGTTATAGTATAATTGTTTTTTTGGATTATGGGTTATTGCGTACACCCTTTGTTTGGGTATTCCCTATAGTGTGGAGGTAGTCAGATACGATTTAGTGGAATATGGATAATATTTGTTTGGTTCTTCCAAACTATATACTATTGTAGAATGGTGAGTCAGGGTATTGTGTAGTTACTCCCAATGTAAAATTGATATTTGTTATGTGAAGGATCATGTATGTCAATCATGGATAAAAATGAGAGGTTGTTACATGGTTCTAAGCCTTTCATTCTAGTCCCTGCCACTGAGATGCCATTTTATGATATACCGGACTAATACTATGATTTAACTTAAGTGGATACAATATAGTATGAGAGGAAAACAAAAGGATTTCTATTTTCATTCCTTCTTATAAATACAATGTAATCCTTTGCAAAATCAATTTAGCACCCTCCATATATCTTTTTACTCAATGAATCCCGAATATCTCCTTAAATCCCTTTGAAGACCTTCTTATTTGGATTCATCCCTAGGCATTGGGGAATTTTTTCTTGGTGTTTAATTTTTTTTCATGAAGTATTTGTCCCTATTAAAATCTTAAAATTCACGGACTTCAAATATTATTGTACTTGTTCATCTGGTGTTTGTAATGGAAAGGTCTGATTTGATTTCATAGTGCAATTTACTTATAAAATACTTGTTTTGAAATGAATTTTATTTGAAACCAGTTATAGTTATAAAATGTATTTTCTATGATATAAGTGGGAATTAATCTATATAATAATGATTTATAAAATGTGATCAAGTATTTTAAAATATATTTCACAAAAAAATGCACATTACGAACCTTGAGTACTTTGGTAGGAAGAATTGTAAATTTAGTGTGTGTAAACCCACTAGAGGTTTTGTTTTATTTATTGACTATGGAAGGATTTGATATCATTTTGTTTGATCATTTTCTCAGTTTAAGAATTTATTATGTCTAAAAAATATTTCAATTATCTATATCACAAAATTTTGTTATATGTAATTACTAGTTGGTTTGATGCATGACGGAATATTTCATGATTATTTTCTCTCTTTTTAATAAAATGTTTTATAATTCGAATTTTATCATAATGATCACCTATTTTATTAATTACATTACATATTACATAATTATTAGAATAGTAAAATTCCTATAATGAAAGATAAAGAATGTTTTTTAAAATATTTTAATCTCATAAAAATTCTACATATAATAGATTTGTTTAAAGATATAATTAATGTTTTATTAAAATTAGACGTTGAACATTTTATATGGTTAAAACATTTTATATGGTTAAATTATAATGATATTTTTTTTCCAAACCTACTTTTTTAATTTGAGTATTTTTAAACCTATTTTTCAGGGAACATGTATTGGGAAGGGCATTGTGAAGTGATCCAAATTCTCTTTAGTGTCGACATCTCTCTAGAGAGACTCTTTGGTGGTAACAGATGGTGAAATATTGTTTATATTTGTAATTTCATCATTTATGTGAGGTATTTTTTATTGGTAATGAATGTATAATGATTATGTTATTTTCTTACACTATGTCCCTTAGTTGATCATCATTAATGCATGAGAAAACTTTTCGTGTTCATTGTTGATCACAGTGTGGTGGTCCCACTCATGTGATTTGTTTATATAACTGGGAAATTTTGATACAAATAAAATCATGAAGATATCATTTTAGAAAATTTATGGGTCGTATGAGTACATGTTGATTTCTTATGGAATGAAAAATTGATAAGCAGTGTTCATAGATCTCATGAACAATATCTTTCACCCATATCTAGACTCATTATTCATACTATTTTTTTTGATTTCATTATCTAATCATCAACCCATAATATCTTTTTTGACAAACCATGATAGTCTTAGTCACAATCCAAGAATATATAAATAAACCCAATCATTTTATAGATATGTATTACATATTTTTATATGAAAATTAAATTAATAACCTTTTGATACTTTTAATAAATGTTATGATTTTCTATATTTGGATATTAAATACTGAAACATATTATTTATGTATATTCTTCACCATTTTCCATAATTTTATTCTCACATTATACACTTCATTAAAACCTAGACTATAAACCCTTCAATACAATCCATAGAAAGGATATAAACTAAAAATGAAATATAAGGATAAACATTGAAGATATCAATCAATGGTGAAAATAAATCATAAAATAATCCTAAGTATAAGTGATAATGGAAAAAATATAATGCTCTTAACCTATCTATAATAGATAAAAAATATTAGTTATGGAGAAATAATTTTTCATTTCAAAACACATTATTCATAAGGTGATGAAACAACATATATACACCATTGAAACTAATTTTAAATTATATTAATCCTTGCATCATAAGGATAAAAATCATTTTGTATGTCATCTTAAACTATCAACACCATGAACTTAGAGTTTAATAAGAATAAATAGTTATTTCCCATGTCTTAATGGATGAGGAATCAACACGTATTTTCTATAGTGCATCATTCATCACCTATTATTTTACCTAGTGGAGAAGGAATTCCTTGATGTCTCTCATAGTGGATCAAGAACCTCAACTCAAATTACAAAATAATCTGATGTGATATAATGATTTTTAAAAAAAAGTAGACAAATATATAATTTTAGACCGACCAGTAAAAAAATAGTACCTTACATATGTATTCCCAATGTTAACAAAACACTCATTATATTATCATTAAAATAACACATAAAACATAACTATGTTTCTTAAACATTACATTATTTAAACATAAAATTACTCATGTAAAATATACTATTTTACTAAAAATATCATGATCATAATAATAATCCATATATAGAATTAATAAGGACTGTATCATTGGATCATGTCCCCATAAATAATAATGTAACATCAAATTATTTTATTGAAGTTAAAAATTCCAGTAAATGATCACTGTAATATTTTAGGAAGAAAGAGTTATCATTTTGAAATATTTTCTTTAAAATCTAAAAATTTCCAAAATATCTTGGAATTAATTTTTATTGAAAAAACCATGCAAACTATTAATGTATGTATTAAATCATTTAATAGTCATGGAGGTAGATAATTGGATTCATGTAGTGTATGCTAAATTAAATATTCATTTCAAATTTATTTAAAATATTAAAAAGTAACTTGTAACGCCCCGACCCCAGTTGCCTAGAGTTGGTGCATTATTTCGTAACATTGGCATGATCAAAAATGATCATGTCTCGAAAGACTGATTAGTTTAGTAGCCTTAGAAACACTAGATACATTCATAAATGTTACATGACATCATAAAGTGAAAAACTACAATAACAAAGTCTCCATAGTCCACACTTCTATCTTCTTATGATTATCCCTGCAGGTCATTCATGAAATACTTCTTCACATCCTGGAAAATATTAAAACATTGAAAGGGGTGAGCTCAGATGCTCAGTAAGGATAACAATATTGTGGAAGCTTTCACAAATAAAAATTAATATCTAAGGCAATGTATATCTAAAACAAAATCCTTTTTAAACTTTAACTTCAGCATAGTATGGAAAAAATAAATTAAATAATACTATTTACTTACTCACATGGATATTCTACTAGTCGAATAATCGAATGTAATATCAATAACCACTTTCATAATGATGGAATGCATAATGCTAGACTATCATAACCACATATTCAAGGCCTTGTGCCAAGACCAAAAATAGGATTTTGTCAAGGCCTCGTTCCAAGACACTAGTTTGTCTCATGAGACCTACCGATTCATCGAGGAGCTATAGCAGGCTCCACCCGTCACTTATTAAGTCCAATGCATTCCTCATATGAACAGGTTTAAACATATCATAAACCATAACATAATCGTATCACATAAAACATGCCTAAAGGAAACATAAAATTTCCACATTTCAATCACAAGATATCAATACAACACATTGATATAATAAAAACACTTTCAAAACTATTTTCAATACCAAAATTAAAGAAAATTAAAACATTGTATTTATTTTTCATTTCAAAAAAGTTATGGCTTGTCGAGGAAGCAGAGACTAAAATAATGGTCATGGCGGCGGAGAATTCATTGTTGCCGCATACGTAAGAAAAAAAATTCCTTTTTGTCAATTAGTAAACACGCTTCATAAAAAAATATTCCTTTTGAATAAAATTAAAAGTCAAAGGGGTTTATACACCGTATAAATGAAAGTTGTGTATAAAACCAAATATGCCTCAATGAAAGGAGATTGAGACGAAGTCCTTACAAAGATCATTTTTAAAATAAAATAGATCTATTATGTGTATTCATTATAAGTACACATAAAGAAAGTACAAATAAAAGATATGACATGATAACATCATGACATAATTGGAAAGTAGGAGATTAACCCAAAGAATAGAAATTGGGTTAAGAAGTTCCCTTACCTTGCATCCTGTCTTGAGTCGACCGTTCTTTAACCTCCTGAATAAAAAACTAGAGTTAATTTATAATTTCCTAAGAACCTTTTTCAAGTTTTTTATTCCTTTTATATCACTTATTACCATGTTATAAACATTATGTAATTATTTAAGTTAATAACGGTCGTTTTGTCGATCTTTGGTACATGAGTCAAAAATAAACTTCTTATAATTACAAGGTGTTCATGTGGTGATATATCCATTATATCCAGAATTATATTCATGATATAGATATCATATATCTCATATATATCCAGTATATACATGAATTTATATTATTCCATAACGTTTAGAGGTAAGAAATCAAATGCACCGTTCATGGAGACAGTAAGCCGTACGTACGCATGAACGCTACTTTCATTTCTATTTTGTATTTAATGAAATCATAATTATATAAAGGTATATTATAATTCCAGTATAATATCATATATAATATCATTCACTCCATCCTTTATACAACCACATATGGGATTAACGATTCAAATCACTTTGAAGGGGCGGTAGTCCGCACTCCCTAAAATGAAAATATCGCGTTTAACCATAATGGAAACAATAAAGGTATGCCATAAATGAAAAATACAGAACCATAAGTAAAACATAAACATATTATATATCATATATATAAATATAGTGACATCTTAATGGCCACCTTTTAAGGTGTTATATGAGTGTTGAACAATCATCGTTTCATGAGGCAGAAATTCGCCATCCACAGAAACAGTATGTTCTTTAACCATTAGATGTAGGTGTGTGTAAGTGTAGATCGAATAATTATTATAAAAACATCCTAGTATATTGAAGATACTGGTGTTGTTACAAAAGAAATGAATAAAAAGAGTTTAGGGGGTTGGATAAGCAAAATAAAACAAAATAACATAAGAGAAGACATTACCTTAAAATCAGGTAACTCTTTTGATTTGAGCCAAAGGCTTCCTTGGGAAGTGTTCTGCCCAAAGTGAGGCTTATAAGAGTAATAGATGGATGTTTGGAGAGTATTTGGACAGAGTTTGTCCGAGCCAAATGGCTTGAAGGTGTGAATAAAGTGGTAGTGGTGGGGGCCTTTTATAAGTGGAGAGGAGGGGCACTCTTGGAATGTAATGAAATGTCACTTTATTATATAATGCATTTCAGATTTTAAAGGTCACAAAATTATATAATTCGAGGCTATGGTTATAACGGTTCGAAATATACTCATACAATAGGTTTTCGACAAGTTTAATCCTTGGATTTTACATTATCATTTCATTTTATTTGAATCGTTAATTAATGAGGTAATTGCTGCATCATCATGGTGTCATAAATAATTTAATTTATTTAATGTCTAAAAATTATAAAAAAAACTATCATTATGTAGGAAATATTTTTAGATTTATAATTAATATTTATAGTAAAAAATATGACTTGTATAACCCCATTTAAAAATTGTTTTAATAAAACAACTTATGTTTGTGACATTTTTATTTTAACTTTAAATAAACGTTATTTATGTCATTTTCCTACCAAAGTGGCTCCATGGAGTCCCCTAGTTGACCCATGGATTGTATTGGTCAGCCATGACACATCCAATAGGGGTAGGACATGTGTAAAGGTATTTTCATATTTTTATAATATCATTTTTACCTTAAATTTCACTAATTACCTTTAATCGTGATTAATTAAACTTTAAAGTAACTATTCACCAAAAAATTATTTTAATCCCATTGAACCAAATTTTACTTTATAATGACAACCATGTATGTCAGATTTTTGAAAATCAAATCACAGAAGTGGTAATATTTCATTTAAATGAAAAAATCAGTTTTTTTAACTACCACTTAGTGGTTTCACTATTCATCAAAAATTGATGTTTTTAAGAACAATGCCAAAATTTCACCCTAAGATATAATTGATATTCCAAATTCAAAAATGATGTCTATTTTAAAAAATTCCAAACATATAAGTTGCATTAATTAATTTCATAACTAATTCCCACTGTCACAACAAATAGCGTGTTTTTAAGAAACAATATATATCAAAAGATTGACAATTGTTTATGTCCAATTTCAATGTGAAATTAATTCTAATGACCACCATTTTATAAAATGGTAAAAATATATTCTAATTATACATTAAAACCACTCAATAGTGTAATTTATCAGTATAAATTATTTTGATTAAAAAAGTTGTTTTGAAGTATTTTTCGCTATTCATAAAAAATTTGAAGTTCTCAGAAAAATATCAAAAATTCAACATAGGCTAATTTCGATATTCCGAATCCAAAAATGAAGTCCATTTTGAAATATAAAATTTATATAATTTCAAAAAGTGGGTATTACTATTCATAACGACCACTTTGATTAGTTACGGTGTGTTAGAACTCAAAGTTGCGTACAATGCAAGCTATTACATTATTGAATGAGAAGTGTATCGTGGAAGCTCGGGGTGTTAAATTCTCCCCTACTTCAATAAATTGCATCCTCGCAATTTCAAATTTTTCTTCAATAATAAAAGGTTGAAAATGGAAAACCCACATCAGAAATAAGGTTAATAAAATTTATCCTTAATAAAAGTGAAATGGAAATAAAAAAGTCACTACCAAATTTTGATCTCGATAAGGAGAACATTGGTGGAAATTAGAGACATATAATTGGAAGAAAAACTTAAATATTTGTAGGGAGTGATTGAGGTCATCAATCACAAACAAGTGTAAAATTGAGGGCCTCAAATCCTTCAATCTATGTTGATTTAAAATATTATCAGTTCAACAAGACATAAGGTATTAGGATAACACATTTTTTGTTTTAATATCCCTTTACTAAAGTTTAAGAATTAATTTATTCATAGAATAAGAGATAGATAGATATATATATATATATTCTTGACAAGTAGAGCTTCAACCTATAACTAATTTCTACCACAGACTCATCTTTCACTAAAAAAGATAATGGAACTCAAAATATTATATTTATCCTAATCGTATAAGGTTCAAAGTATTAACACATACCATTTAGATTAGTGAAACTATTTTGTAATAACCAGGGACTTTCTGTAGGCTAGTGGTAGGTAATAAAGGCCTGTCGCACTATGGTTGTGGGTTCGATTCCTGCAGCTTTGTCCGACGCGACAGGTTATGCCCCACCCTGCAGGTTGTCCTTTTCCTAAAACTATAGTTTTATAATATTCCAAAAATAATCTTCAGAAATGTTTTAACCTTAAACAATACTATCCAAAGATCAACTTAATCCATTCCAACCTTTATAGTTATCCAAAATATCTCTGTCCAGACTTTCTCTAAAAGGTCTCTAAATTCCAAAATCAATTGTAACATCAGATTCCCCAAACAAATTAAAGATTCTCTTTTTGTCACATACTAAAAATATGATTACCTTCATCTTATTAAAACCTTAATGAAAACAACAAGTACTGCAGTACAATCCTTATATATATATATATATATCACATTATCCTTATAACGAGAATATAACCCTTGTGTCCAAAATCACCAATACATTAATTATTCCGCTTCAACTGTAGTAACAACATAAGATTTTCCTTGATCCCTTGGCCTTTTCTGAGGTATTTTTTCCTGACACTTAGGACATTCATTTGCATAATGCCCTAGTTCCCTACAACTGTAGCATTCAACTTTGATAGCTTCTTATTTTCCCTTGAAATCACGAGCCTGGTAACCTTTTTCTCCACATTTATAACAAACTCCCATTCCTTTAAGGCAAGTACCGGGGTGATTCTTCCCACAATTATCACATAATGGAAAATCCTTCTTTCTATTTTTCTCTTTATCTATCTCTTGTTCCACCATCCTCTTCTTCTCTTTCTTTACTTTACTGTCAAAAGATTTAGAGAATTCTTTTTCTGTCTTGATAGCACACAAGACTATATCTTCATACGATGAGAAAGATTGTGAGACTAAGGCTCGACGGAGAAAATGTTTTAACCCATCAAAGAAACGATAAATCTTACTTCTTGGGTTACGTATATAATCTGCTGCATGACTCGCTATCCTTGTAAAGTTATCCTCATACTTTGCGACATTCTCATCCTCCTTTTTTCTCAGACTCAGAAATTGCCTTTCCATATCTTCTCGATGGTCATGTGGAAGGTATTTTTCTAAGAAAATATCTTTGAACTCTCTCCATTCCTTATTTGATACTTAAGCATCTTACTTTGTGTTTTAGATCAACGACCACCATTGATCGGCATCTCCAGTGAGGTGGTACACTGCCATGACAACCTTCTCCCTTTCGCTACTCCCCAAGGCATGTAATATTTTTTCTATGGAGTTTATCCATTGCTCAGCAACTAATGGATTTGTACCCCCATTAAATGTTGGTGGTTTTTGCCTCATGAAGCAGTCTAACATTGATCCTCCACGTTGCGGATCAGGGTGCTCCATACGAGTACGGTTATTATTCATAACCTGAGTGAGTTGTCTCAGTATGGTAATAAGTTGATCGGTACCCGTTGTATCTCCAGATCCACAATAATTATCTTGAGCAGGAGGGAAATCCCTATATGGAGTGCATGCATTGATACAGTTTCCATTCCTTCCACTAGGGCCCATTTCTAAACAATGTCATAAACTAGATTAGTTTATGAATCAAAATACATAATTCCATACTTGTAAAATACTTAACATAAATTGAACTATTTATGGATATAATTCATAATCATAAAAATGTTTTCTTTGAGGATGTATGTACTCATAACCCTTCATAGTGGTTTGTAAATAAAATGAGAATTATCCTAAGAATATCCCCTGGGAGTGTCGTAACCAAGAGTGCAGCAAGGCCCGTTGTCGTGCACCAGTTCCCGTTCGAGTCTAGCTCAAAGCGGCGTTTTTGGGTTTTACCCCTAGGTACATCTGTGCCAGAGCCGCCTCTACCTGCTCGGAAAACTGACAACATCTCTATAATACCAAAATTCTAGTAAGTTCTTCTGTACTAATCCTCAATGTCTATCTTTGGGCTATGTGCTCTAATCAGAGTTTATCTAAATCTAGCTTCCAAGGTTAGTACTAAACTACCTCTGATACCAACTGTAACGCCTCGACCCCTGTTTCCCAGAGTTGGTGCATTATTTCGTAACATTATCATGATCACAAATGTTAAAGTCTCGAAAGACCGATTAGTTTAGTACCCTTGGAAACACTAGATACATTCATAAATGTTACATTACATCATAAAGTGAAAAACTACAATAACAAAGTCTCCATAGTCCACACTTCTATCCTCTTCTGACTATCCCTGCAGTTCATTCATGGAATACTTCTTCACATCCTGAAAAATATTAAAACATTGAAAGGGGTGAGCTCAGATGCACAGTAAGGATAACAATATTGCGGAAGATTTTGTAAATAAACATTAACATTTAAGGCAATGTATAACTAAAAAAAATCCTTTTTAAAACTTAACTTCAGCATAGTATGGCAAAAATAAATTAAATAATGCCATTTACTTACTCACATGGATATTCTACTAGTCTAATAATCACATGTAATATCAATAACCACTTTCATAATGATGGAATGCATAATGCCAGACTATCATAACCACGTAGTCAAGGCCTCGTGCCAAGACCACAAATAAGATTTTGTCAAGGCCTCGTGCCAAGACACTAGTTTGTCTAATGAGACCTACCGATGCATCGATGAGCTACAGCGGGCTCCACCCGTCACTTATTAAGTCCATTGCATTCCTCCTTTGAACAGGTTTAAACATATCATAAACCATAACATTATTGTATCATATAAAACATGCATAAAGGAAACATAACATTTCCACATTTCAATCACAAGATATCAATACAACACATTGATATAATAAAAACACTTTCAAAACCATTTTCAATACCAAAATTAAAGAAAATTAAAACATTGTATTTATTTTTCATTTAAAAAAAGTCATGGCTTGTAGAGGAAGTAGAGACTCAAATAATGGTCATGGCGGCGGATAAGTCGTTATCGCCGCATACGTAAGAAAAACATTCCTTTTTGTCGTTTAGTAAAAACGCTTCGTATAAAAAGATTCCTTTTGAATAAAATTAAAAGTCAAAGGGGTTTATACACCATATAAATGAAAGTTGTGTATAAAACCAAATATGCCTCAATGAAAGGAGATTGAGATGAAGTCATTACAAAGATCATTTTTAAAATAAAATAGATCTATTAGGTGTATTCATTATAAGTATAGATAAAGAAAGTACAAATACAAGATATGACATAATAACATCATGACATAATTGGAAAGTAGAAGATTAACCCAAAGAATAGAAATTGGGTTAAGAAGTTCCCTTACCTTGCGTCCTGTCTTGACTCAACCGTTCTTTTACCTCCTGAATAATAAACTAGAGTTAATTTATAATTGCTTAAGAATCTTTTTCAAGTTTTTTATTCCTTTTATATCACTTATTACCATGTTATGAACATTATGTAATTAATTAAGTTAATAACGGTCGTTTTGTCGATCTTTGGTACTTGAGTCAAAAATAAACTTCTTATAATTACCAGGTGTTCATGTGGTGATATATCCATTATATCCAGAATTATATTCATGATATAGATATCATATATCTCATATATATCTAGTATATACATGCATTTATATTATTCCATAATGTTTATAGGTAAGAAATGAAATGCACCGTTCATGGAGATGGTAAGTCGTATGTACGCATAAACACTACTTTCATTTCTATTTCGTATTTAATGAAATCATAATGATATAAAGGTATATTATAATTCCTGTATAATATCATATTTAATATCATTCACTCCATCCTTTATACATCCACGTATGGGATTAACGATTCAAATCACTTTGAGGGGGCGGTAGTCCGCACTTCCTAAAATGAAAATATCGCATTTACCCATAATGGAAAAAATAAAGGTATGCCATAAATGAAAAATACAGAACTTTAAGTAAAACATAAACATAATATATATCATATATATAAATATAGTGACATCTTAATGGCCACCGATGAAGGTGTTATATGAGTGTTGAACAATCATCGTTTCGTGAGACATAAATTCGCCATCCACAGAAATAGTATGTCCTTTAACCATTAGATGTAGTTGTGTGTAAGTGTAGCTCAAATAATTCTTATGAAAACATCATAGTATATTTAGGATACTGTTTTTGTTACAAAAGAAATGAATAAAAAGTGTTTATGGGGTTGGATAAGCAGAATAAAACAAAATAACATAAGAGATGACATTACCTTAAAATCGGGTAACTCTTTTGATTTGAGCCAAAGGCTTCCTTGGGAAGAGTTCTGCCCAATGTGAGGCTTCTAGGAGTAATAGATGGATGTTTGGAGAGTATTTGAGAAGATTTTGGCTGATCCAAATGGCTTGAAGGTGTGAATAAAGTGGTAGTGGTGGGGGCCTTTTATAAGTGGATAGGAGGGGCACTCTTGGAATGTAATGAAATGTCACTTTTTTATATAATGAGTTTCGGATTTTAAAGGTCCCACTCTTATATAATTAGAGGATAAGGTGATAAGGGTTCTAAATATACTCATCCAATATGATTTTGACAAGTGTAAGCCTTGGATTTTACATTATCTTTTCATTTTTTTTAAATCGTTAATTAATGAGGTAATCACTACATCATCATGGTGTGATAAATAATTTAATTTATTTAATGTCTAAAATTATAAAAAAATATCATGATGTAGGAAATCATTTTATATTTCTAATGAATATTTATAGTAAAAAATATTAATGTATAACCCCATTTAGAAATTGTTTTAGTAAAACAACTTATGTTTGTGACATTTTTATTTTAACTTTAAATAAAAGTTATTTATGTCATTTTCCTACCAAAGTGGCTCCATGGGTTCCTCAAGTTGACCCATGTATTTTCTTGGTCGGCCATGACACATCCAATAGGGGTAGGACAAGTGTAAAGGTATTTTCATATTTTTATAATATCATTTTTACCTTAAATTTCACTAATTACCTTTAATCGTGATTAATTAAACTTAAAAGTAACTATTCACCAAAAAATTATTTTATTTCCATTGAACCACATTTTACTTCCTAATGACAACCATGTATGTTGGATTTTTGAAAATCAAATCACAAAAGTGGTAATGATTCATTTAAATGAAAAAATCAGTTTTTTTAACTACCACTTAGTGGTTTCACTATTCATAAAAAATTGAAGTTTTTCAGAACAATGCCCAAATTTCACCCTAAGCTATAATTGATATTCTGAATTCAAAAATGATGTCTATTTCACAAAATTACAAACATATAAGTTGCATTAATTAATTTCATAATTAATTCCCGTTGTCACAACAAATAGCGTGTTTTTAAGAAACAACATATGTCAAAAGATTGACAATTGTTTACGTCCAATTTCAAAGTGAAATTAATTCTAAGGAACACCATTGTATAAAATGGTACAAATATATTCTAATTATACTTTAAAACCACTCAATAGTATAATTTATCAGTATAAATTATATTTATTAAAAAAGTTGTTTTTAAGTATTTTTCAATATTCATAAAAAATTGGAAGTTCTCAGAAAAATACCAAAAATTCAACATAGGCTAATTTCGATATTCCGAATCCAAAAATGAAGTCCATTTTGAAATATAAAATTTATATAATTTCAAAAATTGGGTATTAATATTCATAACGGCTACTTTGATTAGTTGCGGTGTTTTAGAACTCGAAGTTGCGTACAATGCAAGCTATTGCATTATTGAATGAGAAGTGTATCATGGAAGAACGGGGTGTTACATAACTAATTCAAAAACATCAAGATAATTCATTTTAAAAAAAATTGACAGAAAATAAAACATGGGACAAATAACTTCTAACAATCATTTTTTTAATTAAAATCATTTTGGAAGTTTTTAATGAAATAATCTACATGGACGATTAGGATTCTATAAAATATTTTAAAACATAGTCAATTGTCCTTAAAATCATACTTATAGTTTATTCGGAACTCAATATGAATAAAATGATAGGAAATTATGTATTATGAAAAAAATAAAAAGAAGATAATAAAAATAAAATTAAAAAATTAGATAAGGATAATATAATATCCTAAATGTAAACCAATGTATAATCAACCATGAATAAAGAATGATTCAAGCATATTTCTCTTACACAAAGTCTCAACGTTATTCTGATAGATTTGACCCCTTTGTATAAAAAATATAGATTAATTAAGCATGTAATGGATAACCATAATAACAAATGTAATACCATATATTATTTATATCTAATATATTATCACATGTTTATAATTTTTTTTATAAAATATTGGTTCTATGTGATAATTACTTGGGTTTTCAAGCATTAATTAGGTCAAAAGTCTCATTCCATAAAATTTGATCATGGTTCCATTATCCCGATATTTTCAATAATAATAAAAGTATTATATATTATATATATATATATTTATATAGTCATTAATAAATTTTAGAGAAATAAAAATTAATTATATTGATCATGGAGATGGTAGGAAGTACACATGCATAAACATTGTTTTCACTTTTCAATAGAGAGAATGAAATAAAGTTAATTAATGAATTAAAATTACAAAATCATTTTAATAGGAAATATATAATATATACTAGTTAAGTTTTTCTATGTTATAATCCATTTAAAACATTAGTCCAAAGTGATTTATATAGCATCGTGGAGGTGGTATACCACACGTACAGATGATCGACATTATCTATATCCAATGTTGAGAAATAAGGTGGGTATTGTTTATTCAATAAAAATATTTATTATTAAGTATATTCTACACAATTAAGTCAATATTTCATAATGAATATTATAGAATCCATGAATTTATAATAATAATTGAAATTCAAAATCTTATATTAAGACTTATACCTCTTCGTTGATAAACCTTCTCTAGATTACATCTTATGACATAAAATGATGAAATTAATAAAATAATAGTACTTCTTGGATGTAGTGAAGGAATATATAATTTTGTTAGAGAAAGGATTGATGGGTCTATAAGTATCAAATATTTTTAATAATGAAGTACATTTGTTCCCTTTTATATGTTTGGGGGAAACCTAAAAATTCATAAATTATTAAATTAATATAAATTAATTTTCATTATAAAATGGATTAAAATGCATATAATTTAATGATACAATGATAATGATTCAAAATTACATCTTCCAATTAAATTTGAATAGGCTTATGTAATATTTTTGACATTATATCTTAGTTTTAACCCAAATTAACCCTTTGGAAAATTATTTAAATTTAAATGTTTTCAAATCATTAATGTAAATAAATTTTACAAATATATGGAATGTGACTCCAAAATTGATCGTGGTTGATATTATTAAATTCATTCCATTCACTTGGTAAAATATTTTTTTAGATTTTTAAATCATTTATTAAAATATTATTTTTTATATTATATTCCTAATTTCATTTCTTTTAATATTCCGTCAATCTAACTTTGAAATAAAATATTTTTGAGGGATTTAAATCTAAAAGTATTAAAAATTAATAATATGATATATTTATCTAAATTATTATTTTCTCTAAATACTTCCTAAAATTGTATTCCATTAAATCATTTAAAAATTATTTTTTTATTTTTCTGTTAATTGAATAAATGAAGTACGAAAATTGTGTAAGAATTTTCCTTATTTATTCTATAATAATTTTTTTAAATAAATTAAAATGATTAAAAAAATAATTTATATTTATAATATACATTTTTAATTGATCTTATCTTCGTTTTGTCATTATGATCTTTAGGGATATCTAATTCAAGAGAGTGATATATTTTTATTTATTTTTATTGTTAAATTAATATTAAGGATATAATATAAGAAATGTGTCACAAATTTGAAATATATTTGATAATTGGATGAAATAGATGAAAAAACTAATATAAAAGGATAAAAGAAATTGTTGGAATGAAATTGAAGACTTATTAAATCACTTTTAAAAAAAGACCAATTTTATGTTTTCCCTGGTAATAAAATACGAAATATCCATAATTCAAATTTATCATCAATAAAAGGGACCCCTTAAACAAATTTGGACCTTGTGATTGATAACATAGAATTAATTTTTAAATATTAGAATTATTGATATAGTAGATATTAAATTAAGAGAAAAAAAGTAATTATTTTTTTTGAAAAATTAGTTCTTATGTATAAAATTGTATTTTTACATAATAAATTTGTGATATTTATTTTGATAAAAATATATATTTTATAATATAAATTAAAGAATTTTGGTTTTAATAAATTTTCAATTAAAATTTTTCTTTTTAATTTCATGAAACAAAAATAAAATTTTCCATTAAAATAAGTTTTTTTCATCATTCACTAGAAATTTGATATTCTAATAGTAAACCAAAAATGCACCCTAATTTTTTTTCAAATGATATAAACAGGATATTTATTTTATCAAATAAAACCAATAAATTCTTTATAAAATATTTTTTACAACCGCATGCAAAAAGAAAGAACAATTTTTAATGAAAATTTATTTTTGATGATGAATAAAATGACTCTTCTAGTAATTGTGTTCTTATTTACAAAAAAATTATTAATACCATTTTATTGTGTAAGACATTTATATATATTTCATATTGTAGTTAATAAAATTTATTCCCAAATACTTTATAGCCAGTTGATAACTATGATAATAAATAATATTATATCAACAGTACAATGTGGCTTGTATAAACACATTGATACGTGTAAAGTAAGATATGAAAGAAAACAAAATTATTTTAATTAAATTATATCATATAATCTTAGGGAACAACACTTTATCTAATATAATATGAATTTTTAAATTACATACAGTCACTCTGATACAATTTGTTTTGGATATCTCTATTTCATCATTTGCTTGGTTTCCCAAGTATCATTTTCTATATAATGTTTTCAACAAAAAAACCATGAAAAAGGGAGTGTCCTTGTTTCATAGAACATTAAATTTATGATCCAAAATCTCCATAAATATTTCCAAGTAAGGGATATTGTGTTCCAATTATATGGCCTATGAGTTTTGTACATGTTATGGATCATATATGTACAACCTTTGTATAAATACATGTAAAAGATTTTGAAAATGATAGAGATTCTGTGGAAGTTTTCAATGAAATGATTCCATCCCCACATTAAAAATAATATCGAACATTACAATATATCATTGGATTATATTCAATTTCATTCTAAATCTCTTATAATTTATCTAAGGAGATATACATGGGAATACAATTTCACCAACATCAAACTCTAGACCACACAAAAGATTATTGTCATAAGTCTTCTATTAACTATGAGCTAACTTTATATGCTTCTAAATGGATTTTAATTTAATGTTATCTCATTTTAGATTTTAGATCCTCATATAATTATTAATCTAACTTCATCCAACAACATTATAATTATGCACATCCAACCATAAAGGTATTCGTTATTAGAAAAAAATAATTCTTGAGTGGAAGATATTATTATAAGAATACTTGAGTAGAGGAATGTATATATAAAAATAAAATGTTAAGTCCAAAGAAAAAGATATCAATATATCATCCCAGTATTAAATGATTCTAACAAAATGGCTATCTATCTAGGGTTTATTAGCTATACAGAAACTCAACATTGTATATAGATCCAACTAATTATATCTCATGAAATTAGAGGTAACCCTATGATTAATATATAACATAATATAACATAATATGGTACTCTATGGAATCTCACCAAATAATTAATAACTTTTCAAGAAAACAAATAGTAGAATATTCTTTATTTGAAATGTTTTTTTCTACATTTTTTGTGGATTATATACAAAACAAAAACATTGTTCGATTTAAATTTTTTGGGATTTATTGAAAATAAATACATGATACTATTTCCCCATTTCTATTATGAATGTGTAGTGGTTATGAAATTTTGAAGGACATATATCTCTCCACCTTAAATTAATGAAATATGAGGCATTAAGCTACAATCACTACAATTTCCCATTATATGTTCTCCCACTAGAATTGGTTGTTATTGTATCTACATATATTTGTAATTATAGGAATGAAATATAATGTTGATATTTGATCTCCATATAAAAACTCTATATTCAAGTCTTGTATTGATTAGACATATATAAAGTTACTAAATATTATCTTTCTATCACAATCAAGGATGAACTCAGGAACATCTATCATAATATTTTACATCTCAATATCATCCTATTATGTCTCATTAATCATCCCTTGGATATTTTGATCAACAATTTTTTGGGAATGAATAAATTTCATCCCCAGATTCATGATTTAAATTTATATATTATTCATATATGTGAATATAGAATATTTTTTTACGCTCACCATAGATAATATAGAATGTTCCTTTCAACTGAAAACTTCACCCACTGTGTTCCCTTTCCAAAGATAGAAATGTATTTAGATGTAATAATCAATTATAGATCAAAATAATCACTACTACACACACGACCTTTATCAGCGCTAAAAATGGCCTTTATCAGTGCTAGAAAAGCGTTGATAAAGCCAGCGTAGATAAAGGGGGGGTCCCCTTTATCAGCGCTCCGAAAAGCGCTGATATAGGACCGCTTTATCAGCGCTCAAAAAAAGCGCTGATAAAAGTACCCCTTTATCAGCGCTTTTTTAGTGCTGATAAAGGGGTCCTATATCAGCGCTTCCTTTATCAGCGCTTTCGTTTTAGCGCTGATAAAGGACCCTTTTATCAGCGCTTTTAAAAAAGAGCTGATAAAAGTTAAAAAAATTTAAAAAAATTTAAACAAATTTAAAAATACTGCTAATTGGGGGGGGGGGGCTTTTATAGCGCTTGAACCCCCCCTTTTACAGCGCTTTTCGGCCCCTATACAACACCCCACACACCCCACACACCCCCTCCACCCTTTAAAAGCGCTTGCTCCAATATTCCCCATGCGCACGCACCCCTACCTCCACCAGGATTTGAACTCGAAACCTCCCCCCTGCGCGCCTAAGCCCTTACCACTACTCTATTTTGAATTGGTTTCCAATTCATGATATCTATATATATATATATATCTATATATTTAGTTATATTTATTCGTATAGTAATATATATTTATATTAATATATATATAGTTATATTATAATATATAGTTATATAGTTATATTATAATATATATAGTAATATTAATATATATATAGCGGTATTAATATATATATATATATATATATATTTAGTTATATTTATTCGTATAGTAACATATATTTATATTAATATAAATATATATAGTTATATTAACATATATATAGTTATATTAACATATATATAGTTATATGAATATATATTTATATAGTTATATTAATATATATAGTGATATTAATATATATATTTATGGTGATATTAATATATATATTTATAGCAATACTAATATATATATATATATGTAGTTATATTAATATATATATAGTTATTAGATTAATATATATATAGTTAGATTAATATATATATATAGTTAGATTAATATATAGGTATATAAATATTCATATATTGGTATTTTAAATAAAATGGATGTTAGTTATTATTTATATAAAGCTAATATATTTTATATGTAAATATATTTTATTATTTATATTTATAATTAAATTTTTAGGTGTGAATATTTAAAAAATATGAATATATTGTTATATATTTGATTATAAATAGCAGTGCATTATAAAAAATGATGAAATTTCAAAGACATAATATCAATATGAATGTAATACCTTGGAATAAATTCATACCCCACCAAAAAAAATCCAATTATACCCCCTTAAACGAGGGTAAAAATCCACAAAATGTTAAAAAATCGGGGTACCCCGATTAAAAACTCAGTTTTGGAGGCCTTATGGGCCTCTTTTGAACTCTAAAATCGCTTGAATGGGGTCCCCCCGAGTCACAATGACGTAGAGCTCGTCGCAGGCTTCGATTTGATATGTGGTAGAGCTCAAGCGGACACCCGGATCAAAAGTTATGGCCGTTTGAAGTTTTAGTTGTGCTTTCAACATATTTTGGATCTTTTTTTAAATTTTTGAAATTTTTTTAGTCCTAAAATTGTTATTAAATGACTATTACTCCATAATGATTATCAAAATATTAATTAAAAATATTTTTTAATGTTTTAAGATGTCATTTTCACTAAATATCTTATATATTGAGTATAATAAGTGTAAATGTACATTTATACTTATCTAAAATATATTTAAAAATTATATATTATATTTATATAACAATATAACTATATTTATATATTAAAATATTAATATATGTTACATTTTTTTTTGAAGTCGACCCTTTATCAGCGCTAAAAAAAGTGCTGATAAAGGCCCCCCTTTATCAGTGCTACTAAGCGAGCACTGATAAAGGGGGGCACTTTGTCAGCGCTACTAAGTAAGCGCCGATAAAGGGGGGCCCTTTATCAGCGCTACTAAGCAAGCGCCGATAAAGGGGGCCCCTTTATCAGCGCTAACAAAAGCGCTCATAAAGGGGGGTCCCTTTATCAGCGCTAAAAAAAGAGCTGATAAAGGGGTGCCTTTATCAGCGCTTTTTTTAGCGCTGATAAAGGCACCCTTTATGAGCGCATTTTCATTAGCGCTGATAAAGGGGGGTGCTGTGAAAAACTATTTTTGCGGTAGTGAATCAGATCTGTTAAATATTATAATAATTACATGTGAAGATATAATTTACCATTTTATGATCAATATATATATTTTTCACATTTCACCATAATTTTAATGCCTCCATATCATAAATGTAAAAATTACTATAGCATGATATGACTCATGATTATAGAAACTTTATGATTTATTTTCAATTCGTGCAAGGAATATGTTATCATAATATCATTGTAAATGAAGAAACATTTAAATCCATTAAATTATGTATCAAAATTGATAAAAAAACCCTTCTTTGTAATTGGATTATTTTATAATAGTTACACTGACAAACAATATCTTAATTTCCATCAAATTCTATTCAAATTTATCTATCCATGAGATCAACCCCTTCCAGGTCAACATGGTGAGTGGATTAGATATTCATGTGATAAACCTCCCATATCATAGGTAATATCCATCCATCCTAATAAATCTAAGGATTTAGGTAATATTTGTTGTTCTATGATATTTCTAAATAATATATGTAATTTATAGAACATCTAAAATAACCTCACATGAGATTTTATGAACAGATAATTTAACTTTCTAAATTAGAAATTACCAATTGGTAAATTTTTCATTTATCTTCACCTTCTATAGTATCTTCAGTAAAATTCTCAAATGTTCTTCATGCAGTAACACTTCATTTGATTATATAAGAATATCATCAGTAAATAACACAAAAAACTAACTAATCTAGTATCTATAAACTCTATTCATTAAATATATAAATATAAAAAGAGAATTTTTAAATCCAAATTTCATTACTACAAATTTTCAATGGCCATATCTCATTCAAAATTCTTTCCTGGGAATATTATTTTCCATAACCTAATATCGATGATATGTACAATGATGTTCAATTGTGTAAATATTGTTGATATCATCATAACTTATTAAATAATTTATTAGTATAGTGTATAAAATACTTTTTATTGATACTGATTTTGTTAGGTTACTGACTATTTATTAAAATTCACATTGGACAATTTTTAATAGAAAAAATAGTGAACAATTTTACCCTATTGTGACATCTAGGGAATATGAATACCTTGTCATTATTTTCTTGGAGTTTCTTGTTTAATATATTCACCACAATTGGGGACATAATATAATAAGAAATTAAAATACATATAAGACCTTCTATTTAAAATATATATTCATGATTTGAATGAGCGATAAGAAATTCAACTATAAATACATGAAACAAATCCAATTCAATAGAATTATCATGAATATTGAGTTTCCATCCAACCATCTAGGATAAATAACTTTCATGTATCAGAATCAAGTGACACAATATATTGAATTAACTTCCATTGAATGTTTATATTTATCCTTGCATAGGTAAATGGTCACTGGTTCATTGGTAAAAATAAATTTAACTTACCTTCTAAGTAAATTTATGTTGGCTCAATATAATGAAATACAGTCCACTCCTAGAATATTTTCAAATTAAACTAGGAATAGTGTAATAATATTTTAAATAATTATATTCAAACAAAAATATATCATAGGGGAAATACAGAATGTAGATCAAAGCATCAGACCATTAGAATTCAATATTCTTAACCCAATATCGAACAAATGATGTGGTAATTCAATACCCTTAAAAAATCCCATTGATTTGAGAAAGTGGGTATATCCAGAATCAAATAATACATGAGCTATTATATTTTTTGATAATTCAACCTTTCACCATGTCATTCACATATCCATCTCTAAAAATTTTCATTTGTTTCATATTTCATTTTTGATTCCTAAAAAGAGGTTTTTTATTCCAATGATCATTATAAACCTTTTAATTTGTTTAATGGTTTTCGTAATTCACATAATAATTTCAATTTAATCATTAAAGTATGGTTAGTTTGTTAGTTTTTGTTTTATTACTATACTTTATTAACCCCCTGTTAATCAAAATTCAATATTTACTAGAATTATGACCACATTATCTGTACTTATATCACATTACATTTCAATTCAATCAATTTACATGATGTTTCTTCCCAAATTTCTAGTATTTATGGGGATAAAATTTCAAACCACTTTGTTATTTATCGATGTGATCATTAAATTCCATTTTACATTTCATATCAAATCCCTGTGAATGATGGGAATATAAAACTTCAATTTTTATATTGGGTGCACATAAATTGAATTCATTATAACTAACAAATCCCCATATAGAGAGCTCCTTTTGGAGTCTAGGTATTGTACCAAAAAATCAATTCGTTTTTCATTCAAGGATAATGATTATTCTTGAATCTTATATTGAATGTCTTATAAAATTTTCCTCCAAGTTTAAAATGCATTGAACCAATTTCTACTTATTTTCAATAAATTCCATATCTACTTTTGTTATTTTAATATGTGGGAAGTAATAATGAAATAATATAATTATAAACTCATCCAATTATATTGAGTCAATATATTCAACTTATCTCATTTTCTAAATAATATTTCACCATTTATTTTCTTCTCCATATTAAAATTATACTAGTTGGAATAGTTTTACATGTTTCAAGAAATAGAGAACCAAAAAAATTTCATTATGGGGATGATCCTTCTGTCATGAACCATGATGGGTCGCCAACCGACCCGGCGCCCGACCTGGTTCGCGACATGGCCCAAAGGGCGTTCCCGATCCCCACAGGTTGGTACAAGTTCCTGGGTATCAAAACTAACACATGGGAATGATTTACATGAAATAGTAAACACAAAACAGCTGATAAGATAAAGAAACTGATACTAAAAACATAAAACCAAACATGGCCTTGAACTAAAAACAAATTCAAGGGTTTACAACTTGAACCAACATCCAAAAGAAACTACAACAAAAGAAACTAAAACTCTTACTCAACCCTCCGAGCAATAAGAGAGGCGCAACATCCACATGTCCCAACACCAACCGGCATGAGAAGACCCTCAACGACTAGAACCAACATCGCTGAGTATGATGTCACAACCTGGAGACCATAAGAAACAAGGTATACATACACCCGACGATGTAAGCAGGGTGTGAGTTAAAATCCTATTAGGACATCACCCTATAAAAAGGTTCCAAGTGTAAACATTAGATGACAAATACATTTACAGGATTAATAAAAGAAAAGACACCAAAGCTTGAACAACATTAAAAGAACAGTTTCTATAAAGAAAGAACTTTCAACGAAAACAACTCAAATTAAAAGAAAATAAAAATAAAATAAAACACCCTTGTAGTTAAGAAATCTCAAACCATCACGAGAAACCAAAATGCTACATTGTATGCCGATAGTGTGTAATATTCCAGGAGAACCAAAATTGGGAGAGGCCCTATAAGTACTAGTAAAAATAATGGGACCCTAGAACGTCACATCTCTATGAACAGTAGTATGGGAAATACAACAAAATAAATTCTCGTGCATGAGCCATTAGTAGGGAAACACATCCATAACCTAGTGTTCTCCATTCATCATCCAATGTTTAGTTAGTATTGTAATCGTCAAACCAGCTAAGTGAAATTGGGCCAGAGCCGCTTTCAAATCACCAGCGTGCTAGATCTTGTCTGCGCACCTAGTACCCAAGCTTCCCCTTTTGTCATCAAGATGTTCCAATTTCACATTTCATGTCAAATGTAGACAAATAAAACAAACAGGGTGTTACATAAACCCAACACCACACTTTCACAAACATAGAAAACCATTTTACAATGTACGCATGCCAACTGACTTTACTCAACTCAATTAAAACAATTTCCGCATTGCTAATAATCATTTATTAAAAACATATTAATTTTTTTTATCATTAATCGTTTTTATTAAATCATATTAAATTAATTGAAAAAAATTATTTAAAAAGAAACATAAAAAAAATTTTACATGAAAAACCAACTCAACCCTCCTCCCTAACTAAACACACTCGACACCAATACAAGAACACATCCTACACCACTTGCATCAATCAATAGCCCAACCACACTGTTAAAATAAAATTTTATCAATTAAACAAAACACTACAAATTTTATTAAGAAAATCCAAAAGATAAGACATGACTTTAAACACCAAAGACGCACCCAAAATCCCTTTTTTGTACAAAACGCATATGAATGATACACCAGAACATAAACTGCACACCTTGCACATTTTCACAAAACAAACACAACTTTATAAAAAACTAAATGACAGCTCACATAGGTTTTCATAGAAACAACCTAGTTGACCATTTCAACACCTTGACTTACGTCCAAGAACACATTGTGCCATATCAAACACAGTTAGCACTACTTGCACTAATAAAAAGGATAACTACAATCATTATCAAACACTAACAATTTACTAAAGATAAGTTTTCAACCAATAAACACACGCACCCATACAACATAATACCAAATAAATCCAACACATCGAAGACTTCGGGAAAACAAAGTCCGCACCCAAAAGAATTAACGAAAGAAAATTATAAACTATCAAAGAAAGAAAATGAAATCATTAAATAATGATTAAAATGTGGAACCACCCACCTCAGTGTAGCAGACTTCACAAATATGGTATGCAAGGATTGCCGTACACCAACCACAACTCAAACAAACCCAAATTGACCCTAAATCAAGCAGTTGAACCAAAAACATCAAAAATTAACCCCAAAAATTTGACACCCGTCCTACTGAAATCCTAAAACCCAAAAAACAAGAACAAAACACTCCGGAAATGAGAGGAGGTGGACCTTACCTAGAGGGGATTTTTTTACGGAAGAGGGTTGCGCCGGTCGAGCATGGGAGCAGGGGTGCGACCGGTCTGGTGTGAGATGGACAAATAACGCCAATGCGAGCTGGCCAGGAGGTTGGGCGGCGGTGTGAGAAGCCTGGTGAGGGGGGGGGGGGGTCGGGGCGATAGTGAGAATGGGGAAAGTCGGTCGGAAGGGGTGGTCTGGCGGTTGGCAGGGGGTAACAGCACAACGCGACTAGTGGTGAGGTTGAAGGGAGGAGGGAAGGGTGTGAAGGGGTTGGGTCCGGTGAGGTTGCACTACTGGAGCTGGCCGGACATGGGAGAGGCCGAGGGAGGTGAGGTGCGGGGTCCTGGGCGAGCTCCCAACGACGGTGGAATGAGGCGGAGAGGTTGAGGGCAGGGCGAAGAAGAGGAGGTGGAAGGAAAATGGTGAGGCCCGAGGGTTCCAGGGGAGGAGGCGCGACGAGAGAAGGGTAAGGGGGGCACCAAAAAAAGAAAAAAAATAAACCCTAAACTAGGAATGAAAAGAAATAAAAAGATAAAATTAAATAAAATCAAAACTAATAACAATAATAATTAATATAATAATAATAATAATAAACTAAAACTAATTATAAAAATAATAGTAATAAATTTATAGTAATAAAAAAAGATATAACAATTATAACAATAGTGATAAAAATAATTATAACAATTACATCCTCAAATAATATTATTATTATGATCATTAAAAACTTTTATTAAATTTTTTATAACATTTAATTTTATTTATTTATCATTAAGTAATTATATTTAATTAATTAGACACTAGCAGGTCATCCGGTGGACCAGGCGAGGTGTCACGGTTTCAAAAACATGCCTCGCCTGAGTCGTGCCTCGCCCAAGGCCGCGCCGTCTCACTTTTGATTGTGTTCTCATTTTATTATTCATCACATATATTTTTCATCTCCCTTAAACATCGAGAAAGCCGTGCGGCAAGCTGGGAGAGGTTGCACGATGACCCAAGCAAGGCTGTGTGGCTTTGACCGTGGTGCACAGAATGCAACAAAGAGAGAAACATTCGTTTATAAGTAAAAGCTCAAAAATTTTATGTTGGGCCTTGACCCGAACTATCCAATTCCCAATAAAAATAATAAAATAAATAATATAAAAAGGATGGTTGTGAAAATTCTCCCCACTATAAAGCTTTACATCCCCAGAAATCCACAACTACAACTAAACCCCAAAGAAGAAAACTGCATTTCTTTAAGGTTCAAAGGGGATCCCCACTAACATCAAGCAAAGAGATGAAAAAGATTCATTCTCAGAGAAAGTGACTCGAAGACAACATCACGAACTGCATAAAAAACTTTCTGATATGTGTCGCCTTCCCCAAAGAGCTAAAAAGCCTCTAGTTGATTGTTTAAGAAAAGGATCCCTTACACCCATGGAAATCAAATTTACAAGCCAAAATACCTCAAGAACTATTAAATGAAAACCACACCATTTGGTTAGAATGAATAAACAAGGTCAAACCACATCCAAGGAACACTCTTATAACTTATCACTGAGACACATTTAAAAATAGAAGCAAAAGATCAACATGGGGAGGCTCGAGGGGCTCCCCACCATTAAGAACTAACTGGCACTAAAGACGAGACTGGAAAACCAACACGGGGAGGTTCGAGCAAACTCCCCACCATTAAAGAAAAGTCCAGCACCGATTCATTCTAGAGAAATTCATGCGAGACCCAATGTGGTTCTCCCCACCATTAAGAAACTACCAACGCCCAAGATGAGACTAGAAGACCAACCTGGGAGGTCCGAGCGGACTCCCCACCATTAAGGAAAGGCTAAAACCGATTTATTCCAAAGACCTTTGTTCAAGACCCATAATGGGTCTCGACTCCATTAGAACTAATAGAGGATTCATGACTTTGAAAATTTCTTGATGGTGACCAAACACCCCACCACAAGGGGTAGGGAGGGAGGGGGCCCGACTACCAGGGCGTCAAAAGCATTACCCAAGAAATACAAGCATTTCCAAATTCTTGGATGAGCATTATTCAAATTTGAAACAGATTTACCCAACAAAATCCCATAAGAACCACTAAGAAGTTGCATCCATTGGGACGCAACCCCCAAGACTTTAAGGCAACAAGACAAACACGCCTCCACATAGCCACAAAAACCTTATGCACCCATACGTCTCATTCGGAGCGGAACATCCATAGAAACAATTTAAACTGCCTCTAATTTTAACACCGATGACAGAAAGAAATGTTGGGGTCCCATACACTCATGGGGTTCCTAACCATGCGCCAGCTTCACTCCGAAGCCTATGGCTGGAGCCCTGATGTTTGAAGAATCTCCTTCCTCACAGTCAGGTATTGAATAATCCTGAATGAAGCTTCTGCTTTTGGTGTCACATGCAACCACACTACAACCCTGGAAACACCAGCAACCACAACACATTAAGACATCCAACTGATCATACACAGAATATTCACCAACACAAGAGCTGAAATGGTTCATGTGCATCACCTTTTGTCAAACTGAATGAGAACACGGCAGCAAAAATCATCACATGAACATAAAAATTGTCGTAGAGAGGAACATTAATTGGAGAGGGACTTCAAACTGAGTCTTAAACAAAACATGATTCCTACAATCGACTGTAGCATCCCCATGTGACTGGGTCTTCCACACTAGTGTCCTAACGTAGAACCTTTCTTAAACAGAACTAATGAAGGACAAAAGGTCATTTAGAATAGTGGTCAGCAACGACCACTCCAGTTTACTTTCACCTTTTCCCACTAGAATCGCCTTCAGCGTTTCCAAATAAAACTTCCAAATTAATGAGGTCAGACGTCACCATTTACTATCAAGGATAACTCACACTACAAGATGTCACAGAACATGACCGTTACAGCCAATGAATGTACTACGAGCCTTTCAAAACATCGGCCAACCCCGATAATTCTGAACCGCCTTCACCCTTCCCACTGGGATTCCCTTCACAATTTCCACGGGGGCCATTAGATGCAAGAGTTTCAGACTTCATACTCGATGACTCAGACAACTCAAGGTGACCAAACACTTCACTCTCACTAGAAAGGGAGATTCCTCACATAAATCAATTGGAGGGTTGGCCAACGGTGAATCACCTGTGGCCTCACTTCAATCGAATGTTAATGTTTTATGGGGGGGAATACACTAGTCAAGAGAGAGAACTACATACCCAACCAATCTGGTCCAATGGTCAAGACATACCATAAGAGAATACTAAATGTTTAAGGAGAACCACTGCAAGGGCTTCCCAAAGCACTTTTCGAAAGAATTCACCAACCACATTCCTGCACACCAACATACAAATAAGAATTTAAAATGAGACAAAAATAAGTCAAAAAGGATCTTCAGCTCAAAATGCCTAACATCTGACATGTCAAAATCACAAGGACACACCATGATATCACCAGTTACTAAAACACAAAGTTTTTATTAACAAAACATTTTGGAAATAAGCCAAGCCTGAGGGTTGCACAAACACCAATGGTGTCTCATGGGCCTCACACATGTCTATTCTCATGCCACACTGACACCAACCTCATGTCCATCCAGGCACTCATCCACTCATTCCATTAACCATTTCTCTCTTCATATATAACCATACATGTGGTCTCCCATGAGAGCGCCAAGGATCAAAATCGGGCCTTTCCATTTTTTTCAAAACCAAAACGTTCAACCTGCACCTTTCAAACCTCAAACACCAATTTTTTAAGCTTCATTTCAAAACATTTTTTTTCAAGACAAAATCATTTTTAATTAGAAACCAGATTTCTAGAATTCCAAAACAAAGAGATGAGGAACGATGAAGGATGAAACTAGTGTCAGCGGGTGATTGGAATATATGGTTGGCATCCATATGTTAGTCATGCCACTGGCCATGGAGAGTATTTTAGGACAGTGTCCCCGGGTCCACAAGGCGTGATAGGCCCTGCAAGCTCTCTAAGACCACTTAACCTACTCTCTTTTCATTTCCCCTAAACAAGATTAATTGAAAAGACTAAAAACATAGACAAACCTCAACATACTTTGGTAACTCACGTACCATCGTGAGGTGTGCTGGCCAGGAACCTTACTCATATATTGGACATCGGGTTCCAACAACCTTAACTCCAATATAGCGTGACTCTATCCCAAAAGAAAATGACCCAAGGGGTAAGCCTCCTTTGATACCATTTTTTCACAAACCAGGCCAGGTTTCCATCCAACCCGGCACCCGACCCAGTCCATGACATGGCCCGAATGGAGTTCTCGATCCCCACGGGTTGTCACAAGTTCCCAACTATAAAAACTAACACACGGGAACTATTTAAACGAAATAGTAAACACAAAACAACTGATTAAATAAAGAAACTAAAACTAAAAATAGACAACCAAATAGGGCAGTAAACTAAAAACAAATTCAGAGGTTTACAACTTAAACCAACATCTAAAATAAATAACAACAAATGAAACTAAAACTCTCACTCAGACCTCCATGAAATAAGAGAGGCGCAACATCCACACGCCACAACACCAACCTGCACGAAAAGACCATAAAAGACCAGAACCACCATCGCAAAGCACGATGTCACAACCTAGAGACCACAAGAAACAAGGTCTACATACACTCAAAGGTGTATGCAGGGTGTTTGTGAAAATCCCAGTAGGACGTCACTCAATAAAAAGGTTCCACGTGTAAACATTAGATGAAAAATACATTTGCAGGATTAATAAAAGAAAAGACACCAAATCTTGAACAACTTTAAAAGAACAATTTATATAAAGAAATCACTTTAAAAGAAAACAACTTAAATAAAAAGAAAAAAAAGAAAAAAAACACCCTTCCTGTTAAGAAAAATGAAACTTTCAAGAGAACCCGAAATGCTACACTGTATGCCGATGCTGTGTAGTATTCCAGGAGCACCAAAAGTGGGAGAGGCCCTATAGGTACTGGTAAAAAGAACGAGACCCTAGAACATCGTGTCTCGGTGAACAGTATTATGGGAAACACACAAAAAATGCGTTCTGGTGAACGAGCCACTAGTAGGGAAACACATCCATAACCTAGTGGTCTCCAATCATCATCCAATGTTTATTTAGTGTTATAATCGTCAAACTAGATAAGTGAAACTAGGCCAGTGCTGCTTCCGAATCACTAGCACACTAGATCTAGTCTTTCCACCTAGTACCCAGGCTTCACCTTTTGTGCTCTAGATGTTCCAATTTCACATTTCATGTCAATATCAGACAAATAAAACAAACAGGGTGTTACATAAACCCAACACCACACTTTCACACACATAGAAATCCATTTAGAAAAGTACGCATGCCAAAAGACTTTACCCAACTCAATTAAAACAATTTCCGCATTACTAATAATAGTTTATTAAAAACATATTAAATTTTTTATCGTTAATCATTTCTATTAAATCATATTAAATTCTTTGAAAACAAATTCTTTAAAAAGAAACATAACACAACTTTAACATGTAAAACCAACTCAACCTTCCTCCCTAACTAAACATGCTCGACACCACATCAAGAACACAACCTACACCACTTGCATCAATCAATAACCCAACCACACTGTTAAAAGAACATTTTACCGATTAAACAAAACTCTAAATATTTTATTAATGAAATCCAGAAGAGAAGACATGACTTTAAACACCAAAGATGCACGCAAAATCCCATTTTGGACAAAACACATATGAATGATACACCAGAACATAAACTGCGCACCTTGAACATTTTCACAAAACAAACACAACTTTATAAAACATTAAAAGATAGCTCACATTGGTTTTCATAGAAACAACCTAATCGACCATTTGAACACCTTCACTTACGTCCAAGAAAACACTACACCATATAAACCACAATTAGCACTACTTGCACCAATAAAATGGCTTACTAAAAACATTATCAAACACTAATGATTTTCTAAAGATATGTTTTCAACCAATGAACGCACCCACCGATATGACATAATACTAAATAAATCCAGCACATGGACGAATTCAAGAAAACAAAGTTCACACCCAAAAGAATTAGTGAAATAAAATTATAAACTATCAAAGAAAGCAATTGAATTCATTAAATAATGTTTAAAACATGGAACCACCTACCTCGGTGTAGAAGACTTCACAAATATGGTGTGTAAGGATCGTCGTACACCAACCGCAACTCAAACAAACCCAAATTGACCCTAAATCAAACAATTGAACCAAAAAAATCAAAAATTAACCCTAAACATTAGACACCCATCCTGCTGAAATCCTAACACCCCAAAACAAGAACCAAACACTAAGGAAATGAGAGAAGGAGGACCTTACCGGGAGGGGATTTGTCTACAGAAGAGGGTTGCACCGGTTGAGCCGGGGAGTAGTGGTGAAACTGGTCTAGTGTGAGGTGGACAAATAGTGCCGATGCAAGCTGGCCAGGAGGTCGGGCGGTGGTGCGAGGAGCCCAGTGAGTGGGGGGGGGGGGGGGTCAGGGCGACAATGTGAATTGGGAAAGCCAGTCGAAAGGGGTGGTCCGGGGGCTAGCAGGTATCAACGGCGCAGCATGGCCGGAGGTGAGGATTAAGGGAGGAGGGATAGGGGAGTAGGGCTGGGGTTCGACAAGGTTGTGCTGTCGAAGCAGGATAGATGCGGGAGAGGCCGAGGGAGGTGAGGTGCGGGGTCCCGGACGAGCGCCCAATGTGGGTGGCAGGAGTTGGTGAGGCTGATGGAAGGATGAGGAGGAAGAATCAGAAGGCAAGGGGTGTGGCACGAGGGTTCAAGGGGAGGTGGCGCAATGGGAGAAGGGTAAGGGGAACCATAAAAAGAAAAAAAAAGAAAAAAAGAAACCTTAAACTAAGAATGAAAACAAATAAAAAGATAAAATAAAAAAACAAAACTAATAAAAATAATAATTAATATAAAAATAACAATAATAAACTAAAACTAATTACAAAAATAATTGTAATAAATTTTTAGTAATAAAAAATTTTATAACAATTATAATAATAGTGATAAAAATAATTATAACTATTACATCCTCAAATAATAATATTATTATGATCATAAAAATAATCTATGAAAATTTTTATCAAATTTAATTTTATTTATTTATCATCAAGTAATTTTATTTAATTAATTAGACACTAGCAGGTCACCCGATGGACCAGGTGAGGCTGCATGGTTTCAAAAACATGCCTCGTCCGAGTCGTGCCTCACCCAAGGCCACGCTGTCTCACTTATAATTATGTTCTCATTTTATTATTCATCACATTTATTTTTCATCTCCCTTAAACATCGGGCAGGCCATGCGGCAAGCTGGGTGAGGTCGCGCGGTGACCTAGGTGAGGTCGCATGGCTTCGACCGCGGTGTGCTGAATGCAACCAAGGGCGAAACATTTGTTTCAAAGTAACAGCTACGAAATTTTAAGTCTGACCTTGACCCTAACTATCCGATTCCCAATAAAAATAATAACATAAATAATATAAAAAGGATGGGTGTGAAATTTTCCCCACCATAAATCTTTTCGTCCCTAGAAAGCCACAACTAGAACCAAACCCCAAAGCAGAAAACCACACTCTCTTAAGGTTCAAAGGGGATCCCAACAAACATCAAATAAAGAGTGGAAAAAACATCGTGCTCAGAGAAAGTGACTCAATGAAAACATCAAGAAATGTGTAAAAAGACATTCTGATATGTGTCGCCCTCCCCAAAGTGCTGAAAAACCTCTAGTTAATTTTTTAAGAAAGGGAGCCCTCACACCCATGGAAATCAACATTACAAGCCAAAATACCTCAAGCACTATTAAAGGAAAACCACACCATTTGGTTAGAATGAACAAACAAGGTCAAACCACGTCCATGGAACACTATTATCACTTATCACCAAGCCATATTTAAAAACAAAAGCAAAAGATCAACATGGGGAGGACTAAGGGGCTCCCCACTATTAGGAAGTAACGGACCCTCGAGATGAGACTGGGAAACTAACATGGGGAGGTTCGAGCGGACTCCCCACCATTAAAGAAAAGTACATAACCGATTCATTCTAGATACATTCGTGCGAGACCCAATGTGGGTCTCCCCACCATTAAGAACCTACCAACTCCCAAGACGAGACTAGAAAACCAACATGGGGAGGTCCTGGCAGACTCCCCGCCAGTAAGGAAAGGCCAACCCTGATTTATTCCAGAGATCTTTGTGTGAGAAACATCTTGGGTCTCACCTTCATTAGAACTAACATAGGATACATAACGTTGAAAAATTCCCAAGGGTGACCCAACACCACACCACAAGGGGCAGGGAGGTAGGGGGCCCGACAACTGGGGTGTCAAAAGAATGACCTAAGACAAACCATCAGTTCTACATTCCTAGATGATCATTATTCAAATTTGAGACATATTTACCCAACAGACTCCCTTAAGGACCACTAAAGCGGTTGCATCCAGTGGGATGCAACCCCCAAGACTTTAAGGCAACAAGACGAACACACCATAGAAACAATTTAAACTGCCTCTACTTTTAACACCAATGACAGAAAGAAAAGGTGGGGGTCCCATACACTCCTGGGGTTCCTGACCACGTGCCAGCTTCACTCCAAAGCCTATGGATGGAGCCCTGATGTTTGAAGAATCTCCTGCCTCATAGTCAGGTATTGAAGACTCTTGAATGAAGCTTCTCCTTTTCGTGTCACACACAACTACACTACAACTGAGGAAACACCAGAAACTGTAACACATTACGACATCCAACTTATCATACACAGAACATTCACCAACATAAGATCTGAAATGGGGCATGAGCATCAACTTTTGTCACACTGAATGAGAACATGACACCACAAATAGTCACCTCAACATGGCCATTGCTTTAGAGAGGAACATTATATGGATAGGGACTTCAAACGGAGTCTTAAACAACATGTGATTCCAGCAATCGACCGTAGAATCCCCATGTGACAGGGTCTGCCACACTAGTGGCCTAACGTAGACCCTTTATTAAACAGAACCAACGAAGTACCAAATTTCATTTATGAGTGATAATATAATTTGTTTATATCCCTAGTAAAACATAATTAAAATAAAATATATGTTATCATTAATGAGAATTATTCTAAAATACATGAGAATATTTCATGAAGTAGTTACCCTTTTCATTTTAAAATAACGAATATAAAATCTAAGTATTTACAAAAATAAAATCGAAAATGTTATAATTTAAAAGAACCATATAAATAGTTTAGGGATGATTTAAAACATTCAGTTTTCATAATGATGGTAAATTATTTTCAACCCATTTAGGGAAAAATAAATATTTTGTTGACATTTTTTTTATAATAGAGGCAAAATTACCTCATTTGAATATCTAAATGAAAATTACATTGAATAGTTTTATTAAAAATTAATCCATAGGTAAAATTCTTTTTCAAAATCATTAGTTATTAATAAATACAAGTATTGAAATCCTTTTGATGAAAACATGGACATTGAATAAAAACATTCCATGTCAAATAGGAAATTTTTTTTTGGTATTCTAAAAAATATATGTTTTCCATTTTTTGTGAGCATAAATTTTTTAATTGAAATTAAAATATTTTTTATCATGAAATAAGCTGAAGATAATAAAAATTAAATAGAATTATTAGATATGTATCATATAATTTTTGAAAAATGAAATCAAAGATAAATAATACCTAATTAAATTAGAATGAGATGAACATCAATAACTTCATGTAGTGACATTAATTGTATATTTTCAACACTAAAATATTATAAATATAGATTTATTATAATATTATTTACAATAGACAATAATATATATCATATGAAATACTCTTTTCTTATAACATATTGACACCAATTTTTTAACAACTGATTATTAAAATCATTGTTTATAGTTATAACAATTTAATTTTTCATATATGTTTTTTTGGATGTCCATCTCCATAAAAATTTACCATGTCTCCATAATATAAATAATTTAATGATGATATAATTATAATATATATTCATTATAAATATATTTTATTTCAGAGAAAATGGTTAAGGTCAATAAATTTTTTAAATAGATCATGGTGATAGTAGGTAGTACACATGGTTTATTTTTTTTTCAATTTTAATTAGAGTAATTAAAACAAAGGTAAAAAATATATCAACTTTATGTAATCATTATAATATCACATAGTTATGAAAAAAATAATCACATATCTTCATGAAGGTTTTAGTTCACACGTAAGAATGAGGGAAATCAGAATTAAAAAATGGATAAGAATAGGGTGGATAACAGTTATTACATCGTAATAATAAGAATTACTTATATCAAGGGAAAAAATTCATTAATTTAGAATGGACACCATTTAATTTTTTTATGTATTGTATGATGTAGTGTTTAAAAAATGTGGTTAAGATTTATACCACTTTATTCAAAATTTGAACATGTTTGTATTATACTTTGACAAAAATATCTTCATTTTAACAACCCGTACAAACTTATGAAAATTACTAGAAACTCAATATTTTTACTATTTTATTATTAATAATTGTGAAAACATGCGAATACTAACTCATAAATGGAGCAATTAAGTTACATTCAATGAAAAAAAATTCACATGGACATTTGTATGATTTTTATGAATTTGAAATCAATTAATAAAATTTTATACATAATAATATATCATTAATTTCATTTATTCAACAATTGAATTTATTTAAAATTGAAAACTACATGACATAAAATAATTAGAAAATAATAACTTGAAACATACAAAATATTTCACAATTAAGGGAATAGAATTGGTGGATAATAATTAATCCATTAGTTATTACATTTATTATATTGAAAATCATTTATATTGTTTTTCTATTAATTGAAAAAAATTCTGTCATCATTGCATAATGAATTTATAATAATTACGTCGAAAATAAAATGTACCAATAAATTATGATAATTAAACAATTAAATTATATTTCAAATATATATTTATAACAAAAAATTATTCTATGGTTATCCTTGTGAAAAGTTTCTAGATATATTTATGTTTAAACGGTGATATTTTGTATTGATGCTTATCATAAAATTACTATAAAGTACATAAATAAAGAGAAATAGAACCATGTGACCATATATAAGATTATTTTTGAAATTTTACAAAATCCATCATCCCAATCAGATAAATGAATGTGTTTGAATGAATTTGATGTCATATCACAACAATTTTGACCCTAAATAAACTACTTTTCCATTTTCAAATTTAGAAATATTTACTATGATTACTATTCACTTTTATCAATAATAATAGCGACATATTTAAAAAAATCATTATTCAAAATATAGAGTCACCTTTTTAAGACTCAATTCAAGGAAGTTTATGAAATTAATCATAAAACACACTAAATGCAATGTAATTTTCTAAGAATTAAAACAATTTAAGTGTAAAAATGATTTTTTTATCAAATTATAGCATAAAATTGAATATGATGAATATAGTTTTATTATTTATATTATAATATATATAATTGTAATTTCATTTCATTTTAAAATATAATTTTTTTTTAAAAATACATGAAACGAAAATATAATTGTCAGTAAAAATTAATATTGTTCACTATTCATTTAAAATTCAAAAAATTTAGAAAAAAAATTGACACTAATTCAATATTGATTATCTAATGTAAAAAATAAAATCTTTATTATTAAATAATTTTCTAAATTTACCATTAATTAATTATAATATTAACACACAAAAATGTAATAAAAACCCTTTGAAAAAAATATTTTTTTGAATAAAATGACATGATTAAAAATAGAGTTATTATTTCTTAAGAATTAATCAATACATTTTAATTTATTATGTACCTCATTAATATTTTATAATGTTGTTAATCCAATTCATTCCAACCAATCCAACATGTCTGTGAAATCTATCCTAATAAATAATAATATTTCAATAGTATAATGGGGTTTCTCTAAAATCAATGATGTGTATGAAGATATATATCAAAGAAATAAAATTTATTAAAATTGAGATGTATGACCAAATATTTAGGTGTTATTAATTTATCATTATTCCAACATTTGAAAGTGTAACTTTTGGAGTCTTGAGTTGATAATCATTTAGCATGTTTTGTTTGAGACAAGTATATTAATGGGTCTAGATTATCTCAAGGATGTAATGTAACTGTAACATCCTTAGAATGTATTAAAGATCAAGATCTTTTTACGTATAAACATACACAATAATTTTTTTTTCTAGGATTTCTCTTTTTTTCAGTTGAAATTGCCACACTGAAGAAAATGTTATCTTATATTCAAGGATTATAACAGTATGAGGAGGTGTTTCATGAGATGAAGAGGAGGTTGACTACTACTCTAGTGAAGTTATTTTTTAATACATGGATTGTTTATGAAATTTACTATGATGTATCATGAATTTGTTATAGAGGAGTACTAATTCAAAGGGAATAATTATTATCATTTGGGTAAAACAAGATGTGACCCCATTATGATATGTACACTTCACATAGATTTGTTCTTTCATCATTGGAAAAAACATAAATGTGCTGGAGACACCATATCTTCCATGATTGGATTTCCTCTAAAAGGGTCACCAGATAATCTATTATATCATCATTTAATAGGACCTAATCCTGAGTTACTAGTTCTTATTATAGATTATATGGATATTAAACATCAATAAGGAATAATCACTAGGTAATTCTAACATTGTTATGGATTCTCATAGCCATAAGTCCAATGTATCTAAAGATCATGCAAAATTTCCATTAAACGGAATGTAGAACTAGATGTGTTTTTCCACAAATTATATGCCAGATACTACTGAATATTGGCGATTTAATGAATGTAATCCATTATAAGTCACACAATATTAAATGAAAGAGAAAATGCTAGAAAAGAGATTGGTATATTGTGTAATGTGGTGCAGAAATAACTAATTTTACATGGCTCGATACCCATGTTGTATTTGAACAACGGTGATATAATCATTATGTATTATATAATTATAGCCCCTACTCCTATATATAATATTTTTATTAGATACATCCAAACCATTGAGTGGGAGTTAAATCCAAGAATAAAAATTATTCACCATGAACTAAGGTGAAAGTTATGGTGGCAACAGTTTAATTGGTATATTTCTAGATTCATTTCATGATGCCTTAATCACCAAAATATAAAGGCCAACCACAAAAAGCTTGTAATTTTTATTAGCTACTTTTAGTTACCATGTGGAAATAAAAGGATTTCATGATATAATTTGTGATTGGTATACTGATGAACATTAGAAAACATGAACCTCTACAGATGATTAACTATCTAATGATTAATGTTTCATATTTATTTCCAATCTAGATACACATTTAGAAAATGATCTTGGAATTATATATTTCCATGAGACAATATACTTTCACCCATTTCTATTGATAATTTTATCTCAATGTGATGAATGTTTACATCAATTTTATATCATGGATTATATAATTACATATGGAATTATCTGAAACTGATAACATCATTCCATAATTAGAAAACAAGAGAGTCGGGGTGGATTTTTTAAATATTAGAGGATAATAATAAATTTTAATTTTTTTAATTTTTAGGATATATGTATGATAAAATTCATTGGTTTAGATTTTTTAAAAAAATGTTTTGTAAGATATGAATGAAATTGAACATTAAGATGATCTCTGTAATAGGTCAGGTCATTAATTTTTTTTGGTTTGGGGATAGTGATTTAATATTTATTGGGTTTTTTGATATAGAAAAAGTCTAATATGGTGATGCTTATTTAGGAGATATCAATCATATCAAAAAGAAGGAATATCATTTAGACTATCCATTAATGGTTAACTATTGAGTTCATTTTAGGTGACCAGGTTCTCTATGAGTTACTCCTCAGTTAGGAAACTGATGTTTTAGGAATCAGGTGATGATAAAGTATGCTATGAAGGATTATTTGGGATCACTATATATGATGGGATAATGTTTTATTATCTTGACTATTCACCATACTACTAGGGTATTCCTGATGTATTCCACATGTGTCTAATTTAGCTATATATACTTGATCCATTGCATGTTACATATAATGAATATTTTCAGATATATCTTAGTGTAATGGATATAAACCACATGATGTTAGTTATAGATAAGTGCGAGAATGTCCTTTAATGGAAGACCATACCACTAGTTCATGTTTGTTGTTATCATGTCAAGATTTATGAGGATACCTGGGAGAATGGATATGATGTTGGGGTGCAATTTCATAATTATTTTGAACAAAACTATTTAAGGTACATCAAAAGGATGACTAGTCATTATAAGTTGTGAATTATAGCATAATTAATCATATTGATGTATGAGGTGTTTGTGATTATAAAATTCTCGTTTATCCTATATTACATCTCTAATATAGAGTGTTTAGATTTTGTTTTATGTGGATAAGGATCCAGGGATTGATGATATAGATTGTGGATAGAGGATATGCCTTGGATGAACCTAAAAATCAACATTAATTCTAGTGGAACACATCAAGTGGCTAGTGGGGCTACAATAGGAGTACTAAGGTAAAATGAACCTACCTCATTGACAATGTGGTAGAATTGGATATCCAATGCCTGATAATAAGTAAATTTATTCAAAGAACACCCATGAGCCAATGTCAGGTCATCAGACCATCAGTGCAGACTGTTGAGAAGTCAGGGAACTTAGTCTAGAGGTGAATTAAATTCACCATGTAGGTTTTAAATGAAAAAATTGAAAAACATAATTCCATAGTAAAATAAGAAATCCTTATATCAATTCTAAATATTGAAGTTCCTCCTATACATTAATACTCTCCCATAATTCTCCCCTTCACTCTCCAAACATTTACTAATATAAAAAATAAAGAACACTATTTTATTCCTAGATGAACTATAATTTTTTATTCTTCCTTCTTTGATGCACAAGATATGTGTCAAATCTTGGTACTGGATGAATATATAATATTTTTTTACTCTATACTTATATCAGTAGATGATAAATCATGTTTATGTAGTTTATTGATCAAATCAATATCTACCGCCAACAATGGGCATTCATTATATAATTTTTCAAGATTAGCCCTTTTAAAACTATTATGGATGGATGATTTATGATGAAATAATAATAATTTTATTATTACTTGGTTTTTTTATTATGGATTCAATGCGTCTATGTTAAAACCATCTTGAATGATGTATGAAATCTCAGTAATATATACTTTTCCATTTAATTCATTTTAGATTGATTATTGTTGGACCATCTTCTTCACAAATATCACACCAGATTACTAAATTATTAATAGATTAATGATTTCATGATATACCATAGGATATATTTTATAATCAGAGATGAGTTCATTATATGATCATTAATAAAAAACAAATTTTATCAATTTATTTTGTAACAAAATTCCCTGAATTATAAGGTCCTTTCTAAATTCCACCCGAACTCATACATGCCTCACTGTAAGAAAGATTTTTATAATAACTGACGATGGTTTTAGTTTGTCATTGGAAAGACTATACTGATAATATTAAATACTAAATATGATGAATAAAAAGATTAAACATGTGAGAATCTAATGAATATCATAAATGTTTTACAAATAAAAGAGGCTCCCAAAGTGGAATGATTTTCTAGATTATAAGTTATAAGTAAATAAATATATAGAATAATTGTGTGGGTACTTCAAATCCTTTCCATGTCTTTCACCTAATAGTTCTCCACTAATCAGTCTTCCACCGCATCACCCTTTCCCTTTGTCGGAACCCTCAGGAATTTTACTTGTACACAAATATGTACATGTTTGGTGTGAGTACAAGACTAATTTGAACACCCCTTATTCACCAATAACCTAATGTTTTCAAGAATAAAAAATATATTATATAATGATTAATATCAAAAAACAAGAATAAAAATTAAACCAAAAATGGTGTTGTTGTGCAGAAACTAAACCGCAACATACATCAAGCCATAACTTCATGAGATACCTTCCATAACTATGATCATGAGTGGAAATATCATATCCATGAATCACGGATATCAATATACAACTAGGAATCTATATGGTACTGAGTGGTAAAACTAGATGTCCAAATAGATATCAGCATTCCACTTAGATATCAATGAGGAATTGCGTGGCATAATACTCAAAAATCCACCAAGAATAATGTTAGTGGTCTTCTTTGGAATCCTTAAGGAATATTGTTCAGAACACCCCATAACTCTATCTTTCTCCAATGTCATCATTATCACACACTATGTTCACTTCCCTTAGGGGTAACATATAATAATTGTCTTCTTTCATAAGAATCAATCACTATCCCAACAAAATAAAAAATAATACATAACAAGACATAGATAAATAATAACTTCAGTGCACATCATGAGAAAACTTTGATGATAATATAACCTAAATGTGAATCAACATCAATCATGGAATGTATAAATCTTCAAAATTCACATGGAAATAGTTTCATAATAATATAGTGGTCTACAAACAGAGGGGATCATAAGTCAATCTAGAATATTAATTATTAATGCACGAAAAAATAATATATTAGGAATCATTGGTAACATGATTCCACGAATGTATGTTTCTTCTCACTATAATGTTTTCCATATCAATGTCAATGTTTATTGAATATTTCATTATTTCACCATGTTTATATACAAACTATAACACACTTTCTGACCAATGAATCATAAAACTAGTTCTAACACATTTCATTAGTTCTAGAGTATGGTGAAGATAATAATACATAGGGGTAGAATAAACTCATACTATATGTCAGCCATAAAAAACTCCATGATATTCGAGAATATAATCTAGAAAACACGTAGGATCCATAGCGAAATTCAGCCACATTAGCATGAGGGTTTGGGGGAATAGATACCATAAAAAAGGATGGTAAAAATGATGGAGGATAATACGTGGAGAAGAACACTACAATCTAGGTTAATAGAGAATATGGTTTAAATCTTCTCACAATGTTTCACAAGACACCATAATTATGTAGGAAACACCATGAAAAGTATCTTCATTATGAAATCAGAAAATTATTGAGTATGTAAATTCATTAACATGAAACTATGTGGAGTAGGGTGATTTTTACAAAGTAGGAGTGAAATGGAATTCAAATTAATTTGATGTAGAAATGATGTATGTGGCATAGAGTTCCCTCTAAAACCATTCAGGAAAATTAGATCTTTATAGAATATTGAATATAAGAGGATGATCAGTTAATTGAGGAATCCATACTATATTGATACCTTCATTTAATCCATGTAAAAAATACTCTTAAACTCAAAAATGGGTTCCCAAAATTCAATACCATAATAGAATCTGAATGGATTTAACTCCAAAAAATAGCCACTCGGTTATCCATCATTAACATATACAGAAAAAACTATATTGTGTGGTCTAAGGTACAACAAAATATCCTGATTTGAACAAGCATACTATGATGCAGCCCCGACTACTATGAAATATCCATAGTTTTCCAAAAACATAACTTTATATTCTTAACTACTATGGGGTTTTCAAGACCTATACGATTTGGTCATTAGTAATGTGACACAATACATCCCATTTTCTCATAATGTTTCCAAAATCCTATATAGTCCTATAATGTATTTCTTGATTACCTTAAGATTTCATCCAAACATTGATAAACATAAAAAAATAGGAAAAAGTGGGATAACAAGATATATATTTTAAAAAATCATCTCAGGGTTCTTTAATTATCCACCTATAAGGACACATCATCCTATAGAAGCACATATTGTGTTCCCAATATAAAATGTATTGCCACTATGTTAGAGTTCCAACCTTAATCACCCTGATATCCTCCTATATCTTCCTATGCTCCCACCAAATCATGAAATGTTATATTGTCATTCCAAAGAAGTATTTTCACTCTTAATAATATATTCAACAATTTAGATTCCATGTAAGATATATTAGGCTTTAACTCAACATCCTCATAGTTGATAACATATGTAGGATAAGTAATGGGAATCTTCGTGTACAACACATGAAACTTATTGTGCATACATTTTTAGAGAAGAGTAATGAATATATGTTGCGCCACCTCCCCTATACACTTTTTGATCTCAAAAGGTCTAAGAAAACAAGCTTATAGAATACCATACATCCTCATACATCTATTCACTAATGGAGTAGTCACTATCAAGAAAACATGATCACCCATAGAGAACTCCAAAGCCCTCCTATCACAGTAATAATGTAATCTATGTCTTCTATTATCATTGATTATAATATTTTAAATAAGATTAAATTTCAAGGAGGTCTCATATACCGTACTAGAGGACACAACTGATGCCACCCCCACCACATGTCAATATAGTGATGGATATCATAGCCTCCCATAAATAGCCTCCAAAGGATCCATATGAATTCAAGCTTGGTAAAAATTGATGTACTAAAACAAAACAATGGATATGTGAACAATCCAAGATCCAATGTAGTCCTAGAGACATGAGTATATAATATCCTCTAATATGTCCATTGTCCTCTAAGACTATTTGTTTGTCTGAGGACGGTACACAATGCTCAATTTTATCTGAATCCCTTAGGCCTTCCCCAAGTCTTTCCAAAATTTGAAATAAAACATGTGTATCTATTTTAAATAGTGAAAAAGGGAACTCAATGTAGTAATATGACCTATCATTCAAGGTATATAGTGCTCAAACGTTTCCCTATAGTTGGAAACATAATGAGAGACAAACCCATAAATACACCTCTTCATCCATGGCTATCAAAACTAACATATGATGTTTTTATACATCATGGCCACACTTGGATGTACATCACATCTAGAGGTATGTAAATATATTTTCGTATCCTCCCTAATTCAAGTGTGTGATTCTATTCTCCTATGACCATGGACACATTGTCTTCATCCATCTGCCATTTGGGTATCGAGTCACTAGAATCCTATTGATCCCTCATTACAAAACATTGTGGTTATTACACAAGGCCAGCCATTAAATGATCCAAAAGTGAATATTTTGTCATTAATGAGGTAAAATTCACTAAACTAGAATCCCTAGAAACATCAATAATTAATCTGTCCAACAAACTCATCGTGTGACACCAATCACCTAAAGTATTATCACCAAGCTCTTAGTAAACATACATCTTATATCTAAGATACAATTCAATGATTTTCCCTTACCAAATTTATAGGAAATATAAAATTTTAATGTCTGTTGATAATACACCCCATTCCATTATATTAGGTTCAGGCCCCTCTGTATGAAGATAAATCGAAGGCTCATTTGTTCCTTGTAAAAAATCAATATATCAATGAATATATAATTTCATCATTACAAAATATCATATACAAAATATTCATAATTCAATTCATGTGTAGAGTAGTTATGCTCAAGGGGTCATAGATGGAAAGAACCACATGTTATTTCCTTCTCTCCCTACATAAGTATTTCAACTAGAAAAACACTTGATACTTTACAGTAGATTTTATACGTCACAGTAAATTGATTAACTCATCCCAATATTGAGAATTATTATTAATTTATCTTTGGTAAAACATCAATATTTATCATAAAATGAGTCTTTTCAGTGGCATACCACAAAAATTCAGTCCCTATAATTTGGTGTTGTCACTGGTGCTGATATTTGGGAGAAATCCAGAAAAAATTGGCAGTACTATTATATTAAACCTAGAAACATCCTTATATATAACATTTTATATTTATGTTTAATGTAAACGAGTCCCCCATATTTATCCGGGTCTTTACATATTTGAGTATCATATACCACTTATCTAAGGAAAATCACCTCGTGAATTCAGATTTCACACTTTAATAGATTATTTTAAAACTAATTTTCTTGATGTGTTCTATGAACTATATGGGAGAGTCTGATTTGTTTCTTAATTCAGAAATATAGATGAGTATTTTGAAAAAATATATATGAATGTTTACATATATTGGTGGAAGATATTTTCCAGGACACCCAAGAAAACATGATGTGTATTCCTTATAGTGGAGATCATTTATAATAATTGATGTTGCCCATAATAAGTTCAAAATTCTATATTTATAATACCCCCTCTATAATTCATAGCTGATGATAGAATGATTAATGATCAATTATATATAACTACTATTATCAACATTTCTAATAAAAAATAACACAAATCATGAGAAATGGTTATCAGTTCATCATAGTCACATGGATCATCTTCTAGTTGGTAATCTACATTATAAATCTATTATCCACCTCCTAGAGAACAATACACATGTACCCCCAGAGAAGAACTTAGAATAAAAAAATCCATTCTTCTCTATGTCATATATTTATACCTTGATACCCTTAATTTTATTTTGAACTATTTGATACTAGGGTATTGAAAATTTTATCAGACATGTTAGAAATTCTAATTCAAATTCAACTCCTGTACTAAGAGAAATTTCTATGATGTTTCCTTGGAAGTATTCCAGGAGAGATCCAAAACTAGAGGAAAAATATGGGGGCTATCGATGATCATTATACATTATCAATTCGTGAAATATTTGTTTTAATCATCCTGATAAGACATTAGTTTAGTCTAACTCTACCTTCTCCATGTTCCCATTATCTAGTCATCAAAATAAGTTTCTAATGCTGGTTAAGAAAATGAAACACTGATGCTATAGCAGTCAATGTGGTCTTGGATGTATTTTATCCAATCCATGATGATAATCACATCAAATATAATTGTTCCTAGGGTTATGAGTTTCCACTAATTTCCATTGTTAGTGAAAACAAGAAGAATGCCATGGTATTTTTGAGGATGGTCAACCTTCGTGCACAACAATTTATCATGGGAGAATAACTCAGAGGATAACTTAAAAAAGAGGTCATGTTCAGTAAATACATGGGATGATATAAATGAAAGGAAAAACTATTATTGAAAAAGTAGTGAAAAATAGGAAGTGGTAAAGACTCTACCATGATATATAGATTCCCCCTTTCCACAAACTTTTGGAATGTGGTTCATTATGTAAAAAATTCAAATTTCAGCCTAATGAACCTATCCTTAAGGTGTATGAATTTTCTTTATCCACTACTATGAACCTCATCTAGATACATGGTTCCATAAACTATCTCAACCTCCACCTCTTTGAGCCCCTAACATCAAAGTACAAAAGAAAAACTATAGGAGACACCCTATCTTTATGAAATATCAAATCATATTCTGAGGTGTATTGTATAACTTATGATCATGTCCTATATTCCCTCAGTTTGTGGAATATGGATCTTAGGGGATGAAGATTATATTATATTGTCAACCAACCTATGTAGTGTCCGGTAATTTCTGTATAATTACTTTATTTAATTATTTTAATTATGGTTATTCCATTTTCGGGTTTTCTCACAGGTGGCCCGCACTGACTAAACTTAAGTCACGCCTAGGGTAAAGATGCCTTCCTGAGCGCAAAGATGCCTTCAGATTTTTGATCCAGGAAACTATTTATGATTTATTCCACTTTTTCAAGAAAAATATCTACATGCCCTATTTAATGTTTAAAAAAACTTCGACGGATCAATCTGGGCATTGCCTTTTAACCTACAAACTCACACAATCCAAGAACACAGTAAGATATAAACACAAAGTAAAATATAGAGTAAATAGAGTGAGTACAACAAGTAAAGGGGCTGGAATACAAGCCCAACTGGAATGTACAAGTAAAAAAAACTTCTCTTGTGGACACACGCCAAGGATTTTACCTGAAGGGTAGGTACATATATCGAACAATCATCTCTGCGGTAATCCTCATATAAGGTCCACCTCCGATCAGCCTCTAGTCCTGGTACCCTTGACCTCAATTAGTTATTTCTATCCTCTATAAAAGACACAGCATGGTGTAGGAATATCCCATGCAGGGGTGAGTATAACGATATCTAGTTGGGACCCCAATACCCCCTAAGGTCTCTCAAAATCCAAAGAGGATAATTCACAAAGCAAGACTACAATTACACGCATGAAGAAACAATCAAATCCACTTAGGTATATTCCAATACATATACCTAAGTTACCATGTATACCCATCTTGTTCATGAGGAATCACAAGTTCCAACTCTTTATCCAAAAGGACAACTGTTCCACGAAGGAACCAATACCACGAAGGTAACACCACAAAGGTAAGTACCCCAAAGGTAACACCACACAGAAGAATTCCACAATGGTATAACCACATAGAAGTGTACCACAAAGGTAACGAATCATCTTACGCAGGGTATAAATTATGTACAGAATTATATATGATTAGATGTATTGCTAGATCATCTTACATCATCGAGAAGCTCTGTTGTTGATCCACACAGGATTTGAAGATGACCCACACATGATTTGAAGATGACCCACATAGGATTTAAAGATGACCCACACATGATCTATAGATGCTAACCCACATAGGATCCAATGATGTCCCACATAGGATCTGAACGTGACCCACATAGGATTTGAAGCTAACCCACATAGGATCCGAAGATGCTTCAATTACAAATAGCCATAGGGTTACCGCACTAAGAAAGCTTCATTATGGGAGGATCTGCTCCTCAATCCATCAGATGATACATCATCTACCACGAAGTCCCATGGAGGTGAATCACAAAGGTTCATCTCCTCAATAATGATCCCCTGTGACTGACGGCGTGTCAATTGGATGCCTAGTCTGAAAGTTATTAGCGTTTCCGTTCCGAGGCCCCAGATGGATTCAGGTTGTATCCAACACGACCATACTCCAACATTATCCAAAACTCCAGTGGATTATACCAAAAGTACAATCTTTATCCAAGGATTTTGGTGCCGCTGATGGTTCGTCAAACGGATGCTCACTTCTCAAGATATGGCCAAAAAGGCGTATTTGGGTCCTGATGGGCCCACGGCCGGTCCGAACCATCCCGACCCGGCTTGGGCCGACCCGACCTGGTGTGGGTCTGGCCTGGCCTAAAAAGGTGTGGCCCGATGCTCGTTGGGCGCGGCCCGCTCGACTCAGCCCGCATCTGGGTGTGGTTCACCATGGCGGGGCCCGCCCTAGCCGCCACCCATAGAGGTCCCACAGGATTTTCAGAACAGTCCAGTTGAACTTTTCAGAATTGGAAAACCTAGAGGTGCCACAAGGTGCCACAAGCTAGAATGTAGGACCTACCAGAGCAGGTCTTACTCGGCGTGATGCGGTAGGCTGTGATTCTGGCCGACTCCTTTTCTAGTGGCACGATGACGCCGCTCCTCCCACAGCTGACTGGGTGCCGACCTCCCAGGTGCACCGCCACAGCTCGAGGGCTGCAGCCTCCACCTCTACCAGTGGCGTGGATGGGTACCACCCTTCTTCCACAAAGATGACGAGTGTGTCAGACACCACCCCCGCTTACGCATCCAATAGGCCACGACCTCCTTCAGTGGCATCATTGCACCATTGCCGCCATCGCGGCCGGCCGATGTGTTTGCTGGCGCCTATAACCTACTGACATCGGTCACCGGTGAAGTTTTCAGGTTTCGGTCAACCTAATGATCCGCCCGCGAAGAACACGTCCAACCATAAAGTAGCATAGGGATCATGTTGTGTTCGTTTGGCCCGCACCATTTGCATTAGATCGATAGCTGACAATTCATAGATTGAAAACAATGATTCATCATGATGAACAAAATGAACAATTCCCTACCTCGATTGTTCATTAGAGATGATGTGGTGAAGAGGATGAAGACGTTGAAGGAGACACCAATGTTCATCGCTCCTGCAACACACTTTCGATCTGGGCATGAGCGTCGATTCCTCATTCTTGATCCAGAGGTTCATACTTCATTGGAGGATGTTCTTCCACCAAGAGTTCTCCACCAAACCGGTTTCCCAACAGTTTCCCCCCTAACCAAAAGAGGTGCGGTGCCCCTTTAATTTTAGTTATGTTAATGGTTAACTCATCATTAATGGGATTTCATTAGATGGTGGGTTTCATTGTTACACACTTTGTGTAATCAATAATTTAGTACCCAGTATTAAATGCCCAACCACTTTCATGTGGTCCCCACATTCAAAGAATTTAAAAATAATGGAAGGATTTTTATAAAAATAATACATTTTTTTTATTTTAATACTCAAATAAAACCCATAAAACCAGGACTTCCCCTCGGCCTACTATGATTGAAGTGAAGGTCTCCTTAAGCGAATATTGGGGCTACGAGTTCTATAGTGTCCTCAGATTTCAATTCTGAGCCCCGGTTCAAAAGTTAGAAAACACCGCTCATGTATTTACTTAACGTACCCGAAAAAAAGTTCATAATTACATTCCAGGCACACCAGGCCTCAGAATCACGTGCCTTTAATTTTCACAAACTCATAATAACTGCATATAATTAAAACAATACATGGAAACTTACAGGTCTTTACATTCTCCCCACCTATGGAATTTGCATCCCCGAATGCCATAACACAAAATTGTGAAACAAGTGGGGGTACTGAGCATTATTATAAGCCTCCAACTACCATGTGATCTCCTAGAGGTTTTTGTGCTTCCAATTAATGTGGACTAAAGGTATCGACCACCCACGAAGGACCCACTCATGTCGATCTTCAATCTCTAAAGGATCCTCCAAAAACGTCACCCCATCCTCCACCATGGCCGAAAACAAGGATGTAAGCACAAAACATGTCCTCAAGGGTCTGAATGGTCTACTCTGTTGGACCATCCATCGGAGGATGAAAGGTGGTGCTCAATTGAAGCTGAGTCCGAAATGCCTCCAGCAACCCCTTCCATATCCAGGAAGTAAAGCATGCATCATGATTGGATACAATCATTGAAGGCAATCCATGGAGCCATAAAATTTCTTGCATGTAGAGGCATTCCAAGCACTCTACCGAACCCTACTCTCTAATAGGTAGGAAGTAGGCTGACATGGTGAGTCAGTCAATGGTCCCCCAGATGGAATCATGTCCCTGGGGCATGCATGGAAGTCCTATCACAAAGTTTGTGGAAATTCAATCCCACATCCACTCTGGCACCTCTAGTGGCTGAACAAAGTCCACTAGAACCTGATTCTCTGCCTTCACTTGCCCACATGTGAGGAACCGTGAGACAATCTCTTCCACTACTTTCTTCATTCCCAGCCACCAGTGCCGACGCTGGAGGTCTTGGTACATCTTTGCCCCGCCTGGATGTACCTTTAGAGGGTGCGTATGGAAATCCCTCAACACTTCCTCTCATAGAACCACTGGTACCATAAAATTCCCTATGAAGAGGATGACGTTCTTTCCACCTTCAAAAAATCCATCAGGTTCATGTCTTGTGGATGTCTGAGCAAGTCATGCCTCACAGTCAGGGTATCCAAGTTGCACCTCTCTTACTCGCTGAAGGAGTGGGGGAGTGACTGTCCTAGACTAAAGATAAGATGCTCCATCTTGATCCACGTATGATATATTCAATGTGGCTAGCTGCTCCATCACCTCACTCAGCAACTATATAATGGATCTCATGCTGAGTGCATCTGCTATTACATTCCACTTCCCAGGAGTATATACTATCTCGAAGTCATATTCTTGTATGAACTCAAGACCAAGATGCTGTCTTAGGTTCAGGTCCTTCTAAGAGAAGATATCCTTGAGATGCTTGTGATTAGAGTAGACTATAAAACATTATCCCATCAAGTAATGTCGCAACATATTTATGGCGAAGACCACTGCTTCTAACTCCAGGTCATGGATAGCGTAGTTCTACTCATGCTGTCTCAAATGTCAAGAACCATAAGCGATCACTATTCGCTCTTACATCAGGACACATACATGCCCGGTCCGTAATGAATCACAGTAGACGACACACCCAACGCCCTCTTCTGGTAGCCTCAAGATGGGGGCACTTGTCAGTCTATGCTTGAGCTTCTAGAAACTCTGATGGGATCTCTCTAACCACATGAAGGGTTTCCCCATCAATTTCATCATCGATAAGGGTGATAGAACTCTGGAAAATTTAGGTACAAACCTCTGGTAGTAACAACCAAACTTAGTAAACTTCACACATCCATCACACTCATGGGTGGATCCCAATAAAGCACATCCTCAATCATTGCTGGATCCATCACAACTCTATCCTCTGAGATGACGTGTCCCAGGAAGTGAACCTCTCTGATTCAAAATTGGAACTTTGAGAGATTACCATAAATATGGTGCTCTTAGAGTGTGTCCAGAACTATCTGCAGATGATAGGCATGCTCCTCCTCCATAGCTGAGTATACCCAGATGTTGTCAATGAAGACTACCACAAAGAGATCGAGGTATGGCTGGAAGATCTATTTCACGAGTCCCATGAACACTTCTGGGGTGTTGGTCATGCCGAATTTCATAACCATGAACTCATAGTGGCCATACCGATATATAAAGGTTGTCTTCTGTGCATCCTCATCTTGTACCCTGAGCCAGTGATATCCGGATCTGAGGTGTATCTTCAAATACAACTGTACTCCCTTCATCTGATCAAAAAGATCGTCAATCATTGGTAGTGGGTACTTGTTCTTCATGGTCACCTAGTTCAGGAGAAGATAGTCCACATAGAGTCTCAAACTCCCATACACATTCATGGAGAATAAAATCCAGGATTCCCAAAGAGAAACACTGGGTCAAATGAACCCCTTACTCTGCAAGTCCTCCAGCTATACTTTCAGCTCTCGAAGCTCCATGGGAGCTATCCGATATGCTGGTGTAGATATCTGTGTCATCCCGAGGTACAATTCAATATAAAAATCCACCTCTCTATGAGGTGGTAGACCCATAACATTATCAGGGAAAACATCAGCATACTGGTCCACCACTACAGGATTTCTCAGACTTTCAACATCAACTGCTATGAGGGTAAGTCTAGACAACTGATGTGTGATCGGTTTCAACCTTTTCTTAGTAAGTCCATCCTATGCTGCAAAGAATACAAATTCACCAGTGAAGAAAAATCTAGTCCCATCCTCGCGGACAAGCTGCACTTTGCGCCTAATATAGCAGATCTAAGCATTGACTGTAGATAACCAATCCATACCCAAGATGATGTCGTAAGGCCTCAATGCCACTAAGAGAATATCCCAGCCAAAGATCTTTCCTCCTATAGTAATCTCACACTGCTGAATCCAGTGTTTAATCATCGAATCCTCTCCCGTAGGAGTTTTTATCCATAAGGATCGAGCCAAAAGCTCCACCAGAATCTCCGAGCTTCGAATGACGACAGTCGTAAAAAAGAGTGACTGGAACCATTTTCTATAAGTATTAAAACTAAGGTGTAGTAGACATAGATCATACCACTAATCATCACTGGAGGACCGTGTTCATAAGCCTCAACTGCCTAGAGATGAGCTTGTCCCGGTCCACCTGCTCCCTGTGGTCAGGGTGGACCACCTTATGGTGGTGACGGTAGAGCCTCGAATCGCCGCCCACCACCTGCTGCACAGCTAGCTTCTTTTCTGTGTCCGCCTACTACCTACGGACCTACTCGATCGAATATTTTCCTCTTCCAAGGAACTCCTTTGACTTTCTTCTGGACATTTGTTCAATGAGTTGGGTAGTCACGAGCCATGTGATCTTGCCCGATACACGAGTAACACTGCTCGTTCCTCACCTGTCCTACTCTGTCTCAAGAGCCCCGCACAAACGACCATGTATCATGCGGTCGTCCACCTTTAGGATTGATCCTCTTAGACCTTTGTATCATCTGTCTACTACCAGCTGTATATGACTCTGCTACGTGTCATCCGATGGTGGGTCTCGCTGCCAGTGGCTGCTCAGCAAGGAAGCTCTGCACTAAGAGTGCTCGCTCTAACACCCCCACCTGCATCGGGATGATGAGAGGAATCATCAAATCTCTAATCTCTCATCTGATCCCCTCCTTGAAAGTCCAAGGCTTGAAGAAAATCTCCCATACCATGTTAGTGGAGTAGCACAATAAATCGGTGAACCTTGCTGAACACTAAGCCACGGTCATGCTTCCCTGCTACAGGTGGAGAAGCTCATGTATATGCACTAAGTTTAAGGTTGATGGGATGAACTATCCCCTAAAACGGATCTCGAATTCCTCCTCAATTAGAGTCACCTCATCTTGAACCTGGAGAATCAAGCTCCACCATCATCCCTCTACTTCATGAAGAAGAATGGCTGTAAGGGTGACCATAAGATCAGGAGTGTCCATACTAGTTGGAAAACTCTGACTTCGGCCTCTAGAAAGTCCTCAACTACCTGTGGATCTGTCTCACCCTAGAACCTTGGTGGCCTCTAGAACTGGAACATATGAAACAAGTTCAATCAGTGTGAAACTTCTACTGCTGGGGCTAGTGGAATCAGTTGCCCAATAGGTAGTGGTGATGTTGGTACACCACCCGATGGTACAACTGTCGAAAGGGGGCTCTGCACCGAAGACTCATTTCTTGGTGGGCTGTCATCGCATACTCTACCTGGAACCCAGGATGTCTATTTGAGTGTAAGAATCATAAAAAATAGGTGCACGACAGTCAATAAGTTATACCTGATGAGATGACAATCGACCGAGCGAAGAGGCTTTGGTACAGGGCCCCCTTTTCAGTAGTTGTACCATCAGCTGGTGTTCCAGCATCACCACTCCCCATTGGGAAGCCGATGAGACGAGCCCCATTAGTAGAAGGTGCACGATGATTGAGCACATTTCATGAGTTCCTACACTAGATCCCACTAAGGTTCTGGGGTGAGAGGGATCCACATGCAGCTGAGGACTGGCAGGAGGCCATGGTCAGAGTTTTATGACTAGTAAGGACACAGGATGATCTTATGTTCATCCTTACAACTAGTCTTCTTCAGGTAGTAGTGGGAAGATTGTGGAGCATGATGCATTATGTTTATGACAAGGTGACTTTCCTCTGGGTGGATTTCGAGAGCCTTTTCATCCAAGAGTTCATCACAACCACCTTATGCTCAGTGAATATACAAGAGATTCTCCATTTTTAGTAGGGAAGCATGATCGTGACTCAATATTCAGTGAGGTTCACCGACGTCTTGCACTACTCCACTGACATGGTGCAGGACCCTTTATTCAGGGCCCATACTTTCGATCAGGGGCTCAGATGGGAGATTAGAGCTTCGATGATTTATCTCAGCATCTCGATGATTGCAGGGGTGTTAGAGAGAGCACTCTTAGTGGAGAGATTTCTTTCTAAGAAGCCATAGGCAGTGGACCCACCATCAGACGACAGGTAGCAGAGTCATCAATATCTAATAGTAGACAGATGGAACAAAGGACTAAAAGGACCAATCCTATAGGTGGACGACCACAGGATATAGGGTTGGTTGTGTGGGGTGCTTGAGACAGAGTTGGACAGGCGAGGAGTAGGCAGTGTTACTCATGCGGTGGGCATGGCCACATAGCTCGCGACTGCCTGAACTGCCATATGGATGACCAGTAGTCGGTTGAAGGACCACCTAGGAAGAGTCAATGTTTCGATCAAGGAGGTATGTAGGTAGCACGATGACATGGTAGAGGAGCTAGTTGTGCAATAGGTGGTGGGCAGCGATTCGAGGTTCTACCGCCGCCACCTCCAGGTGGTCCACCCTGACCACAAAGAGCAGGTGGATAGGGACAAGCACAGCTCCAGGAAGTAGAGGGCTACAACCACGATGCTCTAAAGATGATTAGAGGTACGATCTGGGTCTACTCTACATTAGCTGCAGTACTTATAGACAAAGGGTTTAGACACTCTTTTATTGCAATAACCCTCGTTTGGAGTACGAATATTCCGGTGGAGCCGTTTGCTCGATCCTTACGGCAAGATACTCTTATGGGAGAATATTATACGATTACACACTAATGTCGGTAGTGTGAAATGAATTTAGGAGTCAAGATCTTCAGTTGGGATCTTCTAGTAGCGGCGTCGAGGCCTTACGACATCATCTTGGGTATGGATTGGTTATCTACATTCCATGCTCAGATCGACTGTATTAGGTGCAAAGTGCGGTGTGTCCGCGAGAGGTGGAAATTTTTTATCGACTTGTATCCCCGGAAGACACCGATATCTACATCTGCATATTGGATGGATCCCATGGATCTTTGGGGGTTATGGGTAATGTTGGAGGACTTACAGGGAAATGGGTTCATAAGACCCTGTGTTTCTCCATGGGCAACCCTGATTTTGTTCACCAAGAAGGAAGATGGGAGTTTGAGACTCTGTGTGGACTACCAACGCCTAAACAAGGTGACCGTTAAGAATAAGTATCCACATCCAAGGATTGATGATCTTTTCAATCATCTAAAGGGAGATTGATGGTTTTTGAAGATAGACCTCAGATCCGGCTATCATCAGCTCAGGATACGAGACAAGAATGTACAGAAGACATCCTTTAGATGTTGGTATGGCCATTTAGAGTTTCTGGTTATGCCTTTTGGCATGACCAAGTCCCTAAGTGTTCATCAGAATCATGAACATGATCTTTTAGGCATACCTCAATCGCTTCATGGTGGGTTTCATCGATGGCATCTTGGTGTACTCAGTGACGGAGGAGGAGCATGCCTAGAATCTGTAGATAGTTCTGCATACACACCGAGAGCACTAGATTTATGGTAAACTCTTGAAGGGACAGTTCTGGATATGAGAGGTCCACTTTCTAGGACACATTATCTCAGATGATGGAGTTATAGTGGATCTAGCTAAGATAGAGTTTGTGATTTCTTGGGAGCCACCCAGGAGCGTGACAGGGGTGCAATGTTTCTTAGGGTTGGATGTGTACTACCAGAGGTTCATTCCTGACTTTTACAGAGTTGTGGCACCCTTGTCAGTGTTGAAAAAGAAGGGGTATCCCTTCGTATGGATGGAGAGATGTCAGTAGATATTTAAGGAGCTGAGATAGATACTGACAAGTATAACTATGCTACCCATAACCTGGAGTTATCAGCAGTGGTCTTTGCACTGAAGATGTGGTGGCACTACCTAATGGGTGAATGGTTTACTGTTTAATCTTATCAAAAATGTCTCAAGTGTATCTTCTCCAAAAAATACGTAAACCTGAGACATCGACAATTTCTAGAGTTCCTACTAGACTATGACATTGAGATAGTCTATACTCATGTGATGGGGAACATGGTAGAAGATGTACTCAGCAAGAGATCTGGTCCACAACTACTCAGTGAGGCATCAGAGTAGCTAGTCATGATGTAGATATCCTTCATGGATAATGATGGTGTAGCTTACCTTCAGTCTATGAATTCCACTCCCACAATTCTTCATCAAATTAGGGGGGCACAACATGAGACGTTTACTGTGAGGCTAGACGTGCTTAGATATCCTCATGACGGTCTCCTGAACGATTTTCTGAAGGTGGGGAGCATGTCATCCTTTTCATAGGACACCCCATGTCGCCAGTGATGCTTTCAGATGAGGTGTTGAGGGATATCCATACATCCCATTAAATGGTATATATTATAGTGATGAATATGTACCAGGACCTCCATCGTTAGTACTGGTGTCTAGGGATGAAGGAAGTATTGACAGAGTTTTTATCATGATGCCTCAGTTGTCAGAAAGTGAGGACTACATAAAGCTGGAAGAAGTCTTATGCTGATATGAGACAGAGATCCTTGGAGTTCAAGGAGGGAGACTATGTCTTCTTATGGAGATTTGGCTGCGGTGGAAAGTTATAACCGAGGTTTATCGGGTCATTTTTGATACTTCAGAGGATAGGTGAGGTATCATACCACTTTGCACTTCCACCGTAGTTGGAGTGGGTGCATGACATATTCCATGTATCCCAGCTGAGGAGATATGTGTAGGACCATTCTCACATTATCGACCACAACAATCTAGACTTAGATGATAGGGTGATGTTTACGAAGGTTCTATTAGAGATTGAGAATCAATAAGAGTGAGTAAATTATGGAAAATCGATACCTCTGGTGCGTGTTTGCTGGCAACACGGGAACCTCCAAGAGATAACATGGGAGTGAGAGGCTCATATCCATGATCAGTACCCCCAGTTGTTTCCTTAGTCTGTGTTTTAGCTTTCTAGGATACAAATCCCTAAGGTGGGGAGAATTTAATGTCCTATAATTTCCATATAATTCGTTTTTAATTATATGTAATTATTTTGACATCGTAAAATCTGACGGCGCGTGATTCCAAGTCCTGGAGTGCCCGGAATGATCCGTCGAAGTTTTGTTAAAATTTAAATATTACATGTATGCTGTTTTCCTGAAAAAGTATAATAACTCTTAAAAGGTTTCCCGGATCAGAAATATGAGGGAATCGTTGCCCTTATGATGGTGGGTTTACCCTAGGCACGACAAAAGTTTATTTGGCACGAGCCTCCTATGAGAAAACCCAAAAATTGGCATAACCGCAAATAAAATAATTAAATAAAGTTTTTTTATTTTTCAATTTCTTATAACTCGTGAATGGTAACTCAGATTAAAAATCTGAGACCACCTCTAAGCTCATGAGTTTATGCTCTCTTTATGAAGATAATAACATTGGCCGGCATGGGCCACTAGTGAAAGTTTTTTTTGGACGTAAATAAAATAATTATGTGACAATTATTTAATTGAAAAATCCATAACATCTAAATGATAACTCGGATTGAAAATACAAGAGTACCCTTGAGTTCGTTGGGGGTGTTTTCCCCTTAGACAGAGCCTAACCTTGACCGGTGCAGATCAATGGTGAACGTTAATAATTTATTGATTTTTTTGGGTACGTTTAGTAAACGTGCGAGCGGTATTTTATAAATTTTGAACAATTTCCCGAATTAAAAATATAAAGGCACCGTTGAATCTGCAGTGCCATGATTCGCTTAAGGGAGGATTTACTTTGACCATAGTAGGTCCATAGATAAAGTTGTGTTTTGTGTCTTTTTAAAATAAATAAAATAAAATAATTTTTTTTATTTTATTTCATATCTTCCAATGGGAATGTAAAGGGGGTGGGGCTAGTGATGTGTCCTGAAAATAAATGGCTTGATCTATCAAAATTATTTAATGACGTCACTGGATAATTAGGAAGTTTCTTAATTGATGAGACCCATTAATTTCCAACGTCGTTACTTAACCTCCCCCTCTCCTATATATATGGATATTGGGGAGGGGTATTGGTATAACTTCACCAAGAAACGAAGTACTGAAGGAGCAACATAATGCTAAACCCTTAGAATATGGAGCCCACCCAACGGGAGGTGACAGATGACACCAAAACCCAAACAGAAGGGCGACGTATGGGTGGCGTCATTGAGAATTGGTTGTGGGAAGGAAGAACATGATAAACCACCATGCGTGGGCATTTTCTCCAATGTTTCGATGTAGGTGTTTATTCATTTATGTTTACATAAAAGGTTCCCTATCCCCTATTCTTGAAATTTATATGAAGAATATGGGTCAACAGACTAATGGGATGATCTGTGAATCATTCGTTTTGTGGGATTTTGTTATGTGGTATCCTTGTGGGGTTTTGTTTATTGTTTAATTCGATAAATTTTGAAACACATTTTATCCTCTCTTTGATCACTAGATAACGTGGAGGGTGTGGACCTAACGAACCTGGCCTAAACATTCGGCAACTTGGTTACCCTTGCACCTTCCGTGGAAACCCACTGGCACGGTAACACCAACTGGCTAAGAAGTATGCAACATGTAAATGCACACTGCTGGAGGTGGCCGCAACACGAATCCACAATGGACATCAGAGTGGCTATCATTGGCTAACCGCGGAGGAGGTATGGCGCGCCATCACATGCTGCTGGTGTGGAAAGGGTTCGTGGCTCTACAGCCACAGTAGACGGAGAAGGAGACCGACTCGTCGGCTGACCAAAGAAGGGAAGGGCGGCACGTCATCCTGTTCCACCGGTGAGCAGGAGACCGTGGCCGAATGCATGGTGGAGGAGGCAGAACCCGCACCTCCAGTGGGTTCCGTAGTGATTGGGCAGCGTCCACATGGCTCTGCCGCTTTAAAGGCCAAACAGAATTTGATAGTTTGGGATCTCAGGGGAGAGTCTCCCCCGAGCGGCTTGGTTGAAGCACCGCGGGCCGTGCCCTTCATGGCCGGACTGCCAACCTGCAGGCCACCGCCCTGCAGGCCAGGCTGTGCCCCCGTGGGCTGGGCCACCCCTTTGTGGGATGGGCCACCCCATTACGGTGCGGGCTGCCCCTTGTGGGGCCCACTCTACACATGATAGGCCTCCCTTGCGGGCTGCCACTTTTTGCGAGACAGGTTGGACCTTGGCCCAGTAGGCCGAGTCCACCAAGACCCATCCCAGATCGGGTTGGGCCAGGTTTGTTTGACTGGTTCGGACTAGACCCAAGCCCAACCGGGCCCCGAAACACTTAAGTGGCCCTATCTCGAGAACCGGACGTCTGTTTGACGAACCGTCTATGGAATTTGGATCCTCGGAGTGAGACGTTCCTTTTGACTTACTTCATGAGAGTTTTTTTTGGAGAAACATGGATTACATCCGGGTTGTATCGCACCCGAATCTAACCGGGCCCTCGACAAAAAAATGCCAATAACGCACAAACCGAGCTTCTGATTGACGTGTAGTCTGTTGCATTAGAACCCTTGTGACATGAATGATCATTGAGTTACTTTGTTTTTTAGATTTTGTGCTGGTTGAAATTCAACTGAGGACCTAGGGAGAATTTCTCCCAAGTGTCCTACGTACGAAACCCTGTGACTGGTTGAGACTTGATGACTGTTTACTTTTTGACTTGGAGTGACTCAACTACCACAGTACAAGATGGGGAGGTGTACCTCAGCAGGAAACAGTGGGGTGCGACCTCGGTACATGATGGGGAGGAATACCTCGGCAGGGCATAGTGGGGGAGTGGCTCTATGTGATCCACAGACCCATGATACGTGATGGGGAGGAGTACATCAATAGTTCAAAGTTAGTGGGAAGCACCTCTCTGTGACGCAGCATGCCCACTGTATTCGATAGAGGATGAGTTCTCTATTAGTTGAGGTGTTCGATGTTGTGACTGGGAATCTTATTTGTTCCTAGGCCTAGAGAATCTCTGGCTGGCTATCAACATTTATAGCGATCATGTGTGTGTCCACATCATAATCTTGTTTCTTTGAGTTGTATACCTAGTTGGAGCTGAAACTCTAATTGAGCCATGTTTATTTCTTTGTTCTTTTTGACTTAGATCATGCCTTTTGGTTTTCCTTGTGGGATAATGAGAGACCATTGGGGGTCTCAGGGTCCCTATGGAGTATCGTTATACTCACACCTACACGGGCTTTCCCGCACATTCTTGTGTCTTGTTCATATGATTACAAGATGGGATGAGGTTTTAGGGAGCTAGGACTAGGAGGTACATGGAGGAGACAGGTAGATGTTATGTGCTAAGGAGGAGATCTGTACCTATCATTGAGGTAGGATCCTCAGAGGATGACTCAAAAGCTGTTTTCCCTTTTTCAGTTGTATTGTTTCTTTCAATTGTTTTTGTACTTTCAGTTGAACTCGTAATTTTAGTTGGGCTCGTATTCCGACCCATTTTACTTTCGGAACTCCATTTTACTACAGCTGTTTACTTCAAAGTTTCATCTGGTTGTTTTATCGGACTATGTGTTTGTACGGGTTTAAAGGAAACACCTTCCCGTTTTAGAAAATATACCTTTCGGTGATAATCGCTATCCCCTGGCCTAAGGAAAGGCGGGCTAGGGAAAGTCACGACACGAGCCCTGAGGGAAAGGTTGTGACAACATTCCACTATAAACTTTATACTACTAGAGGTGAATCTCATCATATAAGTAGAACTTCCACAAGTATGTGTATATTTGGGTGAAAGGAATCCATCTCCCAAATCCTCTTCTAGACCTTTCTCAATTGGAAGGGCCTTATAGAGAACATGAGTATATGTTATCAAGTATATATTCACGAGAACACATATAAACTATGGTGGAAAATCAATCTCGAATATTGAGAAATTTTTTTCTTCATCCTTGGTCAAAATATGCAATAATAGAAGAATCTCTTTAAAGTGTGATATATCTGTAGAAATTGTCATCTCACCCCGTCGATGCTCCATGAACTCCTATACTTGGTCTAGATTCAACATAATCAAAAGTATATCCTTTAAGAAGAATCCCTTAAACATCACCCATGTGATACCCTATTAATTGTTATCCTAAATCATAACATCCCAACAACATCCAACAGAACCTTGTATCATAAAGGTCACTAGTTTACCTTTCTCATTCATGGGGGTATCCACAAGATTTAATATCATCTCAAAAAATAGAATCCATTCCATAGAAACCTAGGTACCAATAGTCCATTTGAAATATGGATGATATTACTGTTGATTATCTTGAACAAACTCAACCATAGAACTAGTTACTCCCCGGATATGAGAAAAAAAGAAGGAAGCATACCCATGGAGGTTGTGCTCCTTACACATCCACTGTTGGAGCAGGTTCCATGTTGTTCTCTAGAGAACCCTTATCGGCAGGTAGTCACATAAAATATATGTGAGGATATATATCTATTATTAAATGGAATATTAGGAACTCAAAAGATCTTTAATAGTATGTGGGACCCCATACAATTCTTTCTGGGGACTACCAATTACCAAAATTATACCTTCTTAGCAGTAACCATGTTCTACATACATCTAAGTTAATCAAATACATCATTTATATAAAAACAAAACAACATGTCCATTTCTACCAAATTATTCCAATAATTATATATCATAAAAACATGGGATAATATAAATATCATACAACATAGAAACAATCACTAAAATATTACAGAAATAAATAATTTAGTAAAATAACTATATTGATTCCCCAAAAAAATTAAATATATATTGTGAACCTATGTTCCTAGACATGCTGCAATAACACACGAAAAATCATATAAAACTCATACTAACATCATACGAATCCCCTAAATTGAATTTAATAAATGGAAACCGAAAACCTAATTTCCATAAATATTGGTATTGTGGATGGCTACTATGAAGTGTCAGTAAGGAAATGTAAAATTTCTACTACTCCAATTCCAATAATCTTATAACATGTCTTAAATAACCCAAAAAAGGAATGGTGTGAAGAAATTCTGGTCAATCATCATGATCAGGAAACATTTTTTATATCCCACCATAATTCATTGGGTTTGAGGTGAATGAAAAATCACCTCAGTAACACATTCCCTTATAAAGGAGGTTGCTAACTAGTAGTGATGGTTTGAGTCCGTTAGTAAAGTGTATATACCCTGATTATTGCATCATATGATGAATACTAAGGAAAAAATATAAGACAAATAATTAGAGAATAAATATCAAAAAATAATGTATAAAATTAAGTAAAATTAATGATGTTACAAAGTGGAAATCCTTTATTAACTATAAGTTATAGGTGAAATAATAAATTAAAAAAAAATGTGTCCTTTGGAATCTCTCCCAATATTCCACATAATTTATGCTCCACTACTCTTCATTACCCAATATGAAACATTCGCTTTTTTGGATCCCACTTAATATTTACAAGGTTCAATAACCTTTTCAAGACCCTACCTAATTAGAACATAACAGTCAAGTGTGTATGTCATCGAATAGTGTCTCAATGGTTGATCACTATGGAAGCTTCTCAGGGTCTATATGTGTGGTAATAAATAATTATAAAATAATATGTGTTGGAGATTGAGTATATTCATTAATATGATATGAGACCTGAATGGGTAACCGTTTTTGTGAACTGGGATGTAGAGAGATGTATTTTAGGTTAACCATGGGGTTATATAATTAGGTTCATTGCCTGAGGAAGGATGAGTTCCTGATAAGTGTCCGATAATTCAACATACCTCAGAATTGGTTCAATTTGGAAACTATATAATACATGGGTTTCAATAGATACTTTATATAACAGAAATATCTTGAAGCTCCATTTTAATCTTCTTTATTATCAAATTGAACCCAAGTGAGTCATCCTTAATGTGTGATTATATTCACTATGGGTGTGTGTTGTGGTTCATAATTCATTTTCTTCATATTCCATGTAGTGATTATTCAATAAAATTGATTTATAATATTCCATACCATTTTAGGACATTCTAATGGTGTTGAAATGATAAGTTTTTTTAATTATTGATAACACATTCATATTGCATGGTTACTTTTCGGTGTATGGATTGTCTTGTTACCTTTCCTAATTTGATGATCTCATTGTGTGTAGCCTCTTGAGAATTTTTATTGATAATTTTTGTTGTTCCTTTCTATGATATTAATTTATTACTATACTTCACAGCTTCTAGAACATTTATTTAGGTACCAAAATGACCACGATGCTCACTATCGGTTAGATGAACCCCTTCAGATGGAGAATAATGATATGACGATGCCTATATATAATGGCTTGTTTTATTATATGGTTCAAATAATGGACATGAATTCTTATTTGGATGGATACCATGCATTGGATGATAATCCATTGATTATAGGCCACAGTTGTAAAATTCCATCCATGGGTGTTATGTTATCCAATTACATTAAACCTGTTGGTTGGGATGTACCATTATTCATGTTATATATGAAAATAATGGCAGAGAATGTGATGTTATAAATAATAAAATCCATTAGGATGGGAACCATAAGTTTTTCTAAACGGAGTTAAATGTTTGTTAGACCACACAACCTTACAGGAATTGTTCCAATGATGGTTGGATTAAGGTTTGTGGATTATTAGTTATCCAACTATGAAACAGAACTTGTGTGGCTATATATTTATTTGATAATTTTCTTATTTTGTGGAATTCAATGATATAGATTATGTGAACTCATGTTATGGAAGAATTGATGATTTCGTTCTAGGTTTATTACTCTCACACTGTATGGGAATCTTGTTACGCATATAGAATTCTTGATGAGGGATCAAGTGATGGGAAAGGTCCCTATGATATATACATGTAGAGATAGTGGATTGGGGTTAATGGACAAGTGGGGAAACACTTAATACTACCAGTGCTTCATTTACTATCATTCCATAGCATAATGATACACTAGTCTTGCCCTCTATATTATAATTGTCATATTTTATTATATTTTTAATGTATATTTTATAAAGTGAAGACATATTACGGAGGGTATATTCTTTCTATTGATGTAATTTCTACCTTTACTCATAATTGACAGCCTCTTGCATGTGGGGAGGCTTTCTTGAGGTCATGTGACTCTTCATCTCATACCCCATTGTTCATGTTAGGATGATAAAATGTTCATTACCAAATATATCACAAGTAAAATAATTCACTTATCTATAAAAATAAAATTTATTTAGTGACTATTAAGTTGTCTTAAGAAATATTATGCTTGATAACATTCTAATGTAATCAACATCCCACAAGCATTATTATAAATTAATTTCTTTAAGTACACTTTCTCAATTAAAATATATCAAAATTTAGAAAAACTATTATAAAATAATTTTTATACTATAAATAAGAGAATAAGGATTATTTTTTTATTGAAACCATTTTTTAAAATAAATTACGAAGAATAAATAATATGAACACATTTTTATCAAAATTATTATATTTTTCAAATAATGTTAAAAATAAAAATTTAAATCCATTATAACATTTCGGGATATATCCCAAAAAATATTTTTATATATTATAATATTATTTTAACCTTAATGATTAATATCCTTAAAATTATTTCTTCGAAATTAATATAAAATAAATTTATAGACCTTATTGCATCATATTTTTTTTAATAAAATCTACACTTCCAAATAAAATTATTATTCCCTAAATAGATTATCCATTAAAATATTATGAAGTATGATTAAAATATTATAAGAAAATACATTCTTCATTTTATAAGTAACATTAAAAAAATGAGAAACCAAATAATGAACATATTGAGATATGGAATACGAATTAAAAAATTTAAAAAGCTTTTAATGCTCATTTGATTCAACTAAATAAAAAAATATATATTTAATAAATAATTCATAGATGATCTAATAAATATACATTCAATATTATAAATCATATAATAAATGATAAAATTATTACTCCTAGGAATTTATATTTAAAGAAATTGACCATGTAAATGAGAAGAAGAAAATGAAGGTGATACCCATTGATGTTTTGTTGAATGTTAACCATTTATAACTATTCAATGGTATTATGTTTTCCCATCATGAATGGGATGGATATTTTTTATTGAATCCTCAGACCTAGTTAACATTTCACCTCCATCATCTGATGAAACCTCCCTCTTATGCTCTAATATAATATTAATAAAAACAAATAAGGATCTCAATCATAAAAAACCTGTTATCCTACCAGAAGATTCAAAAAAAATTACCGATCACTGCAGTGGGATAACAAGTCACCTGTGTATCATTGTGAATAATTTTAGTTATTGAATAATTATTCCAAATCATATAATAAATATAAATTTATAATGAAATATATATTCTCAGATAAAAAAACTCAAATTAACAAATTTAATTTAAATTATTATAAAATCATCAATAATAAATATATAATTGTGGAATAAAATTACCAAAATAAGTTGAATCATGAAATAAAAAACCAATATAAAAAACATCTATAGAACTGTGGAACCGTTTCCATTATCTACACTATGAAGTCAAAATCTTATATCATTCCTTAAATAAACCGTTAAGATGTATGGATAAAAACCCACTAGGATTTGTATGTCTAGTGTGAGATAATTACTTATAGGATTCACCTCCGTATTATTTAAATTAAATTCCTTTGAAAAAATTTATTATAATTTTAAAATAGAAATATTAAAGGTCTACTATTAATACTTTTCATGAAAATAAGTATTTTAAGATTTAATTATTAATTTTTTCAGAAAATAAGTAATTTACTATATTTTAGGGACATAATATTTTCCAAAATTTTTATAAATACATAACATAGGAATAATTTCAAACCATGAATCATTAAATTTTAATATATAGGGAAATGGTAGTTAATATAGGGTTCCTCTATGTAATAATCCTAACCCTATAAATAGATTTTTGATAGAGTGTCATGTAATTCATGTGATAAAGATGGGGGGGGGGATCATACCACATATTTGAGTATTCAATGAATCATCATGTCTTATAATAATTTAAAATTATATTATAATTTACTTTAACTGGTAAAAAGGAAGTGTCATATCCCCAATAAAAAATAAAAATTTCTCAATCACACTTGAATTCCATTATAGGGACCCTCCTAATACTCATGATATTTATAATTTATATTAAAATTAAATGGGTGACTAGAATATAAAGCCTAGTGACACACTACATTCATTAGATAAAATAACTCCTCAAGAGAAGAAGTCAGTATATGTTGATTTCATATATAAAAGAAAAGACCCCGGAATATAGGGAATAATTAAATTAATAATGTTTATAAAACTAATAAAATAATACGATTCCATATAATATTTATAAAAATTAATATAATCACATAAAATTTATTGCAAAGAACCTATGAATTGTATTAAAATATTACCAAAAAGAAACTCTTGGATCCAAAAGTATAATTAATCACATTGTGTATTTTTCCTCAACAAACCAATGAAAATTATTCCTAACATGTCATTATGATTTAAAAACAATATAAAAAACACTATATTCACTGTTTATATTTCATTGAAAATTATTTTATGAAAGAAATATCATTATATCAATAATTCACTATAGATAATTAAATAATGAAATTATAAGAATCAAAATAAATGTTTAAAATATAAATTTTCCAATAAAAATTCCTTTTAAAAAATAATTATTTAGAAAACCAAGAATATAAAATTACATGCCTTCAAATACATGATTTTTTTCCAGATATATATAAATAAAAATATTTTAAAATATTCAAGGATTCATGGTTTAACTAATCTAATGGGAAATAATAGAATCACCTATATGAATACATAAAAACCACAAACCCTTCAATAACTAATGTTTATTATATTGTAGAAGGAATGATTGTTTTTATTGGACCAAAGAGTGTAGAATGGAATATGTACTTTTTATTTACATCGGTAAAATAAAACAAGTAATGATACCATGGATCCCTAAATAAATAAGGGTGGGTAGTGGTTGAGAAAAATATAGAAAATAATAGAATATGTAGAAATATAGATAGTCTTCAACAAAATGTGTGGGTTATAAGAATCTAGAATGTTGACGAAGAAGTGGAGGAGGTGAGTATCTCATACCCCTTATGTCATGACCAAATTTAAAAACAGGACAAATGGGATTTATTCCCCACTATTAAATAGAGATGTGATAGACACTAAGAAAAGAAATTGGAGGAAGTCAATAATGTACCAATTAATTACATACATAAATTATTTCCTACAAAAACACATATTTCAATAAATAAATAATAAAAATATTAATAATATTAAATTAAAAAAATCACAATAATATTCATAATATTTTAAAACACTTATTAATTTATGAAAATAATCATTTCACTAGAAAAGATATAATATCTTTTTAAAAAATAATGTTTTTTTAATTAAAAGAAATATATAAAATTATATATCTATATATAATATTAAGTATATTTTTTATCATATTCAATAATTCTATTTAAAAGGGTCTCATGGAGTCTATCAATAAAATAGAACAATTTATAATAATGAATTTGGCACCATGTTCTACTTTAATGGCCAAAAAAACTATATGATGAATGTGTGGTGGATCTACCTCCCCACATACACAATTTGATGGCCTCATTTTATCAGCACGACTGTTCTTAGATCATAAATCACATAATATTTATATCAATTTTAAAAAATTTTGTAATTTTATATAAAAATTAAATATGTAATAAAATATCTTGAACAATAAGAAATGAAGGCCTTATAAGACCTTGTTGATGTTTTCATTATTATTGTCAAAAAATATCAATATTATTTTACTCTAATTGTTTGTAATAAATTATAATCTCATTAAGATTTAATTTATCTCATGATATTATTATTAGAAAAGGCCAAAAACAATTATCATGGAAAACAATTCATCTCAAAAATGAAGAAAAACTACACTTTTATAAGATCATACTAATTCATATATAACAATATTCATGTAAATGTAAATTTATAAATCTTGATGAAATGATTTATTAATCATTCATCTTGAAACATATAGATAAATGAATTCAACAGTAAATTTTAAAAAAATTCTATATCACCAATTATTAAATATTTATTTGTTCAAATGGTAAATATTATTCAATTAATTTAAATTATTCAGAAAACTTATTTTTTCACAACAATTTGTGATTATGTTTGTCCAATATTTTTAATGGTATAACAAAAATATAAAAAAATTATTTATAAAGTTACAAAAATGCACTTTATCAACTAATTTTACATTACCCATAAAGCATTATTATTTTTTCATTAATACTTAATTTATCTGAATCAAGTATTGATCATCAAAAATACTGAATGTGGAGATACTTTGACCAATGTGAGGAAAATAAGTTCCAAAATTGATAAATTTTAATATGAATTTTAATTTTATTTCATTAAGTTAATTACAAAAAATACATAACTATCTTTATTTCCCATTCTCGACTATAATTTAAATTTTTTTCTCACTAATAAATTGTATGAAAGTATATTATTTTTTTTATAATTTCAAATGAAGCAGTACAACAAATTGTAATGATGAATTTATAATTATATATACAAAAACCATAATTTTTCATAGATAAATAAATAATATATATCGGGATTTTGATAATGTTTTTCATTCACATAGTGATCAACTAGTAAAATATATATATTTAAAAACCAACCCATTCATAAAAATTAATCAATAGTAATTTAAAACATGTATATAATTCAAATTGTTTTATAATTATTAATGGATTTAAAAATAAATATTAAATATATAATAATAAAATATCATAATGTATTTCTTATAATTACATATTAAACAACCATGATATAATAAATTATATGAAACCTCATTTTTAATGATCATGAAGAGAAATACATAAATCAAACAACTTTAATTTTCCCATACAGTATGTTAAAATATAAATAGAGGTTAAAAAATTAATTTTTGCACTCCAAATTCAATGTATTGTTATAGGAGTTAACTTTGAATCCTCTTTAAAATATATATTAGACAATGGAACATGCTAGGTAACATTACATTGGAATCATACATATATAGTGAAGAATATATTAATGTTCAATAATATATTTTTCAGAGTATCACATAAAAGGGAAAATTATAAATATCATTATATCCTATATAATACATAATTGCGCTCTCAAATAATTAATATAACACATGAATGAATGAAATTGGTACGTTATGATAGTAATCATAATAATCCCATCGTGATGATGATATAATATATTTTTAGAATATATAAATATATATAATTCCTTTGAATTTTTTTTATATAATGAAATTAGTACGTTATGATAGTAATCATAATAAGGCCATCCTGAGTATATGTTATGAATTAATAATAAGGAATAGTACCAAGGATCATAATTGAAAGTCAGTTAAATAAATAAATTTTTTGTTTTCAAACTTTTAATCTATTTGAAGTATTCGCTTGTATTTTTTAATAATGAAAATAATTTCTTACACCATTATGTAATTAGTTTTCTCTATAATTGCTTCACTATTTCTCATATATATATTTTTATTTATTTTAATATTAAATAGATACACCCATTGTATGATCATTAAATTTGTATATAATTTATTTCCTTACAAATGATATTTTATTTTATAAATCCTTAAAAATTAATATCTAAAAAATTATTTGAATATGATAACTTTTTAACATACTAATTACAAGGTTTATATAATTGATGATAAAAAATAAAAGGTAATTATTGAATAAAACTACTTGGAATAACTGATATTACTAATTAGTCTTCATTTTAATTATATAGAAACACAAACTCATATATATTTAGATAAAAATTAATTGTTTCATGATTTATTAAGTTAAATATAAAATATATGTCTAAAATTTTTATTTATTATTATATATGTCTTTTATTATTTATATTTAATAGTTACCAATATCCTTGAATTTATGTATAAATAGTTTTAAGAAGAATTAAAAAAATAAATTGTAAAAGAATGATGTAAAAAAACAATTATTTGGGATCATATAAAATATTTTTAGTATATTACTATTTTATATTGAATATTCTATGGTTTTACTCAATTTCTAAAAACATTTCAAAGGAAAAATGATTCAAATTATGGTTTGAAACTTTCATGTCCTGTATATATTTAATTAACATGTATATAGCCAAAAGGTGCAGGATACAGGCAGAAACCTGCTCCCAAAAAATTATTGGAAAAAAGAGTAAACAGTACAATACAACTCAAAAATAGGAGGCCTTACAAAGACATGTATACAAAACTGCATCCCTATCATTGCTAATCAAATTTTCACAATAGAGAGGTAGGAAAAAAGACCAACTAGAACTGACCTTCATAATGGCCCTTTTAGATAGAGCATCAGAAACCTGGATAGCTTCTCGATATACACGAGAGACATCAAGACATAAGCTTCCAACAAGCCTAAGATAGTAGATCTAAGCGGGCATCATCCTCCAAGGAACATTTCGAGATCTATCTTTCAAAATCTACATAGCAATAGACGAATCCAACTCTAACCAAACACTATGCCAACCATAACTCCATGCATACATGATAGCTTCGATCATCACCCACAGTTCAGCTTCAATAGCATGAGCATAACCAATATAATGGAAATAATATCCTTTCACAAAGCCCTGATGAGTTCTAAAAACTCCACCACAACCAGCAGGACCCGGTGCACTGGTTGTCGCCCCATCAACATTCACATTCAGCCACTCTGGAATTGGTGGAATCCATATGTAGAGACCCGTATCTTGACGTACATTGACATTACATTACATTTGCGGAATACATAGTACATAACAAAAACACACACACAAGGAGCGTAATAGTTTAGTGTCTTTGGAAACTCGGAATATAATCTTCTAATCCTGGTGAAAGATCTTCAACATCTCCCATAAAGATCTTCCTTTTTTTTACCTAAAACATTTCTTTATCTCTTGGGGAAAAGAAAACATAAAAGGGTGAGCTCAAATGCTCAGTAAGGGTAAACAAAAGAAATATCAATCACATCATATACATAAGAACATAACTTTTGGAAATCTTAACCTGTAAAAGAGATCATAATTTCATAACCTGGGATAACTCATGGCAGTGAAATGTAATCACAAGAATCATAACAAAAAACATTAAACTTTTTGGCATACACACATAATCATCGAGAATCATTTCTTGTTAGTGAAGACTCATTGCCAAGACTATCTTAGTGGACAAAGTCCTTTTTTGAACCGAGTCACCCTCGTTTCAGTCCTGTTTCACTGAACCGGTATAACCTACCATTCCAGCCATGTCTAATTCATGAGATATAAAATCTTTACCCATTTCATTTGAGGGAGATATAGGTCCCACCTATCTCATAATGATACCATTCTTATGTGTGCCACAAAATCATAAATCATACATCATTGCATAACCCATGTAATAAAAATGGGAATCTTAAATATCGTGACATCATAAAACAATTCATATAAGATAAAGGAATTCATAAAAAAATTGCATCACAACATAATAAAATCAATTTAATAATAGGGATAGAAACAGAACCCTTTATTATCTTAGATGGAAAACAATTTTGATAAAACACTAGAACTTCATTCTTGAGGAAACTATCCTTTCTACTTCAAAAACACTTTTCCTTTCTTAACATGTCATACAATTTCAAACTAAAAGAAGTTGATTAAAAATAAACTTGAAAACTTGTAAAGGAAGCTTCTTGGAAATAATGTTTTTAAAATCCATTCATTCTGTATAAGTTAAAAAAACATTCTTCGCGTACTTTTGTCGAAAAAGTCAAAAAGTACCTCGTATGAAAAACGTTAAAAGATTCCTTTCATATCTTTTACTAAAAACTCACCGAAGGGTAAAATTGGATTAAAAAAAATTGTAGGTGGATGGAAATAATATTACATATTGAGGAAACATGGATTTGGATGATACAATACACCCCAGTAAATACCAAAGTATAAACAATCTCGGATAAAAATGAGATTGTGATATTTCCCTTACCTTAGGTTCGTTTTGATTCGTAAGTGTCCGAACCTCCTATATAATTATTTAAATAATGTTATTTACTTATTCAAGAATCATACTTATTTTTATGATATCGTATATGGTCATATTCTTAGCTTCTTAGTAGTAATATTTCATTGCTACTTGTTATTCGGGTGTTTATAACTTTTTGTTCTTATGCGTGTTTTGTCGAATAAATTATTATTCTTATCTTTAGGTTATAGATACCCCATTTCCAGAATGGTATTAGTGTAATATATATCATATTAATTCATTCAATTCATTTATATAATCGTTATGAAATGAAGATCATGTAGAACGAGTCGCATCACATCGTGGAGACGGTATTCCGTACGTACGCACAAGTGATGATATCTTTCCTATGATCGTGGAATTGTATTGGAGTATATGTATACTATTTCAGAATCAATATCACTTTATAATAGTCATATATGGTCATTATTTACACCATTATACCCATCCAAGAAAGGTGGTGGTGGAAAATAGATTACACCACGGTGTGGAGACGATATTCCGTACGTACGCACGCGCGATGATTTCTTTTTCCGTAGGATGGATAGATGGTGAAATAGGGTTGTTTAATACATATAATAACATATCAGAATATGAGTTACACTGATGATATTACTTCATAATGAAACAACTAAAGAAGAAGAAGTGGAAGAAGAAATAAAGATGGAAGAATCGGTAACGGACATTACCTCTTCTTTGAAGTGCTTCTTTGAGACCGTCTTTTAGGGCACTAAATTGGTCTTTGAAGAAGACCAGAACCTCTAGGATGTCTCTAGGGAACTGGATAGGAGAAAGTGGCATGGGTTAGACGAGCTTGAAGGCTCAAAGTGGTGTGAGGAAGAGGGGGAGGAGGTGCCCTTTTATAAGGGAGGAGAGGGGCACCTTTGGGAAAACTAAAAATATTATTTTATTATAAAGTAAAGTTTGGTTTTAAATAGCTCCAAATTGATATATTTCAAAGCTAAGGTGGGGATGGGTCGAAATACTCTCATCCAGTAGAATTTCGGCAAGTTTAGGTTACTATTTTAACCTTATCATTTAGATTTAACATTAAGTTAAATAAGTTTACTTTTACCGTGTCTTCTTGTGTTCTTATACTATAAGGTTAATAGACTTACTATAAGTAGCCGAACGAACACCAATTTGTTTATTATTAATATATATAACTTTATCTAAGTCATTTGGACGATCCTTATATTTTTAAGAATAAAATAACAATTACTAATATAATATTTGTTTTATAAACTATTTTATGTCAATTTTGACACTATTTAGTAATTGATTTTTGTGAAAATTATAACAGAATTATTAGTTCGAACCAAGTTAATTAAATCAATAATAACATGTTATATTAACCTATAAAATTACTGAAATTCATAAAAATTCTCAAATTACATTTATTTTGGTGTTTATAACATCCATTATGTCAATATTTCATTAATAAAATAATTACTGCATTATCATTGTGTCATAAATAAATTAAATTATTTAATGTCTAAAAATTAAAAATAAAATACCATTATGTATGAAATCTTTTTATCTTTGTAATGAATATTTATAGTCGAATTTATCTTATGTATAACCCCATATTAAAAATTATTTACTTATTAAACTTTGATTTTAACTATTTTAACCCTTCTTTAAATAAATTAATAATAAATGTCCTAATATAATCCAAGTGGGCCTAAATGGTCATATTTTATTCCTAAGTTAGTTTTTGGTCGAATTACACTTATCCAATAGAATTAGGACATGTGTCAGGGTAATAATAATATCATCTTTACCCTTAATTACCCTATTTACTTTTAACCATGGTAAAAAAAGTAAAAAGTTACTATTCACCAAAACTTATTTTCATCTCATTGAACCACATTTTATTCCTTGATATTAACCGTGTCTCTTGGATTTTCGAAATTCCACTCACAGAAGCGGTAAAATTAAGTTTTATGAAAAATTCAGTTTTTTAACTACCACTTAGTGGTTTCACTATTCATCAAAAATAAAAAGTTTTCAGAAAAATACCAAAATTTCACCCTAGGCTAATATCGATATTCCGAATCCAAAAATGAAGTCCATTTTGAAAAATAAAATTTATAAAATTTCAAAAGTGGTTATTACTATTCATAACGGCTAGTTTTAATGATATTTTAATAGCATATCGTTGTTTAGTGAAACTCGGTATTGCATACGACGCAAGCTATCGAGGATGATCATGATTTCGTGTAAAGCAAGCCAAGCAAGTGTTGTGTAGAAAAAGATTCCTTTGATTATTTTTATAACATAGAAGTCTCAGGTGTTACATTCTACCCCCCTTAAAATGAATTTCGCCCTCGAAATTCGTCACTTTTTAACAAACAGATGAGGATACCTCTCCCTCATCATATCCTCAAGCTCCCATATAGCTTCTTCTAATTAGTGGTTCCTCCATAAAACCTTCACCAATCGAGTGGTCTTGTTTCGTAGGACTTTTTCGCTACGATCCAGAATCTCTATCGGTTGTTCTTCATATGAAAGATCTTTCTCCAGCGGTACAACTTCTGAGCTGAGTACATGTGAAGGATCAAGTATGTACTTTCTCAGGATAGATACTTGGAACACATCGTGAACTTGAGAGAGATTCGGTTGAAGCGCCAATTGGTAAGCTACCTTCCCAACACGATATAGTATTTCGAAAGGACCGATATATCTTGGCCTCAACTTCCCCTTCTTTCCAAATCTCATAACCCTCTTCTAGGTAGATATTCGTAAGAACAATTTATCACCCACTTCAAACTCTAGGACTTTTCTTTGGTTGACAGCATAACTTTTCTGTCGACTCTAAGCTGCTCTTAAGTGTTGTTGAATAGATCTGACCTTTTCTGCCATTTCATCAACGAGATCAGGTCCTAATAGCTTTCTTTCCCCAACTTCATCCCAGCAAGTTGGAGTCCTGCATTTCTTTCCATAGAGAGCTTCATAAGGAGCCATCTGAATACTGGAGTGAAATCTATTATTATAAGAAAATTCTACCAAAGGTAGGTGTTGATCCCAACCACCTTTGAAATCCATAGAGCAAGCTCTCAACATATCTTCTTGGGTTTGAATTGTTCTCTCAGACTGACCGTCTGTCTGAGGATGATAAGCAGTGATGAAACTCAACTCTATATCCAAAGTATGCTGAAGACTTCTCCAAAACTTCGAGGTAAATCTCGGATGCCGATCGGATATAATAGAAAGTGGTACTCCATGCAATCTTACCACTTCCTTTACATATATCCTGGCAAGCTGATCCAGAGAGAAATCCTCTCTAATAGCAATGAAGTGTGCAGACTTTATAAGACGATCAACTATGATCCAGATAGCATTATTGCCTTTGGATGTTTTAGGAAGTCTTGTGACAAAGTCCATAGTGATGTTTTCCCATTTCCATTCGCGTATGGGTAATGGTTGTAACATCCCCTTAGACTTCTGTCTCTCAGCTTTAACTTGTTGACAAACCAAGCATCAAGAGACATATTCAGCAACATCTCTTTTCATGCCATCCCACCATTAGTACTCTTTCAGGTCCCTATACATCTTCGTGCTTCCAGGATGAATATAGAATGAAGAACTATGAGCCTCATCCAGAAGCTCCTTCTTTAATTCGGGGATGGGAGGAACACAAACCTAATTCCTGAACTTTATTATCCCATCACAATCAAGGTTGAACTCAGGAACATTTCTCACCTTCTTTTGTAACTCGACATCTTCTTTCTGTGCCTCTTTAATATTCACATGTATAGATGGTTGAACATTCATTTGAGAAAGATAATATTTTTCCCATTCCATTATAATTCCAAGATACATCCTTTGTAAATCCATAAATATTGGATCTTTTGTGATCCTCATCATGGATAAACTAGCATGGTCTTGTCGACTTAATGCATCTGCCACCTTGTTTGCTTTCCCAGGGTGGTAATGGATTGAGCCGTCGTAATCCTTAATCAGCTCCAACCATCTTCTTTGACGCATATTCAGCTCCTTTTGTGTGAAAATATACTTTAAACTTTTATGATCAGTATAAATATCACACCTTTCACCATAAAAGTAATGCCTCCAAATCTTTAATGCAAAGATTTCTGCAGCTAACTCCAAATGATGTGTTGGGTAATTTTGCTCAGGGATTTTCAACTGTCGTGAGGTATAAGCTATCACCATATCCTTTTTCATAAGAACACACCCCAATACCTTCTTGGATGCATCACTGTAGATCACAAACATTTCTCCACTACAAGACAGTGTGAGCACAGGTGCACTAGAAAACCTTCTTTTCAAATCCTTGAAATTCTCTTCACATTCTTCCGTCCAGACAAACTTAACTCCTTTCCGAGTCAACTTGGTGAGTGGATTAGATAATCGTGAAAAATCTTTCACAAAACGTCGATAATATCCAGCCAAACCAAGAAAACTTCAGATCTCACTTACTGTTGTTGGTCTCGACCATCTTTCGATAACCTCTGTTTTTGCTGGATCCACAGATATCCCCTCTTTTGAGATTATGTGACCCAAAAATGCAACTTTTTGAAGCCAAAATTCACACTTGGTAAATTTGGCATAAAGCTTCTCATTTCTCAGGGCCTTCAAGATAATTCTCAAGTGATCTTCATGTTCTTCCTTGCTCTTTGAATAGACAAGAATATCGTCTATAAAGACTACCACAAATTGATCAAGATAGTCTCTAAAGACTCTATTCATTAGATCCATGAAGATAGCAGGGGCATTAGTAAGACCAAATGGCATCACTATAAATTCATAGCGTCCATACCATGTACGGAAAGCCGTCTTTGGTATATCCTCCCTTTTGACCCTTAATTGATGATACCCTGAACGAAGATCAATCTTGGAAAAGTATTGAGCTCCGCGTAGTTGGTCAAATAGGTCATCAATGCGTAGGAGAGGATATTTGTTCTTGATAGTGATCTTGTTAAGTTCTCGATAATCAATGCAGAGTCTCATTGATCCATCTTTCTTCTTAACAAATAGAACAGGTGCTCCCCAAGGTGACGCACTAGGGCATATTAATCCTTTATCAAGATTCTCTTGGAGGTGCTTCTTCAATTCCTGCAGCTCAATTGGGGCCATTCTATAAGGTGTCTTTGAAATAGGCAAAGCACCCAGTACGAGTTCTATTGAGAACTCAACTTCACGATTTGGTGGAAGTCCTGGTAATTCCTCTGGAAATACATCATCAAACTCCCGTACGATGGGAATATTCTTAATCGTGAGTTTCTCACCAACCATTTGAGATAAATAACCTTCATTTAGTGGAATCAAGACCCATAAGATGGAAGAAATTTCCACTTGAAGGTTATGTTCATCCTTGAATTGATAGACGATCATAGATTGATCTAGAATATGAAATGTGACTTCCCTTCTTTGGAAATTGATATGAGCTCCATATAAAGAAAGCCAGTCCATGCCAATAATCACATCAAATTCCACTATAGGAAGGATCACAAGATTTGCAGGAAGCACTTTCCCACAAACTTCGATCGGAGTGAAATTATAAACATTTGATGCGACTGTTGTGCCATTAGGTGTTGTCACAGCTAACTCAACATCTAATTGTTGAGGTAATACGGAGATAACCTTAGAAAATTATTTTGAAATAAAAGAGTGGGTGGATCCAGAATCAAATAAAACATTTTCTACTTTAGAGTGGTGGTAAGTGTACCTTTCACCACTTCGTTATCGTACTCCACATCACTGATAGAAATTTCATGTGACTTTCCTTTGTCTTTAGCCTTAAGAGTTTGTTGACGTCGACCATCATCATCTACCCTTGGATTAGGGCATTTATTGGCATAATTCCCTATCTCCTTGCACATGAAACATTGAAGTGTAGTAGGTTCATTCTGTGTATCCCTTCCTTTGTTTGCATCATTAGACATCTTCTTCCCATCATCACGGCATTCAAATGCCCGATGACCTTCCTTTCCAAATTTGAAACATTTACTTGTCCCTTTAAGACAACTCCCTCCATGTTTCTTTCCACACTTTGAGCATAAGGGAAAGCTCATCTTCTTTTTAGTGTGCTCTTTAGATTTTCCTTTGAATTCCATTTTCCTCTTCTTATCAAACCCATATGACTGATGGGTTACTCCAATCTCCATCACGACTTTGAGAGCACATCGAACGATTTCCTCGTAGCTATTGAGTCCCTTATGGCTAACGCCCTTCGAAGACTTGGTTTTAAGCCACTAAAGAATCGATCGATCTTACTCTCAGGTTGGATAATAATACCAGAAGCGTACCTTGCAAGTCTTGTAAAATTTGCTCCATAGGTACCAACAGATTCATCATCCTTTTGCTTTAGTTCAAGAAACTCTTTCTCCATCTTTATTTGGAGAATACGAGGGAAGTACTTATTGAAAAATAATTTCTTGAACTCGTCCCATTCCATGGACTCAATTTCATCCCTTTGCCTCGTATTCTTAATAATATTCCACCATTGATCACCATCTCCTTCCAAATGATACACTGCTAGGATGACTTTATCATGTTCAAAACATTGAAGAACTGAAAATATCTTTTCAGTAGTACTAATACATTGTTTAGAAACTAATGGATCAGTAGACCCGCTGAAAGAAGGTGGACGCTGCCTCATGAAGGATTCAACAGAATGTTTCTCCTTCCTTTGCTCGTTTGGAAGTCCTGCATGATTCATAGCTTGAGAAAGTTGTGTGAGCATGGCTACATGATTTTGCATTCCAGCTCCCATAACGTTTGGTTGCTCAGGGGGACAATCATTGCACTGCCCGTCGCATTCCGCATTAACACGATTCCTTCGGGTTCCAGCCATTGACTAAAACCATGAAGAATAGTGTGAGAAACACTAATTATAATAGGAAAACCACATAATCAAGAATAAAATTTCACAGTTAAGGTCTTATCCTAGGTTATTCATGGCCATTTCTAAAACACTAAGATTGTGTTCTATGCTTAGACTTATCCTTAGGGTTCTTACTAAGGCTTTCACATCCTAGTTTCCAAAGGTTGACTATACCTTTCCTCTGATACCAACTATAACGACCCATACTTTACATACATTGTTAATACTTCGAAATTGAAGCATACTTATTACAACATATAACAAAACCACGAAAGGACCGTATAGGTATAGTGTCTTTAGAAACTGGGAAACATAAACAACTGGTTCATAAAGCATCAACTTTGCTTCCCACTTATTTCATCATATCTAGAGTCCCTTTTTGGCATATCCTACTTAATAACCTTCTTCCTGACCTGGGGAAAAGAAAACATAAAAGGGTGAGCTCAAATGCTCAGTAAGGGTAAACAAAAGAAATATCAATCACATCATATACATAAGAACATAACTTTTGGAAATCTTAACCTGTAAAAGAGATCGTAATTTCATAACCTGGGATAACTCATGGCAGTGAACTGTAATCACAATAATCATAACATAAAACATTAAACTTTGTGGCATACACACATAATCACATAGAATCATTTCTTGTTAGTCAAGACTGATTGCCAAGACTATGTTAGTGGACAAAGTCCCTTTCTGAACTGAGTCACCCACGTTTCAGTCCTGTTTCACTAAACCGGTATAACCTACCATTCCAGCCATGTCTATCTCATGAGATATAAAATCTTTACCCAATGCATTGGAGGGAGATATAGGTCCCACCCATCTCATAATGATACCATTCTTATGTGTGCCACAAAATCATAAATCATACATCATTGCATAACCCATGTAATAAAAATGGGAATCTTAAATATCGTGACATCATAAAACAATTCATATAAGATAAAGGAATTCCTAAAAATAATTCCATCACAACATAATCAAATAAATTTAATAATAGGGATAGAAACAGAACCCTTTATTATCTTAGATGGAAAATAATTTTGATAAAACGTTTGAACTTCATTCTTGAGGAAAATATCCTTTCTACTTCAAAAACACTTTTCCTTTCTTAAAATGTCATAGAATTTCAAACTAAAAGAAGTTAATTAAAAATAAACTTGAAAACTTGTAGAGGAAGCTTCTTAGAAATAATGTTTTAAAAATCCATTCATGCCGTATAAGTTAAAAAAACATTCTTCGCGTACTTTTGTCGGAAAAGTCAAAAAGTACCTCGTATGAAAAACGTTAAAAGATTCCTTTCATATCTTTTACTAAAAACTCACCGAAGGGTAAAATTGGATTAAAACAATTGTAGGTGGATGGAAATAATATTACATAATGAGGAAACATAGATGTGGATGATAAAATACACCCCAGTAAATACCAAAGTATAAACAATCTCGGATAAAAATGAGATTGTGATATTTCTCTTACCTTAGGTCCGTTTTCTTCGTAAGTGTCCGAAACTCCTATATAATGATTTAAATAATGTTATTGACTTATTCAAGAATTATAATTATTTTTATTATATCGTATATGGTCATATTCTTAGCTTCTTAGTAGTAATGTTTCATTGCTACTTGTTATTCGGGTGTTTATAACTTTTTGTTCTTATGCGTGTTTTGTCGAATAAATTCTTATTCTTATCTTTAGGTTATAGATACCTCATTTCCAGAATGGTATTAGTGTAATATATATCATATTTATTCATTCAATTCATTTATATAATCGTTATGAAATGATGATCATGTAGAACGAGTCGCATCACATCGTGGAGACTGTATTCCGTACCTACGCACGAGTGATGATATCATTCCTATGATCGTGGAATTGTATTGGAGTATATGTATACTATTTCAGAATCAATATCACTTTATAATAGTCATATATGGTCGTTATTTACAGCATTATACCCTTCCATGTAAGGTGGTGGTGGAAAATAGATTACACCACGACGTGGAGACGGTATTCCATACGTACGCACACGCGGTGATTTATTTTTCCGTAGGATGGATAGATGGTGAAATAGGGTTGTTTCATACTTATAATAACATATTAGTATATGAGTGATACTGATGTTATTACTTCATAATGAAACAACTAAAGAAGAAGAAGTGGAAGAAGAAATAAAGATGAAAGAATCGGTAACGGACATTACCTCTTCTTTGAAGTGCTTCTTTGAGAACTTCTTTTAGGGCACTAAATTGGTCTTTGAAGAAGAACATAACCTCTACGATGTCTCTAGGGAAGTGGAGAGGAGAATGTTTCAGGGGTTGGCCGAGCTTGAAGGCTCAAAGTGGTGTGAGGAAGAGGGGGAGGAGGTGCCCTTTTATAAGGGAGGAGAGGGGCACCTTTGGGAAAACTAAAAATATTATTTTATTATAAAGTCAAGTTAGGTTTTAAATAGCTTCAAATTGATATATTTATAATCCAAGGTGGGGATGGGTCCAAATAATCTCATCCAATAGAATTTAGACAATTTTAGGTTACTATTTTAACCTTATCATTTAGATTTAACATTAAGTTAAATAAGTTTATTTTTACCGTGTCTTCTTGTGTTCTTATACTATAAGGTTAATAGACTTACTATAAGCAGCCAAACGAACCCCAATTTGTTTATTATTAATATATATAACCTTATCTAATTAATTTGGCCGAACATTAGATTTTTAGGAATAAAATAACAATTACTAATATAATATTTGTTTTAAATACTATTTTATGTCAATTTTGAAAATATTTAGTAATTGATTTTTGTGAAAATCATAAAAGAATTATTAGTTCGAACCAAGTTAATTAAATCAATACTAACATGTCATATTAACCTATAAAATTATTGGAATTCATAAAAAGTCTCAAATTACATTTATTTTGATGTTTATGACATCAATTATGTCAATATTTCATTAATAAAATAATTACTGCATCATCATTGTGTCATAAATAATTAAATTATTTAAGGTCTAAAAATTACAAATAAAATACCATTATGTAGGAAATCTTGTTATCTTTCTAATGAATATTTATAGTCGAATTTAGCTTATGTATAACCCCATATTAAAAATTATTTACTTATTAAACTTTGATTTTAACTATTTTAACCCTTCTTTAAATAAATTAAAAATAAAAGTCCTAATCTAATCCAAGTGGGCCTAAATGATAATATTTTATTCCTAAGTTTTTTTTGGCCGAATTACACTTATCCAATAGAATTAGGACATGTGTTAGGGTAATAATAATATAATCTTTACCCTTAATGACCCTATTTACTTTTAACCGTGGTAAAAAAAAGTAAAAAGTTACTATTCACCAAAAATTATTTTCATCTCATTGAACCACATTTTAGTCCTTGATATTAACCGTGTCTCTTGTATTTTCGAAATTCAACTCACAGAAGCGGTAAAATTAATTTTTATGAAAAATTCAGTTTTTTAACTTCCACTTAGTGGTTTCACTATTCATTAAAAATTAAAAGTTTTCAGAAAAATACCAAAATTTCACCCTAGGCTAATTTCGATATTCCGAATCCAAAAATGAAGTCCATTTTGAAAAATAAAATTTATAAAATTTCAAAAAGTGGTTATTACTATTCATAATGGCTAGTTTTAATAAAATTTTAATAGCATATCGTTGTTTAGTGAAACTCGGTATTGCGTACGACGCAAGCTATCGAGGATGATCACGATTTCGTTTAAAGCAAGCCAAGCAAGTGTTGTGTAGAAAAAGATTCCTTTGATGATTTATATAACATAGAAGTCTCGGGTGTTACACCATATAATGTATTTTTCCATTCTAGGCTTACTTTCCCTTCCACTGACACCAAGGGATATCAAAATAACAAAGTGAGAAATATCATTGTTCATGGATCCAGTTTGGTTCCTAGAAGCAGCTATAATGATTCAGTGTATATGCAGAACACCATATCAGAATGAGGGCTTTACATTGTTAAATATAATAAAATTTCAAGCTTTCCATATGTAGGAAAAAACAGCTACAATGTCAATAGTAAACAGGGATTTCAGTTGGTCACTAAAAAAAATCTTCAAGGCTGAACTTAACACCGATTCAAGAGAGAATCAATCAAGACATCAATTTAATATTGATTGCACATAGTTGCATAAAAGCATAGAAAATGTGAAGTGAAGAAACATATGTGGAAGAGATTCATAACTGTTGACACAAAAATGACATACTGAGGCAAGGTTGAGTCCAGAGCGTTGAAACACACATTGAATGGGAATTCTGTTTTTCCAGATCCACCCGATCAACATAACATCACTGGGGGAGATGTATGGTCGAAGAAAACATGCCAGCAAAGAAGGGATTTTAGAGAGAACACAACACTGTATATTATCATAATCATGACTGGAAAATGATCCACTAAGAGGAGGTTTCTAGATCAAAATGTCAATATCAACATAAACATATTTATCAATTTCCATGTGAAGGTTATTAGAAATGATATCATAAGAAATTGAGTTTTCCTACATATCAGAAATGGAATGGTTTCCTTGAGAAGAGGGAATATTAACATGATCCTTTATTGGGGAGGAAAACCATGGTGTGTCCCAACAGTTTAGATAAGAATAAGGAGAAACCAACCGAATTGACCGATACATTATTGATGAATAACCACTCTTAATTGAAGGTCAAACAGAAGATTTCAAAAAACTGCACATAATGTTTTGATGTTTTTCCACAAACCTGCCAAGCAAAAATTCAAGAGAAAATTCAGTCTTAGAGAGAATCCTCTAAGTGAAATTCTGAAGAAGCGCATTATTGAAAATTCTAACATCCTTAATTCCCATTCCTCCCATATTTTCCGGCTTTTTTACATTCCTTCCATGCAATAGTAATAAGTTTCCTCTGATGGATTGATCCAGTCCAAATGAAATTCTAAATCATTCCAGTCAATTATTTTAGATTTAGTGATGGCCATCTATAAACAGAAAATGAGTAGGCAAACATGGATGTAATCACAGAGTTGACAAGGCAAACTCTACCAGCCTGAGACATTGTCTTCCCTTTCCAACGTGCTAACTGATTGGTAATTTTTATAGCAACATCTTCTAAATGGGAACGTTTCACCCTTCCCCAAATTAAGGGAACCCCAAGATAATTAAATGGAATTGATCCACTCCTAACACCGAGCCTATGAGAAACTCTATTTTGCTTTGAAATTATAATTCCTTCCCCAAATACAACGAATGATTTGTTACGGCTGATCACCTGGCCTACAACCTCTTCACAGTGTGAGATGATACTCTTGATGCACAAAATAGTTTTCATTTCATCCTTAGAAAACAGAAGTATATCATCAGCATATAGTAAATGTGAAAGAGCAAATAGATTCCTACCTGCCCTCATTCTCTGATAAATACCAGTGTTGACAAGGTCTTGAAGATAGACACTCAGGTAATCCTCAGCCATAGAAAACAGAACACCCGATAAAGGATCCCCTTGTCTGACCCCTCTAGTGCATTGAAATAATCCCTAGGGGAGCCATTGATAAGAATGGATAATCGAGCACTTTTCAAAATGGTATAGATTAGACCAATGAACTTCTCTGAGAAGCCATGAATCTTAAGGATTAAAAAGATAAAGTCCTACCTTATTGTGTCAATGGAGTTTAATATATCAATCTTTAGGGCCATGTTACCATGTGAACTTTGTTTTTCCTAATTTTAATGCATTCTGAAGCAGTGAAAAGGAAATTCTGAATCTTTCTTCCTGGTACAAATCCAAACTTCTTGTCAGAGACAAGACTCTTAGCAACATCACATAGCTGGATTGCCATGATTTTGCTGATAACCTTTGGAATAGAATTCCCCATGGAAACAGGCCTCAATTCTTTAATATCCAAGGAATTTTCCTTTTTAGGGATCAATGAAATAAAATTATAATTCATCCCAAATGGGATAAAGGAATGATGAAATAATTATATGACAACACTGATCACTTCATTATGAATAATATCCCAATCGAACATAAAAAAATATGTTTTTGAAACCATCAGGACCAAAAACACTATCCAAATTTAATGAGAAAAGTGAAAAATGCATTTCTTTTTGGGAAGGAGTATCAATAAGTTTTATGTTCTGATTATCATCTACAATGGGTTCAACACATCTAATAATCCTGTCAAGGCTGTTCTCACCAGAGTCAGACTATAAATTTTCAAAATAAGATGTCACACCACTAATAATGTCATTTTCAGATGTCAGCATATTATCATCAATCTTTAAAGCCCTGAGATTTCGTCTAACCAATTTCTTTTTGTGCATGCAATGAAAGAATTTTTATTTCCTATACCCATCCTTGATCCACTTAACTTTGAGTTCATTTCGGTCAAGAATCTTCTTAAGATTCAAGAGACTATCAAGATTTGAAACAACTTCCATCTCTTCATGTGGGGGAGTGTCCACTTGCATGTTCCTTTTCTGAAAGCTTAACAGATGAGATTAAACTTCTTTAATATCATTAACAATATTGGAGAAGGATTTTTTACTCCACTCATTGAGTCTAGCTTTAACAATTTTCAGCTTAGAAGTCAGAATGAACAAATAGATACCTATGACATCTATTTTCCAGGCCTATGAGATTATTTTCCTGTATCTAGGCACAACCAACCATGAATTATTGAAATTGAAGTGTAAAGGTGCAGACTTAAGACCACTGAAACATAGATCAACCATAATGGGATTATGATCCGAGTGAAGCCTGGGAAGAGTCATCCCAGAAACTTCCATCATGTCACTTCTGTCATCCAGCATAATTAGACATCTGTCTAACTTACTTTCCCGCCTCTCATTAAAAGTGTATCTTCTACAAGTAAAATCCACACCTGAAATTGGAACTTCATGAAACCTACAATAATTAATTTAGGTAGAGAAATATTTAGCTAAAGCTCTACAAAAGTTGCTCTCAGTTTTTTTCTATGGCCTTAGAATGGTATTGAAATCTCCAATCAGAATCCATCTAGTAGGCATGTTGTTAGAAATATAAAAAAGGGATTCCAATAATGTCCTCCTTCTAATGTTCTGATTGTAATAATACACAAAGGTCACACAAAAATTATTTTATTGAAAACAACAAAATAATTTTTCTGACTTCTGATCATTTTGAAAGGAATCAATGATGAAACTATTGTGTTTTAAAACACATAAAGTTTTATTCCCATTCACCTGCTGATTAGCTAAAATAAGTGAGTTACCCATAGTACTCCAATTAAAATCCATCCATCTTTAAAAATTCATTCATGTCTCAACAGTACCTACTAACATGGGTTTATTGGTCATTATAATATGCTTCCGGGTTCTGACCGTGGGAGAATTCCCAAGACCCTAGTAGTTCTAGAAGATTATCATTATTGATTAGAAGACCTCTATCTAGTGTAGGGTCCAGCATAGCTGGGAGCTAAGCATTCCTCAGGATCTGACTGATTCCCATCCAATCTATCGTTAGAAACATCTCCATGACCATTTTCATCATCAGAGGGAGAGGTAAACCTGTTTCCTGAATCAATAGGCATTATAAGAGATGCAGGTAACTTCTTTATTGAATCTTTATATTAATATACTTGTGAGAAATTTTCTTCTAAATCCTCATTTTTCTATGTAATCAGACTTCCTCCTGCGGGGGGATCATGACACACTGAGTCTGTTATGATCTAAGCCTGAGAGCCCTCAACCATAGGTGGATTAAAATTATAATTCCCAACAAATGCCCTTTTATCAACAAAATCATGATCAATAACCACCTGACTAGCAGGCACATCACCCTCATGCTAAGTGTCCTGACTTTTACTCATTGCATTAGTAGTGTCAACATCATTAACTAGAAGCCTAATAAAAAATATAATTTATATACAATGTTATTGTAACATAAAACCATTTTCTAGTATGGTAAAAATTGAATAGTAGGAACCAAGAATGAAGGAAACATAAATGGATATGTATGTAAAATTATATTAATATATGAATCAAATATTAAATTCTGGGGAAGCATAGAAAACACACCAAATAAATCAGTGGTGTATAATTCATATGTCCCTTAGAAATAATTTTGAGAAATAAGATCACGTACAAGGAGTCCCAAATTTTTTTATATGTATGAACCAAAATAAAAATATATATAAATTTATGTTACATATATTTCATAAAAATTATAATATATATGCTACCAATTTTTTTTTCTTATGACATTTTAAGACATATTTAGTATCAATTTGTTTTTGTTAAAATCATGTTTTAGGTAATTACTGCTTTAGTTTTTTCATTTTTTTGTTTGGAATTATCGATCAATTTACATTGGTCATGGTACCATAACCTCTATAATTCTAACCATAATAATAATATCATATATAATATTAATATATTTATGTAGTTCAATCCATAATTATTACAGATAGAAAATGCATGATATCATTGATGGAGATTTTAGGCCTTATATACACATGATGGTAGTTTCCATTTTATAAATAGATGAAATAAATTAAATAATAATAGTATATTTCTAGTATTGAATCATTTTTTTAGTTTATAGAATATATATTCATTAAATCAATCTATATTATGATTCGTGAAAAATAAAATGGAATGTTATGACATAAATTTGTGTGTTCCTTAGACCACACATATGCACGAGTGACATTATCATTTTCCAACAGACTGTAATGTACGAAGATAAATGTAAAATTCTAATTACATAAATAAAAATATTTCATAAATATCATATATATATATATATATATTTTTTGAATACATCATAGTAGATAGCTATGAAAGGTTGTGACATAAAACTAATTAAATCGGTTCCTGAGGTAGTGGCCTATTGTACACATGATCAACCATTTCATTTCCAATTTGATATAGATGATATTTATATAGTTAATTCCTCTAAAATAATAAAATATCAATAAATTTGAGATAATTATTTTTTTATAAAATTACAATTGTGGAATATTAGATTAATATGGAAGAATAAACAACATAAAAACTATTTTTAAGAACAATACCTCTGATTTGGAAAACCTCATTGGGTTAACAAAATGGAATTCATAATAGGGGTTATTATTCCAAATAATTACTATAATACATGGTGAGTGATTTATTTATGGTAGTTTTTGGGATTGTCCCATAAATAATGAAAAATACATGTGAATAGGATCTGAGAGTGTGATACCCTCTACACGTGACAGAGATGATACATAGGTGATGTTTTAATATAAAAAACTAAATGATCATTTATACATTCTGTAAGGTCCCAAAAGATATAATTATCAAAGATAATAGGATATAATTTCATAATATAGATATAAAATAGGAATTATATTTTTTTGTTATTTTAACACCAATCTTTGTAGTTTGATCCCTGGTAGATGGGTTTTAACCATAATATTGGTGACCAATTTTTACTAGTTTCGATATTTATTATGAAATATAACTTAGTTGAACATATAATATAATATTATATATTGTGATCAAAAGTATGTAATTTTTTTTTAAAATTTAATACAAAAAATTTGTAGAATTTAATTTTAAAATAGACCTGTAAACGTGATGAAGAAGCTGTTTTCCAAAGTAATTTTTTTAATAATTATAAAATGTTTTAATAAACAAAATTACCTGAAATTTATTACATTGACATAAATTTGATTAAAATGTCACAATTTATTTAATATTACTCTTAAACATTTGACAAATATATAACATCATAAATTATTTAAATGAAAATCTAGTTGAAAATAAAAAACATTATTCTTACTATTCGTTATAATATTAAATATTTTAGAATAATACAAAAAACCACTCTCGGATAATTCTGAAATGTTTATTCAAAAAATTAAGTAATATTTTTCAAGTAAACTTTCTATTATTGGAATAATTAATTTCTTTATTTTCTCACAATAATAAATAAAAATCATTTTCAAGAAATATTTATTTTTCATTTTTAGAAATACTATATAAAAATAAATATAATTTCATTATATATTAACGTAATAATAAATTTTCAAAATTAATTTTTTAATATTAATAACTCAAATTTTATAAGATAGGATTATTATTCATTTTTAAAAATAATTTTATATTATATTACTATTCATTAAAACCCAATGATGCGTGTAAAATATTATATTGAAGACATTTAATTTACATGAAAACTATTTTTCATAATAGATCAGGTTATTACATTATTACCCCAATGAGATGAATTTAATCCTTGATATTAAAAAAATATAATACAAAAAATTGGATAAATATTCTTCATAATATCCTTAGTTTCTCCTATAGCATCAATAAACTAGTGGTTTCCCCATAAATCTTTGACGATGCCAATGATCTTATTTCCTAGGACATTCCCTCAATGATCTCGAATCTCTAAAGGGTAAATATATCAAGGAATATAATTTTTCTTTTCCAAAACATCATAATAATATTTAATATAGAAATTCATTGAACCACCTTATCAAAATCGTCAAACTATAGATTATAACAATAATTATTTGCGTAATGTTTTTGTCTTCTCTGTGATTCCTTGATATGATAATGAATGGATCCTACATTTTCTTCCACTTAAATGTATATATCATGTACCAATAGATTCATCCCTCCTAATAAATCCTAGTATAATTTATTTATACACATATATCCATATTATGATTCATAATGTCATATCTGAATTCTTGGGTGAAGGTTATTGGTGTTTTAAAACTCAGCTAGAGTAGGTTTTTGACCCCAAAACAATTTAAATACATATATTATGATCATATAATATTATATAGGGAATTAAATTTTATCTCAGACAAACCATTTTTATTAGGATGATACACAGTAATTAAACTCAATTCTGTATGTTGAGATTGATGAAGAGATCAAAATAAAATGACTGTAAATCTCAGATTCGGAATAGATATAATTGAATGTGGTACTCCATGGAACCTTAAAACATAATTAATGTATATCATTTCAGGTGGATATATAATTAAATATATCTTTATAGCAATGAAGTGTTATGAATTAGTAAGGATATTTAAAATAATTCATATAGATTAATACCTTCAGAGTTTTTGGGTTTTTCGATGGATAAATTTCTGGTGATGTTTCCCATTTTCGATTCGGGAATGGGTAATAGTTCTAGAATACCCTTAGTTATTTGTCTCTCAAACTTAACATACATATATACTAATCCCAAATATAAAAAAACTCCAATATCTCCATTTATTAAATCCCAAATATGTTTTAAATATCTATTCATAATTTCAGATATACAATGAATAGAAAATGAGGAATATTGATATTCCTCTAACAGATCGTTCATAAAATATATTATTTTTGAAATATATACACTATTATTTTACCTTATTATTCTATAACAATCATGATTAAACTAGGGATCATTTCTCACCTTCTTCTAATGCTTTCTATCTACCTTATATGCCTCTTTAATCATCAAATAGATAGATGGTTTAACACAAATTTGAGAAATAGAATTTTTCTCCCCTTCCTTCAAAATTTCATGATCCATCCATTATAAATCCATAAAGATATATCCTTTTTTATCCACATAATAGATATGTTGTAATTATCGTTTTAACTCAAAGAACTAGATGAATTTTTTGATTTCCTTTGGAGGTGGTCTATTTGTTCTTAATAATGTATAATGAACCCCTACCATCTTCTCTAGAGATTATTAAACTCTTTCTATTAGAATATCTACTTTATTATTTTATTATCGATGTATATATTACACCATTATTCATAATGATAATTCCAAAACATCATTAATGAAAAATTTACCACTACTATCTCTAAATCAACATTTTTTCAATTTTCCTCATGACCATTCAAATTTAACAAGGAATAATATATCACAATATCATATTACATGATAATGCAACATATTATCTCCTTAAATTCATTACTATATATAAAAAAAATTATACATTTTCAGGTAATGTGAGAATTAGTTCATTGAATAACATTCTATTTAGTATCATGAAATATTCTTCACATTCATCTTTCATTAGAACTTGGATCCATTCTAGGATTACTTGGTGAGTGGATTAGATAGACATGATAAATTATAAATAATGGGAAATGGGTTAAATTCAGTTAATATTGATAAATTAATACTAAAATCCCTTAGATATGAGAATTTTATAGCTTTTATATTTTCCCAATAGAGTATGACTACTTCAAAATAAATTCTATATGTATCATTAAACATCACATCACACGAATTTAGAGTTTAAAAAAGAGAATGTTTATTTTTGGATATGAAATTTGAAATAAATTTCAATCCATAAAAAAATAATGGTTAAGACATGGGATAACGTTATAGATTTTTGGAATATCATATTTTAAATAAAATTTCTTTTTAAATTGGAGGAAAATTTTTTTATATAAAATAATCATCAATGATATATTGGGAAAGTGTGGAATTTTATTTGTTAATGAAAATAGCTTGGACCACTAACCAAATAATTCCACTCTCTCTATAAATGGAAACAATATTTTAATATACATTGAATATTAATCAATCAAATTTTTATCTAAAAAAATTATTATTATAGAGAATGTGGTATCAACCTACACGGGGGTTCAAAGATTGTTGGTGAAGAACACAAGTTCCTCCATGTAAAAGTATAATGGTAAAATCAAACTGAACATCATGGACAATACTTTATAGCCGTAAAAATTTATGTAATAGATGAATACTCTAAGGGGATATCAGATTATTCATGAGAGTCTAAATATAAGGGCTTAAAATGGATAAAAGAAATATAATTTGTCATAATTTTCCCCAACATCGATCAATTATGATTAAAATAAATGGGTAGGAGATATCTAATGATGGCCTGTATCTCTTAGAATTTTTTTTATAGAAAATGAAAATAGTATGTATGATTTGATTTGGTCAAGGATTATGTAGATCCTTAAATCGAAAACATAAAGGAAGTATATTATTTATGGATAAATTTAAGTATATTTGACCATGGGTTTTAAAGAAAATAGTGCAGTAGTGGAAGATGAATATTAATCCCCAACATAAATTGTGGGGGAAAAAATAAATACCTCCAATATTGGTGGCTTCCCCTACCCAATTATATAATAGAATCCATATTCAACTCTTCACAGGAGGATTATAGGATGGCATAGTAATTCTAAATATTTTTAATCCATATTTTATGAGGTTCATTTAATTCACATTTTAATTAAAATTTCCACCCCAAGGACTGCACTAGGGTAATGTTGGAACCACAAACCTCTAATAATATTGATTGATGAAGATGAATATGTTTCAACATTGGAAATGAAACATATCCTTTGAGTAAAATGATGGGTCCAGCATCCATATATAATATAGATGTATCATCATTTTTTATAAATAAAATTAGTCCTATAGAATCATTGGGGCATAAATGATCATTTTTATGATCTTGTAATTATGAATCTAGTCATGTTAAAAGATAATGTTCCACAAAAAAATTGGATTTTGTATCCAAATATTACCACAAATAATAATTTAAAAGGCCTAATTTTCCAATAAGATGTAAATCCTTGAGAATTAATGAAATATTATTTTGAATAATGATAAATTATTTGATAGGTTTCTTTAGAAACTGCACTAATTCTAGATTGTGTTACATGAAATAATATGTTTTAATGAAATAGAAAACTATTAAAATATTTTTGTTTAATTTTATAATTATCACCTAACCATTAAATTCGGGGTTATGAATATGATTAACTAAATTATGAAAATGTACTGTTTACACATGTTTACATAATTGAATATTTAGTGAAAAATTAATCATAAATTATAATAAAAAGTATTTGATAGCATAGAAAATACTTATAGGAAAAACGTTTTTATGTGTAGAAACATGTTATACATCAAAATATTAAAAAAAGAAATTTTAGAAATTGATTTTAATAAAGATTATATATTATATATTAAAATTTTTTTCTAACACTAATCTATTGTGATTTATATAAAAGAGTCCTGAATAAATGAAATTTTACACTTCAAACATGTATTTTCTGAAAAGACATTTTATCACTTTTTTTGGACTTATTTTAAAAATAAATATGTATACAAATTTATGGTTTGTTAAAAAATAAACTTATTTTTTGAAATCATAATTTTAAAATTTACTTCATGTAATGTGTTTAGAAATTTATGAAAAGATTATTTTTTCGATGGATAGTGAAAAATGCTGATTTTTAATCAGAATTGTCAACACTTTTAACTCATTTTAAAACTTCCAAAAAATTTATTATAGGTTTAAAATTAAAATTAGTAAAATTATATATATTTATATATAATCCAATTAAGTTTATTTTAATAAATATAATATTTAATTTTTAGTTAAAAACATTTTAAACTTTTAAAAACATTCACATTTGAAATCCTCCTTTTCATCGCATCTATGGGATTAGTTGTAGATTTAATTAATCTAGTTATGCCATTCGAATTTGGAAAAATGGATTTCATATTTTTATTCATTATAATATATATTATTTAACAAGGTAAAATTAATTTTTTACAAGAATTAACAGTAAAAAAGTAACAATTACTTAACATAGTTAATGAAAAAATTAGTTTACCTAAGGGATAAAATAAACATATTAGTGTTAAAATTACTAATAAACACTTCAAAAACACATTTTATAACCATATAAGGACCTTATAATATATTATTATTTATAATAGACCATTTTAGATCCATTGTTAATGTTAAAAATATAAGAAAACTATTTAATTTTCGAAAATTACATGTGTGCCACTCACCTCCCATAAAAATGTCCACCCACTATCCTATAATCATCAAACTACCAAAGAAGATTTGGTAAAAAAAAGTTTACATTTTAACTTCTATACTTCTTTAATATCTTTCTTGATGCCTTAGTTTTCTAATAAATCTATCATAATATTCCTTTTTGTTCAAACCAAAAACAATTTGGGATATAATAGGTAACATCCCTAACCGAGCTTTTTATTTCATTGCATCCTCCAACTCCTTAAATTTTTATTAGAACATTAAGATATAATAACCTCATTATATTACACACACACACACACACACAAATATATATATATATTATGATTTTGTAACAACCCAAATCATTATGCTCTTCTATCAAATGGGATATGAAATATTCATTTGTGTGTTCGATGAACTACCACATTATGAAAAGATGATGTACATTTTTCATCACAACCTATCACATATGGATATAATTATTGATTTAATGTTATTATATTATATTAATTATATTATAATACCAATATAAGTATAATAAAACATATATGTTCTTACCTATGAACCTGTTTGGAAATAATAACGTTGCTCGTATGTTTGACTAACAACCACACGAACCGATATGATGTGTTTTTGTATTTTTATTTTACATGGATGATAATAAGGATATATTAAATGAATAAATAATATATTTTTAACATTTTAATACATATATAATTATTATACCAGATATATCTTCTTACTTGTCATTCTTTTACAGTATGACCACGTCGCTCATGTGTTCTGCGGACTACTACCTAGTGAAATGATGTGATTCATTATTAACATAATATTTACATTCATAGTAATTTGGGTATGTTTAAATAAGAAAATATTATATATCTGAATTAATGTGATTCTATATTGGTAATATATTATTTATCTTTTTTTCATTCCTTAGAAAAATTGGAATTGTGTTCATGCGTATATACGACCAATTATCTCCATGAAATGTTAATTTCATTTTCTATCTCAATATTTTATGGATTATTATAAATAAATATAATATATATATATATACATTTGAGATTTACATATTGGTATTTTTTATATGATCCTTGATCAATTTAATTAGGCAGTATATAAAAAATCAAAACATACATAAAAAATAAAGCGGTTATTAGCCAACACATGATTTTTCCAAGGACAGGTTAATAAAATAGTAATAAAATTTAATAATAAAATAATAAAGGGTATTATATGTAAATGTATGTTTGGGTAATAGATTTATAATAAAATTAATTTTATTATACATTTGTTTTATATTTTTATGAAGGAAGTCTAGACTTATGATAATTTATTTTTATCTCACTATTTTACTTCTCTGAGATGCATTCCATATTAACTGCTCTTTGTTTTATGTGGTGTATATATTTAACCTAAATTTATATTATTATTAGTCTCCCATAATGTACAGTGATTTGAATTTCCATTTCAGGATCATAATTTCATGGTCTTTAGGATTTAAAAGGTACCAAATAGGTAATGTGTTTTGGTTTTAATTTTCATTCATTAAGACATGTGTTATGACATGTACCTATCTTATTCTATGAGGACTATATAATTCCATTTCGACATGTAATATAATGAAATATTTTGGTATCCTGATATATTATGTTCTATTTTCTATTGTTTCTTCATGGGGCTTATGATTCAACGTTACCAACATTGTAAGGGGTTTTTGATACAATCATACTATTAATTAGGGTTGTTTATGTTTATGCTTCCGATGATGGAATACTATCATCCACATCTCAAGTAACCAATTAATATTATTCTTCAATTTCCATTACATGAAAATTTAAGTGTTCCTTTTAATTTTCCTTTATTTATGTAAAAAATATTTCAAAATAGTATTTTTAAGAAAAATTATATTAACTTCTCTCTTTGGTCAAAACAACTTATTCTTACATATCCTTATATTCAATTTGTTTTACAAATATGTTTTAAAATTATCAAAATGATCTTTTAAATAAATTTTTATTCTTTTTTAGTTATTTCAGATTTTTTAAAAAAGGAATCATCATGTTGTCTTCAAAACAGGGTCCATTTTTCTTTTACCAAAAATGTTAAAGGAATATTGATATTGAAAAACACATCATGAAGAGTAGCTAACATGGCTAGAACTACTCGATGATTTAATGCTTCTATTGAATGTTTTTAATGATATATTTAAATACAATTTTCCATAATATTTTGGAACTTTATTAACATTTAATTATTGTTTTTAATTGAGAATATGATATTGTATTCAAGGATTGAATTAAAGGATTTATAATGGATCCAATATTTTATTATGAGGTTATTTTAAGGGAGAATAATTTTGAGAATATTTTATGTTGTAAAATTTATTTTTCCGATTGAAGATGATTTTTTCCTCAATAAAAATTTCTATTTATTTTTCATTATCAGTAAATATATATGATGAAATACATTTATTATACTTGTGGTCTACTAGGGATATGGTCAAGTATACCGTACGTAATTATTCTCTAAATGGTTTATGTTTATGATTACATGATGTCTATGAAACCCATACCAATTTAATGGTTTATACCATGATAATGTTATTATCAATCGTACTTATTTTTCATGGATTTCACTATGATTAAATAACAATATTATTCAAAAACCTATTTATTTTATTCTGGTTATGCTATAATGAAATGATTATGAAATCCATTATTAATAATGGGTTCCAAAACAACGAATGTTTTATGATATTATAAAAAACATAGGTTTGTTTTTAGTTTTTTATTAGGGGGGTGTATATCACCTTATAATATATTTTGTAAAGATTGAAATATCATGAGATAAATAGGACAAGAATGGAGAGGGAACCCAATTTATTATTTTAAATTGTCTTTTTTGATATTATTAGAAATGAACTGTGAATACTATGAAGGACTGAGGAGTGATTCCATTATACTATGATAGTTTTGGAAATATTCGATGTCTACTAAGTAATTTATTTTCTATATTCATGTTTTTGAAAAAAACAAATTTTTATGGAATGTTATGCTCTAATTAAATATGTTCATTGTTTCTATTATGATTCATGTAATCTGAACTTCTAATGTATACCATGACTCATCTTTATGATATATGATATGAACAGTCTAGTTTTCTAATGTTATTCCCCTATCCTCATTACCATATCAACATGTTATACTGGAATTTAACTTTTTTGAATTTATCAATCATCTGATCCCCCTTTCTTATTTTCCTTTTCCCAATACATGAAAAATAGAATTTTATATGATATGTATAAGAACAATTCTAGTTATGTTTAACATAGTTGGATATGATGTAGCTCACTTATGTAATACTTGTTTATGTATCTACGTTTGAAATGGAACTAGAGACAAATAATTTTTCGGTGGATTATTATATTATATTTTGAGTATTCATATACTATGATGTAATATTTAGGTATTAGAATGTTGAGGTCATTATAGTTGCTATCTGAGCAAGGTTTAGTTAACATTTAGAAACTAGTATGTTAAAAATTAGTGACATCAATCTATATACTTATAAAGATATGTCAAGGGATATAGTAAATTAAATGGTTTAGAATACGTTCTTCCGTAAAACACCATGATTAGTTAAATGTTATCACTTTGAAAAGTATGGGAAATATAAAAAATCATTGTATTTGGGGGGATTTTTTTGAATAAGATTACAAAGGTGGTGTAAGTAAATATTTTTTTTGTTGTTGATAATTATGTAAACATATTATATGGAAGGTGGGATGTATTAAGGTATAAGATGATGAATCCTTGTTAAATTTTTCAAAATGAAGTGGAATTATAGATTTTTATATGACATGATTTTATAAATTCTATTATATAAATCAAGAAACAAATAATTATCGATCAGTGTAAGTTTTTCATTGAGGATTTGTGCAAATATTTTGAATAGTACAAATGACTGAGAAAAATGATTTAATTCTAGGTAATAATTCAATGAAAAAATATTATTGGAATATAAAACCTACTATATTCTTGATGTTGAGATAATAATGTTGGAATAAATAGATGATTCATATGAATAATGTATATTGAACTTTATTTATGTCCTTGGAACTCATTAATGATTTGATGAAAAGGTGAATTGTGATATTATTTATGGTTTCTACAACATTAATTGATTATTGAATATATTAATCAATATTTGATTTTATAAATTAAATAAGGAAGAATATAGGATATCATTGAGGATTTATAGTAATTCAAATTATTTCCAGGATTTAGAGGAGTATATTTTTATTGTATTTAAATATTTGTTACAGGAATATTAAGACATAATTAATAATATATGTGGGATTAATTTATTTTTATTTTTGGTGATTTATGGACCCTATTTATTAATATTGAAATTTTGAATGGTTGTATGGTTAACCATTTATAGAATGGTTTATGTTGATTATTGGATTTGGTTTTAAAGATTAATTTATTATTTCAGTATATGAAGACTAACTCATATTTAATAAATCATAGTAACAATTTTATTAATAATATATAGACATAAAAGTAATCAACTATCATTCTCTTGTAGAACTTATTGTACGAAAAGTTCTTTAGGAATTAATCTTTCATCTCTTAGAGTATGAGTTGCTATGGAAATTCAACAAGTAAAAACCAAATGATGAGATTGTTCTTAAGAAACAAAACGAAATCATGTAAGAATATCTTCATTTAAAAATTCAGTAACATTAATAAGGGGATAATCTATCTTCTTGACCTAGTTTCCACTCACTGGTACCCCAAGATAGTTGGTTACATGACCTCAAGTAGACCACACCTTATGCTAGAGGTTGATAAATATCTATGAGGGTCTATTATTAATCATGGGAGGCTACTCCCTCTTTATCAAAATAATGCACTAGTGGAAATAAATAAACCATATCCCACAATTACAAAAAAAAATTACCATAACTAGAACAATGCCAATATTACGTGATGACCAAAACATAAAATACAATATCCAAAACAAAACTATACAAATGCCTTGATAAATACATGTCAAGTGATAACATGAAAAAACTGAAATAAATAAAGACGATGAAAACACCCAAGAGGGTCCTAAATCTCATTGGGTTCCCACAACCATGATACATCCCATATCAGGCATCTATCATAAGTCCATTTCCCTTAACCTGTCATGAAACTTTTAAATCCATTCTTGTACCAATTAGTTAGCTCGAGTAGGGTGTCAGTATAACTCAGTAGGACACCACCAACATCCTCTAAAATAATATATTATCAGTAAAAGTGTAAGAAATTCTAAAATTAATAAATGAAAGAAATAATGTAACCAGTTTACATTTAATCAATAAATCTTTTTTCATGACCCTTCCACCGAGACCCATACCGTGACTACCCCAAGCCCAAATTCCATAGGAAAGGGTCTAGCGACTAGCACCAAATGCATAATTCTCTAAAACTGGGAAGGCATTGTCTTTATAAATTGTAAACACACACAACAGAGCACAAGATGGAAAAAAACACTAAGTAAAGATGTATAAAAAAAGTGTGCTTAACGTTCAAGGGTGTCAAAACACAAGTCCAACAATAAAGTACTAGAAATTAAAAGTAAAACTGGAGAAAAGAAAAACTATTACTAGGTCATCCTATGAGGTTCCTACATGAAGGGTAGGTGCATATAACCTCCTCAACACTCTAGGTCTATCTGTCTCCTCCGTGTACTATCACGCCATAAGGTCCACCCCGAGTACCATCCAGTACTGGTACTCTTAGCCTCGGTCAGTGTTGTCCGCCGTCTACATCCAACACAACGAGGTGCGGGCATAACCCATGCAGGGGTGATTATAATGATAATCAGTAGGGACCCTGAGACCATCAAGGTCTAACAAAATCCAACAAAGATAAACCACAAAGTATGAAATAAACAGATAACCACAATTAGGTATATGCCCATACATATACCTAAATTATCATGTAATCTATCTCAATCATGAGGAAAACACAAAAGATACTGACCCAGATCAACTAGGATTTTTATTCATATTATTGAAACCATGGAGGCTAGAGAACTCACCCTCTGTTGAGTACAGTGGGCCTGCCGTGACACCAAGGTGCTTCCCACTAACCATGGACTGCTAAGGTACCCCTCCTATCGAGTACAGTGGGTCTCCTGCGTCACCATGGCGCTTTCTACCATGGGTCTGCCGCCGCAACGAGGCACTCCCCCAAATAGCCTGCAGAGGTTCTCCTCCCATAAAGTACCGCGGGTCTGCCGCCACCACCAGGCGATCCTCTTCCATGGGTCTGCTGCCACTACCAGGTGCTCCCCATTGGGCTAGTCGAGTCACTCCGAGTGAATCCGCCATCCGTCGTCAAGTCTCAACCAACTACTAGGTCTCTTCATTCTGTACGCTTGTCTATGGAAGGATAGGCTCCACAAGATACTGGTCGATACTCCAACTATCACGAAGTCCCACGAAGAAGTATCTCAAAGGTCCGCCACGTCCTAGTGGTCTCAACGCAACAGACGACACGTCAATTGGATGCTCGGTCTGTGAATTATTACACTTGTATTCCCAGGGGCCTGATTGGATTCGTGTCCAATCGAACCAGAATGTATCTCAACTATACCCCAAAATTTAGTGGGGTATACTCAAAGGTACCATCATGCTCTAATATTACAAGGTCTGTTGAAGGTTCGTCAAACAGATGACTGATACCAATGATATGGCCAAAAGAAAATAAAGGGTCATAGTGGGCCTGTGTCCGGTCCGACCCGGTTCGACCGACTCAGCACAACACAGTCTAGGCCAACCCGGTCTGGGTCAACCATGTCTGACCCATTGGGTCTGGACTGGGCCATTATGCGGGCCATCCTGTTAGGTTCGGCCTGGCATGTTGGACCCAACCCAGTAGGCCGCGAGGAGTCGCTGAGGGCTGCAAGAGCACGGACCCGTCACGAGGGCAACGACTAGCTGTGGGTCGGTGCGGGGGCAGTTCAACACGAAGGGTACCGCGTGGGTGGCTCAGATACGAGGGCACCGCGAGGGCGCAGCTCGGCTCGGAGGGTACCATGAGGTGTCGGCTCGGGGTGCCTCGACCCGGGGCCGGGGTGGTGAGCCTTGGGCTGGGAGGCCATCTTGGTAGGGGCGCCGCGTTGCGTGCATAGGCTGGTAGAGGCACCAGGCACATGGGTTGAATTGTGGCTGGCATGCTAGTTTGGCCAGAAGCAGCGCGAGATGCTTGGAAGGTGGAGCCATATGGCACGCGGAGCATGCGGAGGCCGGCTCTGCAGGGGCTCGAGAGGGCACCCCAAGGGGCGCAGGAGGCACGACGGCTGGGAGCCAGGGCACAGTGCGGCTGGAGAACGACTTAGCCGAGGTGCGGTGCGGGTCGGGCGGTTCGGCCGGTAGGCAGCGCGGCCGACAGGAAGTACGGCCGGGGCAGCTCAGAATCTGGAGGGCAGCATTGTTTCCTTCTACGCCTCCATCACCCCATCATGATGATGAAGAATATCACAAAAAAGATTGGTGGAGGTGTAGGACCACATTTTTTTGGTCCTCACCCTTTCGCGTTTAGTGTGATAGCGATTGGCTCACAAAAATGAAGCGGAGAATGAGCATGTAGGATATCTTAAAAACATCAATTCCCATAATCCCACATTAACCAAAAATTCACAACCAGCAAAGAAAAACATCCGCGGATCAACTTGATAATAATTTTGTCCGCATTCATTGTTTTGAAAGAAAAGTAACAATGGAATAATATCATTCTTAAATAAAATTAAACCCCTAACATTGTTAGTTTTTGGTTGACGGAGTCACGGGGAAGAAGACAAAGTTGTCGTTGTTCATTGTGTCCACCACCAATTACAAATCCCTAGCTCATGTGCCGGTTCATTGACGATAATGAGGAGGGAGGGTCTGTCATCGAAGACGTCCCGCGTCAGTTGCTTCTGTAAGGTGCTTCTGAGTAAGAAGTCGAAGACGCTTCTTACCGATGTTCTTTTTTGGATGAACGCGTTCTTCATTATTCGTTGGCGAGATACTTTCTCTCAAAATCTCATCCCTCTATTTCCAACAAAATAAAAAGGGTAGCCAAGAATAATAGATTATAAAATCTATTAAGTTTTTGGTATAAGAATTCAAATTGGGTGAATTAATTAAGTTGGCTCTACTTAATTAATTCTTGAGGTTGGAACAATTAAAAGAGAGGAAGGGTTGAAACCATTAAAAGAGGGGGGTGGAGAGACTCTCCCTCATTAATGAGGGGATTTGAGAGGTTTTCCCCTCCCACAATTATTAGGGGTTTTAGTCCCAGGTGGTCCCCACATTGTAACCTCTTGCGGGATGTTAGGTTCTGGTGGGCCTCGCCACCATAACCTCACATTGGAGGTTATGGTCGGGTGGTCCCCACAACTCAACTCCCACAAGGTGGTTAATTCTAGTGGACCCCACCTCCAATTTCCACATGGTGGATCAAAATTAAAAAATGTGTAGTTCATTTTATTTTATTATTTTCTAGGAAAAATCTAAAAACTATATTTTATTCTCGACCCACTGTCGTTCAGGTGAAGGTATTCATAAGAAAATACCATTATTGAGAGTTCAATAACGCCCACAGATTTAAATTCTGAGCACCTATTCCAAAGTTATAAAAACCCGCTCATACGTTTTTTGAACGTACTTGAACAAAACTTCAGAAATTGATTCTGGGCACACTGGACCTCAAAATCACGCACCGTCAAGTTTCGTGGACTCGTAAAATTCCCATTTAATTAAAAAAATTACATTGAAATTATAGGTACCTACATTCTCCCCACCTCGGGGATTTATGTCCCCATAATCTACAACTCATAACTGAGGGAACAAGTGGGGGTACTGAGCACACATCTGATCCTCACGCTCCCATGTGCTCTGTTGGAGGTTCTCGTGCTGCCAGTGAACATCCACCAGCGGTATCGACCGTCCACAAAGGACCCTCTCATGTCGATCCTCAATCTCTACTGATACCTTCATAATATCATCCCCATCATCGACGTCCATCTCACCATGGTTGATGATGTGGGAAGTGTCGTGAACGTATCTCTTCAGTGGGAATACGTGGAAGACATTGTGCACCCGATGCAACTGATTTGGAAGAGCTAAGCGGTAATCCACCTCGCCAAATCTGCTGAGGAACTAAAAAGGTCCAATGAATCTCGGAGATAACCTACTGCCTCAGCCAAATATCTATAGTCCCCGTCGAGGTAAGTCCCATAGAATGGTTTAGTCGCCATCCTCAAATTCTAGAGGTCTCTGTCTCCTGTCGGCATATGAATTCTCCCTGCTATGTGCAGTCTTTATCCACTCCTGGATGATATGCACCTTCTCTGTGGTTTCCTGTATAATCTCTAGTCCCACAAGTGCTGACTTCTCTAGGTCAGTCCAGTACAAGGGTGATCTATAAGGTCGCCCATATAATACCTCAAAAGATGGAATCCCTATGGTGGAATGATAGCTATTGTTGTTTGAAAACTACACCAAAGGTAAGTGGTCCTCCCAACTGCGACCAAAGTTGTGGGCACAGGCACGTAGCATTTCCTCAAGGGTCTGAATGGTCCGCTCAGTCTGACAATCCGTTTGAGGATGAAAGGGGGTGCTCAAACAAAGCTGCATCTCGAAACCGTCTACAACACCTTCCATACCCATGAATTAATGAGTGCATCACTATCAGAGATAATCATCGAAGGTACTCCATATACCCGCACAATCCCCTGCACATAGATGCATCCCAAGCTCCCCACTGAACCTAGACCTCTGATCAATACAAAGTGGGATGACTGGGTGAGTTGATCGATGATAACCCAGATCAAGTCATGACCTCTGGATGTACATGAAATTCTTGTCACTAAATCCGTCGATATCCCATCCCACTTCCACTCTGGGACATCAAAATGTCGAACCAAGGCTGTTGGAACCTGATGCTTCTCCTCCACTTGCTGATAAGTGATGCACTGAGAAACAAACTCTACAACTACTTTCTTCATTCCCGGCCACCAGTGCTGTTGTCAAAGATCACGGTACATCTTCGCCACTCCTGTATGTACCGATTGAGGGGATATTTGGAACTCCCTCAACAATTACTCCTGAAGTGACACTGGAACCATGGTACGTCCTCTAAAGAGGATGATGTGCTCCCTAACATCATAAAATCAACTAGGTACCTGCCCTATGAATATCTGAGCACGTCGTGTCTCACAGTCAGTGTCCCCACACTGTGCCTCCGTGACTCACTGAATATGTTGGGGAGTGACTGTATGAGACTCAGAGAAGTCTGCTCTATTTCTTTCCACAAAGGATATCTGTAAAGCAGCCAGCTGCTCTATTGCCTCAGCTAGTAACTGTATAACAGATCTCCTGCTGAGTACCTCTGAAAAAACATTCCACTTCACAGGATTATAGACTATCTTGAAGTCACAGTCCTGGAGGAACTCAAGCCAACGTCGATGTCTCAGGTTCAGGTCCTTTTGAGAAATGATATACCTGATACTCTTGTGATCAGATTACATGGTAAAACATTTTCCCATCAAATAGTGTTGCCACATCTTCAAGGCGAAGACCACATCTACTAACTCTAGGTCATAGATAGTGTAGTTTTGCTAATGCTCTCTCTGCTGACAAGAGCCATATGTGATCACTGTTCGCTCCTACATCATGACACATCTGAGTCTAGTCCCTGATGCATCGCAGTAGACTATATACCCAATGCCTTCCTCTAGAAGCTTCAAGATGGGGGCACTAGTCAGACATTGCCTCAACTACTGAAAGCACTGATGGCTTTTCTCCAACCACACAAAGTTTTTCCCCTTCTTCGTCAAGGCTGATAGAGGTGCTGTAACTCTGGAGAAGTCTGGTACAAACCTCCTGTAATAACCATCCAAACCCAGGAAACTATGTACCTCCACCACACTCTTGGGGGGCTCCCTAGCAAGTACCGCCTCAATCTTCGTTGGATCTACAGAAACTACAGCCTCCGAGATAACATGTCCTAGAAAGTGAAACTCTCAGATCCAGAACATGCACTTCGAGAGCTTACCATAAAGCTGGTGCTCTCAGAGTGTGTCTAGTACTTCCCGCAAGTGATATGAATGCTCCTCCTTAGTAGTCGAGTAGATCAGAATGTCGTCAATAAAGACTACAAAAAAGAGATCGAGGTATGGATAAAAGATTCTGTTCATGAGTCCCATGAACACTACTAGAGCGTTGGTTACACCGAATGGCATAACCAAGTACTCATAGTGGTTGTACCGACATCTGAAGGTCGTCTTATACACATCCTTTTCTCGAACTCTGAGATGGTTATAGCCTGATCTGAGTTCTATCTTTGAGAACCACCATGCACTCTTCAGCTAATAAAAGAGGTTCTCAATCCTCATGAGTGGGTACTTGTTCTTCACGGTCACCTGGTTCAGGTGCCCATAGTCAACAAAAATCCTCAAAATACCATCTGCCTTCTTGGTGAATTGAATAGGGGCTTCCCAAGGAGAAAAACTAGGCCGGATGAATCCTTTCCCCAGAAGGTCCTTTAGCTATACCTACAGCCTGAGAAGCTCCGCGGGAGCCATCCGATATGATGGTGTAGATATCAGTGCCATTCCGGGGTACAAGTCAATGTAAAAGTCCACCTCTCTGTGAGGAGGTCGACCTGGGACATCATCAGGGAAAACATCCGTGTACTGGTCCACCACTACAAGATAGCTCAGACTCTCTACATCAACTGCTCTGAGGGTAAGGAAAGCCAACTGATTAGTGATTGGGTGCACCCTCCTCCGGGTATGTCTGTCCTGTGCTGCAAACGATCTCTTCTCACCGGTGAAGGTAAACCTAGTCCCATACATGGGGAAACACCACACTTTGTGCCTAATACTATCAATCTAGTCAAGGACTGTAGATAACTAGTCCATAACCAAGATGATGTCGTAAGGCCTCGACGCCGCTTCTAGGAGATCCCAGTCGAAGCTCTCGCTTCATAGAGTAAGATCACATAGCTAAAACTAGTGCGTAATCGACGAATCTGCTCCCGTAAGAGTCTTTAGCAGTAAGGATCGAGCCAACGGCTCGATCGAAATCTCTGAGATCCGAAAAAGGGCTGTGTAAATGAAAGAGTGACTTGCACCTATGTCTATATGAATTGCAGCTAATGTGGAATAGACACCGATTATACCTCGTATCATCTCTAGAGCACCATGATCTAGGCCTCAACTGCCTAGAGATGACATCTCCCCTGTCCACTTGCTCCATGAGGCCAGGGTGGATCTCCAAGTGGTGGCGGTGGTAGTAACACCTCAAAACGTCAATCACTGCCAGCTGAACGACTAGCTCCTCTGCCACGTTCACCTACTCCCTACAGACTGCCTCGATCGAATCTATGTCTCTACCTAGAAGGTCCTTCGACCATCTGCTGATCATCCAAATGGCAGGTTGGACAGTCATGAACCATGGGACCATGCCCGCCGCATGTGAAACAATACCCACTCCTGGAATGTATGTCTCTGCTCTAGGTGCCCTGTACAACCGATCCTGAGTTATGCGGTTGTCCACCTGTAGGTCCGGTCCTCTTGGACCTCTATGACATCTGTCTACTGCTAGATGCAGAAGACTCCGCTACGTGTAGACTAGTGGTGGATCTCGCTACTAAAGACTGCTCAACAAGGAAACTCTCCACTTGGAGGGATCTCTCAAACAGCCCTGCCTGCATCAGGATGCTGAGTGATATCACCGAAGCCCTGATATCCTTCTTGACTCCCTACTCGAAGGTCCGGGTCCTAAATAATGGGTCCCATACCATATAGGTGGAGTAGTGTGAGAGGTCTGTGAACCTCACTGATTACTGTGCTATAGTCATGCTTCCCTACTGCCGACGAAAAAGCTCCTGTATGCGCACTGCATGAAGAGTCACTGGGACAAAATCTAACCAGAAGAGGCTCTTGAAGTCTACACAGAGAAGCATAATCTCGTCGTGAACTTGGAGCATCAAGCTCCACTATCTTCCCGCTGCTACCTCTAGAAGTCTGGAAGCAAGAACCACCATGAGGTCGGCTGGTGTCCCTACCAGTCAGAAAACTGTCACCAAAGCCTCCAGCCAATCCCCAACCACCTGTGGGTCTATATCTCCCCTGAACATGGGTGGCCTCTGGCATTGAAACTCATGCAACATGCTCAAGCGGCGTGCATCGTCAGATGCTAGGGTTGGTGGAATCGGTGGCCAAACGCGAAGTGGTACCACTGTTCCTCCACTGGAAAAGGTCCCTATACCGAGGCCTCGTCACTCAGTGGGATATCTGTGCGTACAACTCTTGGGACTCTAGCTGGTCATTTGCAGGGATGCATCCTAAAAGAAACAGATGTGAAACTGTAAAAAGATAAAACCTGTTGAACTGTCCTGGTTGAGATTACATAAAGAAAACTTTTGAAAACACACACGTAATCAATGTTTTAATGTACTGAGTCGGAAATCAGAAGCCAGGGTCTTGGTGTATGGATATGTCGGTCGCCACACCAACACTAGACTCTCTGAACTGAAAACCACACTTAGTACACTTAACACTATTTCTTCATAGAAAAGATCAGAGTCCTATGTTCTTTCTGTAGAACCGAATCCTCTGATACCAATTTTTCATGACCCGTCCCCTGGGGCTCGTGCCGTGACTACCCCAAGACCGACTTTCATAGGCCAGGGGCGGGAGACTAGCACCAAAAGCATAATTCCCTAAAACAGGAAAAGAATCTCGTTTATAACCTGTAAACTCACACAACATAGCACAAGCTGAAAAAAAACACTAAGTAAGACTATATAACAAAAGTGTGCTAAAAGTAAAAGGGTCCGAAAATACAATCCCAACAGTAAAGTACAAGAAAATGAAAGTACAACTGATGAAAAGAAAAATTGACACTAGGTCGTCCTCTGAGGTGTCTAACTGAAGGGTAGATACAGATTGCATCCCCAGTTCTCCAGGTCTGTTCATCTCCTCAGTGTACCTTCATGAATTAAGGTCCACCCCAGGTACCGTCCAGTCCTGGTACTCTGAGCCTCGGTCAGCGTTGTCCGTCGTCTACATCCAACACCACGAGGCGCGGACATAGCCCGTGCATGGGTAAGTATAACGATACTCAATAGGGACCTCGATACCCTCAAGGTCTCACAAAATCCAACAAGGATAAACCACAAAGTATAAAATCAACAGATAACCCCACTTAGGTATATGCCCATACATATACCTAAGTTATCATGTAATCCATCCCAATCATGAGGAAAACACAAAAGTTACTGACTGAGATCAACCAGGTTTTTTGTTCACATAATCGAAACCACTGATCCGGGAAAACTGCTCCTATATCGAGTACAATGGGCATTCCATGACACCAAGGCACTTCCCACTAACCTTGGACTACTGAGGTACTCCTCCTGTCGAGTACCATGGGTCTACTACGTCACCAAGGCGCTCCCCATCGTGGGTCTGCCGCCATAATCGGACGCTCCCCCTAATAGCTTGCAGAGGTTCTCCTCATGTCATGTACTGCAGGTTTGCTACCACAACTAGGTGTTCTTCTTCCGTGGGTCTGTAGCCACAACCATGCGCACCCAACTAAGCCAGTCAAGTCACTCTGAGTCAATTGGTCAGCAGTCGTCAAGTCTCAGCCAGCTACTAGGTCTCCGCACTCACTCTGATTGTCTCTAGAAGGATCTGCTCCATAAGCTACTAGTTGATACACCAACTATCACGAAGTCCCATAAATAAGTATCTCAATGTCCTCCAGGTGATAGAGGTATCAATGCAATAGATGGCGCGTCAATTAGACACCCGGTCTGTGAGTTATATGCCTTTTAGTCCCGGGGGCCCGATTGGATTCATGTGCGATCCAACATGACCGTATATCAACTACACGTCAAACTCTATTGGGGTATACTCAAAGCGACCTTCATGTTACAAGATTACCATGGACACTGACAGTTTGTCAAACGGATGTCCGGGGCCAAAGATATGGCCAAAATAAAGTAAAGGGTTATAAGGGAGAGAGGAAGGAACCTACATGAGTTGATAACCGCTTATGGAAATGGGTGCAGATCATCAATTAGGACTTTGAATCACCAATAATGGAGTATGTGAGGGCTCAGAATCCATTTATGTGCTTCCAAAATTGAGATAAAATGCTACGGGTCAAGTGGGTGCCAATTGGGGATTGATATGGGGTTTTGGGTAATTTAAAGTACAATTTCATGGGTAATTAAAAGCTAGTTCACAATTTTATAGCTAGGGGTTCATGTTTTTCAATAATGTGCATCTTAACCGTGTGCCTCTTCTAGGGGAGGGTGGATGCCCAGTTTCTCCGAATATGGCATACAATTTGAAAAACCATTCGCCAGCCATGGGGATACCCTCTATTTGGGTTCCCACGTTTTACTGGGTTGGGATCCACAACTTGGGAAAAATATTCCCCAACCATGAAATTGCCATCTTTTATAAAAGATTTTCAATTTTGACCAAAATCCACCCCACAGTACAATCCGAAACATGATTACTCAAAACATGTCAAAAGTGTACTTGTAAACATGCTTGATAAATCTATAGGAAAGGTCATGGTCTTATAATCTCAGCACCTTATAATTTTTTGTCCTCAATATGTGCTCCCATGCATCCATATGATTCCACATAAAAAATATCGGGCCACTGAGCCCATTAATTTGATTATCTCTCCCAATTTTCCTCATTAACACGACCATGTTTCCATAATACAAGAACTATCAACATGGTATTTCCCCACAACACTTTCTCACTATGATCCAATAAATGTATTTGATTCTCCTTAAATTATGTTTATATATCAATATTAATATCATGCACATCGTTAAAATTCAAAGGGTTGGGGCTATACTTCCAAAGTTGTGACACATGGAAAATATCATGCATATCATTGTATCTCTGTAGAAGATCTAATCAGTATACCATCAACCGGATTCCATACACATCCCCATAAGGTCCAAAGAACCCGGGTGACAACTTTTAATCCCTTTGTATCCTTTAGTGAACAAATATATGTGGCACGTAAATGAATATACGATCACCTTCATAATTCTATAGGGTTCATCAAAATCCATCAACATATGACTTCTTTCTACTATGAGTTGTACCATATTCTTTCGAATCAGATGAACTTTCTTTTACTTATCTTGATGAGACATGGTCCCTATATCTCTGACTTTCCTCCCCCCCTCTAGTATAGAGGTTATTTGTAAGGCCTATCATAAAGAGCCTTATATGGTTAAATCTATATAACTTCTTTATAAATATTATTATAGGAGAATTCTTCCAAAGATAAGTTCTTATCTAAAGATCCACCAATATGTTGGACATATGATCCTTTCATATTCAAACTAACCTGAATAATATGCTATGAAAATCCATATTTCTATTGGTGGAATGTCATACTTAGTAAAACATGGGTACCAAAATCCTTCTGTAAGACCATAGATAAAAACGAAGTGAAGCGTGAATCATTTTCTAAAACTATAGTATGTGGCACCCCATGTAGATGGAATATCTCCCAAATATGCATATTTTCAAATTTTCCACAGATAAAAAATCTCATACATGTTAAAAATTCCATACCTTTGTAAGATAGTCCACAATTAACCAAATATTTCCATAATTATAAGGAACCCTTGGGATACCCACCAAAAAGACAATGATAACAGCATCCCACTTCCATTCTGGATTTTTCAACGGCTGTAGTAAACCTCTTGGTCTTCAATGATTGGAATTCACCTAAAAAAGGTATAGCATCTTGTCATGAACATTTCTATCTATTTTTTCATTCCCAGAAACCAAAACTATCCTTATATGTCATAGTAAATTCTGATCACACATCGATACACTTCCCACTTTTAGTCATTAAATTCACACATCAAATCTTCCCGCATATTTGTAGTCACAACAACCTGATTCCTAATATATATGATCTGATCCACTTGTACGATTTAATCTGAAGGTGTATCCCCACATTCAAGTCTTTCAATCAAGGATAAATGTGCCGGATCCTCATATTGTCTATCTCTGATCTGACTTAATATTATAGGCTCCACTGATAATGAACTGAGTGTCGTCTTCTCCAGACTCTCCTGAACTACTACATGTATCTCATCCAGCAAAGTCATCACATTACATTCTACACTAGACTCATGAACTATCCGAGTTAGAGTTTTCTTTCTCAAAGAATCAACAACACTATTTCAATTATTGAGAATATATGATGGATCAATGTTGAAACATTGAAAATACTGAACCCATCTCCAATGTTGATGATATATATCGTGTTGTAAAAAGTTATACTTCATGATATTGTGGTCTGTATACACAATAAACTTTTTTCCCAAAATATAACTCCTCCAGCACTTCAAAGCTTAAACCAAAATTGAAAACTCAAGGTCATGTTTAGGGAAGTTCAATTCACATGGATTTAGCTACCGAGACCTATACGATACAACTCGATCTCCTTACATTATCACTGATTGAATCCCTATCCCATAAGAGGAAATAAATATTTTATAATCCTCACACAACACAGGTAGGTTCAAGAGTGGTTCCAATGTAGAATTCTTTTTCAAATCCTAGAAATCATTATCCCAAGATCTAAAACAATAAAACATTACTCACTTTTAGGTAAAGACAAAAAGTTGATCATCCAAATGGGCAAAGACCTAGATGATCCTATGAAATAATCTAGATAACTCGAGAAAGATATGGATACCAAAAACTTTATTGGGAAGATAAAAATATACAAATGCCTAAAAAATATCTTCTTTCCATTAACACTACTTCCTCAGAGATGATGTGAACCATGATGTTTACCCAATCAATCCAAAACTAACACATAGATAGCTTGGAATATTGATAATACTCCCTTAGTGTATTCAAGATGATGTCAAGAAGTTGGGAAAGATCTTAACGAGGCATGGTGTAATCTAATATTTTACCTACAAAACAAAAACATAATGATCTAGGTAAGGAGGTAATTTTCTATTAATGAATTCCATAAACACTAATGTTGTGTTGATCAACCCAAACAACATCATGAAAAACCCATAGAAGCCATACCTTCTTCTGAAATATGTCTTGGGTATATCAGAAGGTAAAACTCTCAACTGATGATACCATGAACTCAATTCAATATTTGAGAATACATAATATTCTATCAACTGGTAAAAATTGATATTGATACAAGGAAGAGGATACTGGTTCTATACATGCATTCGGTTAAACTTCCAGTACTTGAAACACAAGCCTATATCCATATAATCATTCATTACAAACAATGTTGGATAACCCCAAGGTGATGTACTCAGATGGAAAAACCCATTATCCTCTAACTCCAACAACATAGTCATGAGATCTTGATTCACTATCGGTTCCACTCAATATTATAGAATAGAAACTGGATCGAACCCAACATCATCTTAGTTGTAAACTCCACATCCATCTTAGGTGGGAGCCTAGAGATGTCCACAAAAAACACATTCTATAAAATATCCAATATGGGTGGGAAGACATCCCATTTCACACCCCTATTATCCAACAATATACTATCAACTAGATCGACTAGGTCCCCTAGTTGCAAATGAACTAACCTTGCACAGCTCACCTAGATATCAAACTATCGAAGGTGAATATAGTTTTCACCCTTAGGAGAAGAAAATTCCACTCTCTAGTGATAAAAATCAATGTTATCTTGGTATGACACTAACCAGCCCATACCCAAAATCAATTCAATGCTTGACATGTCTTGGATGTAAAGATCCCATAGAAAATGGTACTCCCCAACCTCGAGAGAACACCCCTTTCATAAACAGATGTCTCTAAATCATACTCCCAAAGGTGTATCTATTGTCAACATGCCACTCATGAACTCCACCGTCAGGCATAAAACACTTACATGTTTTACAGATATAAAATAATGAGAGGAACCGTATCAAATATGGGACTAGATAGCATGGAAGTTTAAAAAATTGTAACTCTAACCATTGTTGGACCAACCTCGTTATCCACCATTATAGGCTAAACTACATAAAAATGTTCTTCCCCTCTTCTAAACAATGTAGTCTAAGATCACTAAGCTACACCACATTTCTAATACATGATCTCTTTCCTAGAATAACATCGTCAATTTCCTATACCTCCTCGTTTTATATAACTTCATCTACCATACTAATACTGGGTAGAATGTACCCTACCCACACCCTGTTTCAATAGAGCTCCTCCATCAATACAATTTTTTGTAGGTTCTTTTATAACATCTCTAGACATCCCATCATTCCACCTGATCTACAATCCACTGGTGGTTGGGGTAGTGTCTATGATATTGTCCCTACCCTACAACACTGGTCTTAAAGAAATTGGGCAAGATCCTAAGTTAATTTTCCTTCCCCTGAGACACTCTTCCAAATATCCCCCCTAGATAACAATACCTTAGTGATGATTCTTTATCTCAAGAGACATACCTCCAAATCATCCAATAGAAACCATTTTCCACGAATTTGAAGCCTCTATTAGGTTTTCCACATATATAATACCCTTCTCCACCATACAAAAAACTTATTTAACTAATAACAGTAAACTAGTGACTTCAAATCACATTTAATTACTTCATATATATTCCTCTACATATATGTCAAATTCCATACCATTACTGTAGAAAATAACAAAAAATATATAAAGATTCAATAATAGTCAATCACAAAGACACCCCTTGAATCAAAGTCATGAAATTAGATACTCTCTTTTGCCTCTACATATCTTGAGAAAAGTTCTCCATGAACTTTTTTAATAATTCCTTACAAAATATACCATCAAACTTCCCATTCCAAGCCTTAATATCTGACAAGAACATGACTGATACTCATAGAATTTAAGAATAAAATTTGAATCTATTCTTAGCATGAGTATCCATATGGTCATGTATTGTCTATATGGACTCAATATAGAAATTCACTACCTCAAGAACACCCTCTATAGTGAATTTCATAGGGTTACGCAACTGGAAATAACTCATCATATCATATTTTTCACAACCTTTAAAAGGTTTATTTCCATGAATTACATAAACCCAAAAATGTTATCTTTGAACTGCTCTTCGAAATCATCACCTGGAACTACCGATGAATCTGGTTCAACTAATAGAGGAGAATTTCCATCGTTGTACTAATATAATCCCCCTACAAGGATGTCATGGAGGAATGTCTCTACAATTACTAACACATGTATTTGAAAAAAAACACATCATTAAAAACATTATGTATGTAGCACAAATCACAACAACAAATAATAATTATTTTTCTGAAACCCTGAGACACAGTAAAAAAAATTGGTTCTATTAGTACCCTTAACCATATTACATCCATGTTATGGTAAAAAAAGGGTACTATCATTCCAATTATTCAAGTTTATCATCTAATTATCATTTATTCACATTTTCAATTATTTACAACTTTTAGGTTCATTTTAGTTAGCTTTTTTATTTCAAACACACTTTAAACTAAAAAAAATTCAAGTTTAATAACTTACCCAAAACCATTTTTCCCATGTGTGCCTAAAATGATGCATGCCAAAAAAATCCTGAGTGCTACGAATTATGCAAGCATAGTAAAGTTTCATTTAATTCTGAGCTACAAGTGAAATATAAGAAAAATAATCACATCACACAAAAAGGGCATAACTTAAGGTGAAAAAATGTCCAACTATAACAAAAAATAACAATAAGAATAATCCCACAATGGGTACTTGTGTTCTACCACATACATGGGTTAAATACTCCAACGAATGAGATTATAAATAAGGCCCAAATCATCCCTATATCATGTATATCATTCCCAACTAGTAATACAAAAGAATAGAAAATAAAACTAGACTTTGATACCTCTTTGTAATGTCCAGACATTGGTGCCACAATGAAGTTCCATGAGCCAGTCGGTTACATGACATTAGGCATGCCTCCCTATACACCAATGGAACCAACTAGAAGAGAGGGTCTATTATTGATCATGGGGAGACTACACCTTATTTATTATAGAAATAAACCACCAGAAATAAATAAACAAAATCCAACAATAACCAAAAGATATAATCTTAACCATAACAATAGAAATATCACATAATGAGTAAAAGTGCCTCAACCCAACTGGTGGGGAGTCGACAAGTGCATCCAAGAGACCCGAGTTGAAAACTTGGTGGAGACATATTTATAGGTTACTGTAGAAGTACTATAACAGATACTGCTCAGTACTATAGAAGCCATAACCATTCCTCCGTTTGGGCTTTTGGGCCACCATTTTGGGCCATGGGGCCTTTAAGGCCTTCGGGCCACCAAAGGCCTTCTGGCGAGTAAGGATTTCGGGACACCTCAAGGCCTTCAAGCCACCTCAAGGCCTTTGGGACACCTAAAATCATGCTTAATGATTAAACAGACTCTATAAAGAGCATACTCCAGATGGAGATTTAGAGTAGGCACATTCACTAGAGCAGAAGCTAAACAGATTTTTTAGAGGAGAGGGTATGAAATTTCTATCAGGACCTGCTTGTGCTTGCATGGGAAGCATAAACGAACATTACATGTGAAGGTGGAAAGATGATATCACAATGAATAAGATAGATAGGAGAAGTTCCATGTATAATCTTTATATTTCCAATGACCTACGGGTCATGTAATCTCTAAGCCTACGGGCCCTGTAAGGGTTCTCCCTCATCCCTTGAAAGGGGGGTTATCAAAATCAATAAAAAAAGAAGGCCTTCGATCCATTCGGGTAATATCACATGATGAAAAAATGGATATAAAATTTCCATAACTAAATAGTAGACGTGTCATGCTAAATACATGTCAGGTGTTAATATGAAATTCATATAATAAGTAAAGGCACTAACAACTCCCAAGAAGGTTCTGAATCACTTTAGGTTCACTCAACATGCTATATCCCATATCATCCATCAAATATAGGGATCATTTCTTATCCTATCATTTAACCATTAAATATATTTGGGTACCAATCGACCATCCTAATTTGGGTGTGAGCACAACTTAGTATGCCACCACCAAACAACATCCAAAACAATATCTTGCCAATAAAAGTGTACATAGTTATATAAAGAATAAATAAATGAAATAAATGAAATAATTAATATTTATTTAATTACTCTTTATTTACCCAAAAACCACACAAGTTATTGAGGACACCCAAACTCACAAAATCTGGTTCCACCCATTCTAGAGTCTAAACTATCTCTAAGGGATTTTTTGTATTTAAATTCCAATTTTACTATTCATGATCTGAAGTCATATCTGAATGTCATTATTACCAATCATCATCTCAATTCAAATTTAAATTCCATTATTAACATTCATAATTAAAATTTATATCTGAATGTAATTGTTACCATTTATAATCTCAATTTATATATGAATTACATTGTTTCTATTCATCATTTTAATTCATATTGTGATCTCATTATAACAATTCATGATCTCAATTCATATTCGAATTCCATTGATACGATTCATCATCTCAATTTTCACTATGGTATTTTGATGCATCAAACCATGTCCCACACATGATTATAATGTATATAATAATATCACAATATCACATATATCACATGTACCACGACAACCCATTAATTAATTGACCGATTAATTTATCCCATTAACAATTTCATATTCTACAAATTCCATTGAATAATTCAATATTATTTAATCACACAACTCCTATTAATTAATTAAATAATAAATTAATCACATTAATTCAATTAATCACATTAATTCAATTAATTAATTAAAAAATTAATTAATCACATCATTCCAATTGATCAATTTGACAATAAATTTATCATATCAATTTTATCAATTATTTAAATAATTAATTAATCCAATTCATCAAACCCAATATCCCTAAAATTATTTAAATAAATAATTATCCCAATCCAACAATCCCTATATCCACAAAATTAATTGAAAAATTAATAATTCTAATTCACCCATCCAAATATCCCCACTTCTTCAATCCTTGAATTAATTAATTTTGAAAAAATATCAATTTAACCGAAGACACTCAATTGATAATCATAAAATAGTAATTATAAACTTAAATACACATAATTGAAATCAAAAATTTTGGATCTAAATAATAGACCACAAACCTCAATTTGCTGAAAAATGCTCACTGATGTAAAATCCCCAATTCAAAGTGAACAACGACTTGGAATGAGATCTAGATCATAAACCCTAATTCAAGATTCAACAATCAAGATACCTCAATTATAAACCCAGATCTATAAATAAAGATAATTAAATTCTTGTAGAATATGAGGGAGAAATGATATAGAATAAGGAAACCACATGGGATATCATCCTCTTATCCGGAGGGGTAAAAATGTTCAATTCAGACATTTAATTTTGAAGAACAATGGTCAAGAGGGTATGAAATGCATCTGGGAGCCTCAAAAATAGAGAGGGAGTGTTTGGGATAGAGTGGGGGGAAATTTGGGGTTTATATGGGGGTTGAGTATTTTAATATCTCATTTTCAAGTTAACTAAAAATGCATGTATGGTTTTCTATGTAGGGGTGCACAATTTTCCAAACCATGCACCTGAACCGCATGTCTCTTCTGGGGGGGGGGGGGGTAGACTATTTCTCCCAATAGGGTGAAAATTTTAAAATACCATGCTTGATTTGCGAGAATACCTAATGTTTAGGTTCATATGGTTTTTTAGGCTGGGGTAGACTGTTTGGTAAAATCATGTGTCAATAGTACACTTTTCCTCTTCCTTCCAAAATTATCAATTTTCACCCAAACGCACCCCAATGTAAAAGATAAAACATGATAAATAAAAACAAGGAAAAAAAAATTAACTATAACCACACCCAAGTCATATCCTAAAAAGGTCAATATCTTAGAGTTATTAAAATAATGACTTATAAATTTTCCATCGTTTTGATAAATGAGTAGTCTTTTTACATAACAAAGATTTGTGGTTTTTTAGTCATTAACATTGTGTTGACCATGATCTCTATGACTCTCCATCATTGTTTTGGAGTATTATTCACTTCTATGTCCATGTTCTCACATCCAATCAATGTATCCCACATGGAAAAAATATTATGCATTATTTTAGATAACATTTTTTACATCATGTTCTCTCTTTTCAACGGGATTTTAATCCTTTTTTTGATGTATGTTTCCAACAATGGAATTTCTAAATGTTAAACCATTGACTTGTTAGAACAAGTTAAAATTAAGAGGAATAAATTTATTTTGTGGGGGTAAAATGTCACAGAACATGTTTTTTTTATATTTATTTCAAATAATGTCAATTTCACGAAAAACCGATTTTATCTTGTGTAACAATAAATATTGAGTGTTAATGAAACATAACATAATATTAAAATATTATTATTTGATATGATAGTTATCCCCATGCTATGTTAATTTTGGTTATAAATATAATTTTCTACATAATGAATATGTATAGGTTACACATTTTTTATATACTTATTTCTCTGGTGACTAGCCTATTAAAAATAAAAAAACAATTTGAAATGCATCGAATTTTTTTTTATAAAAAAAATAACTTTTTATGAGAATAAAATTATTTAAAATTAAATAAGTTAAAAAATAAATTGTGTAGTATTATTTTCATTTAATTTCAATATTATATGTTTAATCAAATTTTTTACACCAAACTTTTGGGGTTTATATAAAAGATATAGGAATAAATACAATTTTTTCCTGAAAAATACATATTTCTAAAAAGAAGTTTTACCCATTTTGCTAACTTATTTTAAAAATAACCTCATCAAACTTTATAAAATTTAATTTTTAAAATAATATTAAAATTTTTATAAAAAATCTGAAATTATGAAGGTGTAATTATTTTGATAATTTTCTAAAAATATAATGTTTTTTATGATTTATGAAAAATACTATTTTTTATTAATAATTTTCATTTTTAAAAATGTAAATGCATCCAAATTTTTTTAATTTGGTTTTAATAGTAATATTAATCAATTATATATCTATTTGTCGAATTTATTTCAAATTAATAAATTTCATTTTGAATTTTCACCTAGAATTGTTTTCAAAATATTGAACTTTTTTCTTTGGAAAATTTATGTTTTCATTGCGTCTATGGTTTTAATATTTAAATAAATTCATACACACATATGACTTGAATTTTTAAATATGTATAATATATTTGGAATCATAATTTTTTTATCATATAATGATTTCACCTTATATTTTTACCATAATTAATAGTAAAAAATAAAAATTATTTATCACTTTTAGTGTAAAAAATGGTCTACCCGTTGTATAAAATAAAATGATAAGGGAAAACATAATGTAGAAATACTTCTTAAACCCATTTTCCTAACATATATTCTCCCTATATCCTTTATTTTTTAATAATGGATGATTTTGTACCATTTTACATCTTAATAACACATGCAATGATTTTTTATTTAAAAAACTACTAGTGTGCCACTCACCTCACTTATAAAAGACCACCCACTATCCTATCATCTTTAAATTTTAAAATCTCAATGTCTCTGACCATCCTTAATAAAATAACTTCCTAAAATTCCTCATATCATTATATAGAAATTAATTTTTTTATAAATCCAACATAAGAATCCTTTCGGTGTAAACTAATAGAAGTTTTCTAAAGAAGAGATATTGTTCTTAACCAAACATTTTATATTATTTATTATTCAACATTATTAAATTGTAATTATACCATGATAATATAATATCCATATTATATTTCATATTATTATATATTATTATGTTAATGGAATAACTTAAATCCATATATCCTTCCATGAAATCCGAAATGAAATCATTGTTTGTGTTTATTGTGGACTACTGAATCATGATTTTTTTAATATATTTTCATCACCACCTCACATTGATGGTTATAATAATGTAAATAAAACTTTTATAAAATAATTATTATTTTATTAAAACCATGTAATTATAATACTGAAACTTCCCTCCTACCTCAAAACCTATTGGAAAATAATAATGTCGATCGTGTTTATGGAGGACTACCACCTAACAAACCGATGTGATGTTATTTTAATTTAAATTTTAATTAAATGATAAATTGGAAAGAATAAATTAATTTTATTACATTAATAGAATATTAAATCTTGTGGAACTATTATATCGCATATAACTTCTTAAATTCCATTCCATTGTAATACAATAACAACTCTCTTATATAGGGCGGACTATCACCTTACTAAGCGAGGCGATTCATTCTTCACATTAAAATTGCATTGATTTTAATAAGATAGGTTAAAATTAAAATATTATATATATATATATATGAGATAAAATTTATTAGATGATGGTAATATATTAGTTATATTTATTTCATTCAATACATCAAAAAACTTGAACAAGCGTTTCTATATACGTACGACCTAATATCTACATTAATGGTGTATTTCATTTTATATAACATAATTTTATAAATTTTAATAAATAAATTGAAATTGAATATATATTATATTTATAACAGGATTAATTTTTTTGAAATGATGTAACTATGGTCAACATATGAGTATAGAAAATAAAAAATAAAAAAAAGTCATAAAAAACAAAGCTGTTATTACCAGAAACATGATTATAACAAGGAATAATAAATCACGTGTTAATAATATGCCACAATATATTCATATACAGATATATATATATATATTAATGGATATGTAATAGTTTTATATAAAATTCAATTTATTATACTTGAGGTTTGAGCATGTACGATGGAAGTTGATGCTTATGGTAAGGGTTTTTCATCTCGCTTTTTTATTTCTATGAGAAACATTCCATATTCAACACATCTTTAATTAATGAGTTTTATTAAAAACCCATGATTTTTTATTTTTATTCTTATACTAAAAATTATTGGGACTTATATCTCAATTTTATTATCTCCCTTTAATGTGTTTTATTGTTGAAAATTTACAAAAAGTTGTAATGGATTTTTTTTGTAATTTGACTTATTTTAGAAATATTTCAAGTTATAAACATGTATTCATTTATGAGGACTATACATTGCCCCATTAAAATTTATAATCATTAATTGTTTTAGTGATATTTTATGTAAAATTTAATGTTATTATTTTATGGGGATTATGAATCAATGATTCCAATTAGGTAAGGGTTTTGTTACATAATCATATAATTTATCATGGTTATTTATGTTAATGCTTATGATGATGAAATATTATGATCGCTCTACTATTATAGTCTTGAATATTCTTCTCCTATAGTTATTTCTTGAAAAAATAAGGGTTTCTTTTAGTTTCCTTTTTTATGCACTAATGATTTTGAAATATTATTTTTAAAAAACCATCATTATTTATATCTTTAATCAAAACCCTGTTTTCTTCCACATAAATGTGTTCTAAAATTTATTTAAATTAAATTTTTACATTATCAAATGTATTTATATAATAAATTTTTAACCTTGTATCATTATTTATTAATTTTTTAATCTATAATATTCTTCAATATTTTAAAACATGGATTTGTTTCTATTTACTTAAAAAGTGAAAGAAATATTTATTTTTATATACACAACATAAAAGGTTTCTCCCAATATGAAAATTAGTCACTTATTTCAATATTACTGTAAACGTTTTAATGGGTATTTTTATAGAAAATATTTTCCATAATATTTTGGTATTTTTTTTATTTTAGATAAAAATATTTCATTATTCGAAGGATATTTTCATCATGAAATGTTTTAAATTATTTTTAATTTTCTTATATATGTTTATAATGTTATTTTAAATTTAATGAAATTTAAAATTAGTTTCTATTTTAGAATGTGTTTTTATATGTGGAAAGGATCTTTTCCTTATGAAATTCTCCAACTGAACAGTCAAAATCATTTTATATCTATATTGAAATCCATCGATGTTACTTATTCTTTTCTAGGGATATGATCCAAGGATATAATTCATATTATTTTTCTAAATGGTTTCTATTTTGGAATAATACATTATTAAGAAACAAAATTCTCTTCAATGGGTTATAATATTAATAAATTCTTATGAAACCTTATTCTTTTTATCCTAGTCATGCTTTGATGAAATGACAAAATTATTATGAAACATGTTTCTTTTCAATTTCTTATGTTATTATTTTATGTTTATGAACCTAATTTCTTTTCATGGGTTCTGTTATGTTGTTTTTTTAACGTCATTAGAAACATGTATGAGTGTTTTTTATTATGTGATGAGAGGGTACTATATATCCCTCCAATACATTGGTTAATGATTTATATCTTTTGAGATAAATAAGTTCTCAATGTGGAGTGAAACTAGTCTAGCAAGGGAAATTTTACACTATGATAGTTTTGATAGCTATCCTTGATAACATCAACGGTTTTGAGAGTGAATCCATTCACTATGATAGTTTTGGAAATTGGCCATTAAAATTATGAAAAAGACCATCTATTATTTTTTTGATCCCTTAATATTCATCATATTCCAATCATAGGATCACATGGATCATGTTCATTTATAGTGTTATGACTAATGTCTTGTTAACTTCCATGATTAATTTCATGATTCATGTTTATGATCGATGGTTTTTTGTTCCTGGTTTTTAATTTTTTTTCATCTTCTCATACCCATATGATAAGTTAACTTTGATATATCACTTATTTAGCCTCACTGAGCATCAGATCAGACCCTTTCTTTTGTTTCTATTTGTATTAATACAAATAAAGTTATTTTTTGTTATATTTTTATGGAGGGTGGTAGTAATTATAAAAATAGTGATAAATGAAATAGCTCAGATAGATAGTAGTTGTTTATGAATCCATGTCTAAAAAGGAACCATAATTAAAAGATTCTTGTATGGATCATTATGTTATGTAATTAATATTAGTATACTAATATATAGTATTTATGTTTGTTATGTTTGGGGTACATACATTGTCACGTCAAGATGAATGATTAATATGAAGAAATGGCTGACATGTACATCATAAATGGGGTGAATTTCATAGCCTTGGGTTGTAAACAATTATCCATCAATAAACTCACCACTAATATTAAAAAAAATTCAGTTTTGGATTCTTTCAATGCTTATGTATTCATATATATTATAACAATTCCCCAAATTTTTACTAGTAACATTGTTTTCTACTCTATTTTGAATTCACCTTCTATTTGTTTAAGATGTAAATTATTATCATGTATTAATTATTTATTTCTCTAAAATTTATGCTCTTAAAAATATAGAATGCATATGGTTTAGATATGTGGATTTCATTTTTTACATGGAGTTAAGCAAATTCATATATAATTAGGGCCCTACCATATCTAGTTAGGAACTCAAGGATTGTATACATGTACCAACATGGTGGATATTTCTCTTTATTGGGATAAATACACTTGTTAAAGTATGATTGGTAAGCGAGTGGTTCCTAATAAGTTAGATATAATAGTTGTTAATATAAATATTTCACAAGAGTCATGAAAATCCTAATCAGAAACTCCATTAAAACTAAATCCAAAAAACCAAATAATCATTTCCTCTCTCCCAAATAAGAACATCATGGGTCAATTGTGTTATAAATTTATAAATTCCTTAGTAATACATCACGACTATAGACATGTAACTAACCAGACATTGTTAATGATAATTGGTTCTTGTATAAATACATTTTTCATTATATTATATAGTATAACACATATACAACACATATAAATCATAAGAAAATTATTTCAATAATTGATATAGTTATATTAATATAATTAGAAACTTTTAAAAGTCAATTCTACTATAAAGTATGGGGAAAAAATAAAAAAAAAACTAGAAAGGGAAAATTTGGATATTCCCTCTCTATTAGAATTTTCACTCCCATGAACAACAAATTGCAAAAGAAACCACATATTATTAAAATAAGTGATATTTTTAAAAAGTAAGATGTGTAACCTTTAGATTAACTTAGTTTAATTTTGAATTATGTAAATAAGTTGTATTTTGATGAGTTAATGACGCTATTGGAAAAATAATGTAACCATTAGAATGCCAACTTGACCATTTGATTAATAATGTGACTATTTGAAATACTAGCATGCCCATTTGGACAACATGTTCATTATAATATTAACTCAAACATAAAAATATAAAATATTATATTAAATATATTTATCGAGTGCAATTTAATAAAATATAAATATTTTAATTCTATAAAATAAATTCTATGATTAAAACTTAGTGAAACTATATGCATATCTCAAATAAATTTTATTAAAATATATTTTGAAATGTTGATAATTTTTCTTATAGTATTTAGAATAACATATTATAAAAAAATATTTAGATAAATTTAATTAAATTTATATAATCAACATAAAAAAAGTTTTCATTATTGATTTTTTTGAAATAATATTTTTTTGGTGACTAATAAAAATTGAGTTATTTCATTTCCAGTGTGTTTTACATTACATCAAGATTTAACAATGACCTGTTCAATTCATTAAATTTTTTCCAATATAAAAACATATCTAATTTTATAAATGATTCATTAAAATACAATATAATTTTTCTCCTTATAAATAAAATGTTTTTTCTATAAACTAAAGTCTAATTTTTCCCTTAAAATATAAATCTTCCATTTTCCACTTTATTTTTAATAAAATAATTAATTCATACATGTAAATACATAAAATACCTAAATTCATATTTTTTTTTATAATTTATATTTGACTTAAAATGTCATCAATATAACTATATCAATGGTCTATATGGTAATATTTTTTTACTGAATAATTTATCCTTAAAATATCCCTCTCATAATGTTTAAATACGAACAATCACTACTCTTGGGAAACCACCTCACATCCACATAAAAAAAAGTTCTAACCAAATATATTCTCATAATCCTCTAGCTATGTTTTTGATGTTATATTGTAAACAATATTAGTGAACTTAAGTAGTTTTATATGAACTTAGCCTTAATCAATACATATTATAGTTATATTGAAAATATAATTCTCATTATTATAGTTGAAATGGCCTTTTAGGTTTATAATTTCATAGAATTTTGAAAAATTCTTTCAAAGTAAACATCTACATTACAATTATACAATTCTATGCATTGCCCATTTTTTAAATAAAAAATATCCTTTAAAATAAAACATGATTTAATTTCTTGATAAACCATCACAATTTTATTCATGACATAATCATTGTTTTTTACACTCCCTTTAAATCCATGAAAAACATCTTAAATCTTAGGATGATAACAGAATCTTAGTAAGGGACATAAAAATATTAAAATAAATTTTTACTTCATAAAAAATTATACCAATTTTCATTTTTGAAAATAAATATTTTCTTATGAAAGAAATGTTATTTTCTTCCCAAATAATTATCTAAATAATTTCATATAGTAACATAAAAGAAAATTATGTACACAAATTTTTTTACCAAACTTTGCATAAATATATAACCATCAACTATAAAACATAGTATCTTGTCATACTATATGAAATCATATTTTTCCTAAAAAATAAATAGTGAGAATAATTAAATAACAAATTTAAGTTTTGGAATTATTTTCAAAACATCTTAACATATTTGGTATCTCTCAAAGCTATATACGGAGTAACCGTTATAGTTATATTTGAGTAACTGTCATATTATATTCTATAATCTGTATGGAGAAACCTAATCGGTTAACTCAATATCTTTATCCAATACATTATAGAGATAATTAAGGCTTAAACAAACTTATTTTATTACAGAACCACCCATCCCCATAAATAATTCCCTTTATACAAACTACAATCAAAACACATAATTATTTCATAAAAACATTTTTAGGAAGATAACCCTTGCATTTTGAGTCTCTTTTCTCTTTATATATATGTACACTTGAGAATAAAAACACATAATTCATAAAAAAACTATTAAATTCAAATAAAATATTCAAAAAATTGAGGCACAAATAATAAGTTAAATACTCAACTGTATTATAAGTTAAAAAACATTCCTCTTGTATTTGGTTAAAATATTTGAAAGAGTAACTTTAAATGAGATTTTTAAAAGAATTTCCCTTACCTTGAGTTTGACCCATCATAGAACATATTTATATTTACGAATAATTAACATAGGATACTTATATACATGATTTAGAACCTTCTCTAAGTATATTTTTTCCCTTATTTATTTTCTTACTATGTTAAAACAATTTCATAATTATTTATGTTTACTTTGGATGTTTTGACGATATTCATTTCATAAGTCAAAAATGAATTCAATAATTTGAATATGGTCATAGAGGTAATTAATCCACCATATATATAACAATATTAATTTAATAATAATTATTTTCATACATAAATTATACTTTTAAATCTATCCATGAAATATTGTTATGAATTGTGAACTATGTTACACTCAAAAAGATAGTAAGTCATACGTACACATGAGAATGTTTTCATTTATCAACAATCATTATGAGAAGAAGGTAAATTGGATTTTATATTAATATAATTATTAAATTATTCTAAATATAATACTAAATATTGAAGTCTAGTTATATATATTCTCCATGTTAGGTGGTGATGAAAAATAAATCACATTGCTTCATGGATGTGGTTGTCCAAACTTACGCACTAACAAATTTAAGTTTTTTATTTGCATGGAAATGTCATAATGTAAGTGATATAATATAATTTAATAATATTAAATATCCCATGACTATTATGTGTAAAAAATAATTTTGTCGTTATGACGTATCTTAAGAGATGACGATGGAGAGGTAATTACATCAGCTTGCAAGGCGATAGTCTCATGTACAAATGAATGATAATTTTTCCCATTTTATGGAAGTATAGATGGTTTTTAGATCATGTAAGAGGAATAATAACATATAAAAATATGTAGGATGATTTTTTTTATTATTTTATCATGATTTAATATGTTTTTAAGTAGGTGTAATAAGAAATAAAAGATAAATGATTTATCAAAAACAACACATCTTTTTTGGACTATCTACTTTTCTTAACACATTATGAAAATAATAGACGAAGACCCTAATTCTAAGGTATGTCTTATAAACTAGAAAATTTATAGAGAGGAAAATACTAATAGGCTGAGGCTATTCATTGAGGTTTTTGATTTCTCTTACGAGGCTTCGCCTCCTGATTGACTGGGACTGGTTTCTCACTTTGCCTAAAAAGTGATTTTATTAATAAAAAGTTAATATTTAGTTAGTATTTTGAAATATAATTTCAAAAAGAAATGAATTTTTTATGTTTTATAAAGTTATATGAGGTGGTACCCATTAATAAAAGATTAGAGGGGAACTCTTGGAATATTAGAAAATATTTTAAAAAATATAAATTAATTTTCAATTCCAAAAGATTCAAAACTGTGTTATTTTATAGGAAATATGATAATGAGTATAAATAATTCCATGACATTAATTTTTATTATGTTTAGGTCACAATATTTACCTTATCATTTATTTTTAACCCTTATTTTACCCCTTTAACTCTTACTGTGACACCACTAATTTTTAATCTTTAAGGACAAATATTTTTACTATAAATTTCAAAATAACCCTTAAATGGATCATGTTTGACATTTAAAGGCTTATCCTAATAAATGGGCTTAATTTATCTTTTTTAGTAATTTTATTTCATTTAATGAAATATTTTATATTTTAAAATTTCATTAATGCCATTTTGGACACTATTCATTACATTGACCTTTTAAAGTCTCAACAAATCATTATAAATTTGAAATAAGTATTTGAATAAATATCTAACCATTAAAGATAATGTATAATATTATTATGTTGCATTAATTATATCTTGTTTTATATTAATATTTTAATATATTTGTTTTTTATTTTTTCATGAATTAAATTATTACTGCATAAGTGCTGTGAAAACATTCGATGTAATTATTTCTTCTATAAGAATTAATATAAACTACCATATTTATTATAATTATACTATCCATCAAAATAATATATATAGTCGAACATATATTCTTTATAACACCATACTAAAAATATTATACCTATTAAAAACAAGAGTGTGACATGTTTTCTTTTCCTTTAAATAAATTATTATAAACTTTATAATCCAATTAATGTCGCCATAAATGGTCATATAAACAGATCTCAATTATTAAAGATGAATATTATAACTCCAATAAATTTATGACATGTTTTAGGGTCACTTTATAGTCCTGATGATTTTATTTTACCCCTAATTACCTAATTTACCCTTTAATAGGGTAACACAAAATACTATGTGTACTATTCATATAGTCAAAATATTAATTTTACCTATTTACTAAATTTTAAACTAATGATTCAAAATATGGAATCCATTTTTAAAAAATTCAAAATATATAATTTTTGGAATATAATTTCTAATTAAATCAGAAAAAATCAATGATAAAATTATTTTCAGAAAATTAACATTTTTAATTAAAAAATGTTTTTATACAAAATTAAAGCATAAAACCCACTTAAAAATATAAAACATGATTATTTAAAATAAAACAAAAAAAATTAAATTTTAAAAAATTTCTAAAATATTTATTTGAATATGTAAATACTTGTAAGAAATCATTTTTTAATAAAAATCATTAATATACCTATTAATTGAAAAATCAAACATTTTAAAAAAAATCAAAATTTACCCACAAGATAATTTTTATAATATAATTAAAACATTTATATTTGTTTTATAAAATAATTTTTCTAAATTTCTAGAAATTAATTTTATTGTTCTCCCATTGAAGAAAATCTAAATCAATCTTGAAGAAAGTGTATTTGAAAAATAAAATGTCTGTTAAAAGTAAGTGTTTAAATTTATAATAATTAGTTAATAAATTAATAACGAGTAGGACCATTTTAAATTTCATAATTTTGTTACTATAATTCATTACATTAAATTTTGCATCTAGGTTATGACGGTCACATAATACCAATACTCAGGTGATCATTTAATCTCAGTGTTTCATATCCTATATTCTATTAATTATTGTATTTCATTTTATAATCTCGAGATGTTACATTCTCTACCCCATTGAAAATTGGGTCCTCTTATTTTTTAATTTATGTTTCATACTAGGTCTTGAGTTTTCCATATACCATTTCTGAAATCCCATAACTAAAAATGGAATAATAAAAAACTTACTTTAAAAATTAATGGGGCGTACAAAGGTCATTTGCAATAACATATAACTGGGTTTCCATGTAAGGATAAATGGAAGTGGAAGAGAAAATATAAATCCCATTTTCTAATAAAGCGTAATAGTGAACATTGTAAGGAACCAGAAATTTCATGGAAATTTTCTTCATATATACTTTGGAATTATACGAGTCTGTGGCTTCTGACGACACATGATTCTGAGGCCTGGTGTGCTCGAAATCAATTTCTGAAGTTTAGCTCGGGTACGTTTAGTAAACGAACGAGCGTGTTTTTCTATCTCTTGAACCGGTGCTCGGAATTGAAATCTAATGGCACCGATGAACTCGCAATGCCAATAATTTCTTAAGGGGACCTTTACCGCAGATGCGTTTGCACGGGAGGAGAAGTTAAAATTTGTGGATTAAATAAGAAGTGAATAAAATTGTTGAACAATTTTATTTTATATATAATGTGGTTATATCCTAAATGGGGGAGTTGGGGTGGGACCCATAAGCACCTAAATACACATGTAAGAATATTTGTGAGGTGGGGCGCACACGAGCCCCAACCTTTCACATTCCCTAAACTCCTTTTTAAACCCCCTTGTTTATTTGTTAACTCCCATTTAATTGAGTAACTCTTCCTCTCCCCTCTCTCCCTCTTTAATTCATTCCAAGACACAACTTAATTAATTGATTTAACCTCTTCCATTAAATTTATTATGTATTTGAATTTTAAATTTTGCATTCATGGGAAAATTAATTAAAATAAGGAGAAGCCTTATTTTATTTGGGTTGGAAATTGTTGTGTGACGAGGAATTGGGAGAACTCTAGAGTTTTTGAAGAACTCCATCCTCAACGAAGGACTGTTCTTCTCCGACGAAGAACATCGACCCTTCAACGTAGAATGACTCATCAACCATGGTTCTCCATCCTCTTCTCTATTCGTGAAAAGGAAGGAGACAACAACGTGGGAAATTTTCCAATGACGATGTCTACAAATCCTCACCTCACGACGCCGTCTGCCGCGACGCCCAACGTACAACGTCAATTATTGAGGTAGGGGTTTATTTTGAGTATGTTTATATTCCCATGATTCTTCCCTTCTAAAACAAAGAACATGGATCAAATCATTATCATGTTGATCCGTGAATGATTTTTTTTGTGGGTTGGGAGTAATTGTTTGGGGGTGGGGAATTGTTCGGAATTAAGTTCAATTTTATTTTATTAAAATTGTACCTCGTTTATCATTGTACATCATTGTTGTCCGACATATTTCTATCGATTAACGCAGAGGGCGCGGGCCAAACAAACATGGCCCGATGAACCTAAGTAGATTATTTGTCTATGTTTGGATTGATGGGAGATGATGAAACGGGACCGAAACGGTGTTTGGAATCTATCGCAGTGAAGAACGGGACCCGAGAGAGCCATATGCGCAAGCGGCGGGAAAATCAAACCACCGGAGCGCGTCCGGAGGTCGGCGGAAGCTGCCACCCTCGCACCGCACCGACGTCCGACAGCGGCGGTGTGCCGCCGGAAGAAACAATCTGTGAAAATAGCCGTAGAGGCAGTGCGACAGAACCCGTGGCCACGCAGGATTTGGGAGGCAGGGCAGTGCCGGCAGGCGCCACGGGTATCAATCACCGGGGGCCGCGCCCCGCCGCTCGGCGCCACACGCCCGACCGACTGGCAGAGCCAAACTCCTTCATCTAGGCCGAGGAGGGCCCTGTGGACTATTCCACACTGGCCGGGCTGGACCCAGACACAGGTCAGGTCGATCCAGTTCGGGCCACACCCGGGGGTGATGGGCCAGGTCGGACCTAGCCCAGGCCCCCTATTTTCAGACCGTTTTTGGTTAAATGGCTATATCATGAGCTTCATAATTCCGATTGACACACCGTCAGTTGGGTATGATTCCATGGATCGATATGGTCGTTTCGGTATATCAAACATAAGGTTTCGGCAAAGTTTGGGTATGACCGGGTTGGTTCGAACTCGAAACCAATCGGGCCCTCAGAGCGGAAGCGCTTATAACTTGAGGCCTAGACGTCCGATTGGCATACCGTCAACTACATTGGATTCCTCATGATGAGAAAGTTATTTTGGAATACTTCACTTGAGTTTTGAATGAGTTTGGTGTACGATCATGTTGGTTTATCTTATAAACCAACCGAGCCTCGGGAACGGGAAAACCAATAACTCTCAGACCAGACGTCCGTTTGACGAACTGTCAGTTGCGTAGGTAATCATGTTGAGAAACGTTTCCTTTGAGTATAAACAACGGTATTTTGGGGTATAGTTGAGATATGGTTGGGTTGGTTCGTACACGAAACCAACCGGCCCCCCGGGACTAAAAGGCTAATAACTCCCAGACCGGGCGTCCGATAGATGCGCCGTCTGTTGTGTTGAGATCCCTTTGACGAGGTGGTCCTTTGATACACTTCTCCATGGGACATTGTGATAAATAGTGTATCAAATAGTAGCTTGTGGGGCGGATCCTCTCGGAGATGAGCGTACGGAGTACGAAGACCTTGTAGCTGGCTGAGACCTGATGAGTGCTTGTCTGATTCGAGTCGGAGTGACTTGAATAGCCCATTGGGGAGCACTACTATGTTTGTGTTGTAGACCCACGATGGGGAGCCCTACTATGTTTGGGTGGCAGACCCACGGTACTTGATCGAAGGAGTATCTCTGTAGGCTATTAGGGGGATCACTACTGTGTTTGGTTGGCAGACCCATGGCGGGGAGCACTACTGTGTTAGGGTGGAAGACCCGCGGTACACGATAGGAGGAGTACCTCAGCTGTCTAAGGTTAGTGAGAAGCGCCTAGGAGTTGTGATTGGATCACTGTACTCAACAGAGGAGGAGATCTTTAGCAGTTGTGATTTCGATATCATTATTGAAAATTCTAGTTTGAGCTAAGTCCATGACCTTTGTGTTTTCCTCATGATTGAGATGTGTTACGTGATAACATAGGTTTACATATGGCCATATACCTAATTAAAGGTTATCTGTTGAAATCTTTCTTAGTGGTTTATCCTTATTGGATTTAGTGAGACCATGAGGGTGTCAGTGTCCCTACTGAGTATCGTTATACTCACCCCTGCATGGGCTATGCCCGCACCTCATTGTCTTGGATGCAGATGGCAGATAGCGCTGATGGAGGCTGAGTGTACAAGGACTGGACGACACCTGGAGGTGGACCTCACAAAGAGTCGGTACCCGGAGGTGGACCTCATGAAGAATCGGTACCCGGAGGAGGTTGACGGACGAGGGCACTGAGGAGGCTATCTGTACCTACCCTTCATGTATGATATGTGGTGGACGATCTAGGTGCTGCACTATCTATACCTACCCTTCAGGTAGGATCCGTGGTGGACGATCCATGAGCTTCTTGTCACCTTCCATCTGTTTTGTCTTCTACCATGTACTTTACAGCTGGGCTTGTATATCCGGCCCCTTACTTTTATCACTTTGGTTATACTGCTTTACTTAGTGTTTTCTTCCACTTATACTCTGGTTGTGTGTGTTTACGTTTCATAAATGCAATGCCTTCCCTTTTTATCTAGATTTACGCCTTTGGTGCTAGTCGCCAGCCCCTCGCCTATGGAAGGCGGGCTTGGGGTAGTCACGGAATGGGCCCCGAGGACGAGTCTTGAAAAATTGGTATCAGAGGACGTCGGTTCTACCGCAGAACTTAGAACTCTGATATTTCTTTTCTGTGAAGAAATAGTGTTAAGGGTACTGAGTGTGGTCTTCAGTTCAGGGAGTCCAGTATTGGTGTGGCGGCTGACGAATCCATACACAAGGACCCTGACTTCTGATTTCAAACTCCGTGCACAAAAAAACTGATTGTGTTTGTGTTTCCAAAAGTTTTCTTTAAGTCAGATCAACCAGGTCATCTCACCAGGTTTAAATCGTTTGACTGTGTTGCATCTGTTTTGGATTCCATCACACTGACAGCCAGTGGGATTTCCGAGAGAGTACCCGAAGATGGACCACCGAGCAACGAGGTCTAGTGCAGAGCTCTCTTGCTATGTTGGCTCCTTCGGGTGTTATACTAGTAGCACCATCACCTGTTGGGAAGTAGATGACACTAGCTATACTAGCGGATGGTGCACATTAACATAGTGCATTTCATGAGTTCCAATATCCGATTCCTCCGAGGTTATGAGGCGAGACATATTTTTAGGTTGTAGTGGACTGGCTGGAGGCGATTGTTAGAGTTCTACACATAGTTTAGACACTAGTAGAGCAGATGGTGATCTTAGCTACTGGTGATTCCCAGTGAGTGACCATGAGGATGGTCAGAATATTGATGGTACTTCGATACGTGGACCGATGCTTGAGATAGTACCTTCGGGTAGTGTGCAAGCTATGTCAATACCTATTGGTCAATAGTTTCAACCGGCGATACATGTAGATGATAGCATGTCAGTAGCTGAGTGTTCATCAAGGCGTACCGATCGTTCCTGGTACTTGATGACTACAATTCGATCAGTGATTTAGAGCTCGGACCTCTAAGCGAGGTTTTTTTAAAGGATATATGAGGTTTCACTTTTCCTCTATGCATTCAAACTTATGTTAGGGTTCTAGATAGAACCTTTGTGGTTGATAATTCTTTGGCGGAGCGGATACAACCAGTGAAGGTTAGCAATGGGAAAGCAGGAAACTGGTGCCAGTCTCAGAGACTTGGGTGGGTAAAATGTTTGAAGAAGAGAAAGTGTTAAGGATAGATGAATCTACAGAGCATCAGATGTGGAAGCAGAGCTAGGAGAGAAGCATTAGGTGGTGTACTTTTCGACATGTTACAACCACCCGCCATTGTAGTCCCCGCTAGGCTCAGGGAGCTGGAGGTAAGGGGAAGAGAATAGCTGCATTCGTTCAAGGAGTGTGACCCAAAGGCTCTAGGAAAGATTTAAGGTACGGTCGGTGTCTACTACTAGCTGCTGTAACAACAAACATTGATACGAATCATTCCTTCCACAAATCTTGTCCCAGACCTAGAGTTTCTGGTTTAGCCGTTGAATTTATCCTCACGTATGGAGATACCTTTGGGAGGAGACTCGATAATAACGTTTACATCAATGGTGTGATCTGACCCTTGAGGTGAGAGTTTTGGTTCGAACCTCTTAGTGGTAGCGTCGAGGCCTTATGACGTTTGTTTGGGTGTAGACTGGGAAACTACAGTTCATACACAAATTTATTGTATTTGGAAAGAAGGTTGTGGTTTAAATACAACATTGGGATGGGTTTTTCATGGTCAGTTAAAAGGAATCCCCAGGTAGCATAGGATGGAATCATGCATAAGTGGGTGGAGTCGATCACTCATGAGTCAGCCAGACATAGATTTGTGCTAGACTTCTCCTAAGATGCTGCACCTCTTTTAGCTTTGACAAAGAAGGAAAAACTCTTCGTGTGGTCAGAGATATTCCAGTAGTGATTTATAGGATCTGAGGCATAGGTTGACTAGTGCGCCCATTTTGTGGCTACCATAGAAGGTGAAGATCGTGCAGGAGTGGATGAAGACTACACAGAGTAGACAAAAGACCTATTCTGATAGGAGACAGAGACCACTGGAGTTCGAGGATGGCAATCACGTTTTCTTACGGGTCTCACCTCGATGAGGTCTAATGAGTTTTGGCCAGGGTGGGAAGTTATCTATGGGTTTCTTCGGACCTTTCCAGGTCCTCAGTAGAGTAGGAGAGGTAGCATACCGTCTGGCCCTTCCACTTCAGTTGCACTGGGTGCACGACGTCTTCCACGTATCTGAGCTGAGGAGATACGTGCACGACCCGACCCACATCATTGATAATGGGCAGCTGGACATCGATGATTGGGAAACATTCATGGAGGTTCTGGTGGAGATTGAGGAATGACAGTAGAAGGTCCTATGTGGATGATTGATTCCTATAGTGCACATTCGCTGGCAGCACATGAACCTTCAGGGAAGCACATGGGAGCAAGAGGCTCAGATGCGTGCTCGGTACCTCCTTTAGTTTCCCTCGTTTGTGTTATAGCTTTATGGGGACATAAATCCCTGAGGTGGGAGTAATGTAAAGACCTGAAATTTCAAGTAATTTCTTTTCATAAATACTTTGGAATTTTATGAGCATGTGGCTTCTGACATCACTTGATTCTGAGGCCCGGTGTGCCCAGAATCAATTTCTGAAGTTTATCTCGGGTACGATCAATAAACGAACGAGCGTGTTTTTCTATCTTTTGAACCGTTGCTCAGAATTGAAATATGAGGGTACCGATGAACTCACAACACTGGTAATTTCTTAAGGGGTACTTTACCGTAGATCTGTTTTCACTGGAGGAGAGGTTAAAATTTGTGGATTAAATAAGAAGTGAATAAAATTTTGGAACAATTTTATTTTATATCTAATGTGGTTATATCCTACATGGGGGAGTTGGGGTGGGACCCATAAGCACCTAACTACCCATGTGAAGATATTTGTGAGGTGGGTCCCACATGAGCCCTAACCTTTCACATTCCTTACACTCCTTTTTAAACCCCCTTCTTATTTGTTAACTCCCATTTAATTGAGTAACTATTCCTCTCCCCTCTCTCCCTCTTTAATTCTTGACAACACACACCTTAATTAATTTATTTAAACACTTCAATTAAATTAATTAAGTGTTTGAATTTTAAATTTTGAATGCATGGATAGATTAAATAAAGTAAGGAGAAGACTTATTTTATTTGGGTTGGCAATTGTTGTGTGAAGAGGAATTTGGATAACTCTAGAGATTTTGAAGAACATCATCCTCAACGAAGGACGGTTTTTCTCTGATGAAGAACGTTGACCCTTAAACATTGAACGACTCGGAAACCACGGTTTTCCATCCTCTTATTTCTCCACAATAAGTAAGGAGACACTGTCGTGGGGAATTCGCCAATGACAACGTCCACAAATCCTCACCTCATGACGCCGTCTTCTGCAACGCCCAACATACAACGTCAATTATTGAGGTAGGGGTTTATTTGGAGTAAGTTTATATCCCCATTATTCTTACCTTCTAAAATAAAGAAAGAGGATCAACTAATTATCAAGTTGATCCGCGAATGATTTTTTTGCAGGTTGGGAGTAATTTATTGTGGGTGGAGTTGTTGGGAATTAAGTTCAATTTTATTTGATTAAAATTGTACCTTGTTTGTTATTGAACATCATTATTGTCCGATCTATTGATATCGACTAACACAGAGGGTACGGGTCGAACAAACATGACCTGAAGACCCTCTGTAGATTATTTTTCTATGTGTGGATTGACAGGTGATGTTGAAACGGGACCGCAACGGCATTTGGAAGTCGTCGCCGTGAAGATCATGTCTCGGGAGAGCCATAGGCGCAAGTGGCCGGCAAATCAGACCACCGGAGCGCGTCCGCAGAAGCCGCTGCCGGCACACCGCTAGAGGAAACCCTTCATGACAACATTCGTGGTGGTGGTGCGACAGATCCCACGGCCGCGAGGGATCCGCGAGGCGTGGCAGTGCCAGCGGGTGCCACCGGTATCTTTCAGTGGGCGCCCCCCCTCCCCCCCCCCCCCCCCCCCCCCGCTCGGCGCAACACGCTCGGCTGACTGGCCGAGCCAGCCACCCCCGGCCGAGCCGGGGTGGGCCATGTAGATCGGGCTATGCCGGATGGGCCAGACCTGGACCCGGGTGAGTCGACTCAGTTTGGGCCGACCCAGGGGGTGATGTGCCGGGTCGGACCGGGCCCAGACCCCCTATTTTCAGACCGTTTTCGATTAAATAGCTATATCGTGAGCTACGGACCTCCGATCGACGTACCGTCAGTTGCATAGGATACCATGGATCGAGGCGGTCATTTTGGTAAATTACACAGAAGGTTTTGGTGAAGTTTGGGTATGGCTGGGTTGGTTCGAACTCGAAACCAACTGGGCCCTCAGAGCGGAAGCACTTATAACATGAGGACCGGACGCCCGATTGACGTGTCGTGGAATACATTGGATTCCTCATGATTATATGGTTCTTTTGTAATACTTCACTTGAGGTTTGGATGCGGTTGGAGTACGGTCGGGTTGGTTTAGCCTATAAACCAACCGGGCCCTAACAACCGGAAATCCAATAACTCTCAGACCGGATGTCCGTTTGATGAACTGTCAGCAGCGTAGGAAATCATGTTGAGAAATGTTTCCTTTGAGTATAACCCATGGGATTTGGGGGTAAATTTGAGATACAGCCAGGTTGGTTCATACACGAAACCAACCGGGCCCCCGGGACTAAAAAGCTAATAACTCACAGACCGGGCGTTCGATAGACGTGTCGTCTGTTGTGTTGAGATCCCTTTGACGAGGCCGTAATTTGAGACACTTGTTCATGGGACTTTGTGATAATTAATGTATCGACAAGTATCTTGTGGAGTGGATCCTCCTAGAGACAAGAATACGGAGTACGATGACCTTGTAGCTGGCTGAGACCTGATGACTGATTGTCCGATTCGAGTCGGAGTGACTTGACAAGCCCAGTGGGGAGCACTACTGTGTTTGGGTGGTAGAACCAAAGTGGGTTGAAATACTGTGTTTGGGTGGAAGAACTGCGGTACTTGACAGAATGAGTACCTCTGTAGGCTATTAGGTGGAGCACTACTGCATTTTGGTGGCAGACCCACGGTAGGGAGCACTACTGTGTTGGGGTGGAAGACCTGACGTACTCGACAGGAGGAGTACCTCAGTAGTAAAAGGTTAGTGAGCAGCACCTCGGAGGTGTAACAGGATCACTGTACTTGACAGAGGAGGAGATCTTCAGCAGTTGTGGTTTTGATATCATTAATGAAAATCCTGGTTTGAGTTGAGTCAATGACCTTTATGTTTTCCTCATGATTGAGATGGGTTACTTGATAACTTAGGTATATGTATGGGCATATACAGAAGTAAATGTTATCTGTTGAAATATTTCTTTGTAGTTTATCCTTGTTGTATTTAGTGATACGATGAGGGTCTCGGGGTCCCTACTGAGTATCGTTATACTCTCCCCTGCACGGGCTATGCCCGCACCTCACTGTGTTGGATGCAGAAGACAGACAGTGCTAACAGAGCCCGAGTGTACGAGGACTAGACGACACCTGGAGGTGGACCTCACAACGGTTCAGTACCCAGAGGTGGACCTCACGAAGAACCGGTACCCGGAGGAGGTTGACAGATGAGGGAGCTGAGGAAGCTATCTGTACCTGCCATTTTGGTAGGATCCATGTTGGAAGATCTAGGAGCTGGCACTATCTGTACCTACCCTTCAGGTAGGATCCGTGTTGGATGATCCAGGAGCTGCTTGTCACCATCCATCTATTTTTTATTTTAACTTATACTTTACAGCTGGCCTTGTATTTCCGGCTGCTTACTTTCATCACTTTTGTTATACTACTTTACTTTGTGTTTGCTTCCTCTTATACTCTGGTTGTGTGTGTTTACATTTCATAAATGCAATGTCTTCCCTTTTTATCCTGATTTATGCCTTCTTTACAAGTAGCCAGCCCCTGGCCTATCGAAGGCGGGCTTAGGGTAGTCACGACACGGTCCCTGAGGACGGGTCGTGACAAACATAGTCAAGAGAAGGTGAACGGTCACAAAACTGTAACTGTTTAATGGGTTAAATGGTCATTGATATCTAGGTAGGAAAATTGAACATATAAGGTTTTGTTTCAAGATATATTCCATAGAGTCATTTAATTAATTTTTCCCAATATATGAACATTATTAAACACAATTACTTGATAAGTAGATTTTCATCCATTAATAAATTTCCCCAACAATCTATTCATTATATCATAATGATGATTATTTAAGATGAATTTTTTATGTCTAAGGAATTAGATTCAAATTTTATAGAGTACTATATCCAAAAAAATAATGTCATTCTATTCCTTCCATCATTAGGCATTAAAAAAACCACAAAATGGGTAGGATATGATTATATAATTCCGCCAAATTAGTAAACATAAATTAAATAAAAATAACCTTCAATCTATATAATTAAAAAGTTATACCCAATTTTCAACTTAAGTAATTAAATGAAGATCCTTAAATGTTTTCAAAATAGCCCAAAACTTGATTCAAAAATAGACATTCATAAGGATTTGAACTCCTAATATTTCAATATTAAATTTTCATTTTTCTCCCAAAATAAAATCAACCACCCTTAATGTATCATACCAAAAATGTAATTTCTTAAATCAAATAATTTCCATGAATGGAAATCATTTAAATAAATAACCATAATATAATAAATATTAAGGAAATGTTTAAACATAAATGTTTATAAAAAACCTTTCAATATGTATCACATAATTACTAAAAAATAATAGATCATATAAACCATAATGGTTCTCTATAAAATTTGAAATTATTCCCATAAAAATAATGTTATTATTCCCAGAATATCCATTTTTCATCATAAACATAAGTGTTATGTGCACGTCAAACATTTACCATACCCAATAAATGACTCCCGATGTTTATCTATTACTAAAAACATCGAAATGGGGGTACCTATGACATTAAAAATATGATCACCCTAAAACTTATAAGTCCATGATTATATCAATAATTATTATGATAACCTCAAATGAAAACAACATAATCACTAAAGTAATCTAAACCCTACTCTCATACCAACTGTATGAGCCCTACAATAAATAATATATAGTCTAGTTATTATAGTACTAGAATTCACATTATAAGAATACTATATATATTTTAGGATTTTTATTTTATAGATTTAGAACTAAATATTATATATTAATCCCATACATTACATGTGGTCATTTATATAGGGAATTCATTTTTTTGATAAAGAAATTTTTTTAAGATAGTACACAATTTATTTTCAGTATAAATATTAATAATTTTCTTCATTAAATAATCATTTTTCTTACTCTAACTTTTACCCTATGAAAATAACTTTAGAGTTAGGTTGAACACAAAAAATCATTAAGGTACATAAAAAGAAATAAAAAATAATTATTTCATAAATATATATAAAAATATGATTTTTTAAAATATACTTTCTCATAATGAAGAATTTATTTTTTCTGGTCAAAATAATCTTTAAAAAATATTCAAGAGACTATAAAGAAACATTAAAACTCATAAAGTTTTCATTTATTTTTTTCACAAAGTTATAATTGTCACCCATTTAAAATAAGCACTGAGATTACCCTGTGATATACTATGTTTCTTCTAAAATAAATAGAAATGATATAGATATAATGATTTTGAATTTTGGAAACATTTTCACATCATTTATATATAATTGGTATCTCTTGAGTCTATACAGGGAATATCCATTATAGTGAAATTTAGAATAACCATCACTATATATTCCATAATCCCCTAGGAGAAATATAATCAGTTAACTAATATATTTTCTAAATATATTTGAGATATATTACAAGCTCACCCAACCCTGGTTATTAATAGAACAAAATCCATCCCAATAAAATTTTTATTCAAATAAATAAAATAAGAAATACAATAAGGGGACCCCAGGATTTAGGGAGGTCTGAAATTGTGCAAGCCAAGGTAATCCCCTCTAATTAAATTAACACACTCTGGTTTCAAATTATTAATTGGGAGGAGACTAATGATGTTGGAGGAATGGACTTTCAAGGAAACCATTTGATCAAAGACCTTATTACCCATGCGCCATGTTTGAGTCACTTGGATTTTCATTCCAAAAATGGATCTCCATTTCTTAAAAATGTATGAAATAGACCAAGGGGTAGATCCTTTACAAATCATAGAGTCATGGAGAATCTTGGTGTCTGTCTCCACCTAGGTTATCTCAAGCTTCTCTTGGATGTAGAGGGAGAGCCCTTTGAACATAGACTTGGCCATGCCCAAGAGTGAAGTACCATTTCCATTGAACGAAGTGAAAGACATCACCACCCAAAGGGATAAAGACCACTCCCCCTCCTTTCATCCCACCCATTGCACATGGCCAATCCATGTTTAGTTTAAAACTAGAGATAAGAGGTCTCTATCACACCCAATTCTTGTGCTATCTGTCCTGGGAGGTTAGAGACATGGGGAAAATGATGAGAAGAAGTCTGAAAGTGGGGACCTTCTTCCGGTCGTTGTCAAGTGAAACCAAATCTATCAAAAGGAAACGAGTATGTGCAATGATAGACCTCACCGTAGGAACAGTGCTATGAATCATTTTTTGGTTCCTAGATTTCCACAAGGCCCATCATCCTACACTAAAAATCATAGATCGAACCATTAGATTCAACTCAGAACAAGACATACCATAAACCAACTCTCCATGAAAGGAGAGTCATTCTGCTCATGATATGAGAGAACCATGGAACCTTTAAAGTAGGACCACACCATGTGATCCCACACTCCCTAAAAAAGAAAGTGGGTTGTACACTATTCCCACCATTTGTTGGGGTAGATACACCTTGGGGCCAATCTTATTCTTAGATTTCTGATTCTCTCATCCGTAGCTAATGAAATTTTTCTGATGCACCATGTTATAAAGGTAAACTTTTCTGGAATCTTATGGCACCAAACTACACCATTACCCCATCCAGATGATCCTTCTTAGAAAACACCCTATGAAAATATCTACTGGAGAAGAACCCTGATGAAGTAAGAGTAAAAACACATTTGTCTAGTTTTTCATTGAACTCAATGGTCTCGAGAAGTGCCCGTTGGTCCTCATCCAGATTTTCCTTGGTGAACTTGGGATGTTAGCATGCTTATTTAACTAAGATAAATGGGGTTTCATATCTATGAAATGTAAGTACAGAACCCACCATGTTTCTACGCCAGAAGAGGATACCTCCTATGCCAACTATCCAATGAGAGTTCAATTGAAGAATCTGATAGAGGGGTGAATATTCTCCCACAAAGGAGACGCATAAACTTGGGCATATTCCACACTTCCACCACAAAGAAAATACACAAACATTACCCATAAGGAATGTTCTTCATGAATTTTTTAGGTGATCTTGCCATGTATGCTATGAACCGTGCTCAGTAGACTACTTACGTTAATCCTTATATCCTATATGGGCCTCCCCATCTTTCCCCATGAATCCCAATGTATCTTACCTTCATATTTCACATCCCATACAAAGCTATATAGAATCTTATCAATATTGTTAATCACTCCTTGAGAAACATTGGATGAATCCAATGCATTGATGGGGATAACAGTCAAAACACTATTCACTAGAGTTATATGACCCCCAAAATATAGAAAATAGTTTTTCCGATTAAGGATGCATCTTGTGATTCAACTAACAATGTGATCAATGTCTCAGATTCGTTGTCTACCTGAAGAAATAAGAGTTCCCTAGTACTCCATCAGAAAAGAACCATTCTACCGGTCCAGATGATTATGTGGAGAGGAAACCCACCCGAGAGAGCTTTTCGTAGTGATGTAGATACTAATTTTGGTAAATTACACTCATGTCATATAGGATGAAAAAAATTCCATTATACTTTTCTAAAAATATTTGAAAGAATAAAAATTAAAATTATTTTTAAAATAATGTTTCATTCCATGAGTTCGAATAATGACATACAATATTTATCATCATGAATAATACATGTAGGTTAGTTATTGAAAATCTTGAGAATTTTTTTGCTGTTTATTTTTCAATTAATTTCACTTATTACTAGGTTATGAAAATTAAATAATTATTTATGTTGACATTGAACATTTTGACGACATTTGTCTTATATATCATGAATGAATTTAGTAATTTGAATATGGTAAGAAAATTATTGACAAAAGCATATCTAGAATAATATTTATGACATAATTATAATTTTTATACAAAAATTATACTTTTCAATATAGCCATGAATTATTTTTATTAAAAATGAACTATGTTTCAATGATGGATACAGTAAGTTGTACTTATACATGAGTATCATTTTCTTTTTTGAATGGTCATTATGAAAAGAAGGTAAAATTGATTTTATATTTCTATAATGATTATAATATTATAAAATTAATATTATATATTCAAGTATTCTCTTAAATTTTCTCTATGATGTGGTGATGAAATACCAAACACTTCTCTTTGTGGAGGTGGTAGTCCACACATACACAAGAATGATGTAATAATTTTTAGGTGCATTGAATGGTTAGAATGTAAGTGAAATAGTATATTTTTAGAATTAAAAATCTATTATGAATATTATATATACAAAATAATTCAAACTTTATACCACATATTGAGAGAGGGTGATGGAAAATGAATTACATCAATTCGCGTTGTGGTGGTTCTCTATACACACGAATGATAAATTATTTTCCCTTTTGATGAAAGTAGATACAAATTTAGGCCTTGAAACTAAAATATAAAATTAAAATATATAGAGGATACTAAATTTTTATTTTATATTGTTTTATTATGGTTTTTATGGGGTTTATGATTAAATAAAACTGAAACGGTTTGTTACAAAAAACCTCTTCTTCAAAAAATATCATTTTCTTAAATTCATTAATACCACTATGATTGGATTTGTACCTTAAAAAGTCATATATAATAATAGAATTTAGTATATGAATATATTTCGGTATGTATTAGATAAAAAATATGTTTTTATGTGTGAATAAATGAGACAAATATGTACTCTTTTATAGGAGTGGGGATGGTAGCTCTAGGAATATCTCAAAATATTAAATTAATATAAATTAAGTTTTAATTATAAATAGATAAAAAGTAATTTTTTTAGAATATAAGATGGTTACGGGTGAAAACATATTAATATAATAAATTTTTAACATGTTTTGTTTACATTCAGTCCTGTTTCATTTAGTTTTAAAACTTATTTAACACAATTGTCTCTTTGAGTGACATGATTGATTTGTACACATTAAGGGTAATTATTGTTAATATAAAATTATTAATGACCAACAAATGGATAGAGATTTATATTTTTATCCTTACCCTAACAAATTGTCTAGATTTATGATTTTCATGAATTTTATATCATTAAATAGAACATTATTTATTCTAAAATATAATAAATGTCAATTTTGAAACTATTCGTTACTTTGAATATTACTAGTATATATTGATATTAAAAATAACATTTGAAAAAATATTTTAATAAATCCATAAAATTTAAAATTTTCTTTGTAATTCATGTATTACATAAAATATCTCATATTATATTATATTATTTTTAATAACATGTATTTGATTTTTTTATTAACTAAAAAATTATTGCATCAGTGTTACGAAAGCATTAAAGGAATCTAGATATTTACTAAAAAAATAAAAACTTGACATGTTGGACTTAAATATATTATATCTAAAAATACTACTTATAGTTGAACATATCCTCTAGATAACACCATTTTAAAATTATTAAACTTATTAAAAATGAGAGAGTGATTTGTTTGATTTTTTATTAATTTTTTTTCATAAAGGTCATAATCTAATCCAAGTGGGAATAAATGGACATATAAACATAACAAAATTATTAGTGATGAATATTACTCATAAAATATAATTTAGGATTGTATTAGTGTCAATATATAGTCTTTATAATTTTATTTTTTCTATTAATTACTTTATTTACCTTGTACTGTGGTAACAAAAAATACTACAGTTACTATTTATATAGTCCAAAAGAATGAAATGATTACTAAATATGGACCTTATGATTAAAAATATGGGATTTATTTTTCAATGTTTATAAAAATAAATTTTCAGTACATAATATTAAATTTAATTGTCAAAATGCGACGAAAGATTTATTTTCTAGAAAATTCCTTTTTAAATATAATATGTTTTTAAACTAAATTAATCTATAAAATTTATCTAAAAACCATAATTGGAATAATATAAATAAAAAAAATAAAATAAATTTATAACTAATCTAGAATATGATTTTAATATTTAAATGCGTGAGAAGAAAATACAATTTTCAATAAAATCAGTTTTTTCACTATTTATGGAAGAAAAAACTACTCAAAAAAATATAAATATTTCACCATAAGTTAATTTTGATATTATTATTTTAAAACTAATATTTATTTGATTAGTAAAAATTTATAAAAGTCCTATAAATTATATTTCTTCACCACAAAAGTAATTGAAATCTTTTTTGAAGAAAGTGTATTTAAAAATTAAAAATCTTTTCTAAAATTATGTGCAAAATTTAATAATAATTAACTAATAAATTATTAATTATTTGGATAATTATAGAATTTATAATTAAATTATTAATATTCATTCCATCTAATTTACCCTTTATCTTATAACAGTCACATAATGACAATATTTAGTTGTTCGTTTAACCTCAATGTTGTGTATCTTGTACACTGTCAAAGATAATATTTCTTTTTTATAAATATGGATGTTATATTCTCTCAAATTTATGAAATTTCATCCTTAAATATTTAAATTTGGGTTTTCAAAATGTGGATAGAGTTTTCAAAATAACTACATTGAAATCCCATAATGGAAAAAGGATTAATAAAACATCCAATTTAACAGAAAGAAAGGGAAGTACAATGATCATTTAGAAATAAAATATAACTAAGAACCATATACGAAAACATGGAAATGGAATAGATAAGGTAATAAAAAAGTAATAATGGTGAGTGATAGAGAAAAGTTTCATGATAATGTAATGAATAAAAAAACATAAATATGTGATGGGTTAAAATGCCATTGATTTCTTGATAATTAAAGTAAATAGATAATGTTTTTCCAAGATCATTTTTCATAGAGTTGATTAATTAATTACCAATAAAATAAAATGAGTTAATATACTTACTTTATGGGAATAGTTTCATCTTTTAATCAATTTCCACCTCAATATTATATTTTTCACCAAACTATGAGTACTTAAGATACATATTTCATATGTGAGGCATTAGAATAATCTTTTATCAATCACTAAATCCACTATTTGATCATAATCGATTCCACATAAAATTATAAATTAACATAAAAATTGAATCTCACCCATATTTACTTATTAATTAATAATAATCATAATGTTTAGGATAAGATAAGATAATTCCAAAAAATTAATATACCATAGAATGAAGAAAAAAGACTTTAATCTCCAGAATTCAAAATTAATAACAAATTTCAACATATGTTATTCAATAACTATCCTTAAAATTATTAAAAAATGTTTAGTGTATGATTGAAACTCAAAATTTGGAAGGAATTGATCATAAAATCATCCGATATAAATTTAACATTTTCCTTACAAAATAAAATCAATCACACTTAAGGAATCATATAAGAAGTTAAATTTCCAAAATCAATTAATATCCAAGTATGATAATAATTTCCATAAATAACTTTAATATATTACAAAATTAAGACATGTTTTAACCCCAAAATTTTATCTCATAACTTTAATTTTTCGTCCAATAATCTCTTACAAAAAATTATATAAACATGAATGGTTATACATAAATTTTAAAATTATGGAATCAAAATAAAGGCAATGTTCTTAAATTGACATTTTTAATATCATAAAATTATGGTTTAAATGTACCTCAAACCCTTTTTAAAACTCAATTATTGTATCCTAAAATTTATCTATTACGTAAATAATAAAAATATGGGTTTATATGGCTTTGAACATATGATAAAGCTCAAGCATATATACCCATGAGGATATCTATAACTTTTAATATATCCTCACAATAAAACATCATTATATCAAAAGTTATCAAAAACGTATTATGAAACCAAATCTAAAGAAAAAACATTAAAAAATATATATTCTATTTATTTTAAAACTATTATTCATAGTATTATATTACCAAGGATATTTTAGGTTTAGAATTTTAGATAATTAGGAAAAAATATTACAAAGTAACTCCTTATATTAAAAATAGACACTTCTATATAGTATCCATTTTCTAATAACAAAAAATTCAATAAATAAGAAACTTATTTATTTTCATGAAAAATCTTGAAAAATTCCTTGATTCCCTCATCTATGTTATTACTCTCCCTTAAACCCAACTAAAATATTTTTAAAACATTGTATGATCCAAAAAGCTCAGTAAGGGTTATGAAAAAAATTAAAAACTTTTTAGGTCATAAATAATGATAAAATGTTTCATTTTTCATAATAAATTTTTTCTTACCCATGAAATCATATTTTATTCTCAATTAATTACATAAATCATTTCATAATAGAAAAAAACTCATAATCTTTTCATTAAAATGTTTCTCAAAGGTAAAAGTTTCACCCATAATACATATCCTATTTTTGTAAATTATGAAATTATGTGTTTCCTATAATATCCCTAGAGATAATATATTTATTATAATAGTATCTTGGGTGATGATTTTCACACCATTCATACACATTTGGTAGCTCTCCCTTTATATTGGGACTAGTCATCAAATATTAATTTAGAATAACCACTGTAGTATATTTTATTGCCTATTAGGTTAAATCTCTCTATTTTACTCTCTCTCTTTACCGAAAGGATTAGAGTCCTATAACAGGATATCCAATCATTTATTCTTACTGGTAACAACCATACACATTAAATATGTTTAAGATACATAATATAATAATACCACAAAAAATTATTTCATAAAAAATCATTCTTTAGGTAAATAACATTTCCATTTTTAAATAACGTTTCTATTAAAAAAATAGAGCACAAAATATGAAAGAATTTTAATTTAAAACACACATTTAAAGATTTAAAAGAATATTAAAAACATTGAGGCATAAAAATGTTTAGAAAATGATCTCATACTATATTATTTAAAAATATATACCCTTTTACCTTCTATAAATGATTTGAAAGTGTAACATTAAAATTGAATTTTTAAAAGAATTCTGCTTATATTGAGACTGACTCACCACATACAATATTTATAATCCTAAATAGTAAAAATAGGACAATTAATTTCCTTCTTTAGAATATATTTCAGGTTTATTGTTAACATTATTTAGATTATAAAAATGTTATAAATATTACTTTATATTTTTTGTTTATGTTGGTCTTTTTGACTATATTTTCTTCATAAATCCATAAAGACATTGGTAATTAGAATATTGAAAAAGTTTTAATTACGAAACCATAAATTTAATAATATTAATCAAGTATTAATCATTCATACAAATAAATTATACTTTTAAACCCAACTATGAAAAGCTGTTATGAAAAATGAACTACTGTACAGTCATGGAGATGGAAGGAGGTAGGTACGCATGAGTAATGCTTTCATTTTTCAACTATCATTATAGAAAGAAGAAAAATGTTATTTTTTCCATAGATAATGATAATAATATCAAAATTATCATAATTCATAGTAAAATTTACTTATATATATGTATATATTATCCATGTGATGCAGTTATGGAAAATGAATCACATCGCTTTGTGGAGGTGGTAGTCAACGCATATGCATGAACACCATTATCATTTTTTTGGTTTATGGATATGTAAAAATTTATGTGATGTATTTCCCTTCAATAATGTTATATATTTTATATTTCATATATAAAAATTAATTTTTTCATTTTAACCAATATTGAGAGATGGTGACAGAGAATGAATTATGTTGGTTAGAGTGGAAACAATCTTCCCTACACTCAAACAATAAAATATTTTACCATTCAATATATGTGCTGAAAGATTCATATCATTACTATTATATAATAACATATAAGTATTTTTACAATTCTAATCTAATTATTTTATCATGATTTAATAAAGATTTAAGGAGGTAAATGAATAAATAAAATAGAAACACTTTATTTAATACAATAACACTTCTTTGGACAATCTCCATTGATCAACACCTTAATAAAAATATTGTTGTTGTTCTTCCTAAAACAAGAAGTAGATAAGGATGGAAGGGATTCTATAAATTTATTTTGGTAGTGTATTTTTGAACCAAATGGTGTTGAAGAGTGATAAAATGAGAAGACAAGGTTCCTTTTAATATAAGAGGGGAGGTGAAATCATTGAATTTCTAAAAATATTAAATTAATATAAATTAATTATGATTTAAAAATAGATCCAAAGAAATTTTATTCAAATATAAGATTAATATGGGTCTAAATAATATCAAAAAAGTATTTTTGGATATGTTAAGATCACATTCATACCCTTTTAATTTACTTCAAAACCTTGTTTAACCCAATTAATTAGTTTAGTGAAAACATTATATTTTTACACTTTAAGAGTACATATTTTTATTAGAAAACAAAAATATAAACATAAATGGATCATGTATGATATTTTACACCATATCCTTTTCACATGTCTAATTTTATAATTTTAATGATATTTTTTAAAAAACTTTGTTTTTAAAATATCATTAATGTCAATTTTCTTCACAATTAAATACATTTCCTTTTCTAAATATCAATAAAACAATATAAATGTGAAAAAATGTTTTAATTCATACCTAAATTTTCAAATTAATCTATAAAATTTAGGCCTTAGGTCAATTATCTCATATTATTTTTTTATATTCAAATAACATTTATTTTATTTTTTCAATAAATAAAAAATTATTTGCAGCGGTGCTGTGAAAGATTTCAAGGTAATTATTAATTCACTCAAAACTACAAATAAATTACCATGTTGAATATAAATCAATTAGCTTTGAAAATATTTTTTATAGCTTAACATATCTGTTGGTGTCGAATTACACATGTTGTAAAAAAATAATATCTTTGAACGAACTGAAGCCATCATCCAACTCGAAAAACATTCCGAGATCCTGAAGAAAGTTGACTACATGATCTGAGGCCCACGTGTCAGATTGATATTTACAAAAAAGACTGTTGTGCTCCCAAAGAGTCATATCTCCTTCCCCTTCTGCATAAATAGTGGAAACATCAAGGGAAAGGGAACACAATAATTCTAGCTTTCACGCAAGGCACCAGATCACATACAAACCTATTCTACGCCAAATAAGAAATCAAACAAACCATTATGTGCTTGACTAATGTGGCTATCAAAAGAGTGGAGTTGAATAAATATTGTATGACTTTAATCTTGTTCTCCATTGGTGAATGATTTCTCTATTTATTAAACATTCCCCTTTTTCAGTGTGATCCTCCAGAAGTTAAAGAATCACTCTTCTACACACAAGAACAATCTTCCAAGACATCGCATGAAGATGGAACCCTAAAGGTATAGATTTTATATGATACTATTATTTGTAGGTCCTCCTTTGAGTCATCCCACATTATTGTAATCATCTCCAAACTTCTTTCATCCTCATATAGGTGTGCACAAAATAATCCTATGTTGGAAAACCTAGACCATATGTGTAACTGAATTTTGTGCTCAACAATTAATTTTGGGACCAATTCATCCATATATTATGAAAACCCTCCTTGAAGATCAATTTCTTTCCTCCATTTCAAGGAACCATGTCTGATACCCTCTCGAACAAATCTCCCATTCCTTGGGCATACTTACGTTATGAAACCTTCTAATCTTTCACGCAATGATTTCTTGGTCCCTTATGAGGTGTCTCCTATGACTTCAACATGTTAATTTAAATTCCATTTTCTTCTCAGCATAGGTATGATCATCCCCCATTCTTCTAATCACAGGGAAACTAATCTTGACCCCACGACTAATATATCCTCTATTCCTTTGAAACATGGAATTTTTAAATCATTTCCCCTTCAAAAGGTGCATGAGTTGCAGTTATCTAAGCCCAAGGGGTGGGGAGTGGGTCCCCAAATTTCCACTACATGATGTTTAACTTTCTAGCACCAACAACCCCAACACAGGACATTAAAATACAATCTCACCCTCTAAAACTCACATGGGTTCCCCACATGGGACCCTCAAGGTATATCACAGAGGGATGAATATTCTATATCGTGAGTTTCCACATATTAGACCTACACAACTTTGATATGGTTATCTATGTATGGATCACACAGAATGCGATTCTTCTAACATGTAATGACATCCACCTTAGTCACATTCCATGCCTAATCCCTACACCATCACTAGTTTGTTCATATTTCATGACCTTAGAAACATACCTACTTCTTTCTCTTGTTTCTCACAATGTGCATGACTTATGTGGGATTAGTGGTTAACAATGACCATTACATCCTACCTACACTTCTATAGGATGATTCTATGTATAATCTCCATCCACATAATCACTACTCCAAGAAGCATGTCAATGGTCATCCCTTATGGCATGATACCCATCATGTCCCACTCTCTAAGACGCTTCTATGCATATGTCCAGACAATATGTTCAACATTCATAGTTTTCCTCCTCAAGCATATTCCCCAATACCCCTTTTCAATCAATGTGGTATTTGAATCCCAATAAACTGAGATTCCAAGGTATCATCCATGTGGTCTAAACACAATATCCACCTCATCTACTCCATTAACTCCATTTATTCCAACTCACACTTCATCCACATCCATATAGATTTTACAGAGGAATCCACATCCCTGTGATATGATTCCACCTACCCTAGGGAACTCTTATGTATAAACCCCATCCACATCATTATTCCTCCATGTAGAAATCAGGTAGCTAAAATGAATAATCCCTACATAATCCAACTAGGATAAATCCTCTTGTGAAGGGAAGGGTCCATGCATAAGACCCACATCATCCATCAAACTATGTGGGGGTATTTTTTATTTTCTCATAATTAGGGAATGTATAAAGACCCAATGAGTTTAAATCCTAACTAATAGTAAATATTGGTTCCCCCTGTCTAGGAGAACCTCCCTAATCAACCTTAAAGGGTGTATTGATCCTTCTTCACTCTGTGAAATATTCCATTTAGGGGACACACCTACCTGATCTTCTCCCATAGGGCGTCCTGATCCATCAATCTAAAAACATAGGCTCTCCATCCTATAGATGAATCTCATTAACTTTCCTCCATAGGGAACCCTGATAAACCACCATCAATATTCAAAATATGTTTAATTTGTGATATTTTCCATTCATCTACGTCTTGTAGGACATGTTATGCATGAGGTGAATTCCATGGAAGATATGTTTCTAGAATCAGATAAACTGTGGTCAACATGGTATTCCTTAGGTTTCACACCCCAGATTCCTCCATATAGGTTTCCAGTGTTGTATCTCTAGATATTCATACAATTCCTGATGTGACTAATCCCCTAACCACTGGTTTCTGAACATTCAATACACATTTGAATTTCTATATAGAAGAAACATAGTTAACTGACATCCATAAAGAGATGGCGCAAGGAATGAGTTTCATGAACATGTATTAATCTACGAGGGAGATCTCGAGCTAGTAGAAGAGATCCTAGTTGGAATCCATGGAAGGAGGAACCAAAATCCCATCATACCATTAAAATCAAGGAGCATCCATCACTAATGAAGTGATAAATTACACTCAACTTTGGAATGCAGGATTGTTGGGTAACAAGAGGAGGAAAAACACACATAAAATGTTTTATACGCATGGGAATGCCCTGAAGAAAGCATTGAAAATAGAAATGGTGAACCTGATGTGAATCTTTTCTTCTAAATATGAGAAATAGTTTCATTCGATACATCAAAAAATGAGTATGTTAGCAGATTCAGTTATCCAGTACACATACCTCTTAAGAAACTAATATGGCCGACATGGAACTCACCAGAAATTGGGGTAGTTGAATGCTATGAATTCCGATTTGCAACAATATCTTCACGAATATATATCTCTCTTAAATGATGTAATATTGTATGATGATGGAGAATTGGAAAATTCTTATCGAGTATCCATACTAATTGTTGGATCTTCCGAATTTACAAGACCTATGATATAAAAAACTAAGTACACAATGCCCACTAATGCAGGGGTAGGAGAACAATCAACCTGACAAAAATTCATGACCCCAACCTCCACCACAATTTTCTCTATGCCATCAGATACTAGACTCCCACTCCCCATATCACCCCCAAGGATTGTTCATAAGATGGTGATAGATGTGCTCGTATAATAGTATGAGAAAAAGGGATACATTCATGTGATGGATTTGGATCACCAGTACCATGAGGCTTCAATGCCTCAGTGAAACTTCCACCCCCAAGGTCCTCAAAAAGAGCCTATGTTCCCCACTCCATCAAGAAACCTCTTCAGGAGCCTCTTACTAGGGTGATCAAATGACTTTTTTCACTATGACTAGGAGGTAGGTGATTCCTAAGTTATAATTACAATGAGTACCATCTAGGAGTCATCTTGTAGGCCTCATCAGTTCCAAAATTGACTAGTATTCTAGGATTTGGAACATGTGAACTAAACTGCTACTCTGCCTGCCCTAGTCTGAATATCTTGATACCAATGTTTAGACCAATATTTGGAGGATGCCCAGAAGGGGGAATAATCTTCTATAACTCCTGTGGTTCCTACAACACCTGGTGTATTCCACAAGATCCCTACCACTATAGAGTATTGAACCATCAATGCCCAATTGGGATTGAGGCATCAACCACCCCATTGACTAGTATTGTTGACTCTATCAGCCACTAGAATTATCAAAAACTATCATAGGATAGTCCATGATGATTAGATTCAGTGCAGAGTTCCTCTTCATACCATCACTAACCTAAGTGGAGGTCCTCCTCGCTCTACTAATCATCATGGAGGTCCTACCCATGTTCCCTCCATCGATCATAGAGGTGGTCCTCCCCACTTCGTGAATATCTAGTATGAAGGCCCTCCACATACTCCTGATTCATGACAAGGGTCCCTCCCTATGACATGGACCACCAGTGCAAAGGTCCTACCTTTTTCATTCCCATATCTAGAAGATTCATGACATAGTCTAGTATCAATCAAGGAGGTGGTCATCCCAACTTAATGAAAAACCTTTACATAGGTCCTTCCGATGAAACAATAAACTTGTACAGAAGTAATCCCAGTATAGCAACTGACTACAATAGAGTTCCTAATCGCTCCGTCAATGGTAAACCTGGAGGTTTTCCAAATGTTTCCACCAGCCCTAGTAGAGGTCATCCCCACATTATCACCATCCAACATTGTGGTGAATATCGTGACTTTTTTGATCAATGTGAACGTCCTCGTCATACTTTGAACACTAATAATGATGGTCCTAACCAATCATTCTATGGTCTAAAAGGAATTCCTATCCACTCTAATGACACCGGATATGGAAGAAACATCTTATCCCAATCAACCAAAGTATAGGTCCTCCCTATGCCATCATAAACTAGAACGAAGGTCATCCACATTCCAAAAACTTCCCTGCCCTAAAGAACCATCATAGGGAAGAAGGGAGATTCACTGCTTCCAAAGGAAAAACTCCAGGAAGTGCCCAATTGTTGTTGACCTGGTTAACTTCTCAAAATCTGAAGAAGGATATGATTCCATATTGGATCCCTCACTGCAGCCATCCACATCAGAGTCTAGCGTAAGATCCTAGAAGGTGATGTTCATCATCTTGGATGGTGAGATCCACCAAATTCTTAAATCCCTTCACATGTACAAGATGATAAAAGAGTATTGGTATCCCTTCTTTGGTCTCATGGTGCATTCATCCCAACCATCTCCAATTCCATTCTCTATATCTTCATGAGATCACATATAGTTCTTCTAAATCATGATAGACAAGGAGAATCTAGTATACCAACATATGAATTTCACTATCCTAATACATGAGTTAGTGGTAAGAACCCATTCCTACATGTACATGATGATGTTGCCGACACATCCTATGAGAGATGACCCAACAGGTAGTGACCAATCAGCTCACACATCGACGCCTCCACTGGCTTGTTCAATACCGTATCAATAAAAATCTATGCCACTCCCTATTTATGGGACATCAATGATCAGAGCATGGAATAAATAAGGGCCAGAACTTGATTCTGATCAAGGAATCCTATTGGAAAATATGGTCCTCGATAAGATGTATATTCTTTTCTATCTGAATGTGGTTCCAAACATCTGTATTCTAGAGTCCCTCTCCTATGATTAGGTTATGTTATTTCGCCAGAATTTCTAGTCGACACTCTTTTTCCAGTAATATCATTATTTGGACTATACAAGAATCTAGGAGAAATTTGATGACATTGATAAAAAATTCCACATGGTTGAGTTGGCAACACTTATGGTGGATTAACATCCTTAATCACTCGACAACCATCGAACCCTTCAAACAATTTGTGTCTAGTGCTTTGCAGTGTTCTATACAATTAATGTTGGAGAATGCCTGTATTTGTATATATTTTGTTGGGGATAGTATGTCATAGTCCACTTGATTCTAAACCTTAGACATCCTGATTCACCTGGTGATACTAAAGATACAATCCCTGGGTGTTTTCACTGGTAATATGATTGATCTCATGTTTCCCAATGACAAGGACACATACGTAGGATTCAACATAGAGAACCCACCTATGGGAGTATCACGTCACCATGGAGACCCTCATACAGGTGTCCTCACCCACCTTAAAATGGGGGAACATAGTCTAGGAGACCCCCTTCACCATTTCTCACTATTTGTATTAATAACAATGGAAAATAACATGATGTGACTTCTAAGAAATCTAATCTTTATGATTCCACATAGAATATAGAGGTCTATCTCGCAATGGCCACCTTACACTAATAGATTGAAAATCTAAGGTAGATCATTAATGAGCTCCTACACTGAGCAGCACATAGATTATAGTGCCCCTCAATAGGACTACGTTCATCCATTGTGAGATCAATAGGGGAATCCATTTTTCCATCTTTTAAAATTACCTTGAATTGATCTCAGTTATCCCATGTTGAAAAAATAACAGATGTTTGATCTTATTGAAAACAAACCTAGTATGTGTTACCCAATCCTCACTACTAGCGTGAGAACCATCCTTGGTACCTAGTGTAAGAGAACCACAAATTTCACTACGAGTCGTTGATCATTCTCAACATGTTGACATGCTTGTTAATACCTTGGTGGTGTAGAATCGTCTCCATGATAGGAACCCATGTGAATATGAGATAACACTCATATTTCACCTCGAATCCCTTAGGACTCGACATGTTGAAGCTTCACCTAATGGAATGCTATATCTAGCTTGGGTGGACAACATGTGAGCATCCCCAGATTTAAAGATTCATACTTTCTTCCCAATAAATGGGATGAGTGACCTAATGAAGAATCTACATCACTATATCTCAAGGTGAGGAGCCATGTTGGGGACCCCATTATATCTAGTGACATCCAAGGTATGATATTTTGTTTAGACATTGTAAGGTTCATTGTTTTTATTGTACAACCAGTTACCCATCATGTCTATTTCTAGTTGGTGAGATCTTCTTAGGAAGTTTATTTACCTGTTTGGCTCCACCACGTGCATGAAAAGTATTTTTGAAAACATCAAGTTTAAGAAAGTTATATATTATCACCTCATTGACTATGTTTCTATGTAAAAAGTCCTCACATACTCTCTTAATATATAGTTATATCAAGAGAATCATCTAACAATGTGCATGGGGAACTTTAAGACTGAATTAGTCCTTACCATCATCACCCAGAACATATTAGGTAGGTTGCATGATTTTTATGATGAGGCTAAATTACTTGAGGAATAACTTATTTAGAAAAATATTGAACATCCATTTCATATTCCATCCCCTGTAAGATGATATATCATGGTCGAAATAGCTATCGTAGAAGAAAGTGGAGGCCCCCAGAACCAATAGAGATATTGCTAGAAGAGCCTCACCCAATGTGGTCTCACCTTTGGCTGCAACCTCAACATGCTAATCCTCTACCTATGAATAATAATAATGGTCATCCTTCTCAACCACCACTATCTAGGTGAGAGAATATGGCAACAACCCATCATATATCTCTAGCCCCTCGCCAGTGTCATGCTCCCAGAGCTCCCTTCCCTGATAGGAGAAACAAGACATACTCCTTCCAAGGTGAAAAGTTTCATGGTTACTTTTGAAGTGAATTGGGATAAGGGGTCTTGATGATTTTTGAGTGATGGGAACCCTAGGAGGCTGATCTCACTGATCGTCCCGTCCAATTCCCATATGATATAATCATTGTATATACCATTATGAAATGATTTGTGTTCAAATATTGGCTCCAGGACTACGTGGATAATGGTGTGGTTAGGTTGGGCCACATTTCAATGTAAGTAACACACATCACATCCATTCCAAACAATGATAAAGATGATTCTTTTGAATGGAAATAGGGTTCCAATCATGGGACATAGAAGAACGATGACTGTTTGCCTCATAAGGCAATTTATTGTTCTCATGTCATCATCTGTGACCAATTAGGCCAGTCTGAAACTCAATATGTTTCAAAAAATTCTCTAGATGCCACATCTACATCAAATTCATAGCCTTATATGCATAGGAAGAGTAGGTTATAATGGAATAAGTGAAAGAAAAGTCCCCCTCCGATGCCGATGCCTTCCAATACCCTTAATGATTTCATGCCTCTCGAAATAGGAATCACACATAGAGTCGATCTGGATAGAGAATATTCCGTGGGTGATGACATGGTTTACACCTCCATGAATACCATCAAACAGGTTGACCCCTACATGGTCCCTGATGATGAGTAATATTAGGTAGACCCTAAATGTTCTCCCAGAGAACATAATAAAAGAATAAGTCAAGGGTATGAAAACTATCGAAAGGCTCTGTCTAGTGATTCAAACTAGGACATGTGTGCCACTGAGACCATGTAGTAGGTTCTGTGCAGAGGTTGATAAGCATAATTTTCTCAACCTGTTCTATTAGAATTATTACCCTCACTAACCATACTTATCGACCAGGAAGAATAACTATAATTGCACTGTGATCAACCACATCAAACCAGATCTAGGCCTGAGATAACAAAAATTCAAACAGTAGTGGTTCTAGAAAAGTTCTATGGTGAGAATCTGGATGTTTCCAGCACCAATTAGAGTGTATTTGTTCAGAAAATAGTGATTTCATTGTTCTGAACAAATAGTATCCTCATGTAGGTAGAAATATGCGCCTAACATGGAAGTTTGATGTGTGGAACCACATCTCCAACATTACAACCAACATCACGATACACAAGGACCTATTTATATCATAATAGATACATGAGTCCTTCAAAAAATCTTTGAGAATCTACCTTAGTTTGAAATGAAGGTAGTGGTCACAGAGTCCATCTATGTTGGGGAATTCTATCAAGAAAAATTCCTATCCATCATCTCTTTCTTTGGAGAAAATGAATTCTCCTTCGTACATGGGAACATATACCCATTTTACATGACTGACCATGTCAATGGTCTTCAGGTCTATCAATCTATAGTCAACCTGTGTTTTGGGATCAATATCATCTCTACCCAGATTCTTTGGAGGCTAGGACTCTCAGAAGGAGGCATGAGTCCCTCTAAAACGAGGATTCACGGTTATGATAGGATCAATTATAAATGATGCAGAAGGATCCATTTGAATAATTATTTTAGGGTTTTCATAGAAAAAGAAAATTTCTTGGTTGTATCACATGACACCACTTACAACACATTGATGGGTAGGCATTGTCTCTATTTGTATGACAAAGTTCCTTCCCCGTATCACCAATTCCTCAATTAATCCCTCAGTACATATATAGGCATGATATAAGGTGATGCACCTCCCCTTGACTCCTATGAATCCCACTATATGGATTATTTCTATTACAAGATAATGGAAAAGTAGGTTTAGACCAATTAAGATGAGAACACCTCTATCGTAGCCAGCCCGTGGACATATTTGGATGATGCATTCATCCTTATGATTCATTATTTGGAGGATAAAACACCAGTATTGGGTAATTTATTTTTCATTTATGGTAGGAAGGGTCACCACATGCCCATGTTCAAATAACATTAAAATTTTAATTCTTACTCCTACCCAATTTAGGCTCAGGTAATACCCGAACCCCCTACCACTATTAAGTATAGATATGTTCTCTCAAAGGCCACAATTGTGATATATATCACCATGATCCAAAAATCTAAGTTGACCCGTTACAAGATGAACCATCACTATTAATTTGAAAATATGCATGATCCCCGTGGTCAAAGGCCTGGGGTAATTGGTATTAAATCCTATGTTTATCTGGTTTTAGTAGAGTTGGAATCCCCTAGTGAGGATTCAACCACTTCTCAAGCATTCCCTAGTATTCCCCTAGAATCAGTTGGTTTGGAAGAACCATATCCTCCCACTGAACTTCTTACCTTAGTTAATGAAGAGGATTTTGAAGATACTCCTCCCACCAATGAGGAACACATATCCACCACCATTGATGAGCGGGTTCATTTGAAACATGGCACTGAGGAATATCTGAGGCTGATGTTGATTAGTGTTTCCATGCTTTGATAAGAACAATAGTAGTAAATGGATTTCCTAATGCATCCCTATGATGTGTCCTTTTGGAGTTATGATGATATGCTAGGGTTGAACCATCAGATCATTGTCCACCACCTCAGTCTCCTGGTGAGCCATCGTGGGATCAAGTAGCCTCTTAAAAAAAATACCCCCTTGTCATGGTTCCATGGTCAAGGAAATGGTTAACCAGATCATAACATCCAATTTCTATAGGGATGTTCAGTACCCCATGTGGCTTGACAACATAATACTAATTTGGAAGAAGAATGGGAAAAATTAGTGTTTGTATCGTCTTTTGGGATGTCAACTATCACTATCGAAAGGATTATGTTTCCCTTACAATGATGGATCTATTGATTAATTCCACATTTGGGTTCCAATATCTAACCTTCGTGGATGTATATTCTAAATACAACCACATCTAGATGGACTAAAAAGATGAAAATTATGCCACCTTCAGTGCACGACAATGTACCTTTGGTAACCATGTAACACCTTTCGGTTTGAAAAATATAAGAGACACCTCTTAGTAAGTCTGGCACATTATCTTCAAACTAATTCATATGATTCTAGTGGAATTTTATATGGCTGAATTTTTGGTAAAATCCCACTAGTGTTAGAACCACATAAGACATCTTGATAAGGTTTTCAGTTTATTCTACTACTGACATTTGAAGATGAAACCCGAGGAATGTGCTTTTGGTGTTACCTCAGAGAAGTTTATTGGTATCCTCATCTAATACAGAGGTGTAAACATTGATCTAGAGAAGATTAGGTCCATCATATAGATTCCTCCACTAAGGAACCCCATGGATATCTAAAGCATTCGCGGACATTTGTATTACACATGTCGGTTCATTTCAAATCTGGATGGAATGTGTAAGCTATTATATAGGGTAATGAATAAATGTGCTCCTACTAGGTATTGAAGAGTTATAAAACACATTTGAGGCTATAAAGATGTATTTGGTAAAACCTATAATTCTAATATAAACCTTCGCAAACAAGCCTTTGGTCTTTTATGTGACTTCACTAGAATAATCCCTCAGTGCCCTTATCGATCCAAAGAATAATGATTGGAAAAATAATAGTTTATAATATCTCAGTCACATTCTCCTTGATGCAAAGTCATGATACTATCCTATCCAGAAAAACCGCATCATGTTGGTGTTAATAGTGTATAATTTGTAGCACTATCTAAAACATCATGAGTTACAGATGGGTTATTGAGTTAAAAGCTAATATATATTATGAATTGCCTAATGTTGATAGATTCGATAGTATGCTGGGCAGTGATCCTTATGAAGTTCGACATCAGGTTTATCCCATAGATATATATAAAGGGTTAAGAATTGGAAAAATTTCTAACCACTCATCCATCCTCTAAAGAAGCACCTCAAGATTTTTATTTCCCAAAGGAGGCCAGCCTCGAAGTAGACCATGTCATGACATGATGGAAGATTCATTTTTATGGTGCCTCCCTATGCCCAACTGGTAGAAGGATCAATGATTCAAAAATCAACAAAGTGGGTGTGGGGATCATCTTCATCGCTGATACATATGTTGTTCTTATCTACTTGTTCCTACTATAAAAGGGTTACACCAAAAATGATAAAGAGTATCAGGCTCTCATTACTGGTCTCAAGCTAGCCCATGAGATTTATGTTCCCCACTTGAATGTGAAGGGAGACTCTGAGTTATCCATCAATCAAATTAATAGTGATTATACCATTAGGAATCCCGAGATCATTCCCTTTCTCAAGCATGCTCTCTAGAAGATGGTATTGTTCCCTTCTCAACTAGAGGTAACTCATATTCCCCAGTCATAAAATGGTGGAGTTGAAACCCTATATTGTTTAGCCACTTCACTTGAGAAACCTAGCCACAATGATCTATTCATTCATGTAGCACATCAGTGGTTCATCTATCGCATCACCTTAGATGGTCATGAATATAGTTGGTTGGTAAAACTACTGACCACCGATGCTTCCACATCAGAACCTGTATACCCCCAACATTGGAAGCATCCTTTGAATGGATAACTATTTTCATTGAGTTTATCCAGCCTGACACTCTACCACTAGATAGAGTTGAACGTTAGTGAATCTATTAGCCTAAATCAATCTTCACCATCTAGAGTGTCATAAACTAGATCATACTCTCTTTAGACATGGGTGTGATGGAATTATACAATGTTTCATTCATGGATAGTGGTTTCATCAAGTCATATAGGATGTACATTCTAGTTCTTGTGGTTCTCATTAGGCACAGTTGAAAATATCTCACTAGATTCTAAGGATGAGATACTTCTGGACCACCATGGTCCATTACTATACAACATTTTCCAAGAGGTTCCAAGCAAGACAGATTCCTGAAAAATCTGAGCATCCCCCACTGGAGCCCTCCACATACTACCAATTATTCTTGGCCTTGTACAGTGTAGTGACTCGATGACATGGGACCCTATCAACCAGCGACAGAATGTCAGTGCATGTGCACACAAACTAAAATGGGTTTCTTCTCCATGTGGGAGGAATTGGTTCCATAAAATCAAGTAAAGTCATAATTAGTTGAAATATGTGATATCCCATATCATTCATCAATTCAAATTACCTCAGGTCATTCACATCATCAATGAGACAAACTTTGAGCAGTTGAGGTGAAGAATTTTTATGATGTGTACAACATCTGGCCTAACCATACTTCTCACTACTATGCATTGGAAAATAGAAAGATCAAGGTGTTAAACAAAACCCACTAAAAAATTTTCTAATGATGGTGTGCCAAAAGATGAAAAGTAGTATAGTTAAGCTATCCAATGCTCCCTAATCTCATTGGAAGATGACCCAAAATTCCACCAAGATGAATCTGTATTCCCTAGTGTACTGAATAAGGGTTGTCCTTACCATCAGGATTTAGTTTTCATCACTCTATATATATATCTAAAACTTGTAGAAGTTGAAAATAATGTCCAAAATGCTTCTTTATAAGCTAGAAGAACTTATATATAATAAGTCCTAGGCCTTACATAGTTTAGAGTGGCATCAGAACAAAACACCCAGACCATTAAACAATAAACGTTGTCTAATGTGATACAATGTTGGATTTTATAATGATGATGATAACTGGAAGATTTCCACTAATGATAGAGCCCAAGTGGGTTGGGCCTTACATAATTTACAAGGTATAACCAAATGGTGCATAGTATTTTATCAAATAGATAGAGAGAACATATCTCCTCCTACCAATTCCAAGTTCCTCAAGAAATAAATTTCATATGGAGTCTCTATCATCTGATATGCATGATGTTAAACCATGTAAAAACCACCATCCCTAAAAAATAACATTTAACTATGCTTCCAACATCATAGTCATATGATGATAATCTATATAGCATTACCATACCAAAAAAATGACATTAAACAATGTAACTACAATATGAGTTCTATGAAATGAAAATGAATGTGTTAAAGTCCCAATCACGCAATCTAAATCTTGGTGTATAGCCTAAGCATCATGAAATTAAACTATGTGTGAGTTCTAATCAAGGTCTTTTTATGTGATGTGGGACGTACTTAAGCATTATTCATGTCGAGTTTTTTTATGATGCCACACTTTTTCTATCCTCTTTAGAAACCTCACCTTTTTTATGGTTCAAGATTCATGACATTTAATGAATAGTCCAAGTCCAAGCATCACAACATTAAAATATTTTTAGGCCTTACCTGGAATGTGTATTGAGGCATGTGCCACCTAGAAGCTCATTAAAATTGGGTTATTTTTTATGTTCCCACACATCATTATTGGTTATGTTTCTTTTCAAATGTTATAATAATCACAAACGTAAACAAAGATCCCACCAAGAACCATGTGTGTGTTAACTCCCATTTTTCTGGGATCCATAGTGTCACCGAGACTTCCATTCACTAACCCAGTCATGAAATTTTCGTTCCTTCATGTGGGTTCATCCTAATCCTCACCAAACGACTTTAAAAAACATGGGGGTTCAAGGAATATGTATTTATTGATTACCATCCTCATGGGATACATAGTGGTGCCCTAAAAATCCTTCTTTCTCTTCATCCATAATTTTATTCAACCAATTAAGACTCTTTGAATGAGTTTCCTATAGGAGTTTATGGTGTGTCATGGTGCCTCCTAGGTTCTCATTATCATCAGTTCATGTCATATGTTCGATCAACGTCTTCTGGGAACACTTTTTTCCCATCTTCCTCATAATATGATGTTAAACTGTGATGCCAACATCCGTTCCATACGATAATAAACTACATAGAAGAAATGTTACAGTAGTGTGATGATAAACTACATGACACTATCGTCAATTATTCATGATTTCAAACATCATCAAAACCATTGTCCCGGTCACACATTGATAAACTTCAGATCACCTTCATGCTCTTTCCTGAGAGAACTGTGTTCAAGAACTATGTTTTGCTTGATTACATTATTTTTGAGATATATTGTGATGCCTAGACATGTTTTCATTGGGCCCATCCAAAATTCATCTGAACCCATAGCCACTTGGACTTATCTTGGTCCGAAATCTATGACCATAAACTAATAGCATGTGGTCTTATTAACATAACCATAAACTGTTCACACCAAGGTCCAAGTATCACACCTTTAAACTATGTTTGGGTTTCCTCTAGGGTGTGTTTCCTAGTATAGGGCCAAATAGGTCCTATTTTATGTCAGGTCTATCAGGATTCCAAACAACACATACAAATATAAAAACTTACCCCATTGTGGACCAAACTATATGACCATAAACAAGGGTCAATGTCATGTATGCATGAAAGTAAACTACAACCCTACCTTGATAAAATTCAAGATTCCTCATGGTAATTGAGAGATGATTCAATATATTCTATATAGAGTATTTCCCATACCAGTGTTGGTATTCTACCACACCATTTTTAGAAATTCATGTGTCTTTATTCACATACTTATATTATTCATAGTGACACCAGACATTTTTTATCAGGCCCAACAGTAGGTTTATCCAACCCTTATCCCCTTGGCCTTATATTTCATCCAGGAACATGATCATAAGCTATAATAAACCTATTTAAATGTTTATAGGTTAATATTGGTCTTATTGGGACTCTTTCACATTAATTTACTCATTTCCATTACAATGAAAATACATTGGAAAATGTTCCCTTTTCAGTCCCAAAATCAGGACTATAAACTGACAAACCCTTTGGTCTAGACTGTATGAATTAAAATAGTGTATAAATAACTTCATAATCATTTCACATAATATAAAGTCATTATTAACTTGTATGAATTATCTTTTCAACCATGTTAAAAAAATAATGAAATTAAACTATTTTCAATATGTCCATGTGTTTTGAACTTAAAATATTTGTAGCCCCTATAGTCCTAGTTGAAAGACATTAAACATCATAGCCTAACATTGCTAATGCATGACATTAGAATATAACCATTTCTCTTATAATAGCGTATGACTCATATGATAAGTATGGGATGAGAAGAAAATGTTTCCCCAAGATCTGATCATGGGATTCCTTTTGATAATCTTGTGATTCCTTACATCACTCATCTTTAGGTTTGTGCATGGCAAGCGAGACTCCTGTGATACTTTCACTTCAAGTTTCATATCCCACAAACCATGTTTACACCCTATGACTAAATATTTATTCTTATGGTCCATGAAACATTACTCTTAACTATTTTCCCTAGTCTTGGAAAAAAAGACTTTAAACTACTAGCGCCACCTTGGTTTGGATCCCACATTTGTATGCGTTCCTTTTAGTACCATGAGTGTTTCCAAATTTTGATTCCCATCACCATTCAAATCCTGACTTCCCTAAAATTATAGTATCATTTAACCATTATCTCTCCTATAGTCCTGGGCTAACACCTTAATGGATCCCTATTTAAAAATTGCAGACCATGTGTAGAAATAAAAGTCAATAGTCGATTTTTCATTTTATCACAACATTCTTGAAAGTTGTGGCTTGTGTCCCTATATTTCGAATATGGTCAATTATCGATCCCTACTCATTGGTCACCTCTTTATCCAAATAAAAACATTATTGATTCATCTCCTTTCCATTTCCACTGATATTGGTGTAATTCCACAACCCTTTGTGTCATCTGTCTGTGATCCAACATGTTAAGAGATCCCTTATACCGTTCCTTTTTCCCACACCAAGCATGGCTCACACTAGCGTAGAATTCTGGTAAGGTGTGAATCGGCGAGGTCATGTTGCCAAGAGAAACCTTTGGCTGATGTTTTATGACATTAAACTAGATGTGTATGTCCAAGAAATCATTACATTAAACAGTTTGTGAGACCTTAAGAATGTATTGTGTGATAAAGGGCCTTCATCAACCTCATTCGCATTAGGTTTTCCAATACATCACACTGCACATGTTCATTTGGGATATCACACCCTTGGACAAAGATCTATGTAGTTGAACTATAAGTAGATGTATAAGAAATCATGACATGAAACTACATGTGACTCTCATTGGGAATGTGTGACGTGATGTGGGCCTTCTTTGGACATATTCACATCGGGTTTGTCACTATGCCCCACCACATACACACATCTTGGGAAGACTACATACTTTGGTTCATACACTATGACCCAAAAATAATATCATATAGTCTAAGAAACATGAATTTAAACTGTTCTCTGAGGTCCTGGAAATATGACATTAAACAATGTGCAACACCCTAGTCAAATATGTTAAACTATACACTGCTTTTTCTCTTACCATATGACATTAAACTATGTGTCCAACAACAAAACTATAAAATGTAAATATGAATGTCCATCATCCACAACGCGTAATTTGAAACTACAATAATGTTCTTGAATATTTCCAGAGAGTTCCTCTCCCCAAATGATGGTAATTTACCAAAATGTTTGGAATTTGAGCCATTTCTCTGCATCCGAGATGATGCTCCCCTAGAAAATGGGGTTGATCTTGGTTCAGACAATCTCACCTATAACAATTTTCTCTAATTCTTGGTGGTGTAATTCCAAGAGTGTTTGAATTCATATGAGAATTCCATGACCACATTTCCACACTTTACCTACCCCTCATATAGATATTCATCCTCCTCCATGTTTGTAGGGACCCCCTAATGGCGTTGTCCCAAACCACATTGGCTCACCTACATTCATTTCCCAACGATCCCAAGTATCTCAGATGAAATTTCAAGAGAGGTTCTATGTCTCAGACATGGTCAGTGATCGACCCTCAATTTAATGTACCCATTTCAAGAAAATAGTTTTGATACCATGTTTCGGTCAAGGTCACTAGTCATCCTATTTCACAATGTCTTTCTTGTAGTGTTCTGAATTTATTTCAATTCAATTTACCCCACTGAATACTCTTTATTCGGATAGATTCTAAAACCTTTTGAGTTATCCCATTCGTGAACGAGATTATCACGATAATAGTAAGTTGAATGTTAATTGGGGCATGTTCACTAGCCATATCCACTCTCAAGTTTGAAATCTATTAGTGGGTAGTTAAAAATCAAAGACCCCCTACATTTGATTATTTTATGACACTCTCATAAAAAGTGGAATATTATTTGGTAATCCATTATTTGTCATGAAAGGCATGAACCATCTGAGAATAGGTATTGGTCATTAGTTGCCTCACAAATATGATTTAAGTGTGACAGTTAAAACATGAAAGGGAATGTTTCCATGAAAAGAAAGATTTCAATGTATGAAAGAAAGTCAAGGCATGGTAGGGACATCCACAAGTTAGAGAACCTCTTTAGTCTGGACACATTTTTCCCTATAACTCAGCTCTGGTTATTGAATGATTCAACTGCGCCAGTCTTTGACACATGGTTTCAATGATTGGATGTTTCCTCCAAATATATTCTCCCCTTTTTTTGGCCACCCGATAAAGTGCATAAGCTGTTTCATGTTACTGACCTCACTATGCCTAGAGATAGTAAATTTTAGCAGTCATCTACTTAATTTAGTTTTCTCACTCTTCCAGTTGAGCATTCATATTACTGATGACTTCTATTTGGGTCTTAATGAAGTTATAATGTTCTCCCAACCAATCCTCGAGATGTTGAATCCCCAAATTCTCCAAAAAAAAGTATTCAAGTGATGTCATTCTTCTTCTGACATGAGGTAACATCAGAATGATGACACCCCTCTAACATATTTTTATCAAGGTAATCCTAGACTAGCACATAATGATCTCGATCATATTCACCTATGTCATAAATATTGTGAATACCATATTAAAGGGTCCCATATGAACAAATAATTATAGATATGGGGATTGATCAATAAATAATTGGATGAAACTCCATTACCTATGTCAGATGAAATAATTTTCTTCAGCTACATCAAGATCAGAGTCATCCAACTCTTCATGATCTATGAGCTCATACTATAGGAAAATGAAAAAGAGTTTAGAATCAAGTCTATCCTCTAGTGTCCTCTCTAATGTACTGCACTATATATAATGGGTTAGCTATTTTTTATATATTCTTCATCCTTAACAACCTCTCCCCTCCCCTGGTCGAGTTTTTCACCACCAGTGGCATCACACATGGAGGCAACCTCCTGTTCCTCTAGAAAAACCATGTCTAGGTCATCTTGTAATACCATATCCTCATGAGGTGGAAAATCCATCATTAGTGATCTCGTCGATGACATGAACTAATATTGTCATTATATTTACAGTATTCTAAGAATTAAATGGTATAAACGAACCTCAATCAATCTGTTCAGTGAATGACACATATAAATATATTTGAGAAAAGAGCTACAACAGATAAGTACCACCGCGTCAAGATTTTGAGTCATAGTAGTTACCTCCACCATAGGGGACCCCTCATCACTGAGTATCTCAATGATTTTTTATTGGACCCCCTTGAATCATTTGGGATGAAACTAAATGGAACATGCAACCAAATTTATGATAAATATATATGAAATTTGATTGTAGCTGAATTCAAAGAATGATCCAACCTTGAGGTTGATGGATTTCGATGATCAATCGGATCAGATGAGCCAAATACCTCATAGTGGATGTCCCCATGGGTATTCTAGGGAGACTTACTCCGAAAATGAAAGGGGGACCTAGGATTCTGAAGATTTTTTCCTACCTATTTAATCCTTGTCATATTCACCACCTTCTTTAGTCTCGGGTGATGGCTCTACAATGTGCACTTCTGTTCTCCTTGGTGCTTCCCCATTACCTAGTGGTGGTATTATGATCACTACTAAAATTATATTTCCAATGAATATTTCCCATTAGTGGAATTGAGAAGTGAATGGGGGGATCCTTGGAAAGATATGGGTAGGTTACTATTATAGTGAGACACTTAGCTAGCTCATCTAAAGAGTCTGTGATCTCACCACATTCATTGGGAATACCCATCACTATGGTTTCCTTATTGTCGAACTCTTATGGTTCCTCTTGTTCTTTGTGGGACTATTTTGGAAGTGTTTCCAACTCATCCAAATATTGGCCAGGCATTTCGTTTATAAGTGTGTAGTGAGATTCATACTATCCCCATTAGCATGCATAAATGTTAATGTATATCAAATATGACCACCTGTAGTGGAAGTCCACCCTATCTACAACCCATATGCCTCTGATGTCTAAGAGTTCATTCATCTACTACTTCAGTTTTACCCAATGGTCCTCTTTCATCCACGATGATCACAAGATCCCCCATGAAGACCAAGGGGGTGGAGATATAGCATTAGCAAATGGTTATAGAAGATATCTAAACTAATTTTTAGGGGATATTCTCCTAGTCCTCAGGGTTTCCTCTGAGACCATTCTCTTTCTAGATGTGGGGGTGTAGCCACACATTATTCTGTACACAATACCGCGATCCCAACATTATACACCCTAAGGTCTCCCTTCTGCTCCATTGTTGGTCCTTCCTCCTATCACTAGTTCAATTACCATAATTTTCTTCCACATGAGTTCCTTTGGATATGATGCCACAGAGTTGTCAGAAAATAATGTCAATAGGTCCAAATAAACATTGGTTGTTTTAAGTAGAGTGGTTTCACTAGTGGACACATCGCCAACACGCACCACAATTACTAGAGGATGTATGGGTTCCTCACTTCACAGGTCGTAGTGTATAATTAATTTACCACCCTCTATTGACATATGAACTGCCTGGGGAAATTGGATTTCACACACGACTCATAGAACAATTTTCATCAATCATGGATACTAAGACTCCACCCATGAGTCTCAATAGGTACTCCTTCTACTCCCACTAACCGTGCATGTTTTCCACCATTGGAACAACCAGAGTTATGAAGGGATAGAATTTGATGTTTTCATGATTTATAATCCTAATCACAACCTTTTCCTAATTATGCATCATCATCTAGACCCAATATATGTTCAACAATGATAGTTTCAAGCTGACATCTGGAGGCCTGATAGAATTCGAGAACTCATAGACCACGAGATGTGCTGCCATCCAATAAGGTAGTAACTAGAACGACCTAGTGATTTTCCATGGAATATTCCATTGCACAATGTGTCCGAGGATGTTTTACAACCTAAACTCTACAGGTACTACCGAATTGACATTGTTACTAGATTCAAGGATTTCTACCATCATCAACATTCTTAGATAGATCCCTATCCTCATGTCCCTTACTAGCGACAACCACCACTCAAAAAGGTTTCCAAGAAATAATTTTAGTGCAACAGTGGATCCCAGTCTCCCACGATGTTGTACCCCCACCATTGATACTTCCCTTCTTCAAGGATGAACTAGTAGGATCCTTCCATCCTTCTCTGTGTTGTGGTCGGAAACGTTTTTCCTCTTCCTAACATCATCACCTTTGGATCCTTCTTGAGGAACATATCAAACCACTCCTAGAACATGATATCATTTTTGTAATTGTTCAAGATTTATAACTTCCCTTTCACTACTACTAGAATATTCTGAGTCAAGATAGGAGTCTAATTGTTGTCTTCCCAAGTATTGTGTAGTCATAGGAACTCATCATACTTGAATGATTTAATGAGAATGCCACAAAAGTAGTGGATATCCCATAGACAAATTCTAACTTCCCTGTAATGAAGTTGAAATGTATTCATGTCCAAAGAGAAACCACTAAGGTGTTTTGAAGCCATCTTCTCTTTTTAGTAAAAATTTAAGTGAGCTGTCTATAATGATTCTTACATACCAATTTTGCAAAAATCCACTCCATATTCATAACATTTCATGTGGACCCAGTATTCCAACTCCCAGTAACTCATGTAATTTCCCCCGGGCCTTTAGTTCCACTTCTTATTCCAGCCTAAGGTGTTGTTCCCCATGTTGCTTGAAAAGGTGGATGTGTAATGAGTAGGGAATTCTTATGTAACAGGCTAGTCCCCTGTGACCATCAAAGTCCCCCATTTAGCATATAGAAAACAAATTTAAATATGGTATCTAGTAGAATGACCATTTGTAGTGATTCTATAGTTTTAGATATCTTTATTATGCGTGAACCCAGATCATTCTGAGTCAACCGCACAAGCTGGGATGATCACATTGCCTGAAAATCAAAACTTCCACAGTAGAAGATTTTCAAAAATAAGATAATACATTTGTGTCTCTGTGGTCATTCCTAGGAGCATCGGGTTGTTTTACATAACCCATACAGCTTGAAGAATCTGATTTTTTTTACCAATTCATCCCTCTTCATTGAAATGAAATATTTAATATGACCATCGTGTTGTTAGACGACCATTTTGAGTGGATCCGAATGTTATAAAGATGAAGCACACAAGATCTGCAGTCAGTGTTATAGGGTTTGTGTAGTTCACATGATATCCCATCAGATATAAAAGGTGTGGGTGTTTTGAAAAATTGATAGCATGGAATATTTTAGAAAGGGTCATAAAAAGAACAAAAGAAACCCATTAATCAATGAAAACTTATAAAAATTCACCATTATGAAAATAAACTATGTAAATCAACTTCCATACATAAATAAATTCATAAATCATATCATAATAAACGTTAAAGACTATATAAAACTAAAAAATGTTCTATTTTAAATCTTGATAAAATCAAAACAATGTTCTGTTAATAGAAGACTTTTCACCCCAATGAAGTGATATGTATTATCCTAAAAACATATACATAGAATCTATCCTTGAGAAAAATAATATTTTTATGAAAATACTATAAACAATAAATAAATAATCTTGGTAACCTAGGAAACAATTTCCATATTACACATAGAATTATAATTTCCACTATGGATAACTTCCATCATAATTCTAAAGAAAAAATAATCATTACCCAATCCATTAGTGGACTCTAATGAACCCACATGTCCTTGGTTTATAATGAGAACACCAATATTTGGTTTATATAGGAACCAACCATCCATGGTTTATAACAGAAGTAACTTTACTAGGTTTATAATGGAACCAACTATTATCATATAGAATCCCCAATAACCATAACATAATAATAACACATAAATTATTCTAAACATAAAAAATTCTCCATATGGCCATATGAAAACATCTCTAGATATAAACAAATAAATTAATATATAAAAACCTATTTACAAATTCATTTAACATAGATAAGGATGGGTTTTAATTTAAGAAAAAAATTAATGAATAGAACCAAATTAAATATAAAATAATAGATATGACATTGGAAAAAACTACTAACATCATATAATATATTATAGATTATATTTATCTTTTTAGAAAAATATATTAAAACATTTCATATAAAATACCTAAAAATATTACTTCGGAAAACCATTTATTGAAATTCTAAAGAGACATACAATATCATTTTTAAATTTTTATTCCTATTTAAATACATCCATATAATAATTTTAACATTATGTATATTCAATAAAATGGTTTATAAAATAAATATTTAAATTGTTTATAATGTTTTTAATGAAAAATATCCATTACCATGAGTCTAAATCACAACATATTTTATTTATCATATTTAATAGTAATTTTTTATTTATTAAATTTCATAATAAACTTTTTCAAAATTATAAGTAATTGATTTTTATTTTTTAAAATGTGATACAAAATTTAAATATCAATTACGATCTCATCATACTTCTTGGTGATATTGGACATGTATTTCCAAATTGTGTTTAGTAGGTTTATTATGATCAAGGATATGAATTATAAAAGACATAAATAATAAACCATTACATATTTATAACTTAATATGTCAATTATAATTCCAAAAAATACATAATTCATTATTTCGACAAATTAAACATCTTATGATCATGGGGATGGTAGGTAGTACATACGTAACATAACCTTTTCATTTTTCAATGATCATTTTGAAATGAAGGTAAATATTATTTCAACAAATTAGATTTATAAATATATCTAAAATTTCATATTGTACCAATAAATGCATAGTTTTATATATTGCATCCATGTGATGTGGTTTGGAAAAAACGCCACATAGCTTTTTGAAGGTGGTAATCCACATGTATGAATGAAGGATTTTATGATTTTTAAATTAATGGAATTTTATGAAATGATATGATAAATTATCTTTTTAGAGAAATAATTATTTTTTTAATATCATATAAAAACATTAATTCCATAATTATAACCATCCATGAATGGTGTTAATGGGAAAAGAATTACATCAGTTCTCGAGGCTGTAGTCCACCTTAAACATAATAAATGGATTTGTTTCACATTTTATAGAAGAGGACATGGGAAGATATTATATGATAAAAAATAACAAGGAAATTAATTTAGGATACTTTGGTTATTTTTCTGCATGTTTGAATATGATTTTATTGGGATATAAAAAGAAGTAAAACAAAAATATTAAGTAAACCAATATACCTCTTCTTCAAACAGCCTCATCTGATTAACATTGTAATCACACTAGGGAAATATATATTCTCAGGGTAAGATTTTAAAATTTGCTTATAGATATTTGAATGAGATTTGTATATGTATTGGATGATCCAAAATTCTTTTGAACTATTACAAAAATACGATAAGATGATCCCATTTATAAGAGAGGGAAAGTGCATTGTTGGATTATCTTAAATTAAGAAATTATTATAAATAAAATATCAAAGAAAATTGGTTCTAAATTTATATAATTGGATAATAGTATGATTATGAGTTGAATTACTCTATTATAATTAATATTTTAAACGTTTAGAATACATATTTACACTTATCTATTTTTAACCAGTGTTAACCCATTTTTTAAAATTACCCCAATAAAAATATTTTTACCCTTTAGGGGTCCTTATAGTTTATATAAATAGACAATTGTCCCAAAAATGGATAGTGCATGATATTTTTAACTACAACGTACTATCATTGGAAAATATATGATATATAGGTAATTTAGATAATTTATATATTATTATTTTTAATAAAATATAATTTATTTGATTTTAGGAATTATATGAACTTTTATAAAATAATACTTGTATAACTCATGAAAAGGGTTCCCAAATTTCATGTATTTAATGTTATATAAGTTATTCGACTAAAATAATCATCCAAAAAATGTATAATATATATTGATATCAATTTAAATCTATTATTTTATAGTAACCCTTCGCACAACAAACTCTAACATTAACCTGTTTATAACTGTTTCAATAATAATTCATATTAATTTATTTATAATGCCATATTTGGATCATTAAGTAAAAATACCATACATCGCATCCCTTATTAATATTATATTCATAAATTATTTTTTATTTTTAATTATATAATAAATATTTTTTAATATAAAATATATTTTATGTTATTTTTTCACAATGTTTATTTAATTGGTCAATAAAAACAACATTTCAGAAGAGGTATTCCAACATAATCATTCAAAATATATAGAATCTTTTATATTTATAATTTTTTTTTGAAATAGGGTATTTAATTCAAATTATGTTTCTTTTGATATTATTAAATTAAATTACTTAATTTTTCTACTTATTTAATAAATAATATGTCAGTGTTATATATTAATTTAATGTATTTATTTAATCAAGAAAAAATATAAATAAAAAACCATAAAAATCATACATGTTTCAAATAATAATTTAAAGCCAATCTTATGTTTTTTTAATTTCCACCATAAAATATTATTGATACTAAAAGAAGAAAAATTGATATTTTTTAATTTATCTTTTACTTAAATATTATAATTGCACCAATAAAAAATATATCAAACTACGTTTTCAAATTATAATTTTTTTTGATATATCTAAACTTCATTCATCAAAACATGGATAAATAATATTTAATTCCATGCTGTTTTCATTAGATATGAAGATAGAATGACATGAAATAAAATCATAGTCTACCATGTAATATAAACACTTCTATGATACCATGAATAAAATTACAACACCCAGACACTCATATATTGTACTAAAATTATAAAATTGACATTTATAGATTTGATAAAAATCAATTTGATCTAATTTCAACTATCCAAAACAGACAAAATCAAAAGAAAAAATGAGATTACTTTCATATAAAAGAATCGATTTGGTTTTGTGTTTTTGGATAATTTTGAAGAACGATAACATAATATTTCAATTTACATTTATTGTGAATTATTCTAACTATATTTAGCATTTATTTTACCTTTTTATTTTTTCATTAACATTATATCCCATCCTTAATAACCTATGAAGAACATTAAATCATGGGATGAAAATAAAACTATCATTAGGGGATATAAAAATAGAGAAATAAACCCAATAATACATGATTAATTATAAGAAATCTTGTTTAAAGACACTTCTATATATAATTTTTTTACCTAATACATAAACATATCGTAAGAAATAATTTCATAAAACATTTCTGGATAAATATTAAATGATAAACTAAACTCATGATTGTTTTATTTAAATTGTGAAAAAAATTTATATTTTTTTGAAAAATGATACATTTCACCCCTAATAAGTATTATATACTTTCCCTTAAAAATAATCTCAACATCATACCATGTGAAATGATAATATTTTCACAAAAACCATAGAATAATAAATTAATGAATATTTTTAACATGTGATATCATATTCTATATCTCTCATATAATTTAAACAACTAATTTTAAATAAATACAAAATAATTAAAGTAAACAAATATTTTCAAACAAAGATATTACATATTTTTAGATGAATATTAAATACATTAAAAAAATACATTCCTTTGTAACATAATGGTTTAGATACTTTAGATACTAGACCAAAAAATATTGTTATTCCTTTAAGGATCTCAAATATCACCCATGTAGATCTTCTCACCCTGTAATATTCTAATACATACCCTTACTAAAACCATTATTCCTAACCTGGGGAAGGATAACATAAGAATGAGTGAGCTTATATTCCCTTTAAGATTAATCAAGGATCATACATAAGAATAACATGTGGATAATGTTATAAGAACATGAGGGTAGAATTAGAAAACTATACTTTGCGTATCACAGATAATATCCCTTAATCATGACATTAATATTGACAGTGCCTAAGATATGAGTCATAATGAAATAAAAAAACAGCTTCCTTAGGAGAATAACATGGTAATATAACACATATTTATTACATAAAATAATCATTAATCATCACTTATATAGTAGTAATGGATCATTAGAAGAGTTATTATAATAGAGTAGGTTCAGGGCAAAAATATAGAGCTATCTAGATTCACTCCCAAGACTAATAGAGTGAAAACATTACCATACTGAACGAACTTCACTACCCATTCTAATAAATTTTATATCATGAAATCTCAATCTTTACCCAATTAATTTGTAGAATATATTGGTCCCACAAATCTAATAATGAAATTCACACATAAAGGCGCCACAAGAAAATAAAACATTCACTATTTTAGAACACACGAAATGAAATGGGTATCATAGGAATTATATCATATCATAACCCATATAAAGGAAACAGGTTCTATATAAATGTCATCATTTCATAATTAAATAAAATATTGGAGAAGAATCTAGTTTTATATGCATTTTATCATTGTATAAGTAGTGGGAAATAAATGTGTTTCATAAAAAATACCCTCAAACAAAAAACTATTCAGAGAAATAATTATATGGGTATCCTTATGTCATTTACCCACTACAACATAGGTAACAATGAAATATGTTATCCTTGATGAAAAATCAATTTGGTTGATAATTTTTATCATTTCTTATGGAATATATCACTTCATTGAATGTCACTATTTAAAATTAATACTTCATAAAATATTTTGGAAATCACTTTAAAAAAACATTGAAAACATATAAATAAATCTCTAAAAATAATTTAATATCAATTTATCTAAAATATATTTTTTTATTGAAAAATAATTTTAAAATAGAAATAATTTTGAAAATAGTTTTCTTAGAAAATAAATTTAACTATTATAAGGGACTCTATAAATGAAATCTAAAAGATTTATTAGGGAAAATATATATTACTTTTACGAATTTTTTTTAAAACATAAATAATTTTTAAGATCCATTTCCTTGAAATTGATCTTGAAAACATAAGAATGATTTAAAATCATTTGAATAAATTCTTAAAGAAAATACCATATCTGTTTTGAATAAAATATTTACTTTACAACCAATTTTGGAAATAAATTTATTTAAAAATATCATTGAAATCATATAATGGAATATTAAAATAAAATAACAGTCATGATAGAGGTAAATTCTGTTCTTACTATAAAAAGATTCCTTAAATATTTTTGGTAAAAGAAAAATGATAATTATTTGGAAAATGGAAAAAAAGATTCATTTACAGTTTGTTTATAATAAAATATTTTTATAAGTTTTTGGATAATTATATTCCTGATTTATTATAGATATTTATCATAATATTTCATCTTTAGAAACATAATCATTAATAATCCTGATAAATAATGAGATTATAACATAAATCATTACCACTTTGTTAACATTAAATTATAAGGAATAAACAATATAAAATAATAAAACATAAAATATAGTGATACTAATTAAATAAATGATATTAATTTTCAAAGGGGATGTATATACACCTTATTAAGTTTGATATGTGCGTGACAAAACTTATTTCCCAAGGATTGAAAATGTAAACAAAAAACAATTAGCGATTTGATAAAGTTTAGAAAATAAGCTTTATAAAATAGATATATGTTAATGGATATGAAAAAAATAGTAATTTTAATGATATGTATCAAAAAATTCAATTATGGGATTTATATAGACCATAAAATGTAAATAGGTGGTGAAAATGTCATGTATCTCCCAAAAATTATAGGTAGACCAGAAATCCTATATATTAGGTCTCTGTATTTGTCCTAGACATTCGAAGATGGTTTATAATAAATATAAATATATTATGTGTCTATAATAGAATAAAAATAATATATATATATATATATAACCATATAGTATTTACTTATGACATTTTATGTCATATTTATCAATAATTATTTATTTAAATTATGTTTCATGTAATAACTGATTTGGTTCTATTTGTTATTTTTTTGTCTTAATACAATTAAAATCATTCCATAATATCTATAATGTTACCCATGATATATAAATAATATATAATCAGTATAGTTGTATTTATAGTGATCAATAAATCATTAACATAGGAAATGAAATTCAATATTCAGGGAGACAGTTGGTCGTACATACACCTGAATATCAGTTTTATTTTTCCAATGGAGAGAAAGAATGAAAGTAAAATAATATATATTTTCATTACATAATAACTATTATGTCATATATATAACATATTTTTATTATATACATCTTTGTTTCCTTTCATGTAAAGCGTGAACAGATGAAATCACCTAGTGAGGTGGTACTCCACTATAGTCCGGAACGACATTATCATATTACCATGGAACGATATGTAATAATGATCATGAAATTTCATGATTAAAATAGCATAATAATATCAAAAAATTTAAATATAATATCTAAATCCACCATTTCAACCATATCTGAGAGGTGGGGATGGAAAACAATTAACATCGTTTTAAGAGGCAGTAGTCGGTGGTACACACAAATGATGATATCGTATACCATTTGATGTAAGAAGAGATCGTTTTTAAATAAATTAACATAAAAATATTACTATACAAATGAAAATTAGGTATTTATATCTACATGTTTTAACCATAACTGTAGGAGGTCAATGAATATATAAAATTAAACAATCGGTTAGGGTTGTTACATGTTCTTTGAAAAAATATTTTCCTTTATACCAAAAGGCTTCATAGGTCATATTTCTAAGAAAAATAAAGATTCAATCATAGAAGGAGGGAATTAAAGAAGTGATTTGGGATGTTCTGGTTTAATTAAAGTCTTTTAAACTATGAAGTGAATTTTATAAATTGTCGTCTTTTATATGTGAGATGAGTGACACAAATTTAGTGTTTGAGAAAAAGGTTTATCCAAATTATAAAAATTACATAGGGCTCCATAATATAAAATTAAAGATCCTATAATGGTTAAGGCCGAAATATTTATATAAAATTGGTGTTGGAAATGTTTTTAGACATTTTTAATCCTTATCCTATTAGTTTAATCAATTATAAACTCATTTTTAGCATAACTACAGTACATAATTTTTACTATTCGTAGTCGTTGTTATAGTAGAAAATTATTTTTACCTTATTAAATAATATTACATATTATGATTCCAAATATTATATCCTTTTATAAAAATAATATTAATAAAAGTGGAAAAATATTAAGATAAAATCAATCCCATTTATGTGATGATAAAGCAGGTTTTCAAAGGGAAAACATTGAATGTTAAAATTTATTTAACATAAAAATATAATCTGAAAATGATTCCAATGATGTAAATTATATTTATAGATATAAAATTGAAATAATTTTTATTTTAAAACCATCTTAAATAATTTTTATGTGTTTATAATTTTTATGTGAAATAATTTTTTTAATAAAAAGCAGTATTTTTTCACTATTAATGAAGAATTATTCATTCCATAAAAGACAAAAAAATCACTCCATTATTATTTTTAAATTTTATTTAAAGATATAACTACATTTTTGAAAATAAATTCTAAATTTTAAAAAAAAATTAATTTAAGAAAACAATTCTAAAACATTAGAAAAAAACTGTATTTTAAAGAAATAATGTTTATAAGGATTTAATTTTATTTATTCTAATCACTTGTATTCGAAACACATTAGATAAATGATAATATTTTTATAAATTATATTATATATATAATTGAGTAAGATAATTCACTAAATGTTTTTTTGAATTATTTATTTAAAACACACTTGGGCACATAAGACTTTTCCTTGTAGAAAATATTTCATTTATTTTCAATTGGTCATTTTTTTCAGTCTTAATTAATTGATCATTAAATAATTAATTTTATATAAATTTTAATAGAATATAATTTTATTAATTATCAAATCCTACCCATACCCCCCATTCTAATTTCTATGTGATAAATTTCATATTGAATAATTATATTTTAATAGTTTTCAGATTTTTTTTAATCTCAACGTTGTGTATGACACAAGTTAAACACCATGTTATGTGTAAAAAATTTAAAAAATGTATTTATTTTAAGGAAAAATAATGTCAATGTTTTTTACTAATATAAAATATTTAATGGTTTAAATTTATTTGAAAAACTATTTAAAAAAATATCTCTATGTTATATTATACCCCACAAAAATAAATTATGTCCTCTTAATTTGATCTTGTGTATGATAAATAAGGGTTTACCATTGGAAAATACTTTTTTGGGAAACCCATATCATGGAAGGGTTTATAAAAGGTCATCATGAAAGGAGATAAAGTGGTTTATTATTATTATTTAAAATAACGCATAACAAGGTTTCTATATAGGAGAAAAATTGTAGGAAGTGAAATAATAGACACAGAAAGGAAAACTAACACCCAAATACAAATTGAGAGTGATAGAAAACTTGGTTTGGAAAAAATCAATGTAAAAAATCCAAAAAACTATAATAAGTGAAAAGAAAATTCATTGATAAAAAAGGAAGGTACGTGAATAACATTGAATTTAAAGTCTATTTATATAAATAGGTATTATTTTCAAGAGATCATTTAATTACCATATTTTAATCAACTTCATACGCAAAAATCTCATACATTGATTGGTTATAGATCAATTTACACATCATCTCTTACTTTAAGAATTGAATATTTATTTCTAAACCTAACTAACTATTGGATTATAATATCTATTAATTAATTATATAATATTAATTCTTTCTCTCTTTAGTATGATAATTATAATTATTATCACAAGTTATCCAATAACATCGAATATCCAACTTATTTGAATCTACCAATAGTCAACCTTAATGCTCCTCTACATTTGGATAGAATTGAAATCCAATATTTTTTCAAAATAATGTTACCAAATTTAGTTAATAAACTTATCATTTATCCAATAATGAATGATAAGTACCTCTTAATGTCGCATACCAAATATTTGAATAAATTGATCATATATTCTATTAATAAATTGTAATATAATGATCTACCCAAAAAACAATAATGAAAACATACCATTTTCAATTGTTAAATCTTTCTTTATTCCATAAATAAAATCCCTGATTATTGAATATATTTTAAAAATAAAAAATTTATTATACTATATCTAAGATGACATAAAACACATTTTTATAAAATGTCTTGACCCATCCCCTGATGCCCACGCTGTGACTACCCCAATCCCTCCTCCCGAAGGTAAGGGGATGGCAACAAGCGCCGAAGGCGTCAACCTTCAAGTGATAGTACTTTTCCGGAGTACATATACACACACATGACCAACCACGTCCTCCATATTGAAAGGGGAAAAAAAGTATATTGAAAAAGGTGTTGAGTACAAGTACAACTGAAATCATGTGGGCCAGAATACAAACATAAAAAAACTAAAAACTGCAAAGTACAAAGGAACTCATGCAGCCATCTCTTGAAAACCCATCTTGATGGTAAGAATACTAAAGCTATTGGAAGCTGAAGTAGTGCTTCTGGTATGGTTGATCCTACTGGGACCTGCATGATCCTAGACCACCAAGTCCTCTGTCGAAATATCCATCTTCTACACAAGACACAACAAATGGAGGTGAAGCTCGTGTAGGGGAGAGTAACACAGTACTTAGTAGGGGACCCAGTCAACTGAGGAGAAATACCATAATGTAACTACAATGAAAAGACACAAAGTATGGTTAGCTCACACGGGGTATATTATAGAGTAGGGAAGGTTCATTAGTTATAGTGATTAATGTTTCGTACTATTGAGGGACTCATCCTTGAGAATTCGCTGCGCATCTTCCATGCCACTAAGGATCTACATGGATGCTTCTTGTCTGCCAGGCTACTACGGATCCATAAGGAAACTGCACATTTGTCGGGCCACTAATGATCCACATGATTACTATTGCTATGTTGGTCCACTAAGGAGAGACATGGCTACTACTCTTCTGTCTAAGGATCCACATGACTACCTTTGGTCTTTCAGGCCACTAATGATCCACACGACTGCTGCTCATCTGCGAAGCCACTAAGGATTCACTTGGATGCTGCTCGCATATTAGGCTACAAAGGATCCACATGGATACCACTTGATCCATCAGTGATAGCTCAACAACCATAAATTTCGACAAAGAATATCCCTAACGACTGTATCATCATAAGGCTTCCAATGCAATAGGCGGAGCATCAAAAGGGTGGATGGTCTGTAAGATATGGGCAATTTAAAAAAATGGTCTAGTAGGATTCGATTCCAATCCATCCCATCCATATTCCAAACCCCTAACAAACTCATGTATAGTATCTCCGAAGAACCACCTCGTCTTAAGGGTCCTCGTGACATTGATGGCGCATTAATTAGACACACAGTCTGTGAGTTATTGGCGTTTAAGTAATTATGGGCTGGTTACCTCTGGGTCTGGTCCGACCCGATCAGACCGACCCATGGGTCCCACATATATAGATTTAATTTTACTAGACCAACCTGAAATAGTTCATGTTATGTTAGGTCCGGTCTGGCCTTGTCACTGGGCCATGCCAAATGGGCTTCGCTGGGCCCAGTCAAGTTTGGGAGGGGGTACAACCTGCCGGTTCTCCAAGCGACCCGGTTTCATCCGACCCAGCCCTAAGGGTGTGGGTCCGGTCTACTGGTGTTGGTATAGTCCACTGGTTAGGGGGAAGCCCCCATGATGGAGCCCGATCAACCTGGGGAAGACCAGTGGTGTCCACACCGGACGCGAAAACGACCTCCTTGTCTGCTCCCTCTCTGAACATAGCCTAAAAGGAGTAGGCCACTCCTTCCACGTGGTGCCCGTTGTGGCTAACATGCTGCAGAAAACCCTCCACTGCGGTCGATTGACCATGGCTCCCCAGGATTCTCGGGTGACCCGGACAAGGGTCGTCTCCTCCATGCCAACACAGTCTCATGTAGCCGTGGGCCCCCGTCAGCTGCAGCCATCGACACCAACAAGCCTTTGTTTTCTTCTGAGGGCCACCAAAGTTGCTCCGGTGGTCCATTTCTCTATCCTCTTGCCCCTATGGGCTCCGTAGGGCATTAGATTCAATTTTAAGGCCTTGAACATTCCTTGAGGTTGTTCGAAAATTTATCCACCAAGAATACACAAGGTGGAGGAGGGCCATGCCTTATTTGTTTTGTCTCTCACCCTCTGCATTAGAGGTTTAAAGCATGGGAGGTTCAGGATAACAATTATATCAACAATAAAATTAATCTCGAATAGATAAAGCAAGAATAAAACCCTCCCAAAGGAACAAATGATCTATGAATTAACCTATTTGTGGGTTAATCCACATTCATCGTTTAGAAAAATAATGGGGTAATCATAAAACGAAAATCAATCCCCTACCTTGTTTTAATTTCATTTACATAGAATTCTATTCTCGACGGTTCAATAGGTCTACATCATTCGTAACATCACGGCTTCCTTCTTCAAGCTATGTCGAAGTCGGTGATGCTTCACCAATGTTCGTCATTCTTCATTCGAGAGGAAACTCACCAGAGGTTTGTCAGAGAATTGACCACAATTTCATTCCCCACATTAAAACAAGTAAGTTAAATAAAAAGAAACACATTGTAGTGTTTCTGTTACGCTGTTTCATTTATGAAATAGCCTATCAATTACTCTTCCACAACAAGCCATTAAGGGGCTTCCTTTAGTGCACCTTTTCATCGCCACACAGTAGTGCTGCCATCTACCGTTCAATGGTTGAGCTGACTAGAGTGTTGCACCGACTAAAATTAAGTCATTCATATGGTAATAATGCCACCCTGAAGCCAATGGTTCTCTCATATTTATGATCTAGGAAACTATTTAAGAGTTTTTCTAGTTTTTTAAGAAAACCACTCTCATGTAAAATTTAAAGTTTATCATTTTTCGACGGATAATTATGGGAGTTTTCAGCCTCATAATCGCACGTCGTCTCAATGCATGGTCTCAAAATAATTTGCTATAATTTTTTTAAAAACAAAACATGGACATTCAAGGACATTAAAATCTCTCCAACTTAGGGATTTGCATCCCAAAAATCCAAAACAAAGAAAAATCAAACAAGTGGGTGTATTGATCATTAATCTGTCTCTCCCACTCCCATGTGCTCTCTAGGAGATTCCCATGCTACCACCGAATGTTCTCTAGAGGAATCAACCATCCATGAAGGAGCTGTTCCCGTTGCTTCTCTATCTCCCCTGTGAACTCCACAAACATCACCACATCATCAATTTCTATCTCTCCCCAGTCGATGACGTTTGATGGATCATGCACATACCTAATTAGCTATGAAACGTGAAAAAAATCATGCACCTGGTGTACGCGTGGGAGAAGATCTAAGCTATATTCCACCTCAACAACTCATCTCAAGATTATAAAAAGTCTGATGAACATTATAGATACCTTTCTACCCAGAAACAATCTCTACAATACTCATTGGGGTGATACCCAAAGGAAAACATGGTATCCCTCCTCAAACTCTTAGGGTCTATGTCTCCTATCATAATAAGACTTATTTCGGCTCTGTGCAATGATCATCCACTACTGGATGATCTGCACCTTCTCAATGGTAGCCCTTTCTAACACTAGACCCATTAGATTTGACCCCCATTGGTCTATCCAGCATATAGGGAATCTACATGGAAACCCACTCAAGGCCCCAAGAATTTCCATTTCAATGGTTGAGTGATGACTGTAGTTGTATGAAAACTCCACCAGTGGTAAGTGGCCCTCCGAACTGTGACCGAAAACTAGAACACAAGATCGAATCATGTACTTCATGTTCTGTATGGTCTGCTCTGTCTAACCATATAATTGTGGGTGAAATGCTATGCTCAAGTACATTTGATTCTCGAACACCACCTACAACCCCCTCCTCAACTGGGATGTTAATCATGGATTGCAGTCTGAGATAATCTTAGATGGGACCCTGTGAAGCCGCACTATCTTCTGAACACAGAGGTGTCCCAAGCCCTCTATTGATCCTTGGTCCGGAATGGGTAGGAAGTGAGCAGACTTGGTGAGTCAGTCAATGAAAACCTAGATAGAGTTGTGGCCCCTAGACGTGCATGGTTATCCTGTCATGAAGTCCATTGAGATTTTATCCCACTTCCACTCCAGTACCTCAAGTGGTTGTGCCAAGCCTACTAGAACCTGATGCTTGACTTCCACTTGCTGAAAAGTGGGAAATCATGAAAAGGACTCTTCCATTTCTTTCTACATCCCTGAAAACTAGTGCTAATGTAAGAGGTCTAGGTACATCCTTACCACACTAGGATTTACTGCCAAAATGTTATGTATGTTAATCCATCAATACCTCCTCCAAAAATGTCACCAGTACCATGCTGCATCCTTTGAAAAGGATGACATGCTCCCCACTTATTGAAAATCCATCAGGATCCTATCATGAGAAAATCTAAGAAATTCTAGCCTCGAAGTAAACATCCACAAGTTGTGCCTCCCAATCTCACTGAAGTAGTGGGGAGTAACAATCATGAACTGGGGTTAAGTTGTTCCATCATCATCCATGGAGTCTATCTACATCATGTCTAGATAATCCATCACCTCACTCATAAGACGAAAAATAGACCTCATGTTGAGTGCGTTAGCCACCACATTCTCCTTCTCAAGATTATAGACTATCCCAAAGTCACTGTCCAGGAGAAACTACAACCATCAAAACTATCTCAACTATTGAAAATCCTACAAGAAACTTTCCATAAACAAAAAAAGAAACCCCTTTTAACTTATTGATGTTCCCATGGACACTTTGGTAGTGGGTACTCATTCTCCCTAACCAATTGGTTAATGTTTCAGTAATCCATACATAACCTCGAACACTGGGTCTTACTAAACCCTTCCTCTATAAGTCCCCAACCTATGCCCCCTGTATGTGAAGCTCTATGGAAGCCCTCTAATATTCTGATGCTGATATCAGTGCTTTCCTATAGTGTAGATTGATGCAGAATTCCCTCTCCCTATAGGGAGGGAAATCCTGGAAACATATTTTGAAAGGACATTCCCACACTCTACAACTGCTATTGGGAAAGGAAAACTCAAAACATCTGCTTCCATGAGGGTAAGTCTAGCCAACTCAAGATTGATTGAGTTCACTCTCCAATGTATGAGTTTATCCCATGCTGCCTAGGTTTTCTTTTTCTCTGACCAAGGAAAACCTCATTCCAATGTTGTAGATATACCACATCCTTTTTCCTAAAAAAGTTAATCAGTGCATGAGCTATGGATGAATAGTTTATACCCAAACTAACGTCACAGGGCCTCAACGCTTCTACCAAGAGGTGCCAACCGAAATTCATGCCTCAAGGGTCAGATCACACTATTGGAATAAGTGTTATTTTCAATTCATTTCCTATAGGTATCTCCATACATAAAGATCAAGTTAATGGTTTAACCGGAAACTTTAGGTCTTGAAAAAGATTCATGAAAAGAAGGAATGATTACTACCTATGTCAATTAATAAATAGATAGAAGTAGTACAAACAATATCTCGAATCATTCCTAGATCTCTTGGGTCATACTCCTTGACCGAAGATAGCTACTCCCTTCCTCTGTACTCCAGCTCCCTGAACCTGGTGGGGACCACATTAGGGTGGTAGTTGTAACATGTTGAAATGTATACCACCAAATTCTACTATGCTATCTCCTCTCCCACATATGCTTCTCTCCCTATTACTTCCTCTTCTAGAAAAAATTTACACATACATGTCACTAAGACTAACATCGGTTTCCTACTTTTCCACTGCTGACATTTACTAGATGTATATGCTCAGCCAAAGAAATTTCAACTAAAAAGGTTTCCTCTAGAAACCGAACATAAGTAGAAAATCACCAAGGAATAGTGTTTTATTGGATATACCTAAACAAATCTCTCTCAAAGGTCTGATCCCTGAAGCACTGGTCTTATCGTATTCATCAAGTACCTGGAATGGTTAGTATGCCTTGATGAATTCTCAGCTACTGACATGTCGTCATGTCGAAGCTGTTGAAGCTCTTTGGAACACATACCCCTGCAGTTTTTATGGAATGAGTCCCCTTCTTAGATAGAGGTTCTCAATATATTTCCATGGAAAACTCACCTCATTATAATATGTGGGTAATCTAAACCCTACTATTACACTACTAATCTATGTAAAATTCTCACTTCTAGGACCACCATCTAATATAATGGTTCCCTATATAGATGGAAACTTAGTCACCATCTCAATCCATTCATTAGATGCATGTGGGTCAGGATCACCTTAGAAACATCTGGTGTATATGTTGCTGAAACTCGTGTAAGGAACTCAAAGTACATGTGTCCTCTACCAGTAGATCCAGTAGTAACTTCTGAACAATGAAAAGTGCTACTGCATGGACACTGCATGAAGGTACCATCTTGGGAAATGATCCCTTTACAGAAGCCTCATCACTCAGTGAACCATCCTCATGTTCATGTACTAGAATACTGGATGGCTGTCTGCATGGCTGCATATTGAAAGAGAATCATGATTAATCATGGTGAATTGGTTATACCTAGTGAGATGACTCAAAAGAGACTAAGAGAAAAACATTTTCAAAACACATGGAATCCGTATTTTCATGTACCAAGTTGGAAAACAGAATTCAGGGTCCATGTGTATGGATAAGTTGGCTACCACACCAACACTAGACACCATTGAATAAAATCTGAACTCAAGAAACATACCACTATTTCCCAAATCAAAAATATATACTCTTAGTTCTTCTGGTAGGACCGACAATCCTTTGATACCACTTTGTCATGACCAGTCCCCCAGGGCCCATGCCATGACTGCCCCATGCCCACCTCTCGAGGGCTAGGGGCTGGAGACTAGCACTGAAGGTGTCAACCTTCTAGTGGGAGGTATTTTCATGAGTACCTGTATGCACACACATGCCCAACAACTCAACACAAATTGAAAAGTAAAAAAAATTATACTGAATCAAGTGTTGAGTACAAGTACAACTGAAAATCATGTGGTCCAGATTACAAACCCAACAAAAAGAATGAAAAACTGAAAATTTCAATGGGACTCGGGTAGCCATCCACTGAAAACCCCACATGATGGAAAGAATATTGTATCTACTTGAAGCCAAAGTAGTACGTCTGGTCCGTATGAGCCAACTGGTACCGCCTTATCTTATACAACCAAGTCCTCTATTGAAACTTCCATCATCTTCACAAGACACAACACATACGGGCAAAGTCCATGCAGGGGTGAGTAACACACTACTAAGTAGGGGACCTGAGTCCACTAAGGAGAAATAGCACAAAACAAATACAAAGAAAAGCCACAATGTAAGGAAAACTCACACTAGGTATATTATAGAGTAGGAATGGTTCATTAGTTATCATGACTTACATTTTGTACTATTAAGGGACTCATCCCTGATGAGTCGCTACTCTTCTGCCGGGCCACACAAGATCCACACGGCTGCTGATTGTCTGCTTGGTGACTAAGGATCCACATGGAAACATCTCTTTTTCTAGGCCTCTAAGGATCCAAATGACCCTTTCTTGTCTTTCAGGACACTAATAATCCACACGGGTCTTTCTCGTCTATCAGGCCGCTAAGGATCTACGTGACTGCTTCTCGTCTTCCAGGCTACTAACGATCCACACGACTACTACTCGTCTACCGATCCACGAAGGATCGACACGGTTTTTTCTCAAGAAATTGTACATACCTAAACTTCCACAAAGTTCCACATAGAATAACTAAAAGGACCGTCTCATCATAAGGCTTCCAATGCAATAGATGGGGCATTGAATATATGCCTGGTCAGTAAGATATGGGCATTTTAGTAAAAAAGGTCTAGTTGGATTTCAATTCAATCAAACTCAGTTTTACGCTAAACCCTGCCAAAGCTCACAAAGAGTATCTCAGAAGGACCACAACATTTCAAGGGACCTCATGCCAGAAATGAAATTTCAATCAAACACATGGTCTATGAGTTATTGGCGTTTTAGTAATCAGGGGCTGGTTGCGTTTGGGCCAGGTACGACCTGGTCAGACCGACCCGACCAACATTGACCGTGGGTCCCACATACCCCAGTTTAATTATAATATCCCAACCCAAACTAGTTTGGGTCATGGTAGATCTGGTCCATCCTAGCCCCTGGGCTAGGCCTAAGGGCCCTCACTAGGCCTGGCCTATTTTGGTTGGGGGTCCAACCATCTAGGTTGCACGATGACCTGGTCTCTTCTGGCCCTGCCCGAAGTGCGCGGGTCTGTCCCTCTAGTGCGAGTTTGGACCAAACGTCTGGTGCAGGTCTGGCATGACCCGCCGGTGTGGATTCAGCCCAGCCCACAGGCTAGGGGTGCGGTTTTCCGGATGCATCCCGATCCACTTAGGACAGACTGGTGGTGTGCGTTTGGGACATGACAGCCACCACTGCGTCCCCGCCCTGTCCGAACATAGCTCTTAAGGAGCGGGTATCTCCTTCCACATATTTACCACTTGGCATAGCATCCAAAACATACCATGACCTCCCTTCTACCAGGGTCGATCGACCATGACTCGCTATGTCACCCGGGTGGTCCGAACACAGGCCGCCACCTCCTTGCCACAACTGGAACTGACCGTTCCTTCTGTGGGCCACCAGAGATGCTCTGTTGGTCGATTTATCAATCTGTGTAATCTTACGGGCTCTGTAGGGAATCACCCTCCTTAAGAAGGACGCCAACTTGACTTTCCTCCATTTGAAAAGTTATCCTCCAAGAATGCACAATGTGGAGGAGGGTTGGGCCTTGTTTTTTGTCACGTCATGCACTCTGCATTAGAGGTTTAATGCATGGAAGGCTGTAGATTAAAATTCTATCAAAAATAAAAATAATCCCTAATAGATACCCCCAAGAATGAAAGCCTCCCACAAGAACCCACAATCTACAAATTAACATGTTTGTGGGTTAATCTGCATTCATAGTTTAGAAAAAGAATTGGGAAATCATAAAACCAAAATAAAACCCCTCCCTCATTTGACATTTGTTGACAGAGCGTTCCATCCTCGAGGGTTCAAGAGGTCGATTTCATTCGTCACTTCCCAACTTCATTCTTCAAGGTACGTCGTAGTCGATGACAATACACCGATGTTCGTCGTTCTTCATTGGAAATGAATCTTGCTAGAGGTTTGTCAGAGTATTTCCCATGATATCATTCCCCACCTTCTGATGAATTTGTTTAATAAAAAGAAACACATCACAATGTTTCTATTATGTTGTTTAGTTAACCAAATAACTTAGCATTTATTCTTGCACAACGAGCCATTAAGGGTCTTCCTGTAATGTTCCTCATCATCACCTCATCATCGCACCATATCACCGACGTCCACCATTCACAAGCTGTGATTAGACATAAAATAACTGTTTTATGTTATTTTATTATTTTTCCAAAATGTCAAACAATTAACTTTATCATTCTGCCCATACCGACTGAAGTTATGTCCTTTCTAAAAGAGTCCCGATGTTCTGAGTAAAACGGTGCCCACTGATTTTCGATTCGAGCACCAGTTCAAAAGTTACAAATACCAGCTCGCACTTTTACTGAACATACATTAATTGTTTAAAAAAAATTAACCTTCTCCCTCAAACCATGCCAATCAAGGTAAGGATCCAACTTACGGTGAAATACCCTCATGATCTCAACAATACTCTCATATTTTCAATCAGATTTAGCATTTACGAGATATATGGATTTGGAAAGAAAATAATTGTTACTTAATTATTTAATTTACGGCCAAAAACTAACTTCCACCATTGGCCCGTGTCGGCCAATGTTAGGATCTGTCTAAGGAAAACAAACCCCCATGAGCTCTGTGGTAGTCTTAGATTTGTAATCTGAGTCACCGTTCATGAATTATAATCATTTTAAAGATAAAATAATTTTATTTAATTATTTTATACACAATTATTTCATTTTTCGGTTTTCTCACTGGAGATATGGATCGACTAAAATTTAGTCATGCCTAAGGTAGGGGTGCTATCCCGAATGCAACGATGCCCTCAAATTTCTTATATATCCACCCCTTTAAGAGTTATTAAAAAATTTCAGCAAAACCAATCATGTCCACAATTTAATTCTTAACATTTTAAATATATTATTCTAGGATATTCCGGCTTCAAAATCACACACCATCTCAGTGCCTGGTCTTGAAAAAAATCGTTATATTTTAAAACAATTATATAGAAATTCTGGAAAATTACAGGAAATCATTAATCACATCAAAGGAAATTACTACTATCTTATATAATATATACATATCAATCATATCATAATAAAAAAAACACCATTTACAGAACATCAAGAACTTATTATATTTTTTCTTTCCTAAATCAAAATATCACATTTATATTATGTTATTTATCTTATTCATCAGTACCATTAATCATATTTATTCAAATCAGTAAAAAAAATTAAACAGAAAAATACTTATATATACGATGATTAATATAAAATAATTCCTAAATTCCAATTCATGAATACTTAAATCATCCCACTTTCTTCTAAATAAATTAACAATAATTCATCATCATAGTCTTTAATAGATATTTTTTATAATATGAAATACGAATCATTACATGAAATTTATCGAACTCAATTTTATCATATTTCTAACCTTATATATAAAAAAATATTTGAAAAACATATACCATTCATAATTCTTTTGTAGTTTACTTTTAATCATTACTATAACCATTACTCATACCACATTTTTTATTATATTTATAACCATTCCCATTAGGACTTCAAAATTCACAATGCCAATACATTTTACATTTGAAATATTCAACTGCCGATGATATCTTAGGAAGAAAATTAGTATAATTCATTGTGATAAGTACAAATTTCGTTTCTCCATTATAATTAATTTCTATATTACCTTCTTATCCCATCTAAAAACATATTCACATCCCTCTATGACATCCACCTGGGTTCGTATTATAACATTCTCAACAAATAAGAAACATAATCTTCCTTCCTCTATGATTTCTATGATATGAACTCTCAATGAACTCTATCATTATTTTCATTGGTGAGTCTAATATTTGGTTAATTTATTTTGTTAATAATATATCATAACAAATAGTTATGAATATTCACAATATCATTTACTCTAGTCATTATTCTATTTGGTTTCTAATTAACACGTTGTCTCCCACATTCAATGTTAATATAGAAATATTTTTCCGCCATTGAATAAAAACAATATTAATAGTGTTAGAAATGAGAATAATATTAGGTAACTACATAATCAGTAAAAATAACTTATAAGATTTGTAAATAATGACACAATATTTTTAATCTATGAAATCATAGTATTATCTGAGGTCATTTGTAGTCATTATTTAAATAATTCAAGATAGGACATAAGGTGTTAGTGAATTTACATATCAAATCCCCCATGAGTGTCACACTAGGTGTGTATAAAGGCTCATTTCCACGAATCATGTGTCGATAAAATCATGCCCAATGTGTCATTTTAATTTTTTTTACCACTAGCTACGTTTTTTCTAGAAACATGCACATGTAGTATCCAAATATGGATATAATTTCTTAGAAAGTAATTTCTATATCCTTTTCCAAAATTTCATGAAATTCTTATATAATTTGTCTCATCAATATAATGAACCTTTAATATTTGAGTAGTAATTTCCATATAAATATCCATAGGGATATAACTATTATTTTCACATCCATGTTTATAATGGATAACTAAATCTGTCATATGAATCTTAATGTAGTGAACCAATATTTTTATGCATAGATATTATATCACATTATATAAATATTCAATACATTTTATGAACATGATCTTGATAGTCAAAATGCATTAGTGACTTTGGATACTAGACATAAAATATTTTAATTTTAGGAAATATCTTCTTTAACTCCGAATAAAATTGTCAAACATTGTGTTGTGGTCCCTGGCTAGGATTGTTAGCCCGCTGCCCGACTGAACCAATCCCACATCCGTTGTGGAAGGAGATTGGTGGGTGTTTAAAATCCTGTGCCTACCTTCCCCTCATCGACGCGTTTTAAAGCCTTGAGGCCCAGGGTAGAAACTGGGCCAGAGCGGACAATATCGATGGGTCGGGATTAACCAATCCCACAATTGGTATCAGAGGGTGGTTTCGGGACCGCTGTGGGCTTGGGGGGGGATTGTTGTGGTCCCTGGCTAGGATTGTTAGCCCGCTGCCCGACTGAACCAATCCCACATCGGTTGTGGAAGGAGATTGGTGGGTGTTTAAAATCCCGTGCCTACCTTCCCCTCATCGACGCGTTTTAAAGCCGTGAGGCCCAGGGTAGAAACTGGGCCAGAGCGGACAATATCGATGGGCCGGGATTAACCGATCCCACACATTGTACTGTTCTTAGACATACCCTACATAAAACCATTAATTATAACTTTTGGAAATGGAAAATAATTAACGGCGATATTAAAATCATAGTATGGGAAATATGGTAGATATGTAATCATAACATGAGCATAAGGGTATGAGGATATGAGATTAATATTTGAAAACCACACCCTGCTATAAAATATAATAATCTTGAGACATGGAATAAATATTTAGTTTGTAACCCGTGAATCATAATGAAATTAATGAACATGATCCCTGAGATCATAAAATTTTTATAATACAAATATTTGTGGAATAAAATTAAGCATAAAAAATCATTTTAAAGTCTATTATTGTGGTATTGGTTCACTCCAATAATCATCTTAGTAGTCCAGGTTCACACTAGTGACTATCATAGTAAATAATGTCCTGTAGTGAATTGCGTTCACTCCCCATTCTAGTCCTATTTTCTCACAAGATTTCAATATTATACCAATGCATTCAAGGGAGATATATGTACCACCCATCACATATTGAAAATAATACATATGTGTGCCACAAGATAAAGAATCATTCATAATATCAGAACCCATTAAAATAAATGGGTTTCAAAATCACTAGAACACAACATAACAAATATAATTTAAATTTTATTCATATAAATATCAACATTTCATCATATAATAACCCATTGAAAATGATATGTTTTTATAATTATTTTATAATGGTATAAACAATGGAAAATAAACAAGTTACATAAACACCATTCCAACATAAATATTTCTATGATTGAATAAGGATTGTATTCTTGGATCATTTGACCACTAAGGCATAGGTAACATTAATGGATGTAATCATAGATGGAAAATGATTAAAAAATCATTTAAATCATTAATTTAGTATATTATCATTTCTTTGAAAATAAATTTTTAATACTAAATACTTATAATATAATTTAGAAATCAATTTCTTTGAAAATTACATTAAAAATTATAAAAGGAGGTTTAAAAATCAGTTAGAACATTTATTGATGGAAATATACCATCAACTTCGAAAAACAAATTTTAAAATAAAAATTATTTTGAAACTCATTTTAATTGAAAATAATATTGAAAACCTATAAATGAATATTAAAATTTAATTTTAATCTTACATTAAGGAAAACAAAATTTCTATTTTTAAGAACAATTTTTTAAAACTGAAATCATTTTAAAAACCACTTCCTTTGAAAATATCTAATAAAACATATTAAAGAAGTTTCAAAAATCATTTAAAAAAATTATAGATAATAATAAAAATTTCATTTTGAAAAATATTATTTATAAGTTAAAATGAATTAAAAATAAATTTCACTTAAACAAACCATGAAAAACATTTAATGTACTCTACATGGAAAATAAATGTCACGCCAGTAATAAATTCAGTTCTTACAGTATAAATATTCATTTTAAATTTATAGTAAAAGAAAAATTGTATTTTCTTTGTAAAAAACAATAATATTCCTTTAAAAATTTTCATAAATATTCAGTAATGGATAAAAAATTATTTAAAAAATTATTTGAAGTATGTTATTTTTTTTTAAAATATAAATAGAAAAAATTGTATCGGAAGAAAAAAAGTTTGCAACTAAAGAGAGAGATAAAGTTGATTGGCTATATTAACATTATTTTGAATTCCTGAGTACATAAAAAGATAAAAATTAATTGAAATCATGTATTATCATTTCATAACCCTAGGATAATGTAATTAATGTGTACCTTGATAGATAAATCTTAATATTTCATCATTAAAAATATAATCATAAATATTTATGATAAATGATGAGAATATAACATAAAATGTTACCTATTTAGTAACATTGAATTATAATCCCAATAAATGAATTTCAATAAATAAAACATAAAATGTCATGATTATTTATAAATTCATGATATAAAATTTTAAATGGGATATTTTTACACTTTATAAATAAATATAGGTATATAATATAACATATCTCTCAAATAAATAAAATTGAGACAAAATTCACTTAAATATTTGTTAACTTTTTAACATTAAACCCCAAAAATTGATATACTAAATTAGATATGAAAACCCAAATAATTTTATTAAATGGTATGAAAAAATACAATCTTGGGTAGTATACACACCACCAAAAATAAATAGGTTATGAATACAAAATATGTTTCTTATAAATTAAAGAGAGACTTCAAATCCCATACCTTATGTCTCAATTTTTTTCATAAACTTTTGAAACACATAGATAATAGATATTATATTAATATAAATATTTTAAATGAAAATAATCATTTGTATCATTCCATTAATATCTTACTTATGACATTTTTTTAGTCATCTTCATCAATTCCTTGTTAAAACCCCATTTATGTTAATAACTATATTATTTTTCATGTATGTTTCGACATTTCATTATTTTCTGGTAATATTTATTTGGTAAAATTTAAATAATATCTATAATATTCACCAATATATAAATATAATATATATAAATTATATATCCATTTATTTTGATCTATAAAACTTATAGATTGAAAATGAAATATGTTATCCATGTGCACAATAGGCCATATATATGCAAGAATGTTGTTTCCATTTTACTCGTAGAAAAAAGAAAAAAAGGTAAAAAATATATTAACCATACAGAATAATTTTTATTTCTTATATATCTTGTATATTCATCAAAATAATCCATATAACCTTTAATGTAATGTCTGAATGAATGACGTCACTTCGTGAGGTGGTAGTCTATCATACACCTGGGAAATGTTATCCTATTTGCATGAAATGTAAAAGATGAAGTCACATGTGATATATTAATTTCAAAAATAATAAAATTAACATAAATTTGGTATATATATAAATAAGTAATAAATACATAATTATATCCAACCATGAGAGTTGGTGATGGAAAGTGAATAACATCAGTTCACTTGGCCATAGTTCTCCATACACACTGATACTGATTTTGTAACCCATTTGAAGGAAGAAGAGATGGTTTTAGGTAAATAACATATCATGAAAAAGAAAAATATATTTATGATATGAAGGTATTATATTGGAATGGATTAAAAAATGAAATAGGTGGGGAAATAAATAAAATAAAATGGTCAGTTTGGGGTGCTACCTCTTCAACTGACTACTTCTTTTGGTTTACACAAAAAGGCATAATTTGTGGACTTTATGACCAAAATATGGATTATAGGATAGGATTAAGGATGTATGGATTTTTTTTTCTAGATATACGATGAACTAAACTATATTGGAACTATTAATATAGGAGGAGAAGGGATCCCCATTTATACGTGAGGTGCGTGGAACACATATAATTTTTAAACTGAAAACTATTAACCACCATTTCAAACATGAATGAAGGATAAAATATAGTATATTATCTATCATATAAGATATAAGGTCTATATATGTCCATAAAATGGGTGTTGGACATGTATTTTACCATTTTTACACTTATCTATTTATTCTAACCCCTAGAAAACCCATTTGTCTCTTTATCATGTTAAATAATTTTTACTGATCTTATAAATAAATGTGGTAAAAAATAATGATGACAGTATCTGTTAAAATTAATCATTAGTATTCCAAATATAGAAAATATTTTTTTTTCAAATTCCATTCACTGAAGTGGGAAAATTTAATTTCTTATTAATCCAATCGATTTGATGAGAAAGTGGGCTTTGAGAGAGAAAATGTTCAATCATTTAAAAAAAATTTCATATAAAATAAAATATGAAAATGTTTCCAATGACCTATATTAGATTAATATATATATAGTTCAACTAATTTTTCCATTAAACCCATGTTAAAACAATTTTAATGTTTTTAAATGTTTTAAAATTACTTAATAATCATAATAAAAACAATTATTTTCAATATTCCTTGAAAAATTTATATTTATAGAAATATATTGAAAAATAAATACAATATAATTTTGATATGATTATTAAAAAATTTAATTCACTTTGTTAAAATAAATTTTCTAAAATTTAATTTTTTTAATATAAGTTTTTAAATGGTGACAAAACATCATTTTAGAAAAATACTCTTTTTTGAGCATAAAGTTTTCTTTATTATTATATATTTTCTAGAAAACACAAAAATACTAAGGTTAATTTTTTTTTGAGATTTACTATAAAAAAAATAAAAATAATTCATAAAAAATTGATAGATTAATTTATTCACGTAAAACATACTTGTCTGCATAAAAATAGATTTTCAGAAAAATATATCCTTTATTTTACAGTGATTATTATTTAAATTTCTAATTAATTGTAAACCAATTATTTAAATTTATATATATGTTTGAATAATATATTTTTATAATTATTTTAATCATATTCATATCCACCATTCAAATGGAGAGTCTATAATTTTATATTAAATAATAATATATTAATAGTATAACACATTTTCGTTAATCATGGTGTTGAGTGTAATGCAAGAAAAACTCTGTATAGTTTGTAACACAATAAAATATTTGTATTGCATGAAAGATACAATAAAAATGTATTCTTTTTTGAAAAAAAATATATACAAAATAATAATTTTTTTTGAAAAAAATTACTTCAAATATTTGGGGCTGTTAGAAAAAATTGTCTATGGAATATAATCATTCCCAAATTAATTAAAGATCTATAACAGACCCAACCATTCTATGATTGTAATGTAAACACATGTCTATGGTTTCAAATGTAACCATGAATCCTTGGATTTAAATGGAACAAAAATTTCCTAGCTAATAACAAAACCAAACATCCCTATAATCATTTCTCCATATCCATAACACAAAAAAATAGATTCTTGTGTACTTATAATATGTTATCTGTACCCATAATCAGAAAATATGATGATATCCAAATATAATTTCCAATGGAATGACAATTTTCAGAATACCCAAAAACAAAATGTTAGAGGTATTTTCATTTATAAGAACATGTATGTAATGACCCAGATTTTCCATGTATTTTTTTAATTATATGGAATTATTACGAGTCTGTGAATATTTAGAATGCATGATTCCAAGGGGAGGTGTGCCCAGAATAAATTTCAGTTCTTTTATTAAGGTATATTCAATAAACATGTGGGCGTCATTTTCTATCTTTTGAACCAGTGATCAAATTTAAAATATGTGGTCACTGTTGAATCTTCAGCATCGAGCTTCACATAAGGGAGTCTTCACCTCGATCGTAGTCGGTCGTGTGAAAAATTTAATATTACGGGCTTTTGAAAAAAATTAATAAAATAACATGTTATTTTATTTTATTTTTCATTTTTCTTTTTCATCCAATGGAAAAGAAGCGTGAAAACAACAAATACGCGTCAAGACAGTAAGTGGATTGGCTCCTCAACTCATTGTAACAACACCATTGGAATTAAAAAGTTTCCATAATTAATTGTACCCCATTAATTCAACATGCGTTACTCACCCTCCCCCTGTTCTATTTATATGGGGCCTTGGAAGGAGTATTGGCATGGCTTCACCAAGAGACGATGTTCTAAAAAAGTATCACAATGACAACAAATTGGATGACGAGACTGGTTCCAGCAAGTGGTGAAAAATTCCATCGAATCACGAACCGAGGAGCGATGATTGAGTGGTGTTGTTGGAGGCTTGTTGGAGTAATGAAGAACAATAACTCTTCCCCAAAACGTAGGAGTTCTCCAATGACCTTGAGGTATGGTTTATTTTCTTGTCTGATTTCAATTGTTATTGAATAATGGTGCGTTCTTCATGATCATTTTTATTCAGGATGAACAAAACTAGTTACACTGTGTGATGACAGAGGCCGACAATGGCCAACCGTAGAGGATATAGTGGCATGCTGTCACGCATTGCTGGTGAAGAAGGTCGCCACCACGGCGTGTGAAGACGGTGGCCGGTTCCAGATGGCTGCAAACGAGGGGGTGGTGTGCCGTCGAAGAAGGGGGTCGTGACCTATAACTGTGGTGGACAGCAGAAGACGACGTCGAATAGATGTGGATGGAGGTGAGTGGAATGCCGATGCATGCCATTGAAGGTGTTCATGGCTCAGATGTTGAAAAAGAGGTCCAGGTCCTGCAGTGGGTCCCATGGGAGACCTTGCAGTGCCAAGAGGCATCATCGCTCCACCTTCCAAATAGGGAACCCCCACCCCACCCCCCCGTGCCAACTCGGGTGAGCCCCAGCCAGCGGGGCTACCGCTTGAACTGAACACCCTCAGCCGTTGGTTAACACTGGGGAGCCGCCCCTCCCCCCCCCCCCACCCCCGGTGCCAACTCTGGTGGACCCCGCACTAGCGGGATGTGCCTCCTACGGGCCGGGCCATTCTCTTCGTTGGACAGGCCGCACCCCTCTGTGGGCTGTGCAGTACCGCACAGGCAGGCCATGATGATTTTGCGGCCTAGCGGTCCGAGCCCTCCATGGCCTAGCCCAACCCGGCCAGCCCAGGCCAGTTTGGGTTGGCCCAGATCGAGTCGGGCTGGACCCGGACTCTTCCAGCCCATTTTCACTAGAAGAGCCACAACTTCTATACCGAGCGTCCGATTGACAATCCGTATACTGAGCTGGGATCCTTGGAGCGAGACAGCCCTTTTGTTATACTCTACTTGAGTTTTTTTTATAAAGTTGGTGTATGGCTAGTTTTGGTCAAACCTGAATCCAATCAGGCCCTCGGTACTAAAACGCTTATAAGTCACAGAATGGGCATCTGATTGATGCACTCTCTGTCGTGTTGGAACCCTTACGACATGACAACCCTTTGGGATAATTCTTCTTGGAACATAGTACTGGTTGAAATATGACCAATGGATTGAGGAGAAGTTCTCCCAAAATCATGAGTATTATGAGCAGGAATCCAGTGGATATTAGTGAGGCAGAAGAGATTGGATGGGATGTGAAAAATGAATAACGATCGTATGTGGGTCAGTACCTATCGATCTTGTGTGGGTCAGTACTCAACGATCCTGTGTGGTTTAGTGCATACTGATCCTATGTGGGTCAGATCCTATGTGGGTCAATGCTCAGGGATCCTATGTGGGTTAGCGCATATCGATCCAGTGGGGGTCCACAGAAGAGCCTCTCAATAGAATAAGATGATCTGGATTTATGAAAAATCATATTTACATCTATACATATGTTATAACTCTTTTTAGTTGAGTCTTTTATCTTCATTTTGTAACCATAGAAGTGTTACCTTTGTGATACTTTGACCTTTTTGGTGTTACCTTCGTGGTTTTACCTTTGTGATACTTTCACTTTCATAGTGTTACCTTCGTAGTTTTACCTTTTTGGTATTCTTCGTTCATGGAACATATTAGGGACATATGTTTCCTCATGTATGAGATGAGTATATTTTTGATAAATTAGGTGTACCCAATTATAGTTGACGATTGCTTCGTGCTTTGTGATTGAGTCTTGCTTTGTGGTTTTTCCTTTTTGGAACTCTGTGAGACCTTTGGGGGTCTCGGGGTCCCTACTGAGTAATGTTATACTCACCCCCACATAGGATATGTGTGCGCCCTATTGTGTGTTGTGCAGATGATAGATAGTGTTGATCGAGGCTGAGGGAGACAGGACTGAATGATGCTCAGAGGTGAACTATTTGACGTGATGTGATATAGAGACTACTGATCGTGAGCTATACCTACCCTTTAGGTCGGATCCTCAGTGGAAATTCCAGGATATGTTTTCTATTTCAATTGTACTTGTACTTTAAATTGGGATTCTATTCTGGTGCCTTTACATTCCGTACATTTTTCACTGGAAAAATTTACTTCGTGATTACTTCTTGTTGTGTTATTAGATTGTGTGTTCGTACACAATTGAAAACATTCTTTATATTTTATATTTTATAGTGGAAGTGAAGACATTCTTTATATAATGAAAAAAATAATACTTTTATTTTTTTTAAAACTAAAATCACAAGTGATATAAATATCATCTTAAAATCATTTGATTTCTATATAAAGAAATCCAAACAATAAATTTAGGAATATGGGCATTATTGAGAAATTTTTTGAATAAAGTTTTAAAACCATTACGGTTTTAAGTCAATTGTTACTAATATTGAGTCTAACACATTAATTATGTTCATTATCATCCTGAATAATAATAATATAATAATAATTAACTTTTCTAAAACCCTTTTTCATTTTAATTATAACTATATTTTTATATTTGACCATGTTATACACAATTACATAATCAATTAAGTTCTAATTAAATTTGTTAACAATATTCAGATCATATGTTCAAATTGAGATCGGTTGGTTGTAAATGGGAAATGAGACCATTAATTCAATATACTATTATTATATTTATGCAAAAATTATCACTTTAATATATCATTTTTATTGTCAAAACCATCCATTAAATAGGGTTATGGAAAATGAACTTTGTTATAATCATAATGATAGTGGGCCATATGTACATTATTGTAATATTTCCATTTTTTCAAAGATCATTATGTGAAAATAGATTTATTATTTTAGGAATGGATTTTTTAATTATATCATAAAAACTATATGATTTTATTAATTATAATTATATATGACATCCATGTGACGTTGTTACTAGAATAAGCTACATTGATTCGTAGAGGTACTAATCAACACATACACATGAATGACTTAATAATATTTTAGTTGATAAAATTGTAAGAGAAAGTATGCTATATTATATTTTTGGAATGATAACAATTTCACTAATTTAATATATAGGAAATAAATCCATATTTATAAAAGTCAGTGAGAGGCATTACTGTAAAACTAATTTTGTTATTTTGAGAGAAAGTACTTTGTCCTACATACTGACCAAAATTTCATTATCCATTTGATGAATGAGTATATGAATATAGATTAGTCATTATACATAATATAATAATATATATATATAACTATTTTTTATAATGTTGTCTTAAAAATCATTTAAGTAGGTAGAAACAGTAGTAAATCTAAAACATTCCGTAAAAGGTGTACCTCTTATTCATACCACCACATTTGGTTGACATCATAAGACATTAATGATTAGATTATACTCAAAACAATATCTCTAGAATTTGGTGTATGATTTTAGTAAGTCAATTTTAGGTATATTCTGATCCAAAATTTTTCTAATATGTGATGAAAAAATGGGAATTTTTTCCCTTTTTTTAGAGAAAATATGTCATTCATTTTTATTTAATAGATTATTAAATTAATATAAATTATTTTTCATAAAAAATGGATAAAAAATAATATAATTATACTATAATATTATCATTATTATTTTTTTTCTCATGGTTGTTTTTGGAAATTTTTAGATTATATTTCAACACACATCTTTTAAACCACTAATTACCTTGATAACAATGTTTTAAATCTTTAGGAATCCATATAGTTACTATAAACAACGAATTAGACTATAAATAGATAATTTTTTATATTTAAAATCATTTCCCAGTCACCTAGATGATGAAAAAATATTTAGGAACTTCTAAATAATTAATAAAATTTAGTTTTTGAAATTATCATTTACATCATTTATGGAATTATTGAAATATTATAGTATAATATATGCTTAAATAATGAAAAATTGTTCCAAAATCACATGGATTAAAATATATGGATGATATAGTATTTATACAATCATATAATAAAATGTTTATCATTTTATAAAGCATTTTAAATCCTATATTTTAGATAAACCCCTTGATTATTTTTTTTCCATAAGGAAAATATTCTCTTGTTCAATATTAGTATGGTATAATATTACATATATTGTTATTATTATGTATTAACTATCAAAGTTATGATTTGTTTTAATTTTTATCTTCCTAATTTTCTATTTTAATGTTTTTCATTATTTTTTATTATTAATTAAAATATAATTTATCATAATACACCAGTGCTGTAATTTTTTAAAATATTCATTTAATTTGTCATTGAAAATAACATTTTAGAGAAATAAATTAAATACAATCTGTCACAAGAATACTAAAATGATATATTTGTATTTCAAAAACATGTAATAAATTGAATAAATAATTTTTTGGAAAATATTTATAGATTATTATTTATTTTTCTATTTGTTTAATAAATATTATCTTGATGTTGTCATAGAATTTAAAATAATTATTTCATCACTAAAATTTATAAATAAATTACTATAATAATCAATTAATATATCATTAATGTAATTACTTTTATCTTAAAAGGTATTTTTTTGAATTTCACAAAATATTATGGATATTTAAATAAAAAAGATACATTTTTCAATTTTTGTTTTATAAAAATATTTTATAGGACAAAATAAATGAAATGTGACAATATATTTCCATATCTTATAAACATGGAGGAAAATATTGGATATCTACCCTTGAAATTTCATAAATAAAAGTGTTTTTATAAATTTTAGTCATTATAAAATTATTTTTACACTTAAGTACCCAATTTTACCTTACCATGGTGAAAATTATTTAAGATGTTTACTAATCATAATGGAAAAATAATAAAAGGGTCCTATTTAAAAAAAATTTGACCTCTTAAATATTAATTGGGAATCTATTTTCTAGTATTCAATTTCCGTATTATAAATTAATTAATTTTGAAGAAAACATATAACACAACAAAACTATTTTTTAAGAACAATCCCCTTTTAGTATTAAAATGTTTTTATACAAAAATAGAATATAAATTTTATTTTAATGAACATAAATGGATAATTCACATCAAAATCGATCAAATTTTAATTTTAATCCTTATAAATAATTAACATAAAATTTTTTGAATTAAAAATAGTTTTTTAATAAATATTAGTATTTTTACTATTCATTAGATATAACACTTTTTAAAAAAGTCTCAAAAATTCCATCTATGTATTTTTTGACATGATGATTCTTAAAATTATACCATTTTAATTAAATGAATTTTCCAAAAGAATAAAAAAATTATTCTAATATTCTAGTGCAAAAATGAAATTACAATTTTTTATTAAAAAACTATTTTGGAATAATAAAATAACATTACTTAAATTTAAGTTATTATTTTATAAGATTCAATAAATAAAATTGTATTACTTAATAGAATTATATATCTTTTACAATGCTATAAATCCGTTTTATTTCCACCCATTTAATGTCAGGGTTATAATGGCCTTATTTTTAAAATATATTTCATGGTTCGTTTAAGCTCAGTATTGGGTATCTTATAAAATATGAAACTTTCATGAACCGACCTAACGAGGAATGAGTTTTAAATCAACAACCCCAACACCAATAGGACAGGGGCTAGTGACTAGCACCGAGTAGGCATATCACACAGATGAGAGGATTTTTTTAATGTACTTATAAGAACGAACCAACAAATAACTCAAGGAAAAATTGTAGATATATAAAAACTGAACACTAAAATTCTCACATACATCTATCCTTATTCAAGGTATAATAGAAGTATTGAATGTGTAAAGGTAAAATAATTCACATCAAATAAAAACTATAAAAGCATATAACCTGCTCGAAATAAGGGGAACACTATCAAATGCAACGGCCAGAATGCTCCTCGGCCTAACTCCAGTAAACAACTCAGTCGGTCTTTCTCACTAAGCTCCACATATTTCACGTCCTTTTTGGACTCCATCTTAATCCCAATGGTCTGTACAAGACACAAAATATATTAGGGAAGATCTGGTGTTGGGGTGAGTATAAAAATTATCAGTAGGCGCCCCATATAGACCAAAAGAAATAGGGAAAAACTGAAATTCAATAGTCCACTAGACAAGGTTAAAGGGAACCCAATCAGAGAGGTATGCTCCATATCTATCCTTCAAAAAGTGTACATGATAATTTATCTTGGTCTTCAAGGGGTGTCAATCCATAAACATGATAACCCCAGAAGGCCTCCAAAAAACACATAGATATATTCATCTTAGACACCATGCCTTATAAGTTTTTAGCCTCATAGCATGAAATTGGATTTCTACTCGTAGGCTCTAACCATAACACAAAAAGAAGATTAAACACTCCAAGATATAAGCCATCCCATATGGAACCCATTCATGAGACACAATTCATCAAGAATAAATCTACCAATCCTAATGGTACATCTGAGAGAACGTGCCCTATTGGGAAAAACCTACTAGGTCACACACTAGTGCCCAACACTATAGGTCCTGCTATCACTAGCTTATGACCAATGAAAGCAAATGAAACCCAAATGAAGAGGCCCGACCCTCACCACAACACACAACAGAGGGAAAACTACTCTATAATTTCCACACCATGAATCATATCTAATGAGAGGGAACAAAGGGGCCCAACCCTCACCCATGTACTGAACTTGAGGGATCACTAGCTCTAAACTATCCTGCGAAACTCTAGTCACTCTTATATGATGTTTTCCAAACCACAGTCCATTGAGAGATAACGAACCTCAAACGAGGAACCTCTAATATTTAGTAGAGGGGCCTACTCCTCGTACCTATACTCAACAGCCGAAGGAGCTCCAACTACAATAGAGGACTTGCTCCCCGCTTCTACATAGAGATGAGGGGAGTATTTCTCCATAAGTTAGGATCCATGCCCTGGAATTACAGGGGATTACAACTATTTAGATAGAGGAATCTCACCCTAGCCTAGTAGGGGAGTACCACTCTATGTCTAGATTACCATCTCCCTGAAACAACTGGGGGTTATACTCTACCAACTATATAACTATGTGGGGACCCACGCCCGGACACAATAGAGGAGTATCGACCCCAAGCAGGAGGACCCAATCCCTGGAATGATAGGGAAGTACTAAATCATTTAGAATAATAATTATGGAGGATGCGCACCCTATAATGACATGAGATTTTTGACTCTATGGATAGAGGAATTTCAACCTACCATGGTAGGAGTACCCACTCTTAATTTCTGTCATATATAAAGGACTTGTTCTATTGTCTAATAGGGGTGAACCAACAACAAGAATAGACGACCTGAACCCTTGTCCAATAGAGGAGTACATACTCAACATTCCAATGAGTATGGAGGGACCATGCCCTGGCATGAAGTAGGATCACTATAAAACATTTAAAAACATCACGGGGAACCCAAACCCTAGTCTTTTAGTGGAGTAACAACTCCATAGGAAACTTCACAAACGCTACGAACACATTCCCACTACGTGGGGAGTCCTATCTCTACTGAGTTAGATAGGTAAGGGAAACTGACTCCCTAAATATGTAGGGGTGTACTAATCAGGATATCTCTCCTCGTGAACCACACCGATCTTCACCATTGGTTCAAAAAATCTTCAAAAGCGTCGTGCTTGATTTTCACCACTTGGTATCTCATTGGCTATAATGGATGCCACTATCAATTTATATACATCCAAACACTCAGGATATGCTTTTTTAGAATTCATAATATGAGTATTATGGAAGGATATTAGAAGTGTGGAAGATATTAGGTATATCTTCCGAGAGTAAATGACATGCAATGAGGTACACACAACATGTGACCCCTCCTAAGAATCTGGACACGTTACTTATCTACAAGGTTTACCAACCCATGTAGGTTTACATGGTGTGTAATGGTGGTAAACATTGTGCCCCACTTCAGTCGACCCATGGTAGTGTACTACTTCTACCTGGACTGGACACCAATGTCCCTTACATGTTGTGCATCCCTTACAACATGGCATGTTTCGGCTAAACGGCCACATTCCAATTTAGTTTTCCTCAGTACATGCACTGAACCCCATGTACATATAATTTAAACATGTGTTAGTGCATAACTATGTAGTTTCACTTGGTTTATCCAAGCCATGTCCTATTCAAGGATCACCTGTAAAATACCCCAATTCAAACCATTCTTCATGAAAACCCATAGGTCTACCTAGAAGGGATCAATGAAATTTGTATTTGGTCTATATAACCTTAGAAAAGCCGAAACCAAAGGATTCAAGAATAAAATTTAAATTTTTCTACCTCACGGGTGAAATGCTAAAGCTTCTTGTCAAGAAGGATGCCCAAGTCGTGCTACATCAGAATATAATGACGATCAAAATCATAAATGGGGATCGACAACACCTTTGTTCATCGATTTGGATTTATTTCCATTTATATCCAAAGGGATAGGATAATCATAGGAGGATATTTCTTCCTCAATGTATCTTGGGCCAAAAGAGAGAGGAGTTGGGGATGGTTTTGTTTTAGGTTTAGTTAATTAGTTAAATTCTCATATAATTAATTAATCCACCAAGAAACACCATTCCAACTCACCTCTGACAAAAACTCCCAATGGAAACTACTTTATGTAGTTCCTAGGTTAAACATGACATAATAGACAAAAAAACAGTCTTAGAAATATGATTAGAGACTTTGATCAGGATTTATTTCCCATTTCAAGTGAAACTTATTATGTGTGACAAAATATAATCAATATTTTCAATATCACCACATCGATTCTTTCTAAGCATCGAATTCCCACAAGGACCTAGTACTTGACTTAGAAAATATTATCCAAAACATTCTAATGCCTTATGATCGAAAACCCAATTCATTCCATTCTCCCCTGCATAGATATTTTCATCCCTGAAAAGAAAAAGTATAATGCTAATGGGGAGAAATTGAGGTCTCCACTAGACTCTCATGCTAGTGTGATCACCAAGGGTTCTCATTATTCTTATAATCACACACTAGGGGGAGACACGAAGGCAAAGAATTATTATGTATAGCTTACTCTAAGGAAAAAAACATGTAATGAACTGGAAAATGTCTCCTTAGTTGTGATAGGTGGGAAACCACCAAGAACCACTTTCCATCTGCAGTCATGATGTTTAGTGGTACGCCACCTCACTAACCTAATTTAGATTCCACTGTAATTCCATAGTTTAAATTCACCCCTAGATAAACTATTTCACAATATCCTCAAGCGTCTAGTGTTCTTGATGCTGAGCACATGAGGGTAAATTTGAATAAAACAAGGTTTCCCTAGAGTAAACTCTAGTTCTTACTAGGACCTTTTGTCTGTGAAACTCCAACTATAACACATCTCCCCAAAAACAGAAACACCACAACTACCACTAGTGGAAACACAACTATGTATGGCTGGTAGGAAACTAAACCACCCTATAGAAACATCACAGAGAAGAAATATGCCTATACCAAATGATTCTAAGAAAGGATCTCCATCTTCTAGGGATGCCAAGCTAAGAGAATTGATGTAGGGAAACACCACTCGAAATGATCTAACCTTATCCAAAACTCCACTGTGTAACCTATCTCTAAATATGCATGTCTAAGGAACACATTTACTAAAAATTGATACTTAAAATTTGGGAAGCACGGATTTACCCACAAGTTTTTGATCGTGTTTCAAAAACACATCTTGGCGGGGAAGGTGTCTGTATTCCTCACGGGTGAAAGGCTACGTCAAACTGCACCACATTCCCCTTAAGTGTGTTGTATATGAAGATGACCCCTACAAAATGAGGGTATAAATTAAAATAAAAGGGCTTGGATAATTCACACTAGGTATTATTGGGCCCTCTATCCCTATTACCCACATGAGGTTTTACCGACGCCCCACATCACCCTAGTCAAATCTTAAGAAACAAGTGGAGAGAAAAAGTGTACCTAACAAAAATGTCTACCAATTACTACTTATAAATGTAGAAATGGAAAGAGAAACCTATATTCATCCTTAGAAATTATGGGTAGAAGTACTCTAGGGATTGTAGCTATCCTTTCCCATGTCTTCTATATCCCTGAGTTTGGAAGTGACCACCAGGGTGTGGCAGTGGAAACATCTCAATTCGCCATCGACATGTTGCTTCTATACCAGCTCCTCCTCCTCCTATTTGGACACCTTGTGGAACTAACTTCTCTAGGGACAACCTCTGGGAAGGTGGTGTGTTGATTATCTCTCTCTGTAGCACAATCAGATAAAAAATCTCTATAAATATGTCCTGGGCCTTCTCAAGAATAACATCACCTTTACTACAATTGACCAGATCCCTGGAATGGTTCCTACATTACATGCCGACGTGGAATGGTCTAGCCATGGGTATGACTATTACACCGTGATCCTACCACATATAGTCAGCCCTCCATTGCAGACACCCCATCCTCGTGACTACCACTGTGGGTCACATCAACCAATCCCTCATCCTGGATTATCTCTAGGAATATTGCTCTCTATCTATAACTCGATAAAAGGTGGGAATTCACATAGAAATCCTAAACACCCAGATCTACCAAATTTTTCCCTACTCAAATGTATTTTGTTTAAAAAATAGATCTAAAAAACTATTAAGGGAGAATCATGACAGGTCTGTGAACCTCACTGAAAACTCAACCCTAGTCATGTTATCCAGTCAATGATGATGAAACTACTAGATATGCACTGATCTCAATGTGGATGGGTGAAAAACATCCTTGAAGAGTATCTCAAACATCATCCATGAATGCATCTCCTCACCATGAGACAACACCACTAAACCCCACCTTCACCGGCCAAATCGGGAAGAAGGATCGCCACAAAGACCACTATCTGATTGGGTTGTGTCCTCACAAGGCAGAAAACATGAGTGACTACATAGATCCAGTCATCTACTTACTAAAGGTTTAGATCATCCTGGTACCTCAGAGGTGGATGCCTCTAGTACTCATGAATTTCCCTAAGACTATAGAAATCCTTGTCCAGAATATTCTGAACAACCAGCTTCTCAATGGGTGGTGGAAAAACTAGTGAAACCCTCAAAGGTAATGCCTCAGAACCAGTGCTCTACAATGAATCCTCACAGGGGGTAGCTCTTCACCAAAACTCCACCTCAGAATCCTATCTATCTTTCATCATGGAGGGATTCTAAAATAGAATGATGATTCACCATGTTCAACTAATATATATAGGGAGAGGACTAAATAATAATAATTTAAAACAAAAATCCCAATCCTATATGATGCATGCACCATTTATTTCTCAACAACCAGTGTCATAATGTATCAAGTCAAAAAAGTAGTTTTTCAGAACCTTGGTGAATGGATACATCAGACACTACTCCCATACTAGAAATATCTATCCTGAGAGATGAAATAAAAACATCCCAACACTATCTTTAAGAAACATAAACCAAGGTCAAGACACTATAGTACAATGGTTGAACCTAAATACCCTAATACCTCTTTGTAATGAATCGACCAGACATAGCCCAAGAAATAACACCCCATGCCCACCTCCAATAGGCCATGGGATGGAGATAGCATTGAGTACACATATCACATAGATGGGAGGAAATTTACTAAGGTACCTTTACTCACACACCCACAAACAACTCAATGAAACCATGTAGAGATATAAAAACTATAAACAAAAATGCATGCGTACATCTATCCCAAACAAGAGTAAAACAAAAGTATTGAATGTGTAAAGGTGAAAATAATGACCACCAAAGAAAAAATATTAAAAGTGTATATCATGATTAGAAGGAGGGGATCATGGTCAAATGTAACCACCAAAATGATCCTTTGAAAGTATATGGTAAACACCTTGGTCAGTCTAGCTCACTGAGCTTCATATGCCTCAGGTCCTCTATGGACTCCATCAAAAGGCATGTGCTATGAATAAGAATATAAATATATATGGGAAATTTTTATAAAGGGGTGAGTATTTAAATTATCATTAGGAACCCCAAAAACCCAAAAACAAAAGGGATAAACTTGATGGTAATAGTCCACCCGACTAAGACATAGGGAACCCAATCAAGAGAGAAACTCCTTCTCGAACCTTCATTGACTATACAAGATAAGTAATATTTTTCTATAAGGGGTGTCAACACAATCATATGAAATTTCATCAAGGACAACTAGATAATACCTAGATATAATCAACTCACACTCTATGTCTCACGAGGTTCCGATCTCATAGAAAGAAACCTGATTTCTACTCGTAGGCTCAAATTATATTAAGAAACCAGGACAACATGCTAATGTTATGTCTAAGATAACATGCTCCATCATGAATAAATTTCTAAGGCTCACTCAAGTTCACAACATTTGAGGTCTTGTCATCGTTACCTTGGTTCCAAAGAAAGCTAATGAAACCAAAGTGAAGATACATTCCCATCACTTATACAAACTCTTGAGGGAGTACTTCTATAGACTATGGACCATCAGAATTCCCTCTAGTGATATAGAATGGAGGGAACTACCCCTCCCCCTTACACCATAGTTGATGTAATGCTAGCTCTTAAATAACACAGGAATCCCCAGTAACTCTTGTATGGAGTGTCCCTCACCTCACTCCTTCATGGGAGCACTAACTCCAACTAAGGCCCCACTCATATTTAATGGATAATCCTGCTATTTGTAAGTATAGTCAATAGCCGAGAAATTTACAACTACAATAGAGGACACACACTCTACAACTACTTGGAGACGGGGGAGTAATACAATTTTTGTGAGGACCCTACCCAGGAATGAAAACGGAGATCATCTCTATAGATAGAGGACCCACACCCTAAGCTAGTATGTGAGTTTAACACTATGTCTAGAGGACCCAAACCTTGGAATGATATGGGTTGCTACTCTACCACCTTGATTACTAAAGGAGACCCACATCCTGACTCAACATGTTAGTAAGGACCCCGAGATAGAGTACCCACACCCTAGAATGATATTTGAGTACCAACTATTCTAAAAAAACATGTATAACACCTTGATATTTTGGGAAATACGTTTTTCAAATTAATTTATCTTTTTGATATTTTTTGTTTCCTGAGACACTAGAAATATTTCTATATAAATAAATAATATATATATATATATATATTAAAACACTAAGTAAAAAATTTAATTCACATGAAATACCAACATTGTTGACACTACATGTAACACCGACATGGCTTTCACTACACAAAATACTAACTTGTTTTGCACTACCAACAACACAGACTTGGCATATATCACACAAAACATTGAGTTTACATGAAGCATATTTTTTATTGAATTATTTAAATGAGATAATCATCACCTATCCATTTCAAAGAAATATAGGAATATTAATTACAACAGTTCAAATTATTTTTATAATTTTTATATATAAATAAAACATATTGATAATGAAAGATATTATTTTTGGTAAAGTCCCTTTATGTTAAAAATATCATTTTCTTGAATGAACTAATTTTAATAATAAAATTAATTTTAGACACATATAATTCGAATGTGATAAAATAAAATTCATTTTTTAATTCAGAATCTCAAAATTATCATTGGATGAATTGTTGTAATTTTTCTGAGAAACTTCATTTTTTGATGAAATGCTTAAAATACTTCTTTTTAGTTAAAAAATTTTAATTTTTTAATAATTATTAATGTTAAATGATATTATACATTTATTTAATGTCAAATTAGACAAATATTAAATATAGTAATAAATTTTTTTTCACTAGTATCAATTTCACTTAGAAATTGACTACAAAATGGTAACAAACTTTTTATCATTTTTCTACATTAAAAAATTAAATTTCATCTCGTATGGATGATTAAAATTAATCTTAAATTTTATATTTCTATTGTTTGATTTTTCAAGAACAAATATAAAACATCTTATTCAGTATACTATTTAATTTCTAATAAGGCCAAGTTAATATTTGACCAAAATCATTAGTAAAAGTCATTAAAATTAATCACATCGATTAAGGACAAATTACGATTTAATAGGAAAAAACCATAAATATAAGATCCAAAATTGATATATAAAGTAGTAAAAAGCCATTTTCTATCCATATTTCGTCCAAGAACATTTCATTCTTGAGTTGGGTTGATTTGGTGTGACTTTTTTATGTAATAACTTTTGTACACATAACTTGTTTCTAAAAATTCCATGTGAGTCCTTTTCATTCCCTTTAAAAGTCACCACCATTCCAAATTTCTTAAACCTCTAAAAACTCTTAAGATATAACAATAAATTCCCATTAAATTTCTTATAATCCTTCCCTTGAACAAAAAAAATCCAAGGAATAATGTTGCCACAAACCCAAAGAGTTAGTTAAGAAGCAACATGTTCTCTCAAGTCCTTTATTTTATTTTTGTTCTCGAAAACATCATAATATATTTATTCTAGGATTATATATAAAAAATATCCTGAGTATAGTAGTATGTTTTTATGTAAAATTTTCTATGTACAGTTACACACACCTCCAACTAGTGGGTAACGCATATTCTCTTTCTATTTACGATGAACTACTGCCTCAGGAAATGATGAATTTTCATTTTTCCATTACCACCTATCATGGTGGACATTACAATAGAAAATATATTCATATATGATATATATTATATTTATAATGTTTTTATGATTCATTAATTTTTATTTTTAAGATACCTTTATTCTTTCCATCTGATGTAAATAGGACAATTTCGTTTGAGGAAATGTGGACTACAACCCCCTCCAAGCGATATGATTCGTTCATACAAAAAAAGTATTGTATTATGGATGGTTTTAGTGAATATATATGACATATATGATATCTAAAATATCCTATAATAATGATATATATTAATATATATTTATTTATTTTACGTTCATTCTCACAACACAATAATTAAAAGGAAAAATTGTTCATTTGTACGTACGACCTACCATCTCTATGAACGATGTATTCTATTTAAGACTTATATATTCAATAGATTATTATAATACACATACACTTTATATAAATTGTATTTACATCATATCATAAATTTTGGAATCATGATATAATTATAAGGGCCAACAATATAACAAATTATGAGACATATGAAAAATGTGAATATTTTCTGAAGTGATACCTTAACATAGGATGGTTAACAAGAGGGTAATAAATGGTTGTAATAAAAACATATATTGTATTATATATGATAATATGTCTCTTCTAAATATTTATAATAAATTTATATTTATTATATAAGTGGTTATTATGATTACAATGAGATTAAGAACATAAGGTTATGGGATTTCATCTAACTTTTTTATTTTTGCGAGACACATGCTATGATCTCCATTCTCTCCATTTGTGTGGTGTATATACTAACTAAGATTTTATTTTATGTACCATATAATTAATTTATGGTTATTCACATATCTATTTTATGATCATTATTTCAGGGGTTTTATGTTTCAAAAGTTACCAAATCTGTTAAATAGTTTTTTCAAAATTTGCCTTCCTTGAGTCTCATGTTTAGTTATGCACCGAAATTCTCATTCCGGGTGCATATACTTACATTTTAAATTTTAAATCATGAATTTAATTAATTTAATAGAATTTTAAGATTAATTAAATTACATTTTCTTATATGGAGTGTATGATCCCATGTTACCATGTTATAAAATTATATTGAGTCCATCTCATCATTTTTTTTGAGATTGTTAATGTTTATGCTTCCATTGATGAAATATTATGATCAATGTATCAATGATATTAATGAATTATATTTAACATTAGTTATTAATGATTTATTCATTTATTGGTACCATTTATTCCACTATTTGGTACATAAAATAGTTAATAAAGTGTTATTTAGAAATCTCGACCTCACCCATTATTTGGTTGGAAAAACTTATTCCACAAAAAACAATGTTTTATAAATAGGTTTTCAAAGAAAATTATTATATTCACCTCTGATCATTAAAGTAATTTATACTATTTTATTATTTTACTAATTTTTTCAAATGAATCATCTTTTCTCTTTCTAAATGAGTCAATATTTTATGATTTTTACCATGTAAAAGAAATGTTATTTTTACCTCATACAACATGTTTGAATTTATCTATATGAAATACCCTGAATCATTATTTTCACGTTTAAAGACTATTTTTTAATAATTTTTTTAATTGATATTTGAAAATAAAACAATTTTAAATTTTTTACAGTCTTATTTTATACGTTTTCATGGAAATTGTTATTCAAAACAATTTGATGATTATTTTATAAGTTTTCAAGAAAAATGGTTTTTTAAAATCTTTTCAAAATTAATTGATTATTTTTCAATGTATTTTCAAGGAAAATAGATTTTGAAACATTTTCAGGAACTATTTATATATTTTCAAAGTATTTTCAAAGAAATTATTTTCAAAATGTTTTCAAAATTTATTTATTTGTTTTCAAAGTGATTATGAAGAAAAGGTTTTGGAAATGTTTGGAAGATTATTTTTTAGGTTTTCAAGGAAAATGGATTTCAAATGATTTCAATTCTTTATTACATGTTTTAAAATAATTTTCTAGGAAAATTTTAATGAAATTGGTTTTTGTATTAAAAATAATTTTTAAATAAGAAATTATATTTTCTTAAAGAAATGTTTTTGGATGATATATAAAGATTAATTTCCATATAAGATGACATCTATTGATGTTACTCATTCCATTCTAGGAAATGATCTAGAGGTTCCATTCAAATAATTTCTATGAATGGGTTACTCATAATTTAATGGACTTTATGAAACAAATTTTTCTTTCAGAAGATTTATATTTATAAAATAAATTTCCCTTTCAAAGGTTTAATATTTAACAATCTTGTTTCTCTTTCGTGCGTTATATTTTTTGAAACCAGTTTCACTTTCCAACGTTATGTTTTTTATGAAATTTCTATGAAGCCTATAACTTTTCCACGGGTTATGATATGTATACATGTTTATCATACCCAATTAATTACATGGGTTAAGAAATGATTGTTTATAATCTTGTGGCACAAGTATGTATGATTTCATTAAGAGAGTGTGGTACCTATATCTCCCTCAAATTCATTGAGTGATGATTTATATGTCATGAGATATAGTAATATGTTATTGGTATTGATCTCAATGTAATAAGATGGTAATGGGAGTAAACCATGACTACCAAGATGGTAGGAGGAGTGGAATTATGATACTAAGATGTCCATGGGTGTGAACCTTGACTACCAAGATGTTATGAGGAGTGAGATCATTCTATTAAGATAGCCATGGGAGTGAACTGTGGCTAAAAATATTGTATAAGGAGTGAACTCATGCTTCTTATATGGACATGGGAGTGAACAATGACTACCAAGATGGTATGGGGAATGAAATTGTAAAACCAAGATGGCCTTGGTAGAGATGCTCATACTACTATGCATGAACTTGATTACATTTTCACAATGTTATGTATATAACTAATTTCATGTTTGTATGTTTATAAAGGGGCCCAATCTCATTTCCTTAACCTAAATAGTGAACCTATTTCTACTGATATATGTTCACAATAATATATTCATATCTATTTTCTATAATTAAATGTTTTATTCATATGTTATACCTACATGGATCATGTTCATTATCTCTTTATGATTAATGTCTTATTATTTTACAATCCTTATTGTGATCTATAATATGTAGGGTATGATCTTTAAATGAAATGATAATTTTTTATACACTTTTTTTATGTTATGCTTACGCATTTCTTTTATTTACCTTTACTGAGCATATAAGCTCACCCCATTCTTATATTTCCTTTCCCTATGTTATGAAGAATATTTTTAGGTAGAAGTACTAAAGGTGGAGAAAAGTTCTATAAATTTTGAAGATAATCCACTATGATAGAAGATTTTATTTCCAAAATCCCTAAAGTCACTAATCTATTACTATCCTCAGGCTTGTATTTTTTCAATTTAAAGAATATTCATAACAAATGACTTAATATCCATGTATGTCAAGCCTAGGTCACCACAGTTAGTGTCAAAATAAGGGTTTAGTAAAACATTTGAAACAAGGATGAAAAAACTTTAGTGATATACCTTGGTATATTTCTATGGATATGTTTTGGTATATCTTTAACGATAAGTATAAGGATGAGTTAACCTTCAAAAAGATGTCTTGGAATTTTGGCAAAGGATAGAGTGACAAGTTTCCTAGAAATAAATCCAGGACTTGATACTAGAAGTGGATGTGGATCTGGAATATATGTACCTAATGGTAAAAAATATGACAAGATGTTCTGGGAATGACTCAGTATAATCTGGTATACAATAACAGGCCTTGATGCACACTTGGTTTAACACTCACAAGGGTATACTTTGGGATGTTACAAAAATTTCTTGAAGCATCATGGGGGATTAAGATATAAGTTATATATTAACATCCTAGGACTAAATCAAGTTATCCATGATTAAATAAGAATGATCCATTATTTAGAAATAATATAAGTAATTTCTTCAGGGTTATACGGCTTTCTTATATGATATTTGTTTCTCACCCAGGGATTTATGATTTTATTCAATGGAGAGAAAAACATGGAACCTGGTTAACATTTAAAATTTTATATGTGGAAAGAATGAGAATTATGTGTATCAATTTTCCAAAAAAAAATATAAAAAATAGAACCATAATGTTGGTGCGATAAATGGTTATACATCTAATGATAATGTGATCGAAAATGACATGTGAATGGTAAGCGGTGTTATTACAGATTCATTACATTAAAAATAAGATGCATTATTAGAATGAGTTTGAGGAACATATATACATGATTCATATTTCAAGAACGATGTATTAAGGAATAAGTTGATGAAGCCCAAGTAATTGTTTAATAATTAAGTTGGATTAATGAAGTATTTAGGTTTTGGAATTGAAATATTATGTTATACAAATCATTAAATTCAATAGTGTTTTCAGAATAAGTTTTCATTAAGGATTGAAAACAGAATTATAAATGGTAATGAATATAAAGATTATTGATATCGTTGAAATGTGATATTTTGACTATGCGAAAGAAACCCAAAATTAATGACTGAAATTGAGATAATGATCTTTGGATAATAAGATATTATATATGAATAAATAAATTGGACAATACAGATTACCCTGGAAGTAATTATTGATAATGTTTTCTATGATAATAAGCATGAAGTTTAAAACTTCTAGGATTTAAATAATATATATAGTAATCATTGGAATAAAAAAGCACACATGTTTTCCAAATGAATTTTAGGTATTTTACCAAAAGTTTATGAACATGTTTGGAATGTGAAAAACTAGAACTACTTTTTTATATATAAGGAAGTCAACGTTATGTTGTTTTCATGAATCTCTTTATAATGTTTTGTATTTTCATCTTTCATAAGTTTTTTAAGGTTAAACATTCATGAAAAGTTTATGTTAAAAGTTGGATGAAGTATTTATGCAATGAGTTTGTACTGAAAACCCTTGTTAAAAAATCTATCTAGTTATTAAAGGTTTTCAAGGATTTCAAACTAAATTATTTTTTTAAATTTTATTAGTTTGGTTTTAGAAATGGACATCATGTATTTCAGTTGACAACCAATCATGTCTTGAATGACAGTGGGTTTGAATCCATGACCGAAAGATGATACGGTTTCATGCCTACCACTATCCCAAGCGATATCATAGATAATGTATAATTATTTATAATGAATATTTATTTATGATGTAACAATATTGTTACTCTAGTTTGTGGCTTGAGGTAGTGGAGTGTTTTTTTGTTTGTAATTTCAAGTCAGTGGAGTTTGGCACGATGGGGAATTTTTTGTCATTTCACATTCTGTTGAACTAATGTTTCTGTGATGATTTGATTTTGGTATCTAGTAATTGTGTGGTTCCCACTGACCCTAAAGTGGTTTATTTGAAAATGAAAAAAGGGTTTGGAATGAAACAATATTGTTACTTATTATGTTTAGAGATTAATTTATATTACCACATTGCTTTTCATTACACACATAAACATGATTTATAACATAAAATCTTCACTTGATACAACATAGAAGAACAATAGGTCTATTGTCTTTTAGGATTAGGAACATTACATAAAAACTTAAAACATGAAACTTGACATCTTTATTGAAAAATTCATTTACATGACCACTACATTCCCGCGCAAATAGCAGTGCATGGGGAAACTAGGGGACATGCATAAGATAAGGCTGAGCTATAATGACCAGTAAGTTAGTAAACAAGGAATAACATGAATAATATAGTACCTTTTAGGCAATAGGAATATCAATGGAGCATATGATAAACATGAACATAAAGGCATGATATAGCATGATTATCATAAAATGAAATGTGGCTTCAACACTTAACATGGTATTAGCATGAAACAAGGTTCATTGCAATTGAAGAATGAGTAAAACCTAATTGAACTTTAATTAGAATGAGTAAACCCTCATTGATATTTAAATATCATGATACAAATATTTTCCCAATGCATTAGAGTGCTATCATGGCACACCTTTCTAAAACATTTCATTACATGCATCAGTGTGCCACATGAATCATATAACATGGATTCATAAATCACCATCATTTATTCCACAATAAAGGAATGTAGAATTAATATTGGAAACTATATAAACAATATGTAAATGTGCATAATGGTTGATACCCTTTATAGAGAAATGGGATTGGTATTCACTACACAATAATGTTGGCTTATAAAATCACAGTGCAATTTTGGCAGCATAACGACATGACATAAGAATTAAACAAAATGGTTGATGATAGAGAAAGGGTCGATTCAACATATTTACATGAAATTAGTAGAAAAGGGGCCATATAGATACATGTACAAACATTTTTAATGGAATTTAGATACAAAAAAAATTCCTGAATGTAAATGAGAAGAGAGACATTCTTTACAGAATTTCGGCATGGTAATGGGAAAACATGGAAGGCATAAATGAGAGAGAAAGGGGTATATCATCATTTAAAAATAAATAGGGCAGTATGGAGTAGGTGAGAAATCATACCCCAACATTATTAATAGAAAATAATAGGTTATAATGGTATAATGAAACATTGAAAAAAATGAGAATGAAAGAAATCCCTTACTTGGAAATGTGATCTCAAAGCATTGGGAGAGGCCGAAGAGTGGTTTATTGGGAGCTTGGAGTGCATTGGTAGGATTTTAAAGAGGAGGTCAGAGGTTAGACGAACTCAAAAGGATTTGAGGTAAGAGGAAGTGGGATCATAGGTTGGTTTATATAGGAAAGGAGAGGGAATTATTTATTATTTTGTTTTGGGACACCACACATTAAACTAATCAAAAACACAAACATTCCCATGATATTTTCCTATGGGGTTTTTTATAAAGGGGAGTGGAAATAATTATATTATAATTCCAATTCCTGAAAATTTTAAAATATTAGGTTTTCTTATTTTGAGGTGAGTCACACTCTCAAGGAAATCAATTTAAAAAGTTAAAACGTTTTATAAGTCTTGAAGGGTCCATTAATGCTTTGTAAAATAAATCAAATAAAACTAAAATAGAATTATTTTAATGGTAAAACATATATTTTCCAAACATAATGTTTATAGTATTTTATTACATCACTATTGGGTTATTATGATTTCATATAAGATATTATATATTTAAACTGTATTTAATTTTTACAAAAAACTCAACTCTCTCAGAAAAGTATGAAACATTAACCCTTGGATAATTTCGATGGATGGATTGAAAAAATAATATTCATTTTATAAAAATAATTTTATAATTATGTGAATATTTACTTTTAAAAGAAAAATTGACATTTATTGATAATTCATGGGTTTTGACAAATATATATTCCAAACCATAATAAAAATCACAATTCTATTCCTACTAATTATACAGTAATTTATATTTAATAAAATGTAATATAGTAAAAATATTTATTAAAAATATTATTTATCTGAAAAATCCATTAATTAGTCAAAATAGATTTCTTAATTAACTAAAAATGCAATTTCTTCTTTAAAAACTATTTACAAAGTAACAATAAGAATGTATATTCTCTATACCAAAATAATGTACATAATCATAGTACTAGGGTATTGTTACATAACCCCTTACAACCCCCGCATATGACTAAAGGGTAAGGTGTGCGATGGTGATGGACTCTTGGGGTGACTTGGATAACATCGCTACGGTGGTAATCTTTAACAAATTCAACAAATCCTGTAAACATTTCCATTTGAGCTTAACATGTTGAAGCTCATCTTTCTTTTGGTCAAGAGAGATTCCCAATGACGCCACATCCTTTCTAAGCTCTAATAAATGGGATTCGTATGGAGAAATTCTACTGGAAGAGGCCATCACTTCCTTTGTCTAAGTAAATTTGGTTTTTTAAAGCCCTATATTTATACTAATCATGTGATCACTATTCAACGACTATATTAGCAACAATCATAATTCATAATGGTATTTTAAAATCCCAAAGCATAAAACCAAGGAAGTTCACATTTTATATAACTATTTTACATAATAAGATATTTAATTTGATCAAGAGTAATTTTCATTAATGAATGTTTGGGTCATTTCAATCATTCCCCCTTAAGAAATTTCAGCATCAAAATTTCTGTTTCCCATAATAAAATAGATGAGGGTAACTCATCTTCATCACTTCCTCCGATTCCAAAATTACTTCTTCAAACTTGTGGTTTCTCCACAACACTTTCACGTGGGGCATTGTCTTATTTCGTAGAAATTTTTCCCAATGATCTAAGATCTTCACCGTATTCACTTCATATGAGAGGTCATTCTCTAGTGGTACCACCTATGGATTGTGTACATGTGATGGTTTAGGTATGTACTTCCTCAAGAGTGACACATTAAATACTTCATGTACTTGAGATATGTTCGGGGGGAGTTCTAGTCGATAGGCCACTACTCTAATGAGATCAAGGATCTCAAAAGGGTCGATGTACCTTGGAGTAATCTTTACATTCATCCCAAATCTCATATTTACCTTGCATGGTGATTTGCAGAGGAATATCATATATCTGACATCAAACTCTATGTCTCGTCGACGATTACCAGCATAGCTCTTTTATTGACTATGTGGAACTTTAATGTGCTGTTGGATGCTCTTAGCCTTCTCCATGCTTTTATTCAAACTGTTTTTCTATGATAACTCAATAAGAGAAAGATGTTGATCCCATCCTCCATTGAAGTCCATTGAGCATACTCTCAACTTGTCTTCATGTGTTCGGATAGCCCACAAAGATTTTCCATCAATGTGTGGGTGATAAGCCGTAATAAAGTTCAACTCAGTATCTAGGTAATGTTGAAAAATCCTCCAAAACATAGAGGTGAATATTGGATCTCGATCGAATACAATCGATAGTGGTACTCCATATAGCCTTACCATGTCTCTGATGTATATCCTTGAAAGTTGATCCAGTGTGAAATCCTCTCGAATTTCAATCATGTGTGTAGTCTTTGTAAGACAATCCACAAAAACCATGATATAATGGTTTCCTTTGGATATATTAGGATGTCTGGTGACAAATTCCATGGTGATGTTCTCCCATTTTTATATTGGGATGGGAAATGGGTGCATCATCCCCTTAGACTTCTGCATCTCAGCCTTCACATCCTGACACACCAGGCACTTTGTTGAATTCTCAATGATCTCCCATTTCATGTTATCCCACCAATAATTCACTCAGATATCTCAACACATCTTTGGGTTTCTTGGGTGAACTGTGAAAATCGAACTATGTGCTTCATCCAAAAGTTCCTTCATCAGCTGCAGACTTTATAGAACACATAGTCTTCTCCCAAATCTCATAATTCCTTCTTCATTGACATTGAACTATGAGGATTTCCCTTTTCTAATAGTTTACAACTTCATCTGAATTCCCTCATCATCCTTTTGGGCATCCTTTAACCTTTCCAAAAGATATGGTTGAGAAATCATTTGTGAAAGGATTGATGATGTTCCCTTATTTAAGATTCTTATTTCCATCTTCATCAAATCTAATAAGATTGGATCCTTTTCAATTCTCATCAAAGATAGAATCACTGGGTCTTTTCTACGTAGAGCATCCTCCACCTTTTTTGCATTCATAGGGTGGTAATAAATTGAGCAATCATAGTCTTTGATCTGCTCTAACCATATTAGTTGGAAAATATTCAACACTTTTTGTTTGAATGTATACTTGAGGCTTTTTTGGTCCATATATATTTCACACTTCTCCCGAATGAGGTAATGCTACAGAATTTTTAAAGCAAAGATCACTAAAGCCAACACCAGATCATGTGTTGGATAGTTTTTATCAGGAAAATTCAACTTCATTGAAGCATAGGCAATTAATTTTTCATTACACATCAACACAAAACCCATGCCCTTCTTCGAAACATCACTAAATATCAAAACAGTTCTCCACTTGTAGGTAATGAGAGCACAGTTGCATTGATAAGCCTAATTTTCTAAAAATTGAAGAATTGTTCACATTCATCAATACAAGAGGCGTTTATCCACTTTTGAGTTATCCTGGTAAGTGGGTTGGACAATCGTAAGAGATTTCTCAAAAATCAGAGATAATATCTTGTTAACCCCAAAACACTATGGATATCTGTTACTGATTTTGGCCTCATCTATCCCTCTATCGTAGCTGTCTTGGAGGGATCCACAAATATCCTGTTACTTATGATGATATGTCCCATGAATGATACCTCCTTCAATCAGAACTCAAACATTCTACACTTTTCATAAATCTAATCCTTTCACAAGGTCTCTAGTACAGTTCTTAGATGCCCCTCAAAATCCTCATTGGTTTTAGAGTATATTAGAATATCATCTACAAAGACTACCAAAAATTGGTCATGGTAATCTCTAAAGACTCTATTAATCAACTCCATGAATATTTTTGGAGTATTAGTGAGTCCTAAAGTCATTACTTTGAATTCGTAGTTCCCATACCTTGTAAGAAAAGAATTCTTGGGGATATCCTCCTTCTTTAACATTAATTGGTAATATCATGACCGCAAATCCTAATTGGAGAAGTATTGTGCTCAATGTAGCTAATCGAATAAGTAATAAATTCATGAAAAATGATACTTGTTCTTTGTCAAGATTTTGTTGAGCTCATGATAATCAATGCAATGGTTCAATAACCCATCCTTCTTCTTGATGAAGAGGACTGGTTCAGTTCATGGTGAAGCACTTGGGCATATAAACCATTTATCCAGATTCTCCTCTAGTTGTTACTTCACCTCCTCAAGATCCAAAAAAACCATTATATAAAGTGTATTGGATATTGGAAAGGCCCCAGGTATATGATCAATTGAGAATTCAACATCTATTCTTGGAGAACGACTAGAAAATTCCTCATGAAACACTTTAGCGAATTCAATCAGAATAGGCATGTATTCAAGGATGGTTGCATCCTTGGACTCAATCATATGAGCCAAATACACATGCTCATAGGGTAGTAATATCCATTCTAGTGATGTGGGTGCTAAGATGATTCATCTTCCTACTTGCACTTGTATAGAATTAGGGGTGGATTCCCCATATGGAGAGTGATTTCCCTATAATGACAATATATGTTGGCTCTGTATAATGAAATATAGTCCATGTGAATAATTGAATCAAATTCTACTAGAGGGAGTATGATGAGGTTCTCTGGAATTTTTAGTCAACAGATTAATATAGTGGTGGATTTATACTCATGTGATGCAATGATTTCCCCATTTTTCGTACTCATCTGCATCTTTACTTCTATTATTTTTGGTGGTATTGGAACTGTTCTACTAAACATTTGGGATACAAAAGAATGTGTAGAACTATAATAAAAAATTATTTTCCGTATTCTTGAATGAATAACTAGTGTACCTATCACCAATTTGTTATTGGGGTTCACTTTGATGTTAGTGATGGAAAAATATCCTCCTTGCAACCTTGGAGGTTGTTGGTTGCCTCCTAAGAACCTTGGCACAGGGAACTGATTTTCAAGGTGCCCTAGTTCGTTGTAGGTGTAGCAATGAGAAATGCGTTGAGGTTTGAACAGAGTATTCCTCCCCTCTGTCATAGCTATATTTTTTTCTTGTTGATGGTTAACATCTAAGTGCCCATCTATTCAACACCTAAATCAGTTCCTCGCTCCCTTCAGGCAACTTCCAGGGTTCTTCTTTCTACAATTTTGGAAAGTGGGGTGATGGATATTCATGGAACCATTGGATTTATACATCAGACTGCCAGAATTTATGTCCACCTGAAGATTCTTATCCTCATGATAGCCATGAGATTATCAAATCTACATTTCTAATTTGAGGGCACATCAAACAATTTCCTCATAGCTATCAATGCCATGGATCCCCAGGGGTTTCTATAGGCTATGTTTCAGCCCACCAAAGAAGCAATTGACCTTGCATTTGAGGGTAACAACAATGATAGATCCCTATCATTCAAGAATTATAATGTTTAACTCATATTTTCTAGTGGATTCGTCTTTGTTTTTCTTAAAAGATAGGAAGTCCCTTTCCATCATAAGTCAGAGTGTGCGAGGAAAATATTTATCAAAAAACGTTTTCTGAGAATCCTTACATTCCAACACCTCTATCTCCTCATGAGGATTCATATTTTAGCTAAATCTCCACCATTTATCACCTTCATCCTCCATAAGATAAGCATCCAGAAGAACTTTCTCTTATTTAGAACATGGTAGGATGGAAAATATCATTTCAATGGATTTGATCCATTGTTCGACAATTAAGGGATTAGATGATACATTAAAAGTATGAGGCCTTTGTGACATTATCTCTTGATTGTGACTAGTTATTTCTGGGGGGTCAACATTCCTATTGACCCATGTTTCTATTCAAATATTGAGTTTACTAAGAGATTATCGTGACAAAGTTCATGATTCCAGCTCCCATCAGATTGGGCATCTCATTAGAACAGTCATCACACTGATCTTCACATTGGTTATTATCCCAAGTCCTCCTATTACCGGCCATTGGATGGAAGAAAAGGAAAGTTATTGGTAACACATAAAGGGTAACCCAAATAAAAAAATTGATGACTTCTAAATAAATTTTATTTCCTTAACTTCTGAATCTATAAGATTAAATCTATGTTATCCATGATCTGCATCCCATAATTTATTATTAGGTGCTTTTTTAATTCCCTTAATAATTTTTAATACCATGATTATGAATTTACCCAAGAATATCCCCGGAAAGTGTCATAACGAAGAGTGAAACAAGGGATGTTTTAGTGTACCAGGATACCCCATGTGAAGCTTGAAACTCCTTATATGAGTTTTCACTCTTAAGTACATCTGTTCTAGAGCCGCATCTTCTAAATCGTATCTAGACATAGATATATTTTCTGGATAAACCACTTACTCAATACTCACCAAAATTTAGGGATGTATTTATTATACTTATTCTTATCTCTAAATATCACTATGGTTTTCTACCCCTAATCTGAAAAATAAATAAACCAATCCTCTGAAACCAACTATAACAACCCTGCTTTTCATTACACACTTAATCATGATTTATTATATAAAATATTCACATAATGCAACATATAATATCAAGAGGTCTAGTGTATTTGGGTCTTAGTAAAATTATATAGTGACTTAAAACATGAAACATGATATCTTTATTGGAAACTTCCTTTACATGACCAGTACATTCCCATGTACATAACATAGCATGGGGTAACCTGAGGACATGCATAAGAAAATGAAGAGATGTAATGCCCAATACGGGAGTAAAAAATTCTGAACATAAATAATACCTTACATGTTATAAATAGGTATATTTGATGAAGCATAATAGAAACATGAACAAAAAGGCATGATATAACAAAGTTATCGTAACATGGAAATGTGGAAACAACACTTAAAATGATATTAGCATAAGCCAAGGATCATTGTACATTGAGCATTAGTAAGTTCTCATTTCACATTAGTTTTCATGAGTAAAACCTCGTTTCACTTGATTAATTATTATACTAATATTTACCAAATGCATTGGAGCGCTATCAGGGAGCACACTTCCTAACATTTAATTTCATGCTATGTGTTCCACATGGATCATATAACATGGATTCATAAAACATAATTGTTTATTCAATGATAAAGGAATGTTAAATTAATATAGGACACAATATAATAAATAATTAAATTTGCATAAATGTGAATACCCTTGGTAGAGAAATGGCCATGGTATTCACTACACAATGACTTTTGACTGAAAACGCGGTGCAATTTTAGCAGCATAACGATGTGTAATAAGAATTCATAAAAATGGTTGATTAGAGAGAAAGGGATATCTAATTAAATATACTTTAAATGGACATTAATAAGTTCATATAGATACATGTACCAACATTTGTAATGGTATTTATATTCATAAAACAAAATAATATTTTGAATGTAAACGAGAAGAGAGAAAATCCTAATGGAATTTCATCTCTGTAGAAGATATATATAGACATCATTAATGAGAGAAAAATGGGTCTCTCATCATTAAAACATAAAGTGGTCAGGCTGGGGGAGGTGGAGAATTATACCCCAAAATTTTTAATTGAAAATAAAAGGTAATAACAACATAATGAAATTTGGACAAAAATGAGAAAAAGGAAATCCCTTACTTGGAAGTGTGATACCAACGGCTTGGGAGAGGCTTGAGAGAGGATTCATAGGATCTTGGGGCACCTTGGGAGGAATCGAGAGAGAGCAGGACGGAGGTTTGAAGAACTCCAAATGCTTTGACTGAAGGGGAAGTGGGTGCTTGGGCGGGGTTATATAGGAAAGGAGAGGGAAATATTTATTATTTAGTTTTGGGACACCACACATTAAACTAATCAAAACCACAATCCAACCCCTGGGTTTTTCCCAATATTTTAGAAAAAGGGGATTGGAATCAATTATTTTATGAGGTTAGTGATGAAACATCATAAAATATTAGCTTTTCTTTTGTAATGGTGAGTCACATTCTCAATAAAATAAATTTTAAAAGATAAATTGTTTTATAAGACTTGAAGGGTCCAATGAAGCTCTTTAAAATAAATAAATAAAAACCTAAAATCACATTATTTTAATGGTATAACATATATTGGCTGAAGAAAACGTTTATATTATTTATTTAAGTCACTATTGGTTCATTATGATGTCATAAAACACATTATATATTTAAATATTATTTAATTTTTACCAAAACATTCTGCTATCTCATAAAATTATGTAAAAATAACCATTGAATAATTTCAGAATCATGATTACAAAAGAAATATTAATTTTATCTAAATAATTTTCAAAATATGTGAATTTTTACTTTTAAATTAAAAACTGACATTTATAAAAAATTCATGGGATTTAACAAATATCTTTCAAACCTTAATAAAAATCACAATTATATTGAAAATAATTATACAATCATTTATATCTAATAAAAATTATTTTATTAATAATATTTAATTAAAATATAATTTAATTCGAAAATCCATTAATTCATGAAAATAGTTTTCTTAATTAACAAAAAATGCTATTATTTCATAAAAAACTTTTTACAAAGTGACAATAATATTGTATATTCTCTATTCCAAAATAATATACATAATCATAGTACTAGAGTATTGTTACATTACCCCTTATAACACCTGCATACGGCTGAAGGGTATAGTGTGCAATGCTGAAAGACTCCTGGGGTGGCTCAGATAACATCACTCAGGTGGTAATATCTATAAACATCCACTTCTCCCATAAATAGTTTCATTTGAGCTTAACATGTTGAATCTTGGATTGGTCTTGGTCAAGAAAGAATCCCAATGATACCACATCCTTTCTTAGATCCAAAAATTAGGCTTCGTATGGAGAAATTCTACTGGATGAGGCCATAACGTCCATTGTCTGAGTAAATTGGATTTGTTAAAGCGCAATATTTATACTAATCATGTGATCACTGTTCAATAACTATATTAGAAATAGTCACAATTCATAATGGAATTTTAAAATCAAAAAACATAAAACATGGGATTCTCACATTTTATATAACCATTTTACATAATAATACATTTAATCAGGTCAAGAGAAATTTTCATTAATAAACATATGGGTTGTTACAATGTATAAAATATGTTTATTTTTAAGTAAAATTATATACAAATTGTTACATTTTTCATTATTTCATGGTCCTTACGATCTGTGGAAATTTTATTTTAGCACTTTTGGCATCAAAGGTAATTTCTAGATGTCCATTGCATGAAGTAATGGATGAATTAGAAATTGATAAAAGCATAACTAAAGAATGAAATTTTATTACATAAATATATTAAGAAATTTTATTTCATTATATTTAAGTTAAATGAAATAAAACTCAACATTAGGATAATGATCAAAATAAAATATTTTTTCATAATAACATAATTTTTGTTGAACATGTGACCTTATGAAATCATCAGAGATTTATAAATTTTAGGCCCTAAAATATTCATTTATCATTCATTTGTTTTTGATTAATGAGCTCAATGACTTTGTTTAAATATATATGTTTTTCCTTCATGCCCAATCTTGAATCCCAACATATGTTCTCTTATGTGGAAACCTAGTTATATGTAACTTTGGGTAACTATTATGGTTCCAACTATACATTTTTAGTGGATGTTTTAGTATTCATTTTTATGATATTTGTTTTTTTGAATGAAACATTCTAGTATTAAAGCTTTGATAACCCATAAAAATTACATGGGTGATATTAATTTTATGAGGGGTAAAATGTTTCAACCCGAGATTTTGTGAAATATTAGTTTTTGAGTTATTTTTTTTGATAATTTTTATTCCACATGACACTAAAAATAAATCTGAATATACATATATACACACACACACACACACACACATATATATATATATTAAAAAACTAATTTAAACTTTCCTTTCACATGAAATAAATACTTGGATTTTATTACATGCAATTCCGGCTTAGCTTGCGCTACCCACAACACCAACTTGATAAACTATCCATGAAACATTAAGTTTCTATGAAATAAATTTTTTATATTATAATTTAAATGATATAATTATAAATTATACATTAAAATTTGCAATTGGAATAGTAATAAGTAATTTTCAAATTTTTATTATAATTTTTATATATAAATAAAACATATTGATAATGAATGATATGATTTTTTGTAATGTTCTTTTATGTTAAAAATACTGTTTTCTTGAATGTTCCATATTTAATAATAAAATTAATTTTATACACCTTCATAACTTAAATTTGATATAATAAATTTAATTTCTTTATTCTTATAATATAAATTATAATATGATGAAATTTTTGGATTTTTGTTGAGAAATATCCTTTTTGATGAATAGTAAAAAAACATCCTTTTAGTTAAAAACTCACTGTTTGTTTAATAATTAATGAGAAATGAAATTATAATTTTGTTATTGTAAAAATAGATAAATCATACATATATTAATAAAATATAATTTATTATAATAAATTTCACTTGGAAATTTAATGCAAAATCTTACCAAACATTTGAACAATTTGCTACTTTAATTACATGTTATTTTGTCCCGTTTGCAGGATTAACATTAAAATTAATTATTCTGCTTCTATGATTTCAATTTTTAAATAACAATATATTCAATTTCATTCAGTATAATATTTGGAGTCTAATAATACCAATTTTATTTTTATCCAACATTATTTGTAAAACTGATAAAAATTAATCACAGTGATTTAGGACAAATAAAGATTAATTATCTACTAATCCTTAAAAATAAGGGCCCAAATAATCTATCCAAATTTAAAACACCCATTTTATATACATAGTTCATCCATAAACCATCCATTATTGTGTTGTTTTGTTTTTTATAATAATATTTAGGTAAGAACATTGGTACACCTAACTTGTTGCTAAAAATTCCAAGTGAGTCCTATTCCTTCCCTATAAAAGTCCACCCCCACTCCCACTTCCTCAAACAACTAAAACTTAATATGTTTTGATAATACCTTCAAAATACACTTCATATAAATCCTAAATTACTCATTATTTACTTTTATTGAATATATGGAAATCTAGGGAATCTTTTTGACACAAATTAAAAAGAGTTACCTGATTAAGAGGTAATGTATTCTCTCAAGTAGTATATTTTATTTTGTTTTACACCTCAAAAAACTCTATTAATTATATGAATATATATAAAAAACTTTAACCATAATATACTAGGATTTTTTATGTAAATGGTTTGATCTACACTTACACACACCTCTATTTAATATGTAATAAACTTACTGTTTATTTGTATGACGATATATTGCCTCACGAAATGACGATTGTTAATTTTTTCATTAGAACCAATCATGGTGAACATTATGATAGAAATTTTTAATATATTATATATATTGTATTTATAGTGTATTTATTTATCTTTAATTTTTATTTTGAACATTCCTTTTGGCTTTCCAACTTATGTAAATAAAATAATTTTGTTTGAGTAAGTGTGGATTACCGCCCACACAAAGTGATGTGATTCATTTATACACTTACTGGATTGTATTATAAATGATTTTATTGAATATATATGATATATATGATATAAAAAATCTAATTTAATAATATATATGTGTATTTATTTTACTTTATATCTCTCAACACGATAATTAAATATAAATAGCATTCATTCATATGTACGACCTATCATCTCCATGAACGGTGTATTTCATCTCATAATTTTATATTATAATGATTATTATAATAACAATATACTGTATTTACATGATATTTTTATCATGGTTTACATTCTATAGTCATTATATTGGTAAAGGACCAAAAATATAGCAAATTATGACCCATAAGAAAAACAATGTGAATATTACCTGTAGTGAATACTTAACATAGGATGGTTAACAATAGGGTTATATAAGGTCATAATAAAACTATATATGTTATTAGATATAATAATATGGTTCTTTAAAATATTTATAATAAATCTATATTTATTATTCTAGTATTTTTAATGAGTTCAATGAGAGTCAAGACACAAGGTAATGGGATTTCGTATTACTTTTTATTTTCGTGAGATACATGTTTTGCATGACACTATTACCTTTTGTGTTGTGTATGTAATAAAAATGATTTTATTATATGTATAATATAATTAAATTAATTGATATTCATGTATCCATTTTAGGATCATTCTTTCATGGGTTTTATCTTTCAAAAGTTACCAAATTATTAAAATAGTTTTGTCTCAAGTTTCTTTCAATGAGACTCTTATTTTGTTATTCCCCTAAATTCCCATTCGATGTGTATATACTTCAATTCTACATGTTATATAATAAATTTACTCACTCCAATGATATTTTAAGATTCATTTAATTTCCTTTTCATTCCTGGAGGGTATGATCCCATGTTACCAAGTTAAAAGAATTTATTTAGAGAATATCATCATTTTTAAGATTGTTTATGTTTGTAATTTATTTGATGAAATATCCTGATCCATATGTCATGAAAACTCATTTATTATCATATAATATTATTATTAATGATTTATTAAGATATTGGTACCATTTCTTCCACTTTTGGGTACATAATATTATTATGAATGTTTTATAAAGAAATCCCAACTTCACCCTCCCTTCGGTCCGAAATCTATATTCTATAAAAATAGTGTTTTGTAAAATGGATTTCAAAGTTTATTATTCTAACTTACTATGATATAGAAAATAAAATTCGACCCATTTTTTCTTTTAGCATTGTTTTCAAAGCAGTCTTGTTTTTTTATCTAAATTAGTAATGTTTCTATCCTTTTTACCATTAAAAAAGAATGCTCTTTTTTCCTCATATGACATGTCTAGATTTATCTTCCATCAATCATTTGAATATCTATTTTCATTTTATAAGTTATTTTATAAAGGTTTTTTTTAAAAAATATTTTTAAATATTGTGGTTTTCAAAAAAAATTCATGCTTATTTTATATATTATCAAGAAAAATGGTTTTCGAAATAATTTGAGTCTTCTTTTACAAGTTTTCAAGAAAATTGTTTTTTCGAAATGTTTTCAAGATTTATTTATATGTTTTAAAAGTAATTTTAGGAAAAATATTTTTCAATATGTTTTCACAAAATATTTATATGCTTAAAAAGTCATTAAAAAAAATATTTCCAAAATACTTTCAATCATTCTTTATATGATTTCAATGAAATTCAGAGAAAACAAGTTTTAAATTTTTTAATCATATTTTATAAGTATTAAAGGGATGTAGTTATAAAATAATTTTGATTAATATTTATATATTTTAATAGTATTTTCGATGGAAATTATTATTTAATTGTTTTATGTATTAAAAATAAAATTTCCAAGAATAATGTATATTTTCATCAAGAAATGTTTTTGAAAGATATATGAAAATTATTTTATATCTAAGACAAAATCCATTGATGTAACTCATGAAATTATAGGAAATGATCTAATGTTTTCATGCATATTCTTTCAATTATTGGGCTAAACTTAATGTGATGGTTATTATGAAACACATTTCTCTTTCATGAGATTTTGGTTAATTAAATATGTTTCCCTTTCACGAGATTTATGTTCATGAAATCCACTTCTCTTTCATAGGTTATATGTTTATAAAATTCATTTCACTTCCAATAGTTATACTTTTGTTGAAATTATTATTAAACCTATATCTCTTCTAAAAATTTTGACATGTTAACATGTTTATGATACCCATTTAATTTCCTTACAAAGGATATAATTGTTTATAATTTTGTAAAACATGTATGTATGATTTCAATATGAGACAGCTGAGTCTTATATATCCCTCTAATGCATTGGGTAAATATTTATATCTCATGATATAGACTAATATTGTCTTGGGAGTGTACCTTTTCTACTAAGATGTCTGTGGGAGTGAACAATGACTACCAAGATGGTAAAAGGAGTGAACTCATTCTACTAAGATGGACATTAGAGTGAACTATGACTAACAAGATGGTATTAGGAGTGAAATCATGCTACTAGGATGGCAATGTGAGTGAACCATGACTACTAATATTGTATTATGAGAGAACTCATTCTAATAATATGGCCATGGGAGTGAACCATGACTACCAAGATGGTATGTAGACTGAACCCATACTACCAAGATGGACTTTTCAGTGATGCATTGACTACTATGTGTCATCCTGATTACATGTGCACAATGTTATTCCTGGACCTAGTTGCATGTCCATATGTTTATGCGAGGGCTTGATCTCATTTCCTTAACATAATTAGTGATCCTATTTATACTTATACATGTTCACAATATTATATGCTTATGGGTTTTACAAAATTCCACATTTTATTCCCATTTTATGATTTCATAGATTATATTCACAATTTCATTATGATTCATGTGTTATGAAATAAAAATCTTTATTATAATCCCTAATATGTAGGGTATAATATTAAAATGTTATTCTCATGTTACATACACTTTTGTTTATCCTCATTACAAATTTCTTTTTTTTGCCTATACTGAGATTCTGAGCTCAACCCTTTCTTATGTTTTCTTTCCCTAGGTTATAATGAAAATATTTAGGTTTATGTATGAATGGTTGAGATATTTATTGGATATATTGATGATATTGCACCATTATAGAAGATCTTGTTTCCATTTTTTTAATGAAATTAAATTTTACGATCCTTGGGCATCTATTTTTGTTATGTACATAATATTCATCTAAAATGATGTAATATCCATGTATATAAATCCTAAATATTTATAACATTTAAGCAAGATCCACACTAGGGAACCATAGGGGAGTTTTTACTCCATGATTATAAGACCTTCTCCCCGACATGGTAGGGGAGTACCCACTATAACTTTACATCATATATGGAGGACCTAATCCTTAGTCCAACAGTGGAGTAACAAATCTATAAATAGAGGACCGACACCCTATTCCAATTGGGTAGAACCTACTCTACCGTCCAATGTGTATGGAGGTCCAACACCCTAGTACGATAGGGGATCACTATCCAACTTTTATGAACATCAAAAGGACCCCAAACCTTTTTCCATTTGTGGAGTAATAGTCTTAGAGGGTTCTTCCCAAAGACAAACAATCCGCAGCCACAATGTGGGGAGTCATGTGTTTTCTAAATAAAGGAGGTAAGGGAAACGTGCACCCTAAAAAAGTAATGGATTACTAGTACTGACATCTCTCATCACATACTACACCGATCTCCAACATTGATTCTACAAAACTTCATAAGTGAATTGATCGCTTTACACCAAATCATACATTGTAGGCTATAACTAATTCCACTACCATGTTATATATGGAAAATTTAATAAGAAATACATTTAAAAATTCTAAATCAAAGTCCTATATAAAGATATACGAAAGACAGAATATCTCAGGAGTTTCTTCATGGAGAACGCTACGTACAATGGGGTACACACAATATTAGAGGTCACCGGATCACCTGGATGTCTATCCTATCTACATGGTTTACCAACCCATTTAAGGGTACACAGTGTGTAAATATGGTACACATCATGTCCCACTTCACCTTTCCTCAGGCCGTATTCCTCTTCTACCCAAACCAGCCAACCACGTCCCTTTCATGCCCTGCATCCCATACTATATGGTGTGTTCTGGATAAATAACCTCCCACCCATGTAGTATTCCCATGTTTTTGTATTGGACATCATGTCTGCCTACTTAGGATGTGTATTTGTGCACACCCATGTAGTTTCACTTGGATAACCCAAGCCATGTCCCATGTTCACATGGTTTTGTGAACTACACAACTTGTAACCCCAGTACACGACAAGTAACCCCCAAATAACATTTTAGATGAATAGGAAGGGCTAAAAAACATGTCTCTATGGACTACACACTCTGTAGAAGGTAATTATTGTAGGTAATTACCTACAAAAATCCCCAATTCATCAGGGTCTTCCCCAAACTCATTGACCTAGCCAGAAAAGATCATCAACATTTTTATTTGGGCTCCACAACCCTAAAACAAGTCATAATTAAATGGACCAGGACTAAAAATAAAATCTACCTACCTCATGGGAGAAAAGATGATGCTTCGGGTTAAGAACAACACCTGAATCGTGCTTCATATGGATGAGTTGATGATCTAATTTAGAAATGGGGATCGAAAATACCTTGCTTCATGTTTTTGGTTTTGTTTCCATTCATCGCCAAAGGGAGCGGAGAGGAAGAAGAAGAGATTTCATCCTTATTGCATCATGCACCCAAACAAGAAGTAAGAGTGTGAGGGTTTTTTTTAAAGATTAATTAATTAATTAAATTATTATTTAATTAAGTAATCCTCCAACAATTTAACTGCCAACTCACATCCAACCAAAACTCCCAATAAAAATGATTTTATGTCATGGCTAGGATAAATACAACATTCTGGACTCAACAGTTACATCAGAAATCAAATATGAGATTCATCTTTGGATTTCTATTCCATTTCAAGAGAAACTGAATACACATTACAAAATAAAATGAATATTTATAATATCACTACATTAGGACTCCTTGAGCCCCGTCTTCTCATGCTGACCCGATGCCCTGATTCAGGAATATTCTCGAGAATATTCCAATTCTTGGAGGAAAAATCTTGATTCATTAGACAACATTGTTATTTATTTAAATTCACAGTATATTACATACAATCTGAATTTTTTGGATTGAAATAAAATCAATATTTATGGATATGTAATATGTATTTATGGTAGTCATAATGGTTTGGAATAGATCCTTCATTTCATAGACAGTTTCCAAATAATAATTCTAGTATAAGATCAATGGGGAATAGTGAGGTTATTTAGAGATTCAAAATAAGAAGAATCATTTAATGGTATAAAAGATCATGAATTTCATATCAATTATAGTTGTTTTATTTTAATCAGAAATAATCATTATGTTCCTTTAACATGTGAGATAATGAAGTTTCTATTGGATAATTCACATTGCTCATCTTTATCAATCCATTTTGAAAGTACCATGATATTTGTGATCAATTCCCTTGGGAAAACATGATATAGTAGATAAATAAGTAAACATCAATGTGTGTGGGTTTTCCACCTGATCATTTACCAAGACAAAAAACCAAGGGAATGAGGACGCCATTTCCTTTACTTACATTTAAATGGGGAAGCATCACCATGTCTTTTAACACCTGTATCTTGAATATATTTGACTAAAATAAAATGATTGAGTTTATAGAGGATTGAATTAGTAATAATTCTCATAATATCCATATTTTTATAGGTTTCATACATAAAAAATGATATATGAAATATTTGTTTTAATGTTGAATAGGGGACCCCTTCCAATTATATTTGATCAAGATATATTGTTCACCCCTAATCTCTCAAGAAGTTTTCAACATGCTCTTCATACTGAATCAAAATTAATTATGGTATACCTCTCTTAAAAATGAAGTCCAATTGGAAGGTAACATTTAAAATATCAAGGACATGATTATATCATGATCAATTTAATTTAATGTAGGTTTTAATCAATGTCCCCCATCAATTTCGTTTCCATTCAACATCAACATTCACTAAAGTATTCAAAAGGAATCATAATATGTTCTATATAGGTTGGTACATATATCTACTACATGTCAGAATAATGTTATTGAAAAAATAAAAATTTATATGATAATATGGAGCAAACTATTCAAAATGATCAAGTAATCCCAATGAATATCAATTCTACCCAGAGTTGCTAGAAAAAATGGTGACAACTATTTGAGGAAAATTCAGTTTGATATTGGATACACTGTTTGCTATCAAATAACATCATATAAGAGAGTATTTTGGAATTAAATGAAAGGAAATATTATACCCATTAAATCTATTCCTTTTATGTTGTTTGATTTCATAGGTTCAATGGACTATCAGATAAAACTTCCACACATCACAACCCCTATTGATGGTGAGTTCAACATATATATACTATGTAATCACATACCTGATTAATATCTTGAATTAAATATGAAGGTCATATAATAGAGTCATGAACTATGTTTTATATGGACTCTAGTGATGGTTATAGAGCACATAAACATTGTTCTATGAAATCAGACAACTCACCTTGATGAAAATATTATTGTTTAATTTTTTATGATGAAAATATTTTTTATTGAATAAATTTTCAAAAAATTAACTCTATCCACAAGTATAAATACTCCATATACCTCCCTATAGAAAACCACATCATGTACAATTACCTAGTGAAAATATCAAAAAAAGTCCCAAACCTTAATACACTTATAATTCTTATGCAATTTCCTCAATACTCCAACTCCAAAAAACTATGAGTGTATTATTTTTGAATATAAGAAACACCATAAAGATTTTATGTTTTCGTCAAACTGTTCTCTCATTTTAACTTATTTAACACTATGAATCTATTCCTTTTAAACAAAAATATTCTAAGATAAATTTATTATTATGTTAAATTATAATATAGATATTAAAAAAAATTATTTAATTTTTTTCTAATGTTTTATTATTTCATTCTTCTTTTCCCCATCATTTCATAGTATCCACAAAATAGTCTGTTAACTGTGCATGAGGATTTTGAGAATTATGTACATTTTTAAACCATTATGAATAATTATAATTAATTATTTATAATATATAAATGTATAAATATATGTATTCATAAACATATTTGGTATATCTTAAGGATTTATAAATAACAATGAAGAAAGGCAAATAAATTTAATGAATATTAGATATCTTAAAGAAAATATTATATTAGAATGATTCATCTATATAAAAAGAAATAAAAGAATATAATCAAAATTTTGAAATAGAATAAGAGATAGAAAATGAAAAAAATTAACTTAAGGTTCCAAGTTTTAAAAAAAATTATTTTTATTATTCTAGAGGATGAAAAGAGGAAAAATAATATGGGATTTAAGGTAGAAGGATTTTCAAACCCCAATAATTATTTTTTGGTTATATCCTCATTCAAAATATTTTCAATATAGATGTTTCTATAATATTATCAAAATTTACATTCAGTACTCTATAATTTAACCTTATTAGTAAATACATATCCATACCTTATCTAAAGGATTTATAGGACAATTATAAAAAAATTTACGAAGCATTATTTTTTTCAATACATATCATTGACTCTAATTGGTATTTTTTATAGAATAAATAGTGGTTATTTCTTTCTATTATATGATTTATATAATTTATTACAAAACCATAAAAATCATAAATAAATGTAATCATTAAATATTATTTTAGAAGCACATTCTTTTATATTCTTCTATTTCATTAGTATGATTAGTATATTACTCCTTTCCACGTGTCATGCATGGTTCAAAATATGTTATGTTGTCACAATTGGGCCTAAAATTATATCGTTGCCGAATTAATTTCATAATTTGACATACCTCATGATATTTTGGGTATTATAAATAGAAATGATGATACAATTATTCCCAATTTTGATATTATAAATTATTCAAAATAATGATATTTTATTATAGTCATTTAATATAATCATGAAAATTATACCAACATTGTTCAAAACATTGTGTGGTATTTTTTAAATATATTTTATTATTATTTAATAGTGCATATATTCAAATTTTATTGTGTTTATCAACACTTTACTTAAGATATATATTAATAATCCTATTTTTTTATGATGATATTTATCACCCATATACAATTTATTCATATCCCTTATTCCTCCCAGGTTATTATTCCCCTCAATAGGTTGTTAGAACACACCTTTTATTGATGTATATCCTCATGATAATAAATATACTATGGGGAAGATCATATTTCTTTGGAGGATAATGAAGGACCACTTAATAATTTTTAATTTTTATTATGTACATCTGAATAACAATACAAATTTTCCAAAAATACTAAACCTTTGGATCCTATATTATAATTGTTTTTGAATTTATAATATGAAAAATGTTATTTACAAGTTTAGGAAACTGAGGTTTCAATAATGAATGTGGTTTAGGTGTTTTTTTGAGTAATTCATGAACCAATTAACTTTATTATTGTATCTATATGTTAATAAATTTATAGTCTAACATTAACTAATTGATAAATGTTAATTTTAGTTGCACAGAAAATGAGATAGAGGTGTTATAAAACGTTTTAGTTGAATTATTGAAAAAACAAAACATGGAAGTCAACATTATTACTTTGAATAATGAAGTCTACTTATGCAAATAACTTAATTCAATGATTTTTCTCTATGATTTAATTTTTAAATATAATTTCATGGTGAAATTATATAATGTGGGGGACTTGAAATCTAATTTTTTTTAATTAGAATAAAAAACATTGATATGTAATTACCCCTGCCTTCCTTAGGAACACCTAGTAAGACATAAATATAATGGACCATACTTTAAATAGATATATATTACCTAAAAATTGATGAACATTCATTAGAAAACATAATGAAACCACACAAAGACCAAATATTTTTAGTGTATTTACAAACTGGGAAACATAAACAACTAATTAATAAGGTATATACATTGTATCCTACTTATTCCATCATAACTGGACCCATTTTTTGACATATCTTAATTAATACCCTTCTTCATAATCCAGGGAAAGTAAAATAAGAAAGGGTGAGATCATATGCTCAGTATGGGTAAACAATGGAGATATAAATAATATCGTAATCATTAGACATATGAACATAACATTTGAAAAATAAAATATTGAATTTCAAAGATAATGATATGATGTCATGTGAGAAATCACTAGAGATCATAAATAATCAACAAATATATTACCAATATCCATAACATAAGACATGGATTTTTTGGTATATACATATGCACAGAAAATAATTTCATATTAGTCAAGGATCATTTCTAAGACCATCATAGTTCAAAAAGTCTATTACTGAACCGAGTTCACTCCTCATTCCATCCCTATTTTACTGAACCATGATCATTTCTTATTTTAGCCCTATCAATATAATGAGATATAAATCTTTACTCAATGTATGATATGGATATATAGGTCCCATCCATCTCATAATGAAATCATTATTATGTGTGACATGAAAAATAAATCATTCATCATCGCATACCAGAGGGAATACAATGGGTTTCTTAAAAATCAATCTATTAAAACATAATCCATTAAAAATGGATTAAATAAATAGATTTGTAGTATAAATATAATAAAACCATAAAAATAATATGGATATTTTAATTTAAACGTAAACCAATTAAATAATTCCATATTATATAAAAAATAATTTTGGTAGAACACTTGAAATTAATGTTTGAGGAAAATATCATTTCTTTTAAAAAAACTATTACTTTTCTGAATATGCCTGGAAATTTTAAAATAATATAATTTCATTGAAAATAAAATTTAAATAAGTTAAATGAATATCTATCTAAATATGGTTTTATAAAAACATAAAAATCCATTCGTGCCTTATATGTTAAATGAAATATTTTTCTTACACTTTTTTTCGGATAAGTCAAAAAGTACCTCATATCAAAAATGAAAAACATTTCCTTTCATACCATTTAATAAAATTTAAAAATGGGTAAAATTGAAATTAATTTTTTTGTATGAATAGAATGAATATTTTGGAATATATATTTATGAAACATGAAAATGGATGATAAAAATATCCTAGTAAATAATTACAAATAAATAATCTTGGATAATAATGAGATTGTGAAATTATCCCTTACCTTAGGTCCAATATCCTTGGTAAGTATACAAAACTCATGTATAACATAATAAATAATTTTATTTAATTATTATATAATCAAATTTATATTTATGATATCATAAATGATCATATAATCATCTCTTTTTTAATAATTTTTCATTATTACTTATTATTCAGGCGTTAACTGCTTCATTTTAATTTGTTTATTTTGATTAATAAGTTATAATTCCCCTTCATATGATAGAGTTATATGATTTAAAAAATTATATTAAAATAATATATACTGTATTTATTAATTCTATACATTTAAATTATCATTCTTTAATGTATAACATGTAGAATGAATCATGTCACATCACAAAGACAGTAGGTCGTACTTACGCACGAGCGATGATATCATTCCCATAATTGTGAAATGATATGGAAGTTAATGGTATATATTTTGTTCTAGAATCAATTTAAGGTTATAATAATCATATGTAGTTATTATTTCCCCCATTATTCCCATCCAAGAAAGGTGGTGGTGAAAAGTAGATTACACCACATTATGGAGATGATCAGCCGTACGTACACAGGTTTGGCGATTTCATTTTTTGTAGGATGCATAAGAGGCGGAATATTGTTATTATATAATAATAATAACATATCAATGAATATGTAATACTATAGTTATTAATTTATTATCCATCCAAATGTCCAAAGAGCTTCAAATATTTATTACATAAAAATGAACCCTTTTACGGGAAGAAGAGGGAAAACCACACGGACTTCAATGAAATAGGACAAGTCACACCCAAAGGAAAAAAGGAGTAAAACCAAATGGACAACACCGAGATTCCACTCCCTAGAATTTGATCATAATGAATTGCTTCACCGCGATAAGGCTGTTTATCCAAAAAAACTTCATGTGGCAAATCACATGCCTGATCTGATGGCAAACGTCATACCCTCTCAAAAAACAAAAATCTAAAAAGAACAGTAAGGATGAATCGCCAGCTCTAAAACCTCTTGGGGACTATTCCATGTTTCCAAAACTAGTTTCATAGTTTTCCCGCCTTTGGAGACAAACCAACCAAACAAAGAAATCCACCATGAAAAAAATGTATTCATTCAAAATCTTTCACCATTCTTGATTGAAAACCACACCAAAACAGCACAACAGAACCAATCCATACCATTACAGTAAGAAAAACATCCATAAACGCAAGAATGAGAAACACATAAGATATGAAAAACACCATACGTAAAATCCAATATCTATGAAATCACATCCAGATCAGCATCCCTAAGGCCAGCAACACTAGAAGGAGGAAACTACCGATCGAATCGAACCAACACCAGATCCAATCAACAGTAAAAAAAATTCCGATATATACCCCTACAAACCTTTGAAGTGCAGAAGCCACTATAGAATGGAAACAACCCTAAAACGCTAAAACAAACCTCCAGACCATGCCACACCACCAAGAATCGTGAACCCACGAACACTCCGAAGAGAATGCTAGAGAACAAAGTGACCTTCTTCATTTGATGTTCATACTGACGTAAATCACAAACCTACAATTCCATAGATCCAATTGCCTAAACAGAATGACTCCACATCTGGAGGGGCGAGCTATAAACACAAGACGGAGTCTGTGTGAAGAATCTGCAGAAGATCCACCATGGAGGAGAGGTAGGCATCAACATGGGATACCCTAGTGCCGCAATCCCCTTACAGGCTCATTCATTATTTATCCTACTTAATTTATAATGGAAACAACTAATTAAGGGGAGGTAGAATAATAAATAAGTATTATAGAATTAGTTGAAGAGATACCCTCTTCTTCGATGACATCTATCTAGATATCCACTTAATGCACTAGAGTTGGACGTTTGAGATGACCAAAACCTAAAGAAAGTGAATATTGAAGTTGATAATGTAATTTTTTAGGTTATGAATAGGATTGAAGGATAAAAGTGAGGTGAATAAGTGAGGGAGGTTGTGACCATTTATAAATAAGATGGGAGACACTTTTTGAATCTCCAAAAATATTAATTCGCAATAATATTGAAACCTATCAAAACCTAAAAACTATCATATTTTGGAACATGAGATTAAATATGGTGGTAATATCCACAAATAATAATTTTTAATTTTTTTATGTCAATTTAAACCTTATCATTTTAATTAACCCTTAGTAATTCTATATTATTTTAAATTATGGTAACAAAATTTTCAATGTTAGAAGTGTATAATTTTTAGTTACTAGAGGTCAATTCGACTATAAATTAATAAGTTAACAAATTTTAGACCACATAATTATTATTTTATATATTTGTAAATTTTTTTATGTTTTTAATATAGTTTAATAAAACATTATTTCAATAAAATATCAATTGTGCTAATTTGGAACTAATAATTACATTGTTTTTTAAAAATATCAAAATAATATGATAAATTAAAAACAAATATTTTATTTATACCTAATAGGCTTGGGTAATATATCAAATTCATTGGATATATTAACTATTCAAAATTATGTTTATTTTAAAAATTTTAATAACATTTATATGATATTTCCATTAATTAAATAATTTCTACATTTAATTTGTGTAATTAATAAAAAAACTTATTTATTTACAAAAAAATTAAAATAATAAAACTGTGATAAGGATAAATCATATATATTTCAGAATAATAATTTTTGTTTAATTTATTTGATGAATTAACCGATTTTAAAAATAATATATTTATTTAAATATTAATGTGACATCATTAAAATTCTAATAAATAAAACTTTATGATTATCATAATATCAACCAAGTGGAAAAAAATAAAACATAAATCCTTATGATGAAAATATTTCTCTAAATTTAAAAATTTGGGTTTATACTCGTTCTAAACATAAATGTTTCCCCATGTTGATAGATAAAGGAGATTATAGACAAGGACGGTGACACTTTGTGTCTTTCATTGAATAAAATATTATATAAGTCATTATCAAGGAATAATGTCCATTAATTGACCAAATTTCTATCATGAAGTTTTAAGGGTAGAATTTCATTCATCAAATATTTTTTTTACTATTTTAGGGTCATTGTATATTCTTCAAAATTTTAATTTTAATGAAAATTATTTAATTCAGCCTTTGCGGTGGTAACAAAATTACCAAAATTACTTTTCATATTACCCTAATATAAAATAGAATTACTTACAAAATTTTGAACTTATGAATCTAAATTATATATATATGTTTAAAACTTCAAAACATATATGTTGCAGAATTAAATTTAAAATGAAACTGGCAAAATGATTAGAAAAAGGGATTTTCATTAAAATAACCTTTTTGATATATAAAATGTTTATAAAAAATTTATATATAAAATAATATTCAAAAAACCTAATAGGATTATTTTAAATCAAAATAAACTAATTAAAAGTATATACTAATAAAAAACATAACTTGATGTTTTAGAATAAAATATAGTTTTCAATGAAAACTAGTATTTTCACTATTACTTAAAAATAAAAATATCCCTACAATGATAAATTCACACTAAGTTGGGTCATTATAATTTGGTTATTAATAATTATTTGATAGAATTTAAAAACTTGGTTTTAATGGTCAATTATTTTTTTAAAAAGTGTCTCGTAGTTCGTTTATACTCACGACTAACGGTAATGCATGCTATTAAAGAATTATAATTATTTAAAGAGAAATTATTATTAAAATATCATGATGTTACATTATACCACTACTGAAATTAATTTATCCCTTGAAATTAATCACTAAATTACAAAAAGATGAGGATATATCTACCTGATCACATCCTCAGGTTTCCATATAGCTTCTTCAAATTGGGGGTTCCACCATAAAACATTAACAAAGAGAGTGGTTATATTTTGTAGAACATTCTCTCTATGATATAGAATCTCTCTCGGTTTTCCTTCATAAGAATGATCTTTCTCCAGAATTATGAATTCTATTCTTAATATATGTGAAGTATTAGGTATGTACTTTCGCAGGAGAGATACATGGAACATGTCGTGAAAATGAGTGAGATTCGATGGAAGATCCAATCAATAATATACCTTCCGAACATGATATAGAATTTGAAATGGACTAATATACCTAGGTCTCTTCTTTCCCTTATTTCCAAATCTCATTAGTCTCTTCCTAGGATATATTTTTAGATACATCTTGTCCCCCACTTCAAACTCGGGGTATTTATCATCAGTTGTCAGCATAAAATTTTTGTCAACTCTAGGCAGATCAAATATGTTATGGAATAGATATGTCATTCTCTACCATTTCATCAACTAGATCATGTCTTATTATATTTATTTTCTAACCATCAACCCAACAAGTTGTATTTCAATAATTTTTTCCGTAGAGGTATTTATAAAGATCGATATGAATTCTAGAGTGAAAGATATTGTTGTAATAAAATTACACCAAAAGTAGGCATTGATCCCAACCACATTTAAATCCATAGATAATGCTGTCAACATGTATTTCAGAGTTTGAATTTTCCTCTCAGACTGACTATCTATATGAGGATGATAAGAAGTGCTAAAAATTTACTTTTTATCCCATGCCTGTGGAATAATTTACCAGAACAATGAGGTAAATCTCAAATATTGAATAGATATAATTGAAAGTGTTACTCCATGAAATAATACCACTTCCATGATGAATATTCTAGCATGATGATTAAGAGAGATATCCTCTCAATTATAAATAGAGTGTGCCAACATAGGGATGAAATCAAATTTTACATAGATATCACTATGGCCTTTAGATTTTTTGAGAAGTCTGATGACAAAGTCTATAGTGAAGTTTTTTTATTTCCATTCTCAAATGGTTTTGGTTGTAACATCCCCTTAGAAATCTATCTCTCATCATTACCTTGCATGAAAACCAAACAATGAATGAAATATTTAACAATATATATTTTAATTCCATCCCACCTGAAATACTCTTTTCAGTCCCTATACATATTTTTTCTTCCATGATGAATAGATAATGAAGAACTATAAGGCTCAACAAACTCCTCCTTCATAAATTCTAATATGGGAGGAATAAAAATATAGACCAGGAACCTTATTATTCCATCACAATCAAGGTTGAATTTCAAAAAATTTCTCACCTTCTATTGTAGCTCAACAGCTTCTTTATACGCCTTTTTAATATTACTTATATAGATGATAGAAAATTCATTTGAGAAAGATAATATTTACCCCTTTCCATTAAAATCTTAATATCCAGCATTATAAAATCCACAAATATTTGATCTTTTTTATTGTCATTATTGATAAAATGGAATTTTTCTTTTCGACTCAATGTATCTTCCACCTTGTTAACTTTCCCAAGGTTGTAATGTATTGAAAATTGATAATATTTAATAAAATCCAACCGTATTCTATGGAACATATTCATCTTCTTTTTTTTGAAAATTTAATTTAAATTTTAAGATATGTATAAATATCACACCATTCACCATAAATATAATGTCTCTATATCTTTAATGAAAAGATGACTGAAACTAACTCTAAATCAGGAGTTAGGTAATTTTTCTCTTACATTTTCAATTGCTGCAAAGCATAAGCTATCACCATATCATTTTTCATGAGAACACAACCTATCCCTTTCCAGAATGCATCAGTATAGATCACAGTCCTTTCTATACTAAAAGGCTAGGTGAGAACATGTGCACTGGATAACATTCCTGTTAGCTCTTTGAAATTCTCTTCACATTCCTCTATTCACGTGAACATAAATCCGTTTTGAGTCAACATGGTGAGTGGATTTGATATATTGGTAAAATATTTCACAAAACATCGATAATATGAATCCAAACCAAGAAAACATTAGATCATAGTTACCATTGTTGGTACATGCCAACATTTAATAACTTATTTTGTTTTTGATCCACATATACCCCCTCTTGGGATTATATGACCCAAAAATAAAACTTTATGAAGCTAATATTCATACTTTGTAAATTTTTCATAACGTTTTTCATTTATCAGGGAATTCATTACAATTCTCCGGTTATCTTCTCATTCTTCATTTTTCATTGAATATACAAGAATATTGTCCATAAATACTACCCTAAACAGATCAAGATAGTCTCTAAAGACTCTATATATTAGATCCTTGAAGATAGCGAGGGAATTATTAATGGAAAACTTCATCCCAATAAATCCATAGTGTTCATACCTTGAACAAAATACCATATTTGGTATATCCTCCATCTTAACCATTAACTTTTGATATCCTGATCAAAGATCAATATTAGAAAAGTATTTAGAACTGTGTTGTTGGTCAAATAATCCTTCAATGCATGGAAGAGTATATTTTTTCTTTTTTTGATCTTGTTAATTTCTTAATAATCAAAGAAGATCCTCATTAATCCAAATTTCTTTTTAGAAAACTGAATAAGTACACCCCAAGGTGACAAATTAGGGTGTATGAATCCATTTTCATGATTATCATGGATTTACCTCCTATATTCCGGAAACTCAATTGGGTCTATTGAATCTGGTGTCTTTGAAATATGAATAGAACACAGTATGAGTTATATTAAAATCTAAACTCCAATATTTGGTGGGTGGCCTAAAAATTATTCTAGAAAGGAATAAAAAAAACTACCATATAATAGGTGAATTATTAATGGTGAGTTTCACCCCAACCATTAGAGATTGATAAACTTAATTTATTGAAATAAAGATCATCAAGATGGAACAAATTTCCACTAGAGGGTTATATTCTTCCTTGCATAAATAAATTATCATAGATTGATCTAAAATATGAAATGTTACTAGACTTCCTTGGAAATTAAAATAAGATACATATAGGGAAAAATATTCCATGATAAGAATCACATAAATTTGTAGTAAATATAGGATCAAAATATTTATAGTAATCACTTTTCAAAAAACATAAACCAGAGATGAAAAGTAAATGTTTGATGAATCAGTTGTTCCATTTGGAGTTTCTATAGCTAACTCAAATCCAATTATCGTGGAATTACGATGATAACCCTAGAGAATTATTCATAAATAAAATAGTGGGTGGATCTAAAATAAAATAAAACATTTTCTACTTTTGAGTGGAAGGTAGGTGTACATTTTTCTACTTCATTATCTTACTCCACTTCCTTGATAGAGATCACATTTGATATTCCATTTTATTTGGCCTTTAGAGTTTGCAGACATTGATCATCATCGATAACCATTGGATTAGGGAATTGGATAGCATAATTCCCCATTTCCATGCAATTATATCATTCCAGTTTGGGAGGCTCATTTTATTTATCCTTTTCTCTATTCAAATAATTACACATATTTTTTCCATCACTTCATAATTCAACTGCCCAATAAACACATATCTTACACTAAAATAATTTTATTGTCCCTTTAATAAATTTTCCTCCATATTTCTTTCCACACATTGAGCTTAAGGGAAAGATCATCTTATTTTTAGTTTGTCATTTAGATTTTCCATTAAATTCTATTTTTATCTTATTATCAAACCCATAGGAATGATGGGTTACTCCAATATCTATCTCATCCTTGATATCACATCGAATTATTTTATCATATCTAGTGATGTTCCTTATGGATAATTCCCTTAAAAGACTAGGTTTTATGCCACTAAAAATCGATCAATTTAACTCTTAGATGGATAATAATTCTAGAATAATACCTTGAAAGACTTGTGAAATTAGCTTTTTTGGTACCAGCAGATTCAAATTCCTTTTTAAGCTCAAGGAACTCTTTCACCATATTTGTTAGAAGAAAATGAGAAAATTAATTTTTTTTTAAAATAATATCATGAACTCAACCCATTCCATACTGTGAATTTAATCTCTTATCCCGGTTTTATTGATAATATTTCAACATTGATCATATTTCACATTCAAAATGATAGATTTCCACGATGAATTTACCATGATATGATAATTAAAGAACAGAAAAACTCATTTTAGTTGTACTAAACCTTTATTCACCCATTAGAGGATCAGAAGACCCACTGAAAGAAAGTTGCATTACCTCATGAAGGATTGAATAGAATGGTTTTCCCTATTTTGATCATTTGGAAGTCATTTATTGTTCATATCATGATATATTTTTGAGATCATAGTGACATGATTTTTAATTCCAAATCCTATGACATTCAATTTCTTAGGAGGACAATAACTGCATTTCCTGTCGCATTCAACATTAAATATATTCCTTATAGTTATTGAAATTGTCTAAGTCCAAGAGGAATTGTGTGAGAAACACTAATTATAATAAGAAAACCACATAATGAAGAATAAAATTTCAATTTAGGACACTTTAGGTTTTATACTTGGTTATTCATGATCATTTCTATAACACTAGGATAGTAACATGTACTTCAACATGTCCTTAGGGTTGTTACTAAGGATTATTGTTCATCCATATTTCTAAAGGATAACTATACATATTTCACTGATACCAAATATAGTGGCCCATAATATATATGAATAGATATTAGTTCAAAATTGATAAATATTCATTACAAAACTTAACAAAACTACGCCAAGTCCATATATGTTTTGTTTTTTCAGAAAATGGGAAATATAAATAACTAGTTTGTAATTCATCTACATTTTATTCCACTTATTCCTTCATTACAAGACCCATTTGTGATGTATCTTACTTAATATTCTTCTTTATAACTTGGTGAAAATAAACATAATAAAAATTGATCTCATATTTTTATTAAGATTAAACAAAGGAGATATCAATCATATCATAATCATAATATATAAGAATATAAAATTTGTAAAATGTTATCCTATATATGAAAGATCATAATATCATGTGATGGGATAAATCAGAAAAGTTCATAGAGAATAAATGAACATATTACCAAAATTCATAACATAATACACAGAATTTTGGGAATATATATAAGTATATAAAATAATTTCAAATTATTGAAGGCTCATTCCCAATACCATCATAGTGGACAAACTCCATTATTGAACTGAGTTCACTCCCAATTCTAGCCATTTATTACTAAACCAAGATAATTTCCTATACCTGAACAATATATATAACGAGGTTTAAATATTTAACCAATGAATTAGATAGAGATATATGTCTCACTTATCTGAGAATTACAGCATTCTTATGTGTTCTACAAAAATAAATAAATCATTCTTCAATGAATAACCCTACGAATAACATGGTAATATTAAACAACATTCAATAATAACATTATCCATGTAAAACAAATGTATTTATTAAATATAATTACAACATAAAAATAATAAAACAATAGAAAAAATATGGCTACTATATATGAAACATAACACTGTTAAAGAATTCCATCTCAGATGGAATATAATTTTTATAGAACAGTTAAAATTAATTCTCGAGGAAAATATCTGTTATTCATCATAAACATTTTTTTTCTTGAAATACCATGAAATTTTAAAATAAAAGAATTTATTTGAAAATAACCTTGAAATATTGTAATGTAATATTCATAAATGTAATGTTTTATGGAAACATAAAAATCTATTCATGTCGTATAAGTTAAAATAAAAAATTCTTCTCATATGTTTTAAAGATAAAAAATTTACCTAGTATAAAAAATGAAAAAACATTCCTTTAATAACGATTAAAAAAATTAAAAAATATGAAAAATAGCAAATAACAACTTTTCGAACAATAGAAATAATATTTTGGTATAAATATTTACAAAACATGGACTTGGAATATAAATATGCCCTAATAAATACTTTTGTATAAACAATATCAGAAAATAACAGGATTGAAACATTATCCCTTACCTTAGATCCAATAACTATTGTACGTCAAAAACCCTCCCATATAATAATTTAATTAATTTCATTGACTTATTCTAGAATAATATTAATTTTTATGATATTATATATGATAATATTAGCATCTATTTGTTAATAAAATTTCATTATTTCTCATTATTCTGGTATTAAATAATTGATTTTAATATGCATGTTTTGTTGAATATGTTCCAGTTCTCCTAAATTGGTTATTTTTGAATAATTTACAAAATGATATTAATATAATATATATAAAATTTATAATTCTATATGGTTATATAATCATGTATTAATGGATATCATGTACAATAAATTTCATCACATCGTAGAGATGTTATGTCGTACGCGCGCATGAACGACAATATCATTCCCATAATTTCGAAATGATATGGAAGTTGATGGAATAGATTTCTTAATAGAATCTATATAATGTTATAATAATCATATATAGTTATTAGATCCATCATTATACCCATCCAAGTATGGTGGTGGTGAGAAACCGATGACACAGTGATGTGGAGACGGTGAGGCGTACATACACACATGTGGTTATTTTGTTTTTCAAAGGATGGATAATCAAGGTATTATGGATTCTACATAATAATAATAAAATATTAGTGTATAAGTGATACCATATTTATTACTTAAATATGGAAAAAAATTATTATGAGGAAGTAGAAGAAGAAATAAGTTTGAAACAATTAGTAGAGGAGATTACCTCTTCTTCAATGTGCTCTCTCTATATCACCTCTTAAAACACTATCGTTGGTATTTCTAAAATAAAATAACCTATATAATTATACTATACAATTTTATAATTTAATTGGGTATGGTATTTCCATGCTTTAAGGCTCAATGTAATGTAAATAAGTGTGGGATGAAGTTCCCATTTATAATTGGTGTGAGGTGCACTTTGGGTACATCCAAAAATATTAGTTTATAACAAACTCAAAACCGATCTAAAAACCACTAAAATTTCATATTTTCAAATATAAGTTTATATATGGTTGTAATAACATAAACCAATAAATTTTCTATATGTTTTTTTTTCAATTTAAACTGTATCACTTTAATTAACACTTTTTTATTCTATTTTAATCTTAATTAAGCTAACAAATTTTTCTTTGTTCAAACAGTACATTTTTTACTTAATTTCTATCAATATTACTATAAATTAACAATATATAAAATTTTATAACATATAATAATTATTTTATATTAGTTTATATTTTTTTAATGTTAAATAATATAATAAGACATTATTTTGATAAAATATCAATAGTGCCAACTTAGCACTATACATTTACTGTATTTTTAAAAATATAAAAATGATAATATAATTTAGAACCAAATATTTTACTATATCCCTAATAGGTGAAGGTCATCCATAAAAATATTTGGATATATTAATTTTTTAAATTATATTTATTTAAATCTTTTTAATAACATGTATTTGATATTTCGATTCACAGAAAAAAATTTGAATCAAATTTTTGTAATTATTTAAAATACCTGTTCTTTACTAAAAAATAAAAATGAAATAACTTGATGTATATAAATCTTCTTGATTTTATAAGAATATTTAAAGTCTTATTTATTTGATGTATAATGGTATATTAAAAATAATATATGTATTGAAACATGAATGTGACATATTTAAAAGTTCAATAAATAAAACGTATAAATATAAAAATATCAACTATGTGGCCCAAGATGTCTATTATAAATTCATATCAATAAAATGTTTTTGTTAATTTAAAAAATTATGTATATATTCTTCAAAAAATAAAATTTTCTCCATGTGGATAGATAATGGAGGTTATATACATGGAAATTAACAGTTTGCGTCTTGGTTAGATTAAAATATTATACAATTAATTTCCATGTAAAAGTCTCTATTAAATGAACTATATTAGATCCTTAAGTTTTGATGATCTAATTTCAATCATCAAATAAAATTTGTACTTTTTTCTGGATCATTTTACATTATTTATAATTTTATTTTTAGGCTAAATTTCTTATGTTATCTTTTACTTTGGTAATTTTTTTCAAATGGGTAATATTCATATTAGAGAAAAATAAAAGTATAATACTTACTAAATTTGGACATTATGAATTCAAACATGACATATATTTTTCAAAATTCAAATAACATAATATTTATAATTGAATTGAAAATAAAATCTCTAAAATTTTAGGAAATATAGGTTTTAAAAAAATACCCTTTTAAAAAAAATTATAAGAAATTTATACATAAAATAATTTTTAAAAACCACAACTAGATTATTTTAAATCAAAATGAACTAAATAAAATTAAAAAATAAACTAAAACATTATTTTTACTTGAAAAAGAAAATAATGTTTTCAATAAAAACTAGTATTTTTTGTAATCCTTAAAAAAAAATATTTTCAGAAAACAATCAATTCCTATTGATTTGGAATTTTTTTCATTTTTTTCATACATTATCAGGAAAATTTACTATCTAGGTTATAATGGTCATTGTTAAACTAATAGTGTCTCGTGGAGCATTTAAACTCACGATTGTGTGCAATGAAAACTATTGAAGAATTAAAATAATTTAAAGATAAATGTTTATTAAAAAATCAGGGTGTTATAAGAAACATTTTTAGTGATCTAATGAGTCCAAATGAAGGTAAAAATAGGGAACGTATTCGTAACTAGAACTATGAGTATATAATAACAATCAATAAATCAATTTCAATGGGTTCTCATAACTTGTATAATCATTATGATCCTTTATGAACCCCCTCATACTATATGTGAATGAATAATACAAAATATTTATTACTAAATTAATAATTCTACTCATTACCTAAAGAGGTATAATTTTTCTATCATCACCAATATGGGAAATTCAATGAATAATACGTAGATATAAAATCTCAATATTTAAAACACACACACACATAAATATTTATATATAAATACGCACAACATAATCCCTTAACCACTAGTTTCTTAATCCCATTCCCTAATGTTGCATGTCATGCGACACCATATCTTCTCTGCATAATCCTAATGGAATATATACAAGGAATAATTTCATTCCATTCACCCCATAAAAAGAATCATCATATCCATATGCACTATATAAGAACAAAATACATTTTTGAAAGAAACCCAATCCTATATATTTTTACTATATGTTAATTAAATATTTCTAATACATAACACACCTTTAGTAGTCAATAAGATACTATATTCAGAATATATACATGTCCAATAACATAAATCTATTAAAACCCAATTTAGAATGTTTTAGGAATCACCCATATGTATATATTTACAAAATGAAATTGTAATAGTGTGAGTGTGGTTGATGGGGTAGTCATCTATACATGTCCCAACTATCATGGATGTTGGGGAAAACACCCATAAATCTTATGTTTCTTTTTAGCCTTCAAAATAGATGTTGTGCCTATGAAATAAAAGAATCTATTATAATATTAACTCAAAATAACACTATAACAAACTATATAGAACATACTAATCTTAAGATACAATCCCTTCTGATACCCAGTGACCAACACTATAGACTAGATGTCATATATTCATACATGCATCAAATAAAATATTAATTAATTCATTATACATTAATTAATATTATTAAATTTTTATTTTTACTGTTATATTTTAAATAATTAAAGCCATGTCCCATTAGTAATTTTAATTCATAAAATTGTTTTGAATTATGTAATCATCATTAGTAAGCATCCTGATCTAACTCCATTCATTCATTGATTTTTTTAATTAAACTGACATAGATTTACCATGATTTTTAAAATGTTAATGTCAATAAAAAAATATTTAACATTAGATAACCTAGTTTCTAATATGACATGAATCATAAAATTTATAAAGTCTCATCAATCGACATAATCTAAGTATGATCATTTTTCTAGGTTTGTTTAAAAATCCCCACAGTCATGTAAATACCTAAAGTTATTTATTTTTTAATATTATATTTTGAAAAGTATCATGAAATTAATTTCCAGGGATATTAAATTTAAATCATGTCACCACACTCAAACAGAACAAATTTCAATATAAACATAATTAGTCCTAACATTAGTATAGAAGTTGAACCAACCCATCCACAACACTATGACATTGTCTACATTTGGAGGCACAAACTCACCCATATAGTTTTAAAATAAATTATTGAAAATATCAAAACAAATTGAGTGATTTAATTCTTATAATTAAATGATTTAGGTCATAGGAAATGATATTAGAAATGGAGAAACTCATTTTTATAATATATTTATAAAAGTATACAACTAAATTATAAACAGAGAAACATACCCAACCCAATCAAGAAAACATTAAAAAAACTACATTTATAATAATTAATATAATATTAAGAAAAAAATGAATTAAAGAAGTAAATTAATTAATTTACTTCCCATGAACCATTTCATATATCACATAGATCATGTTAGTGGTAATTACATAATAGATATAGGATTTAATAAGGGTATTTTTATTGAGTGAATAAAGAGGTTTTTGAAGAATCCTATTGAATGGATTGTAACTAAATAATGTTATTAATCATGATCATTCTCTTCAACTGGATAAAAATTGAAGGGTTCCTTGATAAATAATGAAAATAAAAAGTCTAAAAAAATCACGATCATAGCATAAAAGTCACATAATAGAGTGAACCAATTACTTACAGATAATCTAAATCCATGGTCAAGAATGAAAAATGGTTGGAAAATTGATATAGGATCATCCACCACATAACAACAGTCTCCTCAAAATCTTCAAGGAACATTAACCACCACAAAAAGCTGAACCATAAAAATGTCATCCCAGTAAAAGAAAACCTTTTATTTATCTAGGAATAATTTAATATGATGGATATAATTTCCTCATTAAATCAAACCACTGTCTCATGAACGTATTTTCGTACCTCTAACATCAATAGACTCAATTTGTGGAATTCTCAATGTTTCCTCCTCGAATTTTTCTTGTCCTATTTCACTCTATGATGTTTTATTCCCCATGTCATTAAACATATTATGCATGGTCATAATGAGTACATAAACATAGATTTATTTCAATAATATACTAAAATATATTAAATCCTATCCTGAGAGATTAATATATTTTATGTTATTTATTTTTATTCAATTGTAAACAATTTTTGTGTTATTTAACATGTTTAGATGCATTCACATATAAGAATTATGCATACTCTAATATAGGGAATTTAACACACATTCAGTATAACATAACTTCACCTATTTATTAAACAATATTCAACACAAATTAGATTAATGGAAAACCTATAATTCCTTGGAATGTTTAGTATACATTATTTATAGCTCATACGATCCTCGACTAATACTATTATTCTACTGTCCAAAGGGACCTCACAACTTCCAAAAAACAAAATACTTCCTATATCACAAATATAACCTATAATACCACTATTTTATGGAAATGGATTAATCGACATAATGATTCCTAAATAATTCTTTCAAAAGGACAAAGTTTAACATAAAGAATAGTGGGTATATAATCAAAATTGAGTAATGCATTACCTTCAATAATATTTGAAAAGTAAGATATTTGAGGTAAATAACCCCTAAACAACATATTCTCACAATATATAATGAACAAATAACAATATACGAAAAGTTATTTATTATATAAATGGATGTCACTAAACTGAAAAACACTAAAAACATAAATACAGAATTGCTACCATGAAGATATAACAATATCTAAACAGATCCTTGAATAAACTTATGCATCAACCACCAATAGGCCCATGTTTTCATGAAATTTTTTTTAGATATACCTAGTTTTACCATTACATGTATTCTAAAATATATTCTCTTATAAGACTCTCATGAAAAATGTGAAACATTCATACTAAATCCTACCGTGTTAGTAAATTTTTATAACTCATTACCTATATATGTATACCATTATATCAAACTCTTATCCATGCCTTACCCTAAGAAATTCACATATATGTATAATTAAAACATTGAGTATATATATATAAAAATTATTACCCTATAACAACATCCCCACTTGTTTACCACTCTCACAACGTATTTTTTCATATCCTTAGACCATAAAATTTCTATAATAAATCCATGATAAATACAAATGGGATTCTATATCATACAACAAGCCTAGGGAATCACATTATCACATTAACATACTCTATATTGTAACTAGGTAATTTTTTGTAAGACAATAAATCCTTTATAATATTAACTATAACTCCATCAATAATAAAACCCAAATAACATATCTATAATAATATTTTAGATATTAAATAAAGGATATATCAATGAAAAATACCCATAATCCATCATAACACTAAGATGTTTTTATCATAAATCACAGTAGTGCATACTAGAACATAGTATTATAGACTAATAGGTTGAAGGGGAGTGGGGGAATTTAGCTTATCCTTATCCACATCAAACTAGTTGTTTGGTAAAGAAATATATATATATATATATATAATGTTAGTTTACATTAAAAAATTGGTGGAGGAATATTAAATATAAAGGAATATTAAAGAACTATAACTCCCCACCACCACAAGAGAACCTACCTTACCTGAGACTCTTATTCAATTATTGTCTCTCAAGACACCTAACAACCAACTCACATAAATAGATATCAGATATCCATCAGACCATAAATTTCAATATTAACTATCTCATAGTCAAGTAATTATTATTATTTCATTTTTATTTCAATTATTATTATTCTAATCTATCAATACACATGTTGGATATAATTTTCATACATTTCATTTGATATCATTATTCCATCATTACAAATAAGCCTCAAGAACAAATCCAATTCATTAAAAAATACTTATTCAACTAACACAACATTATAATGATTTGTATCGTGTTAATAAAAGTACACCTTTATTTTATATTGGAGAAACCAATTTAACATGTTATAAACATCATATTAAAACATAATAGGTTAGTAGAATCCAACTTATGTATTTTTCTTTTAATATACATGTTTGTTAATAAAAAATACATAACTTTGGGATACTTAGGTAGAAACAATATGGGATTTAACATTTCATTTAACATTTATTGAATCTCAATCATATTAAAATAAAGGTTTTCAAAATTAAAACCACGTTACAGTCATAAAAAAACATAAAGTCAACATAAAATTAAAAATAGATGTCAAAAGTTTACAAATCAATAGATCCCATCCGATACGACAAGATATTTCATCCTTTGGGAGACAATTACTCCTCTATAATTGATTAAAACACATCATGAAAATATTACTCTATGATGGGTGATGTGTTTCTTCTCTCATTATAGTTAACGTCATCATATAGGTTATCGATATTTGAGAATTACCATAATGGAAATTGTGTTTATAAGAATAAAAACACATAATAAAGTATTTCACTCGAACAACCCATATCTTACATGAATTTAGTAAATTTCAGAAAGAAAAATTAATATAATAATAAGAATAAATCCAGTTAATGAATAACATATAGTATTATTTTTCCCCTCAAGAAAGAATCCCCTCACTATGTTTACATAAAGAGTATAATAAATAATTCAAAGGAAAACATATAATAACTTATTCCACTTGACCAAACCACTACCCAAACTGGATCAAGAGAAGAATATATAGTGAATATAATGACATTTAATGATTTATTTTAATGAGATCATTACATCCCCTTGTCCATGGAGAGTATTATAAAATGATATGAATGTGGTCAATGAAAATCACATGAATACTATGTTTGGATATAGTTGTTTTTTAAAATATTTATTTAGAATATTATTTAAAATAGTTAAATAATCAAAATATAGGTTTATATCCATAGGGAAGGGTAGATGTTAGTGTGTGACGAAGGGAAAAAATAATTGTCAATGAAATAATATTAAGAAGTAATGATAGAAGTAATGATTTTTTTATTCATTTTTTAGAGAAAAATTGACATGAGAATGGTGAACATTTTGTGATTGTTGAACAATTGTAGGATACAATACAAATAAAAAAGTAAGAACCATCAAGTATTGAATATGTTCATTGAATTTTATTTCCTTATTTCCTTGAGTTTTTCATTCTTTATTTTTGATATAACATGTGTCAAAACTGACAAAAAGAGATTAGAAAAATTTTCAACTAGTTAATAAGATATAAAATGAACACTATTTATCATAAATTATATAATCCACTGAAACAGAAAAATTTAAGTCAATTTTCAATATGTCAAATGTTTCATAGAAATTGGTGTGCTTATCTGAATATTAATTTATATAATGAATAAAAAGTTGAATTAAATTAGATCTAGGCCAGCTATTGTTGACTCTCAATATTTCAAAATATTATATCAACAAAAAATGATCAATAGAGTAGTACCTAGTAAATTTTCATGAATTAATTAATAAAATGTCCAAAAATATTATCATCCCCATAAACGATTTTAGTAGACAAGCATGATAAATTCAAATAACATAATGAATTAAATTCCAAATAAAATTAGATAAAATATATTTAAATGAACTAAAATTATACTAAGATGATTATCATCTCACTATTTTCCACTTTGTTATTGGATTATCCTTGCAGTCCTTACTCTAACTGGTCTATCTCTGATGATTTTAGTCAACCATATATCATTCCATTGATTATATAATGTATTCCTGTCACTATAAATCTAAATTCTAATTTTTCTAGTGAGAAGGTATCTTAATGTACTTGAATCATCAGACAAGGTTATAATCCCCTATAATTTTATAATAATTGATTGAAATATTCATATAATATTATTCATAATAATTCAATATGCTTCAAATCTTATTATCCATATAAATAAGATTATTGAAATCCTTAGCTCTTAAAATATTTCAATTGTGATAAATTTTTAGAACAAATATTATATTAATACTTTTTTCACTAGAACAATACTTGGGACCATGTTTAAGTTGTTATGGGCCATGAATAAAATACACACTCACACTCTATATACATTGAGTCGATTCCCAATCCTCAGTCAAGTAACCGAAAACTAGAAAATTTTGTTACTAATGTAATATGTATAATATAATCACTATATAATAGATTCACAGTAACAAAATACATGATAATTAAAAAAACTATAATGAAAACCTTTATCATCGTACATGAATTTTCATAATTCCTTTCTCCAGTAGATTCAATTATATTAATGGAAATTAAGAATATCTTCTAAAACCTTTTTAATAAAATCCATATGTAATGAAAGATATAAACATCATTTGAACACATTAATTCTTATAGAAACGTCTCATGTGATATGGTGAACATGGAATCACCATTGAGGGGTTTGGTTGAGAATTTAGTGTCTGGTCGATCGTTAATAAAAAACTACACCAATTGGGAGATTTTTTCCCCATGTTCTTATAATATAACATAAAATAAAATTTAATTCTATTTACCAACAATTATATTTTCTACAAAAAAATTATGATTACAACTATGCATAAGACTCTGGTCAAGAAATTCTAATTTGAATTGTTTTCACTTAATAACATTTTCATAACTCAATAATTATTGAAATAAATTTTCAATATTAATTAAAATTTGTGTCTTGTTTTAATGGGATCATAAATTTAGATTTTCTTTCAGCACCATAGGTTATCCTTACAACATGACTAGAACTACTTTTTTGGGGTTCTCGAGTCCCCATTTTTCTAACATATTTAAAAATTAATGATAAAAGAACTGAAATCTTTAAAATAATTCATTTCTATATACTTTCATTCATCCCCATTCGAATATATAGAAGGTGACATAACATAATTTTAAGTGCATTTATCTTTATCACAATTCAATAGCTAATGTTCGTACTTTATAATTGATATAATAACATGTCTAATGTAAGAGTAAATTTCAATGATTCAGGGAATCATAAAATGATTGAAATCAAATCATCTTCCTAGTTTAACTATCATAGATTTAGGTAGCACTATTAAAAAAATGTGTCAACTGATGAATGTTTTTTTAGTAACTATGGGATTTAAATATTTAATTGTTATCAAATATCATTAGAGGTCGACCACATTAAAGTCATGAAATTTGGTTTATTCAATATTTTTATTGTTCAAACTCATATACTCAGAAAATTAAAAATCATTATTCAAGACCTTTGGCTTTGATAGAATTTTCATCATTTATTCTTCCTCTCATATGCACAATACAATTTTTAACAATATATTTTAAATGTATCCTCTTATTTAAGTATATATGTTTCTTATAGTTCCTTGATGTTTTAGGATATAACTCCATCACATGGAACATGTACCATGTACACCGGGATGCTTCAAGCATGGTAAGACGTTATTTTCCCATGAAATGCCCCTTGTGTAGTTAATTTTTTAAATATAGTCACTCTAGTAACCACTAAAACTCCAAAAAAATCATGAGTTTATTTATTAAATTTCTATATTTTAGTGCTTTAGATCTATTGTGTGGGTTATAAGACCATACATAATAGTAGGTCCTAAAAAATCAACATTCTATGGGAAATTTAAATTTAAGCATTTATATTCAAAAATAAAATAATAATATATCCATCAAAATCCCTGATTGAGAAATAAAAATATAATCTATAAAAAATATATATTGAAAATATATGGTTCCATTGAAAAACAATTATGAAAAAAATGAATTAATATTTAAAAAATATCATTCTAAACCAAATAATTAAAAAAATATCTCAATAAAAATTAAATAATTAAAACAACAAAACAATAATTTTTTCCAAGATTATTAGTAAATGATGATAGTAAGGTAATTTTTAGAAATGATAAAAAACTATCCATTATAATAATATTTTTTCCTCAAAAACCAAATTATTTTACTGAAACAGTGGTGGAAAAAGTTTTAAAACAAAGGACATAACAAAATCCCATACACATCAAAAGGACACAAGTAATCTAATAATGAATCATTATTATACATTAATATTTATAGGATCATAATTTTGAAATGAAATAGGATTCTAGTGAATTTTAGAATAATTCCTTCCCAGGTTCAACTTTATAAAAATAAATATGTAAAGAATGTATTCATCCATCATTAGAGATTCCATACCACTATATGGTTACTCTTAATACCCAAATAATTTTTAATTCATATCTTTATTATAGTAGAGAGATATTCTATATTGAATCTAAATAAATATATCATGGGGAGTAAAATTCAATTATCACCTTCATCTAGGTTCCAAAAAATGATTAATCATTGTAACTTCATTGATACAATTCAAATTACTATTTAATTATTCAACTTCCTCCTACTTAATTTGGTTTAAATATTATATTTACCAAAATGAACTCAGTTTTTTCAATTATACACTATATATGAAATTTCATATCAATGTATTCTGAAAATAACTATTTAAATCCATTAATGGATTTGGAGTTTTCTTATATACACAAAACTATTAGTTCCTGAAGTCTATGTGATTTTCCATGGGATCGAAATTTCAAATTTTTCTCATCATTAAAAGAATGTAAGTGATTACCTTTTGATATGGATCCATGATGTTTATTTTTTAAAAGAATGTATCCCATAGGTTAATGTTAATATAATAAATTTAATAATATGAAAATTCCAATTCATAAATGGTATATCATATCACAATCTAGTTCCAGGTTCCAAGAAATGGTATTTATAAACATAGTTGGAAACAATAGTCTATAATCCTTCACATACATCATTTTTAGACACCATACAACCAAAATAAGAATAAGCAATTATCGACTAGGTATAAGTCAAATAATTTTTTGAGAATATCCCAAAATATCATTAACATTATTGTTTTTTTTAATTTAATAGAACATTAATTTTAAAAAATATACTGCAATATCTAGGTTTACAATCTTATAGAAAATAATTAGCATGGAGAAATACCCCAATCACACACACATAAACACAACATTGTTCTCAATATTTAATATTATGATTTAATAAAAAAATATTTATAGTAGATTGAAAATTTTGTATTTCAAAATAATATTAATGGTTCTTTGGGAGGATTCGTAATCATACTTTCAACAGATAAATTGTAAATCCTAAACTCATATATAACATTTTAAGCCTTTTATTTTAGTAATGGACACATAAATTTATATTTTGGATGTAAATGTAGAATAGTGATAGTTATGTATATAAATGGGTGTATATTCTAGTTTAATTATAAAGGGTGAAAACCATAATAGAGATTCAAATAATAATCATTTTAAAAATCCATGTAATAAATATGCAAACCATCAATCCAAGAAATCAAATTCACAATTTGAAAAACATTAGGTGAAATTCATCCATAATTTCATCATTATTTCACCAAAGATAGATGATTTATTTAATAAGTTCAAACACCATTATCTATATATTCCTTATGCAATTGAGTGGAACAAAAAAGTATTCCCTATAATATCAATGGAAAAATTATTCTACTAATCATCTTTCAAATCCTACATTATTAAAATATATCAATAATATTACTTATTGGAACAACTAATCTTGAATAAAAGTTTGAGTATAGAAGTATTATTCTAGATGATCAATGATTCTAATTCACTTGATATATCATGGGGGATTTCTACTTTCGGGCCATTTTACTAAGTAAATTACATCATATGACAGACTGTGGTGACTACACCTCTTCATAATGTCACATACTATTGTTGGTGAATATATAATATCTCAACATGGTTGATGGACCTTCAAAAAATATAAATCAAATGAGATTTAATTATTTAAAAAGTGATTTAAAAATAAAAATGGAACATAAAAATATTTTAATTCCCAAGAAATAATGATTTTACATTAATTAGTTAGACTCAATGAAATCTAATATTTAATGTGTGCTGATGGAATCCATTCCCTTTGACTACCTATCAATATAGACTTTTATTTTTTTATCCATAGAAGCCTCATCATGAAAACTAGAGTGTGGGTGGTATGATTTACTTTTTCTATTATAACCTCTATAATTCCCAACGATATATTTTGACTTATTATTATTGAAATTAGTACCAATATATGTAATTAATATTTTTGGTAAATAAAATATTAAAAATATATATTTTCAATATAAAGGAGAAAACACTTGAAAAAATGGTTTATGGGAAGTAAACTTCCCGAAACTAGTAAGAAACATATCCATGATCTATACGTATATTATTATTCCACTATGATGATGGAAATGGCCCAATGAAATATAAAACCCTTATATATATTTAAATTCTACCTCTAAATTCTAATTTTAGTGTATTTCCATTCTCCTAATAAAAATTCCCAACCAATGGTATTCCTAATATCATAGAAAGATTTATAAAATATATAATGATACTGGGAATATAAAAAAATTTATAAAACCTAATATAAGGTACTCTCTCCCATGATTTCCCCTCCATTGTAATGAGTGAAGTATCTAATGAATGAGTAGCATCTACTCATGTCGTCTTAAAATTCCACTATCATTTATCTTAAAGAGTAAATGATCATCCCAAAAATAATATTTCATTATTTATATGAACATCAGTGCTAAATTATTTGATACTTAGGGATTAAATCTAAATCATGAAAATTTTCATAATTTGAATACCAAGATAAATACATCATAGAATTGTCTTAAAATTATTAATTATAATAAGAAATTTTATTTTTATATTTCCCATCATCTTCATGAATTGTTAACATTAAAAATTGTTCTAAAACACAATTTTCATCCCCTTTAGTATTCATAATTTCTAAAATAAACATTATAGATAATGTGCCCATATCACGTGTCTTGGATTGGATTATTTATTATCTTGAATGATTTTATTGTCAGAATCATATGTGAATATGAAAAACATTGACAAAATCAAATATTCTATAAATTTTTTGATAAATAACATGATAACAACCAACTCATTCTCTAGGGTAGATTATTTTGTCTTTGAACTATCTAATGTCTTGATATCATAGAAAATAACAGGAATTATATATTTCTTCCTCAACTGCAAAATGTCAACTGTGGAAACATTACTAGCATCACACATAACTAGAAATGTTATTTTAGAGTTATATTATTGTAAGAACCCATTTTTTAGTCAGGTATGGATCCTTTAATTTTTTGTCTAAATATTTACTTTGGACCTAATATGGATTCCATATGAGTTAGTATAGATTCCAAGGGTTTCTAGGCCTTGTTTGTTTCCCAGAACCCATATTTTTGGAGAAAAAAGGCCTTGCACATGGTTTAGAAAAAACTATGCAGGAATTCCACATGATTTGACAAACCATGTAGACCATGATTTTTCGGACAGATCCACCTCGCACAGTTGGCGTATAACCTTCTGGCCAAACCATGTGGGTGCCAATTTTTTCAAGGTATTAGTTCATGTATTGCACATGGTTTGACAAATGGTACAGACCAAAATGTTTGGCCAGAGCTGTCCCACAGTGTTTTTTCATATCTTGAAAAACAATGAAGACAAACTGTGTAGAGGCTATTTTGTTTGGGAATTTTTCTTGTTTTTTCCTTAATGATCTGTTTAAGTCACCCCTTACTCCCTAATCATTTATTATTTGGGGTTGACCTATTTCTCTACCATTTTATGTCCTTTTGAGGATCTAAACTTGGAATCAAGAGATCACTTTCATTCTACATCTGATCGAGCATCCGTTCATCATGTTGGATGCACAATGGTAAGTACTCGAGTCATATTTAGTTGTTCTTCTTCTCTTTTTCTCTCATCCTAGATATATCCATATTATAATTTTTCACCTTTTCATAGATCTACCCTGACCTCCAGAAAATCGGGGGCCGATACTGGGGGAGAACGAGCGTACAACCCTATGGCGGGTGGTCTATAACTCATCCCTAAAGTTCATTGATTTTGGAATATTCACTTGGGGCGCATCGATTTCATTAGAGGTTGTCTAAAATTTCCATGTCATGATTATAATTTTAGAATTATATGGTTCTGATCTTTCCAAATATGTGATTAGATGTTTTTGGTTAGACCCATAACTCAGTACACCCCATGTCGATGGTTATGCCATATTTGGGTTTTAGTGTTTTGGCAAGTTTGATCCACCATTCTTCTATTCATTTACTAAACCTTCTTAAAAGTGAGACTCCCTATAATAAATGGCTTTTCATTAATGATAATTTCATAATGGCATGTACCAAGTCTGATCGCAACTTTTCCTTCCTAAGTAATGTTCTTCAAATTGATTATCAAATAAAAAATGTGAAGTTTATGTCATAATATGTATATAAATTCTCCCTATCAAAAGTGTTTGAATAAAGGTTAAATGTCCATATCACCCATTTCTATATTGATTTAAGGCAGTAGAGTGAGCCTTAATAATTTAATATTCTATAATGTTTAATTAAAAATTTATTAGATGGATGCAACACCACTTGACATATTCACACGAATAGAATACAAGGACTGATCCTAATTAAATGATTAAAAGATTACAATATCAAATAATAATGGATTGAATCAAGCCCACTCTGGATTCTGAGAGGAGAATAGACTAGGAATCAGGAACCCCATCATGATTCCAAGATGTGGTTCATTTAGGTTGATACCCACTTAGACATCGGTTCTTGTCTATTCCTCGGATGCCCAATGTACTACCATAGATTCAATTAAATTATTACATGATACCTCAGATAATCTCTTTGGATTTATCATTGAATAGTAGGAGAAATGTTGAAATCCCATAGGGGCATCTCTTTACATAGCCATATTTTACATTGGATGATCATCCTAGACTTGGTAGACACCTTATCGTGGAATTCCGGGGATTACGCTCCTTGGATTGCACCCTTACCCCTTAGCTAGAATCAAATACTATTACGTTAGCATTCCCTGAGAATTATGTTACCTTTGTAATTACCCTGGAACTGTCTCACTGGATATCATTTTTAGGTTACGTTGTGATGCCTATGGACCTTCACTACTTATACTTTCATGAGGTGATGTTAGTTTCAGCTAAGCCTTACATGGCCTATTGACATTAAATAGTAACTCCTTAATTAATGAACTGGTTACATGTCCAGACATTAGCTAAGGGATGAAGAAGGTAGTTGTGTATTTAGTTATATTGTACTGATTTCTTTACATTATATATTCTTGCCTACACACTATTATATTCAACTACACAGGCAAGATGTAATAGACACCATTGGTGGTGGCCAAGTGAGATTTATCTCACACCCACTCTAGGTGTCGTTTGGTACTAAAATTGGTTTAAATAGTTGTAGGTATTGAAAAAATAAACCATACTACATCCAACACTTGATTTGTGTGCTGATAGGTTGGAGCTTGATAGAAGATGACTAAGTAGGATCTTAGGATTCTGGGAGTTGCCTTTTATTTCTTTTACCTCAATAAACAGGTTATGCCTATTATCTTGTATCCATGTTTTCTAGTTTTTTAGTGACATTACATAACATCATCACATTTCCATTTGATATAGTTTTTTATTCTCATTTATCTATTTCATAAATTCCCTTATTCTATTAATTTATATTTACTTAATTTCATACTATTCTTTTATATTCCATTTATTGGGATACACTCTGCTAAAGAGGTAATATTTTTTCCACAGACACAACCTAGGCCCTTGCTAAAAGTTGAGAGCCTCCGGCATTCTAGAAGATGTGCTTGAGGCTATGTCGCCACTGTGATTGGGGAACCTTTTAAGTGGAATCTGGGTCTGGGTCATCATTTTTTTTATAATGGTTGAATATGTGAGCACATTATTAATAAGGATGAATAACGGTAAGAATGCTTCATCAATCATTAATGGTTCAAAACTTAAAATTATAAAACATCAATGCCTAGTTATTTTTGAAATAACATTGATTAAAATAATATATAATATCACACGTCCGGAAAGTATTAAATTCCATGAAAATTATTAGGTTTTTATAGCTTTATGATTACTATATTTAATCATTTCTATCATCAATTTCCCTCTAAGAAGAATTGTGAAAAAAATAATTCATTTAATTAACATGAATTGAATATTTTATCAATTTAAAACCATATCTGATTTTTAGAACCTTTGATGAAAAATTATATTATTTTAAAAATAGCATCAAATTTTTTTACCAATAATTAAGAAATCATCAATCAATACCTTAATTATCCCAATAATCCTGGATGATAAAATATCTTCCATTGATCTCTAACGTAAGGCTAGAGGACCAGACAAGATAATAGGAAATAATTGGTTGGAAAATATCCCAAATTTTCAAGTGAATGTGCCCTTCTACTTATATTCATGAGTTATGGAAAATTATTTTAAACATATTTGAAATTAAGAAAACAAATTTATTTATTACCAAATAACCTCTTAATAATGTACTCTATAATTTTAATTAGGAAATTTTGTTTTTTTGTTGAATCAATAAGCTTCCGGTATTCAAGGAATATTATCTATTTTTCTGATATCTTTGTTTTTATTTTTATATTCCACTCATATGGAATTATTTTCAATTAAATTCATATAAAAGAACTTGGAAAGGCTCACCCATGAAGAATCTAAAATGAAAATATCATTCCAATATCCAAAAATTTAAACACTTCCACTTGTACGACATCATTCATGTTTGGGCTAGATCTTATATTTCCCTCAACACTTGGTTTATGGTCTGGTTTCATAGAAATTTTATGTTTTAAATTAGAGGTATTTATACACTTAATATTAGTTGTGGTCAATTTAATCAAATATTTAAACAATAAAAAAAAATTATATTGTGTTTCCTCAAACATAGATAAAATCATGATTTTAATTGGGGAGAAATATATTATAAATAATATATTATGTGGATAGCATGAGTCTGAGATTGAAATTAGGTTATTTTGTACTTAATGGAAGACTCTTCATCCTATGAAGTCTATGCTCCACAAGCTGCCTATTCTAGAATTTATTATAGAATGATTCATCATCATCACTCCTATCTCCATAAAATATCTCTCAATACTCAATTTCATTGTTTAGGTTCATGAAATTACATTAATAAAACCATACAGGTTTTCTAAGATACCTAAAATAATCAAATCTTGGACATTAATCTTTACATGAGTGGAATCCCCTAAAAGGATCTATAGATTTTGGTCTGTAATTGATTTCAGCAACCATAAAAAACCCATCTTCAACCTCAACAAAAATATCCTCAACTTATAAAAACTCCACTATGGGAATAATTTTACATTTTGTGGGTTTTTTAGTTCTTATTAGCACATTATATACTTCTTTTTTACCATCCTTGATTAAAAAAAATCCATTGAATACATCAATGAAAAATCCTATGGTCAAAACTATGAGACTAACATGGATAATACATTCAATCATGATAGACTAAAATTCTATGATCAGGTTGTAAAAAAGAAAATATAATATGATAACTCCAAAACTCATGATATAAATTCTCCTAATTGAGTGAGTAATGTTTTGATATGCTAGCTATATGAAAAACATAATGTGTTGTGGAATTCCATTTATCATGTCAATAATAACTGACAATAGAAAGAGATTGGTACTCACTCTAAATTTAAAAAAGTAGTCAAAGCAAACCCCAGTACATTCTAAAGTGTAGGGTATTCTAGTACTCCATGTATATTGATGTTTGGGGGGAAACATTTTCTAATAGAAAACACAACCTAATTCATCAGTAGTATATAATGAAAATTTATCAAATGTTTTTTTTGTAATTTTTAATTATCGATTCAAAATACAATGGGGTATGAATTATAGCTTCTATGAAAGGTATTGAAATGATGAATTTCTTTTAAACCGTTATAAATTTCAATAGTTCTATATCATTATTCTCCATTTTATTCCCCTAGGTATGTAATAGGTGTGGTAAGGTTCATTCTCATGGTTTTAAATGAAAAAATTGTTCTGAAGATTGCTTTTTGACTTTATTTCAATATTTTTAATGAATTTTTAACTAATGTGATTAGATGGACTAGAATGGTTAAAGGTGATTTATGTTTTTCTATCTAAATTTCTTAATTTAGGGAATTAGAAATATTAGATCCTAGTTTTATCATGATTTCCATTTTAATAGGTTTCAAATGAATTGATGCTTGTTATTATGTGTAAATACCACTTCAACATCTAATATTCAGAGCAATTACATTGGATTTATATTATAGGTTCTTGGATGTATTTTCAAATATACATATTATTTTCTAATATATTCCTACCCAATATATTAATCATGGCTCTTCATCAAATTATCTTTCGAGGATCTCTCTAAAACATAGTACACTTTTTTATGTAATTGATAAATTATTATTGCTTCCTGATTATCAATTAATCTTAAAATATGATCATGTTTATAAATATTATTTCCATATAAAATCCCTTGGTAATTATATGATTCATCATAATTATGGGATTATAAATTTTTGGCTATTTAAAAATCAAATTATAAGAAGTTCATAGTAATTCATGCTTTCTATATGAAATATTTAGATGGAATAAGTATCCCTAGTTTTATGTGATTCTGAATTGGCCATCCAAATTATGAATCATTATGTATATTATGAGAAAATTCCTTTCTCCGAAGTACAAGATAACATATCAATGTGTTAAGAAAAAATTAAATGCCAAAAAATAAAACTATGGTGAAATTTATCCCTATGTCTTTTCTAAATATTTTAATTTTGAAATCCATCATATAGGTCATGTTTTTTGAGAATTGGGTTAATTTCCTAAATAATAATGGTTATTTATCTAGTACACCTGGGTTGTGAGAATTTTCCCTATTTTAATGATATAATATTGAATTCATAAACAATATTATAAGATAAGTCACTTATATGGATAGATCATATAGTGATCAGTGAAATTTTTTGATAGTTTTGTAAATGGATTCCATGGGATTTGTTTTTGTACATTTCTATTTGGAGAATTAAAATAGTAATTCCATGAATATGTCTAATATTTTATGGATAAAATAACCTTAATCCCAAACGAATATACTAATTATTTTTATAATATAATAAGTTATATTTTTAAGGAATAATTTCACTAAAAAGTAATTGAATGAATGGTCTCGTGTATTAAATATTTCATAATCCATTCTATAGAAAATGAATCTATAATTTCCCATAAAAAATGGATTGAATCTCAATATAAATTTTTAATATATAAATGAGCTTATTGGGAGCTATTCAAGAAAATATTTTATGTAACTAATGATATCCAAAGGGTCTCCATTAGGATTTATATTGAATGATGGTAGTTGAAACAACATGTATTCTTTAATCACTATTTTTAATGATAGAGGTTATAGATTAATTTATTTTATGTTCCATGATACTATATGCATCAAAAATTATATGTGACATTTCTAATTAGTCATCTAATTTAAATGTTGTGGTGGATTGAAATTTCTATTTTTGTTATTATATATATTCTATCCATCATCTCTAATTTGAAATTTTTTTGAAGATCACTATATGAATTTTATTTTAGGGTTTTAAGGGATATATATTTCTACCAAATGATCATGTTTTCATCCACTATCAATTTAAACATAATTTTTTTTATTCTTCTTAAATTTTATGTTTTTGTGAAACTTTAAATCATTTTTTCACATGTTATGACCCTAGAAATGGCCCCAAAATTTGATGCTATAGTTAAGACTTATTCAAGGCTTAGATTTCGTTAATTATTTAAAACCCTATTTAAAATATGTATATCAAGTAATTAGGATGTTATATCTTTATATAAATGGTGTTGTGGGTGTCTAAAATATAATCCAAAAAAATACTAAGGGAAATTACATCAACCAAAAAACTAAAAGTAATGATGGTGGTTATGTTATTTTTAGAGTCCACGTGATATGAGTGTTGCGAAAAAAATTTAGAAATGTGAAAAATCTGCCGAGAGATGAAAAATGATGTATAAATCATGAATATACAGATAATAATGTAAAAGAATTAGATTTTATAGTTTTAATTATATTTTATTTCATTGATGAATGATATTAAGTGTTATTGAGTAGATAAAGAGAGTTTGGATTTCTTGTGAATAGGTTAGTTGAGGACTGAATAATCACTATAGTTCAATAAAATTGAACCAAAATAACTAGAAAATGATAAATTATTTATCACTATGTGTAATTTTTCATTTTTCATATCGTACTACTATCATGAATAATATATAGATTGTAAACATAGTGTAATTAAGTTTTTCAATTCCGAAATTCATCGTCTTGTTATTTTATAGAAAATTATTTAAAAAAATGATCAATGGGGAACATTTTTAAAAATATAAAAAGTAATGTAATAAAAAGTATTTGTAGATTCTAATTATACAAAATCATTTTAGCCAACTATTAGGATTAGTCAATTAATTTAATGGATATGATTCCAAAAAATCCATTAATATGGAGAAAAAAATATACATATAGGAATGTGATTTGTGAATATGAATATATTCAATAGAAATTATTATCTTTGTATCCATGAAAATAACCTAATTAATCTCTCCATCTATTAAAAAAATTCCAATATGATTTTTTTGGGGAATGAATCATTTTGTATTTAATTATTTTTATGATCCAGGTCATGGGTCAATATGATAGTCTATTGGGTTCTTAATTATTTTTTCTTCTAATCTATAGTTGGCACAAAGTCAATTTCTTATCCTGATGCATGTTACCTTCAAAAAAATAATATCCAGTGCACCATAAATCTCATCCACATATTAACTATAAAATATATTCATTCTCAAAAATTACTGGATGAATGAAAAAAATTACTATTATAGCCATCTTATCCAAAATAAAGTTATCTTCAAAGTTTGGTTCAACTTCCTAAAATTCACCAATATCTTATAAATTGATCTACTCCAATTTTTTTGATAGAATAATCATGGATGGAATTCTCAATAAATAAATTTACCTTTTCAATTCCAATTATAGGGCTTCATGAGAATAGTTCCACATGAAAAAAAATGTTATTGTAAGATATATATCATAAAGTGTGTTCCATCATATAAAAAGAAAAATCTCAATAAAGCTGGATCCCAAATCTATTTCCACAAAAACCTACAATCTAAATTCATACCATCTATAAAAAATCAAATATTCCATTAAAAAATTTAGCTTTCATCGGTTCATTTTTCATAGTTTAGTATCATCAATATGGATTTTCTATATTGGATAACATTTGTATATACTAGCTTTCATTTTTAGGATTTATCAGCATTTATATAAAGGTGAAAAGTAAAAATGATTTAATATCATTTTATATTTTTTTCAAACACATCAAATTTACAGTAAAGCATGATCAAAACCGCTTTATTGGGGATCTTATTCCCTCATTGTTCTCACACATATAAAATAAAAATGACAAGAAATAGTCCATGATTTAAAAACAGCCTTAAGAAAATATTTTTAAATCAAAATGATACTCTTCAAGAGGTGAAGTAATTACCTTGTAAGAATATTCAACTTAATCCCAATTGAAACAATTAATTTACCTCATTGAACAATGCAATATCTTTGAGATGAAATATATAGATTATCATATCCTTTCATGTATGCATTGAATGATAGAGATCAAATTAACTTCCAAGTTGTCCTCCAATATCATTGGATTATATACATACAAAAAATGAAATAATTTAATCTCATAAATATTTGGATGTTTTGATTCTGAATTCATTATCGCATATTTCAGTTTCTTTATCAAGATTGTATCCTTGGAAACATCAAATTATTAATTGACAAGAACAGAACTTGATACTATAGCTTCTCTATATTCAAGTGGTACATCTTCATCTTCCACTCCCAAATATCAATTTTTCTCCTTAACATTATACATGATCCCTTAATTTTTCATGCAAGATAACATAGATTTAGTCATTCTAGTTGTTTGAAACTATGTATTATTGTCACTTGTAATCTCACAATCTCTTTCACCATGTACTTTTGAATCCTTTTTATAATTTTGGTTTGTATTTACATGTAATGTTTTTTCACATTAAGTTCAACTTTTGTAATTCCTACATGTATATGACCACATAAACTCCACAAAAATGATGATGTTAGTCTTTAGATGGGAAACTTTTTCCTCATGTAGTTAGTTTAGCTAATAAAAAAATGTTCGTTATAGAAGTTCTTAAAAAAATCAAAATTTTGGTAAATAGAGAATTAAAATATTGATATAGAGAAATAAAAGAATATAAGATCTATTAAATTCAATTAATGGGAATTAAAAAACATTTCAAAAAGGTATAATAAGAAGGGATGTAGTCAATAAAAGAGTTTTTGAGGAGGTCAATTTAATGTTTGTTTATAAAATGTTATGAAATAACATATTGTAATATAAAATCAATAAATATTAAAATCCAAAACACCATATAAATTATATTTAAAAAGATATTCCCTAAAATTGTATTGAATCATTAGTTTAAGAAAAAATTAATTTTTTTGATTATTATTATTATTTTTATTTGATACACCTTTATTCCACCAAAATAAATGTGGAAAATAATGTAATTACATGTCACAATTATAGAATCATTCCAAAATACATATCTCAATATAAAAATCAAACACATGTAATGGTTTATACCAACTATCTCTCATGGAAATATGTATAGGAATTAAATATAAGGCTCTAGTGGTATAAGAAGTCATGGATCAAAGATTTATTATATGATTTTATGTCTTGTGAACAAGGAGGATTCCATGTACTCATTATAAGTGTCTAAAAATAGAATAATAATGATAATTAGGGTTATTAAATTTATGTATATAATTATCCATCGATTCTAGTTCTAATAAAGGACAATTATGTCACAAAATATTAAGATCTTTTAAAAAATACAATAATGGAGGTAAAATATCAATTTATTAAGAGAAAAAAATTTATTTAATAAAAGATAATCATTCTAAAAATAAATATTTCAAAAAATAACTATACATTTTATGCCTCTCAATCCATAATGAATGTGAACCACCATACCGAGATAACACATGATGTATCATCATAGTCTATAAAACCCATATATTCCAAAGGAACCATAAAACCCAATTTTTTTTGTTTCATCCACCAAATTAACATATATCATAGAATATGATATGTAACCCTAATAATACTAATAATTTTGGGACAATGACTCTTATATTGACTTATTTCAATTGTTTTTTTCATCATCCGCTAATCTGTGAAATGTTTTGGACAAATCTTCCTGAGAAGCTTCGACATGGATGATATGTAGATGTTGTATTGGGTATATTATTATAAAATGAAAAACATTATGTACGTCAGTACTGATACATACATTTATTTTAGTATAAATAATTTAGTTTAGTATTAATATATTCCATTCTATTTTGTCATTTTATGTTTAGGAATATGAAAACATGGTACATGATCATTTCCATGCTCTCTACATATCGAGAAACATCCCATAACTTTTTAAGTCCATAAAAAATCAAGGCCCTCACACTAAATAACAGGTAATCATAAAATTATATATCATTCATAGTCCTTTATTCTTTATAAATGTACGATTCCTAGTTGATATTACTTCCTAACCAACCCATTCATCCACACATGTTCTTTACTCTAAAATCCATATTATCTTTCAAATATAAAATCCTTTTGATGGTAATTAATCCAATATCTGTGAATATATATCTTTTAAATTAATATTGAAGAAATTGACCATTTGAGATGGGTTTGGGTGACATTATATTCCCTTCCCCTCTATCGTCTATTAAGGGTTATTGTAGGATGTATGGGTCCAGATAATAAAGGTAAAAAATTCCATAACATTCAAGGCAAAATAGAAATATATAACATAAGTGAAGAAATATTTGATAATTTTATGGTCTTATTCAATAAATCCATTAATGGGGTCGTCGATAGGATTATCTCTTAGACATATATCCACGAAGAGCTATGAAATGAGGATTAATCTCTCAAAACATCCATCACACCATAAAGATAATAGATATCATCCATAAATATATAATTAGTATGATATTTATCATATATTGAATAGGTAACATTCCTAATGAAATGAAATACAAGTAATTCTTAATATTACCTAAATTTCTTGTTTCCAACACCGATCATTCAAATTTTTTTATTAATAAGAAGGATTATATCTATCAACCAATTTTAATTTTTTATAGAAGAATGGTCAATTGACTTTTTTTGTATTCTTATTGAAGTATCTTATTTAGAATATCTGAATTTTGGAGAACCATTACTCTACATCTTGAAACTAGTAAGGCCTTTTCAAAGAGTTGATATTTTCACTATAATATATATATATATATATATATGTGTGTAATTTTATCCCAAAAATATTTAGGTTTTTATGCTAAATTAAAAAATATTTGAAGTTTTATTCTAAATTATTATTATTAATGTAAAAATATATTTATTATATTATTATAACTACTTTTTATCACATTGGAGTTTCTGGTTTGAAATTTTATAATAAATATATATATTTTTATATTTTTAATTTTTTGAATAAATATTTAGGGAGTCTGTTTTATTCAACTAGAAAGTGTGTGGATTAAAAAAATTATGGACATAAATTTATAATGTAATTAATTTATTTTAATTTGTAATTTTGAATAACCAAAAATATTCCCCATACTTCACTTAAAAATAGGTCAAACTCTAAATTTTTCTACACAATTATTTAACCATAAATATCAGGAAACCTTTATCGAAATTCATTCAAAACATCCCTCCTAAAATTCAGGAAGTCATAGTTTTCTCAAAATTCAAACCTAAAATTGATTGAGGTGAGAATTGAAGGATGTTTTCCCCTAAAAAGGTATAATGTTTGGCCAAATGTTTTAGTATTATTTCTTTTTCCAAATACACAAAAGATACATAAAAAATTCTAAAATATGAAAATTATTTTCATTAATATAATGGGCTGTTATTATGTTAATTGAATAACCTCTATCCACCACCACATCAATCAAATGTGAAACAAAACCATTTATCCTTTTGTATGTTGGAATACCACCATGAAAAATGATGCATTTTTATTCATCACTACATTAGATGAATGTTTATAATGAAGAAATCAATCAATATATAAAATATTCGTGAAATATTAATCATTATAAATGGGTAATAGATCATTTAATTTATTATTTTTCTATTATCTAAGATATGATGATGTTGTTCATGCGTATTACTGGAATACCACCTCCACGAAGGGATGTGATTCATTTTTCATCACCTCATAATATAAATGTTATATTTCAATATATTTAATTAGTAATTATTTAATTTATTATATTATGATAATTTTGGAATGATAATAAAAAATCAATTAATTTTTATATTGATCATTGAAAAATGGAAACAATACTCGTGCATATGTATGACCTACCATCTCTATGATGTTAACATTGATAATTTTTCAAAACTATATTGAATAGTTGGATTTAAATTTATAATTTATGTATAAAAATTAATGTTATATAAATATTATTATTCTTGTGATGATGTAATAACATCCTCTCAGACCTCAGTCAACCTATAGAAGTCATTCTGAACTTATAAGTATAATCTCTTTAGAACACCTAACATGGACATTAGTGAATAAATAACCAACAATTTTAATAATATAAGGGAAATAAATTGAATAGGTACATTTTATATTTCCTAGAAAATTTTCCTAATGAATACAATAATATATATATCATTATTATATAGGATTTAATTTATATACATGGAATTTTGAGATTCGAAGTAGGGGACTGGGTCTCAATTTACATTAATTGAGACATATTTCATTATTATGAACCTAATTTTTATTACATAGACTATATATGAATTTTATCATATTATAAACTAAATACATCATACTTTAAGATATTATATATTGAAATTTGAGTTATTTTATCGATGGGGATTTGAATTTATTGTTAAAATTTTGTAATTTATTTTTAACCCAATATTCTTTTTTTGGTTTATAATTTTTTTGACATTATTATGGCATGATTATCTTTGAATGGATTTCCAAATAATTTTAATATATATTTCTAACTAACTTGTTTTAATTTAAATTTTTATAGATATATTCACAATTGATTAATTCCGAATTTAGTGATATGATCATTATAAGGTTTATCCACCTCAAATTCTCTTTCTATTGATCATGTATTGTAATTATGAAACTTTCTTCTTCTACAACGTGGATATACATCCAATTAAAAAATTATATTTCATGAAACCACTAATATTCATAATATTTAGTTTCTCATTTTATTAGATACTTTCATGGGGCATACGATTAAAGAGTTAACAAAGCGATAAAGGCTTTATGTTACAATATCATTCCATTTTTGGATTTCATGAGATAAGGTTGTTTAGTGGAATTAATTTGGTAATATATTATTTGACAACATTTCAATTATTATCCACTAATTATTAATATAAAAATCATTTGTAATGTTAATATCAAACTACATTTATTATGATGAATCAAGGATGTTGTTAGTAATCGAGACCGACCATATATCTTTTTTTAAATCCAGAATATTTTCCAATGCATATTGATGATATCAAAAAGGTTTTAAAATATTATCCTTATGGATCATTAATTATTACCTCAAGATATTTTCCATGATCCATTAAGCCCACCGGTTCTCATGCCCCTGGTCGAAGGAAGACCTCTCATTCTATATGTGACGGCCCTAGATCGGTCACTAGGAGACTTCCTCTCACAAAAGAACGACGCGGGCACTGAAAGCAGTCCCTATTACCTCAGCCGAACCATGATTGATGTTGAGACTCAATACTCAAATATCGAGAAGAGCTGTATGGCCTTGGTCTTTGCGATTCAGAAGCTACGACATTATCTGTAGCGTCATGAAGTCCATTTGATCTCGCGGAGTAACCTGCTCAAGTACATCCTCAGTCGCCTGATGCTAACCGGACGCCTATCCCGATGGGCGGTCATCCTAAAACAGTTCTACATCCGGTTCATGCCTCAGAAATCCATCAAGGGCCAGGAATTAACAGACTTTCTGGTAGAGCACCCTTCAATATGGACCACTTCATCGGACGCCGAACTACCTGATGAAGATATCTTCTCGGTCCAAGATGAGTTCACAACGTGGGAAATGTACTTTGACGGCGTGTCCTGAATCCCAACAGGGAAGAGGATGGAGCATCCTAGATTCAACAAAGTGGGTCTAGGGATAATACTCGTGTCCCCAGAAAAGGAAGTTTTTCCGTATTCCTTCCTCCTGTTAGAGGGATGTACAAACAATGAAGCATAATATCAAGCTCTCATTGTAGGCCTGGAGCTCCCACTCCAGGCACAAGGACAACACCTTAAGGTAAAAGGTGACTTGGAGCTAGTCATCAAGAAAGTCAATGGTGTCTATGTAATTATAAAGGGGGAGATAATCCACCTATCTGACCATGTTCGAGGGATAATGGCCTAGTTCTCCACAGAACCAACATTGACTTATATTACCCTATCCTAGAATGCTCAGGCCGATGCATTATCCAATGTGGCCACAGCCCTAGCCGACCCAGACCGCGATGAAACAACCATCAGTATTGCTCACCGACGAATGGTATTGCCATTTGTTCAAGCTAAGATGGAAGAAATCGACGAAGTTAGTCCTGTCCCCGAGCCATATGCTCCTACCACCAGCTGGATGATCCCCATTGCGAACTACCTTCAAAGGAAAGAGCTTCCATCAGATAGGCCTGAACGAGAGAAAATACGGAGAAGGACAATCAATTTTGTCCTATATGGTGGCGTAGGTCAGCTAGAGGTCCTCTACACACGAGGCCTCGATGGAGTGCTCCTCAATGCATTGATGGAGAAGAAACAGCTACCGTCATGACTGATGTACATGTAGGAGTGTGTGGAGCACATCAACCAGGGACCATGCTTTCCCATCAGGTTCGAAGGCTTGGGTACTACTGGCCCATAGTGGCACGAGACTGTGAGTGTTTTACCACGAAATTTCACTCATGCCAGATTCATGCCAACTTTATACACCAACCCCCATAGATACTTCATCAAGCCAAGTACTCCTGGCCATTTTCCATCTGGGGGATGGATGTCGTGGGACAATATCCTCCTACCACGACCAAACAGCTGAAGTATATCCTCACGACAACTGACTTCTTTTCCAAATGGGCAGAATCCATACCCCTCAAGGATGGCGGGGCAAGAAATATTGCCAGCTTTGTGAAGATCAATGTCATCACCATATTGGGTGTCCCTCATACTGTACTGACGGACAACGGCACAAATTTCTACACTATTAAGTTGGAAAAGATATACCACGAGTATGGTATCAAGGCTAACCACTCATCCTCCTACCATGTAGCGGCCAATGGACAGATAGAACCATCCCACAAGACACTGTCCAAAATCCTCAAGAAAATGGGGTATAAAGACAAGAATTCATGGATGGATAAACTCCTCCATGCATTGTGGGCTTATCGAACCACAATACACACCGCTACTCAGTCTACCCCATACTCATTGGTGTACGACACAGAGGCGGTCCTGACCATTGAAATCCAACTTACCTCACTCTGTGATGCCATCTGTGATCAATTATCTGATTATGAGTAGTCATAAAAGTGGCTAGGTGAATTTGAACAGCTCGACGAGAAGCGGGTGCACACTCTGTACCACCTAAAAGTGTACCAAAACCAGATCACATGAGCCTTCAACAAAAAGGTCTGCATCTGGTCTTTCATGGAAGGAGAATGAATGCTGGTTCTCTAGACCCCAATGATAATCGGTAAGAAACCTCCAATGCTAGAGCCCAAGTGGGAGGGACCATATGTTGTACACAAGGTCTACTCCAACTATAAAACCCCAAGCTTCTACGGTACGCTTCTCTTTGAATAATGTGATAGCATGTGTTGTACGCAACACCGAGTTCTAAAACACCATAACCAATCAAACTAGCCGTTATGAATAGTAATACCTACTTTTTGAAATTATATATATTTTATATTTCAAAATGGACTTCATTTTTTGATTCGGAATATCGAATTTATCCTAAGGTGAAATTTTGGTACTTTTCAAATAACTTTAATATTTTGATGAATAGTGAAAATTACTTAATTTTAATTAAAAACAACTTTTTTAATCAAAATAATTAATAGTGATAAATTATAAATTTGAGTGGTTTTAAAGTATATTTAGAATATATTTTTACCATTTAATATAATTTTGGTCATTGGACAAAATTTTACAATTAAACCGAACATAAACAAGTGTCAATCTTTTGATAGTTATTATCTCTTAAAAACACGCTTTTTGTTTTGACAGCGGGAATTAATTTTAAATTATTTCTGCCACTTCTGTGTTTTGAATTTAGAAAAATGGATTCCATATTTGGAAACAGTATGTCCAAATTGTGCAAGTAGGTAACTTTTATTTTTAGACATTTTGAATAATTACTGCGGTAAATATTTTATTTACCATGGTTAAGGGTAAATCCGGTAAATAAGGGTTAAAAAATAATATTATAATAATACTAAATTACCCTAAAACGTGTCTTAGCCTTATTGGTTGATACGGTTTCAACCATAGGCATCTTTGGGTCGATTTTGGGACCCCATGGTGCCACTTGTAGGTGATAGGGACACTTTATTTTAATGAAATTAAAATGAGTACAAAAATGACACAAGCATATATCCTTTAAGAAAACAATTTTTACATAGGGTTATATATGTTGGATTTTCGACTACAAATATTCATTAGAAAGATAAACATATTTCATATATGATGATATTTTATTTATAATTTTTAGACATTAAATAATTTAATTTATTTATGACACAAAGACGATGAAGTAATTACTATAATAGTGAAAAATTAAAATAATTGATATTATAAATACCCAAATAAATATAATATGAAACTTTTAATGAAATAAAGTAATTTTCTAGGATAATATGATATATTAGTATTGATTTAAATGACTTTCTTTGAAGTAATCAATCTGTTATGAGTTTCACAATTATCAACTATTGAATAGTTTCAAAATTGACATAAAAGAATTCTTAAAACAAATATTATATTGTTAATTGATATTAAATTCCTAAAAATATAAGGTTCGGTCAAGAGACTTATATCATGATAGTTTCATCATTAATGGACCACTTTGGGGTCTCTTGGTTGTATATAGTATGTTTATTAACTATATATTATAAAAATACAAAGTGACATGGTAAATTTCAAACTAATTAACTAAGAGTTAAAACTAAATGATAAGGTTAATATAAGTACCCAAACCTGTCTAAATTCTACTGGTTGAGTGATTTTCGACTTATCCCCACCTTAGCCTTTTAATAATCAACTTTGGAGCCATTATAAAGCGAATATGAATTTATTATAAATTAATATTTCTAGCTTTTCCAAAAGTGCCCCTCACCCCTCTTATAAAAGGGCACTCCTCCTTCTCATTTCTTCACACCTTCAAAGCCTTTTTGTTCGGCCATACTCTACCCAAATACTCTCCCGACTTCCCTCACTACAACCTAGAGGCCTTAGTTTGATCAGAAAGCCATCCTAAGGATCCCTTTTGATCAAATCAAAAAGAGGAACCGGAAGAAGAAGTAATGTTTTCACCACCCCTTTTCAAGTTCCTTTCTTCTTCCACTTCTTCGTTATTTGTTATTACCATTCTAAAATAATAACTCCAGTATATTATATATACTGTGATGTTATTATAAATATGGTACAACCATATTCAGTATTTTATCCACCATTTTAATAACATGTCACCATACGTGCGTACATACGGCTTACCATCTCCACGTCGTGGTGTAATTGTTATTCAATATATTATTATTTCGATGGGTATGATAATGATGTGTAACTCATGTAAATAATAATTATAACATGTTAATGATTCTGTATATATGATATGCCATCCATTTATATATTATTTTAATATCAAAAGAATGATATTGTCGCTTGTGCGTACGTACGGACTACCGTCTCCACGAACGCGATGAGATTCATTCTCCATCGTATCCATTGAAGTATAATTATAATTTGATGATTTAAAAATAAAGTTTAAGGACTTGATATCATTCTGTATTTGAATAATATACAACCTATCCATGACAAACATGGCTTATGTAACAAAACATATAAAAGAAAATGAGTAAGTTAACACCCGAAACAACGATAATACTAAGATATTATTAACAAATCAATGTTAAAAGATCATATATGAAATCATTAATGTATATGATTCTTGTATAATTTAATAAAAATTATTTCACCATTATACAGGAGGTTAACCTACCCCAACCAAGGAAAAGTACAAGGTAAGGGGTTTTCATCTCATTCCTTATTCCCGTGAGATTCATGCCATATTGCCACCACTACCTTTTGTGTGGTGTATGTACTATCCGTAATTATATTCTTTGTGTAATACGCTTTAATTTATGTGTATTTACATATTCATTTTATGATACCTCTTCCATGGGTTGTATGTTTCATAAGTTACCAAATTGGTAAGGGTTATTTTACAATCTCTTCATTATCAGAGGTTGTTTATACGTAATAATCTACTGAGATCTCTTTATCATCCACATCCATGTTTCCTAAAAATGAATTTCAAAACATTTTTACTATTCACAATAATATGGGTTAAAGTCATTTATACCCTTGTTTGACTTTTTATAATAGGTTTATAAAGGAATCTTTCCGTTGTTTTCCAAACAAGGTGCTTTTTAACCTTTTCGACAAAATTAAGGTAAGAATGTTTTTTTAACTTATACGGTGGGTGCTGCTATTTTCCGCCATTATAAAATCATCGAAGCTTCCCTTACAATCTTATAAGAATATTTTCAAAGAAAATGTTTTATTTTATATGGATCTTAAATGATTTCAAAATAAAAGATATATTTTTATAAAAAGAGTTTTGATTTCATCTATGTCAACATCCTTTGTTGGATTTTACGCTTATGTGAAGTTTATTTATTATGATACAAAACTTCTATGTTGTATTGAAGGTTTTGTGATATGTTTGACTATGGATGTGGTATTCTTATACCATTCATGGTTTATGGTGAACGTATTGAAATTTCGTATGCTAGTTTTAATACGAATGTTTATGTTATGTTTAAACCTTTTAATATGGGAATGCATTGGACTTGATATGTGACGGGTGGAGCCCGCTATAGCTCCTCGATGCATCGGTAGGTCTCATGAGACAAACTAGTGTCTTGGCACAAGGCCTTGAAAAAATATTATTTGTTGTCTTGGCACGAGGCCTTGGCTATGTGGTTATGATAGTCTGGAATTATGCATTCCATCATTATGAAAGTGGTTATTGATTTTTCATGTGATTATTTGATTAGTAGAATATCCATGTGAATAAGTAAATGGCATTATTTCATATTATTTATTCCATACTATGTTGAAAGTTCAAGTTTGAATGGCTTTTGTTTTAGTTATACATTGCCTTAAATGTTTATTCTTATTTATGAAAGTTTCTGCTATATTGTTATCTTTACTGGGCATTTGAGCTCACCCCTTTTCTATGTTTTATTTTTCCCATGAAGTGAAGAAGTAAATTATGAATGACCTGCAGGGATATTATGTGGGGATATGAGTGTGGATTATGGAGACAATATGTTGTTGTAGTAGTTTTTCATTTTATGATGTAATGAAAGACTTATGAATATATCTAGTGTTTCCAAGGCTACTAAACCAATCGGTCATTCGAGATTTGATATTTCTTGTGATCATGCCAATGTTATGTAATAATGCACCGAATCTGGATAACTAGGGTCGGGGCGTTACAGTTGGTATCATAGGAAGTTTAGTACAAACCTTGGAAGCTATATTTAGATAAACTCTGATTAGAGCACGTAGACCTAAGATGAACTTTGAGGATTAGTATAGAATAACTTCCTAGAATTTTGGTATTGTATAGATTTTGTGAGTTTTCCGAGCAATACATCCCTGTCTGGATACGAGCAGGTAGAGGCGGCTCTGACATAGATGTACCTAGGGGTAAAATCCGAAAACACCACTTTGAGCTGGACTCGAACAGGAACTGGTGCACGACAACGGGCCTTGCTGCAATCTTTGTTACGACACTCCCAGGGGATATGCTTAGGATAAATCTCATTTTCTTTACAAATCATTATGAAGGGTTTATGAGTATATACATCCTCAAAGAAAACATTTTTATGATTATGGATTATATCCATAAATAGTTCAATTTATGTTAAGTGTTTTATAAGTATGGGATTATGTATTTTCATTCATAAACTGATCTAGTTTATGCCATTGTTTAGAAATGGATCCTAGTGGAAGAAATGGAAACTGTATCAATGCACGCACTCAATGTAGGGATTGCCCTCATCCTCAAGATAATTATAGTGGAGTTGGTGATGCAACTGGTGTCGATCAGCTAATCACCATACTGGGACAACTTACTCAGGTTATGAATAATAACCTTACCCGTATGGAGCACCCTGATCCACAGCGTAGAGGATCAATGTTAGATCAATTCATGTGGAAACAACCACCAACATTCAATGGGAGTACAAATCCCTTAGTAGCTGAGCAATGGATATTTTCCCTAGAGAAAATATTTCAGGCTTTGGGGAGCAGTGAAAGGGAAAAAGTTATCATGGCACTTTACCGCCTCACTGGAGATACTGATCAATGGTGGTCATTGATTCAAAACATGAAGGAAGATGATGAAGTATCAAATATGGAATGGAGGGAGTTCAAAGATCTGTTTTTAGAAAAATACTTTCCTCGTGACCATCGTGCAGATATGGAAAGGCAATTTCTGAGTCTGAGACAAAAGGAGGATGAGAATGTCGCAAAGTAGGAGGCTAATTTTACACGGTTAGCAAGGTCTTCTAGAGATTATATACGTAACCCAATAAGTAAGATTGATCGTTTCTTTGATGGGTTAAAACAATTTCTTCATCGAGCATTAGTATCACAATCCTTTTCGTCGTACGAAGACATTGTCTCATGTGCTATCAAGACCGAAAAGGAATTCTCTAAGTCTTATGACTTTAAAGCAAAGAAAGAGAAGAAGAGACCTGCTGATCAATCTGGGAATAAAAATAAGGGGAAGAAGGGAAAGGTTGAATATCCATCCTGTGGTAAATGCGGGAAGAAACACCCCGGTACTTGCTTGAAGGGAATGGGAGTCTGTTACAAGTGTGGTGAAAAAGGCCACCAAGCTCGTGATTGCAAAGGGAAGAAGGAAGCTACCAATGTTCAGTGATACAATTGCAGGGAGATGGGGAATTATGAAAATGAATGTCCTAAGCGTCAGGAGAACTTACCTCAGAAAAGGCCAAGGGATCAAGGCCAGGCTTATGCTATCACTACTGCGGAGGTAGAAGCTCCGAAAGACGTGGTGGCAGGTAATTAAATGGTTTTCTCAAGTTTAGAAAATGCATTATTTGGTTCTGGATCATCGCATTGTTTCATATCTTCCCAGTTTTCTAAGAAAATTAGATATTTCCAATTTGATTTAATAAGGGAGTTGTCAGTTAAAACCCCTAAGGGAAGTATCATTACAACAAAGTTTTGTGAATCAGTCCCCATTAGAGCACATAAATGTTCTTTATCTGCTGATTTCATCGTCATACCTATGATTGAGTTTGATATAATCCTTGGTATGGACTGGCTTTCGAACTATGATGCGAAGATTTATTGTAATAAGAAAGATGTTACGATTCTTGATGATAATGATAAGGAACACCTTATCTTTAGAGAAGAATCATCACCACCTAATTCTTATTTAGATCCACCCCCAGTAGCTCAACTTAATTCAATTATTGGGGAGGAAGAAAATGAAATGACTGTGGGTGAGGAAAGGAATGTTCAAATAGAGGATGTACCTGTTGTGAAAGAATTTGTAGATGTATTTCCAGATGATTTACCTGGACATCCTCCAGAATGAGAAGTTGAGTTTTCGATTGATTTAATTCCTGGATCAAGGCCTATATCGAAGACCCCTTATAGAATGGCCACTGTAGAGTTAGTCGAACTAAAGAAACAACTAGAGGAGTTGAGTAATAAAGGATTTATTCTCACTAGTGTTTCTCAATGGGGAGCCCCTGTTCTTTTTGTTAAAAAGAAAGATGGATCTATGAGGTCATGTATCGCCTATAGGGAGATCAATGCTATAATGATAAAGAACAGGTATCCCCTACCTTGCATTGATGATTTATTTGACCAACTGCATGGATCTAAATACTTTTCAAAGATTGACCTTCGATCTGGATACCATCAGTTGTGTGTGAAGATGGAAGACATTCCGAAGACAGCATTTCGAACCAGGTATGGGCATTACGAGTTTACTGTAATGCCTTTTGGATTGACTAATGCACCCTCTGTATTCATGGATCTGATGAATAGAGTTTTCAAGGAGTATCTTGATGAATTTGTGGTGGTATTTATTGATGATATCTTGGTATACTCCAAAAGATACGAAGATCATGAAAATCACTTGCGCTTTATCTTGAAGACTCTGAGGAGGCATGAATTATATGGGAAGTTTAGAAAGTGTGAATTCTGGCTTCAGGAGATTTATTTTCTTGGCCATATTGTCTCTAAATATGGAATCTCTGTTGATCCTTCTAAGACCAAGGCAATCCAAGAATGTCCAGCACCTACGAGTATAACTGAGGTACGCAATTTTATTGGTTTGGCAGGTTATTATCGACGTTTCGTCCAGAATTTTGCCCGATTGGCTAACCCATTAACGAAGCTCACACATAAAGGGGTTAAATTTGTTTCGACAAAAGAGTGTGAAGAATGTTTCGAAGAACTAAAGAGAAGATTAGTCAATGCTCCTATATTGACTCTACCATCAGGGAATGATGGGTTCGTTATTTATAGTGATGCATCAAAGAAACGACTTGGTTGTGTCCTTACGCAGAATGATAGAGTTATTGCCTATGCATCACGACAGATGAAAATTCATGAACAAAACTATCCTACTCATGATCTCGAGTTAGCAGCTGTGATCTTTTCTTTGAAGATATGGAGGCACTACCTCTATGGTGAAAAATGTGAGATTTATACTGATCACAAGAGTTTGAATTATATTTTCTCACAAAAAGAACTCAACATGAGGCAAAGGATATGGCTTGAATTACTCAAGGATTATGATTGTACGATACACTACCACCTAGGGAAAGCAAACAAGGTGTAAGATGCTTTGAGCAGAAAAGACCATGGGGTTTTTAACAATATGAGAATTGAAAGGGATCCAATTTTCATGGATCTAGTGAAATGGACTTGGGAATAACCAGGGAAAGCGAAACATAAATTCTTTTTCAAATGGTTTCCAAACCATCTTTACTAGAAAGGATTAAGAGTTCTCAGACCGATGATGAAGAATTTAAAAAGAAGATTAAAGCTGTGAATGATGGGAGATTGAGAGACATTGTGTGTGAAGATGGAATTTTGAAATTTGGGAAGAGACATTGTGTTCCTGATATACCTGATCTAAAAAGGGAATTGATGGATGATGCTCATAGTTCCAATTTCTCAATACACCCTGGGAGCACCAAAATGTAAAGAGATTTGAAGGAAAATTTTTTGTGGGACAACATGAAGAGGGAGATTGCTGATTTTGTGTCAAGATGTATGGTTTTTCAGTAAGTGAAAGCTGGAAGGCAACAGCCTGGAGGAGTCATACAACCTCTTTCCATACCGGAGTGGAAATGGGACAATATTACAATGGACTTTGTCACGGGGCTACCAAAGACTCATAGAAGGAACAATGCATTATGGGTTATTGTTGATCGTCTTACTAAGTCAGCACATTTTCATGCTATAAGAGAAGATCTACCCCTGGAACCTCTAGAAAGATTATATATTAATGAAGTTGTGAGACTTCATGGAGTACCCCTATCGATTGTTTCTGATCGTGATCCCCATTTTACTTCAAGATTCTGGAAAATTCTTCAGAAATCCCTGGATACTGAACTTCATTTGAGCACTACTTACCATCCTCAGACAGACGGACAATCAGAACGGACTATTAAAACCTTAGAAGACATGTTGAGATCTTGATCACTTGACTTTCAGGGTATGTGGGATCAATATTTACCTCTGGTAGAATTTTCCTATAACAATAGCTTCCATTCGAGTATTCAGATGGCACCATATGAAGTGTTATATGGAAAGAGATGTCGTACACCAACCTGTTGGGATGACGTTGGTGAAAGAAAACTTTTTGGTCCAGAACTTGTGGAGGAAATGATGGAAAAGGTGAAGGTAATCCAAAATCACATCAAAGCAGCTCAAAGTAGGCAGAAGAGCTATGCCGATAATCGAAGGAAGGATTTGGAAGTTCAATTCGGTGATCATGTTTTCCTGAAGATTTATCCATGGATTGGAGTCATACATTTTGGTAGGAAAGGTAAATTGAGTCCCAGGTACATCGGGCCTTCGAAATTCTAAGAACGAATTGGGGCTGTGGCTTACTGATTGGCAATGCTGCCAAGTCTCTCCAAAGTTCACGATGTGTTCCACGTATCTCTGTTGAGGAAATACATGCCTGGCCCAACGCATGTACTCACCTATGAGGAATTAGAACTGTAACCCGATCTTTCCCATTGTGAACATCCCGTCAGGATTCTTGATACGAGAGAACAAGTACTAAGAAACCGGACGACGCGTCTGGTAAAAGTTTTGTCGAGAAACCATAAGATGGAAGAGGCAACGTGGGAACCCGAGAAACTTATGATGAAGAACCACCCGAGTCTTTTCATGTGATAAGTATTCTAGAAATTTCGAGGAAGAAATTATTTGAAGGAGGGGAGAATGTAACACCCCAAGCTTCTACGGTACGCTTCTCTTTGAATAATGTGATAGCATGTGTTGTACGCAACACCGAGTTCTAACACACCATAACCAATCAAACTAGCCGTTATGAATAATAATACCTAACTTTTGAAATTATATATATTTTATATTTCAAAATGGACTTCATTTTTGGATTCAGAATATCGAATTTAGCCTAAGGTGAAATTTTGGTACTTTTCAGATAACTTTAATATTTTGATGAATAGTGAAAATTACTAAATTTTAATTAAAAACAACTTTTTTAATCAAAATAATTAATAGTGATAAATTATAAATTTTAGAGGTTTTAAAGTATATTTAGAAAATATTTTTACCATTTAATATAATGTTGGTCACTGGACATAATTTTACAATTAAACCGAACATAAACAAGTGTCAATCTTTTGATAGTTATTATCTCTTAAAAACACGCTTTTTGTTTTGACAGCGGAAATTAATTTTAAATTAATTTCTGTCACTTCTGTGTTTTGAATTTAGAAAAATGGATTCCATATTTGGAATCAGTATGTCCAAATTGTGTAAATAGGTAACTTTTATTTTTAGTCATTTTGAATAATTACTGCGGTAAATATTTTATTTACCATGGTTAAGGGTAAATCCGATAAATAAGGTTAAAAAAATAATATTATAATAATACTAAATTACCCTAAAACGTGTCCTAGCCTTATTGGTTGATAAGGTTTCGACCATTGGCATCTTTGGGTCGATTTTGGGACCCCATGGTGCCACTTGTAGGTGATAGGGACACTTTAATTTAATTAAGTTAAAATGGATACAAAAATGACACAAGAAAATATCTTTTAGAAAAATAATTTTTACATAGGGTTATATATGTTGGATTTTCGACTATAAATATTCATTAGAAATATAAAAAGATTTCCTACATAATTATATTTTATTTATAATTTTTAGACATAAAATATTTTAATTTATTTATGACACAATGATGATGAAGTAATTAATATAATAGTGAAAAATTAAAATAATTGATATTATAAATACCCAAATAAATATAATATGAAACTTTTAATGAATTAAACTAATTTTACAGGATAAAATGATATATTAGTATGGATTTAATTGACTTTGTTCGATGTAATCAATCTGTTATAAGTTCCACAAAAATCAACTATTGAATAGTGTAAACATTGACATAAAAGAATTCTTAAAACAAATATTATATTATTAATTGATATTAAATTCCTAAAAATCTAAGGTTCTACCAAGAGACTTATATCATTATAGGTTCATCATTAATGTACCTCTTGGGGGTCTCTTGGATGTATATAGTATGTTTATTAACTATATATTATAAAAATACAAAGCGACATGGTAAATGTCAAACTAATTAACTATGAGTTAAAACTAAAAGATAAGGTTACTATAAGAACCCAAACCTGTCTAAATTCTATTGGTTGAGTGTTTTGAAACCTATACCCACCTTAAACTTTGAATAATAAACTTTGGAGCCATTAGAAACCGAATATGAATTTATTATAAATTAATATTTCTAGCTTTTCCAATGGTGCCCCTCACCCCTCTTATAAAAGGGTACTCCTCCTTCTCATTTCTTCACACCTTCAAAGCCTTTTTGTTCGGCCAAACTCTGCCCAAATACTCTCCCAAATTCCCTCACTACAACCTAGATGCCTTAGTTTGATCAGAAAGCCATCTTAAGGAGCCCTTTTGATCAAATCAAAAGGAAAAACCCGAAGAAGAGGTAATGTTTTCACCACCCCTTTTCAAGTTCCTCTCTTCTTCCACTTCTTCTTTCTTTGTTATTACCATTCTAAAATAATAACTCCAGTATCTTATATATAATGTGATGTTATTATAAATATGGTACAACCATATTCAGTATTCTATCCACCCTTTGAATAACATGTCACCATACGTGCGTATGTACAGCTTACCGTCTCCACGTCGTGGTGTAATTGTTATTCAATATATTATTATTTGGATGGGTATAATAATGATGTGTAACTCATGTAAATAATAAATATAACATGTTAATGATTATGTATATATTATATACCATCCATTTATATATTATTTTAATATCAAAAGAATTATATTGTCCCTCGTGTGTACGTACGGACTACCGTCTCCACGAACGCGTTGAGATTCATTCTCCATCGTATCCATTCAAGTATAATTATCATTTGATGATTTAAAAATAATGTTTAAGGACTTGATATCATTATGTATATTAATAATATAAAACCTATCCATGACAAACATGTCTTATGTAACAAAACATATAAAAGAAAAATAGTAAGTTAACACCCGAAACAACGATAATACTAAGATATTATTAACAAATCAATGTTAAAAGATCATATATGATATCATTAATGTATATGATTCATGTATAATTTAATAACAATTATTTCACCATTATACATGAGGTTAACCTACCCCAACCAAGGAAAAGTACAAGGTAAGGGGTTTTCATCTCACTCCTTATTCCCGTGAGATTCATGCCATATTTCCACCATTACCTTTTGTGTGGTGTATGTACTGCCCATAATTATATTCATTGTGTAATACACTTTAATTTATGTGTATTTACATATTCATTATATGATACCTCTTTCATGGGTTGTATGTTTCGTAAGTTACCAAATTGGTAAGGGTTATTTCACAATCTCTTCATTATCTGAGGTTGTTTATACGTAATAATCTACTGGGATCTCTTTATCATCCACATCCATGTTTCTTAAAAATGTATTTCAAAACATTTTTACTATTCACAAGAATATGGGTTAAAGTCATTTATACCCTTGTTTAAATTTTTATAAGAGGTTTATAAAGGAATCTTTTCTTCGTTTTCCAAACAAGGTTCTTTTTAACCTTTTCGACAAAATTATGGTAAGAATGTTTTTTTAACTTATACGGAGGGTGCGGCTATTTTCCGCCGTTATAAAATCGTTGAAGCTTTCCTTAAAAGCTTATAAGAATATTTTCAAAGGAAATGTTTTATTTTATATGGATCTTAAATGATTTCAAAATAAAAGAGATATTTCTATAAAAAGAGTTTTGATTTCATCTATGTCAACATCCTTTGTTGGATTTTACGCTTATGTGATGTTTATTTATTATGATACAAAACTTCTATGTTGTGTTGAAGGTTTTGTGATATGGTTGACTATGGATTGACTATTTTTATACCATTCATGGTTTATGGTGAAAGTATTGACATTTCGTATGCTAGTTTTAATACGAATGATTATGTTATGTTTAAACCTTTTCATATGGGAATGCATTGGACTTAATATGTGACGGGTGGAGCCCGCTATAGCTCCTCGATGCATCGGTAGGTCTCATGAGACAAACTAGTGTCTTGGCACAAGGCCTTGACAAAATCTTATTTGTAGTCTTGGCTCGAGGCCTTGGCGATGTGGTTATGATAGTCTGGCATTATGCATTCCATCATTATGAAAGTGGTTATTGATTTTCCATGTGATTATTCGATTAGTAGAATATCCATGTGAATAAGTAAATGGCATTATTTCATTTTATTTATTCCATACTATGTTGAATGTTCAAGTTTGAAAGGCTTTTGTTTTAGTTATACATTGCCTTAAATGTTTATTCTTATTTATGAAAGTTTCCGCTATATTGTTATCCTTACTGGGCATTTGAGCTCACCCCTTTTCTATGTTCTATTTTTCCCAGGAAGTGAAGAAGTAAATTATGAATGACCTGCAGGGATATTATGTGGGGATATGAGTGTGGATTATGGATACAATATGTTGTTGTAGTAGTTTTTCATTTTATGATGTAATGTAAGACTTATGAATATATCTAGTGTTTCCAAGGCTACTAAACCAATCGGTCTTTCGAGATTTGATCTTTCCTGTGATCATTCCAATGTTATGTAATAATGCACCGACTCTGGGTAACTAGGGTCAGGGCATTACACCAACGGAGCATATACCCTGATCTCCATGGACGGACAATTTACAACCACTCCTATGAATGTGAGATTCCTAAAGAAGTATTTCACATAGAGACCAAATCTATGCATGTCCTTACCGCATGACGTTAATCTACATGGACATCATCCATACCGCATGACATTAAACTGCACAGATAACAAGAGTTAATAATTCCCCTCCCCTCGTGTATGGACCAGACCTGCACGGGGTGTACTCATCGTCTGAGCTACTTTCCTTTAAACTGCCAAGCACCCAACGGTCCAAACTCTATGACCTTAAACTAAGAGTATTTCATCCTCACTGCATGACATTAAACTGCATGGACAAGATGATTTAAAAATGCCCTCTGCCCCCCCCCCCCCCCCCCCCCGTGTAGGGGCCAGACCTGCACGAGGAGTATCATCTTTCAGAGAACTATGCGAGGCTTTGATTTTGCCCGCCCAGGATACATAGTGACGCCATAATTCCAAACCCTGGGCCAGCCACCTCAAAAAGAAAAACAAAAAAAATGCCCTTTCCCCCGTGTACGGAATGGACCAGCACGGGGTGTATTCACATCATCACCGCATGATGTTGAACTGCATGGAGTCCGTCCTTACTGCACGATGCTAAACTACATGGATAATAAGAGTGAAGAATGGTCCCTTCCCCCTGTGTTTTGGCTAGACCTGCACGGGGTGTATTCATCATCCGAACTGCATGACATTAAACTGTCGAGAACCCAATGATCAAAACTCTATGACCTTAAACTAGGAGTGTCACGTCGTCACCGCATAACGTTAAACTGTACGGAATCTAATAATACCCCTCTTCCTCACCGCATGAAGTTAAAATCGCATGGATTTTAGATAAATACATACGGATTGATTCTTGCCCTCGCAGGATAAGTTACAACGCCTGGATCCCCATTCCTGGCCCAGTCCTCTGAATAAAAGATAAAAAATGCCTTCTTCCCCCCGTTTATGGACCAGACCTACATGGGATGTACTTCTTCAAGAGAAATACGTATGGATTGATTCCTTCCCTCGCAGGATACGTAGCGATTCCAGGACCCCTAATCATGGCCCAGCCTGAATAAAAAAAATTAATTTCCCCCATGTGTGAACCAGACCGGCACGGGATGTACTTCTCGTCCATATTGCACGACGTTAAACTGCATTGACAGTGATGTTAAAAATGCCCCCTTCCCCCATGTACGGACCAGACCTACACAGGGTGTATATCTTCATCCTTACCGCATGACGTTAAACTGCACGAACTTCTTCCTCACCGCATGATGTTAAACTGCACAGACTTCATTGCAACCCACCCAAGACACATGGCGATATGAGATGGAGATACTCCTTGCACATTTGGATGCATCCTCTCCATACATCAGACTCCATGACCTGGATAATTATGGATCTTCATAACCACTCATGGCCATCGAATGTGGAAAGTCATCGACCTATGGACACCTTTGCATGACTATGCATACCATGCCCTCAGCGGCTCTGCATAATGATAGCTCCTAGCTCATCTACCAAAGGCAATATTTCAATAGGTGACACACTTCTTAGCTTCGTACGCTTACTAGCCACAGAGCCCCCATACCATACCTCTTGATCCAGAAGTTTATGGCGAAGTGGTTTACAAGTTCATTCCCCTTTTCACATCTGATTGTTTCCAGGGATTCCCTTTCTGGCTAGACTGTGTGTCCGCCGGTGGTTCGCATAGCGACCTACATCTACAAACATCAAGCCTGGACCAGGCTACTTTGACTCAAACAAACAATTGCAGTGAAGATGTTTCTTGTATACCCGGACACCATTATCCCCATGTGACGAACTCTGCATGTGAGCAATCACAGATTCTCATAATCATTCATGGCCATCGGAAGTGGAAAGTTATCTACCTAGGGACACCTTTGTACGACTCTGCATACCATGCCCTTAGTGGCTCTTCATAATGATAGCCCCTGGCTCGTCCATCAAAGGAAACATTTCTTCAAGCGGTACTCCTCCATGGTATGTACGCCCAGCGGCCTTAGAGCCCCCACACCATCCCTCATGATCCAAGAAAGCTCGAATTTGCAGTTTACGACCTTCATCCCCCACCTTTTCCCAAGTATATCAGAACATGTTGACTCTATTATCCTTCAAGTTACTACAACAATAGTCACCTAATGGTCCGAGCACTATGACCGATAAACTAGGTGTACTTTGTCTTTACCACATGACATTAAACTACATGGAATGAAGGCATACCCCCATGCACAAAATAAAAAAAAATATCAGTGCAGGGGGCTCTTTGAAACTCAACAAGCAACTAGGGACGGATATCCCTGACGTGACCAGACATTCTCCTACCAAATAACAGACATCGTGGCCTGGATAATCATAGATCCTCATAACCATTCATGGCCATCAGAAGTGAAAATTTATCGACCCGTGGACACCTTTGTATGACTATGCATACCATGCCCTTAGCGGCTCTGCATATTGATAGCCCCTGGCCCGTCTACCAATGGCAAGATTTCCACAGGCGATGCTCTACCTAGCTTTATACGCTTTCTGTCCTCAGAGCCCCCATATCCCTTCTCTTGATCCAAGAAGCCCTGGAACCATGATTTACACCAATCAACCCCCCAACCCACCCCACTTCTGGGGGATGTTGAGGTATTCAATCCCAGTTATATTCTGATGAAGATCGGCATTTACAACTATGTCCTCACAGCATGACATTAAAGTGCTCGGGATATCTTCACCGTCTGGCACGAAACTACAAAGGCCAAGCATTAACCATCCAGGGAAATGCCTCCAACCACAAGAGTTTTCTCTCACTCAAAACAAATGCCCCCTTCCTTGCTGCATGAAGTTAAACTGCACAACAACCTTCAAAAATTCCTCTCGTCCTTGCTGCGTGGCGCTAAACTACACGAAATATGACCCAACCACATGATGATAAACTACACGGTCATACTCATCATGGGTTCAATGAGAAATAGAGGCTTCTCTCCATCCTTCAATGCACGGGTCCGACCCGCACGAAACACCGCCTCACACCAGCGTGAGAAATAATTACATCACCTATACTCGGGAAGTTTAATCTAGATATTTCCCCCATATTCTGGCACCATCTCATCATAAGCCATAATCTGTACTCAGAAAAAGCCGAAATCTCATAAGCCACCCCTGGTGGTCCCAAATCTCAACTTCCCTGAAGTTGCTCCGCTATCTGAAGTGGATAGTCTTTGACTTAAGGACACCTTTGTACGACTATGCATACCATGCCCTTAGCGGCTTTGCATATTGATTGCCCCTGGCCGGTCTACCAAAGGCACGATTTCCTTAGGCAATGCTTCTCTCCATACGCTTCTTGGCCTCTGAGCCCCCATTTTTATCCCAGTATTCAGAAACCCTATGAGCTACAGTTTACCAACCTCTTCCACAGTCCTACCTGAATGCGGCGGAACGCCTTTGATGAGATTACGGAGAACCAAGAGAAGTCGTTCCATTTCATATGATGTCCAAGATGCAAGAATTTAAACTGCGCCAATCTTGAACCGTCCATTAACCTAGAAAAATGCGTAGGACAGGTACCTTGCTTCCTCACTCTTGATTGACACAGATGTTCTCAAAACCTTTCAGACACCACCTACCCTTTCCGAGCCACCCCAATGGATTTCATTTTTTTTCACACCACTCATCATGGATTCCATGAGTTGGGATTCCACGAAGTCCCCTGGCCATCAGAAATGTATAAGTCTTTGACTTAAGGAAACATTTATATGACTATGCATACCATGCCCTCAACGGCTCATCATGTTGATCGCCCCTAACCCGTCTACCAGAGGAAATTTTTCCTTCAGCAACGCTCCTCCTAACTCTGTACGCCGACACGACTCCCATGCTTTGAGACATGCCCTGAATGCCACTCAAATTTAAAAACGTTCCACCCACGTGTGTTGGAAGAGTATTGAGACATCTTTTAATCAGTTGATCCCCAGTGGGGCCCTCACCCCACCATATTTTGTCAAAGATGTTTGACATAAAACATCAGTAGTGATAGTCTTGACGGTTTTACTTTAAACCGCTCACAAAAGAAAGAGGCACAAAGCCTGTTATTCCAAAAACCCGAAAAGGACAACCTAAGAAATATCCGGGTTATACCCGTTGGGTCCATACCAAATGGGCCGAGGCAAAATTAGGGCATTAAAAGAAAAAGACAAAAAGTTTGTGGGGTTTTCCTACAAAACCCTAGAAATATTCAGACTATGCTCACTGGACCCCTTAGTCTAGGCAAAAGTTACTGTTTTTTTCCTAGGTTATGATTAATTATGATTTGGTGAATCATTATTTACACAAAAAATGTTCTAAGTAACAGTCAAATTTCACAGCAACAAGTGATTGAAAACACTATGTTTTGTTCGAACAAAAAAAGGGAGGACATCCACAAGCTGGGGTCTCTCCCTCAAAAAGTGGGGGGAGAGGGGTAAGTAAAATAGGGGATACAAAAGTGGCTCTGATAGTTACAAAGGAGCCTGACTCGCTCTCTCCACCAGATCAGTGACCGTGCGGCTATGGTCATTGCGGGACTGTTCAAACACTGCCTTCTACCTTGTTTCAACCTCAGCCATCGGATTGATATGCTCCACTACAGTTTGGAGGTCGTTAATCCCTTTTCTGTTGGCTTTAAGATGACCAAACATATCCAATAACTGATCCCTCAGCATCGCGGCCCGTTTTTCGCATTCATGAAACTCGAAGGATAGGATGGCCGCCTGATCTCGAGAGATCGCCTCCTGTGCTATCAGTTGATGGAGCTTTGTTGTGGTTTTCTCTAAGGTTCGGGCCCAAAAATGAGTGGTATCGAAGTGAGAAAGCCTGCATTCATTAGTGACAACTTCCTCATGGGCCATGAAAACTTGGAAATAAAGAGAATGGAACTGCCGATAGTCAAAGCCACCTGACCCCAAACCCAGGAAGAGCTGACGAAGAGCTGACGACGAGCTTCAGTTTTAGTTACCATTTTGACTAAAGGGGATTGAATGATGATTTCACAGATTCAGGGCCAATCCCACCTGTGCACTGCCCAATGGTCCACCATGGCATGATGGTCTTTGGTATCCTCACTGGATAACACAAGATTGATGTCTGGCAGGGCATCCCACACAGACATGTGCTCGCTAGAAGTTGATTCTGAAGCTAGAAAGTATGGAGCATCCAAACCCAGTTCCGGCTTGGGGACCAAGTTGCTAAGCCCGGTATTGACTGGAGGAACATCCTAGATGGTCTCGCGGGGACCTGAAACAACAGGGTCATCATCATCCATGCACAAGAAGGATGAATTTGTCTGAACTGCGGCCACCGCATGGCTGGGAGATGACAGTTCTCTGAATCACTTTGATCGACATGCCATTAGTCGATCCTCCCAATAAGCTGATGAGGAAGGTGTGGTGGATGCAGCAGCCACCATACCTCCTGATTTGGAAACTGCCAGAAAGCCTTCCCTAGGTTTCAATCAGGATAGTGTTTTACCCAAGTTTTTGTTTACTCCCTGGAAAGGCCGGAAACCACCCACGTATCAGGTAGGGGAATGCTTGCGTCAGATCCCTCCCGCGTCAGCATCAACCACTACTGACAAAGTATGGCAGGGTGCAGTCCTTGAGCCCGAGAAGGGGGAAGGGAAACTTGGACTTGCATGCACCGGAACTGGCGAGAAAATCGATACGGTACATACAACTCGCACAGAGAAACCCCGTCAATCCGTGCGGACAGAAACCTGTCCTGCATAGAGATCATGTAAGAGCGCTCCTCTAGGATCCCTCGACGGTTGTCAACTAAGACACCAGAAGGGGTGGTGTAGGGAGTGAAGATGAACTAGGAGAAGTCACTCAGAATCTTGAGGACTTAACTAGAGTTGAGGGACTTCAAGAAAACTCTGGCTATATCCAGTAGGGCATGCCGAATGGTAGGAAGCATGATGTCCATGTTGTGATGATACTCATAACAGCGACAATGATCCACCACCCAGCCGTACAAAAATATAAATGGCCCGCTTAGATGGTAGGGTGACCCGCCCACCTGCATGTAGCTTAGTAGCTCATAGATACGGGCCAAAGTGGGCATGACTAAATTCACCAGGAGGCCCTATTCTAACTCAGCTGCCATCATCGAAGTGTAAGCCCTGACACTTGGGTTAACATCCTGGGAAGGAAATACCCATCCGCTCAAGAACATAGTAAACAGACCGGCCAACTGGAGCATAGGCGAAACACTAGGGCGCACCTCGTAACCCCATGAAAGGTAGTCACCCGCCTCCAGAACCGCCCAGTAGGAACAGAGGGAGGTTCGTGACTGTGGAGAAGGATGTGTCCTGGGGCGCTTGATCTTCAGCACATGACCAGTAGTGTTCAGAAATAACCCTATCCAGGTACCATAGGGAATAAGAGAGCGAGCATGCAACACCTGACCCAATGACTGCTTTGTCGTAACCAACAGCCCCTTCACCAATAAAGGCACATGTTCGACATTGTCCCATGCGTCGGAAGTGGGAAACAATTCGTCATACATGTTGCTAGTAATAAATAGTCCTCCTATCTGGTAGAAGTCCCATAGACTAATGATGACTTCACCGTGGGAAAGGTGGAAAGTATTAGTACTTGAACAGCAATGGCTGAACAGGTCGGGCAGGATCAGAGATGGTGGGTAAAGAAAAAATTGGGAAGTCCACACTACAGAGTATAGATTGAACACTTCTAGTGAATCAAGAGACTCTAGACAATGATGATGGACCCAGAAAGACTAGGCCAAATCATTTGAGAAGAGCTCTCCGGACTGAAGATCCCACCTGGGAACCCACCCCGCGTTAGGATCCCTTCGAGCAAGGTTTTTAAAAGAAGGATAGTCTTTAAGGACAGATTTCTTAGAAAAGTCTTGTGTGCACTGATCGCTTTGGGTCTAGACATAGCCCCTTAGAAAAAATGTGTTTTTCGGACCAGAATTAGAGATTATCTCCCCGGATTGGGTAAGGTTTTCCAGAATTCATTTTGACGGCGCTTCCATAAATGGAGAAGGGAGACCTGAGAAAGTAGGGGGGATAGGGACGTCATCCTGAAGATAGAAGCCGTCGAGTGGGAGTGGATCTGATAATGGATAACTCAGAAGCTTCAGATAGTGTAGGTTCTTCAATACACCGTCATTAGGAATGATGGACCGACTAGGGTTTTCTTTGACGCCCTCCGCTCTGTGAATCATAGCTGAATGTCTCTCTGAGCCAGTTGAGAGGGGCTCTGCAGCAGGCCTCGGTGCAGAACAAGGGGGAACCATATTTTCTCCCTGCACATTGAGAGCCAACAATCGGTTAGTACAAAATAAAAATCTTGACAAAAAATAACCTTATATATGGTTAAGGAGCCTTCATAAGCAAAATCCGCAATGAGGCCTTGGAGGATGGTTCGCAATGACATCATCCCGCGAACCAGCCCTTCTTGAAATCAGTCTGTGAAACCCTAGCCCACAGAGCGTTGGCCAAGAAACCACGAACCAAGTCACTTCACAGATTTTAAATCCCGAGTTTATGTGATTAAGAATAGAAGACTCAGACACTTTTAAAGATCAATAGATTTTAGACTGCGAAGCATCAAAACCGCGAAGCAAGTTCCTCCGCAAACCGTCATCACTTACTTTATAATTAGTTAAGATTAATGGTTCGTGGTTGGGATCTTGGTTCGCGGGTGAAGGCGACCGCGAATAAGGAATGTTTCATGGAGGTTGCTTCCGGTTCACGGATGAGGCACTACGCTAAGGAGAAAACACGCGGAGTCGAAGGAGCTCTGGATTCGTGAGGAATTTGGTAAAGGACAAATGAAGGGCTCCCCGTATTTATAGGCATGGTCCTCTATCGGGTCCACCACTCAACCACAACCCATCTCAGTTTCAGGACCACTTTGCATCAGAATGGCCTCCTCTTCGTTCTGATTGGACCCCATTCTAATGGGGGGCATTTGTAGGGTCCTGAAAAATACAAAAAGGATATTTTACCCAAATATCTCAAAGAATTGCGGAAAAGAATGGAGAAAAATCAAAGAAGGGACACAAACAGGACTGGTCCGCAAATTGGTCCCATGGAAACGCAACGTGGCTAGGCCCCGTGAGACACTCCCTCCACAAACCATTGTCGTTTATGAAATGGGGGCGGAGAGCCTCCGCGATCGCGAGGTAGGATGGGCGCCAGTCCGATTCACCATCATGAACCACCCCAACCGCGGACCGCATTGACCAGTTCAAGCCACACCTGCTGTCGTTCTTGGAATAGAGGCAGAGCCCTCCGTAGCCGCGGAGCACTCTCTGAGTTCACCAGACGGAGGGGGGGGGGGTGTGAAATACCCACCGCGATTCGCAGATTGACCAAGTCAGCTCTAAACTGGGTATTTGATTATGGGCCTCCGTAAAAGGTGTCGCGTAGCCACGGATACATCCCTTTCCCCACTCTATAAAAGGAGACTAAGGGGGAAAGAAAAAGGGGTTGGAGAATTAATATTGGGTTCGGAGGGATTGGGTATTCGGAAGGAGATCAGTTGAAGGAAGGATTCAGATTTCGCAAAGAGAAAAATTCCCATCCGCAAACCACAGCAGGTATACGAATTAACAAGGAAGTTGATAATGCATAATAACTTGGTGAACCGCGAACCTAAAATAACAAAAACAATGAAAACCGTGAACCATACCCCCTCCGCAGATGAGTTCCCTGCGGACTAGGGAGTTTATGCCTCTTTTCCCATCCGTCGTACTGCATAGCACTCTCCTACGCGGGCGAAGCCCCGACCGACGAGCCTCCAACCGGCACCGCTGCCCACCTAGAACCCTCTGTGAACTACCATGGTTCACGTATTGAACCCGATGCCGCGAACCACCCTGGTCCATGGGACCCCAATCAGTCTGCGGACCACCTTGGTTCGCGGAAGGATTCTCCAGCTGTGTGGAACTTCCCCACATGAAGGGCACCACCACCCATACCTCTCGGTGGCTCGCCAAATACTTCGGTGTTCTCATTCCCTATGCCAGATAAAATCCTTCTGATCCAGAAAAGTCCTTCATGACTCCCTCATTGGCTGATTCATTGGCCCCGAGCTAAGGCCTCCACCAGAGCCACTGTATCCACGTGGTGTACCTTTCAGGTGAATCAGCGCGCCATTTTGAGTTCACATACTCACAGTAAACAGGGGAAAAGGGGTTTCCTCAACCCTTGAGCAGATTCCCGAAGCATTCCTGGGTTCACATTCCTACAGTAATGTGGATTCTAAGCTCGGGAATCCCCTTTCTACCCCTCTACATGATAAAATCTCCTCAAGGTAGTAAAATACCCATCAAAAGGTAGCCCTCATGCACTGCAAGAAAGGAGATGGGCATAGGAGCACCGCCCTTTCCCTCTCCCGCTGGGCTTTGTTGCCACAGGCGTCCACCTAGGAGTAAGCTCGACATTATGGGCCTCCTCAGAGTGTAAGCCCCAATCCATCGCCCCGAGAGTCCACCTAGGAGTAAGCCTCAACATAATGGGCCGCTCCACGCGTAAGCCCCACTCTATTCCTCGTGGGAGTACCTTTCACGATGTGATCATCTAGTCCTTGCTGCCTCTTGTTTCTCACCTCGAGCATAACTCACATGGGATTAGAGTAAGCATCGGCCATGAAATCCTCTTATGGGCTTCCTCAGAGTATAAGCCCCAATCCATCATTCTGGGCCTCCTCAGAGGGTAATCCCCAATCCATCGCCCCGGGCGTCCACCTTGGAGTAAGCCCCGACTTAATGGGCCGCTCCACGCGTAAGACCCAATCCATTCCTCACATGCGCAACTTTCGCAACGTGATCATCTAGTCCTTGTTTCCTCTTGTTTCTCACACCGAGCATGACTCACGTGGGATTAGAGTAATAATCTACCATGACATCCTCTTATAGGACTCCTCAGAGTGTATGCCCCAATCCATCATTCTGAGCCTATACAGAGTGTAAGCCCCAATCCATCATTCTTAGCCTCCTCAGAGTGTAAGCCCCAATCCATCATTCTAGGATACCCCAGAGCGTAAGTCCCAAGACAATGAAAACTACGTGGACTTTGATCCCTGCCTCCTAGACATGGTACGTAGGAAGCCTCCATGAGGTTCAATCCCACCACCCGTCGGACCACCCGGTCCATCTTCATGTCGGTTTCCTGACACCTATCCGAACTATGTGGACTTTGATCCCTGCCTCCTAAGCAGGGTATGTAGGAAGCCTCCTTGAGGTTCAATCCCAACAATCGGTCGATCCAACTATTCTTCATGTCGGTTCACTACGCCACTCCTAGTACCACCTCAAGCGAGTTCAAACTCTTCGGGGTCATTAATCCAAAGAGGGATGGTAAACCTCGGGCATAAATGATTCTGAACCCCTATGTCCAGTTGACCAATTCCGACCAAGGATAAATCCATGGATACTATGTTTGGGTATAAACCAAAGATTCATGAACATATGAATACATCTCAAATCTATAAGAGAGTCCCAGAACAAGCAATAATTCCCCCCCCCCCAAAAGGGTGTGATGAGCCCGACTTCCCATCTTCTCGACCAATGTGAGTTCTTAAGTGTTGCTAGTCGGACCATCCGGCGAACTCCATCCTTTAGAAATCCGGTTCATCTATCATCGGATACGGAGTAGTTGGGCGTTTCGAGGCTCGAAAGCCAAAACCAGCGAAACAGACATACTGTCGATGTTATGAAACAATATTCTTCTATTAGGTTTATGTTCTGACCATTTTCTAGTGTGATGTCATAAATATACTTATAATAATTATTTTTAATGTTTCGTTTGATGTTACTCATTCTTGGGGAATTGGATTTACAAGTTTCAAAAGTGAAAAAGGCTTTATGTTGCAATCATTTTCCTTTTTTTGGACTTTTCTGTGATCGAGGTTCCTTAAGGGGAAATCCGTTTATGATATTTTCATAAAAAACATATCATTTATTATATATAGGTTAAGAACGTGGTTTAAATTTTAAATTTTAAATTTATAATTTATTTTAAATTAAATTTCAAAAAACATAGTTGTAATTGATACCGTTATTCTGTATTTTTTTAAATTTGGATTTTTTGTTGTAATACTAATGTTTTCAAAAATGTTTTCAAAAATGATCATTTAAACCCATAAATTATTTATGGAAGATATACTCCAGGGATATTTATAGTTTTTATAAATTGGTATGGAAAAGGAAATTTAAGTTTTTGTACAAATTTATCTTTTGACATTAAATTTGAAACATTTAATAAATTTTTAATTTATTTAACATTTATGGAATTAAAAGGTATTTCCTCCATTACGATGCCTCAATTATTTTATTAATATTTTAATTTATACATATTAAATTTTCAATAAAACGTTTCCATTAATATATTGATGGATTATATTTTTTAAAACTAATTAAAAATGATTAGTGTATTTTCCTCAAAATTGATTTTAAAAATCATTTGAAAAGATGTTACTTATACTCTTGAAGGGTGAAATTGTGTTGATACCAGTTTAATTAGTTTTTTATGTACTAGGAATTTTAAAAAAATATTTAAATGGAACAACATTAATTTCTATATGTTTATGATTAAATCAAAGGAATAATTATCATTTACGTGAGTTTTTTTTAAGAAAATCCTCTATGTACTTTATTCATGTTATGGATTAATAAAATTATTTATGATGAATGATGGTTCAATAATGAATGAAATATGAGTCAGAAAATTGTATCCTTCCAATTCATTGGGTATGAAAGTTAACCATGTTTTTATCCAAAATATGTGATAGATTTTCCTAAATATGTTTGATCTAATAGATTATGGGAATATAATAAAATAGACTTAAAAAGTGTAATTGCAGCCATTAATTCATACATAAACATTACTCAAAATTTAAGGGTGATATAAAAATTTTCCAAAGAACAATGTCATTTTTTTTTATATGGGATATAAATTTTTCTTTACATGAAGGTTGACATCACATTGCACATGTTAATTGATTCATATTATTCTTATACTACGGTAATGCTTTAGGAATTTCTTCATGATGTATGATCTATGTATTAGTTTGTATGAATTAAATTATTTAACACTAATGAACTTATATTATGTCATCCAACCCATATTCTAATACTACTCTCAGTGATTACATTAAATGATTAATTATTATATTTACCCTTACTGAGTATTTGATCGCACCCATATTATGTTTCATATTACATTGGTTATAAATAATGAAGTTAAATTATCTGATTCAGGACATGTTTTTAAAGTTATAGAAAATTTTAGATTCTTTGAATGCGTAATATGGAATATGAAATACTGGGTATAATGGGAGATGATGTCGATTTATATGAACAGGAAGATTATGAGTCCATGTTTTATGGACTTTTCTATATTCTGGTAAACTCTAAACCTAAATGGTCATTAGGATTATATGTGACACAATATTTTTTAATTATTTTTATGGGAAAATATGGGTCAAATTTATCAATAACGATTCCATAAATGTCATGTTTATTATTTTTTTGTTCTGAATTAAGGAGTACATGTTCATGGATATTACATATATATTCAAACTTTTATGTTTTCACAATTTATAATTATAATTAATTGACAATTAGTGGAATATTTTTACATCACCCATGTATTGGGATATATTTTTATCCAACATTATGATATAATTACAACATAACCCATTTTACAAAAATTATCAACCTCAAAAAATTTCATAGTTGATTAAGAAATTTAAATTTGAACTTATATACACATAGAGATAAAATAAAATTAATGACTTATCCTCTACATCAACAAACATATTCGTTTTATTAATTACACATTTAATCAAATGTTGTTTAAAAATAATTCTATTATTCTTCAATGTTGATTCAACATGATGACCTCTATCATGGATTACACATTATTCAATATTTTAATTTAGAATTTAGAAATTATTCTAGATTGGGTTTTTACTAATTCATAAAATTTATTCTATAATCAAGTTTCATTTATTTTATCATTCATCACATGAAAATGAAACATGATATTTGATTAATTGAAAAATCCTCTGTGACAATTATTCCATAGAATTGAGTAAGAACCAGTTGTTTAACATAGAAAAGTCATTATTTTCCAGAACAATCAATGATTTAAAAAAATTGAAAGTAGAAAGATCATTATTAGTTCTTCATCACAAACTCTGTTCCCAATAATACGTTTTCCAAAACATTTTCAAATTAAAATATCTATATGTGTTATGAATAATAGTGGATGATTTAGATTACTATTCTCATTAAGTGGGATTGTTAAATAAATCCTATAACATAATGGTATCATAAAATTTATTACCCACATGAAAAAAATAAATACAATTTATCAATATATATGATTAATATAAATATATTTATTAAATAATATATCAATCGAGTATTTTATATAATAGACTAATGGAACATGTTTTAAAAATGTAAATCCTCCTATAAATAAACTTGTGAAAGGAGATACCGTAACTACATTATTTACATTCCTCATAATATATCTATAAACCATTATAAAAAATTTATATTTATAATATATATATATATAATGTCAAGACTCAAACATTTAATAATATTGGTGGTTCACTTATTATATTATGCCAACTTTACATTAAAAATTCATTACTAAAATCAGTATTTAATGGGATAACTACTTAATTTATCATATATGTTTCAATACTATAATTATGGTACTTGAATTTTGACCATGGTCCATCATCTCCATTATTTTAATAATATATTTATATATTAATTATATGCATTATTTGCATCCATTAATGGCAGTGAATAAAAAATGAATTCCACAGTTTCATAGAGATTGTAGTTAATGGTTGCAGAAAAACTCTATAATCATTTTCTAATGAAAAGAAATAACAAATAGAAAAAAATATTTTATAATTATAGAATAATAATTATATCTTATTTATCATATATATTTGTTAAATACTTCATTATAACCTCACACATGATGTAGTGGTCAAAACATACACTTATCCTTATGTGAATGTCCTAGTTCGTTGGTATGAAAGTGAATACATTTTTTCTCATTTTCTTAAAAAATATGACAAAAATACTTGTTTTATCATTATAATAAAATTTAACTATGTTTTATTTATTTGAATAATTGTTAATATAAATTCAATTGGATTAAATTTTGTTACTGAGGAAATATAGTTGAAAGAGATCAATTAATATACAAACCTCTTCTTTGAGAGACCTCATTTGGCATAAACCTTAAATAACAAATGTTTGGACAAAAAATATTAACTAGGGATATATTGTGAATTAAAGGATCCTAGAAATGTTTTTTGTTAGCTCTTCACTAACAATGGTGTCTTACAATTCATGAATAAGGTACGATATGTGGTTTCCTTTAATAGGTGAGAGAGAAGACCCACATAGAATTACATAAATGATTTAAATAATATTAAGTCGTGTTCAAATACACAATATAAAAAATAGAAGTATAATATAATATATTGAATAATTATTTCTATTTATTAGTATAAAATATCAATTAGACTTATTTATGTGTCATTCTTATGCTTAACACTTAGTGTACCCCTATAAACACTTTTCCAACATAACAGTGGTGAATTTTTTACTATTTTTAATATTAAATATGAACAAAATTAATTGAGGACTCATCATTATACATGGAAATTATTATTAATTTTTTCCTCAATTTTATAATATTAAATTTCTCAAAATGGGAAAAATTATCTTAAAATAACCTCAAAAATGTAATGATAATCCAATTTTAGAGAAATCAATTTTTAAGAAATAAGAATACTTTACATCCATTTTAGGCAATAAAATAACGATCAAATGAATGATAAAATAATATATTTAATATATAATATATTAATTTCATTAAATAAATAAATTACTATTTATTTTTAAATATATATAAATATAAATAACTATTTATTTAAAATACATTTTTTTTGAAAAATATCTCTTATTACCATCAAATTATACTAAATTCTTTTCCGACCTTTAGAAAAATAATGTATTCATGATTTTTCATTTATTTATATTAAATATAAATATATTACCATCAAATAAAATTTTAAAATATATAAATATACTATGTTCTGATGAAAATATATAACATATAGAGAAAAACATTTTGATAAAAAATATGATTTTAATCATAAAATTATTAAATTAAAATTGACTTCGTGACAATATATTTTCAAAATATAAAATAATAATAATTATAGTTCATAATGTTTTTCATATTATTAATAAAGGATTATACTTGTTTTTTATATAAAGATATATTATACAGTGGGTGCATTTAGACTGAGGGTTCCTTATATTACATGTTATTGAATACCTCAAGAGTATTTCAATGGAAATACGTATTAAATCATAGGATGATACATTCTACCCCCAATAAATATTTTTTTCATGTGAAATTTTTTAACCCCAACACAATAAAATGATGATATTTATGCTTCATCTCAACCTCTATTTCCCATATAGATTATTCTAATTTATTATTTAAGCATGGATCTTTAACTGTGTTAGTTGTTCTGTTCCGTACAACATTTTCACTAAAATGCAAGATTTCTTAATCTTGATAATCAAATAAATGATTATTTAATAGTGGTAAAAGGTTGATGTTCATTTCAGTTGAAATATTCGGTATGCATTTCATCGAAAATGACATATGGAGCATATAATAAACATGGTTGAGGTACAATGGAATCCAAAAGCGATAAGAACCTATTCTTATCTGATCAAGAATTTCGAAAGGGCTAATATATTACATGAATAGAGTTAAATTTTCTTAGATGACCAAAACATTATTCCATAGATATATTTAAATAATAAATTCTCAGAAAAAAATCAAAATACGGATCACACTGACAACTGTCACTATAACTCTTATATCATCATTAAGATAAACTGATGTGAAGATGAATGCATCAGACCATATCTAACATTTACCAAAATAGCTCACTCTAAAATTTATTATTTATCCAACATAATATTTTAATTTTTGAGATATTTAATTCATTATATACAATGATTAAATATATCCATTAGAATTTTCGATTGAATTATATTGTTGAAATAAAACAAGACCTAACTGATGGTGTTTTTTCTAATTCCATTTTCAATCTAGATAACATGATATTAATAAATAATTCTAGTATGAAAGTACACTCTAATTAAAAATATCTATAAGGATAATATCTAGTATTCAAATTGAAATCTATATCTAGATACATGAAGCCATATTCAACTATTCACAGGGGGATCCTATAATGACATAGTTAATCGTAAATATTACCAATCCATTTTTATGTGGCTATTTTAATTCAAATTTCTATGAAAAAATGCCACCACATGGACACCAATAATGGTAATAGTGATTGTTGATGTTGACCATATTTTCAAAATGGAAATAAAAACAAATCTTATAAGAAAAATAATGATTTTACCAACCATCTATAATATATCTACTTACTCTATTTTTATAACGTTGAGTACACTTATAGAATCAATAATATATAAAATATACTTTTCAAGAGCAAGGAAATCTAAATCAAGCCATGGCATAATATGATGTTCCACTTAAAATATTTCATTGTGTTTCCAAATATTATAGACAATAGTATTTTAAATGTTTTTGTTTTCAAATAAGTTGTAAATATCCTAGAAATTGTGAAATATTTTTTTTTGAACAATGTTAAATTCATTGATAGGGTTCTTTGTACACCCCACTGATTCTAGCTTGTGATAAACGAAACACCAAGTTTTAATGAATAGGTATATACCATTTAAATATTTTTATTTAATATCATATTTATCACCTAACCATTAGAATGGTGGGAATGAATATGATTGACTAAATTAAAAAAATATATTGTTTACACTTGTTTATATTAAGTAATATTTTGTGAAAAATATTTATAATTTAGAATAAAACCCATTTGATAATATAGAAAATAACTTTCAGAAAAAACATTTTTTGTGTATAAACATGTTATACCTCAATATAATAAAAAAAATATTTCTGTAATTGATTTTAATAAACCATATATATTATATATTAAATAAAATTATTTAGATCAATATAATGTGTATTCTAAAAAATTAAGAATAAATGAAATTTTACACATAAAATAATTATTTTATAAAAAGATATTCTATCAAATTTTATGAAATTATTATAAACATAACTAGTTATACATATATAAAATAAATTTTATAAAATGAACTAATTTTTTTAAATCATAATTTAAAAATTAAATTGAAGTAAATATTTTATTATTTCATGAAAACATAATTTTTTTCAACAGAAATGTAAAAATACTGGTTTTTTATTAATAATTTCAAGAATTTTTAATCAATTGAAAACATTAAAATAATTTTAATGCATATTAAATATTAAAATTAGTAAAATAATATATATATATATATATTTAATTAGGTCATTTTTATCAATTTTATAAAAAATTTCATATTAAAACATTTATAAAATTTCTCTTTGGAATCCCACTTTTTCTTCGCATCTATATGCCTAATTATAAATTAAGTTATTCGAAATTTGTGGTTATAATTTTTAAAAAATGGAATTCATATTTTTAATCACTATAATTTGTCTTCTCATATAAAGAAACCCTAATTGTTTACTATTATATATTGCAAAACAATAATAATTATTTAACATGGTTAATGAAACTTTTTTTTACCTATGGGTTAAAATAAACCGATAAGTGTTAAAATGACCTATATGTAACTGAAAAACACATTTTATAAACATATATAGACCTTATAATCCCTTAATATTTATAATATACAATTTTTGATCCATTTGAAATATGAAAAATATGGGAAAACAATATTTTTTTTTTGAAAAATCACATGTATACCACTCACCTCTCTTTTAAAAGGCCACCCAAAATCCTATAGTCATCACACTACCAAAGAAAAATATGTTATAAAATACCTACAATATTAACTTCTATACATTCTCAATATATTTCTAGAATCCTTATTTATTTCAGAAATCCATTCCAATATTCCATTTTTTTCAACCTAAAATAGTTTTCTGAATAATATGTAATGTCCCTAACATGGAATTTTATTTTATCACATCCTAGAATTACATTAATTTTTATTATACCATTATTATATAATAATAAAATTAAATTAAATATTCATATATGTTATTATAAAAATTTAGTCACTGAAATCCTTCTCCTATTCTATCAAATAGTATATGAAATATTCATTTTTGTGTACGGCAGAATTGCGCTTCACGAAAAGATGATGTTTTTTATTCCCCACTTTTGGAAGATGTATATATTGATGGATTTAATGTTTTCATATTCTATTAATTATATTATAATTCATATGTAATTATACTACAACATAAACTTTTTTACCTCCAAATCCATTGGAAAACATTCACGCCACTCGTATGTATAGTGAATGACCACTTCACGAACCGATATGAAGTGTTTCTCATATATATTTTACATGGATGATAATAAGAAAATATTAAATTAATATATAAGATAATGTTGACATAAAAATACATCTATAATTATTTTACAAGATACATCATCTTAATTTTCATTCCATTACAATATGATAACATCACTCATGTACACAACAAACAATCGCCTTGAGAAATGATGTGGTTCATTCTTAACATAATATTTAGGTTGATATTAATTTGGGTATGTTTAAATATAAATAATATATATATATATATCAATTAAAAATTCTCTTGTATTGGTAATATATTATTTTCCTTTATTTATTTCAATCCTTCAAGAAAATGGAAATAGAATTCATGTGTACAAACAACCTCTAGGAACCATGAAATTATTATTTCATTTTATATATGTACATTTTATGGGATTTTATAAATAAATATAAAATATATTTATATATGAAATTTATATCATGGATAATTTTGTTGTAGATTTTTTATCCTTGATCAAAGTAATTATATGATATATAGAAAATCAAAATATACATGAAAAACAAAGTGGCCATTACCAAAAACATGAATTTTACAAGGACTTATTAATAAATGAGTAATAAATTTCAATTATAAAATAATAAATGGTATGATATGTGTATATATGGTTTGGTAATTGAATTAAAATAAAATTATATATATGATACATGAGGTTTCAATTTTTATGAAGTAATTCTAGTATTACATTTGTATATTTTCATCTCACTTTACCTCTGTGAGAAACAAGAGATATTCACCACATATTTATTTATGTGTTGTATATATTTCCCATGAATGTATTTTTTGATTCTTATATACAAAATTTTGGGGATTTATATATCAATTTTTGGTTCCCACTTTCTAGGGATTTAGGATTTAAAAGCTACCAAAGTGGTAATGTGTTTTTTTGTCTCAGTTTCCCATCTTTAAGATTTTGTTATGAAATGAACCTATCTTATTCTATGAGGTGTATATTATTCTATTCTAACATGTAATATAATTAATTTATTTATTACCATGATATATTATGTTCCATTTTCTATTATTTCTTAATGGGGATTATTATTCAATGTTACCAAAGTTTAAAGGGTTCATAATACAACCATACCATTTATCGAGGTTGTTTTTGTTTATTCTTCTGATGGTGGAATATTATCATCCATATCTAAATAAAGATATTAATATTATTATCCTATGTATATGTTTTGAAAATTTATGTGTTATATTAATTTTCATTTATTTTTGGACTAAAAAGTTTAAAAATATTTTTTAAGAACTGTTTTCTTTATTTCTCTCTTCGACCGAAACCAAATTTTATTCTGTATAAATATTTCCAAAATATATTTACTCATTAATTTAAATAATGTATGGGGGATGTATTTAATTAATTTTCTATTTATTTTTAATTTTTTCAAATTTTTTAAAAATGGATACACCTTGTTGTCTTAAAAATAAGAACCATTTGTCTTTTACCAAATAAATTAATGGAATATTTTTTTAATAAACACATCATGAACTGTAATTCCGATGGTTTGGACCAATGGAATATTTAAGGTATCAATTGAATGTTTTAAATAAAATTTTATAAGAATATATTTTCTATAATATTTACAATATTTTCTAGGTATTAATTTTTATTTAAATATGGATATGATATTCTCTATAAGAATTTCATTCAGTGATTTATAAAGTATCCATTATAGGATTATAAGGTTATTTTCAAATAGAATAATTTTGAAAATGTTTTTTCTTTGAAAATTTATTTGTCCAATTGTATATGATATTTTCCTCAATATATTTTCTAATTGGGTTTTCAAAATCACTTAATATAGAAGATGAAATCCATCAATGATACATATGGTTTTTCTAGGGATATGATGAAGGATAACATTCATAATTATTCTCTAAATTGTATATGACTATGATTATATGATGTTTATGAAACCCATTTCCCATACATGGTTTATACCATGATAAAATTATTATTAAAACCTCATAGTTTTTTGGGGGTTTTATATGTTGAAATTGTGAAATTATTCTCAAACTCATTTCATTAATACTGATTATTATATGATGAAATGATTATGAAACCCATTACTTCACATGGGTACAAAAATGATTAATGTTTTATGATATTTTAGAAGACATCTGTATTTTTTTATTATGTGACAAGTGGGATGTATATCTCTTTATAATACATTGGGTAATGTTTGGAATCTCACAAGATGTACAAGACATGGATTGGGAGGGAAACTAGTTTGGTTAGGTAAATTATCTTCTATGATTGTTATAGAAATAAACCCTGACTACTAAGAAAGAATTAAGAGTGATGAAATTCAACTATTATAGTATTTCAAATATTCCTTGATTACTGAGGAAATAATTTTCTATGATTATGCGTATGAAACAAATAAATGTCTTATAGAAATATTATTCTCTAATTAAATATGTTATTTGATTTTTTTATGATTCATGTCTTCTGAATTTCCAAATTGTATGCTATGACTCATATTTATGATATATAATATACATAGTTTGATTTTCTAATTCCATTCGCATGTCCTAATTTCTATATCATCATGTTATACTAATATTGACCCTATTTAAAAATATAAATCATTTGATCTTCCCTTAATTATATACCTTTTTTACAAGATATTTATGATGGTATTATATATGATATGTATAAGAACGTTATTAGTTATGTTTAACATATATGGATATTATGTAGGTCAATGATGGAAAAGTTGTTTATGTGTTTATGTTTCCAATAGAACAAGTGATAAAATATTGTGGGATGTATCATTATGTTATGTATTGAATATTCTTCTATAGTTGGGATTAGTTCAAGGTTTAGTTATCCATTGGAAACTATTATATTAAAAAATTAGTGATATCCTTATGAATATTTATATGGATATGTCAATGTATACGTGTAATGATGATTCAGAGGATGATTCAAATTATACGAAAATGTCAGACAATTTTGGTAATTTATAGATAATTTTTTACCAGAAAATTTAATTGATGTTAAGATACTATAAGTAGATTTGGATCGTTTATAGAGGTACATTTGGGTAATAAATCATGAAATATAAAATTGATCTAGACTGCAACATAACCTCATTCATGAAAATGGTGTATAATGCTCACATAGTTTGACACTATTGAGGGAAATCATTTTAGGATTGACAAACTCTTTATGAAAAATTATAATTGAATGAAAAAATGACCTTGATTAAAAATGAGGTTTTTTATATTTAAAATAATGCTTTATGTTTTAGATATCAAAATTGTTTTTAATGATTATGCGGTTCCCTGGTAATATTAATGTTTCTGATATTTTTCTTTTGGTATTTTCTACTTGGAAGGAACTAAAATGATATTTCTTAATGTTTAATGTTATAGAAAATGTTTTAACGACCAAAAAAATGGGGTGATGACTAAGTGAAGAATATTAGGAATATTAAAAATTATTTATCATGATATATGATTAAGACATTTTTCATAAACCGACACTTAGTCTCACCAAATAAGTGATGGAAAGATTTCACTAACATATATATTGATGATAAGATGGGGGAATAATGATTCGGTTTTCTATATGTCATGAATGTGTGATTAACGAGTCCATCCAATGAATCAAAGGGAAACAAATAGATACTATGTGTAGATAAGGACACAAAGAATCATTTTTCGAGGACATGTTTTATTGTTTAGTAAATTATATGGATGTTAATAATGTTTTCCTTAAAGAACCTTAAATTTTTTTAATGCCATAAACTTGGAATGTATGGGAATTATACAGATCAATTCACTTGGGATGATTCTCAGGAAGAGGATTAGTATGGTGGTACAAGTAATGGTTTTTTAATGATAATGAGATAAACATGTCCACTAAAATGTATGATGCATTAACGAAGAAGATGTTAAAGTATATTTAAAGGTTACTTAATGAAGTTGAATTATAGATGTTTCTATTTGTCAGAATTCACAAATTCTTTTATATGAATAAGGAAATATATAATTATTTATCAGTATAATATTTTCATTAACGGTTTTCCAAAATTTTCTGAATAGCATATACTACTAAAAAATGATTTAATTCTAGGTAATAATTTACAGGAAATAATTATTGGAATATAACACCTAATCTGTTATTGATTGTGAGATAATGAGGTTGAAATAAACTGATGATGGATATCAATTATGTAAATTGAATTTCATTAATGTCCTTGGAATTAATTAATGAATTTTTGAAAATTTGATTTATGTTATATTGGATGTATTTTAAAACATTTATTTATTTATGGAATATATTAATTAATCTTTGATTATATTAATTGAATAAGGAAGCATATATGATTTCACTGAGGATTTTTAGTAATTCTATTTATTTACATTTTTCAGGGAAATATATGATAATGGTTTTTAAATATTTGGTATATGACTATTAAGAGATACTTAATGATATATGGGGGAATAATTTTATGTTTTAGTAGATTTACTAACATTATTTATTAATATTTATTTTTAAATGGATGTAAGGTTAGCCATATATATAATTGTTTATATTGATCATTTGATGTAATTTTATTGATTAATTTATTATTTTAGAATATAAAGACTAATTTATATAGGATAACTCATAGTGATAATTTTTTTGATAATAAATTGATATAAAAGTAATGAATTATCATTATGTTATGCAACTTATTTTCCGATTAGTGATTTAGGAATTAAAAATTCATCACTTTTAGTGTTGTTGATGTGGAAATTGAACAAGGCACAACCAAAGGATGATATTGTGCTGAGGGAATTTAATTAAACCATTTAAGTATGTATTTATCTAAAAACACATTAACATTAATAAGAGAATATTTTAACATCCAATCCAAGCTACCACTCACCAGTTCCCCATAAAGGGAAGTTACATGACCTCAAGAACACCACCTCGTACAATAAAGGCTACTGACTATCAAATGGTATCTATTATTAATAATGGGTAGACTATTTCCACATTATCACTATAATACTATATCATAAGTAAAAAAACGACATCCAAAAATAACTAGAAGATACACCCATAACCAGAATAATTCCATTATAACTGGATGACTAAAAAAATAAATAAAATATCCAAAACTAAATAGTATATATTTCATGATAAATACGAGTTATGATTCAATGTAAAAAAACCAAAATAAAAAAAGACAATGAAAACTCCCAAGAGGCTCCCAAATCATGTTAGGTTCCCTTAACCATGCTCTTTTCCATATCATCCATATATCATTAGAACCTTTCCCTTAACCTATCATGCAACCATGAAATCTATTCAGGTATTGATCAGGTGTCCTAAGTAGGCTATGATTACAACTCAGTTATCCTTTAACAAAATCAACTAAAACAATATCTAGTCAACAAATTTGTGTTCTGGTATATAATGAATAAACAAATATATAAATAAATAAATTTAATTTGTTTTTAAAATAACTATTTATTTAACCACATAACCCCTATGTTCTTGTTGACACCCAAACTATCAATACTTGCTTCATACCATATTGTAGTTTGAACTATCCCTAAGGTATTTCATGTATCTAAATTTCATTGTTACTATTCATCATCTCAATTAATATGTAAATATCATTTTTATTATTTATCATATAAATTCATATCTAAATTCCATCGATACCCTTCATCATTTAAACTCATATCTAAATTTCAATATTACCATTCATTGTCTCAATTAAAATATAAATGTCGTCATTACCATTCATCATATCAATTAAAATCTTATTTCCATTTTTACCATTCATCATCTCAATTCATATTTGAATTCCATTATTTCCATTCACCATATCAATTATCATTATGGGATTATTATTTTGTAGGCCATCTCCCACACACGATTATCACATATATCACTGTATCATAATATTACATATATCATAATATAACCTGTATCACATGTACCAAAACAAACCATTAATTAATACACCATTTACTTATTACAATGTAACATTGAATATTCACATCATTACATTATTTAATTCAACAATAAATTAATCACAACCTTATCATTAATTAATTCAATAATTAATTAATAATATAACTTCCACTAAGTAATTCAACAATTACTTACCCACAACATTCCCATTAATTAATTCAATAATTAATTAATCACATCAATTCCATTAACTAATGAAAAAAATTTTATCCCATTCAAAAAACATAACTTCTCTATAACTAATTCAATAATTAGTTATCCTAATTAAATAATCCCAATATACCCACAATTAATTCTATAATTAATTATCCCAATTCAACTATCCCAATATCACAAATTCCACACTTCTTTACTCAATTAATTTGCCATATTAATTAATTCAATTGAAGAAACTGAATTTATAATCCACCAATAACATTTCTAAATTGACATACACATAATTGGAATCATGACTTTATGATTTTAATAATAGACCACCTACCTCATTTTTTTACAATCACTCGCTAATGTAATGTCCCCGATTTTGAATATAACAACGATGTGTAATGAGAAATTGATCTAAAACCCTAATTCAAGATTGAAAATTCAAGATCCCATAATTTAAGATTCATATAGAAAAATATAGAGGAAAACATCCCTCAAAAAGATTAGGGAGATATGGTAGAGAATAAGGAAACCACAGAAGATAATATCCTATTTCCAAAATAGATGCATATCATCATTCATGACCATGAATTGAAAATAACAGAGGCCAGGAGGGCTTGGAATCCATCATGGAACCTCCAAAATTGATACAAAATGTCATGGGTAGAGTGGTGGTGATTAGGGATTAATATAGGGGTTCCTGAATATGATAATATAATTTCCATGTTAATTAAAAATCATCACACAATTTTTTGGGTAGTGGCACATAGTTTTCAAAAACATTCACCATAATTGTGTACCTCTAATTGGGGGATGGGGTTCATAGTTTCTCCTAAAATGGAACACAGTTTAAAAACCATTCAGCATATGTGTGAATCTCCTCTATAAGTGTTCTCATAGTTTGCTGGGATGAGGTGCATGGTTTTGAAAAAATATGCTCCAACCATGAAATACCCAATTCCTTCCAAAATTCGCATTTTTCACCAAAATTCACCCTAATATACAATCTATGACATGAGTTCACAAAACTAGGGAAAATTGTACTTATAACCAAGCCTGATAAATATATATAAATGGACTAGTTCTTTTAATCCCCCCACCTTATAGTGGAACATCCTCATGATTTACTCCCATGTATCCATATGACTCCAAGGAAAAAAATATTGGGGCATTGAGCACTCACATCTGGTTCACTCTCCCATTTTCCTCTTGAACAATGGCATGTTTCCATAACACATGAACTATTGGCATGATATTTTCTTGAAAAAAATTCTCAAAATGTTCTAGAACACATATTGGATGTTCCGTAATGGTTTCATCAATTTAAATCTCAATATCATACAAATTATTTAAATTAGAAGGGTTGGGTAGATACTACTTAGGTTTTGACACATGGAAAAAATAATTCATATCATTAAATCTCCGTGGATGATCCAATTGGTTTTCCCCCAACCTGGTTTACCTCACAAACACAAAGGGTCCAATGAACCTAGGATCCATATTTCAATGCCTTTGTATCATGAGGTGACCAAATCACGGAAATTCCCAAATAAATACATGATCACCTTATAAAAAATATTAGGGTTCTTGGCATTTATTATGATTTGAATTTTGTCAACAATGAGACATAACCATATGTTTATGAATTAGAAGATCCTCATTGATGTCTTTGGCATGAGAATTGGTCCGAACATGTTGTACATTACTTCCTCCATCTAGTACTGTGTTTATTTGTAAGGCCTATCATAAATATCCTCTTATGCATCCATAGTTATCGTATCATGAAAATTGTTATTATAGGGAAACTCTTCCAAATCTATTTCTTCTTTGAAGATCTACCAAATTCTGGGACACATTCACAGAGCATAACCTCAATAACTTGAATAGTAATCTATGACTACCCATTGGTACATGGGTGAAATTTCATACTCAATAAAACATATTTAACAAGCCCCTTTTTTATGGCCATACAGAAGTGGGGCATAAAGTGGGAGTTATGTTCTAAAACTATAGTCACCAGATCCTCATGCAGATGAACTATCACTTGAACATATATATATCCCAAATATTTAACTGATAAAGTCTCTCTTACTAGTATGAAATGCCAAACCATTTTCAAACTTTCCACAATCACCCAAGTATGGTCATACTTCATAGTCACCCATTAGGTACCCACTAAAAATTCCATGCTATCATCTACCCACATCTAGTCCAAAATAGAAAATGGCTGTTGAAAACCAACATGTATTTTATAATTAGTCTTCACCTACTCATAGGTGTAGCATCGTATCATGATCCTATAATTCTAAATTTTTATATCTAGGAACCAAGAATACCATCTTATGTCATGGGTAATTTTACCACACATTTTTTAACTACCAAATTTTAGGCATTAAATTCATGAATCATCTCTTCTAGTATATTAGTATGAAAAAAAATAGATTACTACAATGTATGATCTCGTCCACATATATGATCCAATATAAAGGTGTCTTCCACTATCAAGTATTTCCCTCAAGGGAAATTATTCTGGATCCTCTTAGTATATGTCTCTAATCCAACTCATAAAATTATAATCTACTGGTAATGATAAGAGATTCACATGATCCTGACTCTCTTGAACCACTACATGAATATCAAATAGAAAATTCATCATCTTCTACTCAATACTATATTCGTGAGCCTCCTGAGTCCGACTTTTCTTTCAAAATGCTTCATAAAAACTATTACCATCATCAAGTGAATATTCTAGATCAATTTTAAAAGACATCATATACTCAACCCATGCCCAATTTCGATGATTCATATCTTTTTGTGAAAGTTTATACTTCATACTATTGTAATCCATATACACAGAAAACTTTTTCCTAATAGACAATGTTACAAAAAATTTAAAGAATAAAAAAACTGAAAACATGTGGTCATGTATAGGGTATCTCTATTTACATGGTCTCAACTATTGATACCCATACTCATCAACTCGATCTACATGCATCATAAATCCTCCAATACATATCCTAAAAGAGTCACACTACATCATATACTCCTCACCATTCTCACACAGTTCCAATATTTGTATCGATGTAGAATGATTTTTCAACATGAAGTAATCATTATCACACACTTCAGACCATTCGAAATTTATTCCATTTTTATTCAACTACGATTGTAGTGATTCCAAATGGGAAAATTCATGGATGAACCTTTTATAGTATCTAACTAACCACAAAAGGCAATTGATGTCAAAAACATTCTTGGGAATCTTATATGATACAACAGCATGGTCCATCTCTGGGTTCCACTAACACACGTTCCTTTGAGATGATGTGAACCATGAAGTGTACAAGAGAAAATCAAGACTGAAACTTATATATCATGGCGTATAGATGATACACCCTCAATTTACTTAAGAATATGTCCTTATGCTTGGAATTATCTATATGGGTATTATATTACATCAATATTTCATCCACGAAACAGCCAAAAACTAGTCTAGGTACAGATTAAATATTATATTCATCAATTCCACAAACACTTTGGGTACATTTGTCTACCTAAACACCATCATGATGAATTAATAGAGGAAATACCTACTTTGAAAGTAGTCTTGGCCACATAATATGTTAAAATAAACATTGATGTTAGCCAGATCTCATGTAAATATTTTAGACTAAACAAGATCCTATCAACTTTTTAAAAACATAATTTATATGATTGATAGGCTACCGGTTGTTTACATTCATCTGGTTTAACTTATTGTAGTTGACACACAAGCATAGAGTCATATCATTCTTCCTTAGATAAAAGAATGGAGAACCCCAATGTGATATATTCTGATGGACAAAAATAATATCCTCCAACTACTCTAGCTAAGTCTTAACCCCTTGAATCTTCATTGAAGCCATTATATATTGTGGAATAGAAACTCAGTCAATCCCTAACATCAACTCAATTGTAAACCCTACATTCCTATCAGGTGGAATCTTGGAGTAGTTCTCAGGAAACACATTTTAAAACCTATCCAATATCGGTGGTAGTGCTTCACATTTTACACCCCCCATCATCCAACAATATGCTTTCAACCTGGACTGTAAGCTCCCCCAGTTGTTGATGAACTAGCCCTAAATGGCCCACCTAGATATCCAACACTCCATAGTGAATATAGTTTTCAACCATAGGGTATGTAAAGGTCACTCTCCTAAGATAACAATCAATGTGTTCTCAGTATGATAGTAACTAGTCCATACCCAAAAAAAATTAATGCCTAACATGTATTCACCTCGGCCTAAAATCAATGTGGATGTCACGATCACTTAGAAAATTATTCTTACCAACCATGAGAGAACACCTCGGCCTAAAATGATGTATCTTGATCAAATTCAATGAATCTGTCATCAACACCTCACTTATGAATTCCATTTTCATGCTTTAACCACACACATGTTAGGAATATATAAAATAATTTAGTGAAAAATATTAAATAAGTTACTTGATAGTGAAGATGGTACAAAAATAATACCCCTAACTATTTATGGTCTATCCTAACTATCCAACAGTATAGAAAAAATTATATAAAATCGTCATTCTGATCTTCCCTATGATGCAGTTGGAGCACCCCGATCCACAAAACTCTGTTAATATATGAGCTATTTCCATGTATCAACTCTTCCACTACCAGTACCTTCTCATCCAGTATGACTCCAACCTCTATACTGATACTAGGTTGAATATCCCTTTCCCACACTCTAGATATGTTAAGCTCATCCATCACTCCCTACTCTTTGTGGGTTCCTACATAATGTATCTATATGTACCATCATTCCACAGGATCACCACTCTACTAGTGGTTAGGGAGAGTGACTATGAAACTGGCCCAACCTACTACACTGGGAGTAAAGAACTTGGGTAATATCCTGAGTAACTAATCCTTCCCACTATATATTCTTCCTCCTATCCCCTGAAAAACAATCTAATAGTGAAACATACAATTCAGGGAATATGTACATCCTAATCATCTAGTAGACACAATTTTTCTGGAAATCGATGTCTCCTTTAGGGTTATTTCTGATATGAAATCCTGATCCACCACATCAAAAAACTAATTTTACTGATAAGTGCTAACCCGAGACTTCATCTCACATTTGGTCCTGTTGATAAATTCTTCACATTATGTGTCTCATTCCCAACCAACATTGGAAGAAAATAACATAAAATCTAAAATGAGTCCACTATAGTCTATCATATATATTCAACCCTAAATCAACCTCATGAATCAGTAACTCTCTACCGCCTTAGTGAATCTTGATAGAACTTCTCTAAGAACTTCTCCAGGAAGACCCTCCAAATTATACCATCAACCTTTCCAGTCTGAGCAGTAACATTAAACTTTCATTAATCCTAATATAAGTTAAGAATAAAATTTTACATTCTTCTTAGCACGAGTATACATATATTCATGAATAGTCTCGATGTAATCAGTCTTGAAATAAACTACCACAGGTCAACCCTTATCGGTGAATGTTGAGGGTGATACAAATGGAACTCCCTTGTCATATCATACATGATTTTTCACAACCTTACCTTGGTCTCATTAAATTAGTTGCATAAACGAAGAAATATTTTATTATAACTTCTCTTTTATATCCTCACCTAGCGCTACTAGTTCCATAGGTTCCACTAATAGAGGAGCATCTACAACCATGTACTCATATCATCCTCCACACAATCTTTGTCATGGAGGAATATCTATAAAATTTAAAACACATTTCTTAAGACACATAAACCACATTAACACATGTATATAAGAGGAAAAATTTATAATAAGAAACAATAAGCCTTGTCCTCAAACTGCATGACATGGTCAAAACTAAGGCATTATTACCACCCTTAACCATCCTAAATCTAGGTCTTAAAAAGAGTTAAAATAGTTTTCCATAATCATGTTTCTCATTTGGAACCCATTTATTCACATTTTCTTTTTTTTATAATTTTTTTATGTTCATTTTAAGAACATTTTTCAATTCAGACACACATGAAAGGAAAAATATTTTAGGCTAAAAAACTCACCCAAAACATGTTTTACCCGATGTTCCTAAAATGATGCATCTTAAAAAATAATTTTTAGTACCAAGAATGATTCATTGATAGTCAAATATCATTAATTACTAAGCCAAAAGTGAAATATGACAAAAACAATCACATGAAACTACAAGTGCATCACCTAAAGAGAAAAAAACGTTCTACTATAACAGAAAACACCAATAACAACAATCTGACCTCATATTATTTGGTTCCCCCCAAACATGGTTTAGATATTCCCATGCATGTTCTCATAACTAATTCCTAATTATCGTAGTATCATTTAAACATTTACAAAATATAAAGACAAAATAAAATTAATGAAAATGAACATTTGATACCCCTTTCTAATTTCTAGACTCAGGTGTCGTACACCAATGCCTGGTGTCGGTCGATTACTAAACCACAAGTGCACATCTCCCTTGGCACTAGGCTATCAACAAGTTCTGAGGGTCTAATATTGATCATGGGGATACTATATCCTATTTATAATAGTAATACGACAACATAAATAAATAAAAAATACCCAAATAGCGAATAGTTGTTACCATAACCCTAACCACACAGATATCACGTGATGGCCAAAACAAAAAATAGAATATCCATAACTAAATAGTATAAATGTTGTAATAAATACTTTTTAGGTCTCAATATGTAAAACTCGAAATAAATAAAGACCCTGAAAACTCTTAAGAACGTTCTAAATCAATTCGAGTTCACTCAACCATGCTCCACCCCATATCATCCATCTAAAATAGGGATCATTCCCTTAACCTATACTATAACAATGAATTATATTCATGTTCGGATTAGACAGCCTGAGTAGGTTGTGAGTACAACTCAAGAGGCCACCACTAAATAATATATTAAAAAATATACATTCCATAATATTGTATATAGTTCAATAAAAAATAAATAAAATAAATTATGTAAATAATGTATATTTTTTCAATTAATCATTATTTAACCACATAAACCCTTGGGTTCTTGAGGACACCCTAACTCTCAATACCTACTACGATCCATGTAGATGTTTGAACTGTCCCAAAGGGATATCATGTATCTGGGATACATTTTTAACATTGATCAACTCAAATAATATCTAAATGTAATTTTTACCGATCATCATCACATTTAATATCTGAATACCACTGTTACCATTCATCATTAAAATTAATATCTTAATTTCATTGTCACCACTTGTCTTCTCAATTCATATCTAAATTAAATTGTTACTATTAATCATTTCAATTCTTCTCATAATGACATTTTTATCATTCATCATCTCAATTCATATCTGAATTCCATTGGTACCATTCATTATCTCAATTCTCACTACAGACTTTTTATTTATTATACCATGGACCTCAAATTACTATCACATATATCACAATATCACTATATCACATTTACTAGAACAACCCATTAATTAGCTTAAAAATTAATTTATCAAATTTAAAATTTTAATTTTTTCTTAATTTAACTATTTAGTGGAATGATTTATTAATCACATATCACCATTAATCAATTAAATAATTAATTAATCACATAATTTTAATTAATTACTTAATAAAATTAATTAATCACCTATTCACCATTAATTAATTCAGTAATTAATTAATCACATAAATTCAATTAATTTATCTAATTCAATAGCACTAATATCCCTAAAATTAATTAGACAATTAATTACCCCAATCCAATAATCCCAATATCCTCACAATTTTTTGAACAACTAATTTAACCAATATCCCCAATTCTAGAATTCCATTATTAATTTACTTAAAATATTATTTAATTCAATTCAGAAAACTCAATTTATAACCACCCAATACACAGTCAACAATGACTTACTCATAATACTAATCGTGATTTTGGGGTTTGAATAATAGACCGCCTACCATAATCTGCTGTCAAATGCTCAACAATGAAAATTCCCCAATCTGAATAGAACAATGACTTGGAGTGAATTGTGGTTCATAAAAACTAATTCAAGACTTAAAAATCCTCATACCACAATTTTAGACCCAGATACAATAAGAAATATGATAAAATCTCTCAAAAAGATGAGATAGAGACGTGGGAGAATAAGAAAACCACACACGATAAAATAATCTTACTAGGAGGGGTAAAAATCATCTATCTAAACCTTGAATCAGGAATAAAGGATGTTGGAAGGGAATGGAATCCATTCATTAACCTCTAAAATAAGTAAGGAACATTTGGGGCTGAGTGAGGTTCAATCTGGGTAGGGGTGCACAGTTTTTCAAATCATTATCTTTAACCATGTGCATATTTTAGGGGGTGTGGGTGCACTATTTATCCTAAGAGGGTGCATAGTTTGAAAAAATATGCACTATCTATGTGAATACCCTCTTTTTGGGTTCACATGGGATTCTGGGATATGACACATAATTTTGGAAAATCGTGTTCCAATAGTGCACCTTCTATATTCTTTACAAAAAATCACAATTTTCACCCAAATTCACCCTAATGTACAAATCCAATACATGAGAACTCAAAAATCGTAAAAAGTGTACATGTTACCAAGCCCATAACATCTTTGAAAATTTTAGGATCTTGCTGATATTGAAATAAAATCCTATAAATTTTCCATCATTTTGATAAATGACTTTTCTTTTTTACATATCACAGATTTATCATTTTTTAGTCATTAATATTTTCTTGACCATGTCCTAAATCAATCCCTATAAATATTTTAGAGTTATTATACACTTATATGTCTATGTTTTCACATCTAACCTATGTAATCTTACATAGAAAAAATTTAATGTGTTTTTGTAGATAATGTTTTTTTGCATCCCTTTCTATCCTTTTAAGGGGAATTTTTATTAATCCTTTATTCAATGTTGGTTTCCAATAATGGAATTTTCAAATGTTAAACTTTAAGACCCTGGCCTTAAACCTTACTTAATATTGAATTAAATTAATAATTCACATTGAAGATCTTTTCAGGTTTAGAGTTTTATAGAATTAGGACACAACTATTACATCTCAAAAGATTACAATGTAGAAACTTCTACTAAGTTTCCATAAAATAAAAACTCTTAAAAAGAAACATGTCTAGTTCCATGTTTTAGGTAGCATGAATTTCCCTTGATCCCATCCTTGACCCTATTCCACGTTAAGTCCTGTGAAAAAGATTTCAAAAAATACTTGGGATGAGCATAAAAAGCTCAGTAAGGGTTATAAAAAATATGGAAAGGAAACATGAGTTCATATATAATTAAGAATGAAATCATACATTACCCATAAAACATAGGCACTTTTACAGACCTCATCAAATCATGAATAAATCATAGAAATCATAAGACATAACGGTAACTTGAGGCATTCATAACATTCTTACGTATGGAGTAACCCTCTTGGTTACGTTTGGATTACCCATCACAATATATTCCCTAAATCTCTTCGGAGAAACCATAACGTTTAACTCCTTCACCTTACCCAATGCATTGGAGAGCTATATCGGGCTCACCCACCATTAGTTTATCATAGAACCACCCTTATTCATAATAATGCCCATGAACCGTAACATAATCGTATCACATAAAACATGCGTATAGGAAACATAACATTTCCACTTTTCAGTCACAAGATATCAATACAAAACATTGAAATAAAAAAATTATGAAAACTATTTCCAATACCAAAATAATAGAAAAGTAAAACATGGTATTTATTTTTCTTTTAAAAAAAGATATGTCTTGTAGAGGAAGCCAGAACTCAAATAATGGTCACGGCGGCGAAGAAGTCGTTGTCGCTGCATACGTATGACAAAAACATTCCCTTTTTCATTTAGTAAAACACTTTGTATAAAAAATATTCCTTTCGGATAAACGTAAAAGTCAAAGGGGTTTATACACCATATAAAATAAGGTTGTGTATAAAACAAAATATTCCTCAATGAAAGGAGATTAAGATGAAGTCCCATACAAAGACGATATCCTTGGATTAAGGATAAATCAATTACATAATTATGTGTGAAAAACTAATACACCAAATATAAGTGGATATTAATTGTAAAACAATCATAGGTTATTCACACATATTCATAGAACAACATATTCAAGGAGTACAGGCTTATCCCAAAGAATCAAAATTGGGTTAAGAAGTTCCCTTGCAAAAATTTGACAGCCTAACGGCGCCACTAAAAAATTCAGAAAATGAGTTGATGAGAGATAAAAAAGGGTATATCATCACTTGGTGATTAAATTTACATCAATAAGGTTATATAAGAACTAATACCAAAATAATAGTATTTGAAATAAAAGACACAAGAAAATAAGTCTTTTAAAAAGAGGAGGGTGAAAGGTTCCCTTACCGACTTGGGTAACTTTCGAAACATACACCTCGTGAAATAAGGACAATACAACATTGATGTAAATACTCATAAATGAAAGTATATTACACAATGAGTAAAATAATGGGCAGTACATACACCACTCAAAGTAAATTGTGGAAAATGTAGCATAAATCTCACGAGAATAAAAGTGATATGAAAAATCCCATACGAAAACTCGGCAGCCTAACGGCGCCACTTAAAACTTCCAAAATGGATTGATGAGAGACAATAGGGTCTCTCATAATAATGTTTACAGAAATAGTAATATAAAATAACATCCCCCAACATAATAAAGAGGAGCTTAAAATAAGTGACATAAAGGAGAATACTTAAAAAGAAAGAGAGAGGTTAGATCTCTTACGAAAATTCGGCAGCCTAACGGCGCCACTCAAAACTTCCAAAATGGATTGATGAGAGATAATAGGGTATCCTATCATATGAACATAAAACATACAGTAAGAGTAATATAAAAGAACATCCCAATAATAAGAAATATGAGTTTTAAAAGGAATGATATAAAAGAGTGTACTTAAAAAGAAAGAGAGGAGTAGGATCCCTTACCTCAAGTCCAACTTGTCTTTTTTCGTTTCTTTATATTCCTAAATAATAAACATTGGTCAATTTATAATTGCTTAAGGACCTACTTTAAATATTATTATTCAGTTAATATCACATATTCTAATGTTATAATAATTGGTTAATAAAGTGAGTTCGTATCATAAGTTTTTGTCGATGTTCAGTACATGAGTAAAAATTTAGCTTGTTGGAAAAGAATTTTCCATGTAGTTATAAGTACATCATCTCCAGAATAGTATTTATGTTTTAAATATCATATATATCCAGTATATAATCATTATATACGATTCCATAGCATTTGGAGATAAATAATTAAAAGCACCGTTCATGGAGACGGTAGGTCGTACGTACGCATGAACGCTACTTTAATTTTTTTGCCATATTAATGGAATTAAAAAAAAGAGAGATATATATATTATAATTACAGAATGATACCCATCATTTATATGTAATATATTACATATATATCCATTATATATATGTACTTATAATAGTACATAACATTTGGAGATAAGAAATGAAATGTACCGTTCAAGGAGACGATAAGCCGTACGTATGCATGCATGCTACTTTCATTTCTTTTTTTTATTCAATTGAATGAAATAATAAAGATATAAAGTTATATTATAATTCTAGTAGGATAACATATGTAATACCATTAATTTCATCCTTTATACATCCCATATATGGCATTAACAAATCAAATCACTTTGAGGGGGTGGTAGTCCGCACTTCCTAAAATGATGATATCGCGTTTAACCATAATGGAAAACATAATGGTATGCCATAAATGAAAAATACAGAAGCTTAAGGAAAACATAAACATATTATATCTCATATATAAATATAGTGACATCTTAATGGCCACCTTTAAAGGTGTTAAAAGATTATTGAACAATCATCTTTTTGTGAGGTAGAAAATCGCCAACCACAGAAACAATATGTTCTTTAACCATTAGACGAAGGTGTGTGTAAGTGTAGCTCGAATCATTATTATAAAAACATCCTAGTGTATTGATGATACTTTAGTTATTACAAAATAAATGAATAAAAAGATTTTATTGGTTTGGAGAAGCAAAATAAAACAGAAGGACTCAAGTGAAGACATTACCATAAAATCGGGTAACTCCCTTTGGTTTGATCTCAAAGGCTTCCTTGGGAAGACTTCTGCCGAAAGTTAGGCTTCAAGGAGTTATAGAGGGAAGTGGGGAGACAAAATGGGCAGGTTTTGGTCTAGGCAAAGGCTTTGGAAGTGTGGGTAAGGAGGTAGAGGTGGGGGCCTTTTATAAGAGGAGAGTAGGGGCACTCTTAGAAAGTAAAGAAATGTTACTTTATTTTAGAATGAGTTTCAGACTTTATTGGTCCCAAATTTATGTTTTTCGAGGATAAGTTGATAAGGGTTCTAAATCCACCCATCCAATAGGTTTTGGACAAGTTTAGGTCTTAGATATTACATTATATTTCCATTTTATTTAAATCGTTAAATAATGAGGTCATCGCTGCATCATCATGATGTCCTAAAAAATTTACTTTATTTAATGTCTAAAAATTATTAAAAAACCTCTATGATGTAGGAAATCTTTTTATCTTTCCAATGAATATTTATAGTAAAATATCTGACTTGAATAACCCCATGTAAAAATTGTTTCAGTAAAACATTTCATGTTTGTGTCATTTTTACTTTAACATTAAATAAAAAGGTATTTATGTCATTTTCCAACCAAACTGGCTCCATGGGGTCCCCAAGTTGACCCATGGATTTTCTTGGTCGACCAGGACACATCCAATGAGGGTAGTACATGTTTCTAGGTCATTTCATTTTATTAAAACATTATTCTTACCTTAAACTATACAAATTACCTCTAATCACGATTCAAAACTTAATAAGTTACTATTCACCCAAAAAATTATTTTAATCTCATTCAACCACATTTTACTTCTTAATGACAACCATGTATGTCGGATTTTTGAAATTCAAAACACAAAGGTGGAAAAATTTCATTTAAACAGAAAATTAGTTTTTACATGTACCACTTAGTGGTTTCACTATTCATCAAAAATTGATGTTTTTCATAAAATTACCAAAAATTCATCCTAAGATATATTTGATATTCTGAATTCAAAAATGATTTCTATTTTAAAAAATTCAAAACAAATAAGTTTCATTAATTAATTTAATAATTAATTTCCGCTGTCAAAACAAATTATGTGTATTTATGAAACAAAATGTATCAAAAAATTGACACTAGTTTAAGTCATATTTAAAAGTGAAATTAATTACAACGACCACTATTGGATTAAATGGTAAAAATATATTCTAATTTAACTTTAAAACAAATTCAAAAGATAATCTAATCATATAAATAAATTAGATTAAAAATAGGTTTTGAATTAAAATACAACATTTTTAACTATTCATTTAAAAAAATGATCTTTATCGGAAAAATACAAAAAATTTACACAAAGTAAATTTTGATGTCCCGATTCTAAAGAAGAATTTTATTTTTTCAAATATATCACATAAAATTGTCAAAAAGTGGATTTAAAAGAGGTTCTCCATCAAAAGGCAGTTAATCGACCTTCTAAAGAATATTAGAATGTTTACGCTTAAAATTGGATTCATTCACATTTTTAATCCTCTAACATTTATTGTAAAAAGTAAACATATTTGACAAACATATATAATAATTTTTTAGTTAGTTTTGTTCATTCCCACCATTACAATGGTTAGGCGTTAACTACTATTTAAAACAATATTATTTTATTATAAGAGTGCAACGTAAGATTCCCAAGAAACTCGTTGTTGCGTATTGGGTACGCCATTGAGCATAGCATCCCCTTTAAAGTAATATTAATATTTTATTCACAAATATGTATAAATATAAAAAATTCGTATTCTTTATTTACCTGGGGTGTTACATCCTTCCCCCCTTTTGGGAATTGCGTCCTCGCAATTTTAAAATTGAGCTTGGAAACATCCTTGAAAGTCCCACATCAGAACAGGAGTCGGTAAAACAATCACTTTAAAATAAAGAATGATAAGTACAGAGGTCTCCCGAGTTAACCCATACTAGGATTCCATGTAGGAAAACATGGACATGGAGGAGAAAACATAGGGTCATGTTCTGATGGAGAGTGATAGAAAACATGTTAAGGAGAAAGTTAACCACAAGAAAATCACAAACTTGTGATGGGTTAAACGGTATTTGATTCCCCAGTAGGAAAAGTTAATAGACAACATTTTTGTTTTAAGTTACTTTTTATTGAGGAATTTATTCATAAGGAAACATAATCACTTATCATGTTGACTTTCAACTTTTATTAGATTCCTTACACAAACACATATTTTCTCCAAAAGACGAGTATTTAGGAAGACTTGTTCACATTAAGAGTACTATAATCAACTTCTAGAGAATCACCTAATCTACAAAAAAGAACTATATACTTCCCTTATCTTTAGACCTTAACCAAAACCAAAACCAAAAAGGTTGATACAATATCAGATAATACCCCAAAAGGATAATCCATTAAAAAAACATATCTACTCTTAATCTCCAAAATATATCAAACAAAACCCAATGTTCAACAAAGACCATTCAATAAACAAATTGTCAATAAAATACTTCAAAGTAAACCAAACTAATATTGAAACCCTAATATCTGAAGGATTTATTCGTATAGTCTTCCAAGGTACAAATTAACACTTATCTCCAAATAACATCAATTACTCTTAAAGTCTCGTATTGAAAAGTAATTAACCTAATCACATATCCTCCATGATAGGTTAATCATTTCCATAGATAACCCAAAATAAACGTTCTCTTGATTCCTAAAATCATCTAACTAAAAAGAATTAGTCAAACTAACCAAGGACTTCACGTAGTCCAGTGGTAGGTGATAAATACCAGTCGCACTTTGGTTGCGGGTTCAATTCCCGCAGCTTTGTCCGACGCGATGAGTTGTCACACGGTCTGCATGTTGTTCTTTTTTCCAAAACTATATAATTTTAAAACATTCCCCAAAATGAGATAAAATCTTCAAAAATGATCATAACATATTTTAACCTCAAGTTTATCTCATGCCTTTCATTTTCCAGCATATCATATAATAACCCATAATTACCTCAAAATTAAGGATCATATAAACTCTAATGGTTACCTTTATAATTATTACGTGAACTTCCACATCGATTGGTCATCTCGCACATGATGCATTACCGAACATACCAAGGTTGAAGTGGTTGATCATGATTCCTTGACAGTTGGTTTAGAACAACCATGAGTTTCCTTATTGAATTCCCCATTTTATCTAGTATCTTAATCAGAGAACCACCACAGTTTCCTTCAAACCTGTTGTCTCTTTGGTGCCTGCTAGATCCATCCATTCACTAAAAACAGAAATGTCAGTGTGAGTATATCAACAAAACCATCATGTACTAATGAGGAATATAAACACTAATATATACTTACTCATTCACTTTTTCTAAAACTAGGACTCTTTCTGAAATCCTAACCATTATGGTAATGTCACTTATGCTTAGTGGATACCATAACCTCTAAAGTTATCTAAACTGATCTTTGATTCCAACTATAAGGCCCTGGCCTTAAACCTTACTTAATATTGAAATAAATGAATAATTCACATTGAGGATCTTTTCAGGTTTAGAGTTTTAGAGTATTAGGACATAACTATTACATCTAAAAAAATTACAAAGTAGAAACTTCTACTAAGTTTCCAAAATATAAAAACTCTTAAAAAGAAACATGTCTAGTTCCATGTTTTAGGTAGCATGAATTTCCCTTGATCCTATCCTTGACCCTATTCCATGTTAAGTCCTGTGAAAAACATTTCAAAAAAAAACTTGGGATGAGCATAAAAAGCTCAGTAAGGGTTATAAAAAATATGGAAAGGAAACATGAGTTCATATATACTTATGAATGAAATCATACTTTACCCATAAAACACAGGCACATTAACATACCTCATCAAATAATGAATAAATCGAAGAAATCATAAGACATAAAGGTAACTTGAGGCATTCATAACATTCTTACATATGGAGTAACCCCCTTGGTTACGTTTGGAATACCCATCACATTATATTCCCTAAATCTCTTCGGAGAAACCTTAACGTTTAACTCATTCGCGTTACCCAATGCATTGGAGAGCTATATCGGGCTCACCCGCCCTTAGTTTATCACAGAACCACCCGTCTTCATAATAATTCCCAAGAATCATAACATAATCGTATCACATAAAACATGCCTAAAGGAAACATAAAATTTCCACTTTTCAATCACAAGTTATCAATACAACACATTGACATAAAAAGATTATGAAAAGCATTTTCAATGCCAAAATAAAAGTAAAGTAAAACATGGTATTTATTTTCCTATAAAAGAAAGGTATGGCATGTAGAGGAAGTCGAAACTCAAATAATGGTCACGGCGGCAGAGAAGTCATTGTCGCCGCATATGTACGACAAAAACATTCCCTTTTGTCATTTATTAAAACAATTTGTATAAAAAATAATCCTTTTAGATAAATGTAAAAGTCAAAGGGGTTTATACATCGTATAAAATAAGGTTTTGTATAAAATAAAATGTTCCTCAAGGAAAGGAGATTGAGATGAAGTCCCATACAAAGACGGTATCCTTGGATTAAGGATAAATCAATTACATAATTATGTGTGACAAACTAATACACCAAATATAGGTGGATATTAAGTGTAAAACAATCAGAGGTTATTCACACATGTTCATAGAACAACATATTCAAGGAGTACAAGCTTATCCCAAAGAATCAAAATTGGGTTAAGAAGTTCCCTTGAAAAAATTTGACAGCCTAACGGCATCACTACAAAATTTAGAAAAAGAGTTGATGAGAGATAAAAATGGTATCTCATCACTTGTTCATAAAATTTACATCAATAATGATATATAAGAACATATCCCAACATAATATTATGTGAATTAAAAGACATAACAAAATATGTCTTTTAAAAAGAGGAGGGTGAAAGGTTCCCATACCGACTTGGGTAACTTTCGAAACATACACACCATGAAAGAACGACAATACAACATTGATGTAAATACTCATAAATGAAATTATATTACACAATGAGTATAATAATTGGCATTACATACACCAATCAAAGGAAATTGTGGCAAATGTAGCATAAATCTCAAGGGAATAAAAGTGATAAGAAAAATCCCTTACGAAAACTCGGCTGCCTAACAGCGCCACTTAAAACTTCCAAAATGGATTGATGAGAGACAATAGGGTCTCTCATAATAATGTTTAAATCAAGAGGAATATAAAATAACATCCCCCAACATAACAAATAGGAGCTTAATATAAGTGACATAAAGGAGAGAACTTAAAAAGAAAGAGAGAGGTTAGATCTCTTACGAAAATTTAGCTGCCTAACAGCGCCACTCAAAACGTCCAAAATGGATTGATGAGAGAAAATATTGTATCCCATCATATGAAAATAAAACTTATGGTAAGTGTAATATAAAATAACCTCCCAATAACAAGAAAGATAAGATTTAAAAGGGATGTCATAAAAGAGTGCACTTAAAAAGAAAGAGAGGAGTAGGATCCCTTACCTCAAGTCCAACTTGTCTTGTTCGTTTCTTTATATTCCTGAATAATAAATTTGGTCAATTAATAATTGCTTAAGGATATCCTTTAAGTATTATTATTCAGTTCATATCACATATTATAATGTTATAATAATTGGTTAATAAAGTGAGTTCGTATCAGACGCTTTTGTCGATGTTCAGTACATGAGTAAAAATTGAGCTTGTTGGAAAAGAATTTTCCATGTAGTTATAGGTACATCATCTCTAAAACAGTATTCCTGTTTTAAATATCATATATATACAGTATATATTCGTTTTATATGATTCCATATCATTTGGAGATAAAAAAATTAAAAGCACCGTTCATGGGGACGGTAGGCCGTACGTACGCATGAACGCTACATTAAATTTTTTGCCATATTAATGGAATTAAAAAAAATTAGAGATATATATATTATAATTCCAAAATGATACCGATCATTTAGATGTATTATATTACATATATATCCATTATATATATGTACTTATAATAGTACATAACATTTGAAGATAAGAAATGAAATGTACCGTTCATGGAGACGGTAAGCCGTACGTACGCATGAACGCTACATTCATTTCTTTTTTTTGTATTCAATTGAATGAAATAATATAGATATAAAGTTATATTATAATTCCAGTATGATAAAATATGTAATATCATTATTTCTATCCTTTATACATCCCACATATGGCATTAATGAATCAAATCACTTTGAGGGGGCGGTAGTCCGTACTTCCTAAAATGAAGATATCGCGTTTACCCATAATGGAAACCATAATGGTATGCCATAAATGAAAAATATAGAAGTTTAAGGAAAACATAAACATATTATATATCATATATAAATATAGTGACTTCTTAATGTCCACCTTTAAAGGTGTTAAAATATTATTGAACAATCATCATTTCGTGAGGCAGAAAATCGCCAACCACAGAAACAGTATGTTCTTTAACCATTAGATGAAGGTGTGTGTAAGTGTAGCTAGAATACTTGTTACAAAAACATCTGAGTATATTGAATATACTGGTGTTTTTACAAAATAAATTAATAAAAAGAGTTTAGTGGGTTGGAGAAGCAAAATAATACAAAAGGACTCAAGTGAAGACATTACCTTAAAATCGGGTAACTCCCTTTGGTTTGAGCTCAAAGTATTCCTTGGAAAGACTTCTGCCCAAATTGAGGCTTCAAGGTGTTATAGAGGTATGTGTAGAGACAAAATGGGCAGGGTTTGGCCGATACAAAGGCTTTGGAAGTGTGGGTAAGGAGGTAGAGGTGGGGGCCTTTTATAAGAGGAGAGGAGGGGCACTCTTGGAATGTAAGGAAATGTTACTTTATTTTAGAATCAGTTTCGGATTTTATTGGTCCCACATTGATGTGTTTCGAGGATAAGGTGATTAGGGTTCGAAATCCACCCATCCAATAGGTTTTGGACATGTGTAGGTCTTAGATATTACATTATATTTCCATTTTATTTAAATCGTTAAATAATGTGGTCATCGCTGCATCATCATGATGTCATACATAATTTAATTTTTTTGATGTCTAAAAATTATAAAGAAAATACTATGATGTATGAAATCTTTTTAGATTTCCAATGACTATTTATAGTCAAATATATGACTTGTATAACCCCATGTAAAAATTATTTTAGTAAAACATCTCATGTTTGTGTCATTTTTTACTTTAACATTAAATAAAAAGGTATTTATGTCATTTTCCAACCAAAGTTGCTCCATGGGGTCCACAAGTTAACACATGGATTGTCTTGGTCTTCCATGCCACATCCAATGAGGGTAGGACATGTGTCTAGGTCATTTCAGTTTATTAAAACATTATTCTTAACTTAAACTACACTAATTATCTCTAATCGCGATTAAAAACTTAATAAGTTACTATTCACCAAAAAAATTATTTTAATCCCATTGAACCACATTTTACTTCTTAATTACAAAAATTTATGTTGGATTTTTTTAATTCCAAACAAAAAGGTGGAAAAATTTCATTTAAATGGAAAATCAGTTTTTATAAGTACCACTTAGTGGTTTCACTATTCATCAAAAATTGAAGTTTTTCATAAAATTACCAAAAATTCACCCTAAGCTATATTTGATATTCCGAATTCAAAAATGATGTATATTTTAAAAAATTCAAAACATATAAGTTTCATTAATTAATTTAATAATTAATTCCCGCTGTCAAAACTAATAGCGTGTTTTTATAAAACAAAATGTATCAAAAGATTGACAATAGTTTAAGTCTGATTTCAAAGTGAAATTAATTCAACGACCACTATTGGATTAAATGGTAAAAATATATTCTAATTTCACTTTAAAACAAATTCAAAATGTTAATATAATCATATAAATAAATTTTATTAAAAACTGGTTTTGAATTAAAATACAACATTTTTCACTATTCATTAAAAAATGAACTTTATCAGAAAAATACAAATAATTTACACAAAGTAAATTTTGATGTCCCGATTCTAAAGAAGAATTTTATTTTGTCAAATATAACACATAAAATTGTCAAAAAGTAGATTGAAAAGAGGTTCACCATCAAAAGGCGGTTAATCGACCTTTTAAAGAATATTAGAATGTTTACGCTTAAAATTGGATTCATTCGCATTTTTAATCCTCAAACATTTATTGTAAAAAGTAAAAATATTTGAAAAACATACATAATCATTTTGTAGTTAGTTCTGTTCACTCCCGACATTACAACGGTTAGGCGTTAACTACTATTTAAAATAATATTATTTTATTATTTAAGTGGAACGTAAGATTCCTAAGAAACTCGTTGTTGCGTATTGGGTATGTCATCGAGCATAGAATCCCCTTTAATGTAATATTAATATTTTATTTAGAAATATGTATAAATATAAAAATTTCGTATTCTTTATTTACCTGGGGTGTTACATCCTTTCCCCCTTTTGGGAATTGCATCCTCGCAATTTTAAAATTGAGCTTGGAAACATCCTTGAAAGTCCCACATCAGAACAGGAGTCGGTAAAACAATCACTTTGAAATAAAGAAAGATAAGTACAGAGGTCACCCAAGTTAACCCATACTAGGATTCCATGTAGCAAAACATGGACATGGAGGAGAAAACATAAGGTCATGTTCTGATGGAGAGTGATAGAAAACATGTTTATGAGAAAGTTAACCACAAGAAAATCACAAACTTGTGATGGGATAAACGATATTCGATTCCCCAGTAGGAAAAGTTAATTGACAACATTTTTTTAAGTTACTTTTTATTGAGGAATTTATTCATAAGGAAACATAATCACTTGTCATGTTGACTTTCAAATTTTATTAGATTCCTTACACAAACTCATATTTTCTCCAAAAGACGAGTATTTAGGAAGACTTGTTCACATTAAGAGTTCTATAATCAACTTCTAGAGAATCACCTAATCCACAAAAGAGAACTATATACTTCCCATATATTTAGACCTTAACCAAAACCAAAAAAATGGTTAGTACAATATCAGATAATACACAAAAAGGATAATCCTTTTAAAAAAAACAAATCTATTCTTAATCTCCAAAATTTATCAAACAATACCCAAAGTTCAACAAAGACCATTCAATAAACAAATTTTCCATAAAATACTTCAAAGGAAACCAAACTAATATTGAAACCCAAATATTTCAAGTATTTGTTCGCATAGTCTTCCAAGGTACAAATTAACACTTATCTCCAAATAACATCAATTACTCATAAAGTCTCGTATTAAAAAGTAATTAACCTAATCACATATCCTCCATGATAGGTTAATCATTTCCATAGATAACCCAAAATAAACTTTCTCTTGATTCATAAAATCATCTAACTAAAAAGAATTAGTCAAAATAACCAAGGACTTCATGTAGTCCAATGGTAGGCGAAAAATATTAGTCTCACTTTGGTTGTGGGTTCGATTCCCGCAGCATTGTCCGACGCGATGGGTTGTCACACGGTCTGCATGTTGTCCTTTTTCCAAAACAATATAATTTTAAAACATTCCCCAAAATGAGATAAAATCTTCAAAAATGATCATAACAATTTTAACCTCAAGTTTATCTCATTCCTTTCATTTTCCAGCATATCATATAATAACCCATAATTACCTCAAAAGTAAGGATAATTTAAACTCTAATGGTTACCTTTATAATTAGTACCTGAACTTCCACATCGATTGGTCATATCGTACATGATGCATTATAGAACATACCAAGGTTCAAGTGGTTGATCATGACTCCTTGATAGTTGGTTTAGAACAACCACGAGTTTCCTCATTGAATTCCCCATTTTATCTAGTATCTTAATCAGAGAACCACCACAGTTTCCTTCAAACCTGTTGTCTCTTTGGTGCCTGCTAGATCCATCCATTCACTAAAAACAAGAAATTTCCACGTGAGTATATCAACAAAACCATCATTTACTAATGAGGAAGATAAAAACTAATATATATTTACACATTCACTTTTTCTAAAACTAGGACTCTTTCTGAAATCCTAACTATTATGGTAATGTCACTTATGCTTAGAGGATACCCTAACCTCTAAAGTTATCTAAACCGACCTTTGATAACAACTATAAGACCCCGGCCTTAAACCTTACTTAATATTGAATTAAATGAATAATTCACATTGAGGATCTTTTCAGGTTTATAGTTTTAGAGATTTAGGACATAACTATTACATCTCAAAAGATCTCAAAGTAGAAACTTCTACTAAGTTTCCATAAAATAAAAACTCTTAAAAATAAACATGTGTAGTTCCTTGTTTTAGGTAGCATGAATTTCCATTGATCCAATCCTTGACCCTATTCCACGTTAAGTCCTGTGAAAAACATTTCAAAAAAAACATGGGATGAGCATAAAAATCTCAGTAAGGGTTATAAAAAATATGGAAAGGAAACATGAGTTCATATATACTTATGAATGAAATCATACATTACCCATAAAACACAGGCTCTTTAACATACCTCATCAAATAATGAATAAATCATACAAATCATAAGACATAAAGGTAACTTGAGGCATTCATAACATTCTTACGGAGGGAGTAACCCTCTTGGTTACATTTGGAATACCCATCACAGTATATTCCCTAAATCTCTTCGGAGAAACCTTAATGTTTAACTCCTTCGCATTACCCAATGCATTGGAGAGCTATATCAGGCTCACCTACCCTTAGTTTATCACGGAACCACCCATCTTCATAATAATTCTCAAAACCATAACATAATCGTATCACATAAAACATGCATAAAGGAAACATAACATTTCCACTTTTCAATAACAAGATATCAATACAACACATTGACATAAAAACATTATGAAAACCATTTTCAATACCAAAATAAATTAAAAGTAAAACATAGCATTTATTTTTATTTTAAAAAAATTTATGTCTTGTAGAGGAAGCCGAAACTCAAATAATGGTCACGGCGGCGGAGAAGTCGTTGTCGCCGCATACGTACAACAAAAACATTCCCTTTTGTCATTTAGTAAAACACTTTGTATAAAAAAGATTCCTTTCGGATAAACGTAAAAGTCAAAGGGGTTTATACACCGTATAAATGAATGTTCTGTATGAAACAAAATATGCCTCAATTATAGGAGATTGATATGAAGTCCCATACAAAGATGGTATCCTTGGATTAAGTATAAATCAATTACATAATTATGTGTGACAAACTAATACACCAAATATAAGTGGATATTAATTTTAAAACAATCATAGGTTATTCACACATATTCATAGAACGACATATTCAAGGAGTACAAGCTTATCCCAAAGAATCAAAATTGGGTTAAGAAGTTCCCTTGCAAAAATTTGACAGCCTAACAGCGTCACTACAAAATTCAGAAACTGAGTTGATGAGAGATAAAAAGGGTATCTCATTACTTGGTGATAAAATTTACATCAATAAGGATATATAAGAACATATCCCAAAATAATAGTATTTGAATTAAAAGACATAACAAAATAAGTCTTTTAAAAAGAGGAGGGTGAAAGGTTCCATTACTGACTTGGTTAACTTTCGAAACATACACCCTTTGAAAGAAGGACAATACAAAATTGATGTAAATAATCATAAATGAAAGTATATTACACAATGAGTAAAATAATGGGAAGTACATACACCACTCAAAGGAAATTGTGGCAAATGTAGCATAAATCTCACGGGAATAAAAGTGATATGAAAAATCCCTTACGAAAACTTGGCAGCCTAACGGCGCCACTTAAAACATCCAAAATGGATTGATGAGAGACAATAAGGTCTCTCATCATAATGTTTACAGAAAGAGGAATATAAAAGAACATCTCCCAACATAACAAAGAGGAGCTTAAAATAAGTGACAGAAAGGAGAGTACTTAAAAAAAAGAGAGAGAGGTTAGATCTCTTACGAAAATTCGGTAGCCTAACGGCGCCACTCAAAACTTCCAAAATAGATTGATGAGAGAGAATAGGGTCTCCCATCATATGAACATAAAACATAAAGTAATTGTAATATAAAAAAACATCTCAATAACAAGAAAGATGATATTTAAAAGGAATGACATAAAAGAGTGTACGTAAAAAGAAAGAGAGGAGTAGGATCCCTTACCTCAAGTCCAACTTGTCTAGTTCGTTTCTTTATATTCCTAAATAATAAACATTGTTCAATTTATAATTGCTTAATTACCTCCTTTAAATATTATTATTCAGTTCATATCACATATTATAATGTTATAATAATTGGTTAATAAAGTGATTTTGTATCAGATGGTTTTGTCAATATTCAGTACATGAGTAAAAATTGAGCTTGTTGGAAAAGAATTTTCCATGTAGTTATAGGTACATAAACTCCAGAATAGTATTTATGTTTTAAATATCATATATATCCAGTATATATTCATTTTATACGATTCCATAGCATTTGGAGATAAAAAATTAAAATCACCGTTCATGGAGACGGTAGGCCGTACGTACGCATGGACGCTACTTTAATTTTTTTGCCATATTAATGGAATTAATCAAATGAGAGATATATATATTATAATTCCAGAATTATACCCATCATTTAGATGTAATATATTACATATATATCCATTATATATATGTACATATAATAGTACATAACATTTGAAGATAAGAAATGAAATGTACCGTTCATGGAGACGGTAAGCCGTACGTACGCATGAATGCTACTTTCATTTTTTTTGTATTCAATTGAATGAAATAATAAATATATAAAGTTATATTATAATTATAGTAGGATGAAATATGTAATACCATTAATTCCATCCTTTATACTTCCCACATATGACATTAACGAATCAAATCACTTTGAGGGGGCGGTTGTCCGCACTTCCTATAAGGAAGATATCGCGTTTACCCATAATGGAATCCATAAAGGTATTCCATAAATGAAAAATACATAAGCATAAGGAAAAAATAAACATATTATATATCATATATAAATATAGTGACATATTAATGGCCACTGTTAAAGGTGTTAAAATATTATTGAACAATCCTTGTTTCGTGAGGCAGAAAATCGCCAACCACAGAAACAGTATGTTCTTTACTCATTAGACTAAGGTGTGTGTTAGTGTAGCTAGAATCCATATTATAACAACATCCTAGTATATTGAAGATACTGGAGTTGTTACAAAAGAAATGAATAAAAATAGTTTAGTGGGTTGGAGAAGAAAAATAAAACAAAAGGACTCAAGTGAAGACATTACCCTAAAATCGGGTAACTCCCTTTGGTTTGAGCTCAAAGGCTTCTTTGAGAAGACTTCTGCCCAAAGTGAGGCTTCAAGGAGTTATAGAGGGATGTGGAGAGACACAATGGGCAGGGGTTGGCCGAGACAAAGGCTTTGGAAGTGTGGGTAAAGAGGTAGAGGTGGGGGCCTTTTATAAGAGGAGAGGAGGGGCACTCTTGGAAAGTAAAGAAATGTTACTTTATTTTAGAATGAGTTTCGGATTTTATTGGTCCCACATTGATGTGTTTTGAGGATAAGGTGATAAGGGTTCTAAATCCACCCATCCAATAGGTTTTGGACATGTTTAGGTCTTATATATTACATTTTCTTTCCATTTTATATAAATCGTTAAATAATGATGTCATTGTTGTATCATCATGATGACATAAATAATTTACTTTATTTAATGTCTAAAAATTATAAAAAAATTCTATGATGTAGGAAATAATTTTAGATTTCCAATTACAATTTACAGTAAAATATCTGACATGTATAACTCCATGTAAAAATTGTTTTAGTAAAACATCTCATGTTTGTGTCATTTTTAATTTAACATTCAATAAAAAGGTATTTATGTCATTTTCCAACCAAACTGGCTCCATGGGGTCCCCAAGTTGACCCATGGATTTTATTGGTTTACCATGACACATCCAATTAGGGTAGGACATGTTTCAAGGTCATTTCATTTTATTAAAACATTATTCATACCTTAAACTACACTAATTACCTCTAATCGCGATTAAAAACTTAATAAGTTACTATTCACCAAAAAAAATTATTTTAATCCCATTGAACCACATTTTACATCTTAATGACAACCATGTATTTAGGATATTTGAAATTCAAAACACAAAGGTGGCAAAATTTCATTTAAACGGAATATCAGTTTTTATAAGTACCACTTACTGGTTTCACTATTCATCAAAAAAATGATGTTTTTCATAAAATTACCAAAAATTCACCCTAAGCTATATTTGATATTCTGAATTCAAAAATGATGTATATTTTACAAAATTCAAAACATATAAGTTGCATTAATTAATTTAATAATTAATCCCATTGTCAAAACAAATTACGTGTTTTTTGGAAACAAAATGTATCAAAAGATTGACACTAGTTTAAGTCCGATTTCAAAGTGAAATTAATTTCAATGACCACTATTGGAATAAATGGTAAAAATATATTCTAATTTAACTTTAAAACCAATTCAAAATATAATATAATCATATAAATAAATTAGATTTAAAAGAGGTTTTGAATTGAAATACAACGTTTTTCACTATTCATTAAAAAATGAACTTTATCGGAAAAATACAAAAAATTTACACAAAGTAAATTTTTATGTCCCGATTCTAAATAAGAATTTTATTTTGTCAAATATAACACATAAAATTGTCAAAAAGTGGATTTAAAAGCGTTTCGCCATCAAAAGGCGGTTAATCGACCTTTTAAATAATATTAGAATGTTTACATTTAAAATTGGATTCATTCGCATTTTTAATCCTCTAACATTTATTGTAAAAAGTAAAAATATTTGACAAACATATATAATAATTTTGTAGTTAGTTCAATTCATTCCCGCCATTACATCAGTTAGGCATTAACTACTATTTACAAAATATTATTTTATTATTAGAGTGCAACTTAAGATTCCCAAGAAACTTGTTGTTGCGTATTGGGTACGCCATCGAGGATAGCATCCTATTTAAAGTAATGTTAATATTTTATTCACAAATATAGATAAATATAAAAATTTCGTATTCTTTATTTACCTGGGGTGTTACATAAACCATTGATTTCTGAGAAAAAGGTAAAATTTTGACGATTTTTTAAGGGGGTAGAACATAAAAAACCAGATTTTATGATATTATTTTTAATCTATGTTAATTTCATTGTTATATAACATTACATGCAAAACTGTTTATATCTTGTGTAACTATAAATATCGCTTTTTAATGAAAAGAAACTTACTTATAAAAATTATAATTAAATTTTATGGTTGTCACTTTAATGTGGCAATTTTTTGTATGAATTGGATTTTCTACCTTATGAATATATATGGTTTCCACTTTTTTATATAATGAGTTCTTTGGTGACTGGATAATTAAATAAGAAAATTAAAATCCATTTGAAAATAATAGAGATATTTTTATATAAAAGGCAATTTTTATTATTAAAACATGTTTTTATTAAATTATTTAGAAAATTCACATTTGGTGAATTATTTTAAATAAATATTAGTATTATATGTTCTTTAAAATGCCTAAAACTCAATTATTGGGTTTTATATTCAAGAGATATATATAAATACACTTTTTCCTTAAACAATATAAATTTATAAAAAGTTTTTTTGTCGCATTTTTATCACTTATTTAAAAAAATCATCCAATGTAAAAGAAATTAATTTTTAAAATATAATTAATTTTTAAATAAAAATTTAAAAAATTATATAGGATTGATTTTTTAATGTTTTTTGAAAATATTTTTTTAATCATTAGTGAAAATTAATGTTTTTATTTAGAATTGTCATTATGTAAGGAATTTAAAAACCTAATAATTTTTTTTATTTTTTTTGAAAAGTAATATAAGATCAATTATAAATCTATAAATCCAATTTCATTCATTTTAATAAATTTTATACTGATTTTTAATTTAGGAACATTTTTATCATTTTAAACATTTCTCTTTGGGAAATTTCTTTTTTCTTTGCGATTGTGGTTTTAATGTTTAATTAAATTCCTACACATATGTTAGTTGAATTTAAGAAAATGGATAAAATATTTGTAACAGTAGTATTTATTATTATCTAATTATTTAAACAAATATTTTTACCTTAATTAGTAGTAAAAATAATAATAATTATTTACCACATTAAATGAAAAAATTGGTTTACTCGACTTATATACTAAAATGAAAAGGGTAGAAAATAATATATAAAGAAGTCCAAAAATAATTTTCATACCATATATAGACCCTATAGTATATATGGTCATATAATTGAACATTTTTTTTATCATTATGGCCTTTGAATAACATGTGAAAAGATTTGTCATTTCAAAAACAAGTTTTCCACTCACCTCCCTTATAAACGGTCACCCACTATCCTCTTATCTTCACACTTCCAAATCCCAAATACATGAAACATACAAAAACAATTAATTACTAACATTTAATATACAATCTTATAATAAATATTTTGGTTATAAATACATCCTAATAATCCTTTTTATACAAACTAATAGATGTTTTCTGAAGAAGATGTAGTGTCCTTACTTATGCATTTTATGTTATTTTTTATCACACATCCTTAAATTATTATTTAAACATGATGAAATAATATAACCATTATATGAAATATAAATAGATAATATTATGTTAATGGAGTAACATAAATCCATATATCCTTATGTCAAATGGGATATGAAATCATTATTTGTGTGTATTGTGGACTACTGACTCGTGAATAATTTTTTATATTATTTATCATCACCCCTCGCGAATGGATATAATAATATAAATAAAATTTGTATATAATTCTTATGATATTATTAAAACTATTTAATTATAATACCAAAACTACCTTCTTACCTCGGAACATGTTGTATAATAATGATGTCGATCAGGTGTATGGTGGAATACCGCCTAGTGAAACAATGTGATGTGATTTTAATTTTATTTCTTATTTGATGATAAAAAAGATAGATTAAAAAAATTATATTATATAAAAATCAACATTATTCTTATGGAATTACTATATCCCATATACCTTTTTAAATTCCATTCAATGGGAATACGATAAAATCGATCATCTGTATGGTGGATTATCTTCTCACTATATAATCTAATTCATTGTTCACATTAGTATTACATTTAATGTCAAATGTACATGTTAAAATTCAAATATGTGACATATATACGATATAAAATTAATAATTTAATGGTAATATATTATTTACCTTTATTACTATCAGTCTATCAAAAAAATAGAACAAGTATTCTTATATAGAAATAACTTATTATCTCCATTAATAGTGTATTTTATTTTAAATTTCTAAACATTATTTATTATTATAAATAAATTTAAGCTCGAATATATGTGAAATTTATAACATTATAAAATTTTTGGATATGGTGGAACAATTTTCTATGTATGAGGACAAAAAATTATTAATAAAAATAGATCTGAAAAACAAAGCGATAATTACCCCAACTGTGGTTTTAACAAGGAATTATAAATATAGTGTTAATAAAAGGGAATAAGAAAATAATATATAGAATTGTATAAATAATAATGGATCTATATAGATTTATTATAAAATTAATTTATCATACATGAGGTTTAAGCATGTATGATATATGTTGATGCTTAAGGTAATAGAACTTCATCGCACTTTTTACTTTTGTGAGGCACATTCAATATTCAGTACATCATTTATTAATGTGTTTTATATACATAACAAAATTTATTTTTTTATTTTTATCGATTGAATAATGGGGGATTATATATCCATTTTACGGACTCCCTTTCATGCTCTTTGTAGTTGAATATTTACCAAAATCGGTAAGGGGTTTTTGTCTCTAATTGCTTTTTTGAGAAATATTTTATGTTATGAACCTATACTCATTTATTTGGATCATATACATCCCCATTTAAATGTAATATAATAACAGTTTTAATGAAATTTTATGTAACATTGTATTTAGTTATTTCATTGTTTTTTTATTCAATGATTCTAAATATATATGGGTTTTACAATACCATCACATAATATATCAGGGTTTTCTATGTTCATGATTCTGATTATGAAATATTATGATCCATCTACCATGAAAATACTTAACTTTATTTCCCTTTGGTTATTTCATGAAAATATATGTGTTCGTTTATATTTCTTATCTTTATTTTCTTAAAATTTCAAATATTATATTTAGAAAATCCACATTATTTATATCTTTGGTCAAACACACTTATTATTACATATCAATGATTTATAAAATTTCATTGAATTATATTTTAACATACTCTAAAGGATTTATTAAATAAATTTTTATCCCTTAATTATTTTTTATATATGTTTTAATCTTAAATATTCATTTATTTTTCAGAACAAGTAATGTTTGGAATTTACCAAAAATATGAATGGAATATTTATTTTAATGTACATGATATAAAAATTATTTCTCAATATCATTGTTACTAAATTATTTAAATACTTAATTACATGTTTTCATTGATATTTTCATAGAAAATGATTTTCATAATATTTGGGAATTTTATATGTTTTAAATATTGTTTTTAAATATGGAAAATATATTTTCCTATTGAAAAGTTTTAAATTATTTTAAAATATCAATATATCTTATTACAAGGTTATTTTAAAAAGAATGGAATTGTAAATTATTTTTAATTTTAAAATGTGTTTTTAATGTGGAATGTCTATTTTCATTATGATTTTTTTCATGCGAACTATTAATATAATTTTATACCTATGTTGATGTCCATAGATGTTACTTATGATTTATGGGGGATATGATCCTAGGATATAGTTCATATTATTTATCTGAATTGTTTCTATTTAGAAATAATTGATGATTATGAAACATTATTCTCTTCAATTGGATATATGATTAAAAAATACTTATGACACATTATTATTTTTCTCCTGGTTATTCTCTGATGAAATTATGAAATTATTATGAAACATGTTTATTTTCTATTGGTTATATTGTGATTTCATGTTTATGAACTCAATTTCTTTTCGTTGTTTCTAATATGATAACTGTTTTATGATCATTATAAACATGCATTTTTTCATTTATGATGGGAGGGACCTATATCTCTCTTCTATACATTGGGTAATGACTTATATCTCTTGAGATAAATTGGACATGAATGGGGAGTTAAACTAGTTCAGTAAGAGGAATTTTCTCCTATAATGGTATTGTGAGTTATCCATGAATAATATGATAGTTTTTAGGGTGAATCGATTTATTATGAATGTTTTTTAAAGATTCTAAAAAATCTAAGAAAATGATTTTCTATGATTATTTTTGTTCCCCAAATATTCATATTATGAAAATGTTATGATCTCATGGATCATGTTTATCTATTATTTTATGATTAATTTCTTTTTAAGTCCCATGATTTATCATATAACTCATGTTTATGATCAATGACATTCTAGTTATGGTTTTTATATGATCCTTTCATCTTCTCACCCCTATATGATCAGGTAATTTTGATATTTCAATTTTATATCCTTAATACGCATCAAATAACATCCTTAACTTTGTTTCCATTTCCAGGGATATGAATAATGTAATTTTCTATGATATATTTAAAGAGGGAGGTGGTTTCTAATAACATAGTGGTAGATGATTCATCTAAGAAAAAAACAATTTGTTTAGGCTTCCAGGTATAAAAAGGCACTAAAACTAAATGATTAATGTGTGGATCATTATTTATGTAATAAAAATTTGTATAATAAGATATAATATTTATGTATATTATGTTTGTGGTATATACACCATCACTCTAAGATGAGTTAATGATATGAACAAATGTTCTACATAATCTTTATAAATGATATGAATTTCATGACCATGGGTAACAAACCATTATCCACCAACAAAATCAGTAATGATGTTAAAATGTTATTAGTTTTGGATTCTTTCAATGCTTCTCACTTCATATATATTATAAGTATTCTTCAAATTTTAACTACTAACATTATTTTTAGTTTATTTTAAATTCAATTTTCATTCCGTTCGATCTAAATATTTATCATGTATTATGTATTTAGTTCTTCAAAATTTACGTTCAAGAATATATAAAAGGAATATGGTTTATATTTGTGGATTTTATTTTTTCCATGGACTCAAGAGAACGAATATTGAAGTAGAGCCCTACCATATCTAGTTAGGAACTCAAGTATTATATACATGTACAAATATGGTCGATGTGGCTATTTATTTCAATAAATACACTAGATATATGATGATTTCTAGGAGAGGAGTTCCCAGTAAGTTAGAGAGAATATTTTTCAATATAAATATTCATTGAGATTTTCTAAAAGTTTAATTAGAAACTCTCTTATAACTAAATCCATAAAACCAACTAATCCATTACACTCTCCTATATAATATGATCATGTCTCACTTTCCTTTTGAATTTATAAATTCCTAGAGAATGCATCATGAGTATATTCTTTTAAGGAATAAGTCATTCTTGATTATAATTGATTCCTGTATAAATTCATGTTTCCTTATTTTATATAGTATAATTCGTATACAACCTAGAGAAATCATGAAAAAATTATTTCAATAATGTATATTATTATATTCATAAAAATATAATCCCATGAAAATTAATTCTATTATAGTGGATGGAAAAATAAAAAATAAAAATAATCTAGAGTGGGAAAATTTGGATAATCCCTATCTACTAGAATTTTCACTCCCATGAATAAAAATATGTAAAATAAACAAAATAGTATTTAACTAATTGGTATTTTAAAAATTGAATATATATAATATTTGTAGAAATTGAGGATAATTATGAATTATGTAAATAATTTGTATTTATATGAGTTAATTGCACTGTTTTAATAATAATGTAACCATTGGAATACTATTTTTACCATTTGATTAATAATGTGACTATTTTAAATAATAACATGTCCATTAAAATAGTAATTCAAACATAAAAAATGAAATCATATATTAATTATAATTATCACGTCTAATTTTATAAAATATAAATATTTTAATTCCATAAATATTATGATTTAAAACTCAATGAAACAATAAGTACAATTCCAAATAATTGTATCTTAATATATTTTTGAAAAATGATAATTTTTTTGCTAATATTTATAATAAAATATGTTTTCATAATATTTTGATAAATTGAATGTCAATTATATAGTCAACTCATCGAAATTATATATGGCTTATTTTTTTATTTTTATGGAGTACTATTGTTTTTAGGAAAATAAAAAAAATTTCATTTCCCAAATAATTTTCATTTCATCATTCAAGATATAATAATGACCTATTTAATTCATAAAACTTTTTCCTTACCCAAAAATATATTTAATTAGATAAATATTTCAACAAAATAGAATATAATTATCCTCCTCATCATAAAATCATTTTTCTAAACTCTAAAGTCTAATTTATTCCCTAAAAATATCATTATTATATTTTCCACATTTATTTTAATTAAATTTTTATTTTTTCTTTGTAAATATATATAATACCTAAAATAAGTATATTATATTTATATTTAACAAAAAATGTAAAAACATTCACTAATTTAATGGATACATTGAAATCATATTTTCCTAAATAAATTATCCTCAAAATATCCTTCTTCTCATATATAAATATTCCCTCTCCCTTCTCTTTAAAAACAACCTCACATTCATAAAACAATGAAAAAATTATACCCTTATATATTCACATATTCCCTAAGATACATTCTTAATGTTCTGGTGAGGATGGCATCACAGTCTCCTTGCACTACGATACCCTCTCCTAGGGTTTGATTTCCTTCTTGGTGTAGAACATAACGATTAATTGTGTGGTTGGATGTTTAGTGACACTTAGGTTTTCTTGATATTCATCGAATCATCTGTCTTCAGTTTGTCCCGATAATCTTATTTGAATATTTTTCCTGATCTCATTTCTACTCATCCTGGTGTTTTTTACATCGTCATATTTTCCCCAGATAAATTTCAGATATGAGATTACCCTAACATGAATTTTCCATGGATCTTTAACGATGGTCTGATAAGGGTGGTGGTGGTTTGACAAGAATCAGATAACCGATGAATATTCCGAGAATCAGGTGGGGAACTTGTGAAGTGGTTTTCTGAGATCTGGTGGTGGATTCTTGCCTTTTTCCATTGGATGGGGTCATAGAGTGTTTGATGATGATGTTATGGGATTTTCTTGGATTGAGTTAGAGATAATGTTAGCTATGATTATTTTTGAGTATATCATCTATTTAATAGTGTTTTGGTAGCAAAACGAGTTCTCTTCTGCAGTCTAGGGGAACCTTGTCTATATTTAGTGTTTGGTTCTATTTTTCGAATTTGTTACTAACATATTTTCCATAATTATATTCTACTTCATTTTATTTGGAAAGGGTTTCTTCACCACATAGTGTTTTTGGGGTGGAAATCCTCGAAAGTGGGATGGGTGTGATCACACCCATCATCAGCTATTTTCCTATTTGGATGGATGTGAAACATCCATGATCTTTTTCACTATGATTTTTATCTTATTTGTTTCATATCAGGTTGACAGTACAATGTATTCTCACATGAATTTTCTGGTGGGCATCGAAAAAGGGATACAAAACTTGGTAGGGGGAGGAATCACCTTAGAAGGATATAACTCTTCATGGTCTAGAAGGGAGTGATGGGGTCCTTTCTGATGCATGTATTGATTTCTACATCCATTTTCACATTCAGGTCGTTATTTTTCCCATCAGGTCCTATTTGGTAAGGCAGTTTTGTTCTTGTCATGTAATAGGTTACCTATTCTTCCATTTATTAAAATAAGTTTTCATTTCTATTTTGGTTCAATAGAGGGGTCGTGACTGTCAACCTTTTCTAAAAAATCATGATGTTCGAGTGTAAATAAAATCACTGAATCCAAATAGTTTAATAAAGACCTAGCCTTAATCGATATATATTGTCGTTATATTGAAAATAAAAGACTCATTATTATATTCCAAATAATCTTTTAGGTTTATAATACTATATAATTTTTTAAAAAATTACAATGTAAACCCATACATTACAATTATACAATAATATGTATTTTCCATTTTTTAAATAAAAAATTATATTTCAAAAAAATATTTCATTCTAGGATAAATCATCAAAATTTTCTTCATGACATCATCCTTTTTAATACAGTAACTTAAACCCTATGAAAAACATTTTAAATCTTGGGATGAGCACAACAGCTTAGTAAGAGATATAAATATAAAGAAATTGTTAGTTCAGAAATAATTATAAATTTTTTTTCTCCAATTATTTTTCTTATGAATGAAATAATATTTTATTCCCATACAATTTCATAATAAATTTTATAATATAACATAAAAGTAAATTAATAACTAATAATTATTTCATTGAAATATTTCTAAATGTATAACATTCAACAATAAAATATAGCCCCTTATCATACCTTATGAAATCATACATGAAAAAAAAAATCCATTTTTTGAATACATAAATACTAAATATAACTTGTGAAATCATATTCATAACATTATATCATATTTCATATATGTATATGCAATATAGGGTAATAATCATAGTCTTATTTGGAATATCTGTAACAATATATTCATTAATCTATTTGGAGAAACCAAATCGGTTAACTAAATCTCTTTACCAAATACATTCGAGAGATAAAATGGGATTACCAACCCTTGATTTATTATAGAATAACCCATCCTCCCAAAAAATTCCCCTAAAACATTCCATAAAAATGACTCATAATTATTTCTCAAAAATATTCTTTAGGGAAATAACCTTTCCATTTTGAAATCATTTTATATTTGAAAAGATGTGAAGTTGAAAATAAAAACTAATCATTTGAAAATAAGCATTGAAAAATTTAATGTAATCTTCAATAAATTTAGGCATAAATAATGAGGGAAATCCTATATTTTTTTATACTTTAGAAAAATTCATCTTGTCTTTTGTTATAATCTTGGATTGTGTAACATTGAAAAAGATTTTGTAAAAGATTGTCCCCTACCATGAGTTCAAATCGCCATAGACAATATTTGTATTCATGAATAACAAATATTGGATAATTATTTATATTATTTAGAACCTTTTGTAGTCTATTACTATTTTTATTTCATTTATTACCATTTTATACCAATTACCTAATTATTAATGTATACATTGTACAATTTGACAATATTTGGGTCATAAGTCCAGAATGAATTTGTTTATTTGAATATGTTCATAGAGGTAATAAATACACCATAACATTGATAATATTTATTACATTGTTATCATTTTAATTCAATAATAATTCTTTTAAATCTATCCATGAATGATTCTTATGAATAATAAACTATTTTCCAATCATAGAGATGGTACTTCATACGTACACAAGAGTAACAATTCAATTTTTCAAAAATCAATATGAAAAGAAGATAAATAGGATTTTATCTTTCAATATTTATAACAATATCATATATATAATTTTAAATATTCCAATATACCTATATATATTCTCCATGTGATTTAGTGTTGAAAACAAATTACATCACTTCAGTGTTGTGGTTGTCCACACTTATGCACAAATGAATTTATCATTTTTATTTGCATGAAATGGTAAAAATGTAACTGATATAATATATTCTTATAATTTTAACTGTTTAATGAATTTCATATATGATAATTAATTTCATCATTTTTACATATCCTGAGAGATGTTGATAAAATAGTAATTACATCGGTTCGCGAGGGGATAGTCAGTTATACACATGAATGATAACTTCTTTTCCCATTTCATAAAAGTGGAGATATATTTCGACCATGAAATTGAAATGAGAAAAAATAAAAATATGGAGGATTATTATTTTGTTATTTTATCCTGGATTATTTTGTTTTTAAGTGATAATAAAATAAATAAATCAAAAATTATTTATTAAAAACAATACCTCTTATTTGGACAATTTACTTTTTGAAAGACTTTTATACCACAGTAGTCTGTGGTATGACAAAAAAATTCCTCTAAAATGGTGGGATTTATTATAGGAGTGTATTTGGAATGTTACATTTTAATAAAATGGGTTATATATTTTTATTAAATGAGAATAAGTGGTACCAATTTATAGGTGAGTGGAGGGGCACTCTTGGAATTTCAGAAAATATTTAATTAGTATAAATTAATTTTCAATCCCAAATTAACATGAAGTGATTTATTATAGAGAAATGTAATAATGGATTTAAATACATTCATAATATAATTTTTTTTCTATTTTTTGGAAACATTATTTCGCTTATTATTTAGTTTTAACTCGTTTTAAACATCTTTAACTCTTACCATGGAAAACTGATTTTTTACTCTTTGAGGGACAGTATTTTTACTATAAAATTAAAAATAACCCATAAATGGATCTTGGTTGATATTTAATACTTTATACTAATCAATGGGATAAATATATGATTTTTATTAAGATTATTTCACTAAATAATTTATTGTTTATTTTAAAATGTAATTAATGTCAGTTGTAACAAATTTCATTATGTTAAACTTGAAAAGTATCAATAAAAAAAGATAAATTTGAAAAAAATATATATATTAATAAATCTCAAACATTTAAATTTAATATATAATATTCCTATTTCATTAATTTTATCATATTTTATTTTAATATTTTTTGCAGGAATTAAATTATTACAACATAAGTGTTGTGAAAACATTCAGGGAAAACAATTATTGAGTAAAAATTAAAATAAATTACCATATATATTATAAATCTTTTAAACTTCATAATACTACTTATAGTCCGACATATATTCTATATAACACCGTATTAGAAATTATAAACATATAAAATACAATAGTCTTACATGTTTTATTTTCGTTAAAATAAATTATTATGAAGGTTAGAATCTAATTCATGTGACCATAAATGGTCATATAACCAAATATAAATGATTAAATATGAATATTATTATTCCCATAAAATTATGGCATGTTTTAGGATAATTTTATAGTTTTTATCACTTTATTTTTACCCTAAATTACTGGATTTACCTTCTACAATGGTAGAAAAAATTATTATGGTTACTATTCATACTGTCCAAAAAAACCTATTTTCTAAATTTCGACCACCTGATTCAAAATATGGGATCCATTTAATAAAATTTATAATTCATAAGTTTTATAATATAATTTATAATTAAATCCACAAAAATTAATGATAATATATATATTTTTTAAAATCCCAATTTTAATCATAAAATTTTTTTATACAAAAATAAAGTAAAAAAATTAACTTAAAAATCAATAACTGGATTATTAAAAACACAAATTATTAAATTAATCTTTTCAAAATGTCTAAAATTTTATTTGAATATATACATAATTTTAAAAAAAAATCATGTTTAAAAAAAATATAATCTTCACTATTCATTGAAAAAACAAACTTTTAAAAGAAATATCAAACTTTCACCACATACTGATTAATATAATATAATTTTCAAAATCATATTTATTTAATAAAATAAAATTTAAAAATTTAACTCAATTAATTTCATTATTCTCTCATAGATGAAAATATAAATCATTTTTTATGAATGTGTATTTGAAAAATAAAATGAATTAAAAAAAAGTAACTGTTTAATTTTCTAACAATTAGCTAATAAATTATTAATGGGTATGACCATTATAAAATTCATATTTAATTTAATACTTTTAATTACTATAAATTTAATTTCTAGGTTATAACAGTCACATCATAACAGTAATTATTTATTTATTTATTATTGGTGCTGCATATTTTATACTCTATCAAAAATAGTCATTCATTTTAAAATGTAGAGATTTTACAATATAAACACTTCTAAATTGTGTCCAATAAATTTTTAAATAATTTTTTGTAACTTGGGTTTTAGTTTTCCAAATACCTTTATTGAAATCCAACATCGAAGAAAGGATAAATAAGAAAATCACATTAAAAGAAATAAAGGAAAGTACAAATGTAATTTTCAATAACACATGACTAGCTTTCCATGTTGGGAAACATGTACATATAAGAGAATATATACCTCCCAAGTGTTGATAGGTAGTGATAGTTAACATGGTCATGAAAAGGTGAAAAAATCACAAAACTATATATATGTGAGAGTTTAAACGGTTGTGGATTTCCCAGTAAAAAAATTAAACATACAATTTTTTGTTTCAAAATCATTTTCATAGAGTTGATTAATTAATTTGATTTCATATCTAATAACATGAGTTAATATACTTACTCTAAATTTTTAGTTTCATCCATTAATGAATTTCCTCCGTAATAGCATCTATTTCTCCTAATAGTGATTATTTAAGATGTTTTTCCATGCCCAAGGAATTATAAACAAATTCTATAGATCATTAAATCCAAAAAAGGATATCAACTAATTCCTCATGTACTTATTCATTAACAAAAAAAATGATAAGGATTGAATTATATAATTCATAAAAATGATTAAACCTTTAGTTGAATAAAATAACCATTAATATATATACTTGAAAAGAATTACTTACAGTTAAACATAATTCATTCAATAAATATCTTTAAATTTCTTCAAAATAGTTCATAATATTATTTAAACACAAAATTCAGATGGATTTGGTCAGATAATTTTCCATAACAAATTTACCATTTGTACCCCAAAATAAAATCAATCACTCCTAATGTATCACACCAAAAATTAAATTTCTTAAATTGAATAGTCTTTGTGTATGTTAATAATTTACATAAACAACCATAATAAAATTAAAATTAATTAAATGTGTTAACCTCAATGTTTATCTCATTCCATTCCTATTTCATCGCATAATTTCCACAAAATAATAGATCATATAATCCTTAATCTGTATCCTTACTTTTTAAATCATGTATACAAAAATAAAGGCATTTTTTCCCAAATAAAAATTTTCATAACATAATAATAAGTGTTAGGTATACCTAAAATGTTTACTAATCTCAATAAATGACTCCTATCATTCATTCATTTATAAAAAACTCAAAATAAGGGTGCTTATGACTTTTAACATTTGATCATCCCAAAACTTATATAGCCATGATGATATCTAAATCTATTATGAAAAACTGACTTTAAAAAAATAATCTATAATGTAATCTACACCCTAATCTAATAACAATTTTTTTACCCTACTTTAAACCAAAAATATTATACAAATTTTAAAACTATATTTCACATTATAATAATAATAAGGATATCTTAGGTGTTTAATTTAAAAAATTTGGAAAAAAATCATAATGAGTAAAGATATACATTACATGTTGATTACTATATGGTGTATCCAATTTTTTGATAAATAAAAAGTATTTAATATTAAATAGAATTTATTCTCATTATAAATATTTAAATTTAATTCATGAACCCATCATTGTTCTTTCACTCCCTTATACGCTTTGAGAAAAATTCAAAAACTTGGATTGAGGAAAAAATCATAGTAAGGGACATACAAAGAAAGAAAAAAATCAATAAATCATAATGTTTAATTTTATAATCAGTTTCATATCATTCATGCATTTTTCATAGATCTTGATGTGACACAAGGGGTAACCATCACAGTGACATTTGGAATAACCACAATATTATCTTCCATAATATCTTAGGAGAAACACAATTAGGTAACATTGATTATTTTCTCAATGCATTGGATAGATATGAAAAAGTCACCAATACATGATTTTTAATAAAACAATCTATCCCCATAATAAATTCCCATGAAACAAAAACTAATCCCGACACATAATTTTTCTTTAAAAACACTCTTATAAAATATAACATTTTTACTTTGAAGTCAAAAAAATTTAAAAAATATTGACATTTAAAAATGAAAACATTCAATTTAAAAATAAACATGTAATAATTTAAAATATTACTAAATTAATTTATGTTTAATGAAGATTTTAAATTCCGATCATGCTGTATAATTTAAAATAATATTCAATTCTACTTTTGTAAAAAGAGTTGAATGAGAAACATTAAAAATAAATTTCATTATAAAGTTTCATTTTTGATGTCTGAGTCATCACATACAATATTTATCATCATGAATATATAACATAGGATAATTATTGACATTCTTGAGAAATGTTTTATGTTGTATTATTCCTTTAATTTCACTAATTACAAGTTTATAAAAAAACTTAATTATTAATGTTTACGTTGGTCATTTTGATGATATTCGATTCATAAGTCCCAAATGACTTCAGAAATTTTACTATGGTGAAACTGGTCATTAATCTTCTATATCTAAATTAATTTTTATGAGATAATTATCATTTTTATGCAATAATTACACTTTTAAATACATACATGAATGATTCATTGGAAAAATAAATAATGTTACAATCATGTATTCCATAGGTCATACCTATGCAGGAGTAACGATTTCTTTTCTGAAAGATAACTATGAAAATAATTTAAATATGATTTAATATTTCCATAATGATAAGTATCTAATAAATTTAATATCATTTTTAAAAACTTTATTTTAGGATTTTTTTCAAGTTATGTGGTTATAAAAAACGAATCACATCTTTTCATAGAGGCTATAATCAACACATACGAACAAACACAGTAATAATTTTTAGGTTCACTAAAAGGTAATATTGTAAGTGAAATATATTATTTTTATAATGTTAAATATGTCATTAATATCATATATAGACATTAATTACATAATTATAACTAGTATTTAGAGAGGGTAATAGAAAACTTATTACATCAATTCGCGAGTCGGTTTTTCTCAGTAAAAAAGAATTATAAATTATTTTCTCATTTGAGGATAGTAGCAATTTCTTTAGGTCATGAATCTAACCTAATAAAATATCAATATATGGATGAAATTTTAATTTTTAATTTTGTAATTTTTTATGATGGTTTTAATGAGGTCGACGAAGAAATAAAACCCAAACAGTTTATTAAAAAACATCTTCTTTGGAAAATATCTCATTCTTAACCAACCAAGAAAACATAGTTTGGTATTTTGTACTTAAAAAGTCCTATAGAGTGAAATTATTTGTTATGTGAATGTATTTGGGTTGGTATTGTACAAAAAATGTGTTTCTAAATGTGAATAAATGGAAGAAATGGGTACTATTTTATAAGAGAGTGGAGGGTAACTCTTGGAATTTCTAAAAATATTTAATTAACATAAATTATGTTTGAATTCCTAATAGACCCAAAGTGTTTTATTTCGATTCTAAGATTATTATGGGTCACAATAAACGCAAAAAATATTTTTTTAACATGTTTAGGTTATATTCAGTCACATGTCACTTAGTATTAACAATTACTTAACCCCATTATCTCTTCTAGTGAAACCATTGATTTTTACAAATTAAGGATCAATATTGTTAATTTAATCATTGTATTAACAAAAAAGGATACATGTTTATATTTCTATCCTCATCCAAACCACTTGACTAAATTTTATTTTTTCAGGAATTTTATATCATTTAATAAAAAATTATTTATTTTGAAACATCGTTAATTTCCATCCTTAAAATACTCATTACATTGACTATTAATTATATAAATATAAAATAAAATGACCAAAAAAATATGTTAATAAATCTCTTATATGTTAAATTTATATATAAAATTAATTGATTACTTTATTTGTCTCGTATTATATTATATTATTTTTAATATAATTTCTTTAATTTTTTCATTAATTAAATAATTATTACATTAGTGTTGTGGAAGAAATCATGGAAACTCTATATTTTATAAAAATGAAAAAATTACCATTTTGAATATAGATATATTCTATTAAATACTACTATTTCTATATTATCATATATTATAAAAGACACTAAATTAATAAAAATATACTAATTAAAAACAAGAATGTGTCATGTTTGATTTATCGTTAATTTTTTTTGAAGGTCTTAATCTAATCTACGTGGCCATTATCATATATTATACAAGACACCATATTTCAGATTGAATATTTTTAATTTATTTTTTAAATATGCTGTACAATAAGTTTTAGTATTTCATTTAAAATTAAATCGGCGAAACCCAACAAAATTTAGTTTTTTTCTAGAAAATGCCTTTTTAAACATAAAATGTTTCTATATTAAATTTATTTATAAAATGAATAAAAACCCCTTAATTGTATTCATATAAATCAAAAATAACAAAATAAAATTAAAACTAAAATAAAATATTATTTTAATATATAAATACTGGGAAAGAAAATATAATTTTCAATAAAAATTGGCACTTTACAATATTATTGAACAAATAAAACCTTTCAAAAAATCATAACAATTTCCCCATAAGCTAAATTTGATATTTTGATTTTACAAATTTTATTTATTTGATTGAATTTTTTTTACAAAAGTTCAATAAATTACATATATTATTATTTTATAAAATCCATAGAAATCGTTCATGAAGAATGTGTATTTGAAAAATAAAATGACTCTACTAGAAATATGTGGATAATTTTATAAGAATTAATTAATACATTATTAATGATTAGGATAATTATATAATCTTAAAGCCAATTATTACAATTTTTACTTCCAATTTAACATCTATGTAATAATAGTTAAAACAATTATTTAGTTGTTCATTTAATCTCAATGTTGTAAATCTTGTATTCTATCCAACACAGTATTTTATTTTTAAAACAAGGGATATTAAAATCTCCCCAATTTCGAAAATATCATCCTTGAAATATTGATCTGGGGTTTTGAAACTATGGTAAGACTTGTCAAAATAATATCATTGAAATCTCCCTCTAAAATAATATTAATAAAACATACTATTTAATAGAAATTAAGGAAATTTCAAAGGTTGTTTAGAATAAAATATAACTGGGTTCTATATGAGAAAAAATTGACATGGAATATATAATATAACATTGAGGTACATATAAAGAGTGATATAGAACATTTTTAGGAGATTTTAAATAATAAAAAACATTAAATATATGATGGGTTAAAAGGAGAGTGATTTTCAGGTAATTAGAGTAAATATATAACATTTTTTAAGATCCTTTTCATAGAGTTGATGAATTACTTTACATCATCATCAAAGAAAATGAGTTCATATACTTACTTTACATGTATACATTCATCATATAATCAATATCCACCACAATATCAATTTTTTATCCAAACTATGTGTATTTAAGTTAATTTTTTACATGTAAGGAATTAGATTCCACTTTTATGGATCACTATATCCACCAAATGAAGATAATATATTCCACATACCATTATAAAATAAAAATGAAAAAAATGAATCAATTCCTCCTCTAATTTGGAAATGAAAATAACCACAATTGTTTGGATAAGGTATGATAATACCCGAAAATTATTATAAAAAACAAAAAAACATTAATCTCCAGAATTAAAATGCAATAACAAAAGTTCAATATCATAAATTCAATAAACATACTTAATTTGTATCATGGTTTAGATTATTATTGAGTTCTAAAATTTAGAAGGTCTTGATCGAAAAATAATCTGATAAAAATTTAACATTTCACCCCGAAAACAAAATAAATCACATTTAATGAATCAATTCTGAAATTTAATTTCCTAAATCACATAATATTCAAGTTTGATAATCATTTCCAAAAATAAACTTAATATATTGAACATAAAATAAAATTTTTAATCACAAAATTTATCTCATAGACTACATTTTTCACAATATAATTAATTAAAAACAATTATATAAACCTAAAAGGTTATCCATTACATTTAAAATTATATCGAAAAATATAAATACAGTATTCCTAAAATAGCATTTTTAATATCATATAATTATTGTTTGTATCTACCTAAAACATTTTTCAAAATAAAATAAATGTATCTTTATGTTTATCTATGACATAAAAAATAAAAATCCTAGTTTATATGTATTTGAACTTATGATCAACCTCCAAAATATATACCAATGATGATATACATAACTCTTAAGATAACATCATAATCAAAACTACTAGCCTCTAATATCATCTAAAACCTACTGTGAAACCAAATATAAAAAACCCAACCTTAAAAAATAGACATTCTAGTTATGTTAAAACTATTATTGAAATTATTATATTACAGAGGATTTTAAGGTATATATTTTAGGGAATTCGGAAAAAATATTGAAAAGTAAATCCATACAATATAAGTGGAAAGTTCAATACAATATCCATTTTATGATAAAACATTAATTAAAATAAAAAAAGTTTTTTTTTGGTAAATCATCAAAAAAACGTTCATTACCTCTACCTTGTTGTAACTCTCCCTTATACCCTAAAAACCCCATTTAAAACATTGTATGATCAAAAAATCATAGTAAGGGAAATAAAAATAATGAAACACGTTTTTAGTTCATAAATAAAGATAAAAATTTTCAATTTATAAAAGAATATTTTATTTCCTATAAAATCAAATTTTATTCTAATTTAATTTCATAAAATATTTCATTAGAGAAGAAAAAAAGAAAAATAGAAACAAAAAATATCTTCATTAAAACTTATCATAATGGAATAGTTTCACCCATAATACATAATCTCTTAGTTTACCATATGATATCATATGTTTTTTATAACATCCCTAGAAATAATATATTAATCACAGAGGTATCTTGTGACATGATTTTCATATCATTCTGACATTTTTGTTATCTCTCCAGCTACACATTGAGTAACCATCAAAGATACATTTGGAATAATCATTGTAGTATATTCCATAATCTCTTTGGAGAAATCTATCTATTTAACTATGTCACTCTACCATATGTATTAGAGGGTTATTATAGGATCAACCACCATAGATTTATAATATAACCAACCATATTCATAATATTTTTTCTAGACCCAAACCATAATCAAAACACATAACACATGCATAAAAATCTTTCCAGGGAGAATAAACTTTCTATTTTTATATTTCATTTCTATTTAAAAAGTTTAACACATAAAAACAGGAATTTTTTTTTCAAATAATCTTTTAATCATGTAAATGATGATTCAAAACATTGATGTGTTAAAATGGTAGAAAAATAATCACTTTCCATATAATTTAGAAAATGATCCTTTTTAAATTTTCAGAAAATATTTGAAAGAGTAACAATAAAATATGATTAGTAAAAGAACATCCCTTACATTGAGTCTGACAAGACAAAAACAATATTTATCATCCATAATAATATAAATAAGAGAGTTATTTTCTTTAATTATAAAAATTTTCATCTTTATTATTAATAATATTTAAGTTATTACTATGTTATAACTATTACTTTATAATTAATGTTTACATTGGGTGTTTCGTCTATATTGTGTTCATTAATCCATAATGACATTGGTAATTTGACTATGGGAAATGTTTTCATTACTCCAACATATGTGTAGTAATATTAATGAAATAATTATAATTTTTAAATATCAATTATTCTTTAAAACCCATCAATGAAAAATTGTTATGAAAAATGAACCACATTAGAGTCATCGAGATGGTAGGTCGTTGGTACACACGAGTAACATTTTCAATTTTCATATATCATTAGGGGAAAAAGGTAATTGTTATTTTATATTTATATATTAATATTAATATACTAAATATCTTATTAAATATTCAAATTTAATTTAATATATTATCCATTTGATGTTCTTATGAAAGAAATATCCCTTCGCTTTGTGGAGGTGGTAGTTTACATGAATGCACGAACAACATTGTCATTTTTATGTTCTTGAATATGTAAAAATTTCAAAGATAACCTATTTTTCAATAATCATAATTAGTTGATGAATTTAATATATAAATATTTTTTTTGTCAACAAAACCAATATAGAGAGATGATGATGGAGAATGAATTACGTTAGTTCCTGAGACGTCAATCCTCCGAACACACGAATGATAAATTCCTTTCCCATTTGATATATCTCTTAATGCATTCAGGTCATTATAATGACATAATAACATCTCATTATATAGAGGATAGTAGAGTGATTATTTTATCATGATTTAATATGTTTTGAAAGAGGTCAATGATGAAAGAAAATAGAAACACATTATTAAAAATAACACCTCATATTGGGACAATCACCTTTGATTAATAAATTAAGACCACTAATATTGGTGTTATTACTAAAAAATACCTATTTAATGAGGGGAGGGATTAAAATAACATATTTTGATAGGGTTTATCAGAACCAAATGGTGTTCAAGTGTGAGGAAATAAAAATAAGATGTTATCTCTTATAGGAAGAGGAGGGGCACTATTTGAATTTCTCAAAATTTTGAATTAACATAAATAAATTTTGTATTGAAAATGGCTCCAATGTAAGTTTATTAAATTATATGATGATTTCGGATCTAAATAATATCAAAAATAATTTTTTTCATGTTTAAGTCAGATTCATACCCTTATCATTAAATTTAATCCATTATTGAACCCCATTAATTATTACCGTTATGAAATTGATTGTTATACATTACGACTAATTATTGTAATTATAAAATAAAAAACAACACATAAATGTATCTTTCATAATATTCTAAACCAAATCCTAGATAATTTTTCAATTTTATGATTTTTATGATTTTAAGCCATTTTTTTAAAATATTACTATTTTGAAAATGTCATTAATGTCAATTTGTTTACTATTAATTACATTGACTTTATAAAATATCAATAAAATAGGATAAATTTGAAATAATATGTTTTAATTCATATATAACAAGTCTAAATCATCTATAAAATTTAGGTCTTACATTAATTATATAATATAATATTTTAATATTTTAATACCATTTATTTTATTTTTTCAAAAATTAAAAAATATTGTATCAATTTTGTTGAAGATTTCGAGGAAATTATTTATTTTGCACAAAACAAAAATAAAGTACCATGTTGAATATTAATCTATTATCTATAAAAATAATATTTATAGTTGAACATATTTGTTTTCCCCAAATTCCACCTGCAAAAACAAATGATAATTTTTGGCTGAACTAAAGCCATCGTTTGACTCGATGAAACATTCCAAGATCACAAAAGGAAGGTGTATGCATGATTTGAAATCCATGTGTAAGGTTTATATCTACATAAAATATTTTTGTGCACCCAATGAAACATATCTCTTTCCACATCCACAAATACCATGGAAATAACTAAGGAATGTGTGTACAAGAATTCTTACTTGTACACAACTCACTAGACCACGCGTAAACCTCTTCCACACCAAATACAACATCAAACTAGCCCTTTACTGCTCTACCAATGTAGATATTGAATTTTTTTTGTTTAATACCTATTATGTGACTAGAATCTTGTGCACTATTTTGGAAATATTTCTATATATATTTAAAACCCCCTTTTTTAGTGTGATCCTCTTGAAGACGAAGCATCACTCTGTAGGCTTTGTTGGGTTAACACAAAATAAACCTCTTTCCAGCAACACTGGCATTGTGCACAAACTAATCATGCGATCAAGGATAATAAATCAATAAATAAGTGAAGAACTCTATACACCTTTGAAAAGAAGGATTTCTGGGTAAAAAGAGCATGCATCACTCGCATTAAATGTTGCAGAAGTGTGAGCACACCCTGATGAAAGAATTGAATACATAAATGGTGGACTCGATGGGAATCTCTTCTCCTCAATATGGGGATCAATTGTGTTTTAGATATCAATATATTTCATGTAATTAGGTTAGACTATTAGGTGTTGTTACCCATTAAGGAATCAATGGGCCTGACATGGAACATACTAGAAATTGGGGTAGTTGAATTTTCGGTATTCTGATTTGTGACATTGTTAGTGTGAATCTCTCTCTCCCTCTCTCCAAACATGGAATATTGGATGAGGTTAGAGCATTGGGAATTTATTTCATGGCATCCTTATTGATTGTTAAATCTTCCCTCTTTATAAGACCCAAGCTATAAAAACGAAACAACATAATTCCTGCTAATGTAGGTGTAGGAGAACTGTTAGCACGACAATCCCGCATGACCCCACCTCCACCACGATGCCAACTATTCCATGAGATACCAGACACACATGCCCCATCTCACCCTAGATTATTTTTCAACGGAGGTTGATTAATGTCCTCATACAATGGTATGAGAAGGAGAGAGTCATTCCCATGTGAGATATAGATTTCCACTACTTTGATTCCTCTATGCCTCACCAATACTACCACTCCCAAGGGCCTTTCAGGGAGCCGCAGGTCCCAAAAACTAAGATAAAATACTTCAAGAACCTCTTATGAGAGGGATCCCATGACTCTTTTCCCTATGATAAGGAGGTAAGGGATTCTCAAGTCATGCTAAAAATGACTACCATCTACGAGTCTCTTAGAAGGGATCTTACTAGGCCTTGTTAGTGAGAGTCTTTTATGGTCTTCCTAGATGAGGAAAATATTGAATACACCCTTTCTCTACCATCCCCAGTCTGAATATCTTGATACCAATTTAGAAAATATGATCAGATGGATTCCCAGCATGGGTCATCATATTCCATAACTCCCATGGATCCTACATCGATCATCGTATTTCACCGAATCCCGGCCCCTGTACTGTAGTGACCCATCAATGCCTGGTTGGGATTGAGGCCTCAATTTCCCCATAGGTAGGTCGGGTTAACACTATCAGCCGCTAGTGCCATGAAATCCTATCATCGGCTGGTTCACAATTATGAGATTCAATATTGAGTTCCTCCACATACTATCACTAACAAAAGCAGGTGTCCTCCCTACTATCAAAATCATCATAGAAGTCTTACCCATGTTATCACCGCCAGTCAAAGAAGAGGTCATGCCAGCTTCATCGATATCTATTATATATGCCCTCCCTTTACTCCTGGTTCATGATAAAGGGGTCCCTCCCCATTTCATGGACCACTAGTGTGAAGGTACTCTTTGTTCCATTCCCATCTTCAATGGATTCCCACCACACTCTAGTATCGATCAAGGCATTGGTCTTCCCCTTTCTATTAACAACCATTATGAAGGTCCTCAGCATGAGACAATGAACATGTATAGAGGTAATCCCATTATATAAACCAACCATTGTGGCATTTTTACCCACTCAATCAATAGAAAACATGGAGGTATTCCTATGGTTTCCACCAACCACAATAGAGGGAATTCCCACATTATCTGAATCCAACATAGAGGACCTCCATGTGTTTAGATTGATCAACGTAAAGGTCATCCTCGCACTATGATCCCTCATAATAAAATCACTCCCCTTCCTTCTCTAGTCAAAGAATAGTTATTCCCCATTTCATTATCAACCTATATAAATTTCATCCCCATTATAGAAAAATCCATACCATAAATAACCATCCCATGGAAGAAGGGTGATCCACCACCACCGAGGGAAAAACTCTTGGAAGCACCATGTTGTTTTCAACCCTATTCGCCTCTCAAACTCTAAAGGAAAAAAAGTGATTCAATAATGGATCCTTCAAAAAAGTCATCTGCATAAGAGTCAAGTGTTGGAGACCAAAAGGCGTTGTTCGTCATCTAGGAAGGTGAGATTCACCAAATTCTTGAATCTCTTCATTGGTACATGAAATTGATGGAATATTTGTCTCCCTTCCAATGTAACACAGTTTAGTCATCCCTATCATCTACAGTTTCATTCTCTACCCCTACATGAGATCAGGAAGATTGTTTTGGAGGATGATAGACAATGATCATTCTGTAGACCCCCAGATGACAAACGATACCCTCAAACATGAGTTAGTTGTAAGCACATAGTTATATATGTATGTGATGATGTGGTTGACACCTACTATGAGAGATGAACTAGCATGTAGTGACCCTTAAACTCATAAAGCAATGCCTCCATTGGTCAATTTTCCCATGCAGTGATCATCATATGATCCAATGCCTGTTTCTCAGCCATCACTGATTAGTTTTTAGTCCAAACATGTTATTACCCTTATTCTAACTATGGAAGCCAGCGGGACACTCTAGAAACTGACCAAATGTCTCTGACTTTATTTTCAATTATATATCAAACATTAACATCCTAGAATCCCTTACCATTGATATGGTCATGTGATTTATTCGGACTATCAGGGAGAAACACTTTTACATATGTGACTCTCAGTTGGATAATACATGGAGCCATGATTACTTTGGTGACATCATTCAAGAATGACACATTGTTGATTTGGAAACACTTCTGGTGGTTCAGCATTCTACATTACCCAACTACCCCCAAACCCATCTATAAATATGTGTCTAGAACATTGAAGTGCTCTGTAGAATAATTTTAGAATCATCCCTACATGTGTAGATCTATGATTGGGGATAGTATTCTACTCTTCACTTCAGTCCTATCTCACACCATCATGATTCTCTTAGTGATACTGAGGATAAACTCCTGGATTATTTCACAATGAATATGATTGATACCACATTTTCCATGGATGGGGACACCAACGTAGTATCCAATAGAGATAACCACCCTACTGAAGTAGCAAATTATCAAATTTTCCCTCATATAGGTGACCTTACCCTCCTTAAAAGGTAGGAACATGGTCTTCGATACTCCCTATACCATTTCACATCGGTTGTAATTCCAATAATGGAAAGGAACTAGTTGGGATTTGTAACCAATCATATATTTCTAATGCCACATAGAATATAGAGGTTGATCCCACTATGGATTCTATGGACTATGAGATTTTAGATCTAAAGAGGATCATCAATGAGCTCCTAACTGAGTGGATCCCATATAACAATGACCATTCATAGTACAATGTTCCTCCTCTATAGGAGCAGTAATGGAAGCCATAGTTCCTTCATATCCGGTTACCCCATGTTGAGCCCAGTTATCTCGTCTAGAAAAAATGGACATGATTTTGTAAATTATGGGATAAAACCATTGTAAGCATTTCCCAATCCACTAGACTAACATAAGAACCTTCCTGGGGACCCAGTGAAAGACACTCCACAAATTTTTCCATCTTCCACTAATCTGGATTATCATGTTGATGAGTCTATTAATATCTTAGTGGTTAGGAATATTTTCCATTTTAGATATCCCTACAAAGATGATATTTTCATTATCTTCACTTGCCTCGAAGCACTGAAGACTCAAATGGAGGAAGTATCACCTGATGGAAATCCCTCTCTATCTCTGGTGGAAAACTTGTGAGCACCCCCAAATTCTAGGAATCCTACTCTTTCCCTCATAAATGGTATGGGTGACATACAGAACTATCAAGATCACTTCTTCTCAATGTGTGGACCCATGTTGGGGACACTTGAGTAGTAGGAGTCTACAAAGATCTGATATTTCATTCAAACAATATATAAGACTATAATTTTCTGTTATAACTAGTTACCTATCAGATCTATCAGTAGTTCAGATGATCTTTGAAGGTGGTTTCTCTATCAATTCAACACTTCCATGTGCATGGAAAGTATGTTCGACCACAAAAGCAATAAAATTACAAAAGAACACATCACACACTTTTTTTCTACATGGAAGGACCTCATGTACCAGCCCAACATGTAGCTTACACAAGAAAAGCTACTAATGAAGTGAGTGAGGAATTCAAGATTTAATTAGTACCTAACCTCATCACTCAGAACATACTAGTGTAACGTCCTGGTTCCAGGAGCCACCCAGAGGTTCCCCGTACCAGGTTGGTCACATGGCATCAAGCGCATTTCTCGGAACACTAGAGGCTACCGACTAGCAATGAGGTCCTTGGGTGTGATAGTGGTGAAACTATACCCTCATTGACAGAGTAATGCAGTGGAAGTAAAATAGATTGCAACAGCAGATGTAGTAAAACAGTCAATAAGTAAACAAAGGAATACAGAAGAAATAAACAACTAGAGAACATATATATAATGATGCATGATACATATGCCTAGGAAAGTTTCCAAACAAGTCAAAATGCTGGAATACAGTAGTAAAAGAAAGTAAAAAATAAAATAGCTAAACTATAGCAGCATCGCAAGCCTCATCTTAGTGCCATGCTATCCAGCTTTATAGTAATCATGTTCCTAGAGTATATGGGAACTTTCTCTTATATAGACCTATAACTATATAATTTTTTTGGGTCCAAAAGCATGACCCAAATAGGGTGTGATATGAATCCAAGTGGGATACAACCCAAAGTTATGTGCCTAAATTTCAGTGAATATATATGTCTGGAAATAAACAAAATGAAGCAACAAAAAAGGAAGTACACATAGTAAAAAACATATGAATTGAATTTCATTAATTTTCTTATATTAAGTAAGTAGATAAAAAAGTAGGTGTCCCTCTATTAAGTACTCACAACCTAACCCTCTGATTTAACCAAACAACCAGAAGAAACCCTCTAGGAAGTACACAGAGTTTAACCCATCTGGTTCAGCTTCATCAAAGACACTCTGAGGAAGCACTCACCACTAATTCCCCCTATGGTCATGTATCAGTAACTAATAGGATCTCATAGGAATCACTCCACATCCAATTCCCCCTATGGATCATATCGAGGAAACTACCGAAACTATAAGGAAGCACAAATTCCATGCCTTTTTGGTATCACAACGTAACAACGAAAAGACACTCTAGAGAGGACCTAAATGTCCATACTCCATGTGGTCTACTACATCAGGTTCCTATGGCCCTCTCTAAGTCAGTCATGCTCAAATGATATGTGGAATAAAAAGTAAACATGATTAACCACACAGCTAAACAATCTACAATATATCATAGCATGTTAGATAATAATCACTACATCCTAACAATACTAGGCATGGGAATCAAATCAGCCTAACACGCTAGCTAGACCAAATGGTCAGAAAACATTGGAAAGACCTATATAGCATTAAATAGTTAACCTTATATATAAAAAATTTACCTCTATCCTAAAAAAAGGAATAGTCGGTAACAACAGGGCTACAATACATAAACACGCAATACCTCATTATTGGGTATTTGGCACTTTTTCACATTAAATTCAAGAACACTCTAAGGAATGTAACAAAACAACTAAATATGTGTTGTGAGATCTATATACTTGAAACTCAGGCCTTTAATCTCCATAGAACACCGTAGATCTACGAGAATGCTAAAAATGTTCTACTGAGGATATCTCGTGGAAGAAGAGAAATCTAGAGATGAAGTTTAAGAAAAAAGGAAAACGCATTGATGCGATTCCAATGCAATCAAAAGTGGTATATTCGGAGAATGAATGGTGAGTTAGGGGCTCAGAGAATATCCACAGTCGTATGGACACTCTCGGATGAGATGGGTGAAAAATATTAACGTTCTGTCAATTAGACGCGACCTCGTCCTGTTTAATGAAAAAAATAAAGTGCATGAAGTGTTATTTAAAATTACACAGCGTGTACATGCCTTTTCCAGCCTACACATTAGGATGTCTCTAGGTCACCACACATGGAAATGCGCTCGACTGTTACACATCCAACACATGGTCACCAGTGTCAACTGGGTACATGATGTGTACTTAAAACTATACAGCATGTACTCCTGAAATTTTCAGAAACTCATATTTTTCTAAAAAACAACCAGAAAAGAAAAGAAAACCTGAAAAGAAGAACTATATTCACAAAAACTTCCCCACTTAAATAAATTTAGTCCCGAATTTTCCTAGCATGGTGGCATAGAAGAAGAATCCTTCAAAAGCTCCGGCCACTGCGATCATACATCAACCTCCCTCTCCAAAGTCTCATCTTGTACTTGCTAATGCAACCATAGCACTCATACCAGAGGAACAGACTCGACACAAAGTACCTTCCCACTATGATCTATAATCTGGATTAGATTCTCCTCGAACGAGGCATCCACATTGATCTCAACCTCCTCAGGTTGGAAAACATTAGATGAATATGAGAAGTAATGTCGAAGGTGGGAAACGTTGAAGCCATCATGCATAACACAATACATCTGAGGTAACTACAACTGATAGACAACTGGCCCAACTCTCTCTAACACCTCAAACAACCCTATGTAACTTGGTGAAATCTTATCCTATCTCCTAATACTCCTGTTTCCAATCCTCGGTGTGACAAATAGAAGAACATGATCCCCAACCTCGAACTCCAGAGGTCCTCTCCGGCAATCAGCATAATTCTTCTGTCATGACTGTACAATAGCCATCCTCTTCTGAATCAACTCTATCTTATCCATGGTTTCCTAGACATGATGAGGTACCAACATAGATACCTCTCCTACCTCGAGCTAGCATATGGGTGATTGGTATTTTCTACCGTAAAAAGCCTTATAAGGTTCTATTACAATAGTTTATTGAAAACTATTATTGTAGGAAAAATTCACGAGAATTATGTTCTTCTCCCACAAACCTCCAAAATTCACCAGGCATTCCTGAAGAATTTCCTCAAGAACCTGAATCATACGCTCAGACTGTTCATATGTATTGGGATGGTAAGTTGTACACAAAAGTAACATTGTAACCAAAGCCTTTTGTAATCCCTACCAGACCCAAGAATTAGAACGTGAATCCCTGTCTGAAATAATAGTGTGGGTAACCCCATATAGACGTACAATCTCTCGGATGTACAACCTTCTCATATCATAAACAATGAATTTCTCTTTGATCAGAGTGAAGTTAGAAATATTTGTGAGTCTTTCAATGATGACCCTTACAACACCATTCCCCTAAGGTGAACTCAGAAAACTGTCACGAAATCCATAATGAAATCATTCCACTTCTACTCAGGAATGGGTAACTGGTGAAAAAGCCCTGCTGGTCACTGGTGGTATTCCTTCACCTACTGACTGGTGGAACACCTCATGAAAAAACCAGAAACATCTCTCTCTATACCTGGACACCAATACTGATGGTGTAGATCTTTATACATCTTCCTGACACCAAGATGAACTTCGCAAACTAAGGAATGAATGTACGACATCAGCTCCTCGTGTATGACTTCTATCACCCTCATGTATCCATGGAAATGAAAGATCTTATCCTCACCAACATTCCATCCAAGAATACGGTCCTCTCTGGACACACTGTCCTGTAAGACTAGGCCTTCTGAATCTGATAGCTGACATATTCTCACTCGATTAAGAAGGGTAGAGGTAACAACTACAGAAGATAGAAATGTATGTCCTTGCTTGTTTTGCACCTCCAAATTCATTTAAGAGAATAGAGTCATATGCTTCTACTTACTGCTGGCCTCATGAAATACCTATATGTGAGTCCTCCTACTCAACGCATCAGTCACTACATTGCCCTTCACAAGCATATAAGCAAGCATAAAGTCGAAGGATTGAAGTTACTCAACCCACATTCAATGTCTCAACCTCTGGTCAGGTTGAGTAAAGATATACATGAGACTTTTGTGGTCGGTGAAAACCGCACAATGATCTCCCAATAGGTAGTGTATCCAACAACATGAAGTATGAACAACTACAGCTAACTCGAGATCATGCAGCGGGTAATTTCTCTCATGTGGCCTCAAATGATGAGACCCGTATGCAACAACTCCTTCTCCCTGCAAACGCACTGCTCCCAACCCGATACCTGATACATCACAATACATAGTATAACTCGTTATTGGATCTAGAAATACTAATATCAGTGCTGAAGTCAACCTCAATTTTAGATATTGAAAGGCTGAATCACATGAATCTGACAACAAGTTTATTGCACCCCTCTTGGTTAGGCCCATTAGTGGCAATGCAAGGCGTGAAAAGTCTGGTATATAACATCTGTAGTAACCATTCATCCCTAGAAAACTATATACCTCAAATAATTTCTTCGACTACTCATAGGAAACTAATTCTCTCACATTCTATGGGTCTACTGATACTCTTCTCTTTTAGATAACATTACCAAAGAAGTGAATTTAGTCCATCCAATGGTGGCATTTTGAGATCATAACATATAACTGATGCTCTCTCATTGTACTCAAAACAATCTCAAGATGTGTGGCATAGTCATGTCGAGTGTGAGAGTTCACTAAGATATCTTCCACAAAGACCACCACATAAGAGTCAAAATATGGATGGAACACTGGGGTCATCAATGCCATGAAAACTACAGGCACGTTCGTGAGACCGAACATCATAACCACATACTCGTATAGACCGTACCTGCTCTGAATGGATGTAAGAGGTACATATGATGTTCTAACGCACAAATGATGGTATCCAGACATCAAGTCAGTCTTCAAGAACAACCGGCCTCCTCAAAGTGGATCAAATAGATCATCTATCCTTGATAAGGAATAACGGTTGTTGACCTTAAATTGGTTCAACTTCTGATAATCCACACAAAGCCTGAGAGTACCTTCCACCTTCTTTACAAATAGGATAAGAGAACCCCAAGTGGAAGTAATGGGTTGGATGAAACCCTTGGACTAAAACACCTCCAACTGCTTCTTGATCTCCTATAACTCTGGTGTAGCCATACTATAAGGAAGAATGGAGACTGGTGCCGCTCCTGGTAGAAGCTCAATACAAAAGTCCACCTCTTGCTTCGGAGGAGAACATAAAAAGTCCTCTAGAAAGAAATTCTTAAAACGATCCACTACTAGATTAAAGTCAATTTGTGAAGTCCCCTTGTAATCTAGATATTTACTAGGAATCTTTGTTGTACCTCATCCCAACCCATGATGCTTCGGTCCCTCTCTTCTTGCTTGGACAGCCGATTCACCCTTATAAATAAATAATCTTCCCTCCAGTGATGGGAAACTCACCCTATGAAGATAGAAGTCGACAACATCCTGAAAGGAAACCAACTAGTCTATTAGGATAATGACATAATAGCCTATTATCTCTATGAAATAAATGTCCCATAGGAAGTGACACCCACCAACCTCGAGAGGGAACTCCTTGCACTGATGTATACTAGCCATTATTGTTACCAACAGTGTGTCTAGCTTCATGATATTAGCAGAAGAAAAGATTCAAAGCCCAATGATCTCCATAATAGAAACAAATATAATTCTATGTGAAGCCCTTATATTGAAATTCCCCGAAGCTAAAACTGATGCAACCGAGAATGTACCTCATACTGTAGAGGGTCTTGGATCCTGCTCTTACTGGGTCTACTCCAATAAAAAAGTATGATCAACACTGCGGATCTATGACTATATCTGACCACCCTAAGGTGATCCACCATGTTGTCACTGAAATCTTGGTGACTGGATACCATGACCACGACCTCCACCTCCAATTGAACGGCTGGAAGAACTCCAGTTCCCTGACTAATGAGAAACTGGTGGTTTTTATCCTGAATGAGGAGTCATAGAAGAACACTTGTCACCAGTTTTTTGTGAGAAGAACAGACAGAAGGGCTGAAGGTGACCCATATTTCTACAATATCATCACTTCAATGGGTCTCTCAGGTAATGTGGCCTCATATGACCACCCTTCCCGCACTGGTATCACAACAGCTGGCTACCAGAAGAACTGTCGTGCCTCCTTAGATCCCCATGCATTGACTCCCTTCGGAAAATACTACTGTCAGTAGGAGGGATACCAACTCCGGATGTCGAACTACCCTGGAACCCCACTCCAAAATCCATCTGGTTTCCCCCTATGAACATCACCTGGTTTACTATAGAAGGGATAAAAGTCAGCCTGAAGATGTTCACCTAAGATCAGATGTCATGATTGAGACCGTTCACAAACATCCTTGATAGAAATAACTCATGACCTCCAGGAATAGGCATGAAGCACTAAAGCTATGCGAAGTGAGAAGAAAACTACATAACAGGAAGTGTACCATGCTCTAGACTCATGAAATATTAGGCTTGATCCACCTTCAAAGTATCTAGGTTGAATTAGACATAGAAGGTATTCTATAACTCGTCCTGTGCCATAACCTACTGGTGTCCTGCCTGTGAGATCATATCCACCTTCTCTTGGAAGATTCTTAAATCATATAAGTAGTGAGCTTCACCCTCCACTATGGATGCATCTCCAGTTGCTCGAAGACATTACGCAAGGCTTCTAACTGTGACTCTGCAGCTTGAGGTCCTTCTTCCTGTATGAAGGTGGTAGGATATTGCTACTGGGAAACCCATATGAACTCTTCCATAGAAGGGGAAATATGCGGTACACCACGGAAGGTCTACATAAACCTAGTAATGTCATATTGGAATTGTGTGCCAACACCACTGTCTGGAATGACGACTGGTGCCAAGATTGGAACAACTGAAGGATCTACTGGTAGTCCCTAATCAACCATATCTAGTGGCTGATCACTAACCTGTAACTGGAGGACAACCGGAGGATGTCTCAGTTCTTGACTCTCCAAGGTCAATCACACTACTTAGATCACGATTAACAGAGAATGAAACTTATAAGAGTGTTACGGGGACAAGGGAAATAAATAATTAAAGATTATTTTTTTTCAAAACATGGATACACGGTGCACAAAATTTCTACATGGCGTGTTCCCATAAACTTTCACAAGGGCGTGTACTATTTCCAACCCAAGTCGCGGAACACCCCAAACACGTGGTGTGTTGTCCTCACACACAATATGTACTTGAAATATTTCATTGACCTATGTTGTTAGCTACATAGCTTGATACATGGGTTACACTACACAGCATGTTCAATATTGAAACCACATTTATAGCTTCTGTTTTATCCATCAGTGTCGTTGGTCACATAGGTGGACACATGTTCTACAATACGTGTCTCTGGCCACATAGCCAGTGACACAGTTAAATATTACATGGCGTGTACATACAGTACACTGTTTGTACATAAGAAAACCATTTCCTTCCTGAACAAAATGTCACATGGCATATATTCACCATTACACGTCATGTATTCTGGGTTTTTCTAGACAATAAGCCTTAGAAACTACTTTGGAACCCATAAAAAACTGAAATGAACATTAAGTTACCAAATTCTGATATGTGGGGGCCCTTAATCCCTGTGAATCAATAAATGGCATCTTATAAGTGTTATATACAAACATAACAGAGCAATGATCCACCAAATTTTGGTCCATGAGGGCCCATAACACCTCATTAACCAATGATTGGAGTTCATTCAAACTAAATCATTACACAATTCAATACCCTATCAAATAGCTGGTATTCTTATCAAGGAATTTATCACAACAACATGCATATCTAAGACAACTTCTATAACAACAACAAGCAATTTATAATGAATCCTAAATGGCATAACAATAATTAATCACATGTGATATCTAGAAAGTTACTATATGATGCATGAGAAGGAATAACCTCATATCATTGGGTCGAAACAGAAATAGTACCTCAATAATATCAACAATAACTATAAGGCGTCGGACATTAACATAACTTAATCTTGAGTTATTACAAGATTACACATTGAGGATATTTTCAGGTTTAGAGTTTTAGAGAAATAGATCATAAATCATGCATTACATTCTACAATTAAACAAAGTGGTTACATAAAAGATAGTATTCATTTTTCCCCTCAACGAAAACATATTTAAAATAAAACATGGATTCTTTCTTAACTCTTCATTGACACTATCATCACATCATGTACCATTCCCTTGACCTGTGAAAAACATTTCAAAAACATGGGATGAGCATAAAAAGCTCAGTAAGGGATATAAAAGTACGAAATGAAAACATTAGTCCATGTATGATATCATACTTTACTCATAAAACATAAGCATTTTAACATAACTCCTAAAATCATGAATAAATCATATAAATCATAAGACATAAAGGTAAGATGAAGCATTAATAACATTCTTATGTAGGGAGTAACCCTCATGGTTACGTTTGGAATACCCATCACAGTATATTCCCTAAATCTCTTCAAAGAAACCTTAACGTCTAACTAATTCGCATTACCCAATGCATTGGAGAGTTGTATCGGGCTCACCCACCCTTAGTTTATCACGGAACCACCCGTCTTCGTAACAATTCCCAAGAACCATAACATAATCGTATCACATAATACATTAATAAAAGAAACATAGAATTCCCACATTTAAATCAAAAGATATCAATAACACATTGATATAATAAAAAAATTGTCAAAACCATTTTCAATACCAAAATAAAAGAAACGTAAAACATGGTATTTATTTTTCATTTAAAAAAAGTTATGGCTTGTAGAGGAAGCCGAAACTCAAATAATGGTCACGATGGCGGAGAAGTCATTGTCGCCGCATACGTACGCCAAAACATTCCATTTTGTCGTTTAGTAAAACACTTCGTATAAAAAAGATTCCTTTTGAATAAATGTAAATTTCAAAGGGGTTTATACACCGTATAAAAGAAGGTTTTGTATAAAACAAAATATGCCTCAATGAAAGGAGATTGAGATGAAGTCCCATACCTCGGGTCCGACTTGACTCGATCGTTCTTTAACCTCCTGAATAATAAATTTGAGTTAATTTCTACTTGCTTAAGAACATTTTTCAAGTTCATTATTCCTTTTATATCTCTTATTACCATGTTATTAACACTATGTAATTGTTTAAGTTAATAATGGTCGTTTTGTCGATCATTGGTACTTGAGTCAAAAATAAACTCTTTATAATTACAAGTTGTTCATGTGGCAAAATATCCATTATATCCAGAATTATATTCATGATGTAGATATCATATATATCATATATATCCAGTATATACATGAATTTATAATATTACATAACATTTATATGTATGAATTGAAATGCACAGTTCATGGAGACGGTAAGCCGTACGTACGCATGAACGCTGCTTTCAATTCTATTTCGTATTTTATGGAATGGAATCATAATGATATAAAGGTATATTATAATTACAGTATAATATCATATATAATATCATTATCTTTATCATTTATACATCCCACACATGGCATTAACGAATCAAATCACTTTGAGGGGGCGGTAGTCCGCACTTCCTAAAATGAAGATATCGCGTTTACCCATAATGGAAACCATAAAGGAATTCCATAAATGAAAAATACAGAAACACAAGGGAAACATAAATATACTACATATCATATATAAATATAGTTACATATTAATGGCCATTTTTGAAGGTGTTATAAGAATGTTGAACAATCATCGTTTCGTGAGGCAGAAATTCGCCATCCACGGAAATAGTATGTTCTTCAACCATTAGATATAGGTGTGTGTAAGTGTAGCTAAAATAATTCTTATAAAAAAAATCCTATTATATTGAAAAAACTAGATTTTTTACCAATGAAATGGGTAAAAAGTGTTTAGGGGTTTGCAGAAACAAAAATAAAACAAAAGAACATTAGAGAAGACTTTACCTTTAAATCGGGTAACTCCTCTTAGTTTGAACCAAAAGGGTTTCTTGAAGAGATTTCTGCCTAAGGTAAGGCTTGTAGGACGAATAGAGGGATGTGGAGAGATAAAATTAGTAGATATTGGTCGATCCAATTGCTTGATAGGTGTGGGTATGGAGGTAGGGGTGCGGGCCTTTTGTAAGGGGAGAGGAGGGGTACTCTTGGAATGTTATAAAATGTTACTTTATATTAAATTGAGATTCAGATTTTAAAGGTCCCACATTGATATATTTTGAGGATTAGGTGATAAGGGTTCGAAATATACACATAAAATAGGTCTTTGACAAGTGTAAGTCTTATATTTTACGTTACATTTTTGTTTTATTTAAATCGTTCATTAATGAGGTAATCGCTGCATCATCATTATGTCATAAATAATTTAATTTATATAATGTCTAAAAATTAAAAAAAATAATATGATGTAGGAAATATTTTTATCTTTCCAATTAATATTTATAGTTCAAGATATCATTTATGTAGACAAAATAATTTTTTTTACTCAGATGATACATTCTTTAGTGATATTCTCTGTTCTTTAAAAATAAAAAGATAAAGTGTCACATTCACCCAAAAGTGATTACATGGGGTCCCTAAGTTTGGAACAAGGCATACCATGGTCGGCCATGACAAAAACAGTAGAATTAGGATGCATGGTGGGGTAATTTTTTATTATTATGATATTATTTTATTATCCTTAACTACCCGATTACTAATTAATCAATATAATTAAAGATAATTACCATCGTTACTATTCATAATGTCCAAAAACAAAAGAGTATTAATTACATAATTTGGACCTTATGATTCCAAATATGGAATCCATTTTACAAAATTCCAAACATAGAAATTGAAATAATTAATTTAAAAATAATTTCCGTTGTCAAAACAAATAGAGGGTTTTTTTATACAATATCTATGAAACGTTTGGCACTTGTTTATGCCCAATTCCAAAGTAAATTAATTATAATGACCACAACTGGATTAAATGGTAAAAATATATTTTAATTACACTTTAAAACGATTTAAAAAGAAAATCTAACCATAAAATTAAATTTGATGAAAAAGCAGTTTTGATGTAAAATGCAGTATTTTTCACTATTCATTAAAAAATGAACATTGTCGGAAAAATAAAAAAAATTATCCAAAGTAAATTTTAATATCCCAATCATAAAGAATAAGTTTATTTTGACAAATAGTGCTTATAAAATTTTCAAAATTTTGATTTAAAAATTGTTTCCCATCAAACGGCAGCAAAACAATCTTTTAAAAATATTAGTGTATTCCATGATTAAGATTGCATTTATTCTCATTTTAAGACTCTAAACCCATATCTATTTCATAAATAGACATAGATAAGAATATCTATTATTCATTAGGTACTTGGGATGTTACATCCTTCCCCCCTTTAGAAAATTTCCTCCCCACAATTTATTTACTTATCAAATAAGTGGGGGTATTTATCCCTCATTGCATTTTCAGATTCCCATGTTGCCTCTTCCCTTATGTGGTTTTTCCACAAAACCATTACTTGATGAATCACCTTATTCCGCATGACTTTCTCCCTGTGGTCAAATATCTGGACCAGTTGTTCCTCATAAGTTAAATTCTCTTCCAGCTGAACTACCTCTGGACTCAAAACATGAGATGGATCTGGCATGTACTTCCTTAACATTGAAACATGAAAAACATTGTGTACCTGAGATAAACTCGCAGGTAAAGCCACTCGGTATGCAACTGATCCAAATCTATCCAGAATTTCATATGGTCCAATGAAACTTGGACTCAGCTTTACTTTCTTACCAAATCACATCACACTTTTCCATGGGGATACTTTGAGAAAAACATGATCACCTACCTCAAAAGAGAGATCCTTCCTCCTGTTGTCCGCATAATTCTTCTGCCTACTCTGAGTTGTTATCATGTGTTTCTGTATCAGTTGAACTTTTTATGCCAACTCTTCTACCAATTCTGGTCCCATCAACTTCCTTTCACCTACTTCATCCCAAAAATCTAGAGTTCGACATCGCTTCCCATATAATGCCTCAAATGGTGCCATCGGTATACTGGAATGAAAACTGTTATTATAAGAAAACTCAACCAAAGAAAGATTTTGGTCCCAAATTCTTGGATAATCCATCGAACAAGCACGTAGCATATCTTCCAAAGTCTGAATTATTCATTTGGAATTCCTATCTAATTGAGGATGAAAAAATGTACTCAAATTTAATTCAGTACCCATTGACTTTTGAAGGCCTTTCCAAATGTTAGAAGTAAACCTGGGATCACAATCAGATAAAATGGAGAGGGGAACTCCATGCAACCTAACTATCTCTATAAGATACAATTGAGAAAGTTGATCTAGGGAAAAAGTATCTCGTATAGCAAGGAAATGAGCAGATTTAGTCAAGCGATAAAAAATAAACCAGATTGTATTATTACCTCAAGGTGTCTTCAGCAATCCCACAACGAAGTCCATGGATATATTCTCCCATTTCCACTCTAGAACTGTTAAAGGCTGAAACATCCCTTTCAGAAACTGCTGCTCTACTTTAACTTATTGAAAAGTCAAACACTTCACAGTAAAATCAGCAAATTCACTTTTCATTCTATCCCACTAGTAATACTCCCAAAGATCCCTATACATCTTAGTACTGCCTGGATGAACTGAAAACGGAGAACTATGAGCTTCACATAACAACTCTATCTTCAACTGTGAATCACAAGTCATACATAATCTCTTCCCAAATCTCAAAATACAATCTTTATCAATGTTTAATTCAGGCAACTTAACCTTCTGAACCAAATCTACCTTTTTCTGTAATTCACTATCTTGCTTCTGTGCTTGCTTAATTCTGTCTGATAGGGAAGATTTCACTGATACCTGAAACAAAATAGAAGAAAATCCTACACCAACAACTTCTATGCCAAATTTCATCAAATCCTTAACAAATGGATCACGTTCCAAATGCAACATTGTTAATGAAGCATTACTTTTTCGACTCAAAGCATCAGCCACTTTATTTGATTTTCCCGAATGGTAATGAATTTTAGAATCATAATCCTTGATTAATTCCAGCCATCTCCTCTGTCTCATGTTCAATTATTTTTGAGTGAATATATACTTTAAACTTTTGTGATCAGTATATATTTCACGCTTTACACCAAACAAATGATGCCTCCAAATTTTCAATGCGAAAACAACAGCAGCTAATTCCAAATCATGTGTAGGGTAATTTACCTCATCAGTTTTCAATTGACGTCAAGCGTAAGCAATTATTTGATCACTCTACATTAGGACGCTACCAATTCCTTTCAATGAAGAATCACTATAGATAAAAAAACTCACCATTCCTGGAAGGTAGTGCCAAACCTAGCGCATTCACCAATCTTCTTTTTAATTCCTAAAACCAATCATTACATTCTTTTGTCCAGATAAACTTAACACACTTCCGAGTTAGCTTAGTCATTGGACTAGATAACTGGGAAGAATTTCTAACAAACCTTCGGTAATAGCCTGCCAAACAAAGGAAGCTATGAATCTTAGTTACATACGTGGGACTTGGCCATTCTTCAACAACCATTTTTTTGTAGGATCAACTGTTATTCCATCTTTAGAAACAATATGTCCAAGGAAAGAAATTTGTTTCAACCAAAACTCACACTTCCTGAATTTCCCATACAATTTATTTTATTTTAAGGTTTGAAAAAAACCCCTTAAATGTCTTTCATGCTCCTCTTAACTTTTATAAAACACCAAAATATCATCAATGAAAACATCCACAATCTTATCCAAGAACTCATGGAAAATTATATTCATAAGGTCCATAAATACAGTAGGTGGATTGGTTATCCCAAAAGTCATTACAAAAAATTCATAATGTCCATATCTTGTACGAAATGCAGTCTTCGGAATATTTGCTTCCATTACCTTCAACTAATGGCACCCCGATCTCAGGTCAATCATTGAAAAATACTGAGCTCCCTGGAGCTGATCAAACAAATAATCGATATGAGGAAAAAGATATTTGTTCATAATAATGATGTTAATCAAGAATCTATAATCAATGCAAAGTCTAATTGAACCATCTATCTTTTCAAAAAATAAAACAGGATCACCCCATGGTGATGTTCTAGGTCAACTGAAACCTTTCTCTAATAAATCATGCAATTTCTCCTTCAACACTAAAAGTTCAATTTGAGCCATTCGATAAGGGGCTTTTGAAATTGTCTAAGCATTAGGAACTAAGTCAACAGTAAATTCAACTTCCCGATCTGGTATTATTCCAGGCAACTCATCAGGTAAAACATCAGGATACTCATTTACCACTGGCACATCATTAATTTGAATGGTTCCTTTTTTTCAACAATATGTGAAAGGTAACATTCATTTCCATCTTTTACAAGATTCTCAGCCTCTTGATATGTTATCAATAGGAAGGGTTCATTCACGTACAAAAACTGAAATTCTTTCTAAAAATAAACTTCTTTAGCTCTACAATCAATCTTAGCATGGTAAACAGAGAGCCAATCCATACCCAGGATAAAATATAACTCTACTAGAGGTAAAAAATAAGGTTTGCAAGTAGGTTCTTCCCACGGATAAGGATAAGAAGATTCATATAAATTTTTTTTGCTTCAATATTTCCCCCAGGTGATTTTACCATAATTTCATGAGTATTCTCTTGAGATGTTATTCCCATTTTACTAGAAATTTTTTCAGAGATGAAAGAATGTGTAGACCCTAAATCAAACCACACACTGGCATAATCTGAAAAAACAAACAAAGTACCTAATACCACATCATTTGATGGCCCAACATCTGCTGAAGTAGTTGCATGGGATTTCACAACACCTTTCTTCTTGTAGTCTATTTTCTTCCCATCACTCGATCTCTTTTTCGGACACTCATTTTCATAATGACCCATCTCATTGCACTTAAAACATTTCACTAACTATAAATCAAATTTGTTCTTACCATCACCTTGATCTTTTCCAGTGCAATCACGAGCCTTATGACCCATATTTCCACATCGCTAGCACTTTCCATAATTCAAAAGACATTGCCCAGCATGCTTTTTACCACATTTATCACAAACTGGAAACTTAGTTTTCTTACCATCAGACCTTTTTGAATAATTCTTCCCTTTCTCCTGCCACCTCAGTATCTTCTTCTATTGGTTGTTATAGAACACTTGATAATCGGAAAACTCCATTTTTACCTTCTCAGCACATCGAACAATATTTTCATAACTTTTGAACTCACAAGAAGCCAATTCCCTTCTATATTTTGTCTTTAATCCTGAGTAAAAAAAATTGATTTTACTATCAAGGTCTCAAATAAAATTTGGAGCATAACTTGCCAATCGAGTGAACCTATCTTCATAAGCAGCCACTAAGTCATCCTCTTGCCTCAATTCTAAGAATTTTTTTCCATCCTAATTCGAGCAGCCTTAGGAAAATACGTCTCAAGAAACATACATTTGAATTCATCCCAGTTGAGAGAATCAATCTCATCAGCGTCCCTGATATTTTTAACCATCAACCACCACTGATCTTATTAACCCTTCAAACGGTAAATTACAAGACTAACCTTTGTCTGAACACCCCATGATATCAAAAATCTTCTACAGTTCTTTAATCCACCCTTCAGCTAGCACAGGGTCAGATGATCCTCTGAATGAAGGGGGATGTTGCCTCATGAAATGTTCCACCACTGAAATGTTCTTCTACGGTTGATCTGGCTGATCTCATGCATGGATACCACCACCATTTATTGCTTGAGTCAACTACATCATTATTGCAACAAACTATTCAGTTCCAATTCCAACCATCTCAGGATGCTAATTCGGAAGGTCATTTCCTTCTATATGCCTTCCTAGAAATGCTTCCTTGTTTCCTATGCAGATAACCATTCTGAACAAACATATCTTAGATGAAGAAACATGGTAATCTTTAAATGATATATCATTTCAATATGACCATAAAAAAATATTTTTGGATAATCATTTAATAGAATTCTAACTCATAAAGTTATCTAAACCGACCTCTGATACCAACTATAAGGCCACGTCCTTAAACATTACTAAATCGTGAGTTATTACAAGACTACACATTGAGGATATTTTTAGGTTTAGAATTTTAGATAATTACATCATAAATCATGCATTACATTCCACATTTAAACAAAGTGGTTACATAAAAGATAGTATTCATTTTTCCCATCAACAGAAACATATTTAAAATAAAACATTGATTCTTTCTTGACACTTCTTTGACACTATCATCATATCATGTACCTTTCCCTTGATCTGTGAAAAACATTTCAAAAATATGGGATGAGCATAAAAAGCTCGGTAAGGGATATAAAATTAAAAAATGAAAACATTAGTCCATGTATGAAATCATACATTACTCATAAAACATAATCATTTTAACATACCTCATCAAATCATGAATAAATCTTAGAAATCATAAGACATAAAGTTAAAATGAATCATTCATAACATTCTTACATAGGGAGTAACCCTCATGGTTAGGTTTGGAATACCCATCACAGTATATTCCCTAAATCTCTTCAGATAAACCTTAACTTTTAACTCCTTCACGTTAACCAATGCATTGGAGAGCTATATCGGGCTCACCAGCCCTTAGTTTATCACAGAAACACCCATCTTCATAACAATTCCAAAGAACCATAACATAATCGTATCACATAAAACATGTACAAAGGAAAATAACATTCCCATATTTCAATAACATGATATCAATAACACATTGATATAATAAAAACATTATCAAAACCATTTTCAATTCCAAAATAAAATAAAAGTAAAACATGGTAATTATTTTTCATTTAAAAAATGTTATGGCTTGTAGAGGAAGCTGAAACTCAAATAATGGTCACGACGACGGAGAAGTCGTTGTCGCCGAATACGTATGAAAAAACATTCCCTTTTTTCATTTAGTAAAACTTTACATATAAAAAAGATTCCCTTTGAATAAATTTAAAAGTCAAAGGGGTTTATACACCATATAAAATAATGTTGTGTATAAAACAAAATATGCCTCAATGAAATGAGATTGAGATAAATTCCCACACCTCAGGTCCGACTTGACTTGATAATTCTTTAACCTCCTGAATAATAAACTTGATTTAATTTATACTTGCTTAATAACCATTTTCATGTTAATTATTCCATTTATATCACTTATTCACATGTTATGAACACTATGTAACTGTTTAAGTTAATAATGGTTGTTTTATCGATCATTGGTACTTGAGTCAAAAATAAACACTTTATAATTACAAGTTGTTCATGTGGTAGAATATCCATTATATCCAGAATTATATTCATGATGTAGATATCAAATATAACATATATATCCATTATATACATGAAATTATAATATTATATAACATTTAGAGGTAATAAATGAAATGCACCATTCATGGAGACGGTAAGCCGTACGTACGCATGAATGCTAATTTCATTTTATTTCATATCTTATGGAATGGAATCATAATTATATAATGGTATATTATAATTCCAGTATAATATCATATATAATATCATTTTCTCCATCCTTTATATGTCCCACATATGGCATTAACGAATCAAATCACATTGAGGGGGGGGGGAGTCTGCAATTCCTAAAATGAAGATATCACGTTTACCCATAATGGAAACCATAAAGGTATGCCATAAATGGAAAATATAGAAGCTTAAGGGAAACATAAACATATTATATATCATATATAAATATAGTGATATCTTAATGGCCACATTTGAAGGTGTTATAAGAATATTGAACAATCATCGTTTCGTGAGGCAGAAATTCACCATCCACGGAAACAGTATGTTCTTTAACCATTAGATGTTGGTGTGTGTAAGTGTAGATCTAATAATTCTTATAAAATAATCCTAGTATATTTAATATACTGGTGTTGTTACAAAATAAATGAGTAAAATGATTTTAGGGGGTTGGAGAAGCAAAATAAAAGAAAAGAACATTACAGAAGGCTTTACCTTTAAATCAGGTAATTCCTATTGGTTTGATCCAAAATGGATTCTTGAAGATCTTTCTACCTAAGGTAAGGCTTCTAGGATGAATATAGGTATGTGGAGAGATAAAATGAGAAGATATTGGTCGAGCCAATGGCTTGAGAGGTGTGGGTAAGGAACTTGGGGTGGGAGCCTTTTATAAGAGGAGAGGAGGGGCACTCTTGGAAAGTTATAAAATGTTACTTTATATTAAATTGATTTTCAAATTTTAAAGGCCCCACATTGATATATTTCAAGGAAAAGGTGATAAGGGTTCGAAATATACTCATCCAATAGGTCTTTGACATGTGTAAGTTTTATATTTTACATTATCTTTTCATTTTATTTAAATCGTTCATTAATGAGGTAATCACCGCATCATCATTATGTCATAAATAATTTAATTAAATTAATGTATAACAATTATAAAAAACTACTATGATGTAGGAAATATTTTTATCTTTCCAATTACTATTTATAGTCCATGATATCATTTAAGTGTACAAAATTAAAAATGTTTTACTCAGGTGATACATTTTTTAGTGATATTATCCTTTCTTTAAAATCAAAAAGATAAAGTGTCACTTTCACCCAAAAGTGATTCCATGGGGTCCCTATGTTTGGCACAAGGAATCCCATGGTCGGACATGACACAAACAGTAGCATTAGAACACATGTTGGGGTCATTTGTTATTATTATGATATTATTTATTTATCCTTAACTACTAGATTACTAATTAATCAAGATAATTAAAGATAATTACCGTCATTACTATTCATAATGTTCAAAAACCAAAGAGTATTAATTAAATAATTTGGACCTTATGATTCCAAATATGGAATCAATTTTACCAAATTCCAAACATATAAATTTCAATAATTAATTTAAAAATAATTCCCGTTGTCAAAACAAATAGCGGGGTTTTTTTGAAACAATATCTATGAAAAGTTGGGCACTTGTTTATGCCCAATTCCAAAGTAAAATTAATTAAAATGACCACCATTGTATTAAGTAGTAAAAATATATTATAATTACACCTTAAAACCAATTAAAAATATAATCTAACCATATAATTAAATTATATGAAAAAGCAGTTTTGATGTAAAATGCAATATTTTTCACTATTTGTTAAAAATTGAACATTGTCTGAAAAATACCAAAAATTTTTCCAAAGTAAATTTCAATGTCCCAATAATAAAGAATAAGTTTATTTTTAAAAATAGAGCTTATAAAATTGTAAAAAGGTTTATTTAAAAATGGTTTTCCATCAAAAGGCATTAAATAAATCTTTTAAAAATATTTCTGTATTCCATGCTTAAGATTGGATTTATTTTCATTTTAAGCCTCTAAAACACTATCTAATTCATAAATAGACATAGATAAGAATATATATTATTCATTAATTACTTGGGATGTTACAATAACTTCAAAAACATGTGAATAACCCAATGGTGAAATCAAATCAACTGTAAATTTAAAAAATTAGAAAAATTTCAATAACTGAGGTAAGTTGGCTTTTCCCTGTACATGGGTCAGCTACTCCAGGGAATAACTTATTACCAAGAACCTATTACTTCCTATCCCTTGATATAGGCAAAAAAACGTAAGTCATGAGGAATGGAAACCCTCTAATACCACTTTGTAACGTCCTAGTTCTGGGAGCTGCCTAGAGATTCCATGTACCCGGTTGGTCACATGGCCGCAAGCACATTTCTCAGAATACCTGAGGCTGCCGACTAGCAACGAGGGACATGATTGTGATAGGGGGAAACTATTCCCTCATTGCCAGAGTACCACTATAGTAGTAAAACATATAGCAATAGCAGAAACAGTAAAACATGCAATAAGTAAACAATGGATGACTGATGAAATAAACAACTAGAGAAAAGTTATATAATGATACATGATACATATGTCTAGGAAAGAATCCAAACATGTCACAATGCTGGAATATAGTAATAAACCAAAGTACACTAGAAAAATTATATACACCAGCATCATTGAAAGCCTCATCTTCATCCCATGCTGTCCAGCTACCAAACAATCAAGTACCAGAAGTGGAAGGGCACTTCCCTTATCTAGACCTGCAACAATCTAATCTTTTTGTGCCCAAAATCTTGACCCAAATAGGGTGTGAGATGAATCCTAGTAAGAAAACACCCAATGATCTATGAATAACAGTCAGTGAATATATATATGGTAGTAAATAAAAAAAGAATAAGTAAACAAGGAAGTACACATAGTAACAATCCTACAAATTCAATTGCATTAATTTTTCTATAACAAGTAAGAAGATAAAAAAAAGCAGGTAATCCTCTGGGAAGTACTCACAACCTAACCAATCTGGTTCAAAAAAACAACCACAGGTAACCCTCTGGGAAGTACACATAGTCTAACCCCTCTAGTTCAACTTTAGCAAAAAAAACACTCTAAGGAAGAACTCACCGTCAACCCCCCCCACCTCCCCATGATATTGTTTCGGTAACTAATAGGCACTCTGAGGAAGCAATCAATGTCCAAGTACACATGTGTCCCATATCGAGGAAACTACAGACACTGTGAGGGAGCACAAATTCCATCCTCCCTATGGTCTTGCAATGTAAAAGGAAGCCGACACTCTGGAGAAGCCCACAATGTGAATTATCTTTATGGTCTAATCCCTTAGGTTCTCACGGACCTATGTAAGTCATTCGTGCACAAATATTATGTGGAATCCAAATTAATCCTCAATAACTACTTGGTAAACAATCTATAGTATACCATAGCATGTCTGATAATAATCACTCCATCAAAACAATACCTGGAATGGGAATCAAAGCAGCCTAATATGCAAGGTAGACCAAATGGTCAAAACAAATAAACATGTGAAAAAATTACATAGCATGGAAAAGTTAACCATATTCATAAAAGATTAACATCTATCCAAATAAACAAGTCATACCATGCAATAACGAGGCTAAAACCCATAAACACGCAATACTCCGTTCATGGGTATTGGGCACTTTTTCACATAACATTCAAATAATATTTACAGAAATGCACAAACCACCTACCTCAGCATCGTGAGATCTATATACGTGAAAATTAGGCCTTTAATCACTCTAGAATGCCATGGATATATAGAAACACTAAAAATGTTCAACCGATGATATCTCCTGAAAGAGGAGAAATATGGAAATGAAGTTCAAGAAGAAAAAAGAACTCACTAATGTGATTACAACGCAATCAACAGTGGTCGATTTGGAGAACAAATAGTGAGCAGGGGGCTCGAAGAAGATCTAAGGTAGTACAGATTCTCTCGAATGAGATGGGCAATGAAGAAGAACGTTCTGTCAATTAGATGTGACCCCAGTCCGTTCAATGAAAGAAAGGAAAGTACGTGGCATATTATTTATAAGTACATGGCGTGTACTTACCTTTTCTAGCCTCCATTTCATTAGACTCTATGTCACCATGGATGACCATGTGTTGGGCCATTATACGACCAACACATGGTCACCAGCAGTAACTAGGTGCACTGAATGTATTTAAATGTTCACGACGTGTACACCTAAAATATAAAGAAACTCATCTTTTTTCTCAAAAATAACCAGAAAAGAGAAACATACATGAAAAGAAGATTCATGTTCTTACACTAGTGGGGCTCGATGTTTTTTGATAATTATTAGATCCTATAGAAATCCTTACTTAACAAAAATAAGAACATCCATTTCCTATTCCGTCCTCGGAAAGAAGATCCACCACGAATGCAACTTCTGTCGTAGTGCAAGTGGAGGACCCAAAACATCAAGAGATATTTACATATTATCCTCACATAGCTCATCCTTGCAAGTGACATTAGCCTATGAAATTTCATCCTCTCATAGAAAATAATTGGAATGGTCTTCCTTATCAACCACTATTTCCCAAGTGATAGAATGTGGCCACCACCCATCGTCAAGCTCCAACCCCTCGTTCGGGTCAAACTCATAGAGATTCCTTCCCATACCAGAGAAAGCTAGCCTAATCCTTCAATGATTAACAGTTCCATGGTTACATATGATGTGCATTGGAATTTGTGGTCTTTACGATGCAATAATGCAAGAAACCCCATGAGGACAAGCCCACTAATCATCTTGACCACTGCAATTACCAAAAAATCCATTGACATACCATCAAGAAATTATATATTTTAATATATTCCTCCAGAACCATGTGGATAATGGTGTAGTTCGGCTGGGACACATTCTAATACAGTTAAAACATATCTCCAATAACCATGATAGTGAAAATGATAATTTTGGTGAATGGTAACAGGTTTCAAATCACAAGACTATGATGTGTGGAAACTGTTTGTCTTATAGGGAAGTTTACCATACCCTTTCCATCATTCGTTCCCACATACACCAACTTAAACCTCCTAAAGAATCCAAACCTTCTTTAGCAACCTACTTTTCATCCACCTCACTAACATCCATATATTGAAAGAGTAGGTTCTAATTTAATAAGGGAAACAAAATTCCTTATCCGGTGCCAAATCCTTCCCACAAACTCAACGATTTCATGCCTCTGGATATGGAAGTCACATAGAGAGTCTCTTCAGATATAGAATATTTCTTTAACAATGATCAAGAGTATTCCTCTGTGAATATTATCAAACTAGTGGACCCCTAAAAGGTCCCCTATGGTGAGGATTATTAGGAAATACCTCTATTTTCCATATTCTATATAATCAAAGAAGTAGTTGAGGGTATGATAACTGTTGGAATTATCATTCTAGTGCCTCAAGAAGGGTTATGAATGCCACTGAGTCTAGACAATAGGTTCTATTCATATATTAACAAGAAGAATCATCTTATCCTATTATATAAAACATAGCACCCTCGATAACCCTAATAATACACCAGGAAGAATTGTTGTGACTGCACTGTAATAAGTCATATCCTACCAGAGTCCTGCCTCAGCCAGCTGATAGTCACCCATTATTTGTTATGGGAGAGTAGTCTAATATTAATCTAGATGTTTCTAACAAAAATCATAATCCAGTGGTTCATCCAACACTGCACATTGTTCTTCTTGACAAAGAGAAACCTCAAACAAAAAGAAATGTGTGCCAAACACAGAATAATGAGGTGATGAAGAACCTAGCTAAAATTCATGCCAAGATATTGATACTCTAGGCCCTATGACTGTCATAATATATGCATCAATAATTCATAGAATCTTTTGGATTGAATTTAGTTTGAAATGGGGGTAGCGGCAGCAGATAGTATATATTCCAAGGAAGTCTATTAATTTGAATTACCATCCATCATCTCATTCCCTGAATAAGATGAATGCTCCATCGTGGAGGGGAACACTTCCCATTGAACGTCACCAAAATGTTCAATGATGTGGAGGTCCTTCTCTCTCTATTCAACCCGTGCTATGGGATCAATCTCACCTCGACCATGATGCTCCACAGGATAGGGCTGTCGGAAGAAGATTTGAGTCCCTCTAAATAGAAGAATCAGGGTTATGACAGGATTGAGTAGATTTAGTATGGAAGAATCCATTTGGAGACCTTGTTTGGATATTTGATAGAAAAATTTCTGTTCATTTTTGTCCCATTGGACATCACTTATAATGCATTTATGGGTAGTCTCTGTCTCCATCTGTATGCTACAATTTCATCCTCGTATCACCAATGCATCACGTACTCCCTCAATGGATGTGTAGGTGTGTCTAAGTTGATGCATATACCTTTGACTCATATGAATCCCTATATATGTATGATGGAAATTACAAGTGAGAGGAAAGGTAGGTTTAGACCAACTAGGTTGATCACACCTCTCTTACAACTAGCTCATGGAAATATTTTGATGACCCATTCATGCTTATTTTTCATTGGTGAAGGCTATAACACTAGACTTAGGGATTTTATTTTTTATTTATGTGAGGAAATGGAATAATGTCCTTAATGAAAAATAACATCAATATATTACCTCTTACTCCAACAATATTTAGGCACGAGTAATAACGAAACTCCTACAAATGTTATGAATTGAGATGTTCCACTAATGGAAATAATTTCCACAGCTAACTGAACAACTAATTGTTGAGGTAGTACGGTGATACCCTTAGAAAATTCTTCAGAAATAAAAGAGTTGGAGGATCCAGAATCAAATAAAACATTTTCTTCTTTATAGTGTATGGTATGTTTACCTTTCACAACTTCGTAATCGTACTCCACATCACCGATAGGAATTGCAAGTGACATTCCTTTGTATTTGGACTTAAGATTTTGTTGATGTCGATCATCATCAACAAACCTTGGATTAGGGAATTCATTAGCATAATGCCCCGTTTCCTTGCACTTGTAAAATTGAAGTGTAGGAGGTGCATTCTATGTAGAATTTTCTTTGTTCGCATCACTATAAATCTTTTTCCCATCATTGCAGCATTCAAATGTCCGATGACCTTGTTTTCCACATTTGAATCATTTACTTGTCCCTTTAAGAAAATTCCCTCCATGTTTCTTTCAACACTTTGAGAATAAGGGAAAACTCATCTTCTTTTCAGTGTGGTCTTTAGATTTCCCATTGAATTCCATTTTCCTCTTCTTATCAAACACATATGACTGATGGGTTACTCTAATATCCATCTCAACATTTAGAGCACATCGAACAATTTCTATGTAGATATTTAAGTCCCTTATGGCTAACGCCCTTAAAAGAATTAGTTTTAAGCCACTAAAGAGTTGATCGATCTTAATCTCAGGTTGGATAATAATTCTAGAAGCATACCTTGCAAGTCTTGTAAAATTTTCTTCGTAGGTACCAACAAATTCATCATCCTTTTTCTTTAGTTCAAGAAACTCTTTCTCCATCTTTGATCGAATAATACGAGGGAAGTAATTATAGAAAAATATGTTCTTGAACTCGTCCCATTCCATGGACTCAATTTAGTCTCTTTGCCTTGTATTCTTGATAAGATTCCACCATTGATCAGCTTTACCTTCCAAACGATATACTTCAATGATGACTTTATCATGTTCAGAACATTGAAGAACTGAAAATATATTTTCAGTGGTACAAATCCATTGTTCAGCAAGTAATGGATTAGTAGACCCACTTAATGAGGGTGGACGCTGCCTCATGAAGGATTCAACAGAATATTTCTACTTCATTTGCTCATTCGGAAGTCCTGCACGATTCATAACTTGAGAAAGTTGTGTGAGCATGGCTATAAGAGTTTTCATTCCACCTCCCATAAAGTTTGGTTGCTCAGGGGTACAATCATTGCATTGCCCATTGCATTCAGCATTAACATGGTTCCTTCGTGTTCCAGCAATTGACTAAAAGAAATAAGCATACTGTGAGAAAGACTAATCATAATAGGAAAACAAAATAATCAAGAATAAAATTTCAGAAATTAGGTCTTATCATAGGTTATTCTTAGCCATTTCTAGAACACTAATATTGTGTTCTATGCTTATACATATCCTTAGGGTTCTTACTAAGGCTTTCACATCCTAGTTTCCGAAGGTTGACTATACCTTTCCTCTAATACCAACTATAATAAACCTTACTTAACATATATTGTTATTAATTCTGAATTGAAGCATACTTTGTACAATATGTATAAAAACTATGATATAACCGTATAGGTATATTGTCTTTAGAAAATGGGAAACATAAACAACTGGTTCATAAATCATCTACATTGTCTTCCTCTTATTTAATCATATCTAGAGACCCTTTTGGAATATCTTACATAATAACCTCCTTCCTGACCTGGGGAAAAGAAAACATACAAAAGGGTGAGCTCAAATTCTCAGTAAGGGTAAACAAAGGAAATATCAATCATATCATATTCATAAGAACATAACATTTAGAAAATATTAACCTGCAAAAGAGATCATAATATCATGACATGGGATAAATCATAGTAGTGCAATATAATTATAATAATCATAACATAAAACATGAAACATTATGGAATACACACATAATCATAGAAAATCATTTCATATTAGTCGAGACTCATTGCCAAGACTATCATAGAAGACAAAGTACATTTCTGAACCGAGTTCACTCCTCGTTCTAGTCCTATATCATTGAACCAGATTAACATTCTATTCTAGCCATGTCTATCTCATGAGATATAAATCTTTTCCCAATCCATTAGAGGATGATATAGGTCCCACCCATCTCATAATGAAACCATTCTTATGTGTGACAAAAAATCATAAATCTCACATCATAACATAACCCATGTAATAAAAATGGGATTCATAAACACCATGCCATCATAAAAAAATATCCATAAAAGATAAAAGGACTTCATAAAAATAATTACATCATATGATAATCAAATAAATGTAATAATAGGGATAGAAACAGAACCCTATATTATCTTATATGGAAAATAATTTTGATAAAACACATGAACTCAATTCTTAAGGAAAATATCCTTTCTACTTTGAAAACATTTTTCCTTTCGTAACATGTCATAGAATTTTAAACTAAAAGAATTTAATTGAAAATAAACATGAGAACATGTAAAGGAAGTTTCATGGAAATAATGTTATATGAAATCATAAATATCTATTCATGACGTATAAGTTAAAAAAACATTCTTCTCATACCTTGGCTGAAAAAGTAAAAAATTATCGCATACTAAAAACGTCAAAAGATTACTTTCATAACTTTTAATAAATATTCAGCAATAGGTAAAATTGGATATAAAAAATTGTAGGAGGATATAAATAATATTACTTATTTTGGAAAAATGGATGTGGATGATAAATATGCCCTAGTAAATTCTGATGTATAAACAATCTTAGATAAAAATGATATTGTGAGATTTTCCCTTACCATAGGTCCGATATGCTTCATATTTATCCAAACCTCTTGTATAATGATTTAAATAATGTCATTGACTTATTATAAAATCATATTCATTTTTATGATATCATATATGGTCTTATTCTTATCTTTTTATTAGTAATATTTCATTGCTACTTGTTATTCGGGTGTTCATTGCTTTATGTTCTTATGCATATTTTGTCGAATAAATTCTAATTCCTCTTTTAAGGTTATAGATACCTCATTTATATAATGGTATTAGTGTAATATATATCATATTTATTCATTCAATTCATTTATATAATCATTATTCAATGAAAATCATGTAGAACGAGTCACATCACATTGTGGGGACGGTAAGCCGTATATACACACGAGCGATAATATCAATCCCATGATTGTAGAATTGTATTGAAGTGGATGATATAATATCATAATTATTATAATGTCATATTAACCATATATAGTTATTCTTTACACCATTATACCCATCTAATCAAGGTGGTGGTGGAAAAACGATTACACCATGGCGTGGAGATGGTATTCCGTACGTACACACGCCCTGTGATTTCGTTTTCCATAGGATGGATAGAAGGTGAAATAGGGTTGTTTCATTTTTAAAATAATATATCAGTATATGAGTGTTATTGATGTTATTACTTTATAATGAAAAAAATAAATAAGAGGAAGTAGAAAAAGAAATAAATGTGAAATAATCAGTAAAGTATATTACCTCTTCTTTGATGCTCCTCTTATAACATCCTCTTAGGAAAATAATGTATTTCTTTGAAGAAGACCAGAACCTCTAGTATGTTTCTAGGGAAGTGGATAAGGTAATTTGATAGGGTTCTTCCAAGCTTGAAGGCCCAAAATGTTGTAATGTGGAGATGGAAGTGGTTCCCTTTTATAAGGGAGGAGAGGGGAACCTTATGAAAAACATAAAATATTTTTTATAATAAAGTCATATTTGGTTTATAATTGCTTAAAAGTTACTTATTTCAAAGATAGGGTGGGGATGGGTCCCAATACACTTAACCAATAGGTTTTAGACAAATTTAGGTTACCATTTTAACCTTATCATGTAGATTTAACTCTAAGTTGAATAATATAACTTTTATCGTGTCTTCCTGTATTCTTACACTATATAGTTAATAAAAATACAATAAACATTCAATAGAACCCCAATTGGATCATTAATGTCATATATATTATTTTATAAGTCCTTTGGCTAAACTGTAGATTTTTAAAAAATAGAATAACATTTAATAATATAATATTTTTTTAAAACTCTTTTATATCAATTTTGACACTATTTGGTATTTTGTTTTTGTTAAATTTCTAACAGCATTATTACATCGAAAAAATTTAATCTAACTAACCTTAATATGTTATATTAAATTTGAAAATTAGTTTAATTCATAAAAAGTCTCAAATTACATTTAGTTTGGTATTAATAACATCGATTATGTTAATATTTCATTAATAAGGTAATTACTGCATCCTCATTGTGTCATAAATAACATCACTTATTTATTGTCTAAAAATTATAAATAAAATATAATTATGTAGGAAATATGTTTAGATTTCTAATGAATATTTATAGTCTAATTTATCTTATTTATAACCCTATATTAAAAAATATTTAGTTATTAAACATTTCCCAAATGGCCTCAAGGACTACTTTTTTATTTTAGTATGGATAATACCCCATTTAAGGGTTGAAGGGGAACCCGTACATGACCCGTAGGCCCAAATCACAAGGCCCGACAAACCCACAATACTTGACCTGAAGGCCCAGAGGCATACCTTGCCTAATACATGACCCGTAGGCCCAGCCCACTTGAACTGCACCCCCCCATCTTTCTGCGTCATTGATCACCTAGCTCCCACCATGCATTTCTGATCAGCTAGCATAGCCCCGTATAAAGCTGCACGGTGCCTGGTCCCAATGGCGGCTGCCATACCCTCTCATTCTTCCAATATGGTTACCTCTACATCTGGTGGATACTACTCATGTTGCTCCAATCCTCTTCTAGGGCCTGTTCTGTCTGAACTAGGCTACTCCATGGTCTACGTGACCCGAAGGCCCTTTGGCCCGAAGGCCTTAGATGACCCGAAGGCCCTGGAGACCCATATGCCCAAACCGGTGGCCCGAGTGCCCAAATTGGGTGAATAGTTCAAACTGCTATAGTACCAATCAGTGACTGCTATTGTAAATGCTACAGTAAATGCTATATTACTGCTATAGAAACCCAAAAATTCACCTCCACCTGGTTTTGAACCCGGGTCTCTTGGATTCCAAGCATGAGCCCTTAATCTTTGATTTTAACTCTTTTAACTCTTTATTGAATTAAAGAATAATAAATGTCCTAATCTAATCCAAGTGGATCTAAAGGGTCCTATGTTATTCCTAAGTTTTTTTTTGTCGAATTACACTTATCTATTAAAATTAGGGCATGACTTAGGGTAATAATATTATCATTTTACCCTTAATTACCCTATTTACTTTTAACTTTGGTAAATAAAAGTTAAATGTTACTATTCACCAAAATTTATATTTATCTAATTGAGCAAAAATTGAATCCATGATATTAATCGTGTCCCTCGTATTTTCGAAATTCAACTCACATAAGTGAAAAAATTATGTTTTATATAAATTTGCAAATGCTCCTAAGAGGTGTGTAAAAGACGGTAAAAGTTAAATAAAATTTTAATATATCGAAAATTATTATTAAATGACTCAATTGAATTACATTGAACTTATATAGGTATTATGTATCTATTTTGACCTAAAATAAATTTTAATAAAATAATTAATTAAATAAATAACAATTCGGTTTTAAACTATAACTCCGTGTTTTTCACTATTCATCACAAATTGAATGTTTTCAGAAAAATACAAAAAAATCACACTAACCTAATTTTTATATTATGAATCCAAAAATGAAGTCCATTTTGAAATATAAAATTTATAAAATTTCAAAAAGTGGGTATTACTATTTATAACGGCTAGTTTATATAATATTTTAATAACATATCGTCATTTAGTGAAACTCGGTATTGCGTACAACGCAAGCTATCGAGGAAGGTTTCTCTTACGTTAAACACAAGACAAGACAGTTGGTGTTTCGAAAAACATAATATATAAAAACAAAATATTTCTCATACATTCTCATGGTGTTACATTCTACCCCCCTAAAAAATAATTTCTCCCTTGAAATTTGTCACTTCGTAAGAAACAGATAAGGAAACCTATCCTGCATTATATCCTAAAGTTCCCATATAGCTTCTTCTAATTAGTGGTTCCTCTATAGAACTTCAACCAAGTGAGTGGTCTTGTTTTGTAGAACATTCTTTCTGTGATCCAGAATCTCTATCGGTTGTTCTTCTTAAAATAGATCTTACTCCAGCGGTATAACTTCTAAGCTTAGTACATGTGAATGTTCTGGTATGTACATTCTCAGGAGAGATACATGGAACACATCATAAACATGAGATATATTCAGTGGAAGCACCAATCGGTAAGCTACCTTCCCATCATGATCCAGTATTTCAAAAGGACCAATATACCTAGGGCTTAGCTTGCCCTTCTTTCCAAATCTCATTACTCTCTTCCAAGGAGATATTCATAAGAACAACTTATCACCCACTTCACACTCTAGGTCTTTTCTTCGGTTGTCAGCATAACTTTTTGTCGAATCTAAGATTCTATTAAGTGTTGTTGAATAGATCTGAGCTTTTCTGCCTTTTCATCAACAAGATCAGATCCTAATAGCTTTCTTTCCCCACCTTCATCCCAGTATGTTGAAGTTATGCATTTTTTTCCATAGAGAGCTTCATAAGGAGCCATCTGAATACTGGAGTGAAACCTATTAATATAATAAAATTCCACCAAAGGTTGGTGTTGATCCCATCCACCTTTGAAATCCATAGAGAAAATTATCAACATGTCTTCTAGAGTTTTAATTGTCCTCTCAGACTGACCATTTGTCTAAGGATGATAAGGAGTTATGAGACTCAACTATGTATCTAGAGTATGCTGGAGACTTCACCAAAACATCGAGGTAAACCTCAGATCCTGATTAGATATAATGTAAAGTGGTACTCTATGCAGTCTTACCACTTACTTCACATATCTCCTAGAAATATAATCAAGAGAGAAATCTTCTCTAATAGCAATGAAGTGTTCCGACTTCGTAAGATGATCAACTATAACCCAGATAGCATTATTGCCTTTGGATATTTTAGAAAATCCAGTGAAAAAGTCCATTGTGTTGTTTTACCATTTCTATTCTGGTATGGGAAAGGGTTGTAACATCCTCTTATACTTCAGTGCCTCATCTATAACTTGCTGAAAAACCAAGCATCGAGAGACATATTCAGCAACATCTCTTTTCATTCTATCCCACCAGAAGTTCTTCTTTAGGTCCCTATACATCTTCGTGTTTCTAGGGTGAATAGAGAATGAAGAACTATGAGCTTCATCCAATACTTCCTTCTTTAATTCTGGGATGGGAGGAACACAAATCCGATTCCTATACCTTATTATTTAATCACAATCAATGTCGAATTCAGGAACATTTCTCACCTTATTTTATAAATCTACATCTTCTTTTTTTTCCTCTTTAATCTTCACATGTATAAATGGTTGAACATTCATTTTATAAAGACAATATTTTTCCCCTTCCATTATAATTCCTAGATCCATCCTTTTTAAATCCATAAATATTGGATCTTTTGTGATCCTCATCATGGATAAGCTAGCATGGTCTTGTCGACTTAATGCGTCTGCCACCTTGTTTGCTTTCCCTGGGTGGTAATGAATTGAGTAGTCATAATCCTTAATCAACTCCAACCATCTTCTTTGGAACATATTCAGCTACTTTTGTGTGAAAATAAACTCTAAACTTTTATGATCAGTATAAATATCATACCATTCATTATAAACATAATGCCTTCAAATCTTTAATGCAAAGCATACCACAACTAATTCCAAATCATGAGTTGGGTAATTTTTCTCATGGATTTTCAACTGTTGTGAGGCATAATCTAGAACCATATCATTTTTCATGAGAACACACCCTAATCACTTCTTGGATGAATCACTGTAGATTACAAACCATTCTCCACTATAAGGCAGTGTGAGAACAGATGCACTAGATAATGTTCTTTTTAACTCCTTGAAATTCTCTTCACACTCATCCATCCAAACGACCATAACTCCTTTTCGATTCAACCTAGTGAGTGGATTAGATAATCGTGAAAAGGCTTTCACTAAACGCTGATAATATCCAGCCAAACCGAGAAAACTTCGGATCTTAGTTACTTTTGTTGGTCTCGGCTATCTTTCGATAAAATCTGTTTTTGCTGGATCCACATATAACTTCTCTTTTGAGATTATGTGACCTAAAAATGAAACTTTTTGAATCCAAAATTCACACTTGGAAAATTTGGCACAAATCTTCTCCTTTCTTAGAGTCTTTAATACAATTCTAAAGTGATCATTATTTTATTTCTTCCTATTTAAATAGACCAGAAAATCATCTATAAAGACTACCACAAAATGATCAAGATAGTCTCTAAAGACTCTATTCATTAGATCCATAAAGATAACATTGTAATTTTTAAGACCAAATGGATTCACTATAAATTCATAGTGTCCATACCTTGTACAGAAATCCATCTTTGGTATATCCTCCCTTTTGTCCCCTAATGGATGATACCCTAAATGATGATCAATCTTGGAAAAGTATTGAACTCCATGTAGTTGGTCAAATAAGTCATCATTGTGTGGGAGAGGATATTTTTTATTGATAGTGATCTTGTTAGGTTCTTGATAATTAATGCAGAGTCGCATTGATTCATCATTCTTCTTAACAAACTAAATAGGTGCTCCCCAAGGTGATGCACTAGGGCGTATGAACCCCTTATCAATATTCTCTTGGAGTTTCTTCTTCAATTCCGACAACTAAATTGGGGATATTCTATAAGGTGTCTTTCAAATGGGCGTAGCACCCGGTATGTGTTCTATTGAAAACTAAACTTCACAATTTGGTGGAAGACCTAGAAATTCCTTTGAAAAGACATCATCAAACTCCTGTACCATGGGAATATTCTTAATAATTAGTTTTTTTCCAACCATTTGAGAATAATAACCTTCATTTATTGGAATCAAGACCCATATAATAGAATAAATTTCCACTGGAAGTTATATTCATCCTTTCATCGATAAGTGATCATAGATTGATCAGGAATATGAAATATTACATCCCTTCTTTGGAAATCGATATGATATCCACATAAGTAAATCAAATCCATGACAAGAATCACATAAAATTCCATTATGGTAAGGATCACAAGATTTGTAAGAATCACTTTCCCACAAACGTCAATTAGAAAAGAATTATAAACTTTTTATGCAACCATTGTGCCATTAGGGGTTGTCACAGCTAACTCAACAGCTAATGGTTGAGGTAGTATGACGATACCCTTAGAAAATTCATCACAAATAAAATAGGGGGTTTATCCATAATCAAATAAAACATTTTCTACTTTAGATTGGATGGTATGTGTACGTTTCACCTCTTCGTTATCGTACTCCACATCACCGATAGAAATTGAAAGGGACTTTCCATTGAGTTTTGCATTAGGAGTTTGTTGACGTCGATCGTCATCAACAAACCATGGATTAGGGAATTGATTAGACTAATGCCCCATTTCCTTTCACATGTAACATTGAAGTGTAGGAGGTGAATTCTGTGTATCCTTTTCCTTGTTCGCATCACTAGAAATCTTTTTCATATCATCGCGGCATTCAAATGCCTGATGACCATCTTTTACACATTTGAAACATCTACTAGTCCCTTTAAGAAAATTCCCTCCATGTTTTTTCCACACTATGAGTATAAGGGAAAACTCATCTTATTTTCAGTGTGGTATTTATATTTCCCTTTGAATTCCATTTTCCTCTTCTTATCAAACCCATATGACTGATGGGTTACACAAATATCCATCTCATCCTTCAGAGAATATCGAAAAATTTCCTCATTGCTATTGAAGTCCCTTTTGGCTAATGCCCTTAGAAGACTTGGTTTTAAGATAATAAAGAATCGATAGATCTTACTCTCATGTTGGATAATAATTCCAAAACCATAACTTTAAAGTCTTGTAAAATTTGCTTCGTAGGTACCAACTAATTCATCATCGTTTTTCTTTATTTTAATAAACTTGTTCTCCATATTTTTTCAAAGAATACGAGGGAAGTAATTATTGAAGAAAATGTTCTTGAACATGTCCCATTCCATGGACTCAATTTCGTCTCTTTGCCTCGAATTCTTGATAATAATCCACCATTAATTAGCTTCACCTTCCGAACGATGTACTGATAAGATGAATTTATCATGTTCAGAACATTGAAGAACTGAAAATATCTTTTCGGTGGTACTGATCCATTGTTCAACCACTAATGGATTAGTAGACCCATTGAATGAGGGTGGACGCTGCCCCATGGAGGATTCAATAGAATGTTGCTCCTCCTATTTCTAATTTAGAAGTCCTGCATGATTCATAGCTTAAGAAAGTTGTGTGAGAATGGATACAAGATTTTTCATTCTTGATCCCATAGCATTTGGTTGCTCAGGGGGACAATCATTGCATTGTCCGACGCATTCATCATTAACACTGTTCCTTCGGGTTCCATCCATTGACTAAAACCAATAAGCATAGTGTGATAAAGACTAATCAAAATAGGAAAACCACATAATAAAGAATAAAATTTCAAACTTTAGGTCTTATCATAGGTTATTCATGGCAATTTCTTGAACACTAATATTGTGTTCTACGCATAAACATATCCTTAGGGTTATTACTAAGGCCTTCACATCCTAGTTTCCAAATGTTGACTATACATTTCCTCTAATACGAACTATAATGACCCATAATTAACATACATTGTTATTAATTCAGAATTGAAGAATACTTATTACAACATATAACATATCCATGATAGGATCATATGGGTATATTGTCTTTAGAAATTGGGAAACATACACAACTGGTTCATTAATCATCTACATTGTCTCTCGCTTATTTCATCATATCAAGAGTCCCTTTTGGCATATCCTACTTAATACCCTTCTTCCAAACCTTGGGAAAAGAAAACATACAAAAGGGTGAGCTCAAATGCTCGGTAAGGGTAAACAAAGGAAATATCAATCAAATCATATTCATAAGAAGAAAACATTTTTAAAATCTTAACCTGTAAAAGAGATCATAATATCATGACATGGGATAAATCATAGTACTGAAATGTAATCCCAATTATCCTAACATAAAACATAAAACATTGTGGAATACCCACATAATCATAGAAAATCATTTCATATTAGCCAAGACTCATTTCCAAGACTATCATAGCGGACAAAGTCCATTTCTGAACCGAGTTCACTCCTCGTTCTAGTCCTGTATCACTAAACCAGATTAACATGCCGTTCTAGCCATGTCTATCTCATGAGATATAAATATTTACCCAATGCATTTGAGGGAGATATAGTTACCACCCATTTAATAATGAAACCATTCTTATATGTGCCACAAAATCATAAATCATACATCATTACATAACCCATGTAATAAAAATGGGATTCTTAAACATCATGCCATCATAACAAAATCCATAAATGATAAAAAGACTTCATAAAAATAATTCCCTCATAACCTAATCAAATAAATTTAATAATAGGGATAGAAACTGAACCCTATATTATATTAGATGGAAAATAATTTCCATAAAACACTTGAACCCCATTCTCGAGGAAAATATCTTTTCTACTTCAAAAACATTTTTCCATTCGTAACATGTTATAAAATTTTAAACATAAATTGTTAATTGAAAATAAACTTGAAAACCTGTAAAGGAATCCTCATGGATAAAATGTTATATGAAATCATAAAAACTCATTCATGTCGTATAAGTTAAAAACCAATCTTCTCGTACTTTGGCTGAAAAAGTCAAAAAGTATCTCGTACTAAAAACGACAAAAGATTCCTTTCATAACTTTAAATAAAAAATCACCAATAGGTAAAACTGGATTTAAAAAATTGTGGTAGGATATAAATAATATTAAATATTGTGGAAACAAGGATGTGGATGATAAATATGCCCCAGTAAATTCTGAAGTATAAACAATCTCAGATAAAAATGAAATTACGATATTTTCCCTTACATTAGGTCTGATATTCTTCGTACATATCTGAACCTCCTGTATAATGATTTAAATAATATCATTGAATTATTACAGAATCATATTCATTTTTATGATATGATATATGGTCATATTCTTATCTTTTTATTAGTAATATTTCATTGCTACATGTTATTCGGGTATTCATTACTTTATGTTCTTATGCATGTTTTGTCGAATAAATTCTTATTACTCATTTTAGTTTAAAATTAACTCATTTAAGGAATGGTATTAGTGTAACATATATCATATTTATTCATTCAATTCATTTATTTAATCATTATTCAATGAATATCATATAGAATGAGTCGCATCACATCATGGAGACGGTAAGTCGTACGTACACACGAGTGATGATATCATTCCCATGATTGTGGAATTGTATTGAAGTGGAAAATAGAATATCAGAATTAGTATCATGTCACAATAACCATATATAGTTATTTTCTACACCATTAAACCCATCCAATTAAGGTGGTGGTGAAAAAACAGATTACACAATGGCGTGGAGACGGTATTCCGTACGTACGCACGCGTGGAGATTTCGATTTCCGTTGGATAGATAGAAGGTGAAATACGGTTGTTTTATTTTTATAATAACATAAGTATAGTAGTGATACTGATATTATTACATTATAATGAAAAAAATAAATAATAGGAAGTACAATAATAAATAAATGTGAAATAATCAGTAAAGGATATTAACTCTTCTACGACGCGCCTCTTCTAAACCTCCACTTAGGACAGTAAAGATGGTCTTTGAAGAAGACAAGAACCTCTAGTATGTTTCTATGGAAGTGGAGAAGGTAAATGTATAGTTTTTTGGCCTAGAATGAAGGGTCAAAATGTTGTAATGTGGAGATGGAAGAGGTTCTCTTTTATAAGGGATGAAAGGGGCACCTTAGAAAAAACATAAAATATTATTTTATAAACTTATAATAGAACCCCAATTGGTTCATTAATGTCATATATATTATTATATATGTCGTTTTTCTGATCCTTATATTTTTATGAATAGAATAACAATTAATAATATAATATTTTTTTGAAAACTCTTTTATGTCAATTTTGACACTATTTGGTATTTTGTTTTTGTTAAATTCATAACAACATTATTACTTAGAAACAAATTCATCTAACTAACCCGGATATGTTATATAAACCTTTAAAATTAGTATAATTCATGAAAAGTCTCAAATTACATTTATTTGGGTATTTATAACATAAATTATGTTAATATTTCATAAATAAGGTAATTACTACATCATCATTGTTTCATACATAACATAAATTATTTAATGTCTAAAAATTATAAATAAAATATAAATATATAGGAAATCATTTTATATTTATAATGAATATTTATCATTGAATTAATCTTATGTATAACCCTATATTAAAAATATTTTAGTTGTTAAACATTGATTTTAACTCTTTTAACTCTTCTTTAAATTAAATAATAATAAATGTCCTAATCTAATCCAAGTGGAACTAAAGGGTCATATATTTTTACTAAGGTTTTTTTAGGACGAATTAAACATATCCAATATAATAAGGACATGTGTTAGGGTAATAATAATATCATTTTTACCCTTAATTACCCTATTTATTTTTAACCGTGGTAAATAAAAGTTAAAAGTTACTATTCACCAAAAATTATTTTTATCTTATTAAAACACATTTTACTCCTTGATATTAACCGTGTCTCTAAAATTTTGAAAATTCAACCAAAAAAAGCGGTAAAATTATGTTTTATGTAAATTTGCAAATGCTCCTAGGAGGTGGGTAAAAGATGGTAAAAGTTAAATAAAATTTTTATATATCAAAAAATATTATAAAATGACTCCATTGATTTTCATTGAACATATATACGTATTATGTATATATTTTTTCTGAAAATAAATTTAAATAAAATAAATAATTATTTTAAAAAAAATTTGGTTTTAAACTATAACTCTGTGTTTTTCACTATTCATCAAAAATTGAACTTTTTCTGAAAAATACCAAAAATTCACCCTAAACTAGTTTTGATATTCTGAATCCAAAAATGAAGTCCATTTAGTAATATAAAATTTATAAAGTTTCCAAAAGTGGGTATTACAAATCAAATTAATTAGATTATATAATATTTTAATAACTTATCGTCATTTAGTGAAACTCGGTATTGCGTACAATGCAAGCTATCGAGGAAGGTTGCTCTTGCGTGAAACACAAGCCAAGACAGTGTTGTGGTTAGTGAAATATTCCTTTGGTGTTGTGTAAAACATAATACACAAAAACAAAATATTTCTCATAAAATCTCAGTGTGTTACATTCTATCCCCCCTTAAAAAGAATTTCGCCTCGAAATTCATCACTTCGTAATAAACAAATGAGGATACCTCTCTCTCATCATATCGTCAAGTTACCATGTAGCTTCTTCTAATTGGTGGTTCCTCCATAAGACATTAACCAAGTGAGTGGTATTGTTTCATAGAACATTTTCACAACGATATAGAATCTATATCGGCTATTCTTCATAAGAAAGATCTTGCTCCAGCTGTACAACTTCTTGAGCTTAGTACATGTGAAGGATCAGGTATGTACTTTCTCAGGAGTGATACACGGGACACATCATGAACTTGAGAGTGATTCGTTGGAAGCGCCAATATGTAAGCTACCTTCCCAACATGATCCAGTATTTCAAAAGGACCAATATACCTAGGACTCAGCGTGCCCTTCTTTCAAAATCTCATTACTCTCTTCCAAGGAGATATTCGTAAGAACACTTTAACACCCACATAAAACTCTAGGTCTTTCCTTCGGTTGTCAGCATAACTTTTTTGTCAAATCTGAGCTTCTCTTATGGGTTGTTGAGTAGATTTGACCGTTTCTTCCATCTCATCATCAAGATAATGTCCTAATAGATTTCTTTCCCTACCTTCATCCCAGCAAGTTGGAGTTCTGCATTTCTTTCCATAGAGATCTTCATAAGAATCCATCCAAATACTGTAGTGAAAGCAATTATTATAAGAAAATTTCACCAAAGGTAGGTGTTGATGACAACCACCATTGAAATCCATAGAGAAAGATCTCATCATTTCTTATAGAGTTTAAATTTTCTCTCAGACTAACTGTCTATCTGAGGATGATAAGCAGTGATGAAACTCAACTCTATATCTATCGTGTGCTGAATACTTTTCCAAAACATCGAGGTAAACCTCGGATCCCAATCAGAAATAATGGAATGTGGTACTCCATGCAATCTTACCATTTCCTTCACATATATCCTGGAAAGCTGATCAAGATAGAAATATTGTCTAATAGAAATGAAGTGTGCCGACTTCGTAAGACGATCAACTCTAACCCAGATAGCATTATTGCCTTTGGATGTTTTAGGAAGTCCGGTGACAAAATACATTGTGATGTTATCCCATTTCCATTCTGGTATGGGTAAGGGTTGTAACATCCCCTTAGACTTCTGTCTCTCAGCTTTAACTTTCTTACAAACCAAGTATCGAGAGACATATTCAGCAACATCTCTTTTTATTCCATCCCACCAGAAGTACTCCTTCAAGTCCCCATACATCTTCGTGCTTCTAGGGTGAATAGAGAATGAAAAACTATGATATTCATCCAATATTTCCTTCTTTAATTATGGGATGGGAGGAACAAAAACCCAATTCCTGAACCTTATTATTTCATCACAATCAATATGGAATTCAGGAAAATTTCTCACCTTCTTTCGTAACTCTACATCTTCTTTCTGTGCCTCTTTAATCATCACATGTATAGATGGTTGAACATTAATTTGAGAAAGAGATGATTTTTTCCCTTCCATTATAATTCCAAGATCCATCCTTTGTAAATCCATAAATATTAGATCTTTTGTGATCCTCATCATTGATAAGCTAGCGTGGTCTTGTCGACTTGATGCGTCTTCCACCTTGTTTGCATTCCCAAGGTGGTAATGAATTGTGTAGTTGTAATCCTCAATCACCTCAAACCTTTTTCTTTGGCACATATTCAGCTTCTTTTATGTGAAAATATAATTGAAACTTTTATGATCAGTAAAAATATCACACCTTTCACCATAAAGATAATGACTCCTAATCATTAATGCAAATATTACCACAACTAATTCCAAATCATGATTTGGGTAATTTTTCTTCATGGATTTTCAACTATTGTGAGGCATAAGAAATCACCATATCGTTTTTCATGAGAATACACCACAATCCCATCTTGGATGCATCACTGTAGATCACAATCCTTTCTCCACTACAAGGTAGTGTGAGCACATGTGCACTGGATAACCTTCTTTTTAACTCCTTGAAATTATTCACACTCCTCTGTCCAAATGAACTTAACTACTTTTCGAGTCAACTTGGTGAGTGGATTAGATAATCGTGAAAAATCTTTCACAAAGAGTCGATAATATCCATCCAAACCAGGAAAAATTCGGATCTCAGTTACTGTTGTTGGTCCTAACCATCTTTCTATATCCTCTGTTTTTGCTGGATCCACATATATCCCCTCTTTTGAGATTATGTGACCTCAAAATGAAACTTTTTGAATCCTAAATTCACACTTGGTAAATTTTTTATAAATCTTATCCTTTCATAGGGTATTTAATACAATTTTCAAGTGATCTTCATTTTCTTCCTTCCCCTTTGAATAGACAAGAATTTCGACTATAAAGACTTCCACAAACTAATCAAGATAGTCTCTAAAGACTCTATTCATTAGATCCATGAAGATAACAGGGTCATTAGTAAGACCAAATAGCATCACTATAAATTCATATTGTCTATATCTTGTACGGAAAGTCGTATTTGGTATTTCCCCCCTTTTAACCATTAATTGTTGATACCCTGAATGATGATTAATCTTGGAAAAGTATTGAGCTCCTCACTGTTGATCAAATAAGTCATCAATGTGTGGGAGAGGATATTTGTTCTTGATAGTGATCTTTTGAAGTTCTTGATAATCAATGCAGAGTCTCATTGATCCATATTTCTTCTTAACAAACAGAACATGTAACCCCAAGGTGACGCACTAGGGCGTATGAATCCCTTATCAAGATTCTCCGGGAGTTTCTTCTTCAATACCTGCAACTCAATTGGTTCCATTCTATAAGGTTTATTTGAAATGGGCATAGCCCCCGGTATGAGTTCTATTGAAAACTCAACTTCACGATTTGGTGGAAGACCTAGAAATTATTCTAGAAAGACATCATAAAACTCCCGTACAATGGGAATATTCTTAATATTGAGTTTCCCTCCAACCATTTGAGATAAATAACCTTCATTTATTGGAATCAGGACCCATAAGATGGAAGAAATTTCCACTAGAAGGTTATATTCATCCTTGCATCGATAGATGATCATATATTGATGAGGAATATGAAATGTGACTTCCCTTCTTTGGAAATCAATATGATCTCCATATAAGGAAATCCAATCCATACCAAGAATCACATCAAATTCCACCATAGGAAGGATCACAAGATTTTCAGGAAGAACTTTCCCACAAACGTCAATTAAAGAAGAATTATAAACTTTTGATGCAACTATTTTTCCATTAGGAGTTGTGATAACTAACTCAACATCTAATTGTTGAGCTAGTATGGAGATACCCTTAGAAAATTCTTCAGAAATAAAAGAGTGGGTGGATCCAGAATCAAATAAAACATTTTCTACATTAGAGTTGTTGGTAAGTGTACCTTTCACCACTTCGTTATCGTACTCCACATCGCCAACAGAAAATGAAAGTGACTTTCCTTTGGATTTGGCCTTAAGTTTTTATTGGCGTCGATCATCATCAACAACACTTGGATTAGGGCATTGATTAGAATAATTCCCCATTTCCTTGCACTTTTAACATTGAATTGTTGGAGGTGTATTATGTGTAGCCTTTTCTTTGTTCACATCACTAGAAATATTTTTCCCATTATTGCGGCATTGAAATGCCCGATGACCTTCTTTTCCACATTTGAAACATTTACTTTTCCCTTTAAGATAATTCCCTCCAGGTTTCTTTCCACACATTGAGCATAAGGGAAAAATCATCTTCTTTTTAGTGTGGTCTTTAGATTTCCCTTTGAATTCCATTTTCCAATTATTATCAAACCCATATGACTAATGAGTTACTCCAATATCCATCTCAACCTTCAGATCACATTGAACAATATCCTTGTAGCTATTGAAGTCCCTTATGGCTAATGCCCTTCGAGGACTTGGTTTTAACCCACTAAAGAATCGATATATATTACTCTTAGGTTGGATAATAATTCCAGATGCACAGCTTGCATGTCTTGTAAAATTTTCTTCGTAGGTACCAACCGATTCATCATCCTTTTGTTGTAGTTCAAGAAACCCCCTCTCCATAATTTCTCGAAGAATATGAGGGAAGTACTTAATGAAAAATATGTTCTTGAACTCATCCCATTCCATGGACGCAATTTCGTCTCTTTGCCTCGTATTCTTGATAAGATTCCATCGTTGATCAGCTTCACCTTCCAAATGATATACTGCTAAGATGACTTTATCATGTTCAGAACATTGAGTAACGAAAAATATTTTTTCAATGGTACTGATCCATTGTTCAGCCACTAATAGATTAGTAGAACCATTAAATGAGGGTGGACGCTGCCTCATAAAGGATTGAACAGAATTTTTCTCTTTCCTTTTCTTGTTTGGACGTCCTGCATGATTCATAGCTTGAGAAAGTTGTGTGAGCATGGCTACAAGATTTTGTATCCCATATCATATAATGTTTGGATTCTCAGGGGGACAATCATTGCATTTCCCATCACATTCAACATTAACACGGTTCCATCAGGTTCCAGCGATTGACTAAAACCAACAAGCATAGTGTGAGAAAGACTAATCATAATAGGAAAAGCACATAATTAGGAAAAAAATTCACACTTTAGGCTTTATCATAGGTTATTCATGGCCATTTATAGAAGAGTAATATTTTGTTCTATGCTTGGACATATCCTTACAGTTCTTACTAAGTCTTTCACATTCTAGTTTCCAAAGGATGACTATACCTTTCCTCTGATACAAACTATAAAGACCCATACATCACATACATTATTATTACTTCAGAATTGAAGAATACTTATTACAACATATAACAAAACCATGATAGGACCGTATAGGAATAATGTATTTAGAAACTAGGAAACATAAACAAGTGGTTCATAAATAATCTACATTGTCTCCCGTTTATTTCATCATATCTAGAGTCCCGTTTTCCATATCCTACTTAATACCATTATTCCAGACCTGGGGAATAGAAAACATACAAAAGGGTGAGCTCAAATGATCAGTAGGGGTAAAAAGGAAATATCAATCATATTATATTCATAAGAACATAACATTTTGAAAATCATAACCTGGAAAAGAGATCATAATATCATGACATGGGATAAATCATAGTAGTGAAATGTAATATCAATAATCATAACATAAAACATGAATATTCTTGGCATACATACATAATCATAGAAAATCATTTCATGTTGGTCAAGACTCATTTCCAAGACTATAATAGTGGAAAAAGTCCATTTCTAAACTGAGTTCACTCCTCTTTCCAGTCCTGTATCACTGCACCAGATTAACATTCCGTTCCAGCCATATCTATCTCATGAGATATAAATCTTTACCCAATGAATTGGAGGGAGATATAGGTCCCACAGATCACCTAATGAAACCATTCTTATGTGTTCCACAAAATCATAAATCATACATCATAACATAACCCATGTAATAAAAATGGGATTCTTAAACATCATGCCATCATAATAATATCCATAAAAGATAAATGTACTTCATAAAAATAATTACATCATAACATAAACAAAGTAATGTAATAATAGGTATAGAAATAGAACCCTGTATTATCCTATAAGGAAAATAATTTTTATAAGACACTTGAACTCCATTCTTGAAGAGAATATCCATTCTACTTCAAAAACATTTTTCGTTTCAGAACATGTCATAAAATTTTAAATTAAAAAAGTTTAATTGAAAATAAACTTGAAGACATGTAAAGGAAGCTTCATGGAAATAATTTTCTATGAAATGATAAAAATATATTCATGTCGTATAAGTTAAAAAAACATTCTTCTCCTACTTTGGCTGAAAAAGTCAAAAAGTATTGCGTACTGAAAACGACAAAATATTCCTTTCATAACTTTCACTAAAAATTCACCAATAGTTAAAATTTGGTTTAAAAAATTATAGGAGTATATATATTATATTACATATTTTTGAAACATGGATGTGGATGATAAATATTGCCCAGTAAATTCTGAAGTATAAACAATCTCGGATAAAAATGAGATTGCATGATTTTCCCATACCTTAGGTCAGATATGCATCTTATGTATCTGAAACTACAGTATAATTAATTAAATAATGTAATTGAATTATTACAGAATCATATTCATCGTTTTGATATCATATATGGTCATATTCTTATCTTCTTATTAGTAATATTTCATTGCTACTTGTTATTCGGGTATTCATTGCTTTATGTTCTTATGCATGTTTTGTCGAATAAATTCTTATTCATATTTTTAGGTTATAGATACCTCATTTACAAAATGGTATTAGTGTAATATATATCATATTTATTCATTCAATTCATTTATATAATCATTATTCAATGATGATCATGTAGAACGAGTCACATCAGATCGTCGAGACGGTAAGTCGTACGTACACCCGTGTGATGATATCATTCCCATGATTGTGGAATTGTATTTAAGTTGATGATATAATATCAGAATTAGTATCATGTAATAATAAACATATATAGTTATTATTTACACCATTATACCGATCCAAGTAAGGTAGTGGTGGAAAAACAGATTACACGATGGCAAGGAGACGGAATTCCGTACGTACACACGCACGGTGATTTTGTTTTCTATAGGATGGATGGAAGGTGAAATTGGGTTGTTTAATTTTTATAATTATATATCAGTATATTAGTGATACTTATTTTGTTACTTTATAATGAAAAAAATAAATAAGAATGAGTAGAAGAAGAAACAAATGTGAAATAATCGGTAAAGGTCATTACCTCTTCTTCAACGCACCTCTTCTAAACCTCCTCTTAGGACACAAGATTTGGTCTTAGAAGAAGACCAGAACTTCTAGTATAATTATAGGTAAGTGGATAAAGGAAGTGGATAGGGTTTTTCCGAGCTTGAAGGCTGAAAATCTTGTAAAGTGGAGAGGGAAGAGGTTCCCTTTTATAAGGGAGGAGAGAGGCACCTTAGGGAAAACATAAAATATTATTTTATAATAAAGCCATATTCGGTTTATAATGGCTTCAAAGTTAATTATTTCGAAGATAGGGTGGAGATGGTTCTAAATCCTCTCAACCAATAGGTTTTATAAATGTTTAGGTTACCATATTAAACTTATCATTTAAATTTAACTCTAAGTAAAATAATTTAACTTTTATCATGTCATCTTGTATTCTAACACTATATGGTTAATAAACATACTATAAACATTCAATATAACCCCAATTGGTTCCTTAATGTCATATATATTATTATATAAGTCTTTTTTACGAACCTCATATTTTTATGAATATAATAACAACTAATAATATAATATTTGTTTTAAAAAATCTTTTATGTCAATTTTGACAATATTTGATATTTTGTTTTTTTTTAATTCATAACAGCATTATTAATTCGAACAAAATTCATCTAACTAAACATAATATATATATATTAACCAAAAAAATTAGTGTAATTCATAATAAGTCTCAAATTACATTTATTTGGGTATTTATAACACCCATTATATTAATATTTCATTAATAAGGTAATTACTGCATCATCAATGTGTCATAAATAACTTAAATTATTTAATGTCTAAAAATTATAAATAAAATATCATTATGTAGGAAATATTTTTATATTTTTAATGAATATTTATAGTTGAATTTATCTTATGTATAATCCTATATTAAAGATGTTTTAGTTATTAAACTTTGATTTTAACTCATTTAACTCTTCTTTGAATTAAATAATTATAAATGTCCTAATCAAATCCTAGTGGACCTAAAGGGTCATATTTTATTCATAAGGTTGATTTTGGTAGAATTAATCTTATCCAATAGAATTAGGACATGTGTTTGGGTAATAATAATATTATTTTTACCCTTAATTACCCTATTTACTTTTAACTGTGGTAAATAAAAGCTAAAAGTTACCATTCGCCAAAAATTATTTTTATCTTATTGATCTACATTTTACTCCTTGATATTAACCATGTCTCTCAGATTTTTGAAATTCAACTCACAGAAGCGGTAAAAGTAAGTTTCATGTAAATTTGCAAATGCCCTGAGGAGGTGGGTAAAAGACGTTAAAAGTTAAATAAAATTTTTATATATCTAAAATTATTATAAAATTTCTCCAATGTATTAAATTGATCTTGTATAGGTATTATGAATCTATTTTTACGTAAAAAATATAAATAAAATAAAAAATTATTTAAATAAAAATTTGATTATAAACTATAACTCTGTGTTTTCACTATTCATCAAAAATTGAATGTTTTCAGAAAAATACCAAAAATTCACCCTAAAAATTTTTCGATATTATGAATATAAAAATAAAGTCCATATTGAAAGATAAAATTTATAAAATTTCAAGAAGTGGGTATTACTATTCATAACGGCTAGTTTATATAATATTTTAATAACATAACATCGTTTAGTGAAACACGGTATTGCGTAAAACGCAGGCTATCGAGGAAGGTTGATCTTCCGTGAAACACAAGCCAAGACAGTGTTGGGTGTAGTGAATGATTCCTTTTGGGTTACGTAAAACATAATACATAAAAACAAAATATTTCTCAGAAAATCTCAGTGTGTTACATGCACCATGATACCACAGGAAGGTAAAGTTGAGTACGAGATGGATCTTGTTTGTGATCTACTTGTGAGGATACCAAATTGGTGTATTTCAGTAAGGTTTTCATTCATTTCATGATAATTATTTTGTTTTTCCAATATCAAAATAAAATTTTCTTCATCACTATATTTTTTTATATTTACTAATGTTTCATATTGCTAATTTTGGTTTTTTTCTATCTAGTATTAACATGTCATTTTATCTATAATGGTAAAATAAACCCCAAATTTTTTTGAATCCATTAGAATATATTATTTTCCTTTGGTGTATTGGGGTGTCACCTAACACTAGTATAAAATTCTTATACCCTATTGAAAATGAGTTGGGAAGGGTAGTTATAGATATAATCCACCTTCATTATAATGAATTGGATTTTCTAGGAATAATTTTTTGAAATTGTATGGATTATGTTTAGGAATAGGAACTGAGAAACGGTGTGATTATGAGGACTAATAATTACAAAAATAAAATAATATCTCAACAAAAACATTGTGTGGCTTGATTCACATCCTTACAGGACATGTAGTGACAGATAGAATTCCATTATCAAGCCCAACCACCATAGTTTTATTCATTTAAGTTGGTTTATACTCATCCCCATCACATGATGTTGAACAAAATGGCAGTTCAAGAACAACATATTTATTAATTACAATCATAAAGTGATATATAGTGATTCATAAACATTCCATCACTAGGCCCAACCATAGATTCATTGAACCATTCAACCTCTTGGAATGAGTTTCCTATGGGAGTGTATGGTATGCCATAGCGCCTCTAAGGTCCTTATTCACATCGGTTCCTGGTGGCTGCGCCATGAACCTAATCTTAGAACACATTTTTTTTCATAGTTATCCCAACATGTTGTTGATCTTTCATTCTAAATTCATTTCATTATGATGATAAACTACATAGAATCAATGTCATAGTCTTATGATGATAAAATACATAGTACTATCATTTATGTTTCATGATGTCAAAATGCATAACAACCATCGTCCGGGTCGCAATCTATGAAACCTCATAGAACCATCAAGCTCATTCCAAAGAGAACATATCCTTTGTAATTGGACATCAACCACACCCTGTTAAATAACTAAAAGTGTCTTGATTCCCATCCTTAGGAGAAACATATCGATTCCCTAACATTTTTCTTCGGTTCCAACCAAAAATCAACTAACCATAAACCACTTGGCTTTATTTTGGTCAGAAATATAAAAACAAAGAATAAATTGTCTTAGTAACATGGCCATAAACTATTCCCACCATGGTCCAATAATCGTGAATTTAATATCTATACAGGATTCCTATTGGGTTTGTTGCTTGGTTTCGTGCAAAGTAAGCTCTATTTTATGTTGGGTCTATCTGAATTCCATGAAATACATACCCACAAGAAATGTTTTCCTAATTATGGTCTAAACACTTTGACATAAAAATAATATTAAATGTCCACATTGCATGATAGTAAAATGAAACCCCACCCTAACGAAATTTTGGATGCCTAAAGAGAGTAGTTATATGTTTTATTCTCATCTCTATAAAGTATTTAACCATACTAGTGTTGGTATTCTACAACATTATATTCAAGGACTATGCATGGATTGTTTCCCATATTTTTGGGATATGTAGTGACCCCCATACATTTTATCTCGGTCCCAATAGCACGTTTATCTATCTCTCATCCCTTTGGCTCCAGATTTGGTCCATGAACATGACCTCAATCTATACACAACAATTTTAAATGTGTACAGGTGGGACATGGGACTCTTTTACCTCTTTCACATCAGTTTATTACATTCACTTTCCCTAAATTTACCCAAAATTATTGGTCTCTTTTCACTTCACATCTCAAAACAACAAACTGAACAGCCCTTTGGTCCAGACCATATTACTTGAAACTGTGCAAAAATAGCATCAAGATCGCTTCACATGGCATAAAGTCTCTATCAACATCATCTAATTTCCTTTTCCAACCATGGTTTAGAATGTATGAATAGAAAATATTTTCAATAGGTCCATTTTTTACCTTAAACTATTTTTAGGTCGTATAACAAGGGTTGTTCAACATTGAACTACATAGTCTACCATCCCTAGGGCATAACGTTAAAATGTGGCCTTACACTATATAAAATTAGGATACCTCATATGATAAGTATTGGATGAAAAGAAATTTTTACCCAATGATATGAGAATACAATACATTTTTATCTTTATGTGATTCCTCACTTCCCTCGTTTTAATTAGTGAGTGTGGCATACAGGTCTTTTGTGCCTCTTTCACATCGGAGTTTATTTCCCACCTACCAAGAATACACCATAAGACTTAATTATTCTTTTTTATGCCATGATACATGGATTTAAACTATTTTCCATATCCCATGAGACAAGACATTAATCTATTTTCTTTACATTAGTTTGGATCCCACTTTTGGATGTGTTTCTTTTGGCACCATGAGTCTTTCTTGATTTGGATTCTAATCACTATTCAAATCCATATGAACCCTAATGGTTTGGTCTTGTGACACCATTGGCTCACCTCTAGTCCTGGGCCAATGACCTAATGAAACTCTGAAGAGAAGTTTAAATCCGGTTTTTAGAAGAAATTAAATACACTATTTTTCATTTTCACACCTCATTCTTGACTGGCATGGTCAGGGTACCTATATTTTAAACATATTAAATAGTGAATCCCTACTAACTAGTATACCATTTATACAAATATAAAAACTATAAATTCAAATTTTTTAAATTTCCACATATATTTTTGGAATTCTACTACTATTTGTTTCATCCCTATGTGCTATAACATGATAGGAGATCCTAGACACCATTTTTTATTTCCCACACCAAGCATGGCTCACAAGGGCTTAGGAGACTGGTATGGTGTGAACTAACGTGGTTGAGATGATTTCAGGATCCATTGATCTATGATTTCTGAACTTAAACAACTTGTCTATGTTGAAGAAATCATGACATTAATAAAGCATGCAAGACCCTAAGAATATATGATGTGTCGATGTTCCTTCTTCCACCACATTCACATTAGGGATAGAAATCGGTCACACAACACATGTCTATTTGGGATATCACCCCCTTGGACCAAGCTCTATATCATTAATCAATAAGTCAACATACAAGAAATAATGAATTTAAACAATATATGATCCTCCTTGAGAATATGTGGTGTTATGTGGGCCTTTAATAGACTTATTCTCATTGGGTCTGTCTCTATTCAATGCCACATACTCCCATCATAGGAAGACTCCATACCATTGTTCCAAACTCTATGACCCTAAACTATGAGCCTATAGTACATGAAAAATAAATTTAAACTACTAGTAGTGGTCTTGGTGGTAAGCCCATAAACTATACACAATGTCCTAGTCACATTAAGTTAAATTGTACTATGTGTTGTTTAAAATGTATGAAATTAAACTACTTTTCTAACAAACTCACTATATAATATAAATATTCACGTATATCAACCACATTCCATGAATCGAAACAATGAGAATATTCTAGGCGCTCTTCTAAGAGTTCCTCTCCCTAAATACTATCCATATTCCAAATTGTTTAGATTTGTAATTGCTCTATATTTGAGATGATTCTGCCTGGAAAATGGGTTTGATATATGTTCATAGAAGTTCACATATATCAATATTCTCAAAGTTGTGATCATGTAATTCAAAGAGTATTTTAATTCATATGAACATTCATATAGATCTTCATCCTCTTTTGTATCTGAAGGGACCCCATATTTACATGGTCCCATGAAACATTAGCTCATCTACCATCCTGGAACAATGAACCCAAAGACCTCAGATGAATAACGTGTTTTTAACATGGTCAGTAGTCATACTATATCTCTATGTCATTCTCCTAGTGTTCTGAATGTTTGGAATTGTTATTCAAACATCTCATTCACATTTTTTTGGATGGAATCTAACTCCCTTGGTGTAATTCCATTCATTCACAAGTGTATATTCTGAAAACTAAGTTTCTTGTTCCCAGAGCCTTATTCTCCAGCCATATCATCTCTCAGGCCCGAAATTTCTTGGTGGTCAAACCAAATAGCAGACCTAGGACATTTGATAGTTATATAACTCTCACATAAAAAGTGAAAAATTATTTGGTCGTTCCATATTTCTCAAACCAGGATTGACCCATGTGAAGATAGGTATTTGTCAATGGTTTTATGGAAAATATTATTGAAGTTTGATAATTAATAAAATCAAGAAAATGTGTCCATTCATAGATAAATTACAATGTATGCAAGAATGTAAAGGCATAGTTGCGACATCTACTCATTTGGACCCCTCCTCAGTTCAGACACAACATCACCTATAGATAAGATATGGTAATTGAATTATTCAACACTTCTATAATTTTCTTCCTGGTTTCGAAGATTGGATTCTTCCAACTAAGCCCTGGTTTCTCATTTTTGATAGATGAAATATGATCAACTTCTCTTTCATTTTCCATGACCCACTCAGACTGGAGATCAGAAATTCAAGCATTCACTTACTTCATTTGGTTTTATACCTCCTCTAATCTGTCTTTTAGATTGATGATGACTTCTATTTGGGTCCTAAGGAAGTGAACACGCTCTGACACTTGCTCCTCCAGATGTTGAGTTCCCTCATTTACCTCATGAAGTTTTCATATGACCTCAGGCATCTTCTAACACCAAGAAACCTCCGGGTGATGGATCCCTCCCATTATATTTTAAGAAAAGTAATCAAAAAATATAATGTGATGGCCTCAAGCATATTACCCTCAATCGTATATATTGTGAAATCAATGATGAAGGGATCCATTGCACACTACAAACTATGGTTCTACGGTCTGATGAATGAAGCATTGGATGTTCCTTAATTCCATTCTCCAAATGATAAAATTTTCTTCAATTGCATTAGGATAGAAGTCATCAAACTCTTCAAGATCAACATGCTCATATTCTAGAAAAAATGGAGTTTCATATAAGGTTCATCATATGGCCTCCCCTATGAGGGATTGGTCTCTATATAATGTGGTAGCCATTTTCTCTCAATTCTTCATGCTTATCAACCTTACCACTACCATCCCTGAGTTCTTCCCCAATAGTGGCATCACTCACAGAAGAAGATACTTGTTTCATTGGGACCATCAAGTATGGGTAATCTTGGATAAAGGAATCCTCATTGTCAGGAATGTTTTTTAGTAGGGATCTCAGGAATACCCAGACCTCATATTATCACCGGCATTTCTATATTCCTAGAACTGTATGGGATTACCTCAGTCAAACTATTCAGCGATTGATAGGTGTGAATCAATGATAGAAAATGGTTATAAGTTTTGAGTGACATTAGGTCTATTATTTGAGTCATAGTAAGTACCTCTCCTAAAGGGGACCCCTCATCACTGGGTATCTCAGTGGTATCCCTTGGCTACCCTTACATCATTTGAGCAGAATCTACCTGGGAATTGCAACAACATTAGAGTAAATGATCTATGAAATATGATTATAGATAGATTCAAATCATGAACATAGTTTCAGGTAGATATATTTCGATGAACAATAGTTTCCTTAGATGATCCAGCTCCCTCACATTGGATTTTATTATGTGTATGCTTGGATACGGTCACAAATAAATGATAGCGAGGACCTTGGATTCCAAAGTTGTTTCCCCTCCCATTTCAGACTCAGATGATTCACCACCTACCTCCTCCCGGGGTGATGGATATATACCATTATCTCCCATTCTCTTTGTCACGTCCCCATTTACCAAGCATTGGTATTCTGATCAGTATATAGATTCTTCTGCATAAGAAGAGTTTCGGTAAGAGGACTTGAGAAGTGAAAGGGAAGGAATCAAGGAAATATACGATCATGTTATGATTACAATGAGATATTCAGAAAACTCATCTGAAGACTCCATGATCTCACTACCTTTTTATGGACACCCCATCCACAGGGTTTCCTCATTTTTGGACTCATATGATTCGTCCTATTCATCATGGGACTCTTTGGGAAGTTTTTACAACTAATATAGCTCTTGGACATGCATTACATTTACAGGGGTGGATGAAACTTCATACTTCCCCCATTAAAATGAATAAAAATCCATGGATCTCTAATATTCCTCACTCTAAAGGAAGTCTACCATGAATACAACCTGGATGCGTCTCATGTCTAGCAGTAGAATACCGTCCTGCTTTAATTTTACCAAAATTCCCTCTATCATCAATGACATTCACAACATACCCAATGAATAAAAAACGGATGGAATGATAGAATCAAAAAATGGTTACAATAAATATCTCAACTTCTTACTAGGTGACTATTTACCCGGTCCTCAAGGTTACTTCCAAGACCATTCACCTTCTATATGTGGGGGTGCAGCTACACTTTGTGATGTCCATGCTGATGTGGTCCCAACATAGGCCACCCTTGTAATGCCCCGACCCTCTTTACCCAGAGTTGGAGTATTATTAAATATCATTTCAATGATCACAAAAGATCAACTCTTGAAAGACCGATTAGTTTTGTAGCCTTATAAATACTATATACATTCATAAGTTTTACATTAAATTATAAAATGAAAAAATACAACAACATAGTCTCCATAGGCCACACTCATATCCCATATACTATCCCTACAGGTCATTCATAATATACTTCTTTGTATCCTAGGAAAAATAAAACATAGAAAGGGGTGAACTCAGATGCTCAGTAAAGATAACAATTTTGTAGAAATGTTCATAAATAAGCATAAACATTTAAGGAATTGTAAGACTAAAAAAATAATTTTAATCTTGAACTTCAGCACAATATGGAAAAGATAAAATCATATAATTCTATTTACTTATTCACATGGATATTCTACTATTCTAATAATCACATGCAATATCAATAGCCACTTTCATAATGATGGAATTCATAATGGCAGACTTCATAACCACATAGTCAAGGCCATGTTCCAAGACTAAAAATAATATTTTTCTAAGGCCTTGTTATAATACACTTGTTTGTCTCATGATCCCTACCGATTCATCAAGGAGCTATAACATTCTCTACCCGTCACTTACTAAGTCCAATTCATTCCTAATATTAATGCGTTTAAACATAACAAAATAATTCATATTAAAACTAGAATATGAAATGTCAATACATTATCTGTAAACCATGAATGGTATAAAAATAACACATCCATATTCAAGCATATCAAAAAAAAAATTCAATACAATATGGAATTTTTATATAACTATAAATCAACTTGAAATAAGATCACAATCCATCATTGGATGCTGAAATAGATAAAATCAAAACTTTTTTTAGAGAAATATCTCTTTCAATTTTGAAATAATTTAGAAGTCATAAAATTATAAAAGAAAACCTTTATTTTGAAAATATTCTTATAATATTGTAAGGGAATGTTCTATGATGTTATAGCGGTATAAAATATCCACACCCACCGTATCTGTTAAAAAAAATTCTTACCTTAATTTAGTTGAAAAGGTCATAAGGTTCCTTGTTTTGAAAACGACAAAATGATTTCTTTCAAACCATTTTATAAAATGTCTAACAAAGCTATAGATGAATTTATCCCATAGTCTATAAAATATTAAATATGTTTTGGATTACATTTTTAAGAAATATGTATGTGGATGATAAAGAGGTCCCAGTAGATACTTACATAAAAACAGCCTTAGATAAAAAAGATATTTTGAAATTAAGCCTTACCTTATAGTTTTCATTGGTCAAGGGTAGGTTAACCTCCTCTATAATGGTGAAATAATTGTTATTAAATTATTAAAGATCCATATACATTAATATGATTTCATATATTATCTTATAATATTGCTTGGTTAATGATATTTCAGTAGTATCATCGTTTCTGGTGATAACTGATTCGTTTTCAATAATACGCTTGGTTACGTAAGTAATGTTTGTTATGGATATGATGTATCTTACTCATATTGAAAATTATATAATGTCTTTAAACATTATTTTTAATTATTAAATGAAAATCATTCTTGAATGATTACGATGGGGAATGAATCTCATCGCGTTCATGGAGACGGCAATCCGGACGTACGCATGAGCGACAATATCATTCTTTTAATATTAAAATAGTATATAATTGGATATTATATCATATATAAATAATCATTATCATGTTATATTTATTATTTACATAATTTATACTCATTATTTTACCCATACAAATGAGGATTTGTTTGAATAACAAACAATAACAAGACGTGGAGATGATAATCCGTACGTACGCATGTATTGTGACTTTATCAGTTATAGGATGGATAAAATGATGAATATTTTAGTACCATTATTATAATAACATTAATTTATATAGAAGATACTAGAGTTATTATTTTATAGTAGAAACAATAAATAAATTGGAAGTGGAAGAAGAAAAGAACATGAAAGAGGTGATGAAATATTTACCTCTTCTTATGGTTCTTCATTTTGATTTGATCAAAAAAGATCTTTAGGATATATTTATGACTAATGGAAGGAAACTAAGATGAAGTTGGGATAGTTGAGATGATATTGGAGTAGGGGTTAGCCGAGCCAAATGGCTTTGAGGGTGTGAATTTGAGATAAGAGGAGGTCCCCTTTTATAAGAGAGGCTTGAATCACTTTTGGAAATGCTTGAAATATTAAATTATAATAAATTAATTTTCTATTTATAATGTCTCAAAAATGAATTATTTAAATTTTAAGGTTGGTATGGGTCCGAAAAATCTCAATCAATAGGTTTTAGATAGGTTTAGGTCATCATATTAACCTTATATTTTAGATTAAATTCTTAGTTAAATAGTTTGACATTTACCATGTCTCATTGTATTTTTCTATTATATGGTTATTAAACATACTATCAACTTCCTAGAGAACTCGAAGTGGTTCTTTAATGACATATATAATATTATTTAAGAACATTTTCTGAACCTCAGATTTTTATTAATAGAATATCAATTAATAATATACTATTTGTTATAAAAACACTTTTATGTTAATTTTGACACTATTTGGTATTTTTTTTGTTAAATTCATAAAAACATTATTACTTAAAAAAACATTAATTTAATAAACCCTAACAAGTAATATAAACATATAAAATTAATGGAATCCATTAAAAGTATCAAATTAAATTTATTGGGATATTTTTAATATCAATTATTTTAATCTTTCATTAATTAGGTAATTACTCCATCATCATTGTGTCATAAATAAATTTAATTATTTAATGTCTAAAAATTATAAATAAAGTACCATTATTTAGGAAATTATTTTATATTTATAATGTATATTTATAGTCGAATTTATCTTATGTATAACCCTATATTAAAAATGGTTTTGTTATTATACATTGATTTTAACTCTTTTAACTCTTCTTTAAATAAAAGAATAATAAATGTCCTAATCTAATACAAGTAGATAAAAGGGGATCATATTTTATTCCTAAGGTTGTTTATAATCGAATTACACTAATACAATAGAATTAGGACATGTGTTAGTGTAATTATGATACATGTTTTACCCTTAATTACCATCTTTTCTTTTATCCGTGGTAAATAAAAGTAAAAAGTTACTATTCCTAAAATAATATTTTCATCTTATTGAACCATGTTTTAATTACTGATATTTACCATGTCTCTTGAATTTTTGAAATTAAACTCACAAAAGTGGTAAAATTAAGTTTTATATAAATTTTCAAATGCACCTAAGAGGTGGGTAAGGCGGTAAATAGTTTGATAAAATTTTATATATCTAAACTTATTATAAAATGACTCCAATGAATTACGTTGAACATATATATGTATTATGTATCTATTTGGACCTAAATTAAATTAAATTAAATTAAATAATTATTTAAATAAAAATTCATTTTTAACCAATAACGCAATGATTTTTCACTATTCATCAAAAATTGAAAGTTTTAAGAAAAATACCAAAAATTCACCCTAAGCTAATTTCGATATTCCGAATCAAAAAATGTAGTCCATTTAAAAAGATAAAATTTATAAAATTTTAAACAGTAGGTATTACTATTTATAAAGTCTAGTTTGATTGGTCGTAGTGTGTAATAATCTAGAAGTTGCCTATAATGAAAACTGTTTCATTATTCAATGGGAAATGTACTATGGAAGCTTGGGGTTTTATATTCTTCACTCCTTCAAATAATTTCATCCTCGAAATTTCTATAATACCACCGCACAAAAAGATTCAGGTGGTTCTTCATAATAATTTCCTCTTGGTCTCATGTTGCCTCTTCCATCTTATGGATTCTCCATAGAACTTTTATTAGACGAGTCATCCAGTTTATTAGCACTTGTTCTCTTGTATCAAGAATTTTCACTGGCTCTTCACAATAAGTGAGATCAGGTTCTAGTTCAATTTCTACATAGATGAGTACATGCATTGGGTCAGGTATGTATTTTCTTAATAGTGATATGTGCAACACATCATGAACTTTGGAGTGACTTGGAGGAATTTCCAAATGAGAAGATACAACTCCAATTCATTATAGAATTTCAAAAGTCCAATGTACTTGGGACTCAATTTACCCTTTTTATTGAAATGTATAACACCCTTCCATGTAGATACCATCAAGAAAACACGATCTCCTAATTGAAATTCAAAATCCTTCCTTTGGTTATCAGCATAGCTCTTTTGCATACTTTGGGATACTTTGATGTGGGTTTGTGTAACCATTACCTTTTCTATTGTTTCCTCTACATGTTCTTGGCCTATGAGTTTTCTTTCACCAACATCATCCCAACATGTTGGTGTGAAACATCTTTTTCCATATAACGCTTCATATGGTGCTATATGAATACTTGAATGGAAGCTATTGTTATCGGAAAATTCTAAAAGAGATAAATATTGATCCCAAATACCATGAATGTCAAGTGAGAAAGATCTCAATATGTCATCCATGGTTTGAATAATCCATTCTGATTGTCCATATATTTCAGTGTGGTAGGCAGTGCTCAAAAAATGTTCAGTATACTGGAATTTATGAAGACTTTTCCTAATCGTGATGTAAAATGGTGATCATGATCAGAAACAATTGATAAGGGTACTCCATGAAGTCTTACAACTTCATTAATATATATTGTTTCTAGACGTTCAAGTGGTAAATCTTCTCTTATAGTAATAAAATGTGTTGACTTGGTAAGACGATCATCAATGACCCATATTGCATCATTCCTTCTAGGAGTGTTTGGAAGCCCCATGGAAATGTCCATTGTAATATTATCCCATTTCCACTCAGGTATGGGAAGAGGTTTCCTGACTCATCTAGGTTGTTGCCTTCCAGCTTTTACTTGTTGACAAACCATACATATTGACACAAAATCAGAAATATCCCCCATCATGTTGTCCCACCAAAAACATTCCTTCAAATATCTAAACATCATGGTGCTACCAGGGTGTATAGATAAATTGGATCTATGAGCATCATCTAATAATTCCATTTTTAGAGCGGATATATCGGGAACACAATGTCTATTACCAAATATAAAAATCCCATCTTCATATATGATGTCACTCAATCTCCCATCATTCATAGCTTTAATCTTCTTTTCAAACTCCTCATCATCACCATGAGAATGTTTTATACATTCTAGTAAAGATGGTCTAGAAAACATTTGAAAAAGTACTAATGTTTCACCTTCCATGATTATTCCCATATCTATTTTCACTAGATCCCCGAAAATAGAATCCCTTTCCATTCTCATCTTGTTCAAAACCCCATGATCCTTTCTGATCAAGGCATTTTGCACCTTATTTGCCTTCCCTGACTGGTAGTGTATTGTGCAATAATAATCCTTGAGTACTTCAAGGTGTCACCATTTCCTCATGTTGAGTTATTTTCATGATAAAATATACTTCAAACTATTTTGATCCGTATAAATCTCAAAATTTTCACAATAGAGATAGTGTCTCCATATTTTCAGAGAAAATATTATAACTACTAACTCAAGATCATGAGTGGGATAGATTTTCTCATGAATATTTACCTGTCATGATGCATAGGCAACAACTCTATCATTCTATATAAGGACACAACCAAGTCATTTCATTGAAGCATCACTATAAATAACAAAATCATTCTTCCCTAATGGTAGATTTAAGATAGGATCATTGAATAATCATCTCTTAATTTCTTCAAAACATTCTTCACACTCTTTTCCAAACAAATTTAACCCCTTTACATGTGATCTTGGTTAATGGGTTAGCCAATTGGGCAAAATTCTGGACAAAACTCCAATAATAACCTACTAAACTAATAAAATTGCATACCTCAATTATACTCGTCGGTGCTGGAAATTCTTAGATTACCTTGGTCTTTGAAGGATCAATATATATTCTATCCTTAGAGAAAATATGGACAAGAAAATAAATCTCTTGAAGCCATAACTCACACTTTCTAAACTTCCCATATAATTCATTTCTTTTGAGGGTTTTCAGAATGGTGCACAAGTGATTTTAATGATCTTTATAGCTTTTGGAGTATACCAAGATATCATCAATAAATACCACTATAAATTCATCATGATATTACATGAAAACTCTTTTTATTAGATCCCTGAAAATAGAGGGTTCATTAGTTAGCCCAAAAGGCATTACTGTAAACTCGTAATGCCCGTACCTAGTTCAAAGTGCTATTTTCATAATGTCTTCCTTCTTCACACACAACTGATGATATCCATATCGAAGGTAAATATTTGAAAAATATTGATCTCTATGATCTTGGTTGAATAAATCATCAATGCAAGGTAGGGGATACTTGTTTTTTATTATTATAGCTTTGATCTCTCTGTATTCAATGTACAACCTCATAGATCTATATTTCTTCCTAACAAAAAGGACATGGGATCCCCATGGAGAAACATTAGGACAAATAAATCCCTTATTACTCAATTCCTCTAGTTTTTTCTTTAGTTCCACTAGTTCCACTGTGTCCATCCTATAAGGGGTCATTGAGATGGGCCTTGAACCAGGAATTAAATCAATGGAAAACTCAATTTATTTTTTCTAGATGATGTCTTGGTAAATCCTCTAGAAATGCGTCAACATATTCTTGCACAATAGGTACATCATATATTCAAACATTCATTTCCTCTCCCATTATTATTTCATTCCCATCCTCCTCAATAATTGAATTTATTAGAGCTACTAGGGGTGGATCTAGATAATAATTAGGTGGTGACGATTCTACTCTAATGATAAGGTACTCCTTATCATCATTGAAATTTGTAACCTCCTTCTTCTTACAATAAATTTTTCCATCATGGTGAAAAATCCAATCCATACCGATGATTATATCAAATTCATTCGTGGGTATAACGATGAGATCAGCAGATAAAGAACATTTATATGCCCTAATGGGAACTGATTCACAAGACGTTGTTGCGATGATACGTCCCTTAGGTGTTTTGAATGAAAACTCCCTTGTTATGTAAAATTGAAAATATAAAATTTTCTTAGAAAAAATTGAAGATATGAAATAATGTGATGATCTAGAATCAAATAAAGCATTGGATAAACTTGAAGAAACCATTAAATTACTTGCCACCATGTCTATCGGAGATTCAACCTCAGTAGTAGTGATCACATAAGCTTGGCCTTTCTCCCTTGGCCTTTTCAGAGATAATTTCCCTTGGAACTTAGGACATTCATTTTCATAATTACCCTTTTCTCTAAAATTGTAGCGTTAAACATTGAAACCCATTTTATTCCCCTTGCAATCATGAGTTTGGTGGCCTTTTCACCACACTTCTAACAGACTCCCATTCCCTTGAGGAAAGTACCGAGGTGTTTCTTCCCACATTTACTATAGGATGGATATTCAACCTTTCCCTTATTCCTCTTGTTTAAATTTCTAGAGTGTTCAACATATCTCTTCTTCTCTTACATTTCTTTAAAGTTGTATGACGTAGAGAATTATTTTTCTGTCATGATAGCACATAAGACAATATATTTGTATGATGAGAAGGATTGTGAGACTAATGCTCGACTAAGAAATGGTTTTAACCCATCAAAGAATTGAACAAAATTACTCTTTTGGTTATGTATATAATCTTCTGCATTCCTTGATAACCTTGTAAATTTGGCCTCATATTTTGCGGCATTCTCATCCTCTTTTTTCCTCAGACTCATAAATTGTCTTTCCATATCCACTCAATGGTCATGAGGAAAGAATTTTTTATAGAAATATCTCTTTAAACTCCCTCAATTCCATATTTGGTACTTTATCCTCATTTATTTTTGTGATTTGAATCAATGACCACCATTGATCTGCATCTCTTGTGAGGTGATAAACTGTCATGACAATATTTTCCTTTTCGCTACTCCCCAAAGCATTAAATATTTTTTCTAAGCAATTTATCCATTTCCCATCTACTAATGGATTTTACTCCAATTTATAGTTGGTGGTTGTTTCCTCATGAAGCGGTCTAACATTGATCCTCCACATTTTGGATCATGGTGCTCTATATGGGTAAAATTATTATTCATAACCTGAGTGAGTTGTCTCAGTATGGTGATAAGCTGATTAGCACTTGTTGTTTCACCAGCTCTACTATAATTATCTTGAGTAGGAGGGAAATCCCTACATGGATTATGTGCATTGATAAATTATCCATTCTTTCTAATATACTCCATTTCTAAATAATGGCATAACCTAGATTAGTTTACAAATCGCAATACATAACACAAAACATGTAAAACACTTTACATAAATTGAACAGTTTATGGATACAATCCATAATCATAAAAATGTTATCTTTGAGAATGAATATTCTCAAAAACCCTTTATAATTATTTTTAGTGAAAAGTAGATTTATCCTAATCATACACCCCAGGAGTGTCATAACCAAGAGTGCAGCAAGGCCCGTTGTTGTGCACCGGTTCCTGTTCGAGTCTAGCTCATTGTGGTGTTTTTGGGTTTTACCCCTAGGTACATCTGTTCCAGAGCCCCCTCTACCTGCTCGTATCTAGACAGAGATTTATTTCTTGGAAAACTCACAAAATCTCTACCATACCAAAATTTTAGGAAGTTTGTCTATACTAATCCTCAAAGTCTATCGTAGGTTAATGTTCTCTAATCAGAGTTTTTTTTTCTAAATTTAGCTTCCAAGATTTGTACTAAACTACCACTGATACCAACTATAACACTCCAAACCTAGTTACCCATAGTGGGATAATTATTACATAACCTTGGAATGATCACAAAAGAGCAAGTCTTCAATAACAGATTAGTTTAGTAGCTTTCGAAATACAAGATACATTCATAAGTTTTACATTACATTTTAAAATTTAAAATTAAAACAACATAGTCTCTATAGGCCACACGCATATTGATTATACTATCCTTGCAGGCCAGTCATAATATACTTGTTCACATCCTAGAGAAAATACAACATAGAAAGTGGAATACTTAGATTCTCAGTAAGGATAACAATATAGCGAAAACTTTCATAAATAAGCATAAATATTTAAGGCATTGTAAGACTAACACAAACACCTTTTAGACTCGAAATTCGACATAATATGGAAAAGATAAAATCAAATAATACCATTTAATTATTCATTTGAATATTATACGTGTAGAATAATAACATGTAATATCAATAACCACTTTCATAATTATGTAATTCATAATGCCAGACTTCATAACCAAATATTCAAGGCCATGTGCCAAGACTACAAATAAGATTTTTCCAAAGCCTTGTTCCCAGACACTAGTTTGTCTCATGAGCCCTACCAATGCATCGAGGAGTTATAGCAGGCTCCACCCATCACTTACTAAGTCCAATGCATTCATCATATGAAATGGATTAAACATAACATAATCATTCTTATTAAAACTAGCATATGAAATGTCAATACTTTATCCATAAACAATGAATGGTATAAAAATAACTCATTCATAGTCAAACATATCACAATAACTTTAATACAATATAGATGTTTTGTATCATAGTAAATCAAATTCAAATAAGATCACAATCCATCAATGGATGTTGACATAAATGAAATCAAAACATTTTTTAGAGAAATTTACCTTTCAATTTTGAAATCATTTAAAGTCATATAATTAGAAAATAAAAAATTTATTTTGAAAATATTATTATAAGCTTTTAAGTAAAACTTCGACGACGTTATAACAGTAGAAAATAACCACACCCGCCGTAGAAGTTAAAATTTTTTTTACCTTACTTTTGTTGAAGAGTTCATAAGGTGCATTGTTTTAAAAACGACGGAAATATTCCTTTCAAACCATTTAATAAAAATTCAAACAAGGGAATAGATGACATTAACCCATAATCTACTAAATAGTAATAATGTTTTGGAATACATTTTCCGGAAACATGTATGAGGATGATAAAATGGTCCCAATAGATAATTACATAAAAACAATATCAGATAATAAAGAGATTATGAAATAAACCCTTACCTTGTACTATTCCATAGTCATGTGTAGGTTAACCTCCTGTACAATGGTGAAATAATTTTTATTAAATTATTAAAGAACCATATACATTTATATGATATCATATATGGTCTTCTAATATTGCTTTGTTAATGATATTTCAGTAGCATCATCGTTTCGAGTGTCAACTAATTCATTTTCCATAATATGCTTGGTTACATAAGTAATTTTCGTTATGGATATGATGTATATTATTTATATTAAAAATGATATAATGTTTTTAATCATTAGTTTTCATCATAAAATGAAAATTATTCTTTAATGATTATGGTGGGGAATGAATATCATCGCGTTCGTGGAGACGGTAATCCAGACGTACGCACGAGCAACAATATCATTCTTTTGATATTAATATCATTTATAATTTGATGGTGTATCATATATAAAGTATCATTATCATGTTATATATATTATTTTCATCATTTATACTCATTATTATATGCATCCAATTGATGAAGTGTTTCAATAACAAACTACACCACAACGTGGAGATGGTAATCCATACGTATGCAAGTATGGAGAATTTGTCAATTATAGGATGGATAAAATAATGAATATGGTTGTAAAATTTTTATAATAAAATAAAAGTATATAGAAGATACTAGAGTTATATTTTTATAATGGAAACAAAAAAGAAAGAAGAAGTTCAAGAAGAAAATAACTTGAAAGTGGTGATGAAATATTTACCTCTTCTTTGGGTTCTTCCTTTTGATTTGATCGAAAGGGGTCCTTAAGTTAGCTTTATAACTAAATAAAGGCCTCTAAGATGAAGGTAGGATAGTTTAGAGGTTATTTGGGCAGGGTTTGGCCAAGAAAAATGGCTTTGATGTTTTGAATTTGAGAGAATAGGAGGTTCCCTTTTATAAGAGAAGTGAGGGTCACTTTTGGAAATGCTTGAAATATTATTTTATAATAAATGCATTTTCGGTTTCTAATGGCTCCAAAAAGAATTATTTAATGTCTAAGGTGGGGATGGGTAAAAAAATCTCAATAAATAGGTTTTAGATAGTTATATGTCATAATATTAACCATATATTTTATATTTAACTCTTAGTCATATAGTTTGACATTTACCACGTCTCTTTGTATTTTTTTATTATATGGTTAATAAACATACAATAAAATTCCATCATAACCTTGACGCACGCCTGTCGTGGGGCGTGGCAAAACAATATTTTATTTACCCAAGTATAGTATAGCAGTTGATCCTTGGTAGTTTCCCGAAGAGTAGTGCACACAAAACAAGGTTGTCACTTTTTGTTGGTTTTTATAAAAAGATTGGTTTTAATTAATTTGAATGTCTATGAGAGAAACAAACAACAGAAATTGAATGATTTTATCAAATGATAAAGATGGTGATCGGATTGGGTTCGGCTAGACTTAGTGTTGTGCCATTATGGTTTCCAAATTTTATCTCTTCTGCTTCCTTAAACTGGTAAGAGATATGTGGTGAGAGTTTTCCTTTCTAAAACCTTAGATTGGTCTATCCTCCTTCCAATGTGTTTAGGGTTGCAGAAGGTCTCTTGATTAATTAGAGAAATCCCAGACCTAGAATTTTTGTTCGCTAATAAACCAATATTTCGACATACAATCCTACATACGTGCTTGACAACCGTCGAGCAATCACCACCCATCCCTAATTATGTTACACCGTATACAGATTAGAATTGCGTGGAGGGAGATGTGATCATCGAAAAAAGCAATTTATAATTTCAGAATCAAAACCTTAACACAACCGCATTCAGAATTTAATACTGAATTAAGAATTGGAACCATAAGAAGAAAGAAGAACAAATTCTATTCATTTCAAGCACAGAAACTCAAACACAACACATAGGTCCAGCTTCCCCTCTTTCGGATCACTCAAATGAAACTAACCCTCCATGGATGGGGTAAGCGAGATAATGCAGGAGAGGAGAGACATTTTAAAGTAAATAAAAATAAAAGAAATAAAAGGGAATGTTGAGAAGTTCTTCTCCTTGGTGTCCCAGAAGGAATGGGATGGAGAATGAGATGTTTTGAGGAGGTGGAGCTCTCCTCCTTTTATAGCCAGATTCCCGTCCTCCGAATGTTGTCGCATTTTTGACCCAATAAATGACCTCTTCACGTGTTGAGCCCTTCTTAAATATTGTGCATAATTGTCTTGGTCATGTCCCCTCCACATCTAATCGGATTTGAATAGGTATTCCGAGAGTTATGGCCCTTTTACTCTGATCATTTATTCTGTCCAACCAGACTCTCCAAAACGCCAACCCCCGGATTATGAAGCTTTAATGGACCCTCAAACGGCCGAATCCCGCAGCCTTTCCTTCATAATTGATGTGCCAAAATTCAGTGCACGTCTACCTACCAAATATCAAAATAGTTTGACTTACCATGAATGAGTTATGAATCCCACACCAAAACAAGGCAGAACTGAAAACAGTTTTCTTTCTCCCAATTGTGAGCTTCTTTTGAGCTTCCATATGGCCGATTCAACTTTTTTTCCAAAAATAGTAAATGAATCCCTGGATGTGTAGAATCTGGAAAAGAAAGAATTTTTTTAATTTGGATATAGTGTTGATAATGTTATGGCCAAAATACAGAAATAATTTAAAACTGTTAAAAATCCAAAATGGCCAATTTTTACTATTTAACTACAAATAACACCGAAATCATAAAAATGAAACAATTCATCTTCGAGGAACACTTTTTTGAGTTTAAAATAATGATATTCAATATAAATCAATTGAAAATATTTGCTCTATCAATTCCCCCACACATAAACTATGCTTGTCCTCAAGCATAAAATCTCAACATGGAATTCAAAGGGCACCAATGTCACCAATATTTAAATTTCAAATGAAATAAAATCAAAGGATTATTAATGTCCAATTAAATTTTCCAGTTCCAAAAAAATACCAATTTAATTTCCCATTTTTCAAAGAAATAATCAATTCATGCATTTTACATTTCCCCTTTGAAAAATAATGAAGCTTCTCATTTCATTCATTCAATCTTCTCAATTTATTATTATTAAACATGCCAAATCATGATCTACCTCACTTTTGAATCTTTTCTCTCATCACTCATGATACAATTAATAGTGGAGTTATGCTCATATCATGAGAACATGCTCCTTACCCATATGCTTGTAAAGTAACTACTTCTCTACTTTGTAAAGACAGAACACACAAAAAATCACGAGGACTTGCAATAGAGGTTCAAATGACTATGTGTCTTAGGGTTGGTGGGTAAATGATTGAAATAATTTAATGCCAAAAGTAGGAGGTTTGACTCTTAAGTACAATGCATGATTAATCAAGTGAAAACACAAGATGAACCTCACTCAAATCCCCTTGAAATGTGAATCACAACACCAATATCCTTTTAATGACATGGGTTATGAGTCAATAAATGATTACAAAGAATCATATCATCCATGTTCTCCCGGTTTTTTTTGTAAATCTCCAGAAAGGCACAGCTTTATTTTGTTTTACTTTTGTAAATCTCTAGACAGGTACAGCTTTATTTTGAATTTTTTTTCTCTCTTTTTTTATGGAGAACTACATGAAATGAAAGAAGCATTCTGAAAAGATGACTCATGCCCAATTTTCTAATAATATATTTCCCAAAATGATGACTCACAGATTACACCTCCCAAAAATGATACATATCCTAATAAACGCACACAAAAGGCCCTTCCCCCACACTCAAACTTGAATTACCATGCAAAAATACTAAAAGTGTGGGTAGGTAAGGAAATATCATCTTGTAATGTGGCTTAAACCTATAAGGCAATTCATGGATTCTATGTGTTAACGAAGGATAAATGTAAGGGTCGGTCTCAGGTAAAAATGTGGCTAGCCAATGTAGTACCTCAATCATTTTAAATGTGGTTTTGTACAGTCATAGTTTTGACAAGTTTCAATACAAGTTCTAGTAGGTGGCACATCCCAAGATCACTCAAGAAATATGCTCAAGATAAAATAGGAAATATTTGGTCTAAAAATCCTCTCAGGAATGAGAATATGATATTGGGCGATCACTCATGGAATGATTGATAAAAATAAATTAATTCACATGAATTTTAGAAATTCAATGAATGAAAAATGGAAGGTAAATTTCATTTACATGAATCAATTAATTCCCTCAAATCATGAGTCCTTATTTCAATATCCTTGCTTCACGTTAATCATCCAATTATCTATTTTAATCATTCAATTTCATTAACATTGAAATCTAAAACATAGAATCACTGGATTTATATGAAACTCATGTCTCATAGAGAAGTCAAGTAAAACATGAATTCAAGCTTGGTTATGCATTTTTTTGATTATTTCTCTAAATGAGAAAAAATGTAGGGAATAAAGTTGGATAATATATAACTGAAACTCTTACTCCCCTATCAAATGGATTATTTTCTTCACGACGTATAATCCCACTACAACCTCTTCATTAATGGACCTGAAATAGAAAAATGAAAATAATTGATAATGTAGGCATGTTCAATCATGCTGGTAAATGACTAAGAAGACAAGTGGACAATGGGGGAAAATGTGGGTTGCCTCCCGGTAGCGCCTTTGTTTAATGTGGTTGGCTCGAGAAAATAAAACAAAATTAAAATTAAAATTTTTGAAAAATCTCCTGGACTACAAGATTCCCTCCCCCACACTTAATTGATGCAGTATCCTCAATGCATGTAAATGGAATTTTGTATGTATGTTTCAAAAATATAGAGTTACTGCATTTAATCAAGTGTAAAGGAATGATGCAACCTGGTGGGTATTCATTTGTGTTTAGGGTGAAGGAGTGTGATATCCTCCACTGGTTCTTGAGGTACGGTCCCAAGGAACATCTTCAGCCTCTTCCCATGTATAGTGAATGGGTTTCCTCCTCCTTCCATTTAAATCTTCACAACACCAAAGGGATATACATGAATAACAATAAAGGGGCCTTCCCATCAGGAACGAAGTTTACCTGGAATAAGCTTAAGTCTGGATTTGAAGAGTAACAGGTGATCTCCATGGTTGAAGGATCTTAGTTGAATTATCTTGTCATGGTCCATCGTTGTTCTCTATTTATAGATCATTGAGTTTTCAAAATATTCCCATCTAATTTCCTCTAACTCCTACAACTGCAGTCTTCTTTCTTTCCCAGCTTTCTCAAGGTCCAGATTTATCCCTCTAACCACCCAGTAGGCTCTATGCTCCAACTCCACATGAGGGTGGCAACTCTTTCCATAGATCAAACTATAGGGACTCATCCCTATTGGTGTTTTGTAGGCCATTATGTATGCCCATAATGTATCATCTAACTTTTGGCTCTAGTCCTTCCGGTCGGGTTTAACAGTCTTCTCCAGAATGGATTTGATTTCTCTATTAGAGACTTCTGCTTATCCATTTGTTTGGGGATGGTATGGGGTAGATGTTCTATGATGCACCCCATACTTCTCCAGTAATGCATCCATTTTCCTATTGCATAAATGAGTTCCCTGATCATTGATGATTGCTCGTGGCACGCCAAACCTACAAAAAATGTTAGCCCAAACAAAATCACAAACAATTTTTCCATCATCAGTTCTGGTTGCTTTTGCTTCCACCCATTTTGAAACATAGTCTACATCCAAAAGAGTATTTGAATTTCCAAATGATATTGGGAATGGTCCCATGAAATCTATTCCCCAAACTTCAAAAATTTCAAAAAAGGTTATTGGTTTTTGTGGCATTTCATGTTGTTTTGATATGTTACCAGAAAATTGGCATTTTTCACATCTTTTACAAAATTCATATGCATCCTTGAATAAGGTGGGCCAGTAGAGTCCAGATTCTAAAACTTTTCAGGCAGTCCTTTGAGGTCCAAAGTGGCCTCCACAAGATAATTCATGACAAAATTGAAACACTGATTCAATTTCACTTCTTGGCATGCATCTTTTTATGATTTTATCATTACAAATTTTCCACAGAAACGGATATTCCCAGATGTAAAATCTTGATTCAGATTTGAGCTTATGTTGTTGATGAGAGCTTAGACGAGAGGGTACCTGATATGTTACCAAATAGTTGAAAATGTTGTCATACAATTGTTCTTTATTGTTAATGATGTGGAGTTGTTCTCCAGGAAGCTCATCATTAAGTGGGTTCTGCTATGTTATTTCTGTTTCAGCGGTGTGGGGTAGTCGACTCAGATGATCAGCCACTTGATTGTTAGTCCCCTTCTTATCTTTGATTTCCAAATTGAACTCTTCTAAGAGTAGAATCCATCTCACCAACCGTGGTTTAGCATCCTCATTTTTCATTAAGTACCTAAGAGCTGCATGATTACAAAAAAACAACTTTAGTGCCCATAAGATATGATCGAAATTTTTCTAGTGTAAAAATGACTCCAAGGAACTCCTTCACTATGGTTGTGTAATTTATTTGTGTTTCATACAAGGTCCTTGATGTGTAGGAGATGACTTGAGGCTTGCTGTCAATTCTCTGTGATAGATCAGCTCCCACTGCTTGGTTGGATGCATCACAAAGTATCTCGAAAGGGTAATCCCAATTGGGTGGCAGCATTATTGGTGTTGTTATCAGCCTTTCGATTAATTCATCAAATGATTCCCTACATGCACAATCAAAATTAAAGTTAGCATCCTTTAAAAGTAATCTTGAGCGAGGGAGAGAAATCTTACTAAAATCCTTGATGAATCTTCTGTAAAATCCTGCATGCCCTAAAAAGGATCTAACATGTTTGACACAAGTTGGATATGGGAAGGAATTTTTTACATCAACTTTTTATTTATCAACCTCATTCCCATTTTGTGAAATTATGTTCCCCAACACTATCCCTTTTTTATCCATGAAATTACATTTTTCAAAATTTAAGACAAGGTTCTTTTCCATGCCTGTTTTCAAAACTTTTTCCAAATTTCCCAAGCAATGATCAAATGAATTTCCAAAAACTATGAAATCATCAAGAAACACCTCCAAGCAATCCTCAATGTGGTCTGAGAAACTACTAACCATACACCATTGAAATGTACCTGGGGCATTGCATAGCCCTAAAGGCATCCTTTTGTAGGAGAATGTTCCAAAAGGGCAGGTGAAGGTTGTCTTCTCCTGGTATTCTAGTGCAATTGGTAGCTGAAAATATCCTGAGAATCCATCTAAAAAATAGTAATGAGTATTTCCAGCTATCCTTTAAAGCATCTGATCAATGAATGGAATAGGAAAGTGATCTTTTCTAGTAACTTGATTTAGCTTCCTGTAATCTATGCACACTCTCCATCTATTTTGTATTCTCATGGGGATCAGTTCATTTCTTTCATTTGTAACAATGGTCAGACCAGTTTTCTTGGGGACTACATGAATTGGGCTGACACATTGTGAATCAGATATTGGGTAAATGGTATATACTTGTAACAATTTCTCAATCTCTTTCTTAATGACCTACATGATTGTGGGATTGACTCTTCTTTGATCTTGTCTAAATGGACGAGATTCACTTTCTAAAAATCCCATGTGAGAGCATACCTTAGGGTTGATTCCAGGAATAACACCTAAACTCCATCCTACAGCTTTGACATTACTTTTTAGATGTACAATCAATGTTTATTCTTGTGAATGGGATAAGTTATTGTCAATGATTACGGGCAATTTATCTCCTTCCATTAGGTAAGCATACTTCAAGTCACATGGAAAAGGCTTCATCTCTAAACATGGGGGTTGTTCAAGGGATGATATTTCATTTAGGTTTCCTAATTCTAATGTTGAATTTTTGGGAATAATCTCACTTCCTTTTAACAAATCATCGAAAAAAATCAGATTTTACATCATTCTCCAACATGATATCAAAATTTTCAGGTTCATGGGAGTTATAAAATTCAAATGAAGAGTGTTTTCCCATAGATAAAAAGTTATGAAGCATACCTGAGTCTTCAACTGGTTCTATACCTTCATCATGAGAGATTTCATAAAGTGAGTGATTGTTGGACGGGTGTTTCATCGTATCATGAATATTGAAGTGTACTGTACTATCTCTGAGCTCTATGGTGAGTGTTCCTTCATGTACGTTGATGATTGTCCTTGCTATTTTCAGGAATGGTCTCCCTAGGATGATGGGAGATTGGGATGGTGCTTGGTCTTCCTCCATGGTAAGGAAATAAAAGTCTGCTGGAAAGACTAATCCTGTCACTCCTACAAGTACATCTTCAACGACTCCAGCTGGGAAAACGGTGGATCTGTTTGCTAATTGTACCACCACCCGAGTTGATTTTAGATCTCTGATATGAAAAGATGAAAACACAGAGTGAGGCATCGAATTTATCGACGCTCCAAGATCACATAGTGCATCTGTAAAATTTAATGAACCGATAGTGCAGGGAATAGAGAAAGTCCTTGGATCTTGACATTTTTGCGGTATCAGTGGTGTGATCAATGCTGAGATGCTTATTCATAAGTTGATTCTTAAATTTCCATCCATCCTTTTTCTTTTAGTACATAGCTCCTTCAGAAATTTTGCATATTTAGGGATTTTCTTGATTGAATCCAGCAGTGGAATGTTAGTCTCAATTTTTTGGAATGTTTTTTGAATTTCCCATTGAAGTCGTTCTTCTTCTCCCTTCTTTGACTCAACCAATGCTGATTGGAATGGTGTTGGAATATCCTTTTTCTCCATTTTTTGTTTCTACAATGGTGTTTCTAGTCTTTCATTCTAGAACCTTGTTCTTTCTACTTTTCTGTTGACTCTATATTTTGGTTGGACATGACGAGCTTCAGCAGGTTCCCTAGATTCATCCTCCTTATATTGTTCTAGTGGTTTGATCTCCTTCTTGGTTCGGGTTGTTATTACACTAACATTCTCTTTTGGATTGGGAATTGTTTGTACAGGAAGCTTGCCTTAGTTCTTGGTGAGAGAATCCATAATGCTTGCAAATTGACCAGCTAACTTTTCCATCATACCTTATATTCCCGCAACTCTTGTCTTCAATTGTTGGTCTTTATTTTTCGGTGCACTTGTGGATGGTTGCTCATAATTATTCCACTGGAAAGGTGGTGGTTGAAAAGTTTGTTGTTGTTGGAAGGGCTTCTAATAAAGTTGTTGGAATGCTATCAGGTTCTGATATTGCTACTGAAAAGGTGCTCTGGTTTGGTTCTGTTGAAACCCATACCCTAGTTGGGTTTGCAGTTAGTATTTCCTTTGTTGATAGGCTGAAGCCCAACTTTCTGTCCCCTGCACTTCTGGACATTGATCAGTGTAATGAAAATTAGAAGAGCATAAACCACATACCTGATTCGGTCCTTGTTGTTCCTTAACATGGTTCACAACTATTTGTCGCACCAACCGGGTGAGTTCACCCATTTCATTCCTAATTAAATCTACTGAATCAGATGTTCTTACCTCATGGATTCCTCTGGTGATCGTACCTCGAGTGCCAAACTGCTGTGAATTTTGTGCAATCTTTTCAATCAGAATTCGTATATCTTCACGTGATTTATCAATGAGGGCTCCTCCCGACGAGGCATCTTGTAGATTCATGTCATTGTCAAGCAATCCTTGGTATAAGCACACAAGGAATTGGTCCTCTTCTATTTCTTGGTGTGGACAACATGCACAAAGCTTCTTGAAACGTTTCGAGTATTCATAGAGTGTTTCTCCAGTTGATTGATGGATGATATAAATCTCATTATTTATTGCAGTGCTCCTAGATGTTGGGAAGATTCTTTGTAGAAAGCATTTTTTTATATATTCCCAGTCACTAATCTCCCCCGGTTGCATATTGTACAACCATTCCTTTGCTGCTCCCTCTAGTGAGAAGGGGAATTCCCTCCACTTCACATGCTCTTCCGCGACTGCTAGAGGTTTGAAGCTGGAGCAGACATAGGTGAATTTTTGAATATGTCGATTCGGGTATTCACCTGCAAGACCATGAAATTTAGGAAGCAATTGGATCATGTTAATTCACAATTAAAAATCATTTTCAAATGCAGGAATTGCAAGTTGATAATTTTGATTGACAAATTGAGGTGCACAGAAGTCACGTTGGGTTCAGTTGGGATTTACAGCCATTATTAAAGTTTCAAAGTCTTCACTCAAGGTATCACATGAATCAGTGAGATTGATTTCTTTGAAATCTTTGGGAATATTTTGATTTCTCAATTTGGTTATTGTCCGCTCAATTTCTGGATCGAATTCTAATAAATTGCTATTTGAATTATGGGTCATTCAAAAGAGATTTTTTTTAAATAATGTTTTGAGGCACTGCCTCCTCGACAATGGCGCCAAGTTTGACGCACGCCTGTCGTGGGGCATAGCAAAACAATATTTTATTTACCTAAGTATAGTATAGCAGTTGATCCTTGGTAGTCTCCCGAAGAGGAGTGCCCACAAAACAAGGTTGTCACTTTTTGTTGGCTTTTGTAAAAAGATTGGTTTTAATTAATTTGAATGACTATGAGAGAAACAAACAACAGAAATTGATTGATTTTATCAAATGATAAAGATTGTGATCGTATTGGGTTCAGCTAGACTTAGTGTTGTGCCATCATGGTTTCCAAATTTTATCTCTTCTTCTTCCTTAAACTAGTAAGAGAGATGTGATGATAATTTTCCTTTCTAAAACCTTAGATTGGTCTATCCTCCTTCCAATGTGTTTAGGGTTGTAGAAGGTCTCTTGATTAATTAGAGCAATCCTAGACCTAGAATTGTTGTTCCCTAATAAACCAAGATTTCCACATACAATCCTACACACATGCTTGACAATCATCGAGCAATCACCACACAACCCTAATCATGTTCCACCGTATAGAGATTAGAATTGCATGGAGGGAGATGTGATTATCGACCAAAGCAATTTATAATTTCATAATAAAAACCTTAACAGAACCAAATTCTTAATTTAATACTTAATTATGAATTGGAACCAGAAGAAGAAAGAAGAACAAATTTTATTCATTTCAAGCAAAAAAACTCAAACACAACACATAGGTCCAGCCTCCCCTCTATCTGATCACTCAAAGGAAACTACCCCTCCATGGATGGGGTAAGCGAGATAATGTGGGAGAGGAGAGACATTTTAATGTAAATAAAAATAAAAGGAATAAAAGTGAAAGCTGAGATGTTCTTCTCCTTGGTGTCTCAGAAGGAATGGGATGGAGAATGAGATGTTTTGAGGAGGAGCTCTCCTCCTTTTATAGCCAGATTTTCGTCCTATGAATGTTGTTGCCTTTTTGAACCAATAAATGACCTCTTCACGCATTGCGCTCTTCTTAATTGTTGTTCATAATTGTCTTGGTCGTGTCCCCGCAAAATAGCATCGGATTTGGACAGGTATTCCGAGAGTTAGGACTCTTTTACTCTGATCATTTATTCTGTCCAGTCAGACTCTCAAAAACTCCAACCCCCATATTAGGAAGCTTTAATGGACCCTCAAACGGCTGAATCCTGTGGCCTTTCCTTCATAAAAGATGTGCCAAAACTCCGTTTTCGTCTACCGACTAAATATCAAAACATTTGGACCCACCATGAATGAGTTATGGATCCCACACCAAAACAAGGCAGAACTGTAAACAGTTGTCTTTCTCACACTTGGGAGCTTCATTTGAGCTTCCATATGGCCGATTCAACTTTTTGTCCAAAACTAGTAAATTAAGACCTGGATGTCTAGAATCTGGACATGAAAGATGTTTTTAATTTGGATTAGTGTAGATAATGTTATGGCCAAAATACAGAAATAATTTAAAACTATTAAAAATCCAATATTTCCAATTTTTACTATTCAGCTCAAAATAACACCAAAATCATAAAAATGAAACAATTCATCTTAGAGGAGCACTTTTGTGAGTTTAAAAAACAATGATATTAAATATAAATTAATTGAAAATATTTTCTCTATCAAACCTCAAGTGGTTCATTAATGAAATATATAATATTATTTAAGCCCTTTTCAGAACCTAAGATTTTTATGAATAGAATACCAATTAATAATAAAATATTTGTTTTAAAAACTCTTTTATGTCAATTTTGACACTATTTGGTATTTTGTTTCCATTAAATTCATAAAAACATCAATAATTTGAAAAAATTTCATTTAATCAACCCTAAAATTTCATATTAACCTATAAAGTTAATTTTATTCATTAAAAGTTTCAAATAATATTTAATTGGATATTTATAATATCAATTATTTTAATCTTTTGTTAGTAAGTTAATTACTCCATCATCATTGTTTGATAAATAAATTTAATTATTTATTTTCTAAAAATAATAAAAAAATAACCATTATGTAGGAAATTATTTTGGATTTATAATTAATATTTATAGATGAATTTATATTATGTATAACCCTATATTATAAATGTTTTAGCTTTTAAACATTGATTTTATCTCAGTTAACTCTTCTTTAAATAAAATAATAATAAATTTCCAAATCTAATTCAAGTGCACCAAAGGGGGTCATATTTTATTTCTAAGGTTGTTTTTTTTCAAATTACACTTAAACAATAGAATTAGTACATGTGTTGGGGTAATTATGATATGATTTTTACCTTTAATTATCCTATTCACTTTTAACCGTGGTAAATAAAAGTAAAAAAGTTACTATTCATCAAAAATTATTTTCATCTTATTGAAAAACATTTTTCAAACTAAAATTAAATTTTTCTCTTATATTTTTGAAATTAAACTCATAGAAGTGGTAAAATTATGTTTTATACAAATTTGCAAATTCTCCTAGATATTGGGTAAAAGAGGGTAAATAGTTTGATAAAATTATATATATATATATATATATAAACATTTTCGTAAATGACTCCAATGAAATAAATTGTACATATACATGTATTATGTATCCATTTTGACATAAAATAAACTAAAATAAAATAACTATTTATTTAAATAAAAAGTCGATTTTAAATAAATTTGTAGTGTTTTTTCACTATTCCTCAAAAATTGATCATTTTCAAAAAATACCCAAAATTCATACCATGATAAATCTGATATTTATAATCCAAAAGTGAAATACATTTTGAAAAATAAAACTTATAAAATTTTAAAAAGTGGGTATTACAATTCATAATGGCTAGTTTGATTGGTCGTGGTGTGTTAGAATCTCAAAGTTACATACAATGCAAGATATTACATTATTCAGAGGGAAACATACCAGGAAAGATTGGGGTGTTACAACCCCAATGAAGATCATCTTATACCTAATGGGTACAACTTCAATCTCACCATTTCAATTACCCTAATTTTCTTTAACAAGATCAGATCTAGATATGACACAACCATGTTGTTGGAATATTCGTTAAACCGGAAAATGACAATGTTATTCTTTAAAAGCACATTTATTTCACCATAGAATACAATCAACGATATAAACCAATATTGGAAAAGGATACATGGGTTCCTTTCTTCATGAAACTCAGTGTATACTTTCTTCTCCACCCTCGGCTGATATCTGAACTACATGGGGAAAAATAAGGTACATACAACTGGAAGAACACATTTTCATCAATCATGGCCACTAGGACTCCACCCATGAATCTTAGTAGGTATTTATTATACTACAACTAACCATGAATGTTTTCCACCATTATATCAACTATATTCATGAAGGTATGGAAGTTTATGTTTGATGTCTTCTGATCCTGATGACAACTTCATCCTCATTTAGCATCATCAGCCGGAACCTCACTATGCTCAACAATGATAGCTTCAACCTGGCGTTCGGAGGCCTGATTGAATTTGTAAACCCATAGCCCCAGGGATGTTCTAAAATCCAAACATGCAATAATGGTAATGGACCATTGATTCTCCATGGTGTATTTCTAAGCAATACGTGACCATGGATGTCGTAAGGACTAACAAACATGTGAATACAAGATTGACCGTGTTACCAGTTGTGAGGATCACCGCCATCACTAGAGTTTCTAGATGGATCCCTATGCTCATATCCATTATTTGAAATAGCCACGCACTCTATAAGGTTTCCCTGAAGTAATTATAGCATACAAGTGGATCCAAGTCCTTGAACATGTTTTACCCCACATATGGTTCTTATATTCTCCGAGGATGAACTAGATAGATCAGGCCTTTTCTCTATACGATATGGACAGAAACTATTTATATCATCAAAACAACCTCACCATTGGGTCCTTATTGAGGAAAATATTAGACAACTCATGGAATAGGATATCATTTTGGGAATTGTATTTGATATTTAGCTAATCTTCTAATGATTCCAGAACATATTGAGAAATGATAAGAGTCCTCTCACTATATTTCCTAGTATTATTTAGTAGTTGGAATGAATTATTCTAGAATACTTTAATGATAATTTCTTGAATATAGTGAATATCCCATAGAATGGCACAGACTTCCCCCTAATTAATATGAAATTTATTCATGTCTGAGGACCAATGGATATGGAGTTTTGGAACCAACTCTTGTTTTCAGTAAAAATGGAAATGGAATGCACATAACACATCATACATACCAATGTTGCATAACATCACCCCATATTCCATGAACATTATGTAAACTGAGTATTCCCACTCTCCCTCACCCATTAAATTCCACCCCGACCCCACGTCCCACTTCTTGTGCCTGTCTAGGATGTTGTTCCACGTGTTTCTTGAAAAGGTTTTAGTGTTAGGAGAAGGGAAATATTCCACCACTAGATCATTCACTATAACCATCCTCATAATTGAATTTAGTACATTGATTTACATGCCCTTATGGTCTCTAGTTTCATGAACATGAGTAGTAATTTTCTAGAACAGGAGATCAAGTTCACACATGAACCGAGATCATTGTGAGTCAACTGTGGAAGCCGATATGATCACTTTCCATGAAAATCCAAACATCCATATCAGAAGATTTTCAGTAAGTAGATAATAATTTTATGAATATATGACAACTCCTAGGATCTTCATTTATTATGAAATAATCATCTTACCCTGATGAATATGAGGATTTATGGCCATTTTAGCCCTCTTCAGGGAAAATACAATTTCTATATGAGCAGCATTCTGTTCGGTGGCAATTTCGAGTTGATTTGAATGTTATAAGGATGAAGTGCCAATGATCTGATGTTGGTGAGTAAGGGCTTATATTTAATGCATGATCGTTCTTCACACACACATGGTTCATGTGTTTCTCAAAGGTATGAGCATGATAAATTTTATAAATGGTCATAAAATGAACTAAAGAAACCCATTAATCCCTAAAAACCTTTTAAAAATCACTTATTCAAAAGCAAAGGAAATCATCTTCCTTAGACAAATTCATTCAGAAGTCAAATAAAATTAAATCTTAAAGTATATTTAAAACTAATAAATGTTACTTTGAAATGACAATAAAATAAATAAAACTTTTTATTAATATTATACATTTCATAACCTAAGAATTGAACTTTAAATTTCTTAAAACATATAAATAGAATCTTGACTTGTGAAAATAGAAGTTTTTTATAAAAATAATATAAAGAATACATAAATCATGTAGGTAACAAGGGAAATAATTATCATACCACTTATTCAATTATAATTAAAAATATGGCCAACTTCTATCATAATCTTCTTAAGAACATAATCATTACCCAATTCATTAGTGGTCTAAAATGAACCCACTTGTCCTTGGTTTTAATGAGAACATTTTTCTTTGGTTTATAACAGAACCAACCATCCATGGTTTATAATTGATGAACCATTCTAGGGTTTGTAGTGAAACCACCTATCATCATATAAAATTCTCCAAAACTATATCATAATAATAATACATTAATTTTTCTAAACATATAAAAATACACCATACAACTATATGAAACCCATTTTTTGATATCAAATAATCCTATAATTTATAAAAATAATTTCAAATATTCATTAAACATATGATAGGATGGGTCTTTATTGAATATAAAATTAAAGAATTTAGAATAAAATAAATAAATAAATAAATAAATAATAGTTCTAACTATGGTAAAAATCATTAAGGTCATATAAGTTAACATACACTATTATTTGTTCTTTTGAAAAAAATATAAAAAATTCCCTTAAAAATCTAATAACATTCATTTTTATAATCATTAATTAAAATTCAAAAGAGACATAAAATATCATTTTTAATTATTTTATTCCCATAAAGATGCATACATAATATAATTCTATTAATAGGTAAATTCAACAAAATGATTTAAAAAATAAAACAATAAAATATTTTCAATGCGTTTTAATGTAAATTATCCCTTTCCATGGGACTGAATGATAAATTATTTTATTTATCTTCCTGAATTATAATGATTTTTTATTTATAATATTTCATGAGAACCATTTTCAAACATAGAATTAATTATATTTTTTTAACATGAATACACAATTTCATAATCAATTTTGATCTCTAATATTTCTTGATGATATTCAAAATGTATTTACAGAATCTATTTTTTAGGTTTATTATGATCAAGAATATGATTAGTAAAACTCTTTAAAAACCATGACATATTTTTAACATTTTTATTTCAACTACACATCAACACACCCCCAATTTATGGCTTTGAATAATTACTCATTTTTTTATCTTGTAGATGGTGGTTCGTACATACGTAATATACCCTTTTCATTTTCAATGATCTTTATGGAATGATAGTATGTATTTTTTTCACCCAATTAGATTGATAATTATATCCTAAATATCTTATTATACCACTAAATTTATAATTTTCTATATATAATCCATGTGATATGGTTTCAAAAATAAGTCACATCACTTTGTGGAGGTGGTAATTTACATGTACAAATGATGGTTGTTATGATTTATAAATTTATAGAACTACAAAAATAATATGAAAAATTATATTTATAGAATAATAAATATTACTTTAATATCATATATAAAAATTAATTCCATATTTATAAGCATCTATGAATGTTTTTGAAAAAAAAATTCCATCGGTTAATGAGGCATCAGTCTACCATACACATGAACAACAGATTCATTTCCTACTTTATAGAAGAGGACTTGAGAACAAATTATATGATTAAAAAAATAAAAACAAGTTATACTTATTATACTATGGTTATTTTCCATCATGTTTAAATATGATTGGATTGTTCTATAGGGAGAAATAAAACATAAATTATCAGTAAAATGATATAAATCTTCTTTGAAAAAACTCAAATGATTGACATTGTAATCCCACTATGGATAGTTATATGCTCATAATAATATGGAAAACAATTTTGTAGGGATATTTGTATGAGAGCTGGGTAGGTATATTCTGATCCAAAATTCTTTTTGACTATCAAAAAATAGGATATGATGTTCCACTTTATAAGAAAGGGGATTTGAATTATTGGATTTTCTTAATGTATGAAATCATTATAAATAATATGTAAAATAAAATTCAGTCCAAATTGATATAATTTGATGTTATGACTCGTTTGAGTTGAATTATGTTAGTATAATAAAATTTCTGTATTTTTATTATATATATTTACACGTATATTTTTTATTTAACTGGGTTACCCATTTTTTACAGTTACTACAGTAAAAAAGGTTTTTACTCTTTAGGGGTCCATATAGTTTCTATAAATGAAAATCTAGCCAAAAATAGATAATGTATGATATTTTAAACCATATCATACACTCATGGACATATATTTAAATTTTAGTTATTTAAAATAATTTTTGTAATTATATTTTTTCATATAGAATATAATTTATGAAATTTGTATAAAAATATAAAATTTTATAAAATAATACATCTCTTGTCCAATAAAAATGGTTCCAAAATCACTTGAATTTTATGTTAAGTTAGATATTAAACTAAAATAATCACCCTACCAATGTTTAATAGGTATTTATATCAATTTAAATATATTAATTTAGAGTGATCCTTGAGTTAACAAATTATAACCGTAACTACAGAAAAGAATTTTTCAATATTAATGTGTTTTGGTTTTATTTTTAGGCCGATATTTGGGTCATTAATTGATATATAATAATACCATACACCATGTCTGTTACTAGTATTTTATTTTTATAATATATTTTATTTTTAATTATATAAATTAATATTATTGAACATAATATATATTTTATTTCATTTTTCACATTGTTCGTTTAATTAGGCAAGGAAAACAAAAAAGAAGAAAATTAACTCTAATACAATCATTATAAATATATAGAAACTTTAATATTTATCTATCAAATTTTTGAAACAAAATAATTTATTCATGTTTTTTTATTTTGATATTAATAAATTAAATTTTTTGATTTATCTATTTATATAATAAATATTATATTAGCATCATATAATAATTTAATTTATTTATTTCATTAATAAAATTTATAAATATGTTACCAAAAAAATAATTCTAAATTAAAATAAAAATCTATAACCAACCATATGTATTTTATTTTTGTTAAAAAATATTATTCATATTAAAACAAGAAAAAGGACATTTTTAATTTAACTTTTACTTAAATATTATAATTTCACCAGTCAAAAATTTATGTAACTAAGTATTAATATTTTAAAAAATTGTTGATATATCTAAAATCCATTCATAAAACCGTGGATATTTATTTTTCAACGTCATTATTTTATCCTGAACCCAAAAGATACCATCTCATGAAAAATCCAAATCTACAATGTTAAATAAACACCACTCTAATACTGAGTAAATTATTCTAATAACTATACACAAAGATCTAGTTATAAAATCATAGTCTTTACAATTATATATTTTATTCAAATATATTTAACCTACATTCAACAATAATAAACATACAACATCAAGGGAAAAATGGGTTCACATTCATATAAATTGGTCAATTAGATTTATTGTTTTTATATAATTTGGAATATCTCTAACATAACGATACTAATTAAATTTAGTGTGAATTATTCGAACGATGTACAAAATTTATTTTCTTATATTATGTGTTCATTATCATTCCATAATCTCTTTAATAACCAATGAAAAACATTAAAGTAAGGGATGAGAATAAAATTTTCATTAAGGGACATAAAAAGAGAGAAATTAACCAATTAATACATGATTAATTATAATATATTTTGTATTTAAAAAGGTCAATGTATAAAAACATTGTTACCAATAATATCAATATTTCTTCACAAGTAATATGATAAAACATTTCATTATAAATATAAAAAGAAAAATGATACTCATGATGGTTTCATTTAAATCATGTGAAACTCATAAAAATATTTGCAAAAAATTATTCATTTCACTCTTAATATGTGTCATATACTTTCCATTAATAATAACTTTAACAACATACCATTTAAAGTGAAAATATTTTAATAAAAACCATATAATGAAAAATTAAACCATATATGTAACATGATATTTCATATTCTCTATCAATCATATAAATGAAACAAAAACTATGAAATAAATACATTATAATTTTAAGGACCAAGTATTTTCATACATAGATATTAAATATTATTAAACGAATATTCAAAATAATAAAAAAACACATTCCTTAGGATCATAATGGTTTAGTAACATTAAATACTAGAAAAAAAATATTTTTTTTCCTTCAATGATCCTAAATATATCCTATATATATCTTCTCACATTATACAATTCTTATAAATACCCTTATTAAAACCATTATTCCTATCCTGTGGAAAGGAAACAAAAGAATAGACGAGATCAGATTCTACTTAAGAGTAATCAAGGGAGACACATATGAATGAAATTCTAATAAGGTCATACGAACTTAGAGATAAAATTAGAAAACTATACCTTGAATATCATAGATCATAATATTTAATCATGGCACAAATATTGGTAGTGAATAATAAATTAATCATAATGAAATTAAAAAACATTTACCATGGGAGAAAAAAAATATAAATCAAAACTAATTTTCCCATAGAATAAGAATAAAATATCATTTACATTGTCTCTACGGATCAATACCATCTATATCATAGAGTATTAGGTTCAATCTCAAAAATAGCAAAGTATTCTAGGGTCACTCTCAATATAATCAGAGTGGAAAACTCATTATACTAAATGGGGTTCACTACCCATTCTATTCCTGTTTATCTCTTTATATTTCAATCATTATCCAATTAATTAGAAAAGGATATTAGGCCTAGAAATCATAGAGTGAAATTTAAACTCATATGTTCCAAAATATAATAAAATATTAATCATATTAGAACTCATGAAATGGAATGGATTTCATAGGAATAATATAATTGAAAAACTCACATAAAATAAATCATTTCCATATAAATTTCATCATTTCATCATTACATAAATTATGGTGAAATATGTTGTTTAATATTAATTTAACCATGGTATATCAAGTCGAAGATAAATGTGGTTCGAAAACAAAATCACACCATAAAAATAATAAATTCTGAGAAATAATATTAATGGTATCCTTGGATCATATCCCTACTAATATATAGGTAGCATCAAAAGATTTCATCATATATGGATAATTAATTAAAGGGATAATTTTAAAAAAAATTAAGGAATATAAAACTTTATTAAATGTCAATTTCTAAAATTGATACATTATAGAATATTAAGGAAATCATTTTATTTTAAAATATTTTTGAAAACATATAATTTAATATTTAAAAATAATTTAATATATTTTTATGTAAAATATATGTTTTGATTCGGAGAAAATTTTTTAATTTTGAAAGCATTTTGAAAATAATTTTCTTATAAAATTACTTTACTAGAAGAAAATATTTAAAATTAATTTCAAAAATTTATTGAGGAAAATATAAATTCCATTTCTAAAAATAATTTTTAAAAAATAAATCATTTTGAACAACATTTTTAAATAAATTATCCTTGAAAAATGAAGAATGATTTAAAAATCATGAAAATAATTTCATAAAGAAACTAACCTTTATGTTTTCAAAAAAGACATTTATGATATAAAAAAATTAGAAAGACCATTTTATTTAAAATATCATCGAAAAAATTTAATGTAATTTTTAAATAAAATAATAGTCTTGTTAAAGGGAAATTTCATTCTAACTATGTAATGATTATATTCACATTTTTAGTAAAATAGAATTTTAAATTGTTTGGAAAATAAAAAGAAGATTCATTTATATGATGTTTTATAAAAATAAAATATTTTTAATTTTTTTTCGATGAGTAGTTTGATCAGTTCATAGAGATATTGATCCTAATATTTAATTATCAAAAATATAATCATAAATAATCCCAATAAATGATGAGATAGTGACCTAAAAACACTATCACTTTATTAACCTTGAATTACATGGGCCATGAAGGAATAAAATAAAATGAAACATTAACTACAATAAGAATAAATAAATAAACCATTTTAAATGTAAAATGGGATGTATATATATCTCATAGAGTATGATAAGTTCCTGACATAACAAATGTCTCATAGAATTAAAACTGAGTAAAAATAACCATGTGATTTGATAAATTTTTTGTCGATAAGCTGCGTGAAATATATATATATACTAACTGTTATGTGAAAAAAAAATTAGAAATAATTTTTTTTAAAAATATGATAATGGTATGTATATACACAACATTATATAAATAAATGGTGAATATGGTATATGTCACCCTAAAATTAAAGAGAGACTATAAATCCCTTATATTAAGTCTATGCATTCATTTTAAAAGTTCAAATCAATTTTATAGTTAATATAATTTTATTATAAGTCTATAATAGAACCAAAATAAAATATAAAATTCCATATATTATTTACTTATGACCTTTTATGACATATTTATGAACAATTCATTATTAAAATTTTGTTTCGTGTAATAACTACTCTGTTTTAATTCTATATTTCAAATTGTTGTATTTTTTCCTCTTATGTTGACAATGATTAAATAATATCTATAATTTTATCCATGATATTAAAATAATATATATTCAGTATAATTGGGTTTATAGTGATCTTTTAAAAATTGAAAAAAAAATTAAATACATCATTCATGGAGACCGTAGTCTGAATGAAAACTTGAATATCATTTCTATTTTCATGATTGAAGGAAGGAATTATAGTAAAATAATATATATTAACATTACATAATAATTTTTATGTAATATATTTCACATATTTTTATTAGATCCATCGATAATAAATTCCATGTAAATCTTGGTCAAATGAAATCACTTAGTGAGGTGGTACACTGATGTAGACAGGAACGACGTTATCATATTCCCATAGAATGGTATATAAGAAGGATCATGTGATTTAATGATTAAAATAGAACAATAATATCATAAATTTAATATATAATAAATACATCCATCATTTCAACCATCTGATAGAGGTGGTGATGAAAAAGAATTTACATCATTTCGTGAGGTAGAAGTCTGTGGTACAAACAAATGATGATTTTTTATAACAATTGATAAAAGAGGGGATGGTTTTTTAAATTAATTAAAAATAATAATAATATATTTATGAGAATTATGTATTTATATAAACATGTTTTAATCTTAATTTAATATGGTCGGTGAATAAATAAAATTAAACAACCGATTAGGGTTGTTACCTGTTCTTCAGAAAAATTATTTTCATTTGTACCAAAAGGCTTTGTAGGTCATATTTATGACAAAAATAATGATTCAATGATGGAAGGAGGGATTTAATGAAGTTATTTGGGAAGTTATTTATTGAATTTAAGGGTTTTAATGTCCGAAGATAATATTATAATGGTCTCCTTTTATAAGGGATTTGAGTGGAAGAAATTTAATGTTAGAAAAAAATGGTGAAACTACTTTTTCTAAATTCCAAATGGCTCGAGAATAGGATATTATTGACAATATAACATATACTGTCAATATATTTCAATAAACTAGAATTTGGAAGTTTTTTGGGACATTTTTATCCATTATCCTATTATTTTAATCCCAGGTAAACACATTCTTTCCTTGACCATTAAAATAATTTTCATTTTTTTAATATTTATTATGGTAAAATATTAATTTTTCCTTATTAAATGATATAACATTTTATTATTTAAAATATTCTATCCTTTTAAAAAAATACTATTCATAATATTGGAATAAAATCGTTAAAATTAATCTCGTATAGGCGATGAGAAAGTAGGATTTCAAAAAGAAAATAATGAATGTTTAATAATATATTATTTAATAATTTAATATGAAAATGAATCCAATTACATAAATTTTATTAATAGATATAAAATTTGTTACTTTTAAATCCATATTAAAAAACATTTATGAGTCTAAATGTTTTAATTGAAATAAAAATTATCATCAAAACCCATTTATTTTCACTATTAATCAACAAATTTATATTTTTAAAAAATTTAAAAAATTCCCCCTATATAATTTTGATATGTTTAATTAAAAATTTATGATTATTAGAGAAAAACAAACAAAATTTTGGAAAAAAAATATTTTTAAAGACAAGTTTTCAAAATGATACAAAATTGTATTTTATAGAAATAATTTTTTAACCATATAATTTTTAAACATATCACTTTTATAGAAATCACATAAGATGAATGTTATATTGTTTGTACAATATATAATATATAATATTAATTTAAAAAATCACTAGAAGTGGGTTTTTAATTTATTCATATAAAACACCCTTGTGCATATGAAATTTTCATTTGAGAAAAATATTTCATTTATTTTAAAATTGTATTTATTTTATGTTATATTTAATTTTTCAAAAAATAATTATTTTTCAAATAAATTTGTATATAATATACTTTTATAAATTATTAAATCATATTCACACCATCCATTCAAATTTATATATGATAAATTTCAAATAAAATACTAATATTTTAATAGTTTGTCAAATTTTGTTTCAACAAAGTGTTGCATGTAACACAAGTTCCACTCCATGTTATGTGTATTAAAAGACAAAACTTTTATTCCTTATTTGGAAATATAATCACATTGTTTCACCTAATGTAAAACGTCAAAATTTTTAAATTTATTTGAAAACAAATTTCCCAAAATCTTTAGGTGTTACATTCTACCACCTAAATAAATTGTGTCCTCATAATTTGTTATTTTTCTCTTCAAACACGGTTTTTCCATTGCAAAATCCATTTTTGGTAAACCCATTTAATAGAAAGTGTTAATTAAACATCTTTTTTAAAATAGATAAAGGGGTGTATTATTGTTATTTTAAATTACACATATATTGTTTCCATATAGGATAACATTGGTGGGAAATTAAATCATAGAAATATATGAAAAAACCAACACCCAAATACCGATGTGGCATGATAGAATATATTGTTATGATCAAATTAACAACAAAAAATCCATTAAACTATTATAAGTGAAAATAAAATTCATTCATCCAAAATTAAGGTCAGTGTATAACATTTTATTTTAAGATCATTTTATTAAAGATGTATTATTTTCATAGGATTATATTATTAATTGATTCCATTCAATTTTATACACACAATTCTCATACATTGAATTTTCATTGATCAATTTACACTTCAACACTTACTTTATGAAATGAATATAATTGTTTTCTAAACTTAAATAACTAGTGAATAATAATATCTATTTATGAATGATATGTTATTTTTTCTATTTTAAATTTAATATTAAAAATATAATTAGTATCAAAGGTTATCCAATAACATCAAATGTTTGACTTAATCCATTCTTGGAATAGTCATCCTTAATTCCCCTCCACACATAGACAAAATTAAAATCCATTTTTTAAAAAATTGTATCTAAATTATTTTAATCAACTTATCATTAGTACCATAATGAATAAGAAGTGTATATTAATGCCACATTCCTAATATGTAAATAAATTGATCATATATTATCCTAATACCTAATAATATAAGTAATTATCAAAAAAATTAATAAAAATATATTATTTTTCATGTATCAAGTCTTTACCCACTACATAAATAAAATTACATATTTTTTTAATATACTCTATAAATAAAAATTATATTATACTCCATCAATGATAACATAAAATAATTTTTTTATAAAATCATTAACCATTTCAAAGGTAATCAATACTATCTAATTTAGTTTATCCATATATATCATATATTAATCCAAAATAAACACCATTCACTAAACATAAAGAACATTTTTAGGTTTATCATTCCATAATCAAGATATCTATATTATATTAAATTAATTTTCTAGATCATCATCGCCGTTAAAACTATTTCTTCAAAGAATTAACAAAAACCATATACAGAAAAATCCATATTTCATGATTCATATAAAATAATTCTTGATTTTCAATACATGACTACTTAAATCATCCCACTTCATTTTCAAAGCATTTATATGGATTCCTCATCAAATTCCTTAATAACAATTTTATATAATATGAAATATAAATCATTTCATGAAATTAATCAACATCAATTTAATCATGTTTCACTCATTATACAGAAACAAAAATATTATAACACAAAATACCTTTTATATTTCAATTTTGTATCCTCTTAAATAGTATCCTTACCATACTCATTCCACCATGATGAATATGTTTACAATCATTAACTTTAAGACATTGAGGCACACAATTCTAACATATTTTATGTTTGAAACATTAAATTGTTGAAGATATATTAAGAAGATAATTACATAAATCTATTGTGATAACTGAACATTACATTTTTTTCTCATGAATTGCTTCCTCTTTCCCCTTCTTAACCACACTCAAAACATCTTTCTATCCTTATAAGACATTTACATGGGGTTTTCTTCCCACATTCTCGACAAATAAGAAAATTAATCTTCATTACTCTATGGTTTAGTCTTATAAACTCCCAATGAACCCAATTATTATTTTTTCATTATTGAGTCTAATATTTATTCAATGTTCATATTATTAATCATACATCATGTTAACAGATTAGGACTATTTAAAATATCATTCTCTGTGGTCATTATACCATTTCTTTACTCATCAACACATTGACTATCACATTCAGTTTAATATACAAATTTTTTATTCCCACCATTGAATGAAACCCAACATTATAGTGTGAGAAACAATAATCATGGTAGGGAACTATTTAATTATGAAAAATAACTTATAATATTTTTAAATAATGAAACCTTATTTAAAATCTATGAAATAATAGGATTATCTTAAGTCATTCATGGTCACTATTTATATAATTCATCATGTGTCACAATGTGTTGGTGAATTTCCATATCAAATCCCCCTTGGGTTTTAAAATAGGTGTGTTGCAAGGACTATTATCATAAATTAGATGTCGATTGAATTATTCTCAATGAGTCATTTTGAGAGTTATTACCACTTGGAACCTCTATTCCAAAGACACATCCACATGTAGTATCCCAATATAGATGTTATTTCTTTGAAACCACTTTTTATCTCTTTCGACAAAATTTCATGTTTTTTTCCTATAATTTAACTCACCAATATAATATTCCTTTAATTCATCAGTAGGAATATCCCTAGAAATATCAATAGGGATATAACTACTCTTTCTTCTATTAGTTTCTAATGGATAAATTAATCTTTCCTATAATAATAAATGTTGAGAATGTAGAATTTTTTGTATCAATATTACATCACTATAGATAAATATTAGATACATTATACAAACATGATCATGATGATCATAATGGTTTTTGTGACATTAGATAAAAGAAAAATATATATTTTTATTTCATGAAATATCTTCAATATCTCTCACTAAGATCATATAAAATTATACTATTTTTAGTCTTACGCTAAATAAAAACATTATTCATAACATGGAGAAATAAAAAATAAGAAATGGTGATATTAAAAGAATAATGCTGGAAGAAAGGTAAATGTGTAATCATAACATGAGCATTATGGTTTGAGGACATTATGTTAACATTTGAAACCAACACAATGTATATCAATTATAATAATCTTCTATCATGGAATAAATAATATATGTTCATAACAAATGGATCACGAGGAAATTAAATAACACATTAGATCATAATATTTTCATAATACAATGAATAGTGGATAAAATTAATTAGAAAAAATAATTTTCAAATCTATAATTATTTTATATTTTTACTCCAAAAACCATCTTAGTAATCCACATATATTCTAGTGAATATCATAGTGAAAAAATTATTTTATGGAATTCGGTTCACTCAACATTCCAGCCCTATTTTCTCATGATATTTCTATATTAACACAATGCAATGGTGAGAGATATATATCCCACAAATCACAAAATAAAAATAATAGATATGTTTTCCATAAGATAATGAATCATTCCACATATAATAAATCATTAAAAGAAATGGGTTTTATAAGAATTTCATAAAATTATAAGAAATATAATTGAAATTGGATTCATATAAATTTCATGGTTTAATCAAATAATAACCCATTTAAAATGAAATTGGTTTAATAAGAATTTTATAATGGTATAACACATGGAAATTAATGAGGTAAAAAAAATAATACCATTATAAAAATATTTATAGATAGAAAAAGAATGGTATTGTTGGACCATTTGAACATTAAGGTATATGTAACATAACTGGACAAAATATTTGATGAAAAATGATCATGAAATATCATTTAAAAAATTTATTAAAAACACTCATTTCATTGATAATAATTTTTCAAAACTAAATATTCATCATATATTTTAGAAATCAATTTCTTGGAAAATTACCATTAAAAATTATTAATGGATGTTTAATAATCATTTGAAACATTTCTGGAGGGAAATATCCCATCATCTTTATTAAACACTTTTTAAACATGAAACATTTTGAAGAATAATTTTATTTTAGAATAATATTGAAAACTTATAAATGAATCATTAAAATTAATTTAATACATTTACTGTGGAAAATATATTTTCTATTTTAAAGGAAACTATTTAAAACATGAAATTTTTTGAAAATCACTTTTTGTGAAAATAACAATGAAAGTGTATAAACCAAGATTCAGAAATAAATTAAATAATTTCTTGATGAAAATTAAGATTCAATTATGAAAACAAATTCGAAAGTAAAACATTATAGAAATCCTTGACATTGAAAATAACTTTAAAATAGTTCAAGGAAGGTATAAAAATAATAATTTTCATGCCAGTAGGAAATACAGTTCATGCTGTATACGGATTCATTTAAAATATTCAGTAAAATATAAATTGTATTTTTTTTGGAAAACATTAAGAATATTCCTTTATTTTATATATACCCATTCATGGTTAAAAATTTATATGAAAAATAATTTATAGTATGTTAAAAATAGTCATTGGAAAAATATTTCCAATTTTTTTTTTAAAGAAATAAAGTTTTCAACAAAAGAGGGAAATAAATATGATCATACACGATAACGAAATTTTTAACTCTTTTATACATAAATAGAAATAAATTAATGTAAAGAACATATTATTATTTCATTAACATAAGAGAATTCAACTTATGAGTTCCTTGAGAGATAGATAATAATATTTTATCATTAGAAACATAATAATAAATATTCATGATAAATGATGATATTGTAACATAAAATCATACCTCTATGGTAACATTGAATTTTAATCCCAACGAAGTAAAATCATTAAATAAAACATAAAATATCATGATAATATATAAATTTCTAATATAAAATTTCAAAGGGGAAATATATTCATTTCATTAATGAAGATTGGTGCATAACATAACATATGTCCCAAATACTGAAAATATAGACCGAAATTCCATAAAGATTGGTTAAATTTTGGAATACAAACACTATGAAAGATATATATAATCAAATTGATATATAAACTAAAACAATTTTCATGATATTAATCAAAAAATATATTCTTGTTCAGCATATACACCATATAAAAGAAATAGGTTGTGAATACACAATATGTCTCCTAGAAGGTAATGAGAGACAATATATCCCATACCATTAGTCTCAATTTTCTTTAGAAATATTTGAAAATAATATATAATAAATATTAATGTATTATAAATAAATTAAAGAACAAAAATAATACATATCTTTCCTCTAATTATTTACTTATGACCTTTTATTACTTATTTGTCAAAAATTCCTTATGAAAATCACGTTTTGGGAAATAACTACATTGTTTTCATTTATGTTTTGATTTGTTATTATTTTTTTGGATATATTTCATTTGTAAAATTTAAATAATATCTATAATTTTTACCAAAATATAAATAAAATATATAATGGAATTCAAGTATTTATAGTTATCTATAAAAATTATAGGTAGAAAATGAAATACATAATTCATAGGGATATTAGGTCGTACATATGCATGAATGTGGTTTCTATTTTACCCCAAAAATTAAGCTAAAAAATATATTAACATTAAAAAATATTTTATTAATTCTTATATATAACATATATTCATTAAACCCATCCATTTTACCTTAAATGTAATGCATGAAGAGATCACATCACTTTGCTAGGAAACAGTTATAACGACCCATAAATTACATACATATATATTACTTCATTGTTGGAAATATTCATTTAAAAACATAAAAAATCCCTAAAATGACCTTATAGGTATATTTTTAATAGAAACTGGGAAATATAAACATCTAGTTCATAAGAAATCTTCATTGTCTCCCTCTTATTTCATCATAACCTGTACCAGCCTAAAAATTTTGATTTCCCAAGACAAACACTTGAAATGTTGGCCTTGAGTTCAAATCTAGGTGTATTTTTTTCCACTTTTCGTGTGTTAGTTTTTCTTGCCCATGTGTTTCCCTAGCCCAAGGGCTTGTGGGGCTTTCCCTAGGGTCGTCTCTGGTCAAAACTAGACCTCTTTTTTATATATCTTACTTAATAACCTTCTTCATCAACTTGGCAAAAGAAATATTTAAAAGGGTGAGATTAGATTCTTAGTAAGGGTAGACAAGAAAGATATAAATCACATCATAATAATTAGACCAAAGAACACAACTTTTGAAAATCTTATCCTGTATATGAGAGTTTATAATATCATGCCATAGGATAAATCATGAACATTTATTAAAATATATTAATGTTATACCAAAGGTCATAACATAATACATGATGACTTGTGGAATAAAAATAAGTATAAAAAATAATTTCATATTAGTCAGGGCTCATTTTCAATACATTTATAGTGTAAAAATTCCATTTCTGAATCTAGTTCACTCCTCATCCTATCCATGTGTTACTGAACAGATATCATTAACTATTCAACCAATGTCTCTCTCAATTGATATAAATCCATACCCAATGAATTTGATGGATATATAGCTCTAAAAAATCTCACAATTATGTTATTATTACATTTTACCCATCAATAGAAATCATTCCTCATAAACTTAGGAATAAAATGGGTTTCTTTAAAAATCATTCCACAATAACATAATCCATGTTAAATAAATGGTTTTCATTAATATCATTCCATAATAAACAAAATAAAATCATACGAACAATAAGGATATTATACTAGAATCAGAGTCCTACTAAATAATTCAATCTTAGATGGAAAATAATTTTGATATAATACTTCAAATTATTTCTTGAGGAAAATACCATTCTTCATAAAAATATTTTCCTTTCTCAAAAATAAATACAAATTTAAGAGAAAATAATTTTTTAGAAAATAATCTTGAAATCGGGTAGAGGAATATTCATGAAAATATGAAATTTTTATAATATAAAAATAGTTTCATGAGATATATATTTTAAAAATAGCCTCCTCATACTTTTTCCCGAAAAGTCAAAAAGTACCTCATATGAATAACAACAAATGATTCCTCTCATATCGTTTAATAAAAATTGACAAATGGGAACTATTTAAATTAAATAATTTTATAACAATAATAATAATACTATATATTTAGGAATCATGGATATGGATGATAAATAAAGCCCAATAATACTTACATATAAACAATCTCGAATAAAAATGAGATAGAAAAATAATCACTTACTATATTACTGATATCTTTCATATGTATAAGAAACTCATGTATAATGTTTTAAATAATTACATTGAATTATTATAGAATCATATTTATTCGAATGATATCATATAAATTATCATATTATCATCAGTTTGTTGATAAACTTTCTCTATTACTTGTTGTTTGGGTATTAACTACTTAATTTGATTATGTATGTTTTATCAAATAAGTTATGGTTTTTATTCTTATGTCATATTTATATCATAGATAAATTAAATTAACATTATATATACTTTATTTATATATTCGTTACATTTATATAATCATTCATCAGTGAATATCATGTAGAATGAATCACATCGCACAGTGGAGATGGTAAGATGTATTTATGCATGAATAATGATATTGTTCCATTAGTTTTTGAATAGAATTGCAGTGATTGGTGTATAGTATTTCAGAATCAATATGATGTTATAATAAAAATATGAATTTATTATTTCCATCATTATACCAATAAAATTAACGTGGTGGTGAAAATGAGATTACACAACTATGTGGAGATGGTAAGTCGTACGCACGCACGCGTGGAGATTTCAATTTTCCTAGAATAGATAGAAAGTGGAATATGGTTTCTTAATAATCATAATAATATCTCAGTATATAAGTGATAATTTAGTTATTACTTTATAATGAACAATTTAAGATGAGGAATTAGAAGAACAATGATTTTTAAGAGAATCGGTATATGAGATTAAATCTTCTTTGACATGCTCCCTCTAAATATCCTATTAGTGAACTAAAGTTGTTCATCAAAGAATTCCAGAACCTATATAATGTATCTACGTAAGTTGAGAGGGGAAATGGTTTGGGGATGGTCTAGGTTTAAGGATCAATGTGATGTTAAGTGTTAAGGGAGGATGTACCCTTTTATAATTGTGGTGAGGGGAACTTTTGGAAAATCCATAAATAATAATTAATATTAATCTCAAAACCTACCCAAAACCCAAAAAATGTCCCAATTTAGAATGTGGTATGACATATGGTTATAATATCATCAACCAATATATTTTAGAGAAGTTTATCTATAAATTTAAACCTTATATTTTTAATTAACACTTATTTATTCTATTTAATTTTTAAATAGGGTAACAAATATTTCAATATTAAAAGGGTGAAATATTTAGTTATTTGATGTCCATTATACCATAAATAAATACCATGGAATATTTTATACCATATAATTATTATTATATATTTTTAAAAATGATTTATAGTTTTGTAATAATTTATGAATTTTTTTTATAAACAATAAAGGGTGTCAATGTTCAAACTACTATATTAATTGATTTTATAAAATATTATGATAACAAGTTATCTTCATACCAACTATTTTATCATATTACTAAGAGGTAAAGATCATCTAGAACATTCATTATAAATAATAACTAACTTAAAATATATTTATTTCAAAAAATTTAATAACATTTATATTTTATCTCTATTAATAAAATAATCAATACATCAATTTTTTTGAAATTATTTAATATCCTAATTTCTTAAATAAAATTAAAAAAATACTTTGATGTATATAAATATACTAGAAATCAGAATAATATTTTTTCTCTAATTTATATTCTAGAAAATCTAACATTTAAAACATTATACTTATTAAATTATGAATTAAAAAACTTTGATAACACTTTAAATAAAATAATATTACGGTTATAATATCATCTATACAACTCTAAAAGGTCACTAACTCAACCCATGTATGGTTAGTTTTGATATATACTTGTTAAATGGGATATTATCAAGTGATTTATTGTTTTTTGGGTTATTACTCTTTTAATAAAAATAATTTTATTGATTTCTCAACAATTAATTAATTTTTACATCATTAGAGTATGAGTCTTTAGTGTGATTATTTATTTCCAATTTTTTTTTAAAAATTACCAAGATAAATTAAAAAATTATATTTAAAATTATTATTTATAATCTAATTTAAGTTAAATATTACCTTATATAAAAAATGACATACTTATTAAAATTTGTGCAATACATATATTATTTGTCTTTAAATAAAATAAATTAAATGTCCTAATCTCATCCAAGTAGATTCTGAAGGCCACCATTTCAACCCAAGGATGATTTAGTATACAAAAAATTAATCTAATTATATTAATACAAGTATTATGGAAACATTATAATAGTATTAATACCATTAATTTACTGGATTTTCTAATTTACTATATTAATAAAAATTACCGAAGTTATTATTCATAAAGCCTAAAAATTAAATAATGATATTTAAATAATTTAGAAAAATGTTTTCCTAATGTGGAATCCATTTATCAAAATTCAAAACACTTAATTTTTAGTAACAAATTAGAAATTAATCATGTTTTCAGAAAAAGTGAATGAGTTTTAAAAGTTAAAACATTGTAAACGATTAAAATGTTTTTACATTTGAATTCAATGTAAAATTAATGATAATGACATATATAATATTGAATGATAAAAAATATATCATATTAATAAATTAAAACAATTAAATATTATAATATAATGACATAAATTATTTCGATCGAAAATGTTATTTTCAATTAAAATTTATTGCATATTTACTATTTATTAAAACATGAAAGTTACCAGAAAAATATTAAAAAATAATCCAATGAAAATATTTATATACCGATTCCAAATAACATGATTATGTTTTCATATAAAAATTATTAATCTTTGAAATTCTTAATTTTAATGTGGTTCCACATTAAAAGGCAGAAAATTACTATTTTGAAAAATATTGGTCTTATATCTAAAATATGGTATTTTCATTCCCTATGAAAAATTTATTTATTCTATAAATATCAAAAATATTTCATTACATATTTAAAATATATATTTTATAAATTTCATTTACTATTATTATTTCACTCAATTTATTAAAAACTAAAAATATAAAATTGATTAACATTTTTCACAAATAAGTGGAAGTGAGTGTCTTCACCATAAATTTTCATAAGTTTGTCATATTTATTCCTGATAACCTAATGCATATGTTAAAATGGACATTTTATTCTAAGGTAATATAGTGGTTTTATTGAAATCGCAATTTCATTCAATGTAAACTGTTGAAATACTAATATTATTTAGAGAAAATATTTCATAAATTCTTCTTTATGTCACAGTAGTTCGTCATGCAGACGAGAAACGTTATTGTATTACCACTAAATGGAAGGCAAGATGTCGCATTTGATATCACGATTTTGAAAAATTATAAAACCATAAATTTTATACAGACATATATACATATGATAAGAAAATCATTATATCTACCCATGGGAGTTGGTGATGGAAAACGAATAACATAGGTTCATGAGGTGATGATTCTCAATACATATGGATGATGATTTTTTATCCCATTTTATGGAAGATGATATTGGTATAGGTAATTCCATTATCATAAAAAAAATAGTATATTTACGATTATGATGATATTATATAGGAATGGATTAAAAATTGAACTTGGTGGGGAAGCTATAAAAATAAAATGCTCGGTTTGGGGTGTTTTCTCTTATACATAAAACATCTTTTAATTTACACAAAAAGGATTAATTGGTGAAATGTTTGACCAACTATTGATTATTGGATGGTCTTAGGGGTGTATGGATTTTATTTTAAAACATTTGGTATGATCCATATTGTTTTTTAAGTTTTATGATTAGTGGAGAAAGGGTTTCCATTTATAAGTGAGGTGAGTGGAACATATATATATATTTTTAAATGATAAAGATGAACCTCAATTTAAAAAAATTTAATAAAGGATAAAATAAAGTCCATTATATTTCCAATAATATATATTGTATAAAAAAGACCAAAAAATGCGTTTTGTAATTGTTTTAGGTTATTTTGATAGTAATATATATAGTCAAAACCCCTCATGAACAAATTTTATCTTAACCATGGTAATTAATTTTTAATGTTCTTATTATTAAATATGGTCAATAATTATTTCAAAAATAATATACAGAGTAAATTATTCTAATTCCACATTTGAATCTAATTATTTAAATTCCATTCACTAAAGCGGAAAATTTTAATTTAATATTAATTCAATTGATGTCATGAGAATGTGGGCTTTCAGAGGGAAAATGTTTAGAAATTTAAAATGATTTCATACAAAAATAAAATATAATAATGATTCCAATGACTTTAATTGGATCAATAGATATATAAGTGAATTCATTTTTCCATTAATCCCATATTAAATTTTTTTATGCGTTTTCGTTTTTTAAAATAATTTAATAATTATAATAAAAACAAGTATGTTCTCAATATTCATTAAGGAATTTATATTCCCAAAAAAAACTCAAAAATTTGAATCCAATATTAATTTTTCATGACGACTAAAAAATTAAACAATATTTCCTAAAAAAATTATATAATTTTATAAAATTAATTTTAAATATAAGTGTGAAATTCGGAAAACATCATTTAAAAAAACTTATTTAAGAATAAATTTTAATTATTAAAATATCTTTTCTAGAAAATAAAACAGTTTTTATTTAAACATTTTATTGAATAAATAAATTATAAAAAATAATTAAAATAATTTATCAAAAGTGTGTAGATTAATTTATTTACATAAAACACCCTTGTATTCATAAAAATATTTTTTTAGAAAAAATATATCCATTATTTTCCAATAGTATTTATTTTCATTCAAATTAATTATTCAACAATGAATGAAATTTAAATAAATATGTAAAGAATATATTTTCATAATTTGGATAATCATATTCATATCCACTATTCAAATAGGGAGTTTATAATTTCATATTAAAAAATAATATTTAAACAATATAACATATTTATTTTAAACTCTCTATGATGTGTAATACAAGGGAAACTTGGTATTGTTTGAAACACAATACAATATTTGTATTTCATGTAACAAAAAATAGAAATAGTAATTTTTTTAAAAGATATCTAAAATAAACAATTTATTAAAAAAACATATTTCAAAAAATATGTGGGTGTTCGGTAAATTCTACATAGAATATAATTATTACCCAATTTATTGGTTCTCAATAATAGGGCCACCTATTATAGGTTTATAATGTAAACACATGTACATTTCATATAATGGAAGCACACATAATTAGATTAAGGTGGAATGAAAATTACATAGTTAGTAAAATAACCACTCATTCCCATAAAAAATGTTCAAGAACCATAAGATAATCATAAAAATGAATTCATACATTCTTGTAAAACTATTCTTTCACCACTAATCATAAAATTTCATGATATTGAAAAATAATTTCTATTGTAATGAAATGTTTCAGAATACCCAAAGAAAAATGAAGAAGATATTTTAATTGATAAAAAAGTGGTCAATATAAATGAATCAAAATAATCAATAATGATTATAGAATATGAATAAGGTATGGATGCATTTTATGTTAATATAGAATAATGTTTTTATCTTTTATAATGAATGAAAAAACATTCTTTATATAATAAGAAAAATATTAATTTTGAGAAAACAATTGGGTGAATTTAACAAGGGATATAAAATATCATTTATAATTTATTAATATATATTTTAAAAAATCAATACAATAATTTTAATAACACAATAATTGATGTTGAATTTTTAGAAAAAAATTATTAATATATTAATAATGTGGTTTTTGTAGTAAATTGTCGCAAACTTTGAGTCTGACTCAATAATTTCATTCACCATCATCTTGGATAATAGAAATATGAAAATTATTTGCTTTCTGAAAAATAAATTTCATTTTAATTATAAATATTTATTTATATTTTACCATGTTATAAAACATTAACTAATCAATTATGTTCCAATTAGAAATTTTGATGATATTCATATTGCATATCCTAATTGGAATTAATAGGTTGAAAATGGAAAATAATATCATTAATCCATATAATAACAAATAGTAATTATGAAAAAATTATCATCTTTATAAATCATTTCTACTTCTAAAACCAACAATTATGCATGATTATTAAAAATTAACTATGTTATAATCATCCTAACGGTGGGCCATATGTACACATGGGTAATATTTTCATTTATCAAATAAAATTATGTAAATAAGGGTTTTATTATTGTAACATTATATATATTTAGTTATTTGATAAATGATATATTATTTCAATAACTTTACTTATATATAAGATCAGTGTGATGTACTTATTATAACGAGTCACATCGCTTCGTGGAGGAACTAATAAACACAAATATAAGTGTCCTGTAGTAATTTTTCAATTTATTGAATTATAAGAGAAAATATGATATATTATATTTTAGTGATAATAATTATTTCACCAACGTAATTTATAGAAAATAAGTCCATGTTTATAAAATTCAATGAGATGTGTTGCTGGAAAACTAATTTTGTCATTTCGTGAGGAGGTAGGTTTTCATAAAAAGTATCAATGGTTGTGTTAGCTATTTGATGGAAAATGATATGGATGTATATTAATACTTTAACATAATAGAATATATATATATATAGTAGCATTTTTATTATTTCTCCATTTTTTAAAAAAATTTGAAGTATGATGAATTTGAAATAATACTAAAACATTTTGTAAAAAGTTGTTTCTCTTATTTATACACACACCATTGGTTAAAAAAAATAATACATCTATGATTGGATTACACATAGAAATATAACTCTTTAATTTTGGGTGTTATGTTAGTAAGTGATTTTTTTTTGGTATTTCCGAATTCAAAATTCATATGATTTGTGATGAAATGATGATAAGTTATTCCTGTTTTAAGAGAGAAGAGATAAATTACTTGTATTTCATAGAGTATTAAATCAATATAAACAATTTATGAGGTAAAAAATGATCGAATATAATATAAAAAGAGGATAATATTAGTATTTTTCTCTCATAGAATTTTTTGGTAATGTATAGATTGTATTTCTATACATATCTTTTAAACAACTAATTACCTTTTTTGACGATTTCCTTGATAACAAGGTTTCTAAAATATAGAAATCCATATAGTTACTATGAAAGGTTAATTGGGACAAAAATATATAATTTTTGATCTTTCAATTCATTTCCCAATCACTTAGATGATGAAACAATATTTAAGAATTTTAAATTAAATAATTATATTATATTTTTTAAAAATATCATTTACATAAATTATGGAATTATTGAAATATTATAATTTAATATGAGTATCAATCATGTAAAATTGTTCGAGAAATACATGGATTCTAATACAAGGATGATATAGTACTTATAAAACCATCTACAGAGTTTTTAAATATTTTTTTATAATTTTAAATCTTATATTTTGGATAAAAACCATAATTTTTTCCATAACAAAAATATTGTCTTCTTCAGTATTTGTGATCAATAATAATACATATATTGTTTAAATTGTATAGTAACTATCTAAGGTATGAAATTTATGAAATTTATTTTTTATAATATACATTTTAGGGTGTCATATTTTTTTATGATTTATTAAAATATTATTTAACACAATATATCATTTCTATAACTTGTTTACAATATTTATTTAATATGACATTGGAAATAAAATTTTAAAAAAATATATACAATTTAATATTTTAAAACATTTTAATATTTTAATATTTATATTTCAAAACAATTAATAAATTAAAAATTTATATTTTCAAAATATTTATAGATTATTTTTAATATTCAATTAATATAATAAATATTGTGTCGACATTGAGTCCAAATTTAATATAATTATTTCATAACTAAAATTTGTAAATAAATTTCCAATCCAATAAATTATTGTGTCTATAATATAATTATATATGACTAAAAATGTAGTGTTTATCATTGTCACAAAATATTATGGATATAAAAAAAAGTTACATTTTTTTATTTATGTTTTGCATAAATATTATAAAGGTAAAAATCTATGAAATGTGATAATATGTTTACGTAGTTTTGAAACATTAATGGAAATATATGATATCCACTCACAAAATATAATAAATAAAAGTGTAAAGATCATTATAAGTCAATATAATAATATTTGTATCCTAAATTACCCAATTTAGCCTTGTCGAGGTGACAATTATTTTATTTGACTGAAATTCAAAATGAAAAAAAAATTAAAAGGGACCTATTTTTAAATTTTGTACATTCTAAATCCTAAAATAGAATACAATTTTAAGTACTCAATTTAAATATGGGGGAAAATTAATTTCAAATGAAAACAAAAAACACAACGAAAAATAGTTTTTTTTTGAAAAAAAATTACTCTTTTATGTATAGAATGTTTTTATACCAAATTAAAACATAAATTTATTTTAATGAAATAAAATGTATTACTCACATTATAAGAGTGTTAATTTTAATACTAATCCATTTCAAAAGAGTGAACAGAAAAATGTAGGAATAATAAATACGTTTGTCAATAAATTTAATTTTTTTTAACTACTCAATGGATTTAAATATTTTTATAAAAGTATAAAATAATCACTCTATGTTTATTTTGACATGATGATGCTAAATGTTATATCGTTTTAATAAAATGAAATTACCAAAACATACAGAAAATAATTATATTATTCTGGCACAAAAATCCATTTTAAATCATTGTTTTTTGAAAAAAACTGTTTTTGAATAATTAATTGACCTTAAAAAAATTAAATGCTTATTTAATAAGAATAAATAAATAAATTTTTACGTATTAGGAACATTATAAATATAGTATAATACTGTTAATCCTATTCATTTCTGCCAATTCAATGGAACATTTATAATGAACATATTTTAAAAAAATCATTGTAAGTTTAATGTCGTTGTTGTGTATCATTTGCACTAAGATAAATAGCTATTTATTTAAATTCTCACTCTTTTACAAACACTTTGAATATTTAATATTTAAATTGAATCTATATTTATGGATATGTAATGGGTAGATATGGAAATCATAACAATTTCCAATAGATCCTTCATTTCCTAGATAGTTATCCAAGAATCAATCAAGTGTAAGATCAATGGGGAACAATGAGGAGATTTTGAGATAAAAAAGATAAAGAATAATGTAATGGTATATAATACTAATGAATTTTATATCAATAATGACTGTGTAACTACATTTTCAAGTATTCTTTGATGCCTTCAATATCTAAGATAAATAAAGCACAATAGGATATTGCACATATATTATCTTCATCATTAAATTCTGGAATTACCATGATATATCAAGATATTTGAGATCACTTTTATTGGGGAAAAATAAAGGAAAGGATAATTAATTTGAATCAAATCTGTGTGTTTCTTGGACATTTTAATTAATAAGACAGAAGGCTAAGGGGATGATGAATCCATTTCCTATACAGACATCGAAATAGGGAAGCATCACTGTGGGCCTTTCCACCAGTCACTTGAGGATATTTATTTGAAATAAAGTGATATTGTTTAGGGAGGATTGAATTAATGTGAATTCCCAAAACACCACTATTATTGAGGATTTCATACATAAAATACATGAAATTATAAACGAATTTTTTTGAGGATAAATGGGTAATCTATTCTAATAGTAATTGATCAGGATCGACGGTTCACCCCTAGTCTATGGGTATGTTCTCAACACACATTACATACTGAATTGAAATTAATTATTGTCTAGATTGCAGAAAACTGTTGTCCAGTTGCAAAATAACATTTAAAATATCAAGGAATTTATTGTGTGAGGATCAATGTAATTTAATGGAGCTTATAATAAATTCATTCCATCAGTTTAGTTTCCATTTAATAACCACATACAATCAAGTATTCAAAAGGGTGCATAATATGTCATATATAGTAAGAAACATATATCTTCTACATGTCCAGATGAATTCATTGGAAAAAGATACATTTATATGATCATATAAAAATATTATTAAAAATTTTAATCCAATAAAAAATAATATAAAATCCACTCAGAGTTGGAAGAAAAACTACGTTGATAAATATATATGGGAAATGGATTTTGAGGATGTATAAACTATTTTCCATAAAATAAAATCTTGTAATAGATTAATTTCAAATAGAATGAAAGGAAATGTTATACACATGAACACTATTTCTTTTAAAATATTTGATCACATAGGATCAATGGAATATTAGATGGAACTTCCACAAACCACTATGCAAGTTAATGATCTATTCAACATATATATACTGAGGATGCACATACCAGATTACTATCTTGTATTAAATATAAAGGTTGCATAACATGGAAATGAACTATCATTTATGGGGAATCCATTTAATGTTGTAAACCACATAGATATTGTTCTTTGTAATCATATAACTCACCATGACAAAGTTCTATCATAAAACAAAATATATATAAAGAGGCGATATCAGAATTTAGGGATGAAATAAAATAGAAGTACCATAATATGATCAGTATTGTAATTATTATTTTAAATTTAAATGAAAACTTGTATACATGGGAGTAATTAAGGTTTGAACCAACATTTATTATAAATATTTTTTCCTATGTAAATTTAAACTATATTTTATTATATATAGTTTTACACACACACAATCAGGGAAACCAAAAATGTCACACATGGTTTTTCATGTATTGGGTTTGATCCAGTTAGTTAGAAATATTGGCCATTTTCTTGGGTTTTAGGGGAGATTAAAGATGACTTTTTAACTTCCATATATTTCTAATTATCCTACCATGGGTTCTGAATAGTTTGTTTGGGTGTCTTTGGAGAAACGGAAGGTTGCTTCAAGATTTGGGCCAATAGTGAGCCAATTTCCATATAAAAAAATAAATTATTTTATAAATCCTTCATTTTCAATATTTTTCACTCATTACACATCCCAATAGGCCCTCATAAACCTATTAAAACCACCATATCCATTTTTACTCCTTAAGAAATCATAATCATGGTGGATTTGGTTTATTTATTCAGCTATTGGGCTAGCCCATGAGCTCATTTCTAGTTTAAAAAAAGTAATTTGTTTCTTCTATATAGTATTCATTTTGTTTACTTATTTTTGTGCTTATAACTCCCCAACATATACCTAAGTATTGTATATCGATCATAGGTTCCTCCACCTTCTTTATCCTTTGTTTTGGTTCTATTTTTGGGTGATTTTCAAATAATATTTAGCGGTTTTTCTTAATATCATCATCAAAATTTTCTCCTTTCTCTTCCCTATTCCTTCATCATACACTTTTTATTGGATATATCTTCTCCCATGGTCATGATAGACCAAGGTTAATGTTTTACCTTCATTTTTTTAGTTTTTTGTTTGTTTATGGATGACATTTATTGATATAGTGTTTTGAATCCATTTGTAGGGGTTTTTGGGTGTGTTTATACCACATTATAAAATGTAAAATTTGTAGCTTTGTTATACATTGGTTTGGTCAAATGCTTGAAGTCTCATCTGAAATTTCTCTTAAAAATGGATTTTTATGTATATTCCATGTTGTAACATTTGGGGTCATTTTAATAGTCAAGAAATTGATTTTTTTTAAATGGTTTTGGGGGTTCCAAATCTGGTCTCGAATGGAATTGGTGTGTGTTTATTCTAAAAAGTGCATTTCCAAATGGAATTCATGTGAAAAGCTTTGTTAAAATTCATGAAATTTTTTATGAAAATTTTAGATGGTTAATTGCATTACAAAAATGGTGAAAACATGTTTAGCTACTATTTTGAGTGTTTGTGACCAGAAAAAGTTTTTTTTGTGTATATTGAATTTTTTGGCAAGCATAATGTTTTTTAGAACAAAGAGGGAAACCTGGGTATCTAGGTGGCCAGGAATGTTCCAGTATTCTAGTGATGCAGAGCGGTTTCATCCCTATATCACTTAAGAAGTAAGATGATGAAAACAATAACTAAACTATTATGATTATGTTGGGGACAACTAGTTTATGGGTATGTTCTATACTAGTGGATGGTTCCTGAGAACATATATTGTTTTATGGGTACCTTTCTCTGAGATATGAGTTACCAGGGGACCACTCGTAGCTAGTTCCTAGGGGTGTTCCAATGACTTGTACTCATTTTATATATAGTATTCACCATCGTCATATGGTTATTTTGGTTGGAAAATTTAATAGCATGTTTTTTTATTTAAAGGTGGATTCTCTTTAAAGCATCCCTCTTGAAAAGCGTTTTCACGTTGAAGTTGCATCTCTTTGAAATGGTTTACTAGCATTGCCTATTTATGAAACCATGCATGAAATTTTATTTTGTAATTTTTGTATCAAGGAACCCTGTTTTGAAAATATATTTTTATATATCATATTTCAAACATGATATTTTTGTCTCTTCATTTTAAAGTAAGTGAATTTGGAAAAGAATATCATATTATCCTACTAAGTTTTGATACACACCCATATATTCTTCATCTATTTTAGCCCCTTTGCAGGTTTCATATTGAGTCTGATTGCCTTCGGTGATATGTGATCTTTGTCTTGGAGCGTTTTATGTAGGGTAACATTGAGTTAGTTGGTTGTAATGTTTATTCAGTTGAGATGTGGGTTACAGTTTACGTTCAATTTCATGTGTGAATAATGTTTACTTCCACTATTATATAAATGTTTGTTGGGTTGTCCATTTCTTTCTATTTATTTAATTATATATTTTTTGGAGAAATTGTTCCCTTATAACTCAATGGCTTCCCTTGGTGCTTGTAACCGTCATGAAATGATCAGGAACACCTCTCAGGACTTGTCACAAAGCGGCCTGGTTGACCGATTCAGGGTCGGCCCAAGAAGGCTCATGACAAAATGGTATCAAAAGAGTTCGGCTCTTAGGGGACATTTCTTTTTTAGAGTGAACTTATTATACGAGGGATGTCAAGGTAGAAGGAGAAGGATTATCGGAACATGAGGGGTAGGTTGGAGAAGAGCATTGTGAACTCTTGCTCATTTCAATCATTGGGTGTCTATGGGATGTCCGGTTTTAGTAGTTTCATTTGTTATTAAGGATTTGTTGGTGATTGTGATACAGTAAGGGGAGTTGCAATAATGGACTATATGATCTCATAGGGCCTAGAAAGCCAAGTTTATCTGGGGTATGGACTTAAGAAGGTTCACAATATTAGTGGTGTGTTTGAAATATGTCTACCAACAATATGGTAAAGTCACCCGCTGATACTTTTTCCCTTTTGTGAGTCTCTTATACCATTCTTAATTTCTAAATTCTTTTTTGAACATCATTATGTGAGAAATATGGAAGTGGTTTTTCAATTCTTAATATAAAAATGTTTTGGAAAATGTTGTTTTTTTTGAATTTTTTTAGGAGAAAGTGGAATGATTTAAAACGATCAAATTTCCATAATATAAACTTATGGTTTATTGAAATAAAATGGTTGGAAGGAATGAATTATTTTTAGATGATTATTATTTTCTTCAAATGGTAAGATTTGTGTTATTTAAGAGTGTTTGAATATGAGGAATTGGTTTCGGGATTTGATTTGGAGTAGTTGATGTTTTTATAAAAACGGTACTATCTTTTGTGGCTATCTGATTAAGAAAGGAGACATTGCAGAATATTTTAAAATATGAAAGGAATGTTTGAATGTATTGATTGTTTTGGAGGGTTTTTTAAAATAAATAATATTGGTTCTAAATCAAATGGTTCTTGAGAAGTGTAGTTTTTAGAGATGCTGAAAAATGTTTCGAATAAAGGGAAAGGATTTTGTTGGAGACCAATGGGTTTCTTTTTCAATCTTGGTAAAAATTTTAATTGTGTGCAAATAAGAAAATAGTTTTTTGACATGGTGGTTAGTGTGGCAATGGGAGTTATATTATTTTTGAAATGGGTTGATTTTTTGGATTTTAAAATGAGGATGTTTGTTCTAGCCATTTGTGTTTTCATGGGTTCTTACATGGAATTTTCCGTATCCATTTGTTGACAGATGCCCAGAATGGAATAGACGATGGGTGTCTGGCGTGGCATGGGAATGTGCATGTGAGTGACACTTTGTGAAATACCATTGGTGAATGTGAATCTTCTCAAATTTAATTTGTTTTATGCTGATTTTTTTGTGTTTTTGTAATATGGTTTTTATATGGGTTTCATTTTCATTTTTTAGAAATGTAGTTTTTTGGTATGCTTCCTCATAATATGGAAGTGATACTCTTGATGTGTCTAGAGATAGGATATTATTGGTGGCTCAGTTTTAGAATAATGTTCAAGGGATCTCAGGGGATATGTTGGATGTTGTAATGTGGCCATGAATGGATCTCTGTTGGAATCACTTCATGTTGATTAGCCATTGGATTTATTTCAAACATTAAATTCACCTATTTGGATTATGTGTCAACTCGTTTGATGGAATATAGAGCTATTTGGGATTGATATAAAGTGTTCCACTTTTGTTATTATTTTTTAGATATTTTAGTTCTGGTCGGTGATGTTGATTTGTTTCGTTGTATTACTTTTCCATTCTTCTACATTTTCTGAGTGAGATAGAAAGGTGCAATGTAAATTTTTGTGTTTATTTAGATGATGGTGTTTTGGGGAGTAAATGAGTTTAATGAGGTGTTGTGATCTGTAGCTTCTAGGTGTGGTGAAAAAAATGATTCCAACATCAAGGTTCTGGCCATAGGCCTCTGAGTGAATCTTTTCACACAGTTCAGAAATCACCAGAGGTGTGGGGAGCATGACTAAGATCCAGCAATCATGATTGCGGTTATGCAATTTCAAGGTTTTTATTGCATTTTATCGTTAATGTGATTTTTTTTTCTCAATTTGTGTGGTTGACGTTCCATTCATGCAGTGCCTGTGGTAATGAATTCTTAGATGTTGTTTTCCGATCAATTTCTCTATATGGACCACCAATGTGAATAAGGTGAGGTCTTGGTTTTACCTATTCATAGGCAGAGAGAGTTGGGTGGTATCTATATTTATTTTGTGGTTTTAGTGGCCCAACGATTGGGTCCCCTTCCCTCCCCACTCCGAGTGGTGGGGGTTTTGATTAGTGGAGCATGTGTTGGACCAGTACTTGTCCCCTATGTTCAGAAGTTGGTAGTTTAAATGTTCATGTTGTAACCATCTTAACATGGTTCTGTAGATTCTTTTGGTAGAGTGTTTGTGGGATTAATTTGGTGATAAATAATTATAGTTCATGTTGAATTCTTTTTTATTCATTTCTAGTTGGTCTCTAATGGTGGGGAGACGGACTACAGGTCTCAAAGATCATTCCATTAAGGATTTTCCAGATGGTAGTTTTGATATAATGGCGGGGAGCACATTCTATCCTCCACCCCCAATTCATTGGATTTCATTAGTGGACATTGGTTTGGGTGATCATTTGGATCATTGGGAGAAGACTGAACAGTCAAGTTCTTGGATTGGTTGTGGAGGCTGTGGCTTGATCTTTGAGTTGATTCTCAGGAAGTGGTTTTGAGATTGGTGTTTTGTTTGAGAAAGAGGCATAAGTTGCATTAATGGTGGATGATATTTACTTCACTTGAGAGTATAGAACATTTTTATAATGATTCCTTAGGTGTTGATATTTCATCTAGAAAGTGTTAAGGCTTTTCAGGGGTGAAATTCTTTAATGGTGGGGAGAATTGTCATAGTCGGGTTTTCATATCTTGGGTTTTATCTGGTGCATTGGAAATATCTATCCTTTTCTTGGGTTTTGGGTGGGATGAATGTTGATTTTTGAACTTCCATGTTTGTATAATAATCCTGCAATGGGTGCCCAATATCTCCTTTGGGATCTTTTGGAGAATGGGTGGTTGATTCCTGATTTGGGCCGATCATGAGCCCATTTCCAATTTTAAAAAGCAATTTTTTTCTTTTATAACTGCTTTGGTTTTCAAAATATTACAATCATTACCCATAGCAATTGTCCAAAAAATACCTACTAAAACAACCATATCCATTTGGACCCCATAGGTATTCATACTCCCAGTGGATTTGGGTTGCTTATTTTGGTATTGGGCAAGCTCATGAGCCCATTTCCAGTTTTAAAAAATTAATTTGTTTCTATTATCTCCTATTCATTTTTTTAACATTATTCAGTGATTAAACATTCCAAATTCATCCCTAATTATTAGCAATCGATACGAGTCACCTCCCCCTTCATTCTATTTTATTTTGATTATCTGTTTGGGAAATGTCTTACCAATGGTTAGTGGTTTTTCTTAATATCATCATCAAATCCTTCTCTTTTCTCATCACTCGTCTTTAATATTTTTATTGTATTTATCTTCTCCTATTGTAATGATCAACCTAGGGTCATGTTTTCCCATCAATTTTAGGGGTATTTTTTTAGGTCTTGCCTTCATAGATCAAGGATTGTGGAACCCGGGACATGTGTTTTAGGGTGTGCATCTCCATTCCACCATGGTTTTGAGGTATGTTCTCCCAAGTACATTCCTTTATTATTTACGTTTCATCTGTTTATTTATTTTCACACCTAATATACTTGTTCAGTATTTCTATGCAACCATTTTTTTATTTATTTGCAGTACAAAAAGGTTATTTAAGCCTTGTTTGTTTTTTGTAAAATGGAGTTCTTTTGTTATAAAAGTACACACCTCTTTTTTGAATAAATGTTATGCTGGTTTTGGAATATGGATGGTGATTTTAATGACCTGTTTTAACGAATTTAATAATTTTTTATTTTTATTTGAGTTTTTACCCCCTTCGGTGTAAAATAGAAGTTGTTTTACTAAATCCTGCATACCTAGTCTTTAGAAAAGTTCATGGTCGGCCTTTGTGTGCTAAATTTGATATAAAATAACTTGTATTAATTTACTAAATTATGGGAAGCATGAAATATGATAATTTTTTGTTCTTTAATGGTTGTAAAATGTTGTTTTGGTTTTATAAAAAGATGGGTTTTGGTTTTTGACATGTTTTGGCAGAAGTTGCCTGTAAGTGGTCCGTTTTACATTCTTATGAAAATGGTTGAGTTTAAATGTGTTACCTAAATGTTTTATATAGATTATGTAAAGGTTATGATGCTGATAATGGTGTTTGTACACCACTTTATTAAAAGTGAAATTGGTACCATTTTTGAACATTTTTTTGGTAAAATGATTAAAGGCCATTGTGGAATTTCTCCCAAAAAGGGGTTTTCATGTGTATTCAATGTTTTACCATTTGGGGTCATTTTAAGATTCATGAAAATTATTTACTAAATTGTTTTGAGGATTAAAAATTTAGTTTTCTATAACATTTTTGGGTGTTTGGCATAAAAATTTCTTTTTCAAATGGAATTTATGTGAAAAGCTCTTTTGAACTTCTTAAAATTGTTTTATGAAAATTTTAGATGGTCTATTGAGTTACACAGAGGGTGAAAAGAATGTTCAGATAGTATTTGGAGTCTGAGTGACAAGAAATTGTGTTTTTATGTGTAAATGGTTTTTTTTGCATGAAGAAATTATTTGATCATCAAGAGGGAAACCCGAGTATCTAGGTGGGTGGTCCTGTACTAGTACGCTATTGATCTAGAGTGGTTTCGTCCTGGTTTAACGTAGCATGTTTGATGATGATAATACTATATAATCTATTATGATGATTTTGGGGACCAATAGCTTAGGTTTATATTCCCTAGTTTTGGCTCATGCATGTGAACATATATTGGTTATGGGTACATTTCACCGAGATATGATGTATGTGGGGCCCATAGCTAGCTAGTGCTTAGGGGTGTTCCTTAGATTTTTTCTCAGTTGATATATTGTATTCACCAATGGAATACACTGAATTTGGTGGGAAAATTAAGTAGCATGTGTGTATTTATTTAAATGTTTATGTTCTTTAATTCATCCCTCTTGAAAATAATTTCCACTTTGGAGTTTCATCTCTTTGAAATATGTTCTACAGTTTCTTGTTTAAGAAAACTGGGAATGAATTTTTATTTTGTAATGTCTGTAGAATGAATCCATATTTAGAAAACACATTTTTATATATTTTATTTCAAAAATGAAATTGATTTTTCTTTTATTTTAAAGGAATTGCATTGGGAATAGAATATCGGGATAACTTACTGAGTTTTAATACTCACAACTACAGTATTCTCTTGTTTTTAACCCTGTTCTAGGTTTCATATTGAGTATGATTACCTTAGAAGACATGAGATAATTGTGTTGGAGAGTGACTACATATTCACATGGATATAGTTGGTTGTAATTTTTGGTCGGCTGAGTTGATGTTTTAGTTTTAGTTTAACTTAATTGAGCAAATAATGATTAGTTCTACATTTATATAAATGTCTATTGGGATGTTGATTTGTTTCCAATGTTTTTTAATTGTATGTGTTTATGAGAAATAATTCCCTTGTAACTATACTAAATCCTTTGGTTATTGTCACCATATCTAGAGGATCTGGAATGCCTCTTGGGATATGTCATGGAGCGGCCTGGGTGTTTGGTTCCCAATAGCCCTTATTATCCCTCACACCGTTGACGGGATCTGTAGTACCCACTAACACTTCTCTGATGGAAAAAAATCATATCACCTCTAAACCATCCTTATTTTGAGGCCTTCTCCCATATTGATATACTGTTATAACGGAGGGCCATAAATCCTTTCCCTTGTAATCCAAAATTTCCTTACAGACTTCTTATAGGAATACCGATTCCCCCATATCAACTCCATGATATTCCATATTCATCCATGTCTGACATATGACTCCCCACCTTGGGAGTTCTGCTCTCACCATTTTCCTCATGAAAGTTTACCCAGTACTGCTCACAATTCAATCATAATAAAAACCTCAAATATGGACATATATGTCATCTTTTCCTGGAACAGCAAAAAAACATCAACCTCTAACTATTATTGGTTTTCGAGAAAGGAACCCATAACATTCGCTGACATGGGGCCCATCATGGGGACCTATCTCGTAATCATTCGATGGTGTTCTCCCACCACCCGATTGAAAATGTATACCTCCTAGATCACAACCTATAATGTGTCCCATATATAACCAAAGAAAATTCATGTCAGTAGGTGTGTATCTAGAGCCTTCTCAGTGCACCCTAGAAGATTTCATTATTTTAGACATAGTCGTCACTAGGGAAAAGTTTTCAAAGAAGTCATTGACCAACAACACCAAAAACTATACATCCCCAATGTCTACTTACACTATAGGGGAACCGTGACCTACTGAAAGTGTCACACATCCCTTTCCACCATCATTTCATGAAAATTGAATCACCTAATATTGAATGGTATTTTTAACCAAAACTCACTACCACATAGTGATCAACATTCCAGTTTTCCATACACAATATTCCCATTGGCCTTACTTCCATTAACCCACTCAAGTCAGTCTATAATAAACATTATGATTTACAGAAAAACACATCACCCACCACAAGGAATCATAAGATAGCTATCTATCACATAACCTATGCTTCCCTTAACTATCACACAGAAAATACAATAAGACTTTATCCTATGCCATCTATTCATCCATATCAATGACATGGTGTTATTGAAAAATGATCCCACCACTGGACATCCACAAAGACCTCATGTTTCCAATATATCCTTGGACTACATGCTAAACTCGACTATTGGTCTCATAATTCATACATCACTAGAGCTAGGCCCATAACCAGCATACTCATCTGATTGTTCCTCCTAGTTTGGAATCCTCATTGGACTCAAGTTGTTCTCAACATTTTGATCCAACGAATCAACTATTTGAACAAGAAAGACTAATTGTGAGACCACCAACACACTCAAGTTCCACTTCTACTATAGAGTTTTTCATTCATGAATTGGCCACACTTGTCCCATTAGAACAAAATCTAAATTTTTTTCCATGTAATTCACTATAAAGGCCATTGGGAAAGGATTCTAACAGTCTTGTGTCTCCCCAAAATATAACATAAAACAATCAACAAGAACACCGATAAATTTTTAGAATGAAGCTAAGGCATAAATTTTCAATTATAAGACACTAGATGACATCAAACATGAATTTATTCTTCCTCTAAAGTTACTAATCATGTTACACATCTTATGGAAACTTAAAAATTGGTCCAACCTTTCTTGAGGCTACCCATGAATTTCCAAAAACTATAAACTCATAACAAAAACTCTTGTCACCTTTAAAAAATCATTTACACTCCTACTTAGACCTCTTAGTTTAACCCTTTTTAAGATACACTCTCTTCATGCCAAGTTGTTATACATCCTATTATTCCTTATGTAACCAAAATCACCAACAACCCAGCTGACATCGCCCACATGTCATCATCCATGATCTAATGGTACAAACTCCCTAAAATGGAGCCACTCTAAGAATAGGTCACTGACGCACACTCTGTAAGATTTACATATCGAACCACAGGAAACAAAAAACTCATGGATGAACCTCTTGACCTAGATCATGAAAAACTATATCTAACTCACCATAAAACAATTTATTCTAGGTATTATTGGAAAGAAACACACACGTACATTGGAAATGTGATCCCAATAACCACTCTAGGGCCTATAACACAACTCAAAAGTTTTTTAACCATAAGAGGCACCATATCCAAAGTAATATGTGTCATTTCAAAACATAGAGTTGAAAACCTAACCATGGACTCAAAAAACATTATACGATTAACTAAAACATTCAAACCCATCATGGTTTTATATCCCATAACCCATTTTCAAAGCCCAACGGAGGGAATAATATGAAATTCCATTTTACCATACAACATAACCCTAAAAGCTTTAGGACCCAAATCTATGGTCTGAAACTAGGGAAATGATGCAACCCAATCCAACCCTACATATGGTCTGCTCATAATTCTTGGGATACCCATTTATAAAGATACTACTACTTCCATTATGCTTCATCTCCCATTTCAATTAAACACGGCCAATTAAAACTTATGGTTTCACATTTGAAACCATTATATTTTTCAAAAACCTAAAGATTTACTATTTAAAAATCATTTTATTAACCCAAAACATTATAAATACTATATTAATTCAAATTCATGTTTAATGAAATTTCTTTTGTCAAACATATCAATGAAAAAACCAACATTAAAATTTTAATAGAAGAAAAGTATACTACCAGCATATGAATCCCAATGTGCTATCAATCACATGAAATATACGGATGACCTACCAATATTTTGTTCCTATGATGATTAATTAACTCATATAAACTCTCTTTACATATCAATCAAAGAGATAAACCTCATAAATTAATAACGGCACATCAATTTATTCCACTCAAGGTGGAAATAAAAATCAAATGTAATATCAAAAACTGAACATCAATTCCCAACCATGGAGACTTCAATTTTCCCAAATTCACGTTGATGTAGGAACCCCTGAAAAATATCATTACAAGGCCCTAAAGGAACATTGTATAATGTCTACCGTGCCCTAGATTTTAAGTCAAAATTCACTTTCTAATACCACACTATAATATCCATGACTTAATGGACACTATTTGGTGCCCCGAGCTGAGTCATTACATAACATCAGGCATGTCTCTCCATTGACTATAGGCTACCTACTAGTATAAGGAGTATTTGGATAAACCTTTTGGATACAATACCCACTTATCAGAGTAATTCCACAAAAGAAAAGATATGACCATATATTGTAATAAGGAGAAACAAATAAAATGACAACAATGGACAATGTCAAGAAGTAACCGAGTAGAGAATTCTATAACTACTTGATGAACACACCACATGTTTGGAATTCAAGAAATAATAAAATATAACTAAAACCACTAAAATAACATGAACATGAACCTGAGTCCCAACCCATTTAACCAACATTTATCAAGGAACACAATTCACTTTTAACAATATCTAATGGACTATTTTATCATCTATTCCATGGGTTAGAAATTTACATCATGAACAATATGGACTATGATAGTCAATTAATCTTCATAAGGGAATTGGTCATGTTTCTTTTATTAGTAGGGATAAACATTTCATAAACAATTTCATCACACTTACCTTGGATCCTTAGTGTAGGTAGTATCATTAAATTTAACCGTTAGGGTCATAGAGACTCATCCATCTTCCCAATACTGTGAATATATGGTCAGGGATTATAGTCTTAGTATAACACAAACTCTTGGTGTAGATAATCAATTCCAACACCCCAAAAACTCCATACCATGTTCATGTTATACTTTGAACCATTTACAACATATACCATTTCTAAAACCATTCACAAACAATACACATAACGCTCACATTTAATATTTTATTCAAAAAAGAAATCATCTTAATTCCTTCACCCATTAATGCATTTAACATTTACAATTCATAACCCATTAACTCACTTTCCCTGACACAAACACTCCCTTATTCCATTTTTTCAACTTTACATAATTTAAATTAATCTTATTTAAAAATTAGTTCATAATTACCAACACAAAACATAATAATTAAATAAATACTTTGTTTTGCCTAACACCCCTTATACGATGTCATCAACTGTGGAAATTCATTATTTAGTACATTTAATAACCATATTAACATGATTACATAATCTTTTTGGGTCTTAATGAACTATCTGAATGTTCAATTCAATGAATAAGTTCCAAATGAACATTTAAAACCAAATCATGATATAACACACAATTCAAAATTATTATTTGAAATAATCTTAATGATACCGTTTAAAAATGTATCTTCATCTTTGAAAACTATAACATGTTCACGGGGATTTCATTTCTAATAAAACTATCCAAAATAACCATTAAATAATCTTCTCGAAAAGGGAACTTTTCTCTCATTTAAAATCATTTGAAATCACATAATAAAACCATTTTTGTATCACTTTGAAATTGATACCACCTTTCGATTCAATACTCACTTTCAAACATCATTTTTCTTCAATATATCTACAAATGGGTCGAATCCAGAAAACAGACCATTAAAACAATTTCAAAACCTCTTAGGGATTTACAAATTCTAACATATAATCATTTCAATTTACCCATTAAAACTACCACATATCAAATTAAACATTTTCTACCCATTATCCCTCATAATTCCCCTGTCTTAATGTTTACCTATTTTATTAATGTTATTTTAGGGTAGAACATACCCCATGGGTAACCCTAGGTTTGGTCTTACCCCCCAATTTACCCAATAAGGTATGTGACGGGTTTCACACCACAATATAAGGTCCAATTCACATTCCACTTACCTCATGTTAATTGAATAATTATGATACATTACTACGGAAAAATGAATTAAGACCACTTACCTCATGTTAATTGAATAAAACATCCTTAACCTCCCCCATTGATTTAATCTCAAGAAACCATTATAGATGAAAAGTAGAATATAAAAGAATTTTTTTTGGGTTTTTTGATTCAAAATAAGATTATATATTCTAGGATCCTTAAATCTAAAAAAAGATCAAAGAAGAGTGTTAGACTCACCCGAGTCTTCAATTCACAAAAGAAACACACTCTAAATGCCAAAAAAATTGATATAGAATTATCTATTAGGAGTCATGGAGTGTTTGGGTTTCCCCCTAAGCAGTTGAAGGATGAATATTGAAAAAAATGGGGTTACAACCATTAATTCCTGAGGGTGGAAAACTATAATTTCCCACTTTTTACGAACCACATAGTTTGGATGCATAGTTAGCCAAAATAGATTCTAACCGTCCAGATAACTCGGTCCAAGAGTGGAAAGGTCATACATTTTCATGCAATCAATCACATGGGTTGTGAAATTTTTATTAACCATGTTATATTCACTATCCAAAACGGTCACCAAGCCTCGCAGGTTTCTTGGCTAGGTGACCGACTCGTACTAACCATACTCCTACCATGCATTTCACACTAGTTGCCATTTTTTACAGTACATTTGTGTCCTAAACCCCATATGACACCCCTAAAATGTATCATAATTATTGATAATTTCACCATTTCCAAAAACAAAAGAGTTTTAAGAATAATTTAAACAAGGATATACATATACAAAAGGTCGGGATCATATAATGAAAGTGGGGTACCCTAGTGAATTCACTGAATTCATTGAAGGCATTCCCATGGTTGTTTAAAACTACATTAATGAGCCATTCACTAGTTCTCTGGGTGACAAGGATATTTGGGAAGATATATCTTACCTCAACCAAGAGAGTTCTACAGGCCGAGATGGGTTCCCATGGTCATTTTATGTTGCCTCATGGAATATGATTAAAGATGAGATTATTGGTGCAATCGAGGACTATTTATAGGGACATTTTCTATCATATGTGGTTTTTGAATTGACTATTGTTCTCAATGAAAATGTGAAAAAACCCATTATAAATAAACCACCTCAGATCAATCAAGATGGTAAATTTCATGTACAAAATCCTTTCTTGTATCCTCAATAAGAGACTAACCAATTACCTCCAGTCATGGTTTTCAAAGGAACTACATTGTTTTTTAAAAGGAAGTTCATACTAGGATGTTATTGGCGTAGCTACTAAAATGATCTGAAACTTTTAAAAAACCATGTTAAAATATGGTGATAAAAATTTCTATAGATAAATATTATCATATAACTGAATGGGGTTTTATCAACATGGTCATGGATTTCATGTGTTTCTCTGGGAGGGTTCTGGAACTATTATTTAGATGTTATATTTCTCTATTGATATCACTCTATTTCAAGTTGATGAACCAATGTTTTTTTATTCAAATTAGACTATGTCCATCAATTGAAAGACCCCATTTGACAATTTTTTTTATTTAGGTCCAATACCACTTGAGTAAGTTTCATACCAAGCACATTAACAATGTTCATATTAATCTCATTTTCAAGAGAAGGATGTTCATAGGTGTCTCTCATCTTCCTTTTGTGGATGAAATGACCTTTTAATCAGTGAGTATATTAGATCATTTAGAATAATTGACAAGGCTATGTAAAAATATCAAAAACAAAGAAGGAAACTGATCATTCATTAGAAGAAAAGTATATATGTCATTATGAATTTTCTGAGAAGGAATTGAAAAAACATTGCAATTATACTAGTTTTTCACTACAAATACATTCACATGGAATACATGGGAGATCCACCATCCCCACGCAAGATCTAGGTCCAGAAATTTTAGGTTTTGGTTGAAAAAACATGATCTATATTTAAAATTGGTTAAATCACTTTCTTTAATCTGGTTGCAGGATCACCCTAGTGAACACTGTCCATTCTTCGATTCCAACAAACATGATTTCTATGACTAGGGTCCCGAAAAAAGTGCTGATAAATATTGAAAGGGTTCCCACATTCTTCATTTGGGATGCACATGGTGAGGGGATATTAAAATAGGATTATTTGATTTATATGGACACACATGTGGCCTAAGGGGAGACCTATCCATTATTGAGTATTCTTTAATAATCCTTCAAGACAAAAATACCAAGGAGGTGTTGGAAGTGATCTCCCTCAAGGTAATATTTATCACATGGAAGTATGTCCTATCCTCGACTCCCTATGGGGTAAAATCTACCAACATTGTAATTATTTATGGTAAAATGTTCATCTCAATAAAAGAATATCCCTTTGGATAATTGTCATAAGTGAGATTAATTATTGGTTCCACAACTGGGTGTGGGAATATATTGTCTTTCTTGAGTGTCTAACCCCCCAACATCACCAACATCCCCGAAATCACACACCATTACCTTATCTATTTCGCACTTAGCCTCCACCAACAAGAGTTTTTTTGATATGATACACCTCTCCAAGGACTATGATTACCTAATCAATATCACCTCATCCACAGGTGATTTATCATCCTATTATTATAGGTACACTCTCTAATGAAAATTAAATCTCTCTAAGTGGGTCTCTCTAACATGGTGAAAAGGAACCCCAACAATGTTCAGTTTATTTTTATATAAAAACATTATCAAATATATACCAACATATGAGGTAGTGAAGAATAAAAGAATTATATTAGACTAAAAATTTACATTACGTCAATGTCCTATTGAGGAATCCTCTGACCATCTAATCTTTTGGAGTGTATGTGATACTATCCATGGGAATAAGATGGGAAGTCTCATTGGCCTAAATCCTCAGGGTACATCAATATATGATTTCTTTTAGAACTGGTTTAATGTGGTAACCACCAATAAACATGAATATAATTCAAGATCCATTCAATTGGCTATAGGATTTTTATTTTATTGGGATTTATATAAATAAGAGTTGTCATGATGGAAACCCAAATCAAGGGTGGAATAATTGGTATGATATGATAACATGGCCAATTTTTTTGGGAATCCTGGTACTTTTGTGGGAGAATAAAAACTCTCTTATGAATGTTATGGATAGAATAGTGGACCCTCCCACACACATGGGTTTGTTCTCAATGGATCATTGGTTAATATTGTCTACTCATGTAATTGGTCTCAAACTCAATGTGGATTGGTCATTTCACCTTAGGTTTATGAGTGGAGCATGTGTGTTTCATCAAATTCATGGATATATCTCTATTTTCTTAAGTATATAATGTTTGTTGGTTTTTGAATTTATGCTGAATCATATTACCTCTATAGTGTCCTGGATGTCATGAACTCCATGAATATCAAAGTTGGTTCTATTGAAATGGAATGCTTTGGCATTCCTCTTCCATTAATGATTACTACCATAGTCCCTTGTATATTGATTTTATTTTAAACTAGTGTAAAATCAACATTCCAAATGGACTTGACATCCTTCATAATTAGCGGAAGATAAATAAAGTGGAATTTATTTTTGCGGAAATGGATCATTAGGATAACCCTCAAATAGTATTCATTAGCTTGGATTCCCTCCCTTCATGTGTGTTTACATTGTCCATGATGAATCCCTTGGTCTCTATTATATTAGACCACCTTGGTCTCTATTAAATCAAAAATCATGGGACTAAAATAATCATTTATTTATTTATACTTTATAAAGAGATCCTAACTTCTGTTGTGCTCATACATCTTCATAGGATAGCATAGCGAAAACATGAACAAATGGATGAGCTAAACATTCCATTAGGGGAATACACATAAGAATAAATCTATAGAACATGGGATAGAATGCATGAAATATTGATTTAAAAAGGCATGGAACATATGGAACAATAAAAAATAAACCTTGATTCCTAGAAATGTAGCAGTAACATAAAACAATACTTTAGAATGAGTCAATGATATTTTCACATATAGGATCACAAGTCAAGGTTAATTACGATGACTATTGCTCATGGTAGCATGAGTCAAGGATAACTTCCAAGACCGTTGCACATAACGTCTAATGAGACTGAACATTACCCAATGCATTTGAGCAATATATGTTCTCAGCCATCATAACATGTTCATAAATATTTTTTCGACACATATAAGCACACATAATCAATCATACATAAACATAAGGGTTACCTGTGATAGTAATTGAGTATCATAATCATGTCATAAAGCATAACCAATGGGAGTAACAAAAAATTAACCACGGAGGAAATGAATTAGATCATTCATGTACAATTATAGGGTATAATAGGAACGTATCATTAAAATTGATTTCAATATGAAGTAGTAACTTGTAAAAAATTTCTAAAGAAACATTATAATTAAAAAAAATAGGGTGTTTAAAGAAAAATATCAAATATCAACTAAAACATAAAAATATTTATTTAAAACTAGAAGTGAACCAGGAAGTTTTTCAGAATAAAAATATTAATTTTAAAAAAAACTATAGTGTCTTAAAATAGATGATAGAGTGCACTTTAAATATGACAATAATTCATGTGGTTCCCCCAAAACGGGATTTCTCTTCAGGAATAATTTAGGAGGGAATCAATTCAAAAAATGTATATCGTTAAAAGTGAATGATGAATGGATCATGATACATGAGTTTGGATAATATAAAAAACATTTAAAATATGTGCATAAAATGTAGATATAACTTTGTTTGGGTAGGAAGAATGATAGAACAACCTGAATAACTAATGTATGTTTTGTTAGAGTCCCTTACCTTAAATCATATTGTATCTGTAACTTCATCATTATGTCCTAGATAACAAAATTACATTCCTTAATTAATATTTTTAGAACCTCATATTTGATGAACTTATATTCTATAACATTATAAATTTCATTCATGACATTTTTTATGGGTTATGTTATTCAATTTAAAAGTTTGGTAGTGGTTTTTATCTTGGTTTACATAGTCAGTTTACTTATATACTTGTAAGTATTAACATGTTAAGTGAGAATGTTTGTAAATAATTGACGTTTCGTTTTAGTAGATAACATACAATATACTACATGGTTATAAAATACATTTGGTCATTTTTAGTGAAGATGAATCATTATATAAAACATTAATGATACCTATTTTTGTTAATTAGTTGTTCATTGATAAAAGAGAACTCATTTTGATTTATAAATTATTAGAACATGTAAAAAATATTCCAAAACATTACATTAGAAATAATACATATATTATAGTTTTTTTGACAATAAAAATGGTTTCATGATCAAATTTGAATATAGTAATAGAAATTGAAAACCCTTCATTCATGAATGTGATAAATTGACAAATCTTGAATGGTGTTTTCAATTCTAGTAACAAAAAATGATTTGAAAGGAAGGATGATGATGAATTATTTCATTATAATAAAAACATTACATTACATGTTTGTCAATGGAGTTATCATAAAATTTAGATGAATCTATATGTGGAAAGAAAAATAAAGAAGGAACTTGAATGAAAAGAAATGAAAAGAGGAATTTACCTCTTGAATATTTGTTCCATGAGAACCCATTTAGGGGAGAGGATTTTCTCTTTTCAAAAGACCAATTGATGATGGATTAGGGAGAGGGTCTTAGGGGGATATTTGGGTATAATTTGGAATGGGCACAAGGGTTGAATGGAGTGAAGAGAAGAGGTAAAAGGGGTGGTATTTATATTTGAGGAGAGGAGGGGTTTCCCATTATTTTAATCATTAGATTAATATTTTTCTCAAGACTATGAATATTCATGATTTATATGTCCAAAAAAGATAAGGGATCATGTGATTTTGATCTAATTTATATTTACATCATCCATGACTCAAGCCTGATGACTAAATTTTATTTTTAGGATTTATCGTAAATGGTCGTATTTTACTATTCATCAAAAAATTAATGTAATTCAGAAAAGTACCAAAAATTCACCCAAACCATTTATTGATGTGTATAATTAACAAATAAATTATATTTTATGAAATTTTCTTTCTAAATATTTTACCTGTAATTTTAAACTAAAATCATAACTAAATTGAAAAATACAAATTTTAAAATTAAAACTGTTTTACAAAAACTTTGAAAAACTAATTAATGTCTAATAAATTTATCATATAGTCAAACTACATTCTAATAATTATTAATGGATCATTTTTTTTAAATAAATTTTCTTTTAAATTAATAATTTAATCATAAATTAGTAATTTAAAATACATGAATGAGAAAAATACCAACTCTATGATATAATTATATCGTATTGTCACTTATAAATGGCTAAATTTAATTGATAAGTTAATTGATAATGTTACTTATTCCCTTGGATTATTTACTATTCATAAGGGTAATACTAATATTCTTAAGGGTATCATTAATATTCTTAAGTTTCATTTACTATTCACATAAAATAATGTTTTTCTTATTGGAATCCAAACATCTTATTGATGGAAACTATTTATGTCATATTTTTGAAATTAAAATCCCAAAAGTGACAATATTATGTCTAAATTTTCCATAGTAATTGTGAGATGATTATGTTATGATTTCATGTGTTTGTAAAATATGATAATAAGAATGGAATTTCAATTGATTAAACATTGGTTCATTACATTATTCCCTAATTATGAAATTTCTCCAATGAAATTTCATTTAAATTCTTAGCCTTAAATATGTGTGGTTCTTTTCCTTCATTTCCTTATCCAGTTCCCATGTTTCATCTTTATACATATGGTTTCACCATAGTACATTGAGTAGGTGAGTAGTATTGCAACGTATAAAAATATATCTATGATCCAAGATCTTCATTGGCTGCTCCTCATAAGGAATATCATTCTCCAACCATACCACCACTAAATATAGTACATGTGAAGGATCTGGTATGTACTTCCTTAATAGGGATACATAAAAGTCACTGTGTACTTTAGACAAGGTAGGTAGATATGCTAGTTGATAGGCCACAACTCCGAAATGATCAAGAATCTCCATGGGGCTGATGTACCTGGGACATTGATTTTTTTTCTTCCCAAATCTCATGATCTTCTTTCATGGAGATATATGGAGGATTACCATGTCTCCAAATTTAATCTCAAGTTCCCATCTAATATTGTATTCAAATATCTTTTGTTGACATTGGGATTCATTGATGTTATATAGAATGGTGTTCACCTTCTCCACCATTTCATTTACTATTTCAAGTGCGAGAATCTTTCACTCACCGAGTTCATCCCAACAATCCGGTGTTCTGCAAATTTTCCCATAAAGGGATTCATATGGTTCCATTCATTTACATGTGTGGAAACTATTTTTTTTTATTTTAATTAAATTAGTTTAAATATTGGTCATATCCTCATTTGATGTCCACATAACATGTTCCCAATATTTCTTCTAGTATTTGAATAGTTTGCTAAGATTGGACATCAGTTTGAGGATGATTGGTCTTACTCATTTTCAGTTCAGTGGTTAGAGCATGTTGGGGTCTTTTGCAAAACTTCGAGTCGAATATAGGACCTCTGTTAGATAAAATAGATAGTGGTACTCCATATATCCATACCACCACTTTGATATATATCCATCTGTGTTTATCCAATGAAAAGTCCTCTTAAATTGAGATAAAGTAAGATGTCTATGTAAGACGATCCACAATGACCCATATAGGTTTGTTTCCTCTATATGTACTTAAAAGCCTAGGGAAAATGTCCTTGTTGAGGTTAACCCACTTTAATTTTGGTATGGACAGTGGTTGCATCATCCCCTTGGACTCTTTTTCTTTTCTCATTCACTTATTGACATACCAGGCACATTGATGTATATTCAACAATCTCATTCTTCGTATTTTCCCGCCAAAAGATATCTCAGATATCTCGATACATAATTCTACTCCATGGGAAAATAGAGATGGTTGAATAATGTGTTTCATTCATAGGATTTCCCATTTCTTATAGATTTCTCCCTTTTTTGAATTTACACATCATATCTTTGAGTGACTATAATTTTCTCCATTTTGGATGGTTGAAAAATCATTTCAGAAATTATTAATGATGTTCCTCCCTTAATGATTCTCATGTCCATCCTCTACAAAACATAGAAGATTAGATCCTTTTGAATTTTCATCATTGATAAAGATGCATGATCCTTTCTACATGGAGCATCTACCACCTTATTTTCCTTACCAGAATGTGAGTGGATTGAGTAGTCATAATCCATAATGAGATCTGACCATCTTCAATGGGGAATATTAAGCTATTTCAATATTAATATATATTTGAGTCTATTCGAATCAGTATGTATCTCCCACTTCTCCCCATAGAGATAATGAACCGAGATGTTCAAACCAAAGATCACAACTGCTAACTCCAAATCATGCATAGAATTATTTTTCTCCAGGAATTTCAGCTATCTTAATGCGTTGTCTCTCACATGATCATTTTTAATCAGCACATAACCTATGCCCTTCTTTGAAGAGTCACTATACATCCCAAATATTTCTATACTTGTGAGGAGTGTGAGTACAAGCACATTGATATTCCTCTTTTTTAGAACCTTCATGCTTTCCTAACATCCTTGAGTCCAGAAAAACATCACCCCCTTCCATGTGAACTTTGTCATTGGGTTTGACAATAATTATAAATTCTTCATAGATCATCGATAATACCCAACTATACCATGAATTTTGCGGCCTCCTTTACATATGTTGGCCTAGGAAACTCTTCAATTTTCATTATCCAGGAATGTTATATAGATATCCATTTGTTAGTGATAACATTCCACAAGAATGATACTTCATCCATACAGAACTCACATTTACTTTACTTTCATAAACATTCTCCCTTCATAAATTCATCAGCACAATATTCAAATACTCCTCATGTTCCTCCTTTATCTAATAGTAAATTAGTATATCATCGATAATGACTACTCCAAATTTGATGATGTAATATCTAAAGACTCAATTCAGTAAATCCAGGAATATTTTTGGAGAATTAGTGAGTCCAAAGGGAATCATTATGAAATCATAGTGTCCATACCGAGTTCAATAGGCAGTTTTGGAAATATTTTCTTCCTCGCCATTAATTGGTGATACCCAAACTAAAGGTCCACCTTTGAGAACTAACTTGCCCCATATAAGTGATAGAACAAGTAATCTATTAGAGGGAGGTGATAATTGTTCTTAAATGTTATTTTATTATTCTTAGGATAATCAATTTAGAGACACAGTGAACCATCCTTTTTCTTGACAAATAGGACCGGTTCTCCCTAAGGTGAAGCACTCGGGCATATAAAACCATTGTCTAGAATCTTCTATAACTACTTCTTCAGCTCTTACAACTCTATGATGACCTTTCTATAAGATGTATTTGATATAGGAAGAGATTCACGAATAAGTTTAATTGAGAACTAATACTCTTAGTCAGGAGGAAGACTAACGTATACATCATGGAATACATCAGTTCACTCCCTCATGATGGGCATCTCTTCGAGAATTATAATCTCCTTTTTCCCAATCATTTTTGAAATATATGCTTTCGTAAAATTAGAAATTATCCATACAAGAGATGATGATTCTAAAATAGATTCATATTCCTCCTTACACTTGTATAGGACTGGGGGATACTTTTGGATGTAAACACTCATCTCTCGTTCCAAATTGTTAATGTTGGATTTGTTTAAAGGTAGTCAATCCAAGACCAAGATAACATCGAACACCACAAAAATTAGTGTGACTTGATATTCATAGAGGTTTAGTCCATAATAATTTACCAAGGAGGAGTTATAATCCTTGGTTGAAATAATTTCCCATTTTCTATTCTCAAATACAACTTAACCATTAAATTTTGAGGTGGTCTTTGAATAGTTCTTCTAAACTTGCATGATATGAAAGATTTAATAGAATCAGAATCAAATAGTACGTTGTCTATTCATGAATGAATAACTTTCATAATTATTACCACATCAATGTATGGATCCACCTCATCAACAGTGATAACATAATCCCTTCCTTGTTTCTTTTGAGGTTTTTGTTTTTTTCCGTCGATAGCCCATTGGCTAAGGGAAAGGTTTCGCATAGTGGAAATGGTCCTCAAAGTTGAACACTATACTACAGGTTGCATGTTGATCTGAACCTTCAATTTTTCAACCACGAAAGTGGTATTATTTATATCCTTCTATAATATCTTATCATGATTTCTCATTCCTCTATATTGGAAGAAATTCCTAGTTCCCTTTAGATAGTTCCTAGGATTCATCTTCCCATAATTTGGGCACGTGAGATTTTCGATCTTTTTAACATTATGGAATTTATTTAACAAACCACCCATATTGGAATCCATTTTCCCTTTTTTCCGTATCCACAGAGACCATTAAGAGACTCTGATCCAAATTTCAACATTTTGGGCACAACAGACAATCTCCTCATAATTGTCAAAGTCACGAATCACCAAAATGATTTGTAGAACAAACTTTTGTCTACTAATGAAGTGACCGAACTTGCATTTGGTGTTCATGATAAATCTCTAGGCATATCTTTAAATCCATGTTGATTTTTCTTTATATTCCCCAGTGGACTCGTCTTCCTTCCACATAATTCCGAATATCTCTCTTTCTATCTTGAGATGAAAGGTTTGTGAAAAATATTTTTTGAAAAACATTTATTGAATTCCACCCAATACATGGAATTCATTTCCATTGGGGACATCATATTATTGATCATTGTATAACCATGATTAAATTCCCCATCATAACTATAGACAAATAACATGAAATTATATTCTTATGGGTACTGGAGGACAGATAATATCTTTTCAATGGAGTTAATCCACTATCCCATGAGGAGGGGTTCAGAAGATTCACTAAAAATTGGAGGCCTATTCCTCAGGATAGATTTGGTGAAATATTTCTCTTTACATTGAGGAGGGAGTTCCACATGATTCACGTTAGTATTCGGAACACTGGACACCTGAGAAAGTACTATCATAATGTTTTCAGCACTTGTTCCCATTCGATCAGGTGTATCATTAGGGAAATCATAACCTTTCCTATCAAATTCTTTGTTGGGAAATGTTCTTACACTTCCCTCCATTAACATAGAAAAAAACATATAATTATAGGTCTTGAATACTTAGCTAAGAAGCATAAAAATAGAAAAAAATAATCCTAAAAATATAAACTCATAAAGTAAAAGAATATCCAAACTAGTGATTCACTATGTTTTGATCAAGGTTATCCTTGATCTATTAGATAACATATATTATTATGGTATTTTTTTCTTCCATTAATAATATTGCATACTAATATTATGAATTTATTAAATCATATCCCACAAGAGTGTCAAAAAAAATACTGTATCAAGGCTCGTTTTCATGTACTGGTTCTCATTCGAGACTATCTCAAAACAGTGTTTTCGGGTTTTACCCCGAGATAAATCTATTTCAGAGCAACATACATTTCTTTGTATCTAGAAATCAATGTATTTTTGTGAAAAAAAAACATAATCTATAGGTAGTAAAATGGAGGGATGTTTTATTATACTTAGTCTCATATCTATGGTTCTTACTGAAGTGATCTATTCGTAATAAACAAAAAATAAATAGATCATCCTCTAATACCAACTCCAGTGGCCCTAGACTTTGACACATATCACTACCTATTTTTACACATAATAATACGTCATTTTACAATCCAATGAACATAAAGCTGAGTGTATTGGAAAACTAGGTACAAAAAACAAAAACAATGGGACTAAATAAAACATTTCTTTATTTATTCTTTATAAAGAGATCCTAAATTCCATTGTTCTCATATATGTTCATAAGAATTAATGGGGATAACATGAACTATGTTATGAGATAAAAATCCCAATAAGGTAATAAACCTAAGAATAAATATTTATCACATGGGTTAGGAAGCATGGAATATTGATATAAAAGGAATAGAACATATCGAGTAATAAATTATAAACATGGTATCAAATAAACATGGATTCATAGTAACGTAAAATAAACATAAAGTGTTACTTTATAATGATCCATGACTTTTTTTACATAGAGGAGCATTATTCATGGTTAACCACCAAGAGCGTTGCACATTGTAGCACAGGTCAAGGCTAATAGCCAAAAACAATGCTCATAACGTCTCATGATACTCAACTTCACCCAATTAATTGGAGCACTATTTGGTCGCACCAATTATAATATTTTCATGAATATGGTTTCCACAAATACAATCAAACATAGTCTATCATATATAAATATAAGGGTTACCCATTGTAAGAATTGGGTATCAAAATCATGTCATAAAGAATAACAAATGAGAGTAGAAAAACAATTTACATGAAAAAAACGAATTAGATAATTAATGTATGATCATAGGGTACAATATGAATGTATCATGGAAAGTTATTTCAACATGAAGAAATAACATGTGAAAAGAATATTTAAGAAAATATAGAATTAAAAATTTTAGTGTAGGTAATAGAAAATATCAATTGTCATTTAAAACATAATATGAAAAAATATATATAAAAACAGCAGTGAACCAAGAAGTATTTAATACTAAAAATACTGATTTTATAAAAAAAAATTGGTGTCTTATAACATATTATAGATTTCACTTTAAATTCACTAATAATTCATGAAGATCCCATAAAATGGGCCTGCTTATTTGTAATTATTTAAGGGGGAGTCATTTAAAAACATATATATCCCCAAAAGAGAATGATGAATGGTTCGTAATACGTGATTATGGAGTATATAAAATCAATATATAAGATCTTCATTAAAATAATATATAACATCATTTGGGTAAATATAAACATTGAACAACCTGAAGGAATATTGTAGGTTCCTGCAGAGTGTCTTTCCTTAAATCTTATGGTGTCCTTCACATGATCTTAATGTTCTGGATAAAAAACTTATACTCACTAATTTATATTTATGGAACCTATTATTCATGTAATTTATTTATTATAACCTTAGAAAGTACATTGATGACATTGTTTCGGTTAAGAGGTTCAATTTAATTATTTGGAAGCGCTTTTTCCAGGGTTTTAATGGTTGGTTTACTCATATACATGTAAGAATAAAAATTAAAGGTGAGAATGGTTGTACAGAATTGAATTTTTATGTTATTAGTGAACATAAACTGGATTACAAGGTTATATAATTCATTTTAACATTTTATGTGATGGCGAATCATTATAAAAAACACAAATGATAAATGTTTTGGTTAATTGGCAGTTCTTTCATCACAAAAACTCATTTTGATTTATAAAATAATATCATGTGTACAAAAGATTATAGAACCATAAATTAGACATAACAAATATATAATATTCTTGATTTAACTGTCAAAATTGTTTCATGACCATAATTGAATATTGTAATACAAATTGAACAGTTGTTGTCCTTGAATGTGATAAATTAACATCTGAGATATTGTTTTCATTTCTAGTAAAAAAATATTAGAAATGAGATATGATGATTAATTATTCCATTATCATAGAAACATACTAGTCAATGTTTTTACTAGATTTATCAAAATACTTGCATGAATGGTGGTGAGGAAAGAATAATAATAAAAGGAACATGAAAGAAAAGGAACGAAAAGAGGAATTTTCCTCTTGAATATATCTTATTTGAGAACCTCTTTAATGGAGAGGATTTTTTCTTTTGAAGAGACCAACGTTATCTGGACCTGGGAGAGGGGCTTAAGGAAATATATTAGAAAATTTTGGAATAGGAAAGAGACTTGAGAGGAGTGAAGAGAAGATGTAAAGTGGAGTTGAATTTATAGTGGACGAGATGAGGGGTTTCCCATTATTTTAATCATTAGTTTAATATTTTGTCTCAAGACAACGATTAGTCTCGCTTTTTGTGACCAAAATAGAAATGAGAGCATGTTATTTTGAAAAAAGGATATTTAAAACATCCGAGACTCAAGAATGATGTAGAAATTCTTGTTTTAGCTTTAATTGTAAATTATCGTATTTTATAATTAATCAGAAATTCGATTATTTAAGGAAAATACCAAAAAATCATTGCAATCATTTTTTGATGTGTATAATTTAGAATTAAATCCATTTTTTGGGAAAAAAATTCTAAATATGTGAAATATAATTTTTAATTAAAATTAAAATTTACTTGAAAATACAAAATTTAAAATTAAAACTGAATTTATGACACATTGAAAAATTATTTAAGGTCTCTTATAAATATCATATTATCATAAATCCTTAAAATACATATTTATGAATTCATTTTATGAAAATATATTTTCTTTCAAATTGTTAAATTTATCATAAAATTGTAATTAAATATTTATGACTCACAAAAATACAAACACTGGGACATAATTATAACAAACTGTCACTTATATGATGGATAAAATTTTTTTATACTTTCATTGGTAAGGTTACTTATTCACTTGGATGATTTACTATTCATATGGGTGACATTAAAAATCATAATAGTGAGTTACTATTCACCAAAAATTATGTTTTTCTTATCAAACTCCAAACATCTTACTCATCAAAACCGTGTAGGTTAGTTTTTTGAAATTATAATCATAGAAGTGACAATATTATGTTTAAGGGTCACATAGTACTTAGTAGTTCAATATGTAGTTATTTAATATGATTATAATATATTATCATAAAAATATAATTTCAATTTATTAAACCTTGGGTTGTTATATTTAATCTTTTTTTCAAGAATGAAATTTCTGAGAAGTATAAGGCATTACGATGAATGATAAATGTGGCATAAAGAGTGATAATGGATTGAATGATTTGCGCAAGTCTAAATATAAGGACAAATATAACCATTAAAATTATTTTCTTTGAAAATATAGTCATTGAAAAGATAGTAATTAGATATACATGTCCTTTATTTATATACCTATGTTGTAATATTTTTGTATGAAAATAAAATAAAATATTTTATAAATAATAATATCACAAGAAAATATTAAATATGATGTATTTTTTTTTGAAATTTTATTATATTTAAAAAATTATTATTAGAAATTAATGACAAGATAACATTCAATTAAATATTTCAAAATCAATGAATAATAAATTTATTTTATTATAAAATAAGTAGTCTTTTTTAATAATTTTTGGGTTATGATCATTTACTATTATATATTTTTAAAAGGGTTGTTTTTAAAAAATTATTATTTACGTATTCATTAAAAATATATCACTTCTAAATATTTAAGTTAATGGAATATATGAATAACATATTCATGGAAATAAATCGACAATCATAACATTTCTTATTAACCATTCAAAAAAATAAATTCATATTTTGCATATAAATATGTTTTACTGAAAACATTTATGTGAAATTTATATTTTTTTAGTATGAAGTTTAATATATTTTGTATAAATAATGATAATTAATAATAGTAATAAGAATAATATAGAATAATTAATTTAATTTGAATCTCATATAAAATATCAATAATTACAATTAACATTTCTAAAAAATACTATCGTATAAAAATATTTTCCATTATATTTTATGTTTCCAATTAAATAATAAAATCATAAATTTGGAAAAAAAATATTTTAAAAAATTAAATTCATTTTGGGATTCAATTTAAAAATATTATCTTTGGAATATTTTTTGGAAGGATTTATTTATTTAGGAAAAAAGAAAAAACTAATTTTGAAAATACTAAGAATTCTATTACATCATAATTATAGAGGATGAAATTAAAAATATTTTAACTATTTTACAAATCAATTATGTATTTAATATTTAAACATTAAAATTGAAAATATTATATTTATCTCAATAAACTATCATTAATATTTTTGAAACCAATGTAATATTTTGATATAGAATACTATTTTCTGTATTATACATGTAATATATTAGAATACTTTTTTTCACTTTTAGAAATTCATATTTATAATATTTTATTCTTTTTTTGAATCAAAGTATCCAAATTCTCTAATATGGGTTTTTTTATTTTACTTATTAATATTTGTTATTTGTGATTGAAAATGTGCTAAAATGTTAAAAGAGAATTTATTCAAGAAATTATAATAAGTGAAAATGACATAAAAATGATTCAAAAATGTCTCCACATTATTTTTTGATGGATTTATCAACCTAGGGATACCATATCTCCATTATTGATCATTTTTTGAACCACATGAATTTGAAAATGATGTGTTTGTAAAACAGTTTCTTTTTTATTTAAAATAGTTCCAACTCCCTCACTTGTAAAAGAGTCCCTTAACCATGAAACCTCTCCTCACACCACATTCCCTTTATATCAATATATATATATATATATATAATTCACTTCGTAACTATTTTTTCCATGTTATAGATTATTTTTCCTTACTAAAATATTATTATATGAAGGCATAAGGACTATTCGGATCGGGTATGATAAAAACCCAGAATTACACATTTTTCATTCCTAGTAATTTAAATTTTATTATATGTTGACTTGATTAATATTATGTAAAATATCATAATTAATTAAGTAGGATTATAATAAAGCAGATTTATTATATTTATTTAATTATAAATTTTTACCTTCTTTTTATTCCATAAATTTTAATATAATAGTCATCGTCATTGTGTAACTGCAGGCAACCAACTATATAGAAGAAAAAGTTCATTTTATATAACATCTATAGAATAATGGTTCTCATAATGTATTTGACAAATATTAATGTTAGTATTGGAAAATATATTTAATGAATATTATTTTAGAAAAAGTTTATAATAAATTAGGTTTAGTATAATTTTAGTCATAGAATTCGATACATTTCATGAAATGTGGCCATCATTGATTCTATCCTCATAAAACATAATATTTAATCGAATAGAATTTAAATTTGGTCGAATGAATAATTTAAATAGAAATATTTCATTAGTATTTTTAATCACTAAATAATTTAATTTTTTCACAGACTATTATCAACAATTTTCATTATGATACATATATGTATCAATGAAATGTAATAACATCCAAGGATGGGAATAAATATTAAAAATATAATATATATGAAGTGGTTGATTTAAATTTTATAAAAAAATAAATCAATTGTTATTAATATCACTCTTATATATTTGATTTTGAATTGTTTTTTATTGTATATGAATTTTAGGAGAATTCATGATTGTCGGTAAGAAATTGTAAGGATTATTCATCACATATTCCATTCACTGAGACATGTTTTTTATTATGAACTTATTTTAATTAATATTGTATTCAAATTTTTGTTATTTTGGAATGATTTTTATTATTCATTATATTTAATTTTTTCCTTTATTTCTTCTCATTCATGGAAATCTTATTCAAATGTTAACACTACTATAATTGTATCAATCAAATCTTTCTTATTTTTTGTATGATATTTTTTCCCCCAATGACCATTTAATTATTCATGACTATGAATTAAATTATTATTTTTAAAAACAATAATTTTTTATGAAATATATATTTTTTCTAATCTATTTTAAAACGTAAGATCCATAATTATTTTAAATATTTTGGTATGTGTAATTATATTTCAATATATAATTCACATTTCTATAATTTTTCATTCACATATGTTTTTTAGACAAATCCATTCTTCCATTTAAAAATTACACTTTTTTCGAATTCCTTCTTGAAGTAATGTTTTAGATTTATTATTGTAACATACATTAAAATTAAATATAAATCTTACTATTGAAATTATTATCAATTAACATTTACTTTATATTAAAAATGATAACATATTACTAGTTTAAAATTTTTCCAATACTAATTAATTTTCCAACAGAATTTCTTCAAATAAATTTAATTTCTATTTCTATTATAAAATGTTTCTATATAGGGTATAAAATATTTTAAGTATTTCTCTTAAAATATTTCTGTAATGTTTTATTGCTCTTCTAAATGTTGTTTTCATAAATGAAATAATCATATAATGTTTTTATAGTTTCACTAAACATATTCCTAAATTATACATTATCTATCCCATTTTCATGTAAATCACTATTTTATTATTTATTTTGGAATTATATAATAATTTTTTTACACAATGGGGTGTTTATGGTGGTTTCATAGTGTTTTAGGAGTTTTTCAACAGATCATGGTTTGAGAATTATTAGTAGAAACTGTGCATCACATATAATAAATTGTTTATGTGATCAGGGGGGTTATTGGGGATTGACACAATAGGTTCATGCTTTCTCTATAACATATCAGTTCCTAAGTGATACCATGAAATGTAAAATAGAGGGAAAATAATTTTTATAAAAAAGGTTTTCTAACATGGTGATCAAACCATTCATATTATTGACATGAGATAGTAACACTTCATGGTCAGTTAAATATTTGAAAAATTATGGGTGACCAGAAATGTTATGGGTATAATGTTAATCGAAATTTAGTATTTTATGAAATTTATTGTCTTGAAACCCTTATTTTGGCCCATTTTTATTGGTTCCAAATGTCCCCTTCAATTTAAGGAGAATTTTCTTTATTCCATTTTATTTGGAGTAATATTTTGGAAAATAATAAAGAATATGAGATCTAGATTCAAATATATATTATTGTTTTCACTCTCATTCCTTAGATACTCTCATTTCCTCTCACCTAGATTATTAAATATAGCCATACATGGATAGTTATATATTACAAATTTTAAATCATGATGATGTATTATTGGATATATTGATGGATTCATAACCAAATTATGGATCTAGAAAATCTTAGTACCATTCATAATTTTCACTAGACACTTCATTATAGGTGGCTGCTCTCTTATCTCTATAATTATAGAATATGTATGATTTGATTTTATTCTTTTTATATGGAGTTAGTTATAGAAAATGCATTTATTCTGGTGGGAAATTTATTTTTCTGGAATTGGAATGTTTTATGTCTTTGGGAAATCCAAATTGTAATAATTTGAAAATAATTATTTTAATATTGTTTTTTTGTTATGATCCAAGAAAAGAGTTCGGTGAAAATTAACCCAAATATAATTTTTTATTGTATTATTTTTTATCATGGAATCTTAATTACATATATATAGTGCATTTATTTAATTAATGTGACCCACAATAAGGGTTGTGTTATATAGGGGATCTTTGATATGATTCACCTTACGACTCTTTGTTGGATCAGTTGGAATCCAATCATGGGTATAAAATAATCGCTTAAATTTTATGTGTGTGTGTGTGTCATGAAACATGATAACAAGTATTCCAAAATATGGAAAATTAATTAACGAATTCTTTATTTTTTTTCCCTTGAAATTTCATTGGTTTTAATATAAACAATTTGACATCGTCTAAACTATTTTATATAATATATCATAACTAGTCGTTATCAAAGTGGTGGGAGTAGTGAAATATTTGGGGAATGTTTTATGAGCATAGAATCACCCCTATTTGTGATCATTCGTTTATTTATAGATGTAATATATCAACAAATAAGAAATATTAAGGTATTATACTTATGTAGTGATGATACTTGATACCTTTTCTAGGGTAGTTGGAGAAGGATCTAGTTTATGATCTAAATGTGATGATAACACAAGGGTGTATTTCAATCATTTTTTCTTATTTCATTACAATTTGTTTTTAAATTTCTCCATTTTCTATCTAATATTATTTTATATTGTATGTTGTGTTTCACTTACTCTTTAATCATACAAACGATTTAATGATTTCCATGGTGATAGGTGGTCCTATAAAAAAAATAAAAAACATCCCAATGTTATCCAAATAAATTAGAATGTATTTTCATCCTTTGGTGTCTGGGAGATATCACTTAAAGATAGTGTCATCAATGCCTCACCTTATGTTAGTGATTTGGAAAATATTCTCATCTAGAGGCACTATGTTTCTACTTATGGTTTATGACATATAAAGGTTTGTTTGAATCAATACCCAACTCCCAATTCGAAATTATTTTCATTACTTTATTACATAATGAATTAGTGTCATTGCATTTTGGTGGGAAATGTTATGTTGTCCAAAGATCATAAAATATTGAATATTTTATTATAATAGAAATATTTAACTCTAGGAAATAGAATATGGTTGAAATATATTTACATGATTTACATAAGCATTATTTAAACTCCAATCAATATAAATTATACAACAGATTCATAGAGTGGGATGTTATATACTTACACTACTACAAAAATGGGCAAGGGAAGCTCCACCCTTTATCAGCGCTAATCAAAAAGTGCGGATAAAGGATAATCTTTATCAGCGCTAATTAAAAGCGCTGATAAAGGGTAGATTTATCAACGCTTATGTAGTGGTGATAAAGGGTCGCTTTATCATCACTTTTGTAGCACTGATAAAATTTGTCTCTGATTTTATTAAAAGCAAGAACATAGTCTCCTCTTTTTTATCGGGCCCCAAGCTCGCGCGGTACTGTACCCCTGTGACAGCTTCCCTCCCCCGATCTTCCCTTTGCTGGACCTCCACCGTACTCTTTATCCTTCCCCTCAAACCTCTTTCTCGGATCTTCCTCCCTCCGAACCCTACTCCTCCTCTTCCCCTCTGGAACATACTCCGTGTGAACCCTACTCCGACAGAGCTTCTGCGGATCTTCCTCCCTCCGAACCCTACTCCTCCTCTTCCCCTATAGACCGTACTCAACGGTTGGTGGCTCCTCCCATCCACACCCCACTCCGGCGGTCGTGTCTTCCCATCCTGAGGCAGTGCAGAAGGCTACCTCACCCTTTGGGTTTTTCCTTGTACTTCATCAATTTCTTCACCCAAGTTCAGTGGATGCCCTAAAATATCTAGATGTTTTTAGTATGAGTTTTTGTGCATTTATTATTGTTCTATAAATTAATTTTGTGATGTGAATTGTGTTTTCAAATCATTTTGTATGCCTATGTGTTTGGAATTCGATTATATTGTTTGTGGTAAATGTCTAGATTACATTTTATATAGTGAATCTTTTAAATATTGTTTTTCCCTATTGATTTACCCCTTGAAAAATACGCACCAACCCTACTTCCATCTGTGCGCCATAGTGAAATCCTAATCACTTGATTCCATTCAAGATGCTTCAGATTGATCCCATGTAAAACCTATGCTCAAACATATAAAATAGATATATAGTCTGAACATGCTCCAAAGTTCCTATGCATGGTGTGAGAAATACATCTCAGTAGGGTAACACCATGTTCCCCAAGTATATATCATCATATCCATGTATGGATGAGGAAAATAAAAACATCGCCTAAGAATGTTGGATGCCATGTGCTAACTAGGGAACCCTGACTCAGTGAACGTTAGGTCTTTATGTGCTAACTACAACACCATAACACATGATCATTCCATATTTGGTACCATAAAAAAATTCAATCATCGCCACATGCCATCATATTGGTACCCATGTTCCAACCCATACCCAAAGGCTCGAGGAAAGAATCATCCAAGAACCCAAACCACTATTAAAAGGTACAAGGTAATGTCCTAGGTTCAAATCCTAACCCAATGCCTCAAAACTCAAGATAGGGTCCATCATCCACATGTCCCATCTCATTAAAACCCAACGTTGTCACTCGTGGAATTCCACCATCTTGACCCAAGCCTTTCCACTGAAGGAATGTTCCATCATCCACATGTCCCATCTTATTTCTTTCATTACTTATTCCTTTTTGTGTATTTACACAACATTTTATGCTAATTTCAGTGAATTTGGATACTCCCAAGATTTATTTTCTGGATTCAAATCAAGGATATCAGACAAACTGACTGCATGTGATGCGGTTTTTCAATCTGTAAGACACTATATCCTAGGTTTTAGGTCAAAAAATCAACTTATATAATATATATTATCTTTTATTGAGGATTCTGTTATGATAGGGCGGTGTACCAATATCGTCTAAATCATGGTATGAGGATAGGGGCTAAGCATAAGGAGCCGAGCATGTACTACGTCTGGACAAGTATCAGGGTATATATAATAAAATTGCATTATCCAAACATATATCAAAACAAGTTACTTACTTGCCTCATGATCAATGTTTCTACAATGTCCAAAACAAATAAACGACAAAGATTGCAGTTATTATGTTTGTAGATTCATGAGAGAGATCGTTGACAATGGACAAACTAGCATCCCTAAAGAGGTATTTTTGAAAAAAGTACTATTTCATTTAAATTATTTATTAATTATTTATTTATATATTTTTTAATACTATCTTGAATGCCGAAAACCATCATATTCACAAGACGATGTAGATATGTTCAGAAATGAGTGGGCTGCATACCTGATGCAAGATTGTCCAGAAATATCAGGAAGACCTAACTTTTATTGCAATATTTGCGGACATGTATAATTGGCGGACATTTTTGAGAGGGGTTCATCGAGATAAAAAGATGAAATATTCTATTATGTAAATGTTTGTACAAAAATTGTAATTATTATTAAATAAAACATTCTTTCCCCAATTCGTCATTTTTCTATTTTAATAGATGAAATGCACCAGAAACATGCAAGAATGATGAACCACATTTCTTTAGGCTTTGGACAAAAAACCAGTAAAATTTCCAAAATACCTTCATATCACACATGAACCAGTAAAATCTACAATCGTTAGTTGCATGTATGTGGCAGCTTCCATGATAGATTGGAAGTTCACCAATCCATTTGATGAACAAGATGGGATGCTAAATCTAGAATTTATAACATCCAATACAAGAAATTGTTCCAATGATTCGGCAATTTATGCTACATTTAAAGATCTTTCATCTATTTCATCAAGAGAGTCTGTGTCTAGTTCCAAAAAGCATTCAAAAACATGACTATCTAATTATTCATTATGCAAAACATAAAGGTACCATTAAATACATACATTGGTCAACTTGATTTGTAAATTGTTTATCTTCATCCATGCCTTGTACTTGCACCCATGAATTTGAAGGTGAGTTTGCATGCATGATAGTTGACATTCTTAGGTAACAGTTTCTGGAAGAGTATAAGAGACATGAAGCAATGAAGATCATTAGATTGTTGGAGCAAATGTGGTTGCTACAAACAATGTGGCAGTCGGCTTGTGAAACGCGGCCTAAGTTACAATATGCAGGTATTGTACATTATATTTTTATGGAGGGTTTCAGTCTAAATGCATTTTGGAATTATCATTTTTATTCATTGTCTTTTAGGTTTTTTTGACAGCCAAGGGGAAAGGGTGTGGTTTGCAAACATTGGAGGATATGTCAAAGGGTTATTTTGTGTGTGAATATGTTTGAGAAATGTTAACTCACGCAGAACTGTGAGAGAGAAAGCTAACTAAGAGTAGTGAAAAGAATTCATATACAGTTCTCTTAGATGGTGATCGGGGTTCGGGGGGCTTGAAGGGCAAAGATTCCATTTTGTTAGATGTTAGATACTATGGAAATGTTGCAATGTTAAAGGTCACCTTTAATAGCGCTTTTTTAGCGCTGTTAAATGGGCCCACCCATTTATCAGCACTGAGCTATACATGCATTGTTTACCTATGATTAATAAAACTTGCAACATTTCCATAGTATCTAACATCTAACCAAATGGCCTATTTTCCCTTCAAACTCCCCGAACCCCGATCACCATCTAAGAGAACTGTATATGAATGATTTTCACTACTCTTAGTTAGCTTTCTCTCTCACAGTTCTGCCTGAGTTAACATTTCTCCAACATATTCACACACAAATCACCCTTTGACATATCCTCCAATGTCTGTAGACCCCACCCTTTCCCCTCAGCTGTCAAAAAAACCTAAAATACAATGAATATAAATGATCATTCCAAAATACATTTACACTGAAACCTTCCAGAAAAAAATAAAGTACAATACCTGCAAGTTGTAACATAGGCCGTGTTGTACAACCTGATTGCCACATTTTTTGTAGCAACCACATTTGCTCCAACACTCTAATGATATTCATTGCATCATGTCTCTTATACTCTTCCAGAAACTCTTCTCTAAGAAGGTCAACTATCGTGTATTCATACTCACCTTTAAATTCATGGGTGCAAGTACAAGGCATAGATGATGATAAACAATTCTCAAAACAAGTTTACCAACATGCATCATCCTCGATGGAAGTAAGATAAAAATTCACATGGATGTTATTAAAGATATGATTTTGATGTACGAAGTTAAAGGGTGGTGGATTTTCATTGTTGATGTTGTTCGTCTATGGGACTTTCACCTTCTCTTCTCCTCTCACTATTTCTTGGACATCATGCAATAGCCTTATATCATGTGGGGTAAATTTAGGTTGCTGAGCAACTATGGTACTGCATGATCCATCATGTCCAGTGACCTTATGATTGTTTTTCTAATAAAGATGCCACTAATCATTAGTTGCGTGTAAAGGTGGTGTGGCTGCCTCCATGATAGATTGGATGTTGACCAATCCATTTGATGAACAATATGGGATGCTAACTATGACATTAAGAGCATCCAATATAGGATATTATTCCAATGATTCAACAAGTGAGGCTACATTTAATGATATTTCATGTGTTTCATCAAGCGAGTCAGTTCCTAGTTCCAAAAAGCTTTCACAAACATCACTCATTAGTTTCCTCAACGATAAACTTGGGTTAATGGCTTTGTATGATCAAAGATATCTATCCTCTACTGCTTTTAAAACCTATGTAGTGAATGTTTCAAATTCCTCCAGGAAAAAGGAGAAAATGTGGTGAGTTGTAAGCCACATCTATTTGATGTTTTGAAATGTTAATTATGTTTTGAAAATTGGTTCAATCATTGAGGAAAATTTGAATTTTCCTTGATTCATGTATTGATGACTGATTCACATCCATTCCAAGTGGTTTTTATTGAAAGGATGGATGATAACATTGGTTGGTGTTCTCATGGATGTCCAAGAACGGTAAGTTAGAAAACATATTGGGTATGTTGTGGAGTTTTAGTTGGGGTTCTAGTGGTTCTTTCCCAATGCTGGAGGTGTTAAACATCAGATGGTGGTGTTTGTGAGCTAAATCTATAGTGGGGAGCACCATAGAAATTAATTGGTTGGTTGATGACATGATCGTTGTTTTGAATTAGATAGTCTTGGGTAAAATCCATCTTGGTGTTTAGATCGGTTGAGTACATTGATATGAAGGTTGTGGTTGGGTTGTGTTATGGGTGTTTAGGGCAATGTAAATATTTAATGGTACATTATGTTTTGAATAATGAAAAATTAGTAGATCACATTTTCTTGTTTGATATATTGGTTTTTCTGTAGGTATTTTTCGGCTGGCTGTACTGATGCAGATTTTCTATTTGCAGTAGGGAGGGATTTAACAGCGCTAAAAAAGTGTTGTTAAAGGGGCCCACCCATTTATCAGCGCTGAGCTTTACAACGCTTTTTTAGCGCTGTTAAAGACCTATTTGAGAGCTGATATTGCCCATTTTTGTAGTAGTGTATGTTGTAGAATGAATAATCATATTAGTGGCTACTAATATTAGTCATAGTATATTAGTTTATGGAGTGTTCTGAGAAGGGTCATGTTGTATCATTCATTCTTGTGTAAATTTTCTTAACCATGTGTAATATCCTTATACTTGTGATACTAAATATACAACCATGACGACAATACTCAATGGCAGGGAGAATATTTATGGATGAAATATTGATGGGTGATCTATATTTTTTTAATATATATAGAATTTTAGTTTCACCAACATACAATGAACATCATTTCAATTCAATCCAACATTTAATACGGTTAGTTAATCTTATTATTTATAAATTGTATAAAGATATGAATGAAATTTTTTGGTGGATTTCAATGAAAACAATATTGGTAATGTTTTACTTGGGATACCTCACATGCCAGTAGGTCAAATAATATCTTCAACAACTATATGGTGAATTCAAATACACACCTATAAATATTATTAAATGGGGGAATATAAGGATGTATTTTTTTCACATGTCTAACAAGAATGATTTGGAAGTCTGATTCCATATTTTTCATTGTGTATCGAAAAATGATATCATCCAACTTCATCTATATTCTTGAATATAAAATGATGGAAGAGTTTTTCAAACTCTACATCTGTGAATTTAGAAATTTAAATAAGATTCTATTATAATTTTTTTCTAACAAATACCCTATATATACATATCATTAATAAATTTCTATGAAAAAAATAACTTGGATCGATGTTCACTATGATAAGTTCTCATTATACTGCAATAGAGGGATGATAAGAATAGATGATCAAACCAATGGGGGAAATTCATAGATATTGTGTGATGGATTTTTAATAGCTCATGGGAGGAAAATATTCCAGTAGTGGTGTTCTCATTTTATAACAGTTATCATAACATGATACATATGTATTCATTTGAATAATTATATATCCATTATTATCATTCTCCACGCTATTAGTATGAGATAGGTGAGACTTTACATATCAGAGATGTCCTTGTGATAGATGAAATTAATAAACATTACATGATTTGAATGATAATAGAAGTGCCTTATAGTAACTAGAAATCTGATGTGGATCACTGACATCAACCATTATCCTATCATGTGAGTAATCATGTTCTCTTGAGAATTTCTCCAGAGCTTAGGAATAATCGTTTTGGTAAGAAGGGCATGTTTTAACCTTAGCATGTAAGCTATTTGGATATAATATGACATATTAGGGATGGGGATCACCTATTATCTCTTCCCCCAAGGTCCAATTTTTTGGACAATTTGTTCATGTTTCATTGTTAAATAATAACTAACAGAACACTAACCATATGATTCTAGGGAACCACATTGATCTTGACCATGATAGTATAGTGATTCTTGTGAGGATATACTTTGGATATCAAAGAGAAGGCCGTAAATGGGATTGAAATTATATTATTATATGTATTATGCAATCATGTTAAGATTCTAAAAGAAATATGGTAGAATGATAATGAAATGATAGAGTGACAAAAAAACACTTTAAAAGCACAGCTAAATTTATACATTTCAATGATATATAAAACTATGGGTGAGATAATATTTCACCCCATGATTTAGTTAATTTTCCCATTTATTGTTTATTTTGAGATTATATAATAACTTTATTATTATTCATCCAGTTTTGGGAGGGTATAGAGTGTTTTGTTTGTTTTTTTAATGGTTCATGTTTTGGGCATGGTTAGCCTAAACCCTAAAAACACCTCCAAATAACAATGAAATTGAATTTTGTAGTTATTGGAAATGAAAATGATTATTGAATGGTTTGGAAAACTATTAGAGTTCTAAAGGGAAAATATGAAAATTATAATGGAGGAAAAATAATTGTTGGTGCTAGATTTTTATAACCATGAAAACCAATTGAATTAGGTGATAGATAGAGGAAATTTATCTATATGGTTATTGCTTGGATTAATGAAATGTGTGTTTGAACTAGAAAATTGGTATCAATTAATAGAAAAAATATTCACTAAAATGGTTTATGTTCCCTAACCCATAATTTCCCCTATTATACAAGGAACCCAACATCCCCTTCCCCCCAGGATTATTTATTGATGTTTTACCTCAATTATTATTCTAAAAATTTATAATTATTTGGAGATATTAATTCACTAGTATGTCATCAATTTTTACTCTCTCTATGTGTGTAATGTTTATTTCTTTACCAGGTCATTAACATTTCAATTTTAGTTGTTTGGGTGTGTTTTTGTATCTTTTTTATACTTAATACATGTTCCCTTATTACAATAACATTTTTCCCTATGGTAGGTCAGTAGTTCTTAGGTGTTTTTGGAATGAGCATGTGTTTTTTATGCAACTAGTAGGTTGCTCATGTAGTCGGCTAGTGCGATCAATAGTAGTTTTCATGATTTTAGTAAGATGGTCATGTAGTCTATTTCCAAGGTAACCTATTTGTTTGTATGGTTACTTATTCCTTATCATGGCTAGTTAAATCAGGTACACAGCTGGATCGACTATGTGAATTTGTTATGCGGATAGATTTCCAATTTGAATCATATATATGGATAGATCAACTATGGGAATATTCTATGTATGTGAGTTAAGTGTATTGCTAGATCTCATACATCAAAGAATTAAATGGAGTTTTTGGATATGTGTGGTATTTAGATATCTAGATCCATTAATGTGGAGTTATATGAGATTAATATAAAAGTATCTATGCATGACTTTTGATGGTGTGAATCAAGACAATGAAATTGATGTTTCCTTAAGGATAATTATAACGTTGAATTTATATAATGATCAAAGATATAGAAAATAACTTCCCCATATTGAATAATAAGAACTGTAATAATTTATAAATTAAATCATTTGAAATATGAAATTCTCATCGTTTTGTATATATAAAATCAAAAAAAGATGAAATCTTTGCTTCATTCCATCCTGCAAGATTTAAATTAGGACATGAGGACTCTATTATCTTCCCTTATAGTCATGGAACACTACATTAATAGATTCATGATTATTACTATAGTTATAACCACTTTTGTGAAACCATATTTTCATTTAGAATATCATGTGATGATTCTTTCATAAGTGTAGGTAATCCACCTATTTTCACATTTTTATGGATTGACAAGATTAATGACCCCTAAAAATCAAGGGTTTTGAGAATTTTTTTTTGTCAAGTATATTTTATTACAGGGAAACACTATTGTGTGATTTGTGATATTACAAAAAATTAAAAAATATATAATAAGTTATTTTTGGCGAACCAAATAGTTACCCCACGAATATATCAATTTTAATAATGACTCTAAAGTAAATAAGTTCAAAATATTAATGTCTTATTTTAAATATGTGATATTTAATGTGACATTTTATGTTTTGTGTCCCTTATCGAGGGTGGAGACATGCCTTTGGTTATGTTTTTAAGACATGTTGGTTCAATTCATGATATTTGACCGTGATTTTTCGGTTCAAAGGAAGTTTTTTCAATTTAATATGGGTGTTGAGGCGATGATTTTGCTGGCCATTATTTTGGGGAAAAAGGTGTTGGTTTATTTGGATATGTTTTAGAGTGGAAAGGTTATGGTGTTTTTAATCATTATATTGGGATGGAAAGGTGATGGTTTTATTGGATGTTATTTTAGCAAGGAATTATGATGTTTTAGTGGGGATGATGGGATAATTGTGAGAATGGATGTGGTGTATTAGATTCTAGTGTAGTTATAAAATACATTTCTAATAATTATTGAAATTAATGAAATAAGGGTTGGTTAATGGGGTAGAAATGTTAAACGAAAAAATTAATGACTTCTTGTGTGGGTATATTTGGTTGATGGAAAATAATGAGATGAATGGGATGGATAATGTAATTATTTGGAAATGAAAAATGCATCTTATGGAATGAATGGTGTTTTACATTTAGAGGTTTTAGTAAATGTGGAAATATTTTGAGTTTGTAAGTATTTTATTGTGAAATCATAATTTGGTCTTCTGTGTGGATATATATATATATATTATTTTATAATCATTAGGATTCCTATATTCAGCCCACCTTCATCATGCACTACGTGTCGATGCCCATATAATCACATGGGGTAGTGTTTTTTCTAACATCCATGTGATGAGGATGAAAGGTTGTCTAACTATTAAATCCATATATATTATCTGGGTGAGTATATAAGAATACTATGTGATGTAAAATGGTCATTTTGAGCACTATGTGAATGATTGGGTGTCTTTGAGAGAGAGCTGATATGACCATGTTGTGCGAAAATGTATGGTGATGGTTTTTAATTCTCCTAGGAGGAAACAGGGTTGATATATTTAATTTCCATGATAACCTATAATCTTGTCAAGTATGTAGGTGAGTTATGACTACCTATTTTTATTTATGTGAGATGTTATATAATTTTTCTACATGGAAGAGTTCAAGGATTCTGTTAGCATTATTTGATGTTACTGTGATGTGGGAATGTGATATATGTCATTCGAAATAGATTGAAGCACAAAGAAGTATGATGTTGTATGGGGAAAGTAGTCTTAGGTAACCTTTATCAACATGTGTATTATTTTATTATTACTATTTTATTATTTTATTTGATAAATGATTCCTAGTGGGGATTGGGTTGGATAGATTACCAATTTAGGTTTTGTTGATTCTTCTATTTTCTCAGTGGATCATTAGTAAGCATCATTAACTTGTGCATGATAGAAAATGTGGTTTTATGTTGTTTAATTTTATGATCACAGTATGTGAATAAATTAAATTTTATGTTTCCAATATGACTTCATGGAATGTTACATAAATTTCTATCCTTGAACTTTGGTTTGTTGTTGAGTCGAAAATATTTCATTTCGTTTCTTTATGTATATGGGAGATAGTTATTTGAAAGTGTTTTTTTATACATTAGTTTTGGGATGATTTTGGTTCTTTTTTATATTATGTAATTTAGTTTCTTTTGGATGATTAATATTATATTTTGATCCTATATTACATTTCAGGGTAATGACTCAAATTTCATAGGATTTGTATACCCTCAATGTGAGTCACAAATTTCGGGATAACTCAAGGAATGACATAGGGGTCATTATATATCACCTTTTATTGTGGTAAAATTTGTGCAAGGGGGTCATGAAAGAGTGGTATCAGAGATGATGTTTGAGAGATACGATGGAGATTAGAGATAGATATAATGATAATTTAAACGGTTCAATTAGAAACACTCCTAGTTAACATTGGTTATAAATATAGGCCTAGGGTTCTAGCTAGAACATTGTATTTTACCCCCCCGCCCCCATAATAGAGTGCACAAACTATATGATTATTGAAACTCTTTTAAGTGGACCTATTTTTAGGGTAGATTCCATAGAGTGGTAAATTAATATTGAATATCTATTTTCATGTTTGAATTAAATTCTTTTTGGAATTTTGAAATGAATAAATTGATGAATCATAATAAAATTACACCCCATTAGGTGTTAATATAATCATTTCTCCTATCATGTTTGGTCCAGGGAAATCATCTTCATTCAGTTTAGGTAGAAGTGTTTCTATAGGATAATGTGTCTGGTCGCTATAATTTTGATCTAGATCATGGTGATGATAAGTGGGGATGGAAATTACAAACTTTTCAGTGGAATTCAATGCATTCATATGAGGTCAGCATCTCAGATGTGTATATTGAGAGTACACTAGAGGATATAGAGATAAAATTTTGTTTTATTTAGTCCCCGATGGTGTACATGGTCACCTTGGATGTTATTCATATTTGGGCAGTTATGCATCAATAGTGACACTTTATATGGGTTAGAAAAAGGAGGTGGATGTTTCTGTGGAAAAGTTTCCATAATTATTCTGAGAAGAGTTACATTATTCGACCATGAAAGATGTAAATAGGTATGAGATTCTTTATATTAAATAAGGGAGTAAGTATGGGAGTTGGAAATAAGGTTCAATAACATTCTATTTCTTCATATATTTTTCCATATGAGGAGTCTCGTGAAATATTTCATGAGGAGGAACTCCATCATTTTATCCAGCATACAGTTACACTTTTATGTTTCCAATGTATCAGACGGTATAGAAGAAGGTGGATGTGATCAATTAAATTTAATTACAAGTATGTTTACTAGGAGATTATATTTAGTGATGTTCTAGGAGAATAAATATTTTTAGTGCATTTTTTGAGGCTATAGGAACATCAAGGTTTCACTTATTAGAGACTTTACTCTAGTAGCTTCCTTTCTAGATTAGTGAGGCTAATAGTTTTAATTCATTTCTTCGAGAAAAATGAATGATGTTAATTTTCTATTAAGATCATGACCATAAAAAATTAGTTACCATAATTTTCTATATTATATTATGGTGGGTGCAACCATGTTCATTTCCACCCTTATTAGCAGTTTCCAGTGAGGCCATTTCTACTCTTGGGGATGCAAGGTTGTCATTCATCAAGGGGGGATTTATTATATAGAGGTGCACCTTAGGATGTTCCTCAAATCTAGAGACATTTTTCAAAACTAGTTTTATATTTTTTCATTATCCGAGGGGTAGAGAAGCTGGGAAATGATAGTTGGACATAGTGGAGGTAGCAGTTTCCCAGTGGACATAAATAATATGATTTATACTTAGTTATTCATGAACCATTTTCTATTCCATGTATTATTTGGAAGCATTGTACACATTTGTTTTTTTCTCTATAGTCTATTATTTGTGACTAGACAAAGAGAGAATTCATATTCCCTTTGTGTTGAGTATTCCCATATGAGGCCAGGTCATTTCAGTTGTTGTTTAGAGGAGGTTTAGACTAATGATGGGGCCATATCAGTCATGTCGAGTTATTTAATTTCTTCAGATTAAAATGTAAGATTCAGTCCATGGAATCAACAATTTTCATTCTTTATGTTTTATTATGAACTACTTCTATAGGTTATTTTTTTCTCATATGTGGATGGTGTAACATCCTGAGATTTTAAAATGAAACAATATGTTCTATTTCATACAATATAAACCATGTCAAGCTTAATCAAATGACTAAATATTATTATTTAAATGTGATAGTTATCACCTCACCATTAGAATGGAAGTAATAGATGAGATTAACTGAAATAAAGATATATAGATTTCAAATTGTCATAAAATGAATTTATTGGTTACAAATTAAATATAAATCAAAATTAATTCCAATTCGTTATAGAGGATGTGTTCAAATTTAAAAAATTATACAAACAATAGAATTTAATCTTTGTAAACTAAATTAGTCTCTATTATTTAAAAATATTAATGAAATTTATATTTTTTATATCAAATTATTTAATAATGTCATCCAAAATGTTTTGTAAGCTAAATATGATAATAAATCCAACATTAATCATAAACTCCATATTTTTTAGGAAGAAATTTTCCACCTTTTAAAAGAGAACCTATTTTAAAATGTAATTTTTACACTTTAATAAATTTTATTGGGAAATATAAAATTAATTTATTAATGTGTAATATCCAAATAATAATTTGTTTCTTTTTACATTTTTTGGAGAAGATTCATTTTTAATGTATAGTGAAAATAATGAATTTTAATTGAAAACTTCTTTTTAATATAATTTTTTAAATACATAAATTATAACATTAATTATTTTTACATTATAATTAGTTGAATTGTACTTGTTTAAACACTATTTATTTCATTATAATCAACTTAAAAATGAAAATTGGTTTCTAAACATTTCAAACTATTGAAATTGTCACTTTAAAACCCGATCTTCCTACTAGATTAGTGGGATTAATTTTTAATCTAATTTTAATAATACAATTAAATTAATTTGATAAAATTGATTTTATATTTTGAATTATAATTTCAAAATATGTTTTTATGGAAATTTTTTTATAGGCCTAAAAAATTTACCATGGAAAAAACATTTACCACATTAAAGGAAAAATAATAAAAAGGGTTAATGTTAAAAGCTAAAGGCTTAAAATACCTAGAAAATACAATCATAAATTGGTTTTTAATGTGTTTTTTTCAAAAAAATCCTTTAGAACAATATTTATCATAAAATAATTTAGTAATTAATTCCATATTAATGAGGTAGGATTTACATATAAAATAATTATTATTTAATCACATTAAACCACATTTCCTCAAGTAAAAATTATTCCCCTCACCACCCCATTTCTATTCACAATACATAAAAATCAAAATATATCTTAAAATTTTTATATCAGTCACTATCAGCATGTTAATATAATTTTTGAATCACTGAAAGACTATTTACACAGTCTTTATGGGATCTTTTAAGTATGTGGGAATCAAGAGGTAATTTTTTAAAAGCACCACTCTTACTTTCCAATTTTTGTTTACATTATTTATACCTCCTTCATTTGTGAATGAGTGATAAATATAGAAAAAATTATATTTTGGATTTTTGTGTTTCTTATGGAATATTTATATTCATCCTTTATATTATAGAATCTTATTCATGGAAACACAACCATTGTCCAAATTCTCGAAGTTTACCATCTTCATGAATAATTATTTTTCATTTTCAATTACATTATTCATTGGTATGTCGTAAAAGTAACATAATGGTTTAAAAACGTTTTAATAGGTATATTATAACTTTTTTTGTGTTACTTAACTTATATATTCTCATGAAAATAATCGAAATGAAAAATATATTTTCATTTTTAGGAAAACCTCCAAATTAAACAAACCATTCATCATTAACAATGTATCTAATAAAAAATCATCATAAAGGAAGTAGAAATGATATGTGAGACTATTAACCCATATGAATGTCAGCTAAAATTATTTAATTCCACTTATGGGGTGGTATTCACATTAAACAATAACATCCATAATTATATAAAAATTAAAAGATCATGAAACCTAGAAAAAAAACAGACCCAAAACCATGAAAATAATGAGATATTATTAATTAATGGTTCATAAGATATTATAAAATAATTGAATAAGGAATTGTAAATATTAATACAGTGTTTTAATAGGTTAATAACATTTTTTCACCACTATATATGTTGAAATAACAAACCATGGTAAAAAATGATTTACCGAAGTAACGGATAAATAATGAATCAAATTAAAGTAAAATGATAAAGGCTTAAAAACCTAAAAAAATACAATTTTAAATAGATGTTTGATGTATTTATTTACCCTAAACATTACGTATAACATTAATTATCGTAAAATTCCTAGAACTAAATTCAACGTTAATGTGGGTGTATTTAATATATAAATAATAATTATTTAATCACTTAAAACCACCCCTTACCACCCCATTTATCTAAAAAATCATGGATATTCCTAAAATTTCCTCCAAACAATATATTACTTACTATCACCATGTATATGTGCTTCTAGCCTCACCTAAAGAACATTTTTGTAATCTGTAAGGATTATTTTAGGGAGGTGATATTCAAGAGGCAATGTTCTTAAAGAACCTGTGTTCTTTTCATTCCGTCTTTTGTTTTCTCCTCACCTACATCATAAACCAAGGAAGGAAAACTATTTAATAATTTATATACAATATTTTTTATGTTTCCTAGGAAATATATTATAATTTTTCTTTTTCTTACATCCACTGAATCAATGAAATGAAACCATTGTCCAAATTATTATTTTTTACCCTGTCCATGAATAAAGATTTTTCGTTTTCCATTACCACCTTCACAGATGGTCATAGAAGTATAATTATAGTGAAAATAGTTCTAAATTGGTATATTATATCCTATTTCATGTTATAGAACTTATATATACTCATTATATAAAATAAAACGAAACTATATCATGTTATTTGGAAAACCTACCATAATAAACAAAAAATTATCTTTAACATTTCATCAAATGAATCGTCAACATATAAGAAATAGAATAGATATATGGGATATTATATGCTTCAATAATTTCATAAAAATTGGTCATTACAATTATAGAAATGTAATCCCAATTTTCAAGAGTGTCTATAATTCTAAAAAAATAAGATATATGCATTAATCATCACTTATTTTAATTAACTAATAACTAAAGGGAAGTGTAAGGAAAGGGTTTCTCACCACACATTTACTTCTTTTGAGATATATTAATCACCACTTTTCTATATTATGTAGAGTATATATATACCCATTTAATATTTTATATCAATAATTACATTATCTTCATGGTATTCAATTTTCAAATGAAAATTATTACTTTTATGGTGCATATGATACAACTAACTAAAAATGGAAGGGAATTCTTAACCCAATTTCTAATATTTTGGTTTATCTTTTATTTATTAGATATGTATTTCAAGGAATATGTGTGATATAAATGTTTAATATCTTATGTTATATTTCCAACAATTTTTTTTATTTACTGAGAATACACAAAATCAAATCATTTGGTTATTACTCACATAAATGACATGATATTTGTAAAGGACATTCTCTTAAAAATCATCATTTAAAGTTACTCTAAAAAATGATTATGACTAATTCAAATAATTTCCTAATTTTATGTAACTTTAATTTTTTAAAATTAACTTACTACTTTATATGGTTACATTGAATGCAATTTTTTTCAATTGTATGTACGTAGTTCTTCAAAATGAGTGATTTCAAAATGAAAGGATTGTTTTCATAAAACTATGTTTTTATGATGAAATATTTCATGATTAATTATAATGATACTATTAATTGGAATTTATTATGTTGAACATTGGATATTTGATTATGTAATAATTTTTTGTTATAAGATAAAATAATTATGGGAGGTTCTATAATAAACTATGGACAGTGATTACGTTATAACCTCAAATGCATCGGGTACTTTAGAGTTAAGTATTGATAATATTTGTTACTCTATTTATAAAAGTTATTTAGAAAATGATGTCCCCAGTTATTTAATAATATTTTAAAAATTTTATAATTAGTTTTCATACTAATTAATTTACTTTAAAAGTTAATATATTGATCTTTTTTAATTGATGATTCCTTTTTATGCTGTCTTTGTAAAACAAAATTTTATGTATTTTCAATAAGACAATGTTTTTCCTTGTTTTATGTACCTTATATGAATTTTTATAATGAAATTTTTTATATGTGTTTCATAGGATTTTTGGGGAAATAGGGACAATGATGAAATCAAGGGGGAAATTATGAGGATTTTTTCTAAAGAGAAAACATTTTTTAATGATATTTTTAATGAAAAATGAATATTGTGTTTAATTATAAAATTTAATGGATATGTTTACTATGGATGGGTTTGTATTAATTCTGTATATATCTAAACCTAAATGATCTTTTATTACCATTGAAATAGAAATATAGTTGAAATCACAATAATATGTAATGATTAAGGTCGATTCCTTGCAGATGGTCAGTGTGTGGTTTTCATTGGAGATAGGAGTATCTTGATGGTTAGTTCACTTATTTATCCTATTCATTCCATGATGGTGGATTTATATAAAGAATTAGTTGACTGTAGGATAGTGGAGGTTCCAATGTTTTCCAAGTAGTTCCTGGATGTTTTCCCACAGAAGTTATGATGATACACACAAGTTATGATGTTGTGTTTGTGATATATTTACATCATGGTGATTATCTTATTTTTATGGATCATTAATGGATTGAAAAATTTCTGTTATGGGAGTTGAATAATTTGATAGATGAGTTGGTGCAAACGTTTTTTTATCTATCATAGTGTCTTGTTGTTGGGCGCTCTAGCGTTTTTTGAAAAAAAGGTGGATGATGGTATGAGAATTTGTATAGACTACAATAGGTTGAATCAATTGATGGAAAAGAATTATTACCCTATTCTAATTATATATGATATTATCCATCAGTTGAGAAGCTCTAGCTAATTTTCTATAATCAATTTTCTATTATGGTATCACTAGTTGAAGGTAAAAGAGTTATATATTATGAATACTTTCTTCATGTATAGACATGTCCACTTTAAGTTTGTGGTATAACAGTTTTGTTTTATTAATGCACTATATATGATCATGGTAATTATGAAAGCTTTGTTTTGTGATTTATTGGACTAGTTTGTTGTCATGTTCATTAATGAAATATTGATGAACTCGTTGTTAGTGGAGGATCATTCCAATTATCTTCGAGATTTTTTGTAGTTTATAATGTTCCACATACTATATATAATGCTGAAAATTTTCATGTTTCATACCCAAGGGATGTGCATTTATTCAAGAGTTTGGTGTCATAGCTGGGTGAAATAGTGAATCTATGAAAGGTTAAGAGCATTGTTTCTTGGGAAGCATCCAATATCATGAAAGATGTATACAGTTTCCTTGGCATTATAGGAAATTATCTTATATTTTATTCCAAATCTATCTCATGTGGAATATCCATTCATAGCATAGACCATGAATTAAAAATATTTTTTGGTACAGATTAGTGTCATGATGTTTTTAATTTTCTGAAGTGGATATTTGTTGGTGAATTCATGCTCTTGTTATAGTGGATTGGTTATGTTTTAGGTGTTTTGTGATAGTTCTAAAATGGTCTTGGAATAAATGTATAAGTAGTAGATAGTAGTTATCTCTTATGGGTATTATAATTTATGTCCCCAAAAAATAAATTTTCCACCCATTATCTAGAACTAGCACCAGTTGTGTTTGGATTGCGGTTTTCATAACATTATTTCATTGGGGAGCGCATTGTTTTATTATAGATTAAACTACCTTGTCGAATATATTTTCCCAACTTCATCTAAATTTTTAGTATTTAAGGTTGATATAAACTTTTAAAGATTATTATTTTGAGAACTCCAAAACATCAGGAAATGGAAAATTTTGTGATGAATATTTGTGAAGGATTTTATAGAATTAGTCACATAGTGGTTCCCATTAGTTACATAAAAATTGACATGTGGGTCTTTCGGTGGCGTGAATCAGGGGTACTAAAAGGCCATTTTGTCAAGGATAATTATATCATTGAATTTATTTGATGTTCATGATTGTATTTAATTCCATCACCAAATAGATTAATTAGATCCACAAAAATTATATAGCCAAATACTTTGTGATATGATATTATAATCATTACATATCTAATGCCCCTATAGAAGTAAAAAACACCAATTAATTCCATCCTAATAACTTTATCACAAGATTGGTGGTCCTAAAACCCTTCCCATAGAGTCATGTAACCATGGTTTCATTGGTCTCAGTGTCTTCTATTGGTGATACCGTCTTTTATGCAACCCATTTTTTACTATAAAAAATGTGTTATGCTTCTTTATTTTGTGTAGAGAATCCATTTTTTCTTAGTTTTATTATAATGGATGTGTTTTTTTATTTTATAATCTTTTAGGAATATGATTAAATATATCTTAATGAATAGTAGTTCATATACTAAATATAATTGATTTTAAGATAAATGTTTCACACGATTCATTAATTGGAATGTTATTTGGGATATCATTTATTGATGAGCTTTTTGGACCCCTAAAAATCATTATTTTTTACCATTTATTTCCATATCTTATTTAGTGATATGGAAAAGATATTGTTTATTGTATTATATCCCACTAAATGAGAAAAAATCTATTCAATAATATTTTGATAATGAAATTATTTCAATAAGACTATGTCTCAGGCGATCATGTTCATAAAATGATTAAATATAATGATAATATTCCATTTTTAAATATATAATATATTTTTTGATGTATTATGGTTTGTTGTCGGGAAGTGGGGAGATGTTCTATGGTTGTTTTGTGGTTGGGATAAGTGGGTCTAATGGTTTAGATAAAATAGTTATTTTGGTGTAATGAGGTGATGGATTGTTTGTTTGTGTTTTTTTGTGGCATGGTGGGGGTTTTTTAGGAAAACATTTTATGAATCAATGTTGATCGTCTGTTTTTTTTTGTGATTTTGGTGTTGTGATGAATTGATTTGTTTGGTGTTAATTTTGGTCTGGAAATGTGATGGTTTTGTTTGATGTGATTTTCAGGCGGTTGTGATATAGTAATTGGGGGTTAGTGGGATCCTTATGAGAATGGCTATGCTATTCCGGAAACCTGAGTAAAGATATAATTAATTATTAATAATGATTGAAATTAATGTATTTTGGTTTTGTTAATTTTATTGAAATTGATATTTCATAAATTAATGTTGGTATGCATGGTTATTTGTGTGCAAAAATTAATTATAAAAGTAATAGGATATATAATATAATTTATTATAAATGAGAAATGTTACTTTTGTCATTTTTGGTGTTATGCATTTAGATTTCATAAAAAAAGTGGGGATGTTGTGAGTTGGTTAGTGTTTGTTTGATCCCATAGGTTGGGATTTTATGTTGATATATGTTTATACTTGTATATTCCTTTTTAATTCTATACGCACCCACCCACATTGAGAACAATGATACCACACTAATATATTCACACAAGGGGTGTTTGTTCAAAAAACATGGAGATAAGGATAGATGGTTAGATACGCAATAATTACAATTTTTTCTTACTGGTGAGTAGATATGTTCAATCATTAATGGATAGAGGTTTGGTAATGAACTTGTTGAAGACCCATATTTTGTATGTTGTGATTTGATATAATCATGCTATACAGCGCCTTATAGTGGGGATTGTATATTTTAGTAGAATGGAAAAAGTTTTATGTCCTTCATGTTCATGAACCCCAACTACTATTGGTATGTAATTTCATATGGTGTGATGAAATATATGTATTTGGGAAGAAGGGGATATGTTTCTATCACAGGGTGGTGAATCAGGTGACTGTTAGAATGATTTAATATGACCTTTATGTGAGGAAGTGTTATACAGTATTCTATAAAGATAGTTGTAATAGGTCGTATGGTATTTGGGGTATTAGAGTTGAATATCAGTGGGAAGGAATTTTGGGTATCCTTTGTCGATACAATTTATATTATGTTATTATTTATATCATGTCATTATTTTGTGATTGGGGTTTAGAGAGGTTTCGGTTAGACTTTTTACAAGATTTTGTGATATTTGTTCTACTATTTCCTAACATGTGTACAAATATTCATCTTTCACAAGAGAACAAGAAACAATAGTTTTTCTACTGACTATACTTATGTTGTCACCAAATTTATATTTTCTGAATGTTCATGTTTCCAGGAAGACTCTCTGGACCATTCTATACATTACTATCTTGGGCGTTTTGAATGTTTTTTCATCACAACATTAATATTTATTTTTGGGAAATTATAATTGGATAAACTTTTGTGTACCTGTATAATTTATATATTCCTTGGTGAATGATTTTGGTTCTTTTTTAAATTCTGTCAAACAAAAATTTATGTTTGATTCATCATATCTTGTAGTCATATATTAATATACAATGTATACACTCCCATTTATTTAAATTTTAATTATCTCAGTGCATGTTACTAACTGGAGGCATACAAGATGAGGGACTCTGGTGGTCAATATCATTTTCCCTTGATTTCAGGATCATTGGTTGGAGGGGTTTGAGACATTAACTCCATAGTTCATACTATTTTCCCGCACACAAATTATTTTAACATGTATTTAATGTATTTATCTCTACATTCAAATGAATATGACATTGATATCTCCTTAGATATATTGAAAGAATGAATATTGAAGGATAATACAATAATTTCACTGTATCGTCCATTGTTTTTACCATCTATTGATAGGCATGTGTCTTTTTAGTCATCTATAATATTCTAGAACATGAATTTTTATTTTGATTTAATAGTTATCCATTATTTTATCTTATAAATGAAGATTAATAAATGAATGAAAAATAATTCATTCTACTATAGATTGAAAAATTTCAATGACTTTTTTTAAAACCCATTTGTTAATATTTTAATTTGAAAATTCAAAATATACTGTTTCTTTTTTATAAAACAGTTTATTCAATGAAATTATTCCCTGGGAAAAAATTATTATTAATCAGTTTTTATGAAATTTTCAGTACATGGTTGATGTAAGTTTATTTTCTGGATGTGACCTAGGGTAAGAGGAACACACCATTAAGTAACCTTTATGTTGGCCACATCATGATGCCTTTTGTATATATATATATAACACCCTATGATTGTTGAACTATCAATCTGCATGAATGGGTGTGAGAGTTTTTGTGTGTAAATACAATAATATATATTCCAAAAGATGACAAATGGTTTAAAGAGGAACTTAGTGTTTTCCAGGAAAGTTTCTTTTAAATAAACTATTTTAAATTCTATTGTAATGTTTATATGAAATCTGAAAATCAGATATTTCATTGTTATGTAAGATGGGAATTCATTAAGGATTTCCTGCTGAGTTTATTCTCACACACTTGTTGGGATTTTTGGTTCATTTATTGAAATTATCTATTTGTAAATATGATGTGGAAAGTTATCGCACTTCTTTAGTGATGCATTATAATGACCCATACTTTACATGCATCGTTATTACTTCATAATTGAAACATTCTTATTACAACATATAACAAAACCATGATAGGACTGTATAGGTGTAATGTCTTAGAAACAGGGAAACATAAACAACTGGTTCATAAATCATCTACATTTTCTCCCGTTTATTTCATTATTTCTAGAGTCCCTTTTGGCATATCCTACATAATACCCTTCTCCCTGGCCTGGGGAAAAGAAAACATACAAAATGGTGAGGTCAGATGCTCATTAAGGGTAAAGAAAAGAAATATCAATCATATCATATTCATAAGAACATAACATTTTAAAAATATTAAATTGAAAAAGAGATCAAAATATCATAACATGGGATAAATCATAGTAGTGAAATGTAATCCCAATAATAAAACATGAAACTTTGTGGTATAGACACATAATCATAGAAAATCATTTCATATTAGTCAAGACTCATTTCAAAGACTATCATAGTGGACAAAGTCCATTTCTGAATCGAGTTCACTCCCCGTTACAGTCCAGTATCACTGAACCGGATTAACATTCCAATCCAACCATATCTATCTCATGAGATAAAATTTTTTACCAAATGAATTAGAGGGAGATATAGGTCCCACTCATCTCATAATGAAACCATTCTTATGTGTTCTATAAAATCATATATCATATATCATAGCATAACCCGTGTAAAAAATGTGATTCTTAAACATTATTCCATCCTAACATAATCCATATAAGATAAAAGGGCTTCATAAAAATAATTCCATCATAACATAATCAAATTAATGTAAAAATACAGATATAAACACAACCCTATATTATCTTAGATGGAAAATAATTTTGATAAAACACTAGGATTCCATTCGTGAGGAAAATATCCTTTCTTAACATGTCATACAATTTTAAACTAAAAGAAGTTAATTAAAAATAAACTTGAAAACTTGTAAATTAAACTTCATCGAAATAATGTTATTTGAAATCATAAAAATCTATTCATGCCATATAAGTTAAAATAACATTCTTCTCGTACTTTGGCCAGAAAAGTTAGTAAGTGTCTCGTACTGAAAACAACAAAAGATTCATTTCATATCATTTACTAAAAATTAACCAATAAGTAAAATTGGATTTCAAAAAAATTTAGGGGGATAGAAATAATATTACATATTAAGGAAAAATGGATGTGGATGATAAATATTCCCTAGTAAATTCTGATGTATAAAGAATCTCAAATAAAAATGAGATGGTGAGATTTTCCCTTAACTTAGGTCCGATATGCTTCGTACATATCCTAAACTCCAGTATAATGATTTAAATAAAGTCATTGACTTATTACTGAATCATATTCATTGTTATGATATCATATATGACCATATTCTTATCTTCTTATTAGTAATATTTCATTGCTACTTGTTATTCGGTTGTTCATTGCTTTATGTTCTTATGCATGTTTTTTTGAATAAATTATTATTCCTCTTTTTATGTTATAGATACCTCATTTAAATAATGGTATTAGTGTAATATATATCATATTTATTCATTCAATTCATTTATATAATCATTATAAAATGAAGATCATGTAGAACGAGTCACATCACTTCATGGATACGGTAAGTCGTACGTACACATGAGCGATGATATCATTCCCATGATTGTGAAATGGTATTGAAGTGGGCGATATTATATCATAATTAGTATCATGTCATAATAACCATATATATTTATTCATTACACCATTATACCAATCCAATTAAGGTGGTGGTTGAAAAATAGATTACACCACAGCATGGAGCGTTATTCTGTACGTATGCACGCGAGATGATTTCATTTTATGTAAGATAAATAGATGGTGAAATAGTGTTGTTTCATTTTGATAATAACATATCAGTATAAAAGTTATACTGATGATATTACTTTATAATGAAACAAATAAATAAGAGGAATTAGAAGAAGAAATAAATGTGAAATAATCGGTAAAGGATATTACCTCTTTTTCAATACGCCTCTTCTAAAACTCTTCGTAGGACACTAAATTTTGACTTTAAAGAAGAAAAAAACATCTAGTATGTCTCTAGGGAAGTGGAGAATTGAAATGGATAGGGTTTTTCCGAGCTTTAAGGCTCAAAATGTTGTAAAGTGGAGAGGGAAGAGGTGCCCTTTTATAAGGGAGGAGAGGGGCACCTTAGGAAAAACATAAAATATTATTTTATAATAAAGTAATATTAAGTTTATAATGGATCCAAAGTGAATTATTTAGAATCTATGGTGGGGATGGGTCTAAATATTTTCAAACAATAGGTTTTAGACAAGTTTAGGTTACCATTTTAAACATACCATTTAGATTTAACTCTATGTTTAATAATTTAACTTTTACCGTGTCTTCTAGTATTTTTAAAATATATTGTTAATACACTTACTATAAACTTACAATAGAACCATAATTGGTTCATTAATGTAATATATATTATTATACAAGTATTGTGGCCAAACCCTATATTTTTAGGAATATAATACCAATTAATAATATAATATTTGTTTTGAAAACTCTTTTATGTCAATTTTGACACTATTTTGTATTTTTCATTTGATAAATTTATAAATGCATTATTACTTCGAAAAAATGCATCTAACTAACCCTAATATGCTATATTAACCTATAAAATTATTTTAATTCATAAAAAGTCTCAAATTACATTTATTTGGGTATGTATAACAACAATTATGTTAATATTTCATTAATAAGGTAATTACTGCATCATCATTTTGTCATAAATATCTCAAATTATATAATGTCTGAAAATTATAAATAAAATATCATTATGTAGGAAATCATTTTAGATTTATAATTAAAATTTATAGTCAAATTTATCTTATGTATAACCCTATATTAAAAAAAACCAGTCATTAAACTTTGATTTTAACTCTTTTAACTCTTCTTTGAATTAAATAATAATAAATTTTCTAATCTAATAAAAGTAGACCTAAAGGGTCATATTTTATTCCTAAGGTTTTTTCGGTAGAATTACACTTATACAATAGAATTAGGACATGTTTTAGGGTTATAATAATATCATTGTTACCCTTAATTACCCTATTTACTTTTAACCGTGGTAAATAAAAGATAAAAGTTACTATTCACCAAAAATTATTTTTATCTTATTTAACCACATTTTAATCTTTGATATTAATCACGTCTCTTTGATTTTTGAAATTCAACTCATAGAAGTGGTAAAATTAAGTTTTATATAAATTTTCAAATGCTCCTAGGAGGTAGGTAAAAGACGATAAAAGTTAGATAAAATTTTAATATATCTAAAATTATTATAAAATGACTTCAATGAATAACATTGACCTTATATATGTATTATGTATAAATTTTGACCTAAAATAAAATTAAATAAAATAAATAATTATTTAAATTAAAATTTGGTTTTAAACTATAACTCAGTGTTATTCACTATTCATCAAAAATTTAAAGTTTTGAGAAAATTACCAAAAATTCAACCTAAAATAATATAGATATTCCGAGTCCAAAAATAAAGTCCATTTTGAATGATAAAATTTATAAAATTTCAAAAAGTTGGTATTACTATTCATAGCAGATAGTTTATATAATATTTTAGTAACATATCGTCGTTTATTGAAACACGGTATTGTGTACAACGCAAGCTATTAGGGAAGGTTTCTCTTACGTACAACTCAAGCCATGAAATTGTTGTGTGTAGTGAAAGATTAGTTTGGTGTTGCGTAAAACATAATACATAAAAACAAAATATTTCTCATAAAATTTCAGGGTGTTACATGTAGCATGATACCACAGGAAGGGAAAGTTGAGTACGAGATGGAGCTTGTTTGTGATCTACTTGTGAGGATACCAAATGGGTGTATTTTAGTCATGTTTTCATTCAATCCTTGATAATTATTTTGTTTTTCCATTATCAAAATAGAATTTTCTTCATTACAATGTTTTTTTATATTTACAAAGGTTTCATATAACTCATTTTGGTTTTTTTTAATCTAGTGTTAATATGTCATTTTATCTATAATGGTAAAATCAACCCCAAATTTTTTTTGAAGCCATTGGAATTTATTATTTTCCTTCGTTGTATGGGGGTTTCACCTAACAATAGTATAATATTCTTATACCCTAATGAAAATGAGTTGGGAAGGGTAGTTATAGATACAATCCACCTTTATTAGAATGAATTTTATTTTCTAGGTACAAATTTGGGATATTGTATCGAATATGTTTGGGAATAGGCACTGAGATAGGGTGTGATTCTGAGGCCTGGTATTACTAGATTTTTTGGGAAATATATTAAATATATTTCATATAAGGAACATAATTTTTCCACAAAATGTAGAATTAATTCTAAACAGGGTCCCAAAAATATAAATATACGTGAACCATTATGTTTAGAAATAATTTTTACACTAGGTGTTACATAAACATTATCGGTGTTAAGAGTTTGTAAAAAAGATAATTCAGGTGAAAAAATAAATAAAAATAATTTATTCCAATAGTTTTCACAATTTCATAATGATTTATATAAATACATGATTATTGAAGATTTGGAGTGTTAGATACATAACCCTACATATCATTAGAGAGCTGATTTTGCATGTAGAAGAATATTCTCTTAGTGGATGAAAAAAAGTTCAAATATCAATGACTGGTGAGATACAGAATCAGAGGAACTCACCAAAAATCATGATACAGCCTCATTCTTCATCAGTGATCGATTTGAATCAAGGAATGATTCTTTTTTATTTGGATTCGTTCTAAATTTTTTATTTCTATGATGAAAACTGATTAATAGATAAAACTATTGATCCGTGGATCATGCATATTGTGATATAGGCTTACTGGAAATATTTATCTGATGGAATTTAGTTAGGATTATTTTATTATGTTCCCATTGTAATTGTGATGAATATGGTCCAACATTATCAATAGCTGAGGTTCATTCCTCATTTTTTGGTTGTGAATTTATCCAATTTATATTTATTCATCACATTCGTTCTTTTATGGACCTTGTGTCAATATCCTCCATGAATATCAATCATTGAAATCCCATTTATTAGGAAAATGATTTGATACTATATATTCATTCTTAGGGTGACATGATGGTGTTAGTGGAAAATTGATTGGACTAGATTGGAAAGACTCTATTTTCAGGGGGGCATGAAAATAAGGTGGGGATGAATGAAAACCATTTTATGAATTTATCGAAGGGCTGAAACATGTTGATCGATGATGACATCAGTCACCGTGGCATGGATATAGATTTTTCTATGAGAATATTTTCTATAATAAATGTTGAAGGAAAAGTCAAAGAAGCGAGATCCATATATGAGATTCTAAGAAAATGTACACAAAACTATACATAAGTCAGATCCACATGACATGTGGACCCCTATCTCTTCCAGATAGGGTTTCTAGAAGAAGATAAGTATCAAATGGTATTTACCCTATCACATCGAATATAGTACCCTTTTTTGGTTCATATTGTAATTCAAAGTGAACACAGACACTATATGGTGCTCATGTGTTTTGTAATTCTGTGTACACCCACAGGGACAAGTATTGGCAAGTTATCCATGGGAATACCCATGTAACAGTACATGTCTAGAAATATACAGGCCTCTGGAAGCTTTGCACACTTGCATGAACATGTAAATGGTCCATTTACATGTTCATGACTCAGGTTTAAATGAACACATCATATACCCTTACTAGACACAATCTACTCCTTAAATTTTTATTAGGATCTATTTTACTTTGTATCATAGAAAATATTTTTATGGTGTGTTCTCTATATCCTTTCATTGAGGGTTATAATATAATTGCCTCATTCTTATAAGATGGAAATACCTTCTATAGGACTGATTGGATAGATGTTTTGGAATACTTTTATGAGGCTCGAAGTGTGATCCTCTATTCATCATCATGTCCAAGGTGGAGTTATTATTATCTTTGTAACCAACATTATAGTGGAGATGATCATCAACATAGGAAGATATCATAGACTGAGGTATTGGTATCACCCATGTACTTTTGTGTGATCCTAATCTATGTATTATATCTCTTAGAAATTCACCTGTGTTATTAGACTCATGAGGTGTGTTCTACATGATTAGGGCTATATGGAATCTTTATGATGGAATCCTAGGTTGGACATGTGGTTTTGACTTACCTTTTGTATTTGTGTATTTTTTGATTATACATGTATGTTCTTGGTATATGCTCTATAAACATACATGTGATAAGCTGACTATTATTCCATTTTTGTATTATTTGTGGTTTCAGGGTCCCCTGATGGGTACTGTTATAATCACAGATGAATCTTCTTTACCAAAATGTTTCGTGTCTTTTGCAGAAGATCGACCTTATGATAGTGTTTAACATGGACCATGACTAGATGGTTCTTAGTGAGATGAAACAAACCAAGTAGTGTTCCTGTAGTATCATGATAGTGGCACTTATCATTATTTTTAGGATGGAATTTCTTTCAGAAAATTTATGGTTGGATTGTATTTGGCCCTATTTAGTTTGTTTTAGTTACTGTCATATACTGGTTGTTGGATTTAGATCTGTACATACATGTATTTTTTCTATGTTTCAGCATTATATAGTCTTGGAGATGTGTGTTTGTACTTTTATATTGTCTAAGGAATCCCTTATTAGATATAATCCAACTCAGTGTTAGTCTTCTGACCCTTTCTTATTATAGGTATGCTTGGGGAGTTGTGGAAAGGGCCCCATTGGGAATAGTCACGAAAGTGTTTTATCATAGCAGTCAGTTCTACCTTATGAGGAGTCTATGCAGTTGGTTTTGGGAAACATTGATAGGTGTTTCAATTTTTGATTTTAGGCTAGAGACTATAGTGTTGTTGAGGTAGTCTATGTATCCATACACAAGTACTATGATCCCCTTCTTTTGGACTCTATACATGAGAATATTTATTTTAGGGAATTTTTTTAAAAACATCATATATAAATGGTTTTTGTTTCACAGGTTGTTTTTGAGTCCACTCTCCAGATATAATCATTGTCAATGGTGCATCTTATTTACATTTTTTATGTCTCTATGATATATTTCAGTAAGGATTAAACATCATGATCATGTGGATGACCCCCTTAGTGATGAATCATTGATATATGGTCCAGTTCAAGAGATATTACCTCTATGTAGCACACCAACTATACTAGAAATTTTGGAGTATCATATTGTACCAATAATACTCATGGATGAGGTGCACATGATGACAACACTTCACAAGTTTTTGTGTCAAATACCCCTTAGGCTCTAAGGTGAACCCAAACCATAGGCAGTTGAGGAAAATATTGAGGTGGTGAAATGTGTTTTCCATCTCATTAGGAAACGAACATATCAATTGGTGATCCTAGAACTAAGCCTTCCGGATAACTCAGTTTGAAGTTAGTGGTGGTTTGGATACCAATTCTGTTGATGATGTTACTCTAGGATAGTCATATTTTTAAAATATTTTAGAGTGGATTTTTATCCTGCTCTACTAAGTATTCTACATATGAAGGAGCTTCTATTTCTCTAACAGGACAGAACGACAATAGACGAGTATTCATAGAGGTTTACCAACATCTCCAGGTACTCGATGGATATGGTTAGGGATAATTTTTTTGATCTTAGACCTTTGAGTGTGGAAAACAAAGAAACATATGATCTACTTTCATCCCATTATACAATAAAAATTATTTTGTGGTGCCACTGGTTTTATTTTTATAGGCTCACAAGGTGGGTTCATTCCACCCAGATAGAGGTAGTTTTACAAAGGTGATTTTTGGGAAAATCTAGCAAGAGATTGTCTGGCGTTCCATATAGCCAACAATGAGATAGTTGATGGGATACAAATGTTGAGGTGGAATTAGGAGAATATAGTTTTGAAAGGAAGTGGATATGGTAGAGGAGTTTTGAGAGCATCGTGAGGTGGTATATGCTTTGAAATTCCACCACCACAACTCCCTAGTGGTCCACACCAGTCTTAGAAAGCTAGAGGACATGGATGGGGGTAGCTATTGGTGGTTGTAGAATATAACCAAGAGGCTCTAGTAATGATTCATGGTACAAAATATGTATTTTCTACCTTTTATATAGTATTGTAAAGCATAGGTTATAGAAATTCCTTTATTGTTTCTTATTTATTCTAAGAGATAGAGGTATTTGTTGAGCACTTGGCTCGATCGTTGTGTCTATAGACTCCTCATTGAGAGGACTCAATGATCACACACTTATGTCTATAGGGTTACTTGACTCTTGGAGTCAAGGGTTTCTGTTGGGTTCTCATTTTAGAAGTGACGAGGCATAATAATTTCATCTTTGTTATGGAATGTTTATATACAGTTCATGACTAGATTGACTATTTTTGGAGGTGATTGTTGTCTTTCCATTTTTAGGGAACAAGGTTTTTCATTTATTGTGTAATTTAAAGCTAGTAAGCATAGGAAAAAGTCATGTATATGAGGTTGTATCAAATTACTCACTAGTTGGCCAACATAACCCTTTGTGTGGTGGATTTTATGAGTATTCGGTTGCTTGTAGTGGTGGAAGAGTATGAGAAAGTCTACCTAGAGAATGTTCCATTAACACATCCCCGACATGTGATATACTTATACATTGTTTGATAGAAAAAGAACTCAATGATATCTACCCAAAAATATAGGATTTCTCCCACAAAAATTTGTGAGGTAAGGGTGCCATTGGATAACTTAAAGATGAATGGATTAGTTAGAACTAGTGTGTCACTGTAGGTACCCCTAGTTTTGATCGAAAAATATGGAGAATATATATTGATATTATATGTAGAGAATCAACTCAAGAACTAGGTAACCATGAAGAAAAATATCCACATCCAAGGAATAATGACCTATTTGATCAGTTGAGAAAAGAATGATTTTTATCAATGATTTTCCTCAGGTTAGTCTATCACCAGTTGCAGGTAAGTGATGAGGAAATAATTAAGATGACATTCAGAAATTGATATGGTTACTATTAGTAAATGGTGATTCCCTTTTTTTGATGAATTTCCTATCAATGATAGTGGGACTCATGAACCAGATCATTCATTGCTTCTAAGAGATGTTTTTGATAGTCTTAATTGATGATATTATTCTGTACTTGGAATCATATGAGGATCACACGAGAGACTTGAAGATGGTTCAAGCCATAATTTGAGAGCGCTGAATTTATTATAATCTCTCAATGTGTCAGTTCTGGATACAAGAGGTCCAATTTATATTACATTTTATATTAGAAAATGGAGTTAAAATGGACCTGGTCAATGTTGAGGTATTGTTAACATGGTATCCACCAAAGATTGCTGTGATGGTTCATAGATTCCATGCGTTATATGTCTATTACAATAGATTCGTATGAGAATTTTCTAGAATATCCACTCCCATGATAGATTAAAACCAAAATGGGAATCCTTTCATGTTGACTGAGAGGTTTATATGGGATTTTTGAGAGTTTATATAGAGAATAACATGTGCACCCATCCTGATATTTATTGATTGTGCTGAGTACATAGTGTTTTTTAATGCATCAAGAACTAGGATTGGTTGTGTTCTAATAAAGCAGAATCTACTGATTGCATATTCTTCATGTCAGTTGAGACCACACGAGAAGTATAATGCACCCCATGATGTTGTTTTAGATGTTATTATATTCATGATAATAATGTGGCAATAATATTTGATGCGAGATAGATTTATCATCTTTATTTATCACATAATCCTCATGTATGTATTCTATAAAAAGGATGTCAAAATTAGAAAAATGTGATAACTAAAGATTATCCAAGATCATGACATTGATATTTTCTATACTCTAGGGATGGGGAGCGTGATAGAAGATTCTTTTTGAAGTTGATATAGTTTGATTTTTCTGAATGATTCATTATGGAAGTTGACCTCATTGTAGTTATCCTTTGTGGATAGAGATTGAGTAGCTTATCTCCAGTTGATAGTTGTTGACCCTCATCTCCTTCTGTGATTCAGGGAGGTGTGGCTTGAGGATATTAACTACGATACCCTATGCATTCATATATCAACTAGATAGTCTCCTGATGGATTTTATGAAGATAGGGAGTATGTATTTCATTTCATTGGATGCATGATGGTACCACTAGTGTTGCGATTGGAGGTTAATAGATATTTTCATGCATATCCATTATTGGTATATCCATGTGTGGAAATGATGTACTATGACCTCCAATATTACTTTTGGTTACCAGGAATGAATGAAGGATTGGAAGAGTTTATCTTTCGATGCCTTACATTTCATCATGTGGTGGTTGAGAACAAACTTCCATCAGATTTATCTCAATAATATAGAATTCCAAAATGGATGTGGGTGGGATTATACATAGACCTATAGATGATTTAACCATGTATGTATAAGATTCATGATTCCATTTGTGTGATCATACACTGAATCACCAATCAACGCACATTCTAGGTATTTGAGAAAAGAGTTCTGTAGAGAGCATGGCATGCCTATACATGAAGGGGATGTTCTATCTACATGGAGTTCCGTCAATGATCATTTATGACCATGAATCATGTTTCACTTCATGGCTATGTAAGAGATTATAGGAGGATTTTTGGAAATAGTTATGATTGTGAAAACAATTTCACCCCCAAATTGATGGCTAAAAAGAGAAGAAAAATTAATTTTTAAAGGGCATGTTGTGTGATTTCACGTTAGATGTTGTCCGTTTTTTGGAGGATCACCTACCACCGATTGAGTTTTTATACATAAAAAACTACATTTCCAGCATAATAAATGTATCATTAGATTCTTCGTATGAGAGACCCTATAGAACACCACTTTTATGGACTAACCTATGAGATTCAGAAATCATAGATCGAGATTTGGTTTGAGAAGCTACCAAGTTTTTACAAATCATCTATTAGAGGAGGAAGACTCTATAGAGACATTATAACTCCTAATTGAATAGAAGATGGAGGTATTTGGACTTTTAAGTGATAGATATTGTGTTCATAATGATTTCAAGTCAATAGGGATTATAGAGATTTTGATGGGGAATGAAGCTATATATGAGGATCATTGGCCAATTCATGATACTTTGTAGATTTGTAAAGGTGGCATACCACTCTTCTCTACCACGATAGTTATACTAGGCACATGATATGTCCCATGTGTCGTAGATGAAGATGTGCATTCATAACCCATTGATTATTGTTGACTATGGTGATCTCAACATTGAGGATAGAGAAACTATTACTGTGTAACCTATAAATATTGAGTATTGTAAGGATGAGATCCTTATTGGGCGAGTGAATCATTTTGTGCATGAATAGGGGCATTAGAAAAACCTTTAAGATAGCACTTAGGAGAGAGATGCTAAGACACATGCTCAGTAGACACATCACATTCTGTTGCCACTTTTTTGGGATTTATGGGGATGTAAAACCCTAATGTGGGAGAAATCAATGAATCATACATTCCAAGTAATAATTTTTTATATTGCATAAATTATTTTTGAGACCAGACATTGTGATGGTGTATGATTCCTAGGGCTAGTGTTCCCATAATAAATGATTGAAATATATTAAATAAATTTATTATCGCACACACATAGTTTTATTGAATAATTGTAATAACATGTAACATGTGTCCTAAATCACAAATATGATTGCACCATTGAGTTTTGAATATTATTTTTACCCTAGATATAATGTAACCTTTTTTTATTGAGGTTTTTTTAAAATTAATCTTGGGAAAAAATAAAAAAATAAAAAAATAAAATTATTTTTCATTAATTGTTGGAGCTAAGACCCAATGTTTCCCTTAAATACACTCTTATGAAACATTATAAGGGTTATAATCATAAGCCTAAAAATCAATGCAGACCTGATGTTTAGAGTGAAATAAGATTTTGTTGGTAGAGAATGATCAGATTAATGATCGGTGGCTGATCAAAGAGAAACTCCTAGGATCTCAACCACAATCCTGGAACAACCATTTTATTCATCAATGATTTATCTAAATTGAGTTAGAATTTTGTTTGTCTTCATTTCATTTCCCATTTTCTATTTCTACGATGAACATGGACCAATCAACCAAATGATTGATCCATGGATCGTGCATATTGTGGGCTAGGATTATTGTAGGGATTTTATTAGGATAATTTTCTTGTGATTATTTGATTCATTGTAGTCATTATAACTATGACAGATCAAGGATAACAATATCATTTGATGAGGTTCATTACTCTTATTTTTTTGTGAATTTTTTCATTTTTATTCATTTATCATGGGAATTATTCACTAGCTCGTGGTTTCAAATCAAAGTATGGAATTATTGTTACACAACCATTTCATGGAAAAACAATTTGATACTATAGATCAGTGCTCAATAGGATGAAATAAGGGTGTGATAGTTGAAATAGTGAATAGATCACACCAGAATAAAAAGACCTGATTCAAGCAGGGATTAAAATTAGTGTCAGGATGAATGAAAACAATTTTATTAAAGGATTGATAGCCTAGAACATGTAGATCTTCAATTTGATGAATAATCGGGCCATGGATCTTGATTTTATAGTTATTCGAGTCATCAGAACAATGTTTGGTGGAACGAACGAGGAGGTGGGATCCTGATCTTTGATTCTAAAAAAATTATCTGAACAAGGAATATAATTCAGAGCTACATGACATGTGGTTTTCTATCTATGGTAGATACTATTCCTGGAGGAAGATAACTATAATAGGCTATGTGGAATTGTCATATGGAATGTGGTCCCCTTTAGGTGAGCTTGGTGTATACTTCAGAGGGTACATGGGCATGGTGTAGAATAAATAGGCACCGGAAGGTCTTGTACTCCCAAACAGACCAAACATGTCCATGTGTACATGGGGATACAAATTTACTAGTACATGGATAATAGTATATGGGGAAAATGAAAACCATGACTATTATGAATACATGTACATAGACCATTTACATGTTTAGGACCTGGTGTCGAAGGGACATGATGTGTACCACTACTACACATGGTGTAAACGGTAAAACCTTTCTTAGACCCCTTGTCCTCTATATCTTGGAACATTTTTGTAAGGGTGTGTTCCCTATATCCATTCCCTGAGGGTTATTATGGAAACATATCCTAATAATAGGATAGTGATTCCATAATCATTATATCTTAGATTGAGTTATTGGAATCCTTCCATGAGTCCCGCTGTGAGATCCTTTATTAATATTTTTTCCCTAGGAGGAGTTCTTGGTATCCTAGTGACTAAAATTACACGGGAGCTGATCCTTGACATTTTGGGTTATTAATTATGAAGTTTTTGGTAGACCCTATAGTGTTGGGTGTGATACTTATATGTCTATTGTATGTCTTTGTACATCATCAGTGTTATCAAGCTCATGGATTTTTTTTCTCCTAGATGATTTATGTTTGCAATCTTCAAGAAGGAATCCCTTGTTGGAATTAAGGTTATGACTAATCTTTAGACTTCTTTTCATTGATGATTATATCTAGATTTTATTGTTATATATCATGTAGACATATTTTTTTAGGGATAAATATTATTCCTTTTATGTGTACTTTTTTTTGTTTTGAGGTGTCCTGTTTGGTATTATTATACTCACAAATGCATGGGGTTTCCCTACACGTTGCATGTCTATTGGAAAAAAATCATCCATTTTCAAGATTCTGAGATGGATAAGGACCAAAAAGTTCTTATTGAGACAAGAAATATTGAGGTGTGTTCCTATGATACATTTATAGTAGTATCTAAAATTCTTTTTCAGGTTGGACTTGTTTTTAGACTCTTCATGGAGGGATTTTATTTGGCCTAATTAATGTTTCGTTACTGCTTGTAGTACTCTGGTTGGGGGATTTATATGAATTCATATGTGTTTGTTAATTTTTTTTACAATTCATCATATGGTCATAGATATGTGTTTGTTTGTGTAAATATACCTAGGATAAGACCCCCATGATAATGATATGCAAAATCGGTGCAAGTCGTATGCCCCTAGCCTATTGGTAGCATGATTTAGCAGTCATGGAATGATCCCCATTCGGATTGGTTGTGTAATTATTTATATGGGTTTATTATTATCATGATATTCAAATAATTTGAAATAAAATGTATTAATATCCAATTGCTTTTCATTTAATATACAGGTTTACTATTTAATAAGGTAAGATTATTATTTTTTGAATAAATCATTAAATATATATGTAATTAATTTCAATGAGTAATTTTTGTGTGGAAATCAATATTTGTTTCTCCTCAATATATTAGTAAATTTCATGAGATAACCGTGTCCTGGCATTTTGTGTACTCATATACATTTACTAATGATGTATTAGATGGAGGAATGGTCATAAGTATGATGTATTATCATCAATATTAATGATATGTGTGATGTCATAGTTGATTTATTTATAGTGACAAAGTTAATGGATGTTCTCTTAATGATATTTATAATAAATTCATCACATATCAGATGGTAAGATGAAGATATTTTTTATTATGTAATCCATAACAGTAAAAAAAAATTTCATTCATGAAATTTATTTAAATTTAAATGTTATAAATGGATATAGTTAATGCTAATTTTATTTACAATATAGAACATTGAAAAATTATTGTCCCTTAAACATTGTATATGATTTTATGGTTTGTGGTATCTTCTATTTTATGATACACCTTATTGACAACATGAGATTAGATAATTTATGTTTCAATTTTATTTTGATTATGTTGAAGTGTATTATTTTCTAAATCCATAGATCAGTGTAATATGTTTAACATTTTAATGGGAAATGTTATACATATAGTGTAAAATAAGATATTTTGGGTATAATTTGAAAATTTTCTTTGGGATTATAAATATATGATTTTTAAATTTAAATTTTATATATAAAATATTACCATGAATAAATATACAAGATGAATGGAGGGGATATTTCCTAAAATTGATATTGATACTGTGATTATGGATGGATAATTCTTAGCATCATTAGTTGATTTTTGTACTAGTATTCAATGATATTTTTTTATTTTCAATTAATTCATGGAATATGGGTCTGAGATAGAACTTTTGGTATTAATGTGTTGTTCAGGTAACATTATAGGATAATACTAGCACCTCATTAAATTACAGTAATCCCATAGGGTTGGTATGTCATTTGATGTAAAAGAAAATATGTTTATTTTAAATAATTAGTAATATCTTTTTCCGGAATATGTATTATTTTAGATTATATTGAATGGTTTATATTAAATAATTTACACGGATAAATGTTAATTTGGATTATAAGATTATAGGATAATTCTTTTGGGGTTATAATATATAAAAATATATATATGGATTAATTATTATAAAAAACATAGACCGTAATAAAAAAGTTTTAACCTTTAGAAAAATATAAATATAAATAAACATCTTATATTTATGAAATTTTATGATTTTTTTATTATATAGAATTTAAATTCTATGTTGGATAAACAAAACAAGATTATTTATTTAGAATATAAGCACATGAAATTAATGAAATTGAAAAGAATTATTGTCTAATTACCATATCATCACTCTTTGAGAATGTAGTTAACCAATTTCACAACTAGATTAAAAATCCTAAGGGTATACATTGATTAATTCTCTTGGTTTTTGAAGGATTATTAGATATTTTAATATATTTAGGTTTCATTACAAAATATTAAATAATAGTGTACAACATAGAATAAAACATAAGGTTTCAAATGTAATGATTGGAATGTAATTTATGAATTTAAGAATCTATGTTTTATTAAATTTACAAAATTAATAAAATTTTCAGAACAAAAAATTATATTATTTATGTAATAGTTAATCAATGGGGAAAATAAGATAAGAATTGATACAATGGGAATTTTGGTATATGTCCCAATGAGAAATCATATGAAGTAGGGGTCAGAATGAAAAATATTATTGTTATTAATAACATTAAATTATAAATAATGGTTAACATATTTAGAATATATTAATTTCATAAAGAAAATATCAGAGAATAATTGCATTTCATGGAAGTCTAAGAGAAAATACCATAGAGTATTGAAGACTCAATTTAATACATGTAAACAAATTGTGAAGAACCACCTCGTAAAATGTATCAATCTATCTAAATGATATTTTTTTTATAGAAAATGAGTGCATAATTATATTGAATTATAGAATTATTAATTGTATTTTTTACAAGATTTATGAAAATAAATTTCATCATGTGGTAAAATTTATTGTCTGTTGTCATAAATGTATTGAACATGGGTAAAATCTAAGTCGATGACCTAATATATGGGATAAAAATGATTATAACATTCTTAAACATTTATGAATAATGTAACAAGGATATTATTATAATATTATAAAGGTGAAACAGGTTTGTTAGCATTTAGGTAAACAAATGGTACACACTAGAGTTGAGGAAATATTTTTATATTTCGATTCTAGGAATAATTGTATTTATATAAATTTTATTTTTTTAAAAAAATCACCACCTGTATGATTTTTTATTAATGAAAACTTGTTGTCATATGATTAATGTATCTATGGATTATGTTTATTGGATTAATCCTTTTATAAATCCTAAGAAATAATCCATTATATAAATATGAAATGGTTCTTGAAATTCATATTTTTTTCTCAATAGACACTATAATAATTATAAGTTTAAGTTAATGTTATTTTTTATATATAAAATATATATGCTCATCTATTTGTGTAATGATTAAAATTTAATTTATAGGAAAACTGATCATTTGAGTCTTGATACCCACTTTTTAGTGATTTTAATATCAATAAATTACATAAAATATTATTATTCATGATATGAAATTTTTGGGGAAGATAAATATGTATTTTTGAAACTCATTCATTACTCATACTGAGTGAGTTGGTTCAAGGCGGTGGATTCTTTCACTCAAGGATTCTTTTAAAGGAACCCTAATAAAAAAGCGAAAGACCACAATGGAAAATCCACTAAGAAGAAATAGTTATCTCAATTTTGTTATATGTCAACAACACATATAAAAATCATCTGGGTATACTCGTAAAGGATTCTTGCACTCAAGGTCTCATCCACTTCCAGCAATATAGTTCTTCTCATAGTGTTCTTGATTATGTGAGATCCCACTCCTCAAGCTATCTGATAGTAAGAATGTAGGACAAGCCTACAGCATGTATATGAGAGAACATCGGGTCTCGATATGTCATGATGTTCCCTAAGACATCTGGTCTCACTAAGACGAGTAATCTTGATATCATATCTAGTCCTTCGCCACTTGATTATTCTCACGAAACACTCAATTATGGAGAACTAACTCCTAATGATTTGATGTCATAAGAGACCCTCACAAAGAGGTATTATTATTTCAAGGACCCTCCCTATGAGAATATTCTAAGAACTACTCAAACAACACAGGTCTGGTCAAGTCATGAATGAATGAAACTGATCTCCAAACAAAGATAGGGGGTCTAACACTTAGTTCTCATTGGGGGACTCTTAGCCCTACTAGAAACATTATCCAATACATGGGATGGGTTCTTGTGTAAATTTTGTGAACACACTCCCCACAAAACCGATTTGAGGTACCAAAAAGATATGTGAGGATCGACCAGACATCTTGGTGAAATACATGCTCAATCATGTTGAGTCATTGTTGAATATGAACTAAGATAACCCACTTTGGAACATAGGTCAACCACTCAGAATGGAACAATATCCTACATCGAACTATCATAGGAAAGACCATGGGTGAAAACTCAATCTCTGTAGTCACCATCTATGAAGGGATTGAGATCCTACATTGATTCCACATAGGAAAAACAAAGAGAATGCTACTAACCCCTACTGGTCAAACAAAAAACCCACAATGCCATATCAAATGAAACACCTCATCGCAAGGGTCCCAATTCCATTAATGGATCATCAAAGGACCTATAGTTTTAATGTTATGATCCTTTTTTAAAAAAGGGTCCGGTGCATTCCAGGTATGGTCTGACCCAGTTGGATCTTCCTAACCCAACCTGACCTAGGGTCTCCCGACCCAATCTCTTAGGTTATCCCATTATACCAGATCTGCCCTCCAGCACCAACTCGTCTTGCTCAAACGTTGGCTGATTCGGTCCACCTAGATGTGATAGCTTCCACATCCCCACTAGGTCTGCGTGGCCGGTTTTGAAGTCGTACGCTCCACCTGCATGTAGTCTATAGGCCATGTGCCAACTAGTTCAATGTGGCACTATGCCCCATCACCCGTCTGCACCGCCGCAACCCTCCATTGTGGTAGCTTTTAGTCGCTGCCTATGGACGTACCATGACAGGACCCTTCACCGTCAGCTGTCGAGTCGGTAGCCGCCTGCTGTCAGGTCGATGATGTGCCACTAATAGATCCCCATATGCGGGCTTCCACCATCGACGTGGTTTCCTTTTTTATTTGAAATGGGAATACCCTCATGATCCTTTCTCACCTACTTCACCATTATAGGCTCTAAATCTTCTTTTCATGAGTCTAGAGGGCCATCCACGTTTGTAATAACCTGATAAAATATGTCGTGACCTTGATGGTTTTCCAACAATGAATGTAAAAATAGGTAAATTGGAGAGCAGAAGAAGTCCCTTATAACATACCTTGGCCTTGTTCATGTCAGCCATAGTCCATTCATGTATGTAAGATTATGAAGAATAAGAAAAAGAATCTTTAATGAGATTAACCCCCTTAAATACCACATTTTAACCACCACGCAAGAATGATCGAACTGTGGATCAACCTCTTCATGGGTTGGTCCCCATTTATTGTTAGAAATAAGAACATAGAATGTAATCACAAAGAATGAAACTGCTACTTGGATTCAGTTTGATCATTTTTTAAGAATGATTGCATCACTATTGTTTGTCGATCTTTGATCCCTGATACTAAATCTCCAATTCGTCACCTCGTAATTGTCCATCATTCACCATCAAGAGGGTTTCTCTAAGGCACGTCTCTTGTGATCCTATAGAAATAATCATAGATCATTCTCCCAGTCTTGTTTCGCTATCAACTATTAGATAATGAAAACACATTTTATTGTTAAACATGTTTCCGAATTAATCCCATTTTAGCATTGTCATGTCACTGAGTTTCGGCCTCATAGAGTCGCCGCATCGTTGAACGGAAGTGTTATGTTGAAACATTAAAAATAAAATAATTCTTTCAATTTATTTTCTTTTAAAACATACAAAAATTAACTTTCACATTCGACTTGTATAGGTTGATGTTAGGATCCTCCTAACAAAAACACCCCATTAAGAACTCAATAGTGGTTTTAGATGTTTTTATCTGAGTTACAATTTATGTGTTTTTATGATTTTAAAATATTTTTTCAAAATATTTTATTTACGATTACGTCCTTTTCCTGATTTTCCACATACGACCAATTCTGACTAAATTTAGGTCATGATTATGGTAAAACCACTACTTTAATCTCAATGGTTTCCTCGGATTTCAGATATTGTCACTCGTTTATATTTTATTTAATTTTTTTGGAAAACCTCTCACACATGCAATCTAAAAACTTTAGATTTTTTTTACGGATCATTTTGGGCACAGTGGACCTCAAAATCACAGGCTGTATCATTGCCTGGTCTCATAATTTTAGCATGAATTTTCTAAAAATAAAATTGAGAAAATCCATGTAATTAAATTCCCCCAGTTTAAGTATTTACGTCCTTGAAAATCTGAATAAGTTCTACTCCATCAAATGTTGAGAGTACAAAGGCCGAATTTGAGCCTTTATCTCCCATGTGATCCTTTTAAGATCCACGTGATGCCTGAAAACACACACAATGTGAAAAGATCATCAATGAAGGATCATTGATCTCCACTGCATACTCCGACCATGTTAGTCCAATGTCGATGTAGATCTCGTCCAAGATTATGGCATGCAAATTTTTATGAACAAATCTTATCAGCTCTGACTTGTGGAGGATGTTTGGTAACATGTCCTACTATAAGGTAGATCAAAGAGATACACTACCACTCCAACTCTACACAGTACCAGAAAGAGGGACTATTAACCTCATAGATTAGTTTACTGCCAGGAAAAATCTCAGTGACCCTTATCAAGGTGGAATCTAAAAGAATACATGGTATTATTCCTCGAACTTTGATGGTGTCCACCTTCTGTTTGCAGAAATGTTGGATGGATCAATGCATTCATTATCCTCTCCTAGATGATCCCCAAATTCCCTACAATCAACTCCTACAATACATTTCACAAAGGGGATGTAAAGAGTGCATCTGATTTAAAAAAATCATCGATGAAACTTCATGGAGTCATAAAATCTCTAGAATGTAGAGGAATCCCAAGCTCTCTACTAGACACTGCTTCTAGTTAGTTATGATGTGGGATAACTTGGGGATTCGATTAATGATCACCCAGATGGTATCATGTCTCTTATACACAAGTGGTTAACCAATCCCGAAGTCCACCGATATTCCTTCTCACTTACTTCCTTATTCTCCATGAAAGAGAAGGAGAAACCCCTACAAAGCATAGGGGTCTTAACATGGTTAGTTTAAAAACCATGAATCTGATTCAAAAAAGAGTTCAAATTTTATCTAAATATGTAATCCCACATTCAACCCGTTCGGTCATCCCTGGACTTCTCCCGGACACCCACATGTGTGTACCTATGCATCTCACAACTCTAGGCATCTACTAGTACAACTGTGTTATGTTTGAAATGAAATATGTGCACCCCACCATTAGATTATCCATTAGGGGTATTCCCTATAAAAAATGAGTACTTAAAGACTCACAATCAGTATCATCGAGCAATGCCTACCAGAATATTTTTAAAATTAGAGGGGTAAAAATGAATGATTGTAGAGAATTCGCTCCATCCCCATCCACAAAGGATAATACCAATGAGGAAAATGGATCTGATGCATCATTTAGTAACTTATATCTAGATTTTTAATGAGAGAATATACTTCAACATTACTCTTCACGTGATTTTGGACAAAATTTTAGACATAGTCATGGGGGAACTCGAGGAATCACCTCTATCTCAAGCCTCGATCCTTCTAAGAGAAGACATACTAAAGCATATTTTTTTCAAAGTATATGATGAATCAATCACCCATCATTTAGTATCACCAAATATTCATTACGAATACTACTACTACTTACTCAAGATCAGGTGTCATGTAGTTATGCTTGTGCGGTCTCAACCATTACTAGATTCAATATATCTCTAGCCACTGAGATGACATGTCCTAAAAAGAACCCTCTTAATCCACAACTGAAACTTCAAGAGATTCTTTCAAAGTTGGTTCTCTCATACCATGTCAAGTACCATTCTTATGTGTCTCATGTGCTCCTCCTCAAACACAGAGTACACTAACATCTCATCAATGAAGATCACCTGGGACTGGCCTGGGTGAAACACCGGGTCTTACTAATCCCTTCCACTGCATGTCCCCTGTAACACCCCCTGATTTTGAAACTGAATTTAATATTGAATGTATGAAACACTTAGTCTCTAAAAAACACCACTTTTTCATAACCTATCCAGTAAAAATAATTTTTCCACCTATATGATTTCATTTTCAAAAAAGTGAAATACATGGTTACGATCAGTAAGATATTTTTTGTCTGATAAGACAAACATAACATTTGGTGTATAGTATCATACCCTTGTCTATAAGAATATGAATAATAATATTGAACTCTTTAGTATTAAATCATATTAATATTTTATTGTCTTAAGGTTATAATATAATGAGATCTTGATTAATTTTTCAAGGTGATATAAAATGAATTATAGTTATAATATTTTTATTTTTCAAATAAATTAGAATTTTATTACAGAATTAAATTAATAATATTTAGAAATATTTTATAAAAAATAGATTATATTTTTGAATTTTGGACATTGAATAATGGTTAGGGCATTTTGTTTGTGATTTTTTTGAAATACGCAAATTTTTAACGAATAGCAAAATATGTTAATTTATCATATTAGTATATTATTATTTAAATTCACTATTTCTAGTAACATGGATTATGTAAGTATAGTTGGTCCAAACTCACATGAATATATTACTATACAAAGTCAGTAGAATCAATATTATTTTTTGTCGTCAACAAAATAATAAAATAATGAGTAAAATAATGTGAAAACCTCATCTCCACCACTGTAAAACACCCCATCACTCTCTCTCATATTCACCCCTATCAATCCCTATTCCTTGAATAAATTCTATTCAAATATCTTCCCAAGATCATCCACCACGTCCATCAGGCCTTGGTCTCATAAAAATAATAAAACCACTTCTATAAAGAGGCTCTTCATCAAGATTACATCAAGAGGTAAATTCTTCTTTTTATTTCATTTATTTCAAGTTCCTTTCTTTTCTTTTTCTTTCCTAACCTACTATCATCCAAATGTTTTAATGAATCTAGTATCATACATGTACTATAATTTTTTTATGATAATGTATGAATTCTTCATCTTCTATCATTCCCTCTTCTTTTATAATAGAAATGAAAACACCATCCGAGATATGTTAATTTATCACATTCATGGATGGAAATTTTTCAATTTATATTACCATATTCAATTATGAACATGAAACCATTTGAAGGTTGAACCCGACTATAATATGTGTATTATAAGATATTTAAGGTTTTGGAATCCTTTTTACACATTATTTTAATTTATAAATCAAAATGTGTTTGTTGTGATAAAAAAACAGCATATTAACCCCAAAAGTTTTTATTAATGTTTTATATAATTATTAATCTTCACTCCCAAATACCAAAAAAAATTATAACCAAGTAATGATGTAATTGTAAAATAGTAAAAAACAAATTCTATTTTGTGAAACCATTCTCATTATCCAAGAAAATACCTACATGAATATAAGTAAACTAGTCATGAAAACCAAGGAATAAAATGGTACCAAACAGTGAAATTGAATCTTTTAACCCATAAGAAGGCCCTAAATGAACATAATAAGGTTATAATAAATTCTTTACATGTAGAGGAGGTTCTTGAATCATTAATTCATCAACTAAAATGAGATTATTCGGGTCTTTAATATCAATTGAGGAACACCTTTGAAGTTAAGGTAACAGTTTTCCACCCGAACCACCATTTTCATTCAGGTTACTTTTATTATCTACTTACCTCAATAAAATTATTATTCATTAATATTTACTCCTAATAAATTCTTTTTAAATGTTCTATATATGTGTACCAACAATAATATTACCTTGATATATGGGAAATTATATTTATAAAATTGATTATTCAAAAATTCTTCCTGAAATACAAACCTGACTCAGTGGAATTTCACAAATTGTTACCTATTTTCAAGGGAACTATATAATATATTTTTATACACAATTATCATACTAAAATAACTCATTTTAATATAATAATAATAACTTACTTCATTTTTAGTTTAATACAAACACTTTTACAAAAGAACTATTCTTTTCAAAGTAAAAAAGTATTTCTCTGAATAATTACTCAATGATTTTATAAGAGTATCTTCATCTCTTTCAACACACTTTATGATTATTATGTATTATTGATATTAATATTTATCATATAATATACCTTATTTAATTGAAAGTTTTATGATTAGTTTTACTGTTGATGTTCTATCTTAAATCCATTTACCAATTTACTCTGAATGGTTAGTGTTTATGCTGAATGTTTGGGGAAAGTTATTTACATTCCTTATCTTTGTTTCAATATGAATTTATATGATGTTGGTGTTTATCCCAAATAATATGAGTAATTCATTGGACTTATTATGTGATGGGTGGGGCTTGTTACAGCCCCTTGACGCATCATTACGTCTCATGAGACAAATAGATATGGACTTGGCTAAGGCCTTTCCCATGTTTAGATATAATTTTGGCTGAGGTCTTAATCATTTTTTGATCTCTTTCCTAAGGTCATGATGATATGTTTTAGAATGTCCAGAATATTAATTTACCTCCTTATTAAGCTATAAATTCATTGTTCAAGTGGTTATTTGACTGGTATAATACCCATGATTATGTTTTATTATAAAAATAATTAATAATCTCATATTCCCACCATAATGTGTTTATGTTTATTATTTTTCAAGGCATGTGTTTAAAATTATTCAACATACCTAATTTTTATGTTCATGATATATGTTGCTGTTATGATTACCCTTAATTATAATCTGAGCTCACCCCTAATTATGGTTAATTTTACCTAGGACATGAATAGGTATATTTTTATTGACTTGCAAGGATAATATTAGATTGGTGGATGTTCCCAATAGAACTGATTTGTATTTTTTTCCTTTCAAGTTGTATTGTTTAACTTATGCAGGTATATGGATTTCCAAATCTTTTAATCTATTACTTCCTTTGGAATATTACATTCTTATAATCATTCCAATGTAATTTTATAAGGCACCAGCTCTGGGAAACTAGGGTTGGGTTTTTACAGTGGGTATCAGAAGAAGTTTAGTAAAAAAATGGAAATTAGATTTAGGAAACATACATTATGAGAAAACCCCATAGATGTTCTTTGAGGATAAACATACAAAAACATCCTTGATTTTTGTAAGGAATTGATTATTTGTATCTTTTTATAAAATACATCCCTGAATGGATACTACATGTGGTTGTGGTTCTGGAACAGATGTACCCAGGAGTGAGAACTCTGACAAGATGTTTCAAGCCTGACCTAGGGTATCCTCACACCAGACAAAAGACCATACTGAGCACCTGATTTGAAACTCCCAATGGATATTCTTAGTATAATTCACTCTTTTATTACAATCCATTATAAAATATTTAAAGGTTAATATTTCCTCAAAAACAATATGTTTATGATTATAGGATTATCCATGTATATGATATCAATTTATGTTATGTATTTTTTCAACGTTTAGAAAGTACATTATGATTCATAAAATAATCTAGTGTATGAAATTGTTTAGAAATGGTTCCTAGTGGAAGGAACTGAAACCGCATGAACATGCATATCTCATATAGGGATTTACCTCTTGTTCAAGAAAACAATGTTGGCTCGGGAGCACCGTCTAGTGTTGAGATTCTTATAAATATACTGGGAAAACATACTGAGGTTATAAACAATCACCTTTTTTATATGGACCATCCAGATCCACAATATGGAGGAGTAATGTTATATCACTTTATGCGACAACAACCTCCATTATTTAATGGGACTAAAAACTTTTTCATAGTGGAGCAATGGATAAGTTTCTTGGAGAAGATATTTCTCACCATGGGAAGTAACAAAATGGATAAGGTTATAATGAAATTTTATCATCTTTTGGGAGATTCTGATCAATGGTGGTCCTTAATTCAAAACACAATGGTGGAGGAATATATAACAAACATGGAATGAAGTGAATTTAAAGAACTTATATTATAGAAATACTGTAACACCCTGAGATTTTATGAGAAATATTCTATTTGATTTCTTTGATGTCTTATATTGTATGCTACACCAAGGTTATCTTGAACTATACACAACATCATATTGGATTGTAGTATACACAAACACTATTCTTGGCTTGTTTTGCACACATGAGCGACCTTCCTCAATAGCTTGTGTTTTATGCAATACCGAGTTTCACTAAACAATGATATATTCTAATAATATTATTATGAACTATCCATTATGAGTAATAGTAAAAAAAAATTAAATTTTATAACATTATCATCCATCTTACAAATATTCTAGAACATGGTATGAGAAAAAAATAAATTTTCAAGTAAAATAAGTATATTTCAAAAAATGTAGTTTTGTCGCATTTTGATGGTGCACCCTTTTTAAATATAGTTTTTGACATGTTTATAAGTTTAATTTGAAAAAATAAACTTATTACATTGAATCATGATATAAAAATTTACTTTGGATAATTGTTTTATATTTTTTTGATATGTTTCTTATTTTTATGAATAGTAAAAATACGCTAAATTTTAATTGAAAATAACTTTTTTCATAAAAGTAATTTATAGGGTTAAAATATATTATTGAATGGGTTTAAAGTATAAATAGAATATATTTTTACCATTTAATATAATATATGTCATTAGCATTAATTTTACATTGAATTCATAGGTAAAAACATTTCAATCTTTTGCAATGTTTCAACTTTAAAAACTCCTTTTCTCAACTGCGAGATTAATTTTAAATTAAAAACCGCAACTTCTGTGTATTTAATTTGGAGAAATGGATTCAATATTCAGAATTAATAGGTCCAAACTATGTTAATAGGATAAATTTTATTTTTATACATTATGAATAGTAACTACGGTAAATTTTATTTACTACAATTAAAGGTAAATCATGTAATTAAGGGAAAAAATAAAATTATAAAATTATCCTAAAACTTTTATTAATACAATTGTATGATTATATTTCGTCCTAAAATATACTTGGGTCGAAATGGTTTCTTTCATATCCAACTGGGATGTGATTAAGACCTTTAATATATTTTAATTAAGGAAAATGAAATATGTCTCACTCAAACTTTAATAATTAAAGTATTCTTAATATAAGGTTATAAAAAATATATATTAGATTATAAATAATAATTTTAAAGATAAAATTTGTTTATTCACCATGTTAATTTATTTTTGATTTTTAGGAAATATATAATTACCTTAATAGCTTATACATTAATGATGCAAAAATTATTTATTTAGTGAAAATCAATAATATTGTTTTTATTAAAATAATAATACCAATCAAAAGGACCTGAAACTTGACCCAAAATTATTGGATGAGTAAATATATATCCTAAGAATCCAATTGTCTACTTGTGGACCATTTATAGTATTATAAAACATATTATGACATTTATATTATTTTATTTTAAATGATGTCAAAGTTGTCACCTTCATACTTTAATAAAGTTAACATTTTAAAAGTTGGTTGTTTGAGAATATAAATCCGACTAAATGTATTATTATGAGATCTATTAGATTTATCTTCATATTAGTATTTTATTTTTAATTTATATGCAAAAAATATGTATATTAAATAATTATACATAAATGTTGTAGTAATTATTGTACTAAGAAAAATATCAAATAAATGGTTTTAAAAATATTAGACTAAATATTATATGAACTAATTAATGTTCTACACAAATTTTATATATGAATATGACATGTTAGTAATTTATTAAATATTTTTGTTTTAATATTTCCTCTGTGTGGATTTTATTTAAATTCAAATAAATGAGTAGTGTTAAAATTTACACAATTGATATTTTATAAAAATAACATATTGTTAATTTGTATAAAAATCCCAGAAATATTTAAAAATTATAAATTGAAATTTATATGGTCTAAAATTTCATAAAGTATCCAATTATGGAAAATTCATAACACATAAGTAAGTATTAAAAACATTTTAAAATTTATAATATTATTACCACAAATAAGATTAAATAGATTAAATATAGATAAATCAAAATGAAAAAGATTAAAATAATTTTCCAACATGGATAAATTTTATTGGATGATGTGATTACAACTCTATCTCATTTAATATTAGAATTTGAGTCATTTTGGAGGGTTTTAGGTGTGTTTTTATTGTATTATAAATTAATATTTTGGATGTTTCGAAAAGTTCCCCTCTCCACTCTTATAAAATGGAACCTCCTCTCTCTTATCTTCACTCCATTTTGAGCTTTCAGACTCAGAAAAACCCTGACCATTTACCTTATCAACTTCCCTAGAAACATATTTTAGGTCTTGTTCGTCTTCAAATACCATCTTTAGTGCCTTTAGAGGAAGGTTAAAGGAGGTGAATCGTGGAAAAGGTAATCTCTTCTATCGATTCTTTCAAATTTCATTATTCTTATACTTCATCTTCATTATTTTTTTAAATATAAAGTAATAAGATCACTATCACTAATATAACAATATTCTATTATAAATATGAAACAAACCTATTTCAACTTATATCCATCCTATGAAAAATGAAAACACCGCACGTGCGTACTTACGACTTACCATCTCCATGCCATGGTGTAATCTGTTTTCCACCACCACCGTACTTGGATGGGTATAATGGTGGAAATAATAACTATATATGATAATTATAACATCATATGGATCTCGAGATATTATATCATCCACTCCAATTCATTTCAATAATTATGGAAATTATATCATCGTTCGTGCGTACGTACGAATTACCGTCTCCACAATGCGACAAGATTAATTCCCCATGTTAACCATTCAAGAATGGTTATAACGTATATATAAGGAATAAGAGTTAGATATATGAAATAATAATTCTACTATATATATATATATCATCTACATACTCCCATTGAAGTCAATAAGGAATGGAAAACAACGTTCATGTGTACATACGACCTACCGTCTCCATGAACGGTGTATTTCATTTCATTTATCTATATATTATATATATATATAATGAATGTATATATGATATATAAATCATGTTTTACATTGTCTATGCATGTAAGTCATGATAATATCAATAACAACAAGTCCAAACATGTATGATAAATGAAATGACTATTACCCAAAATGTTGCATCGACCTGGAATTGACAAAAGAATGGGTAATATAAAGTCATAAGTGAATCATATATGATTTCATAAAAAATGAATATGATTATTGAATAAGTTAATGACATTATTTAAATCATTATACAGGAGTTTCAGACACGTACAGAAGAAATTGGACATAAGGTAAGGGATAATTATTCCAATCTTGTTATTATGTGAGATTGTTCATTCGTAAGTATTTACTAGGGTTATGTTTATCATCCATGTCCATGTTTTCTCAAAATGCTTTCATAAAATGTTCACTATTATTCCCTTTTTTTTATTTTCATTTTTACTCATTTTTACAACATGGTATGAAAGGAATCTTTCTTTTGTTTACCACACAAGGTACTTTTTGACTTTTCTGGAAAAAGTATGAGAAGAATGTTTTTTTAATTTATACGGAATGAATGAATTTTTACGGTTTCATAATGCCTCATTTTTATGAAGAATCATCTATGAGATTTCAGGATTATTTTAAACAAAAATCATTTCATTTTTAAATAACATGTCATTTTTTGAAAAGAAAATGGTTTTGAAGAAAAAAGGATATTTTCCTCAAGAACTCATTTCAAGTGTCTAATCAAAACTATTTTCCATATAAGATGATATTATTTAGTATGTTTATGTTTCAAGTATAATGTCTCAATTATTTACATGGGTTGATTTTTCTTATGATGAAATGATATCCATTTGTTTTATATGGATTTTTCTACGTTGGGATGATGTTTATGAAACCCATATTATTCGTTGGGTTATGATGAATGATTTATGTTTATTTTGTGTCACATGAAATAATGATTTCATTATGAGAAGGGAGGGACCTATATATCCCTCCAGTGCATTGGATAAAGATTTATATCTCATGAGATAGACATGGGTGGAATGACATGTGATTCTGGTTCAGTAATATATGGTTAGAACGGCAAGTAAACCCAGTTCGGTAATGGAATTTGTCCACTATGATGGTCTTGGGATAAAAGCTTTGGCTAGTATTGAAATCATAACATGTTCATAATGGTTTCCACAACTACCTTTTCTATTCCCATGCTATTTTATCATGATTAATGTTCCTTTATGATCTATGCCTTACGTATTGCCCAGATTTATTTCACAACTCTTGATTTTGATGTGTAAACATTATGTTATTGTTTTTAAGTTCAAATGTATATGGTTTGTTTTATTTTATCCATACTTAACCTTATTGAGTATTTGAGATCACTGTTTTAATGTTTTCTTTATCCCAGAATATAAATAAATTTTTTAGGTATGAAAATAAAAAAGGGGAAGATCTTTATGAGAGATGTTGAAGATATTTCACCATGATAAGAAGATTATGTTACGAGTTTCCAAAGACACTAAAATTTTATTATCCTTGGGTGACTATTTTTGTTATGTATTAAGTATTTTGCAAAAGTAATGTAATGTTCACATACATCATCCTTGGGTCTCTTCAGTTTGTATCAGAGGAAGGTTTATTTAACCTTTGAAAAATAGGATGTGAAATCTTTAGTGAGATCCCTAGAGATATTTCTAATGTATGTATAGGGATGTCTCTAAGTTTAAGTATATGTATAGGTTTTATTCCTATAATTATGGTAGAAATCATAGAATTAAACATAATATGTTATATATTTAAGGTACTCCACCTTTATTATGTTGTTATCCTAGCATTATGTTTTCCACTCACACTATTCTTTTGGGGTTTTAGACGATGGATGGAACCCAAAAAAACTGTTTTGATCAATTTAATGGACAATGAAATGATTTTTGGTCACCACCCAGCGTCACAACAGGCGGTTCCAAACTAATTGTTCCCTTCTGTACCAACTACTGGGTAGCTTGTGGCAGTTGGGGTCGATCCCACAGAGAGGAAGAGAGACAATATTAAATACATTGCATGTAGTCGAGCCTTGGATGGTTATTGAGACATGATGGGTGAATAGAACTATCTATTGGAATTGTGAAAAAACAAAAACAATTTCTGAAAAGAAGACAAGAAATATAGAATGATGAAAAATCAGAAAACAAACACGCATTGGGGTTGCAATTTAATTAATATACATTGAAGTTATTATCCCTTATTTTTACAATTATTTCGTGATATATAAATTCCACGGGGATTCAATTTCATTGATGCTTCTTGTTCTGAATGCATTCAATTTCATGCTTCTGAAGATTAATTCCTCTATCTGGTAATTAATGATTTAAAGCATGTTTTTGTTCTTTTTAACCCCAAAACCCAGTGGGAGTGGATTATCTCAATGGTCATGTAATAATCTGTTGTAATTCCTTTAGATTGCATCGTTGATGTTGTACATGGTCCGACACAACATCAGTGGTAAAATTCAACATTATTTCATTAGAGTAACTGAATAGAAAATATCAAAACAAGTTTAATATTTCAGAATTGAAAACAACGATGAACCCGAATCTTATTGCAACCCTAACACAAGGGGAATCTGCATCTTATGACCATGGTCATGGTGTGCAAATTGAGTCGAAACTCAATACTTACCATGTATATGAGAGGTGATAGAGGAAGAAGAAATTACACAACAATTGAAATACAACAGAAGAATTACACTATAATAGTATTGAAAACAGAAAGAAGAAGGAAAAACAGGAGAACAATAGAAAGTGGATCCAAGGGAGGCTCGAATATCGGAGCGGTTGCACCACCACCTGGTTTCCAACATCTAAACGGGGGTTCTGACCTCTTTATTTATATAAAAACAGACTACATAGCATGTACTTATATGTACGCAGTGTGTAGTCAAGACAGCCTCATTTGATCTTCTTTCTCCATGAAAGGTGAACAAATGTCATTGGTTAGTCAAGCGGTGTAGGTACACGACGTGTAGCACCACCCCACATGGTTGTGTAGTATTGATTTAAGCTATAAACTGCTTCTGGAAGGTGGAACACGGCCTGTAATGGTTTCTAGTAACATGGGCATGTACTCAGCCTGGCCAATCCGTGTTCGGGTCCAGATACACAGCGTGTAATAGAAGTACACACCATGTAATCATAAATTTTGTAAAAATTCCCCCAATTTGTGTCTTTGGAATAAAAGCAATTCAAAATCCTTATGATCACTGAATTAAAGAGTTTTACTTTAAAAAGAACATGAATCTGGTGAAAACATGTTAATAATATGTATGAAAATTTATGCAGAAATTGGGCACATTAAACTCCACCGCACTTGTTCTTTTTCTTGCCCTCAACAAAAATCTCAACATCTAATTAGCAGTTTCTATATTTCAAAAAGGGAAGTATTCAATTTAATTATATTTATAAATATTGTAGGCATACCAATGGATTATTAAAAGTCACAAAACAAATCTTAACTTCGAAAATATTTTAATCATGCTTACTTTATAGTTTAATGAAAGAAATTTATTATCCTAATATACATTGTTCAACATTTCACAATTATGGATGCTACTTGACTATTTACCTCACCATAAAATAATACACTCATCACTCAAGATCAATTTATCAGTGTTATGCTCAATCTTATGTATATTCACGCTATCCATAAGCTTGTAAGAATTCTCATTCTCTACTATAGAAATTTAAATCTCAAAAATCAAGAGGGATTTCATCAAGGTTCAAATTTTTCCGAGGCTAAATGTTGGTAGGTAGTGATGTGAAAAATAATTTCAGAGGCCAGAAAAAGGAGGCTAAATTATTACATAACAATGTATGAAATTCAACATTAGAGCTCAATGAAAAACCCATCCCAAATCAAGATTTCTCAAATGACATCATCACTGGGACTAATCATTTTCTCATGTGGGTCTATTAACCTTTAGTGAGCTGTAATGCATGAAAATAGTCACTCGTTTGCTCTTTTGTTGTTTTTTGAAGAAAAAGTGAATTGGGGCCCACTACGATTACAATGAATGATAGGATCTCAGACCCTTTTGCCCAAATGAAAAATGAACATCTCCCTCAAAGATAATTTCATGGTTCCTCAAAGAAATATACCATGAAAACCCGAATTCCCTCTTTTAAAAACTCAAACAAATAATCATCTAGCAACGAAGGATCAGTAGTTGCCAAAGCAGGATGTATTGGAGCTAGAGTCGCCGAAACTGTTAGAGCGGTACTAGTCAGAGCCGCACGAACTATACTTGAAGTGCAAGGATCGGTGGTAGTGGCCAGATTGGTAGTGGAAGCATGAGGTGAAGTAAAAACCTCAGGGCCAATAGTAGGAGTGGTAGCCGCAGGGCCAGTGGTGGAAAGAAGAAGATAATTTGTGGCCATGGCGGTGAATGGCAGTTGGGCAGCAGTGGAAGGTCCAGCACCGGGTGTAGGAGGAGGGGATGGGGGTATCGAAATGCCGTGAAATAGTAGGAGAAGACCCACCAGCTGCTCCTGTCTATCCATATGATTCTCTAGTGTGGCTAGACGAAGGGAAATTGAGTGATGAACTGAGGGTGTGACTGGAGGAGGGGATGTGGATGGAAGAGAAGAAGGACAAGAAGAGGAAGTGGGAGGTGGGTCAGGTGGATCACGAAGGGTGGTGGGTGGAGGGGTGGTATCAGATCAGCAACACCGCCAAGAGTGGGGTGTCCTCTCACTCCCCAGTGGGAGCTGGGGCATCCTGGACGAGCACGTAGTCGTCCCCCCGACACTCAACCATCCACATGCGAATAAGCATGAGGATTTTGAGAGATGGAGGGGAGCCTAAGGGGTCGTGAAGGAAAGAGGGCTCAAAAACTCCCAAAAGATGTGCCAACTGGGAAGCCCAAAAACCATCATTCAGGTTGCACTAATGGCCATGGATAATGGAAGGAAAATAGGTGGCTGCAATACAAGGGAGTTCTGGGTAGTCCTACCGAAGGACACAGGTCAGGAGATCCATGTCCTCCCCGGACAGAACACCCATGTCCTCGTGGCGAGGGAACAGGATGGCACTGAAGCACTAGTGAAGGAAATGTATGAGAGGGGAATGGATGAACGTTCTCTTCTGTACCATGGGGGTGTACCTGTGGTCAGGCCCAACAAGCGCCTACCACATCGTAAGATGAGCAGGGCGATCAGGCCGGGTCAGGGTAAAGACGGGGGGTGGGGTGATAGGATGGGGTTATAACCTACACCCTCGGCCAAACACAGCCATGATCAGGGAAAATGGTCGGCCACCTAGCCGAAAGAGGACAGTTGGTAGGCCTCTGGTGGTAGGCGGGGCCTTCGAACTCAATGGTCGAAAGGAACTCTAAAAATAAATCAGAGAAAATAGGAGTGCAGACAAGGAGTGTAGTGAGTAGCTCCATATGCCCGAAGAGATCCTAAATAACCTCATAGATGCTCAGATGCTGAGGAATGTCAGCGTGAAGGTACCGACTACTCATCTGTATGGTCCGATGGGAGAAACGTTGTAGCCTTTCATCGGCAGGACTGCCCTCATCAAAAACTAGGCAAGGATATAGCGAAGGTCGAGTAGCAGATGGTGCTAGCTGAGGCGGAACATCAACGGTAGTAGTAGCCCGTACAGTTGTGGAGAATGATAATTCTTTCAAGATTATAGATAGCATGCATATACTTAATATTGACCATAACTCTGATAAATTGATCTTGACTGATGAGTGTGTTATGTTATGGTGAGGTAAATCATCAAGTGGAATGCATAATTTTCCAATGTTTAATAATGTATATTAAGAGAATGAAAGTTATTAATTAAAATATAAAGTAGGCATGATTAGAATACCTCTCAGGAGTGAGGAAAAATAAAGGGTCAATCAGGTCATGGCATGACTAAAAATTAGTAGTCTAATAATTGTAAATAGTCAAGAATTAAAATTGAAAACTGCCATTTAGGTTTCCCTAACGGCCCTGGATAATGGAATGAAAGTAGGTGGCGACAATACAAGGGAGTTCAGGGTAGCCCCGCCAAATGACACAGGTCAGGAGATCCATGTCCTGCTCAGACACAACACCCATGTTATCGTGGAGAGGGAACAGGATGGCGCTGAAGCACCGGTGAAGGAAAAATATGGGAGGGTAATGGATGAACGTGCTCTTCTGTAACGTGGGGGTGTACATGTGGTCAGGCCCAGCAAGAGCCTGCCACATCGTAACAAGAGCAGGGCGATCAGGTCGGGTCAGGGTAGAGACGGGAGGTGGGGTGATAGGATGGGGGTAAAAGTTTCACCCTCGGCCAAACTCATCCATGGTCAGGGAAAATGGTCGGTCGCCTAGCCGAAAGAGGATAGGAGTAGCAGTATCTATAGGCCTCTGGTGGTAAGTAGGGTCGTCGAACTCAAAGGTCGAAAGGAAGTCTAAAAATAAATCGCAAAAAATGGGAGTGTAGACATGGAGTGTAATGACCAACTCCGTATGCCCGAGGAGATCATCAATCTCCTCCCAGATGCTCAGCGGCAGAGGAATGTCAACGTGAAGGTACCGACTGGTAATCTGTATGGTCCGATGGGAGAAACTATGTAGCCTTTTAGTAGTTGGACTGCCCTCAACTAAAACTGGAAAGGATACAGTGGAGGTCGAGCAGTGGCTGGTGTTGGCTGAGGCGGAACAGCAGTGGCAGTAGTAGTCGGTCCAGTAGTGGGCACCAGAGTAGCAGTAGGAACCGGAGTAGGCTCGGTAGTCGGGCCCACACTAGAAGAAGAGTTAGGCTCGGAAGGACCTTTATCAGATGCAGGAGTGAAACCAGAAGCCTTGGTAGAAGAGGACAACATTTTGGAATCGGAAGGAGAGGCACCAGCAGGCGGGGCTGCGGTGGGTCCCGTAGAAAGTTGAACAGGAGCAGTTGGAATGACCGATGGTGATGAGGTAGAGGTCGAGGAAACTGGTGGTACAATCTCTAAAGCCTGCAGTTGTGGGGCTAGAAAATTAAACGCGGGTTTCCCAGACTGCCGGAGCCAGATCCGACGAGCGGGTCGGCCACGAACTGAAGGGGAACCTGGTTGCATCCTTCTCAAATCACTCTGATCTACCATAGCTATAGCAATGAAAGGAAAAAATAAAGGAAAAACAAAACAAAAAAAGAGAATAGTGATAAAAATGAATGATGGGATATTACACGGCCTGTACATCAAGCTACACAGCATGTAGTATGACTCAGATCGGAATCCGTGTGTGCTGGATATACACACCGAGTTGGCATGTATTCTGGAAAAAGCCAAGTACACTGCATGTATCAGTGGAACATGGCATGTGTATAAACTTGGATAGGAGTCCATGTATGGACACAGACTCGGTCTGGGAAGGTTGGAAAATCATATTACATGTCGTGTAATGTATGGACACAACGTGTATGGGAACATGGTCTTCAATGCGTGTAGTCCATTCACAGGGACTCATATAGAGTGAGATAGTACACGGCGTGTACCAAACATACACAGTGTGTACTGAGACATGGGGTCATGTCCGTGTGTGGGCAGTACACAGATATCTCCTAAGGGCTGGATAAAGGCACATACATGGTGTGTACCGAACATACACACCATGTGTTTTTGAATTTATATCAAGCCTAGTGTGTGTCCGTGTACTAGGAGTACACAACGTGTGTTCTTCCAGCAAACTCATTTATATCATGGGGCGCCGAACGGTCGCTTGAATCAAAAAGTTCCCTAAAGCTATGAAAATCACTAAAATAAGGGCGTAGAATGGCGTACCTAACCTGAGGATCACAATGATGGTGAAATCAGAAGCTGAATCGAGTAAAAAAACTGAATATTTTGAAGGAGGGAGAGATGGAGGTGTACGAGAGAAGCCAGGCGGAGGGGAAAACGGGGAGGGGGGGTGCGACCGACATGGGTTGAGCCCAGGTAGGGCACCCCTTTATATAGGCAGTATACATGGTGTGTACCCCATTGGAAACACCGTGTAGTGGTTATTATTATTATTATTATTATTATTATTTTCATATATATATATATATAATTAGTGTAGTAAATGATATAAAAATTAATATTAAAAAAAATCGAGATATATAGATATATATATATATATTATTAAAAACAAAACTGTACATGACATATATCATTAATTACATGGCGTGTGTTCTAAAAATAGAAAAATATTAGTACAGCCTTTGGTCTAGTGCATGGGGTGAGGTTCGAACCGGCGATCTGCCGTTCTGAATGGAAGCCCTCAACCCCTGGAGAAAAGGTTGTTCTTCTGCTCATATTTATTAGTTTATATATATTTAATGCATATGTCCTAACCTATATGGGGAGAAAGAAAAGCACGACATGCAGTTTTTAATTATATATGGAGGGGATGAAGTGGAGAGATTAGCCGTGGTCGAACCTGAGTCTTTAGGATCGAGGGCCGAGACCTTGCCAATCTGCCAACTTCACCCGCATGTAGTTCTTGATTTTGAAAATCTTTTAATATAAACTTGGCTCACACACCGTATATTGAAGTACATGCCATGTTGTTTTATTAAAAGAACAAATGATGGAAATGGTACGATTTTCCGGATTCGAACCCGGGTCTTTTTGAACCGGGTTACGATTCTAGCCACCCGGTCCATCCCCATCATGGGTTTTGTTATATTTGAACACTTATATATATATATATATATATGAAAAATACAACACACACCATGTAAATAAACACTATTAGAAACAGGATGAACCCCTTGCCAAAGGTAGGTCTAGATGGGATTCGAACCGGCGATGGCTTGGAGAAACTCCAGTGACCTTACCATCGGCACCGGACTCATCCCTATTTATTACTTAGTTAATATATACATATATACTATTAATATTATAAATTTAAAAGATAAGTACAGGTCAGGTAGTATAATTTGGACATGGCATGTAACCTCTGGGTTGCCTCCCATGAAGCACCTTTGTTCTAGGTCGTTGGCTCGACCTGAGTTTCCGATACTTACTCGTAATCCGACGGTGGATATGGCTTCCTCAGTGTGAACTACCACATGTTTCCCGCACCCATATCTTCGAGCATTAATGCTTTACCTTCAGGTGGTCTGGGCAGTGCCTTAAAAAGGTCATGCTTCGTGTCCAGTTACCACCAAAGGTGGATGTTCTTTTTTGGTTGATCATGTATCTCCTCCACCTCCCAAGGTTCCTTCTTGAAAATACTAAAAAATGGATAATAATTACAGTTATCCTTTGAAACATGTATATTATCAACTGAGGGTTCCGAAATAAATGACGAATTAAATTCGTAATTAACATGATATGAAGTGTCCCCATATTCAAATGTTGAGTTTTGAAAATTAATTTTAGAAATTGGTTAAGTATTAAGTATGGGATCCACATTAAAACATGTTTCTTCAGTTCAAATAAAATGTGAACACTCTTCCTCATACTCAACTGGAGGGTCCATATGAACAATTATCTTAGAACGTATCCCTACCATGTAAGCACGTTAACACAACCACTCAGTTTGTTCTAACTAGCATGTGGTAAAGGCTTTCATCATTGATATGAGCCTTTCGGTGCTACCTGAAGATAGCTCTGAAGGAGAAGAGGAAGAGGGAGGGATGAAAGATGTACATGGGTATTCCTCATAGTAAAACCCATCATCCATATATGGATAATATTCTTCCAGGTAGGGGTACGACATCACTGGATCATACGGATAAAAATACTCTCCAAACGAGTCATACCACTCCCTAGTCGGATAAAAATCCATGGGATGTGGGGTTGAGGGACCCAAGAAAAAGAAAAAAAAAGAAAAAGAAAAAGAAATTCTGGGAAAACTACCCTATACTCAGACGTACACTGATAATATCTCATCCTGGTTCCTTGGCAATGACGCTAAAATTTGGTAACCACCCAGCGTCACAACATGCGGTGCCAAACTAATTTTTCCCTTCTGTACCAACCATTGTGTAGCTATTGGTATTCGGGGTCAATCCCACGGGGAGCAAGAGAGACAATATTAAATACAACGCACACATTCGAGCCTTGGATGGTTATCCAGACATGATGGGTGAGGGGAACTATCTATTGGAATTGTGATAAACAAAAACAATTTTTGAAATGAAGAAAAGAAAAATAGAACGATGAACAATTAGAAAACAAACACGTGTTGGGGTTGCAATTTAATTAAGATACATTGATGTTCTTATCCCTTAATTTTACAATTATTTCATGATATTTGAATTCCATAGGGATTCAATTTCATTGATTCTTCTTGGTCCGAACACATTAAATTTCATGATTTTAATGATTAATTCCTTGGTCTGGTAATTAATGATTCAAAACATGTTTTCTTTCTTTTAAACCCAAAAAACCAGTTTCAGCGGATTATCCCAATGGTCATGGAATCGTCTATTACAATTCCTTTAGATTTCATTACTGATGGTGTTCTTGGTCTGACACAACATCAGTAGTAAAATTAAACATTATTTCATTAGAGGAATTGAAAATCAAATATAAAAACAAGTGTAATATTTCGGAATTGAAAAGAACAACGAACCAAAATCTTATTACAACCCCAAAACGATGGGAATCAGCCTCTTATGACCATGGTCATTATGTGTGGATTGAGTCGAAACTCAATCCCTACCGTGGATACGAGAGGTGATTGAGGAAGAAGAAATTACACACCAATTGAAATAAAATAGAATAATTACACTATAATAGTATTGAAAAAAGAAAGCAGAAGAAAAAACAGGAGAAAAATAGAAAGTGGATACGAGGGAGGCTCAGACACCGGAGCGGCAGCACCTCCCCCTAGTCTCCAACATCATAATGGGGGTACTTCCATCATTATTTATAAAAAATAGACTACATGGCGTGAACTTAAAAGTACACAGTTTGTAGTCAAGTCAGCTACATTTGGTATTCTTTCTCTGAGGCAGGTGAACAAAAGTTGTTGACTGGTCGAGCGGTGTAGGTATACAGTGTGTAGTGTCGCCCCACATGGCCATGTAGTCATGATTTCATCTACCAACCACTTTTGGTAGGCAGAACACAATGTGTAATAGAAATTACACAATGTGAAATGGTATCTGGTAACTTGGGCATGTACTCAGCCTGGCCAATCTGTGTCTGGGTCCTGATAAATATCATGTAATAGAAGTACACGCTGTGTAATCAATAATGTTTTAAAAATTCACCCAATTTGGGGGTTTTACATAAAAGCACCTGAAAATCATTATGATCACGGAATTTAAGAGTTTCCTTTAAAAATAACCTGTAGCCGGTGAAAACATGTTAATAATATGTATGAAAATGTATACATAAATTAGGAATATCAATCGTCCTCCTGAAAAAACACAATGTTATGGGAGATGGAGTGAAAAATATTATTGGTATACTTAAACAAGCTATGAATCATTCAGGAATTCCAAATGCGTAAAGATGGGAACAATATTCTATTGAATCCTTCATGTGGAAATATCCACCTTCTTTTGAATGGGTCTTCTGATACACTTATTGCTGAACAATGGATTCGTACCATTAAAAAGGTAGTTTCCATACTTTGCTATTCAGAACATGAAAAATTCATTTTAGCTGTTTACCATTTAGAAGGTGAAGCATACTAGTGGTGGACTCTAATTAACAATACAAGGCCCCTAGATGAAATTGAATCCATGGAATGAGATGACTTTAAGAACTTGTTTTTCAATAATTACTTCCCTAGTATTATTTGAACAAAGATAGAAAAGTAGTTCCTTGAGCTTAAGAAAAAGGATGATGAATCTGTTGGTAAATCCAAAGCGAATTTTACCCGGCTTTCAAGGTATGCATCTGGATTTGTCATCCAACCTAAAAGTAATGTTGATTGATTCTTTAGTGGCATAAAACCAAGTCTTCAAAGGGAATTAGCTATAAGAGACTTTAGTAGCTATGAAGAAATATTTTTTTGTACTATCAAAGTAGAATTGTACGTTGGTGTTACATATCCATCTCATGGTTTTGATATGAAATGAAAGATGGAGTTCATGGAAAAATCTCAAAACAATGGTGAAAAGAAGAAAAATGTTTCATTATGCTCAAAGTGTGGAAAGAAGCATAGTGGAGATTGTCTTAAAGGGACTAAAAATGTTTTATTCATGGAAAAGAATGTCATGGAGCAGTTGAGTATCGATGTAATGGGGAAAAGGTATCTAATGATGTGAATAGATAAAAGACTACAGAGAATGCCCCACCAACACATCAATGCTACAAGAGCAAGGAAATGGGGTATTATGCTAACCAATTCCGAAATCCAAGGATTAATAATGATTGACATAAACTAACTCTTAAGGAAAAGGAAAAATGAATGTCACATGTGATCACTATTGGTGATTTTGAATATGACAACGAAGTGGTGGAAAGATTAAGTGTATAAGTAATGGGATTCCAATATAGTGATGTGGAATCTCATTTATAGTATCATGGAATATTGGAATATCTATGTATTGGTTATCGATAATAGTATGGTACCGATAACCATGAAAAGTGATTGAAATATTTTTGGGAAGCAGATGATATGCGCATAATGAAGGGATAAATAGATAATGTGATGTTTGATAGTATTAATGAGCTTATGATTTATAAAAGGAAATTGTGATATCATTGTTTGAGTATATAGAATTTTGGGTATATTTGGTGTATGGAAAGGGTTAATTTTCATGGAATTCCTGTTGTCAATAAGGTTCAATAGAAATTTACGTTATTATCATATTTCAAGAGGATTCTTGATTAAGTCCTTCAAATTTTTGGAATGTGACCAACAAGATATATCCTATGATATGTAGGGATAAATGATGGTATTGACATGCTTGTTATATGGCCTTTCTAGAAATCGTTTTCTTTATACCTTGAGATTGGACAATAGTATTTTGTATAAGCATAAAGATTTGAATGGATTATGTAAGACATCAGATAGTATTGTTTAATTCTAGAACATCTTTATTATTTCTGAAATGTTATAATAGTATAGTTTTTTGGAAAAGGACAACCCGCAGGACCGCCGACAACCCATCGCGTCAGATGAGGATGTGGGAATTGAACCCAAAACCAAAGTATGACATGCCTTTATCACCTACCACTAGCCAACATAAAGTCCCTGGATAGTAGAAATTAGTTTTTTTATTTAGCGGTATGATAGATGAAGTATAAGTCCATTTTGGTAATCATATATGGTGAATCTCCCCATAGATGGACTTATGTATTTTTAATAACTTGTTCTAAACATTTTGTGATAAAGACAAATGGAATAACCAATCATTCTATTGCATGATTTTTTAACACTTCAAGAATGATAAATTCACCTTCATTTCTTTAAATAAGAGATGAAGTGTAAATTGTTCATGGAATGGCCAATGATGATATTACACTGAAATCTAGTATGTATTTATCCTTATGAAAAAAATACCTCCACTTTAAGGAAATGATCATGAAAACCAAAAATGTTGTCCTAGTACCCTCATATCCGATGAGTCAGACAGTACCTTAGATCATCACAAATTTATGGCTTTGTGATTATTGGCATTTTCATAGCCATGTTCTCTACCACTCTCCATCAGAACATGATGGTAAGATTTCTCTTTCATATCCATGTTTTAACCTAAGTTTTCTTATGTGGAAACCTAGTGATGATTTAATTTGGGTAACCGTTATGTTTCTTACTTCACTTTTTAAAATTAAGTTTTATTATTCCTTTTTATTATGTGGGTTTCTATGAAAGAAACATTCAATTAGTAAACAATTTATATCCCTCAACGAATTTCGAGGGTGAAATTCATTTTAAGGGGGTAGAATGTAACACCTTGAGATTTTATGAGAAATATTATTTTTAATTTTATTGATTTATTTTGTTGTAGACTACACCAAGATTAGCATGGGCTATACGCAACACCATATTAGCTTGTAGTATATGCAAACACTATTCTTGGCTTGTGTTGCACGCAAGAGCGACCATCCTCAATCACTTGTGTTGTACGCAACACCGAGTTTCACTAAACAATGATATATTGTAATATTATTATTATGAACTAGCTGTTATGAATAGTATTAACCAAATTTTGAATTTTATAACATTATAATTATTTTTACACATATTCTAGAACATGGTATGAGAACAAAATAATTTTTTTGGGTAAAATAAGTATTTTTCAAAAAATGTAGTTTTGTCGCCTTTTGATGGAGAACCCGCTTTAAAACTAGTTTTTAACATGTTTATAAGTTTGATTTGAAAAATTAAACTTCTTAATTAGAATAAGGATATAAAATTATACTTCGGAAAATTTTTCTATATTTTTCTGATAAGTTTCTTACTTTGATGAATAATAAAAATACACTAAATTTTAATTAGAAACAAATTTTTTCATCAAAATAATTTATATGGTTAAAATTTATTATTGAATGGGTTTAAAGTATAAATAGAATATTTTTTTTACTCTTTAATTTAATGTATGTTAATAGAATTAATTTTACATTGAATTCATAGGTAAAAACATTTCAATCTTTTGTAGTGTTTTAAATTTTAAACCCCATTTTCTCAACAGCGGGATTAATTTGAAATTAAAAACTGAAACTTTTTTGTATAGAATTTGGAGAAATTGATTATATATTGAGAATCAGAAGGTCAAAATTATGTTAATGGGATAAAGTTTTTAGGCATTATGAATTGTAACTATGGTAAATTTTATTTACTACAATTAAAGGCAAATCAGGTAATTATTGGTGAACATAATATTATAAATTTACCTTAAAACATGTATTAATATAATTGGATGATTATATTTCGTCCAAAAATATAATTTTGTTGTAATGGTATCTTTTGAAACCCACTTGGATGTGATTAAGACCTTTAATTTATTTTATGTAAAGAAAGTGAAATATGTCTCACTCAATCTTTTATTATTAAAGTATTTTCAATATAATGTTATCAAGAAAATAATTCTATTATAAATAATCATTTGAAATATAATATGTTTTCCATCATTATGGTAATTTATTTGTGATTTTCAAGAAATATATAATTACGTTAATAGCATATATATTAATGATGCCAAAATTATTTATTCACTGAAAAATGAATAATATAGTTTTTATTAAAATAATAATACCAATCAAAAGGACCATAAACTTGACCAAACCTTATTTGTCTAGTATATCTATACCATAAGAATCCAAGGATATACTTGTGGATCATTTGGAGTCTAATAATACATATTACAACATTTATATTATTTTATTTTAAATGATGTCAAAGTTGTCACCTTCATACTTTAATAAAGATAACATTTTAAAAGTTCGTTGTTTTAGATGAAAAATTCGACTAAAAGTATTCTTATGAAATATATTATATTTATATTTATCTTAGTATTTTAGTTCTAATTTTTATGCAAAAAATAGGTACATTAATTAATTATACAAAAATGTTGTCGTAATTATTTTAGAAATAAAAATATAAAATAAATGCTTCTAAAAATATTGAAATAAATATTATATGAACTAATTAATGTGATACACGAATTTTATTGATTAATATGACATCTTAAGAATTTATTAAATATTTGTTTTCGAATAAATTCCTAGTGTGGATTTTATTTAAATTCAAATAAATGAATAGTGTCCAGATAGACAAAATTGATATTTTATAAAAATAACATATTATTAAATTGTTTAAAAATCAGAAAAAAATTAAAAATTGAAAATTGAAATTTATATGGTTGAAAATGTCATAAAGTATCCATTTATGGACAATTCACAACACATAAGTAAGTATTTATAACAATTGAAAATATATAATATTATTTCCACAAATAAGATTAAATAGATTAAATAAGGTTAAATCAAATTGATAAGGATTAATATAATTTTCCAACATATCTAAATTTCATTGGATGATGATATTACAACCATATCTTCTCTCATGTTCAAATTTGAGTCATTTTTTAGGTTTTAGGTGGGGTTTGAGTTTATTGTAAATTAATATTTTGGAGGTTTCCAAAAGTGACCCTCTCCTCTCGTATAAAAGGGGACATCCTCCCTCTTCCCTTCACTCCATTTTGATCTTTCAAACTCGTCCAGAACCAGCCCATTTCCCTTATCATCTTCCCTAGAAACATAATGGAGGTCTTGGTCTTCTTCAAATACCATCTTTAGTGCCTTAACAGGAAGTTTAAAAGAGGTGTGTCAAGGAAGAGGTAATCTCTACTACCGATTTTTTAATATTCCATTATTATTCTACTTCCTATTATTTATTTGTTTCATAATAAATTAATAAAATCAGTAGAATTAATATAAAAATATGTAATTATAAATATGAAACAACCCTATTTTACCTTATACCTATCCTACAAAAAATGAAATCATCGCGCGTACGTACGTACGACTTACTATCTCCACGCCGCGGCGTAATCTGTTTTTCCACCACCCCCATACATGGATGATATAATGGTGGAAATAATAACTATATATTATTATTATAACATCATACTGATTCTGAGATATTATATCATCCACTCCAGTTTCATTCAATAATTATGGAAACGATATCATCCCTCATGTGTATGTATGGATTACCGTCTCCACGACATGATTAGATTCATTCTCCATGTTAAGCATTGAAGAATGATTATAATGTTTATATAATGAATAATAATGAGATATATTACATAATAATGCTATAGTATTTATGTATATATATATATATATATGGAATCTACTTACTCCCATTCAAGTCAATAAGGAAAGTAAAACAACGTTCATGCCTAGTTACGACCTACCGTCTCCATGAATGGTGTATTTCATTTCATTTATTTATCAATTATATATATATAATGAATGTATATATGATATATAAATCACATTTTACATTTTGGATGTATGTAAATCATTATAATATCAATAACAACAAGTCCAAACACGTATTAAAAATGAAATGATTATTACCCAAAACGTTGCTTCAACATGGAAATGACAAATGAATGGGTAATGTAAAGTCATAAGTGAAGCATATATGATGTCATAAAAATGACTATGATCCTTGAATAAGTCGATGACTTTATTTAAATCAATATACAAGAGTTTTGGACATGTATATAAGAGATTGTACATAATGTAAGGGATAATTTTTCCAATCTTGTTGTTATCCATGATTGTTCATTCATAAGTATTTAATGGGGTTATGTTTATCATCCATGTCCATGATTTCTCAAACTGTTTTAATAAAATGTTTACTATTATTCCCAGTATGTTTAAAGAAATTTTTAAGCTTTTTCACCACATGGTATGGAAGGAATCTTTCTTTTGATTACGATATGATGTACTTTTTGACTTTTTTGGATAAAGTATGAGAATAATGTTTTTTTAACTTTTATGGCATGAATGAATTTTTAAGGTATCATAACGCCTTATTTTCATGAATCTTCCTCCACAATATTTCATGATTATTTTCAACAAAATTTATTTTATTTTAAAATTAAATGGCATATTTTGAAAAGAGAATGATTTTGCAGAAAAAAACGGATATTTTCCTCAAGAATTCATTTCAAGTGTTTAATCAGAACTATTTTCCATCTAAGATGACATTATTTAGTACATTTATGTTTCAAGTATAATGTATCTATAATATACATGGATTGATTTTTCTTTTCATGAAATGATATCTATTTGTTTTATAAGGATTATTATATGATGGGAAGATGTTTATGAAACCCATATTATTATTTGGGTTATGATGAATGATTTATGTTTATTTTTTGGCACACAAATGAATAATTTCATTATGAGAAGGGTGTGACCTATATCTCCCTCAAATGAATTTTTTAAAGATTTATATCTCATGATATAGACATGGCAGGAAGGACAAGTGAATCTGGTTTAGTAATACAGGGCTGGAATGGCTAGTAATCTTGGTTTAGAAATGGACTTTGTCCACTATGATGGTCTTGGTAGCAATGCCTTGGCTACTATAGGAATCATGAAATGTACTTAATGGATTCCACAATTACAATTTTTATTCCCATGGTATTTTATCATGATTAATGTTCTTTTATGATCTATTCCTTACACACTGCCAAGATTTATTTCACAGCTCGTGATTTTGATGTGTAAACATTATGTTCATGTTTTTAAGTTCAAATGTATATGGTTTGTTTTATTTTCTCAATGCTTACCCTTATTGAGAATTTGAGCTCACCCTTTTTATGTTTTCTTTTCCCCAAGTTATAAACAAAGGATTTAGGTAAGAAAACATAAAGGGGAAGATCTTTATGGGAGATGTCGAAGTTCTTTCACTATGATTAGAAGATTATGTGCTGATTTTTCAAAGACACCAAACTATTACAGACCTTGGGTGTCAATTTTTATTATGCATTAAGTATTCTACCAATGTAATGTAATTTCCATGAATTTCATGCTTGGGTCTCTACAAATACATTCCTTGTGAATAATGGGATAATATGAAAAGGTAGTTTCTAAATTTGAGGCAAATGGAAGATGAGAATGTTGAAATGTTTGAAGCTAACTTCACAAGGATATCAATTCATTCTGTGGACTATATATGTAATCCAAGTAGCAAGATTGATCGATTGTTTGATGGGCTAAAGCTATTCCTCTGGTAGATATTGTTCTACAAAAATTTATCATTATATAAAGATATAGTCTCACATGCAATTAAGAAAGAAATAGAGTTCCCTTTGTTTTATGAAATTAATTGAAAGAAATAGGTGAAGTGGGTTGCTAAAAACGATAGGAAATGAAATAACGAAATTGGGAATAAGGGAAGTGTTGGCATTCCACCCAATGACAACTATAGAAGGAAACACCCTGGTTCCTACTTAAATGGAAAAGGGGTGTGCTACAATTGTTTACAGAAAATCCATTATGCTAGTGTTTTCATAACTAATAATGAAGCTCTTAATGTACAATGATATTATTTCTGGGAGATGGGACACTATGTTAATAAGTTTCCAAAGCATCAAGGAAACATGCCTCAGAAAACGCCAAGGGAGTAGAGACAAGCCTATGTGATCACAACTGCTAATATTGAAGTTCCTAAAGATGTGGTGGTAGGTAATTTAATATTTTCCCCAACCATAACCAATGATTTATATGAATATGGATCATTTCATTCTTTTATATCTTCCTAGTTTTCCATGAAAATTAGACCTTTCCAATGTTATTTAACAGGGGAGATGTCGGTCAAAACTCCTAAATGATGTATCAGTGCAACAAAGTGGTGTCGGGAAGTACCAATTATTGCATATAAACATTCTTTATCTATTGATTTTATTAACAAACCCATGATTGAATTTTATATAATCCTAATTATGGATTGACTTTTGAACCATGGTGATAAAATTTATTTTAATACTAAGGAGGCTACAATATTTGGGGATGATGGGGAATCCATTATTTTTAGAGAAGAAACATCACCATCAGATTTTCATCTAGATCCACCAAAAGTAGATCTACTAAATTCAACTATTGGGGAGGAAGTTAATGAAATAACTATGGGTTAGGAAAGGAATTTTGAAATAGGGGACATTCCTATTATGCAAAAATATTTTTATGTGTTTCCAGAGGATTTACTTGGACACCCTCTAGAGTGGGAAATCTAGTTTTACATTGACTTAATTCCTGATTCAATGACGATTTCAAAGACCCCCTATAGAATAGAAATTGATGAATTAGTTGAAATGAATAAAAAATAGAATAAATGAGTGATAAAGGATTTATTCTCCCTAGTGTTTCTCCATGGGATCCATGTTCTTTTCTTTAAAAAGAATGATGGATCTATGGGGTTGTGCACTGACAATACGGAGATCAATGCTATAAAAATAATGAATAGGTATCCCCTCCGTTGAATTAATGATTTATTTTAAAAAAATCATGGATCTAAATATTATTCAATGGTTGGCCTTTATTCTGGATATCATCAGTTGGTTATGAGGAAGGAATATATTACAAAGACATCATTTCTAAGTAGTTATGGGTATTTTGAATTTACAGTGATGGTTTTTGGAGTGACTAATTTGCCCTCAATTTTCATGGATATAGTAAATAGAGTTATCAAGGAATATTATGGTGAAATTTAGGTGGTATTTATTAATGATATATTGGTATACTCAAAAATATATTAACATCGTGAAAATAACTTGCACACTATCTTGAAAACTCATAAAAGAAATGAATTATATGGGATGTTTAGCAAGTGTGAATTTTGGATTCAATCAGTTTCCTATCCTGGCCTCATTGTCAATAAGGATGGACTATCTGTTGATCCTAGGAAGATAAAGGCTATGCATGAGTTTCCTAATCCAACAAACATAATTGAGGTATATATTTATATTGGTTTAGAAGGTAATTATTGGCATTTTGCGCATAACATCACCAATTTAGACCATCCAATGACCAACCATCCATGTAATGGGGTTATGTTCGTATGGAAAAAATAATGTGAGGACTATTCCAAATAATTGATGATGAGATTAGTGAATTCTCTTATCCTAACTCTACCATCAGGGAATGATCGTTTTATGATTTACAGTGTTTCATAAAAGGAATGACTTGATTTTTTATACATATAATGCTATAGTTATTGCATATGCATCAAGGTATTTAAAAAATCATGAAAAAACAATCTAACTCAAAATCTTGAGTAGGAAATAGTAATATTTTCTCTAATGATATGAAGACATTTGCTCTATGGAGAAAAATTTGAGATATATATAGATCCTAAGAGTCTAAGACATATCTTCTAATATAAAGAACTCAACATGTGGAAAAGGTGATGGATCTAACTACTCAATTATTATGAATTTTCCATACACTAACATATAAGAAAGAAAAATCAGGTAGTTGATGCATTGACCGGGAATGACCACGGAGTTCTCACAAAATTGAGGATTGAGAATGGTTCATTGTAAGAAGATCTAGTGAGGATGGATATAAATATTATCAAAGATGGTGAAACATAAAAACTTTTTCAAATGGTTTCCCAAACATATTTATTGGAAATAATAAAATCTTCATATTCTAATGATGAGAATATTTAGAGGAAAATTAATGGTGTTAATGATGGGAAGTTGGATGACATTATTTGTGAAGATGGAATTCTGAAATTTGGAGTGATTCTATGTGTTCCATCTATACCCAAGATGAAAAGGGAGTTATTGGATGATTCTCATAGCTGAAATAAATTTATACACCATGGTAACAGTAATGTCTATAAATATTTGAAAGAAAATTTCTTGTGGGATAACTTGATGTTGGGAAATTTATAATTATGTATCAAGATGTTTAGTCTGTCAACAATTAAAGGTCGAACGAAAACATCGTAGAGGATTCATGAAACCTATACTTATTCATACATATAAATGAGTTGACACCACCCTGGATGTTTTCATAAGATTACCAAAAACTCCAAGAAATAATGATACAATATGGGTAATTGTTGACTGACTTACGAAATCTTCACATTTCGTCGCTATAAGGGAGGATTTACACTAGAGTGCCTAGCACGACTCTATAGCAATGAAGTTGTGAAACATTATAGATCAACTCTCTCAATTGTTTCTAATCATGATCCCTAATTTACATCAAAATTTTGGAATAGTCATCAGTGAGATTAAAATACTTATCTTCAATTGAGTATCGCTTATCACCCAAAAACTGATAGGGAATACGAAAGGATGATCTAAACATTGGAGGACATGTTGAGATAATGTTCACATGACATTAAATGCATGTGGGATCAGTATTTACCATTAGTATAGTTTTCCTACAATTACAGTTTCCATTCCAGTATTCAAATGGAACCATATAAAGCACTGTAAGGGAATATACGTCAAACTCCAACATGTTGGGATGAAGTTGGAGAAAAGAAGTTTGGGGGACCAGAGATTGTGTAGGAAACTAAAGTGAAGGTAAAGACAATGCTATTGCATATTAATGAAACTCAATGAAGATAAAAAAAGATATGCTGATAATTGAATGAAGGATTTGGAGTTTCAAGTGGGGGTCATATTTTCTTAAAAGTATCTCAATGGAAGGAGGTTATATGATTTGGGATGAAAGGGAAGTTGAACCCTAGGTACAAATGCCGTTTTGATATATTTGGGAGAATTAGATCTATTTCGTACAGTTGGGCTATGACACTTATCCTATCTAATGTACACAATGTGTTTCATGTCTCATTCCTGGGAAAGTACATGGAAGGCCCAACACATGTCCTCACTTCTAAAGGTATAGAATTGGATATTGACCTAGATTATTCTGAAGAGAATATCTAGATTCTGGAATCTAAAGAATAAGTGTTGAGGAGTCGAATGACTCAACTAGTAGGATACTCTGGATAATTCCTAAAATTGAAGAGGCCACATGGGAGCTTAAGGAGATTATGATGAAGAACTACCCAAATATTTTTGTGAGGTAACATTCTGGTAATTTCAATGCTGAAATTTTTATAAAGTGGGGATAACGTAACACGCAATGATTTTGAAAACAAATTTAAAATGGAATGAATGAAACACTATGTCTGTAAAAAACACTACATTGTTATAACATATCTACTATGCATATTTTCCACCCTATGTGATTTGAATTTTGAAAAACTGACATACACGGTTGCATTCTGTAAGATATTTAGAGTTTGATAAGACAAAAAAAAATTTGTGAATAGTAACATACCCTTATTAATAGTAATATAAATTTTAATATGACCCTTCTGAATAGTAAACCATATTTTTATTTTATTTTCTTATGGTTATATGATAATGAGATCTTGATTAGTTTTTCAAGGTGGTATAAAATGAATTATAGTCTTAACATTGTTATTTTTGAATAAAATAAAATTTTATGTAATAATAAAACTAATAATATTTAGGAAATTATATTCAGAAAATGGTGTACATTTTTTGAATTCTACACTTCAAAAAATATTTATGGTGAATTTTTTGGATTTTTCTGAAATACTTGAATTTTTATTAGTAAAATACAGTATTTTACTGTATATATATATTATCAGTTAAATTCACTATTCCTAGCATCATGATTGATGTAATCATAATTTTTTTGGACATACATGTGCATATTAATATTCGTTTTCACCTAAATCAATACTATTGGTTGTATTTGGAAAAATTATAAAATAATGAGTAGGATAATGGGAAAAATCTCATCTCCTCCACTATAAAACCCCCCTCACTCCCTATTCTCTTCACTCCTATAAAGCCTTGTACCCCAGCTAAATTATACTAAAATATCCTTCCAACATCCTCCCCCATGTCTAGCTTCCCTTGTTATCATAAAAAGGCCAAAAACTCTTCCTTAAAGAGGCTCTGAAGGAAGATTACTTCAAAAGGTAAATTTCTCATTTCATTTCATTTATTTCATGTTATATTCATTTATTTTTCATTCCTCGCCTCCTTTAATCCAAATTTTATGATTAATCCAGTACCATACATTTAAAATAACATATTTATCATAAAGGATGTATTCTACATCATCTCTTCTTTCACCTTCTATTATAATATAAATGAAAACACCAACCAAGATGTGTCAATTTATCACATTCAAGGACGCCGAGTTTTCAATTTCAATTATCGACTTTAATTATCATCATGAAAAAAAATTTATTATGTAAAAAGACAATAATATTTGTGTAATAACATATTTAAGGGTCTGGAATCATTTTTACACATTATATTATTTTATAAATCAAATTGGGTTCGTAGTGATAAAAAAAAAAGCCAATTAACCCAAAAAATTGTCATTAAGGTTTTATATAATGATTTGTCATCACTCTCAATAAAAAATGAATTTTATAACCCTGAAATATTATGGTTTTTTACTAATAAGATTCAACTTCTATTCTAAACAACCATTCTCATTCTACATGTTTATCTATTCATGAATATAAGTAAACTGATCGTAAAAACTATGAAAGAAAATGCTCTCAATCAATGAAATTGAATCTCTAAAATAATAAAAATCCATAAATGAACTTAATAATATTATAATAAATCAATTAAATGAAGGAAATGTTTTTATTCATTAATTTAGGAACCTAAATTGGATTATTCAGTTCCTTAAGATCAAGTGACGAACCCATTCAGACTTAAGGTAAGGGTTTTTTACATGAACCTCCATTTTCATTCGGGTTACATTTGGTATCTACATATCTCAATTAAATTATTATTCATTAATATTTAATACTCATAAATTATCTTTTAATTTTTTATAAATTTATACCAACCAGAATCAGACCTTCAGTTATGGTGAATTATATTTTTTTAAAGAATCTATCAAATATTATTCTCGAATTACCAGTCCGACTCAAAGAAATTTCTCAAATTCTTAATTATTTGAAAGGGAAATATGTAATCAGTTTTTAAAAACCATTATCTTTCTAAAATCAATAATTTTATTATTAAAATTCAATCTTTCATTATTTTTGGTTTTATACAATCACATTTCTAAAATAAGTATTCTTTTCAACGTAAATGTGTATTTATCTTAAGAATTGATCAATGATTTTATAAGAGCATATTCATCTATTACAACACTCTTATTGATAATTATTTATTATTGGGATTCATATTTATGATATAATATACTATATTTAATTGAATTCTATTTATTAGTTTGACTTATTATGTGCTCTCATAAAACCATTCACCAATTTACTCTGAATGGTTAGTGTTATTGCATAATGTTTGGGTAATGTCATTTATGTTTCACAACTTAGATTCAATATGAATTCAAATTTTGTTTATTTTTAACTCCATTCAAATGAGGAATATATTGGAATTTTAATATGATAAGTGGGGACCGCTATAACCCCTCGATGAATCGGTAGGTCTCATGAGCCAAATAGATTTAGAGTTGGTCAAGGCCTTGCCCATTTTCAGATATGGTTTTGGCCATGGCCTTAATCAATTTTAGATGTCTTGGCCAAGGACTTAATGGTATTTTTTAGAATGTTCCGCATATCCATTTTCCTCATCATGAACCAATAAATTCATGGTTCATGTGGTTATTCGACTAGTAAAAAACCTGTAATTATATTTTATTATGGAAATAATTACTCCGCTCATATTCCAACCATAATGTGTTCATGTTTATAATTTTTAAAGGATTGTTTTTTTTAATAACTCACCATGCCTAATGTAAATGTTTATGATATCTTCTGATGTACTTCTTACCCTTACTAAGCATCTAAGCTCACCCCTTCTAATGTTTCATTTTCCCCAAGACCTGAAGAGGTATATTATGATTGACTTCGAGGGATAAGCATAGAGTAGTGGATGGCCGCAATGAAATATATTTTTTATTTTTTTTATTTCATAATGTTAAACTTATGTATGTGTCTAGATTTTGAAATACACTAAACTATTCGTTCCTTCGGGATACAAATTTATTGAATGGATGAAAATGAAATTTAATAAGTAACTGACTCTGGGTTATCGGGGTCAGGTATTTATATCCCCCATTTAAACCCCCATTTCAAGAAGATATTTTGGATCCATCTGATATATTGTCATAAATTTTGGTGCCACCCAAGGGTTTTGAACAATGTATATGTCTAACTCTCGACAAAGAGGAAAACCTAGAACAAATTCTAGGAATACGTCATTATACCCCACCAACATTACAAGAAACTTAATGACATATAACATCCACTACACTGAGCGTTAGGTTATCCAATTGAATAGAAATCATCTAAACCCACCTATTTCTAAGTATATTAAGAGCTGTAAGGATTTCCCTCATATTGATAGAGGGATATCTGGTTCCATCAACTCAGATGAACCATACACTTTTTCCTAAAATAATAATTATGAGCATCAACTATTACTTTAGTTCATAATGATAATGATATCATAAGGACATAATATTACTACCAAGGGATCCAAACTAAAACTCCCACAATTTAGAGTGAGGTCACACTATCGACATTAGTGTGGTATTATCATGTCTCCTTTAGTATGTGCTTCTAAACATAAGGTTCGAGTCAACAGTTAAACCCCAATCTCTATGTATGAATCAAGATATGCAGAAGGAATGGAAATCACTAGTACAAGTGTCTATAAACATTGCATCTAATGTATAAGGGCACTGATCATACCTTGAACCATTCCTAGAGTCATGGGGTTATATGCCTCTACATCCTACAACTATCTCATTCCCTTTCACCCAGCTCCTTTAGTATAGTATAGACCATTTGGAGGTGGTAGTGGTAACACATCAAAATGTATTCCACCTCCTACTGTTTCACCAACTTTCCTGCCACATCCTCCGCATGACATATCTATTTGCTCTGACCACTGCCTCTTCATTAGTTGTTCATCAACCCCCTCTCTTGTTACAGCATGAATGATAGGAAAATCTCATAAGAGATACCCCCTTTTATGAAAAGTATAGAAAATCATGACCTTCTGGGAACTAGAATGCCCTCATAACATTTGACAAAACCTTTTCTTATATGGATTACGTCTTGCATATGCTATCGGTAGGTCCTGCTGACCCTACATAACAAGAGATCACTGTCTCAGAAGCCTATGATACATGCTCGGTCCCTATGTATCATCACATATAAACAAAAGATATATTCACAACCCGGTATAGAAATTTTTATCCCCCTAAACCACCAGATTTGGGTTTTCTAATTGATCATTAGCAGTAACCTTCACCTGCTGACCAACCTGAATAAAAATTGCTCTACGACTAGATCCCATTAAAGGGGCCTCATCTCACGTCAATCGAAACTCCCTATCATGATATAGAAATCTCTTTGGATGTCATCATGATCACATTATGAGGAAAAAAATATGTATCACAGTTAAAAGAGTATACCTGGTGAGATGAATCAAGAAGGATGTGGAGAACATAACACATTCTTATATGATGAATGGACCTTCATTTTTTTCCAAAAAACTATTGTTTTCATTTACCGAGTTAGTAAGAAGATATCTGGAGTCCTAGTGTATGGATACATCAGCCGCCATATCAACACTGGAGTCCCTGGTATAAAAGATAACTGTGAAACATTTAACAATGTTGCCCCAATCCAACATCATGGACTCATAGTCCTAAAGTAGAATTGACTGCTCGGATACCACTTGGTCATATCCGGACTCGTGGAACCCATGACGTCACTACCCAAACCCCACCATCTATATTCCATGGGCTAGAAACTAGTAGAGAGTAGGTATACCCCACAAATGGGGGAAATTTTACTATGAACCTGTACACACGCACACCACCAGAAGACCAAGATGATAGAAAGTAGAAACACTATGTAAGGAAAATGCATGCATATAAATTCATCCCAAAAATAGAGTATAATAGAAATAAAAGTAGTAAAGTAAAACTGAGATAGAATACATGACTCCCAAAAAGAAATAATATGTAACATGTATATGAATTCTCATCCTTAGAAAACCCCACATGATCCATCTGCAAGATAAGACATTGGACTACTGTCTGTAAGCCATCACAACACACCTCGGAATACCTGATCACACAAGGCCCACCTAGTCCTGGTCTTCCTAGAAAACTGTCAATGAGTCAGCCATCTTCACAAGACATGACTTGTGTGGGAAAATCCCGTGTAGGGGTGAGTAAAACAATGCTCAGTAGGGAAACCTGAAACACAATGCAAAATACCATAATGGAAACACCACAAAGACGAAACATTCATCTCCACACGTGTATATGTGAACAACACATATAAAAATAACATCCAAGTATACACATAATGGATTCCAGGACTCATATTCTCATCCACTACCAGCCATATGGTTATACTCATAGCATTATCGATTCAGGAAGATCTCACTCCTCAAGAAATATGAAAGTAAGCACATAGAACAAGTCTACCAAAAGTATCCAAGAGAACATATGGTCTCGATGCATACTGAAGTTCACTAAGACTTTTGGTATCACTAAGACAAGGAGTATCGATATTTCATCTAATGCTTGGTCACATTATTTTTCTCAAGGAACACTCATTCCAAGTGAACTCACTCCCTGATCAATGAATCCATAGGAGACCCTCACAAAGTGTTCCTGCTAATTCGGGCCCTACCCAAAGTTAACACACTGTGAATTACCCGAAGAACCTTGGCCATGTCTTGTCATGAAGGAATGAATCATATCTCGATACAAATATAGGGGGTCATGTGCCAAGGGATCATAGGAGTACTCTTAGAACTTTTGGAAAAATCATAGTAGATAGAGGATAGGTTCCCAAAAATATATTGGTCACACCTTCTCCAAAAACCCTATCTAATGTACCATGAATTGAAGTTAGGATTGACCTGGCCTCTAAGTGTGATACATGATCCCTCTTGCTGAGTCACTGTAGAAGCTGAGCTGAGACAACCCACATCAGAACCTGGGTTATCCTCTATGACTGTAATGCGATACTATATAGAACCTTAATATGGAAGACCAAGGGTACGAACTCAATCTCTACAATCACACTCTACTATGGGATTAGTATCTTGCTTAGATCCCTCATATTAAATTCAAAGAGAACTCTACCAACCACATCTTTTCAAACCAAAACCCTTAAGCCACCTTAGAAGGACCGCCTCATCACAAGTGTCCCAAATCTGAAAATATATCATCAAACGGACCTTTCGTTTGAATGTTACGAACCTTTTTTTCCAAAAGGTTCTGGTTGTCTTTAGGTGTGGTCCGACCCATTTAGACCAACCTGATCCACCTGCCCCAAGGTTCGCTAACCCGACCCATCGGGTTGACCCGTTTTGCAAGCTCGGCCAGCCGCTAATGTAGCCGGCTGCTCCAGCCTATTCTGCTTGAACGTGGTCCTATTCGGTCCACCAAGATACAAAAGTTGTCACATCCACACCAGATCAATGTAGCTGGTCATTGAGCTGGTCGCTTCTCCCACACATGGCCAGTGAGACCACCTTCCAGTCTTTCTGATGTGGTGTTGTGCCACATTGTCGGTCTACACCAATGGGCCCACCCTGGATACAGCTTCCCTTCACCACCCACAGCTGCCCACTCATTGAAAACCAACGTGGGACCCTCCCCCAACAGTTGGGTTTTCCCAGTCTCTACTCTAGTTATCCTAGGGAAATTATACCAGATCAGTCACCAAATCATGTCTCCATATAAATGGATAAATTAGAAATCTTGTTTCATCATTAAACTCATTTCAGCATTGTTGTGTCGCTCAGTTGTAGTGTTGTTGAGTCACTACATCATAGCGCTACTATGATAAGTTGAAACAATAAAGGTAAAATAATTTAATAGAATTATTTTATTCATAAAACATCCTAAAATTAACAATCATAGTCAACCCATGTTGCTCGATGTTAGGCTCTATCTAAGGAAATCACCTCATTATGAACTCAACGATGGTATCAAATTTCTGATTCGAGTTATAGTTTATGTGTTTTTAGGATTTTAAAATAGTATAATTTTATTTATGGGTACGTCCTTTTCATGGTTTTCTTTAGAAGACTTGCACTGACTAAAGTTATCTTGCATCTAGGGTAAAGACACTCCTCTAATCTCAGTGGTTCCCTTGGATTTCTAATCCAGCGACCCATTGAGAATTTATTCCACATTTCTGAAAAATTGCCCATGCATGTTATTTAGAAACAAAACATTTTTCAAGGGTTTTAATGTTATCTTATATTGAGGGGATTCAGAGCATATTTAGATAGACCTCAAGATGATCATTATGTCCGTGGACCTTGACCAGATCATGGGTGTGGAGGTTTCCTTAGAAAATAGGTATATAATTTGTACATAGTAAGTTTCACAAAGTAGAGGGAGTTGTGATTCAGTGGCTAGATATCATTTTAGGTACACATTTTTTCTCAGCATCCCATGTTTGATTCAAGAGCATCATACTCCTTCATTTCTTCCACTTGGGGATTTTCTTATGGACTAGATGTGGAGATACATCATATTTCACTTGAACTATGATTGCCAGTTTGAGGCCATACCAGTTAATTTTATGTGTGTTAGGGGTGTAAAACAATTGTGGGTCAAAAAAACACCCATCATGATATTTTATTTATTTTGATGAAACTATATTATTTAATATTTAAAATACACTAGTTTCCTTCTTTATGTTTTTTGAGGAACTTCTTCTAGATTAGAGTTTTGTTCTCTGATGTTGATGGAAAATGTGTAGTTTATGTTGGTGAGAAATGTTTTTAGGCCCATAGTCAATGTCTCAAGTATTTTAATTGCATGATGGTTGATTTGTATAATTAATTAGCAGCCATTGGGATAGTCCAGGGTCACACATTCATTGTGGAGTTCAAATATGTTTTTCTCAACAAGGAAACGATACAACCCACACGATGTGATGTTGAGTTCCGAATAAATGTAGAGAGTGATGGTTATCTAATTTTTCTATATTAGTCTTTGAGGGAATCATTTGAGTTTCAGGATTTTTGGAAACATATCAATGATATGATTTCATAGGTTGATATGCACCCTAGTTTGTCATTGTTGGGTTATCTAGTTTTGTTATTTTTGATGGAAGATGATGTTCTAAGTTATTATATAGAATACTGGAGGTTTAATAATTTTATGTTCAAAAATTTTTACCTTCTTATAATGATATATGATCTTGTAACCCATTTTAGATGTTGTAGTTAGTTTTATTTGTTCAATTCGTGTTCTGGGTATCACTAGTTTAGGGTGAAAGAGGGAGATATCATGAATACTACCTTCAAATGTAGATATAGGAACTTTGAGATTTGGGTAATGTTTTTTGGTGTCAATAATTACCCATATATGTTCATTGTGATCATGAAATCCTTGTTTGTGAATTATTATACATGTTTGTAGACATGTTTAGTAATAACATCATGATCTACTCGATAATATTGGAGTAATAAGACATTAATTTTAGATCAATTTTTAGGTTCTTCCATTCCACCAATTATATATAATGGTATCAAAGTTTTTCTTTTGGACATGAGTATTGAATTTCCTCAGGCATGTAGTCTCATAGTTGGGTGTACTAGAAAATCCATTGAAGGATGAGGATGTTGTTTCATGAAATTCTCCCAATATCATGGAAGAGTTTTGTAGTTTCCTTATTCTTGCAAGATATCGTCAAATATTTTTCCCTAATTTATATACTATTTCATTTACAATGAGAGTACATACATGGAAGGTCCAATATGTTGTTTAGAATTATTAGTCTCAATAATAATTCAATTACCATATTTAGAATATTTTTGTTGATATAGTGATCCTATTTTTAATGGAGGGGGTAATGTTTGAGGTGCTTTTTGAAAATTATCATCCTGGAATTCGATGTGTGTAAATAGAACATAGAGTGGTGATCAATTATTGGTATTGGAATTTACAACCCCGTGAGTGTGACTATTCCACACATGACCTATAAGTATAACAAGTTATATTTACACTGAGGTTGGTGGGGTTCTACCTTTTTGGGATGTTCATTATAAAATTACGGATCAATATAGAATGAGAAATATACTTTCTCAGCGAGAAAAAAAAAGAAGTTAGGGTGGTTTGATTTCCATCAACATTATGATTTTTATATATCAAATACATCAGGAAATTGAAATTATTTGGCTGAATCTTAGAGTAGGATGTCCTGAAAGGATGTTCCAAAATATTCTAGGGATCTTTGGGGAGTGATGGAGGAGTATTAATCCTTTTAACTTAGATGCAATGGTGGTTGATGGGGTAGGTTGATGTTGGAACATGATTGTGAAAAATTATATGATAAATAAGGTCATGGATTCAATATGGAGAGACTCATAGAAATAGGTTTTAAATCATCATGTTGTCTATGGGGATGCTCCATATGGATGGTTGGAGTATTGTTATAACCAAATGTTAATTAATTTGAGGTTTTTTATCCCATAGTTATATATGAAGGAGTCCTTTTTGACTCTCATAAACCAAATTTGGTGATACAACCAAGAGTTTCCATGATATATCATGTGTTGGGGACATAGATTTCATGGCCATGGATTTAAAAGTTGGTGGAATATATGGTGATGAAATTATTGGTTAACAATTATGAAAAGGTTTATCATCATTTTCTAAGATGTTTTTATAGAATTATAACATTCGTGGGTGGAAATATGAGAACATATCGATGGATATTGGTTTTGGGATACCCTAGTATCTGGGAGATTCTGAGAAAATATAATTAATTATCGATTATTTGAAAAAATCAACCCACTTCATAGTGATCATGGATTCAGATGCAGTGGTTGATTTGGATAATAATTATATTGATATGGGTTTTTATTCTAATGGGGTTATGAGGTTCATCATCTCTGATTTTGAACTATGCTTATGATGTGATTCTGGAGGAGATTGTAGCATGTTACTAAAACTATGGTACACCTCATCATAGCATTCAACACCAATTTGATGGGAAGATGGAGCAGACCATCTAGATGATAATGGAAATATTTTTGGCATGTATCTTAACTCTAGGTAGAACATCAGATTGAAAAATTCTTTTTCTGTATTTTCATTTAATAATAGTTATCACTCAACCATAAACTTGGCCCTATTTTATGATTTTTAAGGTTGGATGTGCAATTAATTATTATGCTGGATGGAGGTTAAAGAGGGAGCATTTATTATTTATGACATAGTTTAGATAACAAAAAAAGGTTAAGTAGGTTCGATAGAGGATAAAAGCATCAATATACCGACATAATTCTTATGTAGATTGAAGGAGGATGAATTGGAGTTTGATGTTTCGAGCCACATGTTATTTTAGGAATCCCCGTTGGTTGGGGATGGGGATATAAGAAGGGGTAAGTATTCTCATTAGACAGTTGGATAGTTTTATGTAATGGGGTTTGGTAGTGGGGTGGAAAATTAGTTTTCACTTTCTCCATGGATGGACATTAGTCATGATTTATTCCATGTCTCATAGTACAATAATTGGATTCAAGATGACTCCCATGTCATTAACAAGGAATAGTTGGATATCAAGGATGACACTATGTCTTTTTAACAACTAGTAGAGGTACATGATCAATAGGATAGTGTCCCATAACGGAAAACCATTTTATTACTTCATGTGTTGTAGAGGCATGGTGGCATATATGATAGTACTCGGGATCAAGAAATGTAGATGTGTTCCCAGTAACTAGATGTACTTTTAGCTCTGTTTTACTTATTTCTTTAATGATGTGATGTTTTATCCTTAATTTTAATGAGATATATTGTTTTCTTGATGTCTGATTTCATGTAATGATTAGATATATTAAAAAGGGAGGACTTGATTCCTAATAGAGAATCATTATATTACTATTCAATTAGGCAATTTTTGGAGAGTTTGTGCCACCCAGAGTGTATAGTATCAAGATATGGAAGATTATATTTCATTTTTCATATGATCAAGGAAACATTGCTTTGTTGTTTTAATGGTTGTTGATTTTAGATACATGGAGGTTTAAATGATTTTATGTGGTTTTGTAATTTTATAGTGATATGGTTTTCATGGTCTTTTTTCTGGGTTTCGGTGTTTTTTATTGACATTGATTTAGGTGTAATGTGAACATTAATATGTATATCACTATTTTGTTGTTCAGTACCCTATCATTCTCCAATTTGGTTTTTTATTTTCATGGATGAGAATTTTGTGAGAGGTATGTGATGCAATTCACCATTCCTTCTCATCCCATTAGATTTACAATATTGGTGGTCAGTGGGTTTCAAGAGACATCTATATATATTATTCTTTGTTATATTTTTTTGTCACTTGTTTATTTGTGCGGAAGGTAGGTTAGTTGTGCGTAATGTTTGTGTGGTAATATAATTTTTTTATAGTTCTTTGTTTAGTTTTATGGTCAGTTGTCATAATCACTAATTTTTTCAATTATTTGGTTGGATCATTAAACTATTTTCTCATAAAGTAACTTGTTTTTTCCCATGAAATGTTTTGTCAGTGACATGGATTGTCAAAAACAAGAACTGAATACATGGAAGGATCATATCTTGAATCTAGTCTGTGGATGGATATGCTATGTGAATCATATTTATGGATGAATTGTTTCCTGGATGATTCTTTTATGTAAAGATGAATAGATAGAACTTTTTTCTAGGTGGGGATTTTCTCTAGGTGAATTAGTCAACATAGATTTTTCCATTTGTTGTATAAAAATGGAAATGTGGGTCTTTTGGTGGCATATATCTATAGTTCACAAAAACCTTTTTCTGAATTTAGTTATATTTATTATTTTCTAGGATAAATTAGGCTGTAAAAATTTCTTTCCATGTTGATTTTAATGAAATCAACAATACTTATTTCATAATATAAATTTTTAAATGAAATTATTAACATTCAATGTATATTAACTATAGATAAATAATGAAATATGCTTCTATTGATTTCTAATAAAATTTAATCAATATGGGAGGCCATGAATCCCTTCCCTAGAAACATGGAAGCCTATTATCATTTGTTTAAATTTATTCCCATAATAATAATTTCTTATTTTCAACCCCTATATTGGTGTATCGAATTGTGTGGTTCATATTTATTCTTAGAAAAGAATCAGTTTTTTTCACATTTCTATATCATGCTTGATGTGTTTACATTTACTATCTTTTAGTAAATATGGTTACATCCATATTTAAGAAGATAAATTGGTCGATTAAATTTAATTTAGAGGTAGGTGAATGTTTCATATTATTTTTGAATTTTAATATTATTTAGGCTATAGTTGATGGTTGGAAAAGGTACCCCCTAAAAAACATTGTTTTTGTGATCATTTATTTTCACAGTTGATTTCATGATATGAAAAAATATATTATGTGATATTTGATATGACTAAAATTGAGAAACTGGTTAATCACATATATTTGGTTGATGAAATATTTCCAAATTAATATGGTTTGGGTGATAATGATACTAAAAATATTGTTAAATTGATAGAATTTTCATTCATTAATATGTAAACATTTTGGTTACGTGGTGTGTGTGTGGCTAGGATTTGGTGTAGTGATGTGTGGTTGTTTTGGGGTTTGGATACCTGGGGCTGGTGTGTGAGATGTAATAGTTTGTTTGAGGAAAATAGGTGATGGTTTGATTGACATTTCATTTGGGTTTCATGTTGATGGTTTGTTTGGTAGTGCTTCTATGGTTCCAAGGTGAAGGTCTGTTTGTACTTTCTTTTTGTGGGGTGAGGTGATGGTTTCTTTAGACATACTTTTGGGGTGTAAATGTGATTCCCTATTTATCCATTAATTTAGAGCAGTGAGGTGACGGTACTTTGGGGTTGGCATTTTATTTTGTGAGGATGGTTGTGTTTTTCTTGATGTTCAGGTAATGAAGGAATAAATGTTTCATAAAGGAGAAAATACTAATGTTTGGTTTTTTAATGGTATGTAAATGGATATTGAAAAAATATATTTTGGGATGTATTTTTTATTTTGGTTGATGATTAATAATTAATTGAATGTAATTAGTTGGAAATAATAGATGACACATGTGGATTTTTGGTGTTATTCCATTTGATTTGGAAATGAATATGTGGGTGTTTTGAGTTGGTTGATATTTTTTTGGTGAACCCATAGGTTGGGCATGTGTGTGGATATATTTATTTAAATGTATACTAATTTTTAATTATATATTAGGCAAACTTATTTTGAACACTATGAGTTGAAACCCGTATATTCCCACAAGGATGTTTTTCCGACATCCTGGTGATGTGGATTGATGGATGGCAACCCTCTTTAAACTTTCTATCTTCTAGGAGAGTAGATATTCTCATGAATTGATAGAAAATGGTCTGTAAGTTCATTTTGTAGTGGCCCCTCTATAGTTAGAAGAGATGTGATATAATCATTATATTTGGTGGATTATTAGTGGGTTGTTCATTATAGGGGTGGGAATGATTTTTTATTTCCATTGTGTTCATGGTAACATCATACTACAGGAATCATAGTGGTTGTGATGTGATAGCCTAGGTATATTATGGATTAAAATGATATTTTTTGATGTGTGGTGGTGCCTCGTGTCTTTTTTCTCAAGTTGTAATGTGACAATGCTGTTGGAAAGTTGTATACATTATTCAATAGAGTGGGAATGACTGATTCATACAATATTGGGGTGTAATATTGGAATCCCAATTGGAAAGAATTGTGGGTCTCCATTATTTATATTCTTATTTATTTTATTATAAATAGATTGTGTTATTCAGTGAGGGTGTTATAGGGAGGTTTGGGTTCGGCAGATTACCTAATTAGATAATATAGTTTTTGTTGTTATACCAATGGTACATTAGTATGATTCATTAATGTTTCAATGATATACATTGGATTTCTTATTGAGTATAATTATTTTATCACCCTATGTATATAATGTAATGTTTAGGGTTCCAGGATGACTATGTGGACCATTCTATACATTAATTGCTCGAACCATTGGACAGTTGTTGTACCACTATTAGAGGGTTCATTTTGGGTATTTACATTTGGTAAAAAATTTATATACCAAAACTATTTATACTTTCATTTTGGATATTTTTGGATCCATTTTGAATTATTTCTTGAAGTGAATTGTTGTTTATTCATCATATCTTTGGATCCTATATTATTTTATACAGTAATTTCACACATTTCCTGGTAATTCTATTTCTTACGATCTTATTTCCAACCTAAGGCATACTAGAGGTAGGTCTTTAGGGATCAATAACAGTTTCCATTTAGTTTGTAATCACTAGTTGGATAGGACTAAGAAACTCACTGTAACAGCCCAAGATTTTATGAAAACTATTCTTTTTAATTTCACTAATGTCTTGTGTTGTACGCTACACCAAAAGGAGCTTGCAAAACACGCATGCTTGACTTGCCTTGAATTACACGCAATCGCGAACTTCCTCGATAGCGTGTGTAGTACGCAAGAACAAGTTTCACTAAACAACAATATGCTATTAAAATATTATTCAAACAAGCTGTTATGAATAGTAATAACCACTTTTTGAAATTGTGTAAATTTTATTTTTCAAAATGGAATTCATTTTTGGATTCTTAATATCGAAATTAGCTTAGGGTGAAATATTGGTGATTTTCGGATAACTTTGATATTTTGATGAATAGTGAAAATTACTAAATTTTAATTAAAAAAACTTTTTCAATCGAAATAATTAATAGTGATAAATTATTAATTTGAGTGGTTTTAAAGTATATTTAGAATATATTTTTACAATTTAATACAATGTTGGTCATTGGATGTAATTTCACATTTAAACCAGACATAAACAAGTGTCAATCTTTTGATAGTTATTATCTCTTAAGAACACACTATTTGTTTTGACGACGGGAATTAATATTTAAATTAATTAATGGAACTGATATGTTTTGAATTTGGTAAAATAGAAATCATTTTTGAGTTCATAATATCAAATATAGCATAGGCCTAATTTTTTGTATTTTTCTGAAAACTTTCAATTTTTGATGAATAGTGAAACCACTAAGTGGTAGTTAAAAAAACTGAATTGTTCGTAAAACTTAATTTTACCACTTCTGTGAGTGGAATTTCAAAAAACCGAGAGACACGGTTGATGTCATTATGTAAAATGTGGTTCAATGAGATGAAAATAATTTTTTGGTGAATAGTAACTTTTTACTTTTTTTACCACGGTTAAAAGTAAATAGGGTAATTATGGGTAGAAATGATATTATTATTACCCTAACACATGTCCTAATTCTATTGGACATGTGTAATTCGACCAAAAACAAACTTAGGAATAAAATATGACCATTTAGGCCCACATGGATTAGATTAGGACATTTATTATTAATTTATTTAAAGAAGGGTTAAAAGAGTTAAAATCAATGTTTATTTACTAAAACATTTTTAATATAGGGTTATACATAAGATAAATTAGATTTTAAATCTTCATTAGAAATATAAAAATATTTCCTACATAATGGTATTTTATTTGTAATTTTTAGACATTAAATAATTTAATTTATTTATGACACAACGATGATGCAGTAATTATCTTATTAATGAAATATTGACATAATTGATATTATAAATAACCAAATAAATATAATTTGAGACTTTTTATGAATTCCACTAATTTTTTAGGTTAATATGACATGTTATTATTGATTTAATTAACTTTTTTCGAACTTATCATTCACTTATGATTTTCACAAAAATCAATTACTAAATATTGTCAAAATTGACATGAAATAGTTTTTAAAACAAATATTATATTATTAATTGTGCTTTTATTCCTAAAAATATAAGGTTCGTCCAAATGACTTATATAAGGTTATATATATTAATAATAAACAATTTTGGGTTCGTTAGGCTTCTTATAGTAAGTTTATTAACCTTATAGTGTAAGAACAGAAGAAGACACGGTAAAAGTAAAATTATTTAACTTAATGTTAAATCTAAATGATAAGGTTAAAATAGGAACCTAAACTTGTCTAAATTCTATTGGATGAGAGGATTCCGACCCAACCCCACCTTAGCCTCGAAATAAAACAATTTGGAGCTATTTAAAATCGAACTTGACTTTATAATAAAATAATATTTTTAGTTATTCCAAAGGTGCCCCTCTCCTCCCTTATAAAAGGGCACCTCTTCCCTCTCTTCCTCACACAACTTTGAGCCTTCAATCTCGTCCAACCCCTACCAAATTCTTTTCTCCACTTCCCTAGAAACATCCTAGAGGTTCTAGTATTCTTCAAAAACCCATTTTAGTGCCCTAAAAGGAGGTCTCAAAGAAGCACTTCAAAGAAGAGGTAATTTTCGTTACCGATTCTTTCACCTTTATTTCTTCTTCCACTTCTTCTTACTAGGTTGTTTCATTATGAAGTAATAACATCAGTATCACTCATATACTGATATGTTATTATAAGTATGAAACAATCCTATTTCACCATCTATCCATCCTACGGAAAACGAAATCACCGCGCGTGCGTATGTATGGAATACCGTCTTCATGCCATGGTGAAATCTATTTTCCACCACCACCTTACTTGTATGGGTATAATGGTGTAAATAATAACTATATATTATTATTTTAAAGTGATATTGATTCTGAAATAGTATACATACACTCCAATACAGTCCCACGATCATGAGAACGATATCATCGCTCGTGCGTACGTACGGACTACTGTCTCCACGACGCGATGAGATTCATTATCCACTTTAACCATTCATGAATGATTATAAAGTATATATATAATAAGTAATAATGAAATATATTACATTATAAATCTACTGGACTTATGTGTATATATATGTATGTCATCTACTTAATTCCACTCAATTCAATAACGAAAAGAAAACAGCGTTCATGCGTACGTACGGCCTGTCGTCTCCATGGACGGTGTATTTCTTTCCATTTATCGATCCATTATATATATGTATATTCTGAATATATATTATATATTGATCATGTTTTATATTATATAATTAAGTAATAATGATCTAAGTAATCATATGAATAATTACAAGTTAAAACACGAATGACAAATGAGACGATTTTACCCAAAATGCTATTTTAACATGAATTTACAAAAGAACGGGTAATATAAAGTCATAAGTGAACCATATATGATATAATAACAATTAATATGATTCTGTAATAAGTCAATGACATTATTTAAATCATTATACAGGTGGTTCGGACACTTACGAAGCAAATCGGACCTAAGGTAAAGGAAATATCACAATATCATTTTTATCCGAGATTGTTTATACTTTAGTATTTACTGGGGTGTATTTTATCATCCACATACATGTTTCCTCAATATGTAATATTATTTCCATCCACCTACAATTTTTTAAATCCAATTTTACCCTACGGTGAGTTTTTAGTAAAAGATATGAAAGGAATCTTTTGTCGTTTTTCGTACGAGGTACTTTTTGACTTTTCCGACAAAAGTACGAAGAATGTTTTTTTAACTTATACGACATGAATGGATTTTTAAAACATTATTTCCAAGAAGCTTCCTTTACAAGTTTTCATGTTTATTTTTAATCAACTTATTTTAGTTTAGAATTGTACGACATGTTAAGAAAGGAAAACTGTTTTTGAAGCAGAAAAGATATTTTCCTCAAGAATGGAGTTCAAATGTTTTATCAAAATTATTTTCCCTCTAAGATAATAAAGGGTTATGTTTATATCCTTATTATTACATTGATTTGATTACGTTGTGATGGAATTATATTTTTATGAATCCCTTTATCTTATATGAAGTGTTATATGATGTCACGATGTTTATGATTCACATTTTTGTTACATGGGTTATGCTATGATGTATGGTTTATGATTTTGTGGCACACATAAGAACGGTATCATTATGAGATGGGTGGGACCTATATCTCCCTCCAATGCATTGGGTAAAGATTTTATATCTCATGAGATAGGCATGGCTGGAATGGTAGGTTATACCGGTTCAGTGAAATAGGACTGAAACGAGGGTGACTCGGTTCAGAAAGGGACTTTGTCCACTAAGATAGTCTTGGCAATGAGTCTTGACTAACAAGAAATGATTCTCTATGATTATGTGTGTATGCCACAAAGTTTCATGTTTTAAGTTATGATTATTGTGATTACATTTCACTTCCATGATTTATCCCATGTTATGAAATTATGCTCTCTTTTGCAGGTTAAGATTTCCAAAATGTTATGTTCTTATGAATATGATGTGATTGATATTTCTTTTGTTTACCCTTACTGAGCATTTGAGCCCACCCTATTATGTTTTCTTTTCCCCAGGATATAAAGAAATGTTTTAGGTAAACAAAAAAGGATGATCTTTATGGGATATGTTGAAGATCTTTCACCATGATTAGAATATTATATTCCGAGTTTCCAAAGACACTAAACTATTATGATCCTTGTGTGTGTGTTTTTGTTATGTACTAAGTATTCCACAAAAGTAATGTAATGTCCATGTACGTCAAGATACGAGTCTCTACAGTTGGTATCAGAGGAAAGGTTTAGTCAAAATTTGGAAACTAGGATGCGAGAACTTTAGTGAGATCCCTAGAGATATTTCTAAGGTATGTCTAGGGATGTCTCTAAGGTTAAGTATACGTATAGGTTATAGTCCTAGAATTGCACTAACGATCTTAGAATTTAACCTAAGATGTTAGATATTGAGGGTACTCCCCCTTTATTATGTTGTTTTCCCTATCATGATTTTTTCCTCTCACACTATTCTTTTTGGGTTTTAGAGGATGGCTGGAACCCGAAGGAACCGTGTTGATCAATGCAATGGACAATGCAATGATTGTCCTCCTGAACAAACAAATGTTATGGGAGATGGAGTTCAAAATCTTATTGCTATACTTACACAAGCTATTAATCATTCTGGACTTCCAAATGAGCAGAGAAGGGAACAATATTCTATTGAGTCCTTCATGAGGAAACGTCCACCTTATTTCAGTGGGACTTCTGATCCACTTGTTGCTGAACAATGGATCAGTACCACTGAAAAGATATTTTCAGTTCTTCAATGTTTTGAACATGATAAAGTCATCTTAGCAGTATATCGTTTGGAAGGTGAAGCTGATCAATGGTGGAATCTTATCAAGAATACGAGGCGAAGAGATGAAATTGAGTTCATGGAATGGGACGAGTTCAAGAACTTATTTTTCAATAAGTACTTCCCTCGTATTCTTCGAACAAAGATAGAGAAGGAGTTTCTTGAACTAAAGCGAAAGGATGATGAATCTATTGGTATATACGAAGCAAATTTTACAAGACTTGCAAGGTATTCATCTGGCATTATCATCCAACCTGAAAGTAAAGTTGATCGATTTTTCAGTGGCTTAAAACCAAGTCTTCGAAGGGCATTAGCTATAAGAGACTTTAGTAGCTATGAAGAAATTGTGCATTGTGCTATAAAGGTAGAAATGGAAGTTGGTGTTACATATCCATCTCATGGTTTTGACAAGAAACTAAAGATGGAGTTCAAGGAGAAGTCTCAAAATAATGGCGAAAAGACGATGAATGTTTCCTTATGCACAAAGTGTGGAAAGAAGCATGGTGGAGATTGTCTTAAAGGGACTAGAAAAATTTTTAAGTGTGGAAAAGATGGTCATCGAGCAGCTGACTGTCAAAGTAATGGAAAAAGGGTTTCTAATGATGTGAATAAAGAAAAGACTGCAGAGAACGCACCACCAACACTTCAATGTTTCAAGTGTAAGGAGATGGGACATTATGCCAATAAATTCCCTAATCCAAGGGTTAGTGATGATCGACATGAGCAACCACTTAAGGCAAAGGACAAAGGGAAGTCACATGCGATCACTATTTGCGATGTTGAATATGACAACGATGTGGTGGAATGATTAAGTATTTATGTAATGGGATTCCAAAATAGTGTTGTATATAGTATCGTGGAATATTGGAATATTTATGTATTGGTCTATTGTGGTTTTCAATAATTTTATTGTACTAGTAACCATGGAAAGTGATTGAGATATTTTTGGAAAAAGAATGATATGCGCATAATGAAGGGAAAACGAGAAAATGAAATATTTGACAATATTCATGAGCTCATGATTGATATATGGACTATGTGATATCATGGTTTGAGTATATAGAATTTTGAGGATTTTGGTATGTGGAAGGTGTTAACATTTAACTGCATTCATGTTTTCACTAAGGTTCAATGGGTATTCAAGAGAATACATGATTAAGGACTTTGAATGTTTGGAATGTGACCAACAAAACATATCTTATGATATATGGGGATCAACGATGTTATTAAATCTCTGGTAATCGTTTTCACTATGTTATGAGAGTGGACCAAAGTATTTTAGATAAGCCTAAAGATTGGAATGGATTATGTTGGACATAAGTTAGTATTGTTTAAGGATAGAACTTTTTTTTGATATTATTGATGGGATGGTATAGTAATGTAGTTTTAGAAAAAGGACAACATGCAGGACGGGCGACAGCCCATTGCGTCGGACAAGGCTGTGGGAATCGAACCCACAACCGAAGTGCGACTGGCCTTTATCGCCTACCACTGGCCTACAGTAAGTCCCTGGTTAGTAGAAACTAGTTTTATTTTAATAAGCAGTATGATATATGAAGTATAAGTTCATTTTTGGAACCATATACGATTAACCACAAGATAGACTTATAACTTTTGCTAACCTTTTGTTTGAAAGCGATGGAATGACCCATCATTCTATCACATGATCTGCTAACACATCACGAATGACAAATTCAACTTCATTTCTTTAAGAGATAAAGTGGAAATTGTCCAAAGAACGACAAACGGTGAGACTATACCAAAATCACGAAAGTATTTCTTCTAATTCCAATTTCATCAACTTTAGGGAAATGATCTTGAAAACCAAAAATGTTGTCTTAGTGCTCTTTTATCTGATAAATCATATGGTACCTTAGATCGTCACAAATTTATGGCTTTGTGATTGCTAGATTTTCCATAGCCATGTTCTCTACCACTATCCATCAGAATATGATGGTTAGATTTCTCTTCCATATCCATATTTTCACCTATGTGGAAACCTAGTGGTTAGTTTATTTGGGTAACCGTTACATTTCATACTTTTGTTATTAAAGATTGGTTTTGGTATTCCTTTTTACGATGTGGGATTCTATTAAAGAAACTTTCGAATAGTAAACCATTTATAACCCCGACGAATTTCGAGGGCGAAATTCATTTTAAGGGGGGTAGAATGTAACAGCCCATGATTTTAGGAAAAATATACTTTTTAATTTCACTAATGTCTTTTGTTGTACGCTACACCAAAAGGAGCTCGCACAACACGCATCCTTGACTTGCCTTGCATTACACGCAATCGCGACCTTCCTCGATAGCGTGTGTAGTACGTAATAACGAGTTTCACTAAACAACAATATGCTATTAAAATATTATTAAAACTAGCCGTTATGAATAGTAATAACCACTTTTTGAAATTTTGTAAATTTTATTTTTCAAAATAGAATTCATTTTTTGATTTTTAATATCAAAATTATCTTAGGGTGAAATTTTGGTGATTTTCAGATAACTTTCATATTTTGATGAATAGTGAAAATTACTAAATTTTAATTAAAAACAACCTTTTCAATCGAAATAATTAATAGTGATAAATTATTAATTTGAGTGGTTTTAAAGTATATTTAGAATATATTTTTAAAATTTAATACAATGTTGGTCATTGGATGTAATTTCACATTTAAACTAGACATAAACAAGTGTCAATCTTTTGATAGTTATTATCTCTTAAGAACACGCTATTTGTCTTGACGACAGGAATTAATTTTTAAATTAATTAATGAAGCTGATATGTTTTGAATTTGGTAAAATAGAAATAATTTTTGAGTTCATAATATCAAATATATCTTAGGCCTAATTTTTGGTATTTTTCTGAAAACTTTCAATTTTTGATGAATAGTGAAACCACTAAGTGGTAGTTAAAAAAAACTGAATTGTTCATAAAACTTAATTTTACCACTTCTGTGAGTGGAATTTCAAAAATCCGAGAGACACGGTTGATGTCAGTATGTAAAATGTGGTTCAATGAGATGAAAATAATTTTTTGGTGAATAGTAACTTTTTACTTTTTTTACCACGGTTAAAAGTAAATAGGGTAATTATGGGTAGAAATAATATTATTATTACCCTAACACATTTCCTAATTCTATTGGACAAATGTAATTTGACCAAAAACAAACTTAGGAATAACATATGACCATTTAGGCCCACTTGGATTAGATTAGGACATTTATTATTAATTTATTTAAAGAAGGGTTAAAAGAGTTAAAATCAAAGTTTATTTACTAAAACATTTTTAATATAGGGTTATACATAAGATAAATTAGATTTTAAATATTCATTAGAATGATAAAAATATTTCCTACATAATGGTATTTTATTTGTAATTTTTAGACATTAAATAATGTAATTTAGTTATGACACAACGATGATGCAGTAATTAACTTATTAATGAAATATTGACATAATTGATGTTATAAATAACCAAATAAATATAATTTGAGACTTTTTATGAATTCCACTAATTCTATAGGTTAATATGACATGTTATTATTGATTTAATTAACTTTCTTAGAACATATCATTAGTTATGATTTTCACAAAAATCAATTACTAAATTGTGTCAAAATTGACATGAAATAGTTTTGAAAACAAATATTATATTATTAATTGTTATTTTATTCCTAAAAATCTAATGTTAGTCCAAATGACTTATATAAGGTTATATATATTAATAATAAACAATTTGGGGTTCTTTTGGCTTCTGATAGTAAGTTTATTAACCTTATAGTGTAAGAACACAAGAAGACACGGTAAAAGTAAAATTATTTAACTTAATGTTAAATCTAAATAATAAGGTTAAAATAGGAACCTAAACTTGTCTAAATTCTATTGGATGAGTGGATTTCGACCCATCCCCACCTTAGACTCTAAATAAATCAATTTGGAGCTATTTAAAACCGAACTTGACTTTATAATAAAATGATATTTTTAGTTATTCCAAAGGTGCCCCTCTCCTCCCTTATAAAAGAGCACCTCCTCCCTCTCTTCCTCACACAACATTGAGCCTTACATATCGTCCAAAACCTGCCACATTCTCTTCTCCACTTCCCTAGAAACATCCTAGAGGTTCTTGTAATCTTCAAAGACCCATTTTAGTGCCCTAAAAGGAGGTCTCAAAGAAGCACTTCAAAGAAGAGGTAATTTCCGTTACCGATTCTTTCACCTTTATTTCTTTTTCCACTTCTTCTTCTTAGGTTGTTTCATTATGATGTAATAACATCAGTATCACTCATATACTGATATGTTATTATAAGTATGAAACAATCCTATTTCACCATCTATCCATCCTATGGAAAACGAAATCACCGCACGTGCGTACGTACGGAATACCGTCTCCACGCCGTGGTGAAATCTATTTTCCACCTCCACCTTACATGGATGGGTATAATGGTGTAAATAATAACTATATATTATTATTTTAAAGTGATATTGATTCTGAAATAGTATACATACACTCCAATACAGTCCCACGATCATGAGAACGATATCATCGCTCGTGCGTACGTACGGACTACCGTCTCCACGATGCGATGAGATTCATTCTCCACTTTAACCATTCATGAATGATTATAAAGTATATATAATAAGTAATCATGAAATATATGAAATTATAAATCTACTGGACTTATGTGTATATATATGTATGTCATCTACTTAATTCCACTCAATTCAATAACGAAAAGAAAACAACGTTCATGCATACGTACGGCCTGTCGTCTCCATGAACGGTGTATTTCTTTCCATTTATCGATCCATTATATATATGTATATTCTGAATATATATTATATGTAAATCATGTTTTATATTCTATAATTAAGTAATAATGATCTAAGTAATCATATGAATAATTACAAGTTAAAACACGAACGACAAAGGAGACGATTTTACCCAAAATGCTACTTTAACATGAATTTACAAAAGAACGGGTAATATAAAGTCATAAGTGAACAATATATGATATAATAACAATGAATATCATTCTTTAATAAGTCAATGACATTATTTAAATCATTATACAGGAGGTTCGGACACTTACGAAGCAAATCGGACCTAAGGTAAGGGAAATGTCACAATATCATTTTTATCCGAGATTGTTTATACTTTAGTATTTACTGGGTTGTATTTTATCATCCACATCCATGTTTCATCAATATGTAATACTATTTCCATCCACATACAATTTTTTAAATCCAATTTTACCCTTTGGTGGGTTTTTATTAAAAGATATGAAAGGAATCTTTTGTCGTTTTTCGTACGAGGTACTTTTTTACTTTTACGAAAAAAGTACGAAGAATGTTTTTTTAACTTATACGACATGAATGGATTTTTAAAAAATTATTTCCAAGAATCTTACTTTACAAGTTTTCATGTTTATTTTTAATCGACTTCTTTTAGTTTAGAATTGTACGACATGTTATGAAAGGAAAAGTGTTTTTGAAGAAGAAAGGATATTTTCCTCAAGAATGGAGTTCAAATGTTTTATCAAAATTATTTTCCATCTATGATAATAAAGGGTTCAGTTTCTATACCTATTATTACATTGATTTGATTACGTTGTGATGGAATTATATTTTTATTAACCCCTTTATCTTATATGAATTGTTATATGATGTCACGATGTTTAAGATTCCCATTTTTGTTACATGGGTTATGCTATGATGTATGGTTTATGATTTTGTGGCACACATAAGAATGGTATCATTATGATATGGGTGGGACCTATATCTCCCTCCAATGCATTGGGTAAAGATTTTATATCTCATGAGATAGACATGGCTGGAATGGTAGGTTATACCGGTTCAGTGAAACAAGACTGAAACGAGGGTGACTCGGTTCAGAAAGGGACTTTGTCCACTAAGATAGTCTTGGAAATGAGTCTTGACTAACAAGAAATGATTCTCTATGATTATGTGTGTATTACACAAAGTTTAATGTTTTAAGTTATGATTATTGTGATTACATTTCACTGCCATGATTTATCCCATGTTATGAAATTATGCTCTCTTTTGCAGGTTATGATTTCCAAAATGTTATGTTCTTATGAATATGATGTGATTGATATTTCTTTTGTTTACCCTTACTGAGCATTTGAGCTCACCCTTTTATGTTTTCTTTTCCCCAGGATATAAAGAATGGTTTTAGGTAAAAAAAAGGAAGATCTTTATGGGAGATGTTGAAGATCTTTCACCACGATTAGAAGATTATATTCCAAGTTTCCAAAGACACTAAACTATTACGATCCTTGTGTGTGTGTTTTTGTTATGTACTAAGTATTCCGCAAAAGTAATGTAATGTCCATGTATGTCAAGATATGGGTCTCTACACTCACTCCATAGAACCTCTTTTACTCTCTCACATAATGTTTTTGATATATTTCTCCATGTATAGTTCTAAATTACATTTTTAAGATCACTTTGGGAACTCAATGGATTGATTGAATGAATAAATATCCAATGAATGTCCTATAATTTATTTTTATTATCCATGATTTTTAGTGTATATTTATTCTTAGGTGGAAATTATATCATCTCTACTATTTAATAACCTCAATTCTTAGTTTGATTAAATCGTTTTAATTTTCCTTGATTTTGATATTCAATTTTTTTTGACAGACAAGGGAAGGACAATTTTCTGTTTTCTGTGGATTTCAAATATTTGATGTCTTTTTGAAAACCACTTTTTTATCATTTAAAATTATTGTTTTTCAATTATTGTATCTTTTTTATTACACAATTCATTGGAATAAATGATTATATGAATAATTGTTTTATGGTGAAATAGTCTAGCAAGTAATTTGGTGTATGTGGTTGATGTGATTGAATTTAATATACGTGATAAAGGATAAGTGGAATGTGCAATTAGAGAACCTTGATATTAGTCACATTATGATGAATTTTTTGTTTTTCCACCAATGAGTATGTAACTGTAACATTATATGAATGGGTATGATTGTTTATTGGTATATATGATAATTGGTATTCCAAAAGATTATTTTTTTTGAAATATCTTGTTAATTTATTTCCATGGATGTTTTTGGTCTTATTGATATAAAATTATTTAACTCTATTTAAAATGTTTTATCTAAAAATTTCTTCTCATATGATGTTTAAGTGGTGTTTTTTGGGAAGTAATTAAGGAATACAACATAATTTTATACTCAACCCCTTTTTGGTATGATCGATGCATTTTATAAATTAACTACTAGGGAATTGGAAAGGTAAATGTATTTTGATACTATTTTGATGAACTATGATAATGTGGGAAGGTAGGGTAGAGATTAAGATGAAGCTTGTTTGGGATCTATATGTGAGGATACCACATGTTTAAATTTTGGTATTTTTTTATTCTTTCCTTGATATTCATTTTATTGATTCCATTTTCACACTAACATTGTCTCCATATTTGGTTTTTTCTACATTTACGTATGGATCTTATTTTTGATTTTTTTTTTGTTACTATTTTTTGAGAAGTTGTTTTATCTGTATAGTTAGAATCATTTTCTAAGACTTCTGTAATCCCATTAAATATATTTACAATGTTTGGTGTACTAGGGACCTCACCTAATTCTATGATCATCTCCTACCCAAATTTACCATTGTTCAGATTGGATATTACAAATACAATCTCCATACATTATATAGATCTATTATGATAATGCTAATCCAATAATTGGAAAGGAAATTTATTGAATTCTTTTTTCATCCATTCCCAATATAGAAGTTATCAATTTAATTAGGTAAGATTATTATGTTAAATATTAATCATTCAATATAAATGTCATTAATTGGACCTATGAAAGTGTTGTGCGGGGATAAATTTTTTTCCCCTCTATAAAGAAGTAGGGGTCATTAAATAATTAGGTCAGGGTATTTATGTTAATATAATCCATTTACTAATGACTTATTAGATGAAAACATGATGATATGTATGCTGTATCGGCATTATTCTTGATTATTTGAATAATCTCATAGTTTTGGTATTAATGAAAACTGTAATTTGTTATTGTGGTGTTAATGATAAATATTATTCATTCATTTCAGATATAATTTCATGATAAATACATCTATCATTATGAATTCTATAACTCTAAAATATATTTTTTTACATGATATGATTATTTAAATGTATTTTCCATAAACGGATATAATTAATGATAATATACTTACTATTTGGTGGACTGTGGGAATTTTTATTTGTCATATGACCTGTTCGGGCACGTGGGTGGACCCCAGTGTGGTGACTATGTTTCTACAGGTCAACTGGGGGAACTTGGTGGGCCAGGACCTGAGGACCATGTTATGGCGGTGTGTATGTACTGTCACTGGGACCCAGTTGTTACATAGTATGAGTTTAGGATGTAATAGTTGGTATTAATATGAGGTTCATGTTACTTTCTAGGATAACAAGAGTACGTTATTGAAGTATTTTAATCAAATAGAGTTTGTTTTTCATTTGATGTCAATAAAATAAAGGTTATGTTAAGAAATTTGAAATTTATTTTTGGGAATATTTTTAATTTTTGAATATATTGATTTTTTATTTTAAATAAAATAAAGGGTAAACAATTAAGTAAAACTCTCAGAGTGTATGAATCAAATAGTCTTTAGTTTGATATTTCATAAGAGATACATTAACTAAATTATTGTAAAAAAATATACTATAATAAAAAATTGGAAACCATTCATATTAATATAAATATAACAATATATCATATCATTATTTAAATTTATAGTTTTTTAAATTTTTTATGAATTAAATCATTATGTGGATAAACAGAAGTATATGAATTCAGTGGAATAAATGAAAATAAGGATAAACAAACTAAAAATAATTGATGGTTAATAACTATATTTTCCCTATATAAAAAATTTTGTAAGCGTAACTCCACAACAAAATTTAAAATCATATGGATCTACATTAATTGGTTTAAATGGGCCTTTTGAAGGAATATAATATATATTAATATATTTAGTATTGATAATCTCATATTAAAATGACCTTGTATAACCTACATTACAATTTAAATATTCTAATGTAATTCTAGGAATGAAATTTATGAATAAAATAATTTATGATTATTGTGAACATTTAACAAATTATTAAAATTTTCATAATGAAATAATCAAGCAATTATGTAATAGTTAATTAATGGAGAAACTGTGTTAATAATAGATATAGTGGGAACGGTGGGACATTTCCTAGAGAGAAATCAATTGAGATAAGAGTTGTACTGATAATTCATATGGTAATTCTTATCATTTTATCACAAATTATGATTAAAAAAAATCAACCTAGTTTAATGTCCAAAAGAACCATATAAAAGAAGAAATAAATTTCATGGATTATCAAGAGAAAATACCATAAAGAAAAGAATATCCAATTTCATATATGCAAAAAAAATGTGTTAAGGACACCATGAAATATCTCAATGGAGCATAATGCAATTTCATATTGGAAATGAGTTCACTGTGAAACATATATCTTGAATAATTCTTGATATCTGTTAGCATGAATAACGGACATAGATTTGCAATTATGGAACAACTAATAGTCAGTAATTATAAATGTGTTGAACATGGATATAGTCTATGTGAATGAACTAATTAAAGGGATAAAAAGGATTATAAATTTCAAAAAACAATTTGTCCAAGGTAATAATGATGGGATTATGATATTAGAAAGGGTAAACTGATTTGTTATAATTTATGTATACTTATGCTACACTCCAGAGCTATGGATATCTTATTAGAGTTCGATACTTAGAACATTATAATATCAATAATGATTTATTTTTTATATAAAATAACCACCTATATTATATTACTATTGAGGATAATATTTTTTGTGATTAATATCTCTAAAGATAATTTTTATAGTAATGTTCATTCAGTAAATCCAATTAATCAATCTATCATATGATTATGATATGATTTTTTGAAAATCATTGTTTGTCTCTATAAACCCTATATTAATTATCAATATAGGGGAATCATATTTTTCTATTTCAAACCATCCCATTTTCATCTATAATTGTAATTTTTATAACTAACTCCCTTGTAAAACTTACCATTTGTTTCACGATACAAAATTTTAAGTGATATTTATCTCAAATAATTACAAAAAAATTAATATTTGGGATTTGATATTTATGAGGAAGAAATATTTTTACACTGTATAATGAAGATATTTAGTAATAAATTATATCTTATATCTAATATATATTTTTAAAAAGATTATTTATTTTCATTATTGAGTAATTCTACAAAATAGGATGATGAAAATTATATAATATGATCGAATTTAACTCCCCACAATTTAAGAAGTAATTACCATTTTTAAAAATTCTATTATAACAACCTGATATTTTATGAGAAGTTTATTTTTTTATGTCTTATGTTATACACAACATCAGAATAATCTTTCACTGCACACAACACTATCTTGGCTTGCGTTACACGCAATCACGACCTTCCTCTATAGCGTGTGTAGTACGCAGTACCGGGTTACACTAAACAACTATATATTGTTATAATATATACTAGACGTTATGAACAGTATTAACTACATTTTGAGTTTTATAACATTATTATTCTTCCAACATTTTTTCTAGAACATGGTATGATAACAAAATAAATTTCTCGGGTAAAATAAGTATTTTTCAAAAAATGTAGTTTTGCTGCCTTTTGATGGAACACCAACATTAAATCTAGTTTTGGACATGTTTATAAGTTAAATTTTACAAAATAAAATTTTATCTTGGAATCAGGATATAAAAATTTATTTTCGATTAATTTTTCAAATTATTCTGATATCTTATATATTTTAATGAATAGTAACAACACGCTATATTTTAATTAAAAAAAATCTTTTCATAACAATAATTTATATGGTTAGATTATATTTTTAATTTTTTTTAAAGTGTAATTAGAATATATTTTTACCATTTAATCCAATTTTGGTCATTGGAATTAATTTCACTTTGAATTTGGACATAAACAAGTGTCGATCTTTTGATAGTTATTGTTTCTTAAAAACACGCTATTTGTTGGGATAACAGGAATAAATTTTAAAATTAATTAATTCTACTTCTATGTTTTCAATTTTTAAAAAATAGACATCATTTTTTAATTTGGAATATCAAATATAGCTTAGGATGAATATTTGGTATTTTTCTGAAAAACTATAATTTTCGATTAATAGTGAAACCACTTAGTAATAGTTAAAAAACCGACTCTTTCATTTAAATGAAATTTTACCACTTCTGTGAATTTAATTTCAAATATCCTACATACATGGTTGTTATCAATAAGTAAAATGTGATTCAATAAGACGAAAATAATTTTTTGTGAATAGAAACTTTTTACTTTTATTTACTACGGTTAAAGATAAATAGTGTAATTCAAGGTTAAAAGAATAAAATAATAATTCAATATTACCTTAACACTTATCCTAACCTTATTGGATGAGTAGTGGTCGACCATGGGAATCCTTGGGTCAATTGTGGGACCCCATTGAGCCACTTGGTAGTGATAATTACTATTTGGATTAATTAATTTAATGTAAAGGCAAAATTGACATTAACAAAAATATTTTAGTAATTAATTTTTATAAGGGGTTATATAAATTATCTTTTAGACTGTAAAAATTCATTGGAAATCTAAAACTATTTCCTATATGGTGGTATTAGTTTTATAATTTTTAGACATCAAATAAATTAATTTATTTATGACCCAATAATGATGCATTATTTACCACATTAATAAATGATTTAAATAAATAAGATTATAATGATTAAAATATTATCCAAAACATGTCCAATTCTAGTTGGATGATTTCATTTCGACCATGAGTCATCTTATCTTCATCTTTACTGATTTTTGGACCTTTTGAAACTGAAGATATGTTAATAATAAAATAATATTTTCACACTTTCCAAAGGTGCCCCACTCGTCCCTTATAAAAGGTCATCTCCTCCCTCCCCTCTTTACACAACTTTGAGCTTTCAAGCTCGTCCAAACCCGGCCAATTACTCTTATCAACTCCCCTAGTAATATTATATTGGTTCTGTTATTCTTCAAAGACCAACATTAGTGCCCTAATAAGAGGATTCAAAGAGGCGTGTCGAAGAAGAGGTAATATCTGTTATCGATTATTTCAAATTTATTTCTTCTTCTACTTCCTCTTATTTAGTTGTTTAATTATGAAGTAATAACATCAGTATCACTCATATACTTATATGTTATTATAAATATGAAACAACCCTATTTCACCTTCTATCCATCCTGTGGAAAACGAAATCACCGCGTGTGCATACGTACGGAATACCATCTCCACGCCGTGGTGTAATCTGTTTTCCACCCCCACCTTACTTGGATGTGTATAATGGTGTAAATAATAACTATATATGATTATTGTAAAGTGATATTGATCTGAAATAGTATACGTACACTTCAATACAATTCCACGATCATGGGAACGATATCATCGCTCGTGCGTACGTACAACCTACCGTCTCTACGATGTAATGAGAATCATTCTACATGATCTTCATTGAATAATGATTATATAAATGAATTGAATGAATAAATATGATATATATTATAATAATACCTGCTCTAGCTGGAAAATTTCCCTTCATGACTCCGTGCATGTACTTCTGCTGGTCTTTGCCTTTAATGACATATGCTTTTCAAAAAAAAGATAAAGCAATGAACACCTGAATAACAAGTAGCAATGAAATATTACTAATAAGAAGATAATAACATGACCATATATGATATCATAACAATTAATATGATTCTGTAATAAGTCAATGAAATTATTTAAATCATTATACAGGATGTTCGGATACGTACGAAGCAAATCAGACCTAAGGTAAGGGAAACAATCTCGCAATCTCATTTTTATCCGAGATTGTTTATACTTCAGAATTTAATGGGGAATATTTGTCCTCCACATAAATGTTTCCTCAATATGTAATATTATTTCTATCCTCCTAAATATTTTTAAATCCAATTTTACCCTTTGGTGAGTAAATGATATGAGAGGAATCTTTTGTCGTTTTTAGTACATGGTACTTTTTGACTTTTCCAGCCAAAGTATGAGAAGAATATTTTTTTAACTTATACGGCATGAATGAATTTCTATGATTTCATAGAACATTATTTTCATGAAGCATCCTTTACAATATTTCAAGTTTATTTTTAATCAACTTATTTTAGGTTCAAATTGTATGACATGTTAAGAATGGAAAAATGTTTTTGATGTAGAAAGGATACTTTCCTCAAGAATGGAGTTCAAGTGTTTTATCAAAATTATTTTCCATATAAGATAATATAGGGTTCTGTTTCTATCCCTATTTTTACATTAATTTGATTATGTTATGATGGAATTAATTTTATGACGTCCTTTTATCTTATATGGATTATTATATGGTGGCATGATGTTTATGAATCCCATTTTTATTACGTGGGTTATGCTATGATTTATGATTTTGTGGCACACATAAGAATGGTTTCATAATGATATGGGTGGTACCTATATCTCCCTCCAATTCATTGGGTAATGATTTATATCTCATGAGATAGACATGGATGGAACGAAAAGTTAATCTGGTTCAGTGATACAGGGCTGAAACGAGGAGTGAAATCGGTTCAGAAATGGACTTTGTCCGCTAGGGTAATCTTGTCAATGAGTCTTGGCTACTAAGAAATGGTTCTCTATTAATATGTCTGTATGACACAAAGTTTCATGATTTATGTTATGATTATTGGGATTACATTTCACTACTATGATTTATCCCATGTTATGATTTTATGATCTATTTTTTAGGTTAAGATTTTCGAAATGCTATATTCTTATGAATATGATATTTCCTTTTTTTTACCATTTATAAGCATTTGTGGTCAACCTTTTGTATGTTTTCTTTTACCTAGGTCAGGAAGAAAGATATTATGTAGGAAATGCCAAAGGGATTTTAGATATGATGAAATAAATGGGAGACAATGTAGATTCTTTACCAGTTGTTTATGTTTCCCAGTTTCTAAAGACATTATACCTATATGGTCTTATAATGGTTTTATTTTATGTTGTAATAAGAATAATTCAATTCTAAAGTAATAACCATGCATGTAAAGTATGGGTCGTTATAGTTGGTATCAGAGGAAAGGTATATTCAACCTTTGGAAACTAGAATGTGAAATCCTTAGTGAGAACTCTAAGGATATGTCTAAACATAGAACACAATATTAGTGTTTTAGAAATGGCCATGAACAACCTATGATAATACCTAAAGAGTGAAATTATAATCTTTATTATGTGGTTTTCCAATTATGATTAGTGTTGATCACACTATGCTTCTTGGTTTTAGTCAATGGATGGAACCCAATGGAGCCATGTTAACGCTGGATGCGATGGTCAATGCAATTATTATGCCCCTGAGAAACCAAAAATTATGGGAGATGGAATGAAAAATCGTGTATCCATGCTCACACAACTTCCTCAATCTATGAATCATGGAAGACTTCAAAACAAGAAAAGGAAGGAGCAACATTCTATTGAATCCTTCATGAGGCAGCGCCCACCTTCATTCGGCGGGTCTTCTGATATATTAGTGGATGAACAATGGATTAGTACCACTAAAAAGATATTTCCTGTCCTACAATGTTCTGAACATGATAATGTCATCTTAGTAGTATATCATTTGGAAGGTGAAGCTAATCAATGGTGGAATATTATTAATAATACGAGGCAAAGGGATGAAATTGAGTCCATGGAATGGGACGAGTTAAAGATCTTATTTTTCAATAAGTATTTCCCTTGTATTATTCAAACAAAGATGGAGAAGGAGTTTCTTGAACTGAAGAAAAAGGATTTTGAATTGGTTGGTACCTACGAAGAAAATTTTACAAGACATCCAAGGTACGCTTTCGAAATTATTATCTAACCTGAGAGTAAGATCGATCGATTCTTTAGTGGCTTAAAACCATGTCTTTGAAGGGCGTTAGCCATAAGGGACTTCAATAGTTATGAGGAAATAGTTTGATGTACTCTCAAGGTTGAGATGGAGATTGGAGTAAGCCATCAGTCATATGGGTTTGATAAGGAGAGGAAAATGGAATTCAAAGGGAAATCTAACGACCACAATGAAAAGAAGATGATTTTTCCATTATGCTCAAAGTGTGGAATGAAACATGGAGGGAATTGTCCTAAAGGGACAAGTAAATGTTTTTTAAGTATGGAAAAGAAGGTCATCGGGTAGTTGAGTATTGAAATAATGGGAAGAAGATGTCTAATGATGTGAACAAAGAATGGGATACATAGAATGAACCTCCTACACTTCAATGTTTCAATTTCAAGGAAATGGGGCATTATTCCAATCAATTCCCTAATAGAAGGGATGTTGATGATAATCGACGTCAACAAACTATTAAGACCAAAGGAAAAGGAAATTCACATTAAATTTCTATCATTGATGTGGAGTATGATAACAAAGTGGTGAAAGGTACACTTACCATCCACTCTAAAGTAGAAAATGTTTTATTTGATTCAAGATCCACCCACTCATTTATTTCTGAAGAATTTTCTAAGGTATCATTGTACTACCTCAATAATTAGATGTTGAGTTAGCTATGACAACTCCTAATGGCACAATGGTGGCATCAAAAGTTTATAATTCTTCTCCAATTGAAGTATTTGGGAAATTTCTTCTTGAAAATCATGTGATCTATCCTATAGTGGAATTTGATGTGATTCTTTCAATGGATTGGCATTATTTATACAGAGCTCATTTCAATTTCCAAAGAAAGGAAATCACATTTAATATTACCGGTCAATATACTATCATCTATCGATGCAAGGATGAATATAACCTTAAAGTGGAAATTTCTCCTATCTTATGGGTCTTGATTTCAATAAATGAAGGTTATTTATCTCAAATGGTTATAGAGAAACTCACGATTAAGAATAGGCCCATTGTACGAGATTTTGATGATGTCTTTCTGGAGAAATTTTCAGGTCTTCCACCAAATTGTGAAGTTTAGTTTTCAATAGAACTCATACCTGGTGCTATGCCCATTTCAAAGACACCATATAGAATGGCCCCAATTGAGTTTCATGAATTGAAGTTGCAACTCCAAGAGAATCTTGATACGGGATTCAAACGCCCTAGTGCATCACCATGGGGAGAACATGTTCTGTTTGTTAAGAAGAAAGATGGATCAATGAGACTCTGCATTAATTATCGAGAACTTAACAAGATCACTATCAAGAAAAAATATCCTCTCCCACGAATTGATGAATTATTTGACCAACTACGTGGAGCTCAATACTTTTCCAATATTGATCTTCATTCAGGGTATCATCAAATTAAGGGTCAAAAGGAGGATATACCAAAGGCGGATTTTCATACAAGGTATGAACACTATGAATTTATAGTGATTCCATTGGGTCTTTCTAATTCCCCTACAATCTTCATGGATCTAATGAATAGAGTCTTTAGGGACCATCTTGATCAATTTGTGACAGTCTTTATAGACGATATTCTTGTCTATTCAAAGAGCAATGAAGAACATGAAGATCAATTTAGAATTTTATTAACTACTCTAATAAAGGATAATCTTTATGCCAAATTTACCAAGTGTGAATTTTGGATTCAAAAAGTTTCATTTTTTGGTTACATAATCTAAAAAGAGGGGATATCTGTGGATCCAGTAAAAAGAGAGGTTATTGAATGATGGTCGAGACCAACAACAGTAACTGAGATCATATGTTTTCTTGGTTTGGCAAGACATTATCGACGTTTTGTGAAATATTTTTCATTACTATCTAATCCACTCACCAGGTTCACTTGAAAACGATTTATGTTCATGTAGACATAGGAGTGTGAATAGAATTTCAAGGATTTGAAAAGAAGGTTATCCAGTGCACCTGTGCTCACACTACCTTGTAGTGGAGAAATGTTTATAATCTACAATGATGAATCCATGAAGGGATTGGGGTGTGTTCTCAAGAACAATGATATAGTGATAGCTTATACCTCACGACAGTTGAAAATCCATGAGAAAAATTACCCAACTCATGATTTGGAGTTAGATGCGGTAATCTTTGCATTAAAGATTTCGAGGCATTATCTTTATGGTGAAAGGTGTGATATTTATACTGATCATAAAAGTTTAAATTATATTTTCACACAAAAGGAGCTTAATATGCACCAAAGAAGATGGTTGGAGCTGATTAAAGATTACAACTGCTTAATTCATTACGACCATGGGAAAGCAAACAAGGTGGCAGACGCCTTAAGTCGACAAGACCATGCTTTCTTATCCATGATAAGGATCACAAAAGATCCAATATTTATGGATTTACAAAGGATGGATCTTGGAATTATAATGGAAGGGGAGAAATATTATCTTTCTCAAATGAATGTTCAACCATCTATACATGTGAAGATTAAAGAGGAACAAAAAGAAGATGCTGAGTTACAAAAGAAGGTGAGAAATGTTCTGGAATTCAACCTTGATTGTGATGGGATAATAAGGTTCAGGAATCGGGTTTGTGTTCCTCCCATCCCAGAATTAAAGAAGGAGCAACTGGATGAGGCTCATAGTTCATCATTCTCTATTCATCCTGGAAGCACGAAGTTGTACAGGGACATGAAAGAGTACTTCTGGTGGGATGACATGAAAATAGATGTTGCTGAATGTGTCTCTTGATGCTTGGTTTGTCAGCAAGTTAAAGTTGAGAGACAGAAGTCTAATGGGATGTTACAACCATTACCCATACCAGAATGGAAATGGGAAAACATCACTATGGACTTTGTCGCTGGACTTACTAAAACATCCAAAGGCAATAATGTTATCTAGGTTATAGTTGATCGTCTTACAAAGTCAGCTCACTTCATTGCTATTACAAAAGATTTCTCTCTAGATCAGATTCCCAGGATATATGTGAAGGAAGTTGTAAGATTGAATGGAGTACCACTTTCCATTATATCTAATCAGGATCCAAGTTTTACCTCGAAGTTTTAGAGAAGTCTTCAGTATACTTTAGATATAGAGTTGAGTTTAAGCACTGCTTATCATCCTCAGACAGATGGTCAGTCTGAGAGAACAATTCAAACTCTAGAAGATCTGTTAAGAGCTTGCACAATGAATTTGAAAGGTGGTTGGTATCAACACCTACCCTTGGTGGAATTTTCTTATAATAATAGCTTTCACTTGAGTATTTAGATGGCTCCTTATGAAGCTCTCTATGGAAAGAAATGCAGGACTCCAACTTGCGGGGTTGAAGCTGGGGAAAGAAAGCTATTAGGTCCTGGTCTTTTTGATGAGATGGCAGAAAAGATCAGATGTATTCAACAACACATAAGAGAAGCTCAGAGTCGACAAAAACGTTATGCCGACAACCGAAGAAAAGACCCATTGTTTGAAGTGGGTGATAAAGTGTTCTTATGAATATATCCTTGGAAGAGAGTAATTATATTTGGAAAGAAGGGAAGTTTGAGACCTAGATATATTGGACCATTCTAAATACTGGATCGTGTTGGGAATGTATCTTATCGATTGGCGCTTCCACTGATTCTCTCTCAAGTTCACGATGTGTTCCATGTATCTCTCCTGAGAAAGTACATACCTGGTCCTTCACATGTACTAAGCTCAGAAGTTGTACCTTTGGAGAAAGATATTTCTTATAAAGAACAACCGATAGAGATTCTAGATCATAGAGAAAAAGTTCTACGTAATAAGACCACTCATTTGGTGAAAGATTTATGGAGGAACCACCAATTAGAAAAAGCTACATGGGAGCTTGAGGATATGATGAGGGAGAGGTATCCTCATCTGTTTGTTACAAAGTGATGAATTTCGGGGGAGAAATTAATTTTAAGGGGGGTAGAATGTAACACCCTGATATTTTATGAGAAGTATATTTTTTATGTCTTATGTTATAAGAAACATTAAAGAAATCTTTCACTGCACCCAACACTAGCTTGGCTTGGGTTGCACACAGTTGCGACCGTCCTCGATAGCATGTGTAGTACTCAATATCGGGTTTCACTAAACAATGATATATTGTTATAATATGGACTAGCTGTTATGAATAGTATTAACTAAATTTTGAATTTTATAACATTATTATTCATCATACATATTTTCTATAACATAGTATGAGAACAGAATAAATTTTTTAGTTCAAATAAGTATTTTTAAAAAAATGAAGTTTTGCCACCTTTTGATGGAACACCCACTTTAAATCTAGTTTTTGACATGTTTATAAGGACAATTTTAAAAAATAAAATTCATCCCTGGAATCAGGATATAAAAATTTAATTTGGATATATTTTTAATATTATTCTGATAACATTCATATTTTAATGAATAGTAAAACATGCTATATTTTAATTAAAAACAATTTTTTTCATCGCAATAAATTATATGGTTAGATTATCATTTTAATTGGTTTTAAATTGTAATTAGATTATATTTTTACAATTTCATCCAATTTTGGTCATTGGAATTAATTTCACTTTGAATTTGGTTATAAACACGTGTCGATCTTTTGATAGTTATTGTTTCTTAAAAACACGCTATTTGTTTTGGTAACAGGAATTAATTTTAAAATTAATTAATGCCACTTCAATGTTTTGAATTTGGAAAAAATATACATCATTTTTGAATTTCTAATATCAAATATAGCTAAGGCTGAATTTTTGGTATTTTTCTGAAAAACATAGATTTCTGATGAATAGTGAAACGACTTAGTGATAATTAAAAAACTGACTCTTTCATTTAAATGAGATTTTACCACTTCTGTGAATTGAATTTCAAAAATCCAACATACATTATTATTATTAAAAAGTAAAACGTGATTCAATAAGATTAAAATAATTTTTTGTGAAAGTAACTTTCGACTTTTATTTACCACAGTTAAAGGTAAATAGGGTAATTCAAGGTTAAAAGAATATTATAATAATTCAAAATTACCTTAACACTGGTCCTAATCCTATTTGGTGAGTAGTGGCCGACTATGGGCATCCTTGGTTCGATTTTGGGACCCCATTGAGCCACTTGGTAGTGATAATGACAATTTGGATTAATTAATTTAATGTAAAGACAAAATTGACATTAAAAAAATCTTTTAATAATTAATATTTATATGGGGTTACATAAATTATCCTTTAGACTATATATATTATTTGTAAAGCTAAAACGAGTTCCTATATGATGGTATTTGTTTTATAATTTTTAGACAACAAATAAATTAAATTATTAATGACACTATAATGATGAAGTATTTACCTCATTAATAAATGATTTAAGTAAGTAAGATTATAATGATTAAAATATTATCCAAAACATGTCCAATTCTGATTGTATGATTTTATTCCGACCATAAGTAATTGTATATTCATCTTTAATGATTTTTGGACCTTTTCATACTGATGATAAGTTTATAATAAAATAATATTTTCACACTTTCCAAATGTGCCCCTCTCCTCCCTTTTAAAAGGGAACCTCCTCCCTCTCCGCTTTACACAACATTGAGCCTTCAAGCTTGGCCAAACCCTACCCATTACTCTTCTAAACTCCATTAGTAATATTCTAGAGGTACTTTTTCTCTTCAAAGACCAAAATTAGTGACCTAAGTGGAGGTTTCAAAGAGGCGTGTCGAAGAAGAGGTAATATCCGTTACCGATTCTTTCAAATTTATTTCTTCTTCTACTTACTATTATTTAGATGTTTAATTATTAAGTAATAACATCAGTATCAATCCAATACTGATGTGTTATTATAAATATAAAACAACCATATTTCACATTCTATCCATCCTACAAAAAATGAAATCACCACCTGTGCGTACGTACAGAATACCGTCTCCACGCCGTTCTGTAATATGTTTTCCACCACCACCTTATTTGGATGGGTATAATGGTGTAAAGAATAAATATATATGATTATTGTAAAGTGATATTGATTCGTAAATAGTATACATACACTTCAATACAATTGCATGATCACGGATACGATACCATCGCCCGTGCGTACATACGGCCTACCGCCTCCACGATGTGATGCGACTCGTTCAACATGGTCTTCATTGAATAATTATTATATAAATGAATTGAATGAATAAATATGATATATATTACACTAATACCATTCTGTAAATGTTGTATCTATAACCTAAAAATAATAATAAGAATTTATTCGACAAAACATGTATAAGAACATAAAGCAATGAACACCTGAATAACATGTAGCAAGGAAATATTGCAAATAAGAAGATAAGAACCTGACCATATATGATATCATAACAATGAATATGATTCTATAATAATTAAATGATATTAATTAAATCATTATAATGGAGTTTAGGATACATACAAAGCAAATTGGACCTAAGGTAAGGGAAAATCTCGCAATCTCATTTTTATCCGAGATTGTTTATACTTCAGAATTTACTCGGGAATATTTATCATCCACATCCATGTTTCCTCAATATGTAATATTATTTCTATCCTCATATAACTGTTTAAATCCATTTTTACCCTTTAGTGAGTAAAGTATATGAGAGGATTCTTTGGTCGTTTTTAGTATGAGGTAATTTTTGTCTTTTCCGACCAAAGTAGGAGAAGAATCTTTTTTTAACTTATACCGAATGAATGGATTTTTATGATTTCATAGAAAATTATTTAAATGAAGATTCCTTTAAATGTTTTCAATTTTATTTTTAATCATCTTCTTTTAGTTTAAAATTGTATGACATGTTAATAAAGGAAAAATGTTTGTGAAGTAGAAAGGATATTTTCCTCAAGAATAGAGTTTAAGTGTTTTATCAAAATTATTTTCCATCTAAGATAATTTAAGGCTCTTTTTCTATCCTTATTTTTACATTGATTTGATTATGTTATGATGTAATTAAAATTATGATGTCCTTATATCTTATATGGATTATGATATGATGACATGATGTTTGAGAATCCCATTTTTATTACATGGGTTATGGTATGATTTATGATTTTGTGGCACACATAAGAATGGTTACATTATGAGATGGGTGGGACCTATATCTCATGCCAATTCATTGGGTAATGATTTATATCTCATGAGATAGACATGGCTGGAAAGGTATGTTAATCCGGTTCAGTGATAGAGGACTGAAATGAGGAGTGAACTCGGTTTAGAAATGGACTATGTCTGCTAGGGTAGTCTTTTCAATGAGTCTTGACTAATAAGAAATGATTCCCTATGATTATGTGTGTATTCCAAAAATTTTCATGATTTATGTTATGTTTATTGGGATTAAATTTCACTACTATGATTTATCCCATGTTATGATATTATTATCTCTTTTGAAGGTTAAGATTTTCGAAATGCTATGTTCTTATGAATATGATATTTCATTTGTTTACCCTTACTGAGCATTTGAGCTCAACCTTTTGTATATTTAATTTTCCCCAGGTCAGGAAGAAATGTATTAAGAAGGATATGCCAAAGGGACTCTAGATATGGTGAAATAAATGGGAGACAATGTAGATGGTTTACCAGTTATTTATATTTCTTAGTTTCTAAAGACACTATACCTATACGAACCTATCATGGTTTTGTTATATGTTGTAATAAGTATGCTTCAATTCTGAAGTAATAACCATGTATGTGAAATATGGGTCGTTATATCTATATTGAAGAAAATGTTTCACTTGAAACTACAAAATTAAAAAACATTCATTTTTTAACATAAAATAAAATAATATAGGAACATAAAACCATGTATTATTTACCAGTGTTCATTACATCCATTAAAAGAGTATAAAAAATTTTAGTAATAAATGAAAAATATTTATATTGTTAAAACATGTAAATACATTGGATTAACTTCAACATTTATAATCACCATTATTAGAATTAAAAAAATATTTTCCAAGAAGATTGTGAGAGGTGAATGTATTGGAAAATTAAAAGTGTTACATAAGAAGAGAAAATGTAATGAATCAGTTTAGAATATATATATATATATATATGTCGAAGTATGACTCTAATTAACATTGATGGTGAAAATATGGTAAATAGAAATTATGTAGACAGAAACACTTCCTTTTAATGTATGTATACCGGATAGTATACTACTATAGTGTATTTCTAATAATAATGGTAAACAAATTTTCAACAAAATAAAAAATAAAAAAAATTAATTTATTAAAATAATTTACTATGAAATAATTCTTGGAATAAATATTTTATAATTAAAGAATGATATTAAAAAATTCAATGAAATATGTTAACATTAACAGATTAAATTATTTTCATGAATATATTAAAAATAGTTACATTTTATTATATTTAGGTTATGATAATTTATTTTTAAATAAATTTCAAACAAATATCTTTCTAATAATATTAGTTATTTTTATCATAATAAATAATATATGTTATGAAATATTATTTTGATGAACTATAATTATAATACATATAAGGAAATAAATTATCAATCATCCTATATGTATTACTATACACATAATAATAATAATTTCAATTAATTTTTGTTATTTTATTTTACTAATAATTTAATTTTCATAAGAGATGCATTTTTTTGAAAACAATTACCTAGATGATTCTAAATTTGTGAAAAATAATTTAATTTATTTTATTTTATTTGAAATTGTTTTCATTGTAGAAGTTAAAATAATAAATAATTTTAAAATCCATTATCATATACAATAAATTTTGTCATTATAATTTATGTTTTAAAATAAAATGGAAATTTTTTAAATTTAAAATATGAATTTTAAAAAATGAAAAAAATTCTTAATTATGATAACAAAATTTATTAATGAAATATGTATAAATGTTTTCGATGGTGATTGATTTTTAGGTGATTATTAAAAACTGACATTTGTGTAAATTTGGTGAATTTGGTGATATTTTTTCTTTATAAATAAAAATTTAATATTTATAAAATGTTATTAAGAGTAAAAAAAAATTAAATACAAACAACATTTTTAAAATATGGTGTTTTATTTTCGCACCAATTATTAATATTTTACAATATATTTAATTTTTTTAACAAATACTATGCTTTATACATTTTTTGACTTAATTTGTATCACCTTTTGATATTTAATTTTATAAAATCATATTTATGATTTGAATCATCATATAAAAATTACCCAAAATAGTAATTCATTTTAGGAATCAAAATATTTTACAGTGATTAAAAATGAGTAACTGTGGTTGAGGACGATTTTGTTAAAATGATATTATAACGGTAAAATAATGAATTCAATTTTTTTATAACTTCTCCAAATAAACTTTACAATCATTTTATCACCTTGTGTTGAACTATCAAAATTATTTTATACTCCTCTAGATGATTTCTTTTAAATGTTATCATAAATAAAAATAAATTTATGTGTATGTATAAAAGTGAACCAGCCATCATTTTTTTAATTATCCATTCACTATATCAATTCTCTTCAAATTTTATATCCATCAGATTAACAAATATTTTTTGAAATAACAAATAAACCATTTTTACAATGTTATATAGGTGTTGGTCTCACCAAAAGACCAATTAATAAATTATCTAGGAGTTGTTCCATGGAGAAAGGTGAAAGCACTTGATCACTCCATCATTTATATTTTCTTTATTAATATTCAACATGTAAATTTTTATTATAACAATGGTATCATTAATAAATTAGTGTCAATAAACTACAATAATTTTATTTTGGTATTCTAATAGTAATTTTTCTTTTCCATTCATTAAAACAATTAAAACATTTTATCTTTTCTTCTATATACATCCAACTACTACCTCTTAATATGTAATATAATATTGTTCACCACTGCCATACATCATTGGTTCTAGAAATTCACTCAATGTTTACATATTATATTAAAGAATAATATGTTTCATCAATACAATTCAAGAAATACAATACAATAGTTAATATTCCATATAATATAATCCATTAATATCATAATATTACTTGATATATAATCATGAGGGATTTCGTTGTTATGAACCATACCAATAATTTAAATCAAATGAATATTTTTCGGAATAAATAATTTAACCATATTGATTTTAACATCATTTATATACATGAATGATGAATTTTTTTTTAATTTATGTCGTATGATGTCCCTATTACTAAACATATATGAAAAAATCAAAATTTTAATATTTTAATGTTGAAAATAATCATTAACTAACTAATGAATGTGTAGTGTCATATTTTTATTTAAATTTGTTTAGGGAATTTATATAAAAAATTCATCAATATGGACCTTATGGGAAAATAATTTTTTTTTTCATTGATGATTTACTATTTAGGGGGATCCTCGATGAATAATTTATTGAGATATAATATAAATATTTACTAAATCAAAGGATTGGTGTGTCCAGATATAAGTTACAACATAAGTTATGTGTTTATACAATTTTATAAATAAAAAAATCTGTATTTTATAGTGTAATTACTTTATGATTATAATGTTTTTAGGGATGTCGTGGCATATCCAGATGTTGGGGGAACACAATCATGGAGATTGACCCCATGAAATATATTTTATCTCTTTTAGTGTGGTTGTCATAATTAATGATTAATATAAAACTATGGATTTCAACATGTTTATTACAAGGAATTATCCTATGTTGTTTTGTTTCTGGGTTATGGATTTCATTTATCTTCCTATTGGATGGTGTTTATGGGTTAGTTCATTGGTTTCTCTGTACCATTATCCCATGAAGATATGAACTCAACTAGATTTATTACATTGTTTCTAGACAAGGTTAAAATTTTAATTGTTTTTAAATATCTAATAATTTTGAACATTTCCTTTGATAGAGAAAAATAATTATGAAATGAATAGTGTAGTTTTTCAATGGTCTCTTTAAAAATCAGCTAATTATAAATTTATAGTTCCCTTCAACAAATTCATATTTTAATTATAATGGTTGACTCACGGGTGATTATATGGATGCTTTATTTTGTCATATATAAGTTCATCCTCATCGTCATCAACATCATCATCTGTTATTTTCTTTGATATATTTATTTATGGTGATCCATGGTGATTTTCCATTTATATCACCGTTTTTCTCCTTCCAACATTCAATTAGAGAATTGTAATTACAAATTATTCTTTGACCATGTGGGTATATTTGTGTAACTAATAAGTGGGGTTGAAATCTATGTTTTGTATCCTTCTAGAGTGTGGTTTCCTTTATGTATCCAAATCTTCAATTCTTTATCTTTTTTAATTGATTAAAAATTATTCCTTTAAGATAGGAATTATAAATACTCTAATATGGTTTCTGAATAATAGGATAATACATACTAAAGTAATATTTATAATAAAATGGCTTAATGTAATTTAAAAATAGATTACATCACTTCAAATATGTTTAATAATTTCCTTTTTTACATCCAATTTAATAGTCATGAATCATAAATTTAATTTTGGGATGTGAATACCTTTATTGGATAAAATTATGAACTTTTATATGATTCATAACTTTACACCACTATTTAAAAAAATATAGAATTTTAATTATGGATATAAACTAGTTATATTTGAATTATAAATAACATATAAATAAAAAATATGAATTAATTAAATATTTCAAAATACCAAAATTTCATTTAATTTTTCATTTTATAATGGTGTAATCTACTTCAATATGTACTGATGTTCATTATAGGCTTCCATTGAAACAATGTGGATGTTGCGGGGGATAAAATATGATGGGTGGGAGGTGAACAATGTTATATATTCCATTACTATATTTAATTTTAAAAATTAAAATCAAGAAATTAAATAATAAACCCTACATCCCATGAATATAGTGGTTTATTGTCATTTCCTACAATATATACAAGATTTTTATTTTTTAATTCTTGAAAACATACATACATGTAGTCATTAAACAATGGAATATTTTAAAAATATCAAATGTATACACCATACTCATGAAATTGGAAATAGAAACATAATTAAGGGGTGATTTAATATTATGTATGGTAAATCCCGATCATATCAAAAAACTTTTCTATGGTGAGATCATAAGAATACGATAGAACATACAAAATGGAAGCAATTCCTATTTCATGAAGATATATTCATATTAATGTTTAGTATATTTTTATTGGAGAAAATGTAATCACATATAATAAAACATGTCACATAAAATATATACTATGAAAGTTTTAGACTTAAATCATGAGCTAGATAACATGGAATAATAAAATATTATTAGAGTGTGTGATCAAAATTATAATTTAAACACAACTTTGTGAGATATATATCACCACATTTTTTCCATAGTGGGTATGAAATTAAAAATCATATCCAAAAAACCCAGAATAACATCCTATTTACCATTTTATATTGAGAATAACTAATTATTTCATAGTTATTTAATGAGGAATAATAATATTCATAATGAATTACATGGTTATAGATGGACTGCACATAACATAATGGTTAAATATACAAATGAACGCAAAAAAATTAACACATCATTATAATCCTCGAATAAGAATGGGGTTGGTATTATATTTTATAAATGTATAACCACATACCCTAGATCAATTGATTCCAAAATCAATCACAATAAATTTTGTAAAATCCTATATATTTATAGTTTTACTATTTATGTTTTTCAACGTTCGAAGTACTTATAATAATCTAATATAATGTTTAGTGGTGTTTGGCTACTAATTTTTTGGAAAAATATAGATTTTCATATTTGTAAGTGTTTCTCCTAATGAATGTATGATTAATGGATTCTGTAAATATCCTCATTGGGTTCTTAAATATGTGAAATAAATCATGGATGAATAGTATGAGGCTATATATTTTTCCATTCTATTGGAAAAAATATATTTAAATGATGTGAAGGGGAATCACATTTTATAAATTGAATGCGGAACATGCACTTTTATATTTTATCACCTATTGTTTTTTCAAACCCTATACATTATCACAAATTTCCATTCTAGAAGGGGTAATATTTGAAGGAGGGGTCATGAAATTAAGGCATCATAGGTTTAGGTTTATGGATATTATAAAAATTATATTTAATAATATGTGAGATTTCTTATTTTGTAAGGTAAAAAATGTATGTTATGTTTAATACAGATGTACAAAGTCGAGACCGTATGAGACATAGGTATTTAGGGATCGTTGTGATATTATTTAAGAACCATTCTATTTTATAGGACAACTAAATGAAGGGATACTGGTTAGTGGGTAGTGAAATGGTTTAGTACCATGTATCGTTATTCTCTGTGCATGTGTTTAAAATGGTAACACCATTGAATATGTAAAAAAAATATACAAGATAAAAACAAATTAATAGTTCTTATTAAATGTTATATATTCTAGTTTTATGGTCTCTAATTTTTTTTATAAAGGAATGGATTTATATTTTTTTCTTGATAAGTATCATGTTGGAGGTTTTTAGTAAGATTTTCTAGAAGATCACCGCATAGTAGAGGACGATGATGAAAAAACATATGGGATAACACTCTGAGAGATTCACCCAAAAAATGGGTAGAATTACGAGTGATTCATTTATAATTTAGTCATATAATACTATTTGGAGAAGGATGAGATATAGGTATGATCGATTAAATCTCAGATGGGATTCTAGGTTTGTTGTCTATGATGATAATGTGTGGAGAATAGAGTTAATTTGGTTCCTCAATCCTCAAGGATCACGTCGATTCATATGTCCTATGGGAGAAGTTCCAAGATTAGTTTTTAGTAGAGTTACTTTATTCTACTACAATTTTCTAATTTCTTTCTTAGTTGATAAACCTTTAACAGAGGAGGTATAGAATTTGAGATTTTGTGATCCATCTTAGAAACCTTCTTTGTTATTTTTCAAAACTCTTTGTAGATGAGAAGTATAGGGAGAGGAATTTCAAGGAGGATTTTATCAAGAGATATATCATCAAGTGACCTTGTTTTCATTGAAGGAATATTTCAAGATGTTGGATGGATAATAAGATATTATGAGGATGGTATCTGGAATAGTATCATCACAAGGGGAGCCATCAGTATTCATCATAATAAAGATAAATGCTATGGGAATTCTAGTTTCCCAGATGGAAAAGATTTATTTCCTCTAGGGGTAGTTTACATTCTTCAATGTATTCTTTATTTCGGGGAAGATGCTCATAGAACCATGCCATGGGATTAGACAATTGTTTTTCAAATGAAGGGTTATTCCACCATTGAAGAGAGAGCCTAAACATTTTGAGTAATATTCAAATAGTAGATTATCTGATTCAGGTTTTTCCACGGATTAAATTTCTATAGTGTCTCTAGTAATATGGTGTTACATTTAGGTATTAATAGATATGATATATGGAATAAAGAGTGAAAACCCAGTTGAATCATCTTCCTCCTAGAGAAGGTTTCATCCATGTGGTAAGTCATCAACAGGGTTTGTGAGGATGGAGATTAGTTTATTTTCATCTTCATTATTTATCATTTCAATAAATAAGATTTCTAAACGCCATTCCACTCATCTATTGGTAGTTTTTTAAAATTTCAGCGCTTTATTTTGTAACACGAGCTACTAAATTCTTCATTTCTCATATCCTCGTCCATGATTTTTTTAGTTGAGTTAGAGAGGCAAGTTGTTCCCTTGGTATTGAGTACACCAGTATGAGGTTGAGCTAACTTGTGTGATGTATGTTGGGAAATTGATCTATTTTTTTTTTGTCAATTTTTTTTTGGAGACTACATAGGTTTATAGATATAACCATTTGACATCATCTGTGGTATGTATTGGTTGTATTCAGTGCATAATATAGTGTATTTTTCAAGGAGTAAACTTATGTTCTATTTTTCTATTGGAGTTCTAGAAATGATAATTTTCATGAGAGACCCTTAGATAGGTTATAAGAATGTTTAATCCATTTATTTAATGATGTTCAAGATGAGGTTGAGTATTTTAGAATTTCAACAATTGGTGACTCTGAGGTTCATAACATAATAACATGATTCTTTTCTTGAATTTCTTTTAGCATTATCCCATGACAAGAGATTTTGTTGGGAATAGATCTAAAATCATAAATGAATATGATCATAGCTTATTCATATAGTATGGGACCTTTAGTGTTTTGATATATTGGATCACAACTTCAAGATATGTTGTAATGATAATTTTTTCAGCTAGTTGTTTCACCTTGGAGTGAACAAGTTTTGTTCATAAAAAATGAAGATTGACTATTTTGGATTTTTATTGAAACCAATCAATTGAAAGATGTGATAGTGAAAAAAAACTATCCCCTTCCATGGATTTATGAATTATTTGATCATTTAATGAGAGAAATTTTTTTCTCCAAATTTTATTTTCAGTCAGTGTATTATTAGAGGCATGATAATGATGAGGATATCTGGAAGAATTAATTTCATTGTCACGATGGGAATTAAGATTTCATTGTTATATCACTCGATGTGATGAATTTTATAGCAGTGTTCTTGGGATTTATGTCTTTTTTAGAGAGTTTTTGGATACATTCATTGAGGTTTTAATTGTGGAAAGATTTTTGTACTCCTTGTATGAGGAGGATCTTGTCGAGAATAGGTGTGATATTCAATAAGTTCTTATTCTTCAAAAGATGTTTGATATGTTGTCAATGTGTGAGTTATAGGATCAAGAAGACTATTTTCAAGGAATTTCATGGCCCATTAAATAGTAGTTTTGGATCATTTGATGTTAGAGGTGGTTATATCTTGAGATTCCCTCCAATACAGTGGAAGAGGTGAAGAGTTTCCCTAGACTTCTAGGATATTAATGAATTTTCATAGAAGATTTCTCTCAGAGTGAAACTCCTCTTCTAGACATGACTAGAATGGATATGTCACTCTATTAGAGTAAATATATATAGACATTTTATGTGTATTGAAGATTAAGTTGTTCTGTTCTTTAGTACATTTGTTATTATACTGGATTAATCTCTATTGGTGGTTTTATATGATGCTTCACATCTTCTTTTGTGATGTGTTCTACTATGTTAGAGATATTTTATTCATATGGTCTAGTACACTTTCCCAATTTAAAAAACTATAACACCCATGATATTTAATTTTTGGAAGTCATGTTTTCTTTGTGGATTAACTAAAATTACATCATTAGGGAGTGTTTAGATATTTTTCCTGATCAAAACTTCTTGAGGGATATCCTTATCCAAATTGACATGATGTTTCATCAGCTTCATTGGATAAATTTGTTACAGTATTTCAACTTCATGATTATTTATATGCTCAAAAATGGTAATGTTGTAGCTGATCTGCAAAGCAATAAGTCACATAGTGATGCAGTGAGTGAATATAGGTTTTCTTGGAGAGTGATGAAAAGACCACCTAATGATCCATCATTATATGGTAGATGATTATGGTAGAGGTTTTGTTAGCCAGATAACTATGTAGTATTCCTTATTTTAGTAGGTGGAGGAGTCCTAGTTTTATGAGTTCAAATTTCATGTTTGGAGATACATAATGGTTTTTAGGGACTCCCATTAAGGTATATTTGAGGATGGAAAATACTAGGTTTTGTTTCAAAAAAATTTTGTATCCCTTTAATGTAGCATGATATGGTTACCCATGAGTTCCATATAAAACCATTGGATTTACTTGTATGTGTGGGGACGATGTACGGAGCTTTGAGTGGTCAAATATTTGTGGCTCAGGTAGATTTATATAGTCTTCTAGTTTATTAATTTTTATTTTTTCAGTAAGAATGTGAAGTTCGATCATTGTTTTCCAATTGAATTCCACTATCCATTTGATTATCTCTTTTGTAAATAATAGTACATCACAATAGAATTTTTAACCTACTAAACACAATCTTGTGGAGGCTATGATCCTATATAGGTGGTATTTTATTTTTTATGAAATCATCCCACATAATATAAATCATTTAGTCATGGTAAATGTAGTTTTTTCCAAGGCATTACCAAGAGGAGGTGGTGGGACTCCCTAGAGTCCTGTAGATATTCATCATTGATTAAGATTCTCAATTTACCTCCTGGGTGTCAGGATTTTTCCAACTTGATTTTTCCTAAAAATTATTCCTTAACAGTTATTTTCTTCTACACAAAGATGTTCAAAAAAATATAACCACAAAACTATTGAATAAATGTTGGGCACATGTGTCCTAGATTATTGAGACTCATGGATGTGGAAACATCCATTGGTTGAGTTTTCTAAAAGTATTAATTTCAAATCCTCCACTGACATTGAACTGTTTAATTCTTTATACCGATTAATAATTAGTTCTCCATTTTTTGGGAATCATGATAGGGAGGTAGAAATTATCAGTTTAAAACTAGTATAAAATATAATACAGAGGATTTAGTTTATTTTTTAGAGGATAAAAGTACCCCAATATTATCAAAAATCATATGGTGTTCACTGGAGGAGTCCTTTGTATTTTAAAATTGGAGGTCTTGTTTTCTAAAAGATGACTCATTGTCTTGGATATTAAAGGTTCATTCTTGAGAGTAATCATTCTCCCTAATTTTTTTTCTACTTTTAAGGTGATGGATCATGTTAGATTTAGGGAATATTAGATAACACATTCCCTAATGATGAGTAGGATAGAATAACATTTTTCAAGTTTCATAGTTGTGTTTTTATATTCCTTATGACCCCCCAAGTCATCGATTAGAGTGAGATCGATGTTGAAAATGATTCAAAAATTGAGGAAAGTACATTGGAGATCCATAAAATACAATATAATGTATTCTATGGGAATGTCAATCTGATTTTTTGATGTCATGTGTTGGAAGAATGACATAGATAAGAGTACCATATAATGTAATTCAATGATTCAAACATAGTTCCTTCAGATCTTTAATGTTTAGATATTCTCTTATAATGTTGTTTTCTTGTGTGTGTGTATTCACCATTTTGGTTTATAACATGGTTCCAAATTATTGATTTTTGGTATCCTTGAACTTGTTTGAGAGGCATCTCCCTTTAGATACTATTTAGGATATGGTTGTTTCTATTTTTTGTTTTCAAGACATTCCTCTGGTTTGGTCGTAGATCTCTAGTAATGGAGAGACCCTTGATTTCTTCTCTATGGGGTAGATTTTTGGATGAACACTTTTTTTTATATGTGTATACATTTAGGAATCTCAACTTTTGTAATATTTTACAAGGTATCTAATGTAATGTAATTTATCTATATATTCAAACAAAATTTGTGTTTCCAAGGACTTAGATACACTGAGAAGTCCACAAGATGTTATAGAGGTATTTTCCTCCTAAAATAATCTTTTTGATATTATTCATGATGTTATAGTGTTTCATATAACTAATGTGTCGTTCATGTCTTATATATGTGTTCATAAATGGGTCCCTTAGTACATGCAATAAATTAAGGATAAATAGTATAAGGGGATGGATTTTTTATGAAAATTTATAAATTGTATTTACATAGCTTGGATCTTTTTTACACTATTAAAACCTATTGTGCGATGCACAATTAAAAGTTGCACTACATTAGATTTTATCAAACCCTACAATATTTATCTCATTTCTATCCAAGGGTTGGACTCGTAGGTTAGATTAGTTATGAAAAATTGGATCATTTTAAAATCATTTAGTAGTTCTTCTATAAATCAAACCATCATGGAATATTTATCACAATCGAGATAAAGAGGAAATCATTGGAAAACCCCTAAAAGAGAGTTGAAAATATTATCTCTAAATAAGAATGTTTGAATTTATTATGAAATGATACATATTTAGTTTTCGAAAATAATATTGTAGATATTTGGTATGTATAAATTCAGACATCAAATAATGATCTATTTAAGGGAAAATAATAATTTGGAGGAATACATATTGTAATATTATAGAAAAGAAAAAAATATATTGAAGAAGGAATGAATTATGAAACTAGATTCGGGGGGAAATAAAAGTGTACATTATATAAAAAATCTATATTATTTAATATCTAGATAGGTTTGTGGTATATGTTCAAATGAATAAGAATAACTAAAATATAAGTATTTTCCTTACCAATGTCCCATATATTTATGCATGATTTCAACATATGTTGAGAAAGATCATATTTATTTAAAATAGAAATTATTATTGGATATTTTATAACTTTATTCATTTTGATAAAATATTATTACATTAATTTTTATTATGTATATATATATATTTGTTTGGATATACTAATTTTAAATTATTAGTGTGAGTAGTAATAATCTTTAAGAACTAGTTCCGTAATGACTATGGTGTTCATCATACATAATTAAAATTTTTATTATTGATATATTATACTTATTACTATAATTTATGTTTTATGAAAATGTATAAAATTATAAATTCATTCACTGACATTTTTAGTTAATATTTCAATAGATAAATGGTTTTAAGAGAATTTTATAAATTTTTTAAACAAACATTTGTGATTTAATTAATGTTATTATGTTTTTTTTAACTAGAAAGGGAAAAAATATTATTCATCTATTAATTTATTATATTATTTACCATGGTAATACTTGATATATAATATATCATTTTACATATATGTTGTAAAACCCATACAATAATAAAATGATACATTATATGTGTGGGTACGCCTATAAAAGTTCTACTTTTTTTGTGTATCATTCTCAGAAGAGTAAAATGAGATTATTTAAATGTTATTCAGATGATGAATCATAATGTTAATGATTTTTAAGATGATGGAAAATGAAAATGATGTTTCCACATATAAATAAATGGTTTTTCCACATGATATGAATGTTTTGGGTGGTTAGAGTTACAATGGATTCTTATTGCTAATAATTCATTTATAATGACTGGATGATATTTCTATAATCAAATTAATGACATAAATAATATATATTTTCACTAAAACACATCATTATATATCCTCTAGTGGTGGCGGGGGAAAATAAAATGCATCGTTCATGTAGGTGGGGGTCCATACATGCTAATGAGAAACATTTTATTGTTTTTGATTGAATGGTTAAAATAATAATGGTAATACCTACTATTTAATAAAGCTTGATAATGTATTTAACATTGATTTTATTATCAATGAGTTGGTATAATTTTTTTTTGAGTGTTTATATGAATGGAAAAATTGATATTTAAAGGCAACGTATTACTGACATTGATAATTAAAATATTATCTTAATGTATCATGTGGAAATAATAAAGGATTTGATTTGATTTGATAAGGATAGGTGATGAAAAACATGTATAGGGATCTATAAAATTTAAATTTGGAAATTATTAATGGGAATTTGGAATTATAGGTTTGATTTGAGGTAGGAGAAAGTGATATTCTTTTATAAGTGAAAGGGGTGGAAGAATGATTGGAAAAGAAAGTTTTTCAATGGGTTTGAATGGAATTTCATTAGATATAGGTGGTTAGCAATTAAAATATCCATGAGAAACATTTTTAAATTTCTATTTAATAATTTTTTTCTAAATAATATTTACCGTTGACTAAAAAATAAATTAATGTCAATTAATATATATATATATATATATATATATATATATATTAATAAATATTATATAGGAATCTTAATTACATATAAAATATTATTTTTAAAATTAAACATCTAGAGTAGTATTATTTAATAATGAATATCATTTTTATCATGGTAACTAGTATTTACCACTGTGATATTATTCGAAAATATAGAAATGAAACCATTACCTATTTTTAAAATAATGATTGAAATTATTTTTATAATTTAATTTGATTAAAATTTTAAATATGCTAAAAAATAAATAACAATATATGCGTTCATAAAAATATTATTAAAAACAAGTATATATTTTAAAAATTTTGAATTTGTTTTTTATAACTTATAATATTGTTTTATAACATGGTTACTTATATTTATAATAAATAATTAAAAAATATAATATAATGATAATTTATTATAATTTCATTATTTTAATTATTTATGATTTTTATTTCATTATTTTTTTTGAGACATTTTACACAAATATTATTTAAATAAAGTCAAATTTTAACTAAAAATTATAGGCTAATACGTTGTACCACCATAACTAAATTTTATTATTGAAATAGAAATATAGTTCACTATTATCTAAATATGTCATCAAAATGAAACACATCTTTTAAAAATTAATGATTCATTAATAAAAATCTGATTATATTTGTGGTCCTACACTAAATATCCATATCACATTGATTAATTATTTCAACTAGTGATTCCTTATTTGGGAGATACAATTATACTTGTATATCTTTAGAGATCGATAAATTGGATTTGTATTGTATGTAAATTTGAAAATGTGAATCATTGATTATATCATACACATGGGAGAGTAAATGATATATTTATAGGATATATGATACTCCCCTGACATTATCAAGGACATCAAATGGCCTAATTTACTTAGGTATCAACTTTTAATTCTTCCTGAATCTTATTACCTAATTCTATCGATATATTATAATAATAACCTTATATAAATATTCAAAATAATGGTTTGAAATAAAATTTTATTTATATATGTTCTTTATACTTTGTTCCATAATCCAATGACTCTCAATGTTTGGATCTTATCTAACACATTACAGACATGGTCTATGCCAAGACGGTTTCTCTATCCAACATCATCTTAAATTTTCAGTACCAATTACTCATTCCATTATAAGAATCAATTTATGTGTGATATAATTTGAATAATTTGAACTATTTATTTATGTTAACAATTATAGGGAAAGTGACAGTGCCAACATATTCATAAAATTTAAGAGATATAAATTAAGATCTCTCTAAGAGTATGAATTGGTGTTTCTAACAGAAAATTGTTCCCTAGATTATAAGAAATGTAAAATCTCATATCTATATAAAATTTATTATAATGACTTATCAGTAACAACATGGTAGACATTAGATATCGTTCAGATGAATTGGTTAATGGTACTCCATGAAGACTCAGTGCTTCAAATATATATATCATGGGGATTTGGTATAGTGAGAAATATTCTGGATGAAAATTAAATTCACTATATTTATAAGTTGATCAAATAAAACCTAAGTAGAACTATTTATTTTAGATATTTTTTGGAGTCCTATGATTAAATACAATTTTATTTCTTTTAATTTCCATAACAATATGGGTAATAGTTGCGACATACCCTTAAGAAGTTTTAATTCAACCTTATTTTTCCAATATACTAGTCATTGACCTTTATAGTCATAAATTTTTTATTTCCATCAATACCACAATAAATTTTTTAGATCACAATACATAAGTGTAATTTTTATATTTATCAATAAATACAAGCTCAATGAATTTGTAAAACTTCTTTAAGAATTTATAAATTCCATTGAATAAATAATTGGGTCTCATACCTCATAACACATGATTTTTTCTTTGATGGAAACATATGAAACACGTTATTCCCATGTCGATGTAAAGAATCCCATTGTACCAACACCTCACTATCTCATAAGATATATGTTTAATCGTAATCATTGATGAGTGATATATTACTCACCTATAATTATACATACATATTAAAGACACATAAAACCAAATAGAATGATATCTTAAATAACAGTTTGGAAATGAATGGGTTTTTATACATTCAAATTTCATAATATTGAGAAATAAAAGGATATAAGGGTTTTTCATTTCTCAAACTATTAATAAAATGATATATTATAGAGGGTAATAAAAAAATTATTTCATGGTAGATAAACCACTGAGGAATAATTTAAGTGAAAATGAAAATGATTTCACAAAAGCATCTAAAATATTTTTTAAAAATATAATATGTGAATTACAATAAATAATAATTTTTTCAAAGGTTGAGGGAATACCTATTAAAAAAAAATTCAATAAGGTGAATATAAAATATATTTTACATGACAAGAGTTTAAAAAAAGGATATGTTTAAATAAATTGAAATATTTAACATCATGAAAATAAAAAATGATAATGGAAATTTGAAAAAAAATAATGTTTTAGAAAATAAAAATTCAAAATAAATTGAAAACAACTTTGTTAAAAATTATATTTTATAATTAATACCTGAAAACTAAATAATGTTTTTGAATTTGTATTATCAAAATAATTTTATAAAATTTATATTAAAATAAATACATGATGATGGAAACATTAAAAATTATAACTTTTAACAAAGGTAAATATCAACTAGAGAAAAGAATATTTTATTTCCAAAGGAAAGATAAACCTATTAAATAAAATAAAATAATGTACTATTTCATAAAATATAATAACACACTATTCCATAACCATATTTCACTTAAGAGTATTTATAAATTTCATTTATAATAATTTTCTATATGAATATTTGTAAGATTTTTCCAATTTCCCCACATTTGGTATATACAATTTTTACAATTTGTATTAATTTATTTGGTGAAGTGTTGGTGTTAATTATTCTTCTTAATTTCATAATTATAGGGTCCATAAGATATTTAAAACGATGAATTATAATAATTTTGGTTTTTATAATTTTATTTTATTTTTATGTCAGTCAATCAAAGAATATGATGTTGACAATGTTCATTTTTTCTTGATTTTCAACCAATAAAGATTGTTTTCTTAAATATTGATTTAATTTTTTTTATACATTTATGATTAAATAAATAATATTTACATGCATATATAAAATTATAGTTGTAATTATTTTTACCTTAACATTCACGGATTAATTCAATATCATTGTTCAAGTAGGTACTGTAATTTACCGATACATGAATATTCATTAACTCAATTGGTAATTATAGTAATAAAGATCCTTAGTTTGATATAATATATGTATAAATTATTAATGATGATATTATATTTATATTTTATACATAGAAAACAAACATTTTTTATTGTAAAAAAGTGAACCCCATGATGATAAAAAAAATGAATCTTTTTGGAGGTAGCAGTCTAAACAACACATGATTACCCTTTCTATTACACAGTGAAAAATAATGGTGTAGCTGTCTAAAAATTTATCATTAATTAATAGTAAATAAATTATATTAATAATATTTATTAACCAAAACAACAATAATTCTTGAATTTAGTTGTAGTGACAAAAAATTAAAATCATCATATTGCGGAGGTGGTAATTGACACACACATAATAATTTTGATTCTTCTTTTTCATTCTAGTTAGTAGTGAATAAATAATGTCAATACCATTAATACAATTAAATTTCAACACAATAATTTTTGTGATGTTATTATTATACTATGGTTATTTTCAGATTATGAAGGATAAAGTGTGGTCTAATAATTAAGAATGAACTGATTCCATCTTGGGGACTTTGAACATAATATTTCTGAATCCCTTCAATTTGATTAACATTAGAAAATTGGACTTAATCACGGGAAATGTGGAATGTATAAGACTAAATGTATAGAAAATTTGTGACATATTTTATAAAACAATCCAAAATATTAGTGGTGTATTGAAATATGTAAAGTGATCCACCTTTTATAAGTGACAGCAATGGAAATTTTCATTAAATGGAATGTTATGTAATAAGTAAAAAACAAAATGGTGTAATATTAGGTCAGTTAAGTGAAGGGTGGTTGGAAATAGTAGGTAACACTTTATAACATAAAAAAATATTTCTTTATGGTCTAATGGTTAACTTCATATACAAAAAAAATAGATCCAATATATATTTGTCTTTTTAAAAAGTATATCTCCTTATTATATATAAAAACTGTAAATTATATTGTTAAGAAAAATAAATTAGGAACCCCAATAAAACAAATTGGTGTGATTAATAAAAATGTAAGCTCTATTAATCCATATAAAACTCATAATCAGTAGATAATTTGATTTTAAATAATAATATATAATTTGTGGAAAAATATTTTTTAGAAAAAATTCAATTTAGTCATGAAGTGTTAATAAATTAATATAAAATTTATTTATAAAACAATGAGTTTTAATATATATATATATTTATTTATTTAAACTCCTAATTAGATTTTTAGTTTTTAGTTTTTTTAGATATGAAAAATATAACAAAATACATTATTATATGGTAATTAAAAATTTCCACATGATAACTAACATTTACCCACTATATTATAATCATTACGCATAAAAATTTGTATCCCTTTGTATATTAGGTCTATCTATTGATTCTTAATTTCGAATAAATTTTATTAGATTATATTCATTAAACTGATTTTTAAAAAATCAATTTATAATTTATTTTACATAATTTAAGTGAAATTATTACTTATTTACTAAAATATTTTATATTGTTTTTAAAATTCAAACAAGAAATTTCAAAGTATACAAATTTACATAAAATGAACTCATGTTTTCATTAAAGAGGTTTCCAGTGTATATTTTAATGATTAAATCATAGTGTTATTATAAAATCCATAGTATATTACTGTAAAATATTATGAATTATTCATTGAAAAATCCATTTATTTATAAAAATTCAAAAAATTTATCTTGAGATAATTTTTTTGATAATAAATACAGAAAATTTCTTTATTTTAAAAAATTCACACTCTATAAATGATAACATTAATATTAAAAAATCATAATTGTAACACCTCAATCTACCAAAGTACTCTTTTGTTTTAATAATTCAATAGCTTACGATGTACGAATCTCTGAGTTCTAGAACACCACGACCAATCAAACTAGTCGTTTAAAAAGCAGTTATGAATAATAATAGACACTTTATGAAATTTTATATATTTTATTTTTGAAAATGGACTTCAATTTTTGATTTTGAATATCAATATTATTTTACGGTGAGTTTTTGGCACTGTTATGAAAACATTCATATTTTGATGAAAAATGAAAAATACAAAATTTTAAGTAAAAACAACTTTTTAAATAAAAATAATTTATAATGTTAAATTATATATTTTAATGGTTTAAAATTATAATTATATTATATTTTAATCATTTCATATAATTAATTTCTTTGGATGTAATTTTATATTTAAATTGTTTATAAACATATATCAATGTTTTGATAGTTTTTCTTCTTAAAAACCCACTTTTGGGTGTTGAAAATGAGAATTAATTGTATATTAAAAATTAAAATTCTATGTTTTGAATTTGGAAAATTGGATTCCACATTTGGAATTAGATGTTCCAAATTGTGAAAATAAGAACCTTTTATACTTTGAAATTATGAACAGTCGGTTCTGTAAATATTTTATTTACAATTGTTAAAGGGTAAATTAGGAAAGTAATGGTAAAATATAAAATTATAATAATATAAAATTATCCCACCACGTGCCCTAACCATATAGGATGAGATATTTACTACAATTTGAATCTTTTTGTTGATTTTATGACCCCATGTAGCCAATTGTGTGTGAAAATTACATTTAATTAATTTTTTTTAATGTTAATAAAAATATAACCTAAACATGTATTTCTTAATTAAGAAAATTTTTATGTGATTATTTAAGTTATATTTTAGACATTAAATAGTCATTATAAAGATAAAATGATTCCCAACATTGTGATATTTTACTTCTAATTTTTTGAAATAAAATAAATATATTTATTTGTGACCCAATAATGATGCAATATTTTATTTATTAATGAATGAATCAAATAAATGAGATTTTAAATATTAACATAAATATAACATGAAAGTTTTGATTCCATACACTAATTTTAGACTTTAATTTGAATGTTTTGGGTTGATTAAATGTATTTTGATTAAAGTAAAAAAGTGGTCATGACTTTCACAAAAACAAAATACTAAATAGTGTCAAAATTGACATAAATGTGTTTTTAAAACAAATACTATATTATTAAGTGATATAATATTTATAAAAATATATGATTCTGGAAAAGGACATTGATAATGTAAGATATGTTATTAATTAACAACTTGAGTTTCTCTTGGCATTTTATAGTAACTATATTAAACATATGTTATAAAAATAAAAGGATGCATGGTAAAAGATAAACTATTTAACTAAGAGTTAAAACTATACAATAAGGTTAACATGGTTACCTAAACATTTCTAAAATCTTTTTTTTGAGGATATTTCGACCCATACCCATGTTATAATTGAAATAAATTCATTTTCATATATTATAAACCGAAAACAAATTTATAATAAATTAATATTTCAAGCTCTTCCTAATGTGCCCCTCACCTATCTTATAAAAGGGTGCATACCCTTCTCTCCAATTCACACCTCCAAAGACATTTGGATCAGCCAAACCCTTCTAAAATCTCATACCAACTACCTTAAATTTAACATAGATTCCTAACATTGATCATAAATCAAACCTAAAGAGTAATTTTGATCAAATCAAAAGGAATCACCCAGAGAAGAGGTAATTGTTTCTTTACCTCCTTCAAAGTTATTTTCTTCTTCCAAGTCCTATTTCTTTGTTGTTTTAATACCAAAATAATAACTATATTACCTTATACAAACTGTGATGTTAATATAAATATTTTATAACCATATTCATTATTCTATTCATCCTATGAATGACAAAGTTACCATAGGTGCATATGTATGACTTACACTCTCCACGTCGGGGTGTAGATTGTTATACAACACATAATTATTTGGAATGGTATAATAATGAGTATAATTTATTTAAATAATAAATATAACATGTTAATTATTATTTAAATATAATACACCATCCAATTACATAAATTTTCACCATCCATTGAATTATAATTTTTCTCGTGCCTACGTACGGCTTACTGTCTCCACGATGCGATGAGATTGTATTACCCATTGTAACCATTCATGAATAATTTTCATTTTATGATTTAAAATATGGTTTAAGAACTTAATATCATTCAATATATGAATAAAATAAATCTTATCCATAACAAAAATGACTTACATAAAGAAAAATATAAAGGAAAAGGAATTAGTTAACACACACAACAATGATACAACTGAAATATTTTTAACAAATAAATATTATAGGATCATATATGATATCACATTTATGAATGAGGTCATTTAATAATTTAATAAAAATTATTTAACTGTTATATAAGATTTTAATTTAAAATCATCTAATACAAGGTAAGGGTTATTTTTACAATCTCTTTATTATCTGAGGTTGTTTATAGGTAAGTATCTGATGGGACTTCTTTATCATCAACAATCGTGTTTTTTAAAAATGTATTTCAAACCATTTATAAAATTTCCTAGACTAAGGTTCAAAGTCATTTATACCCTTATTTGACTTCTTTTAAAATGTTTTTAATGGAATATTTCTCTTGTCTTCCAAATAATGTACTTTATGACCTTTTTGAAAAATTAAGGGAATAATGTTTTTTAACTTATACGGAAAGTGCGGAAATTTTCCATTATTATAACACCTTAAATGCATCCCTTACATGATTATTTGAATATTTTGAAAATAAATGTTTGATTTTATAATTATTTTACTTTTAAATGATTTCAAATTAGAAATAGATATTTCTTACATATTGTTTTTGTATTGATTTCATCTATGTTAACATCTATTGTTGGATTTTATGATTAATCAAAGTTTATTTATTATAATACAATCTTTCATATTGTATTGAATGAGTTATGATATGTTTGACAGTGGATGTGTTATTTCTATACCATTAATGGTTTATGGTTAAAGTGTTGACATTTCATATGCTAGTATTAATACAAATGATTATGTTATGTTTCACCATTTTCAAATGAGTAATGCATTGGAGGTAGTAAGTAGCGGGTGGGGCCTGCTATATCCCCTCGATGCATCAGTAGGTATCATGAGACAATCTACTGACTTGGAACAAGGCCTTAAGAAAATATATATTTAGGGTCTTGGCATGAGGACGTGACTTTGTGGTTAAGATGTCTGATTTATACATTCCATCATTATGAGATAAGCTATTGAAATTACATGTGATTATTCAACTAGTATAATATCCATGTTATTATTGTAAATTACATTATTTGATTTTTATTTTCCATATTATTATGATGTTTGAGTTTAAATGTCTTGTTTATTATTTTCATACATTTTATAAATTGTTTAGGCTTATTTATGAAAAATTTTGTTGTATTGTTATCATTACAGTGCATTTGTGCTCACCTCTTTCTTATCTTTTATTTTTCCTAGGATACGAAGAATTATATTATGATTGACCTGTATTTATAGGATAATGAATATGAGTGTGATAAATGGAGTCACAATGGTGATTTTATTATTTCATAATGTATTATGAATCTTCTATATGTATCTAGTACTTCCAAGGATAATAAACTGATCAGTCTTTTGGGACATGATCTCTTGTGATCATTCTAATTTTATGCAATAATGCACCGACTCTCAGTAACTGGGGTTAGGGAATTACATTTGTTATTAGAGGAGATTTATTATAATCCTTAGAAACTATATCTAGAAAAACTCTTATTAGAGAACTTTACCCAAAGATAGACTTTGAGGACTAGTATCGAAAAAAATCTAAAAAGTATGGAAATGTAGATTTTATGTGGCTTTTCCAAGAAATAAATCCTTTTATAGATAATATAAGTGGACATGGTTTATGCACAAATGTTCCTAAGAGTGAAGACACCTACAAGGAGTTTTAGGCTTGACCTTGGGTATCCAGGTACACGACAACGGCCTTACTACACACCTGGTTTGACAATCCTGGGGGATATTCTTATGGTAATTCACAGTTTCATTAAAAACCATTATAATAGATTTATGAGTAAATAATCCCTCTAAAAAACATTTTTATATGGATAATATGCATAAACTATTCAATTTATGTTAATTATTTTATGAGTTTGATTTATACATTGTGATTCATAAACTAATCTAGTGTATGCCCTTGCCTAGAAATGGTGCCCAATGGATGGAATGGAAACTGCATCATTGCATGCAGTCCATGTAGGTATTTACCACCCATTCAAGCTAATTATAGTGGTGCTAGTGATGGAAATGGTGATGATCAGCATATAACCATACTTGGATAGCTTACTCAGGTTATGAATAATAACCATACCCATATGGACCACCCTGATCCACAAAGAAGATGATCAGTGTTAGACCGCTTCGTGATGCAGAAACCCCCAACATTCAATGGGAATACAAATCCATTTGTTTTTTTGCAATTTATAAGTTTCGTGGATAAAATATTTCATGCTTTATGGAGTAATTAAAGGGAAAAACATTTCATGGAATTTTGTTGCCTCTCATGAGATATAGATCAATGGTGGTCATTAATCCAAAAACACAATAAAGGATGCAGTAGTATCAAATATGGAATGGAGGGAGTTTAAATAGATTTTCTTAGAAAAATACTTTCCTCATGAACATTTAGTTGATATGAAAAGGATATTTTTGAGTCTGAGGAAAAAGGATGATGAGAATGTTGTAATGTATGAGGAAAACATTACAAGGTTAGCAAGGTATGATACAGATTATATATGTATCCCAAGAAGTAAGATTCATCGAATCATTGATTGTTTAAAACCATTTATCCATTAATAATTAGTATCACATTCCTTCTTGTCATACAAAGATAGTGTCTCATGTGCTATCAACATAGAATAGTAATTCACTAAGTCTTATGGATTCAAAGTGGACTAAGAGAAGAAGAGATCTACTGAACACTCTGGACAATGAAATTAAGGGAGGTAGAAAAATATTAATTTCCATCATGCAGATATTGTGGGGAGAAAAATCTTGGTACATGCCTAAAAGGGATGGGATTTTGTTACATTGTAGGAGAAAAAGTACACTAATCTTGTGATTTCATGGGGAAGAAAGAGACATTCAATGTTAAACAATACAATTGTAATGAAATGGGTCATTATGCAAATGAATTTCTTAACCATCAAGGAAACATACAATATAAAAGGCCAAGGGAGAAATTACAAGATTATGGGATTCAAAAAGATGAGGTAGAAGCTCCGAATGACTTGGTGGCAGGTACATTAATCAGTTCCTCAAAATTAGACGGCAATTTATTTGATTATAGATCAATCTAATTCTTTCATATATTCCCAGTTTTTAAAGAAAATTAGTTATATTGAATTTGAGTTAACAAGGGAGTTGTTAGTCAAAAATCATAAGGGAAGTATCATCACAAAAAAGTTTTGTCAATCGGTTACCATTATGGATTATTGAAATGCTTTTCCTGTTGATCATATTGTCATACCCATGATAGAATTTCATATAATCCTTAGTATGGATTGGCTTTCAGATCATGATGCAATAATTTATTATACGAAGAAGGAGGATACAATTTTTGATCATGATAAGGAATCCCTTATCTTTAGAGAAGAAATGTTTCCACATGACTCTCATCAAGTTCTTCCCCTTGTAGCTCTACTAAATTCATTTACTGGGGAGGATGGGAGTGAAATAAATTTGGGTGAGGAATGAAATGATTAGATAGATTATGTACCTATTGTGCAATAATTTTTTGATTGGTTTCCTGAGGATTTACTAGGACATCCTCTAGAATAAGAAATTGAGATTTTATTTGACTTTATTCATGGTTCAACACCCATATCAAAGACCCATTATAGAATGTCCACTGTGGAATTAGTGGAACTAAATAAACAACTAGAAGAATTATTTCATAATGGATTTATTTTACCTATTATTTTTCCTTTGGGGCCCCTGTTCTTTTTCTTAAGAGGAAGGATGTATCTATGAGGTTGTGCATTGACTGTAGGGAGATCTATACTATAACAATAAAGAACAAGTATCCCACACTGGAAATTAATTAATTATTTGATCAATATCATGGATCTTAATATTTTTCAAAGATTGACCATTGATCTGGATACCATCATTTGTGTGTGAATAATGAATACATTCCAAAGAAATCATTTTGAACCAGGTATTGGTATTATGAGTTCACAGTATTGGATAATGGACGGACTAATGCACCATATATTTTCATAGATCCAATGAATAGATTTTTCAAGTAATATCTGGATGACTTTTTAGTGGTATTTATTGATGATATCTTGGTATAGTCTAAAATCTATGATGATCATGAAAATCACTTGCGCACTATTCTAAAAACTCATAGAAGAAATGAATTATATGGGATGTTTAGGACTTGGGAATTCTGGCTTCAGGAGAATTCTTTTCATGTATATATTGTCTCTGTGGATAGAATATATGTTCATCTTTCAAAGACAATGGAAATCCATGAAAATCTAGAAGTGATGAGTATAACTGAGGTATGCATTTTTATTGGTCTAGCATGATACTATCGGTGTTTGGTCTAGAATTTTTTCAAATTGGCTAACCCATTAACCAAGATCACATGTAATATGGATTAATTTGTTTGGAAACAATTGAATAAAAAATGTTTTGAGGAGTTAAAGATAATATTAGTCAATTCTCCTATCTTAAATCCACCACCGGGGAATGATGTGTTTGTTTTTTAAAGTTATTCTTCAAAGAAAGTATATGGTTGTGTCCTTATGAAAAATGATATAGATATTACCTATGCATCACGACATCTAAAAATTCATGAATTAAACTATCCTACTCATTATCTTGATTTAGTAGCTGTAATATTGGCTTTGATGATATTGAGACACTATCTCTATGGTAAAAATGTGAGATATTGTCACGACCCCTCCCCAAAAAGTGTACCCCTCTGGGGCTGGAAATGTGAGAAGAGAGATAATGACCCCTGATTCCCGCCTCCAATAGGCCCTGGGTTGGCCACTAGTACCGAGGCTATAGTAAACCCACAAATGGGAGGCATTACCCTCTAAGAGAACACATTAATAAGAGAGAGATAATATAGACAACAACCAACTCCATATTAAATAGAAATATAATTGGAAACCCAAGTATATATATGAAATTTCATTCAAAATTACTACAACTGAAAGAGGAAAACTGCAAGTACCCAAAAGAATGTAAAATCAACAACAACCACAAGCCAGAATAGCTCCTAAAACCACAAGCTTGTAGAAACCATCATGATCTCCAACCTGCACTAAGTGACCTGAAAAACAGTTTATATATGCAGAGGGTGAGTATAAGAGTATATTTAGTGGGATCCTCCTCGAAGCCTCTCATGCAGAATAAATGAATGCATGCTAAAGCATAGTGAACAACAAGTGAAACTAAATCGTCACCTAAAAATGTATACTAAGTTCCCAACCTCACCATGGATACTCTAACCAAGTCATACATACAAGAATATATCATATAATTAATAATATAAAGGGTACCCCACAACTACTTCCACACTTGTTTTCCACTTTTCCCCAATGTCCCACGTCTAGATCATCTCTCTCTAAAAAGGATTTCCCACAGGCACATGGGCGAAGAACCACCACATGCACCTCATACAACAAAACCACCACGTCCACTTAAAAAAGTAACCAAGTAGTTTCTTGGAGCCAGGATAGCCCACATAACGTGTATCATACGTCAGGTATTATATCTCATGTCACTACAACCCATACACCGAGTATGGATCCTCAAGAAATCACACTTATACACTTTACACATATAGTAGTCCATAGAAAAATATATCTAGAATATATGTCTGTGAATAACCACAATCGATTATAGTCCTCTACACACATATATGGGGAAAACTAATCACTGTGCCTACGAGCACAAGTAACTACCAAGAGAAAAGAGTAGGGCCAAAGGGGGTATTCATCTATTCATCCTCCTACCGGAATGTTGGGGGAAACACCCCTAGGGCTCAGAATCCCCAGGGTGTTAGTTTGCCTAACTGACAGAGTTGAGTATCCTATAGAAACACAAAAAGTACAGGATATACTATATCTTACAACCACACTAAGGGAATAACCTAGTCTTAAACTCAACTATAGCTAACGTCTCTCGGACTCTGGGCTACCACTTCTAAGACTAGGTATCCCATAAGCACACAACCATTTAAAGAGATTTAATACATTATTTCATTCCCTTTTTATCATTTTCACTTTAGGTTGATTAATTCTTTAAACATTAATTAACCAATACCAAATCTACATTATATTTTATTAGCATCACACCCAATGTACAATGTTCCTTCAAAATTACTAACTCATTATTATGTTATAGTAAACTCCAACCCCATGGGTTAACACAATTTATTCAATTATTTATTAAAGAATTACCTTCCCACATTACCAGTCATTCTTGAAAAACATTCAATACTACTAAACAGAGGGGGGTCAACACGGTGAGTAGATATACTACCCGTCGTGTCTTTTCCACCTGTAGAGAGAGTGTAGGCACATCCTCCCTTTAGAAGCTAAACAAGGAAAACACATGGCATAACCCGAGTGTCATCACGTCATGCGGAAGAAGGGTAAGAAAGACAAGCTGCAATGAGCATTGGGGAAAAGTAAAGAAGATAATCAACCAATAAGAAACAGCATGTATCCAACAATCACATCCATCTCGTTCCATTATCCCTGATGTCCTCCCTGACACCCACATGCATAAACCGATGCATCTCGCCAATCTATCTATCATATGATGCCACAACCAAAATTACTCCATTCCCCCACATATCACAACATCCATCCAGGTGCACATCACAACACAAGCACAATAAAACAAACATTTTAACAGTAGGGTTATTGGCCTTTCAACAAACAATAGCATAACTTAGAACCCAAAAAGGAGTTTCCATTTATCGATCAACTGGTTCTTTAATCCATCTTATATTAACTCATTATTATTCATAGATTCCAAATTTGGGAAACCTAATCAGTAAGCTACCATAAATAATTAAACATGCTTACTACACCTTTTTTGTTATCATCAAATTACAACAAGAAGAACCAGATTCATTTACATGCCACTTTATCGTTATCCAAACCATTATCAAATAATTCCATCTTTACGTTCTTTACCAATTTTTTTCAAGAAAGAAATGCTAAACACAACAAGAATTGATATCACACTGTCTATCAAAACAAGAGGCATTAATATATGACGGATATCAATTTTTCCTGGTTCAAATATTTATTAGGTCAATTCTATTGTGATACAGTGGGATAGATCATACTAACAATACAGTTGCAAATAAAAGAAGATAGAAGCAATGAATCCCCAACCTCAAATGGTTCTTGACATTATTTATATTAGAATAGTCCATAAAATGGATTATGATCGCCTTGTCTCGCGACAACTGCGTCCACCTGAGGAATCCATGGTACGACCGCACCAAACTCAAAATTTGGAAATGAAAATAGAGGCTGTTGTTAGAACATGATTGTACTAGAAACACTATTATTGAACTAGAAATATGGAAATGGAAATAGAGGCTATTGTTAGAACCTCACTATTTTAGAAACACTATTCATGAACTAAAAATTTGGCAAAGGAAATAGACGCTACTGTTTGAACCTCACTATTCTAAAAACACTGTTCATGAACTCAAAATTTTGAAAAGGAATTAGAGGCTGCTATTATAAAATCAATTTTATGGAAGCACTGTTCATGAACTTGAAATTTGGAAAAAGATTGAAATAATTGATGTTTCACTGTTCACAATTGTCTACCATTGGAACTATTCAATGAAGGTCACTGATATCACTATTCATGGATGGTTACCGATGCACAATTCACAACTATCTACCATTGGAACTATTCATCATAATGGAAATTTGGAAAAGTGTTGGGGATAAGTCACAATGACCTCTCAGAACACCTCAAACACCATATTTTCACAAAGGAATGGATCAGAGAGGTCCAGGCCATTACATCATATACCTCTCAATATATTCTCGTCCTCAAGAATTCAAAACCCTCCTAAAGACAAAATTAAACTAGGTTGGAACAACCACCCATCAGGATACCTATCAAAAGAGAGCAACCCAGAGAAGCAACAAAAGGAAGCCATCTCATGAACATTAAATGTTTATAACCATAAAGGAATCATCGATACATGAAAAGTGTTAGACATCAAACAACTTTGGGTATTGAGCACGTATCTATGACTCACGTTCCAAGGTACTCTCCCCCATGCCACCGTGTCACCACAATACACAAACCAAAGGGATAGAATGCCTACGCAACACCTTCTTCTTGTAGTCTAATATCTCCACAGGTCGCTCTTCCAAGGTTGCATCATTATCAACATCGATCTCTACCCAACTGATGACGTGAGATTCATCATGAAGATAACAACAGAGCTTTGATACATGGAAAGCATCATGTATCTAAATCATCTGTGGGGGAAGTGATAATTGATACGACACAACTCTAACATGAGATACCACCTCAAAAGGCCCAAAAAATCGGTGATAAATCTTACTCCCATGACCAAACCTTCACTGCCCATGATGAGGAGTCACCTTTAGAAACACATGATCCCCAACATTAAACTCTAAGGGTCTCTTCCTTTGATCAGCATATGATTTATAATGATCTTGTGCCATCTTTATCCTCTCATGAATCACCTGAACCATATCTGTTGTATTCCACAATAGTTCTGGTCCAGGAATTGCAGACTCTCCGACCCAAGTCCATCACAATAGAGATCAGCAAGGTTGGCCATACAAGGCTTCAAATGGTTCCATATTGATAGGGAAGTGAAAAATATTCTTTTATGCGAACTCCACCAAGGAGAAGTGTCTCATCCACGAACCTCCAAAATATAGGACACTATAGCATAACATGTCTTCAAGAGTCTAGATGGTTTGCTCTGTTTGACCATCCGTTTGTGGATGAAATGAAGTGATAAGGCATAGTTGAGAACTGAAAGCATGTTAGATACGTTTCCACACCCTAGAGGTAAAATGAGGATCTGGATCAGAAATTATCGTCCTTGGGACTCTTTGAAGTCTCTCCACCTTCTCCAGATAGAGTCTTGAAAAAACTTCCACTGAGCTCGACTCCTTGATCACTATGATGTGGGATGATTTTGTTAAATGATCCACTACCACCCAAATAGCATCATTTTCTCCCGGAGCTCATGGTAAACCAGTAAAAAATACTATTTAGATGTCCTCACACATCCACTAAGGAATCTATAATGGCTGGACAAGACCACCAGGAACATGATGTTCGGCCTTCACCTTCTGGCAGACCAAACATCGAGACACAAACTCTGCAACTGCATGCTTCAGACCATGCTACCAAAACAGGCTCCTCAAGCCTTGCTACATCATTGTCACAGTAGGATTGACCTCTAAAGGTGAACTATGAAACTCTCTGAGAACCATCTCATGCATCGTCAAAGGAACAAAAAGCCTTCAGTGATATAACACTCAGTTTTATTCATCCTCATACCACCCATCTGGGGCCTCACCACAAACAACTCGGTCTCTCTAGAAATCCACCTCTAGATCCCCCACCTGGAATTCTTCCACCTTCCTCACAAGAGATTACTGCACAATTATCTAAAAAAGGCAACCTCTACCCCCAACTTCTCCTATATCAAGATGTAATGCTGACACTTCTTCCATTACTCTCCAGGAATCATTGGATTCAAGCACAACATCACTACGTGACATTAAACTCATTTCATCAGCTACAACATTCCCCTTTCAGTTTGTATATGATATTTCAAATTGGTATTCCTGTAAAAACTCCATCCACCGACGTTGTCGTATGTTCAAGTCACACTGGGAGAAAACTTACCTCATACTCTTATGATCAGTGAAAACCCCAAGGTGCTCTCCAATGAGGTAGTGTCTCTACAACTTTAGATAAAACAACATGGATTCAAACTCAAGATCATGGGTTTCATAGTTACGTTCATGGGGATGCCACTTCTATGACCCATAAGAAAAAACTAACCTCTGTTGCATGAGAACACAACCTAACCCCAGATGTGAAGAATCACCGAAAACATCAAACTGAACTCCCTCAGTTGGAAGACAATGAACTAGGTCACTTTCTAACTTCTCCTTTAGATACTCAAAAGATACCTGACGCTGATCAGTCCATATGAACACCTGATCCTTCCTGGTAAAAGCTATCAGAGGAGTCAAAACTTCTAAGAAATTGGCTACAAACCTCCTGTAGTAGCATGAGAGGCCAAGGATACTTCACACTTTTGACACTATCTTGAGGGATTCTTAACACACAACTGCTTCTATCATAGATGTATCCACAACTAATCTCTTCTGGGACACAAAGAGCCCCAAGAAATAGTCTTTTTGATCCCAAAACTCACACTTCGACAACTTCCCAAAAAGCTGATATTGAAAAAGAACTCCTAGAACGGCGAGTAAATGCTCTGCATGCTACTCTTAAAACATGGAGTACACAAGGATGTCGTTGATGAAAACCACCACGTACATGTCAAGGAACTCATGAAACACAGAATTCATCAATCCCATGAACATGGATGGAGAATTATTTATGTCTAATGACATTACAACGATCTCATAATTCCAATGATGACAACAAAAAGCAGTCTTCGGGATATCCTCATCATTCACACGCATCTGATGATATCCTGACCACAATTCAATCTTTGAGAACTAACTTTCACCCTTCATTTGATCGAATAAATCACAAATCTGTGGAATAGGATAGTGATTATTTATCGTCACATTGTTTAAGAGATCATAATCGACACACAACCACAAATTGCTGTCATCTTTCTTCACGAACAAAACTGTTGCACCCTACGGCGACACACATGGCCGAACAAAACGGCACCGTAATAGACCATCAAGTTGTATACGTAGCTCTGGTAACTCATACCGCGTCATCCTATATGAAGACATAGAGATAGTAGATTCTCTTGGTTGTAGCTCGAGGTCAAACTCGATCTCTCATCAAGGGGGCAATGTTACAACCTCTTCTAGAAAGACATTAGGGTACTCTTATACGACCCTAGGATATGCCAAATGTTGAACCTATGAAAACTCATCATCATCTCATCCATCATGGATGATAAGTATGGAACATTCCTATGACCCATCGGAGGATCTCGCTCACCAACAAACACCACCGGTTCTCCATCCGCACAAAATAAAACGATCTTATTCCTGAAGCAATCTATGATAGCCTGCACTAAATATAACCAATCCATGTCTAGGATGACATCATATTGTTTTATTCTTAAACCTAGGAAATCTCCCCAAGAGTGGTGATGCCCAAATACTAGCTCAAAGTCTCTACATACTTCAAACAAGTCATCTTGACCTCCAAATGGCGTAGTCAATGCCAAGGGCACTGGAAGAATCTCTACCTCAAGTCCTAAAGCATGGAAAAGGGTAGGTGATAAGAAGGAGTGTGTTTATCCTATATCAAACAAGGCATTCACCAAGGTAGAAAACAAGAAAAGGGTACCTCAAACGATGTATGGATCACTTAGAGGTGGAAACACTAGAGCATGAAGAATACCATGACCTCCTCAATGACCTCTCTGACCCTGAAGACAACTACCACCATAGCCGCACTCTTCTCTCTGAGGATGGGGAGTGTCATGGGGCTATCCTCTGCCTGCCCTATCTACCCTCTACTGATCTAAAGCTGGTGTAACCTACTGCTGCTGCCTCGGCTAGAACTGCCTCAAGGGAGGAACCTAGAGCTTAGCACCTGGTGCACGATGACTGCTCTGAATGTTCGGTCACTCCTGCTACTGATGACCAAAAACACCCAAAGAAAATCAAGTTCCTGATCACATTACATAGGTATGAGAGTTTCTGCCTCTAGAGAAATGAGATGTGGAGGGTTGGGACCTACCCCAAGCTGAACGGAAACTCTTATTCTCTAAAAACTGGGAACCCCAGACCACATCTCTGCTTCATGAGGAGTCATGATGATTCCCCTCCCATAACGATCCGATCCTTGCCAAAGTCTTCTCGACAACCCTTTCCCTATCCAACACCTCATGATATGTTTTCATCATCAATTGGGTGACCTAGTGCTGGATCCCTGGATACAAAGCCTCCTTGAAATTCCTCACCCTGGCCTCCTCATCTAGCAGTAGTTCCGAAGCATATTGTAAAAGGTTCTTGAAGCAGATTACAAAATCTCGAACACTGGAGCTCCCCTTTAGAAGGGTAAGAAGCTCCTAGTGACTAGATGCCTTCATATTTGAATAAAGAAACTCGACTCTAAACATGTCTCAGAACTCCTCCCATGAGATCGCTAACTCCCCACGATTCGTGAGGAACAAGAACAACCACTGCCTCACTGCTCCACGCAGCGTCATCACAACCAAGGACACCCAGTGCTCCATCTGAGCACTTATAAAACTGATGCCTATCTCAAACTCCCCCAACTAGTATTCTGTGACTGCATTTGAAATGAATCCCTCATGCTTCTATGGACTCTAATGCTGAAACTCTCATAGTGTCTTCTTCCAAGTGTCATCGTCATCAACCTCTACCCTACAACGATCAACTCGAATATCCTGTTGGACATCTTCTGTGAAAACATGACAAGGACGTCGACCTGAATCCATACCTATAAAATAAAAAATAGTTAGAGCTCCTAAACCTGGAATATGAAAGACTAAACATTAATTAATTAATTGTTTTCTATCATTGATTTTAGGTTAGCATATCCCAAGGTATACCCATTAAAAAACAGGCACAAATAAGAATGATGCATGATCCTTTCCTAGGTCTCTACCCACCAACTAGTATCACCTTGTTTAGTATCCATTGTAAACTTTAAGGACCATACATCAGATCATAGGTGGCCCTAAACACCTATGTCTCAGTCGGTATCCAGTGCTTACATAACTTCCTAAGCATGAATGACACTGTTTCCCTACCAACCCATGTAACATCACCTATGCCTAACTCCAAACTGTATCCTATCCTTCAACCAGAGCCTCTGATACCACTCTATTACAACCCCCTCCCCACAATTTGTACCCCTCCTAGGTCGACAATGTTAGAAGGGAGATAGTGACCCTTGAGTCCCGCCTCCAGTAGGCCCTGAGTTGGCAACTAGCACCGAGGGTATAGTAAACACACAAATGGGCGCCATTACCCTCTAAGAGAACACATGCGGAAGAGAGAGATAATATAGACACCAACCAAATCCATCGTAGATTGAAATATAAACAAAAACCCAAGTACACATATGAAATGTCATGAAAAACTACTACAACTGAAAGGGGAAAACTACATGTACCAAAAAGTAATTAAAAACAACAGTTACCACAAGCCCAAATAGTCCTGCAACCCTAAGCTAGTTGAAACCAGCTTGATCTCCAACCGGCTCCAAGTGACCTGAAAAATAGTCTATATATACATAGGTTGAGTTTAACAGTATAATCAGTAGGATCCTCCTTGAATCCTCTTGTGCCAACGTAACGAAAGCATGTTAAAGCACGGTGAACAAGTGAAACTAACTCATCACCTAAACATGTATACTAAGTTCCCAACCATACCATGGTTACCCTCATTAAGTAACACATATAAGAATATATCATATAATAAAGAATATCAAGCATACCCCGCTTCTACTTCCCCACTGGTTTTCCGCTTTTCCCCAATGTCGCACATCCAAAGCATCTCTCTCCAAAAAGGCTTGCCTACAGACACCAGGACGAAGCACTACAACATACACCTTGTGAAAAAAAACCACCACATCCACGTATAAAAGGTAAACATGTAGTTTATAGGATCCACCACAGCCTGCATAATGTGTATCATATGTCGAGTGTTATATCTCAAGCAAATACAGCCCATACACCGAGTTAGGATCCTCAGGCCATCACAGCCTATAAAAGGTACACCTATAAGAGTCTATAGGAATCCTTATCTAGAATATATGTCTGTGAATAACCACAAGAAATTTCATCCCTCTACACACATATATGGGGAAAACTAACCGTTGTGCCTACTAGAAAAAGTTACTATGAAGAGAAGAGAGCGGGGCCAAAGGGGGTAGTCATCCATTCATCCTCCCACCAGAATGTTGGGGAAAACACCCCTAGGGCTCAGAATCCCTGGGGTACTAGTTTCCCTTAATGACAAGGTGGAGTAGAGTATAGAAACACAAATACTATAGGATATACTATAGATCACTACCACACTATGGGAATAACCTAGTCTTAGACTCAATTGCAGCTAATGTCTCTTGGACTCGAGGCTGCCACTCCATAGATTAGGTATCCAATAAGCACACAACCATTTAAAGATATTTAATACATTATTTCATTCCCTTTTTATCATTTTTTCTTTACTTTAATTAATTCGTTAAACAATAATTAACCAGTACTTATTTTACATTAATGTTTATTATCATTACACCCAATTTACATTGTTCCTTCAAAATTACAACCTCATCATTATGTTCCAGCAAACTCCATCCCCATTAGTTAACACCATTTATTCAATTATTCATTACATAATTAATTTCCCGCATTCCTAGAAATTATAGAAAAAATTATATGCTACTAAACACATGGGGGATCAAGTGGGTGAGTAGATTTACTACTCATCGAGTCTTTTCCTCCTATAGCAAGGGTGTAGACCCATCCTCAATTGAAAAGAAAAACACGGAAAGCATGTGGCATACCCCATGCATCTTAACCTCTTTCGGATGAAGGGTAAGAAAGACAAAATGCCTTGAGAAGTGGGGAAATGTAAATCAGATAATCAACCAATAAGAAACAGCAAGAATCCAACAATCACATCCATCTTGTTCCATCATCCCTGATGTCCTCCCCGACACCCACATGCTTAAACCGATGCATCATGACACTTTAAGATTCATCTTCTGACGCAACCAAAAGGTCCACATGCCCCCACATATCACATCATCCATCCAGGCTCACATCACAACACAAGCACATAAAAGCAAACATTTTAACAGTTGGGCTCTTGGCCATTTAACAAACAATAGGGTAACTTAGAACCCAACAGTGAGTTATCTTTTATTGATCAACCAGTTCTTTAATCCATCTTATACTCCCCAATTATTTTTCATAGGTTCCAAATTCATGAAACCTAATCATTAAGCTATCACAAATAATGAAACATACTTACTGCACCATTTTTATTAACATCAAATTACAATAAGAAGAACCAGATTCATTTACATACATATTTATCTTTATCAAAATGATTATCAATTAATTTCTGATTTAAATTCATTACCAATTTCTATCAAGAACAACATGATAAACACAATAGGCATTGATATCACACTATCTAGAAAAAGAAAAGGCAATAACATATGACCGATATCAATTTGTTTATCAAGTTCAAATATTTATTAGTTCAATTACATTGTGATCTAGTGGGATAAAACATGCTAACAATACAGTTTCAAATAAAATAAGATACAATCAATGAATACCCTACCTCAAATGGTTCTTGACGTTCTTTATAAGAGAACTATCCACACAATAGATTATGATCGCCTCCTCTTGCGACAACTGCATCCACCCGAGCAAGCCACGGTACGACCACACCAACTGAACCCAAGAAAACTCCATTAGAATCATGAAGATCACATGCTATAATATGGAAAGGAGAAACAAGAGAAAATAAACCCCAAAATAATGACAATAAAACATACCTTATATTGAATATTGATGTATACTTCGTGGTTGCACTGAAATAGGGGGTGCACTAGCAGTAAGAAGGACGTCGAGGAAACCAATCCATGGAGAAAAGTATGATATCAAGATTCCAATGGGAAGGAAGGAAAAGTTCGAGTGACTCGCACCAGAGAACAAGGAGGAAGAATAATGGAGGAATATATATTGCCCCTTTTGAATATTTAAAGGAGCGACGGTTTATGATACGCTTGATTTCCCATTAAAAGAGGATCGTGGTTTGAACATGTACAAACATCCCGAGCCTTAGGAATAATTAATATAGGAGTTAAAGCCTTTGAATCGGCCTTGGAGAACTCTAAATAAGAATTTGAATGCATTTTACGTCCATGGAAATGTCAATGGGGCTAAATTGGAGGGAGCTAGAAACACTATACACCAAACTAAATATTTGGAAATGGAAATGAATGTTGTTGTTAGAACCTTATTATTCTGGAAACACTGTTCATGGACAGAAAATTTGGAAAATAAAATAGAGGTTGCTATTAGAACATCACTATTCTGGAAACACTATTCATGAACTCAAAATTTGGCAAAGGAATTAGAGGTTACTATTAGAACCTCAGTGTTCTAGAAACACTGTTCATGCACTCGAAATTTGGAAATGGAAATAGAGGCTACTGTTAGAACCTCACAGTTCTGGAAATATTGTTCATGAACTCAAGATTTGGCAAAGGAAAGAAAATGTCAATGTTGGAATGTCACCGTTGAACTATTCACAACTGTATACCGTTGGAACTGTTCACCAAGGGTCACCGATGTCACTATTAACAGAAGTTTACTGATGTACTGTTCACAATTGTCTACCGTTGAAACAATTCATCGTAATGGATATTTGTCAAGGTGTTGGGGATAAGTTAGCTTGACCTCCCAGAACACCTCAAACACCATATTTCACAAAATAATGGACCAGAGTGGTCCAGTCTATTACAAATATATACTAATCAAATGATTTTGAAGTATAGTTTCTCACAAAAAGAACTCAATATTTGGAAAAGTTGAAGGATTTATTTACTCAAGTGTTATGATTTCTCAATACACTACCTCTTGTGGAAGGAAAATAAGGTGGAAGATTCTTTGTGTAGAAAGAATCATGGAGTTCTTAACAAGATGACAGTTGAAAGGGATCATATGTTCATCAATCTAGGAAAGATAGATATGGGAATAATCATGGAAGGTGAAACATCAATACATTTTCAAATGGTTTCCAAACCATATTTACAAAAATGGTTAAAAAGTTCTCAGACCGTTGATGAGATGTTTCAAAAGAAAATTAAAGCTATAAATTATTGGAGATTGATTGAATTCGTATAAGAAGATGGAATTTTGAATTTTGGGAAGAGGATTTGTGTTCCTATTATACCAGATCGAAAAATGGATTTGTTGGATGGTTCTCAAAGCTCCAATTTCCATACACACCCTGGTAGCACTAAGATGTATAGGGATTTGAAGGAACATTTTTGGTGGGATAACATGAAGAGGGAGATTGATGATTTTGTATCAAGATATATGGTTTTTCATAAGATGAAGGTAGGAATAAGACATCCTAGAGGTGTCATGAAACCTCTTCCCTTACCTGAGTAGAAATGGTATGATATTATGATGGACTTTATCATGGGGCTACCAAACACTCCTATAAGGAATGATGCGATATGGTTCATTGTTGATCATCTTACCAAGTCATCACATTTTTTATATAAGAGAATATTTACAACATGGACTTTTAGCAGTAGTATATATTAATGATGTTTTATGGCTACATAGTGCACCATTGTTGATTATTTCAAATCATGATCCCCATTTTACATCATGATTCTGGAAAAAACATCAGAAAACCATAGATACTGAGCTTTGGTTGATCACTGCCTACCACCCTCGAAATGAATGAAAATCAAAATGGACTATTGTAGCATTATAAAACATGTTGAGAACTTGCTCACTTGATATTCAGGGTATTTGGGATCTATATTTACCTCTTGTAAAATTTTCCTATAATATTAGCTTCAATTCAATTATTCAAATGGCACCATATGAGCGTTATATGGTTAATGATGTCTCACATCAACCCGATGGGATGATGTTGGTGAAAAAAAATCATAGGATCATAACTTGTTAAGTAAAAAATAGAAAAGATGAAAATTATCCAAACCCACATCAATACAGCTCAAAGTAGGAAAAAGGGCTATGTCGATAACCGAAGGATTGATTTGGAATTTCAAGTGGTTGATCATGTTTTCTTAAAGGTATATACATGGAAGTGTGTTATACTATTTGTTAGGAAAGGTAAATTAAGTCAAAGGTATGTTAGACCTTTAAATATTATGGAACAACTTGGAGTTGTAGCTTTCTGTTTGGAATTGCCGCTAAGTCTCTCCAATGTTTAGGATGTGTTCCACGTATCATTGTTAAAAAAATACATGTATGAACCAACGCATATACTCACCTATGAAGAAATAGAACATGAACCCAATATGTCTTGTTTTGAAGAGCTTATCATGATTCTTGATACTTGAGAACAAGTGTTGAGAAACCAGATGAATCTTCTAGTAAATGTTATTTGGAGAAACCATAAAATTGAAGAGGCAATATGGGAACATGATAAACTTATGATGAAGAACCACTAGAATATTGTTATACAATAATACTATAAAAACATTGAGTACAAAATTATTTTAAAGAGTATGTAATGTAACACCCCAAGCTTGCATATCGTGCTTCTCTTTGAATAATGCAATAGCATTCGATGTACATATCTCCATGTTCTAGCACACCACGACCAAAAAAACTAGCTATTTAAAAAGCAGTTATGAATAGTAGTACCCACTTTTTGATATCATATAAATTTTATTTTTCAAAACGGAATAAAATTTTGGATTTGGACTACCAAAATTATATTAGGGTGAGTTTTTGTTACTTTTCTAATAGCTTTCATACTTTGATTCATAGTGAAAAATACTAAATTTTAATTAAAATCAACTTTTTAATTGAAATAATTTATAACGTTAAATTATACATTTGAGTGGTTTTAAAGTATTATTATATTATATTTTAATCATTTAATATAATTTAGGTCATTGGATTAAATTTCACCTTTAAATTGTACATAAACACAAGTCAATATTTTGATTGTTTTTATATCTTGAAAACATGCTTTTTTGTTTCGAAAACAAGAATTAATTTTAAATTTACTACTAAAACTTATGTGTTTTGAATTTGGAAAATTTACTTCTATATTTGGAATCATAAGGTCCTAATTGTGTAAATATGAACCTTTTATTTTTTATTCATTAGGAATAGTAACTTCAGAAAATAGTTTATTTAAAATGGTTAATAGGTAAATCCTATAAATAAGGGTGAAAAATAATATTATAATAATTTGAAATTACCCTAAAACATTTCCTAACCCTATTTTATGATATATTTCATACTGTGGGAATCATTGGGTATATTTTAAGACCCCATGGAGCCACTTGTGTGAGAGAAAGACATTTAGTTACTTCTAATTTAATGTTAAGGAAAATATAACCTAAACATGTATCTTTTAGAAAATGAATATTTATACGGGCTAATATAAGTTATAATTTCAACTAAAAATTTTCATTAAAAGGATAATAATATTTTCTATATAATGATATTTTATTTATAATTTTTAGACATAAAACAAATATATTAATTTATGACACAATAATGATGTAATATTTTCCTTATTAATGAAAGAAAGAAATAAATGATATTATAAATATTAAAACAAATATAATTTGAAACATGTGATTCCATAAACTAATTTTATATGAGAATATGAAATTTTAGGGTTGATTAAATGTATTTTTTTAATTAATAATGTAGTTATGACTTTCACGGAAAAAAATTTAAATAGTGTTATAATGGGCATAAAGGAGTTTTTTTAAAACATTATATTTAATTGACTGATATAATATTACAAAAAATATAATATTCGGAAAAAGGAAATATATAATGTTAGATATTTCATTAGTGAACCAATTTATGTTCTCTTGGAATTTTTTAATAACTATATTAACAATATATTATTAAAATACAACGAGACATGGTAAAAGTTAAACTATTTCACGGAGAGTTAAATCTAAAATATAAGTATAATATGGTGGCATAAACATGTCTAAAAGCTACTGGTTGAACGTATTTAGACCCATACCAACCTTATCCTAGAAATAAATCCATTTTGAGCTATTATAACATGAAAATGTTTTTATAATAAAATAATATTTCAAGCTCTTCCTAATGTGTCCCTCACCACTCTTGTAAAAGGGTACTTCCCCTTATCTCCAATTCACACCTCCAAAGCCATTTTATCAGCCAAAACCTACTCCAATCTCATCAAAAATACCCTCACATTATCCTAGAGTCCTTTAATTGATTCTAAGGCAAACCTAATGAGCCATTTTGTTCAAATTGTATGGGAAGAACCCGAAAAGATGTAATTGGTTTCTTCACCACTTTCAAAATTCTTTTCTTCTTCCAATTTCTATATATTTGTTGTTTCCATAAAAATAATAATAACTCCAATAACTTTGACATAAATTTATGTTATTATAAATATGTTAAAAACATATTCATTATTTGATTCATATTATGAATGAAAAAGTCATTATACGTGCGTACGTACGGCTTACCGTCTACACATCGTGGTGTAGTTTGTTATTCAACACGTCATTATGTTGATGGGAATAATAACGAGTATATTTTTTGTAAATTATATATATAACATTTAAATTATTATGTAAATATAATATACCATCCAATTACATACGATTTTGTAATCGATACAATGATATTGTCGCTCGTGCATACATACGGTTTACCGCCTCCATGACGCGATGAGATTTCAATCCCCATCATAACCAGTCTTAAATCAAATGTATCGTTAAAAATAATGTTTAATAACTTAATATCATTATGTATATGAATCAAATACATCCTATCCATAACAAACATTACTTACTTAACAAATCATATAAAGGAAAACAAATCATTTAACACTTGATAGAATGATACTACTAAAATATTGTTAACAAAGAAATATTAAAGGATCTTATATGATATAATATTTATATATGAGGTTCATTTATTATATAATAAATATTATTTAGCTGTTATATTGGATGTTAATGTATCCTAGACTAAGGAAAAATACAAGGTACATGTTAATTTAACAATCTCTTTATTATCTGATATTTTTTATACGTAAGTATCTACGGTGACATCTTTATAATCAACATATGTGTTTCTTCAAAATGTATTTCAAAACATTTTTAATATTTCTTAGAAAATGGGTTAAATTAATTTATATCCTTGATTTAATTTATATAAAGTATTTTTAAATGAATCATTCTTTTTTTTCAGAACGATGTACTTCATGACATTTTCGACAATTTAAGGAAAAAATGTTTTTTAACTTATAAGGTGGGTAGGAATATTTTCCACCATTCTAACACCTTGGAAGATTCTCTTAAAATATTGTTTCAATATTTTCAAAATAAATGTTTTCTTTATAATCATGTTTCATTTAAATGATTTTAAATTATAATGTGGTATTTCTCTCAAAAAAAATTTGTAATGATTACATCAATGTCAACATCTATTGTCGGATTTTATGTTTAATTGAAGTTGATTTATTATAATACAATCTTCCATGTTGTATTTAATGAGTTATGATATGTTTTACTGTGGATGTGATATTTTTATACTATTCATGGTTTATGGTTAAAGTGTTGACATTTCATATGCTAGTTTTAATACAAATGATTATGTTATGTTTCACCCTTTTCATATGATGAATGAATTAGATGTAGTAAGTGAAGGGTGGTGCCCTCTATTGCCTCTTGATGCATCGGTAGGTCTCTTGAGATAAACTATTTTCTTAGCACATGGACTTGAAACCATTTATATTTAGGGTCTTGGCAATAAGCCTACTTTTTGGTTAAGTTGTCTAATATTATGCATTCTATCATTATGATATTATCTATTGATATTACATGTTATTATTATACTAGTATAATATCCATGTGATTTAAGAAAATGACGTTATTTGATTTATGTTTTCCATATTATATAAATGTTTGAGTTTAGATGGCACATTATTTAGTATTATACATTTCTTTAAATGTTTAGGTTTATTTATGATAGTTTCCGCTATATTGTTGTCCTTACTGAGCATCAGAGCTCACCAAATTCTTATGTTTTGTTTTTACCTGAATGTGAAGAAGTATATTTTTATTGACTTACAGGGATAGACTAAGGAATATGGATGAACACATAGGATTCAGAATGTTACTTTTTCATTTCATAATGTAATAAGAAACTTATGTATGTATCTAGTACTTCCAATGCTACTAAACCGATTTGTCTTTCAGGACTTAATCTCTTGTAATCATCCCGATGTTATGTAATAATTCACCAACTTTGGGTATTTGGGGTCAGGGTGTTACATTAATATATTACTATAGGGAATAATTTTAATTGTACTGACTATACTTACACTTTTTTGTTAATCGTGAATATTCAAATAATTGAAATATATCCATTATTTAAAATACATATTAATCATAAAATTATAGTTTACTTGTATTTTAGTTCTATTAATAGAATTCTATGTATAAAAAAACATTTCAATTTTTTCTAACACAAAAATACACACATATATATGTATATAATATTTTTGACAACAATTTAATTATTATTAATATAAAACTTCCATATGATGGTGTATAGTGGGAAGGTTTTTGTAGTAGTGTGTGGTGGAAATAAGGGAACATGTTATTTATTAATAGATATAAATGTTGGTGTTTACATTCTGACCACTTATATATATTACATACATATTTATTAATATTTAAATGAATGAATGGATAGTATGGCAGAAGGTGTAAAGTTTATAAAAATATTATAATCAAAATCGTAGGAAATAATTGATAACACATATTTTCCTTAACCATTCCATGGATAAGTATTTCATAACAAGTTATTGAGGCTAATGTGGAGTATTAATTTTTCATAATAAATAATTTATATTTTTCCTTGTATTAATGGAAGGTCAAAATTGATTCATATTTTTTTCTATATTCTATAAATTAATGTGAAGTAAATTTCATAGAAATCTATTCTATTATAAAAATGAAATAACTATTCTAGATGATGATATTAATATTCTCACAATAAATTAGTCAAAAAAATATAATATTCATAGTTGTAAATGTATTTTAAAAAATAAATATATATAATGGGGGTGGTAGGATGTTTTAATATAGTATCATACATATAATAGGGTTTATGAAAACAAAATACATCTCTTAAATCATGATAGAGGTTAGGGGAACACTAAATTACTATTATACTCTTCAATGATATTCATTATCTTAATTATTTCTAAATACCTATGTATATCATGAGTTGAATTACTACTATCATCTGTAATTGTTTGATTAGGGTATTAGATTAGATAATCTATGAGTTCTCCACACATATGACATTGTACAGTCCATGGTTCCCTTGGATGGGTTCTATATTATCTCCACTTGTCAACTTAACTCTTCAATTTCCATAAATAGTTTTAGTCCCTATGTAACCTTTCACTATAGTTGAATTATATTCCCATACCCTTGAGGAAATTACCTTGATGATTCCTCAACAATTTACAATATACATTTGGGTGAGTTTTATTTTATTCATCATCTACATTTAATGAATTTTCATGAACCTCTATCGTTCTCCACTTGGGTTCACCTCTTATTTCGACTATGGAAATATTATTAATAATATTTAATGATGGTTTTAGGTTTATTAAAAAAAAATTAACACACTATCTTCTATTCAAATTTTTTTATTATTGAGATTACCATCACATTAATCTTCAAATTGATAGATAACGAAATTCATTCTTGTTACAGTAATCACCAAAACTAAAATTGTTTTCTTATGAGTGACCAAATATTTTATTTATATTTTAATTATCAAAATAAGAAAAAATTAGTAATCCATAAAGAACATTATTTATGTACATTATCATATTGTTTAATATTCACATTTTATCTTCCAATAAGAATCATTGTTTTATAGAGGCTACAACAAGTTATGTTATTTTTTTCTTATAAACCAAATATTTCAATTTATTACTAAATTGAAGCTTTATAGTGGTTTATAATGATATTAAGATCTAATAATAATATCCCCCAAGAGTGTTGTTCCGAGTGTACAGTCTTAGGCCCCATCATCCTGAATTAAGGTTATTATAGTATCAATTATAAACATCATATTATCGTGATGATTACTCAAACATGCATTTCTTCTATAACTATATCAACTTGAGTTTAATTAATGAGGTGTATTTATATGTTATAGAATGTATTAATAGAACTATTTTTTTGTTATATTACACAGTACAATGAATCAGTGGATTCATATTTTTTTAATTCTAAAAAATAAACCACTTTTTTGTGGAGTGGAATCCTTAGCTGAAAACCTTTAAGAAAAAATTATACCATCAATGACAACCATCAATTGAAATAATGAATAGAAATTGAAGAAAATAAAAATAAAAATGATACCATCCCAACCACTGATTCCTCTTCATCACATAAGAAACATTATCCTTTAGCATATGGGTTCTCATCGATATTTCCATGCAGATCTGGTGTAATAATCCCCATCTAAATTTATTCAAAGAAGTGTGGGGGAATTAAGAAAAGTATTATAATCATATAATGGTTTTAAAAAAGGATCACTAACAAATAGATGAATATAAAAACATATCAAAAACTAACTCATCCCATATCTAAGACAAAAAATTTCTATATATTATAAACATATCAAAATCATTACTATAATTTTGTGATTTAAATAATACTTCGCACATAGTGTCTCATATCCCATTAACCATAATTTCTAGTGTCATAAAGAGTAACTATATAAACATATTATTTTAAAACATTCTACATATATATTTAAAATTATGATCCTCTAGAAAATTTTCCAGATGCATCTCATGACATAATAACATTCAAAACATAGATAATTGAATAATAATGAATGTGTGAGACCAAAATTTCAGTATGTGAAATGGAATATCATAAGGTATTGGATCATAAATAAGATTGAAAATAATATAAAAAATGGATATTCTAATCAAATATCATATAATAGTGTATGATAATCATATAACATTATTTAGAGCAAAAATATCAAATGAGGTTGATTAATAAAGAATAAATGACACTAAATCAAATAATCACTTATCAGTAATCTTGAAAAAAAATTCATGATATAAATGTATTGAATACATTATAAATAACACAAGAACATGGAAAAGTGTCATTTCATGGAAATCATAGTCATCTTATAAAATTTTTAAACCTTCACAAAAAAACATTGTAATTTAGAATTATATATTGAACATTATAAAATATTTTCACAACAAAGACTATAGAAATACTTCTTTAAAAATTCCATTACACTAAAACATGTGTGGAAAAAAATATTTTTTCTATGAATAAAATGTGAGAAAAACGATCATCCACACTCCATGGTGAAAAAATCATTATTTATATTCCTTACTATCTTTAGAGATAATTCTAAAACCAATTTATTTGAAGGAGATATATAACCCCATCTGCAATCATCGATACTTATTCAATCCAATATAAATAAAAAATCATTATATCTTAAATATCCCATAAATGTTTTTCTCTCAAACAATAAAATAATATGATATACATAATTTATAGGATACCTAAATATCTTTTGGATATTGGATTCATAAAATCAAGTAATATATGATGTGATGAAAAAATCATACTAAGGGAGAGAAACCTTAGAGTTAAAATTGATGTAAAAAATGAAAACGTTTTGATAAAACATTTTTAAACCTTTTAATAAACACATTGATTTGAATAAATATTTGGAATAATTTGAATTGGTGGAGGATAAAATTTGAGAAAAAACATAAAAATGTTTAAATAAATATATTCTAAACAAAACAGTGATTCAAAATAGAATTTGATAGTATAGTAAAAACATTTACTTTTTAAAAAACACATTAATAATACAAGCATGAAATAAAGAATATTTGTTTCAAATAGGGAATTTAATATATGTTGAAAAACAATTATTTTAAAATAATCAATAATATTGATAACATGAAAAAGATATTATAGAATCTATTTTTTATCAACATAAATTAAACAATGGTAATTTTTTTAGAAAATGAAAAATGGAAATACGAGAAGAACATAATTATTATCCATAAATGAGAAGTCGATGAAAAAAATAATAATTTTGAAAGGATTGATAAATACTTTCAAAACTTTGAATTTAACATGATAAAATTCCACATTATAAAATTAATAAATAAATAAATAAACAAAAAATAACTAATTGGAATAAATATATTAGTAGTGATAAAAAAGTTTATTGTTCCACTTTGGAATAAAGAAAATTAGAGAGAAGTAAAAATATTTACAAGAATGAAAAATAAACTAAATATAATTTATTTATTTTCCAAAAATAAATGGTATTTTTAAAGAAAACTATGAACATAATTTAAGATGGCATTGGGGTGGAAGATTATTTCACAATAAAAATAAAAATAAAAAATAAAATGGCTAAATGATTGGATAAAATAGTTAGTGGAATGTGTATTAGTATAAAGAAAGATATGACCAAATGATTCAAAATGCGATTTGATAAAAACAGATAAATATTTTGAAATATTTTAACCAAAACAAAATTGTATTGAATACATGAGTAAAAAAATAAAATATGATGATATTTAATAAAATAATTATATTAATATTTTAATGTTGGATTGTGAAAACTTGAAAAATATAAAAATGATGTATTATGTATGCATGATTCAATAACGAGAAATTTAGATGAAAAAATCATTCCTCGTTTATTCACTTCATCAATAGATATAAAATATCAGATATGAAAAAGATAACTATCCCTACATACGATTTTAGTACTATGTTCACTCTGAAAAATAAATATAAGTTTCCTTTATAATAATTACGTATATGAATATTTGTTAATTATATACAATTAATCTACATATTTTTGTTTACAATGTTTACCATTTACTATAATTTTTTTAGAATGCCATCAATGTTTATAAAATTTAAAATTTTATACCTTAAAACACAATCAATGTTACTATAATTGATGAATTATTATGGTTTATATAATTCAAATCCCCATTCATTTCTACATCATCCTTATCTGAGAAGAAGAAATCATCAATTGACATTCTTATTTATGATTTTCAACATAAGAAGAGTGTTTTCATAAATAATTATATATATTATTTAAAAAATTAATTAACCAATAAAAAATAATGATTTAATTATTTATAACACATTTTAAAAGTATTCTAATTTCATAAATATTCATGAATTAATTTCATATCTATACTCATGTAAGTGGTCAAACTGACCGAATATTGAATATGCATTAACTTGATTGATCAGTATGATTAGAGAGGTGATTATTTGGGGATTATATCACTATAAAAGATAAAAATTTATATTATTTTTAAATTTTATAGAGGGTTAACTAAATTTTAAAATTCATTGACTATCAATTGAAAACTAGATGAAAAAGGAAAACAAATATTTGTGGAGGTGATTGTCTATACAACACACAAGTATAATTTCCATTAATCAATGAAATAGAACAATGGAATTGGAATATAAGTTGTCATTGGTGATTCATATATAAATTATATAATTCTTATACATTTTAAAAATACATTAATACTACATTCAATGAGAGTTTGTGATGGAAAATATAAAGAGTCCCTTCATGGAGGCAGTAATTCATGCACATACACTAATGACAGTTCTTATTTTCATTAGTGGATGGATGATAATAAATAATTGTTTTAACTTTAATATAATGAAATATCAAAACAATATTAATTATTATATGTTATTGTTATGTGAAATGGATTTTTATAAAGGAATATCTATAAATGAAATTTCAAGAATAATTTGATTTCTACATTGAGACCTTAAACTTGATATTGATAAAGGTATTAGATTTTATGTTTATAGTATATATCATAGTGACAAAAGGAATTTGGTAGTGTAGTGGAATTCAATGATATGTAATTTGGGTAACCATACAAGGAAATTTAGTTTTTAGAGTGAAATATTTATTGGGTGGATGTGATCCCTTTTTTATAATTATGGAAGTTGGACATTTTCCTAGAAAAGATAATTTTATAGGGGAAAGAACAAAATGGAATTAGTTTTAGGTGGGTAAGGTTAAGGATGGATTTTTTTATTTATATTATAATTTAGTTTTTTGAAATTTATTTATATATTTTTACATGTATTTTCAATTTATGGAATTTCATCCAACAAAATACTTCTCTTTTAATAAATAATTACTCATAATTAAATATTAATCATGTTGATTATATAATGAATAATCACAAAATTTTAGATACCTTCCTAAATATCAATCTTGAGAACCTGAATTTGGAATCCATTTATATTAATTAAAATTATAAACTTGGAAAAAATATCTACTAAATCAAAACATTTAATGTGATGAAAAATTCATTTTTTGGAAAAGTAGAATTTTTTCATTAAATGTTATGTATCTTATTTTTCATTTATTACAAATTAATATATTTTTAATTAATTTTTATATATTTGAACCATAATTATAGGTTATTCATTTATAAATTAATTATTTTTAATATATAAATTTTTTTGAAATGTTTTATTATTGAAAATTTATAGGTTTTCTTGGAAAACTATTTTTTGTAGAATGTAGGATAATAATTATTCCAAAACATATAAATTCCCTTAAAATATAATTGGAACTAATTTATCCTAAATTTAAAAAAAATTATTTAATTGATAATATATAATTTTAATATTTTAATATTTTATGTGTTTAAAATCATTTTTGAAAAAATATTACTTTTTTTATAAAAATTCAAATATCGGATTGTAAATCCTTATGGATATTTTCCAATAATTAATATTTCTTAAAATAAAATTTTTTTTGGGAATAGGGATTCATAAGTATTAGATAATTCTTATATCAATGTGATATTACAAAATCCATGGTATATTCAAAACTAGAATTCATAACTATTCACCTAAAAATATATTAATTTAGAAAAAAATAAAATAATTCATAATAAGATAATAAAGATAATTTTAAATCCTAAAATGATGTTAACTTTTTCAAATTCAAAACTAAAACTACAAAACAAATCATTAAAATAAAATAATAAAATATTACTAAAATAGATTATGTTAAATATATATTTTTCTTATATTAACTATTCATCAAAGAAAAATATCTAACATAAATATATCTATAATAGAGAAATATCAAATTTATAAAACTAATTTTCATAATAAAAAATATTTTATTAGTTACATAGTTATACTACTTGTGTATAATCTTTATAGAGAGTTTTTTTCTTATATATATATATATATCATAATCGTTTTCAACTATTTGTACATTATAGTTATACTACTACATTATAATGGTATATATTATTTTTTCTTTCTTTATTGTGTGTAGATATACCAAATAATACCATATTTATTTAATGATAAATACATTGTTCATTACAAATCCATTCCCCATTATAGGGATATATATTTAAATGAGAAATTAAAATAATCTTTTTTAATTCCTTAAAACATTATCCAAATTTAGGTATCTACTGAATCAATACATATAACTGTGTTTACATGGATAGTGGATTCAATATCTGTGATTAATTTTTCAAAAATCATAAATATTACATTGCTAATCCATAAGAACAATAGATATCGATTATAGTATATGGTTTGTCCCATTCATCAACATTTTAAATATTTTGATGGTTCTACTGATATGGTCATTCATATTATTATGTGAGCCTTTAATATTTCTTTCTATAGAAATAATTCACATTTGATAAATCTAGTAAACAATTTATCGATTCTAAATTTCATTAACAAAATCATTAAAATATCTTAAATTTCATTTATTCTTATTGAATATATCAAAATATATTCAATAAACAATATGATTTTTTTTAAGTATGTTTATTAATATTTAATTCATTAGATCGTTGATGAAAAAATGAGTATAATTATGTACAAATGGGATAATCATAAACCCAAATTTCAAATCTAATTAGGATTGATGTTTTTTAAATATCCTCCCTTTTGAATGTTAACTAGTGAAATAAATATCGTAGTTCATTCTCCATGAAGTAATATGCTCAATTTAGATGATTGTGTCATTCATTGACACATGGTGAAATAAATTTTTTCATATTTGTGTCCTTGTTTGGATCATGAAAATTAACACACAGATGCATTGATTTTTGTTAATTCAAAATAACGAGGAGTGGTTATCCCCATTATGATCAAATGGGGATGATTAAAAATCGATTTACATTTACCTTATAAAACTTATTTAATTCCTCAAATTTATTAGGGGTGATTATACATGGACTCTTTTTAACATGGTTTTATCTAGAGAGGAGTTTAATTTAAACCCTAAATAAACACTCTATGGAATGATCAGTCAGTAGATTTGAAAATACATTCATATAATCCTGTACACTGTGCATGTCTTTATTTATAGCATATTCAATTATTATTTTGAAATAAATGCCCATTGGTTATTATAGGAACTTATATAATGGAATCTTTATCCTGGGGTTGATTATCCATATTTTGTTACATGATAATATGTTTTACTAGGATAAAAAATGTGATCCATTACTCCAAACAATTGACTTGCAAAAAATGTTGGGATAACCAAAATACCAAATGATATGTAATATTAAGTATTGTGGTGACAATTTATATTGTGGGAACCATCTGCAATGAAATTGGTATCGTGGTGGATTCATATGTCTTACATGCTATCATCAGTCCACCAGTTGATTTTATAGTGACTCCGGATTTTCATACATGGATATTAAATATTTTTAGAATAATATTCAACAAATTAATAAATCACACACCTAAGGACCATAATTCATTAGTATATCTAGAGTCTATATGCCTAATCTTATAATTTGTTAATAGATCTGAAACAAATCCAAAAACGGTCTTCTCATTTTGTACTATTGAAAATCATACCCAACATGAATCTTCTCTTCATAACTTGCATAAATGAAACATAATATTGGGTGATATCAGATTCTTAGAGAGAGTAATAAGCTGATATACATAGGAATAAGGTAAAAGTAAGTTTATGATAACCTCATCATAAAATATCAAAACCATAAATTTCCAATCAATGATTACAATAATGAATCATGGAATAAATATTAGCCTTTCATAATAAATAAATCATTATAAGATCAAATAAAATGAGACATGTGATCATAATATTGTCAGAAGACATGTAATTATGGAATATATATCAACTTACCCCATTATAAACATGTATAAATAGTGAAATGAAAATTCAGTAAGATAAAAAAGTGAATCTAGACCCTTACTAAAACATATCAACATGACACCTGGTCCACTAATAACATTATGGACATAAATTATAAGACCATTCATAAATTGTGAACATGAAATTAGGTTCTGTTATAAAATTATTCACATAAACCTAGGTTCATGCATAAAATTGTGAACATGTAATCAGATTAATGAATAATTTCTTTAACATGTAGTTATGTTCATGCATACCATATTTACTAATTATTTTTCTATATTTAAAGAATGTATGAGAGGGATATATTGGTCCCACCCTTCATACAATGAAAACAATAATTATTTGTTCAAAAATGTCATAAAACATTTATAATATCATAACCTACAAAATTTAATGGTATCATAAATGTTTCCACATATCATAATAAGTAGAAAAGTTATTGGTTTCATAATCAATTCATCATATTATCATAAAATAAGACATGGAAATATAAGTGAGATTCCAAAAAAAGTATTAGGAATTAAACCATGGAATTGAAATGAGTCTCATAAACATAAAGTCATGATAAAAATTTCAAATAATGAATAATAATGGTATATGAGGTCTATATACACATTACAGAATATTTTTCACAAAAGGATATCATATTGGATGGAGATTGATTTTGAAAGATCACTTGGAACATTTCGTGAGAAAAATTACTTTTCTTTAAAAATAATTTTATAAAACAAAATATTATTAATATATTTTAAAAATAAATTTTTTTTAAAATAATCTAAAAAAAATTAAAATGAGATTGGATGAAACTAATAGTAATGGCTCTGGAAAATTCCATTCATGTCGCACATGTTAAAATAAACTATTCTTGGAAATTTTCTATAAAATATGAACTAGAATTGTTTGGAAATAAAATTATCATTACATAAAAATTAAATTTTAAAAAATCAAATATGTGAAAAAATATAATTAATAAATCATCTAATTAATGTTAAAAACATTGTTTCAAAACTTTTGTAGAGAACTTTAATTGGAAATAAATGTTTTCTAATTGAAGTGAGAAATAAAAAAAATTGATTAAAAATATTATTTTAAACACTTGAGTACATTAATAATGGAAAATAAATTCAAAAAATTTGTCATCATTAAAAAAAAATTAATTTTCTTCTTGATTTGTTGATCATAATATTTTAATCATTGCAAGAACAATCAAAACCAATCCCGATAAACTACAAATATCTTACCACGAAACTATTAATAATTTGGTAACATTGATTCATAAAACCCATTGAATAATAACCAAATAAATATAATATACATATAATAAATCAATTCATGATATTACATGTCAAATTTAATTTATATACACCTCATGAAATAAAAAAGGAGCTTAACATAACAAATTATTCAATGAATCCAAATTGAGAAAAAACACATTACCGCCTTGGTAAATTTTTATCCAAAAGCATCAATAAATTGAGTTTCTACAATTTATATGTATATAATAATAAATTTAATGATATTAATTGTATAATATATTCATGTAAAATTTTCACACATCCTAAATGAAATAGGGGGAATATGGCATGTTTCTCATGGAAGTAGAAAGTGAGACAAAAATGTCATACCTTCAATAATGAAATCCTTCACACATATTTAATCCTCATGTATAATAAATATAAATTTATTATAAAAATATCACATACACTTAAATGAATATATTATACAACATATGACTTTTTTGGACCATTTATTACACTTTTATTACCGAATTCATATTCAAATCTTGTTTTCGTTAATAACAGCTTTGTTTTTCATGTATGTTTTTGATTTGTTACTTTATTTACTCTTAAATTGATTGTGATTATATAAACATAATAATAATTTAATAATTACAATAATTATAAAAAAATATTCTTCTAATAAAAATTATGTATTATGTATTTTATAAATGATGTACGTTACGCTCACGAAGATGGTAGGTTGTATGCACGTATGAGAAATATTTCAATGTTTAAAGAATAATTTTATAAGTGAGTTGATTAATATTTTATCATTAAATAAGGATAATAATACCATAAATAAATTTTATCTTTTTATGTATACTTTTACAAATCATCAATTTTAGTTTTTGAGGAATATAGAGGTGAAAATCGCTATATAAAGGCGATAGTCCACACGGAAGGAACGACATTATCATATATCAGTGAGTGAGAAAGTAAGAAAAAATGACATATTACATATTAATAATGATAAAAATTTCAAAAATATCCTAAAAATTTCAGGTATATCACATATATTCGTTAAAATAATTTTTATTGTCTATTATTTAAAGCCTCATTAAAAAAAATAACATCGCTTCATGAGGCGGTAGTTCTTTGTACACTTCAAAAAAGTTATCATATCCCCTTAAAAAATTTATTATAACAATGCATATATTATATAATCATTAAATTATAATTATTTTTTATAAATATCACATATATAGTTTAATCCATCATCACAAAAAATAATGAGAGGTGTCTAAAAAATGAACGACATTTTATTGCAAGTTTATATTTCATCATACACAAAAATGAGGATTTCATAAAACAGTTTAAAAAAAGTGGAGACTAGTGTAGGATATTCCATTGGAATAATAACACAATATTATATGGGTGATATTGATGATAATATATCATCATGGTTTAATAATAATTAAAGTATTTTGAGGAGGAAATAAAAAATTACCATTGTAAAAGTTACTTATTCTTTGAGAACCCTTTATAGGTTTGCACAAAAATACATCCTACAGTGTTTTTGTACTCAAACTGAGGCATCTACAATGAGAATATGGATGTTGAGAGGGTATTGTGGTAGTATTATTATTATAAATTTGTTATAATATTTTAACAATAGAAGATAGGGGGTGTCCTTTTATAAGTGAGATGAGTGTCACACATATCATATTTGAGAAGAGAATGTGTTACCCACATTTTTCTTATTAAAAATATATCCCAAATGGATTAATCCGGAGACTTTATTGAAAATTTAAATGATTAAAAATAAGTAAATTCTCTTAATAGATATATAATGGAAGTATTTTTATTTTAAAATCAATTCAAAAACTAATTTAACTTTAAAATTATCAAAACAAAAATGACATTTTAAATTAAAATTCATTATTTTTCCCCATTCATCCAAAAAATCATCTCAAAAAATTAAAACAAAATATTTCACCTCAATATCAATTTGAAAAGTTTATTTAGAAATTATTTCTTTTATATTAATATTCTAAATGATTAAAAATATATTTTATTAAAATACTAAAAAAGGTGATCATGCTATTTTTATAAATTTATAGTTTTTAAGCATAAAATTGAATTTATTGTTTTATTATTTCAAGATAAAATATAAGATGAATGTTAAAATTTTCATTTGATATATATTATATATATTTTCATAAAATTAGTCACCAATGTTTTTTTTGAATAATTTATTTATGTAAAAGGTTTTTATTTTGGTTAAAATGAAATTTTTAGAAATTCATTTCATTTATTTTCAAATATTTTTTATTTACATTTATAATTAATCGGTCACCAAAACAATTATATATATATATATATATATATATATTTGTGTAAACCATATATTTTCTTAATTTATTTAATCATATTCATATGTTGCATTATAATGGTTGTGTGATAACTATAACATTAAATAAAAATTACTTACTAGTAGGCCTTGTTTCACATAAACTCGATATTGCGTGTAACTTAAGATAAACATAATTTTGTGTGTAATGAAATCTAAACATAGTGTAATGGAAATACTGAGGTATTTAATTTCAGTTGAAATAAAAATATTTCATAATATCTATAGGTGTTATAATCTACCAACAATAAAATGAATTTCTCCCCTGAAATTCATAATGATAGTACAAAAACTATGGATATTTCTACCACATTACTTAGTCAAGTCACGCATAGCATTCTCAAGACGATGGGTTTTCCACAAAACATCAATTTGTTGAGTGGTCCTGGTCTATATCACTTTTTTATTTTGATCTATAATCTCAATTGATTATTAATTTTTACAATTATCATGCTCCATCGATATGATTTCTGAATTTATTACACATGATGGATTATGTATGTATTTTTTAGGAGTGATACATTGATCATATTTTAAGCCTAATAATTGTTCAGTGGAGGACTCAAGTGATATGATGCTATATTGATATGCTAAATAGTTTCCCAGGTAATAATGTACCTATGGGATTCTTTCCATTCTATCTAGAATCTCATAACCTCCATCCATGGTTATATTCATATGTATATATTTTCACCAACATCAAATTATTTATGATGAAGATGATTATAAGAATAATGGTTATATATAAATTTAGTTCTCATGATTTGTTTCTGAATGGATTTAACTATATCTTCCATTTTATTTTCTATCTCATGTCCCAAAAACATTCCTTCTACATGGAAATTGGGGATCTGTATTTCATTTTGTATATAGATCCATAAGGATCAATCCGGAAGCTTTAGTGAAATCTATTATTATAAGAAAACTCAACTAGAGGAATGATTCTATCCTAATGACCTATTAAATAAATAAAATAAGATCTTATCATATCATATAGGGTTTAAAATTTTCAATCACAATGACCATATTTGTGAGGATGATATGCATTGCTAAAACTGAACTCTATTTCAAGATATTGCTGAAGAAATTTCCAAAATATTATTGTAAACATAAAATAATAATCAGATAAAATTGACATTCATAGTTTATGCAACCTTACCACTTACATAATGCATATTATTTAAAAAAAATCCACAGAGGGATCTTTAATTATAATAATGGTGTGTTCTTAAACTGTATTTGGATCGAGTACAACACATAATTTTTTCAAGATTAAAAATATGATTAAACCTAATGAATTAAAATAATATTAGTCATTTGTACACAATGTTTAATGGAATTCCCTCTCATATAAATTTTTATATAAATTAGTATACAAAAAAATGGTTTTATTTATTTTAATATCTTATAAAATAACCTTACACTACATAAAATCTTGTCACACAAAACCTCAAAAAAAGATTCAATTTAATTTAACTTATGATCAAATGTAAGATAATAAACCCAAAGTGGTATCCATAACTCTTAAGATAATCTTTCATCAAGTTATATATACATATAAGTGTAAAATTACATATTATTCATTATATATAATCTTATCATATAAACATTCATGTTAGTTAGTTCCCTGGGTTCTTCCAGGTACTACTAGAATATAAAATGTGATGTCACTATTATAGAATCAATATAAAGGGCTATAATAACATAAAATTTCACTAAAGGATTAACAATTATATTCTCATAGGTCTCATTCAGTCAAAAGAAAACATGAATTTCCAAAGTAAATAGGGGTGGATAATTTTACCCTAATTATTCTCATTTACTTATTAAAATATGAATGAATATAATTAAATTTATCATTTCACTATGGTTGTCTATTTTGTTAATCATTGACATTATCCAGTGCATTGGGGGCATTGATTAGCATAATTCCCAATATCATTGCATTGGAAACACAAAAGTGTGGATGGTGAATTATGTTGAGAAATCTCCTCATTCATTTCATTTACTATCCTCTTAGAACTACTTCTATATTCTTTTTCTGAAATTAAATTCATCCCACACTTGGAAAAAATATTTTTACTTTTATTAACCCACTTAAATTATCATTCTTATATGTTTGGAATGTTGGAGACTCAATTTTTTCCCTTCACATGACATATCATCAGAATATCCATGGAACATAATATTCCATATCTTATCACCAAAACCAAGTGGTTCCCTAGAGTATATTTCCATATTTAGTACACATCAACATATTTATTCATAGTGTTCAATTCCCTTTCTGAATATCCAAAATCAGAGATTTCATTTTAAGACCCTAAAGAATCTGTTAACATTACTTTGTTGATGAATGATTGTACCCCAAGATTTTCACAAAAGTCATATAAAATTTACATGATAGGTACTAAAAGATTCGTCATCATTATACATATTCAGATACAATTAATTTTCTACTTATGTATGAATAATTGGAGGAAATATCATGTTGGTAAATAAGCTTTAAAACTCAAACCACAACATGGGGTAAATTTATACTCTTGTTATTATAATTATATAATGGATCTTCATCAACATAAAAATAGTAAACAACCTAAAATAATGTTTATTGATACGAATAATAGATGAAATACTATAAATTATCAGTTCCAAAAGTACATTTCTCATCAATGAGTGGATTAGTGAAACCAAAAAAGATAGTGAGAGTTTCATAAGGATGCAATCAATAAAACAATATACCCTAGTTTTCATGTTTGGATGTTAAACCTGATTTATAACTTGTTAAGGTTGTGTTACCGTGTAAATGATGTATTTTATTTTAGCTCCCATTACATAAGGTTACTCATGTGGAAAATCATTACACATTTTATTTCATTAAACAACAAAAAGTTTCTATCAGATTCCATCAATTTCAAAAAAATACAAAAATTTCAGAGTTTATGTAATAATAATCTTATTGTATAACAACATAATAATGATAAATCAATTAGAGGGTATTTAAATCATAACAAATTATTTTTAATTTATGATATCTTATTCTTATCTGATTTCATTCAGAGTCATAAAGTTTTTTAATACATTCTTGAGTGTTTGTAAAGAGTTTGTAAATTTACAAAGCATATCCCCAAAGACTGTAAAACTATGTTTGAATTTGGGAATGTTATCAAGAACCAATTAATAAATTATGCCTTCTAAATGAACCATTTTTCAGTAATTATACCTATGTTCCAATTTAGTAGAGCCTCGTCAACTTGTGTACTTCAGACATGGATTTATTTTCTTAAAAACCATATCCTATATCCATTACAAATATTATAGTAAATTTTCATATATTTAACTAATTGTTAAACTAATATTTTGAAACATGCCTAAAAATATTTTTATAAATATCTATAGGTGTCTAAAAAATTATTTATTATCATAGATCCCATAGTTATACTAATCCTTTCCAATGATAAAACCTATAGAGACCCAAGGTTTTCATAAATTTATATTACTTGTTTTTAGATGAATATTCTTTAAATTTAAAAACATACAGCTATAGACCATAACAATTTCATGCCTTTGGATACTAGGTAAAATATCTTCTAATTTTTTGAATGATATTCAACATATTCCATAGATATATTCCCCTTGAGTACTATTCACAAGAATACCCTACTCAAAATGTTTATTCAAAGAATGGGGAAAGTAAACATATGAAATGGTGGGAGAAAAATTCTCATTAAGCGTAGGAAAGTGATATAAATAATAAGAAAATTAAAATAAGGGTAATAGAACATGATATTAAAATGTAAAAACCATAAAATTCATATCAATGAGCATAATCCAGATTCATGTGAAAAATATTATTATTTTATAAGACATTAATCATAATGAAATAAAATAAAATAAAAAATTATAGAATAACATTAGAATAATATATATAATTGGGGAATAATAATAAGATTATAACATTGTGGGAATGTAAACATAGATATAATTTCAACCATTACTTGAAAGTCTTAAAATTAGTCCCTCACAAATTCGTATGTACATGCATCCAGGTGTATGCATAACATTGTACACATTTATGATAGGTTTATTCAAAACATTATGATCCTGTAATAAAGTTTTCACATAACATTTTAATTATGTCATCAGGTTCACACAAAACATTTTGAACATATAAATAGGATCACACATAAAAATTTTAACATGTAATCGTGTGCTCACATAACATATTTACTCATTAGATTAAATCACAATCAAATGAATTTGATGGAGGCATAGGTCCTAAAATTCCAATTATGAAAATCATACGTATTTCATACTCAATTAAAAGAAACATTCATCATATCCTTAACCATGAATTAAAATAGGGTTCACAAACATTTCAACACATAATATCCCAGGGAAAAGTGGAAGGATTCATAAATATTTTATCATTTCAATACAAAACAACCTTTGAAAAAAGAATATTTCAGATGCATTTTATCATAATATAAACCATGGAAGAAAAAAGGGTGTCATAAACGAACTTTTCTGATAAAAAATTCAATTAATGAAAAATAAGGTTATCCTTGTTTTGTATCCCCATAAAAACATACGTTTTATAAGTTTATTTCATCATAGATATAGAATATTTTTGAAATATCACTTACAACATTTCATGAAGAAAATAGGATTAATTCAACATCACTTTTTAGAATAAGATATTCATATAATGTTTTAAAAATAATTTTATTTAAAAATATATTTGAAAACATATAGATAATGATTCAATTAAAATAATAATAATTATATGGGAATATTCCATTCATGTCATACAATTTAAAAAATGATTCTATTTAAATTCTTAGTAACTACTAAAAAGAATTGTTTAGAAAATGAAATAAAGATCCCTATTAATTTTCTTTTAAAATTTAATCATGGTTAATAATTTCAATAAAATATATTTTGAAAATTTTTCAAAACACTTATGAAAAAATTTTAGGAAAAATGGTATTGGAAGGAAAATTTATTTTTACTCATGTGATAAATATGAATGAATTTGATTAAAAGAATTATATTGATCTTTTGAGTACATAAGGAGGTGAAAATGAAGGGAAACATTTATTGTCCTAAATTGATCATATTATCATTTAATGTATTAGTTTTTTGATATATATATATCATAATATTTCATCATTTGATGTGTAATCATAAATAATCCTGAAAATCGTGAGATTGAATCAAAAAACAATTACCATATTTGTAGCATTGAATCATACGATGCATGGATAAAAAAAAAATGAATCATAGAATATCATTATAATAAATTAATTAATGAAGTTTGATTTCATTGGTAATGTATATACTTATCATGAAAAAATATATGATGTTAATATAATATATTCCTCAAAGAAGGAAAATTCAGACCAAACCCAATATCGCTTTGGTATCTATTGAATAGTTATTATACTAAAAGAGAGGTAATATGATTCATCTATAAATACACTAATTTTTTAGAGGAGTAATAAAATAAATTTTTTGAAATTATTCTCACTATATAAAAGAAATAGTTGATGAATTTTTAATGTTACTCATGGCTATAAAAAGTGAGACATAACCCCTTTATCTTAGGTCTTGATTTTCTTATTTAGAATTTGAAAATATAATATAAAAAATTCATTATTTATTAGAAATTTAATATAGATCTTTAAGTATATATACAATATCATATATGACTAACTTATGACCAATTATTAGATATTTATTAAAAATTCTTTGTTAAAATATTGTTTCTATTATTAACCACTTTTTCATATATGTTTTTGGTTTTTTATTTTTTGTCCTCTTATAGTAATCCTAGATAAATAATCTAATGTATAATAATCCTCAAATAATTATCATATATATTCATCAATTATTCATTTAATACTAATCATGAAATTTGGTTCGATGAAATTATGTATGTTTCAATCAAATTGATGGTAGGTCATACATACACTTGAGTATCATTTCATTTTTAAATTATTGTCATATAATATAGTTAATTAATATTTTTACTTTTAAAAATTATAATATTATAACAAATACCATATTATGTGTTTAATTTCACTTATAAATTTCTTCCATGTCGGTTTGTGATGAAAATAGAGAGTTGTATCACTTCATAGAGGTCATTGTCCATATATACGTGGATGAATTTATCACCATTAAATGAGTAAAATGTTTGAAATTAAATGATACATTATATTTTCAGAATGATAAATATTATATAAAAATAATAACTATTTCTTTTATATCACATATATTAATTAAACATATCCTTATCATCTTCAATGTAATGTATTAGTGAAAAAAAAATCACATCACTCCACGAAGAGGTAGTCTGCTGTACACATGAGAAAAGTTATCATATCACCTAGATAATGTAAATGCAAAAATTTATATATGACAAAAATAACATTTTAGTTATAATAATGTTATAAATATTATATATATACATTATATACATAGTATGATCCTGACCTTTTCAAAAGTTTATCTATGGTGAAATTTCAAGTACATTTTTTTTAATGTAGAACATTCGGTTGGAGTTATTAAATGGGATCTATTTAGGTGAATTCTAAGAAAACACGGGGAATAGAGTTTGTGCATGGTTGGTACACAGTTTGAACAATTTATAAGACAACTTAAGGAAAACCAAACACCCTATTGTTTTTTAGGCAATAGATTTAGAACATTTCAAGCATAGTTTGAGATTTTGTGTGTAGTAACCATGCAAAATTATCCTTGAAGAAGTGGATAATGCCAGTTTAGTTCATGGTTTGTCTAACCATGTGACTAAACTGTGCACAAGCCAACATTGAGATTCTAAAATTTTTAAGCTCACTAGTTTTTAAGTTTTAATGAGTTGGTTTACCTCTTATATGAACCTTACTCAGTATTTTAATTTATTATTGGTAAATGAAGGTTCTAAAATCGACTGAGATGAATTCCATGGCCTTACAAACACAATTCCTTGTGATCAAAATACCGAAATAAATACCTGCTCTTCTCCTTGAAAGTTGATTTCATTCAGATTCTTTTCTCATTATTTATTCTATCTCTCCCAAATATTTTCATGATATATATTCTCTTTTTTCATATATCTAAGCCTATGATGTGGGATCTAGATCTAGGATTAAATATATAGATATAGATCTATCACATCTTGATGCCTTTGATCTTGTTTCAGATTTAGGGATTTAAATCTGAAAATTTTTTCAACGTCATTGTGCAGCTCAGATTATGGGGATTTTAATTATTCTAACATTCATCAATCAACCTTGGTGGGTTTTCAAAATATAATTCCCATAGTCATGGATTTGATATTTATATTCAATATTTTATAATTTCAATCATCCTTTAGAAATTTCATTCCATTATTTGGGTTAATTAGATTTACTAATTGAGTTGTATATGTTTTTTTGAAATAAGTGATTAATTGTGGATTAATAATGAGACTAAGGAGCATCCCTAATAGATATTTAATTTATGTAAATTGGTTATATGAGATAGGGGTTTTGATATAGGCAAATAATCAGGAATTTAATTATGGGATATCAAATTGGCTAAGTTGAGATAATTAATTGAGAATTAATTATTTACATTGAGATTATAATATAGATAATTAATTATTTAACTAATTATGAAGATTTTATATTTCTAATTAAATAATAAATTTTTAAAAATTAATTATGTAATATGAATTGTGATTCTTATTAATTAATTGGAAAATTAATTAATTTTTTTGATGTCAATTGTAAATTGTTGAGTTATCCAATTGAAGTGAAGTGTTAACTCATTGATGAATTAGTAATGGATTTTTGGAGGATAATTAATTATTAAATTAATTATGTAACAAATAATGGGAACATATCCATTCTAAATTTAGACGCACAAATGGTAACATGGGCATCATACAGATGAGTAAGAGAATTGGAACATGGTTATTCTAATGTAGAGTATAAATGGTAACATGGTTATTATACTTATTAGTAAATAGAATGGGAAAGTGGTCATTATATTTAGGGGTAATCATGGTAACATGGTTATATTACATTTGTTGTGATATTAATAATTGTGTTAATGTAGATTTTAGTTGTGAAATTAATGGATGGGGATAAAGGAACCTCTAGTTCTGGCCTCAGACAAGAATATTCAAACTCGGACATGCGTTGAATCTGGTACTGAGATATCATATCATCTTTAATACTTATAGCATCTTATATAAGAAGGTATTATGATATGGAATTACCTAGGGAAAAATTTAGGATTCAGTAAGAGATAAAGTTAGTATTGAGGTATGAGTATCCTTGGGAACCCTGGAGTAAATATAATTAGATAAGAATAAATAAAAATGTGATCAATTGTCTATTATTTCATTGTACTTATTTCCATATATAACTGTAGGAACTATCTTTTTACATCACTAGTTTTTTAACACCGTTGGTGGTTGCCTAGAGTTTTACTCGCACCCTATTCGGGCTACCTTATCGGTACCCAAATAGATTATATTGTTGTAGGACTGGATAAGATAATATGCCCTTGGATAGGAGGATGATTTGGGGATGGATCATGGTTGAGGGAATTGTACATTGTTTGAGTCCCATATGGGGAGTCTTAGTGTCTTTATGTTTAGTTTCATTAAAAACACTTGGCACTTATATTTGAATAGAATGTTATCCCTTTCATTTGAGTAATGTATTCCCTATTTTTTTTATCTGGTGACATGAGTATTGATTTGGTTATATATGCATATGATATTTTTTTTATCTATTTATGCTGTTGATTTACTCTTGTAAAATATGGTATAGTCTCCCGATGACCCACTTACCAGATACTCTCTACTAGTCAGCAACCTCTAGCATTCAGGTGGGTGGACCTGAGGTCATATGAATGACTGGATCGTGCATGAGAGTTTCAAACCCATATATGTGGGAAAACCCAAGTACTCAGGGAGGAATTTTAATTATTAATGTTTTCTTTTATAGTATAATGTTATTTCAACTTGGGTGACACGCTTGTGGTGTTATATGATTATTGTTTCATATAATTTTTATGTATTTATTCTTGGACCAGAATGACATGAGTTTGGAGTCATCATTCATAATTATATGCACTTAGGGTTATTATGAAATTCATCATTTTATGCACTCATGAGAATATTTTTCATGGGAACGTTGTTGAACCTAAACGTTTTTCCTTGTTGTGAGATTATAATGAAAAATGAACCTGACATGAATTGAGAAAGATAGTAAAATGATGAGAAATGACAATAATTGGGTTTCTAAATGAGACCTGTGTTTATGATGGTCTTTTTACACTTATTAACTAACACCTAGAAGTATGATGGTTAATGGTAGTGATAGTACCTCATTTTTGACTATCTGGAGAGGTGGGGGAAAAGATTATTGTGATTATCTTCCTCTTACATAATTGTTATAAGGTTCTGTTATGAGACTTAAGACGTGTGTTTGGACTTATAGTCAGTATACCTCCATGAAATTTTTTGTTGGGATGATCGAGGGGAATTCAATGGAATGACATTATTGTTAAGGAAATGGAGGCACTAATTGTGCTAACTGAATATTATGGGTTAAATTTTTTAGAGAACATAACTCGCTTCAAGAAATTCATGGAAAGGGAACTAGGGAGGGTTATGAAAAGTATGTCTGAATTGACAATGGAGTTTCAGTTGCATTACCCTCGAACTTTCATTGGATAGGGTGGAGTTGAAGGAGATGAATTCATGGTACAGTTCATAGTGACAATACATGACCATTTAGAGAGTTTGACTGAGAGGAGGATTATGTTGGCCACATATATTCTCTAGGGATCAGCTATGAGTTGGGGGGACATTCAAGTGAGAATTAGTTAGAATAATGATATTTTATGGAAGGACATATTAGATATGTTCTTGGAATAATTTATTCTAGAGATGATGAGACAAGAGAAATCTGTTGAGTTCATGCATTTGACATAGGGGTCATTTCAGTGATGAACTATGTTAGACACTACATGGATCTACAATTCTTCTCTCTGACATTAGTAAGATATTATACAACTATGGAGATACATTTTCAGTGTGGATTTAAGTGTGAGATTAAGCCCTAGGTGAAAATCTTGAAGCTGATGGTGTTTATGGAAGTGGTGGATCATGCTCTCACTATTTAAGGGAACCAGAGGGATGCTTCTAGTGCTGGACATGTAGTTGTTACTAGATTATTAGGAGGAGCGACTTTCGATAGCACAAAGCACTTTTAAGAAAACATTAGCCATGGAAGTGTGATGTAGAGTACATAGACAAGAGGTTTGGATGTTTGTGACCATATTTGGGTGATATTTCATCGGTGTGGTAGGTTGGGAATCTATTATCGACACTGTTACTAACCACAAGTTGTGTGTCAGTCATATGACTAGATAAGGCATCTATAGAAGTTTATTGAAAGTTGTAGTGATAGAATGATACTGATGGAAAATAATAGTAGAGTCAATGTATGAGAAAAGGATATTATAAACCAAATCAGGAGGATAGTTGGAGTTATACTAGCTGAGGTGGATGAGGTAGGATTATTAATACAGATACACATTTTGGGGTTTTATATAGAGACATATTTCTATGAAAGGGATGTTTATTATAGATTGGGGAATATTTTTTCCTATGGGATCTCTATGTTCTTAATATGATAGAGTTCGACCAAATTATGGGTATAGACTGGCTAGTTGCATACTGAGACCACAACGACTGTTGCCATTGGATAGTTAGGATTACATCTCATAATGGTTACAAATATATTCATCATGGATAGTGGGATATCCTGGAAGGCCGAGCAAGTCTAATTTCAAAGAAACTGGGAGAGCTCAAAACCCACATTTCGAGTCTTTTGTTGGATGACAGATTTGTTAGGCAATATGTCCTTCCACTGGTAGAGGAACTATTTTAGGATATGTTTCTTGAAGACTTATCAGGGATACCACCTAAGAGATATGTTGAATATAATCTTTTTCTCATGTCGGGGGGGGCAGAGCTAGTATCTTTTCCACAATATAGAATGGCATCGACTGAGCTTAAAGAGCATGAGACTCAATTAAAGGACTTTTCCATTCAAGTATGTCACCCTGCAGATCACTAGTTTTTTTAACAAGTAAAGTTGACTGGGGTTTATGTTTATGTGTTGATTATGAGAAGTTGATAAAAATTATTGTGAAGAACTATTATCATAATCTGTATATCAATGATCTATTTTACCAATTAAAGGGATCTTCTGTGTTTTCATTGATCGATTTGATATCAGTTTATCATCAGTTGAAGTACGGGCTTATGATATAAAGAGGGAAAATTTTTGATTCATTTATATCCATTATGTGTTTTTTGTAATTCCATTTGGGTTAAAAAATTCACTAGTAGTGTTTGTGGCCTTAATGAACATGTTATTTCTTCTATATATGGATCAGTTTGTGGTGGTGTTTGTGGAAGTCATCTTGGTGTACTCCAAGAATCATGACGATCATGCCCAACTTTTTGACATCATCATGTGTGCACTGAGAGAGAATCAGACATACTCCATTCTATCTAAGTGTTAGTTTTGTGTTGAATAGGTGCACTTATTGGGGAGTAACATCTCATGGGAAGGTGAGTCGGTGGACCCAGAGATGGTTCATGTAATGGTTTCTTGGGGGAATCCTAATAATTTTTTTCATATTTTATGCTTTTTGGGATTAGCTGGATATTATAGGAGGGTCAACCAAGAATTTTCTTGTTTTTTAGAGAAACTTTTAGGATTGACCAAAAAGGGAGTAAGGTTTTAATGGTTAGAGGCATGTGAGAGAGCTATTCAAGAGTTAAATTAGTGCTTAATATTAGAACAAATTTTGATACTACCTGAGATAGGTGAGGAATATACCATTTATTGAATTGCTTCTAGGATCTCACTTGGAGTTGAGATAATGTCATGAGATCGCGTTATGATGTATGTTTGTCAAGAATTTATTACCCATGAATGGAAATACCCTACACAAGACCAATAGTTTACAGTAGTGTTCTATGATCTTATGTGATGGAGAACCTATCTTTTGGGAGAAATGTTTATAGTCTATATAGATAATAAGGTAATGATGTATATATTTTCATTATTTGAATATTTGAAAGTGGAGATGGATTGAGTATATGCATTGTTTTACTTTTGAACATGAATATATGCCCTGAAAATGGATATAGTGTTGTTGATTCCCTGAGCAGCAAGACTCAGACTCAGATGATTTAGGATTCGAGTGTAGAATGGAAGATGATGGCCTTACTAGCTGACAGACATATGGTTTTTAAGAGAGTCAGAAGAAGACGACTCTAGTTTTAGTTGTAGTCTAGTCTAGACTTTTGAGATGGATCAAGGATAGAAAATATGAGGAATGTGAGTTCTTAGCCATATGGGAATGATTGATGGTGGGTAGACATCTTTAGACTGGTTGATTGGTGGAGATGAGATCATCTATGTAAGGAATTTATTTTTTTGTTACTACGAGGATTAGAGAGGATCTCATGTGGAAATTTCATTCCTCTAAATAGTTGGTGCATTCAGGTGTAACAAATATGTACCATGAAAAATGATGAAAATTTTGGTGTCTAGGCATGAAAGAGGAGATAGAAGGTATTGTGACAAGATTATTCTATTATCAGTAGGTGACGTCAGAGCATCAATGACCTGGAGGTTCACTACTACTACTTTCTATTATGGAATGGATGTTGAATGATGTTACCATGGATTTTGTGGTTGGTTTTTCAATGACATTAGGAATAAAGAATCTATTTGTGTAATTGTTTATGAACTAAAAAACTTATCCCATTTCATTCTTATATGAGAAACCTCTATAGTAGAGTAGTTGGTAGAAATGTACGTTCAAGGGATATTCTTTATGCACGGATTGAGACAAAATGTAGATTAAGACAATGATTCACGTTTTACATCATGCTTTAGGCAGGGATTGTAGAATGTGTTTGTATTTTGATTTTATTGATCATGAATTTCCACCCACAGAAAGATGGGAAATCAAAACATACTATGTTGTTGCTAGAGGATATGCTATGATCATATGTGCTTGACTTCTGAGGATCTTGGGAAAATAACTTGGATTTAGTAAAGTTTTCCTATAACAAAAATTATCAGGAAACTATTAATATGGAACTAGAAGGGGCTCTATATGGTAGGTCTTGTAGATCACCACCATACTGGATGGAGGTTGGTGAGTGAGATTTATTGGGACCGAGTCTCATTCAGAAGACATTAGATCAGGTGAACATGATTCAGAAACATATTGTTATGGTTCATAGTAGATTGAATTTATGTTTTCATAGACGGAGATGACCCCTTGTGTATTCAGAGGGTGATTCAGTGTTCCCTAAGATGTAACCTAGGCTGAGTCACTGTAGGATAAGGAGACATGGAATGTTGGCACCCAGGTTTGTTGGTCTATTTGACATAGTAGAGAGAATTGGGTATGTGGAATACCAATTGTCTCTTCCACAGAGATACAATAGTATCAATGATGTTTTACAAGTATCACAACTTTAGTGGTTTCATAGAGACCACTCTGATGTGATCAATGGGGATGAGGTTGACTTCGAGAGAAATGTGTCCTCTGAGGAGCAGCAGATATGTGTGTTGGGTCGTATAGAAATAGTTTTGTGGGGAAATATTTTGCTGATAGTTCATGTGTTACAAATAAATGGATGTGTACCAGAAGAAAATCAGGAAATATAAAAAGATATCAGGGCCCAATGGCCCAATCTTTTTGGTAGAGAATCTAATAATGTCTTAAAAATGCAGCTTGAGGATGATCTATTATAAGGGGGGTAGATTGTAAGATCATAACAATTTTTAAGTTTATTTCAAGTGAAATTTCATTTAGTTTTTATTTTTAAATATGTCTAATTTGTTGTAGTTATGGATTGGAGTTCGTTTGTTTGATTTCAAAGAAAATATTGGAGAAAATAGGTTGTGCGTGGTTGGCGCACGGTTTGAACAAATTTTGCGGCTATATAAGATAAATAGTGCACCCTATTGTTTTTTAGGTAGTAGCTTCAGCCTAGGTGGCACATGGTTTGAGAGTCCATTTAGGGTAGACAAGTGATGTTCTAAATGAAATAGTGACTAATCCATAGTTACCACATAGTTTTTCTAACCATGCAACTAAACCGAGCACAAGCCAACTATTATATCCCAAAATTGGGGATCCCAAAATATTTCAAGTTATAATAAGTTGTTTTTACTATTATGTGGCCCAAAATCAGTATTTTACTTTCTAAAGGTTAATGTAAGGTTATCTCATCAACCCAAAAATATTCCACAGCCTTACAAGAACCGTTGTTTGATATCATAATCCCAAATTGATGATCCAACCTTCTCCCAGTAAATCAATATTATTATGATGCTTCTATCATTATTCATTATATTACTCGCTAAAAATTTCATGGAATACATCCTATATTTTAATAAATATAATATGATGTTGTGTGAAATAGATCTATCATTAATGATATAGATCTATATTTATGAGATATTGATGCATTTGATCTTGTTTTCAGTTTAGGGATTTAGATCCAAAACGTTAATAAGCATCATTGTGCTTAATGTATTTATGGGATTTCCATTGCGAAAACAGTTTTCAATGAACTGAGGTGGGTGGTAAAAATATAATTCCCATATACATGGATTTGATATATATATGCAGGATTTTATAATTTCCTACATCGTTTAGCAATTTGTTTCCTTCAATTCGGTTAATAAGGTTGATCGATTGTGTTATTGATGATTTGTTGAAATAATTGATTAATTGGGGACATAATCATGAGACTAAGTGGCTTCCCTATTATGCATTTGATTTTAGGAAATTGGTTATAAGAGATAGGGGTTGCAATCTAGGTTGTTAATTTAGAAATTAATTATCATATATCTAATTGGATAAGTAGAGATAATTAATTGTGAATTGTTATGTGAATTGAGATTATTATCTAGATAATTAATTGTGTTAGTAAATATAAAGTGTTAATATTTAAAATGAACTAATTAATTTGGGAAAATTAATATTGGAATATTAATTGTGATGATGATTAATTAATTGGGAAATTTATTAATGTGTTGATGGACTTAATTAATTATTGAGTTGACTAATTGAATTTCTGTGCTAACTAATTGTTGAATTAGCAATGGATTTGGGGGGTATAATTAATTGTAAAATTAATTATGTGATAAATAATGGGAACATGGTCATGCTAAACTGGAAGTACAAATGGTCGCATAGTCATATTACTTATGACTTAGTGAATGAGAACATGGTCATTCTAATGTGATGTATACATGGGAAAATGGAAAATTTACTTATGAGTAAAGATAATAAGAAAATGGTCACTCTATTGAGGAGTAAGAATGGTAACATATTCATCTTAATTACATAATGATAATGTTACTTTTTAAAATATGGATTTTAAATGTGAAATTAAAGAATGAGAATAATGGAACATCGAGTTATGGCATCACAAGAGAATATTCAATCTCTGGAATGGGTCAAGTCATGTTCTAATATATCATATAACCTTGAATATATTGAGATTAGGATAGAAGTAAGTATTAATATATGATATTTTTTAAGGAAGACTTTGTGATCTGATATGATATGGAGTTAGTATCAAGGTACGAGAATCCTTTGGAACCATAGTGTAAATGTAGTTAGATATGAATAATTGAAAATGTGATAAACTATTAATTATTTAATTGTACTTATTTCCTTATTTAACAACATGCACTATATTTATAAAAGATATTTTTAGACACCATTGGTGGTGGTAAACTGTGTTCTACTCATACAATATTCAAGCTTCCTGATTATCATCCGAATTGATTATATCATTGTGGGTTTGTATATGGGAAAATGGCCTTGGATATGTTGCTGAATAGGGGATGGAGCTTTGTGGAGGGAACTGGACATGGTTTGGGATCCATTTGGGGAGTCGTAGTCTCTTTACTTTCAGTTTCATTATATATACATGGAACTTGTATTAGCATATCATGTTTTCCATTTTAGTTGAGTATTGTATTGCCTATTTTGTTGACTTGTGACATGATTATTGTTTTTGTTATATATTCTTCCACTGTTTTTATCTATTTTAGGTGGTGTTTTACTCAAAAAAACAAGTTATAATCTCCACACAACTATCTTACAATATTCACACTACTAGTCAGCAGCCTATGTCATATTGGGAGGCGCGACTAAGGTCATGTGGCTGAACAGCTACATGCACTATTGTGTGGCACCCAGTTCGGGATGTTATATCTATAATAATACCAAATAATGAGTGTTTGTAACGGAAAGACCTATAACATCTGTTCAATAGGCAGTATTCCACACTACACATAAATGTTGATTTTGTTACCCATTTGATGAATATTGATATGGTTTTAGGTCATACCATTCACATAAAAATCCCAAAATAAGTAAAATTATGAGGTTTTTATATTATAATGTATTAAAGATAAATGGATGAGGTGGAGGAAGAAGTGAAACAAATATAATCACTTAATAACCATAAATATTCTCCTGTTATGCTCCTTAGGATTACAACAATATCATTCTAAGGATATAATTATACCAAAGTTAAGGCTCTTGGATGATAAGAGTGAAGTTATTAAGGAATATGTGAATGTATTTTATAATCCAAAATGTTTACCTAAGGTGGAGATGAGACGATACAAGGTGACCATTTATATGTGAGATGAGTGGAAAACATGTAATTGTTTTAAAATAAAATTATGTACCCATATTTTTATCTTGACAAAATTTTCCAAAATTGATTATTTTATATTAATATATATTATAGGATCAAAATTTTTTAATATAACAGATTTTGGAAAATGATATTCAGTAATTTTGAAAATTATCGTTTTAGTTTATCTCCTGATAAACTAATGTTTAGCTTAACCATACTAAATTTTTTCTTCTATTTTTACTAATCATTACAGAAAAAATTTATCATGCCATTATTAGAAATAAAAATTATTTAGATATGAAAAATGGATTTTTTTCAAAATTCATTTAAAATAAATTTTAAAATTTAATATAAATTTATATCATATAAAAATGATAATTAAGGTTTTTTTAAAAAATATCTTGAAAATTCTACTATGTTTTGATAATGAAATTTATGATTAAAATTATTCCAAGAAAGGAATTCAATTAATATATATATAATTGAAGTAGTTTTAATTTAAATCTATTTTATAATATAACTTATCTATATGAAAACCTTCAACATAGATGATGTTTTCAGTAAAAAAATATATTATATTATTCATTATACATTAAAAACATTAATCATTTCAAAAAATTCATAAAAATTCACCCAATCATAATTCTTAAATTATGATTTGAAAATTTATTTTTATTTTCAAAAATTAAATTTTTAGCAGTTTAAAAATCTAATTTTATTATATGTTCACAAATAGTTTAAAAATGTTTTTTAAGAAGATAAAATATTTTATTATGAAATTGTATTTAATTATATATATTTTCTAGAAAAAAAATATGATTGATGATAAATACCTGATTGAGTATATGATATATAAACCTAATTAAAATAATTCACCAAAAGTGTTTTTTAATTTATTTAGGAAAATGGTTTTTTAATAAAAATATTTTTCAATAAATAATATTTCAATTTTTTTCATATTGTATTTTTTTCATTTAAAATTTATTGGTCACTAAATAATTATTTTTAAAGGCATATATAAACCATATATTATCATAGTTAAGTTAATCTAATCCATAACTACCATTCTAATATCTTGGTTATTAATATCTTAATAAATAATAATTTCTTAATAGAATGTTACGTTTTGTTCAAAATCGTCACTTTATGTAAAAGAAGATAAAATCAATTTCATGTGTAAATTAGGAAAGATTTGATGTTGAAAAAATTCCAAAATATTTAATTTATTTGAAAAATATATATTTTATGAAATATTGGGTTATTTTCATTTTCAAATATATTTCAATATCCAATTTTGAGATGATAAATAAATTATCATAGAAATCATGTATGATATAAAATAATAAAAATAACAAGAATTAAATAATTTATACTGTAATATCCTCAACTGGCACACCCAGATCTAGATATAGAATAATAATATTACATTTCATGAAATGGATTCAATTAATGTGGCCCAATTTTTAAATTATGTAAGATATCAAGAAAAATAAAATTAATGCACACTTACAAACAAATAGACCACATATTTTTTGAGATTTATATAATTAGGAAAAACTCATACAATACTATACCAATGAATAGATATGTAACGGCCCGAGCAGTGGCTCATTAAGTACATTGCGTGAAGCTCAGTTCCATCAAAAGGTTCCACCGAAACGGTGGTACTTGTCAAGGAAGCATCGTGATGGTGGCACCAGTCACGGTCGCACACCGAAGTGCTGGCACCATGATGGTGGAACCACTTACGATGTTCCACTGAAAGGCTGGAACAGTGACTGTGGCACTGTTCCTGGCATTCCACTAAACTGGTGGCACCATGAAAGTGGCACCGCAAACTGTGGCACCATTACAATGTATCACGGAATGGTGTCCCAACCTTCGTTCATTTTCCAGTTCTGATCCCGTAATGTATCTTTTGAAGTAAGGGTGTTTTAATACCCACTTTTAAAATTATTTTAAATCCCATTAATTATATCTAAAATTCCCCATGTTTTGGGCGACCCTTGACTTACCAAAATATTAGGCTATCGCTTGGCGTCGCACCCTTTTTTCCAGTACTTTCTAGTTCCGCCCCTTTTGGCATTATCCTCTGTTTGAAGGAATCCCTTTGACTCACAGCTATTATGGACACCTATCTAATGAGAATTATTAATGAAAATTAATTCCATTTTGTGTAACCACCCAATCGCATGGTAAAACCACGATCCTCTATTAAATCCGTTCAAAATTATTATCCCGTGACTCCAGGATTCAACCTCTTTATCTCACATGAATTCTTTCATTCCTTATTTATTCTTATTGGTCGGTTTCTTTTCCATTCATTGGTTCATTTGGAGTCCCCCTTCCCAAGGTAAGTTGTGCGCTTGTGTTGGTTCTTTTTTTCTTGCTCTTGGAGTCCCCAGAGTACCTCCCCTCCTATTCGTGCATCCCTAGTTCCTGGCATGTGGAGAAAAACTCTAATCATTGATCATCCAAGTAGGGTTCTTCCTTCGTCTCCCTTTACTGTGTATCATTCGGGGAGGGTATTATATTGTTTCTATGGGGATGAATGAAACCGAAACCATAATGGAGATAATAAACAGACTTTTAAAGATTGATTGGTTGTGTTTGGGGATACTGATGTACTTTTCTACTTTTATTTATATGTAGTGAATTATATGGGCTTATGTCCAGGGAAAATCATGGACATTGGTGTTTATTACATGTTTACTAATGAAACATTTTTTTTGATAATTTTATGATTGAATGGTTATACAATGGAAACTGGTTAATCACGTAAACATAGCTGATTAAATGGATGTCCGATGAATAAGAAACCTTGTGTGGTCACCCCGATTAAACAAAGGGAAAGACGAAACTAAAGGAAAGGTGTGCCGAAATCTAGAAACTCTCCTACTCAGTTTTGGTGATGTGTATGGAAAATCTACATGATGCTAATGAGGTGACATGGGTGCGGATGGGATCCCCTATTGTGTAGTTGTTAGCCTATGAATTAGGGGGCCTTGTGGGGTCGTATTTTGGGGCTTGGATTGGTTCCAGTACAATGAGGGATATCAAATATCCCCTTTGTTGTTGTGAGTTTATAAGAGAACCAGGTGTGAATGCTTGTTTGGCTATTTTTCCTTCATTGTCTTGTGGTTATGCCTGTTAGTTTCCTGGTAGTGATGAATTATCAAAATGGAATCACATGAATATGAAAACAGGAATTGGTTCATTGGGGAACTATTTTCTATGAATAGGTTGTGACATGATTGTGGTTGTGGTGCTTCTTATGAATGAATAATAATGAGGGTATTTGTGTATGGGCTGGTTTTGGAACCCCTAGGCTGGGATGAGTGTTTTTTACATATATGTATAATTTAGTTTTTTTTTCTTATTTGCGCCCACTCATGGTGAAAACTTCATGCTAAACGCCCCCATTTCATTGGGGAGGGTGTTTTTTCCAACACTTACATGAGTGTCTGGTTATTAGCTTATTTTATGATTCCTTTCCCGAGTAGCCCAAGAAACTTTGGGCAGGTTTTGATGGCCTAATGTCCATTATTTCCCAAAATTCTTCTGAGCATGTACACTATGGTGGTTGGCCCTGGTGTGTGCGGGTAGGTGGTTTCCCATGTGCCTTTAGGGTGAAACCCATGTTTCTTCGGGTGTGGTGGTAGTAGGTCTGGCACAGGTGTCTTCGAACGTGGTTGTAGTCATTCTGGCCCAGGTTTCTATGTGTGTGGTTACATGTGGTTGTTGTGGCCCAGGTGTTTGTATGCGGGATGTGAGGTTGTGGTAGCCCAGGTGTGTGCAGGTGGGGGGTTGCAGTGGGACTGCGGTGGGAATGGCGGGATAGGTTTGATGCATAAGATATCGTCAACCACCAGTGGGAAAGTGCTGTGGGGTACCCATATGTCGATGTGTTAATACTATTACTTTACTTGACATTTATTATTTGGGGAGTGTGCCTTAGTGAGGTTCTGGTGGATAGATTCCTTGCTAGGTTCTTTGGTTATCTCTTTTTCTCATGGGTAATTAGAATGCATCCCCGCTTGTGTATGAGAAATTTGGGTTTTTCTCTACTGAGTATACCTGTATACTCACCATACATATATAAACTAATTTCATGTATCTTGAAAGACTTGGAGGACCATGCAGGACTATAATAGTGTATGCGTTGGGACATTTTTTGTTGTTGTTTTCATTTTTTTGTATTTACCTTTGCAGTTTTCTGGTATTTTAGTACATTTTCTTTGAAACATTCATATTTGAAGAAAAAAAATTGGGATTTTCTTTTAGTACTAGTTTTTTTGCTGTTGGGACATACTATCTTATCTCCAAATCATACTAAATAAAAAGGGAAATGCCTTCCATTAATGTGTGATTTTATACCAATGGTTCTAGTCACCACTCTGGTGCCTATTGAAGTTGGGTCTCAAGGGTCATTATCTCTCCTTCAACATGAATATAGAAGGGTTTGTCAATTATAAATCCTTTCCTCCCATCTTGGTGAAGGCGGTTCTTGACAGAATGATATCAGAGGAGTGGTTGAGAGATAGGATGGAGCCCGAGGTTAGTCACAAAGAGGATTTCATGGGATAGTATGGCAATAATGTTAGGCAATATTGGTGCCTAAAATATGCCAGGGAATATCGGTTAGGACATGGAATTTTAGCCACCCAAGTTATCTGTTGCAAGGTCTCTCAGCCTCCCGAACGACCAAGTGAGACTACACTGATTTTAGGGTAGAGACCCTAAGAAAGGTACATGCATCACAATGACTTGTGTTCTTGTGTGTCTTGGGTATTTTGGGAATTTAAAATGAATAAATAAAAAAAATTAAAATAAATTTTTACACTACTCCATCTTAGGTATTCCTTATTTAATGTGCAGCTATAGAACCTGGATGACTACCATGAGTAGTGCAGGAAATCTAGGCCTAGGAGGATGATTTGGATGATTGGCAGAGGGCTGGCCGAGAGGAGGAGGAGGATTAGTGGCAGAGAATGATTCATGCCTTTCAGTGGAAGACCCTAGGGAAGTACGAGGGAAATGTCTTATACCTGGAGATAGAGAGATGGATCAAGGAGTTGATGATATATTTCATCTTGATACGGGCTCCGATAGATTACTAGGTTCCTCTGGTTGTGAGCCAGATGTGCGGAGAAATGTGTTAGTGGTGGACGCTTTATCTTGGGAAGAAGAGAGATGATGACATAAGGTGGGATGACTTGGAGAGGGTGTTCTTGGGGAAATTCCTCTCTTCCATGATGATGTCTGAGAAGAGGCAGGAGCTACACTCCCTACATTAGGGGAGTATGTAAGTGAGGGAGTTAGGGATCTAGTTTAAGGATCCCCTTCACTTTTCTCAAGACCTCTTTCTGGATGAGGTGTCTCGGGTGAGACATTTAGAGGAGGCACTCCGACCTTCTCTTCTGTATGTTGTTACTCAATTTACCCCACTGACGTAATTGAAAGTATTAAAGAAGGATGATTTGGAGGAGAGGATGCAAGCACTAGGAGGCGTGTTGTGAGAGAGGGGCCAATTGGGCTCATCAAAGGGAAATGTTGTCAGCAGCATGCCTCTAGCGTCAGGGCCTTCTATGTTTCGACCAGTGGGGAGTAGGCCCTAGTTGTTCTAGTTTCGATCTCCTGGTCCTCGAACTTTCTTTTTAGGCCTATGGATGAGATGATTCATCTTTGGGAGTCATGGGATCCTTTGTAATTAGTTCTAGGACAATGTAATGTATGGTGGGGATTGGTCGGTCCAACACCCACCTCATCAGTAGTTGTTTCCAGCCAGGTCCTTTCAGCCACAATAGTAGGGACAATGAGCTCCCGCTCCTCCAAGAGAAGAAATTTTCGGAGGAGACCAACCTAAAGGCACTCCTTAGGGACCTTGACCAGGGCATGGTTGGTGATGTGGTCAACGGTCAAGGGGAATAGAAGCTAGGCGAGGGAAGTTACACATCATAGAGGCAGCAGTTCCAGCTGGGTTGGAAGTCGTTTGAGGTACAATTTGTCTGTTCATCACTCTTGTATCTTCATTGTTTTATTCAAGAGCTTCACACTCTTTTGTTACACCTAGACTATCCCATGCTTTGGGTCTAAATGCGTAGAGACTTCCCATACATCTGGTTTTGAGTACACTAGTCGGAGGTCTGACTATCTTGTCACATGTTGACCGAGAATGTAGACTGATGTTGGGTTCACACTCATTCAGCGGGGACCTTCTTTTGCTGTAGATGCAGCCATATGATTTCATTCTAGGCATCTACTTGATGTTCTATGTATGTTCTATTATCGAATTCTTACGAATAAGGACCTTGTTTTCTGATTCGGGAGAACAACGTGTGACCCTCATCAACGAGCGGGGTTACCAGGAGGGTAGCCGGTGAGTGAAGACACTTCTTTCTTTATTAGTTGAGCTATTATTAGAGTCGACAGAAATTGAGATGGTGGATGTTTCAGGGATTTTCAGTGAGTTCATGGACATCTTCCCTGAGGAGCTGGTGAATCTACCCCATTAAAGTGATGTTGAGTTCGGGATACACTTGAAACGTGGTGCTCATCCAATTTTGATGGCTCCCTATGGGATGGAACCATCTGATCTGCAGGAGTTATGGATTCAAATTGATGATCTGATGAAGAAGGGATTTGTTCGACCAAGAACGTCACCATGGTTTGCTCCAATCTCATTCACAAAATAGGCGGACGATTGTCTTAGGCTATACAAAGACTACAAGAGACTGAACCAGGTAACTTTCCAGAATTTTTACCCTCTCCTGAGGATAGATGACCTCTATAACCAATTGAATGGGGCATGATGCTTCTTTAATATAGTCCTACAGTCAGGATATCACTAGGTGAGGGTGAATGAGGTTAACATCTCGAAGACTTGATTCAGGAGCATATATGGGCACTTTGAGTTCGTGGTCATGCCACTCTGCGTTATGAATGCACAGGCTGGGTTCATGGGGCTCATGAACTCCATCTTCTAGGAATATCTGGACCAATTCATAGTCATTTTTATTGACGACTTCTTGATCTACTCAATATCAAGGTAGGATCACACTGAGCATCTGAGGACGGTTTTATAAGTTCTCCGACAGCACCTTCTCTACAGGAAATTGTACCAATGAATGTTCTAGACACTATAAGTGCACTTCCTTGGAAACGTTGTGTCTGAGTGGGGAACAACGATTGATCCGTCAAAGGTTGAAGCAGTTATTTCTTTTATAGCACCCAAGAACATTTGGAGGTTCATGGTTTCTTGGGTATAGCAGGTTACTACCAAATATTTGTGCCCAACTTCTCCCGAGTTGTAGCACCATTGATAGCATTGACCATGATAGAATATTATTTTTAATAGAGTGAGAAGTTCCAGAAAATCATCAGTTATCTAAATGGAAAATTATTTAGTTCCCCAGTGTTGAAGTTTCCAGAAGAATGGGTGGCGTTTGGGGTAGTCTGTGATTCTTCAGGCCAAGTCTTGGGGTGTGTGCTAATGTAACGACAGTGGGGGTGATCTCTTTTTGGTGAAGGAAGTTATTCCCCCATTAGTGTAGATATTCCACCGATGATTTAGAGGTAATATAGGTTGTGTTCGTAGTAAATTTGTGGAAGAACAACCTCATCAGGGTGCGCTTTGTGGTCTTCACGGATCAGTAGAGATTGAGGTATATCTTCTCCCAACAGGACCTAAACATGCAGCGACAGAGGTGGATGGAGTTTTTTCTAGACTATAACATAAAAATTTTCTACACCTTAGGTATGTGGAATGTTTTGGAAAATGCATTGAGTAGAATGTTGTCGAAGGATGCAGTTCGAGAGCCAGAAGATGCTTGAAAGGCGATGGAGGAGTTTTTTTTCCTTACACCTTCATGCAAGGGTGGATGGTGGTAGAGGTTGTATATTTCAGATGACAGTGCAGTCATCTCTGTTGTGGTAGGTGGTGGAGTCTCAGTGGGGAGGCTCAGAGGCTAAAGTGATGCATGATCATGTTAGCCAGGGCAATGCTCCAGGAGGATGGTCAGAATATGGGAGGAATCAGATGATGTTTCATGGGAAGTTATTCGTCCTGATGGAAATGTGAAAGATATTTCTTAGTGACCTCTAAAAATCACCCCTAGAGGTGCTCCCATAAGTTCCCAAGATGTACCAAGGTTTTAAGGGTCAATTTTGGTGGCCTAGGGTAAAGTGGGTTGTGTCAGGGTTTGTGGCGAAATGTCTTGTATGTTAGGAGGTGAAGGACGATCGCCGCGTCCCAGGAGGTCTATTACAACCTTTAGATGTCCCCAAGTTAAAGTGGGACTATATATCAATGGATTTCGTCACTGAACTACCCAGAGTTCATGGGTTTTTGATTCCATATGGGTATTGGTGGACCATCAGCAGAAATCGGCTCACTTCCTAGCAATCAATGGGCTGAGTTTGGTGGATGCCCTATCATAGCGATACGTGGACAAGGTGGTGCAGTTAAATGGAGTTTCATGGTCCATAGTCTCTGATAGGGATACTTGATTTACATTAGAGGTCTAGAAAGGATTGAAACATTCTTTTGGAACCCATTTATGCCTCATCACTGCTTTCCACCCATAGAAAAATGGGCAGACAGAGTCCACCATCCAGACATTAGAGGATATGCTACAAGCATGTGTTTTAGACATCGGTGGATCATGGGCACAATACATGCCTCTGGTAGAGTTTTCCTACAACAATATCTATCACTCTACCATTGGCATGGCTACGTTATATGTTTTGTATGGGAGGTCGTGTTGCTCACTAGTGCGATGGACAGTGGTCGGGGAAGAGTGTTTTCTTCGCTCGGAAGTGGTTCAAAGCATGAAAGAGAACATTCAGCTTATACGAGAGAGGATGAAGGCGGCCGAGGACTGCCAAAAGTCATATGCTGATAGTAAGAGGATATCCTTGGAGTTCATGGTTGGGGACCATGTGTTCTTTAATTTCTCCCTCGGCATGGACAATGAAGGTTAGACAGGAGGAGATAGCTTTATCCCATGTTCATTGGACCCTTCAAGTTATTGTGGCAGGTCGGTGAAGTGGATTGTCAGCTAGCACTACCACTGCTACTACTGAGAGTGCACGATGTCTTCCATGTGTCTCTTATTTGTTGGTATCTACACGATGATTTTCACAGACTCTACTGGGGAAATCTATATATCGAGGAGGATGCAACATTTATAGAGCGACCAGTGAGGATCGATGTTCATGAGAAGAAGGTACTTTGTGGATGAACCATTCCCTTGGTTCGTGTGTTCTGGAGGCATGGTGGCCTCGAGGAGAGTACCTGGGAATTGAAGGCACAGATGCACCCCTAGTACCCAGAGTTGTTTTGAGTTTTGTTTTGTTCTATACTTGTTTCGATGTAGTTATTAGCCCTGCTAACTATGTTTGTGTCATTTTGCTTGTTCTTTGAATGTGGGTTAAGGATCCTAACAGTGGGGAAGGAAGGACCTGATCCCAAATCAAGACACATTAGAGTGGATGAAATTAAACCTGTGTGGGTGAGTCAGTGCTGCCCAAAGCAGATAGTATCTTGAAATTGGGGAAAGGACTCCCTAATCCATATGTCTGGAGTGTGACACTTTTATATTTTGTGTGCTTACATGAGGGAGAGGTGTTCCTAGATATCGATGGGTTTTACTCATGAGAGGTATCATTCTAGGTGGTTGTTTGGACCCCTCTCTTCCCTTTAGGTAAAGTTTAACTTCTTGAGGATGAGAATACATTTAGAGGTATCTGATGTAATGGCCCGCGTAGTGGCTCATTTTGGAATTTGCCTAAATCTTGGGTCCATCAAATGGTTCCACCAAAATGGTGGCACCAGTCACGGATGCACACTAAAATGGTGGCACCATAACAGTGGCATTTTTCACGGTGTTCCATCAAAATCATGGCACAATGAAAGTGGCACCACTCAGGATGTTCCACCGAACCAGTGGCACCGTGATGGTGGCACCGCTTAAGGTGTCACTGTGACCATGGAAAGGTTACAGTCTCTCACCGAATGGTGTCCCATCCTTCATTAATTTTCCAATTCCATTCTCATAACATATCTTTTCATGTGAGAGTTTATTAATACCCCCTCTTAAAGTCTCTTAAATCACATTAATGATATCTAAAATCCCCCATGTTTTGGGCAACCCTTGACTTACCAAAATGTGTGTCTTCTCTTATGCGTCACACCATTTTTTCCCATTCATTCCAGTTCAGCCCCTGTTGGCATTTTTGCCTATTTAATTGAAACCCTTTAAATCACAAAAAATATGGACACCACTCTGATGAGAATTATTAAATTAAAATTAATTCCATCAAGTGTAACCACCCAACTGCATGGTGAAGACACGATCTACCTTTAAAGCCGTTCAAAATTCTTATCCCGTAACTCCAAGATCTCACCTTCTTATTACACTAGAATTATTTCTTTCCTTATTTCTTATTCTTGGATGGTTTTATTTCCTTTACATGGTTTGTTTGGTATCCCCCTCCTTCTCAAGGTAAGTGGTGCACCTATGCTGGAGATTTTCTTCTCACTTTTGGAGTCCTCGGAATTCCTGCCTTGAAAGTCATGCGACCCCAGTTCTTGGCGCGTGGTGGAAAACATTGATCTTTTGTCATCCATGTATGGTTCTTCCACAATCTCTCTTTACTGTGTATCATGCGATGCGGGTATGCTAATGTTTCTACAGGGATGGATAAAACCAAAAACCTTAATAAAGATAATAAATTGACTTTTAAAGAATGATGGTGTGTGTTTGATGATGCTTTTTTCTCTTCTGCTTTTTCTTATATAATGTGGGTTATATGGGCTTATGTACACAGAAAATCGTGGTCGTTGGTGGTAATTAATTGTGCACTATGGAACATTTGTTTTTATGGATAATTCTGTGATTGAATGGCCATTACATGGAAACTGGTTAATCCCTTAAACTTGGCTGATTAAATGGAAGTCTAATGAATAAGTAACCTTGTGTGGTCACCCTGGTTAACGAAATGGAAATAATGAACTAATTTAAAGGTGTGTCTAAATATGGAAACTCTCTTACTCTATTCAAGCGATGTGTATGGTTGTTTGTCTTGATGCTTTTGAGGTGACATGGATGGGGATGGGATCCTCTATTGTGCAGTTGTTAGCTTGTGGATTTGGGGGCCGTGTGGGGTCATATGTTGGTTCTGGTTTTTGTTCCTATAATTTAAGGGATCTCACGGATCCCCTTTGTTGTGGTGACATTAAAAGAGAACCGAGTGTGAATGCATAAATTACTATTTGGATATTTTGCCTTCCATGGCTAGTGGTTATTCCTGTCAGTTTCCTGGTAGTGAAGAATTATCTAAATGGAATCACTTGAATATGAAAACAAGAATGGGTTCAACGGGAACTGTTTTCTGGGAATGAGTTGTGACATGGTTGTGGTTATAGTGATTCTTATGAATGAATAGTAATGAGGGTGTTTTTATATTGGCTTGTTTTGGAACCCCTAGGCTGGGATGAGTGATTTTTTCCTATATATATACTTTAGTTTCTATGTTTTTCATTTGCACCCCAACCATGTTGAGAACATCGTGGAAAACACCCCCATTTTATAGGGGAAGGTTTTTTTCCCAACACTCATATGAGTGGCTGGTTGTTATCTCATTTTATGCACCCTTTCCTAAGTAGCCCAAGACCCTTCGATTAGGTTGTTATGGCATAGAGTCCATTATAGCCCAAGATTATTTGGGTCTGTCATACTGTGGGGGTTATCCTAGGTGTGTGCGGGCAGTTGGATTGCCAGGTTCCTTTGAGATGAGGTCTAGGTGTCTTCGGGTGTGGTGGTAGTTGTTCTCGTCCTGATGTCTCTGAGCATTGTGGTAGTTGTTCTAGGCCATTTGTCTGTGGTCATGGATACTTGTAGTTGTTGTGGACCATGTGTTTTTGGGTAGGATGTGTGGTTGTGGTAGACTCAGTGTGTGTGGGCGGGGGATGGTAGTGGGACTACGGTAAGAATGGCATGAGAGGTTTAACGCGTAGGATGTCTTCAATAGCTAGTGGGAATGTTGTGCAGGGTACCCAAATGTCGATGTCGTATTACTATTACTTTACATTACTTGCGTTTTTTGGGGCATGTGTATTGGTGAGGATTGGGTGGATAGTTTTCTGGCTAGGTGCTTTGGTAATCTCCTTTTCTCACGGGGAATTAAAATGACTCCCCACTTGTTCATGAGATCTTTTGGTTTTTCCCCACTGAGTATACCTGTATACTCATGCTCTATATATAAAATTACATTCAGGTCTCCCTGAGGACATTGAGGACCATGCGGGACTATACTAGTTCGGGCGTTATGACAGTTGCTATTGCTATTTTCCTTTCTTCAGTATTTACCTTTGTAGTTTTCTTGTATTTTAGTACATACTATTTAAAACATGCATATGGGAAAGGAATGTATTGGATTTAATTTTACTTCTAGTTTTGGTGTTTTTTGGGACTTAGTATCTTATCTCCTAATCCTATTAAATAAAAATGGTATTGCCTTCCATTTACGTTTTATTTTATTAAGTAGGTGTTGGTCGCCACTTAGGGGCCTATTGAAGGAGGGACTCGAGGTGTATTATCACTTCTCAAACATGAGAAAGAAAGGGCTTTCCAATCTGTTGTTCCTTTTCCCTCATCTTGGTGAAGGCGGTTCGTGACATGATGTGAAATGGTTTTATGTAATATTACAATATTTTATTATTTCATAATTAGTCTTCAACATATCCTATAAATGTTTTCCAACTTGAAACCATCATAGAATAGAATAATTTAATATAGTGCATAATTTCCTAGTGAAATGGAAGTATATGATGTGTGATATCCAAAACTATGTATGGGAATCTATATGCAATAGAAAAAGAATTTTAACTATGGGAAATATATGACTATAATGTTTTGAGTAAATAATTAACAATCATAGGGGAATTATTATATAATTTATTCCCATCAAATATTAATCATAAATAATGATACATGAAATGATTATTTAAAAAAATATGAATCATAAAATTCAATAATATTGAGAAATAAGAACAAAATATTAGAGGAAAGGATATATTATTGTATAATTTATTCATAATGATAATTATATGTAACTTGTAATATAAATTTTACAACACTCTTCAATTATCTGTAACATATAAATAAACATACATATTAAATTCCAACAATCAATTACCTTAATGTATAACCGATCAACTTAAACCCTTTAGAAAATTTAAAATAGGGCTACACTATTAGGATATATCATCAAGAGATATATTAAGATCACACGACATCAAAAAACAATTTCACAAACAATAAAATTAATAGAACACATGAATACATTCATTAAGAAAACAATAAATATTATTATTTCATAAAATGATTTTCTAATGGAAGTGAAATGGGTACCATTAAAATACCATTTAAAAAATCCTAATCCACTTGATAAATATAACCTATGGTGTCAAAACAAATAATAATTAATGATTTTAGAAAATATTTTTTTTCTTTCGATTGATGAATAAAGAAACTATTAAACGATTATTAGAAACAATATTGAGGAAACTATACTTTCCATTTTGAAGACCACATTTAAAAAACTGGTAGTTTAGATAACATTATAAAAAAATTCTTGGAAAATAAATATTGAAAAATGTAATGGAAGATTAAAATAAGTTATTGGTCAATGCAGTATGAAATATTATTCATGAAATAAATAATAAAACAAAGATTCTATTCATGGTTTTGGTAAAATATATTTGTTAAAAACCACTATAACTTTATTTTAAAGTTATACTATAATATGATTCATGGGTAATTAATAATTTATAAATTTATTTAATAATAGTAGTAATTTTTTTTGAAATCATTCTAAAAAACATGAAAATCATGAAAATATATTTTTAGGCACAACATGGGGAAATATGGTATTTTATTGGAAATCAACATGTTCAAAACCAATTTAAGCACCAGACAGAGAAATGTGACACACAAACCACAAAAACTGATAAATTTTAATTGTACTAGAAAAATGTTAGGTCATTATCAATTAAATATCATGAATTTTATCTGTGAAATTATCAACAAAACATAAGAATGTAAATGGTAATAAAACATAAACCTCATAACACTTTTTTACCATTTGTTTGATAATACCTAGAATGAAATGAAATGTAATTAAACATTAAAAATAATTAAAATAAATGGATCTAGCATATAAAGTGTCTTTGGGTTGTATATTGAACGTAATTAAATAATATTGGTTTATAACATAATCATTTTTTCATAAAGGGGATTTTGAGTTTAATATCCCTTAGGAAGAACATATCAATGAATTTGGAATTAATAAATGGTGATATTTTTTATTATAAATTTATATTTACTTAAAAATTATTTAAATAAAATTTAAAAAACAAAATTTTATTAGACACATAATGAATGCATAACAAGGAAAACAGAAAAGTTGTATAAAAAATTAAAAAGAAATTGAGTTATGAAATACCATACAACATTATAAAATTTATGTGAAGTCCCATAGGATAAAATAAATTTTTATGTTTAAATACTATGAATTATTAAGGATTCATGATATAACATATACATGTTTTCTATATATGCCATATATAATAAAGTAGGTTTATAACATTAAAACATGTCTTAGTGTTGGGAAATTGAGAGTAAATAACTTAAAGCATCATAAAATTCTACACAAATTCAAAATTTTATGATTTTTTTTTGATATATCATCAAATTACAAGATTTTTTAATGATGATATAAAATTTAAAATTTAAATTAATTACACCATATAAAAGAAATTAGGTAAATATCTTGAAAAATTGAACCACTAAAAAAAGATTGATAAATACTAACATACCTAGGGTATAGTTTTTCTATGTCTACCCATTAATACATCTTTACTAAAATAATATAAATATTTTTTTGTTAAAGACCAATTACATGATTAATTTTTTATAATTAAACCATATAATGTTTTTTTTCATGTTTAATTACTTTTTATATTATGTCCATGATAGTTAAATTTATAATTTTTACTTAAATATTTAAAAATTATTCGGAATATTGAAAATGGAAAACGGGATAATGTTTGCAATAGTTCCATAATAATAATCCTGAAATAATTGCAATTTAAAATCACAGATTAGGTTGCATGTCCATAAACATTTTTATCATTCCACTTTTTCGACCTAGATGAGGAAAAGAATTTAAAATTTATTTTATTTGTAATGAATTATTATTAGGTCATAATTATCATATTATGCCATTAAATAAATTCTACATTTCTTCCATTTGATGTTGTGATAAAAAATGAATCACATCGCTTCAACATGTTTGTAATCCATAAGAACACACAAAAAATGTTATCATTTTTCAACAAATTTAAAGGTATGAATATATATAATATCATATCTATAAATAATATAAATTATGAAATTTATATGATATATATAAATTATGAAATTTATATGATATATATAAATTAAATCCATCATTATTTCCATATATGATAGATGGGGATGGAAGATGAAACATATTGGTTTGTGATACAAGTCTTCATAAAAATGAATAATGGATTATTTTGACATATTATATCAATGGGGAGGGACATATTACATTAAAATAATTATATATTAGTATATCGATGATACTAATGAATTTATTTTAGCATGTCTTAGGATGATGTTATGGTGTTAAAAGTACATACGAAACTGGAACATTCACTTAAAAGAAAGACCTATTTTTTGGGGATCTTCCATTCATTGACACCTTATGTATTCTACTATTCTTAGTATGGAAAAAATGAGACTCATTAATGTTGGTAGGCATGTTAATAAGGGATAGGGTTATGGATTTGGTGATCAAAATCTATGTATATGTGTGGAAAACAGAGTATAGAGGGCGTCTGTTTATAATTGAGGGAGGAGAATATTTTTAAAATAAATGAAATATTATCCTAAAATATTTGTTAAAATCATTTCCTATAGAACAAAAATATATAAATTAAAATATTAAGATGATATTTTATTAATATATTCATAAAAACTATTGTGGCTGGGTTGGATATAAGTTTGAAATATATCTTTTTGATTAACCCTTCTAATATCCATTTTTATCATGAACCACTGTAATATATTTTTCAATATAAAATGGTTTCTAGATTAAATATTTTTATAAGTAAACATAAAATGGGGGTGGTAGAATATTTTTTTACCATTTATCACACAAATTTTCAAATTAAATTTTTTAATTTTTTTTAAAATAAAATAATATAATATATGAAACATAAAAGGATATTATTAATGTTTTAGGATCAATTGAAATAATTTTTTAATGAATATAAAAACAAAAAAAATTATTTTTAATATATACCTTGTACACATTAATAATAATATATTATTAAATATATATATATCTTGTTTTAACAAACTTTATTAAAAAATTATTATTTTAAAATTTTTAAAATAAATTCAAATAATTTTATAATTATTGGACAAGCACTATGCTGGTTTTCCATAAGAATTTAAGGTAATTATTTAATAAAAAAAATTTATATAGAGACATCCATCATAATAATAATTTCATTATTCTCATGATAAACATTTATCTTCATTCACAGCAAATATTTATCCTTATATAAACATATAAGAAAAAATTGAAGGAAAGAGAGTGTCATTTTGTATTTTCCATTATATAAAATATTATATAAGTTATTATCAATTAAAAATATCAAACAATTGACATAACATAAAATTAGAGATGATTATTTTTAAAACATACTCATCTAATTGATTTATCATATGTTTTAGGGTCATTTATAGTCCTTAAAATATTATTTTCTCCTCCGTTATAAGATTTACCCTTATTCTGGTGATAGATATTTACAATATATAATATTCATAATTGAAAAATAATTCAAAGAGAACTATTTACGTATTTTGGACCTCATATTTCCAAATATTTGATCCATTATTAATGAATCTATTACTATATTTGATGTAAATAAATTTAAAATAAAACCAACAAAACATAATTAAATGTTATTATAATAAAAATATTTTCTTCATGTATTATTTATTCATATATTAATAAAATACTTGTAATCAGGATTATAATAATTAAAATTAACATATATATACAATAAATTTCATTTATATAATTCCAAATTCGAGATTTTTTAATTAATAATTATAAGAAAGCCTAACACACATAAATATAATTTTTGGAAAATTCTTTTTCTTCATCAATAAAATCATCTAAAAAATCAAATATATTACTGATTCTTATGAAATAAATTTTATAATTCATAAATTAATGTTACCATCAATAACATAACATCAAATAAAAATAAATTTTTTTCATTTTAATGGATTAATTTGATTATTTTACGAAAAGATATATTTTTCAATACTCAGTGAAATTAAGTATTTTTAAAAAAATACCGAAAGAGTAATCTAAGATTATTTATACATAATGAATTAAAATTTCTTTTTATCACATTAAATTTCATGAAATATTATAAATTAATTATAATATTATCCCAAAAACAATTAAAATTGAGGAAAATGTATTTTCGTATTATAAAATAACATGACTGAGAATTGATTATAAATTTACTAATAATTAATGAATATGTTATTATTTAGGGAAACCTTTTTATATATTTCTTAATTTGGTTAACCATATTCATACCCATAGGTTCAACATCAAAATTATATCTATAATATTTCAAAAAAAATTGTTCATGGTCAATTTATGATCAGTTTTGGTTATGTATACACTGACAAAAAAAGTGATATTATAAAATATATGGGTGTTACCTTCTCTCCACCAATATAAAAATGAATCATATCAATTTGAACATGAAAATTTTACTTAATTTTTTTACCTTTGATAATTATTTACGTGAAAACGCACATAATAAAATGTCGCTCTAAAAATTCTTCTTGAAAATATGGGATAGTAAATAACGTCATACAGAATGACACATAAATATGATTATAAATATTGGATCATTAGTGAGAAGTGAAAATATGGACATAGGGGACAATTTATTATCTACATAATGACACAATGGGATAGAGAATGTTGATCACAAGAAATTAAATTACAATGCGAGATTTAATTTCTAAAACACCATAAATAAATTATGCGTGAGAAAAAATGTCATATAATGAAGAAATAATGGTGGTACTATAAATTTTTATTTCAAGATCCTCTTTAGATTTGTGGAATTCATAAAAATTTATACTATGATCATAATAAAATATAGAAACATTATTTTATTTATTTTTATATATACAATATCCCTATTTAGTTAGGTACTGAAAATTGTTTCCGTCATTATCTTAAAATTATTAAAAAATTATGATTATAGATTTTTAAATCATAAAATACAATATTAAACTTTGGTTTCATTATGATGTAAATAAAGGGGAAATTTTATTTTTCTTATATTTAATAAAACTATAATGGTATGGAATAATAAGAAAATACAAAACATTTATAAAACATAAAATGATGAAATAATATATTTTACTCTAATATTTAAAAAGTCACGCTAAAGGTTTGACATGTACTATTCCATTATTAAATAAATATAAACCCCAAATTTCTTTAATAACATCAAATTAAATAATGGTGTAACATTAATGGTTATTTTATTACATTTTTTTGACATCCTAAAAAATTTAATAGTATTAAACAATAATAATCATTCACATGAAACATATAGGATATATATATATACCTAATAAATCATTACCAAAATAACATTAATTATCTTAAAGTTAAGTTACTTAAAACATAATATATGGCATCATGTTCATATAACATCTGATAAAACATAATAATCTATACCAATGAACATTTCATATAATCACAAAAAAAGACTTAAATGAAAAAAAAATACTAAAATATAATGTTTTCTAGAACCTCCTAAAATAAAAACATTACCAACCAAAAACCTATAACTATATATCTAGTTGAAATATAACATTATGTATATTTCCTCATTTGATACAAAAAATCATGACTGAATTGTTTTTATGTAAAAAATATAATGTAAAATTGAAATATTGGATTATTAATATACAAAAGGAAGATAGAGGTTTAGGTTTTTATTGAATTATGAAAAAAATATTATATTTAAATACCAATGTATTCAAATGAATACTTATACCAATATGTAGAGTTTTTATTATTTCAAAATTATTCTCAACCATCTTCCATAATCATTTTTAGAAATGAAACTAGTACAGAAAAAATTATTTATTATATATATTCATAACCAAGGATAACTGATACATAAGAAGGTTTATATTAGTTTATGAGTAAGGGTAATCATACAGATTAATATTTGAATGTGATTAGTTAGTATAAGTTTATGATAATGGTATGCAGACATATTCAATGTACATCTGCATAACATAAGTCAAATAATAACTAAAAACATGGATCATAAATCCATAGACACAGAATAATACATAAACATATGCGTTTTCCATATAATTAAACAATAAATAGATCTGAAAACTATACATCTAAAAAAGATACATTTTTAATGGGAATAAAAATAGAGACAATATGTTTGTACCTTCAAACATCATTTTTATATATCTCTTTTAATCTATTTTATAAATAAAATAACTGATATTGTAGATTTCTAATTATATATTAGTATAATTCAATAAATTCTTAATTACATATTGCTAACAAATTCAATGGAGTGTTATATCGGGCTCACCGATTATCATGAGCTATATCATGAGATCCCGTCATCATACACATTTTACAAGATCCATACCATAAATATAATATTTGTGATATTGCATTTTTTACTAATATAAATAACACTTTTTCATATATAGATTTATTTAACCAAAAAAATAATTTTTTTCACAAAAATATATATCCAAAAACCAAAATTCATCTCGTTAATTAATAAATAATTAGAAAAAAACCACAATGAAGATTAATTATAATTAATGTTTTTTTATTAATGAATAAAAATAAAATTAAATGATCATAAAAAACCCATGATGAAAATTAACATTTAAATTAGAAAATATATTTTAAAATATAATCCTTTACTGAATATTAAGAAAATAATTTAAATTTTAAATAACAATAGAAAATTAATATTGAAGATTCAAGTCAATGAGCGGTCATGGCGGTCGGAATTTTCATTCCATGTGTAATCATTAAAAAATTATTTTTTCACACCATACTTAAAAATTATATTATTTAGAAAAAAATAATATGTTTATATTATAAAAAATGTTTTAATTATGTAATTGAGTGAAAACTAATTTAAAAATTATTTTATTCAGTCTATGAAATATTATTTAATTTAGTCTTAAAAAATATGTATTTGAAAAAAAGTGTTTCTAGAACAAATGTGGAGAAATAAAGATTTATTTTCGTGAAAAAAATTTTTAAATAATTTTTATTAAGAAATAGGTAATTATGGAACCAATACCAAAAAATTCTTATAAATATTCCATGGAAAATAAAAATCAAATTGGGTTCTAAAATAATGATCATGTAATTTACTCAATGATAATTTCATTGATAAATAATCCATATTAAAATGGAATTGAAACATAAACCCCTTACCACATTGGAATAGTTTTAATCATAATCCCATGAAATAAATAAAATCAAAAGAGACACTTCATAAATATTTATATCCATTTCATATCTTTTCAAGGTGCTTTATATAAACCTCATCATATAATATTCTTTAATAAATAAAACAAAAGTCTGGAAAAAGGAAAATTTGAGACAAATATCCCTTTCAAAGAACATATTATTCAATTTAAAATTTAACATGGAATATATTATTTATTTGAAAGTTACATTGAAAAACTAATTTTGAATTAAAATGTAATCAAATATTAATTCATTAAAAACATAATAATTGAATTATATAAATGACATGAAGTAATATAAGTTAATTCATGGAAATTTTATTAAAAAGGCATTACCACATTGTAACATTAATGTCTTATCCCTTTGGATAAAGTTGTATGAAATGAGAATGAAAATATACACTATTAAGAATGATATAATCTAAGACACATAAAAGGGTAGTATATAAAATATATAAAATCATTTTTTATATAAGATTTAAACATTCCACAATAATGGAAAATTGAAACAAAGTCCCCTTCAAATTTGAAACGTTCAATTAAAATCCCATTTAATAATGTAATTATTTTTTGATTGTAAACCTTCATGAATTATGAAGGTATCAACAATTAACATTTAAAATGGTAATTTTATATACCATAAAAAATAAATATTATGCTTAATATAAATACATGACTCGATGAAGTGAAATAGAGAGAAAATATTATTCATCAAGTATATAATTTCAATGTTTTTCCATTAATAAATATAAAGAAAACTTAAATCAATTATATAATCTATTAAGAAGTTTTTCTAAAATGATTAACTAATCCTTAAAAATCATTTAATTTTTAAGGTTATATTTATTTACATAATCAATGTTTCCGGCATTGGGTTTTTTTATGATGATGGATTCATAATCTCAAAATGTCATCAATGTGATGAGAATGGTCAAAGGGGTCCATGTTATATCATCACCAAAATAAAATTAATTGAAAAATTATCCATATTTATGTATTAATTATACCTTTAATACATTTCATTAAGGATTAATATTAAAAATTAAATATGTTACAATCATATATATAATGGGTTAAACCCAAATATGAGTGTGATTTGAATTTTTGAACGAACAAGGGGGACAATGGTAAGAATTATTTAACTATTTTATAATTATTAATAATTAAAAAATATAATATTATATATTTAAATAATATTTATATATTTTAAATGTGTTTTAGTGAAAAATAAATAATCACAAATCTTTGTGAGAGATTTAATCCTCACATACCCATGAAAGAGGTTATCATTTTTCAGTGGATGTAAAAGTCTGAAAATATATGATATTTGTTTAGTTATATAATTTTAATTGTTTCATAAATATAATATATACATACATTTAATCCATATTTATTAACTATTGAGAGAGTTTTTGATGAAAAAAGAGTTACATCGATTAAAGCGGTGGTAGTTCTATGTACACACAAACAATATATTAATATCTAATTTGATGGAAGAGAAGTTGGATATGTGTTATTACATTATAATAATAACATCATTGTATATTTATGTTAATTATAATTTCTCTTTTTCATGGATGAATAATATTTTAACGAGACAAAATAAGAAATTAAATTATATCATTTGGTTAAATTCCTTACCAGTTTGTTGGATAACCAAATTTACATTACAAATTAATCCCACGATAGTTTCTATTAATCCCCAAAAGGGACACCAAAAAATGGATTATGATGATATATATATATATGTATTTTATGAACTAAATGGATCAGTAATTATGTGGAGGGAATGAGAGAGGGGTTTATTTTATATGTGTGATTGGGTAAATTTTTGGAAATACATTAAAGATTATTATATAACATGTGCCTTACTCAGGTAAAATTGTCCCAAAATAAAATGGTTTCAAAGATAAGGTTAAAATGGCTATAAATTAACCATAATATTTTTATAGATTTCAATATCATATTACAAAATAGATTTCTGATTAACAATTCCATTTACTATTTTGACCCTAAAATATTTAATATCTTTTTAAAATAAATCGGATAAAAATATAAATTTAAAATAATAATTGGATAATAAATGTAATAAAAATTAAATTTCATAAATTTTCACATCATACATTACCTATTTCAAGATTTTTTGGATTTTTAATCAAATTATTAAAAATATTTAAAAGCAAATACTATTACTTTCATTTTTTCATCAAATCAAAAAAGTCAACATTCAAATAATTGAAATTAAAATATAATCCATTTCAAAATCATGAATATTTTCATAATTACAATTAATCTCATGAGGATAAAAATTCCAACAAAAAAAATATTACTTTTGTTGAATTTAAAATCATATAATTTAATTTTCTATTATATAAGTCTAGAATACATAAGAATTTAAGGAATTTATTTAATCACAAAAAATAAAATTTTAATTCCCTTAAATTTGGTATTCTTTTATTCTGAAAATAATAATTGTTATAAAATAAAAAAATTATCCATATGTAATCATATAAGATATACTTAAATACAGGAGAGTGGAATTCGGTATTTTTCATTATTTATAATAAAATATAATTCATTTTCAATGAAGTATGGCACAAAATTTTGAGAACACTAAATTGTGGACGTGGATGGTAAAAATCACAAGTAAAAACTATAAATGAATTTTAACAGTCATTTTTATCCCACATTATATTTTTTTAAACATAATTTCTGAATTTACCATTACCATGATGAGAACTATTTCTCATATTTAATATTCATAAGGAAAAAATTAAGGGGAATTATTTAAGAAATTTGGAAGTCCTTATTCAAAATATTAGATCAATTTTTATTTATTCAACTCTAATTAGATTAATATATTAATATACAATTAATCATACAAAATCAATTGGAATGGGATTTTTTTGAAAAATGAATGTTTAAATTAAAAATGATCTTAAATTATATGTTTAAATAGTATTACTATTTATATTAATAAAAATTATATATTGATATATAAAAAATTCAATTAATTTAAATCATTCATCAATTTATTTTATTTAAATTAATAACCAAACCAAAATATTATGAACATAATAATTTTTTTCCTAAATAATGTGTATCAACAATAAAAATGAATATATAAAGAAATCTAGTAGAATGTTAATTAACATGTAATTACTTATATTATTTCTAAATAAAAAAATAATTGTAAATTCGTGATATTTTTAAAATAAAAAATACATCATAAAAATAAAAATAAATTATACTTCTCTAATAATATATTAATATAAACCATTCAAAGGAAGAATCAACTTGTCAGAATTATCCCTAAAAGTTTTCCCCATGATAATTTTAGCAGATAATTATGAAAATACTATTCTTTATAAAATAGAATAACCAAAATATGAGGAAATTAACTATTTTATTTTCACACGTAAAGAAATAACAATAATTTTTGAAAAAAACATATTATTGAAAAATAAAATTTCTTTTTTGAAAATTAAGTTCGTATTTACTAAGAATTAATCTAATCGATTTTATTGAATATACACATTATAAATTTTCATAATTCTTGTATTCATTTCTACACCCACCAAATATATATATAGGTAATATAAATCAAATTTTAATAATAATAATAATATTTCATGGTTCATTTAATCTTGTTGTTGCATGTTGTATAGGATATTTAAAATAGAGTTATTTTGAAATATTTTGGTGTTATAGATTCACTATTCTAAAATGGAGGATTAGTGTACTAGGAATTACATCATTATCATGATCCTCCTCAATTGATGTTTTCTGTATTCCCCCTAATTTTCAATGTTGTAGTGAGGTTTTTGGGGAATATATATATAATTAGTTCCGTGGACATGGAATTGATTTTTATAGTTCCCTATAACTCTAAGCATGAGACCTTGAAGAGTTGGTTGAGAATTAGTTAGTGAGTTATTCACTTATTCTGAAATTATTTCATCAATTTATGTTTGAAATACTGATTTACATCTCTACCAAATTTAAATAATCATTATCACCATCTCATTCCTTTTGTTGAGAGGTTTATCCAATATTATTTTCATCAATTTAGTTGAATCATCATTTTTTACAGGGATTTTACATGTGAGTTACCATAAAACTCCACATTCCATTTCTTTTCCCTTTTTTAATGAGATACTCCAACTATCATCTACGCCTTATGTGAAAATTAGGAAATCAATTCATATCTAGAAAAGTCTCATATTGAAATTCCTCTTTGGATAAATGGTTTAAGAAACCAATGAATCGATCGATCTTACTCAAATTATCTACTACAAAGCAAGTGTAATATTTCACTAGAACTATGATGTTTATTAATTTAGTAATATTTGATTTAAAATAATTTTTTTAGTCACATTAATTCCTAATCAATATTAATGTGAAAGTTTCAAGTTAAATACTTAATGAAGAATACATTCTTAAACCATTTTCATAATATAGTCTCTACCTGCCCATTTGTCATTATTTTATCAATTAGAGTCCATTATTCTTTGGTGAAACCTTATAAATAATAAACACCTAAAATATACATATGATGTTCCATTCACAAGAGAACAAAAAATATCTTTTCCTTTAAATTGATCTATTTCTCCAAAATAAGCTATTTTGAAGGGAAACTAAAGGAGATTGCACATTTCTACAATAATGAATCAATATAAAGATTCTTCCTCTGTTTTATCTGAGAAATCAATTGTATATTAATTAATTTTCCCACCTTTTGAGTATTGGGTGGCCATTTCTATAAGTTTTAATACTCTATCCCTAGAAACATTATTTATTTAATAGGGAAGTCTTTGGTGATTCCCTCATAATCATTATTAATTTGGATCCCTCTTGTACCAAAAACACCAAAAACTAATTGGGGTTATCATACGTGATGATGATTCGAGATCATTGTGGGATTATCATAATAAATTAAATATAAGGTAATCATTCTTAAAAACATTTAACCTTTTAAATCAATATCTTATCATGTAATTACTTTATTTTCACCTATATCAATCATAGGTCAGATTAAGTTTGTTTATCTTATAAGATTCAACAAAATTACACAACGTGATATAGAAATCACCCTTCATAGTTTTTCAGAAGTATCACATGATTAACCAATATATATCCCTAAAGTGTGTTTTATAATGTTTGGATATTAGCTATAGTGTGATGATTCTAGTTAATATTGAGTTAATAAAAAACAAACCCTCTTCAGGGTTACTATAACATATTATAATTGTTTTAGTTATTACATCAACTTGTTGTATCTAAAAAGGAATATATTCCTATGAGAACCATACAATAAAGAAATTAACAATATTTCTAGATATCAATCTATAAAAATCATCATATCAAGGGTAGTTAATATGTATCAAAAAACCTAATAGCCATTTTATCTACACAAATATCTAAAAATGAACATTTCACTAATATAGAAAAAGGTGAATGAGGATAAAAATTCCATTAATAATTATAATTTCTCTAATAAGAAGAATTAAATTACACTATGAAATACACATCCCTTAAATAAAGTGGATTATTCACATTGGTGGTCAACTACATAAGCCAATATTTTTATATATATTTTAAAACCTTCAAAATAATATCATCTACCTAGGTATCCATATAATTATTTAAAAGATTAATCCCATCATCATGCCCTATGAAAGAGAATCATATGAAATTGTGTATAATAAATTAAATGTACAGTTAATATAATCTTATCAATTTATAAAAAATGGTTAGATCATAAGAATATTATAAATTGTATGTGTGATAATATATCATATAATAAGAATAATTAATTATTATAGAGGTTCATAAGTCCTGACAAGAGAATAATTAATCCCGTATAATAAAAAATATGAAATGGTCTTCTGGTAGGAAAAATATATTTCATAAGTAATAAGTTAGGTATAATATAATAACAATATATGAAATTAGATTCGGATGAAAATTATCAAATAAACATTACTTTGGATCTTGAATCAGCATAAATTTCCTATATATGACAGACAATTACAAAGTTTTTTCTGCAGAGGATCAAGCATCACTACTTCTTATCCATTTGGGATCATACATTTATTCCCATTTCATAATTATTTAAATTTATTTAATAAATTACATTATCTATTTTAGGTCAATATATGTCCCACCCATCACATACATTTTAACAATACACATGTACCCTAAAAGAAAACATTAAGTTAAACCATCATTCAAACCAATGAATAAAAATTGGAATTATTTTTTATATTAAAAGGTATGTCCCCATTAATGAGATCACATGATATTAAAACTAGTCACCAAAAATTAGAACATCACAAAATTAGTTGGAGCAAAACTTATATGTCATAACATAATGGAATAAATATCCTTTTTAGATAAATTCGAAAATAGACACAAAATAATAAAAGAGAGTAACATTGGGTATCATTAGTAGGAAAGTATAAAAATTAAATTAATTGAATAATATTTGGTTTTCAAAATAAGATAGGGGAACTTCATAACTGGATAACAAAGAAAATTAATGAAAGATGCATTTAAGAGAAGAGAACACTTGTGATGAAAACTTATAATATTATTCTTGAAAAAAATACTTCATTATATGGGTCATGAATAATAACAACATTTAAACTTGGATAAAAAATTATTATATCATAATTAAAATGGTGGAGTGTTGGACACTCCATGACATTGTATTTTTCATAATCATAGATTTGTTCAATAATACAGATTCTTCTCTTTCAAGCAATTTTAATATCTCTATGTGAATAAATTTTGTCATACAACAACATATACTTTAATAAGTCAGTTTCTTATAAGTAATGAATAAATATTATTACAAGTGTATTTTTACATATACATTGATTAAAAATTAATCTTGTAATGGTACATGCAAGACAGAATCTTCACAATCTTTCTTGGATTCTCTAAGACTGAAGATCACTGAAGTTTGACAGACTAAATGATGACTCACGAAAGATGACACACCCAAACTGAAGTTGACTAACCAAAACCGAAGTCAACACACCGAAACCGAAGTCGACACATCGAAACTGAAGATGACACACTGAAACCGAAGTTGACAGATTGAAGTTGACAGACCGAAGTTGACACACTGATGTACAATAGACCGATGTATGACAGACCGAAGTATGATAGACCGAAGCCGAGACACTGAAGATATCACATCGAAGTTGTCAAACTGATGTTATCAAAATGAAGACAACAGACCGAATTTTACTCACCGATTGATATAAATAATTATTTCCATTTTAATAATTCAAATTTATTTCTAACGGTCATATGTAGACAAATTAATGGTTTTGACATTATTTAATGTTGTCTGTAGAAAAATCCTTAGACAAGTACGAGGTACATTCACATGTGAAGATCCTTATGCGTAAAGGATCCTCGAGTATAAATGGACCTCATCTTCCACATTAAAGAGACGACGAAAAAGCAGTAGTACATGTTGAGACGCAGACTGTGCGAATACCAAAAGAGAAGAACTAAGAGCTTTAGATTACAAGAATACTATAACAAGCTACCTTCTCCAAAAAGGGCTTCAGTATACATCGAGATGTTAAAAATATAGACCTTTTTATTTTGCAAAGTAGGATTACAGAAACTGCGATACTCTGTTCTGGAAACATCTTCCAGAAGAATACTCAAATACTAGTTTCTCAGCATTCATTTCGTCTAGAGACTTACTTCACAACACACAAATAATTCTTAACTCTATTCCCATCCTTAACTCTCTTGTGTTATATACTTTCTATTTGAGATGTGTGTATATTTATTTGTGTTACACACACTGTCTCTTGAGCATAACTGGAGGATATAATACTATCCTCTTACTCAATCACTTATTTCTTTTATTTCCCATGAATAACTATAGTTGAGGTCAAATGTGACCATGACAGCCTGGTGTGTTGTTGAGAACCTTGATCCAGGGTGCGGATCCAATTTTTATTTATACAAACTGTTTGGTGGAAAGTTATGACCAAGTGGAGAGGATTATGTCTCTACTTGAGACTGAACCTCTTGTTTACATTGTTGTGATAATCATCAATTACTCCATTTTATCTTATCCCCTGCTTATATTTTCTAAAACATAAAACTGTTTTTTCTTACACTTTGATAGTTAGTTTTGGTTAGTGTTTGTAATTTTTTAAATCATTAAACTAGTTTCAAAAGTTTAATTAGTGTTCTACACTAATTTATCTGAGGACTAATTACCCTTTGAGAAATTTGTTATCAAATTGAACGTTTACATTTCGGCTGCCTTAATAAACTGGGCCGTTTTTAAAATTGGGCATTTTCCTAACTATAAATTTTCTGACAGAAATTTTAAATTAGAACTCAATTCACCCCCCCCCCTCTTGAGTATCCACTCCCACCAACATTTGTTATCAAAGGTTTATTTATGTTCAAGTTTATCAAATTATTTTCAACTGTGATTTTAGTTATATATTAAAGATCATAAAATTTATTTCATATCTAAATTTCTAGTTATTTATATTTTAAGTCATTATGGAAAATATAGTTGAGGGTGCTACTACTAACAGGCCACCTTTCATTAATGGTAATAACTATGCTTAGTAGAAATTAAAAATGAAAATGTATCTAGAGAGTATGGGACCAGAAATCTGGGGCACAATTGAAGAACAACATACATTACCTGCTACTACTAGGGATACATGGTCTTAGTTGACTAAAGCTATATATAATAATAATTGTAAATAAATGAATGCCTTTTACTATTATCTAGGTGATGATGAATTCAATAGAATATCTTCTTGAAAAAACTGCCTATGAGATTTGGGATACTTTAGCTATTTCCCATGAGAGAACAACTAATATTAAAGAAATGATACTAAATACATACACTATTAAATATAATAATTTTAAAATGAAGCCTGAAGAACCTATCTCTGAAATGTATCACAGATTCAACGAAATATTGAACACTATGAGTCTTCTTGGAAATTTGGTGGATAGTAAGGACCAGATCATAAGACTGATACAATGCCTACCTGACAGATATAGGGGAACTTCTGTTTCCATCTGAGAATCTTGTGATATAAGCAAGCTATTAGTGATAGAGATAATTGGAAAACATGTGATGTATGAGGAAGAACATAAGGTGAATCCAGAAATAGATAAGGACCCAAGGAAAAAATCAAAACCATTCATGAATACTACCTCAATGATAAAAAAAAAATAAAAAAGCTCAAGTTCAGGAAGACAGATCCACTGGTGAAGAGTCAGATTCAGAGAGTGACGCGGAGATGGCTCATCTTTCAAGGAGATTAAAAAGTTTTACCGAAACAAGAAATTATTTAAGATGTCAAACTACAAGGGAAATTATGATAGTAAAGGACAATGGAAGAAAGGCAGAAAATGGAATGACAACTCAAATGAAATAATCTACTATGATTCCAAATGAAAAGTTCATGTGAAGGCAGATTTTCCCAAGCTAAAATTCAAGAAGAAATTTGAAGACAAGGGAAAAGGATATAAACATTCTTTGAAAGCTAGGTTGAGTGGTTCTGAAGATAGTTCCAGTGGATCTGATTCTTCTGATAGTGAACAGAACAATAATGCCAACTTATGTTTCATGATAGAAACATCTGCGGTAAAACTTAACTCTCTTATATATAATGCCTTTTATTCTGGGAATAAGAGTGAGTGATATAATGATGAAGATATGACTAAGGATGAACTATTTGAATATTTTTGAAATGCTTGAGGATACCTTAAATGATCTCAAGGAAAAGTATAAATCATTAAAGAGATAAAATGCTTTAAATGAAACTAATAAGTCATGTCTGGATATTGAAAAAGAATAAATCTCCCTACTGTTAAAGGAAAACACTAAACTTATGTTATCCAATGATCAATTAATAAGATACCTTGAGAAGTTTACTACTGGTAAAGATACCCTGACTCGGTTGCTAGGACAACAGATTTCCCCAAAATATACAACTGGTCTAGGATATCAACCAGGATAGAGAAGGATCATTAAAACTCAATTTATTCCAAAATCCTGACAATTAACTACTAGTTCAAGTTCTTGACCATTTCGTGAAAAACAATTCTCTAAAGGACCAAACAGAGTTCTCAGGTATTAAAATATATCTTCTGATTATAGGAAATTGGTGAGTCAACTATGGGTTCCCAAAATTTTACTTGCTATCCTCTCAGGACCCAAGAAAATATGGGTACCAAAGTTACCCCATGTCTAATATGTTTTGCAAGAATATTTCCTAAAGCATTTCTGTAAGACTCTGTGGTACATGGAAAGTGGATTTTAAAAACATTTGAAAGGAGACTACTCATGCTCCAAGAACCTAATCAAGTTTGACAGTGGTCACATAACTTTTGGTGACAATGAAAATGAAAAAAACATCGGCTTAGGCCAGATCAGTAACCCACATAAAGTATTAATTTCCAATGTACTTTTTTTATGGATTAATGTACAATTTACTTAGAATCTCTCAATTGTGTGATGATGGTTTCAATGTCAAATTTAAAAATGATGCATTAAATGTTTTTAATTAAAAAAATGATTCAATATTTAGTGCTCTCAGAAAAGAAAATGTGTATAATATGGACTTAAAATCTTTAGCTAAGAAAATTTTTTCTTGATTAAATGTTTTTCATAAGGAATACTGGTTTTGGAACAAAATACAAGGACACTACAATGTTCAGTCTCTTAGGAAACTGACTAGGAAAGGTTTATTTATAGACTTACCTAAACTGTAATTCCCATTTAACAAAGTGTGTTATCCTTGTCAAAAGTTAAAGAAACACAAAGTTTATTTCAAAACAATGAAAGAAGTTTCTACTTCTCAACCGCTTGAGGTTGTTCACAAGGATTTGTTTGGACCATCAAGAGTTTCAAGTTTAAATGGGAAGCTCTATGCTTATGTTCTTCTAGATGATTTTTCTCTGTACACTTGGGTATACTTTCTAGCTCACAAAAGTGTAGCGTGTTCTTATTTTATCAAATAATCCATGTCTTTGGAAAACCTTAGTATACTTAGAATCAAAACCTTGAGAAGTGATCATGGCTGTGAGTTTGAAAATTAGGAGTTTGAAACCTATTGCACACAAAAAGGCTATAGTCACAATTTCTATACTCCTATAACACCTCAACAAAATGGATTCATGTAAAGAAGAAATAGGACCCTTAAAGAAATAGATAGAACTATGCTTAGTGAATATAATTTACCTATTTATTTTTGGGCTAAAGCTGTAAATACAGCTTGTTAAACGATTAATAAAGTCTTGATTAGACATGTTCTTAAGAAGACCCCTTATGAACTGTAGAATAATAGGAATTCTAAGGTTTACTACTTCAATGTTTTTGGTTGTAATGTATTTATCCGTAACACAATGGACAATCATGACAAGTTTGCCTCCAATTGTGAGGAACGAATTTTCCTAGGTTACTCAATCTCGAGTAAAGCCTATAAATTATTCTATAATAAAACCCAATTTGTGGAAGTGTCAGCTCATGTCAAATTTGATGAGACTGATCCATATAAACCCAAAACCTCTCTTGAATATCTTGAGAAATATATGTCAATTCTGAACCTTAATTATAATGATAGTGAATCCCCTGTAAAAGTAACCAATTCTGGGAATCTTCCAGAATCTGCACCTGTTGAGTCTGAACAAATAGACAATCATGAAGAGTCTAGTTCAAATCTTTCTATAGGTATTCAAACTCTCAAGAATCATCCTTTAGATACTGTAGTAGATGATTTAAATAGAGGGACACAAACTAGAGATTCTTTGATAAACCAGGTTTAACATCAAGATTTTCTTTCACAGCTTGAACCCAAAAATATTAATGATGCTATCAATGATGAATATTGGGTGATCACTAGGAAAAAAAGAATTAAACCAATTTGAAAGAAATAAAGTCGGGGAACTAGTTGAAAGACCTAAGGATGCCTTGAAAATAGGAACTAAATGGCTTTTCAGAAACAAAGTTGATGAGTCTGGTAATACAGTTAGAAACTAGGATAGATTAGTTGCACAATGTTATAGTTAAAAGGAAGGAATAGACTACGAGGAACCCTTTGCACCTGTATCTAGGGTAGAGGCCATTAGGATACTACTTGCTTATGCATGTCATTTTAATTTCAAACCTTATCAAATGGATGTCAAAAGTGATTTTCTAAATGGCTATATTGTTGAGGATATATTTGTTGAACAACCCCCTGGCTTTACAAATCCCCATTTTATAAATCATCTTTTTAAACTTTCTAATGCTTTATATGGTCTAAAGAAAGATCTGAGATCTTGGTATGATAGACTTAGTTCCTTTCTTTTTTCAGACGGTTTTACTAAAGAAATAGCATATCGTAATTTGTTTATTAAATGGACTTCCAAATATGTTTTGATAGTACAAATTTATGTAGATGATATAATCTTTAGGTCATCTAAAAATTCTTTATGTACTGATTTTTCAAAAATAATGAAAAATGAATTTGAGATGAGTTTAATGGGAGAACATAAATTTTTCCTGGGAATTTAGATTTTTCCAAACAAAGATGGTATTATTTTAAATCAAAGTAAATATATTAAAGATATTTTACATGTTTTTGTTTGGATGGTAATAAAGGTAGTGATACACCTATGAGTACCACATGTAAGTTAGATGCTGATGAAGCTAGAGAATCAGTGGATCAATCCAACTACAGAGGCATGATAAGGAGTCTGCTCTACCTTAGTGCTAGTAGGCCTGATATTATGTTCAGTGTATACATATGTGCTCGCTTTCAAGCTAATCCCAAAGAATATCATTTAAATTTTTTTAAAAAGATTTTCAAATATCTGAAATATACTCCCAACTTAGGACTATTTTATCCAAGATGAAAAACATTTGATTTAATAAGTTATTTAGATGATGACTTTTCTGGTTGTAAGATAGATTGAAAAATCACCTCTTGGACATGTCACATGTTAGGCAAGTCAGTAGTATCATGGTCCAGTAAAAAGCAGAATTTTTTGCATTATCTACTGCTAAAGCAGAATACATTTCTTCTAGTAGTTTTTGTGCACAAATTTTTTGGATGAAACAAACTTTAATAGACTATGGATATCAATTCAATCATCTATCCTTTAACTGTGACACCACAAGGGCTATTAACAATTCTAAAAATCCAATATCTCATTCCAGAACAAAGAATATTGATATAAGACATCCATTTTTAAAATATCATTATCAAAAAGTTTATATAACTCTTGAGTTTATAGGGACCTATCATCATCTTGCTGATATATTCACTAAACCCATAAATTATGAGAGAGTGAATTACATCAGACATGAAATGGGAATGATAAATTAGTAACCGGTCTTTATAAAAACTGAATCTTGTGAAACCGATTTTTATGAAACTGATCATTATAATACAGATCTTTATGAAACCTATTTTTATAAAACCAATCATTTTGAAACAAATTTTTAAGAAACTGGTCTTTATAAAACTGATCTTTATGAATCCAATATTTGTGAAACCGGTCTTTGTGAAACGGATTTTTATGAAACTGATTTTTTTGAAACTGATCTTCTTAAAACCGATTCTTTGACACTAATATATTTAAGGAATTTTGTGTAAATTCTATCTGCTTTATGTGAAACGACATTATTTTATATCTTTCACCTTACCACGTTTAAATTTTATGTTTTATAATTTATAATCTGTAAATGATATATTATGTATAATCTATCCCGACCTTTCACCTTCCCCATAGTAGTAAATCTATCTACATTTAGTCACTCTCTCTCTCTCTCTTGAATCTCAACATCTCAACACAGTTAGAATCTGCAACTTTTCCATGGCAAAGAATAAGCACGTAATGGAAAAGCCACAAAAATCGCTTCCTTCTAAGCATCAGAAGGGTGAAGCCAGTGGGACTGGGAAACAATGCTTAGAAAGTCGGGTTGTTATAGCAGAAAAGGAAGTGTTTTCTGAGTGAATTCAATCAGGAAAATCTTTTCTGCTAAAGGTATTGGAATCTCAAGGGTGGATCAGTTGGTTTACCAATAAGGAAAGGCCCTATTATCCCCAACAAGTGTGTGAGTTCTATAATCATTTGAGTATAACACTGAATGAAGCAGAGGCAGAAAAGATGAAATTTGTGGTAAAAGGAAAGAAAGAAGCTTTTTCGTCTGAGGAATGGGCTGAATGCTTTGAGGTACTTCATGAAGGTGTCTATGCAAACTATCCTGGTAATATTACACCTTCATACATTTTTTCATATGAAGATGCACTGAAGTATCTCACTGGAAATGAAGAATCTAGAAGGACTATTGCAAATGAATTTGATGGAGAAGTGAGATTGCTTTTTAAGTTTATACAACATCTAATCTTCCCAAGGAATGGAGATTTCTCTACTGTGAAATATCAGGATTTGTTCTTGATATTTTTGTTGAAACATGGAATAAAGGTGAATCTAAGTAGATAAATTATGGTACATATTTCTAATTTGATTAAGCCATATAAGAAAGCAACCTACTTATGCTATCCAAGAATGATTTCTGACATGTTGAAGAAATTAAATTTTGTGTAAGATGGAGATGAAATGATAACTGTCTACAGTGGTTTTTTTCTTCAGAAAGACATTTGTAAAAGGATAAAAATCTCTGGGAACCTAAGGAAGAGATATTGGGTAGGAGATGAAGAAAGGTTGTTTGAGGAATTCAATCTGGTTGATCATCCTTCTAGACCAATGGACCAAGTTGATCCAGGTATCAGACCTGGAGAAGTTTCTATCTATTCTGATGAGAAAGTTGAGGCTGAAGTGCCTAGTGAATAAGGATATCCTTTTGATGGTAGGAGAGATCATGATATCGTTGAAAGTCCCATAAATGTGACTTATGGACCTACTGGTCCACCTATGGAACTGCCTTCAAGAGAAACTATTCTAGGTGATTAATAAGAGGAAGAAACCAATGTTACTGGAGTTGAAGGTTAGGTTAGAAAGTCAGATGAGGAATTTGATGATTATGATGATGATAATGATGATGATGATGATGATGATGATGATGATGATGATGATGATGACAATGGTGATGATGGAGGACGTGTTGATCATGTGAGTGATTCTCTAAAAGTGGGACAACAACTGGTTGATAGATCCAGTAAAGAATCTGTTCATGGAGCTGGTGATGGAATAGAGCTTGCTGATCTAAAGGATGATGATCATATAGATGATGTACATGAGGAAAAATCACCCCATCCCAATTTTGAAAATCAAGAGATAATTTAGGAATTGAATGATATTATCGATGCTGGACAAGAAGAAGAATATGTAGTTCCACTGCCTCAAATTGAGTATGTACGTAGTGAAGTTGAAGTAGATGGAGCTCAGGCAGAACCTAAATTCTGGTTGATTCTGGTCCCCAGACATGGTATTATGTCCAGAGAACAGGATGAAGAAATTGATGACATTGATGTTATTTTTAAGACTCAGGGACGAGGGGTTTGAATTGATACCATTTAGACAATAGATTGGACATGTGCTAGAGAGTGGAATAGTAATCCTAGATATATTATTTACAGTTTAGAATATGACTCAGATGAGGAAATGGTACCTCCTCCTCTTGTTCATCAATTCCATGCTGACTCAAAACCTGTTGCACCTTTTCCAATAGTTTCACCTCCAGCAATTGACCCAGTTGTTCAGTCAGTACCCAGGGACTATGTCACTAAGGCAGATTTGGAAAAGTTTAAGAATGAGATATGTGAGTCTGTGGTATCTTCAATGGGATCCAAAAATGAAGTATCTACCTCAATAAGTATCTCGTATGTGGATGAGGAGAAAATTATAATAATTGTGATTTAGGAGATTCAATTGAATCTCATTACTATAGCAGAAACTATTACTATACATAACACTTTTCTGAGAGAAGAAGTAAGAAATATAAGAAATGAGATGAATTACTTAACCTTTGACTTCAATACCTCCTTTAGTTGTGTCTAGAAGTTCTTAGGAAGTTGGTAACTCATCTACTAATTGTATATTTGAAAAAGTTGAAGAGCTTTGAAAAATGTTGAATGTACCATCTAGTTAAAGGAGTGGAAGAAGTGTTGTTACTGATTTACAGTCTCTCAAGGCTGTGATGAAAGAGAATATTCAGAAAATCTAGAACGTTTCAGATAAGGAATCCCTTGAAAAGTTACATAGGAATACAGATCTTGTGTACAATATGGTCAGAAAATGCACCAATGAATCCTCTGTAGCTCAGAAAGAAATTCGGTAAAAGGTGGATAAGTATATCATTAAGATATATACCAAGCATGATCTCATCAACAGTTTCATGTTTCTGGAAGAAAGTATTCAAATTCCCCCAGTCGCAGAAGCTTTCAAAAGCCAGCTTCTCCATCGGAAGGAGTTTACCCCTTTTATGAGTAAATTTATGGAGAATAAGGATAACATTGAGAAGGAAATGCAATATGGAGGAGAAATCATTAATGACTTTATCAAACTGCTCAATCCTTATCTGCTTGACCATGTGGTGTCCATCAGTGTTCCTCCGGCTGCTTCAATAGGTGCTGCATCTTGGGATCCTACTCCAATGACTATTTCTTAGGCTCTTACTCAGATTCGACCGATCATTACTGAGTAGTCTCCAAGTCATGTGACGTCAGAGAGAAGCCCTAACCTTGCAGCTACTATTCCTACAGGTGTTACTCTACGTAGTGTTGTAATCAGATCAGCTCCATACTCTGCCACTACCAAACCTTCTCCTTCCCCATTGGATCCTTCAGACAAAGGCAAAGCTCATCTGCATCCAAAACCTTAGTGATGGATTGTTTCTTTTTTATAGGTATTTTCTCTTTTTGTTTGTTTTATACTCTTATAACATTGAATGAAAATTCTTATGGTGTCTTTCTTTCTATTATTTTTGCTTCCTTCTTTTCTCTTTTTATTAATCCCAAAAGGGATAGAATGTAAGGGTGGCATATGAGAATGGGGGAGAAAGTAAGGATGGTATTTGGGAAAAAAAGGGGTGGAATATACTCTCCTTAATCAATCTTTTGAGGGGGATATCTGTTTAAATAAATTCTAGAAATGTCAAACTTTAGTTATATTGGACAAGTGTATTCAGTCATGTTTATTCTATATATTTTCATATATGCCCTAATTTGTGATTATAAAAAAGGGGGATATTTTTGGACCCTACATGACATTGTAGTTTTCATAATAACAAATTATTTCAATATACAGATTCTTCTCTTTCAAGAAATTTTAATATCAATATGTGAATCAATTTTTTCACATAGCAACATATTATTTAATAAGTCAGTTGCTTATAAGTCATGAATTAATATGTTTACAAGTTTATTTTTATAGATACTTTGATTAACAATTCATCTTGTAATGGTATATGCAAGATAGACTCTTCATAATCATTCATGAATTTCCTAAGACCAAAGTTCACCGAAGTTTGACAGATCGAAGGATGACTCACCGACGATGACACACATAAACCATAGTCGACACACTGAAACCAAAGTCGACACACTGAAACCGAAGTCAACACATCGAAACCGAAGATGACACCCTGAAACCGAAGTTGACATACCAAAGTTGACACACCGAAACACGACAGACCGAAGTATGATAGACCGAAGTCGACACACCGAAGATAACACACCGAAGATGACAGAATGATGTTATCAAACCGAATAGAATATACTAAAGATTACTCACCGATTGATATAAATAACTGTTTATATTTTATTAATTTATATTTATATTTTACAGTCATATGTAGACAAATTAATGTTTCTGACATTATTTAATGTTGTTTGTAGGAAAATCCGTAGACAAGTATGAGGTACATGTACATCTGAAGATCCTCATGTGTAGAGGATCCTAAAGTATAAATGGACCGCATCATTCATGTTAAAGAGACGATGAAAAAGCAGCAGTACATGCTGAGACGTGGATTTTGCGAATACCAAAAGAGAAGAACTAAGAGCTTGAGATTACAAAAGACCGTAACAAGCTACCTTCTCCCAAAAGGTCTTTAGTATACATCGAGACATTAATGAGCTAAACCTTTTCATTTCAATATTCTGGATTACAGAAATTGTGATACTCTATTCTGAAGAAATATTCCAGAAGAAGACTCAAATAACTGTTTCTCAACATTCATTGAGTCTAGAGCCTTACTTCACAACACACAGATAATTCTTAACTCTATTCTTGTCCTTAACTCTGTTGTGTTTTATACATTCTATTTGAGGAGTTTGTATATTTATTTGTATTACACACACTATCTCCTGAGCATAACTAGATGATATGAAACTATACTCCTACTCAATCACTTATTTCTATTGTTTCCCATGAATAACTATGGTAGAGGTCAGGTGTGACCAGGATAGCTTGGTGTGTTGTTGTAAACCCCGATCCAGGGTGTGGATTAAAATTTTATTTATATAAACTGCTTGGTGGTAGGTGATCACCAAGTGGAGAGGACTAAGTCTCTGCTTGAGACTGAACCTCTTGTTTACATTGTTGTGCTAATCTTTAATTACTCTATTTTGTCTTATCTGCTACTTATATTTGATAAAACCTAAAACTGTTTTTTACACTTTGATAGATAGTTTTGGTTATTGTGTGTATTTGTTAAATTCATTAAACTCTTTTCAAAAGTTGAATTACAATTCTACACTGATTTATCTGAGGACCAATAACCCTTTCAAAAAACTGTTGACCAATTGAACATTTATATTTCTATTATATTATTTAACTAGGGCATTTTTAAAATTGGGGGTTTTCTTAACTATAAAGTTTTTAATAGAAATTTTAATTGGGAAATAAATTCACCCCCCCTCTTGAGTATCCACTCCGACCAACATGGAGTTTTAATATATAGATACCTGGATTTTTCAAATTTAAATTAAAAATGATGTGCCAAAGGTTAAAATATATTTTACTAATGTCCCTTAACCTTAATATTGATTTTAATAGATATCCATTAATAAATTACATATAAAAAATAATTATCATTATTGAAAAAGCCCCAACCCCAGTGGTCCATGTCTAGGGGAGACTTTATTACATTTTTATTAGTGGCAAGAAATTAATTCCTGAAGGACCAAATAGATTTTCTATTTTTAGAAAACTCGATACACACACAAATCATATATTAAAACATGAAATAAATTAAAACACTATTACCCAATTGAAAACACCAATATTCCTTTAGTTTATCTCATAATGTTTGTAATAATATACATATTTCCATCAAAAGAATAGTAAAACTTAAAAAAGGGGCGAGATCAGATAATCGTTAATGGAAACAATAAAATGCCAGGTATCATAAATATTGATAAACAATAAGGAATGGTTATTAACAAAAAACAAGAAATTAAATTTATAATCTTGGTCATAATTCTGCATAAATAAAGAATAATAAAATGATTCTGTATAAATAATAATAGTAGAATGAAACAAAACCATGGTTATTCTACTAATAGGTAGAATAAACATATTGATTATAAATATAACAAACCTAAAACTTAACTAATATTTTAACATAATTTATTAACATACATTCACATTATAAAACCAAGAAGATCACTATGTCTAGTCTCATTGGTGTTTATGAACATTACATAGTAACTTAAGACATAAAATATAGAATCTTTATTGAAAAATTCTACTACACGATCACAACATTACTTTATACATAACACTAAAATGTATAATTTGAGGACATGCACAAGAAAGGGGAGAGCTATAAAGCCTATTAAGGGAGTAAAAAAGACATAACATGAATAATATAGCACATTTTATAAAATAGGCATATCGATGGAGCATAAGAGAAACACGAATATAAATGCATGACATCAAATGATTCTCATAACATGGAAATGTGTAAACAACATAAAACTTGAATAACACTCAGTGCATTGGAGTTCTATCAAGGCGCGCCATTCATAATCTTTTCAATCTCATTCTTAAGTGTTTCACCTGGATCATATTACATGGATTCATTCAAAATAATTATTTATTCCATGAAAAGGGATTGTTGAATTCATACGTGTAAGTCACTATTGGATAAGTATTTTTTAATAATGTTTAAATCCCTTGATAGAGGAATGTGTATGGTATTCACTACATGATGATTTTGGAATGGAAAATCATGGTGCAATTTAGGCAGAATAATGAAATCATAAAGTAATTCATAAATTAGTTTAATGAGAGAGAAAGTGGTCTCTAATCATTCTTACAAGGGTTGTAAAGTATTGGGATAACGGACCATAATATCCTGATATCTAAAATTGAATTTTGATGCATATTATAAAAGAAATTCTTGAATATAAATGAGAAGAGAGAAATCCTTACTTAATTTCATCATTGTAACACATGGGTTTAAAGGATCCTAGGGGGATTAATGGGGGTGAAAGGAAGATACCATCATGTATACACCAAATTGACAATAATGATGTGTGGAAGAACATATCGAAAATCATGTAAATAAAAATTAAAAGGCATGACATAAAAGAGGTTCTTTAAGAAAAAGGGGAAAGGGAGATCCCTTATAGAATTTCGGCATTGCAATGATTGTACTTAAAAGATCATAGGGGGATAAATGAGGGTGAAAGGAAAAAAATATAATTTTTACATCAAATGGAAAGTAAGAGGATCAAGGAACATCATAACCCATGATATAAAAATTGGAATTTAAGAAGCATAATAAAAATGAAGTGCTAGAATGGAAATGAGAAGAGTGAAATTGATTAATAAATTTTGGCATTATAACGGCTTTGGAAATTGTCCAAATGATTTGGGATAAATGATTCCTCATTCGTATAAAGTAAAATTTGAAGTAATCAATTGATTATAAATGGATGAAAATATAGCCAATTGACATTAAAAGTAAAAATTTAAAATAATGTAGTTGAATTCAAATGAAGAGAGAGAGGTGAGGATCCTTTACATGGATTTGTCACTCCAAAGGCTTAGGAGAAGATTCTTAGGAGCTTAAGAGTGACATGGGAAGACTCTAGGGAGTAGGTGGCAGACCTTTTTCGAGCTTTATAGAGCTTGAGTGAAGATTAATGGGTGATTGTGTGGGATTATATAGGAAAGGCAGGGGAGTTCTTTATTATTTTAGTTTGGGACAATCCACAATAAAATATTCAAAACCACAAACCATAAAATATTTTTTACCATAGTTTCCATAAAAGGGGAGTTTTATTCATTATTTTATAAGTCTAGTGGTGGAATATAATAAAATATTTCCCTTTCATAATCGGAGGCGAGTCAAACCTTCAAGGAAATGATTTTAAAATAAACAATATAGCATATGGCTTGGAGTATTCACTAAGTCATTATAATAAAAATATAATTAACATGAAATTACCTTACTTTAAAGGATAAAGAGATATTTGGACTAAGGTAAATTTTATTGTATTTTATTACATCACTATTAGGTCATTATGATTTCATAAATCACATTATATATTTATATAGTATTTAATTTTTACCCAAAACATCAACTGTCACCACTGTATAATTCCAACGTAATAATTCCAAATATAATTTTCATTTTATATAAATAATTGTTCAAATATATTTATTTTAACTTTTATTTTGAAACCAATATTTTTTGAAAGTTGACTTGTTTTGAGAATAACAATATTTAAACCTTAATAAAAATTACATTTGACATCATAAAAATTATATGATAATTTATATTTAATAAAATTAATTTCATAATAATATTTTATTAAAATATTATTTAATTAAAAAAATCCATTAATTAATCAATATAGATTTATTTAATGAATTTTAATATTAACCAAAAATATGTTTGGGATTTAAAAATCATTTACAATGTAATTGTAATATAATGAAAGTATATTAATTATTATATATATAAAATAATGCACATAATCACAATACTAGGGTCTTATAAAATATCAATTTATTAAACCATCTTTCAACCAAAGTGCATGGTGTGTGATGGTGGGGTTTTCATGGGGTCATTCGGTGAACATAGTTTAGGTTGTGATCTTGAAGAGCTTGAACTTCTCCTATAAATGGTTTCAATCAAGCTTATGTTATTGGATCTCTGTGTGGACATGATCTAGGGAAAATCCTAGAAATTCAACCTCTATTGGAAGATCTGGTAAATAAGCTTCATAGGATATAATCCTACTAGTTGAAACTATTTCTTCGTTGGTATGTGTCAAAAGGATTTTTTAAAAGCCAGTATTTATACCAGTCTTTTTATCACAATTGGAAAGATATATTATCAAAGATATGGATTCTTAATGGTCATATAAATCCAATTGTATATAGCAAAACAAAAAGAGTGCAAGTGTTTTCTATAGCCATGATAAATTTTATAGAATGTGATATTTCTCCACAACACTTTTATGAGGGGAATTGTCTTATTTGGTATATAATTTCTCCACGATCTAAGGTCTTTAATGGATTATCTTCATAAAAGTGGTCATTATCCAATGTTACCAACTCTAGATTGAGTATATGTGATGGGTATGTTATTTTATTCTTTAATAGTGTTACATGAGATACATCAAGTAATTGAGACATGTTTGGCGGGAGTGCTAGTTGATAGGCACTACTATGATGTGATTAAGGATCTAAAAAGGTCTGATGTACCTCATACTATGAGTTTTCTTCTTACCAATTCTCATAAATCTCTTTCATATAGATATGTGGAGGAATTCCATGTCCCCAACATCAAATTCCAGTAATCATCGATGATTGTCCACATAACTCTTTTGATGACTCTGGGAAGCTTTTGAGGAGTTTTTGGATAGTCATAACCTTATCCACCATTTATTCGGCCATTTTCAGACCTAGAAGTTGTCATTCCCCAAATTCATCCCATCATGCCGATGTTCTACACCACTTCCCATAAATATTTTCATAAGGAGCTATTTGGATGCTTGAGTGGTAACATTTGTTGCAAGAGAACTCCAACAAAGGAAGATATTGGCCTAATCCACCGTTGAAGTCTACTGAGTGATCTCACAACATGTCCTCAAGTGACAGGATTGTCCTATTATATTGGTCATACTATTGAGGCTGATAGGCCATAGTGATGTTCAACATAGTTTTCATAGCATATTGGAGAATCTTCCAAAACATTAAAGAGAATCTTTGATCTCGATCGGAAATAGTCAGTAGTGGAACTAAATGTAGTCTTACCACTTCTCTGTGGTATATCCATGCTATTCGATCAAATGAGAAATTGTATAAAGTTGAAATGCTGTGGGTTATCATTGTAAGATGATCTAAAACAACCTAGATAGCATTACATCCTTCGTAAGTATTCAGATGTCTAGTGAAAAATTTCATGGTGATGTTTTCCCATTTCCATGTTGGTATGGGTAGTTGTTGCATCATCCCCTTAAATGTATTCCACTTAGCCTCAACTTCCTTACATACCAGGAACCTCGATTTATATTAAGTGATCTTCCTATTCATGATTGACGACCAATTGTGCTCTCAGATATCTCGATAAATCTTCGGGTTTCATGGGTGAATGGATAAATTCAAACTATGTAAATAATCCAAAAGTTATTTATTAAGTTCCATATTTAACAGAACACATATTCTTACACCAAATCTCAAAATTTGATCTTAATTATCATTTAAATATGAGGATTTCACTTTTTGTAACAGTTTTCCACTTTCTTCTGAATTCAAACGTCAGATTTTTTATCATCCTTTAATTTTTTTAATGAGTTGGTTGAGAAATCCTTCGTGAAAGGATTAATGATGTTCCATTATTTATGATTCCCATTTCCATATTCATTAAATATAATAATATTGGATCCTTTTATATTCTCATTAATTATTTAATTTTTTGGTTTTCTCTACTTAGAGAATCTGCACCCTAGTTCTCTTTCCTTGGGTGGTAATGTGTTGAGGATTCGTAATCCATGAAGATCTCTAACCATCTTCGATGGTTCATATTCATATATTTCTATGTGAATATATATTTCCAAATTATATGATCCATATGTATTTCACACATCTCCCCAAATAGATAATGCTTCCATATTCTCAACACAAATATCACAGCTATCAAATCCCGATCATGTGTGGCATAGTTTTTATCATTAATTTTCAACTGCCTTAAGGAACAAGATATGAATTTTTCATTTTTCTTCAACACACAACCCATTACCTTCTTCAAAACACTTCTAAAGATTAGGAAAAGATCCTCACTTGTGGGTAGTGTGAGTACATGGGTTTTTGTAAGGCCTTTATTCATATCCATAAACATTTCTTCACTTTAATTATTCCATGAAAACATGAAAACCATCTATGTTATCATGGTAACAGGGTTTGATAATCATGAGAAATTTATCACAAATAGGTGATAATATCTAGATAACCCCAAGAAGCTATGGATATCCATCACAGATGTCAGCCTCATCAATCCCTCAATTGATTTTGTTTTAGAAGGATCCACATATATCATATTTATTGTGATGATATTCCAAAATAATGAGACTTCCTACAACCATAACTCTCACTTGTTGTACATGGAATATAGCTTATCCTTTCACAAGGTCTATATAATAGTGCTTAGCTGCTCCTCATGATCCTCCATGGTTTTGGAGTATATTATAATATCCTCTATAAATATTGCTAATTTTTTTAAGTATTCTCTATAGACTCTATTCATCAAATTCATAAAGATTGATGGATCATTAGTGTGTCCTAATGGCCTTAATATTATTTCAAAGTGACCAATCCTTGTTTGAAAAGAAGTCTTGGGGATATCCTCCTTCCTCACCCATACTCGGTAATATCCTGACCACAGATCCACCATTGAGATTTATTTCTCACTATGTTGTTGATCGAACTAGTCATAAATTCATGGAATGTTATAGTTGTTCTTTATAGTGATTTTTTTAGCACCTGATCATCATTAAAAATCGGCATTGACTCATCCTTCTTCTTGGTGAAGAGGACTAGTTCACCCCATGGTGAAGAACTTGGGAGTATAACCCCTTTATCCATATTATACTGTTGTTGTTTCTTAACCTCCTCAAGATCCACAACAACCATTCTATATGGTGTCTTGAATATTGGAAACACCCTAGGTATAATATCAATTGATACATCAACATCTCTTATAAGAGAAAGTCCAAGAAATTCCTTTGGAAACATGTCATCTAATTCCCTTGCAATATGCATGTCTACAGGGATGGTTCATTCCTTAGACTCAATCATTTGAGAAATATTCCCATGTTTATAGGGAAGTAATATCCATGCTTGAGATGGTGGATTTAAAAAATATTCATCCTCCTCTTTACAGTTGTTTATAATCAGGGGTTGATCCACCAAATGGGGAGTGATTTCCGTATCATAAAAATTAATATTGGTTCTATATAGGGAATTCTAATCCATGACAAGAAATGCATAAAATTAAACCAATTGATGTATTATGAGGTACACAAAGAAGTTCAATCCAAAAATTATAACATGGGAGGAGTTATAAGAATGGTATGCTATAATTTCCCCATTTTCCATTTTTACTGAAATATCTACTTAATTGCTTCGTTGTGATCTTTGTGTTTTTCTAAAAACATTCATGATATAAAAGAATGTGTAGATCCTGAATCAAAAATTACATTCTCTATTCATGAATGAATAACCAACGTCTCTATCACCACTTACTTTTTGGGATTCCCTTCAGCTGTAGTGACCGAAAAATCTCACCTTTGTTGCCATAGAGGTTTTCTTCCTCTAAAACCCCATGGATTATGGAACGGATTCATAATGTTCCATGGTCGCATAATGTTTTAGTAATGAACAATGAGTTGAAGATAAAATGGATATTTCCATTTCTCTATCAAAGTAGAGGGTTTTTTATTCCAGCAATCACTGGATAGGTGGCCTTAATTATTGCACCTAAATCATTTCCTCATCCACTTCTCACAATTCCCACAATGCTTCTTTCCACATTTTTGACAAGATGGGTACATGAATTTTTTAGCATCATTGGATTTATACATAGGACCACAAGAATAAAACTTCACTTTCCACTTCTTATACGAATTATACCCATGAGATCTATTTATATCCATATAGAAATTGAGAGAATGTCAGACACTCTTCTCATAGATTTCAAAGTCATGGATCACAAGGGCTTTTTTAGGTGAGGTTTTAGCTGACTAATGAAGAAGTCAAACTTTTATTAGAGTGTGAGGAAAAAAACAAAGTTGTATCATGCATGTTTGGAAAATTTTACCTTATACTCTCCAATACATTTGATATCCATTTTCTTGAGTATAAGGATATCTCGTTCCATCATAAGATGGAGGTAAGGGGAAATCATTTATCAGGTTTTTTCTGCAAATCCAACCATCTGATCACTATGATCTATTCCTCATGATTCATATTTTCAATCAATTTCCAATAATAATTATCTTTACCCTTTATAAGATAAGAATCTAGATGAACTTTCTCTTATATGGAACATTGAAAGATGGAGAATATTTTTTCAATGAAGTTGACCAATTTTTTTGTCATTAGTGGATTAGATGACCCATTGAATGTAGGATGCATTTGTATCCTAGAGCTCTATATTAAAAGTTTTTCTTTCTTAGTGGGGGATTGGATGAACCTATTGATCTAGGTTTCTATTCAAAACTTGTGTTAACTAAAAGAGTATTGTGAAATGTTTTGTGATTCCATCTCCTATTAGTTTGGGCATCTCAATAAAGACGTCATCATATTGATCTTCACATAGGTCATTAGCATGATTCCTCCTATTATCTAAAATTCTCTAAAATAGAAGGAAAATAAAGTGTATGTATAACAAACTATTAAACACATAAAGGGGAATCCAATGACATAAAGGGATAACATATAAATTACATTTATCTCCATAACTAAGGAATTTCTCGGCTGTGATATAAGTTATCCACGATATACATTCTAGTGTATATTATTATAGAATATTTGGTTCTCTTAATTATGGTATATACTATGGTTATGAATTTACCAAATCATATCCCCTGAGAGTATTGAAAAAATAGTGCAAAAGGCTCGTTTTAATGCACCCATTCCTATTCGAGTCTCACTCAAAGTGGGGTTTTCAAGTTTTACACATAGATACATATGTGCCAGAGCCACCTCTACATGTTTGTATCCATACATGGATATTTTTTCTTGATAAAACGTATACCATATACTTCCTAAAATTTATGTATTATTTTCATATACTTACACTTATCCCTAAGGATTTCCCTAGAGTTTACTCATCATAATCCCAAAAAAACTACACCTATCATATGATACCAACTATTAGAACCTTGATCCTTATTTGATATTTAAACATGAATTATTAAATAAAAAAACACTTAATACAAACCAAAATAATAATAAGTCTAGTTTATTTGGGGCTTCAAAACATTACATGAAAACAAAAGACATAAAATATAACATTTTTATTGAAAACTTATTTTACATGACGACAACATTCTTTCATACTTAACACTACATGGGATAACCTAAGGAAATACCTTAGAAATGAGTGAGATATAAAGACCGGTAAGGGAGAAAACAAGGAATAACATGAAAAATACAAGAAATTTAAGGAAATAGGAATATCAATGGAGCATATGAGAAACATGTACATAAAGGCATGATACAACATGATCACCATAACGTTGAAATGTGGAAAAAACTTATTACACGACATCATTAACATAAAGAAATTAGGTAAACCCTTGTACAATCATGGTGCCAAAAAGTCCTATAAATTAATATGGGAAACCACTGTCCTAACATGATGTATCATGATACTAAACAATACCCAATTCATTGGATTGCTATCAGTGTTCACCCTACAAAATAATTTAAATCTCATGCTTAAGTGTTCCACATATATCATATAACATAGATTCATTCAACATTATAATTTATTTGAAGAACATGGAATGATGAACCCATACATTTAAGTCACCATTTGATAATTATGTATGAATATGGTTGAATCCTTTGATTGAGTAACGAGTATGGTATTCACTACACTATTATTTTTTCATGGAAGATCACAATATGTTTTTTGCAGCACAGCGAGATCATATGAAAATTCATAAATTTGGTTGATGAGAGAGAAAATGTTATCTAATCATTTATACATGGCATGTATAGTAAGGGGATTATAGAACATAACATCCCAACATGTGACATGGAATTTAGATGCATAATATAAAATAATATTTTGAACGTAAATGAGAGGCGAAAATTCACTTATGAAATTTTGGCACAGTAATGGGTGGGTTTAGATAATCATAGGGTAGATTAATGGGATTGAAACAAAGATTCCATAATCTATAAAATAAATGTTTAGTAAGGAGTTTTGGAAGAATATATCACAAATCTACAAAATGGCCATTAAAATGAAGGACATAAAAGAGGTTCTTGAAGAAAATGAGGAGAGGGAGATCCCTTATAAAATTTTGGCATAGTGACAGGTGTACCTAAAGAACAATTAGGGGGATGAGTGAGAGTGAAAGTAAAATATCTTCATTTTTATATAAAATTAACTGTAAGGGTTTTAGGTAACATCATAACCCAAATGGATGTTAGAAAAGAGAAATCCCTTTGGAATTTAGGTATAGTAATAGATTAGGTAACGAACCAAATGAGTGGGGATAAATGATCACACATTCACATAAAATCAAATGAAAATAATTTAATTGATTATAAATGGATTAAAATATAATAAATTTAAATTGAAAAGAAAAATTTCAAACAAGGATCTAGAATTGAAATGAATTGAGTGAGGTGAGGATTACTTACTTGAATGTGTGACTCCAAAGGCTTGGGAGAGGCTTCTTTGGAGATTGGGGGCACCTTGGGGGATCTAGGGAGTAGGGGGAAGAGGGTGGTGAAGATTCAAAGGAAAACAGTGATTAGTAATGGGTGATTGACTGGGATTATATAAGAATGGTGGTGAAATTCTTTTTTTTTTAGAGACTACACTCTAAAATATTCAAAACCATAAGTCATTTGATAGGTTTTCCCCATGGTGTCTTGAGAAAGGGTGTGGAATAAATTATATTATAATTCTAAGGGCCGATTTTATTATTATATATCCCTTTCTTATGTGTATATTAGTCACACATTCAATGAAATGATTTTAAAATCATAAAATATTTTATATGTATTGGAGGATTCACTAAGGATTTATGAAATAAATCTAGGAAATCAGAAATTACATTATTTTTATGTAATAAAGTATCTTTGGTCGAAGATACCATTTTGAGTATTTTATTACCTCATGATTGGGTTATTTTGTTTTCAAAAAAAAGATTGTATATTCATATATATTTAATTTTTATCCAAAAATTTGATTGTCTTAGAAAATTATGAAAAATTCACCATTGGATAATTTCAAAAACCTTTTTTGAAATTTTTCATGAATGGAAGTCAGATGAGAGAAATCTCTTCAGAATTTATGCATAGTAATTACTTGGGTAAGAGACCAAATGAGGGGTGATAAATGATCCCACATTCTTAGATAATAAAATTGGAATAAGGTAATTGATTATAAATTTATGAAAATATAACCAATTTAAATTGAAAAAAAAAACAAACAAGGTTCTTGAATTGAAATGAAGGGAGGGAGGTGATGATCCCTTACATGAATGTGTTACTCCAAATGCATGGGAAAGAATTCTTGAGAGATTGGGGGCACATTGAGAGGAATTTAGAGAGTAGGGGAAGAGGTGGTCAAGGTTCAAAGGGAACGATTGAATATTAATGGGTTCTTGAGTGGGTTTATGTAGGAATGGTGGGGGGGAATTTTTATTATTTTTTTTGGGACACTACACACTAAAATATTTAAAACCACAAGCCATTTGATATTTTTTCCATGGTTTCTGAAAAAAGGGTGTGGAATAAATTATTGTATAAGTCTTAGGTCTGATGATATTATAATATATCCTTTTATTAGGTAGATATTAGTCACACTTTCAAGGAAGTGATTTTAAAATCTTAAAATATTTTATATGCCTTAGAGGATTCATGAAGGATTTATAAAATAAATCTAATAAACCATAAAATTAAATTCTTTTAAAGGGAAAAATATATTTTGTATAAGACACCATTTATAGTATTTTATTACATCACTATTGGTTCATTGTTGTCACAAAACACATTATATATTTATAAAGTATTTAATTTTTACCCTAAAATTTGACTCTCTAGGAAAATTATGAAAAATTCACTATTGGATAATTTATACATCCTAATTCCAAAAATAATATTCATTTTTTCTAAAGAATTTTCTAAATATGTGAATTTTTACTTTTAAAATAAAAACTGACATTTATTGAAAATTGATGATTCAAACCTTAATAAAAATTACATTTCACATTATAAAAATTATATGATAATTTAAATTTAATAAAATTAATTTAATAACAATATTTTTTTGAAATATGATTTAATTAAAAATTCCATCGATTCATCAAATGAGATTTCATAATTGAATTTTAATATTAACCCAAAATACTATTTGTGGTTTAAAATTCATTTTCAATCTAACAATTATAGAATTAATGTATATTAATTATTCTATAAAAAACAATGAAAATAATCATAATGATAGGGTCTGGTAACATATCTCTTTATTAAACCTGTATACGCCCTAGTAGTAAGGTGTGCGATTGTAGGGATTTCCTGGGGTTGTTTAGTGAACATAGTTTGAGATGTGATCTCAATGAGCATATAATTATCCAATAATAGTTTCTCCAATGTTTAATTTGTTGGATGTTAGCTTGGGACTAGTATTGGAAAAATACCAAAAATGATATCTCCATAGGAAGCTCTGTTAAATGGGCTTTATAGGGTACGATCCAACTGGTTGAGGCCACCACTTCCTTTTTTATGTCCAAAGGATATGTTAAAATCCTATATTTATACTGGTCATGTGATCATTGTTCAATGACTATATTATGAATCTTAAGGATACTTAATATTCATTTAAATCCAATTGGATATAATAAAACAGAATGGGTTCATGTGTTTTTTATATCCAAAAGACATTTAAAGGAAATGGAATTTTATTCATAAATGTACTGGTCCTTACAATGAATAACTAATATCATGAAAATGGAATGCATATTTTTGGACATAATAAACATACCATCAAGTATTATGATAAGACACCATACGTAAATCAATAATAAATCAACAAAATACCCAAAAAGATGGTCGCATTAGACCTACAGATGCTTTGAGGGGTTATATTGGGACCTTCCCATAACTTACTAAGTACAATTAATTCCACAAATGAGATGGGGAAAAAATAATCTACATATATATTCATACTAAAACTATAATATAAAATTTTAGTAATTTTCCATAATCACAAATCGTCCAATATAATGTACTAAATGGTATCAAATTAGTACATCCATAGTAAAAATGATTATAGACCATCAAATAAAATATGTTTGATGGTATAATAAAAGATAATCCTCCAGGATAAATGTCATTAAAGAAATTTGTTGACAAATATACATATACATTAATAATATCATTGAATTTATTTGAGCAGAATACCCTTTTCCCATTTAAATCACTTATTCATAAAAATCATCCAAATTATAATGGAAAAATATTTTAAATGAAAAGAACCATGAAATTTTGTAATGGAAGCTTCAATAAAATATTTACACATCATGAATTTTGGAAAATATACTCATGTCATATAGAAAAACATTATTTTTAAAATTTTAATACATTTATATCGACCTATATGAGACTTTTGGCCACTCTCCCTAGTATTTATTGTTTTAATAATCACAAATCATGTCTAATCATTTCAATCATGTTTATTTAGGTTTCAATATATGTCATAATGATTATTTTTGATCACATATATTTTTATCACATTATGGAAATATTTATGTTGTAATGTAGTCGAATAAGAAATATTTTCTATGTTTGACAAACTCACACTGATAGAACGAATGTGACACCTCCAGTTCAACTCAGTCACCGATACTGAAATTAACACACCGACAGACTAACTATCTCACAGAAAGTTCAAGGACCTACGGAAACCAGCACCTACCGACTCATGAGGCATCATTTGTAAGGATTCACTAATAGTTAAAATGACCCTCCGAATCAATTAGTCACTAATGCATGGAAAGACCGACAAAATTACTTGTCTATTAAATGTGTCACCCATAGAAGGAGTTACCGATAGAGGACTCACTGATAAATTATTTAAATTCCCATTTTTCAATATTACTTCTAGCAGTCATATTTTTTTTAATGAGACTAATTTATTTATTTATTCTTTTCACACATCTGAAATGAGGATTTTTGAAGTATGAGGTAAAACATCTACCTCAAAATATGCAGATTATCAGGCTGCAAGAGTATAAAAAAGAAAAGGACTCAATATTAAAGAAATATAAATAAGAATCACATAAGGGAGATATAAAAAATGATATGAGTAGATACTTTAGCTGTTTTAAGTGAGAAAAATGAAGAAAGGAATAACACACGAGGAACGATTCATTTCTACTTGCTATGAACCAGAGAACTAATATTCATTAGAGTTCCAGAATCTCTTCAGAATTCAACTGAACCTAAGGGAAAGAACATCACATTTTCTTAGATGACATAATACAGTGATCTACAGAACTCTCTTTCAGTGTATTCTTCCTGAATCGGACTCCACCTTCAACTCTAATATATAAAAGCGTCTAGAGGTAAACTACACCACACACAGAGCCTTATAAACTCTATCTTCTACTTATTTCTCTGTTGGGTGGCTTTTTATTACATTAAAACTAAAATGTTCATATGCTTATAAAAAAATACATATCTCTTGCACTGAACTATAGATTGCTAGATATCATCAAACAACAATCACTTTACACTTGTTTATCTCATGATGAACTATGGAAGTGGACCTATGTGACCGGGTTATATTTTTTCACCGTGTAGAAATATGGTAGAGGTCTTGTGACCTAGATAGTCTGTGTACATTTGTGTAAACCCCCATCCATGTTATGGATCACAACATTTTTCAATATATATTTATTGGAGGGTGTTGATCCCCAAGTGGAGAGGACTATGTCCATGCTTGAGATATAACCTCTTGTTTTAAATCTGTTGTGCTTTCAAAAAATTTATTTCTATTTTTACCTATATTTTAGAAACATAATTTCACTTTGATTCTTGGTCATGGCTAGTGTTTATAAAATTATTGTCTTATTATATTTTTTACTAAAGTTGTATCAATATCTCATATTTTTTAAACTGATAAATAATAAATCTTTTTAGAAATTAGTTGAATAGTTAGACTATTATAAATTCACTACTTTGATTAACTGGCATGTTTTGTTTTAAATTGGAGGAATATTTTAAATAATATTTTTAATTGATATATTTAGAGGAACACAATTAAACCCCCTCTCCAGTTTCCTAGTCCATCCAAAATTGGGGATCAGAGGGTTGTTTTTTATCTAGTATTTTTCATGGTTTCAAATATTTTTTAAATATTTTCAATAGTGACATTATTTGTGTTTTTAATATCTATAAATTTATGTTAGTTCTAAATTGTTATCCATTTATAAATATTTTTTTTATTATGTATAACAGAATGGAAGGTTCTTCTACAAACAGACCTCCCAAATTTAATGGAACAAACTATGAGAAGTGGAAGATTAAGATGAAAATACATTTAGATAGTATAGGCTTTGATATTTGGACAGTTATAAAAGAGAAATATGAAATACTAATGACTTCTAGGAATATCTGGAGTGAATCCATAAATACTTCTTATAATAAAAGTTGTAAAGCTATTAATCCTCTATTTTTTGTACTTGCAGATGATGAATTTTATAGAATATCTTCTCGTACATATGTATCTAAAATTTGGGACACTTTAGCTATTTCACATGAAGGAACTATTAATGGTAATGAAGTGAGAATTTACACAAATACTATTATGTAGGATAATATTTAGATGAATCATAATTATAATATTTTTGAAATGTATCTCAGGTTTAATGAAATTGTGAACACTATGTTCTCCTTGGAAGAATGTAACAACAAAGGAGAAAATCATGAGAATACTCATATGCTTACCAGATAGATGGAGAGGTACTTCTGCATCAATAAGAGAATAATGTGACATCAACACTTTTCTAGTAAAGGAAATTATAGGCAAGATGATTACCAATGATGAAAAACTAAATATAATCAAAGAAGATTATGATGAACCAAAAAGAAAATCTATTGCTTTTACTTCTTCTGTATCCAAGAAGAAGGGGAAAGATAACGATAAAGTTGAATGTTCATGTGGTGAAAAATAATCAAAATATAGTTATGAAGGTATGACTCAAATAGCCATATGGTTTAAGAAATTTTATATAAAGAAGAAATTCTTCAGAAATCAAAACTAAAATTGTAATTATGATCATAAGGGCCCTTGGAAAAATGATTGCAAAAGAAGTGATGCATCAAATGAAATCATATTAGATGAGTGAAAAAGAAAGGGGCTTGTAAAGGCTGATTTTCCCAAGATAAAATAAAAGAATAAGTATAATGATAAGGACTAAAAGTATAAAATGTATATGAAGGAAACATGGAGTATTTATAAGGACATATCAGGTGACTCATAATCCTCTCATGATGGAAATGATGAAAAATAAAATATGTGTTTTATAGAAGACACATATGAGGTAACACTAAAATCTATTCAACATAATGCTTAGTATTGTGGAGATTAATATGATAAGGAAAACATGAAAAATGAGAAAATATTTTAATATTGTAAACAACTAGAGGGAACTTGTAATGAATTAATAGGTAAATAAAAATCCTTAAAGAAACATCATGTTTTGACTACCAATATTAAATATGAACATGCTATATAAAATGAGAAAAAATCTCAACATACAAAAGGAAACCAATGTTCTTAAATTGTAAAATGATCCATTTAAAAAGGGCATAGAATGTTTTACCAATAGAAATGAAATATAAGTTCACAGTAATGGTAAAAAAGTATATTTTATGTATACTAATAGAATATGATACCAACCGGGATTGAGGAATATGACTAAAACTCATTTTCCATCATAATATGGAAAATCCAGTTTTATTCCTAGCTCAAAAAAATTTCTTACAAGTTCTAGCTATGAAACATATTTTACAATTTCATGATTTTATGTATTAAATAAATTCTATTTTTCAGATACTTTACATACAATTTATAGGAAACCCATGAAGCAGATGTGGGTTCCCAATTATATTATTTCAAATGTTACTAGACCCAAACAAATCTGTGTACACAAATTTTTCATTTCTAATATGATTTTGTAGAAAAACTTCTTGAAGAGATCTTGTAAAATTTCATGATACTTGGACAGTCAATGTTTGAGACAAATGATATAATATTACACATGCTTCATGAACATGATAAAGATTTGTGGTGGTCATGTCACTTTTGGTGAAAATGATAAAGGAAAAAATAATTGGCTTTGGCGATATTGGTATCTCTAACATTGTATTAATTTCTAAAGTACTTATTGTTGATGAATTAAAATACAGTTTAATTAGTATCTCTATGTTCTGTGAGTATGATTTTAATCATAAATTTGATAATGATTCATGAAATGATTTTAATTCTAAAATTTAGTTAGTGTTTTCTGCTTTTAGTAATGAAAATTTCTATACTGTTGATGTAGATTCATTAATTTCTCAAAATATATATTGTTTGTGTGTTTTCATAGAGTCTTGGATTTTGTATAATAAATAAGGACACTACAATATAATCACACTTATAAAGCTTACTAGAAATGACTCAGTCAAGGACGTACTTAAACATGAGTTTCCAAATGATAATGTCCTTAATCCCTGTCAAAAGGGTGAACAACAAAGAATCAATTTCAAACGAAATAAAGATATTTAAAATACTCAACCTCTATATTTGGATCACGTGGACTTATTTAGACCTTCTACAGTTTCATGTCTTAGTGGTAATCACTATATCCATGTTCTTGTAGATGACTATTGTATATATACTTGGACCTTATTCATGGAACACAAATGAGAAGATTTATCTCATTTCACTCTTCATTAGAGGGTTGTAGAAAATACTTTATGTCTTCGAATTAAAACACTGAGAATTTTCTATGTCTGTGATATTGAGAACCAAGAGTTTGAATCCTTTTTCTTGGAAAATGGAAATTGTAATAACTTCTCTTCTCCTAGGGCACCCCATCAAAATGGAGTTATAGACAGAAGAAATAAAATATTGCAAGAAATTTCTAGAACCATTCTTTGTGATTATGAACAACCTTTATATTTTGGGGAAGATGATTTCAAAACAAAATTCTATATAATCAATAGGGTCTTTATTAGACCTTTCTGTAAGAGAATTCCTTGTGAGTGTTGGAACAATAGAAAACCCAAGGTCAACTAATTAATTATTTTTTGAAGAAAAGTATACATTCATAATACCATGGATAATATGGAATAAATTTCCTCCAAAAGTGATGATGTAATTTTCATAGGTTTTTTAATTTTTAGTAAAGACTTTAGAGTCTTCAACAAGATAACAAAAATTTTGGGAGAACATGTACATTCCATGTTTCATGACACAGATCCAAAAGATCCAAAAAAACTATCTATAAACTCTTGAGGATGATATGTCATATCTATAAAACAATACTATATATTAGGACCATCAAGTGAATAAATTTGTTAAAACATTCTCTTCTATAAATTCTCCAGACTCTAGTCATAATGAAGATGAACCTCTAGAAGAACCTGAATTTACTAGACCTCCTTTTCTATAACTGTTAGAACTCTTAAAGACATCCCTTTTGATGAAATAGTTGCTGATTTAGACAAATGAACTCTGACTAGAGCTTCTCTTAGAAATCATATTAAACATTAATCTTTCTTGTCAAAAATTCAACCTAAAAACATCAATTATTATCTCAATGATGACTTTTTGGTGATGGCTACGCAAGAAGAGCTAAATCAATTTGATAGAAACAGAGTCTATAAACATGTAGATATTTGCAAAGACACCATAACTATAGGAACTAAATTGGTGTTTAGAAACATTGTTTATAAATATGGTTACACAGTTAGAAACAAATCTATATTGGCTACAAAAGGATATATTCAAGAATAAGGGATTGAATATTAAAAAACCTTTGCACTAGTAGCTAGACTATAGGCCATTATAATCCCACTTAATTGTGCAACTCATCTAGATTTCAATCATTATAAAATGAATGCCAAGAGTAAATTCTTCAATGTTTATATAATTAAGGTTATTTTTGATGAACACCCCCTAGTTTTTCAATCCCCCAATTTCCAAATCATGTTTTTAAATTTAATATGGTTTTATATAGTTTAATGAATGCTCCCTGAGCTTTTTATGACAGGTTTAACACTTTTCATACATCTACAGATTTTACAAAAGTTATTTCTAATCCAACCATTTTTATAAAAAATATTCCAAATATGTTTTAGTTCTTAAAATCTATGATATTGATATAATTTTTGGATCTTCTAAAAAGTGCTTATGTGTTAATTTTTCAAAAATGTTGTAATATGAATTTCAAATGTGTTTAATCGGTAAACTCAAATTATTTATTGGATTGAAAAAATTTCTAAAAAATAAGATAATTTTTTGAATCAAAGTTTATATAGTAAGGATCTTATAAAAAGGTTTTTAATTAAAAACAGATAAAGTACTGACACTCTAATGAGTACCACTTGTATGTTGGACCTTAATGAATATGATAAATTTCATGATCAAACTACTTATAGAGGAATGATTGGGATTTTACTCTACATAATTTCTAGTGGTCTGGATATAATGTTTAGTGTGTGCATGTGTGCATGTTTTCCTGAAAACCTGAAAGAATATAATTTAAATTCTATCAAAATTATCATATAATAAATCAAATATAAAACCAATTTTGGACACTACATTCCTAGAGAACCATCTTTTGATATTTTGAGTTATTCATATACTGGATTTGGTGGATGTAAGTTATACAGAAATACCACCTTTGACACATTTTACTTTTTGGACAGCTCTCTAGTTTTAAGCTGTAAAAAGAAATAAAATTCTCTTGCATTTTCTGGTGTTGAAGCTGAATACATAGTTATTGGTAGTCGTTGTGCATAAATTTTTTGGATGAAACACACAAAAAATAAACTATGGATATCAATTCATATATGTCTCTATAAATTTTGAATACACAAGTTCTGTTAATATTTCTATAAATATTGTTTCACATTATAGGAAAAGAAACATTGATGTAAGACATGACATTTTTAGGGATCATTATAAAAAATATGATATAACTTTAGATTTCATTTGAACAGAACATCATCCTGTATAAACTTTCACTAATCCACTGAACTATGAAAGGATTTAACTACATCAGGAAAGAGTTTAGATTGATTAATCTATAACACCTTATGTTTTTATTCCTTTGATCATTTTAAGTGAAGATTTCATATCGAACTAAGAGAAGTTAAAATGATAGTGTCATACTGACACTGATAGTATGAAGTTGACAGTGTCATGTTGGCACAGTAGTCATGTCGACACCGACACTATGTAATGTCAAAACAGTTTTCATTCTGAACCCAATGTGTTGTCATGCCGACACCCTTAGTGTTATGAAAATATTTTCCGTCTAACACTGATGACTCATTATTTTAACAATTTTATGTTTTTACAAAAATGAAAATGTTTTTGTAGTTTTTATAAAACATGTTCATGATTTCCTGATTCTGTGATTTCAAAAAAAAGATACAAATCTGAGTTGATTGACTCTACTCCTTTACCCTTACACTCAATTTATTGCTTCTATATATACCCTGGAACTTTAATATTCTGACCATGAAACCTAACTATTGGAATGGGTCATGTAAAGTGATATCTTAAAGTTAGAGAGTCTCATACAACTATGAAATAGATAGGGGAATCATGAAAATCATCTGGACATGTGAATCATAATCTGGAGAACCATGTAGAGACTCCCGAAAAAGAGGCTCTTATAAAATGGATATTGGAAATAAAGTATTTTCTATTCAGTGTGTTACAAGATCAGGGATGAATTGAGTGGTTCTCAGATAATGAAATACCTTTCCTATCGAATATAGTTCATAGATATTCCATGAATGTGGAGTTCCTGGTGGAATGATGTGATGCTGATTGGGTTAGGTCCATAGAGAAAGGAAAGATAATATTGTTTTTATCATGATAGTGGGATGAATGTCTTATGTTTTCCCATGAGGCTGTGTTTGACGATTATCAGGGTAGTTCTCCACTTGAGAGTGATGTTTTCTACATCACGATAGCTTGGATGGAGCTTACTGATAATCATGATCACAGGTGACCCATTACTATAGAGTTAGATAGTAAGTATAGAATTTTTTCAAGTTTATAAAGCATCAGATCGGTCCCAAAAAAGAGGAATTTTCAACTCTAAATTATAATTTGTCTATATTTTTTTCTGTTGAGAAAAGGGATTAAGGTAAATCTATGTTGATACCTTTATGTGAACATAAGTGAAATGATCCAGCCTTATTTCAATACCAATTCCCATTTTTATCCAAGGTTAATCAGAACTATGTTGAAGGAGAATGGTTGTGTTAGTGAAACAGATTATGTTATTTCTGAGTGTAGTGGGATTTACCAATGAAAAGAGACCAGTAAAAGGAAGATGATAAAGTGGAACCCATTGAAGAAATAATGGGTTTGGTATGAATATACGATTCATGATAAGTTCAATCCAGCAGACCATCCAATGAGGCAATGGAATATGACTGATCCTAGTCTGTGAACAGTTGTGGATGTTTTTTACTTTATAAATGTGAAAGAAGATACCACCACACTAGTCAGAGATCATGGGTAACCTATCAATGATAGGGGTGATCTTGACACCACTGAAGTGTACACCAGTTTTGATTTTGGACCTCATAGTCCTCCAATTTCTTTACCCTTAGATGAACCCACACATATCCCAAATGGAGATGAGGAGATAGAAGTATCAGGCAGTTTCGAATTTGTATGTAGATCCAATGACTCAAAAGAAGAAGAATAATGGTGTGAAGAATATGTTAGTGTAAGTGGTAGTGAAGAGGAAGAACGTGAAGAATATGCTGATATAAATGGATGTGAAGAGAATGCCTCTATACCTGATAATGATGATGAAGTTAGTGAATATGATAATGACCATCATAATTATGAACATGTTACATATGTATAGATGGTTGAATATATGATTCTAGAATGGTTGGAAGAACCTCCCCTGGTTGTTGTAGAAGAAAGATAAAATGCAGATGTGCAGGATGATGTGGAAGTTCAAGTCATACTTTAACCACAATTAGTTTATGAAATAATAATACCTCATTCTTAAGGTAAGAAACTAGTGATGGGATCATAGATTGATGGGGGAATCATATCAGAAGAAAGCAAGCTGATGGGGAGCATTAACCTCAAAGAGTAATACATGACACTATCACTCCTCTAGATGATGATGTTTTGATTGAATGGCCCAGAAATCTGTAGTATGTAAAACTGGACATGGATAATGAAGACTAATATTGTGAATTATTTTTACATGTTTCCAGATAATAAGTGGATGATACCCTTTATATTGACTCTTTCACTAATGAAGACTTTGAAATATTTAAGGAGGTATTTTTAGAGCTATAAGTGTATCCATTCAATCTCTGATGGTCCATGAGATACAAAAAGCTATATGGTAAAACACTAAGATGGGTGATGAATTACACTCTCTCAGATCATCAATAGCATAAATGATGTTGTCTGGGAAAGTTGTTTTTGTTCCAGATCAGACAGGGGGTGTGACTGAGGCCGATACCGCTAATGTTTCAAATAAAGTGATGTAATAGATTCAACCAAACATAATCCCAACTACTGAAAAAATTGGGGCAAACAACTCTAATATGAGAAAAGAAATGAATGGGATGGTCTCTAAAATAAATAATTTTATATTGGAGTATAAAGGCTGTTCAAAAATAGTTCATAATGATTTGATGTCTCATACCTCAGGTTTTGATTTTCCTTCCATGTCTGGTCATACGTCTCAGGCCTTGGATGTTGATGTAGTGAGAAATGATGTTATGGTAGATTTTAAAGCTCTGATGGATGCTTCTGTATGTAATATCCATGAAATCATTGAGAAGAATAGTGACTATGTCCATGATATGATTAGACTCTATTCCAAGAATGCTGAGACAGCCAATGCTCAAATTACAGAGAAGGTGGACTACTATTTCAAGAAAATCATAACCAAACATCAGTTGACCATTCAAATTTAGTATTTAATAGATAACCTTTCTTTTTATTTAGTGATTAGAGCCTTTAATGATCAAGTACAAAATTTGAGGGAATTCACCCCTCTTTTGGACAAATTCATTTTGAATGATGATGGCTTTGTGAAATATCTAACATATAGTGATGAAATCATTTATAATTTCATCAAGATATTGAAGCTATACCTTTATGTGAAATGTGAAGTGATTGGGGTGCCTTCTGTTGCACCTATTGAACCTGATGGGTCAGTGCCTCCCCCTAATATGATAGTTCCTTGTGCTTTCATTTAGATTCGAACAGTGATCCAAGAGAAGATTCAACCTCTTGTGTTGTCTCAACACAAACCCAGCCTTGTACGTAATGTTCCAGAAATTTTGATCCTACCACCTATGAAAATCACTTAATACCATCTAGCATCTATTCCACCACCTACAAGACCATCTATTGATCCCTATGAAGTAGGGAAATAACCTATTGATCCTAAGACGTAGTGTGTAAAACTCTCTAATAGGGATTCATAGTTGTCTTTAGTTGTCGTCCCCTGGAGATTTGTAGTACAATGTAATTCATTTATTAATGATATTTTCTGTTCTGTTTTTCATCTCTTTGTATTATATATATTACTCTCATCTTTTTAATACCTTTGATACATTTTTTTGTATCTCTTTGAATCCAACAGGGGAGACAAACATTTGTAACACATGAACATTTTGATAATCCCAAAAAGGGGAGAATATTTTGGTACTATCATCATTGTTTCCCCTAAATACCACTCTTATCAATTTTATTCATTATAATTAGCTAATTTACACGTGATACCACACTTATATATCTTATTTTCCATACATATGATTACATATGGGATGAAAAGGAATTTTTTATTGATACTATTTTTTTCCTTTGATACCATTATTATTGATTTTTACCTCTAAACATTATATATATATTAAGAAAATTCATCAATAATGGGAGATATTAAGTATAATGATTATATTTCACATCCACATTAAATTATTGTAATATATAATACAATGATTTTTGATCCTCAAAAAGGGGGAGATTGTTGGCCTATAAAAGATTGTTTGCACCCCTCTCTGTTATTAATGGTTTTAATAATCACAAATCATGGGTAATGATTTCAATCATGTTGATTTAAGTTTCAATATGTGTAATTGTAATTATTTATGATCACATATACATTTAACACATTCTGGTAATATTTATGTTGTAAGATATTCTAAGAAAAAATATTTTCTAAGTATGATAGACTGATACCGATAGAAGGAATTAGACCCCATCAGTTCAACAGATTCCCGGATAGTGCAATTGACACATTGACTGACTGTCTGTATCACCGATAGTTCAAGGACATAATTATGTAAGGACCAATCGATGAAAAGAAGTACCAATTCATGGTACTACCGGCACATGGTGCTACCGATTCATGGTTATACCAATGTAAGGACTCACCTATGTAATGAGTCACTGATAGAAAGAGACACAGATAGAGGGATCATCGATAGACTATTTAAATTTACATTATTTAATAATACTTCTAACTGTAATATCCTTTTTTTTAATGAGAATGATTAATTTATTGATTTTAAAAAATTATTAAATGAGGATTTCATAAGTTCAAGGTACACTATCTACCTCAAAACATGCACATTGTCGTGATTCAAGAGTATAAAAAAGGACTCAAGATTAAAGAGATATATATAAGAATCTGATGAGATAGATATACAAGTAGATAAGATTAGATAAGGTAGCATACCTATATGAGAAACATACAAAAAGAAAGAAAACATGAGGAACTCTTCATTCGTGTATGTTATGAACCATAAAACTATAGTTCATTAGAGTTCCAATGTCTCTACTACATTCAGCTGAACCTAAGAGGGAAAAACATAACATCTTCTTAGAAGACCGAAAGCAATGCTCTAGGAAAATGTGTTACAGTTTTTACTTCCAAAAGAGGAATTTGTTTTGAACACTAATACATAAAAGTGTCCAAATATAAACTACACCTAAAACAGAGCCTTATAAACCCAATATAATACTCATTTCTCTATTGTCCACCTTTTTATTACATTTTTAAGTAGTGTGTGCATCTATCTGTGAAACACCCTATGTCTCCTATACTGAACTAGAGGATACAAGATATCCTCAATAAACTATCTTTTTACATATTTTTATCCCATTATTAACTATGGGAGAGTCTTGTGTGACCTGGTTGTATTTTTATTCCCATGTATAACTGTTGTAGAGATCTTATGACCTGGACTGTCTCTGTAATTTTGTGTGAACCTCGATATAGGGTGCAGATCAAAACATTTAACTATATAGATTTCTTGGTCGATGGTGATAAACAAGTGGAGAGGACTAAGTATCAGTTTGATACTGAACATCTGGTATTATATCTAATGTGTTTTCAAATTTTGTTTTTTATGTGTATTTTAGAAACCTGTATTTCAAGTTGATAATTAGTCATGGCTAGTGTTTATATCATTTTTGGATTATTATATTATTTTTTAATGTTTTATCAATATATAATATTTTTATAAAAGATAAATAATCAATATTTTCTGTAATTAGTGGAACATTAATACTATTATAAATTCATTAGTTTGATTAACAGACATGTTTTGTTTTAAATTGGGGGATTATTTTTACTAAATTTTTTAAAAAATAGGATCTCAATTCATACACCTATTGAGTGTCCTACTCCGAGAAATAATTTAAAACAAGTGGATAAATAAAATAAGATATCAAAAATTGATTTTACACATATTTATAGAATGTAATAATCGAATGAGTAGATGTTTATCCTAATGAATGGAAATTGGGTTAATAATTCTTTTACCATTGGACCTAATGTCTTTTTCACTTGCACTTAAAATCCAAGATAATAAAATAAGACATATTAATTATTTAATTTATAACATATTAATGTTTTGTTATTTATTAAATTTTTATTAAGTTCTCTTATGGACATATCAAGGAGTAATAATGATTAATTTTTGGCTTTTCGGAACGTTTGTTTCACAGTTCCATGGTTGGTAACTAGTGTATATTTATGGATGTTCTTATATAATTGGATTATTACTCCATAAGATATATTATATTGTATTCATGCACCCATATTATTTAATGTGGTCCCATATATCATTTTTATTTTTGTATGAGGATGTTTATTTTGATAAACTGTTAATGACAAATGTTCAGTTTATTATGGCGGTTATTCAGACAATAACAAACTATTTTTTTTGTTTAGTATTGTTGACATATATTAATTATTTAATTTGAGACCAAATATAAAATATATATATATATAGTTCATGAAAAAATTATAATTGTATTTAAATGGTCCATGTATGTGGTAGTGGGAAATGAAAATCCATCGTCCATGAAAGCGATGAATCGATATACTATGGAAAATGTTTTCATTTTTAAGATTAAAATGAGAAACGAAATTATATGATGATTTATATTCAATTAAAACAATAAGACTAATGTATATATAAGATATTTTTGTTATCCTAAAACATTATATAGGAGTAGATGATTAGGTGGAAGAGATAAATAATTTAAATGATAAAGAGGAGCAATTTACCTCTTGAACATCATCTCTTTAATAACCTCATTAAGGAACATATAATTGGTCTTTTGGTGATAAAAGAAACACTAAAATATAGATATGGAAGTGTATAATATAATTTGGTGGAGTTTTCTAGATCTATAAGGTTCTTGGTGGTGAAAATAATTGAATGAGGGAGTGTAATGTTATAATTGAGGTGAGGGGAATTTTAGGAATTTCATAAAATCTTATAATATAACAGCGTTGTTTTAGGTCCAAGGACATCCAAATGGACTATAAAGAGTTGGGGATGAATTTTTAGACCATACAAATAGACATAAAGTAATTAAATATATCAGAAAAATTTAATAGACTTTTATAGAATTCATGACTCATATTTATAATCAAAAATGAAATATATTTTAATATTTTAAATATCATTAATTTAATTTTCCCATTATTTTGACAATTACAACATCATCGTTATGAAAGAATTTATTGAATTTATATGTTAAATAAAAAAATAACATGATGAATAAGAAACATTTATATTTATATATACTATTTATAGTATAATATATATATATAGTAAAACTATATGTTGAACTCTTATAATAAATAAAAACAGTAATGTTAATAGAATCACTTTCATTTATATAATGCATTATAACGGACATAATGAAAACAAAATTGGATTAAAAAATTACTAAATTATAACAAAGGATTATTATATTTTAAAATTACTCATACATTATGACTTAGAATTTTTTTTGTAATTAAATGATTCTTATATTTTAATTAATATCATTTTATTGATTTTTCTTCTACATTCACAAGCATTGCATTAGTGTTTCATAAGCAATAAGGGAAATTATTTCATTTAAATTTTTTTTAAAAGAATTTATCACAAAGATAAATAATTTTGGTTAAATGTATTCGTTTCCATTCATCAATTACGTATCATTACTCATATCCATACCAATGAAACTTCTCTAATTTTGAATTTGACTTTTATTCCCTTGAATAAGCATATGTATAAGAATCATGTTATATAGGTAAAAAATTTAAAACATCCATCACAAAATATTATTTATTCCAAATACATAATATACAAGGCTTGAATATTCAATTTATCAGACAAATATTATCTATAAAAAATATAATTTGACATTTCCAATGATACACATGCACTACATCGACACTTATAATGATTTTCATATTTATCATGAAATGAATTATAATTTACATGTTCTAACTTATATTGCTAAAATATTTATATTATAATATAATAAATTAGTTGTTAAATATGTTTATAATTTTTTTTATCATAATTATTTATTGATAAAAACACAAAATATACTCTACTTTATAAAAAAATTATTTTCTTTACGATTTACTAAAAATTTACCTTATTCATTAATTTATAAAAATTTCACCATAGTATAATTTTGATATACTGATTTAAAAAAGTATGTTCATTTTATCAAATATAATTTATTTACGTTTCAAAAGAAAGTATTTATATTTACATTAATAAATAAATTTATAAAAATAGTTTTTTATCAGAACATATATTTGATAAATAAAATGTCTTTACTTATAATAGTGTCTTTATATCCTAAAAATTATTAAATATTTTTCTATTTAATATAAACTTAATATAAATTTCATAATATAGTTATTCTTGTTCACAACCACCAACTTATTGTCTAGGTTATACGAGATGTGAAAAAATTGGCTATCATGGTTCTAAATTTGGGGTTTCATGCACCTCAAGCTATCGAAGTGATTAAATTTATTTTGAAAGAAGAATACTGTAAAGTATTGGGGTTTCAAATTCCCCCTTGCTTTAATTAATTGTATTATCTTAATTTAAAAATTTATATGGATAATCAGATTTTAACACTGAAAATATCTTGTGTGGAAAACATAAATCCTAAATAGTGTTAATAAAACATCCTCTTAGTAAGAAAGAATGTGAAATGATAAGGTTTCCAAAAAAATAGGCATTTAAATAGGATTAAATTTGGGGAAAAAGAAAATATGGACATAGAAGAAAAATATAATTGTTATGTTTTTATGGAGAGTGATGGAGAACAAGGTCATTTTAAATTTAACCATCAAAAAACTGTAAATTTGTGATCAGCTAAAAGACCAATGATTTCATAATAGGAAATGTAAATAGTTAACATTTTTATCTAAAATACTTTTCTAATGAGTTTATGGATTCCTTCACTAATTAGATTAATAACTTTTGAAAAAAAATACATACTTTCATTCATTGTAATATTTATAATCCCTTCCACTAGATGTGTTTCAATCTATTTCCACTACATTTTATACATCAGAATATTGATATTCCTGACACATTTTTCATACCTAAAGTACTTTTAATGAATCATAAGGTCCTCAAGATATTCCTACATCCTATAAATATTTATCAAAAAAAATTATCATATCTCATCAAATATTATACATCATAACTTAACCTAAAATAATAATATCCCCAGTTTATCTCAATCTATTCCATAAGTTGTTTACTTAAGAATAATTCAAAATACATATGTCCAAATTCATAGTCAAACAAATTTAAAAGGAATGTCACTAAATTTCCATAATCAACTTAACATTATATCCCCAAAACAACATGAAATAGCTCTTATTGTCACATAAATAGTATATAAATACCTTGATCGCCATCAAACCTTAAGAAAAACATGCATTCTTCTAAAAATAAAATATCATATTTTTGAATATATTAGTTAAACCCAACCATTTAGTAATCCCATAAAAGATAATAGAAACCAAAAAATTTCAGGGTCCCCAATAATTTCCCATAAACATACCTTTATCATTATTTTCTTTAAATGAAGAACATAATTAGTGTTATATTTCCCAAATTACATGTTTTACAAAAGGTGAATTTTCTACAACATAAATTCTATTGGTTACCAGTATAATTCATCACATGGTCCCAAATAATTAATGAAATAGTACTATAGTTAAATGCTTACATATCTCGTTATTATCATAACTATAATATCATTGATAAAAAAATTTAAAAATTATTTTATTAAAATTAAAAAATACATTATTCAATCCAATTTGAATGTAGTAACATTATAAACTTGATCTTAGTCCCTTAGTTTATTCAGAGATATTTTTCTTGGATTCTTGGGAAAATAATTTGTCTTGTTATTAGTCCCCTAATAGTTAAATCATTTTATATATGAATCTTTTTTCCTTCCAATCCAACCAAGATCATTGATTCCTTTTTCTCCACATTTTAAAAAAACACCCACTCCCTTAAATAAATCACTGAGGTGTTTCTTCCCACAATAATCACATGTATAAAAGTATTTTTTTTTTAATTACATCCCCTAATACATTATTTATATTCCATCCTCTTATTCTATTATTATCCTTCAAAACCATAACACATGGATAATTGTTTCTATGTTATGATATCACACGATATTATATCCTCATATGACTATAATATTAGAGAGACTAGTTTTAATTTATGGATTGGATTGATCCAATAAAATAATTAGTAAATATTATTTATTGAATTATGGATGTTTTCTGATTTTTTCTTGGATATTTTTGTAAATTTAACTTCATACTTAGAAATTTTTTCTTCTTCTTTTTTTCTATTAATCATGAATTGTTTCTCTATATCTATTCATGGTTCTCTATGAAAATATTTTTCCAAAAAAGGTTCCTTAATATCCTTCAATTATATGACTTCAATTTCCTAATCATCTTTATTTTTATTAATTAATGACCTCCAATAATAAAGAACTTATATAAGAAAATAAAATACCATGATAGCTTATCCATTTCCTTAGTTCCAAAATAATGAATCATATTCTATAATGAACTTATCCACTAATCACCTAAAAATGGATTTGTAGTCCCATTTAATAATAGAGGTTGTTGTCACATAATGTGGTCTAAAATTTTTACAACATATTCTAGATTAGGATACTCCATACAGTTTTGGTTATTTATCATACATTTCGTTAGTTATCTCAATATAGAGAAAAATTATTCATCTACAAAAATAGTAATTTATCCATTATGATTGTCATGAATTTAATGTAAATACCTATGTGGATTACATGTATCGACATGGATTCCATTCCTTCAAATGGGATTCATTTTTAACCAATTGATTACACAATATTAGATCACAACATTATAAAACATAATTCATAATCTAAAATTATTGAAACACGTTTTGTTAATTAAATAATTATTTAGAACTAATCTCTAAAACACATTCTTGGTTACATAGTGAATATTATCTAATAATTTTATAGGGGAATGTTTAACTAATATATTTTTTTGGTAAATTTTGATTCTATTTTTTTTTAATAAACAAACTATGATACCAAATGTAAAGACCCCAACCCCAGTATCTTAGAGTTGGTTGTTTCATAATGAAATTTTTATTAGGTACAAGTGATCACATCCAAAAGTATTTAATAGTTTAGTAGTTTTGGAATACAAGACACATAAATAAATATTAAATGAAAATATTAAACAAAATGAAACATAGTAACTCTATTGAATACTCCCCTATTATCCTATATATCCCTACATGTCAATCATAATATATATATATATTGGTGTCACGTTAATAATAAAATGAAATAAATGGGGAGTTAAAATGTCAAAATAAGGGTAAGAATATAGTAGAATATAACATAAATCAACATGAACAATAAGAAAATGTGAATAAATAAAAACAAAATATATTAAAATTAAATCATGAGCACAATATTCAATGAATAAATAATTATCAAATGATTACATATAAATAATCAGATGAGAATGATACATAACCATGGGTTTTAAAAAAAATATAATAATCATATGGATTATCAGTAACATATCACAAAATGAGAGATATCATAATGCAGGACCTCATAAACATATTGTCTAGGCTTTGTCTAAGACACCATACATAAACGTGTATTATATCATCCAATACACATCAAATTTGTCTCACGAGGCCAACAGATGCATTGAGGAGATAGATTGGGCCTCAATGTTTAAATACTAATACCAATGCGTTCTTAATATGAAGGGGGTCAAAAAAATCATTGTATGTATTTATATTAAAACTATCATAGGAAATGTTAATCATGTTTCATCCTCACAAACCATCCAAAGTAGTATGGAAATTTGAACCATATATTAAATCCATAATCACACTCATCCTAAAATATTCAATAATATATGGTTAATGGTATCATAATATATTATCCTCACTAAAAAATATAACTCAACAAAAGATGTTTACATAAATAAATAAATAGGGTCACAGAAAATGATTGACGAAAATACCCTAGTTGACTTTGAAAAACTTATTCTTAAATAGCTGTAAAACGGAAAAATAAAACATTTACATTGAATGTATACATTTAATATATAAATTGAATCTTAAAAAAATCCATCCAAAATATTGTAAAATCTTCCCATTATGTAAAATAATATTTCATTGAATTTTTAATAACATTTAAAGGTGAGTTTTTAAAAGAAATTCCATTAAAAATATCATATCACTTATGTGAGCATTAATAAAATGAATCAATATTTTTATCAACAATAAATCTATATAAACTATGTTAAAAAACATAAGATAATTAAAATTAATTTGAAAAATAATTTTTATGTGCCATAATTATAACCAGGTCAATAAAACATTTTAATGAGTTAATCAGTCCTTTCTTTTCCAGTATAAGTATTTCACAAGTATTTTAATAAGATTCATGTTATATAGTAAAAAAATATTGAAATTAGTAACAAGTATAATTAATTAATAATAATTAATATAAATTTCATTCAATGAAATTTTTATCCCTCAAATATTTTCTACATGTAACCAAATTTGACTTTCTAAATGCTATGTAGGCATTGTGCCGGTACTGAAAATGATTTTCATATTAATCATGAAATAAATTAGAATTTACATGTTATAAAATATTTTAGTATAATATTATATTATAATATAATAAATTAGTTATTCCATTAGATTAATAAATTTTATATCATAATAATCTCTTGAAGATATCAAAAAAAATTGTAAATAATGTTATTTTTTCTATTCATTAAAAATTTAACTTTTTTAGAATATTTCCAAAATTTCACCACAATATAGTTTTAATATGATACTTTTAAAAATTAATAAAATTTTAGGAATTAAATTTTTTTTATGTGTCGAAAAAATAATATTAATTAGTTTCATATTGGAAGCTACTAAGCATCGTTTTTTATAAACCCTTATATTTTAAGAATAAATTGTCTCTACTAATAATTGTGTGTATTTTTTAAAAAATTTATTCAATTAAATTTTATTGAATATTACCATCATATATATTTCGTTATATAGTTTTTTCTATTCAAACTTTCCAATTTATCAGCTTGGTATAACAGTCATATTAAAATTGTATGTCCTGGTTTAAAAAATAGTGTTGTGTGTAACACATACTATCAAAGATGATACATTTTTTAAAAAATGGACATAACATAAAATTGTGGGGTGTTGTTCTAATAATTTATATTAAAACAATATTATTATCCAAATCATTTTATAAAAAAAATTAATTATTCTCTACATTAATATTAACTAGTACATAACCATCTCTAATTTTAGGTGTGAGTAATCAAGATTATTTTTAACTGTATTAATAATTGAAAAATTTATCCCCATTGTTTTCCTATAGTGAATAATATAATATCAGACAATCTAGTATAATTTATGTATTATGATAGTTTATATATGTAAAATCTTACTCAATGAGATTTTTAGTTATGGTATTTAAGCCAAATTTTAGAACTGGCATGCTTATTTTGTTTTTTAAAATTAAATGGTTATAATTTAAATAATGAGTTTAAAGTTCATAATATTTTACTAAAACAAAAAAAAATATTTTCATATTAATATTAAATTATATGATTCCGTTACCATAATTTTTAAAAAAATCAAAACATTTTTCATGTAGGTGGTTTAACACATAGAAACAAATGTTTAATATAATATATGTGTGAGTATGGTTTGGAATAGATCATTTTTTATTATATTATTATCAAAAAATTATAACAACATTATTTATATTTTACCAATGGGATGAATTGAAATTGTTGAGAGATTTAATATGAAAAAATCAAAAATAAGTAATCCCTAATAAAAAATCTCTTTTTCATCCTGATATGTTCATTTTATGATGTTATTTTCTAAATGTCTATTATTTATATATTAAATTTTGGAATTGATAAATTAAATTTTTAGAAATTAATTTATGATATTAGTTAAATTTATAGTCATTTCATCCATTTAGGATGGAATCACTGGTGATGATCACGTGTGTCACAGTAATGATTTCATTTTTCAATATAATGTGAGGGGAATTTATCAAGATTACTAACTAAATTTAATTAAGTTTAATTTAATTTAGTATTTTTTTACTTATATAAATATCATTAAATTGATTTGGATGATTATTGTTGTGAAGTAAAAAAGAATTAAATAAAGAGGTCAAGTAAAAATTATACTGGAATTTATAAATGTTTCTAGAAGTATCACATTTAAATAAAAGAGATAAGGAAGTTTATTTGAGTCATAGGGATGGAAAATGTTTATATGGAATCTATATAATGTAATGTGAGTTTTTTTCCTGGGAAAATTTTAATTTTACATATGAATTATCTTTTTCATAAGTGTATGACTAACTGAAACTGGCACTCCCGAGTCTTATTCTATAATCATAATCATTACACTTATGGTTTTGATTCTATTAATCATGAAAAAAGTTTAGTCATCCAAATCATAGAAATTGACAAAATATAATAGATCACGTTTATATTAATGATTTTTTGGTTTAGAGTTTTATATATTTGTTAAATATACTTGCATAACATTACACCTTACATTTAATGATTATTTGTTCAAACAAAACAATATTTTTTTTACATTTAATTATTAATTTTAAAACTACCATATGATTCATCACACATGATCAATTTCTCAAAATAATTCAATAATCATAAAACTTTATAGTCGAGTAAGTGGAAGACTTAAAAATGGTTTTCTAGGACACTCAGTAAGGAAAACCAAAACCATTAAAATATTAATGTCCATAGTGAGAAAAAAAATAAGCATACGAGTATAATGATAGAATTAATGTTCATGAAAATAATATTGGAAAATTAAAATAAATAAAAATGTGTGATATTAATCATAATATATTTCATAATTATTTATTAAACAAATATAGCCATAAAATCCAACACTCATGAACCATGATATTTCAATATTTACCACAAGAACCATTAAAAAAATATAAGTCATAGAGAAAAATATCATTTTAATTACATAAAAATCATCATAGAATCATTTGACAAGATATTTCTCATATCTCAACGTATTAAACTATAATTAGTAAAATATACCATGTCTTAGGTGTATGATAACTATATAATCTATTTGTAGTACCATCTATCATGTTAACTCTACCTCATTACCTAATTTATTTGAGAGATTTAATTGACAAACCCATCAAATATTAGATAAAGAAACTTAAGTATTTCAGTTCACTTAAAATTACCAAATTCAAAAATAATGTATATTCACTATATCATGAAACATAACTCATGGATTATTTCCTTTCATCAATACTTTGATAACTTCATTAACAAAAGAAAATGTAATAGAATTCCTCACAATCACATTAAAACATCATGATTAACCATTCAGAGTGTGGATATCAATGGTATCATTAGATGATATCCCTTGTGAATTGTGATATTATTTATAGGATTATGTAATTTTATATATTTCATTTAAAAGAACAATTGAAATGTATCTTAAATATAATGAATCTATACCCCTTTTTCATGCCATTAAGAACTAAAATTTCACTTTATGTTTTGAAAATAAAATTTATTGAAAATAAAAAAGGAGAATTAAAAATTAATAACCCATAAAAATGATAGATATTTTAATTGTAAAATAAATTCTTATCATAAATTATAATAATAAAAAATATTTTCAAACTTTATTAAATGTGTCATAAGTTCCCCATCTAGAAGATCTTTTGAAATATCCATTTAATTAAATTTGAAAATAAATAAAAACATCATAGAAAAAAATAGTATGAAATAATATATTTTTTGAATGGAATATTCTTAACATGTGATAATGAATATGCAGGAAATTTTTTTTAAAAGAAATCAATATCCATAATAATAAAAAATTAAATGAAAACCCCATTTACAACCATCAAAATAAAATATTGTGATTATAAAACGATTCATGATATTATAATTCAAAACATATTATGTAGATAATATAAATGAATAATGTTGTGTCCTACAAAAAATATATTTTTTAATGAAGTTTGAGATGATTATTCCTTAGAAAACAAATAATTCTCGAATAAAAAATTCATTGAATTGAAGAACATTTGGTCATTTTATAAAACACATAATTTCAATGAATGAATATTTTTTTAAGAAAATCAACGGGAGAAAATTACACCATAAAAATAGTGCAAGGTGTGTAACATTAATTATTTATCAACAATTTTAAATTTACTACATGAAAACACCTATAACTTTTAGTAAATTTGAAACAATATTTCATTTAATATATATCATCAACGATGATTTATGTTAAATAGTGAATGATTAATTGAATTCAAAATATCATAATAGAAATAAATATAAAAAATAAAAACATGAATTGGTGAATAATGTCAAATATAACACAATGAACCAATAATAATGTGAATAACCCTTATAAAGATCAAAATATCGTAGTTAGATTTAATTAATTATTTGACTAATTATAAAAAATATAAATAAATAAAGTTTACATAAAATGTAATACTATCAAAGTATATTTCACACATATTCCTAGAATAACATTGTCATTGATTAAGAATTATAATCCAATGAATGAAAAATAATATTGAAAAACCCTTACCCCTAGATAAAATTCCCATAAAACCCATGATATGATATAATTTGAATTATAACTAAAAAATAATGATATATGTGTAGGATTTAAATAATTATATAGATTCTCAATTGTAAGAGGGGTGTTGTATGTTTAAAAACATTCATTTTTAACCTTAAGGAAAACTATGTGTAACACAGTTAAACTAGGTAAATTCAAAAGGCCACTTTTAGTTCTATTAAAACAACCTTCTAGGTTCCAAAAATATGGTTCCAGAAATAAAATGTAAGGAATTTTTACAAGGAAATGATTCTACCTTAAAGAGCATAGAATATTATTTATCATATTATAAAAAGGATACATAATGTATAAGAATATTATATTTTAGTACTTTATCAAACATACATCGAAAATAAACTTGAAACAAAAAAAGTAACCAATAAGAAATATTTTAACCAATAGAGTAGGGTATCCAACCACCATGGATAAAAGGTCCCTTGATTTATACTTTCAAGAAAATCTGACTTTCCCACACTAGGGTATGACTTCGATAGGAATATCATAATCTGTCATATTATCCCTGCATGTCTTGAACTTTAAAGTAGTCAGCACCTCTGTCTTAATATACCCAGAAGTCATGAAACATTAAGGTAGATGGAACCTCTGTCTTCATATCCCTGGAATCTCTCAATTTTTCTCATCAATAATCAGTGTTTCATGAAGTAATTTGTAAAAGATGTTCAGTACCACACAAAATGTGAGAGTCTCTCACTCTATAAATCACTTCACCAGCATGCAATATCTAGAGTGGTAGAACCATTTTTGAGCTTGTTTAAATGAGATCCTATTTATAACAACTTCTCAAATGGTCTTCTCCCTCCTCCAATGCTCATATTTTTCTTGAATCTCAGTGGGCCCTATACACAGGTCACTCAAACAACAGTTAGATAGAAATAGATTGTACAACATCATTTAAAAATAAGTATAAGGAAAATAAAATTTCATAACCAAATATATTTATTGGAGTATAAGGACAAATGGAATTCAGAATCTAATGAAACAAACATTCTGTGTTTATAATACATGGATATACAGATTCTGTTTTACAAAGAATTCAAAAATTGGAATTCTATAGATTTTAGAGTCTAAATTCTATTGAATTTGGAATCTAAATGCCAAGGAATTATGAGTTTGAATTATTAGGAATTTGTATTATGAATTATGAGGAATTTGGAGATTGAATTCTGATTAATTTAGATTCTAAATTCTAAAGAATTTGGAATCTTAATTTTAAAGAATTTGGAGTCTGAATTTCAAATAATTCAGAACATGAAATTCAAAAAATTCGGAGTCAAGAATGTCATATAAATCATAGAATGAATTTTTTAGTATTTAGAGTCTGAATTTCAAAGAATTTTGAACCTGGATTTCAGAGTATTTTGAACATGAATTTAATAAAATTTTGAACCTTAATTTTTGATAATTTATGACCAGAATTTCACAGAATTCAGAGTCTAAAAATAGAATACTTTATATATAAGTATTTATATGATTCCTAGGATTTAGTTGCGAAACCAAATTTTTCCATAGTAATAAAAATGATTTTAATTTAGAGAGAATATAGAAAACAATGAAAACATAGGAAAAGGATAAAAATTTATCTATAGAAAGAAATATTCCTCATGAAGATAATGCTTAGAGAAAAAACTATTTTTCTTTTGATAAAATGTTTGTGATTTTCAAAACATAGAGAAATGGAAATTTCGTAAGGAAACCTTATTTACACAAAAATATCCCCCCTTTTAGAAGGAACAAACAACCTTATGAAAAATAATATAATGACTTTGAATTTTTCTTCATGAACTTAAAAGAAAAACATATCTCCCTTTACTTATAGATCATGGTGAATACGAATAACGCCCCACCATAGGTTTTTAAATACCAAAGGATCGTATTCTTGACTTCCTTAATGAGATTTTTATTTTTCTTGTATAATAAAATCTTCATTTATAAAACTCTCTCTTAGATACAATCTATTTTTCTTAAGGAATTCTTTTCTTTACTAAGTATTCTTTATTATCCTTACTTTCTCTAGCTTTGTGATTTTTAAAAATAAATTGTGAGAATGCAAAAAAATGGTATCAGGAATATTAGTACAATATTACAAACCATATAAAGATCATCCAAAAATTTAATTACGATTGAACAAATTTTTAAAAGAAAGAAAATAAAACAGGAGATCATCTTGAGAAAAAATCATCCTTCTTTATCCTTCAGCATTAAATTCTTCATGATTGTTTTTATATTCTTAAGAACCTATTGATTTTATTCAAAGAACTTGAGCAGCTGTTCTGGATAATTATTTTTCTTCTCCAAAACATTGATTCTTTATTCCTAAGCCTTAATAATTTCTTCTAGAGTCTTAAAAAACTCTTCTTTCATGTTAAAATATTCCTCAGACTCTATTCTGAGATCCATTTTCCCTCTTAAAATTTATTGCAACTGAATTATGATTCCCATTCAGGTCAATGACTTCCTACTTCCAAACTATTTGTTCAGGATTGAGCTTCTCATTAAAACTTTAAGTAAGGTCATTAATATTGACATCTTTAGTATCAAAATAATCCTTTAAATTGTCTTTAAAGTCATCAAAAATTCATGGCTCCTCTATAGTATTCTATGAACACTTTTTTATTTCCTTACATGACCGCTTGTGAGCTTTATACCCGATGAAGAAAGATTTGAAATTAGCATCAAACCTGAAGAACATATCCATAATCATGGAAACAGAATCTAATTTTTTATTAAATGACTATTTAATCATCTGGCACCTCGAGTCTATACTCGGAAACCAATAAATGGTATCAACCAACTTCTTCAATGATTGGACCACAAAGTCATGTCCCAGAGAGGATGATTCCAAATCAAATTCTCTGGTTGGTGAGGATTCTTTCTCTATCTCTTCAACTTTTCTATTTGACAAAACACCAATATATTTATTTTCCACCATAATTTTCAATTGTGTATCAACCAACACTTGTTTTCTCTTATCTGTTCTTGGAATGATCTTTGATTCTTTTGGTGATTCATGTTCTCTATTATATAATTGATCAATTTTTTCATCCACAACATTTTCTTTCTCGAATTATACAACAAGGTAATATTGTTGAACAAATTCCTGATTTCTACTACATTATTCAGTTGGTTTATTTACTTCTTCATAACCTTCTTCTTCTTTTCTCTGGGTAGAATTTTTAAAAGATTATGATTGAGATGTTTGGATTGACAATTTCTTATAAGGAAGTTTCTTCTCATGATATCACTAAACTTCCATTATGGAATCATCAGTGTCATCCCCTTCTTCCTTATATTTTTCTTCTTCTCCCACTTTATATTACTGCACAATTTCATCATCCTCTTCTAGTTTCGGAATCACCATTTTATTTCCAATAGTTATTAGCAATGATTCTTGTCGAAATTATTCTGGTACCTAGACTTGTTCAGAGAATTTCTTGATGTCTTTGAGAATATCTTGAACAATTTTAGTCTCTGACATCTTCTACCTCTATTTATTTATCTTTTACTTCTTCTCATACTCCTTAGTACCCTTGATCTTCAATGCATTATCTTTAGCAGGGTTCAATCGAAAACTAGGCGTCCCATAAATCATATTCTTCTTTTCTTCTCTCCACGTGGAAACCACTTCATCCGATTAGTCATTTTCTTCATAGGTTTTGGAGGTACAAATTGGTTTTTATGAATTACATGAGTTTTTTATTTCAAATATGGTTCCCTCACCTTTCTCTTCTTCCCACCTTTATTGGAAGTATCATCCACTTCAGGTTTCTTTTATAATTCTTCGATTTCAGATTCATATAAATCATCGAATTCTCCAGATTTTCTATTAAATCCAATCATGATCATACTCAAGGTACCATCACTAAGCAATATACCCTTAAAATTTCTTGGTTTAGAGCTACAAGAAATTTTGAACGAATCAAGGCAGAGAACTATGAGCTTGGAAAGAATATCAGGATACATAATAATCTGGGACATGATATTTCTGTTATTGATATTTGAAATTAAAAGAATGATATAATACAGAAGGTTAATCTTCTTGAGGTTCACAAAAATAACCCAAATATAAATTTCACTTTTCTTTAGAGTGTCGTTATCCACTTTTCTTAGAATAATAAATCCATGAACCCAAAACTCTAGAATCGATAAATATGTATAAATATGTCTTATATTTGATGTAATTACCCCAAACAAACCAAGGAACTATATAGGATTCTCCTTATCAAAACCTTCTAAAACATCTGGAAGCTTGTGGGTGCACAATTCAGCTTCTCCCTCATAAGGAATTAAAATTATGTTAGCAGCCAAACCGAAAGAAAGGGAATATTTTTCCCAATAAGTCTTAAAATAAAACTTCTATTTTCCATCTAGAAAAAAAATTATAGTCAAATAAAATTACACCATAAACTATGGATACATCAGATCATGTCCCTTTTGTTTTGATACACATAGACTCTTCAATTGATTCAACTTGATATTCTTTGAAATAAAAGAATCATATTTGGACAACAAAATCAGATCTACCAACTATTCCCTGTAGATCCTCCATTCAAATTTTTTCTTTATAAACAACATTTTCTTCTATGGGGATGATTCCAAAGACACTTAGATTTGAGGAAACCAAAAAATTAGAAATGAGCCTTAACTAAAGTAGTCGAGTTTCAGCATGCCAAATAATGATAACAGTTGTGGTACAACCATTGGGGGGACTTATATATGCATTTTATGCGACAGTTCAGATCTTTTGAGGTTTTTAAGATAAAAATTTGGATTTAAGGAAGGTGAATTTGAAAAACATTATTTAGAAATACGAAAAATTTTCTTAAACAAGATGAAAATACCAAAAATTAAAAATTTGATTAAGAAAATTTTTAGAAAGGAATCATACCGTCTATATTATTAAGCAAAATTATCAATAATGAGGAAAATCATCTTAAAGAACTATAGATTTTGGAAATATTCCTTAATAAAGAAAATAAATTTTTATTCAGGAATTTTGAAATGAAATTTAATTATGAAAATTTTTATTATGAAAATTTTTATTAATAAGTTTTGATTACAAAAAAAATTGATTACAAATAACTTGATTACGGAAAATTTGAAAAAAAAAATGGTTATGAAAACATTTTGGTTAAAAAAAATTGGTTAAACAAGAAAATATACTCCCCCTATGGAGAAGATTTTCTTAATGTAAAGAGATAGGTTTTAACAGAAATTTATTAAAGAAGATTACATTATGGTTATCATTCCTAACTTCTATTTGATGTATTCTAATTTATCGGAGGGTAATGAATTTGTGAAAATATCTACACATTAATCTTGCGTTTCAATAAACTAAATAATGAAATCTCTTTTTTGTGTATGATACCTATGATAGTGATTCCTAATATCTTTTTGTTTTTCCCAAGAGTTTTGTGCAGGATATTTACTTTGGGAAAAAACACTATTATTATCACACAATACTTGTGTTTCGGTAAAACTCATGCCATATTATATGAGTGTGTGTTTCATCCACAACACTTGAGCACAAAAACTTCTAACTGCTATATATTCAACTTTAATAGTGGAAAGTGCTACAAAGTGTTGCTTTTTTCAGACCATGAAACAAATGAAACTTCTAAGAAATGAAAAGTTCCTGATGTAATTTTCCTATTGATTGTATACCCATCAAACTCAAGATCAGAGTTTCTTTAAAACCAAATCATTTCCAGAAGCATAAAGAGTCCTAAATCCATGGTTCCCTTTAAATAGTGAAAAAATTATTTTTACTTCTTTTAAATGAGATTCCATAATATTGAATTTATATCTTTCTCATAATCGTACTAGAAAACATTATGTTTGGACAACTAGCTATCAAGTATAGTAAACTTCCTATCATACCTCTAAATGATGTTTGATCAACTGGTTTCCTAGATTTATCAAGATCAAGAGAATTTAAGGTACCAATTGGAGTACTTATACTCATAGTGTTGATAAATCCATAATTTTTAAGAAGATCATTAATATACTTATGTTGGGATATATAAGTTCTATCGGGTTTTTGAGAAATTTGAAAACCTAGGAAAAATGTTGAATCACCCATTATACTATTTCAAACTCATATTTCATTAGATTTGAAAACAAATTAGTTAAATATAGCTAAGTTGGATCAAATCTAATTTCATCAACATTAATTTGAATAGAGGTAATTTAAGGAGATATTACATGTTGTAGTGGTATGCAAAGCCATTATGTGGAGATGATACACAAATGTGGTATGAGAAGGTGGTAAACAGAGGTAATTTAAGGAGACAGTACATGGATGTAGTACATGGTGTTGTAAGAATAGGTTTTCGAGGAAGAGGTTGTCTACATAGCATACTGACTTATTAGAATGCAAGAAGTATAAGCTGGTTAACGGAGGACACATGTAAGCTTGAAAATTCAATAAAATATTTTACAACGGGTATTACTCCTAACAAACCGTACAAAAAGGTGGATATCATATATAGGTGAAAATGGTACATCTATGGAGCATCTATCAATAGTTAAGGATGTGTAGTTACATGAAAATTAAGGGATCTACATGTCCATAAACTATATTTGGATTCCTTCTAATATCGATGAGATAAGGAAGAGGAAGATGATGATCCATCCCATTTGTAGTGATCTAGAAGAAGATACAGAGGGAGTGACCCTAGAGAATATAGTGATTAGAGCCAAAATCTTGTAAAGGAAGTAAACATAGAAAAAAAAGATATATCCTGAAACTTGTAATTGGCCATGAGCTTTAGGGGATTTTGTACATTGGCACACCTCCACTGTATTCTCATTGTATGTAACCTAGTGAGGGTGAACCATGTAAAATCAATGTGTCTTGATTAAGATTTCATATCTGTTCACATATTTATAATGGATAAGGAGATAAGTTTGTTTAGTTTGATTAAGAAAAAATATGTGAAGGGGAAGTAGATTTAATCATTCACACCCTGCTCCACCGCCTCTAAGGGTATATGACTTAGTGGACCTAAAAATTAGTATTAGAGGGAACAGTTAAAAGTAATTTGTTCTATCTCAATAGAAAAACTAGAGTTCGTCTATAATAATGGAATTCCAATTTTTCACAGAAAAAATTTCAACGACGGAAGAATCGGATGGAGAACTACTTCTGATCATTAAGAATGCTAGTCTTCACAACATCAATGCATGTAATATCATTCAATATCTATAGTGGTACTTTATCAGAAGATAAAAGAATAGAATTACATGCGGATGCAAAAAAGAATCAATGCTTTCAGGGGATCCATATCAAATTAAATTTATATGAAGATGATCTCATGTAACACATCACATGATATGTGTGAAAAGTTGTTCAATATCTATGAAGGAGATTCAAAGGACTGATAGAAAAAGCTGTAGGTGTTTTAGAATATGTATTAAGATCTTAGAATGAATCCAAATGAATCTATAGATACAATCTTTGATAGGGTCAATATTGTAGTGGAAGACATGTGTAGTCTTGGAGGATTCATTTAAGATATAAATATTATGAAGTGTATCTTGAAGAACCTTCCACCTCTATTTAATATGAATATTTATTTATTGGAAGACAAATATCCCATGGAGTTGACATTGGTTATCTTTCATAGTACCCTTGTTGAATTTAAAATGACAAATGATGATAACGATTTTGTGGAAAAGGGGAAGTCTAAAGAAGAGGTATTCATGTCCATGAAGAAGTTATATATTGGATATGTTCCAAAGGAAGATAATTTGGATGATTCCATGTTCTTTCTCTCTTCAAATAAACAAAGAGAAAGAGTAATGTTCCAAGGTAAACTTCCACTTTCATGCTTCCGATGAGGAAAGTTAGGACATTTTGCAGTAAAGTTTCATAAGTAGTTAGAATTTGATGATGAAGACAAAGATAAAACTTCCCAAAATAAGTATACATACAATGTGATATGTAGGATAAGTGCTAAAATTATTTTCTTAATAAATAATAATTTTCATTCAATAAATGATAAATTTTCAGAATGAATCTGAGTCATAAGTGTTGGATAACTATAAGGATCATGAGAAAGATGCTTTAGATTTGGTTGTCAGATATAGTTTAACAAAATAAATAATGTAAAATAATGAAGAAAATTTCAAAGTAATAGTTGAACATCATGATGAATTAGAATCTACTCATGAAGAGATATATGTTAAGATTTCTAAAAAAGAAAGCTAACAATGTGGTCAGTGATGCCAAACTCAATCTATAGATGTAGGAAGAAGAGTAGTCTTAGATGAATGAAGAAATTGTGAAAATGATGTCTTTAATTCCTGAATTTTCAGAAAAGGTGGCCAAGTAAAAACAAAAAATTGAAAAATAGAAAATAGAGATCAATAGTTTGATTGAAACTACAGAAGATGAAATCAAGCATATCGAAGAACTGGAAGAGTAATTCTTTAGTCTATGATGAAGTGTTAACGATAAGGAAATTTTTTTGACTCACATAACAACATCTGGGAAATAGACAACAAAGAAAATAGAAATGGTGAATGTGGAGCCTAGTTTCCCAGTAGAATAAAATCAATAGTCAAATCTAAGTGATAAGGCCAGTGTGGGGATTTATAAAAACATAATATAGTAATAGTTGATGTTAAACTATAAGGAAAAAATCTGAGATTGACTGTTAATTTTGTTATTAAGAAGAATTCAAAGATTCATAGAACCAACAGGATAACCATTGTTGCAGTATTGTCACACATAAATGTGCGCCTTATATGATGATATTGATGTCAATTGATGGGACACTCAAAAATTGTATTTTCCTTATAAAAGAGGTAGTAAAGGGAACTAGACCAACATATGAAATCATACAAAGCTTAATTTTTCATATCATCATTTGATGGTCACTGTTTTAGGTGTGAAGGATTCAGGCACATGGTATGATATTTATCATAAATAATATAGAGGATTGTATTGAAGAAGACTGATCTTGTGTATTAGAAGTAGACAAAAGTATCATCAAATGAGCTGAAAATGAAAAATTTATTTGAAGTTCAACAAGATATAGATGATCCATAATATTCCAAGTAATGTCAAGAGTATTAATCATTATAGGGTATATTGACAAAATGTAAATCAAAAAAATATTTGAGTTGGAAATGGTTGTAATGATTTTGTTCAAGGCATCAGATCGCACATAGTTATAGATAATTGATTGTTAATGCTTCTACCATATAAAAAACATGGATATGGTGATGTGAATCATGCGTAATAAAGAAGGTATCGTAAGATTTGGTAATAATGAAGGGATGTAAATTATTGGCTCTGGGAAAGAAAATCCTAGGGGAAAATATATGAGACGTGCAGATTTCATGGTTATTGAAGGTCTAAGTCACAAATTTTTATGTGTATGATAATTATGGGACTCATGAAATTCCATAACAACTTCGATGAAATTTTTAGTCATGAAGAAAAAAGATGGTGTTTTTGTATTATAGGGATAGTGTAGAAAAATAAATCTCTACCTCATGACTGGAGATGGAGATATGTGCTTCCTGTCCAAGGAAGAAGAAAATGAGTTAGGGAATAAACATCTTGGTCACCTGAGTCAAATTCCCTTGAATATTTGGTGAAATATGATGCTACAGAAGATCTTCCTAGATTATCACATGATCATACTCTAACATGTGATGTCTTCCAACAAGGGATGACCATTTGAAAGACATATTAGGAAAAAGTGTAATGGTCAACAAGTTTTCCTGACTTGGGTCATATTGATGTGTGTAGACCAATTTCACTAAGAACTCTTAATGGGTGGAGGTATTATGTTATCTTCATTGATGATTATATAAAAAATGAAATGGGTATCAATAATTACGCACAATTATGAGGTATTTAGTTGCATAACAACATATTGAATGGATGTTGAGAAGATGTTGGGCCAAATAGAACAATAGAACCAAACAGTTAATGGAACAGAGTTCACAAATTTTCATGTAGAGGATTATCGTGATAAACATGGTATAAGGAATCATGTTTCTGTGGTAAAAACTCCAAAATAGAATACATTAGTTGAGAGAAGAAATCATATTTTTCAACAAGGATATAAAAATTATCATTGAGAAATTCATTCTATAGAAATTTTGGAATGAAGCAGTGATGATGAAAATCTACACATAAAATAGAGTATTTCTATCTCTAAAAGTGTAGAATACTCCAAATGATTTATGGTATAGAATGAATCCATCCTTGATCTACTTTTGAATATTTTAAATTAAGTGTTTCATTCTCAATAGGGATAAACTCAAAAAGATTGAATCATGTACTGATGAAGGGATATTTCATTGATACTCAATGTAAATAAAATCATATAAATGATTTAAGAAGATCCTAGTAAAGACTGTTGAAATCAATGATGTTACCATTGTGGGTAATGATTATAATTTTCAAAAAATACATAAATAGTATCATGATTATAGTTACTATGATATTAGTAGGTTAACGGATGCTCCACTCTGAAAGGATGATTCTGAAGAAGATTTAAATGATTAAAATGATGAGAACAATTTATAATCTACGCAATTAAAGAAGAGAATATCTAAAACTGATAGGTAGAACATAATTACTGATTAGACAATGCTAGTGAAGACAAGAAGGATGCATACTCTACAACAAGCATCATAATTATCACATGTAGAGCCTAAATGTTTTAGTTAAGTAGTTGGAGATTAGAATTTGGTTCAATATATGTTTGAAGAGATTTTCCATATTGAGAAGAGTCATACATATGAGATTATTTTGAGGACAATAGATAAGAATGTAATCGTGAAAAAATGTTCCTTTTTCAAAAAAAATGAAAGAAGATGGAATTGTGATTTGGAAAAAAGTATGATTAGTGTGAAAAGGATACTCCTTGATAGAGGGTATTAATGATGATGGAACATTTTCACATGTTGCAAAGATCGATACTATTTGATTATTCTTGTCCATAGTTGTGCAAATTAAGTTCAAGGTTTTCCATATGGACGACAAGTTAGCATTTCCGAATGGGGTTATGGAAGAAGAAGTTTATATTGAGTAACTAGATGGCTTTACCATTCATTAATAAGATAATAATGTTTTTCGGATGAAGAATGATTTATATGGATTGAGGAAGGAACCAAGAGCATGGTATTCAAAACTAGAACTGTTTCTAAAAAAATCCAAGTTTTCAGTATGGTAATGATGATTATAATCTCTATATCGGCCAAGAATTTAATCAAAGAGTGACGGTTCTAGGACATGTCAATGAAATAATCTTTGGAGGATAAAATGAAGCATTAGGTAGATGATTTTTCCAAATACATGAAAAGTATGTTCAAATGGTCAATGATCGGTGTACTAAAATTTTCCTCAGTTTACAGGTAACACAATGAAAGAATGAAATATTCATTTCTAAATAGAAATATTACAAGGAAATTTTTATAATGTCTTGAATAGATTAATACAAGGAGGTGAAGACTCTGGTGGCTACCCGAATGAAACTGTCTTGATATATTGAAAGAAAAGTGGTCAATGTCATAGAATATAGGCAGATCATTGGTTGTTTGTTGTAATAAACATGGACACAATCAGATATTGTTTTTTCTATGTGTTTAGAAGCACAATATCAAATTAATCCCAAGGAATTCCATATTAATTTTGTAAAACGAATACTAGTGTATATCAAGAAAACTGTGGTTTTTGGTTTGATCTATAATGAAAAACCTCTGCTAGAGTTATTTGGATATACAGATGAAAATTGGGCTGGTTCAGTAGATGATAAAAAATTATTGTTAGGAGGGGCTTCCTATCTTGGAAGATTGTGTATTTTTTGGCTAATCTGGAATAAATGTTTTAATTTTGTTGATGTAATGAACTATGTTTTCTAAATGGATCGAAATCCCCATTTAGTTTGAATTTGTCAATTACTGGGTATTGTAGAGTTTGTTTCACTGACCAGAACTCAATTACGATAGTTCAATAGGCCTTAAATGTCATTTTTGGTTGTTTGAGAGGCTATAAGAGAACCTTGGGTGTTATAAATGGTTTTAGTAGCATTAGTTTCTCAGAGGCCTAGTTTTTTGGAAGTCGATGTAGGCACATAGTTTAGGGGAAAATGTGTGGGTGGTGGCACATGATCGTCCAGCCTCATCTGCAGAATTGAAGAGAGCCCCATACTATTTGGGTGTAGTATGTGAATCCATGTGTGGTGCTCATGCCAGCTTTGGTTCTTAGGTAGTGGCTTCCACATGGTTTTTAAAACCATTCATGTAAACTGTATGGACCAATAAATGAGGAAAATTATAATTTCCATCTTTTTTCTATTTCCTCCCTTCCTCTCTTTCATCCTCTCTTTCTTTGTCGCATGCACAGTAGGGGAGATCTTAACCTTTTCTCTTCCAATGTATTTAATCTATGTCCTCCTTTTGAACATCTTTTTTTGATCCATCAAAATCTATGGGACCACCATAGTAAGGCTAACATCGGGTATCCTTCCACCTTATTAATCGTTCCCCATATGGACTGTGGTTTCCATCTAAACCAATTTCTAGGTTTAATATGGAATCTTATATCCACATCGATCCCCATCGAATTGGACATAGATGTCATATGTTCCTATGACTATGAGTCTAAGGTCCGTGTTGCATACCTTGTTTTTATTTTTCAAGGACTTTGGGGTGTTGTGGCATTTTAGCGCAACGACGGGTTTTCAGAGAAACCCTATAATAGAATATTGACTTGACTATTAGACCATGTGGGATGTCATGGGTATTCCCAATACTTGTTATGCTAGAGAGAGTTTGGGAGAGAGGTCATTTCTCCACATATACATTGGTTGGGCGTTCATAAGTGGTTTTAAATGAATTATTTGGATTTAACATGTACGTTTAATTAGTTAAATCTTGATTAATGTAATTTGAGGCATTTAATCCCACCATGATAATGTGTTAGGGAAAGTAGTTTGTGAAATTAAATATGTTTAAATCGAATTATTGATTAATTTGTTTTCAATATGATTATTATATATGTAATTCCTGATATTACATGTGATGGGACCCTAGGGATTGTGACGAGCTTAGACCGATGTAGGATTTCATGGCCATTGGGATTGAGTGATGTTGATCACTCGTTAGGCTAGGTTCGGATTTTCATGAGTGGTTTTGACAATAGGATTGGACATCATGGATGTTATATCAGGGCTACGAGGATGTCTGGTTGGGAAAGGCCTGCGATATTTGGGTGTGAAGGCCATCAGATTTGAGCGACATGGTTGTAGGGGAACGAGGTGTCATAGATGGTGCAGTTTAGGTTCTAATTTGATGATTTTCGCTCACCCAGGATGTCTAATGCACCAATTTTTCCATATGTACACTAGTTGACTCTGTGATGAGTTGGTTTTGACCACTCGTGTGGGTAGAGGCCCTTGATAGTTACGGCTTAGGTGTTTTATATTTTTGGGTTCTTTTCGTAGCAATCCATGTGGATGGTGAGGATTCTTCCATTGATAGATATGAGGCTATCATGTCAGGGGGTTTATGCTCTACATGTTTCAAGATATAGTCTTGGATATTTATTTGAGGACGGACAGTCATGTTCCTCAGTTGTTCATGCCATGGGCTAGACATGAGCTTTCGAGATGGGGTTTGTGATAATGGGACACTATTTTGGGGCATCCATTATTAATGTTGGTACATGGAGACATGAGGTGTTAGGAGGCACATGGTTCCATGCTGTGGGATTGAGGTGGAACCTGAGGGTTCACCAAAATTTTGTGTCTATAGGTTTACCTTGGGCCATGGGCCAAGGACTGTCTTTGATTTTGATATTCAGGCATTGGCCAAAGTTGGTGACACTCCCTAATGGTTGTTGAGCACCAATGAAGGTATTATTTATTTTTTGCATATTAATGTTTTCCTTATATAGAGTTTCATATCCCTCTATACAATTATACAAGGTACGCACTATTGGATGGAATTCTTCTGAGATTCATTTCACACCCTACACGGGTCCTTCGGGACGTGTGTAGTCTTTATGTATTTACATACATGTAAAGGATCAGGTTCAAGGGATAGATCATAGTATTGTTTTTAATAGATATTGGCAAGGATATTGATGTTTTTACTAGGTGGAGCTTTACTTTTGGGTTGTTTCCTTTTACTTCCAGCATGCTTATATATGTAGCAATTGTGGTCTTGTATTTTATGATTTAACATAAAAGGAATTATTTCATGATTTTTTTCAGTTGGTATAATTTTTTTATAGATTTAATTTATTTTTACATTATTCTAAAATAGTTATTCAAATTTGATTACATAATTTATTGATATTGGATGCACTTATGCACTACGAGTCTGGTTTGAGTCTATGGAGCCATTTATTTCAGATGCATGTTTTCTTATTATTGTTGGAAAAGTATAATATCTATCCCAAGAGGGTATAGCCTCCCCCCTATACCTATTTACACCCTCACTGCTTGTTGTTAGCCTTTGGTGTTTGTGGATGTGCACCTAAGTGCAGTGGTACCCGGCCCATTAGCATTATTCAGGTGGCTGTTTGGGTTGGTGATGCTACAAGGGGTATAAAAGGGATTCTTTGAATTTATTATTGGTAATACAATTTTGGGTTATGATATAATGTATATAGGTTTTTGTTTGAATGGGATTTTTAATTCATGTTTGGGTACTTTTGGCCCCATGTATGAGAGATTCATTGAGTTACCATGAGTGGGTTATGCTATTATGTATTTTCATATATTAAAGTTTATATAATTTCCACCTTCATGGATCTTTTGGAATGTGATGTTAATGGTTAGAATGTGAGACACGGACCATTGGGCAGGTAAGGCGATAGACGAGATGAATCATTGTCCCAATATGGAAAGGGGGTACTGAATCTTGTTTGTTACGATTTTTATAGGAATTTTGTAGGGTATCAAAAAATTATAGAGGCATGTGTTCTTTGTAAAATGATTATACCATGTGATATATGTCAAATTCCATGCGAAATGGTGAAATGTGGTGATGTGATATAATTGACTATTTTATAGAATGTGATATTCCATGATTTATATTTATATAATTGCATGTGGCATGTGAATGATAATGGCTCCTATAATAACATGTATGTTTTATAGTTCAGGAGATTTTGATCACTTATATTGGGAGACTCAGTCATTGGATTGAGGCAACAATGGTTGTTAGGAAGGAAATTACCTTGGGATATTGTGATATATGGATTTGTTAATAGAGGCTATGGAGGCTTCAAGGCCAAGAGGTCATCCATTATAGTTTCATGGCAGAGTGTAAGGGTAGTGGGAGTGCGCTAACTTATTACCGCTTTCCCTATCTGTGTTATATATATACTATGATATATATGGGTCTTTTGAGCATTTGATTGTATTCCGAGGGCTCCTCCTAGATGACTAGAATGGAGAGTTGGGAAGGTGATTGTATGGTGTCACTGGAGCATGATTAGGTTCAGACCCTAGAGGGTTAGGAAAATCATGAGCCTCTGGCACAGTCTCAAAGATAGGATCAGGTGCATGATCTTGTGTAGGTTGGGTTACTACCAGAAATGCAAGAATTTAATTTGTGGTGTGATGAGAATCACCAATCGAGCCTAGTACATGTCTTATTGTGGATTTAAATAGGTGCTCAGGGAGTAGAGCTATCAATGGCGTATCTTAAATGGGTGTTATATTCATCACACCCGCAACTTTTTCTGGGTTTGGATGGTCTATAGGTGGCTAGAACTAGATAGATATCATGGAGATTATCGTTGAGCTTCATAAGATGACTCTAGGGTTAAGGGATAACCTCACGACATATATTCATAGAGTACCAGCTATGTACTATTGGGATGTGCACGTTGTTTCTCATAGACACAAGGGTTTGGCTAGTAAGGACTTTGAGGGAAGGTTCTTAGAGCACTTATTCCTTGATACATTGAGGACGGAGAGAGATCGGTAGTTTTTGATCCATCAACATGGTGACATGTCTATCATGAACAATGAAACTACATTCATCCAGTTGTCTTTCTTAGCACCAAGTATGGTAAGTGATGACACATCTAGGATGAGGTTTTTTGAAGAAGGCTTATGGAACACCGTAAATTTGTAGGTAAAAATCTATATGATGGCCCAATTATTTAAGACAATGAATCATGAACTCATAGCTAATGGTAACCTAACGTACAAGTCCAGTTTCATCCTTAAGAGTCTTTAGGTGATGGTTTATATGGAAGGAATCATGGTTGTGATGAGTTTTAGATTGGTAGTCAAGCCAAAGACTAAGCTAGACTATCCTGCAGTAGCTCAGTGGTGGTTTTATTTTATTATGGTCAGCTAGGGCATGCCTAGACTCAGTTTGATAGGCCTCCAAATGAGATATGGTTGTTTTGAAAGGTTTCCCATCTCAAGATGTTCTGGAGGCATCCTTCTGAGAAAACCAAAACATAGTGAATGAGTCAAGCATAGACATTATAGATCAGTTCAGGATTGGAACCAGGTGAGGGTATTCGATTTTCATCTACACATGAATGAGGTGGTAGGGATAGTGGGACCCATATAAGGGGTTAGTGGTCAGTCGATAACACCCCTGGGTGTCAAGGCTTCAGGCAGCCATGTGATAGGCTAGGTACACACCATAGAGCTGACAGGGGCTTCACAGGCTAGTGATCCAGTGATAGTCAGAGGTATGCTGTTTGTGTGGTCGTGATTTAATTTTTCTTTTTTTTTGGAATGTCCTATTGACTCATGTCCATTTTGAGTGCATGGTTTTCACATGATGTATATGGACAGACGCGACACTGATCAGTAGGGTGGAACTTTTTTGTGTCATGATTATATAATTATATATATATGAGATTCTTGGCATCAACAACATTGTGTGATGTGTGTTTAGAGGTGCTTAGGAATCATGTAATCTAAATTATGCAGGTTACTTATGGGTTCTTTAAGCATCGGGGTTGCGAGTTGTGATTGAGGTTCAAGTAACTGATCTATTTTTACCATTCATCTAAAGAGAGACTGCATTATTCCATGGGTTTCATGGGCTTTATGCAGGAATCAATGTAGTGTGGGATGTGATTGGGTGTTTATAGTTTCATGGGAGAACCTAATGAGGTGAAGGAGTGTCAAAAATTTGCATGAGTACCAAGGGTCTGGAAATTTGTTGATGGACCTTTGTTTGAATTGATTTTGGTTCAAGTAGAGACTGAGGTATGAAATTTATTAGGTGTTGATCCCCTTGATGAATTTTTCTAGAACCCTTATGACCATGGTAGTTTGGGTTCATCGTATGAGGATGTGTATTTTTGGCACCACCTCTAAGTTTTGCTGATAGCTTAGGTTCAAGCTATGTTAAATATTGGAGATTAAAATGACCCGAGTATTTACAATGGGTCCAAATCCCCACCCAAATGGAATTTTTCAATTAGTGGCTATGCTAATTTTGTTTTTGTCGATCAGAATAAATTTCTAAGAGTTTTGTTGGCCTTAAATGGTGTTTATGTGGCTGTGTAGGGGTTAGGAGAGTGCCTCAGGTGTTCTAAAGGTTTTCAAAAGCATTGGATGCCTAAAGTCCATGTTTATGGGAAGTAGGTGTAGGCACACCGTTTAGGGGAAACTGTGCATGTGGTGGAAGATGGATATGTGGTATCATCTGTAGAATTGTTGAGAAATGCACACAGTGTGTGCATGGTATGTCAAACTAGGCGATGTTGTCGTGCAGGCCTGGGCGCTTAGGCAGTGGCATCCCTACAGTGTGAAAATTGTGTGGGTAAACTATTAGGGACATTCAATCAAAATTATTATAAATTTTTTAGTTCCTCCCTTCCTCCCTTTCTTGACCTCCTTATTGGTCGTATGCATAGTAGGGGAGAGCCTCACCTTTTTTCCTTCCACCATATTTGATCCAACACATCCTCCCAACCTCTTTTATTCGATCCGTTGAAAGCTATAGGATCACCTCAGTAAGGCTAACCCTAAAAACCCTTCCTATTTCTTGATAATTTACCTTATAGATCATTGTTTCCATTGAAATCAATTTATGGGTTTAAGAAGGAAACTCAAATCAACATCAATCCACTTCGAATTTGACTTTGATATTAGATGTGCCTATATCTAAGAGTCTAAGTTATGTGTTTCATACATTGTTTTCAGTTTTCAAGGACTTTTGGGGGTAATATCTTTTTAACACAACATCAGGTTTTGAGAGAAGCCATAGCACATTTAATCGATTGTTTGACCATGTGGGATGTCATGGGAATTCCTTATACCTGTTATGCTTGAGTGATGTCAGGAAAAAGGTCATTACTCCATGGGATACATTGGATGGGGGTTTCAAAGTTTTTTTAAATGAACTAATTTGATTTAACTATTATATTTAATTTGATATGGCTTGATTAAGATAATTGGATGCATTTAAGTCCTCCATACTAATTTTTTTGAGCTTCTATCTTGTGCATTTCAAATTGTTTTAAGTGAATTATTTATTATACTATTTTAAATTTGATTATTGTATTTTTAATTTTTGATATTACAAGTGCTGGGACCCTTGGGGTTTTGATTAGCTTATCCTAAGGTTGGAGTGGCATAGTCATCAGAATTGAGTGATGTTGATCACTGTTTGGGCTTGGTCCAGATTGGTTTGAGTGGTTTTGACCATAAGTTTAGGTATCGTAGATGTCATATTGAGGTGGCGAGGCTGTCGAGTTGGGCATGGCCCATGCAATTTTCATGGAAAAGCGATTAGATTTCAGCAACATGGTTGCAAGGGCATGATGTGTAAGAAATAGTGTGTCTTAGGTTCTAATTTGGTTATTTCCACTCCATTGTGATGAAAAAAATCCCTAATTGAGTCATCTGAACACTAGTTAACTTCATAATTATGTGGTTTTGACTAATCATGTGGGTAGAGGCCCCTGATGGTTTAAACATAGGTTTTTATGATTTGGGGATGATTTTTTTTAAAATCCATGGGGACGATGAGGATCCTTCAGGTGAAAGTGACAAGGATATAAGATTGGGGTTTGAGGCACATCGTGCTTCAGGTTGTGGGCCTGTAAGTTTATTTGAGGAAAAACATTTTTGTAGCAATAGCCATTGGGCCATTGGCCAATGTGAGCTTTTGAGAAGGGGTTCGTGAGACAAACAAACTATAGTTTTGGAATTCCATTGGGACTTTAGTACTTTGATACATGAGGTTTCGAGAAGCACGCAGTGTTGGGCTATGTGATTGAGGTGGAAACAGAGGGATCACCTCGGATTTGTGACTACTGGGGTACCATATAAAAAGGGCCATGGTCACTCTTTTCTTCAAATATTTCGGTATTGTCCAGAGAAATTGACAATCCCTATTTTATTCTATGAACTGATTAATGTTGTGTTTATTTAATTGGTTGTATTTTTTTACTTTACTTAGATAAGTATATCTGCATAAACACAAATATGAGTCATGCTCCATTGTGTGTTATCCTTCTGAGATTCATCTGAAACATGGAAGGGGTCATTCAGGAGGTGTGTAGACTTTATTTATTAATGTATAATTAAAGTAACAACTTTGGAAGCTGGATCATTGTACTGTTTGGCACAAAGATTGTCATAGACCATAAGGTTGTGACTACCAGGATCTTTACTATTGTGTACTTTAATTTTAGTTCCATCATGAATATATATGTAGCTATTATTTTCATTAATGGGAAGAAACATTTGATAATATATTATATGACCAAACATGTAATGTATTCTTTCTTTCTATGTTTTCAGTGGTTACAAGTGATTCCTAAATTGTTGTTCTGTTTACTTTTCGATTTTGTAGTTGGTCTATTTTTCTTCTGCTGTTTATTAATATTTGATGTGCTTCCACTCTGGGGGTCTAGTTTAAGTCTATGGAGCCATTTATCTCCCAAAAATTCTAACTTATTGTGATTGTCCTATAATAGTATCAATTATGAAGGGGTATATAATCTCAAAAATACAAGTTTACACCCTCATTTCTAGTTGGCATCATTTAGCCTTTGGAGAGGTGCACCTAAGGCCAGCAGTAGCTAGCCCGTTAGCACTGTTCGGGTGGGTGTTTAGATTGAGTATACTATAATTGAGAACCATAAAATCTGAGTATATTATGGCCACTCAAGAATGACCATAATTCTTTTAGATTAAACAATGACATGAAGATATAGGGCCTAAAGTGAAGTCTTTAATCAGAATCCATTGTGACAAGTCAAGTTCTATAAATCGCTGAAAAGTTATAGTCTATCACCAAAGAAAAAAACACATTTAAATAAAATATCATTTTATCATGGAGAAGGTAGAACATGGTCTTGTGAAGTTAGAGTATGTCTCTATAAAACAAAAAGTTACAGATACTTTAGGAAATTCCTTACCCGAATAAGTACTTGAAAGGCATCGAATGGCTCAGAGAGTTTAGTCGACTCCCTACACTTGAAAAAGTTTGTATGTTGGACCCCATATCCCCTAGATATGGTCAATTTTTCCATAATGTTCTAATATTTATTATTTAACCTATTTAATACAAAAGATAAATAACCTTTGATTATGTTGATAATGGGGGAGAAATTGTTCTATTAAAAGGGAGAAAATGACTTAGTCAAGACACGAGGAGAATCTGATAGGTGGAACAATGAGATAGGGGGTGTTTATGATGTGAGGAGGAGTAGTAGAATAGGGGGAGTATTAAATCATACAATTATAGACATGTTCGGTCAAAGGATAAATATCACAATAGTTGAGGTTCATGACGAAAGTAGAAGAGTGGTATGGGAATGGAATGAAGTGATTAATTGATAAACTTTTTATTAATCTCCTGTTTTTTACCCTAATCATGGATCATGTGGGCTTAGAGTATGAGTTGAGTTTATCCATGATTTTTATCTTAATTTCAAGGAGAGAACGCTGGAATATGATAGACAATTTAATGAGAAAAGAGAACAGTTCAGGGAAGTGGTTATCTAGATGACATGCAGTTTGTGAGAGATTTCTGGTACGCATGACAGATTTTCATTCACTTAAATGAGGTTGTGGTTTGAGAATCCATGAAGGAAATACCTGCTATGAATATTGATGAATAAGAAAGGTGTTTCTCATAGGAATCATAGAATATTGAAATTTCACTAAAATTGTACGTGAAATTAATTTATGCAAAGAAATAGTTCAAGGAAATGTGGATTTAATCTATGGGTGAAGAAAGTACATCAACTGAGAATCTATATAAAGTTTTCAATTCATGATTTCATGTAAATGAAAGGTCCTAATGTCCATAACCTATGGGTGGATCCTGTCCAGGACTACGGAGCAAAGGAAGAGGAATATGGTGATCCTTCCCACTGGTAGTGAGCGAGAGGAAGAGACATAGGGAGTGAACTTTGGGAATGCAGTTAGAAGACCATAAATCTTTTAAAGGCAGTGAAAATGGGAAGATAAGATCTAACCCAAACCTTGTAATTGGAAATGAGATTTAGTGGATTTGGAACATCGTAACATTGTCGTTGTGTTCTCCAAGGATATAGAATAGTGAGGGCGAACCACGTAAAATCACTATGTCATGTGCATGATTTCGTTTATGTTTATATATTTCTATGGGAGATAGAGAGAAGTGTCTTTTGTTTAAAAATGAATCAAAATTCGAAGCTATATTAGTTTTAATCTGTCAGACCCTGATTCACTCACTCTCTTAGGTTATTTGACTTATTAGACCTAACCGTGTATAATAAAACAAAATAGTCACAATAGAGAAGGAATAATGATAATTTTTATCACCCATATAAAATATTGATTTATATCCCTATAAAATTGTTTGTGCACCATGGTATAATATGTATATTCCTACACAAGGGGAGTCGAAAAAAGTATATATTAATCAAGAACCCACAAATAGGAATTGAAGAATCGGGAAATCAATGGGTATCTATCACTATTTTAAAAATAGTGTGTCGGCTAGGCCTTCAAGACCATAATATATAATGAGAGGGAAGTAAATATGTTTTTTCATAAAAAAATCATACATATAATTTCATCATAATGATGGAAATGACAAAAAAAATTATAACATTTCAAAACTACTCATTAACAGGTGTCTTTATATTTCAAAACCAATACAAGTCCAAAATCTATTTATTTCCCACATCCCATTTAAAAACACCATCAAGTAATTTTTACATGTTGAAATCCATATAAACATTTCATATCACCATTGTATTTCTCATATATTACTCTTCTTCAAACCACGTAGAGGTTAACACCTCAATCCAAAACCAAATTCACATAAAAGTGTTGTCTTCCCACTTTGAAAGTAATAAATGATTGAAAAAATCAATACATTGAAAGTTTTTCAAAACATCCATACTGGAATTTTTAACAATTTTATTACCAATAAAAAATTCATTTCAAATATGAATATATGGATTAAAAATTAAAAATTGATTATACCATACTCAAAATGCTAAAAAATTGTGTCAAATCACCAATGATATATCACATATATTCATACATTAATAAAAAAATATTTATATATCATAATAATTTATTTTAATTACATAATCAAACATTTACTAAGAAACACCTACTTCAAATTTAAGAGAACCAATCCAAAACTCTTTATAACAATACATTTTCCACGTAGACCACTACTACTAGAATATAAACATTTTTTATGAACACTAGACACCAAAAAAAACCAATATTAGATTCACTAAGATCATTAAAAAATTTCAAGATATATATGGGGTTCATGGGGGATGTCAAATACAAGATAAGGAAGTTAGGAAAAAGAAGAATAAATATATAGGTGAATAAATCAATCAAACCTCATGAAAATCATCAAATAGTTGGCATGAATCCATGTTGGTGGAGGTTAGAACTACTCCATTAGACCCCATGTGTCTTCAAATATATTTTGGATGAAATTTGATTGAAACCCTTTAAAATTAATGAACTATATTTTGGAAAACATTTAATGTAATTACATAGACATGTTTCATGGTTTGGATGAATGATTTACAAAATCATGTTCCAACCATGTGTTGGCCACTAACTAGTCCAGGATACCACATTGATGGATACTCATGTGTGCCAAAATGTATAGAAAAATAGTTCACCTCACCCATGACACACCCATATCCCCACATGACATTTGGATAGCTTTGTTTTCATTCAAAGTATTCCCTAACCAATCAAATAAGCTCTATCAAGATAAGAGATCCACCTATAGAGTCACCTCATATTTTCTATTAACTATATGGGATAGTGGTGATCCTCTCATAAAGGACACCAAAATATAAAATTTCAGTCCCAATCCAACCAAAACCCAAAACCATGTATGAAATGATAAAATAATAAAATGTAAACAAAACTGTTATAGAATTGGTTTCAAAAATAATATAAATTCAAATCCCAATTAGCTTACACATGTTTATATCCTCCAATTAAATTACTAGATTTTAATCTATTGTTCCCATTCAAGATAAATTAATTAATAATAGGATCAGTGACTGAATTAGTTATATATATTTATATAATGATTCCTTATTTATAAAACAATATTCCATACTTGTTGATGTTTTTTAGATTTTAGAAAAAATCAACACATATACATCGTAACATAATAATTTAGAATGTTCACTAATCAAATAAAATAAAACCATCTTCATTATGGTTTGTAAAAATTACAATACCAAAATCCAACTATAAAATAAAAAATTTTAAGTATTACAATGAGTAGGATATTCCCTTACACTCTTAGAGTAGTATCTTAAATATAAAAGTTCATGTTATTCATGTATCGTGAAATAATGTAATATAATTTTTGTAAAAAACATATTAAAGTGCTTCTTAATCAACTTTTACACATATAAATTTTAAACAAATTCTTTTCTTCCATACCCTACAATAGGAAAGAACATCCTTGAAATCTATAATAATACTCAATATGATTTCCAAATATGATTTCTCAGTTTGATTTCTCAAAACAGAAATATTATTCACTCATAATATGGTTGATAAATTTATGAACTAATTCTATCTCAGACCGAAAATCAAAATCTGTTGGCTCAGTCTGATTCAATAAACACATATTATGATCTTATATCTTCTACAAAATCCTTTTTTCCAAAAACCATAGTAAATAAAGAAAAATTTTGAATCATCTTCATGCTATAACATCAGAGATCATTTCTCTACGATCATGCATAATACATTTTTTAGGAATATAAACAATACATATTCTATTTATAGGAAGACCAATTTTAGTTTGGGTGAGATTCTGAAAATCATACCCTCTAAACCAAAATTTTTATAGAACATAAATTATCCTTAAATTTTTATTAAATTCCTAACTTATTCTTTGATTCTTAACTCTATCCAAATATTTTCAAACATTCACAACCTCATAACACATCAGAGATTATTAAATTATTCTGTCCAATTAAAAATAATTTTTTTCTAATTTTTCTATTAGGATAAATTCATATGTTTAACAATAAATTCTTTATCACATTTCTCTATTCTGAATGTAATAAGGAAACATATGTCTTGTCATTAAGATCCTTAAAACAAAATAATCGTTATGATTTATTTTCTTACAATGGAGACATAATATCCATAAAACATCTTTAACCTCTTATATGTTCCCCTTGAATGCATTTTTACAATATTTAATAAGTTATAGTGTTTTTTTATTCCCAGACCACTGAACTTGAGTCTGATGAAGATATTAGTTTTAAATACAGTATGATTGTCTTGGCCCACATAATTCAAAAAAATCATTTAAACAATCCATACATTTCGTTATCATTGCCACTTCATAAGGAAGACAAAGTTGCATTCTAAAAAAATAGTAATCAATTAATTCTGGTGAAAATGATTGACTAAATTGTTGATTGATCTCTAATTTTCATTTTTATACCAGTCAAAAAGAAATTATCAGCTTCTCTATATTTATTGGTCACAATAACTTCCAATTTCTTTTATTTTTATTTTTATCAAAAAAATTAAATAAAACAATTATCCCTCTTATTAAAATATAAATATCGGTGGCGTTATGACTCTGATTCTAGCTGGTACACTGCGTCCGATAGATCGGTTCTAGTAGCTTCAACTTCAACAACTTCTTTTCTTCAATGACTACAATACCAATGATATTATGAAATTTAACCTAATTATTTGATGATATATTTCTCATGGATTATTGGTCAGACTGAAAAACATAAAATTTTCCTCACATTATGATAAAACTTTTCATCCTTTTAGGAAATATGCGTCTGGTGTTCTCATATTAATGAACTTTGGAATAGAACTTTTTGGCTCATGTAACCTTCACCATCCACAAACTACCTGCATATATCATGAATTATTGAGGAATTTCTATATGAATAATCTTTTCATAGAATCATTTGTCATTTATTAAGAAGTCTTATTACTTCTTATCCTTCTAGAAACGTAAAAATATTGTCAATACGATTACCAAAAGCTTTTCTGCCATGTTCCTTCATAAGGAATGAAAAAAAACATTCTCAGAGAAATTATTATTTTTTTAATTAAAAATATTAATGCATTATAAGAATTAAATTGGATCCATGTATATTCTTATTATCTTTATTAAAACTATTAGAACCTAATTCCAGTCCCAATGTGATTTCAATGGGGCTTATCTCCCAGAATACATCTTACTTATCTGATGAAATTCCTTAAGTATTTTGATTTTGAAATAATGAGTATGACGGTCAGTCCGATTATAAAAACATGACAATATTTATTGAATTTACATCATCATGGAAAAAACACAACACTCATAATATAATCTTTATATAGCTTCCAAAAACATTCTCCAACCAACTCGGTCCATGAAATTTCTACATTTAGATTCTATTGTCAACTAGGTTTCATAAATCACTAATGTTTGTAATCACAAGGTATGGATTACTTATCAATTATTTTAATCCTTCATGATCTAAACCGCTATAGGAAAAAATAATTATTGACATAAAACCATGTTTTTAAAAAATTTAGACTCGTGAAATATCTTTATCATTTAATTACATCATTCATCACTTAGAAGTAATTTTTAAAAATGTGTTTCCTACAATTACCCCTAATATTTAGAATAGTATACACATTTCCATGTTATATTCACAGCACACCCACAACTACCCCTATTTAAATATTTCCTAAAAAGGTTTACATACCAATTAATGGATTTATGAAACAATTCTAGCCATTAGAAACACATTCCAAAGTGTATATGGTAGGGTTACTAAGAAACATACCTCAACGTTGATAAGAATGAGTTTGAATGCCCCAGATAAAAATCAGTTTATGAAATTGTTCCTTTAGTAAAGGTTTTATGAAAATTTCTGTGACGTTTATCAAAGTAGAAACATAATCCAACATTAATTGATTCTACTTCACATTTTTTTTGATGAAATAGTACTTGATATCTATAGTTTTTAAATGATAATGTTGTAACATATTTTTTGTAAGGTATATTTCACTTTTATTGTCAAATCCCATGAGAAAAGAAAAGTTCATATCAACAGGTAAATCTTAAAACTGAGTCTTCATCCACATATGATGGGTATCAACTTGATTGGAAGAAAAATACTTAGCTTCATATATTCTAAGAGTAACTTTATTATATTTCATATTATGATAACTAACATAATTTTTTACAAAAATAAAAATAACTCATATGTGTATCTTCTATCATCAATATATCTTTCCCAATCATTATTCGGGTACCCAGAAAAATCAATAATTTCTAAACCATCATACCTAATTCAAAATTTTTGTGTTTCTCTAATATATCTAAGAATTTATTTTCAATCAAATACGTTTGATTATTTTGGAGCTATTTGACATATTTCACATAATGTAACATATAGAAAATGTTAGGACATGAGGCAGTCAAATAAATCAAACTTCTTATCAACTTCCAAAACTATTCTGATCAAATTCTATTCCTTCCACTTATTTATAAAACATGGTTACCACATGAATCTATGTTGAAACTACTTTAAAATTTCTATTACTAACTTCTTAATAATTTCATTAGTATAATTTGTTTTGAGAATGAAAATTGAGATTTTTCTTTTGTACAATTCTTATATATTAATGTTTTTCAGTTCTTCCATCATGGAAAACTCAAATATATTTTTCATCTCTTTAGAAAATCATCCACATGTTCTTTTATCATTCATAGAAAATATAATGTCATCAACATATAAAATTATAATATGGTAAAAATCCTGACATTCTTCTATGTACAGATTACTATCAAAACATCCTTTCATTACACACATCTTACTCTAAAAACTGTCAAACTTTTAATACTATTCCCCCATAGATTAAATTATCTTATACACATAATTATTCATGTTTCACACATAAACAACATCATTACCAATAATAAATCCACATGGTTGATCAATATAAACTTCCCCATGAAGATCACCAATCAAAATTGATTATTCAACATCCATATGAAGAAAATTGTTGGTTTTTGTGGAGAAATATCAAGAATGATTCTGATTTTTTATAATCATTCCATTAGAAAAAAGGTTTAATCAAAATCAATGCCTTACATTTGTTAGTAACCACTTGATATTAATCTTTCTTTGTTCTTTATCATATCACCTTTCACGTTTATCTTATTCTAGAAAACCCACTATGTACCCATAATAAATTTGTTATTTGAACTAGGTATGGGTTCACAATTATCATTATTTTCTATTTGATAAAGCTCTTCAATCACAGAATTAACCATTTCCTGATTTTCAAAATCTCTATTCATATCTTTCAGCTAAAATTTTTAATTTAAAGACTTTTTTTAATAATTGTAGATGTTATTCAAGTTTTTAACTGTTGATGTTGATCTACAATATTTTTTTTTGCTTCCACTTTCTTCCTTATACTATAATTATATTTTTTTGAATCATCATAATCAATAGAAATAGTTGATTCTGAGTAATATGTTTTAGAATATTAATTTAATTCATCATTATCAGAATCCTTATCAAAATTTATTTATTCTTGTTTGTCTACCTTAACTACATGAGTCTATTTATCTTTTTTCATGATTTTAAAAAAATGTTCACATAAATAGAGTCAACTAATCTTCTGGATTCCTTTTTTGAATAATATGTATCCTATTATATTAGGATTATATCCATGAAAATTTCAATATTCACCTCTTTACTCATACATTATAGGGTTTCTACCACTGTTATTTATTATAAATGGATTTCCAAAAACTCTAAAGTGTTTCAAACACAGATTTTTTCTATAAAACATATCAAATGAATTAAAATCCAAAATTTTCTTATTGAAAATATATTTTTTTCAAATATATATATATATATATTCTCATGGATTGACTTCAAAATTAATATGTACATATACAAGTTACATGGTCCATCCATTTTAAAAAAAGCATTTTTCCCTTAGAAACACCATTATATTGGGGAGTGTAATTTGTATTGAACTCATGCTGAATTATATTATTCTTAACATAAATTTCAAATTCATCATTTTTTATTCTCCACCATTGTTAGTTCTACAACTTCTTCACTGAACAATCACAATCCTTCTCAGTTTTCCACCATAATTTTTTTAAAATATTTAAAATCTTCTAGGTTATGTTTCATATACATAACACAAATAATGAAAGTAATTTAATAATTGAAAATAATGAAATACTTATCTCTATGAGTGGATTGTTTTCTCATATTCACAAAAATATCAAAATGAATAATTTATAAGGGTTATTTTTAAAAAATATAAAAACTATTATTCATAGAATAAGTAATTTTTTACTTCATGATAGATTGTGAAACCCCAATATCTTCTTATTGAAATATTATGAATACATCATACACTATCTGTATTTAAAATTATTCTCACATTTCTTTGACACATGTGTCCCAGTCTTTTATGCCACCACTTATTTCCATCCACCATACCTAGGAAACAAGATATCCATATTTCACCAAGTTGAAATAGTTTTCCTTTTGTTCATTTTCCTATTTCAAAAATCATTCCATCCTCATTAATTTTCATAACAAACCCCTAATTTCTAAAAATAATTATGATGGATTCATTAAAAAAATTGTAACAAATAACAAGTGGTATTTCATCCCATGTATGAAAAAATATTTATTGTTCATTTTCTTTTTTTTTTATCATAACAATAAGTCCAATACCATTTATTATGAGGGATTCCTCATTTCCAAATTCAATTGTTATTTCATTTTATTATTTACCATTATTAATCAATATCAATTATCCTATTATATTATTAGAGCACCCACCTTCCAAATCCTTGTTAATCGTCAATTTATATCCTTGAGAGCAATTTCTTCAATAAGATATTTTTATTTCCCTTTATTTTTCATAATACCCAGCTTCTAAGAATTTCTAACAATTTTTTTCTATGCTAATACAAAATAAATCCTTCCAAAATATTTATATTATTTTAACATCTCTCACAAAAAGATTATATAGGTGAATCTATATTCAAATTTTTTACATCACCCTTTTTGTACTTATTTAGAAAATTCATCTCTGAAATCTTCCATTTTGGAGATTGAATCCCCCTAAAACATTACCTGGTGTTTTATGTTGAATATTTATATTATCATTGATTAAACCAACACATATTTTCTATGTGACCAAATCCAATACAATACTAAATTTAACTATATAAATAATATTTACTTATAAAACATTTATACTGTCAAGATTTATGAACATGTTTCTTAGACATCCTTATAATCATTATAATAAGAACTCTTTTGAAAACAAACCTTTTTTCAACCAGAATATTCTTTTTCAGGTTAGTTGTATTTTTTATATTATCAGAATAAGAATTCATATAAAAAATTTGAAACTCATATTTTTAGAAAAAAATTGATCTTTAGAAATTATTATTCTTGTCTACAAACATTACATTCCCAATATTATTTTTCTCATAAACAATTTAAGATTAATTATCAATAGTTGAAGGTGAATTTTGATCCATATTAGGATTACACTTTGTAGAGATTTCAAAAACATCAGAAATAAAATTATTGATGATTTCAACCCTCTATTATACTTAAGAATGTTTTTGTTGGACATATTCAACTCTTACTATTTTTCCTTTAACATTACTTTCATATTTTTGTTATGATACCTTTCATTCTCAATAGATTTCGTTAAATTATTAATCTCTTCTAGAATATTGAGTTATACATCAGGAAAAACTATTGATTATTTTTTAAGATTCTTCACTTTACAAATTCCTGATTTCTTTTCTCAGGACTCTGAATATTTCTTTGACATTATTTTAATTCTCATTCAATGTGATATTATAGTTTCATTTATTTTTCTTCAAAACAGATACTACTGAACACTTCATTGATCACTATTTCTGTTAAATAATTTTCTACTGCCTTCTCAAAAGATTTTCAAAATTAATCCTCATTGGATTTTTCTTCATCCTCTTTATAGAATAAAATTCTTATTTGGGATATGAAGTAATTTTTATATTTCCTTTATAATATGACTTCTCATTATTACCATGTTTCTTCTAAGATATTCTTTGTCTTCTAACATATTCCTTGGTATATTATTATTAGTTTGTTTGAGGAAAAGTTTCCACAATGTTCCCAAAAGATAAAAATTCAAAACATTTGAATGAGATTTCTCCTTTCTATTTACCATACCACATTTAAAATTTTTATAAAAACAAGGAAAATATTCATCAATATTTTTAAATACCAAATTTTTAGAATTATATTCAACGAATTCTTCTTCAATAAGATTCTTGTTTAACATTCCATTCTTAGAATCCATCAATGATATTTATCAATCATTTTTTAATTTTTGTTGATTTATCCCTTCTCATTTCACAAGTGATGTGGGTTCTTTTCAAATCATGTATATATAACGTTTCTAGATCTATATCTTCCTATTAAGGGACCTTAACATCAAACTTTTTAGGTATAATTCTAAAGATCATTTCAATAACTATATAGTCATAAAAAATTTCACAAATATATTTATTCGTAATAAAAATGGCATTTACCATGGTAATGAAGTTACCAACAGATTCATATTCACCCATCTTGATATATTCAGACATTAACCTCCAAGGTTTTAACTTTTCCTTATTTAATTTTTTATTTCCATTAAAAATGTATTTATATTATCTAATTTACATTTTTATGTGGAAACACCCTTCACTCATAAAAACCAATATTTAGAAAGTTATGAGTGTAAACATTTATTATAAGTTCCATCATTATCAACATTCTTATATTTAATAGATGTAAGATGAATGTTGTCATAAATTGGAGGAAATAAATCTATTGATGTTTGGTGAAAATCATACCAAAGAGACATAAGATAAGGCAACATTATTTCTTTCTAGATATAGTATTGTTACTATTGAAGAATTGAAGCCACAAACCAGTCACACAATTTTGATTTTCCATCCCAACTTTCCTTTAAAACCATCAATAATGAGTAAATAAAGAGGACCTCTCTCTGATACCAATTGAATGTTCCAAGTCAAGACTAATGATTCAATGAGAGGGGAGAGGGTGAATCATTGATCTATTTTTCATTTATGTTTACTTTTTTATGCTGCAAAATTTGAATCCAGCTAAAGATTCACTACATTACTAAAAAATTCTAGTATACTTCAAATATAACCTAATAATTAACAACATTCACTACTCAATAAGATTAGCTAAATCCTTTGTATGGTTTGGATATAATTCAATAGAACACAATTATCACGAAAAAATATTATTATGCGGGGGCCAATGATTAGGATATTCTATTACACTAGTGTATAAATATGATCAATACAATAGATCATGTGAATAAAGTAGCATGAAATGACGTAAATTTTAAAAAAAACATTTTTCAATTCATCTTGATAAACCTTCACAAATATAAATTTCAATGAAATTCTTCACATGCATACCCTATAGTAGGCAGTATCTTCCTTAATCATTATTTTATTAATTAGTATGATATCAAAATATGATTTATCAATCCTATTTCTCAATAGAGAAAAATATTTATAATATTATATAGTTTAGACCATTCTAAATTTCTTATATCTCTATTCGTATATACATATATGATAGCTCATCCTGATTTTGGAATCTCTGATTTTGATCAGGTATATTCTCCTTTCTACTTTTTTCTAGAAAACCTCCGTAACAAATAACAATAGAGAAAATTATTTTCCCTAGACCAATAGAGGATATTTATCATTATTCACACACAATACAAGCATCAAAAATTTACAATTACTTATTTTATTTATAGACAACAAAAATTTGGGTTGGGTGGGATTTTGAATGCCATCTCACTAAACCAAAATATACCAAAACACAAATTATCCTTGAATTTAAGATGATTCCTTGACTTCTTCAACACCTCTTAACTCTTCTTAAATATGATTGATTCTTAAAAACATCATCTTTCTTCATAAATTAATAAAAAATCATTTCAATGTTAATTTTTCGTTCTGATATTCCCATTATGATGGAATCATATGTTTTACAATAGATTCTTCATTTCATTTCTATGGACTCATTGTAAGAATTAAATACTATGTATTCCAATTTGGATTTTCAGAACTAACTACTCATTCATATTTCTTTATTAATATGGAGGTAACCGATTCTTCATACTTATTCAACATCTTCAATGATCCCTTTGAAAACATTTTTACATGTGTTAAGAAATTATTCATTTTAAATTTTCTTATAGATGACCTACAATGTGATTATGTCATCGTTGAAAGATTCATTCTGATAATCATGACCCACATGATGCAAAAAATGATTAAAATAAGTAACCTATTTGATTATCTTGACCCACTTGATACTGAAAAAAAATATCACATCTGAATAATAATCCGTAATTTATCTTGATGAAAATGGTTGAATACATTCTTGATTGATCTCTTATTTTCTTTTTCATATCGGTAAAAATTAACTTATATTATTTTCCATATTTATTAAAAAAAATATCAAATTTATTTTTTATTAATCAATCCCAACAAAATCCCAAAAAATAATTATGCCTCCTATCAGATTCTAATGATCGATGTTACTATGACTCCAGTTATCAGTGGCACACTACATCTGATGGACCAGTTCTAGCAGCATCGAATTCAGCAAGATATTTTCTTCTCTGATTATGGTACCAACGAACTTCAAAAAATTTACGTCTTTTTTTAAATATTTATTTCTTGTGGATTATTGGTCTGATTGAAAACCATCACCTTTGGTTTCTCACATTATTATCAACTTTCTAATCCTTTCAGAAAATCTATATCTTGTGTTCTCATACCGATAAATATTAAACAAGAAATTACAATCTCTAAAAAATTTATAATTTTAAAAAACATTCATGTATCATGAATTCTTCAAGAATTTAAATTCCATTTTTCATAGAATATCACCTCTTAACTTTAATTAGGAAGTATTATTATTTTTTATACATTTAGCAACATTTTTTTGAACCATAATCATTATGATTGAAAAATAATTTCTCCCTCATTCCATCATAAGGAGTTATTCAAAAGTTATTATAAGACCTATGATTTTTGTGAATTAAGAATTAAAAAAGGATAATAATATTTACAATGGATCCATGTAGAGTCAGATTCTATTTCTTAATATGAATATATCATCAATATGAACCCCATGTGAGTTTGATGAGCCTTTCTCCCAGAAAACATTCTCCCAATATGATGGACTTTCATAAGTATTGTGAGTTTGAAATACTGAATATGATGGTTAGTCTTATTATCAAAACATAAAAAAATTAAATTAAATTAATTTATTCTTTGAAAACAATTGACAACACTCATAAAAAAAATATATTCTGGCTTCAAAAAACCTTCTTTATAAAACTTGGTCCCAATTTTAATTGTAATCTTATATAATATTAATATTTTATTTTTTTTTTAAGATTAGTGTTTCATGTATTATATGATAGATAATTGCATTTTATTTTAATATTTTTGGGTTTCACAATATCCATTCATTTATTATCATGATCCTTACAAAGTTATAATGATCATGGTAATCGATTATTTATCAAATGAGAGTAAATTTTATGAAAAGAAAAAATATAAAAAGAGATGATATAATTTCTATTAAAAAATTGTGAGTGTAAAATATTAAGGTCATTGGAATAACACATAAGTTGGTTTTAAATTTGGTTAAAATTTTTAAGAAGCCATAAAAAAGACTTGGTAGAAACCTTTTATATCCAAATTATGTTATATAGTGATAGAGAACATTAACAACTTGCAAATGAAATATCAGTACAATGTAAAAGATCATTGAACTAGAAACCAACGATCGGGGTAAAAGATGATCCATTATTTATAAAAGAAAGTAATGGGATACCATTTTTATGGTCAATTTCATATTATTTTGTAATTACACTAAAACTTATATGATGAATATAATCAAATATACTAAATCAAATATATTTAAATTTATAATCTCAATTTAAATTTCTCGTCATGGGATTCAATTAGTGTTCACCTTTATCTCATTCTATATTCTTAATATTGCGTATGAATATTCAATTCCCAAATTATTATAATTACCTATGATTTAAAATGTGTTATATAATACTTTTAGATGAATAAATTCATATATTTACAAAAAAAATTGTTACAATGTGATAAAATTTAAGAAAAAAATGGATAAACTGTCATACTAATAAAGAATACAGAAATATCAAATATTAAATAACAACACCATGGGTTCAGAATATATAATTATACAAAAAATTAACACACTATCAAAATTTACTTAATAAATTTATCATCAATAATTCTTCTAAACACAACAGGTGTCACATAGTATTTAGTTTAAATTTTAAAAAATCTAATGTTGTATTCTTGAAATAATACAAGAATTTAAACCTGAGCATTATACATTCATAAACCTAATAAAAATTATCATAAAATATCATTAAACAAAATATAATAAAATTAATTAAAACCTATAAGGTGTTTTATATCCCTTGGATAATATGATTTATGATAAATTTATATAACTATGATGGTATAAAAACACATCATTTATCCACACCTAAAAAAACAATATCTCTAAGGTTATAAAAACAACTCTCTAATACAAACAATAACATCTGAAAACCCACACCCATGGATCCTTGGATACAAACATAATATTCATATTTATATCACAAATATCAATTATAATGAATCAATTATACTAATAATAGATATTAAAAATAAATTATAAATATTGGATCACTTACATATCCAAATATGTCTTTTGTTTATAATTTTAGTGATTTATAACATAATATTACATAATAATACAAATTCTTTCATAGGATTATTTTTTATAATATTCCAAACAATTCTTATTAAATTTTATATATTCGTCATCTCTGATAAAATTCTTTGCACATGAATAAATATTATGACTAATTCATTAAACATAACTCTTCATAACACGGAAAAATAAAAAACAAATGAAGGGTTAGTTGAATTAATTGTAATGAAAAAAATTACAATTTAATTCCATCGGGGAGTGTATGATAACTATAAGAGTATGTTAACATAATCAAATTGAACGACCATAATATCACTGAACTAACTCCCATAAAAACATGGATCTTAAAACACGATTGATTTCAAAAAGAATTATCACAATAAAAAATTAAAATAAATAAATACTCATGAACTACGAGTTTTAAAACAAGATCTATGTAACAATTAAAAACTTATAGCATTAATATAGAAAATATGTTGGTATGACTTAACATCCAAATAAATCACCATGGATTCCCCTACCATGACTATTCGGTTTGATTTTAGTAGTAAATGAAAACCATTAAACCAAATAACATATTAGGAGTTACGTAACATTTTCATCTCTTTGGAGTAACTACAATCTAGTTCACTCTATCTCCTTACACAATATATTTTAGGGTTATAACAGACCATCCCATTACATTTCATAAAATGTCCCCTATGTATATTTTTTTACTCCCCAATCTCAATTTCATCAATAATATCTATATACCAAATCACCAAAAAAATATGGATTCATTCATTTCATTAAAAAAATTATTTTTGTACATATGAAAATAAAATTATAACTCTAAAATTGGTTTAAAAACCCATTAAAAACCATTCAGAAATAGGATATAAATTGAATACTTTTTTTACATCCCTTGTATATTATAGAAATCTATTATGGGTTTTTATATTTATTTAAATATCATGAAAAATATTTAATATTTGTGATTGAAATAATTATAAAATACCAATTTCTTTCAAAAAAATTGAACACTAAAAATTTTGAAGATATTTTTGAAGTAAATTTCAATGAAAAAAACATTGTAATTTTATTATGAAATCATCATTGAAAATAAATTTCATCAATGTGGGAAAATATATATAATGGACATTTTTTTGAAAAAAAAATGTTATATTCAATATTTTCGATATGATTAAAAGAAACCCTTATGTAATTTTTATTGAATGATCCTTAAAAATCATTTAATATAAGGTAAACCATCAAGTAGAATATCCATAGAAATTCATTTATGTTTGGAAAATAATATTATTTATCTTCGATTTATAACATAGATGAATCACTTGCTTAAAATTATTTAAAACCTTTAAATAAACATTTTTAAATGAGAGAAATTTAAAAAAATATTAAAACCAAAAACCCATTGAATGAATTAATGTAATAAGGAAAATACAATAGCATGATTATTCATGATTTATTATATTTTACATTATGATTTAGTTTATATAAATTATAAATTAATATATGTTCACTAATAAAATTATATATCAATGAATGATGATTGAGATGGTAAACCATTACAACATGGGTAATTCATGAATCTAAAATTTACTAACTACAGAAACATAACATGAATATGTAAAAAACAAAATTAATATGAAATAATATGTTATTGCACGTTCCTTTGGAAATTTGTACACCATATAAAACTGATCATGGTTTATAACATGAATTATGTCTAAATTAAATGAAAATGTAAGCATGAAAACCCATGAAACTTTTTTAAAATTTGTATCTATATATCATGATTTGTAAAACATAAAAAGAAAATTATATATACAGAGAAATTAGTTTTTCATGAATATTATCTCATTATGAATCATATACAACTTATATTAAATAACGGGTTATTAACATAATACATGTCATAATGAAACAATTTTGGGACAATGAGTATATACAATTATCATATCGATTATGTTAAAAAAATTAATGAAGTGATTCTTTAAAACAATTATATAATCATATAAAGAGTTGGATTTCAATATACTACTTTTGGATTCTATGTCATACATAATTACTTTGTAACGTTCTAAATGAAGTAATATATGACTCAATGAATTGAAATTTAATTTAATATAACTTGATTTATGAATTATTTATGATATAAAATTTGAAATTATATGGATATACACCATATAAAATAAATTAGGTCCATAACATTATAATATTCTATAATGAAGGTAAATTGAGACAAAACCCAATACCTTGAAAATAGACATACCATGTATGTCCTTTAAATAAAGTATAGTAAAATTATATCAATTATTTTCTAATTTAATAATATATTACAAATTTTTTTACTTTATAATTTTACTATTATGTTCCTTTTTTTCAATGACACATTTAATTATTATTTTTTTAAAGTAAATTTGTATTTATAGAACCCATAAAATAGGTTCATCATCCCTTTCTCATGGTCAGAAAAAGTTATAAAGGCCCAGAGCTTCACCCAAAACAATAATTATACAATAATTATTAAAACATATATATAATAACATTAATTACATAATTACTTTAACTCTATATTAATTAGAAATTTATTACTAGATACGAATAGTGGTTATTAATCATTATAGATGTTACAACATGGAAAATGAAATACATTCATAACCATGAAAAAAATTCACTTTTTTACCAAAATTTAGTGAAAGTGGTTAAATATAATTTTCACGTACAATAATGATGAAAATTTAATTAAAATACTATAATATCTAAAAATACTCTTTCACATACAATCTATATGAGTAGATGATAGAGAGGGAAACACATCTCCTTGCAGACATTGTAATCCCTATGTACACATGAATGGAGATATTATTTTTAAATGGAATGAAAGGTAATAAATTAGATGAAATGTTTGACTTATATAATTATAATTATGTCTTTAATGTAAAATATATACAGTTAATATATCATTGTACCTAGTTGTGAGAGCTAGTTATGGAAAATAAAATATATGACTTTCTAGATTTAATAGTCAACATGAATGCATGAGCATTTTTTTCATTTCCCAAATGTGGAAAAACGCTTTTAATAAATGTTTAACATTCATAATTATAATATATTAGTATATTGGTGATATTTATTTTATTAATCTAGTTTGGTTAAAGAATATTTAAATATACTGGGAGAAGATATAAACATAATATAGTTTGGTGAAGACTTATACCATTTTCTCATATAACCTATTTTGATTGCATAATAATCCTTATATGATGGGATATTTAGAGATACTAAGGATTGTAGAACATTGTATGTGATTTTGGGGGTATTCATGGTTATGATAGGGTGGAAATAGAATTCTCAAAATACGTGACAAAAAGGAGAAGTTATGCCCCTTTATTAAGGAGGGGATGAGAAATCCTAGGATTTTCAAAAGTAATAAATTAGTATAAATTAATTTATATATATATATGGAACTAATAATATATATTTATATGAAAACATGATTATTAGTGTGAAACCTCTAATTCAATAAATTGTATACAAATATATGTTATTTTTTCCAATTATATATAATTTTATCCATGTGTTACCATTTAGACAATTACAAATTTATGAATCTTTTTTATTAGTTAGGGGTTGTAAAATTTAATATAAAATGATATTATACCCATAATAGGATGATGGATTTTATAATTTACCATATCTTATTCACTTAGATAATGATATTGTTTTTATGATATTAAAATAAAAAAATGATGTTCTATTAAACCAAAATTTCCATTAATGTAATTTTTAGTAAGATTAAAACAATTTAATATTAATGAAATATTGGTAGTAATGGAAATATAATTTAAAATATTAAATTACTACAAATTATTTATATTCATAAAAAATATTCTTTGGGAACTATAATAAACTATTATTACTTAATATTTTCTAAAATCATTTAAATTATTTTTTAATTCTTTCACAAAAAATGTGTCGACATTGTGTAATAATTTAACTAAACTATTGTATCACTGATATTTAAAAATATATTAACATTAAAATTAATTACAATAATTTAAATTTACTATATAAAACTGAACACAACATTTTTTTAACCACTGGGATAAAAAATTAAATATATTTAAAATAAGATATAAACATTTTGTTTTAATTACTTTTTAATAAACATATTAGTTTTATTATCAACTTAAATTACCATTACTTTTTCACATTTTAAAACCATTAATGTTAGTGGTATAAAAAAATTTATAAAATAATTTTAATTATTAGTGTTTTTATTTGGACTTATCACATTATTTTTATAAAAAATTACCCAATTTACCATTATAGTGGTGAAAAACTTTTATTATGGTTACTATTCATAATGATCTAAATTTAGTTTTATTAATAAAATATACATGGAAATGTATATTCATTATATAGATTCATTTTCATAAAAATCAATATTAATAACATGGTGATGTTATTTTAAAAATAATATTTCCAAACATTACCCAACACTTTTTTTTCAAAAATATGCAATTTTTAAGTGTAAGATGATTGTGAACTAACCATATGACTAGTATTAATCATTATATTAATTTAAATTAATATATATAGATAAATTATATATACATTTTTTAATTATATTACATTAAATAATATTATCTGGTTCAATAGCCTGGTTATAATGACAATACTAAATAATAATAATATTTTTTCATTTGTTTTTTTGGTGTTATTTGTTTTATATTCTCTAAAAGAAGTACTATGTTCAATTAAAACGGTGTTACAAATTAATACGCTATTATATGTGAAAATTTTATAGAATTTCATAGGAATGGGAATTTAGGTAAGGGGTAATAATGGAATTCCATGAATGATAGGCGGGAAATTTGGGTTGGTGTTAGTGAGACATGTATTTTTGATATTTTTTTTAGAAGTTTTATTCTCGATAATATTTGATATAGATTTATTTTTTAAATTTTTATCAACCTTATATTACTAATTTTATCACATATTAAAGATGAATAAATTTTAATATTAGTTATTATTTTATCACTAAAAAATAATGGCCTTCAGTACCAAACAATGACTTGATGAATCCCAAATATGACTACATAAAATTTAACTAAAATTATTAATATGAGAAAATTGATTTTATATTGAAACATATAAATTGATGAAAACACTTTTTTTCTAATAAAAAATTAATTTTAATCAATTAGTGAAATTTATATTATCTAATATGGATTAGTAATTAAATTACTATAAATTCATTTTAATTTATCACTGAACATCATATTATATCCCAGTTTTTAAAAGAGATCCATTTATAAAAAAATAATATCTCAAATACAACCCTTCATATAAAATATTAGTTTATAACAATAAATAGTATTTATCTATATTTTTTGTATAAAAATTTAATTAAACCCTTTACCTAATTAAAAAATGTGGATAAAATTATATATATTATTTTATATGAATGTATTTATACTATTTATGAATATCAATTTTAATATAAGTTCACATCAAAAAATATAATACTCAATTATAATCATAGTATTATTTATCCTTTTTATTATTATAACTTATTATATATTTTTTATAAACTTTTTACTTATATACATTATTTCCAATTTAATTTTGATAATATATTATTAATTATAAATAAACATATTAAGGTAAAGAGTTTTTATTTAGTTTATTGTATCACCAAAAAACAATTGATTCGCGAGATATATAAATAATGAAATTTATTTTCATAAAATAAGGCATCAATTATGGCATATACCAGTATGGATGTTGAATATTATGGGATTAGAGGAAATTCTTTTTATGACATGAAATATGATTTCAACTAGTTATAAGGGATTTTATGAAGTTGTTGTGAAGAGGTTGTCTTGTTGTGTGTGTAGAATTTTTTGTATTTTCCAATTATCAATGGGTTTTATTTGTTAATTATTGAGTAGAAATGTAAGAAGTTTTATTCAATGAAATGTGGGAACGAATTTATGTTATGGTAAATTGTCAATAATATGAATTTTGATAAGCATGTATGAATTAAATATGGAATATATGAAATTAATATTGGTTTGTGATTGGTAATGGGGTTTCATTAAATATAGATCCCTAATATTACTAAACAGATCATTTACAGTAAGATTATGATTATGTAAATTGGATTAATAATTACTAAAATTTGGAATTGAGGACTTTGTGGAAAATATGTGCGGTCATTTTCACTTAATGATGGTTGAAGTTCACGAAAGATTACATTTAAGGATGATGTAGTATTAGAGGACACGTTATATATATTTATATGAACAATATATAATTTTATATTTTTTGATATTATAATTTTATTTCTTCGTGATTTCATACTCTCCCCTGCATGATTCTCATAATCATATTAAAAACCAATTTCTTTTGGTATCATCTGTATTACCAAATATCTATGTTGGCGAAGAATAGATATCGAGTTTCCTCTCCTCCCCACTCTCAATTTTTATTCAATATAAGGTAGTTAATTGTGGCATGTGATAGTGTTGAATTACATAGAGACCATTAATGTTATAATGGGAGAATTATGTTAATCTATTATATGATTATGATACCTACTATTCTAAATAGGGTTATCAATTGAAAATTATAGAGTTCGACAAACATGATACATGGGTATTGATTAGTGATGATACACATTGATTCCCTCAAATTATTGGGGTTTTATTCAAAATACTGATAAGTGTATATATATATATATAAACTACATGGTCACATAAAAATTTAGCTTAGGGAAATATATTAGAAAACTAGTGGGAATTTAGATTCAGAGAACCATGAATAATTTTCTATTAATAACTCATCACATCATTGGTTGAATTTTTTATTGGGTGATCTATGCAAAGGTAGGGGTGGTTTAAGAATATATTTAAGTGATATTTATTTTTTCATTGGAATCACATGTACATTAGTATTCTATTTTTTAAGGTGATAAATTCTCTATGATTCTATTGAGTATACATGATATGCTCAATTCTTATATAAAAAAATATTCAAAATTTTTTTGGATGGTTTAATATATTATGTTGTGAATTACTATCTTAGATGATGGACCTGTTCTGGAGTAACAAAAGAAGGCATTATCTTTGTTTTTCAATTTTGGATACATTTAGTTTTATAATAGGACATGTATTATGGGATAAAAGTTATTGAAAATTTATTACATGATGATTGATTTATAGTTTTATTATGTTCAAATAATTAATTAGGGTAATGTGAATAATTATTTTTTAATACTAATAGTAATTATAAAAAACCTAGATCCTATTGGAGTTAGGATTTAGGGATGACTCCACTTCATTGGTGGGGGTGTGAAAGAGTGTTATCAATGCCTTTTTATTATGATATAGATTTATGATCTCATACATATTCCGTGAAGGGTTTCATAAGGAAATAGGGAAACAAATCACCATATCTAATTAAAGAATAGTATAAACATGACCTAATAGGTCAAAGGATGTTTGGTCCAAATCTAATCTTGTATACTAATCATAATCATACTAAATATTCATTATAGAAGCACCCCAGTTATGGGGTTGGGACCAATGAAAATTAAATGCAACGTGATTGATTTAACATGTTGTTGACCATAGTGATGTTAGGATATTAAAACATTAATTAAAAAATACATCTTAAAAAACTCAATGATGCTAGCTATATTTAATACTTTTTTAATACTCTTTAATGTTGTTTACATATACTTCTTGGGGGATTTTTCCAAAATTATGATCTAGTCGATCATTGTAGGGTCAATATTTATGATGTGGATGAACTTTGGTACAAGTAATTTAATAATTTTATGTGTTAGAGTCTAATGTGTGTGTGAATATCATATTTAATTGTATGAAGTGATTCACATTGGAGGAGATCAAAACCACCTATAATGATATTTGATCCAGATCAAAATTATTGGGTTTGATGGTGATTAATTAGATGAATGGGTAATTGATTCATTGGATAATGTTTTTTTTAACTTGGAAAGTGGTGGATGTTTCAAGGTATTAATTCTAGGTGGGGTTTTGTCTGGATTTCATGTCATGAAAAATAAATGGAGGAAAAGTCATCATATATACTCAACATCTACTATGGGATATTGGGAATACAATTTATTAGGATCTAGTTTAAGAATCTTCTCATTTAACTTATAAACATATTCATAAAGAGTATTCTTGAGTTTGTTTCTTGAGAATTTGTTTCATACCTCAATCAATTACAATGTAAATTAATTTATAATACATAAGTAACTAGAAGTGTAGAATAAAATAATGTGTATTGATTAGATGCAATTTTATGGATTAGTGACTTACAATTGGAATCATTATAGCTAATCTAGGTGAATTTATTCATGTGAGGCATTATGATCATCATGTTAGTTAATGTTTTGAATGGATGTGAGATGCAATTACATTCATTTAAATGAAATTCATTAACCAGTTTCTCAATATAATCTACCGAGTGATCCTTATTTTTGTTAAGTTCATATAATATGTATGGTCACTATGAGTCTCAGTGCTTGAAAACTCAAGATTATAATAATTTAATGTGTTTTTAGACCATATTATATTATCAATAGTGATAAATGTCCCTAATGTCATACAAGTAATAAATGATACTACCATTTTTTTAATAGCATTAAATTAAGGTTTATTCCCCTACATGTGGAGATGAATACAATATATCTCATCCTTAATCTTATCCTCTCCCACTAGAACTCAAAACTAGGGGCACATGTAGAGTTCATCATTTGTAAGGAAACAGATATAGATATAGAAAGTTTTACGCCTTAAATGAGCCTATAATTTAGGAACTAAATGAAATCCATGGTAAGAATACTTTTTTATATTAAATCTAAATTTACATTAATTATTATGGAGATTGAAAATAGTTCAACGTACCAAATTCGGACCACACATTGCAATTCTAGGTAGAGAGTCTTCTAATTCCCATTATGTTATCCACAATTGTTGGAAGAATGGAAATGTGGTTTGATTTGTGTCAGGGGTCTAGTCTAATAATGGGTCAGCTTAGGTCACTTAGTTTCTTATTTTATTATATAAACTACCATAGAATATCATTATTGGAATGGATTCTTATCATTCCATGTTCATGGTGGCTGATTGCATCTATATGAGAAACAATTTTTCTAATGTTTATAAAAATAAATTAGTGTTGTTTGGTGTCTTGTACTATCAGATGGGTGAAAACAATGTATCCCCTTCTTCCAATGTTGGTGGAGTTATCCACAAAATCTAAATAAGTAGATGTATCCATTTATTTTGATTACATTTTTGATGAAATTCTAGTGGATTTTGTAAAACTAACTTCTTGATGAGATATTTGTGTTTGTGATAGAATTTGAAGTAAGAATGTCTATGATTTTGATTTCTTCATAGATTATAGAACATACACACTTATCAAAATAATGAATTTTATTATATGGCATATTGTTCTGGGATATAATTATACCTTTCTTATCTACATGGGTTTCAACACAATCTTTTTCTCTGATGGAGTATGGTTGTATGATCTTATGAATGTATCAATAAATTTTTAATCAAATAACAATAATGAATAATTTTTCCCTTTTAATGATAAATGATCTATTGAAAAATTTGAATGGAGATAATTGGTTTTAAAAGATTTTTTTTATTTCTACATTCTTAATATCATAATATGATAGTAATATATGATGATATCTGAAATACTATTTTATGGAACCTTTTTGGGAACATTAAGTTCTTCTAAATGTTTTTTGATGTCATAAATACCGAATATATGTTTATTTTTTTCATGAAGTCCAAATTCTAAGAGATCATATAATAGTTTTTATTAATTTTCATTGACAATATCCTCATATAGTAAATATTAAATGATTAATGTTTTGAGAAGATTATAATTTTCTTTCATATCCATTTTCACCATTATCTCTCTGGTAATATGTCCAAGTGAATGTTTTTTATGTGACAGGAGAACTTCATTAGACATTCGTGACCAAAATAGGGTGTGCCTTGGGATCCATCATATATTTAGGTAGATGTTTCTTGTAATATTTTAAATATAAATAAGGTTTATAATTTCTTTAGTCCAAAAGGATATTATCGGATGTTTGTGTCTGAATTCTATTGAATTAAAAAATAAACAATGAATTTTTACAAGCAGGAGAAAACCATCAACATGAATTTTTAATTTTAGGTTTCATTTATTAAATTGAGGAGGTGTAGATTAGTTAAATTGTTCATAAACTATCTAAAGATATTTTAATTTTTTATGTAATTTTGAAACATATATTCTTGGTTTGAGATGTAGTTTTATGATGTAGAGAGTTTTGATTGATAATGGGTCCATCGAGCAATGAGAAAACAATACTAACTTTTCCACATAAACGACATATATTTGGTTGATATTGTGTATTCCAAATGGTGTAATTAATCTTTTAGTGGGTACATTGTCTTCTTATAAATAAATGAAATTTTGGTTTATATTTTTAATAAGCTTGATTTTAATCTATATTAGAAGTGGTTGATGTTGTATTTTCAGGATTAGATTTCCGAGATAACTAATTTCCTAATAAAGAGGAATTTGGGTGTGATTATCTTAATAATAATTATCAATGAGAAGTAATTCAGGATTTGGATGATTCCTATTATGAGGAGATATTGTAAGATAAATTCTATCTGATAAAAAATTGATGTTGATATAAGATAATACATAATTCCGAAAAAATGTTGATTCATTGTTCTTGTTGTGGGATTAGTAGTCTCAATGGTGAAACAAAAAGGTACAAGTGATGAGGGATTAAATGTAGCATATTGATAATATATATATATTGGTAGATAAGAAATCAAAAAATATTTTTTTAGGGATTGAGATATTTTATATTTTTCAAATAAATGTTGTTAACAATTAGTTTCCCAAATAACCCATTGTGGTGCAACTAGAAAAATCAGAATATATATCTTGTCATTACGATGTTTATATGTTTGACATGAAGAAATTAGTAATATATTGTGGGCCATGAAAACTTGTTTTATAGTAATTAATGGGGGATATATCTTCCCCTTAAATAATGTGGTAGTCTTTAGATGTTCTTGATTGTAAGATAGAGAGAATTGTGAATGATTTGTTCCGTAGGAATCTCGAATCTTAGTGAGAATATTATTTTATTTGGGGGATCATTGTTTGAATTATGAATCAATTCCGTTTGTAGAGACTATGGTGCCATGGTTCATGGATGTTATAATAGGATGGTTGATATGTGAATTGGTAGGACAATATTTGGTACCCTAGACCACCATATTTGATTAATATTTTTAGTTAAACAAAGAATTATAGATAGTATTTCATCATTCTATTTGGTACCATATCTACCATAAACCTTAATTTTATAACTTTATATATAGGGAAGTAGTGTAGAAAAAAATATACTAGGGAAACTTTTGTAGTATTTTGTATTTGTTTCTGGTGGATAGTTGGTGATGCACCATCTCATGGATTATTTTTCATACAATCATAGATATCACACAAATATATATATTTCTCTATTTAATAATAATATAAGAATCTATGTTAAATTCTGTTTTGTATGTCCCAGTTCTTGTAGTCAGCAGTCCTTATTATATATGTATTTTAGAGTAACGAGGAAATTATACATATGATTAGGTGGGATAATGGAGGTGGTGAAAAAAATACCCAAATACCTATGAAAACATTGGAAATAATCCATAGAGTTGTAGGTTGGAGTCCATGTGATATTTATAGTTTATTCTTGATGGAGGAAGTGGATATTTAGTCATTGGGTATGCTTTCTCCCTTGTCTGTAATGACATTTTCCAGCATGGGATCTTATATAAAATTCAGTGTTTCAATTTTCACATCTATCATGGTTAGACGTGATAAAACTTTTCCTCAATGTGTCCCAGCATTTTTGGTATCATCATTGTAACTCCAAGGCTATTAATGATGGAGATTTGGGTTCTAATGATAACCAGTCAGTCTTGGAGTTTCTATTTGAGATTAGATTCCATCCTAAGAAGTAATTATTGGGGAATTTGATTCCCTAAGTTCGTGTTATATGGTGGCATGGTGGGAAAAAATGTACATTGGATTGTGGTACAAGAATTTTTTCTCCATACCTCATTTTTTTCAGCATTTCTTGATTTTTTTGTAATGTGTAATTAGAATGTAATTCATGATATATTTATTTTTTATGAGGAATGAATAAAAAATTTCTCATCTAGTTTGTGTGGTTATTTTTTTGTGGCTATTATATAGTTATATTTTATCTTGTAGGGTGTTTGTATGTTCATTTAACATTATCCCTTTCATTTTATATTTTAATATTCATATTAATAAGAATAATATTAGTGGTATCTATTTTAACAACATAAAATCACGTATTCCATTTTATTTTTTGGTTTTAATAGATGAAGGAATCAATAAGATTTTCAAAGATGGATTAGGGGAGTTAGAAATAAAAAAAATAGATTAATAAATAAATAATGGAATGGATCGGTGGAATTTGATGTATGAGAGGTTCCTACAGAAATGTTTTGGACCTATTGAAGGGTTGTCTTAAAGAAATTTAAAATTATGTGTTTTTATGCATTTTTGGACCCTTCAATTTTCATTGATTCCTTCATAGTAGTTTTTTACTGATGAACCACATTCAAGGTAGTATATATCATTCGATGTGGAATCCCAAGATAATGACTCTAGTGGATATATCGATCATGGATAATGTAAGCAAGGGGATGATATATATTATAGGATATATAAATGTTAACTTTAGTTTCCCTATGTACTTAATGGTTTCTATGATGTAGTTATAGGGGTTTTATATATCATTATCAAAAGTAGAAAATATTTGACTAAGATTTGAATAATGGCATTTGAAAGATGTTATACTGGGGGTGACTACATCATAGAAAATTATATTTTGATATAGTGTTATTTTAATTACTACTTATTATATAAATTCTATTGGAGTTTCTCTATGGTATCTTCAATAATATTCATGGTATAAATTTCAAACACTCTTTGAACCATGGTATATTTTTATTATTCCTCATAACTCAAGAATGAACCTCTGGATGTTCTATGAGATTTTCATGCCCCTAATCACTATAAATTATCTTTATCCATAATATAATGATTTTTATATGTCCATCATGAATTATTACATACACATTATAAAGATTCATTTACAGTTCATATAATTTTTGTGTTTTTACTGGGAGATATGGGGTGATGTGTTTAAGGTTGTGACCTTTCTCAAGTGCAGCAACAGTATTTTGGGATATATTCTTCTCTATAACTCTATAAAACAATTAAACTATATTTTTTATTGTGTAAGGAAAATTTTATTTCACTTATGAATTTGTTAATATTTAAAATTATTTTGTCTTTTTTCTTAATGGTTAAATTTATAATAAACTAAAAAAGATAATGACCAATATATAAAAAAATGTAAATTTAATGATTAATTTCATCCAAATTTATTTATTTCATTATTATTTGTGTCATGATTCCTCTGGAATCGGGAATGAACTAATGTAATTGACATGTGATAGATGCAGACAATTGTAAAACCATATGGTGATAGATAGGTAGAACCTACCAATAATAAATGGATCTAATTGTTAATATATATGTGAACCGATTATGTTTGAATTTAGAAATTCTATAAAAAGGGTAGACCATATGAAATGTTATAGAACCCCTCTTTGATCAAAATAGTGGAGCATGTATTAGTTATAATCTATTTATTTGTGTGTTGATTGGATTATATTATTTCCCTTATAAATGATTAATTATTTTTGGTATTTTTCAGTAGTGGTGGGGATAAGTATAGATACAAAATAGGTTGGGTAGAAAATTTTTAAATCAGTTTTCATGGAATATATTAATGAATTTTGTGTAATTGTCGGTTGATGTTACTGTGAGTTTTATATTACACTTTTTTGGTAGCCTTTACTATTATAAATACAATATTTGTGAATGGTTATATACTAATAGTTTCTAAATATCATTGTTTGATTACCGTATATGGAACACATTCCAATTGTTTGGGAAAAATTGTTAGTACAAGTATGATAAATGGAAAGCTACACCACTGGTTTTTCTAGAAGAGTTGGTATAGGTATTATTTCTAGCCACATATTGTTACATACTAGGTAATTAAAGAATGATCCACTTGTATATCTATTATTATTTATGAATTATATATTAATTTTACTTTAAATGGGACCCTATTTTTTATATAATACCTAAAACCCAAAAATGGGTTTTTCTAAAATCGTGTGTTGCCCACAAGACTAAGTTATAAAGACAAATAATAATGAATTAGTATTATTAATTTAAATAGTATTTATCACCTTGAAATTTTAATTCATGTTGTAAAAAAATATATCTATATTATATTTACACAAGTTTACTAATATTTTTACTTTCATCCAGTAAAATTTTTGGGCCTAAAATAAGAATAAATCCAATTTTAGGCATAAAAGATCTATTATTTTGAAAAGGTATATTTACATCCTTTTAATGGAGAAATAATTTTAAATAAATTATTTACACATTTATATGTTATATGTGACAAAAAACATCCTATTTGAAATACGTATATAATAATTTATTTTGGATTGTGTTTTGGTATTTTTTTAATAATATTCATTTTGAAATGAATAGTAAAAAATTATGTATTTTAATTCAAAATATCATTTTCATATAATTTAATTAAATTTAAATATTATCATACTAATTCTTTTAAATGTATATTAAAATTATTTTATTATAATTTAATCCAATTTTTATCATTGAAATCAATTTCTAATTGAACTAACACATAAAGGCATTTTAATATTTTTAACTTATCACATTAAATGTTGTATTTTAGTTTTGTATTCAAAATTAATTTTAAATATATTTTTCCAATTTATATGAATTGAATTAGTTAAAATTGATTCAATATTTGGAATAAGAATTTGTAAAATAGGTTATATGGTTAATATCTTTTTTTAGGTATAAAAAAGATTCAATTTTAAAATAAATTATTTACCATAGTAAAAGTAAATTTTTTTACAAGGGGCAAAATTAAAAGTTACAATCACAACATACATAGAAATAGTGTATTTATGGGGTTTTGAGATGTTGATAGACCCTAGAAATCCTATAAAATATTAATTATAATACAAAGATGGGGATTATAGTTCCACATAAATATGGTGTGTTTTTAATATAAAATAATTAATAAATTAGTCACATGAACACACCTCTCCTCAAATATAAATACCAACTCTCCACCACCATATTTCAAACCAAAAATACTTCTTGCTACTAAAAGATCTTTTCAAACCTCTCCTTATAACTATTCCCATTTCCAAGTGCTATGTTTATAATAAAAAAACAAATACAAGGTTATCAAGGGTCTTTTACGAAAGGGATATTCAAGAGGTTATTTTCTTAAAGTACCTTTCTTAATTTCTTTTCTTTTTCAAATTTCTCCTCAACTCCTTGTTACATAAATTCATGATAACAAAAACATTATTTATATACTGGTGCGTTATATTTCTAATGTAATATCCCATATACATTTCATTACTCGCATCCTTTTTTTAAAAGAAATGAAATTGTAGTCCATGTTATGCCGGTTAATCGCCTCAATAAATACAGTTTTTTTTCATCTTCCATTTCCACTATCATGGGTAGTATTAATTCTATTTATAGGTTTAATGATATTTTAATATTAATATTATAACATATTTCATATTAGGGAAATTATATATTAAATAAACCTTCGTTATTTCCATATTATTGTTATATGATGACTTCGTTTAGGGATGTGTGGACTACCGCCTCCTCAAAATAATGTGATTCATTCCCACATAACATGGATTTTATTAAGGATTGTTTTATTAATAATATATAATATAAATGATATATTAATTATAATTTAATTATATTAAAAATTTCTACGTATTTTCATTCATTTTATTTAATTTCTCTCTTTCAATACGATAGGAAAAATTAAATAGTGTTCATGCGGCATACAGTCCCCTTAAATAATGTTTCAGTGTTATTAAAATATTACTATAAATATTAATATAATAATAATATAATATATTTATATAATATTTTATATTCTGTAGATAATGGACTTATGACGACATGGACTTTTGACATCATACCATGTTCATTTTAAACTCAAGTACCGAATATCGACAAAATGTCTGATATAAACCAAAATAATTATGTAATTATTATAACATGGTAATAAGTGATATAAAATTAATATTAAACATGGAAAAGGTTCTCATTAAAGTATAAATAGATCTATGTTTATTATTCATGAAGAATATGAAACATACAAGATGATTAAAACATGATGAAAGGGAATATCTTAACCTAATTTCCATTATTTTTGTTTAATTTTTACTTCAAGATTATGTTAGAAAACTCTTATGTGTGAAATAAAAATCAAATATCTTATGTTATTTTTATATATTGAATTTCATTCAATGTTTTTAAATTGAATCCTTTTAGATGGAGTGTTTTAATTTCCATACAAAACTATAAAACAATTTTTTTTTCATCATATAGATCAACAATGACTTCTTTAACACTGTATCCGTTATTTAATATTTGGAACCCTAAATTAGTCTTAATTTTTTCAAAATTCATGAAATGATATCTTGATAAGGTAATGTGAAAATTCGATTTTTCTTTGACGCATGATTTATGTTTTTGGATTGTGTTTTTGTTCATGGGAATTTCTTAAGTGTACGGGTGGTTCTATGTTAAACCAAGGTTGGGTGAGCCCATGATAGCTCTCCAAGGAATTGGGTAATTACATTGAGTTAAGCAATATGGTTTATCTAATGTTATTATGGGAATATAATGTGATAGGTAATCCAAAAATAACCATGATGGTTACTCCCTATGAAGCTGTGAAATCTACAATGTAAGTATAATATGAATGCGACATGTTACCTTTATGAGTAATGATTTATAAGAGGTTTTTAGGAGTACTATGGTTACAGGAGGTATATTCAATAGATTATATTTTTATGGGTGAAAAGTATGATTTTGTAAAAATGTTTTCTTGAGTTTTAAATAACCATGGAATAATGGTTTCATTCCTTATTTTATATCCCTTAGATAGAAATTTTTTTACTCATCCCAACTTTTTGAAATGTTTTCCCTATAGTACATAGATTCAAAAGAGAAAGGAATAAGTATATAATATTATTATCCTGAAAATAAATCATGTTTAATTTTAATAGTTTTATATTTTTTAAAAATTGATACAATTTTCGTAGTTTCCACTTATATGCTTATCGAATGTTATGTATTAAAAATAGACTAATTCTATAAAGCTATAAACTTGAAAATATCCTCAATGTGATATAAAGTCAACTTATTCAATTAACTCATGTTTATGTAATGATTATAGTAGGGGCATTATAGATGGTATGAGAGGTCAGTTTAGGTAACCTTAGGGTTTGGGATGTTGTTAATAGAAAATCCATAAATGATTTTAAATTTAAGGAAGAATTGAAATGATATAGAATTCCAAGATTATAATTTTCTTCATATAATATATGTATGTTTTGAATGGTTTTCCAAGGTGGAAATATGAAAACTATTCTAGGAAAACATCCTATGAAAAATAACCTTACAAATCACAAGCCATAAATGGTCAGAATTAGAACAAAATATTATTTTGTTGTTATTGCATAGTTGACACAAGCAATAAATCGTGGTGGAGTCCATGAATGAGAAATTCTATATCAACCACAGGAGAATATTCTGGTTTTGGATCACATTATGAGGAAACATACTCCACTATTTAGAGGAGCATATGACCTCATGCTAGCTTAATAGTGGATTAAATCCCTAGAATGTTTTTTGATAAAATGGGGTGTTTATAAAATCAAAAAGGTTAGTTTTTCTGTATTCCATTTTAAAAGAAAATTTCGATTTTTGGTAGTCAGTGGTTAAGAATATTAGGGACAATAAGGATATTTATTCTCCTGATTGGGATGAATTCAAAAAAAAATTACTGAGAAATATTTTCCAATAGAATTTTGACATAGGATGGAAAAAATACTTGTAATTGATGAAAGAGGACTAATCCAAGGATTTTTATGAAGAAACATTCACTCTATAGGCAATGTATGCTCCAAATTAAATTCGGAATATCGATAGTAAAATAAATCATTTTTAAATAGGATTAAAGACAAAGTATTAAAGTGGTTTGGATTCTAGTGAGTTTAAAAGTTACAAATAATTTTTTTGATGTGCATAGAAGGGTGAAATAGAGTTTTAAAATGATTATGTATTATTTGAAAAACCATATAATAAGAGATCAAGGTGGAAGGTGAAAGAGGAAAATTCTACAAAAATTTATAATGGTAAGAAAATTTTGTTTATGGTTTCTAAAAATTGTGATAAAAACACTATGGAGAATGCCTTCTAATTTCTGGTATGTTCTTTCGATGTAGTAAAATAGGGCATAAGGTACGTAACTACACTAAATAATATAATGTTAGTGGTAAAAAATATATAATTTATAGTTAGTAACATGTTTTAAGTTCAATGACATGGGTCATTGTGGAAATGATTGTCTCATGAAGGACTAAAAAAAAGGGAAGAATCTAGAAAATAAGTAGAAAGGTGTGGTGAAATCCTTTGTAACTACTTCAACAGATGATGGTCCATAAAATAAGTTGTATTAGGTATATTGTTTGTTTACTCAGATTATGCCAATGTTTTGTTTTTTCAGGTTCTACACATGATTTCATTTATAATAAACTTAATGGTAAATTTGAAATTGCACCTCATGAAATGAATCCAGAACATATGGTAAAAACACATGGGGGAAATGATGAGGCAAACAGAAATAATAAGAATCTTCTTTTCATTATCTGTGGAAAGATTTCACACGAAAAACTTTCTGTTTTTCCTCTAGTAGATTTTGATGTTTTTCTAGGTGTGTATTGTATTTCTATTTATCATGATAAGATTGAATGGAAAGATGATGAAGTTTCTTTTGTTAAAGCCTTTCAGTTTATGTTCAGTAATGAACACTTACTATTAATAATATATAATTAAGCATAGAAACTAGTAAAATAAGGTAATGAATGTCATCTTAGACATATAGGTGAAAACAAAGGAACATTTTTATTAATGATGTGCCTATGGTAAATGAGTATAGTGATGTTTTTTCTTATGAGTTTCCTAGTATTATACTTGATCAGGAATTTGTATTTACTATTTAATTAGTTCTTGATACTAAGGCAATTTCAATACCCCCTTAAAAAATAGGTCAAATTTAACATTTATGTTCAATGAAGTAATTACCGGTGATATTAGATATGGATTTCATTCAACCTATAACTTCACCATTGGGTAGACCTATCATGTTTGTTAAATAGAAAGATGGTTCAATGAGACGTTTAATTGATTATAGATCCATGAATAACATCATTATTATGAGAAAGTATCTTTTGTCTCATATCAATGATTTTTATTGTTAGCTCTATGAAGTTCAATATTTTTCAAAGGTTAACGAGAGGTCGCGGTAACATTAGTTAAATGCAATGGAAGTAGACATTCCAAAGATATTTTTGGACTATATATGTTCATAATGGATTTTTATTTATTTCATTTGGGTTAACTAATGCACCTGATGTATTCAGAGATTTTATGAATAGAATATTCCAGATGTTCTTGGATAAGTTTTTGGTTGTGTTCATTGATGAGATTTTGATTTATTCTAAATTTCAAGAGGATGATGAAAGTCATTGAATGGTTTTCATGAAATCCTTAAAATAAAATAAAATTTATTATAAATTTATATATTGTGAGCTTGGGATACAAAATATTTCATTTCATGGTCAAATTATTTCTAAATATTTCATAACTATAGATCTTGATAAAATGAAATTTGTTGATGAATGTCCAAGAAACACAAATATAAAAAAGATTCAAAGTATTCTTTGTTTAGCATGCTATTATGATAGGTTTTTTTGAGAATATTTCACAGATATGTAGCCCACTGACCCAGTTATGTCAAAAATGTGTTACATTCTTATGAACAATTGAGTATGATGATTTTTTTAGGAATTGAAAATAATATTAGTGAATAATCCATTTTTTTCATTAATTTTCTTATATGGATAATGTTTTATCTATCATGATTCTTCGTTGAGAGTAATTGGTTTTGTAACAATGTAGAAGGATGAGGAAATTGTGTATGCATCACATCAGTTGAAAACTAATGAGTTAAATCACCCTAAACATGATTTAGAATTTGAAGCAATTTTTCAACTTTAAAATATGGGGGCATCGTCTGTATACTATAAAATATTAAATATACAGAGAGAACAAAATTATGAAGTATATATTCAGTCAGAATGAATTAATCATGAGATAGAGGAGATGACTAAAATTAATCTAGGATTATGATTACACAATTAATTACCATCCATGAAATTAAAATAATGTGGATGTTTCATTGAGTTGAAAAATTAATTCTTTATTAACCATGTTATTTTTGGTACATAGTTTTTTGGTTAGTTATTTAGTGAATTATTTCTTAGAAGTTGTTGGTACTAGAAATTCAACTCTTTTGTTTTAGGTGTCAGTGCAATCATATCTACCATGAAAATTTAACAAGCCCAGAAGGAAGATAGTTAGTTGCAAGAAAAAGGTACAATTAGTTTATAAGGGATTGCTAACAAAATTTACCATGGATGAATTTTGTGTTTTGAGATTTGGAAAGAGTTTATGTATTCTTTCAAATATATCGTTGATGGGAGATTTGGTATGTGAAGCTCATATTTTTCTCTTTTCTATTCAACCTTGAAGTACTAAGATATTCATGGATATTTGGGATTTTTACTGATGGGATGGAATGAAAAGATATATTGATGAATTTAATATGATTTTCTTGACTTATCAATAAGTCAATGTAGAATAAAAAATGCCAAATTGGATGCCCCAACCATTCCCGGTACTAGAGGGGAAATGAGATATATATCCATGGATATTATTATGGTATTACCGGAGACTTCTCGAGGTAACAATTCGATCTGGGTTTTCATTGATCAATTGATTAAATCTTCTTATTTTCTTGTAATTAGAGATACTCTATTTGTAGATCAAATTTCATGGTTGTATATTAAAGAGATAATTATTTTTCATTGATTTACTATATCCATTGCATCTAATAATGATCCCAGGTTCACATCTATCTTTGGGAAGGCCATTATAATTCGTTTTGAATTGAATAAAATTTTAGTACATGTTTTTATCCTCATTCCGATGGGCCAACTGAATGACAATATAATACATTATATGTTATCTTATGTATATGTTCAATGGATTACTTGGGATATTGGGATCAATATATTTCTTTTTTTAGTTTCATTATAATAATAGTTTTTATTATAATATATAGATGTTACAATTTTTGGCATTATATGGAAGGTGGTGTAGAACACCATATTTTTAGGATGAAGTGGGTGAAAGGTAGCTGATGGTACCAGAATTTGTTCAAGAGAAGGCACAAAATGTTCAATGGATCCAGAAGTATATGAGTATGGCTTAGAGAAGTAAAATATTTATGTGGATAACTGGAGGAAGGATCTTAATTTTGAGGTAGGTAATCATGTCTTTCTCAATGTTTATCTATTTAAATGAATGATTCATTCTGGTGATATGGTAAATCTAGGACCATGGTTCATTAGACAATATCAAATCTGGAAGAAAGTTTTTTTAGTTTCTTACTGAGTGTCATTGACTACTAGTTTTTCCCAACTATAGTTTTTTTGAGTATATGAAAGATTCATAACATATTTTCACTCTAGAAGTAGTTTAGTTGGAAGTGAATCATTCTTATGAGGAATAGAATGTCTAGATTAATTAACATATAGAGAAAGTGTTTTAGAATAATGTGATACATCATGTTTGGGTTTTACTAAAAAACTATATGATTTATGAGGAAACATGGGAATCTGAAAATGATATGTGGGTGAAATAACCCCACTTAATTGACATGTTAAGAAAATTGAGAGGATGAAATTTCCTAAAGGAGGTAAGGTTGTAACATCCAAGGTAATTACCGAATAATAACTTTTAAAAAATACTAATATTTATGAATAATATATTAATTTTACATTAAAGGGGATGCTATGTCTGATAGAGTACTCAAAAAGAAACGATGGGTTTCTCTGAAAAAATTATGTTGCAAAGAAGACTGAGTTATATCGATAAATAATAAATTATTAATATTATTATATTATATGGTAGTTATTTTCTATCTTTAGTATTGGTGTGAATGAAATTAACTAACTATATTATGTTTACACATGTTTATTAGTTTGTTTAACTTTCTTTCAGAAATTATTATGTGCCTAAAATAAGAATAAACCCAATTTTAGGCCTAAAAGATCTAATATTTTTAAAATATAGTTTTACAATATTTTTATGTAGAACCATTTTTTAATATAATTTTTCAAACCATTATACATGGAAGGAGCCCTCGACCCATAATAGATAATAGAGTAGGATTCATGCAATCAAATTTTTTGGGCTCTTAGAATATTACACCCTAGAATATTTCTATTAGATTGTTTCGAACCAAATTCATTTGGATTTCACCTACTTGAAAATATAAACTTATTATTTGAAATAGGGACATCAAAACTTATTTTGTTTAAATTTTTTGTATTTTTCCAATAATATTCTTTTTTTAATGAATTGTGAAAATACCACATTATAATTGAAAATATCATTTTCATATAACTAATTTAAATTGATATATTGTTCATTGTATTTATTTAAACAAATATTTATATTCTTGTAGACCATTTAATACAATTTAGGTAATTTGAGTTGATATCAAAATTATATTACAAATAAAATTATTTCAATCTTTATAATGATTCATTTTAAAAACCCTCTTTTTTTATTTTCTTTGGAATTAATTTTAAATATAATTTTCCCAATTTTATGAACTGAATTAGGTAAAATTGAATTTTTATTTGTAATTAGAATATAAAAATTGGGTTTTAAGGTCAATATCATTTTTATTAATAAAAAACCTAAAATGTTTAAAAAAAATTAATTAATGATGTAAGAGTAAAATTTTGACAATGGTTAAAAATAAAAGATAAAAGATGAACATACTTAAAAATACAACATTTAAAAAGATTTGGCTGTTTTTATAAACCCTAATGAGACTATCAAACATTAATTATAGTCCAATGTCTTGTAATTTAATTACACCTCTATTTGTATATATTATAATAAAAAATCAATAAATTAATCACATGAACCCACCTCACCCCATTTATAAATTCCAACTCTCCACCACACTATTTCAACCCAAAAAATCCTTGTAGATCTTAAAAAATCTTCCCAAACACCTCCTCCTCACTTTCAACACATTCAAGGGCTTTTGGTATCCTAAAACGAGAAAATACAATGTCCTCAATGGTCTTTCATGTAGGGGATAATCAAGAGGTAAATTTCTCGAAGTACCTATCTTAATTTATTTTCTTTTTCTAATTCTTATCACCTCTTTCATCCATAAATTAATGATAACTCTATGATCATTTATATTATAAATTTTTATGTTTTTAATAGAATATCACATTTCCATATCATTTCCCACCTCCTCTTATTCAATGAAATGAAATATTTGTCCAAGTTATGCTAGTTAATCGCCTTTGTGAATTTTGTTTTTCTTCTTTTTCCATTACCAACTTCATGGATGGTCAAGAAAAATTTTATATCAAATAATATTTAAATATGAATATTATTACCAATTTAAAAATCGATAATTGTTATATTAAAAAAATATTTATTACTACAATATTTTTGTTATATGATAAATAGATTTGGGGACATGTGGACTACCACGGCCTCAAAATGACGTGATTCGTTCACACATCACATTAAATGTATCGTGGATTATATTAGTAAAAATATATCATATAAATTAATTTATAATTCTATTATAATAAAATTATATATTTACATATATGTTCATACACTTCATTTAATTTCTCTATTTCAATAGGGCATGAAAAATGAAAATAATGTTTCTACAGACGTACAAACTACCATCTCTATGAACGGTATTTTCATTTTTTCTTAAATATTATTATAAATATATATATATATAATGAATATATAATATATTTATATGATATTTTTTATTTTATATATAATGGGATAATTACAACATGGACTATAGACATCATACACAGTTCATTTTTGATTCAAGTACTGAATAATGACAATACGTTCGACAAGAACTTAAATAATAATGTAATTATTATAACATGTTAAGAAGTGATAAGAAATTAATAAATAACATGAAAAATGGTTTAATTCGAGTATAAATTAAACTAATTTTATTATTTAGGAAGAAAAGGAACATATGAGACAAGTTGAACTCGAGGAAAGGGAATTTCTTAACACAATTTACATTCATTAGGTTAAATTTCAACTTCTTGATTATTTTGATAACCTATCATGTGTGAAATTAATTTTTAATATATTAAAGTTTATTTGTATCATTAATTTCGTTAAATGTTTTATAAAAGGATATTATTTTTATGGAGTGTTTTACTTTCCTTAAAAATGACTAGAGGAATGTTTTTTAATGTATACGTCGATAATGACTTATTTTCCACCATAACCATTATTTGATATTTGGGATCCTCTATTGGTCTTAATGTTTTGAAAAGTAAAATAAATACCACATAACACCCCATTATTATTTTCTATAATTCTAATGAAAGTATGTTATAATAAAATAATAATTGAAATTGAAGCATTTTAATTAATAATAATACTTATATTTAAAATTTATAGATTTCAAATTATTTTTAAATTAATGTTATTAAAATATTATATTTTACAGAACAAATATGTGTAAAAAATTCTTTAATATGAATATATGTATTTTTTTTACAAAATTTATTTTTATAAATAGATTATTTAATACAATATTTTATGAATACTATTTATATTGACTATTATAGTTATTTTGTTAAATACTAAAAAAATTATGAATATGTTCACTATTAATATGACACACTAAGGATTTACAAATAAATTTAACATCGACAACATGAAACACATAGTCCCTATGATAGAACACGTTTTTATAACCTGGCTAATCAACATAATTCTGCCACTTATGTGATTTGAATTTTTAAAAACTGACATACACAACTGCGTACTGTACGATATTTATAGTTTGATAGAACCAACATAATTTTTCGTAAATAGTAATATGACACTTATGAATTTTAGTGTACCATTAGGAATAGTAACTTGACCCTTATTAATAGAAATGTACTCTTATAAATAGAAACTTAACTCATATAAGGGTAAATAAAATTTACGCACTGTATAAATGAGAGTCAATATTTTAAAAATTAAATATTTAGTGTGGAAACTTTTGTGAAAAATAAATATTCAATTAAAATTTTATAATTAATAAATTAATATAAAAGATAATTCATTTTCATAAAATTTATTCATAAATCAATATTTTATCAAATGATTTTAGGATAATTTTTTGATACCTCCACTAATTTTTGAATGTATTATAAATTTTTTTTAAATTTGAAATATGTATTTTTCAACTAAATAATGATTCCATTAAAAATAATTAATTTTCCATTATGTAGAAAATTATTTTTATAAAATGGATTTCATTATTTAATTCTACACTTTTAAAAATATATTAGGTGATTTTTTATATTTTTCCGAAATATTTGAATTGTTAACGTATAGTAAAATATGATAATTTATGGTATACGTAAATTATAAGATAAATACACTATTACATACATCATGTATGATGTAAGAACACTTGGTTCAAACTCACATTAACTTTTTTTGATTTTTTGTCACAATAATAAATCACCATTCCTTGTTTTGAGAAAAATATTACAATAATGAATAATATATTGAAAAATTGATCCTCTCATCTACTATCAAAGTGTAATGATCCAGACCCAAATAGCCACCCAAACAGTGCTAAACAGGTCAGGTTTTATGACCTTAGGCGCACCTCCCCGATTGTCAAAGGCTTCTGACTAACAGCGAGGGTCTTATAGGTATAGTGGGGAGGCTATTCCCTCTTGGGGGATAATAATGGTACTAGTCCGAGTATAATAATAATGATGCAGTGGATAAATGACTTAGAAGACTCAAACCAGACCCGTAGAGCCGAAGCACATTCAATATCGATAAACAGTGGAAGTAATAAATATAAACAACAGTAGCGGAAATAAACACAACATCTTGTTGATCACATTTAACTACTACTGAACAGAAAAACATGCATCCAAAGCAGGTCATACATATCCATATATATAAAGGGCACCACTGGCTAACTAACTCTCACAACATAATAAGCATGCTGATATAGGAAAGAAACAGAACAAAGTACACTCCAGCTAGGAAGGACCTCAAGGTCCATACCATCTCCACACAATGGAAACAACAGTCCAACTCCCGAAGCTGGCCTCTTACCTGCATTTAAATCCATAAAGTCTGCACGCATCCCAATGGGCTCATGCAGGGTGTGAGACAAATCTCAGAAAGATACCACCAAATGGTGCGTACCTAATATAATTGTTTAAGAAGGCATGCCTTTATAAGGAAAACAATAAACAGTACGTTGCACAAATAAACACAAACTCCACTGGTGCTCAACATCCACCATAGAGTTTCACCTTCTTCGGCTAACGCTAGAATCTCTGTCATGTAACCCGGTACCATGTGCCCCCTGACACCACGTGTCTCAAGTACCGACATTCCTAAGTCACACCCAAGAACAGTAACCCAGCACCTTGTGCCTCCTAACACCACGTGCCTCAATTACCAACATCCTGAAGGCACGCCCAAGAAATAACCCAGAGGAATAGCGATGTCTATCCTCAAATAAATAACCAAAGGGACAGCAATGTCTGCCCTCAAATAAAGTAACAGGAGGGACAATGATTCCTTCCCTCAAATCACAGCGAGCCTCAGCTCCCAACCCGATAGCCTCAAAGCTATCCCATGGAGGCTCCTCACTTCCCACCTGGACTTCTACGGAAAGCACCCCCAACCAAAAATACCTAAACCGCATCTACGGGGGCCTCTACCCACACGAGTGGTCAAAACCACCTCATCACGGAGTATCTTTGTGTGCACACTAATCAAGTTTTAGGTGAGAGATAATCACAAAAATAGTATCTAAGCCACCTTATATCTGAAACCCTGTGTCCCTGCGACCATGCCGCTCATGTCTGATGGACTTTCCATCCAAGTAACCTCAGCCATGCCCAACCTGACAGTCATCCTTACTCAAGACGACATCAATGATGCCCAAGATTGTGGTTAAAACCACCCAATGTAACCTCGGGACAAGCCCAACCTGACAGTCATACTTTCTCAAGCCGAAAAACATGACGCCCAATCTCATGGTCAAGACCACCCAAGTAACTCAGGCCATTCCCATCACAACCTGAAGGTTCCAGCATATGAAAAATCACACATCACATATATAATCACATTTTAACAGAACGCATAATAGAAAAAACCATCTAAACAGATGAATTGCGCAAAGAAAGTTTTGTCCCATACTAGCACTTATGTTTCTAATGTCTCTAACAACTCATATCAAGGTTTAAATAACTAAACCTAACAGTTTAAACCAACAAATTTCATGTATTATCATTTTGGAAACCCCGACCAAAATGCCCCATGTGAGAAATAGCCTCTCACCCGGCCCTGCTCAATCAAGATAGGACAAAGGTCATAACCAAATGTATCCCATAGGTCTAATAAGAAATTTAAATAAGCAATATCAGATAAATTAGGATCACTCTCAAAATACTCAAAAATGCACTGAAGGTCGTGCTATCCAAATGACCACGAAAACACAAAAAGTGGTATGCACCACCTACCTCGTAATAGTAGGATGTTACTCCTATGATGTCAGCCTCCGATTATGTCTAAAATGCGGTATATCTACAAAAGAATAAAAACCGCTCAAACCCCAACAACTCGTTCTAGGACAGAAATCAAGAAGAAAAGATCAAGAGGAATTAAGGCCTTATCGATGGGGTTCCAACATATCCAAAGGTTCTTGAAATAGAGTTCAGACAAAGATCCAGGAGGGATTTTATGGTCTGGTCGGCTCTCCCTGTATAAGCCCCGAGTGGTTGGAAGAAAAAGAGGAGAATGAGAATTCCCAGGAGGCCTGGAAATTAAAAACCCTAATTTTAAGTGGCCGCATGGTTAACCCACATGGTTTAGAAAACTATGCGCCAACCATGTGGTTGCCACAGCCTCACCCAGGAACTTCGCACGACCAACCCGCACGGTTTGGCAAACCATGCGCCACCCGTGGGAAGCCCACTATCTCACCCAGAGACTTCGCACGGTTTGTCGGCACGGTTTGTTCAGACCATTCACCAACCATCCACACCTTAATGACCTAAACAACATCAAAAGTTTAACCCCAAATTGTACAATTTCTATAGATTTCTCATAAGTGAGTTAAAATTCAAACAGGGTCGGGATTTTGACCCGTTCCAGAAACATGAGTTCTTACAATCTCCCCACCTTAACATTGCTCTTCCTCGAGCTATCAAATGAAACTCAGGGATGGAACCAAACATGCAACCCCGATAAAGCAACACAGACTTCCCCAGTCATAAGGTTCTAGAGAAATTCTTCAAGGGGCTCCCCACCTTATGAATCACCTAACTCAGTCTCAACCTGACAAAACTCAGAACAAGAAATGGTTCACAAACCTGTGTTCTAAACTCAAGGTACTCCCATGACGCATCATCACCCATGTCCCTCATTGGAAATACCGTGTTGTTTTAAAAACCCAAAGGTGTCCCGAACTACATCGGTGTCCGCCTCCATGAGTTTTTTCATCCCATGGATGCTCAAAATGAACCTGGTGCCTAGAACCTCAAGTAACTCGCATCCTCGATTCCCCAATTCCCATGGCACCTCAAGTAACATGCATCCTCGATGCCCCGATGCCCATGGAACCTCATACATATACAAATATAAAAAAAATCACACACCTGATATGGCGCCAATCCCACTGACTAGCATCTAGTCAGTCCATATAGATCATGTGCATCACGTGAACTCAAAACAGACATGCCTCTACAGGTCATGCCAAAAAGGAAACATGGAAATCACGGCCACACTTGTGGTGTACCTCTAACCGTTGTCAGCTCACCAACCTGCTCGGCCTCTGGAAGCTCCACAGCATGTACCTAGCCTAATGTACAGCTGCCTAATGCCTTACCTCCCTACGGTACTACTCCAGCCACCAATCGCTGACCCCTCAGATGGATCCCATTGTCTCTATCATGTTTTCCATGTGCAGGTGAACCTCGACTACGCTCTCCTAGTACTAAACCTGAACCAACTCTGGATGCCACCATATTTCCTTGTGCTAGTCTTCTGGCTATCTTGAAAGGCTACCTGCAAAACCTCTCCAGATGCCTGACCTGTCCACATGCCTGACACTCCTTTGAAGGCCTATCTCACTAAGTCTGAACATGCCATGTTGTCCACACTAGAAGAAAATAGCGGCAAAACTGCTACGAGGTGGTCTAGCTGAGTCTTTAGCCTAACTTCCCTATTGTAACTCATCACATCCTCCTTTCCTGTTATCCAAAGCGTCACCTGAAGCTGTCTCCCGGCCAACTTGAGGCATATCCCTCTGGTTTCCCTCCCATATGAGCGCCTCATTCACTGCCTCGAAGAAAGAACCCAGCCAGAAAATATTCACCTGGACCCGAATGGCGAGTCATAATCTATCCTCGAAGTGCCTCACACTAGTCATGTTATCTCTTACTATAGTAGGTGCTAAGTGAGACAGCTCAGTGAAAGTAGCTGCATAGTCCATGATAGACATGTCTCCATGCTGAAGGCTCAAGAACTCTCGAGCTCTCTCTTCTCTTAGTGTCTCTGGATAAAAGTGCTCGAAGAACCTGTCCTCGATGTCCTTCCTTGATAGTCACTCATGCATAAGAGCCTAAACCTATACATCCCACCAATGATTTGCCGGTCCTCATAGTATGTACGTCTCCAACTTGGACCTCCGCCCTGGAGGTGTCTCAAGCTGCCCGAAGTTCATGTACATACTCTCAATCCAGTTCTCAACTGCCTGCAGACCACCATCACCCTGAAAACACGGTGGGTGCTACGTCTGCAACTCTCGCGTCAGGTACGCCATAGATGGGTCTGTACCCAACACGCCTCTGTCGATCCCCAGCAAGGCACATACCAGGCTAGCTCAGAGCTGCTCATCGAGCCATGGCTCGAACCCTGCCAAACCTGACTGGTTTCTTGCCTGCACTAGATCATGAACCTGATCCTGTCCCTGAGCCTATACCTGAGGCTTGTGCTCTGCCTATACCAAATCCTAAACCTTATCCTGCACATTTGGCACTGTATCCTCACTTGTCTGACACTTCATCGAGACGTGTAGGAGGAACCTGCTGAATTCTATAAATGGTCAGACCACCCATATACATATATATTACAATATATATCTTACATAGATAAGGAAAGCAGAAAAAGGAAATGCATAACTACTACCCTTACTCTCCCCCGCCGCAACCCATGCCCCATGACATCCTAGCCTCATGGCCTCCTTACCCATCCTTAACAGAGCCATGTATAAAAAGTACCCCAGGCCATGCCCATCCTGACAACCAACGTTTTCTGAAACCAACGACCGAGTCACCCAATCCTGGTGATCAAATTACCTCAATCGATAGTACCTGCCTCCTCTCCTAAGATCCAGACCCAAATTCCCTTCCACATGCAATTCTACAAATATACAAAGCATGACATAAAACATTACAATAAATTAGAAATTATATCAGGAATTCCACCAATTCACATTTTAGAGCATACAAAGCATGGAAATTGGTTATTATTCACATAGAATTATCACTTCACAAAGAATATGCGCAATTTTGAAATTGAAATCCCCTAAAATGTGCCTATCAAAATCCAATCAAACAAGCCTCGCCATACCGAACCAAGGTCCAATTCTCCCTTTCCACACAGGGTCAAGGGGTACATATCATAATCCATAACATCACACACCAAGTGATCCACCGAGGTGGAAATAATATAAACTGTAATCTGAGCAAAAACAAACAACAATTCTCACCCATGGAAACTAGGTCCATCCCTCGAACCTGGGGCTGCAGGCACCCAAGCACAAGCTAGAAACCTAGTTCCAGTAACAACCTATCTCCAATCTACCATACCCAAATATTAAAACTAGCATAAATAAAAAGAGAAGTCTCAAACTCATTAGTAGTCAACAAGGCATTGTTACTACATCTTAATCAAGATCTCCTCTGATATGACTTTGTAATGACCCAGACTCGAACAGCCACCCAAAAAGTGCTAAACGGGTCGGGTGTTACGACCTTAGGCACACATCCCCAAATTCCAAAGGCTTACGACTAGTAGCGAGGGTCTTATAGTTATATTGGGGAGGCTATACCCTCTCAAAGGATAATAATGGTATTGGACTGAGTATAATAATAATGATGCAGTGGAACAAATGACTCAACAGACTCGAACCAGACCCGCAGAGCGGAAGCACATCCAATATCGATAAATTGCAGAAGTAATAAATATAAACAACAGTAGTGGAAATGAACAAAACAGCATGCTGATCACATGTACCTACTACTGAACAACGAAACATGCATCCAAAGCAGGTCTTACATATCCATATATATGTAAAGGGAACCACTGGCTGACCAACTCTCGCAACATAAACTCCAGCTAGGCAAGACCTCAAGGTCCATACCATCTCCAGGAAATGGCTAAAACAGTCCATCTCCTGAATCTGGCCTCTTTCCTACACATAAATCCAAAAAGACTGCATGCGTCCCGAAGGGCACGTGCAGGGTGTGAGACAAATATCAGTAGGATACCACCCAATGGTGCATACATAATATAAGTGTTTAAGTAGGCATGCATTTATAAGTAAAACAATAAATAGTAAGATTCAAAAATAAACAAAAACTCCACTGGTGCTCAACAGCCACCATAGAGTGTCACCTGCTTCTGCCTATGTCGGAATCTCAGTAGTGTAAGCCGGCACCACATTCCCCTAACACCGCATGTCTCAAGTACCGACGTCTCGAAGGCACGCCCAAGAATAGTAACCCGGCACCTTGTGCCTCCTAACACACCGTGCCTCAAGTACCAACATCTTGAAGGCACGCCCAAGAAATAACCCAGAGGAACATCGATGTCTATCCTCAAATAAATAACAAAAGGGACAACAATGTATGCCCTCAAATAAACTAACCGGAGGGAAAACGATACCTGCCCTCAAATCACGGTGAGCCTGAGCTCCCAACCCGATAGCCGAAAAGCTATCCCCTGGAGGCTCCTCACCACCCATGTGGATTTCTATGGCATGAACCCCCAACCAAAATACCTAAACCGCATCTATGGGGGCCTCTACCCACACGAGTGGTCAAAACCACCTCATCACGGAGTATCTTTTTGTGCACACTACTCAAGTTCCGGGTGAGTGGTAATCACCAAAATAGTACCTATGCCACAACATATCTGACACCTCGTGTCCCTACGACCATGTCGCTCAAGTCTGATGGGATTTCCATCCAAGTAACTCAGGCCATGCCCAACCTGAAAGTAGTCCTGCCTCAAGCCGACGTCCATGATGCCCAATCCCGTGGTTAAAACCATCCAAAGTAACCATGGGCTAAGCCCAACCTGATAGTCATACTGCCTCAAGCTGACGTCAATGACGCCCAATCCAATGGTCAGGACCACCCAAGTAACTCGGGACATGCCGATCACAACTCGAAGCTTCCAGAATATGAAACATCACACATCACATATATAATCACATTTTAGAAGAACACATAATAGGAATAAGCATCTAAAAAGATGAATTGCACAAAGCAAGTGTTGTCCCATACTATCACTGAAGTTTCTAAGGTCTCCAACAATTCATATCAAGATTTAAATAACTAAACCTAACAGTTTAAACCAATAAATTTGAAGTATTATCATTTTGGAAACCCTGGCCAAAATGCCCCATGTGAGCAATGACCTCTCGCTCGACCCTGCTCAATCAAGACCGGACAAAGGGCATAGCCAAAGGTATCCCATAGGTCTAATAAGAAATTTAAACAAGAAGTATTGGATATATTAGGGTCTCTCTCAAAATACCCAAAAACACGCCGAAGGCCGCGCTACCCAAATGACCAAGAAAACACAAAAAGAGGTATGCACCACCTACCTCGTACTATTATGATGTTAATCCTCCAATATCAGCCAACAATTAGGTTTAAATGCAGTATATCTACAAAAGAAACAAAACCTATCAAACCAAAACAAATCGTTCTAGGATAAAAATCATGAATAATGGATCAAGAGGAATCAAGGCTTTACCGAGGGGGTTCCAACCGATCAAATGGTTCTCAAAACAGAGTTTAGAAAAAGTTCCGGGAGGGATTTGACGGTCCAGCCGGATCTCCCTGCGTAAGCCCTGACTGGATGGAAGAAATGAAGGAGAATGGGAATTCCCAGGTGGCCCAGAACTTAAATACCCTAATTTTAAGTGGCCGCACTTTTAACCCACACGGTTTAGTAAACTATCCTCCAACTGTGCGGTTTCCACTGCCTCACCCCGGAACATCGCATGGCCAACCCGCATAGTTTTCCAAACAGTGCGCCGCCCGTGCGGAGCCCACTGTCTAACCCAGAGACTTCGCAAGGTTTTTCCACAAGGTTCGTTCAGACCATGTGCCAACCGTGTGCACCTACACGAACTCCCCAACTTCAAAATGTTAACCTAGAATTTTTCAATTTCTAATGTTTTCTCCAATGTGAGTCAAATTTCAAACAGGGTCAGGATTTTGACTCATTCCAAAAACCCGGGTTCTTACACAAAGCCACCCCTCAATCCCTCTTCTCTTATCTACACTAATACATTATGGTCCTCAAATTTCTACAGAAAATTAATTTCCCTAGTCTCTCTCCAAGTATATGAGCTCATGGTCCATCCGAGAGGCTAAAACACCTTCCCTTAAAGAGGTTCTAAATGAGGTTATTTCAAGAGGTAAATACTCTTCCTTTTTCATTTAATTTCATTTCAATTTATATTTTTTTTATTCTTTACTAACCAACACATCCCAATTTCTCATGATATATCAAATATAAACTATTTACTTGAATTATATCATGTTAATTTAATAACCATTATCAATCTCTTTACTATTCCTCTTTTATTTTTAAAAACAAAATGGCCATCCTGGAGGTTCCAATTTACAACCATTGTGGATAACAATGTTTCATTCTTCAATTTATTCTTCATGGATAGTCATTAAACCTTTTTTGATTGTTGAAACAAATTATAATATTTATATTATATAAAATTTAATGATTCTGGGGTGATATTTTATATATAATATTAAAAAATATAACAAAACTACATCATTGTGATTGGGAAACAGACATAAAAATCTATATGATTATTCTAAAATGTGTTATATATTGATTTATCCTAATACCATGTAACCAAATGAACTAAATAACCATTTACAATTATGTATATTAATTTATAATATATAATTTCAATTCTGTATAATTGTATCCATTCCTCGTGAAATCCATTACTTATAATCTTGTGAACTGATCATGAAATCAAGGAAGTGAACACCCAGGAATGACGAAATTCAATTTTAATAACTTATCAAAAAGGTTATAAATGAAATTTTAAACTTATAATAAAAAATATTGATGTCTAACATGTTCTGAATTAAATTATTAATGAGTTTAAATTTATATTCTAGGTCCTTCATGGAAAGTGCGGAACAAATTCATATATAAGGTAATGGTTTCCTTATCTCACATCCATTTTGGTGAAATATTACTTATTCAAAAATATTTATTTTTTATGATGTATACATACTTCCCACTGATGTATCATATACTAAATATATTTATTTTAATGGTTTTCAATGTACCATTTTATTATTATTAATTTTGGGTCATATGAGTTGATTGATTATAAATTTGTAATGAATTTCTACCTGAACCTCCATTTTCTTTCATGATACACTTATTCACTACTGACCTGAATTAAATTATTAATTATACTTACTTACAATTAATAAATTCTATGTGAATGTTATATATTTGTGTACCAATAAAAATACTTCCTTCTTATGTGGGTTGATGCATGTTTTAAAAGGATCTTTAAAAATGTTTCCCCAATTAACTAGCCTGATTCAAGGGAACATCTTGAATTCTTACAATTTTTGAAGTGCACTCTATAATCTGTTTTAAGCCATAATTATCTTTATAAAATAAATAATTTTAATATTAAAAACAATTGGGTTAATTTTTTGTCTTACAAAAACAAACATTCTATTATACATTAAAATCTATTGAATACTTTCCATAAACCACACTAAAATTTTTTATTTATAAAGCTTCTTTAAAAACTATTTTTACATGATTTCACTTCACTAGGAAAATTTTTATTCCGAAAATAAAACTTCAATGTACTTATCTTTTCTTCCCTAGCATATGCTAGTTTAAAATTATATATCAATATATATACAAATGATTTTCCCCAATAACTATTCTTTCCAAACTAAAAATTATTTTTACCCTCTCACTTTACCTTTTATGAGATATATAATATTTCACCATGTATTCCATGCATGTGGTGTATGTACAATAACATCTCAGGTAAATAAAGAATATAAAAATTTTGATATTTATTAATATTTGGGAATTAAATATTACTTTTACTTTATACAGGATTCTGTGTCTGATAGCATACTCAACACAAAATAACAGGTTTTTTTGAAATCTTACAATGCACAAAATGTTGAGTTTTACCAAAAAATAATATAATATTATTATTTTAAATGGTTGTTAATGCCTATCCATTTTATTGGATGGAATGAATAGAGATATGTACAATATTATTACATAAGTTTGTTAAATTATTTTACTTTTGTCCAATAAGTTTTATAGGCTTAAAATAAAAATAAATCCACTTTTAAGCATGACAAACTGTAATATTTTTTTAAAAAGTTGTTTTACCTCCTTCTGCTCGCGAACCCTATTTAAATATATATTTTATTTCTTTTATATGATCTATTTCACAAAATAAAATTCTTATTTAGAATTGGGACCTCAAAATTTACTTTGGGAATATTTTTGGTATTTTTCTGATAAAGTTCATTTTTAAATGAATAGTGAAAAAACTACATTTTAAGTGAAAACTATCTTTTCATCTAAATTTTTTGTATTTTTAGATTATCTTATTAAATGGTTTTAATATTTAAATGGATTATAATTTTAATTTTTAAACCATTTTTGGTCATAGGATGTAATTTCACAAAGAAATTAGACATAAACCCAAGTCAATCTCTTTGTAGTATTTACATCTTAAAAACATGTTTTCTAGTTTTGAAAATGGAAATTAATTTTAAATTAATTTATAAAACATCAATGTTTTGAATTTGGAAAAATAGATATCAAATTTTAATTTGGAATATCCAAATTATCATCTGGTTAATTTTTGTTCTTTTCTGAAAACATTAAAATTTTGTTGAATAGTAAAAAACACGACATAGTAGTTAAAAATGGTCTTTTTCATTTAAATAAAATTTTACTAATTTTGTAAATTGATATTAAAAAAACTACATACATGGTTGCCATAATTATGTAAAATTGGGTTCTATAGGATGAAAATAATTTTTGGTGAATAAAAACATTTGATTTTTATTTACCGTAGTTAAAATTAAATTGGGTAATTCAGGGTTAGAATAATATTATAATAATATAAAAATATATTAACACTTATCATAACATTATTGGATGAGTCTTTTATAACCAATATAATCCTTGGATAGAAAATTTGGCCTTTGGAAGCCACTTGGTTAAGATAACTACATTAATAACTTTTTATATAAAGTAATAATAAAAATATCATATACATGTATTGTTTTTCTTGACCAATTTTAAATGAGAAGATATATATTTTATATCTTTGACTATAAATTTTCATTAGAAATATAAAAATATTTCCTAAATCATGGAATTTTATTTATAATTTTTAGATATAAAATAAATAAATTTATTTATGACACAATAATGATGTAATGATTACCTCATTATTGACTCTTTTTTGTAAATGAGATTATAAATATTAAAATACAACTATTTTGAAACTTTTTATGAAATCCATATTTTTTTTTGGAAGATTATGACTTTTTATATATATATTAATTATGTTTTTTCCAATTGATAAATTTTTTATGGATTTTTAAAAAATCCATGATATGAATAGTATAAAAATTGTCATAAATGCGTTTTTTTACAATTAATATTTTATTAAATGATAAAATATTTTTAAAAATCAAAGATTCATCCAAATGAAATATATGATGTTACTAATTTCATTAATGATCCATTTTTGGTCTCTTGTAATTTTATATGAAATATATTCACCATATTGTTTGAATATTCAAGAAGACATGGTAAAAATTAAATAAGATAACTAAATGTTTAATAAAAAGGATAAGGATTAAAAAATATCCAAAACCTGTCCAATTATTATTGGGAGATTATATTTCAACTTATAATCATCCTATATTCTAAATTAATGAGTTGGGGTCCTTTTGAATTCGAAAACCATTTTATAATAAAATGATACATTCAAACATTCCTAAAGAGCCCGTCCTCCCCCCTATAAAAGGACATCACATATAACCCATTACTCAGACCTCTAAAGAACCTTGACCCATCCAAAATATACCTAAATAAGATTCCATCATCATTATATTCTTAATATAAGCCTTACCCAAGTAAGAAGGAACTTCATGAATGCATGTTGGTTCAAACCAAAGGGAGTTACCCGATTTAAAGTTAACGTCTTCCCTCATGTTTTCTTATTTTATTTAAATTCTTAACTACCTATGATCTTATAATTATTTTTTTACATAAAAAACCATTATAATAAATATAAAAGGTTTTTATTATGATAATTATTTGAACTACACATCCACACACCTCTATCTAATGGATACGAAGATATTGTTTCTGTGTATGGCAAACTGGTGCCTCACGAAATGATGATTGTCTGATTTTCCCATGCCACCTCCTATGGTGGCCATTATGAAAGAAATATAATAATATATGATATATATGAAATATATTTTATTTACATGCTTTATTAATTCTCTTTTATAACATACCTTTATGCTTTTCATGCTGTAAATATACGCTAATTTCATTTGAGGAAGTGAAGACTGTCGCCCGCTCAAAGTGATATAACTCATCATTATATACATGGAATGTATAAATGATAGAATTAATGAACTTATAAAATATATATAACATATATATTATACTATAATTATAATATACCTATAAATCAATTATTTTTTATTCCTTTTAATATGAAAAATAATTGAAATTTGTGTTTATGTGTACGCATGGCTTACCATCTCCATGAACGGTACATTTCATTTGTTATATCCAAATATTATGTACTATTATAAATATATATATATACTATAGAAATATGATATCTAAATCATGAATATCATTCGAGAGATAATGTAATTTTGACCGCATGTATAATTTGTAATTATAACATGTTCTTTTTTACTCAAGTTCCGAACATCGACAAAATGTCCTATATGAACTAAAATAATTAACTAATTATTTTGGAAAGGTAATAAGTGATATAAAATGTATAATAATCTTTTAAAAAATTTCTAGCTAAAGTAAAAAATTTCTTGGGTTTATTATTCAATAAAATCAAAGAACATACTTGACAAGTAAGACTTTAAGTAAGGGACCCTTTCACCCTCCAATTTTAGTTAAAGACAATTTTTATATTATGTATTTTAAATTTCCAAGTTATTATATTGGGATATATTATTATATATCCTTATTGTTGTAAATTCTATTTCCATGTGATTAGAGACACTTTTCTCTCTCATCAACTATTTTTCTGAATTTTTAAGTGACGCCGTCAGGGTGTCCAATTTTTGTAAGGGAACATCTTAACACAATTTCAATTATTTTTGTTAAACATATAATAATTTTTTATGTCATGATATGAATATGTGTGAATGACCTCTTATTGTTTTAAAATTAATATCCACTTATTTTGGGTGTATTTATATTGGTCACACATAATTATATCATTGATTAATCCTTAATCTAATTGTACAGTAATTGTAAGAAGAATGTCTGAATCTCATTTCATTATGAAGTATTTTGATTTAAACATGAATTTATTTTATATGGTTCATAAATACCATTGAAATTTTATTTCATTCAAAGGAAGTATTTTTTCAATGAAACATTTTACTAAACAAAAAAGGAATGTTTTTTGACGTATGTGGCGACAATGACACCTCTGTCACCGTAATCATTATTTTGCTTCCTATATAAGACTAAATGTTTTTAAAATTAAAAATAAACCCCTTATTCCATTATAGGGTGTTTTGGTATTAAAAATAGTTTTTGGAATGGATTGATTATTTCAATGTCATGAAATGATTTCATGTGATTGAAAAAGAAATGTTATTAGTGAAATATTTTTGTTTGTAATGTTTTATGTGTTATGATTATATAATGGTACTTGGAATTTTGATGGGTGGTTACATGATAAACCAAGGATGGTTGGTTATGTTATAACATTCAATTAATTGGGTTTGGAAGTCAGCTATATAGATATTTCATTTAGTGATATGTGTGGAAGTCAACCATATGGTTATTCCATTTCAGTATGTTTATGTCCCCAGTTACCTTTAAATGTTATGTGTTCTTTCTATGAAATTTATAGTAATGTTTATTTTTAAAAATGGTAAGAAATGATATTTTACTCAGTGAAGAGTATTTACTACTTAATAATTATGAAAAGTGTTACTTTTGATAAATTATTCTTGGTTTACTTGTTGTTTTCAAAAACTAATAGTTTTCCTTTTTTTGTATCCCTTACTGAGATTTTTATTCTCATCCCAAGTTTTTGAAATGTTTTTCACAAGAAATAAATTAGAATATGGTCTTGGATGGGATTAAGGAAATGTAATTCCATTTAAAACATGGAACTAAACATGTTTCTTTTATTTTAATTGTTTCTAATTTTATAAAAAAAATGGAAACGGAGTAGAAGAGTCTACATGTAATATTCAAGTTGTTATGTGTTGGTTAGGACATAATTATATGAAGTTATAAACTAGGAAGGATCCTCAATGATAATTATTAACTTAAATAAATATTATATAAGGTTTAATGTTGGGTCCTAGTAATTAGTATTGGATGTCGGTTTAGATAACTTTAGAGGTTAGTTTTTTATTTAAGCGTAGGTGACATAACCATAATGGTTAGAATATTAGAAAGAGTCATAGTTATTTTAGATATATCAAATGAGTTTATGATAACATTAATAATTATATCTTAGTATTTTTTTCCTCATAAGATATTATAGTATTATTTTTCAGATATACTCACACTAACCTTTTTCATTTTAGTAAGTGGCTTCATCTAGTAGGCACCAAAGTAACAATGGATATGAAAAAAATTATGGTGATATTCTAAATAAGAAACAGAATGAAATGGGAGTTTCAATGAGAACACTTGTGATTATTCTCAATCAACTATTTAGATTCATGATTGACAACCAGAACCTTGGTGATTTTTTAAGGAATCATATCTGATAGAAACAAATTCCCATTGAAGTTCAGCTAATAATAATAAAGGTATATATATTCAAAAACCTATGTGTCAAGGATGTGGAAATAAACACCATGTAAAATTATACAAAGGGATGATAACATTATATATTTGTGGTAATTAAGGTCATAAATATTGAACTTTCCATGGAAAAAGGAAACATCTAATTGACTCCTGGAAAAGGAAATAAGTTCTTTATAAGGGATCAATTGGTTGTTTTAAATATAGTGTGCATGGTCATTATACAAATAGATGTCCTAAAAAGAGGTTTCAATAATGGTATCAATTATACCATAAAAATAAATATTTACCAATACCTAATTTCATTCCAATTGATTACGAGGAAACTGACAGTGACCAATGAAAGGTATGAATTATTTCTTGGATGATGTTTTGACATTATTGTATCTTATAACATTATGCATGATTTTATTTACTGAAAATAAGTATAAATGAATAATATTTAAAAACCAGGTTAATGGATCATGAAGAATGTTCAATGATTAAAATGTCTACATATAATGGATTCAAGAGTTATGGTACATTTTAGGATGATGAAATGCTTAAAAGTATTAAGGATGTTTTGATAATGGGATTATTTTAGAGGGATTTTTTTAGAATGTGTAACCCTGAAGATTGATATGTGAACATTTTATTCAAGTAATAATTATATTTTCTTTTGTGGATGTAATGGATTACCATAGAGGCTCATGTGATCTTTTTTTGGAGGAAATTATAAGATCAATTGTTTTGCAATAAAAAAAGTAAGGTATGAAATAACCTTTGAGGTTAAAACATGTTTTGGATATTTTTAAGTTTTTTATCTCATTTTGAAAATGTAATTATAATTATATGGTTTTTTAAAAATGATAACACATAGACCGTGTGACAACCCATTGCGTCATACAAATCTGTAGGAATCGAACCCACGACCAATGTGAAACTCAGATTTATCGCCTACAACATGACTACATGTAGTCCCTAGTTAGTGTAACCTATTATTTTAAGTTTAATTATTTTATAGATCAATAATAAGCTTATTTTTTGAATTAAGTTTTATGAAATGGATATACTTAGTATAGGAAAATGATTTTGTGATAAAGTGATAAAGGTTATGTGGAAGACATTCTCTCTATTGGGAACACTATATATGCCTAAACAAAATAGCATACTTTGGGATTTATTTTGTGGAGTAATGGTTGATATTTTATTTTAAAAGAATATTTGTTTTTATTATATTCATTTGGATATTTGGTTTATTTATGGAAATGATTATCCTGTCATAGAGAATATGTCTTTAGGTTAATTACACATTAGAATGAGACATTAAGAGTAGTCGATGTTATTTATAGATAAATGTTAAGATTTCTTGTGGGATTGTATATGATTAAATAATTTTGAGTTTTTTTTCAATATTAGCTGGGATTATTTTGATAAATTTTAAGGACTGTTGTTTGTTGAATGGTCATTTTTGAACTTTGGGTATTGTTTGTTTAATTTTGGAGATTAAGAGTAGTACTTTTCTTAGAGATTATATGATCTCGTACTAATTATTTTGGTTTTGGTTAATGTCTGAAGACCTTACAAATACATATTTCTTCTTTTTTGGATTATTTGATTTTATAGAACTGGATTATAGCACTTCAGAAGTTACCATGTATTCCTGAATATTCATTATTTGGAAAAAAGATATGTTTTTGGTAGAAATTTATTAAAAGATAAAACTCTACTTGAAAGCTAGGTATATTTCCTTGTGTTCTTAGTCAATTTTATAAATAAATTTCTCCAACTATATGAATCAAAAACTAAAACAAAAAAAAACATAGTTTGTTTAATATTGTTACTAGGGAATCAAATATCATTTAACCTATCACATGTTTTTGGTTTTATGGTGGTTAAGTTTCTTCGGATCATGTTTTCCATTACACTCTATCAGAAAATGACACCTAGTTTCTCCTCCATATCCATGTTTTCATGGAATCAAAGTATAGTTTATCATGGGTTACGTTTTTACTTCTATTTATTTCTCTTTATGTGATATTTTTATTAACTCTTTTTATGATGTGGTACTTTCAATGAAATTTTCAAGCCCAATTTTAAAATTGCGAAGACGCAATTTTCAAAAGGGGGAAGGATGTAACATCCCAGGTAAAAAAAATATAAAATTTTCATATTAATTAATATTTATGAATTAAATATTAATTTTACTTTATAGGGGGTGCTATTTCTGATAGTGTACTCAACACACAATACCATGTTTTTTTGAAATCTTACATTTCACACAACTTTTATTTATACTGAAAAATAATATTATAATATTATCATTATAAATAGTAGTTAACACCTAGCCATATTATTGGAGAGAATGAAAATAACTAAATAAAATATTATTACACATTTTTCTTAAATGTTTGTACATTTATTCAATTAGCTTTAGAGGCTAAAAATAAAAATGAATCCAATTTTAAGCATGAAAAATTCAAATATTTGTTTAAAAATTTGTTTTATAGCCTTTTCCTAAAGAAACATTTTTAAATCCAGTTTTTATCACATTTATATGATATATTTAACAAGAATAAAATTATACATTAAAATTGGGACATAAAAATTTATTTGGTTAAATTTTTGGTATTTTTTTGATACAGTTCATTTTTAATGAATAGTGAAAAATACAGCATTTTAAGTCAAAACAGTATTTTCATCTGATTTATTTATATTGTTAGATTATCTTTTTAAAAGATTTTAAAGTTTAAATACATTATATTTTTACCATTTAATCCAATTTTGGTCAATGGAAGTAATTTCACTTTGAAATTAGACATAAATGCATGTCAATATTTTTTGAAGTTTTTAATTCTTAAAAACATGTTTTCTATTTTGGACAACAGAAATTAATTTTAAATTAATTTAAGAAAATTCAATGTTTTAAATTTTGTAAACTAGACAACATTTTTGAATTTCCTATATGAAAATTAGCTTAAGGAGAAGTTTTGGTATTTTTCTAAAAACGTTTCATTTTTCTGAATAGTGAAAAACACTTCATAGTAGTTAAAAACCCACTTTTTCATTTAAATGAAATTTTACTGCTTCTGTAAAATGAATTTAAAAAATCTGACATGAATTTTTCCCTTTTTTGTGTAAAATATGGGTCGATCGGATGAAAATAAATTTTTTTAATAGTAACATTTGATTTTTATTTATCACGATTAAAGGTAAATAGAGTAATTCAAGGTAAAAATAATAATATAATAATATAAAATTACCTTAACACTTATCCTAAACTTATTGGACAAGTCATGGCCATCCAATATAATCCTTGGTTTTAACGTTTGGTCCTTGGATGCAACTTGGGTAATATAATTAAAATAATATTTTTTTATTTAAAATAAAAATAAAAATATCATAAATATGTATTGTTTTTCTAACACAATATTAATGTGGGGTAATATAATTGATATATTTCACTATAAATATCACTTATAAATATAGAAATATTTCCTACATCATGGTATTTAATTTATAATTTTTATATATCGTATCAATTAATTTATTTTTGACACAATAATGATGTAATGATTACATCATTAATGAATGTTTTGAATAATGAGATTTTAAATATTAAAATAAAATTAATTTGAAACATTTTATTCCAAATAAGAATTTTATGGATTATTTTGACTTGTTATATTTTAATTAATGATGTTTTTTTGAAATTATCAATCTGATTTGTATTTTTAAAAATGTCTTGACAAGAATTGTCTACAAATTGACATAAATGAGTTTTTTAATGAAGTAATATTTTATTGAAAGATAAAATATTCCAAAAAATATAATATTTGTACAAATGAAATATATGATGTTAAAAATGTCATTAGGGATCTATTTTGGGTCAAATTTAATTTTATTGTAAATATATTAACTATATAGTATGAATATACAGGAAGACAAGGTAAAAATTAAATAAGTTATCAAATGGTTAAATAAAAAAGATAAGGATTAAAAAATAACCAAAACCGGTCCAATTATTTTTGGATGATTTTATTTATTCTTATATTAATCTTATATTATAATTTGATGATATTTGGACCTTTTGAAAATGAAAATAATTTTATAATAAATTAATACATTCAAACATTTCTGAAGAGCCCATTCTCACCCTTATAAAAGGTCATCACCTCAAACCCATTTCTCACACCTCTAAAACCTCTTGTATCATCCAAACTCTAACTAAATAAGCTCCAAACATCCATCTATACTCCTATAAGCCTTAAAATAGGCATAATGTACTTCAATGAAGAGTTCTGGTTAAAACCAAATATAGTTACCAGATTTAAATGTAACGTCTTCCATCACGTTCTCTTCTTTTATTTTACTTCACTCCCTATTATTTTATAATTATTTGTTTACATAACAACATCAGTATCCTAAATATACTATGTTGTTTTCTATAAGGATTAAAACTTGATAAAACCAAATTTTATTGAATATTTTAATGATAATAAATGAAATAATTTCCTCACATTATGTTAAATATGTTCAATTATGAAACATTTTGGATTATATCATTCATTTGGAAATTTGATGAAAATTCCAGTTTTAAATTTTACAAATTCAATGTAGTATTTTAGGCAAAAATATTTTTATGTATATTATTTTGAAATAATATTGTGTTACTATGTTACTGACTTAGAGGTATACAAATTATATTTAGGACATGGGAGCTGGATCGTGCATTTGTTGTGAGTAAATGGGCCATGAAGACAAAGTTGGACAGAACCATCCAGATAAGACGTTACTTCACCATTTAGGCCATAGCTTTCTCATACAGGGTTGGATTGAGCCCAAATTTTGATTGAATCTCGGAGACATAATTAGGAACAAACCATCCATCTAGAAGGACTAGAAATTCGCTCCTTTTTTAGGACAACTATGTGGTGCAACTTGGAATAAAATATTGGGACGGGTATTCATTTAACACTTAAAATGTTATGTAACCCTAGATCTCACAAACTCTATTTAAAGGGGGTTTCACTCTTTGGGAAGGTTGGTAGAGGCCTTGATAATGTGTTTTTGAAATTGTGTCTCTTGGGAGCCCCTTACAACTCTTGTAATAGGTAAGGCTTTGGGAAAACGTCTCTTCTAAAAAGGCTCTCCTCTCCCACCTCCTCTTTGTATTTATTTTCTTTCATTTTTTGTATCTTGAATTTTTATTCAATTATTCTTCGGTGTTATTACCTTTTCTTCATATATTAATCATAGATATTGGGTTGGGATCAAGAGTGGAGATGATATTGGGTTCTACCATTTCAATCCTTTGCTCACGCAAAACGTCTCCACGATGACCACACAGCCCATGGAAGAGTAGTTTTCATTATGATAAATCTATCTTCTACCCTCTTCATTTATTTATTTTGAACCATTGAGATACTTTAATTCACATAATATGATCCCTGAATTTTGTTTTTAAATTATAATAAACTAATCAACTAATTGATCAATTAACACAAAAACACGCGAGGTCGATATTTTTTTGTAAATTGTGAGAGTGTGATCTTAATCGCTAATTCAAGACCACAGAGGATAAATTTGTAGAATTAAAATATAATCCCAAAACACAATTAATCCCCATTTATTGAAGGGATATGTGCCTTAATTAACCATTTACCATAATCTAACCCTATAATAAAAATCAAAGCAGGGTGCTGTGATTCCGTGTTCGGAAGCTAGCCTAGGGTTTAAGTAATTTCATCCTTATGGTTAAGTTAACTCTCGTAGGGTTCAAGGGTTAACAAATTAAGGAATAATAATTAATTGGTTATTGATTTAAATTAAAATTATTAATATGTAAATGAATAGGTATAGTTAGTTCAATTACTCCTTTTAAATATTTTCTAAAAAACATCTCTTTATTGTGTAATTTTAATTGAACTTCATTTCAAAACTAAAAACAAAAAAAATATAATCTTATTCCAGAAAATATATTATAGATTTATAAACTATAAATAAACCTCATACTTTAAAATATTGTTTTAATTCTATTCTATTTTATTTATAGAAAACCTTTAAGAAGTTTTTTTAATTTACTTCCTCCTTTGAGAAATGACCTTGGTCAACTAGTCTGGTGCACCTAAGTACCCCGAAAACCACTAATCATTTGAGGGCACTGACAAAAGTGTTCTTTCAAATTGGCGCCATTTTTGGGGAGGCAAGAAATTATTTCATCCAATTAGATTTATTTATTTTATTTTACATTTTACTCTCTTCCTCTCTTCGTTCTTCCTTCTTTACCCAATCTGAATTTATATTTTATTCTTCTTCTATTTTCTTCTATTTCTTTTTGGATCATCGACTCAAACTTCTAATTTTTATTTTACTATGGTCCACTTTCCTTCTTTTCATTTTTATTTTATTTATGACATGAACTAATCTAGATAATCTCCTGGATCATTACCCTGAGATTGAACACAGCCTTAGGGATCGAATCAGACATTCTCAGTCTATGGGAAGTTTCAACATTCAAATGGTTAGAGAATTTCTCCACTCCAGGAACATTGAAATTGGAAGAACATTTAATTCCAATATAAAACAAGAACAAATTGATGAAAATAATTGAAATGAACTTAATAAAACTATTCAAGAATTTGTTGTACCAGATATTAAATATCAACCAAATTGTATTGCATACCCAAATCTCGAACCAGACTTTGAATTGAAATCTAGGTTAATTCATCTTCTTCCAAAGTTCCATGGATTATCCTGTGAGGATCCAAACAATCATTTGAAAGAATTTAATGTGGTTTTCTCAACCCTTAACCCCAGAAATGTTACTAAAGATCAAATCAAACTAAGAGCATTCCCATTCTCACTTGATGGAGCTGTGAAAGATTGGATGTATTATTTATGACCTGAAGATGTATATTGTTGGAACAATTTGAAACATAATTTCTTATAGAGATTTTTTCCTGCTTCAAGGAAGACATCCATTCGAAAGGAGATCTCAAGGATTAAGCAAGACCAAGGGGAGTCGATGTATGAGTATTGGGAGTGATTCAAGAAGTTGTGTCCTAGATTCCCACATCACTAAATCAGTGAGAAACTCATCATAAAATACTTCTATAAAGGACTCATAGCAATGGAGAGGAGCATGGTGGATGATTCAGCTGGAGGAGAAGTGGTGGAAAAGACACTAGTAGCTTCACGTGTGTTGATTGAAAAAATGGCCCAAAACTCCCAACAATTTGGAAACCAAGGTACCCCACATGTTAGGGGAGTACATCAGGTAAGTCCATATTCTCTTGAAAGTCATTTGATTGATACCAAGTTGGAAGAATTGACAACTATGGTGAGCAAGATTGCTTTGGCACAAAAAACATCCCAAGCCCCTCCTCCAAGCCCTTGTGGTATTTGCACTGAGACAAGCCGCCAAACTAACTGTTTCCCACAACTACAAGAAAGAGAGGGTTGCGCAGTAGTATTCCCAGGTAGACCATATTAGCAGCAACAACAGACAAACCCCCAAAATAAGTCTGATTCATTTTCTCCAACAAACAATCAAGGGTGGAAGTATCAACTGGACATTAGTTATATATCTAGACAAAAACAAGGTCCCCTTTTCTACAAAACTTTTAGTAGCCTCCACCTTACCTGAAGGGTTTCCAACAACCCCAAATGAGATTTGAATCCCAGGCATCAACAATCCAGCAACAAGGGAATCCACCACCCAAAGAAGATTCTAATACTGATGATCTTTTAAAACAAATTGTAATTAATCAACAGAGTGAGATGAAGAGTCAAGGTTCAGAGCTGAGGGAGTTGAAGACTCAAATGAGCCAGATTGCCACTACCCACTATGAATTGGTATGTAAGAATTCAAAATATTTATCATACCAACCTACTCCAAATCCCAAGGGGAATGTCAGCACCATCACATTGAGAAGTGGGAAGCAAACAACAGATATATATGTACCTATTGTTCCACTTGGATTCACCTCTAATATGGAGAAGCAGCATTCCATACCAACTGATTAGAAATCCGAGGAGAAAGATAAAGGTAAGAAAAATATTTATGATGTTCCTCCAAAACCCCATCCATTTTTAAATAGAGTTATACAAAAAAAGAAGATGGCTGAAGAGGCGGTGAAAAAAATATGTTTTGGATACATTCAATCATGTGGAGATCAACATCTATTTACATGAATCCATCAAGAAAATCCCAAGGTATACAAAAGTTTCAATAGAACGTTGTACCAATCAAAGAGGTATCAAGGGAAATGAGAGGATCAACCTTGGAAGGAATATGTTAACACTCATTACACCAACTCTAGTAGTGCTGAAAAAGTGCTAGGATCCAGGGACATTCACCATCCCATGCACCACAGGGATGTTACACCTTTCTGATGCTCTTTGTGATTTGGGATCTTCCATAAATGTGATGCCTCACACTATATGATCTTCTTTTCATGTTGGTGAGCTGAAGCCGACAAGAGTAGTGGTGCAGTTGGAAAATAGAGCTACAGTATATCCACTTGGATTCCTTGAGGATGTAATTGTCCAGGTAAGAGACATGATCTTCCCAGAAAATTTCTGTGTGCTTAATATAGAGGAAGATCAGGTAAATTCTCATGCTCCCATTATCTTAGGAAGACCCTTCCTCAAAACAGCAAAACAATCATAAATGTCAATGTGGGTACACTTTCAATTGAATTTGGGGAAGAAGTTGTGATATTTAATGTTTTGGATTCCTAGAAGTACCCCTCAATGGATCATTCTAAATCTGTTATCTCCCATTTTAAACCACCAAATTAAAACCTCATGGAATTTGATTGCTCTATTCTTAGGGAGATTATGAGTATTGGTTCTAGTTTAATGTCTAAGAGTACTTCAAGACCTATTTCTAATGAACAAGACTCTCTTAGATTTGATTTTAAAATGGAATAATATTCGGATTTTGATCATGTAAACTCTGATTATGACATGGATTTTGATTATGCTGATGGATTGGATGCTTTATTCTCTAATTTTGATGATGTATATTCTGATACTAATGCTCTTTCTGCATATATTTCAGCTCCTTCTATGTCTTAATCCATAAACCACCCCCTACACTGGAACTCAAGACATTTCCACCAAATCTCAAATACTCATACGTTTTGAGTGGTGAGAAATTACCTGTTATCATTGCTAACAATATCCCATTTGAACATGAGGAAAAACTTTTGAATCATTTGAGGGAGAACATATGGGAAATTGGGTGGACCTTGGCTGACATATCAAGTTTTAGCCCCTCCATTTTCTTATATAGGATTCTTTTGTAGGATGGGGCTAAACCAGTTAGGCAGAACTCAAGAGACTTAATCCAACACTTTTGGAGGTTGTTAAAAAATAGGTTGAAAAATTTCTCGAGGCAGGTATAATCTATCCATTTCAGATTTCCAGTGGGTGACTCTTATTCAAGTTGTGCCTAAGAAAAGTGGTGTTACAATTGTAAAAAATGATAATGGGGAGTTAGTTCCAATGAGGGTGAAAAACATTTGGTGTGTGTGCATTGATTATAGGAAACTAAATCAATCTACTCGCAAGGACCATTTCCCCCTCCCATTTGTTGATCAGATGCTTGAGAGACTTGGTGGGAAAACACATTATTGTTTCATAGATGGATTTTTTTTGATATTTTCAGGTTCAAATTTCTCCGGAAGATTAGGATAAGACAACATTCACTTGTCATTTTAGTACGTTTTCCAACCAAAGGATTCCATTTGGACTTTGCAACGCCCCAGGTACCTTCCAGAGATGCATGGTGAGTATTTTTTCTGATTTTATTGAGACATGCATAGAGGTATTCATGGATGATTTTATAGTATATAAATTTTCATTTGATGAATCTATAAATATTTTTGGAAAGATGTTGAATTGTTGTATTGAGAAGAATGTGGTATTGAACTTTGAAAAGTGTCATTTCATGGTAGATCATGGCATTGTCTTAGGTCATGTAGTGTCAAAACATGGGATAGAGGTTGATAGATCTAAGATAGACATTATTTCATCCTTACCATATACTTCATGTGTGCATGATGTTAGATCATTCCTAGGGAAAACAGGATTTTATCAGCGCTTCATCAAAGATTTTAGTAAGATTGCTCTTCCTATGTCATGATTAATTCAAAAGGATTCTAATTTTGTGTTTGAAGATTCTTTCAGGACATCCTTTTATGTGCTAATGAAGTTTCTGACCACTCCACTGGTCATACATCCCCCACGGTGGGAGATTACTTTTGAGCTTATGTGTGATGCCGCCAAATTCGCGGTTGGAGCTGTCTTGTCTTAGAGGGTGGAGGGACATTCACTTGTGATTGCCTATGCATCGAGGACACTGGATTCAGCCCAATAAAACTACACAACCACAAAAAAATGAGTTTTTTACTGTCATGTTTTCTTTAGATAAATTCCGTTCATAATTATTGGGCTTAAAATTAGTTGTTTTTTCTAACCATGTAGCTATAAGGAACCTCTTGAAGAAGCCAGATTCAATACATGGGCTGATCTAATAGATTATCCTTCTTCATGAATTTGATATTGAGATAAAGGAAAAAGGGGGTCAGAAAACATGGTGGCAGAACACATTAGTAGGCTTACTCACACGCGAGAGGATGAAACCTAGGACTTGGTCCTAGTTCGGGACACTTTTCCCGATTAGCATCTTTATTCCATCTCAGGTATGCATCCTTTGTATGCAGATTTAGTTAACTACCTTGTTTCCTCTTAAATCCCTACAAATTTAAAGAAACATCAAGTCCAAAATCGAAAGAGTGAGTCAAGATTTTATGTTTGGGATGATCTATACTTTTGGTGCATGTGTAGTGACCAAGATACTAGGCGGTGTGTTCTTGATCATGAGTTTGAGTCTATTTTACATTTTTTTTCATACACTTGCTTTTGGTGGACACTTTGGACCCCAAAGAATAGCTAGGAAAGTTTTAGACTCTGGATTATATTGGCCTAGATTATTCCATGATGCCCATGTGTTTTGTAAATCATGCTCTCAGTGCCAACACACTGGGAACATTTCTAGGGGACATGAGATTCTCTATCAGCCCATACTAATCTTTGAAATTTTTGACATATGGGGAATCGATTTTTTGGGTCCTTCTCCAAGATCATTTCAGTTTTTTTTATATTTTGGTTTTTGTTGATTATGTGAGTAAATGGGTGGAGGGTTAGTCCAGTAGGACTAAGATGCTTGAGGAGATTTGATTATCTTCATTTGAGAACTCAAGTCCCTATAAGGAAAAATCAAAAGCATCTCATGATAGAATGATCCAACAAAAGGAGTTTCATGTTGGAGGGAAAGCCCTTCTCTACAGTTCACGACTGAAGCTACTGCCCGGTAAGTTACGTTCTAGGTAGTTATGTCCTTATGTTGTGACTAATGTTTTTCTTTATGGTGGAGGGGAGATCACGCAATGGGAAACAAGAAGGATCTTTACATTCAATGGGCAATGTTTGAAGTGATACATTGAGGGACTTCCTACTGATGTAGTGGATTTCATCACACTGTGTGACCCCATCATAACTTGAGCATAGCAGGTTGTTCTTAACCCTTTCACTTTTATATTAATTTTCCTATTTAAAATTCTATATTTCACATGCATATATCATCTCAAGGGTTCACATTGATGACAGTGCAATATTTTATGTATGGGGGAGGGAACCTTTTAGTTTAGTAATTTTAATTGTTTTTCTATTTTTCTATGATTTAAAAAAACCAAAAAAACAAAACAAAACAAAATATGTTCTTTTCAAATTTTGTGTCTATTTTTTAAACTTTGGAGCTGAAATGGTTCTCATCACAATTTTTAAATCCATATTAATAAGTGGAACAATTTATCCCTTGAAACTGAGCTTAAATGAATGCTGAAAATGACTTTGTTTCAAGTTCAAATAATTAGTAATTTCATGAAAAGTACACGGAATTTTGAATCTCATGCCACATCTCACTATCTTTATATTTGAAATCACTTTCCTGTGAGGCTTCTGAACCATTATTTTCATATTCTTTACATTCTCCTCACTTATTTAGAGAACAAAACCTTGCTTGATTTAACCAGAATTTGATTTATTTTTGTCAAAACATGAGGTTTTTAGGTACTTATGTATAATTTATTGAGGCATTTGTTTGCTATTAAATCCCCTATTTCAAAGAATATTTTTTTATAATGGACTACCTTGAACATTTAATCCTTTTGTCTCTTATAATCCATGAAAAGACTGTTAGGTTATCCGTAATACAAGCCAATTTTCCCTATACAACCAACTCTTGAAGTGAAATTGAATAATCTAGTTGAAATTAAGTGTGGGGGGAAGTTATCATGTGTTGTGGAACGACATTCTGTGATACTTTGGGTGGAAATTTAAATTATAAAGAGATTTTTTTTATTGCTCAAATAATCATTCTATTTAAAGATGTACCTCTTCTGGAGATTTCATGACATGTGAAGTTGTGTCTTTCCAGAGATTCTAAAAGGAAAGAAATTAGTGCCTATCTGGAGCTTTCATGAAATACAATTTTGGAGAAGATTTACATTTTTGTTATTTAAATGATGTATGGTGAATAGTTTTCAGGATTTTTTGTGATGATGGAGATGAATTGATATATGGGGATTTGGGAGGAAACCATATTTATGTGAAAATTAGATTATTGTATTTTTTCTTCAAAAAGAGTCAAGCCCTCCTCATTCAGCCTCATATTTTTTTACATCTAAATCCTACCAACCAAAAGCCACAGAACAACCCTGAAAAGTCCTCATGATAAACATATGTCCCTGACTCACATCGGGTGGTGATTTAGGAATTTACCAAGCATATGGTGACCCTTTTATGAGTTTGGATGATAAATATATTGCTAAAAATTGACATTTTTGTGATAAGAGAAAATTCAGGTGAGGTAAGTGTTTTTTTATGTGAGGATAAATAAAGTGGAAATATATTGATTGATAATAATTAAGAAATTTAAATAATGGTTTTTTATGAGGCATGATATCTTTTTTCTTGGTTTGTAATTCTTGGATCTCAAGGATATGTGTTTTAAAATGGGGTTTGATTTGATATTGATGTTTACTTGATATGAGGTTTTTTTCCATGAGTGAAAAAGGGTAAGTGTGGTGGAGTGGATAAAACACAATTTTATTGAAAATTTTATTGTTAATAAATTATATAATTTTTTCACATTATGCTAAATATGTTCAATTATGAAATATTTGGGATTAGATCATTCATATGCAAATTTGATGAAAATTCCAATTTTACCCTTTTCTAATTCACTATAGTATTTCAGGCATAAATATTTTTATGTATATAATTTTGACTTATAGTTTTGTAAATGTGTTCCTGAGTTAATGGGATACAAATTATTTTGAGGACATGAGAGCTGGATCTTGCATTTGTGGGGAGTAAATGGGCCATGAAGATAGAGCTGGACAAAACCATTCATATTGGACATTACTTCACCATTTTGGTTATAGCTTCTTATTCCTATCTTGTATTGAGAACTAATTTTGAGGGATTTTTGGGGCCATAATTAGGAACAAATCATCTTACTAGAAGGCTGGTCAATTCACGCGTTTTGGATGTCAACAACGCGGTGCAACATTGAATAAAATATTTTTCAGAGTTTTAATTTCACAATTAAAAAGTTATGTAACCCTAGCCCTCTCAATATCTATTTAAAGGGGGTTTTCACTAATTGGGAAGGTTTTTCGAAGCTTTGGAAAGGTGTTTCCAAAAGGGTTTCTCTTGGGATCCCCTCGGAACTCTTGGAAGAAGTAAGGCTTTGTGCAAACCTCTCTTCCAAAAAGGCTCTCCTCTCCCACCACCTCATTGTATTTCATTATTTTCATGTTTTTATCTTGAATTTTTTGTCAATTAATATTTTTGGTTATTCCCCTTTATTCTTATCTTAATATTACTAATTGGGTTGGAATCAAGAGTGGATATTAGATTGGGATCGACCCTTTCAATCCTTTCCTCATGCAAAACGTCTCCACAATGACCACACCGCCCATGGAAGAGTAGTTTTCTAAGTGATCAATCTATCTTTTACCCTATTCATTTAATTATTTTGAATAATTAAGATACCTAAATTCACTTAATATTATCCATTAATTGTGTTTTTAAATTATAAGAAACTAATAAATCAATTGAACAAATGACACAAAAACACGTGAAGTCAATATTTTGTGTAAATTGTGAGAGCGTAATCTTAATCGGTAATTCAAGACCACACAGGATAAATTTGTAGAGTTAAAATATAATACCTAAACACAATTCATCCTCATTTATAGAATTTATATTTACTCTAATTAACCACTGACCATAAGCATACCTTAGAACAATAATCAATGCAGGGTGTTACGGTTGCGTGTTCCGAATCTAGCCTATGGTTTGAGTATTTTCATCTTTGTGGTAAAGTTATCTCTCATAGGGTTTGAGGGTTAACAAATTAGGGGATAATAATTAATTTTAAATTTATTTAAATGATAATTATTAATAAGTAAATGAAGAGCTAGAGTATGGTCGATTACGCCTTTTAAATATTTTCTAAAAAAACATCTTCTTATTGTTTCATCTTAATCGAACATCATTTCAAAACTAAAAACAAAAAAAACAATATTCTTCCCAAAAACTTATTCTAGAATTATATACTATAAAAAAAACCCCATCCTTTCAAGTATTTTTTTTAATTCTATTCTATTTTATTTTTATAATACCTTTAAGAAGTTATTTTAATTTACTTCCTCCTTTGAAAAAAGACCTTGGTTAGCCAATCTACTGAACCTAAGTAACCCAAAAACCACTAATCGTTTGAGGTCACCCATGACAACGCTCTTTGAAAATGATACTTACACAAACCTCCATTTAATGGATATGAAAATATAGTTTCTTTGAAAGGCCAACTGATATCTCACGAAATTATGAATATTTGATTTTCCCCAACCACCTTTCATGGTGGACATTATAATGGAACTAGAATTATATATGATATCTATGATATTTTTTTTATCTTTACTCATATTTATTATCCATTATAACATAAATTTATGCTTTTCATGTTTATATATATACGAAAATTTCATTTGAGGAAGTGTAGACTATCGCCCCCTTAATGTGATATGACTCGTTCATGCTATACATGGAATGTATAAAGTATGGAATTAATGAACTTATGAAACATATATAACATAGATATTATAATTTAATTATAATATACCTATGTCTCATTTAGTTTTTATTCCTTTAAATATAAAAAATAATTAAATGTTGTGTTCATGCATACGTACGACTTACCGTCTCCATGAACGGTGCATTACATTTCATATATCAAAATGTTATGTACAATTTTAAATACCAATACACTGGATATATATGATATCTAAATAATTAATATCATTATGGAGATAATTTAGTTTTGACCACATGAACAATGTCTAATTATAACAATTTCATTTTTACTGATGTTCTGAACATCGACAAAATGTCCTATATAAACTCAAATAAATAAATAATTGTTATATAAAGGTAATAAGTGATATAAAAAGAATAATAAACTTGAAAAGGGTTATAATTAAAGAATAAGTTATCTTAAGTTTATTATTCTGGAATAATAAGGAACATATGAGACAAGTCAAACTCGAGGTAAGGGAACCTTTCACCATCCTCTTTTAGTTAAAGACAACTTTTATGTTAGGTCTTTTAAATTTACATTTTCTTATGTTGGTAACTGTTCTTCTATATCCATATTTCTTTAAATTTTATATTGATTTGATTAGAGACCATTTTCCCTCTCATCAACTAATATTCTGAATTTTTATGTGATGTCATTAGGCTGTCAAATTTTTGTAAGGGAACTTCTTAACTGAATTTCAATTCTTTAGGTTAAACTCATAATTCTTGATTATGTCATGCTATGAATATATGTGATTACATATAATTGTTTTTCACTTAATATCCACTAATATTGGGTGTATTTATATTTTTCACACATAATAATTTAATTTGATTTATCCTTAATCTAATGGTACAATCATTGTACGGGACTTTGTCTCAATCTCCTTTCATTAAGTTATATTTTGATTTATACGCAAATTTCTTTTATATGATGTATAAAACCCTTTTACATTTAATTTCATTCAAAGGGAATATTTTTTCTACGAAACATTTTACTAAATGAAATAAAGGAATGTTTCTGAATTTTGCGATGACAATAACATATCTTCCGATGTAATCATTATTTGATATCCTCTATAAGCCTTAATGTTTTTAAAATGAAAAGAAACCCCTTATTCTATTTTGAGTGTTTTCGTATTAAAAATTGTTTTTGGAATGGATTGATTCTTTCAATAACTTGAAATGATTTCTTGTGATTTCAAATGAAATGTTATTAGTGAAATATTTATATTTGAAATATTTTATGTGTTATGATTATATAAAGGTACATGTACTTTTGATGGGTGGTTACGTGATAAACCAAATGATGGGTGGTTCCATGATAAACTAAGGATGGGTGGTTACATTATAACCACCAATGCTTTGGGTGTGGATATCAGATGTATGGCTATTACATTTAGTGATAAGTGTGGATGTCAGTTGTATGGTTATTCCATTTTAGTATGTTTATGTCCCAAGTAACCTTAACATGTTATGTGTGATTTTTGGGTTTTGTGTAATATTTTTGTTACAAAAGGATAATCAAGGAAATCTTATTCAGTTAAGAGTATTTACTACTAAATAATGGTGAAAAGTATTACTTATGATAAAGTATTCATGGTTTACTTGTTGTTTTGAAAAAGTAACAGTTTTTCTTTTTTATGTATCCCTTATTGAGATTTTTCTGCTCATCCCATGTTTTTGAATTGTTTTGCACAGGACTTAAAGTGGAATAGGATCAAGGATATGATCATGGAAAATTCATTGCATTTAAAACATAGAACTAAACATGTTTCTTTTCTTTTAAGAGTTTTTTATTTTATGGAAAAAAGGAAATTGAGTAGAAGATTCTACATGTAATATTTAGGTTGTTATGTATAAGTTAGTAGATAATTATCTAAAGTTCAAAACCTAAAAATACCCACAATGTGAATTGTTAACATTATTCAAGATTTTGAAATGTTTAAGTTTGGGGCCTTATATGTACTACCATTTGATATATCACATCAAAATTCTCCTTATTCTCATAATATTTTAAGGTATTATTATTCGAATGTTTTAAAGTTGTATGGGACACCATGGAATGTTTACGGATTATTTCCCCAAGAATTTTATAATGCCTCATTTAAATGTGTTATCATTCATATCAACATCCTTTAAAAAAATTTACTTCATTGAGGATTATCTCCTATGATATTAACTACAATATGTTTTGAAGGGGGTTTTATTAGTTTAATTGTGGATTTTCTATCTTTATTCCATTCAATATATTACTCTGAATTGTTAGTAATAATATTTACATATTGGATAACGTTATTAAAATTTTATATTTATATAATATTTATATACAACCCCATTCATATGAGAAATGAATTGGTCTTAGATAGAGATAGGTGGGTCATGCGACATCCCAGGATGCATTGGTAGGTCTCATGAGATAAAAGGATTTGGACTTGTCCAAGGCCTTTCCCATTTTGAAATATGGGTTTTGTTGTGGCCTTAATCATTTATAAATTTCTTGTATGAGTCCTTGATAGAGTGATTCAGGTGTTTGAAATATGAATTCCATCATTATGATATTAGTAATGTTTTATGGGATCATTTATATGGATTTATTTACTCACCTTTCATTCATGTCATATTATTCTCATGTTTAATTTTAATGGAACATGTTTTGAGATGTAGTTTATTTCATTTTATATTGTATCATGTTTTATTTTCAATTCCCAATGTATTATAGAAATCATAAATGTACGCTTCTCTTCTAAGACTGCTAAAATAATCATTCCTTTGAGATTTGATTCTATGTAATCATGCTAATGTAATGAAATAATGATTTGGATCTGGACTTCTTGGATCAGGGCTTAGAGTTGTTATGAGAGGAAGTTTAGCAGAAACCTTAGAAACTGTATTTAGAAAGGTTATATTGGGGAACATTCCAAAAGGTGGACAATGATAATAATTATTGAAGAACATCGCAATGAAACCATGTTTATGATTATAATATTTTATAAGCATAAATGATTCAATTTATTTTATGTATTTTACTATGATTGGGAATATATAATAAATTACATAATGATATTATTGAATCTTGTGTATGAAATTTTATATAAATGGTTCATATCGGATGGAATGGGAACCACTTCAATGCCCATAATCAAAAGAGTAAGAATAGTAATTTCTTAGATTGTATTATTCCAGTATTTTGAAGGAATCTAGTCTCTTAAAGTTAATTATCATATGAATATATATTATCTTGTTCTAACATGAAGGAGAAAGAGTTTTCTAAGTATTATGTCCTCGAATGGAATAAAAATAAGAAGAGGATGAAAGAGAAAAATATAGATAAAGGGAATAAGATAATTGAGGGTTTTCTCACATGTGATAACTATGAAAATAATCGCCATGGTAAATGATTAAATGAAATGAGAGTTCATTATACGTGTATAGAATAAGGACACCATGTTAGTGATTGTAAGGGTAATAAAAAGTTTTCCAGTCAAAAATGATTCAACTACAAGGATATAATACACAATAAAAATAAATGTCTCGTGCATCAAAATAATATAACACAAACGATGTTATTGGATAATAATAAATTTATAGTACTTCCATAGATGAAAAGGAATAATAAATATTTCTATTCATGAATTATTACATTTTATTATATTATCAGCAATTTAAAAATTATAAGCATTATGGAATATATTCAGATTGTACCGGAGCACTTTTTTCATTGAGGATTTCCAGCCATATGTTGAATGGGGCCAGGAAATGATATTTAGTATAAAGATAATTTTTTTTAAATTCATTTTTGAGAAAAATACCACCCTATATATATTCCTGATGTTGATATAATTATGAAGAAATGATTGATTTGGATAAGTGCTGACTACCATGGAACAAATTAATGACTAGTCAATACATGGTATATTTTATCATCGATGGATATTTCATCATTTTTGGATTTAATAAATATATATAATAACATGTGTCTTACTAAAGGAATAAATAAGATTTCAAATTTCTAAAAATGTTTTATGGTAATTCGAGTTATTACCATATTTCAAGAGGATACATGATGATGTTATTCACGTGTTCGGAATGTGAAAATTTAGAGTTCCATCATGTTGATTAAGGGATAATGATAAGTTCATCTTGGAAATTCAGTTACCTTCTCCCAAATGTGTTTGATTAATATATTTTTTAAAGATTAACCATTTTGGAATCGTTTATTTTGATCATTGATTGAGGTTTTATAGGTTAATGTGCCAGTTCACCACAAGACTTAACCCTTTCTAAGAGATTTAGTATTGATAGTTCAAGGGGAAATCAAAGATTAAGATTGTTTTTATGAAATAAAAGAATATATCTGTACTCTTATAGAGGGGAATAATTTCTCAAATAAATGAAAAGAGACTTTAATAAAATTTTGTTCTATTATCATAATTTTTTTTAGTATTAATGAATTTATTTGTTACTTTAGTTTATATTTTTGTAGTTACGATCTTCCATCCGAACAAGTTCATTATCCCTTACCAAAATTACTTAATAGTTTGATTTTCCTTCCATGTCTAGGTTTTTACTTCCAAATAACATCACCCCATTCAAAATCATATTTTTTGGTGATCACCTCATTTCCCATAAACTCTTTTAGGTGGATAAATTATTAACCATATTTCTGATGTGGGTTTAACACAAGGGAATTTTAATGTATAAATTGTTATCTTTTGAAGTGAAATTTCGAATTTTGGGGATGCAATTCTGTTGAGGGGGGGATAATATATCACCACATTATTTTGTTTTATAATTGTAAATACATTATTTTATGTAAAATAATAATCGAAAATCAAGTGGATTAATTAAAAATAATACATATATTTAAAATTTATATCATTCAAATTAATTTTAAATCAATGTTATAAAAATAAATACAGTTTTATAGTATTATTTTGTTTAAAATAATATTATAATTTAAATATATTTATTTTTATTACAAAATAAAATTTTATCAATAGATTATTTAATTAAATATTTTAAGAATAATATATATTGACTATTATAATTATTTTAATACATACTAAATTAAGTAAAGAAAATGTTCCCTATTAATATAACACCCCAAAGACCTAAAAATAAATTTAATATAGATTTAATGAAATAAAAAGTCAATTTAAAACAACACATTATTGTAACCTCTTAAATAAACATATTTTTTCCTCTTTTGTGATTTGATTTTCAAAAAATGAACATACAAGGTTTCGTTCAATAAGATATTTAGAGAATGATAGAATCAATTTAATTTATGTCAAATAGTAATGTAACACTTATGAATAGTATTTTACCCTTATGAATATTACCCTCACCCATGATTGTATAAATAAAATTTCAGGACCTTATAAATTAGAGTGAATATTTTAATTTAATAATTCATTGTTCATATTTTTATGAGTAATAAATATTTAATTACAATTTAATAATTACTAAATCATCTTAAAAGATTATTCATTTTCATAAAATGTACTCATAAATTTTCCCAGGATTTTAGGATTATTTTATGAGACCTTAGTTAAAATTTGAAAGTATTATAAATCCTCTTTTTAATTTAAAATCTGTATTTTTCATGTAAATAATTATTCTATTTAAAAATTAAATTTCTCCTATTTAGAAAACTATGTTGATAAAATTATTTCCATTTTTTAATTCAACATGTTGAAAAATGCATAGGGTAAATATTTGGGATTTTTATAAAATACATGAATATTAAGTGAATAGTAAAATACGATAATTTAAGCTATAAATAGATTATAAGATAAAAACACTATTACATGCATCATGTATGATGCAGGAACACCTGGTTTGATCTAATACTAACTTAATACAATTTTTGTTCATGATAATGAAACATTATTTCTTATCTTAAACACAATAATAAAATAATCAATATGATATTAAAAAATAACTCCTCTCCTCCACTATAAAAATCTTCCCTCAATCACTATTCTATTCACCCCTATAATCTTTAATGCTCCACTATTTTTTAACCAAAATTCTCTTCCCTATTTCCTATCCACATCTATGAGCCTTTGGTCTTTCCAAAATACCAAAAACCCCTTCTCTCATGGAGGTTCTCAAGGAGGTTATTTTAAGAGGTAAATCCTATTCCCTTTTTCTTTTAATTTAATTTCAATTTACCTTATTTTTTATTATTTCCAAAACTCCACCTTCTAATTTATCATGATAAATATAGTATCTTATATATATTATAATTTTATCTGGTTAATGTTATAACCATTATCAATTTCTTTACTCTCCCCCATTTTATTTTTAAAAATGAAATCCTCGTCTGGGAGGTTCCAACCTACAACCTTTATGAATGAAAAAATTGTGTTCTTCAATTTATTCTTCAAGGATGGTCATGAAAAAAAATTTATTTTTGATTAATATTTAAAAAATAGTTATTATATTTAATTTAATGATTTAGTAAACACCTTTTATTGATTATAATATATAATAGGACAACACTACATCGTTGTGATCGAAAAACAGCCATAAATATCTAAACAGTTATAACTAAATGTATTCTATGTTGATTCAACCTCATACTATGTAAAAAAATGAAATATATAACCATTTAATTCTAGTTAATAATATTTAATGTCAATTCTGGTGAATTATATCCATTCCAAAAGAAATCCATTACATATAATCAAGCGAACCAATCAGGAAATCAAGGAAATGAACTCTCTAGAACGATAGAATTCATTCTTATAACTTATCAAAAAGTAAACAAATAAACTTCATAAAATTATAGTTACCTATATACATGTCTAATAGTTTCATAATTAAATTACTAATGAGTCTGATTTCGTATTCTAGGACCATAAGGTCAAATGTAGAAGACATTCAGACATAAGTTACAGGATTACTCATCTCACTTTCATTTTTTTTCTGAGATATTCCGTTTTCGTTGTATTTTTTTGTGTATGTTTTATGTATACTGAACATTTATGTATCATATCATTAATCTGTTTATTTTCATGGTAATCATTGTATCATTTGATGATTTTTAATTTTGGGGAATATGACTCAATTTCTTATAATGTGGGAAGAATTTCTATCCCAACCTCCATTTTCTTTCAAGTTACTCTTATACACTACTTACCTCAATTAAATTCATAATTATTCTTATGTCCTCCCCATAATTGTTTTTGTGAAACTTTTATATATGTGTACAAATAAGAATCTATATTTATTTTATGGGGTGTTACATGTTTTAAAAGGATGTTTCAATATTTATTCTTGATTAACAAGCCTAATTCAAGGGAACATCTCAAATTCATACATATTTTGAAGTGAACTATAAAATCTAATTTTTAATCCATAGTTATTATTATAAAATTGAAAAAATTAACATGAAAAATTTTTCTTAGTTAATTTCTTATTTTATAAAAATAAACATTCCATTCTTTTTTAAAATCTATATAATATTTTCCTTAAACTGCACTAAAATGTTTTGTTTCTAAATCATCATTAAAAACCCATTTTACATGGTTTTACATCATTGGGATAATATTTATTCCGAAAAAATAATTTCAATGTCCTTCACCTTTTTTTGGGTTATACATTATTACAATATGATTTCAAGACAAATACAAATGATTTTCATAAATAATGATTCTTTCCTAAGTAAAAAAAGAATTTTTCTTGTCTCACTTTAAATTTTATGAGATATATACCTTGATCAAAACATATCCATGAATTTGTTGTATGTATTACTATAACACCCCAATATTTCATAGTACATTATTTTCATTAATTCAACACCTTGCGCTACATGTAACACTGAGTTCGAGTGCACCACGACTTACCAAACTAGTCGTTCAAAAGCAGTTATGAATAGTATTAACCGAATTTTGAATTTTATATACTCAATATAATTTTAGAATCCATATTATGTGTTTATTAGACATAATATAGGAACAAATTTATTTTTTCAGATAAAAGAATTATTTTTCAAAAAAACACAATTTTACCACCTTTTAATGGAAACCCCCTTTTTAAACAAATACTTGACACTTTTATATATTCAAATTAATGAAAATAAATTATTATTTATAATCGGGACATTAAAATTTAGTTTGGATAAATTTTTGGTTCTTTTCTAATAATTTTTATAGTTTGATGAGTACTGAAAAGTACTAAATTTTAGTTCAAAACAACTTTTTTAAGAAAAATAATTTGTAATGTCAAATTATGTATTTGAATGATTTGGAATTATAATTAGATTATATTTTTATCATTTAATACAATTTAGGTGATTATAAGTAATTTCACATTAAAATTTGACATAAACAAAAGTTAATCTTTTGATACTTTTTACTTTTTTAAAAGCCTCTTTTTGGTTTTGACAGTGGGGATTAATTTTAAATCAATTAATTCAACTTATATGGTTTGAATTCGATAAAATATAATTCTTTTTTTAATTCAGAATATCAAAATTAGCTTAGGGTAAATTTTTTGTATTTTTTTGAAACCATTCAATTTTTTATGAATAGTGAAAAAACACTATGTTATAGTTTAAATCTGACTTTTTATTTAAATGATTATTTATTTTATTTAAATATATTTTAAGTCAAAATAGATATATAACACCTATATAAGTTCATGATAATTCATTTGAGTTATTTTATAATAAAATTATATGTATAAAATTTTATTGAACTTTTTACGGTCTTTTACCCACCTCCTAGTAGAATTTGCAAATTTACATAAAACATAATTTTACTACTTCTGTGAGTTTAATTTAAAAAATCTTAGAAACATGATTGATATCTTTAATTAAAATATGGTTTAATAAGATGAAAATAATTTTGGTGAATAGTAACTTTTTACTTTTATTTACCTCAGTTAGAAGTAAATAGTGTAATTAAGGGTAAAAATGATATTATTATTACCCTAACACATGCCCAAATTCTATTGGATATTTGTAAATCGATCAAAAACAACCTTAGTAATAACATATGATCCTTTATGTCCACTTGAATTAGATTAGAACATTTATTCTTATTTAATTCAAAGAAGAGTTAAAAGTGTTAATTTCAAAGTTCAATAAATAAACCATTTTTAATATTGGTTTACACATAAGATAAATTCGACAATAAATATTCATTAGAAATCTAAACCTATTTCCTAAATATTGGTATTTTATTTATAATTTTTTAAAATTAAATAATAAAATTTATTTATGACACAATGTTGATGCAGTAATTACCTAATTAATGAAATATTCAAATAATTAATATTATAAATATCCAAATAAATGTAATTTGAGACTCTATGAATGAAAATATTTTACTAGGTTAATTTGACATGTTAGGGTTGGTTAGATGATTTTTTTTTCAATGGAATAATGCTGTTATGAATTATTCCAAAACAAAATACCAATTAGTATCCAAATAGACATAAAAGTGTTTTTATAAAATATTATATTATTAATTGATATTATACTCCTAAAAATCTAAAGATCATCAAAAAGACATATATAATTATAGTTGAATCGTTATTGAACCACCTGGGCTTCACTTGAACGTTTATAGTATGTTTATTAACCATATAATATAAAAATACAAAGAGACAAGGTAAATATCAATATATTTAACTAAGAGTTAAATCTAGAAGATAAAGTTCATATAGTGACCCAAACCTATCGAAAATTTATTTTTTGAGTGGTTTTCGGCCCATCCCCACCTTATCCTTTAAATAATTTCTTTTTGAGCCATTACAAACCGAAAATGATTTTATTATAAAATATTATTTCAAGCTTTTCTTAAGGTTCCCCTCGCCCCTCTTATAAAAGGGTACTCCCCCTTCACTCTAATTCACACCTTCAAATCTATTTGGATCGTCCAACCCCTACCCAAATATCCTCCCAACTCTCCTACCTTCATTATAGAGGCCTTAAATTAGTCATAAATCCAACCTGAGGAGCCCTTTTGATCAAATCAAAAGGAAGAACCCGAAGAAGAGGTAAATATTCCATCACCTCTTTGAAGTTCCTTTCTTCTTCCACTTCCTATTTCTTTGTTGTTTCCATTATAAAATCATAACTCTAATATATTCTCTATACTATGATTATATTATAAATATTTTACAACCATATTCATTATTCTATCCATCCTTTGAATGACATATCACCATAAGTGCGTACGTACGACATACCGTCTTCACATCGTGGTGTAATTGTTATTCAATACATTATTATTTGGATGGATATAAAAATGATGTATAATTGTTGTAAATAATAAATATAACTTGATAATAATTCTTATATATGATATACCATCCAATTATATATGGTTTTAATATCGAAATAATGATATTGTCGCTTGTGCGTCTGTACAGATTACCGTCTCAATGAACGCGATGAGATTCATTCCCCATCATATCCATTCAAGAATAATTTTCATTTGATGATTAAAAATAAGGTTTAAATACTTAATATAATTCTTAATATTAATAAGATACATCTCATCCATAACAAAAAATATTTACGTAACCAAGCATGTAATGGAGAACGAATCAGTTAACACCCGAAATGATGATAATACTAAAATATCAATATTAAAAGATCATATATGATATCATATTAATGTATATGGTTATTTTATAATTTAATAACAATTAATTCAAAATTATACATGAGATTAACATACCCTCGACCAAGGAAAAGTACTAGGTAAGAGGTTTCTTATCTCACATTTAATTCTGTGAGATTTCCATTATTAGGCACTTATATACTTCATGTGGTGTATTATATACTGACATTTGATATATATTATCATTATTCTCATTATATTCATGTTATTCTGGGATTCATTTGGTGGTTATTAACTTTCGGTCATATGACTCAATTGATTACAATTAAGTAAGGATTTTTCATCTCACTTTTTTTCCCGTGAGATTCGTGCTATATTGACCACTATTTAATTTTGTGTAGTGTATGTACTATACATGATTGTGTTGTTAGTGTAATATACATTAATTTATGAGTATTTAAATCTTCATTGTCTGATCCTTATTTCGTGGGTTGTATGTTTCATAAGTTACTAAATCGGTCAGGGAATTTCAAATTTCAATTTCCACTCAGTGGGCTTTGCGCATACTTCATTGATTATTTTACTCCAAGATTATGTGTGGAGTCTCTATTTGTTATTTATGTAGTAATATCCACTACCCTTTGTGTGTATATACTTTTGATACACATAATCACTACATTTATAATTTCTCAAGTCATTGATATAAACTTGATCTTATCTTAATTTATATTCATTGAGTTAAACATCCAATTAATTGGTGTTGTTTTTACATGAATATGTGTGAATGTCCTATGATTGATTTACACTAAATATCCAATCATATTGAGTGTATTTATATTTTTCAAACATAATTATTTCATTGATTTATCCTTTACCTAACGATATAGTCTTTATAAGGGATTTCATCTCAATTTACATTTTTTTTGAGACTTCTTTGTTGTTATGCACCAATTGAATTTTATATGGTGTATATATTGTCCATTGACATAGTATATAATGAAATAATTTATTCTCATGTTATTATAATGTTTTTATTACCTTAATATTTTTATTCAATCATCTCTAATTTGGATAGCAACTCTAACTAAAATACCATTGTAAATGATTTAAAAATTTATTCTTCTAAATCCTTCACATTAATTTCCATGTTTTAAAAGTGGTTTTAAGGTTTAATTTATATTGAAAATAATGTTTTAAAATTAAAATTCCTTTTAAAAGTTTAAAAAGGGTATGTGAAACTTTGATTCAAAAATATATTTTTAAAATGCTTCTTGACAAATAGTTTTACTTTTAAATGTTTTCAATAAAAAAGGGGATATTTCTCAAAAATAGTTTTGATGATTATTGTCATCTATGTCAATATCCTTCATTATTCTTGATTGAGGTTAATCTGTTACAATACAATCATCCATATTGTATTGAATGAATTATGCTTGACTTTGGATATGATATTTTTATACCATTCATGGTTTTTGGATAAAGTATTGACATTTCTTATGATAACTTTAATACGAATGTTTATGTTAGGTTTCAAACTATTTATATGAGGAATGAATTGGACTTAGTAAGTGAGAGGTGTAGCCTGTTATAGATCTTCAATGCATCAGTAGGTCACATGAGACAAACTAGTGTCTTGGCACAAGGCCTTGACCAAATCATATTTGTAGTCTTGGCATAAGGCTTTGACTATGTGGTTATGAATTCTGGCATTATGAATTCCATCATTATGAAAGTGGTTATTGAAATTGCATGTGATTATTCGACTAGTATAATATCTATGTGAATAATTAATTGACATTATTTGATTTTATCTTTTCTATACTATCCTAATGTTCATGTTTAAAATGCTTTTGTTTTAGTCTTATACATTACCTTAAATGATTATGCTTATTTATGAAAGTTTCCACTTTATTTTTATCCTTACTGGGCATCTGAGATCACACCTTTCTATGTTTTATTTTTTCTGCAATGGGAAGAAGTATATTACGACTAACCTGCAAGGATAGTCTATGGGATCTTAGTGTTTTCTATGGAAAATATTTTTTTGTAGTTTTCCATTTTATGATGTAACGTAAACCTTATGAATGTATCTAGTACTTCCAGGGATACTAAACTAATCAGTCTTTAGATAATTGATCTTTTTTTATCATTCCAATGATACTTAATAATGCACCGACTCTAGGATTCTATGGTCTGGGAATTATAGTTGGAATCACAGGATGTTTAGTACAATCCTTGGAATCTAGATAAAGATAAACTCTGATTAGAGCACATTACCCTAAGATAGACTTTGAGGATTAGTGTAGAATAAATTCATAGAATTTTGGTGTTGTAGATATTTTGTGGCTTTTCTAAACAATACATCCCTGTCTGGATTTGATCAGGTAGAGGTGGATCTGGCACAGATGTACCTAGGAGTGAAAACTCCAACAAGGAGTTTCGGGCTCGACCTAGGGTCTCTTGGTACACGACAATGGGCCTTATTGCACTCTTGGTTACGACACTCCTGGGGGATATTATTAGGATAATTCACATTTTAATTAAAAACTTATTTGAAGGATTTTAATATAAGATGAGAATAAATAACTATCATTAATATTAAGGTGTTTTAGATTAAAAATATGGTGTTATGATATTCTCTAAATTATTTTATGACTCACACTATGCTTTCTTGTGTTATATAAAGGATGGATTCCAAGGAAGTCATGGTAACATTGAACATGATGTACAAGGTGGGAAAAGTGGAGGAAATGAGAAAAAGAATGGAATTTTGATAGGTGTAAAATATATCGTGTTCATACCAAATTAGTTTTCCAAAAATATGATCAAAAACATATATATTAACCAACTCTCGGACTCAACATAGAAGAGAAAGGAGGTGAATGACAAGAGCTCCAGCAATGGAGACCATGATGAAAAGAAAGCTCGATTTCTATCATGTAAGAAATGTGGAAGGAGACATCAAAGAAATTATCTTAATAGAACAATGAAATGCTTTATGTGTGGGAAAGAAGGACAAAAATTAATTAATTGTCATGGAAAATATAGAGTATTATGGAAGAAAATAAAAATAATCCCAAGAATCCATTTACAGTCATTTTCCATAAATGTAGGAGACCTAATCATTACCTGGGTGAATTCCCTATTCTGTAGGATAACCCCTTGGTCAGGGAAGAACCTTTGTGGAAATAAATGGATGGTCAAATAATTAAAAGTATTAGTTCTCTTTGTTGAGGGTATTACTTTGGAAGACTTTTCTCTTATATGTAACACTATAGTTTATTATGTGAAAAATTATATTTTAAGAAGAATTATGTTTTCTATATTTGATATAGTTATAAATAAACATTTGGGTTTATATTATCCTTGAATTTGAGTAAATTCCATGTTATTAAATTTTGGGATGAAAATGCAAGGTATGATATAACATTTGTGGGGAAATTAAGTTATAGTTGTTTTGAGGAATTTATCTAATTTTAAGAACATTATAAAATATTGTTTTTTTAATGACAACACGTAGACCGTGTGACAACCTGTCACGTCAGAAAAAGCTATTTTTATCAAACCCACAACCATAGTGCGATTGGTATTTATCGCCTACAACTAGACTACGTGAATTCCCCAGTTAGTGTGACCAATTATTTTTAGTTAAATGATTTTATTGATCAATAATAAGTTGATTTTTTGATCTTATGTCTTATCAAATGGATATCTTTATTGTAGGAAAATTATTTGGGGATTAAGTGATAAATATTTTTTTGGAAGACATTCGCTCTATTGGGAAAAGTATATGCCTATGGAAAATAGAATACTATGGGATTTCATTTGAGGATTAATGGTGGATTTTTATCTATTTTTTATTGTGTATTTATAGAAATTTGGGTTATTTATGTAAATGATCAACCTATCATAGAGAATCTATGATTAGGTTAATTAATTTTCATTATGTGACTTTAAGTGTATTCGATGTTATTTGGAAATACAATTTAATGTGGAAGACTGCATAATCAGATTCTTCTATGTTTTAGGTTTAAATATTAGTTTAGATTATATTGATGGATTTTAAGGACAATTTTTTATTGAATGGTATTTATTAAACATCAGGTATTGTTGGTTTAATTTTAGAAATTAAGATAAGTATTTCATTATCTAAAGGATTTTCCTTTTGGGGGATCATCGGATCTTGTACTAACCATTTTGGTTTTGATTAATCTCTAAATACAAGGTAAATATATATCCTTTATCCTTTATGGATTATGTGATTCTCTAGAATTTTGTTCTAGCAGTTCAGTTGTGACCAGTTCATCTTGAATACTCATCGTTTGAAAAAGAAAATATGATTCAGTGGTAGAAATTTATTAAAGGATGAAGCTCTACTTAACGTGTAAGTATATCTATTTATATTCTTAGTCAATCTCATAAATTAATTCCTTAACATTATTAAATGGAACATAAAATGAAAAACGTTATCTGTTTACTTGTGCTACTAGGAAATTAATGAATGTTTATATCATCACAATTTTGTGGTTTTTTTATTGTTAACATTCTCCTAATCATGTTTACTATCACTCCCCACTAGAACTTTCCACTTATTTTATCTTCCATATCAATGTTTTCCTACATGTAATCCTAGTGTGGGTTATCTCAGGTGACCGTTGTACTTCCCTTTCTTTATTTTAAAGAGAAATTTATATTGACTCTTTTTCTGATGTGGAACTTTCAATGATTTTCCCATGCCCAATTTTAAAATTTTGAGGATGAAATTTCCAAAAGGGGGAAGAATGTAACATATCAATATTTCATAGTAAGTTATTTTCTTTAATTCAGTAGCTTGCACTATATGCAACACAAAGTTTGAGCGCACCACGACTGATCAAACTAGCCATTCAAAAGTAGTTATGAAATGTATTAACTGAATTTTGAAATTTATATACTCTATATAATTTTGTAATCCATATTATGTGTTTCTTAGATATAATATATGAACCAATTCTTTTTCCAGATAAAAGAAGTGCTTTTCAAAAAAAATGCAATTTAACCACCTTTTTATGGAAACCCCTTTTTAAAACCAATATTTGACACTTTTATATATTCAATTTAATAAAATTAAATTCTTCTTTATAATCTGGATATAAAAATTTATTTTGGATACATTTTTGGTAGTTTTCTAATAACTTTTATATTTTGATGAATACTGAATACTACTAAATTTTAGTTGAAAACAACTTTTTTAATAGAGATAATTTATAGTGTTAAATTATGTATTTTAATGGTTTTTATGTATAATTAGATTATATTTTTATCATTTAATACAATTTAGGTGATTATATGTAATTTCACATTATAATTTGACATAAACACATGTCAATCTTTGATTGTTTTTACATTTTAAAAACCCACTTTTCAGTTTTGAAAATGGTAATTAATTTTAAATTAATTAATGAAAATTCTATTTTTTGAATTTGGTTAAATAGAATTTATTCTTTAATTTGTAATATCAAATTTATCATAGGGTAAAGTTTTGGTATTTTTCTAAAAACATTCAATTTTTGATGAATAGTGAAAACACTATGTTATAGTTTAAAACCGAATTTTTTTTTAAATAATTATTTATTTTATTTAAATTAATTTTAAGTCAAAATAGATATATAATACCTATATAAGTTCAATATAATTCGTTGGAGTCAATTTATAATAAAATTAGATATATGAAATTTTATTAAAAATTTTGTCGTCTTTTACCCACCTCCTAAAGTATTTGCAAATTTGCAGAAAACATAATTTTACCGCTTCTGTGAATTGAATTTAAAAACCCCGAGAGACACAGTTGATATTAGAATGAAAAATGTGGTTCAATTAGATAAAAATAATTTTGGTGAATAGTAAATTTTTTCTTTTATTTAGCACGGTTAAAAGTAAATAGGCTAATTAAGGGTACAAATTATATTATTATTACCCTAACATATGTCCAAATTCTATTTGATAAGTGTAATTCGACCAAAAACAACCTTAGGAGTAAAATATGCTCCTTTAGGTCCACTAGAATTACATTAGGACATTTATTATTATTTAATTCAAATAAGAGTTAGATGTGTTAAATTCCATGATTAATAACGAAACCATTTTTGATATAGGGATACACATAAAGTTAATTAGACTATAAATATACATTATAAATCTAAGAAGAGTTCCTACATAATGTAATTTTATTTATAATTTTTAGACCTTAAATAATTAAATTTATTTATGACACAATGATGGTGCAGTAATTTCCTAATTCAAGAAATATTAAAATAATTGATATTATAAATATCCAAATAAATTTAATTTGGGAATTTTCATAAATTACACTAATTTTATATGTTAATATGGAATGTTAGTGTTGGTTAGATAAATTTATTTCGATGTAATAATGTTTTTTTGAATTTAGAAAAAAAATACCAAATAGTGTCAAAATTGGCATAAAAGAGTTTTTAAAACAAATATTATATTATTAATTGATATTCTATTCCTAAAAATAAATGGTTTTTCTAAAAAAAATATATAATGATATTTTTATCATTAATTATCCACTTGGAGTTTTCCCGAATGTTTATAATAAGTTTATTAACCATATAATATAAAAATACAAAGAGACATAATAAATGTCAAACTATTAATATAAGAATTAAATCAAAAATATAAAGTTAATATTGTGACACAAACCTATCTAAACCCTATTGGTTGAGTGGTTTTTGACCCCTCCCCGCCTTATCCTTTAAATAATTTATTTTTTATAAATTAGAAACAGTAAATGATTTTATTATAAAATAATATTTCTAGCTTTTCCTAAGGTACCCCTCACCCCTCTTATAAAAGGGCACTCCCCCTTCTCTCTAATTCACACCTTCAAATCCATTAGTATCTTCCAACCTATTACCAAATATCCTCCCATATATACCCCCTTCATCCTAGAGGCCTTACTTTAGTCATAAAACCATCCTAAAGAGCCCTTTTGATCAAATCAAAAGGAAGAACCCAAAGAAGAGGTAAATATTTCATCACCTCTTTCAAGTTCCTTTCTTCTTCCACTACCTCTTTCTTTGTTGTTTCAATTATAAAATAATAACTACAGTATCTTCTATATACTGTAATGTTATTATAAATATGGTACAAACATATTAATTATTCTATCCATTCTTTTAATGACATGTCACCATACGTGCGTACGTATAACTTACCGTCTCTACGTCGTGCTGTAGTTGTTATTCAACACATTATTATTTTGATGGGTATAATAATGATATATAATTGGATTAAATGATAAATATAAAATGATAATTATTTTTTATATATGATATACCATCCTAATATATATGATTTTTATATCAAAAGAATGATAGTGTCGCTCGTGCATACGTATGGATTACCGTCTCCAGGAACACGATGAGATTCATTCCTCATCATATCAATTCAAGAATAATTTTAATTTGATGATAAAAAATAATTTTTAAAGACTTAATATCATTCTGAATATTAATAAGATACATCCCATCCATAAAAACATGGCTTACGTAACCAAACATATAATGGAGAACGAATGAGTTAACACCCGAAATGACGATAATACAAAAATATCAATATTAGAAGATCATATCTGATATCATATTAATGTATATGGATATTTTATAATTTAATAAAAATAATTTCAAAATTATACAGGATATTAATATTCCCTTGACCAAGGAGAACTACAAGGTAGGGGGTTTCTTTTCTCACATTTAATTTCCTGAGATTTCCATTATTCGCCACTTATTTATTGCATGTGGTGTATCATGAACTGCCATTTGATATAATTAATCATGGATATCTTTATATTAATGATATTATTTGATTCATTTGGTAGTTATTAACTTTTTTTCATATGACTTGATTGATTACAAAGAAGTATGGGGTTTTCGTCTAACGTTTTATTCCCGTGAGATTCATGTTATATTTTCCACTATTTCTTTTTGTGTGGCATATTTACTATCCATGATAGTATTCTTGGTGTAATATAAATTAATTTATGAGTATTTAAATCTTCATTTTATGATACTTATTTCATGGGTTGAATGTTTCATAAGTTACCAAATCAAAAATGGAATTTCAAATTTCAATTTTCACTTAGTGGGCTTTACGCATACTTCATTGATTATTTTACTCAAAGATTATGTGTGGAGTCAATGTTCATTATTTATGTAGTAATTTACAAACCCCTTTTTGTGGATATACTTTTGATACACAAAATCACTCCATTGATAATTTCTCATGTCATTGATATAAACTTGACCTTAACTCAATTTCCATTCATTGAGTTAAACATCCAATTCATTGGTGCTGTTTTAACAAGAATATGTGTGAATGTCATATTCTTTATTTATGTTGAATATCCAATCATATTGAGTGTATTTATAATTGTTACACACAATAATTTCATTGATTTATCCTTTACTGAATGATACTGTCTTTATAATGGATTTCATCTCAATTTACATTCCTTTGAGACTTCTTTTTTTTATGCACCAATTCACTTTTATATGGTGTATATACTATCATTTGACATAGAATATAATTAAATCCTTTATTATCATGGTATTATAATGTTTTTAATACCTCAATTTTCTGTATTCAAGATTCTCTCCTTTGGATAATAACTCTAACTAAAATACAATTTTAAATGTTTTAAAAATTTATTCGTCTAAATAATTCTCATTAATGTCCATGTTTTAAAAGTGGTTTTAAGGTTTTATTTATATGTACATTAATGGTTTGAAATTAAATTCATTTTAAAAGTTTCAAAGTGGTATGGGACACTTTGATTCAAAAATCTATTTTTAAACGGTTTCCTAAAAAAAGTGTGACTTTTGAATGTTTTCAAGAAAAAGGGGAATGTCTCTCTCAAATAGTTTTGATGATTATTTTCATCGGTGTCAATATCCTTTATTATTATCAATTGAGGTTAATCTATTAAAATACAACATTCCATATTGTATTGAATGAGTTATGTTTGATTGTGGATGTGTTATTTTTATAGCATTCATGGCTTGTGGATAACATATTGAAATTTCATATGCCAGTTTTAATATGAATGTTATGTTATGTTTCAAACTCTTCATATGACGAATGCATTGGACATAGTAAGTGACGGGTGGATCCCGCTATAGCTCCTCGATGCATCGGTAGGTCTCATGAGGCAGACTATTGTCTTGGCACGAGGCCTTGACAAAATCATAATTCTAGTCTTGGCACAAGGCCTTGACTATGTGGTTACGAAGTCTGGCATTATGCATTCCATCATTATGAAAGTGGCAATTGATATTTCATGTGATTATTCGACTAGTAGAGTATCCATGTGAATAAGTAAATGGAACTATTTTATTTTATCTTTCCATATTATGATAAAGTTCATGTTTAGAAGGATTTTTTTAGTCTTATACATTGCCTTAAATGTTTATTCTTATTTATGAATGTTTCTTCTCAATTATTATCCTTAATGAGAATATGAGATCACACCTTTCTATGTTTTATTTTTTCTAGGATGCGAAGAAGTATATTATGACTGACCTGTAGGGATAGTCTATGGGATCTCAGTGTTTTCTATGGAAACAATGTTGTTGTATTTTTCCATTTTATGATGTAATTTAAACCTCAAGAATGTATCTATTACTTCCAAGGCTACTAAACTAATTGGGGTTTCGAGACATGATCTTTTGTGATCATTCCAGTGATATGTAATAATTCATCGACTCTGGCCTTCTGGGGTTTGGCTGTTATAATTACCCATTGATATATCATATCAAGAGTGTCCTTATTCTTATTATATTCTAAAGGATTATGATTTGAATGCCTCAATGTGGTATTGGACACTTTGGAATGTTTAAGGATTATTTTTTCAAAAATGTTGCAATGTATCATTTAAAAGTATCTTCATTTATGTCAATGTCATTTTTCAATTCTATTGATTCATTAAGGTTTATATCATATAATATCATCTACAATATTTTGTGGAAGTTTTTCTAATTAGTTTGACTTTGGATGTGATATCTTAATTCCATTCACCATATTACTCCGAATGGTTAGTAATTATGATTACAAAATGTTGAATGTTATATACATTGCATATGTATATGATGTTAATATATAATCCCATTCATATGAGGAATTAACTAGACTTAGAAATTGATGGGTGGGGCCAACTATATCCCTTCGATGAATCGGTATGTCTCACAAGACAAATAGATATAGACTTGGTGAAGGGATTTCCCATTTTTAGATATTGTTTATGGAAAGGCCTTAATCATTTTCAGGTGTATTGGATGAGGCAATTACAGAGTGATTTAGATGTCCGGCATATGAATTCCCTCATTATGATATTAGTAATTTACAAATCATCTTATTATTCAACAAGTATAATATCAATAGTAAAGTCTCACATCATTAATTATATGGATTTATTTACTGACCTTTCATTCAAGCCATTTTATTCTCATGTTTAATTTTAAAGGCACATTTTTTTAATTATTCGCCATACCAAATTTTTATGTTTTTGATAACTTCTGTGGTATTATGTACAATTACTATGTATTTGAGCTTACCCCTTTCTTATGTCTTCTTTCCCCATGTTATAATGAATAAAATTTTGAATAAGCTTTCAAGGGTGCTATTTATTTTATTTTATATTATATCATGTTTTATTTTCATTTCCAAATGTATTATGGAAATAATTAAAGTAATATTCTCTTATCAAACTTATGAACTAATCGTTATTTAAGGATTTGATTCCTCATAATCATGCCAATGGAATAAAACAATGAACTAGCTCCATGCTTCTGGGGTCGGGGTGTTATAGTTGTTATTAGAGGAAGTTTAGCAGAAACCTTTGAAAATGGATTTAGTAAAGTTGGATTTAGGAACATACCCCTAAGGTATACATTGAGGATATGTATTTAACAATATTAAAAATAAACCATGTTTATGATTATAATAATTTCTATGCATACAATTTTCAATTTATATTACGTATTTCACTAGTATTGGGAATATAAATTATGTTCCATAATGATATGATCTAGTCTAGTGTATGAAATTTTAATGAAATGGTGCCTATAGGAAGTAAAGGGAACCACATCAACACACATAATCCAACTAGTAAGATTGGTCATTTCAACGATGGGTTTAAGTCAGTATTTTGAAGGCACCTAGTCTCTCAAATTTCCTTATCATATAAAAGATATTATCATGTTCTAACTAGAAGGAGAATATTTTTCACTATATTATGGCTTCGAAAGGAATCAAGAGAATAAGATAATGTCTGAGAAAAATATTGATAAATAGAAGAAGTGAAAGAAGGGTTTTTCCAACTATGATAACTATTGAAAGAATCACCTAGGTAAATGCGTGAAGGGAATGACAGTTTTTTATAGGTGTGGAGAAAATGGACACCATGTTCATGATTAAAAACATAAGAAAAAGGTCTCCAGTCTATAAGGATTCAACTACAAGGATATGTGAAACTATGAAAATCAGTGTCCAAAGCATCAAAGGAATATAACCCAAATAATGTAATTTGATAATGAACAAGTTATTGTACTTCCAAAGATGAAGAGAAATAATTAATATTTCTATTAAAGAATTATTTAATTTGAATATTTTATTACCAAAATATTGGTTATAAGAATTATGGAATATATGAGGATTTTATTGTAGTGATCTTTCATTAAGAATTTGAGACCATAAGTTGAATGGTAACAAGGAAAAATGTTTAGTAGAAAGATAAAATTTTTGAAATACAACCCTAAATATATTTCTGATGTTGAGATACTGATAAAGAAATTATATATTTGGATAAGTGGTGACTACCGTGGTTTTGATTAATGACATGTCAAAACTGGTATATTCTATCATCAATAGATTTTACAGCATTTTTTGATTTATAGAATATCTCCAATTACATGTATATTAATTAAGGAATATAGAAGAATGAATGTGTCCAACAATGTTTTATTTTAATTCATGTTATTTCCACATTTTAAGAGAATACATGATGAATTAATTTACATGTTTGGAATGTAGAAATTTAGAGCTTCTTCATGTCGAGAAAAGGGATAATGATAAGTTCATCTTGGAAATTAAATTACCTTCTTTCTAAAGTTTTGGATCATCATATTTTGGAAATATAAACCTTTTATCAATGGTTTAAGTTGATCATTGTATTAGGTTTTAGAGTTTAATTTATAACATCACCACAAGATGTAAATTGCGCTAAGATATGAAGTAAAGATAGTTCAAGGTGCAATCAAAGGATAAGATTGTGTTTATTTAATAGAAACATGTATTAATACTCTTATATAGTGGAATAATTATTCAAATCAATGAAATTAGTCTTAAATAAAATGTTTTCATGTTATCATAATATTTTATAGTATCAATTTTTTTTCATTGTAGTAGTTTGTAGTTTTGTAGCTATTATCTTTCATCTGAACATATTCTCTATCGGTTACAATTCTAACTTCATTGTTTGATATTTCTTCCATTTTAAATTTTTTCCAACTAATTCCACCCCATTTAAAAGAATTATTTTTGTGGTGAACACATCATTTCCATTAGCATATTTTATGATGATAATTTATTAAACCGATTTCAGATGGGGTTTTACCATAAGGGAATTATCAAGTATTGACCATTAACATTCAAAGTGCAATTTCGAATTATGGGGACATAATTATCTTGATGGGGGAATAAGTTAACACCCTAGTATTTTTTTTTATAATTCTAAATACATTAATTTATAAAAAAACTTAATTTAATTATAGGTATTTTAATTAATAATAATTCTTATATTTCAAATTTATTGCATTAATATTAATTTTAAATTAAATTTAAAAAATCAAATACTATTATATAGTATTAATTTCTGTAAAAGAATATTTAAATATGAATATATGTATTTTTGTAACAAATTAATTTTTATTAATAGATTATTAAATTAATTATTTTAAGAATAATAAATATAATGACCATTATGATTATTATTTTTAAAACTAAATTAGGATATGTATATGGTCATTATTAATATGAAACCTCGATGATTTAGAAATAAATTTAATATAGATAGAAAGAAACACTGAGTCCCAAAAAAATAAAACATTGTTATAAACTACCCAATAAAAATAATATTTCAACTTCTATTATTTGAATTTCAAAAAACTAACATTCACAGTTATGTCAAGTAAGATATTTAGAGTCTGATAGAATGAACTTATTTTTTTTGTGAATAGTAACTTGACCCTTTTAAATTGTAATATACCCTTATGACTAGTAACATGAAAATTATGAATAGTAATTTACCATTATAAATAGTTACCCTAGCCAAGTATGTATAAATAATTTCTTTGAACCTTATAAATTTGAGTGAATATTTATAAAATTAAAAATTCTGTGTTAGTATTTTTGTGAGAAATAAATATTTAATTACAATTTTTTAATTAATAAATTAATTTAAGACATGATTAATTTTCATAAAATGAATTTAAGAATTTATATTTTATTATCCAATTATTTTAGGATGATATTATGCAACCTCAGTAAAATTTTGAATGTATTATGAAATCTATTTGAAATTTAAAATCTATATTTTTCATGTAAATAATGATTCTTTTTAAAATTAAAATTTTTATATTTGTAAAATTATTTTGTTAAAATGTAGTTTATTTTTTAATTATTCATTTTGAAAAAATAAGAGGGTGAAGTTTTGGGTTTTTTTCTTAAATACTTGAATTTTTTGTGAATTGTAAAATATGATAATTTAGGTTATAAATACATTATAAAAAACCTATTCATATCATCATGGCTGATGTAGGCACATCTAGATCGAACTCACATGAACTTATTACTATTTTTGGTCGTGAGAACCAATCAAAATGTCTTGTCTTGAGATAAATAATAAAATAATGAATAAGATGCTCAAAAATAACTCCCCTCCTCCACTATCAAAATCCACCACACACTCCCTCTTATATTTACTCATCTAAGCCTTGAATATCCTCAATGTTCATCCCAAAATAATCTTCCCAATTCCCTCTCCACTTCCAGGATCTCTTTGTGTTTCCAAATTCTAAAATCCCTTCCCTTAAAGAGGATCTCTAGGTGGTTATTTCAAGAGGTAAATCATATTCATTTTTAATTTAATTTCATTTTAATTTATATATTTCAATTAATCATTCCTAATATCCCCATTACTTTTTATCATGATAACTCCATTATCATAAATATACTATAATTATATCATGGTAATTTAATAACCAATATATATCTCCGCACTCTCCCTCTTTTATTTTTATAAGTGAAATTATTGTCCGAGAGGTGGAAATTTAAAACCTTCGTCAATGATGAAGTTTCATTCTTCAAATTATTATTTAAGGATGGTCATGAACCCATTTTTAGGGTTGAACAAGATTATAAAAAAGGTATTATATCTAATTTATTTATTGTGTAACCATAATTTATAGATGATATTAAATAATAGAACGAAACTACTTTGTTATGATCGAAAAATGGACATAATCAATCTAAATGATTGTCACTAAATGTGTTCTATATTGATTCATCCTCATACCGTGTAACAAAATGAAATTTATAAATATTTAAACATATATTTTTTCATTAATAATTTCAATTTTAATTTGGTATAATTATTTCATTTCCACATGATATTCCTTACTTATAATCAAGTGAACTGATCACGAAATCAAGGAAACGAACATTCCAGAATGATAAAAATCCCTCTTATAACTAATCTAAATAGAATTAAATGAACACTATTAATTAATAATAAACTATATAAAAATATAATAGTTTATGTATTTAAATTATTTATGATTCTAAATTCATATTACATGACGTTATGTTCAAGCGCAGAACACATTCAGACAAATGGTAATGTTTTCCTCATCTCACTTACATATTTGTGAGATATTCATTATTCATTACTATTTCTTGTGTATGGTGTATGTATACTGACCACTGATGTATCATATCATCAATTTATTTATTTTCAAGGAATTAAATGTATCATTTTATGATTATTAATTTTGAGTAATATGATTCGATTGATTATAAAGTGGTAAGGAATTTCTACTGGAACCTCCATTTTCTTTTAGGTAACTCTGATTCAATACTTACCTCAACGAAATTCATTATTATTCTTTGGTACTCCGCATAAATTCAATGTTAATTTTATATACATTTATACCAACCATAATACTTTTTTGTGGGGAGTTACATGTTTTGAAAGGATCTTTCAAAATTTCATCTAGATAAACATACTGGATTCAAGGGAATATCTCAAATTCTTACCTATTTTGAAGTGCACTCTAAAATATATTTTGAGACATAATTATCATTCCAAATTAAAATGTTTTAACATGAAAAAAAACCTTGGTTCATTTCTAGTTTTATGAAAATAAACATTACATTCCTCTTTAAAATCTATTTAACATTTTCCTTAAACTGTAGTAAAATGTATTTTTAAATCTTATTTAAAAAATATTTTCTATATAATTTAAATACAGTGGAAAATATTTTGTTCCTCATATATAATATCAATGTACTTACCTTTTATTTCTTCGGATATAAATCATTACAATCTGATTTTTGGAAAAAATATTATTTTTCAAAAGAACTCTTCTTCCCAAAGTAAAGGGATTTTTCCCATCTCACATTAACTTTTATGAGATATATGAACTTTTACCAATAATTCCTTGATTGTTATGTATGTGATTACCTTTAATATATCATTAAATAGAATCCTTATTCTCGTGATATTCTAAGGGATTGTGATTTGAAAGTTTAAATGTGATATGTGACACTTTATAATGTTTAAGGATTATTTCCATGAGAATTTTTCATCGTTAAATTTAAATGTATCTTCATATATGTCAGCAATTATTGTCAAATATTGTACTTAATTGAGTTTTATCTCTTATGATATCATCTAAAGTATTTTTTTATTGTTTTTCTGAATAGATTGAAATTTTATGTGCTATCTTGATTCCATTCACTGTATTACTCTGAACTGTTCATAATTATGATTATAGATTTGATGACTAACAAAAAATAACCTTTTATTATCAAAAAACTTTTGAGGAAAAAGTGAGAAATCACAATGTCTAGACATTACAACCCACTAAAACCATGAATGAAGAAAACCTAGATCATGAATACAAGATCATACCCTCCCTGGAAACCACAATGTGATGAACATCCCCCATCATCGCATGATCGCTCGAGTCCCATGCAGGGTTTCTCATGAATGGTACCATTGGGAGGGGAATATCCTCTTAATCTGAATGGTATGCTCTAGTGAAGGCTTCCTACTCTAAACCTCATCAGAGTCAGATCTGTAGAGCGTGATGGTTTCATATGTATAATATGCTTAGGTATAACCCCATTCATATAAAGAATAAATTGAACATAACAAGTGATTGGTGGGGCCCATTATAGACCATCAATGCATCAGTAGGTATAATGAGACAAACTGATATGGACTTGGCTAAGGCCTTACCCATTTTGAGATATAGTTTTGGCTAAGATCTTAATCATTTTCTGATTTCTTGGACAAGGCCTTGATGGAGTGATTTAGATGTCTGGAATATGCATTCTATAATGACCCAATTCTTAATCAATAGAAATTACCTTCTTATAATTATGTCATATATTAACATGAAATCACATCATAATGAACTTCTAAGTACAATGTTACCTTTAAACTTAATATTGCCACTTTTGATATTTGAATTTCGAAAATATGACGTACAAAGTTGTGATCAGTAAGATATTTGGAGTTCAATATGAAAAATGTAATTTTCTATTGAATAGTAAAAAACCCTTATGAATAGTAATATTGAACATATGAATAGTAATATGAACCTTATGAATAGATAATAGGCCATTTAAATAGTAACCTTACAAATGAATGTATAAATAAAATGTATCCATCTTATAAGTGACAATATGATAGTGTTTTTATTCTATATAAGTCATAAATATTTAATTAAAACATTATGAATAATTTAATAATTAAAAAATAATAATTTCATAAAATGTATTCATAATTTTTTTTATATGAAGATTATAAGACAATTCTATAAGACCTTATGTAATTTTTGAAAACATTATAAAATCAGTTATAGTTTTAAAATCATTATTTTCAGGTAAATTATTTTTTTAATTAAAAAATAAATTATTCATATTTAGAAAAGAATATTATAAAAACGAATTTCATTTTTTTATTCAAGTAGTTGAGAAATAGTTAGGAGGAATTTTTTAGATTTATCGAAAATACTTAAATTATTGATGAATTGTAAAATATGATAATTTACAAATACTGTACCTTAATTGTACTATAATTTTCTTATGATAATGGAACAATTTATTATCATCTCTCTGTTACCCTTATTTTATAATTGAAATGAAGACATCACCCGAGATGTGTTAATTTATCACATTCAAGGATAACGGGTTCTCAATTTCTATTACCATTTTCAATTCTGTTCTTTAAACCATTTTTATGGCTGCACCAGACTATAATATTTCTATTGTGTCTCCTCAATGGTTATATAATTTTTTTTACACATGGTTTTTATTTACAAATCTAAATTCTTTAGTTGTGATCAGAATCCACCAGTTAACCCAAACGGTTATCACTAACATTTAATATAATGATTCAACTTCAATCTAAATAAAAAAAATTAAATTTAAAACAATGTAACCAACTAGATGTTAAATAATAAATTATAACTCCAATTCTGGACATTGATTCTCATTTTACATGATCATCTGTTCATGTATATAAGTAAACAGATCATGAAACAAACGTAGCCGGACAATGAAATTGAACCTATTAACCCATCAAAAAGGCCATGAATGAACTTAAAATGGTTATACTAAATAAATTACAAGTAAAATAGGTTTTTTAATTAATAATTAATTAACCTAATTTGATTATTCAGTTCATTAATATCATGTAGAGAAGACCATCAGACTTAAGGTAAGGGATTGAACCCGAACCTCCGTTATTCCTTTTGGGTTATTCTTACACTTTTTTTACCCAAATGAAATCATACATCATGTTTATATACATATTATAGTTTCAGTTTATATGTAAAAAATAATTTATCAATATCCACTATCCATTCTCTTTCTCAGTTATACATTCTTTTATGTGATTCCCTCTTCCATACTTCCCAATAAGCAAACCCGTTTTAAGGAAACTTCCCATATTCGTACCCAATTTCATGTGCACTATACCATATGTTTTAATCCAACATTGTTTTTATGAAACTCATGTTTTTATTATTAAAACCTTCTTGAATAATATTTGGTTTCATATGAATTCTTATTCCATTTTATATTTTAAATTCTCAATAGTATTTTCCGTAAAATAGGAATAAAATGGTTTAATGAAAAAATTTGTTAAGTACTCTTTTCCCATTTTTTCACTTCTATTTTACTTCACATGCTATGATATATTCCTATTTCCCCTTATTAATTTCCATGTATGTTTTAATTAAAATCTTTCATGGACACTTGTATGATACACTCATTAAATCATGCTTGATGATAAGATTATGATTTCAATTTCTTTCCATGGGTTACCTTATATTAATGTATGATTTATTTTGTATGATTATGTATGAGGAAAGTATATTCATGAACATCTTATGATTGGTGGGCCTATATTGTGCTCAAATTAATTTTTTTAAGTTGAGTCTCATAAGATGTTTTGTGCAATGGTCTTGGCGGATAGCCTTGACTCATGCTACCATATGAAGCAATCTTAGTGGTTTACCTTGAATTATGCTCATCTATGGGAAAATATCCTTGGAACATGCTAAAGTAATGTTTTATGTTGTTACAACATTACAATGAATCCATGTATATATGATCCCATGTTTATATGTTATGATTCCATATGATTCATGTCTTTTATTTTCATTATGTCATGCCTTCTAACCCATGTGTTTATGATATATTCTTGTGTTTATTCCCTTACAGGGATTTTTATCTCACCCCTTTGTTCATATTATACACAGTTTATCCTATGCTGATGTAGGATATCAATGGATGTTTAGATATCAATTAGAAGATTAAATAAATAAATTGTCTATGTTTTTAGTTTTATGTTCCTAGCCTTTAAAGGTGCTAGAATTCCCGATCCATTTCTTGTATTCATATGTACAATTATGCATAAAATGATTTAATTTACAGTGCAAAAGTATAGGGTAACTATAATTTTTATTAGAATATGGTGTAGTTATTTTTTTATATTTTTACTAGATTACTTTAGTAATAACCTTATGGATAAGACTACGTATAAGAAAAACATCCCTAAATGTTGTTAACTATAGAGTTAGTTGTTTTTAAAGAAAATACATCCATAACTGGATACAAATAGGTAGAGGTGGCTCTGGCATAAATGTATATAGGTGTAAAACCTAAAAACACCTCTTTGCTATAGACTCGGATGAATACTAGTGCATGACAATGGACATTGCTTACTCTTGGTTTGACACTCCAATGCGATATTCTATGGTAAATTCTAGATCTTAGTACAAACCATTGTTAAGGAAATAACAAAATCCCATAAGAATATATGTTCGGAAATCAATCATGGATAATCTAGATTTAAGAATAAGGAGTCATACATTTGGATATATTGTTCCTTTAAGATATTATACTTTTCTATTTAATGTTTCCTTTTTATTTTTATTAGCTATGTATTGAATCCCCATAATTGTACATTCTTTTTATTATCTAATGGAGGGAAATAGAACAACACATGCGAATAATCAATTTGATAGGCAATGTGATGATTTCCCTAATGATATTCATGATATGATGGAAACAAGTGATCAAAACATTAGGACAATACATTCTTAGTTAACTCATTTTTTGAATAATCAAATGAATCATGTAGAATACCCTACCCCTTTAAGGAAAGAAAAAGTTTTTGTAGAATCATTCATATATAAACGGCCTCCCCAGTTTAGTTAATCTTCAGATCCCCTCCTCATCGAATAGTGGATTAAATCTATTTAACAAATATTTGATGTCCTCTAGTGCTCTGAAGAAGTAAAATTCATACTGGTGGTCTATCATTTTAATGGGGAAGTATATTATTGGTAGAAATTGATCAAAAATATGTTGTCCATGGATGAAATTGAATCCATGGATTTGTATAAATTTTAGAAAATATTTTTAAAAATATATTTTCCTCGAACCATCCATTTGAAGATAGAAAGGTAGTTCCTTAGACTCAATAAGATGGAAGTTGAGTCCATCAGGGCTTATAAAGGAGACATTATGGGGCATTCATATTATGCATGTGCCTTTATCCTGAACACTAAATGTAAGGTGGACCACTTATTTAGCAGACTAAAGTCGATTCTATGAAAATATTTTGTGATTTTAGACTTTGACAGTTATGAGAAGATTTCATGTTGTTCCCTCATGGTTGAAATGATTATTATTGACTCATGAAGGTATCATGGGACTGGTGATAAGAAGTAGAAAATGGATTCTAATACGTGTGTTTTGGTAAATAAATCCCATGATGGAATTAAGACAGAACATCCCATGTGTCAAAATTTTTGGAAGAAGCGTCCTAGGAAATATCGAAAAGGAACCTAGAATTTCTTCAAATATGGAAGAAATTAACATCCTGATAATAACTACCGATGGGATATGAAGAATACAACAAATGTAGAAGAAGAAATAAATGGTTAGATAAATTCTCATTCAGTGGTTTAGTGTTACCACTACAAAGAGCATGAGAATTATGTGAACAATTTCCCAATGCCAAGGGTTGTCAGAGGAAATAAACAAAATCCTTACACTATCACAACTACTGAGGTGGAACTGGAAAATGATGTGGTTACAGGTATGCTAATTATTCATTAATTAATATAGATCTTACTTTTTTATTACAGTTCTATATGTTATTTCATATCTTGCATGTTTAGTAGAACTATACAGAAAACACGTCAAAATTATGAAATTTTGTTATATGTGAGAATATAAAATGGGGTAATTATTATGTCCAAGGATTATAAATCCTCTTAGGTAAATTTTTTTTAGACTGACCCTCCCAAAAAATATCTCTATAAATATTTTAGTGGAGTTTGATGTTATCATGTCAATGTATTAGATGTATTTATATAAAACCAACATCAACTATCGGGAAAGGGAGATCACTCTTCACATCCTGAAGAATCGTCCAATTATTTTCATGTTTAAGGAGAAAGATGAATCACCTTTAGAATCATTATATCGTGTATGGAAATTAATTCCATATGAGAAAGAATTTATAAATAAAATTATTGAGGAAAATAGATGCTACTTCTCGAAGATATGCCCATTGTGGGAGATTACACTAATGTATTCCCTAAAGAGTTGTTTGTTCTTCCATCTGATCGAGATGCTGAGTTATCAATTGAAAAAATTCTTGTATATTTGTCTATATTAAATACACCCTATAGAATGGCCAGTGTAGAGATAGAAGAGCTGAAGAATCAGTTACAAGAGAATCTAGATAAGAGTTTTATATGTACAAGAGCTTCACCAAGGGTATCCCTAGTCCTCTTCCTTAAGAATAATAATGGATAAATTTGCCACTTTATTGATTATTTTGAGCTCAATAAAATCACAATAAATAACATATATCCCCTTTCATGGATAGATGACCTACTGATCAGCTTCGTTGGGCCAGTTATTTCTCTAAGGTGGAACTTCGGTCTATATATCACCAATTAAAGGTAAGGAAGGAAGATATTCCCAAGGCTACGTTTTAATATGGTAGAGACACTATAAGATCATAGTGATTCCATTCAGACTCACTAATTCTCCAGTAATTTTTATGGATTTAATGAATATTTTCTTCATAGATTACCACAACAAATTTATGGTAGTCTTTATTGATGATATTCTAATATACTCCAAAAGCAAGGAGGAACATGAGGAGTAGTTGAATACCATGCTAAATACCATGTAATGTTGGAAACTATACTCCATATAATGTAAATTTAAGTTCTAGATGGAGGATATATCATTATTGGATCTTTTTATCCTGAAAAAAGGGATATCTATGGACCTTACAAGACAAATGCAATTGAAGAGTGGCCTAACACAACATTTGTAATAGAGATCCATAGCTTCCATGGTATAGCTGGGTCTTACCAATGATTTTTGGAGAAATTTTAACAATTTTAGAACCCAATGAAAATGCTGACATTGAATGGGATAATGTTTTTCTGGACCTAAGAATATGATTACTTCTTTATGGAGTTGAAAAATTGTCTTATCACCGCGCCAGTACTCACACTCCCAAAAAGTGGATAACTCTTTGTGAGGTAAATTGATTATTCAAAGAAGGTCTCGGGATTTGTTCTGAATAAAAATGATAATGTGGTAGCCTACAACTCAAGTTAGTATAAAATCCATGAGAAAAACTATACTACACATGATCTAGAGTTGGCTGCTGCGATATTTACATTGAAAATCAAGTAACATTATCTGTATGGGTATAAGTGTGAGATATATTCTAATCAGAAGAGTCTCAAATATATGCTCACATAGAAAGAGATCAATATACCCTAGTGGATATGGTTGGTGAGCATCAAGAATTTTGACTGGACAATCCACTACAATCTTTGTAAGATAAATAAGGTTGTAGATCCTCTAAGTATAAAGGATCTTGTATCTTTATCAATGTTGAGAATTGAAAAGTATATAATCTTTATAGATTTTTAGAGGATAGTTGATGGAATCATTAAGGGAGGAAAATCATCAATCATTTCTGAAATTACATCTCAAGCATCCATCTCTAAGAAAAAAATGTATTCTTAAAGAAATGATATGGAAATTCGAAAAAGTGAGAATGCTATCAGAAATGGGAAATCCTCTGAGTTCACGATTGATTATTAAGGATTTTTTATATTTGGGTAATGTTAATGTGTATCATATGATCCATTGGTAAAAACTGAGCTTCTAAATGATTCACATATCTCAACCTTCTCTATTCACCTAGGGACCACAAAGATGTATCGAGATCTTCAAGAGGACTTTATATGGGATAATATGAAGAAAGAGATTGTTAAATATACCTCAAAGTGATTGTTATGTCAACAATTGAATAATCGGAGACAAATTTATAATGGGATGATGCAACCACTACCCATACCAACATGGAAGTGGGAGAACATCACTATAGACATTGTCACTGGAAATCCAAGGACATCCAAAAAACAATGCTTTGTGGCTCATTTTGGATCGTCTTAAAAAGACACCTCACTTTATCCAAATTCGAGAGGACTTCTCATTGGATCAAATTTTGAGGATATAAATCAAAGAGGTGGTAAGGCAGTAAGGATTATAAGTATCTATTGTATATGATAGTGATCCAAGATTCACCTTAATGTTCTGAAAAAGTTTCCAACATGCTCTAACCAATGAACTAAACTTCAGTAAGGCCTATAATCATTAAACTTATGGCCAATCCGAGAGAACTGTACCAAAAATGGAAGACTTGTTGACGGCGTGTTCTATGGACTTTAGAGGATTGTGAGACCAAAATTTCCCACTCATTGAATTCTCCTACAATAATGGTTTCCACTACCGCATCTTAATGGAACCATATGAAGCCCTTTATGAGAAATGGTGTAGAACACTGGCCTGTTGGTATGAAGTTGGTGAGCATAAGCTGTTAGAACCTGAAATTGTTGATGAAATGCTATAGAAGTTTAAAACCATTCAGAAATACATCAAAGAATCCCAAAGTTGAAAAATAAGTAGTGAATATAATTATAAATTAGGAATTCTATTCAAAGGTGGATACATGGTATTTCTACACATATCTCCATGGAATAGACTCTTGAGGTTTTGGAAGAAAGGAAGGCTACGTTCGAAGTATATCATCACTTTCGAGATTCTTGATCATGTTGAAGTTGTGGCCTATCGACTAGAACATACACCTACCATGTCTAAAGTACATAATGTCTTTCATGTATCCCTCTTAATAATGTACACACCAAACCAATCAAATATACACTCTTAAGAGGTGGTACAAATGGAAATGATAGTTCTTAAGAGGAGAAGTAAGTGAAGAACTCGAAACGTAGGGATATTGTTATATGTAACAAGAATACTCACCTAGTCATAGAACTATTGTAGAACCATAAGTATGAAGAGGAAACATTGGAACTTGAATAGAATGTGAATAGAAGGAACTTGCACCTATTTATGACTTAGAATAAAAAACAAAATTCTAATGAGAAATTTCTTTAGGGGGGAAGAATTTAACTACCCAAATTTTCATCAATAGAAATTACCTTTTTATAATTATGTCATATAAAAACATGAAATCACAACATAATGAAATAATAAGTACTATGTGACCTGTAAACATTATATTGTCACTTCAGTGATTCAAATTTAGAAAATATGACATACACTCTTGCGATATGTAAGATGTTTGGAGTCAAATAAGAAAAACTTATTTTATTTGTTGAATAGTAACTAACCCTTATGAATAGTAATATTACCATTATGAATAGTAATATTACCCTTATTAATATTAAATCAGTGATGTAAATAGTAACTATACTAGTGAAAGTATAAATGAAATTTATCCATATTATAAGTGACAATATGATAGTGTTGGTATTTTTTTATAATTTATAGATATTTAATTAAAAATTCTGGAATAATTTAATAATTATGAAATAAAAATTACTTTCATAAAATGTAACTATAAAGTATTTTTCTTATTTCATAAGATTATATGACAATTCTATAAGACCTTATGTAATTTTTGAAAACATTGTAAAATTAGTTAATGTTTCAAAATCTGTATTGTTCAAGTAAATTAGGTTTTTAATTAAAATTTAAATTAACAATGTTTATAAAATTATTTCTAAAAAATATATATTTCATTTTTTGATTCTACACATCGAAAAATGGTTATGGGTATTTTTTTGTATTTTTCTGAAATATATAAAATGTTAATGAATAGTAAAATATGATAAATTATGATAAATGGTAAAAAAAAAGAATCTATACATCAATCTTGAGTCATGGATGATGTAAATGACCATTTTTTCGAACCAAAATGAATATATTACTATTTTAGTTCTTTTAATCATTTATATTTATTGTATTTTGTGAAAATAATAGACTAATGATTGAAATATGATGAAAATCCTCCTCCCCTCCACTATAAAAACCACCCACACTTCCCTCATCTCTTTACTCCACTCAAACCTTGTTCCTTGACTAAATTCTCCTCAAATATATCTCCATGATCCTCCACCACTTCCATAATCCCTTTTTCTCCTCAAAAGGAAACATCCACTCCCTTTAAGAGGCCCTCTAGGAAGGTTAATTTAAGAGGTAAATTCCACTTTTCAATTATTTTACTTTCTTTTCAAGTTCCTTTGTTTTCTTTACTATCCTTACCTACCATCATCCAGATATTATGAAAAAATCAAATAAAATACATGAACATAAATGTTGTTATGATATTGGAATAATTTATTATCATATCTTCTTTACCCTTATTTTATAATTGAATTGAAAACACTATTAGAGATGTGTTAATTTATCACATTCAAGGATGATGAGTTTTCAATTTATTTTACAGTCTTCAAATCTGGTCATGAAACCATTTTTATGGTTTAAAATGACTATAATAAATGTATTATTTATAATATATGGTTCTTTAATCATTTTTTAAACATGGTTTTATGTTATATGTCAAAATTTGTTCGTTGTGATCAAAACACGCCAATTAACCCAAAAGGATATCACTAAAGTTTTATATAATGATTCAATATCACTCCAAGTAAGAAAATTAACTTTAAAAATATATATCCTTATAAGTGTTAAATAATAAAATATAACTACAATTTTGTACATCCATCCTCATTTTACATGATTATTCGTTCATGCATATTAGTAAACTACCAATTAAACCAATGGGCCCAAACAATGAAATTGAACCTCTTAACCCATGAAAAGGCCATAAATTAACCTAAAAAGGTTATAACAAATCAATAACATGTAAAATAGGTTATGTAATTATTAATTATTGAACATAATTTTATTATTTAGGTTATTAATATAATGTGGATAACACCATTAGACTTAATCTAATAGATTATACCTGAATGTCCATTATTCCTTTGGAATATTCCTACTCTTGTTTTACTCAAATGAAATCCTATATTTTGTTTATGTGCATCTTATATTTTATTTTTATATATCCATACTCATGTATCAATATCCATTAGCCATTATATTTTAGTGTTATACATTATTTTAAGTGATTCCCTCTTCAATACTTCCTGATAATCAATCCCATTTTGAGGAAACTTCCCGAATTCATATCAAATTTCAAGTGAAATATACCATACTTTTTTAAACCACCAATGTTTTTAAAAAAAACAATTTTTTTATTATTAAAACAATATTGTATCATTTCTGGTTTTATATATATTATTATTCCTCTTATGATTTTAAATTCTCTTTAGTATTTTTTCTTGAAACCACACTAAAATGTTTTAATGCTAAAATTTATTAAATACTATTTTTACATATTATAACATACGTTTGAAATAACATACCATTATATATGTATATTTTCCCTTATTAATGTCTATATATTTTCTAATTCCTTTAATTCATGTACATTTGAATGATATTCACTTTAAATTATGCTTTATGACATGATTATGATACCCATTTCATTCCACGGGTTCCCATATATTTATATATGGTTTGATATGTATGATTCTCTATGTGGAAAGCATATTTATGAAAATTTTATGATAGGTTTTCCCAGATAGTTCTTTAATTCATTTGGTAATGTTGAGTTTCATGAGATGTTTTGTGAAATAGTCTTCAAAGTTAGCCTCGACTCGTGCTACCATGTGTAACAGTCTTTGAGGTTAACCTTGACATGTGATTCTATATGTCAAAAAATCCATGAATCGTGAAAAAGTAATGATTTATGTTTCCTTGACATTAAAATGAATACATTTTTATATGATCACATGTTCATATGATAGGATTCCATATGTTCCATTCCTTTTATTTTTATTAGGTCATGCCTTCTAACCCATGTTCTTAAGCTCTATTATTGTGATTATTCCCTAACTAGATTTTTATTTCACCCCTTTGTTCTTTTTATCCTTAGTTTATCCTATTCCAATATATAATAATAATAGAACTTGTTATCTTAATATGATGATTAAATAAATAAATGTTTTATGCTTTCAGTTTTATTTACTTTGTCTTCAAATACACTAGACTTTACAATCCTAAACATGTATTCTAATATAATATTATGCATAGAATAATATAAATTTATGTATAAAAGTATAGGTTCAATATACATTCCCCAATTGTGATATTGTTGATAGATAAATCATATGATTATTTGACTAGTTGAATATCCATAGTAATGTATCATGTGATCAGTTATAGGGATCTATTTACTCAGCTTTCATTAATGACATATTATGCTCGTGTTTAATTTTAATGGCATGTTTTTAAGTTATTAACCATGACTAATCATTTTGTTTATGATAACATCCATTTTATTACTTTTCCTTAATGATCATCTAAACTCACCACTTTCTTATATTTACTCATCCCATGTTATGAAGAATAAAAAATTGACTATGATTTCAAGGATGCATTTTATTTCCTTTTATGTTGTATCTTGTTTTATTTTCATTTCACAATGTATTATGGGTATCATGAATGTAATATTAACTTCAAAGAATACTGACCTAATCATTACATTATGATTTGATTCATTGTAATCATGCCGATTTATTAAAATAATTCACCATATTTGAGCTTCTGAGGCCATGTAGTTACATACGATATTTCATGTTTTTTTATTTTGGTATTGAAAATGGTGTTGAAAATGGATTGATTATACCAATATGTTGAAATGATATCTTGTTAATGCAATGTGAAAATGTTATTCGTTTCTTTTATGCATAATTTATGTGATGTGATTATGTTTTAGTTCATGGAAATTTCTTATCTACAGGGGTGGTTTCGTGATAAACCATGGGTGGGTGATCCCATGATATCTCTCTGAAGCATTAGGTAATGAGACAAAGTTAAATTATAGGGTTTATCTAATGTGATTTAGAGAATATACTTTTTGGGTATTCCAAATGTAACCATGAATGTTACTCCATGTGTTATTATCAAAGCTAAAATTTTTGTATGATATGGATGCCACAATTGACATTTATGGTTTATGATTGCTAAGGATATTTTCATGATTCTTATTATTTCAGGAGGTCTGTTAATTATATTATATTTTTATGGGTAAAATTTAAGATTTTGTGAAAATATTTTCTTGAGTTTAAAATATTCATGGAATACCGGTTTCATTCCTTATTTTTTATCCCTTACTCAGATATGTATTCTTATCCCATGTTTTTGAAAAGTTTTTTGTCCGGTATTAGGATGGATAATATAAATGAAGAAGTCAAGAAGATATTTATCATGTAAATAAATCATGTTTTATTTTAGAATATTTATATTTTGATTAAATGGATTCTATTTTTGTAGTATCCTCTTCTATGATTATGGGATGTTATTAATTAATAATTGAATAATTATACAAATCTCTACATTTGAAGAAATCTCTAACATGAAAAAGTCAAATTTTTTTCTAAAGTTAAGATTATGTATTGTTTAAGGTTGGGCATATATATATACCAACTTTTTCAAAACCATTTGGTATAGGTGGTTCTATAATTTTGGAATAATAATAAAAATAATAATAATTAATTCAAAATAATATATATGTATATATAAATATATAAGAAATTTTATTATAGTGGTACAATGTTAAAAATATAAGTATGATGATGTGGGATCAATTCCAAATCATCGAATTTCGTTCAATATAATACATATACAAATTTTTTGAATCATCCCTTGGTATAGGTCATTCAATATAAATTGTCGATATTTATGGTTTCAAAACTATTTTTATATGTTTTTTATACCAAATGAATTTTCAAACCATTGGTATTGGTTGATACAAACAAAAAATCACCCAACAGTCACTCAACTCATTTATATAAACTATAATAATGGTTTATAAGGCTATACCAAACGTTCCAAACCATTTGTAGAGATAATTTTCTAGTACTTATTATTGTATTTTCTTAATAGATATTTTATATTGAACCATATATTTTATTCAAAAATTATATATCTTATTAAATGAATTTGTAGTAAATTACATTTAAAAAAATTTGAGAATACTATATTTTTAATTTTATTTCAAAATAGGATATATAAAAGAATTTTTATTTAATATATAAATTTTCTCTAATTAAGTTCCTTATAAATAGAAATATTCTAAAAAATATCATACTGAAATCCATTAATCACAAACTAGATAAATGAAACACAATAAAGGGAGAGATAAAATTCTAAATAAGGTCCTACAGGAGATATTATAGTGATATATTAACCATAATATGAGTAGAAGTGTATGGAAACATGCGCTTAACATTTAAAAACTACACCTTGTAAATCATAGGTCATAATATTTATTCATGGTATAAATCACGATAGTTTATAAGACATGAATCTTAAAGTACTCAAAGAAAATGGTTTATTAGAGAATGAAATTTGATTTAGGAATAATCTTGTTCCCAACACATAAGAATGGAAAATAATTTTCCTATACAAGGGTATGTTCTCTGTTTAGGTAAATGTATTTTGATCACTCCCAAATCAATCAAATACTTATTCATAATTCACAACTAAGTCTATCATAATAAATATAGTCCCATGCTGAATTGGGTTTAGTAAACTTTTTGTTTCTTATTACGTAATAAGATAACCATATTTACCCATTATACAATACAGAGATATAATTATGAGATCACCCATCACATAATGAAAGCGATATATATGTGTTCTATAAGAACATAAAAAAATTTCCATATATCATATCTCATGAAAATGAAATGGTTTTTATATGTATCTATACATTTAATAATAGATTAAACCACATAAAACAAAGTAGATTCATATAAATCCCAATTTCATTATCATTAACCATCTATAAAAAAAATTATGGTATCACGTGTCTATATCATACAAAAATGACCTGAGACATGACTTATTTTCCCAAACCATGACTCTAGGAACATCATTAATGAAATAGTAAAGTTAAAAGAAAAAATTATATGTAATGATCACAAAACATACATGTATTCAATGATATTATGAATATAAGAGTCATGAAATTAATATTTCCATCAATTTAGAACAAAGATCAACAAAAGAATACAAACAATTTTAACATCACTAGAAAACTGCTCATAATCATGTCAGTATTGTAGTATAATAATTGTTGTAGTTTTTCTTAAAAAACAATCCATTATTGGTATATAGAATCGCTATTAAATTTCCATCCCCAAATTAGAAATCAACATGAAATTTTTTTACAGTATCAACTCTATCTAACAAGACACATGTACATGTTCTTATCTCATCTAAAAAAATAAATACGTTATTTTAAATATGAAATAAACATATAGTAATTATAGGGAATATCCAATTATAATGATAACATGAATTCCAATTAAATGAATTATTTTTTGCTGAGAATCCCACTGGATGGATTTAACCAATCAAATTACGAGCATGTATGTATTTAGATCTAGGAAATCCATTCCTACATAAGGGGAGAACAAAATATTACTATAGTAAATAACTTAAATTTCAATCATAATTTTCCTTATGAAAGCCTCGGAAAATCCATTTTCTTATTCTTCAATATTATAATGTAAAATTGGAGGAATGTATAAAACTAGAGAAAATATGATAAGCATCATCTATGTTTTGAGAGAAAAGAATTCTCAAAAACAATTCTCTAGGAAAGAATAATTTTTAAAACTCCAAATAGTTTTTATTGGGAAATAATCTTCCTATATATATAAATATAATATTTGATTGATAAGGGAGAAATAGATTCTATAATAATTAAATCATAAGTAACATCAATGGATATTATCAGAAATGAAATTTCTACTAATAATTCAACTCTAATGTTTGGGAAAATTATTAATATCATTTTGAAAAATGAAATTTGAATGAAAAAAGTATTATATTTTTTAAGGTATTTTTTTTAAATGTTACTTGTAAACATGTAAGGGGTTATTTAAAATATCAATTGGTCTTGACCATGTGAAATTCAGTTCATACCATGAATATAAAAACAAATATCATTTTTAGGTTTTCAATAAAAGATCATTATTCATAAAATGACAAGAATATTCTCTTTAAATTTTATTAATCAATCAAAAATTTCTAAATATAAATATATAATTCAGAGGAAAGTATTCAGAAATACTAAAAACATTTATCTAAAACATTGACATTGAAGATAATTGATTTTCCACTGAAGAGAGAAAGCAAGTCATTTTTTCCTTAAAAATGATCTTTTGGTATCATGAGTTTAAAAATAGAGTAAATTGAATATGGAAAATTTAATATTAAGAAATGAAAAGGGATGGAAAATATTCATGAAATTAATCATATATCTATCAATAAATTTAATTATCATATACTTAATCATAAATAAACTCGATAAACAATGATATTGTTACAAAAATCAGTTACCGCGTGTTTGAGTATCTTCAAAATCATTCAATCATAATATATAATAAACAAAAAAATATTATAAATAAATATATGAATAAATTGAATTCTTATATTATCAAATATTATAAAACAATTAAATTTAAACCCCAAATTATTTTTAATTATTTATTAATTATTTCGTTACTAAGCATCAGCTACAGCAGACTTCATTGATGTTTAGGTTCTATAGTTACAACTCTTATTATTTGATTATTGATCCATCATTAATATAATATATTCCATTATATATATATCATATATACTTTAAATATATAAATTTATAATCATCCACTATGATATATATATATATAAATAATTAAAACATTCATGTAGACGATTTTCCATAAGTATGCAAGCACACTATTTCCATTTTGTGATGGAACGAATGACAAAAAGGTAAATAATAATTAATCTTTATTGAAAAAATATTATATAATATATATCATATATATTTATTAATTATATATTTATTACCATCTATATAAATTGGAATAAAAAAATGAATCACATCTCTTCGTGGAGGTCGTTGTCCACATGTACAAATAATAGATGTTATCTGTTCTAATTAATTTGAAGGTATACAGTCTAATATGATAATATAACTCTTGAAGAATAACTATGCCATAAATAGAATATATAAATATTAAACCCATCATAGTAACCTTCTATGAAGAATGGTTATGGAAAAATAATTTTATTACTTTTTGAAGGTGGTTGTCAACTTGTATACAGAGTGATACATTCACTTCCCATTTGATAGAATATTTGGGGTATAATTGATGTTCTATAATCATAATACAATTAATGTATATTCAGAGTAATTTCTTTATTATTTTATAATTAATACTACTGATTCATAATTTTTAGTATAACAAATATTTGGAAGGATGTCAGGTTGGATGATTATATCTTACTTGGTATGACTAACATATATCCATTGTAATGGTATTTTAATAAGACTACAAACTCTAATTCATATATAAGTGCTTTATTAAGTGATATGTACATTGTTTTGGTAAATATTGAATAATCCTAGGCCAGTAATGATAAGGGATCCTGGATTTCCATTTATAACGGATGGAGATGACACACTTGGAATTTCATAAAGGATTGAAATATAATTACTATTTTTATCATTTAAAGTGATTAAAAAAGAAATTTATTTGGTTAAATATATTTTTTATAAGAAATATCATCTTATGAATAAATTTAGACAGATTTTGTTGTTTTATTTTAAACCCATTATGCATGTTTAACTAGTTCGTTAACCGATTTTTACTATAACTTTGATAATATATTTTTTATTTTTAAAGGGTTATAATTTTTCATAAAAAGTAAAAAATGGTTAATAATGTTTCATGGGGTAAAATTTAATAACATTTATCATCATAATTTTTCAAAATCAAGATTTTTATTATTTTTAAATAATTACATTATGTTACATAAATATCCATAATTTTATTTTTTTCAATTAATTTACCTTAATACTAATTTCATCCAGATACTTATGGAATTAGAATATAAACCATTCTCACATACCTAATATATTTAATTTAACAAAAACTCGTGGAACACATTAATTGAACTAATTTTTATTAAATTTATCTCTTTAAAAATCATTAATATTACTTCTCTATTTACTAAATAAATAATATTTAGTCATTGTAAAAGAATATAGAAAAAAATTTGAACCTATAAAAAATAAAAATAAATTGATGAGATAAAAAAATTATAAAAATTATTATAATCATATAGAACAGAATTTATCCTATTTTTTCATTATAATAATTATTTATACTTATTGAAGAAAAGAGAGTGAAATTTTGTGTTTTTCATTTCATATAACAATATAAAGGCTATAATAAATGAAAACTTTTATAAACTGATAATATTTTCAAGGCACTGATGAGAATGGTAACTCTAAAATGATACCTTATGATTAATGAATGTTTTAGAGAAATTTTTAATTCTCAACCCAATGTTTTAAATACATTTCACTCATTTTACCAATACAATTATGAAAAAAAGATTTTTTGATTAGAATTTTTAACGTCCAAAAAGGCATTCAATTTACGAAATGTAATCATAGAAATTCCAATTACGGATCCATTTACTGATATAAAATTATAAAAAATTATTGAAATTGATATTAAAACAATTAAAAAATTCAGAAAATATGTTTTAGAAAATCATATAATTAAATATAAAAAATTATTTTTTTATTATTAATTGACAAGGAAAACCAATTTGAAAAATATAAAACCATTTGACAGAATATATTAATTTTTATAACTAACAAATTTCAGAAACAGTGATTAATTTAAAATATTTATAAACACTCTAAGCACTAAATAATTTATTTTATAAAAACATCTAGGTTTTAAGTCAAATTTTTTTATTCTCCTTACAATCCATCGATAGCCAATGATTCTATTTTATACTTACATAAACAATTTTTTCCCATATTTCATATTCCCAATTCATTAGTTCCATTCCATTAGATAAGTGATAGCTATCACATTATATAATAATATTTAAATTGAGTATAATGAATCATTTAAACTTGGTGTTTCATGTAATGAAAGGTTTATAAGAAAATATATTTTATTGAAGAGAAATATATTATAAAATCATGGGGTGTTTAATTCTACCAATATTAAAATGAACTTATCTATTGAAATTATATTAAACTGATACAAAAATTTAATGATATATTTATTTTCTCACATCCTCAAGTTCCCATGTAGCTTCTTGGAATTTATTATTTCTCTATCGATCATTAACTAATGGAATGGTCTTGATCCATTGAACCTTCCTTAATATAACAAATATATCTACCAAAATTCATATTAGGAAAAATTATGATCCAATGGTATAACCACTTAGTTAAATACATGTGAATGAAAATGTATGGACTTCCAATGATGAGATGGATGGAACACATCATAAACATGATAGAGGTTTAGTGGAAAATCCAAGAGTTAATCGATCATCCCAACTCAATAAAGAATCTCAATGGTGAAAATATTTATAATTCCATATTTACCTTATTTTAAAATATCATATACCTAATCAATGGTAAAATTAATCAAAATTCATCCTCACTAACTCCAACATTCATATTTAACTGATGATCATAATCATAACATTTCTATCGACACAGAGCTACCATAAGGTGTCTCCAAATAGATCACAACTTTACTATTATTTCATTATTTTTCTTTGGTTCAGTATTCATTATTTCCCTAATATTATACTATCATGTTGTTTTTATACATGTTATTAAATAGTTTTATTTATATGGATCCATATGAATTTTTATTTGAAGGCTGTTATTGTTTTAAAAATCAATTAGAGGAGTTTGTTTTTGTATACCACATTTGATATATAATAATCAAGGTCACTACATAACCTCAAGTTGTTGAGTGTTTCTTATATACACTCAATATATCATATCATCATAATGAAAAATGATAAATAAAATTCAATCTAGTTTTTCCTAAGAACTTCATCAAAACATCATTGTACTTACATAATAAATAGAATATGAGGAACATTGATATTCATTTAAGAATTCATCTTCAAAATCTAGTTTATAAATGATATATACAATTTTTTAGAACAAATTCATTTTATCATAATCATGGTTGAACTCTTGTCTATTTCTTACCTTTTTTCTCTTGATATTCATTTGGGTCTGTTTAAAATTTATGTAGATTAATGTTGAAACATTCTATTATGCTAGATACAATTTTTATCCATTCTTCAAATTTTCCATATCAATCCATTGAAAATAAATAAATATTGTACCTATTGTGACCCTCTTAATATATAATATAACGTGAACCATTCGACTAAGAGCATCAACCATGTTGTTTTCATTCATAGGATTGTAATGTATTGATCATTTAAAATATTCAATAAACTGAAATTATCTTCTATGGTTCATATTCATCTCTTTATATGTGAATATGTAAAATTACAAAAATTAATATTAAAATAAATAAACATTTTTGTCTAATTATATTGCCTTTAGAAATTCTGTGAAAAAATTCATGAAGATAACTCAAAATCGTTAGGTGGGAAATGTTTCTCATAAACTATAAATTTCTAGGGGTAATAATATATCAATATATTATCCTACTTAAAGAATGATCTAAGTTACTTATTTTATCCGTCATAAAAATAAAGAATCCATTCTCCATTTTATTGTCATGTGAAATCAACTTTTCTAAATACCATTATCTTTCCTTCATATGATAGTATGTCACATACATTTGTCCAAAGGAACATTTCTACTTATGAAATTAACCTGGAGAGTGGGTTATATAGAAATTATAAAATAGTAAAATATATTCTTTAACACTTATCTAAACCATGAAAACATTAGTTATCAGTCAATGAAGATATTCTAGTTCATCATTCAATAAAAGTATCATTTTCTAGATCAACTACTACTCCCTTTCTTTATATTATTTGGCTATATAATTAAATATTTTTATAGAAATAAATAAAAATTGGAAACATTTTGATAAATATTATCCTTAAATAAGGTCATTAATACAATCCCCATGCAATATTCTAGATATTCATCACTTGCACAATATATAAGGATGAATTCAACAAATAATGCTAGAACATTCTCAAGGTATTCTCAAAACAGTCTACTCATTAAATTCAAGAAAATAGTAGGGGAATTAGTATGAAAAAAATGGTATAATAATAAATTATTTTATCCATATCTCCCTTGGATTGTTATCATGGATACAGAATAAAGTTTTACCCTCAATTGATAGTATCTAGATTGAAGTTCAATATTGTAGAATTATTTTTTCCTATTAATTTTTTATAAAAATCATAAATATGGTAAATGTGATATTTATTATTTATTATCATCATGTTATATTCCAAGTAATCCATTTGGAATATCCTTAATAAATCATTATTCATAAAATGAATAATATGTACCCACCAAAATCATTTACTTCTCCAAATTAATCCCTTATAATGATTCTCCAAGAGTTTCTTATTTAATTTTGGAAACTAAATTTTGGGAATTCTATATAGAGTCTTTGAAATAGGTGTATCACATTTTATTATTTCTATTAAAAATGAACTCCATGATTTTGTGGTTTATTGAGATATTATTTTTTAAATACATCATCTAATTTTCATACATCAGGATTATATTTGACATTTAATTCATCTCTTACAAACATATATAAACACCCCTTTTAAATTTTAATCAAAACCATTATAATTATTATTTAGAGATTTTAATTTTTATATTTATTATCAAAAAATATATATCATCCTAGGTAGGATAAAATATAAAATTTGATTTCCCTTCCACTGAAAATGATATGGGATCCATATAATGGAATCCAACTGATGTTTATAATCCCAAAAAAATTAACTAATATAATATTAATAAGATATGTATGAAAAATACTTCATGAAACATCAATATGATTAGAATAATATAATTGTGGATTGGTCATAATACAATTTAAATTTTAACAAATCAATCAACATTTAACCACTAATGTGGTGATATAAACCATTATAAAATTATTCAGATATAAATGAGTGGGTAAATAAATAATAAAAGAATATATTTCTAGTTATATGGTTGATGGTGTGTTTTTTATCTAACCATCTTATTATATTACCCGACATTGAAATAAATGTCACATGAAATTTACCATTTTATATATTATTTGGAGATTGATAATTTCGGCCATCATCAATTTTCATATTTGATCATTAGAAAGTTTAAGTCCCATACTCATTTCATTTAAAACACTATAATGTGGGTGTTTCATTCTATGGAAATTTCAATCTATCATTATAAAAATCCTTCATTCCATCAATTCAGTGTAAGATAGATCAATGTCTATCCATTCAAGACCAAAACAATTTAATAGTTTCCTTATGAACTCACCCCCATGTTTCTATCCACAATTCAAGAATATTGGAATTATCACATCCTTGTCTCCATGGTTTTTATAATTTCCATTACATTAAATCATTATTTTCTTATAAAAACCCTAATATTGATATGTAACTCAAATATCAATTTCAATATTGATTTATATTTGAATTAATTATTCATTAATACAAATTTAAATTATTTTTTATGCCCTTTGGAGACTCGGTTTTAATATAACGAAGAATTTTTCAATAATACGTTAAGGTTGGATGGTAATACTAGATGTGAAACTCGCCTATTTTATTAAATTTACCTCATTGGTACTGTCAAATTCCTTATCCTACTACTTTATTCAAAATAATTCCTTATATATTTACATATAAATAATATAAAGAAATAATTTATTGAAAAATATTCTCATAAAGTCATGTAACTCTATGGAATAAATTTAATATTCCCTCCTCAAGTTATTGATCAAATTACACTATTGATTTGATTCACCTTCCAAATTATAGATAACTAAAAAAATCATCCTCAGAAAATTGGAGAATAGAGAATACATTTTTAGTGGAACTTATATGATTCTCATAAACTGGTGGATCAACAAACACGCTAAGGGAAGAAGAATTTTTCCTCTTGAAGGACTGAAAATAAGATTTTTTACATGATATATTAATTAGAGATAAACATTAATCATATATTGAGAATATTAATTTTTAATGATAATAATATTTTTCATTCAATATTATATAATGTTTAGTTTCTTAGTAGGAAAATCATTTCATTTTTCAGCATATTCTTCATTTACATTGTTCTATTGGGTTCAAGTGAAAGAATAAACCTAAAAAATAATAGTGTGATTAAGAATATACTAATTAAAAATAGCATAATATCTACCATAAATAAAAAAACTATTAAATATTACATAAACATATCCCTAGGGTTACAAATAATGTATTCCCAACTTACATTCTAATAGTGACAAATCCTTCCTCTCATTCTAACTCAACTAACCCTTATTTTTCATATATAGATATTAAATATTATTACACGAATATTCAATGAATAAAATTATAAACTAAAACATAATAATATAGTTTTAGTGTCATTGGATATATAGATACAGAACTATTGTGTTCATAAGAGATGTACATTATGACCCACTATGATCTTCATAACATGTTCTCTTCTTTGACATACCATACATGAATCCTTATTTCATATCTTGGGTAAAGGAAACATAATAAAAGGGTTATCTTGGTTTTTTAGTAAGGGTTGGAATAGGATATATCAATAATCATTTAAACATAACATCAGTATATAGTTATTATAACCTGATCTTAATATTTGGAAAACATACCATGCATATCATATGTCATTAACATGAGTCATTGAATGAAACATGGGATTTCACATTGCATCAATGATAACTAAATCACATAACATAATATACGAGAGAGAAACATTATAATAATACATAGGTTTGTAGAATACACATAACCATAGATAATAACTTCCAAATTCATGTTACAATTCAAAGAATACAGTATTGAGTTGAGTTCACTCTCCATTCGAATGTATCCTTAATTGAGGTTCACTAAGAACACTCTTATAGTGGCTATAGTCCCTTATTGAACTGGGATCTCTCCCTATTCTAATCCTTATTATCTTATGAGGAACTTATAATTAAAAAATTCATTGGAAGGCTATATAATTATTGGTCCACCCATCACATAATTAAATGAATTGATTTTTATAGTGACCTATACATTTCACACACATATATTATACAATATAAGATTATTATTCATAACATAATACTATCAGGCTCAAAAAACATATAGGAATAGATTCTTTAAAAAAATATACATAAACAACTTGATCAAAAAATATTTACATCTTCTCCCACTTGTTTCTTCATAACTAGAACAATTTATACACCAATCATATATTATAATTTTTTTTACTATAGAAAATTAAACATAATAAAGGGTGAGCTAAGATTCAAAATCATTGTAATATACAGAGGAATAAATGATCATTTAAATATATCATGAGAATAATTTATATGACACAATGGATTACTATTTTAAAATAATTTCCAATAATTCATTGTTCTCAAAAATGAGTCATTTAGTAATGATTGGTAGTCCATAAGACAAGAATCATAATGGGATCAATGAAAATATTCTATGAGAACATAATTTTGGCATATGATCTTGTCATAAATGAGTGGTATAACATGTGGAATAATCAATATCCTAAAATTCTAATGTAAATTCTATCAACCATCACATTCATTAAATGGTATTATTAAACTGACTACCTATGTACTCGTATTAGGGTTGTGATTACCAATCTTGTACACTCATTCGTGATTGAGATAACTTCTCATATACACATTGATATCATATATCATTAATCATTACCCAATTCAGTTCTAGGATATATAATATTTGGAACTCGCACCCTTAATAAATAATAAATTCATATTTCTGACAAAAGATAATAATATAAAAAGTCATCGTAATATAACCTATAGAAAATATAACTAGTTTCACCAACACTTAAAAACCGTAAACCTAAACCATATACAAATGAAAGAATAATATATTAGTGGATAATATCACTATTAAATCATATGTACCATAAAAGGACTTTAGCATATATATTAAATTTATTTAAAATATCACTTGAATGATTCCTGAGGAAAATAAAAAATTCATTTTTAAAGAAAAAAATTAAATTTAAAAATTTCAATAATATAAAAGAAAAAATTTCACATGAAAATAATAATGGAAACACGTAAGGGAAGATCCAATAAATTGATCAGTCATGATAGTATAAAATAATGTTCCAATGGTATATTTTAATAAAATGATTTCTTCAACATGGTTGGTAAGAAGTAAAAGATAACGTATTTGAAAAATACAAATATTATTCCATTTAATTTTTAAAAAAATTATAAAATTGGGTTAGGGTACTCTAATAATAATAATGGAATAGTAAAAAAATCATATAAGTTTTAGTAAACATTTTCTTGGAAGAATATTTTTTCATTGAATAGAGAAATAATGTTAGTCCCCATTAGAAATGTTCTTTTAGTCTCCTCTATATATAAACTGTGGATAATGGGATTAAGAATTGTAATCTTGAGAAACAAATAGTATTATGTCAAAATATATTGTTTTATATAGTAAAGTTCATAAGATTCACATTAATAGAAATTCAAGAATAATAACACCGATTAAAATTTGATTGAAAGGTAAATGTATTTCATTAAAATTGGCTATATTTGAAGTCTATCTGACATACTCTATAATAAATTAAAATTATTATTTTTCAATAACATATTTGTGAAAATACTCATATAATAATATATAACCCACTTATTATATTTTAACAACCCTTTATTTATAATTCATTATTAAAATCATTATTTTTTATTATTAATTTTCTCACTACGGGAAAAATAGGTATTTGCGACGGGTTATTGGCGACGGGATTGCTTTCCCCGTCGCAAAAGAACTGGCGCTCGTTGCGCGCCAAATCGCGGGAAAACTATTTGCGACGGGGGAATATTCCCGTTGCAAATAACCAACGGCGGTAAAAGGTATTTGCGACGGGAATATTCCCCCGTCACAAATAGTATGTCGGCAGGTGGTTATTTGCGACGGGTCCCGTCGCAAATAACTATTTAACCGTTGACCGTAATAAATGTTGGCTAAGGTATTTGCGACGGGTACCGTCGCAAATAACACTTTTTGCGACGGGAATCCCGTCGCAAATAATCTAACCTATAAATACCCCAATCCGTTTTTTTCAAATCATTATCAAACTCCATCTTCTTCTTCTCTCAAAGTTGTATTTCTAAAGTTCATTTTTTCTCCAGTTTAATTTTTTTCTCCGGAGTTGATATTAAAGATTTGAAGAACGATCAGAGCAGATCAATTTTCAAGGTATTTATGTTTATTTTAATTTAATATTTATTTTTAATTTTTTATTAGTTTCAATTATTCTTAATTAGTTGTAATTTAATTATGTTTACATTGTTTTGTTACTTAATAAATTTAAATTATTAGTATTGTTCATAGTTAATGGTAATTAGGAATAATTAGTAATAATTTTTAATAATTAAGAATAAATATTAATAATTAATAATAAATACCAATAATTAGGAATAATAACATTATTACATTATTAGTATATTTTATTATTAATATTAAAATAATATAATTTTTTATATATATACAATTCTCTTGTCATTTGTGTGTTTGCTGTCTTCACATGTATTATTTGTATGTAGAGATAGAAAACGCACAGATGAAAGGAGAATTGTATATAAATTAGAAAATTATATTATTTTAATATTAATAATAAAATATACTAATAATGTTATTATTTGTAATTATTGGTAATTATTCCTAATTATTAGTAATTATTCATTTAATTACTAATAATTAGGAACAATTACCAATAATTATCAATAATTAGGAATAATTAGTAATAATTACCAATAATTAGTAATAATTACCAATAATTAGTAATAATTACCAATAATTAGTAATAATTACCAATAATTAGTAATAATTACCAATAATTAGTAATAATTACCAATAAGTAGTAATAATTATCAATAATTACCAATAATTAGTAATAATTAGTATTAATTACCAATAATTAGTATTAATTACCAATAATTAGTATTAATTACCAATAATTAGTAATAATTACCAATAATTAGTAATAATTAGTAATAATTACCAATAATTAGTAATAATTACCAATAATTAGTAATAATTACCAATAATTAGTAATAATTACCAATAATTAGTAATAATTAGTAATAATTACCAATAATTAGTAATAATTACCAATAATTACCAATAATTACCAATATTTACCAATAATTACCAATATTTACCAATAATTACCAATAATTACCAATAATTACCAATAATTAGTAATAATTAGTAATAATAAGTATTAATTACCAATAATTAGTAATAATTACCAATAATTAGTAATAATTACTAATAATTAGTAATAATTAGTAATAGTTACCAATAATTAGTAATAATTACCAATAATTAGTAATAATTAACAATACTTACCAATAATTACCAATAATTACCAATGATTAGCAATAATTATCAATAATTACCAATAATTGGTAATAATTAATAATAATTACCAATAATTAGTAATAATTGGTAATAATTAATAATAATTACCAATAATTAGTAATAATTATTAATAATTAGTAATAATTAATAATAATTACCAATAATTAGTAATAATTACCAATAGTTAGTAATAATTACCAATAATTAGTAATAATTAAATATAATTACCAATAATTAGTAATAATTAGTAATAATTAGTAATAATTAGTAATAATTAGTAATAATTAGTAATAATTAGTAATAATTACCAATAATTCGTAATAATTACCAATAATTAGTAATAATTACCAATAATTAGTAATAATTACCAATAATTAGTAATAATTAACAATAATTACCAATAATTAGTAATAATTAGTAATAATTAGCAATAATTACCAATAATTAGTAATAATTACCAATAATTAACAATAATTACCAGTAATTACCAATAATTAGTATTAATTACCAATAATTAGTATTTATTACCAATAATTAGTATTTATTAACAATAATTAGTATTAATTACCAATAATTAGGAACAATTACCAATAACTAGGAACAATTACCAATAATTATCAATAATTAGGAATAATTAGTAATAATTACCAATAATTAGTAATAATTACCAATAATTAGTAATAATTACCAATAATTAGTAATAATTACCAATAATTAGTAATAATTACCAATAATTAGTAATAATTACCAATAATTAGTAATAATTACCAATAAGTAGTAATAATTATCAATAATTACCAATAAGTAGTAATAATTATCAATAATTACCAATAATTAGTAATAATTAGTATTAATTACCAATAATTAGTATTAATTACCAATAATTAGTATTAATTACCAATAATTAGTAATAATTACCAATAATTAGTAATAATTAGTAATAATTACCAATAATTAGTAATAATTACCAATAATTAGGAATAATTACCAATAATTAGTAATAATTACCAATAATTAGTAATAATTACCAATAATTAGTAATAATTAGTAATAATTAGTAATAATTAGTAATAATTACCAATAATTCGTAATAATTACCAATAATTAGTAATAATTACCAATAATTAGTAATAATTAACAATAATTACCAATAATTAGTAATAATTAGTAATAATTAACAATAATTAGTAATAATTAGTATTAATTACCAATAATTAGTATTAATTACCAATAATTAGTAATAATTACCAATAATTAGTAATAATTACCAATAATTAGTAATAATTAGTAATAATTAGCAATAATTACCAATAATTAGTAATAATTACCAATAATTAACAATAATTACCAATAATTACCAATAATTAGTATTAATTACCAATAATTAGTATTTATTACCAATAATTAGTATTTATTACCAATAATTAGTATTAATTACCAATAATTAGTAATAATTACCAGTAATTAGTAATAATTACCAGTAATTAGTAATAATTACCAATAATTAGTAATAATTACCAATAATTAGTAATAATTACCAATAATTCGTAATAATTACCAATAATTAGAAATAATTAACAATAATTAGTAATAATTACCAATAATTAGTATTAATTACCAATAATTAGTATTAATTACCTATAATTAGTAATAATTACCAATAATTAGTAATAATTACCAATAATTAGTAATAATTAGTAATAATTACCAATAATTAGTAATAATTAGTAATAATTACCAATAATTAGTAATAATTAACAATACTTACCAATAATTACCAATAATTGGTAATAATTACTAATAATTAGTAATAATTGCCAATAATTAGTAATAATTACCAATAATTAGTAATAATTACCAATAATTAGTAATAATTACAAATAATTAGAAATAATTACCAATAATTAGTAATAATTAGCAATAATTAGTAATAATTACCAATAATTACCAATAGTTACCAATAATTACCAATAATTACCAATATTTACCAAATATTGGTCAATATTTACCAATATTTACCAATATTTACCAATATTTACCAATAATTAGAAATAATTACCAATAATTAGAAATAATTACCAATAATTAGAAATAATTACCAATAATTTGGAATAATTACCAATATTTACGAATAATAACATTAGTACATTATTTTTATATTTAATTATCAATCTTTTTTACAAAGAGACATGAGTATCGATGACGACACCCCACATTTAAGAGTCGGTGATGACGATGATGTTAATGATGTCACATATGAATATGAAATGGTAAGAGATGAAGCAACTGTAACTCAAATGGATATCGATGATGTTGAGGAGGAATATGAAGATGACATTGACATATATGTAGATGATGATGATGATGAACACTGATAGCATTCCATGGTATTTATATACAATCATAATATGTATATATGTATATATAATAGTAATTATCAATTATTTACTAACATTAACATTTTCTGTTTTAGATGGACGACGCCACATTTCGTGAGTTGGCGGATGCTGACCTGACTTTTGATGCGGATGCGTTGCTGACAGATGACCCTCATCCTGCTGGCGCTCCAGGGAGTACGCAGAGGGGGCGCGGTCTTGCACGATTGATGATTCCTGACCCCGTCCCTGAGCGACGTTCACGTCTTGGGTTTGATCCACGCACACGGAGGTGTGATAACCTGTGTGATAACCTGTGGATTTGACTAAGATTTCATTAATCTATTCACATAATAAATGTTTATTATTTTTTCAGTTTTCCGCATATAGCAGTCGGACAGGGCAGCGCTATTTTGCGCAACTATTTCTCTCAGCCGTGGACCACATGGGAGCAGATTCCCATTGATGTGCATCAGGCCATGTTCGGCCATTGGCTGGTACGTACGTAAATAAATAATTTTTATTTTGAAAATTATTTCATTTCTAACTTGATATTTTGATTTATTTGTAGGGTTTATGGTATCCGATCGAGGATACCATGCGTGACGCCATCCACGAGGCATGGGAGGTGGCCATGCGTGATTGCCTTCGTCGGTTTTTGCACAATTTAAGAAAAGCTGTGATGAAAAAAGCAGGAGTGTCAGATTTTGAGGAGTCATGTAGAGCACACCGACCAGAGTATATTTCATCCCATGTATGGGATGGATTATGTGCGCACTGGTTGAGTGGTGCCTTTCAGAGGAGATCATCGGTGGGGAGGTAGAATCGGGGGAGACAGGAGGTGACTCATCGAGCTGCGAGTCGTTCTTTCAGTACTCATAGACAGCATCTGGTATGTACATTATTTATAAATATTTTATATAACTATAAATATTAACAGTTTATTTTTTATTCTTATAGGCTGTCGAGCACCCCGATATTACAGAGTACGACGTATATCGGAGGATGTATAGTGATCCTGCTACTGGGGAGCTCAGAGGTGATCGTCAGCATCACATCGTGGTCAGTATTATTTTTTTTCAAGTTTAAAAATTAACTGCATATAATATATTCACAATTTTAATTTTAAATTGCAACTATAGGAGTCATATGAGGCCGCAGCGTCACAGGCCCGGCCTGAGAGTCAGGCCGAGTCATCAGATCAGACCATTGCCCGTCAGTTTGATGAGGCGGCATGGATGCAGGTCACCCAGTATGCCTTCGAGAAGGGCCAGGTAGTTGGTATCGGCTCTCGACTGACTCCCGGAGATTATTATGGCAGTGCTGCGATGTCGGCGTCCAGCTCGAGAGGAGCTCGTGCATCTTCTTCTAATACACAGTATGAGGATCAGTTGCGATCTCAGACTGCACAGATAGAGAGTCTCCGACAGGAGCAGGAGTAGATGCGTCAGCAGCATTAGGAGGAGCGTCGACGCCAGCAGCAGTTATACGAGGAGCAGACGAGTCGGTGGCAGCAGCAGCATCAGGAGCAGATGGAGTACATGCGCTGACTCACTCATGCTTTAGGGATGGAGTTTCCTCCACCACCATCTGCAGATCCCCCACCTCCCCCCCCCCTCCTTCAGATTAGAGTTTGTATTTATGTTATAAAATTTGGGAAATCAAAATTTTTTTTTTCTATTCTTAGTTTTTGTCTCATTATAAAATATTAAAAATATTATATTTTTAAATAACAATATTAATATGAATAATAATATTATTTATATTTTATAATATTAAAATATATATATATATATTAAAATTTTATAATATTATAATTTAATTATATTTTTTGTAATACTTGAATTATTTTAATATTTGAATGTAAAATAATTCTATTATTTTTATATTAATTAAAATAACTTATTAATAATTTTTTATTTATGAATTATAATTCTAATATTATTATATTAATTAAATCATTTATTAATATTCTATTATTTTTATTTTTGAATTATAATTCTATTATTATTATATTAATTAAAATAATTTATTATTTTTATTTGTGAATTATAATTATATTATTATATTAATTAAAATAATTTATTTTTTGATTTTTTTATAGTATTTGCGATGGGATACTATGCCCGTCGCAAATACTAGTATTATTATATTCATTAAAATAATTTATTATAGTTTTTTATTTTTTTAAAAAAATAGTATTTGCGACGGGACCCGTCGCAAAAGCTATTTGCGACGGGTCCCGTCACAAATACTATTTTAAAAGTTTTTTACAAATATACGGAGTACTATTTGCGACGGGAAAAATAACCATCGCAAAAAAAGGCTTTAGCGACGGGTCCGTCGCAAATAAGTGTTGTTGCGACGCCGTTTTTAGCAACGGGCCATTTGCGACAGGCCCCCATGGCAAAAAGCCATTTGCGACGGGATCCCGTCGCAAATGACCCGTCGCAAATACTTGTTTTTCTAGTAGTGTATTCCCAAATAATTTCTCTACATTACTTCTATATATTTACATTTCATCATTCTTTCATCATCTATAGATTGTTAATAATGATATAAATATAAAATATTTTTATATTTTGAGTCACTATTAAATTATAAAAATAGATTATTGAATTACATTGTTCATGGAGACGGTAGGTCGTTCGCCAACAATAATAATAATTTCAATTTTAAACCTATGTAATGAAAGAAAGGTAAATAATTATTATAATTAATTGAATCATTATCATATGATATGTATCATATATATTAATTAAATCAAAAATTGTTACCTTCCATAAAAATGTAAATAAAAAAACAGTCCCCTGAATTCTTAGAGGTATTAGTCTACATATAAGTGTGAGAGATGTCATCGTTCCCAATGGAATCGAAGATTATAAGGAATGTATGATTTCATAATTTAAGAATCATAATATACTAATAAATATCATTTTTATACATTAACACTATCATAATACACATCCATAAAATATAATGATGAAAAATGAATTGTGTCACTTTGGAGATTTTGTAGTCTACATAGACACACAAGGGATCATTTCACATCCAATTTTATGGGAAGTGGTGTTAGGTTTTAATAGTGATGATGAAGATAAAGAAACCAGAGTGATGTGAATTGTTTTTTCAAATAATTTTATATATTTGGATCATGTATTTAGTTATTTAGTGAAATGTTAATTTTTTATCAAATATGAGTAATTAGTGGAAGTAAATAAATGAAAAGAACATAATGTTGTATAGTGGTTCAGGGAATAAATATCCCCTAGTCCACCCAACCTAAACTCAAATCAAAAAACATGGGGATTTAATCTAATATTTTCTCTTATATAGACACATTTATATTAAAAACTAATTGAAGGTAGTTAGAAATATACAATGAATTTATAAGTCTTTCTAGTCCTTTTTCAAGGAACCAAAAAATCCATAGATGAATATATGAAGATAAGACTTCACCAAGACTATGTATTAGTAGTTGAAACAACAAAAAAAATTATTTATTTTATTGAGAGAATATATTATAATTCAATATTATATCAAAAACAAACACATGTATTCAGATCATCAATAATAGAAAATAAAAAATATATCATAAATGTTGCCCTAGAATTATTCAAACAACTACAGAGAAAACACAAGATAGATTTATAAAAATGTATGTATCAAAAGGATATATTGGAAAAATGATTTTTTATTCATGAAAAAGAGGATATAAATATAAGATTCATTATCAGTGACATCAATAATAATGAATAGATCAAATTGATCAAAACATGTATGTCTCTAATGTGTAGACCAGAAGGAAATAAAAAATGTTGTACATTAAACACGGTTGTTACTTATTGTATATCATGTCACTGTCCCTGCTGATGAAAAAATTATTGATATTCATAATGTTGGTTGATAAACTCTTGGTCAAACAAGATACAAAATATCACACAATAAATTAGAAATATTTTAATTCAAAATAAGTGAAGATATTCAAAACATAGAAAAGAATAGAAATGATTTAGACTTTTAAATATGAGACTTTAAAACAATCGTAATTATCCTTTGAAATTGACACAAAATAGTTTCTAAAAGTTATTTATATTAGTCAAGACCATAACCTAAATATTATATAAAATCATAGATTTAAAATTCCATTTTTCAGTAGTCAAACGTTGGGTTCCTTCATGTTATAACATAAATCAAATCATGGGGTTGACAACTTATGGTTGATCACAAAAGTAGAGTTGTTGTACCATATATTGCCCTTATCAAATATAGGGTTCATTGAAAATGTGGGGTTTTCTATCCATACATTTCAAATACCATTCGGTGCATGATCCATATGGTTTTTAATAGAGGCCTTCTAATAAGTATGTTACACTAACAAATTTAATGTATGAATAGTTTTTCATGAATAAATTTAAACACTTCCAAATAACCTCAACACATATTACCCATGGATCAATGACTTCAATATAATTCCAAAAAATATATTTCAATAAACATTTATTTCTATAATTTAATTTAAATATATATTCATTATTAACATAAATGTAGGAATTTGTTAGCATTAAAACAAAAAAATGCTTAATCAACACATTCTCAATAATCTTCCCCATTTTGATGTTAAAAAAACACACAACAAAAAATAGATTGAATTTAAAATCAGTTTTAAGAAAATTTGTAAATCCATATTACATTTCTCACTCTATATATTTTTTAAATTACCATTATGTATAGAAAATATCACCAATTATACCATTATATAATTTTTCGTTGTAGAAAACTTCTCCACTATTATAAGGATAAAAAATTATCCCCACTACAGTAACATTAAATCTATAAAATTCTCTACCTTTTGTGACATAAAAAAATAAGTGTAAAGAACAGCGAGATTAAAACCCCCAAAATTCATTTTTTTAAATATTTATTTTAAATATAGAAGTATAATTTTTTTAATGAATAGTGTATAAGATATTAAATTAATTAAAACATTTTAAATAAAAGAAAATAATTATATCTAATTTTCAAAACTAAAGAAATCATTTATTACGTACAATAATAGATTGATTTATTAACTAGATGATTATGTTAGAAAAATTAATTATGGTTTAAAATGAAATTACAAAACAACTTATAGTACATATTTTCAGTAATCATTTTATATAGAATTTACATGCAATAATCTATAAAAATAAAAAGGTTTCGGTTGGGGTATATGATTCGTCCAAACTTTCTATAAATTGATATTTTTCAACTATATAAGATAAAAATCATGAGAGTTATTCTAATCTATTTTGAACTTATATTATTCTATGATGTGAATAATATAGTCATGATTAAACTAAGAAAATTTTTATCACATCATGATCTATCATGGTAACAGCTTTTCTTCTGTGTAACACCATCTGAATTATCATTTCCTATTTAAAATATTCGTAGTATTCCTTTTATATTGATTTATATTTTACATTATATTATTAATTTTATAAAAAAATAAAAAAAATTGATATAGTTTCTTTCTTTATAAAATCATACCAACTTTTTGATTCTTTTATAGTAACTTGGATATTTACTTTTTGTTCACTCAATGTTCTGAATTTGAATAGAATAATTTCACAAGTCACTTGAGATAAAGAGACCTCCATTTATTCATCACCATAAAGTTCTCAATTTATTCTAGAAGACTTTTCAATAAAATCATCATTATAAGAAAGTAATAGTTCATTTATAAAATCAGAGATATTATCCTTTTTCCTTTTGTGAGAAGGATTTTAGTTTGAACTTGATGTACTTGATTCATTCACCGTGGTATAGCTAGTTTATAAAATTCATTGAACAAGTTATTTTGAAGGACAGGACTAAAAAATAAATTAATTTACAAAGAAGATGATATTTACAATTTAGACACAATGTAGATAAAGTTTCATATTATTTAGCTGAAAAATGAAAATTATCATTACATATTTTGATATTTGAAATGAAATTTTATGTAAAAATGGTTTCTGGTTACATAAAAAAAGTTTATTTTAGAAAACACAAAATATAAATATTTCAATACGTATAAACATTTAAAAAAATAATCTTTTCCATAATTTCAACAACTATTATATGTATAAAAATAATTAGAAAATTTAAAAGATATTAAATAAAATTAGTAAATTAATTATACCATCGAAATTGGTAATGTCTTTCTTCAATGAGTGAAGAAAACTATTTATCAGATTGTAAGAAAAAACAATTTATCCCCATATAAAAAATTTAAAGTGCCACAACACTACTGGAAAATGGACCTATACCCACGGTTTTGGAAAAAACCGTGGGTATAGGTCACCCTATCCCCACGGTTTTCAAAAACCATGGGGATAGGCAGTTTTCGAGAACCTATACCCACTGTTTAAGAAAACTGTGGGTATAGGGTCTCAAAAACATGCCTATCACCACGGTTTGGCCATAAACCGTGGGTATAGGTGAGCTCTATCCGCACGGTTTGCCCAAAACTGTGGGGATAGCCTTTGGTTAAAAACCTATACCCACGGTTTTGACAAACCGTGGGTATAGGTTTCCCGCATTTGTGCGGGAAATTTTTTTTTTCCGCCGAATTTGTTTTTTTTTTTTGCGGGAGTTCTATACCCACGGTTCTTCCTTCTATACCCACGGTTTAAATAAATATATTTAACAAAATATATATACATATACGTAAAGTCGACATTGGGGTAGTGGTAAGGTGGTTCATTAGCGGCGAAGAGGTCATGGGATCGAATCCGGACACCCGCTATTTTATAAAACCTATACCCACGGTTTGAAAACCGTGGGTATAGAGTATTGACACGGTGGAAAAAACCTATACCCACGGTTTGACCAAAACCCTGGGTATAGGTCAGGGACCTATACCAACGCCGTTCAGCCGCACGGTTCCCAGAACCGTGGGTATATCCTATACCCACGGTTTGGGGGGCTATACCCACGGTTTTGAACCGTGGGTATAGGTCTATTTTCTAGTAGTGCAAGATTATTGATATATAAAAATGAAATATTTCTTGAATCAGTTATTTTATGACTTAGGGTTTTTCGACAACGAACTAATTCATAGTTAATAACTTATTTGGTAGAGACCTTCATATATCCCTCAATCTACCACATAACAATTTAATGTTGTAATTTAGTGGGTTTATACTGTAAAACATTAATCACATGTTCTTGTTTGTAAAAATATAATTTTCGGTCTAAATTTGTTAAAAATTAAATTTTTAGGTAAATAAACTTATTTATTTTGAGTGTGGTTGCTCTCATTCATGCTAAGAAAATACTTTTAGAAATATAGTTTTTTTGGTATCTATATTTTATTCTTTTTAAATAAGAATAATGTTGAACTATTTCCATTAATAACACAATAAAAAAATTAATGGTTTTCAAGTTTTTCTATTTAGACATGAAAAAGATATTATTATATAGTTTCATTCTTTCACCATTACATCCTATTCCAAATCATTTTTTATTTTTAATTTTTCCAATAGTATGTTTTAAATACTTTTATTCTTTTACTATCAGACTATAATATTGTTTTAAAATAACAACTTCAGAAAATAATTATTTAATTTTAGTATCATACACTTCATAAGGGATATTAGATGAATTAAATATTAAATATATAATTACGGTTGAAAAATTCTCTTTATCCTATATAATAATATCATATGATTTTACAATTTTTCTATGATATATTTTTTAATTTATTCATGTTTATCTTGTTTAAAAATGAAATACCTTTTTAATTCATCATATGATTAATTTTTACAACCAGTGTTTTGAGTGTAAGAAATATTTTACCTCATTAGAATGAGTCATAATAATTACCATTTTGTTTTTATAGTCAACAATAGAAACTTTAAAAGATTCATCATGTAATCTATTTTTATTTATACAGGTAGCCTTTATAGTTGAAAATATTTTTCTCTTAAAATAAATTTTCCTTTAAGATTTGAGTAATGAAAACTTATACTTCGTACGACCTTTTTTCACATATTCACAACATTTATTTTCTTATGCACCTTTATTTTTCTTTTCATACAACTTCTTAAATATAATATAATGATCTAACAATCCATTGTCTAAATCTGGATGACATGAATTTGATGATTTATCCATTATAGTTTTATGGGATCTTTCTTTCTATTTTAAATTATTTTCAAATTTTTCCTACATCTCAGCACCACACATCATTGATAACCCAATCAATTCCTTCATAGATAAATTTATAAATGGAATTTATTGATTTATAGGTGTATATGTTACATTCCTCTAAGAGGGTAATAATATTTTTACTTTTAACATTTGATTTGATTGTCAAATTTGATCTCTTAAGGAAAAACAATTATTGACAATATTAGTTATTATTTTATTTAATTTATTAATTGATTCATCCTTACTCAATATATAAGTAAAATACATTATATTTATATAAGCATACCTTAATTCACTAATATTTTCAGTTCCCTTATGAAAAATAACAATAGTATACAAGATATCATATGATGTAGGACATTGAAAAACTCAATTGAACTCATAAGTTCTTAAACCACACACAATATAATTAATTTATTTTTTATTTAGATCTTATTATATTTCTTGGTTGTTATTCCAATATTCAAAAATCTTCCTTAGGACTCTTATAATATGTAACTTCCTTAACATAAATCGTTATTCTATGATTTCTCAAATAAATGATCATACAAGATTTCCAGTATATATAATTGTCACTATTAATATAAAGAGCATGAATCATTGACATGTCATCTCTAGGAATCATCCATTTGAATATGTCTTTGTATGAATCATTAACTTATGAAAGTAATAGATAATAATTTTTTAATTAGGAAAATGAGTATAAATAATAGATTCATTTGATACCAATTATTATATTAGATTGGTGATGATGGAGATATAGAAACAAGAGGGTGGATTTCGTATTTCAAAAATATTTCTACATTTAGATCAACACATTAGTCATATAGTGAACCTTTTATTTTCTCTCAATGATATGAATGAAGAAGAAATAAATAAATTAAGAGAACATCGCGATATATAGTGATTTCAGTCACAATGATCTCCTAGTCCACCCCAACAAATCTCAACATCACGAGCTTGTTGTTTTCCCTAGAATCCCATCATTCTCAAAGACCTATAAACAAAAAAACAAAGTGCATGCAGTTGGAACCCTATAATTATTTTTCAACCACTTTTATTTCATTTAAATGGTACAAAAAAATTTATAGTTTAGTTAAATAGCCTGACACTTCTCCATGACTCTGTACGAGTAGTCAAAAATTTATAAAATCAACAGAGATTGATTTTATTGAGAACACATTATATACCACACAGTAGTAGTAGAAACTAATAAATGTATTAAGATCTTAAATAATGAACAACATGAAATAGATATTAAATTCTGTACATTCATTCTTTAAAAATCTATAGAGAAAAAACAAGAAAGATGTTCAAACATGTATCTCCATAGTGTATATCTACAAAAACCTTCATCATTCTTATAGAAGAATATGTAACAATGATATTTGGTATTATTGAAAACAATAATAGTGAGTTGATCAGATAGATTAAAACATGTATGCCTCCCCACAATATCTCGAAATGAAAAAACACGTGTTTTCTATGAGAGAATGTTTATCCTTATTTTATGTCTTCTATGTATCATTTTTAATGAAGATAATCTTGGAATTCATACTGTATTTTGAAAAAATCTATTTCATACTAGCTCCAGAAATATCCAGCAATTTATCCTGAATATTTGAATTCAGCACCATTAAATACATTTGTATCTTCCATAATAATAGGAAGTATATACTTTAACGAATAAAATCCTTTAAAACTATCAAAATGATAATTTTAATTAGTTGAAAATAGATTTGAAAAAATCATTAAATTTATAAATATCGCTTCTGAAATATTAGATAATGTTAAAGATTTAAAAAAAATTGTTAAATAGTGAAATGTAGGGTTCTATCATATAATGAAAAAACTCCAAATATTTGGTTGAAAACACATGGTTGATCAGAAATGTTGGGTTTATGTACCAAATATTTGATTTTATAAACATAATAATCCTTTAAAATACAAGGTATTTCACAAATAATTTTCCAACAACATTGGGTGCATGATCTAAATGTTCTTTTTCAAACATAGGGTCTCTAATTCATACATTAAACTTAGAAATATACTGTATAAAAAATGTTTCTACAATACATTTTAACACATCCTTTAACCATCAACATATATTCCCCATATAATAAGGACTTGAATATATTTCAAAAATAAATATTTCAAGGAATATTAATTTCCAAATATTCACATAAAAGTAAATTCATTTTTAACATAAATGTGTGAATTTTTTCCACCCGTTGTTGCCTTCAACTCTCCTGCTGGATGATCTTCTCCATATCTCTCATCAGCGTGCTTGTGATGTGCTCTCTCCCAGTTTCAAAATTGCACAGGCTCATCAACATCCTCGATTATTTTCATCTCTATGCGTCCTTCTCTCTGCTCTAGCTTCGGTTCCGTCTAGGGTTTCCTTAGGTGGCAAGATGCTGGTCCAGGGTGCGGGTTTCAGGTGCTGTGTTATGGGGTTTCCGTCGGTTTCAGTGTAGTATGTGCGAGATTTGGGTATATCTGGCCTTTGGGTGTAGATCTGAAGGTGGTGAAGGGATTTTCTCCTTGTCCTTCATCCGGGATGTTGTTCACCGGATTTCTGGTGATGTTCGTTTAATTCTTGTTTTGTCAGTTTTATTTGTGGATGGTTTCTGGGATGGCGTTTTCTGCGCCGGTGATTTTGTTTTAGCAACGGTGCTTCGCTGAGGATGGTGTTTTCTACGCCGACATGTTTGATTTGGCGATGGCGCTTTTATGGAAGCATGGATGATGTTTTTTCCTTCACTCCTTGTTGTTTCTTTGCAAGGCTTTGATGATATTTTTGGATTTTAATGCATTTTTACCTGGTTGGTTTGATTTTTCTGCTATGCGGGGTGGTCTTACAATTTTGGGGGGATTTGTGGCTCTTGGGAAAGTGATTTGGCAAAGGTTCTCCACTGTGGATGGTGGTGCGTGCTCGGACCGGGGCGTGGATTGATCGTGGTGCATAGCAGGGCGCTGATTGGTGTATGGTATGTGGCAGGTGCGCGGCTCAAGGGCCTGGTGCGTTGATTTTGGTTTTGAAATTTGAATTTCAAACTAGAGCTGAATGTTTTGATGAGGTGTGTGGATGTGGTGAATTCATGTATTGGGTACCGGCAACCCTCAAACCGGCTTTTAGAAAATGGAAAATAATGATTTCACGCATAGATTTAGAGGAGTTATATGAATACATAAATTTTAATTTGTTAGGAAACATTATTACCTTTTCTGGATAAATTCTTTAAGTCCATTCATATGGGTCCATTGAATGGTCCTTTAGTAGAAAACACCATTAATTATTTGATGGAAATTTTTATAAGAGAATTGTAGAGGGATTGGTTAGGCTATATCAATAAACGTGTTATTATTAAAATATAGAAGGGGTCTCATTTTATAAGGTTGGGAAAGGACATACATTTATTTTCTAAAAAAATTAAAATATAATTTAGTAATTATCTTGAAAAATGGTTCCATATGGAATCATAATCAATTTAAAATAGGATGTGATCAAAGCTTTATCATATAATAAAATTTTGATGCAGTTTTATCGATTTTTACCATATTTTTTAATTGACGCCTTGGTTGACCAATTTTAATCTCAATCATGGAAATTATTTTTTTCATATTTAAGGGTTTTAATTGTACATTGATATAAATAATTATATCATAATTGGCCATGGGAATAAATTTTTTACTATTTATCAATGTACCTGTCCTATTAAATGTTTTATAATTTTTATATAAGTTAATAAATTATTATTTAATATAACATATAATTAATTTCATTTTTATAAAATTCATTTTTTTACAATAAAGAAAATTGAAATAAAAATCATTCCCACAACCAAGATATTTTATATTATATAAAAATATTAATTGAAAGTAATTTTTATTCAAAATTATATGGCATCTAAAAATAAAATTTTAAAATTCTTTATTTCCCATAAGTTGAATAATTAATGTGTCTTCATTATGTAAATATTTAATGTAATTATTAAAAAATCATATAAATATATATATATATATAAATATATATATATAAATTAATGTGATAAAAATGTTAATTTCAATTTAAAAAAATAGAATAGAAACATCCAAATTTTATACTTATACTAAAACATTATGGTATTTATATAAAGAGGGTGTAAATTGTTTTATCCTTTTTTGAAAATAGTAATAATGTCATTGTTAATTAGAAATGACTGAATTTTCCATTATTTCAAGATGTGGATGATAATGGTTTTAATACACTAAAATAATAATATAATTTCATGTGTATGTGGAACTTTTATTCATTAGATCACTATTTTAATTCTGTTTTATGCGTTTTACTCTTATTAATATGAAAAAATTAACTAATTTATTATTCAAAATGAAAAAAAAATTAAATGGGAGGTATTTACCAAATTATATTATACTGATTCAAAATATGTGGTCAATTTTTATATATAGAAAAAAATATTATAAAATAATAGAAAACAACCTAATGAAATTCTTATTTTAGATAAATACATTTATAATCTTAAATTATATTAATTATTATACAATATCTGGAAATGTAAAACAATTACTAAAAACTTATTGATTTAAAATATTTGAATTTCATTAAAATTATTCACTAATAGTGATTAAATTAATTTATTATGATAGAAACACATAGGGTATATAAAATATTTTCTTATGTAAAATATCTCTTCTACATTCATATGAATATTTTTTTGTTTTTATATAATTTATAACCAATGAATTCATTAATGGAATATTTAAACCATAAATTTTCATATTCAAGAATGTATTATTCGTTCAAAAAAATATGATGTATAGAAAATAATTTTCACATTATAAAATAATAAAATATTGTAGTTTGTTTTAACTCAAAGTTGCATGTATAGCAAATTGTATTAGAAATCATCTTAATTAATAGAGAGCTATATCATAAAATCAAAGAGTTTTATATTATTTTTCCATAAAAATTAATTTTTTCCCTTAAATGATCATCAATGAAATATAAACTAACCTTTATATCTCTATTTCATCACATATTTAGGATCCCATGTAGCTTATTTGAATTTCAGATTCCTCTAGTCAACCTTAACATGATGAGTAGTCATATTGAATTTCACTTTACCACTACACAACAAGATATCAATCAGCTATTATCCATGGGAATGATCATTCTTTAGAGTTACAAACTCCTTGTTCAGTATATTTGATGGATCTAGTTTTTTACTTCCTTGGGATAAATATAATCAATGCATTATGAAGGTAAGATCGGTTCGGTGGAAGTGCTATGTGATATGCGACAATCCATAAATGAACAAAATTTAGAAGTGGGGAAAATATTCATACTTCTCTTCATTACATTCTATCAAAATCTCATAAACATATTCTATTTATAAATTCATATAAATACCTTCACATAATCATTGATAGTCTGAATTTTTATATGAGTATTTATCTAAATTTTATGTATACATTGAGATGCTTGGGTATGATATTGGATTGTTTTGACTTTATCTTGTATTTCCCCCATAATCTCATGTCACAATATCTATTTTTCTGAGACATTATACTTTAATTTTAGATTTATACACATCATTATATATATTGTTTCATAAAGAGGAATCTAATTTCTTGAGTGAATGTTATTCCTATATGAAAACATGACTAGAAGAATGTATTGATACAAAACACCATTAAAATGAATTGAATAAGATATTAGAAAATAGTGTACTATATGATTGTTTATCTTATACAATACATTATTATAATGATGATAAGTAGTACAGAAACTCAAATTATTATCCATGACATACTAAAAAATTCACACAATCTTCTTGTTATTTCATAGATCTCGATCACATATAATAAACTATTATAGTCCATGATATATTACATCTTATTTAATCTATATTCTTGAATCCTAATCTTGAGGGAAATATTCATTGATAGAAACGAAGTGTTCTTCCTCTATAAGGTGATAAAAAATACTGAATATAAAAAATGAAATTTAGAATATCAGGGTTTTCTGATAAAGAAAATATATGGGATGTTTTTTGGGGACCAATTAGTCGGATGTTGTTTTGGATGCAAAAATTATATTGTGATGAATTTTTTTATTTTTTTCAAGATGAAAAAACTAATTCACTTTTAAAATTTTGGGCTATCAAAAAAATGACCAAAATGGGTCACAATAATCAGAATATTAGATGAAATCTTGATAAGATTATTCATCAGTACCAATTTTATTTTTTGAAGAAGTTATCTATGTGAAGGGATTTTCAGAATCACATTCCATCTAAAAATAAATTTTACAGCAGTATGTGAAAATTTATTATATAATTAATGTATTCAAATGAAATGTGATTATTCTTTATAGAATTATAATTGTCTAATATCATATGTTTTTAGGAAAAAAATTTCAAATTCCTTATGAATGAATGGGGGAGAAGTTTTAAGTCAGATGGTGTTATGCTCATATTAATATTATGAAAATTAAGAAGAATTCATTATACATGAATAATTTTTTAGAGGATTATATATTGGGGAGTTTGAAGACACCTGAGGCACTAACAACATTCTATTAGGTTATCGTATTCAATGAACTATTTTCCCCACCGAATAAAACAATTCACATGATCAATAGTTAGATGGAAATTTTGGAAAAAAATGAAGTTATTGATGAAAATGGTCCATCATACATAGGGTAAGATTGATCCATCAGATGTATAACAAGGTTCACTTGTGGAAGATGATTAGTAAGTTGACATTTTTGGGGCTGATTATTGTTAATTCAATCAGAGACTGATCAATTGGGTGATTTTCAACAATATAGTCAATCATTATCTTTAGGATGATAAGATTCATTTCAATTTGATGTAGAGAAAAAGGGAAATTAATTATTTTATAGATTATATCAAGAATCACTGAATAATAAGTGGTATCTATTCATGGTATAATTAATGACATCCATTAGTCAGCAGATGATGTACTTCAGTGGACATAGTCTGAGAAAGTTATGAATAATTGATGAAACATCGATATTTTTTGAATAGATTTTCAAAACATTTTCACGGGAGTTCGAAGATGATGCTGAAGTATTTTAAAATGGGTTGTAGGATTATTTACACGTTGAAATTAAGTTTATTAAAAAATAAATAAAACTGAAGTATAAAAAATTTTCAACAATGCCTATTGAGGAATTGTTTCAATAATTAAGGATTTTATGCTTGTATCGAGCATCAGAATGAATATATGATCATTTCATTCCAAATGGTTTAGAGCAAGGTAATGAGAAGTGTTCTGTTCCTATATGTTTTTATCATAATTAAAAGTGTATCGAAATATAAAATGGTATAAGATTTAATATGTGTTATAAATATCAAACTAATGTTTTGAGAATAATTGAGAAGAGTTGGGAAGTGTTGAAACTGTAAGATATTAAGTCAAAAAATATGTCATATTTATGTTTTTGAAATTTGGTTGATCGGGAAAAAATTTGGATTCCCAGACCAATTGTTTTCTATACTATATATAGAAGAATGTACATTGTGTTTTTTTAATGCAGATATTATTCATGTGTGAAGAGAGTGCAAAAGCAGAGAATGTGTTAGAAGAGAGGAGATATTGATGGAAGGATTTTTTCAGTGGAATTTTTTCATACATAAGAAGAACAAAAATTGGTTGTCGGATTGACCAGCGTAACTAGACGTGGGTTCTTGAGGAATTATTAAAGTGGATTATGATTTTTCTAAATTATCATTCCTTATTTGTTTTCCATAATGAGCAATATGATAGAGGAGTTGAACTAATTTTTTAAACTGAGTTTTCTATGAATTCTATAAGTTAACATTCTACCGACTAGTGTGTAGGATTGTGAAGAAGTATGTTTTGAAGGAATTATAACAGAATATTGATAAGGTATCATAGTTACACATTTTGAACTAACTGGTGATGGTTTCATTAAATGTGAAAAAAAACAAGTATTACATCATTATTTCTAGAAGAATCATACACACTATTGTATTGAACGTAGTGTTACACATGTATAAGGTTATATCTTATAGGTTGTATCTTCCAACTAGATTATTTTATAATGTATTGTGTTTTATTGGATTGTTTCAAAACAACGTAAATAATGTATCTTTTCTTGGTGAGTAGTGAATCTTGTTAATATATATGTTCTGGTGGATGTGTGATTGTTTTGTTCTCAAAAAAGTAAAACATTCTTAATAGGGGTAAAGGTTTTTTTTAAATAATTTAAACATAAAATAAATACATATCACTGATTCACCCCTCCCCTTCTGGGATATATCCATCTTATTTGGGCCATTACAATTCTTCCATTCCTATTAGGGCATTGGATATTATTGTAACATTGTATTATTTTATTTCCTCAATACTCTCTTTCTAACATACATATCATTCACATATATTCATAACAATATCACACATAAATTATTCCAACTAGAAATACTTTTTTATATCTTTATACAAATTTGTACTTCATATATTAATTGATAATGTTGAACTTCAAGAATTATCTAATAATGCATTAATCTAATATGGTACAGATGATTCACATAAAATGTTACAAAACATTATCATTCATTATCAATAAATGATAAATATTGAAAACTTTATCACATAATATTAAAATTTGACATCACCATATTTATCCTCATTAATAATTACCTGGATAGGTGGTTGAACAATCATTTGAGAAAGATAATATTGCCCCCTTCAGTCAAGGTTTCTTGATCCATCCATTTCAAATCCATAAATAATTAATCTTTTATGATCCTCATCATAGATAAGGTAGTGAGATCATTTAAGCTCAAATCATCTTCCACATGGTTTGGTTTCAGATATATTTAATATATTGTGTAATTATAATATTTAATCAACCAAAAAAAATAATATCTAGTGAATATTAAACTCTTTGAAATTGAATATGTACATTAAAATTTCAAAATCATTCTATTTGGGAAACCATTCATTATAAAGATAATTCCTCGATTTCAATGAGGAATAAATTACATTAACTATCTCTAAATCATGAATTTTGAAAACTTTTACATGATAAATCAATTTTAACATGTCGTAATTATTATCAAATATTTATTCATGAGGAAAAATCTCAATCCATTATAAAAACAATCACTATATATCACAAACTCTTATTTACCACAAGGTAGTGTCAGAATATGTGCAGTGACTAAATTTCACATCAATTACATAACATTTCCTTCATCTTCGTATATCAAATGAAATATGGATCCAATTAAATTTTAAAATGTTTTGAGATTACTCATCCCTGATAAATTCTTTATTATTCATCCATAATATCATAACAATTTATCAAATCTATATTTCTGATTCACAGTGGTAAGTATTCATTCATTGTTGGATCCATATAAATACAGTAAAATGGGATTATATATTCTAAAAATAAATCATTTTGAAGCTAGAAATAAAACAAATAATGTTTTTTTAAAAAAATTTATCCTTTTGTAAGGTCATCATTACAATATTAATTGAACTAAAACAAATATATACATTCAAATATATAATAATATCAACTACCACAACTACCAAAAATAGATCATGTGTGTATTCAATGATATTATTCCTTAAGTACCAAAAAATAGTTGGGGATATATTAAGACTATATAGAATCAATATAAATTCAATGTATACCTATCTTATATGTAAGGTCGTATTAGGTTTGTCTTCACATTTAACCTTCTACAAAAATTATACATTTTGATGTTCAATCATGAAAAAATATTAAGATCTAATTAATCGATCAAAAAATTCATATACATAGTTGATTAATAATTTATTCTTTATTTTCACAATGTTATGTTCTAGATAATCTGTATTGAGTCAGAATTTTCAATTCCTATAAATAAAAATAATAATAATCTCCATTGGGGATGCATGTGGTTTAATGAATCCCCTATAAAATTTTATCTGTTATAGCTTCTTCAATTCTTGAAACTCATTTGGAAATATTCTATATTCTATATTCTATATTTCAAATATAATCAGAATCAATGTTTAGTAAAATTGAGAAATCAACATCATTATTTTTTGTAAGAATAAAAAAACTCAAAAAATATTAACTAACTCCAACATAATAATAGTATCATTAGTGTTGAGTTTCTCTAAAAAATGGTGTTAAAACATCTATTAAATAGTAATCAATACCCCTATAGTGGATGTGATATTAATTGGTTGTTCATATTTTTCAGCACAATTATTGATGATCATATGATGGTTTGGTGGATAGAATGTCACATCCCTTACATAGATAGTGATGTGTGATTTATACAATGAAATCATATTTGAGCAATAGATAATATTAAATTAAACTAGAGGGAGAATATAGAGATTATTCTGAATCAAATTACCCCAAAATTTAATCATTTTAGAATCGTAGTCATGAGATGGTACCATCATATCATAATGGGTTTTTATTACTAATTCTGCCTCTCATCATTGGTGTAGAATTTTGATACATCAGAAAATTTATTCAGATATAAAAGAGTGTGTAGATATAGAATCAAATAGAAGAATAAAAATTATATAGTAAATAATAAGTGTACCCTAAAACACATACTTATAGTACACTTCATTGAAAATAGTGGTCACTTGCGATATCTTTTTTATAGAGTCTTATGATATTACTAACATCGATAATTATCATCAACTGATGAATTTGATTATTCGTTAGCATATTCCTTTACTCACTTCTTCTGGAATACTGAATTTTGGGTAGTTCATTCAATGGGTCATTTCCTCCATTAATGAATAAACTCATCTAATCGCATTGGGATTTTATTAACCTATTAAATTACATTACATAGATAAATCATTTAATAGTCCCCTTAAGAAATTATTTTCCATGTATCCTCCCACATATCGAGCAAAGTGGAAGGACCATCTTATTTCATCCATGGAATTTATCATTTTAATTTTTTAACCCAACCTTTTATTTATAGAAAAAACATTGAGATTAATGGGTAACTAAAATCAATAATTATACTTGGTAGAACATCTAACGAAATATTCATAAATATTGAAGTCCTTTATAGATAAATTTGTCTGAATATTTTGTTTTATCCATTGATGTATTGATAAATCTAATGTTCAGGTTAAGTGATATTTCCTAAAGATAACCTCACATGTTCTATAAAAGTTTTCTAATATACACTAATTGATTAATCATGACTATAAAATTCCTCAAGTAATTACTTCATGTTTTTCTAATGAACAATAAGAGTAAATTTCCAATGGAAAATAACTATCTCAACTTAAACCACAGTATGGAGTAAATTTTATCATGTTTTCTTCTTTTCTTGAGGGGAGTTCAATATTGATCAGATCCACATTTCAAATTATGGGAATCCAAAAATGAAATTCCCATGCTTTGAATGTGACCCAATGGAAATAATCACTTCAATAGTACAAATTCATTTCTAATAATCCTGTGGATTAATATATCAACTAAATTAATTTGGATGATTCCTCATAAAGGACTCAATTTAACAATGTTACGACCATTTATCATTTTGAAGATCATTTGGATTCATGAAATGATAATGTTTTTATACATAGAAACATGATTATTCATTCTTTATCAAACTATATATTATTTCTGCATTATAAAATAATTGGATCGTCAAACATAGACATGGTTCATTATAGTTTAATTGATATAGTAGAACCAAAATGAATATTGTGGGAAATAATAATTAGAGTGTAAAACCTCACAATATTGAAAAATAATTTATTTAATATCATAATCATGATTCTTATTTCATTTTATTACACCTTTGGTTTATCAAATTTGTTCAATTTTCAAAATCTATTCAAATCCTATAGAGTGGTTTGTAATAAAAAATTATATTATCTCAATTGTATCACCTAGGATAGAAAAATAAGGTGGCTTGTTTGGTCACACTCACCTTCTATAAAAATGACTATCATGGAATACTCAACCAACTCTTTCAGGTGTTATTATCCATAGATGCATGTATTATAAATCCAATTTCTCTTTTAATTTCTCTTATATATAGGTTAATCATAAGAGATCTAAATCAATGTGTGTCATATTAAGTCCCCTACATAACAAACCCTTTATATGATACAATCTATAAAGACGGATAGTTATCATCCAAAAATTGTACAAATTATTAGATGAATATTTATAACATAATATTATATTTTTTTATAAAACTATAAAGGTTTAGTGACTTAGGGAACATAGATACATAACCCACTGGTTCATAAAAAGACAACATCATCTCATACACAATTCTTCATATCCAGAACACTTCTTATACGCGTCATAAATAAAACATTTCTCCATATCATGTGGAAAATTAATCAAAATTAACGGTTATATTAGATTTTCAATAAGTGTATATAATGAAGGAATTAGTAATCATTAATGCATTACATGCGCTTAATATATTTGATAACATGGTTTTAATCTTTTAAAATAACTCCATCATATATATATATATCATAAACATATGTCAGGGAATAAAATATTGTAGTTCATAAGACATGAATCATAAAGGGATCAAATAACATGTTCCATGACACCAAGATAGTAGCATAATATCTTGTCATTAAAAACATGCATAATTTTGTGGTATAATAATGAATATATAATTATTATGTCTGGGATACCCCCAATTAATTTATAACATTATTGGTCTGGGATGACTATCCAAGGACATTCTTTAGTCATAGTATAACACTATTCACACCCTCTTTTGGGCATGAGATATCCTCACACCTACACATTTGATATCATATAACATTATTATTAACAAAATTAAGTGGTTCGATGTATAATTCCTATCTAAATTATGAAATAATGATAAGTCCATTAATATTTCATCCATAATAAATAAAAACATTCATCATAACATCCCACAAAGAAAAAAAATGAGGTTCATCAATCATTTTTCATTATATAAATACATCATCTAGAGAAAGGATAATTCTGGTATAATTGGATCATATCCCAATGAACCTATAAATAACATAAAATGATGTTATCATATATGTAAAAATATTGTAAAATATCTAAAGAATACTTATTGAGGAAAATATGATTTTTTATTTTTAATTAATAAAGTGAAATTAATATTTTTGAAAATATAATTGAAAAATATTTTATGATTAAGACCCTAGAATAATATAATTTATTCTTAAAATAATTGACTATTCATGACAATGATAATTTTTTTCATCTGCTATAAGTTTCGACGATGTCTAATTTTAAATTTTTAGTAAATAGTTTAATTTACCTCATTATGAAAATAGTAAAAAGACACATTTTAATCCATTTTTTAAAATGTAAATTAGGTGTAAGATTTAATTTCAAAATTCATTGGATAATATAAAAAAATTATTAAAAAAATTATTTGACAACATGGGCTTTGATGAAAATTATGTTTTGACCGAAGAAATAAATAAATTTGGTTTTCATTAAAAAAACATTATGTATATTGAGTACATATTATGAGGAAAATAGATATAAAATTTTTTTCTTAATAATAGAAAAGTGTATATAAATAATACATGGATTTATCTTCAAATTACCCTAAAAATATTCTATAAAAATTTAATCAAAAAAATCCTGATTAAAATGATATTGACGTATATATACTATAACTCAAGTTTACTTGCATTGTATGAGGTATAAACTCCTATATAATGAATTTTAATTCATTATAATTCTATAATAGTGTCATCTAAATATTTATAATAACATATATTATGAAATTCTATCCTTTAAAACCCATTTATCTTAAATCCCATATTATAATTGACGTTTACAGTGGTTAACTATTTCACTTTTTAAGGGAATTTTGGTTTTCTAAAAATGACATGTGTATAATTATCATGTTTAAATCATATCCTTATTTGAAATTACTATATAAATATCATATTATATATTTATACATTCATTAATAAAATATTTATATAGAAAAATTAATTACATCATTCATGGAGATAGTAGGCCTTATATATGCATAATTGTTGTTTTCACATTTCAATTGATGGAATGAAAGAAATAAAAAAACAATCCATTTAAAAACAATTACTATATCATACAAATCAAATATATATATATATATATATATATATATATATATTAGATACATACATATTTCAATCCATGTAAATAATAAGTTAAAGACAAATCACATAACATTTTAGAGGTGGTAGTCCACATAGACACATGAGCGAAATTATAGTATTTAAACAAATTTGATGGTATAAAGTTAGATAAGAAATTATAAATTCATAATTATAATAATTTCATAATTATCATTCATTAAAATGAAAGTCATCCTTATATACATCTATCAATGATAGTTATTAAAACTGAATTGTTTCACTATGTGGATGTGGAAGTCAACTAGTACCCAAAAGTCAGGCTTTCACATCCAATTTAATTACAAAGTGGATTATAATGTTGATTTCAGGATTGTAATAAAATTTCATTTTATCTAGCATAAAAACTTATTATTTTATTCCAAATACAATAGATTTAGTGGATATTGTAGAATAAATAATTTGAATGTGTTCAGTTAAGATGATAACCTCTTCATCGGGATACCAATATTGGATATTTTCTTAATGTCTATTTCAATGGGTTATTATGAAATATATTTAATCTAATTATAGGAATTTGAATTTTATAATTTAATTAGCTCGTTATTTTTCAATATATATACATCCATGTTGTGTAATGATAAGAGAGGTGGTTTTTAATTAAATTTTGGAAGGAAATGAGATAAATGGTATTAAAATGAACATTTTAAAATAATTAATTAATTCTCAAGAAAAATGATTCCAAATGCCCAAATATTTACCCAAAATATATATAAGATCAAAAAATCACTTGAAATTAAATTTATAATTATTTTGGTATTATTTTTAATAATGTATTTTTATTTATCCCAATGTTAACCAATTTTAATCTTAACCATGGTAATGACTTTTTAAAAATGACAGGTAAAAGTTTTACTTATAAGTTAATAATTATCTCATAAATTTTAATGGGATTAATATTATACATTTTTAAAATATATTTTTTCATTCAATATTTATTTTGATTAGTAAAGAATTTAGTATAAAATTATTCATTATAGAATATCTTTCATATCATTTTTGACACGATTTATTTAATTTGAAATTAATGATAACATAAAATCAATAGAATTCAAATGAAAATATGTAAAACCACTCTAAAGATATATATTTGTTGACATTATACATGTTAAAAAAATCTGAAGATATTATATTACTTTTTAAATTTTAATATATAATTAATTTTAAATTTTTATTAATTCTTGAAATAGTTTTTCATTATATTAGGATATAAGGTAGCTATTTAATCACTAAAAATCATATATAATTTACTTGGTTATTAAACATTAATTAATACTTCAAAAAAAAATAACTGATTATATCCAAATTTTCTCATAATTATTAATATATAGTGTTATTAAATTCAATAAAGTGTAATGTGGTGTTTATCCTTTTTATGAAATAAAAAAAAATTATAATAAATGAAAAATTAGACCTTTTAGAGAATATTTTCATGGAATAGATTATAATGGTATAAATTTACAAATCTAGTTGGATGATTTCATTTCCTAGAGGTATTTGAAGTCCCTAAGCCAATATTTTAACACTATTTTTACAATTTTACCCTTACAGACGTGGGAATGATTTTCCAATTTAACTACTAATAATGAAAAAAAACAAAAGGGACCTATTTACCAAATTCCAATCCCCTAATTTCAATTATCGTCCCTATTATTTACTATTCAAATTTAAATAAGTAGATAATGTTCAACTTATAATAACTGAAAAATCATGATAAAAGTCATTCTTTTAAAAGAAATATATAGAAAGAATTAGATTTCAAATAACCCCATTCCTAGATAAATCTATGATTTTGAAAATGTTTGACAAATTTTATATAATATATATATATTTCATTAAAAATATATACCAATAGTGGTAAATTTAATTTTTTAAAATAAAAACACATTTACATAGAAATGTAATTTCTTAAATTAAAATCCTCTTTTAGTTTCATATGATTTTTATTTTTAAATAAAATTAATTGATAACCAAAAAACGCTCTTTAAAAATTTTCAATATATAATTTTTTATTTTTTTAATTATTTCAATTCATATCTTCTAATATAATAGCTAGGATATTACTATCATATAAACAAATAATATTATATCATGGTTTGCTTGAACTCATTTTTCTATGTAATGAAAGAAATGAAACATTAAAATTTAATTGTGGAGATATATAACATAAAATAATTATTTTTTACAATATATTATCCTTAATGTCATAAAATATATATTTTATATCATAAACATTGATCCAAAAGTAGGTTTTATAAACATTTTGACATTTTATCATAACATAACTCATAGAAAATAAATAGGTTTTATAAACATAACATCATCATACAAATAATAAATTTAGAAAAATTATTATTATTTTACTCATGAACCGTATCCTCAATAGAAAGTAAGTAACATCGATGGATGTTATAATTAACCTAATTGCCGTATAAATATCCCATGAAATATTTCATGAGTAAAACTCCCTTTTAATTGTGAAATAAATAATTTAATGACTAAAAATTACAAAAATTTTAATGAAAATATTTTCATTGATAATATATATGTAAAAATTTAATTTATAATTAATACATAGAGTGTTAGTGATGGTAGGAATTTTTATTCATTATAATTGTGAAAAAATAAATATTCATTTAACATTTTTAATATCAAATACTTCATTCAATAAATGATATTGATGATTCAATTTAACCCAATTTGATTACAATGAAAATTTGGGTAAAAGTTTCATCCAACAATATTAGGATAACATTAAAAACACATGAAATAATTTTTTAAAGATATGAACATTTATCAATATGGATTTTCATTTGAAGAGGGAAACAAATTCCTATTTTTATATAATTACTATTTTTATTCTACTAAGTTCCTAATAAGAGGTAATATAATGGAATAAAATCAATATATTATAATAAAGAGAGGATATTACGAGTTTTTTTATTCATGATAGGTTGATCATGTAATTACATCATTAGAAACATAATAACAAACATTATCAGTAATCATTGGGTTCGTAACATCAATCCCTTACATCAAGATAGACATTCTATGAATGAACTATAAAATCATGAATTTTAAAATAAAATTTGATATAATTATATAATGAAATGTTTTATATACATTTAACATCATATATTTTCACCTTATATAAATTTAACACCCATATATATACACTTATTTATTAAGATCATTGTATATTGTTGTTATTTGTTACATTTTTCTTGAATGTTTAAGTTCTTTAGTTATGATCATTATCAATTGACCAAAGTTCCATTATCCGTAGAATGATAATAATTATATAAATATATTATAAATTAATAATTTGTATATTCTCGTTCATCTGTGAAAGTTCGAGATAGCAAACTAATTGACACCATTCATAGAGATGGTAGGCTGTACATACGCTTGAAAACATTTTTATTACTTGTTTGATGAAAAAATTGTGTCGAATAATAATTCTCATTTAATGAACAGATATAATATAATTTATTTCATCTATATTCACAAAAAAATATCCTTACAAAAATCCGAGTAATGGTGAATGGAATATGCATCACATCGTTCCATGTAGGTGGAAGTCTACTTGAAAACACAACCGACATTATTAAATTCTAATGGATGCGATGTAAAGAAGGTGTATAATATATTAAAACTAAAAAATAATAAATATATGTTATATATTAAATATAAAAATAAATACCAAAATATTTATCATCCATTAATGATCCTTATAGAAAATGAATTGTTTCAGTGTGTGGAGTCGGTAGTCCACATGTATGAATGATTTAGACATTAACATCCCATTAGATGGAATAGAGGACAGATAATATTGTATCCATATTAGTAATAAATTTGTATATATTTATTTTATTGTATTCATTATTTTAAAATTAATAATATGCATTATTTGGAGTTAGAGGATGGTATATTTTTATTGTTTTTAGTTAAGAACATTACATATTCTTCAATTGGCCTCAATTAGATCCCTTATTAAGGATGATTGTAATAATATTTTATTAAGTAAAAAAAGTATAATTAGTTTCTAGGATAGTTGATATATGATATGAGTAGAGTTTGGTTGATCTAGAAATATCAATTAAGTTTAATTTGTAGTATCCTAACAACAATTCAAATAAATTGGTGCCCTGAAGAGATTCAAAACATGAAAACAAATGGGCCTCTTCGTACCCAAGAGGATGATGACTTGAAGTGGTGGTCTATGGTGGTACTATGAGTTGATAAAATCCCAATATTAGATATCATAATAACTATAGAAATAAAAATTATCTCAGATATTATTTCAATCAGAATTTATAAATATAAATCAACATCTCAAGAATTATAAAAACAGAAGAAGTTAAAAAACATGACTGAATGAATAATGAAATGATCAAATAAATGAATAGAGATATTTTATGTAAAACAAACGAACTGTTATTTTATTTATTTATTATATTTGAATAAATTATAATCCATGAAAAAATTTCTCTAATACATCCCCTTGTCATACCATATCCAATATAATATACAATTCACGCAATTTTGATCATTCAAATAAACATAACATAGGACTTATCACAAACATGTTTCTTAAATAAACATATAACAACATCTCTATTAACCATGTGTTGTCTAAACATGATTACAGTGTGGGTAAAACTTAGTAAGAAACAAAAAAAATGTGTGTTATGAAAATATCATTCATTACAATAACATAAATGGATAAATAAAGGAATAAATAAACATTGTAAAAAGAAACAAACAACCAAAAAGAAGAATACTATTTAAATTAAACCATGCACCTCAGGATCTATAGAGAAACATTGGTCGACCAATGGTGAATCAAACTTATCTAGTTCTCTAAATAATAAATCATAGTGTGAATCAAACTCAAAATAATGAAAGGGGGTATTCCCTAATAGTATAACTAAGGAATGAATTAATAATAATTTGACAATTCCAATTTACTTTTCCAATTCAATTGGTTCCCAGAGAATTAGTCATAAATCTATTTGTGAATAGAATTTGGTGGATCCTATAACATCAGTTTAGAAACAATACCATGAATATTAGAATTAGTTTTTCAAATATAATAGGTCTCATAGAATCATTCCAGTTCCTAATTATTGATGTATAGTTTTGGTCCTCAACCCATATCGGCTAGTATACAAGCATTCCTAGAGTGTCGATTAGGAATATATAAAATGGTGTATATTATCATTTTTAGAGGATTACTACCAAACCACATCAATATATTGTACTTATAAATTCCTAGAGCATCATTCCAAATCCTAATAAACAATGTATCCTTGTTATTCCTAGAGGATCATTCTTTGACTGAAAACATTTATCACTTATCAAAATAATAAGGTGCAATATCATTAACATAAAAAACTGAATAAATATAAAAAACCATTATAAAACAATACTCATTTTCCTTGTTAACCACATATCATTAAAATCATAACATAGCCAAATCATTTACAACTATAAACACCAATAAAAGTGTCATCAATGGAATTTCACAGTAAGGGAAACCAGAAATCCATATCAAGTCATTATTTAAAATCATGTTATACAAAATATTTTATAAATAAGATGGAGTTCTTTATATCACATTAAAATTTTATACAATTAAAATAAAAATATTTCCCCTCTTTGAAACCCAAAACTTGGTCATTACACAATGTAGGTAGTGAAACCCATTTCAAATGCCTCATAGGTCTTCTCAAAAAATATAACACATGAAAAAAATCCTATTTTATCCTATTAAAATCCTTAAACCATAAATTTTATAGTTATCTTTATTATTCCTCTTACACTGAAATTATAAAACCCAATGGTCTCAACAAGGTTAGGCCTGTAACCCAAATTCATTATCCATTAAACCCCATATTTCAATTTTCCAGAAACTACCCTCTTAGGGGAATCCGGGGTATGGTTACACAATCAACAACAAATTTAATACGATTGTAGATGGTCAAAGGCATATATTTAAGGCCAATGATATTTTGTAGACTTCAAAAGAAACTATCCACTCAATAAACCAAAATGAATACCACATATTCCGAAAAATTTAAAAATAAGATTATATGTGCTGATCATAAACCACATACCTCATCAAATAATCACTCCAAATGAAATTAAAATGATAATACCATGTGAAATCCCACTAAAGTCCCATACTTTCCCTTTAACATATAAACCAACTTTTTCGATCACCCATGCTATATAATTACACCAAAAAACACCAATTGGTTAATTATTAGTATTATAATTCATCAAATTATTAAGAAAAATATTTGAATAATTGAAAATAAACATTCTAATAACTCACCACTTATTGAATCTTTGTACCACCATTAAGATTTATCCCTAATGGAATCTTGAAATCATTATGGGGAAAAACCCCAATGGCGATAACATTACAAAATATATCAAACATAAATTGTAGGGAAAACATTTAAAAATTATCAAAGATTGGATTCCTTATTGAAATGTCATATAGTGAGTTGATGAAGTCATCTTAGGATATCCTTTTTTAATCCATCCAAAATTCTCATGGGAATTAGATGATTCTTCTATAATCTAGTGGAATCATCAACTAAAACCTGATGAGATAACAATAATATTACAAAGGTGTAGAATAAGTGAAAAATGAATGACTCAAAGATAATAAAACAATATCTAATTCCAATGAATCTTTATAAACACACCTGTAAATCAAGTGGTTGAGAAGGGGGAACGGGTAAGGATACCTTTGTTTTTTGCAAACCAAATTGGTGATAAATGGTGTATAGTTCCCTAAAATAAAAAAGTTAGGTATTTTTTAAAACATCCATTTTAAATTAGTAATTCAATTTCCCATAGCTTTGATAAAAGTTTATCCAAACTGTTCCCCAACCATACACCCCTTAAAAATCAACAAACCATGTCTCAAAAATCTAGTTCACTTGGTTTGACCAACTATCCACCAACCATGTACCTCCCACTATCCAACACGAACAACCCAAGCATGGTTTGTCTACATGTTTTTCTAACAATGTTCCAAAAATATAACAACCCACTAGTTATATATCTAGTAAAAGTTCATGGATTGATTAAAATCATCTACAAGATAAAAACTACTTCATATATATTCCTTCACCTCACATTGTTTCCCCTTTATCACATGTGATTTACACCAAAATGTGCACTAACATTTAATCTAAATGATGATTAGTTCAAAATGAAATAAAAACATCCAGATACATAAGGTTTCACTGGATTTATCGTAAAAAATGAACCCCAAACTAAACATCCCAAAATAAAATATCCAAAAATCAAGGAACTTATCTTAATGTTTATCTAAATGGTTGAACTATATTTTGACCCTCATTTGACATTTAAAAACATTGTGTTGGATAATTTTTACTCTCATAAACTCATTCTAATTATTTATTCAATATGAATCTAGTTACGTAAAGAGAAATTGAAATTTTTATAGGAATTTTTATCTTATACTGAAATGGTATCTTACATCCTATCCACCATAATACTTATCATATATGAGAATTTTATATAGTTATAATTTATACCACATGACCTTTATTATTCACAATTTATTTCAAAAATATTCATTATGTTTTTGAACACCTAAAATAAAACTAATGAACAACCTCTAACTTAAGGAACTAAATAGGAAAAAAATTATCCAACACCCATTATCTGAACATACATTATAATATGTCACAAATCCAAGACTATACACTAGAATTTATATTATATAATACCTTAAAAATCATTGGAGTTATGCTTCTCCCCAATATAACATTTAACATATAATCACCATTGTTTGAAACATAGAGTCTTTTCTAATAGAAAATACCAATAAAAATTAGTCTCACATTTCAAGAATGCAACCAAAATACTTTCAAACATACCTTTCCTAACACACATGAGAACAACAATAAAAATAAGAGTGAATCATCATCAATGAAAAAACAAGGGTGGTTGAATTGATTCAATACATGGAAAAATAAACAATCTTACATTTACTATAAAATGTGATTCCTTTCCAAAAATGAAATTGAAATTCTCTATAATGACATGCCAGATATTAATTATCACAAAAATCTATTACATTTTCGTACCGATGTCGAACAATCCACCTATTAATTTTCACAAAAAATTATGGCTCCATCTTCTCGTCCATTTCCATACCATAATGTCATGATGCCTTCATGCCTAGTAGAATCATGTGGCCACTTGAACATGTTCACCAAGTACCACCCAAACTGTAGCTGGTATTCCAGAGTCAAATCCTCCACTTATGAAAATCCATAATTGTATATCTCATAGCACTGATTCACCTATGACAAATGGACATCGTAATATATTTTAGGACCACCTCAATCTTGAATCCAATGCTTATATTGACTATCCCACACTACATATTCCTAGATATAATTACTGATTTAATTTATATAGGAACCTCATGGGTTTTTCAAATGAATTATAGTGTCACTAAAACTAATCCATGAACAATATTTTAGACCATCAATCCCTTCAGCAAGAGATTCACTCCTCTTTGAACAACATGTTTTCCCACACAAAAGGTGTGTCTATTTGAGTGCCATTCTCCACAAACTCCCACCAACAAGGAAAATTCCCCAACCAATCCTAACCCTAGAATTGTATGAAGATAAAATTTTCATAATAGTTCTATTGAAAAAAATCTCAAATATCTTTTGTTCATGGCATCATGGAAAGGATCATTACGTATTCTCCATCATTCATCCCAATATAAAGACACACTCAAATATGTTTTATGGTTATCATCCCACTGTACTGATTCACTTAAACCATTCCACCAGATCCACCTCCATGGAGTCCCTCTATCAAACTATAAAAGTTATTTAAATTTGAAATTATTTAGTGGTTCCCCTATCTGAATACTCATGATGTAATCAATTAATTGGGCATGACCATTTATAGGTTCTGACTATGGTATGATGTCTCCAAAAAAATTCAACGACAACTCAAATATTCCCGATGTCACATATAACAAAATGATCTTTTCTTACACTCTCAAAGGCTCCAATCCTTGTTTCCCATAAATGTGTCATCACACAACAACTATTTCATACCATAATCAAAAAATCTTATTTTTGACAATAACATCACGAAAATGATCTTGTGTCATTTGAGCCAATATATAAATGATATATTTGTCCAACAACACTTATTTCCACATGATTTCAATTACTCTAAACTAGTAAAATCCCTTGTGTAACCCAACCAAAAAAAACTCATCTCTGATTCTAGTATTTCATGTCTGATAAAGAATAAACTCGCAATCTATTTCCAATAGATATTACAATCCTAAATTTCCGTTTCAAATAAAATATAACAACATTAATTATTTTCAAAACAAATTAAAACTAATAAGGTCAAGTACTCTTAAATGGCCGTCAAAAATATGAATGTATTTCAAATTTCCTATTATATTCATTTATTATATCACCACATTGCTAAAAATTTTACTAGAGGAAACTACAAATGTATCCAAAATAATACACCCCTCGTACAACAAATGTTTAAATTAGGCATCAATTCTCAAAATTATTTCATTTTATGGGAATCAATATATCTCAACATGCCTAATTCCTAAAAAAATAACCTTTACGATCACTACCCTAATAAAAAATTATCACCTAAAAAAGTTCTCTTCAGAACTTCACTAAATCATGATCCTTCTCATAACCATTAGTCAAGACCAAAACTCAATACCATTTCCTAGGTGATTCACCTAAATGAAACTTACCCTAATCAAACTATCCAAATATCTGACACACTTTCACACATGGGCTATTTCACAAAAAAACATGCTTCCAACATGACTAGACATCATACTAGGACTCACACATTTATCACCATTTTTAATTATTAAAATCATTCATCTACACCTCATCAATATAAATTCATGAAAACATTAGTCAGTCCCACTAACAAGTCACTCTTGAATGTCAAAAGGCACAACTCTCTAAATTATAGAAACATGAAGAATGTCACTACATTTTTTTCACCCATCCATATTTTTCATGTCTCACATGAAGTAACATGGTCAAGGAAGTTATATCCATGCCAACTCACAGAAGTACAAAACTCATGGGGCTATAAAAATGAAATTCCAATAAATTTCACATGACATTAACCTGTCAAAACACCAATCCATTGGGTCTCACATTAAATAAAATAACAAGAAAATGAAACCATCCATAGTCATTGTTACCATGATCTTTGATCATATTCACATCATAAAAATCCATAGATGATTAGGGAAGGTAACAATCACAGAATAATAACATCCCACAAGGGTCAAATAGTTATACACATACACCACAGTCACATAATAGATCACTAAAATATTTTTGAATAATGACCTTGTTATTGTCCTTATCCTTGAGAATATAAAAATGAATCCACAAAACAATCCATTAATGATAAATCTATAAATTCAAACACTTGAAATCCGATATAATAGGGGTAATATGTGTCTAACATGATTCATTTGATGTGTCTTACCTCTATATGTAAAGATTCAAAACCATTGAAATAACCACCCATGAATGGGGAAAGTCCCAAAAACCTACTACGAATGAAGAAAATTATAAATATATTATTCAAATATATAAGCGTATATAAAATACACCACAGACATCACAAATTAGATCTACAATCACATATATGGTAAATGGTACTTTTGGACAAAATAATTGTTTAAGAAATTCCACCATTGTATCCCTCAATCACTCGAAAACAATTCCAATATCTCTAGTCTACCAAATCAAAAATATTTGAAAAAGTAATATAAACACCTATAAAACCACATTTTTTCTAATGGAAATATATTTCACTAAATTTGTTTTATAATCCTGTTGTCAACCTGACCTCAAGTGTACCTCCTCGTATGCCAGAGTCCGGAAAATTTCTACAGGTGTCAAGGTTGGTACTATAATAGGAATTTTCTAACATATTAGAATGAAAGAAAATTAAAATAACCACCATAACAAAAATATAAGTATTCAGAAATGAAAATATATTTCAAAATATCATTAATAACCAAAGAATATGTTGTAAATAAGAAATGAATGAAATGTACTAAGTCATGAATTTCCATGTCATACCTGAAAACAAACTCCCACTAGTCAGGTTACAAGATGTTTCAGAATTCATTATAAATAAATAAAAAAGAATCTATTAAATAACCATTACATACATAATACAATATATTTATAACATCCATGAAATCATTCTTAATCATTAAAACCAAATAATGGCCTCATTGAAAACATATTCCTAAAATAAAAATACAGGATCTACTCTGGTACTAATGTAACAATATTTCACAAATGAGATTTCATACAATAGTGTAGGCCACCACCAACATTATGAATTAAATATGATTCTATACAATCAACTATGATTATAATATGTATAATATATAAAAAATAGAAAGTAAAAATATCCAAAAAAAATAGTATATCTAGTAACACATGGACCTCTTGTTCTATGGAAACACCCAGGAAATGTATATTATAGTCGACTAAGATAGTATTAATAACAATAAATCATATTATTGTTAATTATAGAAATAATTAGTGGGTATTTCCACCCATATTCTATAACATGAAAAACAAAAACTTGAATCTAAGCCACTTATTTCATTTAATAGTTCTATTTGTGCCAATAACACCAGTCTTTTTTCAATTTACACGGGAAAATAAATGGTTAGTAGATCATTACTCTGAAACCCATAATAATATGAGGATAATAATTCCAATATATAAAATTGGGATAGATCCTTATTTTTTGGGCATTACCATGGATACAAAGTGTCTATCCACTATTGATTCTATCTAGTACACTAGTGTGTCTGGCATCATAGATTGGAACTAAACCATGGAGTATAATATATGTGTATTGTTCATTAGTCTGATACCTTATCCATATAGTATACGTTTCCAGACATATAGAAACATTATGAAATGAAAATCCATATTCTATGCTATAAGTTTCTGGTGCAACAGTCTAGCACCAAAACCATTCATTATTCCTCAAAATTATAAGTATCATCGTCTTGACCTTAGAAATAATGTGGAAAACCACCTAAATATAATTCATAAAATAGTTATATTAATTGAGGTACCTATTTACCATTAACAAAAAAAATCTGGAAAACGTATTTCCTTCAATGAAAGCCATTAAAAGCATGAGAGTGGAATTTCACCAATGGGCCAACCACAAAAACATTTCAAATCTGTATATGAAATATTTTTATAAATCCCTATTTTATAAACCACTTGGAGGTCCAAACATAATATTAAAAAAACAACCATTGAAAAATTATAATTTCCCCATTTCACAAAAAAAATGTTTTCAAAACCGAAGGATCACTATTTAAACCATTTTAGAGACCTAATCGGTCTTCTTAAAAACATACACATTGAAACAACCCATTTTGTGATATTAAATTTTAAAAACCATTGATTTCAAAATTATATGCATTATACCTCTAAACAGACAATAATTTAGTATAATTATCATAAATAGGAAAATCCCATAACCCATCTACATCAAAATTTAAACTACACTTTAACAATTTAAAGAAAGACCCCCAATGGGTATCTCAGGGATAAATTTCCCAATCACCAAAAATTCTGAAAATAAATGTATAAGGTCAAAGGAATCCATTCAAGTTCATCACTATTTTCATAAAAGAATGAAGAAATATCCCACACTATGTAACCAAAACCCATACATTATAAACATGTACATATATAAAAAAGAAGGTGGGTAAATCATAGAGACCACGTACCTTATCAAATACGACTTCCAAAACTATACCAAAGAAAAATTACCCTTTCAATGTCATCAAGACTCCAATCCAAGATCATCAACATCCAAATGAGCTCGTCTTAACCACCTAATCTATGTCTTCATTCCAAAAAAACTATTAATTATTTCAATTTTTATTAATAAAATCATTAATCCCGAACTAAATATAATTTCTGATAAAACTTAATAAGTGATCACATTTTAAAAAAACATGCAAGTAATGATAATAAATTGTGTCAAAAGAATTTAACAACATATAATTATTCTTTAAAACTCATTCTTAACATATATAACACAATAATAATAGTATTATCATAAATAGAGAATAAAATTAGAGGTCTTTATATAAATTAAAGAACTTATAATGACTAAATAGTATCATGAATATTATAATAATAATACGACCATTAAGGATGGTAATCCAGTCATTAGAATAGTAACATCACCAATAATTGTATGAACAAAATTCAGGTATCTTATAAACAAAAATATGATATAATTATATCATGGTATAAGTAAATAAATGTGTTAAAAGGGATAAATTAAGTGTTGTTATTTTTGTAAAACAAAAATGTAAATTTAAAATTTCAAAATTAATCTAATGATTCTAAAAGAATTCATTTTCATAAAATTGATTCACAAATAAATTTTATTTTATATTATAAACATATTATAATTTTGTGAGACTATATTTTAATTTTCAAATGATAATAATATCATTTATAATATAAAATATTATAGTCTTTAAAATAATTTAGTATTTTATTTAAAAATAATATTTATAATCTCTACATTATTATTTTCAAAAACCAGAGTTCATTTTCTGAAATGTAAACTTAGAAAAACCATTGGGGTGTGTATTTATTGTTTTTTTAAAATATTTTCATTTTTTGTTAATATTGAAATACGATAATTTTTAATATATTACGGCATTACCAAAAATCATGAATCATTGTGTAACGCATGTTGTGAGCCCCAAATGTATTGAAATCTCTTAAACAATTTAATATAGTGATTCATAGAATTCAACAACCCTTATACTCATGCATTATAATATATGTAAATTGTAAATATTCAAAAAAAAATTACCTTCACCAAGCTTCTATCCCACATCCCATATATTCTGGTCTAAAAAAGAACAAATCAATTTTTTGTAAGGAGGTTATGAATGAGAAACATTTAAGTGGTAAAATCCACAATTCATTTCTTTTAATTTATTTCCTTTTCATATCCTATCTTCACCTACACCATCCAAATTGTCCTGATTAATCCATTATAATATATTTACTAGAATTTTGTTATTTTTAATGTGATATCCATCATAAAATATAATATATTCTCCTTTTATATTATATATAGTAACATAGAATGTGATATATCTATTCTCCATTTTCATAAAAGATGAATTTTCATTTTCCATTACCACCTTCAAGGCTTGTCATAAAACCATTATTATTTTCAATCCAGATTCTAGTATGTTTATAATAACTTTTTATGTTTTATGGGTATAATTTTTTGAGATAATATTAAATAATAAGTTACTAGTTTCTGATGGTCATAAAAACCACTGAAATAATCTAAAATTTTAACATATCTATTTTATCATATAGTTAATCCTCATTACATAATACAAAATGATATATGAGGATATATAACCTTTTGAAATTTCTTTAATACTAAGCAATTTCACTTATGGAGAATGGTTTCCAACTAAAAATAACATAAATAATTATGCATAATTAAACTAACCATGAAACCATGAAAACTAATGCTTCTGGAGTGAAACAATTTGAACTATATTACTCAAAAAAATGGCCATAAATGAACTTAATAAAAAAATAATAAAACCAATTTATATCAAAGTGGATTTTAATTAAGTTATTAATGAATCCAATTTGATTATATAGGTCACTATATGCAATTTCATATCACATTCAGACATATGCTTAGGGGTTACTCAAAACAAACTCCATTTCTTTGGGTTATTCATATTTCATTGCAAATTTTTTTATGAAGATTCCTTTAATATTTATAAAATTTAATTTAATTTTTATTACATGCTTTTTTCATGGGTAAAACTATTTCCGATATTATTTTATCACAAATATAGGGATTTTCTAAAAGAACTCTTCTTTCCCAAACACATCTTAACTCCTCTGTACTTATTTACTCTTTCTTAAAAAAAATTATTCTTCTAAAAAATATTTTATTTTCCCCTTTCAAAATTGTAACACTGATTTTATACATGAAAACAAGATTAATGAATTCATGATGATCCCAATTCCATTACATGGGATACTTCATGACTTTGATTGATATACATTTTATGTGTAATTCATGTGTATGTAAAGGCTATGATGTGCTGGGTAGGGTTGATATAATATATCCCTCCAATGCATTGGGTGATGTGATGAATCTCATGATATAATGTGAGTTATGGATGAATGTGATGAAATATAATTTTATAATTATGATGTTAGTATTATCCAAATAAGTTATGTGTGAATGTGAGAATACCTTTCTTCACATATATCTATGGTATTTTACCACTGTGAGATGATGTTTCATTTTTATCTATTTCCATATTCACTAAATTCATCTTATATTTCCCCAAATTATCATGATGATGATCTTAATATTATGATGTGGTGATGATGTTTTTTCCCACCCTTTTTATGTTGTTTAATTTCCCTTATGTATCGTCTTATTGGGAGTTTATCTCACCCCTTTCTTTGAGGTATATCCTCTGGTAATTAGTTATAAAAATTAGAAAAAATGATTTAGAAGGACAATGATGAATTATTTAAATAAAGTTTTAATTTTATTTATGAAAAATTTATTTATGATCATATTTTTACCAAGAAACTAAACCATGGGTCCAATTTTTATAATTATTTTAGGTTTTTTATCTTTAAAATGATGTAATAGTCATGTAAGGAAAAGCAGGGTCATTGTATTTGGAATTAGAGAATAGTTTAGTTAATTTGGGAACTAGAATTTGAGAATGTCTCTAAAAACCCTTTTGATAAGATTATGTAAACATCCATGAATTGTTGTTTTAAAAAAATTATAAATATAGAGAATTGATAAGATATTCTTTTGGTGTTAATTTCACAAAATATAGAATTATTTATCCATGATTTTTTGAAATTTTTTATTTTTTCAAACCATTTTTATTTTAGAAAATGGGTTGGACTAGAAGAAACCAGGGAACAAATCATGTGAGTCAGAATTCAAGGATTGTAAGAATGATATCCCCATGTCCATTGAATGTGGATTTAACCACATTAGGTATATTCTTAACCAATTGTCTCAAAATATAATCGGAAACATAAAAAACACATAATTTAACCCTTCACCCATGACGGATTATCTAGCCATTGAGTCCTCGTGAGATAATTACCTTTGATGATTAATGGATCTAACAATCCACTAATCATTGGAAAATGGGTAAAATCGATGTAGAATATATTTTCATTACACAACTTCTTTGAGAAAGAGAAGGGAACCCTAGTTGTATATCATTTACATTGAGGATCCAATCAATGGTGGGAATTGATAAGTAACACCACATAGAAGGATGAAAGAGAAGAGATGGAGTGGGAAGACTTTATGAAAATATTTGTTGATATGTATTTTTCTCCAACTCTTCAGATAAATGAATTGAAATAATTCATAAAGATGAAGGAAAATAAAGTTGAATCTGGGATGACTTATGAAGTAAAATTATCAAGGAATTAAAGACACGCCTAATGTTTTTTTATTAATAATGATAAAAAATAGATAGATTTTTTATGGCTTTAAAACCTCTTCTCCAAATGGAAGTAATAATCTGAGTCTTCAGTAGTTATGAATATGTGGTTTAATGTGGTATCAAGGTCGTAATGGTGTTTATATATTGGTCCAATGGATTTGGAGATTAATAGAGAAGAATGAATTTCCATGTTGGAGAGTCAAATGAAAAATTAGAAAAGGATATCAAATTACCTTTATGTCAATAATGTCTAGTGAAAGATCATGGGAATTGCCTCAAATGGATTGAAAATTCATCTTATGTTGGAGAAAAGGACACCATGCTCAAGAATGGTAGAGATACATGAAAACTTAACCAACATGATGGTGGAAAAGATAAAACATTATAATTCACCACATATGGTTAAACGTTTCCAAACTCGGTAACATGGAAACTATATGTGCAAGTGAACTAGGCCTTGAGTCCTAGAGGGTAACCAGTCTCGTTATCTAGCAAAGAGAAAAGTTTAAGGGAAATAATATTCCATCACAAATACTATTTTAGAGTCAGAAGATTATGTTCTAAAAGTTTCAATTCCTATTTACGCAAGAAAGAAAAAATTATTTTTTAATTACGGTTGTACTCCTTCCCATATATAAATAATGTTTAAGAAAACTATTTAACTGAACCCTAGATATATTGGTGTGGATATATATGTAAAAACACTTGTTGTGTGAAAATTAAATCCCAAGTTCTAGACTCTTCTCTTTTTTTCTGGGATTATTATGGTAGTGAATCTTGTAATAAATCCATTGGTGGAATTTTATTCTATAGTTGGAATGTATTGGATCTCATTATATAGATCACCCATCAACTTCGGAGAAGAGAAATTCTATTTTTTATGAAAAAACATCCCATGATCCATTAAAAATTAAATTATGATCATCAATATATTTTAGAAATTCCATTAAGTACATGGGTGTTGATACATTGGGAAGAAGAGTAACTGGCCTAAATGGTTCATCAAAAGAAAACACTGAACTTTTGTAAATTCCCATTAAGGGGGAGAAAACTAATTAATTTCCTAATGAGTTAACTAGACATACACATATTTGGTGGTTAAGATATAAATAAAACATATTCCTAGATCCACACCAATCTCAAAACATCCATACAGGATAACCTAAAATAAACTAGAGGAGTAAAATTAGAAGCTACAAGAACACATAGACAAAGGGTTTATACACCATAATTCATCGCTATGGGGTGTTCTATGATGGATTGATTTGGACATGTATCAATTACTTCTGGCACAATAATATCAAAATAAACAAAAAATTTCTTTTTCAATGTATTGATGACTAGTTAAATCAACAAATAGAAGCTAATTATTTCTTAATGGTAGATATTCATTAAAGATGTCATCAAGTTATTTTTAAGAAGTAAGATATTCAAAATACATCATTCCATAAAATGTATGGGAATTATGTGATCTTAATTATTCCCTTTTTACTAACTAATTCCCTAAAACTCTTAATGGATTTGATGAATAGAGACTTTGGATACTATGTAGAAAAATGTATTTTAGTTTTTATTAATGATATTATAATATAATTAAATATTATGTTGTAATATAAAGAACATATAAGGATTTTACTGGTGACATTAAGGAAAAATTATTTGTATTCCAAGTTCATAAAGTGTGCCTTTTGGATAAGGAAGTACACTTTCATGTGACATGTGACCACAAATAAAGGAATTTTTGTGGACCCTTCATAAGAAAAGGTAATTGTGGAATGTCACTTACCCACTTCTGTTATAGGAATATGTAGCTACGTATCTTAGTATGGTACAAACCACATATTGTGAGAAATTTATCAGGATTATGTATCCTACAAACAATGTAAACACACAAATGGTTAAATTATGTATGAATAATAAATGGGAGGAAAATATTATGGAGATCGAGAAGAGGCTAATCTTTTCCCATGTACTCAGAGTACCATGAAGTGAAGAATTTTTTGTGATATTCAATTATTCATAAAAGATGGGTATGTGATGTGTAATCATATAGAATGATAATTTTATTCCCAGTCCCTCACACATTTTTAAGATCCAAAATAAAACCACCTTACACATGATCTGGATCTAATAGTTATGTTTTTTATTTTAAAATCCTTTGGAACTAATTCAATGATAATTTTTGTGACATATTTACTGATCACAATATTCTAAAGTATATATTCAATGAGAAGGATCTTAAGGCACATTAAATAAGTTGGATATATCTACTCAAGGAATATGATTATTCTATTAATTTTCATATGGGTTAGTCATAAAATATATATTATGCTCTTAGTAGGAAATAATCTTCTACATTATCCATGATACGAATTGAGAAAGGATCTAACTTCATTAATATGAAAAGGATGGATTTGGAAATCCAAATAGAAGGGAATACATCCAACATTTCCCAAATAAACTCCCATCAAACTATCCAATATAAGATCTAGGACGAAGTGGGTGTGACCTAGAAATAAAATAAAATGTGAAATATATAATGGAAAGGAAGATGTAATCATTCCACATCAATGAGGATGGTATCATTTGACATTGATGTAGTCATTGTGTGACTTCATCACCTGATATAAAAGAGGAAATATTTCATAATGTGCATAACTCAAATTTCTCCATCCATCACATATGTTCCAAGATGTATTATGATATTCGAGAAAATGTCTAGTGGGAAAATAAGAAGATTTATATTGATGAGTTCATCTCAATGTGATAAATATGTCAGTAATTTAATATAAAATGATTGAATTCTAAATAGGTGATGTATCCATTTCCTATAACCATGTTGAAATTGGATAAGGTCTCAATGGAATTTTTCACTAGTCTTTCAAATACATCCAATGGAAAGAATAAAATATGTGTATTTGTGTATCAACTCACCATTTCATGACATGACCCAACAGGGCTTGAGACACAACTACCGTAAGCATGTATCTATAGTACAAGGGTGGTGTCACGTGTTGAAATAAATATCCTAAGAGGGATGAATTTTATTAATCTACCTAAATGCACACATGATAAAATATCAATTCTTATGTGCATAGAAAGAATAAAAAATAGATTTGAATCCTAGAATCTAATTCATGCATGAAAAACACTATATAGTACAAGATTATGATAATATAATATATAATTTAATTGAAAAAATGCATTCCCAATATGATAGATTTTAAAACATAACAAAACTCGAATGTTATAGTGTTGTGAGATCATTTCTTCAGATCTCCATGCTCATACCACTTTACGCATAATTATGATCCATGTATCCTAAAGCTCCTCTATAGTCACCATTTACTTTTTCGTTATCTTCATAAAAAATGAAATATGTGGGAAAGGACCATGCAAGGGTGATATTATAAACACGTAGTAGGATTCCTCAAAAGTTCAATGGAGATCCATAAGATACCTATTAAGAATCAACTGTAGATAAGACCACCCAAATAAAGAGATTAAAAAATCCATCAACAAATATACAGATATATATATATACCCAATCCAATGAAACCAAAATTATTGATAAGGTAATCTCTATATCATAACCATCCAAGGGAATGTTTTCCAAAATTTTCATAAGTCCATCCTTGATTCACTGCATCTCTTGTGATTCTCCAAAAGTAATCGGGTTGAGTCCCATACCCCACCCTTATGCCACACCATTATGGGGAACAATCTCCAACTAAAAAACCAATGACCAAGTGAATTTTGGAGGTCCACTCAATATGTATCCATATAAGAACTACACCTTGATTCCTCAAGGGGGTCCCACTCTTGTGTCATGAGGACCTATGAACTATCCAATATGGGGTACCACATAGTAGATAGAGGAGTTAAACCCAGGTCTATTAGGGGGTAGTATACTCTTAAGTTATAAGTAACCACACCTTATATGGTAGGGGTGAAAATCTTAAAAATAAGTGACTCACACCCCAGAACAATACAGGGTTCCACTCTAGCGTCTTTGGTGATCCGATTTGTGATCACTACCATCATTTTGTTCTTCTTAAATAAATGTCACATGCAAAAAATTACACAAAAATTATTTAAATCGTCTACTGAGGAAACCATTTCACTCTAAGTGTAAATTATGTTGGATTGGTTACTCATGGGACAAAATACAAGTCCAAATTAAGTAGATATGAGAGGATTAAATTTCCTCAAGAGGGATGAAGGGCTTCACAACATGTGAGGGGTTGAACATGGGATAAGGTCCCACTCTATCACCTAGAAGTTTCCTAGATGGTTTGTGACTCAATAACCATATATGGATTCACAAATCAAATGGGGTAAACAAATTTTATATGAGCCACGTGCATATTTACCATGCTCCATGGTTGTGTACATGCATCCAGTTCATTTTAGTGTACTATGGTACAAGTCTTGTCTCTCTACATGGGATTATTCTTGTCTCTCAGTCTGTGTTCATGAACTTCAAAACACGGTGTTTACATGGTTTTTCCCAAGCCTACTGACTCCCATAGAACACACCGGGACACCAGAACAAAGTCACAGATAGTTCAAGGCTCCCACACGGTGTGTGGTACATATAATTATGTGAATATGTAGTTGTCGTAGATAAGGTTCTACATAATGGCTGTTCATTGGACTACACAGGTTATAGTTTCATTTTTTATGAACTTAAAATATATTCCATGGATCCAAGATCATCTTATAATACTTTGGATCCCAACTATAAGACACATTAAAATGGTTCATCTATTTGATTTCATTGTTTCTAATCATCTAGTGGCCTAAAATCGACATTTGGTCACCATGGTGGCTCATTGTGTCACCCACACAACTTGGTTCATGATCATTCATTCTCATATCCCAAATCCTTGAAAAAATAACCAATTATACCATGATTCCTCCTTAAATAATTCCTTCATCTCTGATCCATTCATCGAAAGTGAATCCATCAAAAATCTAGGGGAATGATCTATTTCTTTCTTCCAGACAATGTCGAATTATGATCTTGTCATCCAATAATTACTAAAATGAATAAATTATTAGAGAAAAGAATATCAAAAATTAAATCTTCTTTTTGGGGCCATGTTTTTTTGGACAACAAATAAAATTTAGATTATTTGGGTGAGAAAAAATTTATTAAAAAATTAATTCTTTTATGTAAGCACATGTAAAATTACAAAATTGGTGCAGATTGAAGAAAAATATTGATGATGCTCAGATGTTTAATCAAATGATTCATAATCCACATCTTATGAGTCAAACATGTATATTAGGTTATTCATCATTGAAATAAGTTCTCTAAAATTATTTAGTGGAGTCAGTGCATTCTTTGTGATTCAATCTACTTTGATCTGAAGTGTTGTCATTGACAGATGATGATTCACTGATAGATAGGAGGAAGAATGCCTCTTGATGGTGTCAGGGTCATTCATCTCACCATGGGAAAATCCCCATAATTTTTTTTATCAACATTTACATGAATAAGTAAATTATATAAATAAATAAAATTTAATTATTTATTTTACGAAACACACTGCCCACATCCTATTTTATCAAAACACCCCACACCAACCTATTATAGGTTTTCCTAGGGGAAACATTTCATTACAGACTTAACCATGGAATCATATTCCTGATATGATATTCCATTTCAATGGTATCATAATTTCATTAAGAAACTATGCAATCCTAATATAAAACATATTTAATATTTATTTTTAAATTAATTCTGATCACAAAAGCCATATAATCCCATATCTTCTCAGCGCCGAGCTCAGAAAATATATATAGAAATATTTTAAAGTATTATAAGGATGCAAATGCTCTCTAAAAAATCTTTTAAATCCCAAAAACAAATAAATAACATACATCTTGGTTTATTTTTCCAACATCTATCTATAACACTCATAAGAACACTCATGCACCATCTCGTGCAACCACAACATGTGAACTAATGGTATGTTCCATCCATAAAGGGTCTTGTCCTGCTGATCCTTGAACTCCAATGGGTGCCCTATAGAAGTGGATACATACTCGATGTCCATCTCACTGTATACAATTACATGTGTATGTTCATTTACATATCTCCTCATCCATGACATGTGGAATATAGATTTCTCTCAGTCAGACTATTGGGGTGGGTCAACATGGTAAGCATCATCCTCATCCCTCTACAAGATCTCCAATTACTTAGTGAACCATTGGGATAGATTACATCCCTGGAAGAATCCATGTAAAACTTTTTTTGGGGAGAATCTCAAGAAAACATTATCTCCTTTCTCCAAATATAAGCCCATTTGACATCGATCTACATAAAATTTCTACTTCCTCTGATCTATCCTTATCATCTCGCAAATGACCTAGATATTTCTCATTGTTGTTCATACCAACATTGAAACCTTAAGAGATTCATCACTGATTTATATCCCACATAAGGTTAATATTCATGTTCTCTCATACAAGTCCCCAAAAGAGAAATGTTGATAATAGAGTGGTAGATAATGTTGTACACAAAATCTACAAAGGGAAATTTATCCTCCCATACCTATCCAAAATATTTCTTGAATGACCATAGAATATCTTACCTCCCTTGTATAGTACACACAATATACCCATATATATTTGGGTGAAAGTATATAGTCATCTTCATATAGGTCCCAAATTCTTCCTGCATGACTCCCCAAAACTATGACGTGAATTGTTCATCACGGTTACAGATCAACAATTGAGAGAACCCCATTAAGGTAAAAAATCTCTCATACACATGTTTTCCCCAAACATTCCATTAAAAACAACTCCCTAATAGTAATGATGTGTGTCATGTTTATGATTCAAACAACTGTCTCTCAGATGGTATCATGGACTGTCTCTATCCATGGTATCCAAGTCACGATGTCTATGGATATGCTATCCAATTTCAACTTCGGTGGTTTAATGGTCTACAACAAGCCTACTAGAACCTGGTTTTCATCCATGAAATGAGGATAGGTGAGGCACTATGAGATGAACATAGCCATTAAATTTCTAATACCATCCCACCAAAGCTACCTCTGATTGTATATGTATGTCTTGCCAACACTGGGAAGTGCAGCCAATGGAGAAATGTGTAACTCTCATATCACATTCTCTTGTTCCATGACTAAGACCATCATTCGATCCTAGAAAATGATGAAGGGATTACGTCCTTTAAAATATCGACACGGTGAATATTATTAGGTTTTTTGGTCATTCAAGCCCTCAAACTCAATGTTTCCCAACTATGACTCTACCACATGATAATGGAGTGGAGGATTCAACACTATTTACTATAGAAATGATACACCCTCCTACTAAACCAAGAAAAGTTATAAAATTATAACTTCTTAGAATACACCTTCACGAAATAATCATGTGAAATACTGGCAAGGGAATATGCTACCACATGACCCTTAAATAGATTACAGACTTTCTCAAAGTCATATTCCAACAAAAATTGTAACTACTGCCTCTATCTCAGTTTCATGCCTCTCTTTGTGAAGATAGATGTGAGAATTTCATGGTTTGGGTAAACTAAAAAACACAATAATAGAAGATAAGACCTCCACATCATCAGTATGGAGACTTCCACTACCATATCTTGGTCTTGAGTTGTGTATTTTCTCTTGTGGGGGCACAATTTCTTAAAAAATTATGTGATAATTTAATTTCACTGCATCAATATGAAATTAATTCAATCACATGATGCATCCCAATTCACTACATACTCTACACCCTCTTCAGTAGTCTCAACACAGAAGCAATCTTTTGCATCAGTATCAACTCCTCAAAGGCCCTTTATAAATTCTCAGTCTAGGTAAAAGTCTTCCCTTTTCATATAAAGGTAGTCAAATTGGTTTCAGTCCTATAATTTTTTTGCAAATATATTCATGCAATACAACACTAACAAAAAACACTCCACATTGGGAACATTCTTGTGGGGCTCCCAAGAAATCCCTACATTGTTCTCATCTAGGTCCATGGCTAATCTATTCTTAGAAATTAAATTCCACATGAATTAAAACTCGTGAATCCAAAACCATCCCTTCCAAATATTACAATAAATTTGGTTCTCTAAAATAAAATCTTGGACCATACTCATGTTATTTACACAGAACTCTTATCTGGAAGAGTATATGAGTACTTGGTCAATTAATAAAACCATGAACTAGTCCAATAGAGGCTGGAAAATAGGATTCTTGAAGTACATAAAACATCGGGGGGGATTCCTCACAACAATAGGAATCACTAGGAACTCGTAGTGTCTATAAAGAAATTGGAATATCATATTTAAAATATCATCTAAGAGAACTCTAAAATGCTGGTTTCTAGAATGAATATAAATAATTGGAAACTATATCATGCCTCAAAACTGATAAACTGGACATTAATGATCATAAATGGGTGCTTTTTATTTATTATGGAATTATTCTGGTGATGATAATCCACAAAATGACACAACTTCCATCTTCCTTTTTCACAAACATCACTAGGGATTACTAGGGGAAAACAATGAGCTTAATGAAACCCTTCATTCAAAGGTCCTATAACTACAACCACAACACTCATAGCTCAATACGGGACACCATATGTGATACTGAATATATCAGAGTGGTCCCATGAATCAAGTCCAAAAAAACAATATCTCCAACCATTGAGGTACTCCCCTAATGTCCTTAGGGGAGACTTCCACAAAATCCTCCAAAACTGTAGAAATCGAGATGCCTTAAGATCCTACTGAATCAATGGTTGTACTCTCTAACTAATTGGTGATGGGATGCAACCTCATTCTCATGGAACCCACTTTTCCTTCCATGTGATATCCTTTTCCAACAAAGAATAATACCATCCCATTAGTGAGATGTCATTAGAATTGTTTGTGGTGTTAGTCAATCAGATATCGGACTATGGATAACCAATTGATACCAAAGGTATCATCCTAGGGTTCTATAATTAGAACTAATATGCCCCACATGAACATCTATCCAATAATAAATAACTAATATAAATATAAGACAAAATATTTAGAAGAATAATTCCCCAGAAGAACCATGAGATAAAGTTGTTGTGCTAGTGCATCAGCTGGGATCCCTAGCTCTCAAAAAAAATATAATGTGGTGAAAGAATACATGTATCATGTTTATATTAATACTGAAGGAAGAGTTGGATAATCAAATATTAAAACATTTATCATCTCATATGGGGCGGGATCATATGCCTCTCTATCCTGCAACTATCAGTGCACCCAACCTATATCCCCCTTAGCCAAATATTGGGCTCTTAGTGGTGGTGGTGGAGGGATCCCACAACATCATCCACCACCAAATACTCCTCCTCTTATAGTTCGACCAAATCCAATTCGATCTCCACCACCCAAGGGGACTCTCTTCCCTCTCAGGGGAGATCCCTAATCATTGTGTTTTCTCTACTATGGAGGTATGTTTGATATCTTTGTTCCCTCCCCACCACATCAGGTCAAGAAATCACATGCCATGGGACCTCTCTCATAACAACAATAGTATGTAGTATCTCTGGGATACCCTATTATTCTTCATTTTTCTGTTTTTTTTTACCACATGCCTAAATATTATCACACAAAGGTTTCCTTTGTATTGATATTTTCATCTATTGAATGTTATCCAATGTAGATGAATCATCCCTATAATATTCACGACCATCTCCATCTTTTTGGAATCCATATGAGATATTTATCTCTTCCACTAGTGTGATTTATAATACACTGGAATAGGGGGGATGAGAAAGGGAACCATAATGGCATGGATATATACATAGAGTCCCAACTAAAATATTCATGCTAAGATGTTGAAATAGCATAACATGTAGAGGGAGTACCGTGTATGGTCTGTGCACTTCATGGAAGACCCTAATAGTGTCATCCCATCCTGTGGAATATCCAGAATTTCTGAATCCAAACCGAATGCATACATGATGGGTAGTAATTATTACAGAGTAGCTGATGGATTTCATCCCATGAGATTTTCATCTCATCATGTATCTGGGTAAGAAGAATCGACCCATGCCTAGTGAATTTATGGAAAATTCTAACTGCCATAGAAACCACATGATCATCAAGTGTCCAGATAACCCAAAACTCTTGAACAAACAACTCTATCCAATCCTATACTACATGTGGATCTATCTCACCATGTAACCTTAGTATCCCCTAGTTCTAGAACCCAATGAGTGTACAATGACTACATGTGTACCCATTAGTATCTACTTGATAGATCTATTTCTCAACAAGTGGTGATATTAGTATCCATCAACCTAGATGGAGAATCTCCAGGGATGGAAAAATAACTAATGCCTCAACAATCATCAAATCATCACTAGTATCTAGAACTAGTAACCATGTTTGCTTTTATTATATAGGAATTATGAAAATTTAATCAAGGAATACCATGGTCATATGAGAATATATGAATAGTTACATCAGTTTTAGAATACCATATTTGATTCCCAACATCTCGTGTATATTTCTAGAAGTAATTAGGTGGAGGCCCACACCTCTCTAATGTGAAACATAGTCAATGGGGAACAATATCCATGTAGAAGAACCATGCCCTAGTGAATCAGGGGTTACATTTAATAAGAATCCATAGATGACCCACACCCAAATACTTTAGGGGGTTCAGTCTAGTGTCACAAAGACATGGGACCTATTTGATTGGGGAATACCAATCAATAGAGAGAGGTCACTCACAATGGACCATCAGGGGATTCGACATTGGTTTCATGAGGACCAACTCCCTATCCAATAGGGATACCAAAGTGTTTATAAAGGACCTACACCATGTATTGTCATTTGGGGGGGTCCACTATAGTGTCAATTTAGATCTTCTACCTAATCACTTCTACCATCAGGTGACACTTTGATAAGTGTCACTCCTAGAACATCACACATTGTATCTCTAATGACAATACGGATGCCACGATTGCATTCAATGTTGAAAGTATTTTAGGATATGAAACTCATTGGATAAAATATGAGTCTAAATGAAGGATATATAAGAGATAGAAGTTTCCTCAGAAGAGAATAAGGGTTACACAATGTTGGTGGGGTCCCACATGATCTGCGGTACTGCTCCATTAGCTAGATATTTTCTCTGATGAATCATATCTCTCAACCCATGTAAATAAATTGCGTGTCGCGGGTCAACATAGAATTTTTGAGTCACCCAAGGTTCTGTTAGTCCTCCCTAGCCGTTTCAGTATATCCATCCCATGTCACTGTACTTCGGTATAAGACGTGTCTCTCTACATAGTGTTCTGTACATGTATCATTTCATGACTATATACATCAACACTAGGTGTATTTCTATACATGCATATTACCTTGTACTCTTAGTGTACATGTGAGGCATCTGGAATACTTTTACACTACACAAAAGGCTCCCACATGTTGTGTGATACTTAGAATTCTATGAAATTCTTTCCACGATAAATAAGGTCCTACAAACCATGTGTTCTTCAGACTATAGAATATGTTGTGATTTTTTTGTAGGATCATGGATCAGTTACATGGATCCTATGTTTGTAACTATTTCTTTTTATCACAAATTTTAGATTGTAAAAAAATGGTGGATCTATTATTTTTCATTGTTTCACGCCATCTGCTGAACAGAAATCGATATTCATTAGCCATATTGGTTGTCTGATTGACCCACACACCTATATTCGTCATCTTTCAGCATCATATTCCAATCCCATGAAAACAAATCACACTTTATACCATGATTTATCACAAAATAATTCCTTGATCATCTATCCATTTTTCATACTTGAATCCACTAGGGATATGTAGGTCCGATCAAGCTTGGCGCTGCACAATAATGTCAAATCGCAACCTGATGCTCTAATGATGACTAAAAAATAGAAATTATGGGAGGGTAGTGGAATAAAAAGGGATTAACATTTATTTCCATATAATTATTGAAAAATATACAATTGGGATGACCAAATAATGAGAATAACGAATAAATAAATTAATGTTAGTATGAATGCACATGAAATTGTCCCTAATAAGAGTAGATCAATTAAGGTGATTGATTGTGATCAAAAAGTTATTCAAATGAGGAATAATCCCTAAATGAAGAGTGCTTCTATGATATTTTATCATTTTTCACCAATGAACATTATTATGAGTGATTGATATGATTCATTTTCTTCAATTTTCATTGATTTAGTTTGATCTTGAGTCTCTTTATCATTAGATGTAGAATCACTAATAGAGAAGAGGAATAACACCTCTCATCAGTCACATGGTTATGCAAAAAACCTTTGGAAAATCTCCCAAATGGTTGTTACATATAAGATTCCATAAATTGGATAATTAATGAATTAAAAAAATTATTTAACAAAACATGTTGCTCATGGCCTCAAATATTTGATCCAATATTCTTTTTAAGGGGTTTCAAATTTTCATTTATAAACTGTGCATGCATCATATAAAATATATTTAATAATTTTATAAAATAAATTTTGGCCACACCAGGACATAGAATATAACATAATATTACATCCTCGATCTGAAAATATGTATTGAAATATTCCCACGGCCAATAAAGAAAAAATAATGAATCTATACACAAAGATATCTCACTTTATTTTTTTTCAAAAAATTTCTCACTTGATAAAAATCCAAATATATATTTGATGTATGTGTTTAGAATGAATAGGGTACTAATTTTGATCATATATAATTATGGTCTAAGGATCGCATCTTAATTGACAATATTTATTCATTAGGCTTTGAGTACTGTATTGAATTTCAGTACAGCCTGTCACCCCCAAATCGGTAGATAATCTGAATGGACTATTTAGACGCAAGATTATATTCTATTAAAATGATCAATTGAATCCAAATGATGATGGGAACAATATAAAAAATTGGTTGATTTCTCATATAAAAATAGTTTCTAGAAAATTATTCTAATGGCTTCATAGAAAGTGTTGTATGAGAAGCGATATAGAACTCCATCCTTTTTTGATGAAATTGGTGAACAAAATATAATTGGACAATAACATGTGAAATATATGATAAAGGTAGTTAAATCCATCAAAAACCCCATAAAATCATAATATATTTGGATAAATATTTATATTGATATCCATCGAAGGGACATTGGACCCTATGAGATCCTTTATTGAATAATAGATGTGGGCTATCAGCTTTCACCTACACCATATATAGAATAACTATATGATGTGTTCGACGAATCTCTCATGAGGAATTATACACCTGACCCATCACATGTATTGAATATGGATGTGGTACAACTTGATAAGGTCCTCTCATAAGAGTAAAAATTTGTATTGATATTAGAAGAAAAAGAAAATTCACAATGCAATGTGATGAATAACATTGTCACTGTGTTATTTTGGGGCCATAATCTAGAAGAGGATATATGGGAATTGGATGAATCATTGATGGAGAAAAACCCCTATATGCTTTCATCATAGTGTCTAAAACAAAATTTCAAGTATGAAATTTCATAAGGGAGGGATGTAACAAACCAAAATTTTATCAATGGAATTTCCATTCTTTTATTTATTTCATTAAACACATTAACAAAATTGGAAACCTAAAAAATTATTATTAACAGAAATAAAGAATAAACATAGTGGTGTTTATGGAAAATAAAGAACCTATATTGATTGAATAGTAACATGAACCTTGGAATAGTAACATGACCATTATGAATAGTATTATTTCCATTATATTAGTAAGCTAAACTATGAAAGTATAAATAAAATTTAGGTATCTATTAAGTGAGAACATGATGTAATTATATTTTGGAATAAATTAATAAATGTTTTAAAAGATAATTGATGTGTAAGTATTTTTGTAAAACATAAAGGTTCATTTACAATATTATAATTAATAAAATGATTTAAAAAAAATAATTTTCATAAAATATATTCATAAATATATATTTTTTAATTTTAATTATAATATAATTTTGGGAGTTAGTAATTAATTTTTCAATGAGTCATAAGATTTATTATAATATAAAAAATGTTATTTTTTTATTAAAGGAATATTTTATTAAAAAATTAAATTTCTCATATGAAGAAAATGAATTTATTAAAATAATTTCCATTTATGAAATATTCATATAAAAAAAATTTGGGTGAATTTTCTGTATTTTTAAAAATAGTTGAATTTTTAGTGAATAGTGAAATACCGTAATTTAGGATATTTAACATTAAAAACAAAATACATGAAACTATTTTGGATGAATGATTTATGAAACCACTGGTTAAAATTCTGATGAATTATATACCATATTTAGTTATAGGAATCAACATTATTGGTAGACTTGTAAAAAAATAATCATAATTATATAAAAATAAAAATTCCCCTCTCCTCCCTCAATTAATACTACCCCTCACCACCCCTTATCCTCACACCTTCAAATATTTGTAGTTTTAAAAATTATATCCAATTCCAATTCTAATCCTCTTTTACAATTCAAAGAGAATCTGGTATAGAAAAAATTCAAAACCTGTGTTCTTTAAGGGGATTATCAACAAGACAAACTTCAAGAGGTAAAATCATCAAAAATTATATTTTAATTTCTTTAATTTTACTATTTTCTCATCATATCATCTTCTCAAGAGAAAAAATAACTACATTTTCATATATATAATATAATTTTTATAATTTTATATCATTCATAAAATCGCTTCTACTCTTATTTTTTACTGATAATGAAAACATCATCAGTGATATGTCGTTCCACCACCTTTATGGATGATGAGTTTTCATTTTCAATTATTACCTTTAAGGAAGGTGATAAAACAATTATTAAGGTTAGAAAATATTTTAATATTTATATGTTACCATTTTTTTATGTTTTGGAAATAATTTATTGGCATAATATTAAATAAACCAAAACTAGGTCATGATGGTCATAAAATCCACTATAATAAACTAATCATTTGCCATTAATGTTTTCTAAAAAATCATCCTCATAATATAAAACCAAATGATATATGAAACCATAAAAACCTATTTATGTGAATTTACATTAAAAATATCACTTTAATAATATTATTAAAATTTTACAAGTACATCCAACAATGTACATAATTATACTAACTATGAAACCATGAAAACAAACGCATCCAGAATGATGAAATTGAACTATATCTCATTAAAATGATCATAAATGACCCAAATAATTTGATAATAAATCTGATATGTATAGAATAGGTTCTGAATAAAAAATTAATGAATATAATTTTAATTTCCAAGACAATAATTGAATGTCAATGACACATTTAGACATAAGTTGTGGGGGTTCTTGAACCCAACACCAATTCCATGAGTTATTCCACATTCATGACAAATTCATTGTGGATATTATTTTAGTATTCCTAAAATAAAATTTATTTGTTATTAAATATTAATTTTTAGTAAATACATTTTTCTAATTAGATTTTATGTCAAATAATAATATTTTCAAAAAAGGACCTTTCTTTCCAAAACACATATTGACTCCTCTTGAGTTGTTTCTTCTTCCCTAAATATAATGATTTTTATACAAAATACATTATTTTCAATTTTCCATTTGGGAACAAAATGTTTATAAATAAAATCATGATTGATGATATCCTTATAAAACCATTCAATTTCATGGGTTACTTCATGTCATTGACTGATATATATTCTTTGTGTCGTGAATTATTATGAAAACTCTATAATATGATAGGTGGCCAAAAACTTTATAGCCCACCAATGAATTCTATATTGTAATGTATCTTAGGAGAAAATTTTATAATATATAAACATGATGCTAGATTTTTTCAGAATGATGGTGTTATGATTATGAAAATATGTTATTTATAACATGATTCTAGCTTCATTCACAACTATGAGTTGTATTTGACCTCTACGATATGATCTTTCAGTTTTATAGAATTAAATAATCCATTACATAATCTTATGTTTTCCCTGATTAACATGATTATGATCATATAATTAGGATATTATAATGATGATTATGATGACCTTTGTCATATTGATTCATATCCCTTATTAATCCTACTACTAGGATTTTACTCCACCCCTTACATCGTTGTATATCCTTAGTTGATCACATGTACTATTGGTAACACAATAATTATAAGGAAAAATAATAAGTATTTAAATATACTATTATGTTTTTTTATGTAAATGTAATGTATGAGGCTAATTTTTCCATGAAACTAATACTCTCAGTCCTATATTTGTAATAAACCTATGATTTTTTATCTTTAAAAGCATATAATAATCATGTTTGAAAAAGTGGGTTCTCTATAACTCCACGACCATTGGTATTCAACAACAGACTTAAGACACTATTCCCAATAAAAACCCAATTAGGTGATACCATGACAATAATTAATAACAATATAATTATAATTTATACATAATATAATTCACCAATAACACATACAATAAGAAAACATCACATGAAAATAAGGGGAATTCTAATTAGGATATATTATATAATATCAAACCCAAATCCCTATTATAATTAGAGGATTCCACCTTTCTCTAGTTGTAACATCAATAAAATTTTAGGGGGGAGATGATGGAGAGGATAAAACACTATATTAGTAAAAATCACTTGAAATTCCAAGGAATATTTATATTAACTTCCCAGACAATGGAGTTTGATAATAGGGAGGGGTATGGCATCCCCCTAGGTTGTGTGCACAAAATAGGGGAGAAATTGTGGGGATTTCCAAAAAACCCACTGTGGGATTTTGTTATAATCCCCATTTTAATGTATTTATAAGAGTGTAAAAGGATTAAACACAAGGTTAACCAAATTTTCTTCCAATTGTACACCCCTAACACCTGAAAAACCTTGGATCACATGGTCAGGTCACACAATTTGATAATTTTTTATCCAACCATGCACCTCCCAATCCCAAAACCAAAACCACTCACACAAACTGGCCACACCATTTCTAATAGTGTTCCAACCATTTAGAACCCCATTAGATCAATCTATAATATATGTGAATGGGTTTTATGATTCCATGTTCATTTTTTCACCACATCCTTTGTTCCCCTTTACATCACTAGTTTTCTCGATTTCCTTGAATGATTTACCCCAAGCCATTGTATAATCATGAAACTAACCTATGATTAGTTTGTAATGCACTTATAACACCCCTAACAATATTTTTTTGGATATTTTCTCCAACATTGTGCACCCTAAATTATCCAACAAGTCAATTAGTGTACAAAAAAACATAACCTGAATCTCATTTAATCACCCATGATACCTTTTGAGCCCCATTCCCTATCTCATAACACACTTTTGTGGAATTTTTACTCCTAAACACTCATTCTGAGAATTGATTCAAAATTAATCAATTTAAGTAAATATAAATAAATTTTAATTTTAAAATTTTAAACTCATACAGACATGTGATCATATATAATGTAAGGAAATAAGTGGTGTAAATTTATAAGTGCTGGAAAGGACACATATCAAATTTTATAAATTTTTTAAATATAATTAATATCATTTTCATGAATAATGCCTCCAAATTAACCCAGATTTTAATAAAGCGTGTTATTTTCAAAATATCAACTAATAATAAAGTTTAAATAGGGTAATGTTTCATTTGAAATCCCATGTTTTGATTTAACCTATTCATTAATGAATGTTATCTTTAATTGTGGTAATGAATTTTTATAAGACACTGATTTATGATTTTTTATGTAATGTAAAAATTTCATACTAAATTTTTAATGGTTTTAATTATCATCAATTTATCATCATACCTTTTATCACAAAATTTTTTTATGCTTTCTAAGTAATTTAAATGTTATTAATCAGATATCATTAATATCATTTTGACACAATTCATTAACATTTACATTAAATTCATCATGATATATAGGGAATTCAATTATAATCCATTGTCATGCCTATAATAAAATATTTTTGTGTGATAAATACATGGAACCTAGTAATTATACCAGATTTTATTAAATATTAAATTTTAAAAATAAATTATTTTATTTTACAATTAATAATTTAAATATTATGACTAGCTTAAGTAAACATTTAAAATAATTATTCAAACACTAATGATATGATATTGATTACACTGATGAAAATAAAAAAATAATTTTATATCCTATTAATAAATTAACTTATACACTTTTAATCTATTTAATAAAAATTAAGAGTTACTAAAATCTAGAGAGTTACACTTTGTATTTATGATTTTATTAAAATAATATTTGGATGATAATAAAAAATATATCCATGTGGGAATATTTTCAAGGCATTGATGTTATTGGAATATCTACATTCATTCAATAGAAAACTATTATGCTTTCGGGAAATTTTAATGCCTTTACCCAATTTTTGGTCATCTTTTACCAATTTTACCCTTAACAAGGGGACAAAAAAATTAATAATGTTGTTATTCATAAGGAGAACAAACAAATGGTTCCTACTTAAAAAAAATTAGCACTTGATAACCAAAATGACATCCATTTTTCAACATTCAAATAATATTAGTAGAAAAAAGTAATTTTACATAATGTCTGAAAAATGAAACAAATTATTTTCGTAATAATTGTGTTTTGGACATAAAACTAGATTTATTGATATTACATACATTGTAAAATTTTGTTTATAATTATATAACTATGTTATTGAAAATATTATTTTAAATTTCATTTAATGAAAAAATAAATTGATATTAATAAAATAAATAAAAATAAATACTAATTGGGTTCATACAAATTGATTCTCATAAATACATAACTATTTACCTTAAAACCAAATTATTATCACTTCTATCTATTTTAATAAAATTTATTTTTTTAATATCATAAATATTATTTTTTTTTTAATTTCAATTAACAAAATGATACTTTCTATTTTATTAGTTGAGCCATAAATGTCACATTAAATAATAAAATATATATAGAATATTGTGGTTTTCATAAACATAATGTTTTTGTAAATAAAGCTATAAAAAAAGTTTTTTTTTATTAAGGTAAATATAGCATAAAATCTATAGTAGTTACAAATGTGTTTTATTTTGAATTGACGGAGTAGGAATGACATGGGATAGAATAAAAAATTTGGTATGTAATTCAATGTGTTATACCTAGTGAATAAATTTTCTAGTGATTAGTAAATTGTAATTAAATTTTATATGATTGAAATTAAATAGAGATTATGATTGGGAATGTTTTTTAATTTAATATAAATACTGGAATTTATTATATATTTCATTATAATACTTGTATATAATGAAATTTGTTAAACCGATGAAAAATAAGGAATTGATTAATCTGCCAATTATTTTTGTTGGGTATTTCATTTTGTATTCATAGTGTTTCATGGACGATGTAGAGGGGTGAGGAAGTAATATTTTTAGATATGTTTGATCTATGTATTTATGCCCATAGTAAACATTATATATCTGGTTTTTATATATTTTATTATATTCGACTTCATAAGAATTCAATTTGAGAAAGGGACTTATACTAGAGTTAAAATGGGTGGAGCTATCTGTGTTTTCAAAAATATCTATTATAGTTATCATAGTTAGATAGGTTTTCCACATTCCTTACAGTGCCTATGGATTTAATATTAGGGAGTTAATTTATGTTAATCAATATAGTGGTACATGGTAAGGTTCTGGTATAATAGAAGGATTTCATGAGGTTGGTGTCCATGATGTTCATGATAACAAACCGTTAATGATATTTTTTAGTATCGATGATGATGGATTTATCAACTAATGATATCGAGGGATTGATTTATGAAGATAGATTTGGATTCCTAAGCTAATTAAGGTATTCATTAACAATGATGATATATATATTTTTGGAATAAATTCAAAAACAAAATGTTTGATATTAGGGAATGATAGTATAATAACATTATGAGAGTTATAATATGAATTAACTAATTATGTTATATTAAAAATACATTACTAAATTGGATTTTTCATTTTTTGAGATAAATATAGAAAGGAACATATGTTTTAGTGAATCTAATTCTGAGGCTAATTCACTACTATGACAGTATTCTTTTATAAATTATTATTTTTAGGCTATGTTTTTTATCCCACTAATTATAAACTATTTGACTTCCCCGCAACTAACAATATATGTACTATTTCTATAGTTTTCTGAAGTGTTTTAGAGATATATTATGGGACGACTAGATTGGAGGATAGAGTTTCCTATTAGGTGAAAATTTTTAATTCCATTTTGAAGACATTTTTTTATTGTTTGACAAAAAGTGTTAGATGAAATTGTTTTAATATTTATGGCGTGGTTGTTGACAAATGGTTTTATTATATTACTATTATTAATGAGGATAATTTCTATTATTTTTTCTTTTATACTCTTTTTTCTATTAAAATCCTAAATACTATTAGATATGGGATTCAATGGTCTTTTACTTTAATCATCATATTCCCAAGAGTGGTATTGGTGATGGTGGTTGTTAGTGAGGATAAATATTGTAACAAAATAAGTTTTTATAAACTATATGTTTATTATATTGTAGTATAATAATTTTTTTGATGAATTTGAGTAATAGTAATAGATTCTTCATTTTATATTCCCTTATTTGGGAATATTTTTTTATTATAAAGATAGATATATTTTTATGGTATATATACTACATCATTGACATATTTTTATAAGAGTATCATAATTCATTATATTAACTATTATATTTCAGGTTATCTCATTCGATTGATTTGTATTTAAAAGATACATAACCTATATGGGTATCATTTCTATGTTCAATATTATTTGGTTTAAAATATTCTTCCACCATTATATTAGTCTTCCTTTTTAAATTTTTTATAATATTGTTTAAATTCAAAAAAAATCTAGTTAAAATTAAAATTATACTTTTCATTTTTTAAAAATATGTTGTATCAAGATTTTAAAATTTGTGTTTCAAGTATGAATTTTTTAGATATTATATTTTTATATCATTTCTCATTGACTCCATGATTTTTCCCAGAGAAATAAATCCTTTTAATATTTTAATTATCAAAAATTATCATTTTGAAATATTATCATCAAAACTATTTATTTCACCTTTATGAAAATAACATTAATATATTACTAGTGAGTTTATATTCAATTAAAATATACATTATATAAATATTGTGAGAAGTTTCGTCATTAAATAATTTCTCATAAAAATATATTTTCACACTAGCAGTTTAGGAATTTCTGAGGGGTAATGGCTCCCTATAATTTGGAATCAGACCCAGGTTCAAATGTAAGTGGGAGAAATTTTCTGCTTGATAGTACTGACACAAGCACGATATAGTTAGGCAGTGATGTAGGAATGACATAAGCATTATGCATACATAACATTGCTTTGGTAATTTAATCGTGTTTTTAGGACATTGGGACATGTAATGGGCTACATCCCCAATGGTATTTCAGGCCATGTACTAAATAAATATAGCTTAATAGATCGGTTATCCCTTAGGGGTGGCTATGGCCTACCATTTCGACCTATGAGTGTGGTGTGTGTCTGTGTGTGTGTGTGTTTGTTTGTTTCGTGTAATTTCACCCCCAACCCCTTAATATATATTTATTATCACACCACATTCATTAGTTTCATTTTTTAAACATATAGTATTTTTATTAAATTTTCCCACCGATATTTGGATTCTCATTATATTAAAAACAAATCCTAAAAAGTTATTATAATTTTAATATGAAAATTTTTTAACCCAAAAATATTCAATTCTCTTATAAAAGTTTTTTTCATAAAAATTAATATATTTTTACATATCCAACATTTCTCCAGGGATATGATATTCTCATACCATCCACCATCATTCATAGCATCATTATTATTGTTGATATTGAATCTATTGATAAGGGAATGTATTAACATCCATAATCATTTTTTTCTAATACATATATTGAATATTTTGAATCTAATGTTGATTATTTATTGTATTAAAAAATTAATTTATTAAGAGTTCCATATATATGTGTTCATGATGGGTGGGACCAAAAATTAAATAGCCCTTTGATATGTTAGTAGTAGTTAATGAGTTAGGCAAGGGTTTGTGTTTAGTGTTTTTATACACAATTACTAATGTCATATTTTATATAGGATTTATGGAACTTATTATGTGTTAAATACTACATTGTGATATGTAATTCATAGACTTGATGGTTTTTATGATGTCTTGTTTGGGGTTATAATGACATTCAAGATTTATTGAGCTCGAAAATGATATTGAGATTATGTTGTTTGGATTTATGAATTCAATAACAATAAATTAATTTTTTAATCACATGATTAATATTTTTTCAATTTTTTCCATAAAAATATATTATAATCTTGTTAGCTAGTATTTGGAAAAAATTTATTACTCATTATCTAATGTTATTAATTCATTTTATATACATTATCATTTTTATTGTTTTCAATGACTTAATGTCTATCTGAGTTTACAGTTAATATGTTTATATTTCATTAGGAATATAGAGTTTATTATAATATATGAATTTCCTTGATCATAATATTTTATAGAGAATTTTATTGATATATTGTAATGAAATAGTGTTAGATAACATAATTCCGTTATAATGGGATCCTTTTATAATAATCCTATTCATCGTAGAACATTCTCAAACTTCAACGAATTTCTAAGAAATATTCACTAAATAATTTTATCTTATGAAATATGGATTTTAACATATATCACCCTAAGTGGTATTTATCAAAGTCTCCAAAATTTTAGTTGTTTATATGTTACAAAATCTACAATGTTGGAATGTTTGAAAGATATAAAATTTGTCATGGTCAATCCATGATATGTTTCACTACCTCATAATGATTTTAGATTCTTTAAATCCTCAAAAAATGTACACTTACTTTTATTAATTTTCCCATGATACATAACAAAAATATGTTAATTACTATAAGCACAACATTAATAATATATCCAAATGGATAGGCGGGTCTCACCATAATGGTAAATGAAAAAACAGATGACTGTATCTTTTTATTTTGGATGTTTATATTTTGACAACTAGTACAATTTATCGCCTTCCACATCACTCGAAATGTGTTAAAATGTTAAAATATGATTTTTTTTAGTACATAAAATCTATTAATATTCTCCCTATAAATGCTACCACTAAATGAGGATAATCGATCTCAATAATTTTCTTAATATCCCTCTTTAGTGTTACAAAATTTTCACTATCACATCTCATTTTCCATTACAACTTCATCACACAAATTTCAAATGATATTATACATAATAAATTTTTGTAGCTTTATTACTTATTTATTATATTTTTATTAATAGGGATTTAGATATATGATTCCCTTTCCATGGTTCATTAACATCGATATACTTGAGGCATAATTCTATCACATTACTACCACTCATTTATATATATATATATATTCCAATAGTATATGAATAATCAACTTCTATTAACCATTATTTTGTCTATTCTAAAAGAAGAAAATTTTTAAGTTGAGATATCTAATCATGCATTGAATTTGAAAACATACTATAATATTGATTTCATAATCTCTTATCATTTAAAAAAATGTTTATCACCTCCTCTAGATTGATATTATTTCATGAGATATATGTCTAAATGTGAAACTTTTATTCACTATAAACTCTCTTAGTTTATTCTTATCATTCTTATTGATTTCCCATAAATACATTTATATTCAAAATCCATTAATTTAATAGCCTTAATATTTATGTTTCACTGAAATATCAATTTAAAACTAAAATGAAGAATAATTCAAAACAAAACATATATCCATATTAAATATAAAGAGAATTTATTTTTTTAATGAAATTGTAATAACCCATTTCTAAATTTTATTATTCTTATAAATTTTCATATTCAAATTAAAACGTGTTATATAGCAATATTAATCATATTTGAAGCCAATAATATTTTTTATAACCCTCATTTTATCAATATTTGATATTCTAAAATTTATAAACATTTATTTCCTTTTAGAATTCAATTAAAAAATACTAAAAAAACTATAATATGAATTGTCAACACATTATAGCATGAATTATTTCCTTATAATGTAAACAACGAGTTCAATTAATAATGAACAAAGTATAATATTAAGAAAACTCCATGAACTATTCCATAATTATTATTCATATGATTCTCTTTTTTTATTGTGTCCCACATTTGTAATAATATTTAATGATTAATATAATTCCTTGGGAACATATGATTTCCAATAATAAAAAATAAATTGGAATCCTCTAATGGGATAAATAACTATATATCGAGCTAATCATATGCTGACACAACAACCCTTAAATGGTTATAAAATATTTCAGAGGTAATGAGTATTATAGTGATTTTACAACAGTCAATAACTCATACATCGATGATCTTTACAGTGATATCATTAGTAAGGTAAAATTTTAACATAATGTTTTTTGTTTTTCTAAATAGGTTGTAATATTATATCAATGATGTCAAAATTGAATGAAATATTCAACATAATTTTACTAAAAATCCAAAATTGATATTTAATAAAACAATAATGGACTTTCTATAACTATTATTTAGATTTCCAATTTTCAAATTAAATTTTAATGTTTAGTTTAAAAAAATATGTCGAAAATACATTAAATTATTGGTTTACTCCAAAAAATGATGAACATGAAAAAATTATTATAAATTAATTTTTTACAAATATAAATGATGACGATGATCTCATTTTTTATATTATTTTTATAAAATACAATAACTAAATTTTATAAGATTATTTATTATATAACAAATAGAATTAAAAAGTTTAAAAAAATAGTGAACCTAGAAAAAATTAATCCCATTTAATAATTTTACCAAAATAAAAAAATACAAACATGCTATATTTTAATTAAAATTTAAATAATGATCAAACAAAAATTAATTTTTAAAAATTAATTTTTATGTTTGTTTAAATAGTCATTTTTACACACTCTAACATCATAGAAATCCTAAAAAACAAGATATTTTTAAAAAATTTAAATAAAAAATTGTTTTAAAACATAAGAGAAATAATGGAAATAAGAGTAAAAAAATAAGATATAATTCTTTTAATTTTGATCAAAAAAACAAATAAAAAACATAGTAACAACAATCATAAATTCATTTTAAATGATTTAGTTTAAATTTTGATGAAAATCGTCCTAAATAATCAAAATTATATTTGTATTTAAAAAATATATTTACTAATAAAATTAAAAGATAACAGAAATTTTACATCCTTAGATGTATATAGATTCTTTTTTATCAATTAAACGTCACCTAAATACTCTAATGACTTGTAGTTTCATTAAAAACATATCAAAAGATGTAAAATAAGAACCATGTGATATTAAATAACTAATATAGTATAATAATACATATAAATTCATCAGTTTTTTAAAACTAATATGATGTACAATAAGTTAATATCATTACAAATTTGTTTTTTATTTGTGTCTGACTAATACACAAAACAACAATTTTCTAATATAATTTTACATTTTCAACATTATCAAAATTATAATAACTAGTAATTTATAATTATATTATCCCTATAAACTTCTAAGTAATTGAATATTAGATCACCTCATCCATGTATTTTAATATCATTCCTAAATGTAAGGTACATTAACGATATCCTTTATATATATCTCATATCAGTTGATTTGTATTTTTGAAACAAAAAACTATAAAAAGAAGCACTATAATATTGGAAGAACTGGGTTTATATATACAGAAATAGATATGTGCTAGATTTATTTAATATATGTTATATTAAGTAAGTGAAAACAAATTCATAGACATGTAATTTTACATAAATAATGTTATTGAGAGCTCATCAACCATGACATTATTCATGATATATTTTCAAATATTATTAACTCAGATTCTCTTCCACATATGTCTTTAGTCCTTGAAAAATCAATAAATGATGTAAATATAAAATTGTTAAGGGATTATTTTTTAGTCAATCAAAATTATGATTCATATGTGAAGGAAATTATTTAATCAACATTTAATTTTATTGAACTGGCCCATTTGATTTAAGAAACTAATATAAGGTAAATTGAATAATAAATATATAAAATTTAAAATAATATAGAAATAATAGTTTAGAGGAACCCATACATCATTTACAACATACGAAGAATTAGAATCCTATAGTGAAGAATTTAATCCACATTATCCCAATCACTAGTCACCAATATAGTGGGAAATAAAAACTATAGTTTAGAAAATAATATCATGTACCCATAATATAATGTAAAATTTTTACATAATCTAATGATGTATGTAATCACTAAAATATTTAATTATTTGACATACTATAAATTTAAATGGATATCCCATTTATGATAAAAATAGTATAATGTTTGGTCCAAATGGGGATGTGTTGGATCACTGTATGTAGTTCCCACAGGATACCTCTAGATAAAAAATTATATAAATATTGGTTATACATAATATTCTATTCAATCATCTATCACAATATTCATCACCATCAAGTACCCATTCATGGATATTATTACTCACTTTTATTATGCCACTCTAGATGTTCTCCTAGGATGCATTTTTCCCTTTTATTGAAATAGACTCATTTCTCCATAGTTGGACCAAGTAGTCAGTCCTAAAATAATATCCATAATATCCATCCCACAATTGTGGGTTATGGTTTTATATATTTTTAATCCAAAAGGGAATTAAGAAATTATATCATAAAATTAGATTCAAACATGATTAATTTAAAATATACTAAAATTATTGAATAATTGAAATTATATTAAAATAATTTTTTCATCTATATCTATTGATGAAACCATTACAAACATTCCCTTTTTGTCTCTACACTTTTCAATTTATACGGGGAGTGGGGGAATATGGAGGGATAAACAAATCCTCATTAGGCTAATACATGATTTATCAACTAATATATGAAATAATTTCATTGTCATCATATACTATAACATATTAATCCCCATCTAGTAAAATAGGTTGTATACATTCATTTACTCGAGCAGTTCGTGATATGTCATAGAGGATTATTAAATAATAATAATATAATAATACATTATTTAATAATAATTAATTTCTTCAATTTATTTTATATAATTTAATTATCATACTAGAATGGAATATTTCCACTAGTAGATGATAAATTTCATTAATATATCTATATATATAAAATGATATATGTGGAATGATTTTTTCATTCCATCTCTCCTCATAAAAAAACAATTATTGAATTTTTTTTAAACCACCCCTTCAAATTTTCACATAAGATAGAAAATCCATCCAAATTTATGTTTTTTCTTGAATGATATATTTAATAAGTTATTAAATATAATTAGAACTCTCATGTAAAATGTATACTATATAAATTATTATATAAAAAATAAATCAACTATTATATTTTAATATTACAAAATCCTAATAGTGTTAGTTTTCTTATTTTTGTGCTCCTATAATTACGATAAATAATATAATCTATTTTTTAATTTTATAAAAACATAACATTTGAAACACATTTTATACATTACAATTATGTAACAATTACCATCATATTCCACTAGTATCCTCTTCTCCACATATAAAATTAAATTTTTTGGTAGACAAGTAATTTTATTTCTTTAAACTATTGGGATCGACATCCCTTGAAATTAAGAAGAATCATAAAAAAGAGGTTCACTAGTAGTACTGCAATTAATTTTGGAAAAAATGATTAATTTCATTAAATACTTTAATTTTTTAATGTAAATTAAAATTAAAAAATAGGTTAACATAGAATTGTAAATATTCTTCTTTAACTATTTCTATGATTTAAATTAATGAATGTAATCAAATTATTTGTTTCCCTAAGTCGTTATAAATAAGGTATTATAAGTATAAAAATATTTTAATTATTATTTGAGAATAATTATTATAAATTATTTTCACTAATATACTTAATGATAAGAGATTTTCTAAAATCATTAATAAGAAATATCATTGTAAAACAATTTTTCATAACATTTATAACATTCAAAAAATATTATCATTTTCATGATATCAAACCATTAAATATATAACAAAATATGATAAATATGAAATTTATTTCTAAAATAATGATTGATATCATATTATCTAAATATTCATGTGATATGTTTTCTACATGATAAATTTCAAAAAAAATTAAAAATGTTATACAAATTCAAAAGAAAATTTCTGAATCATAGGATAATGAATATAATATTTAATAAAAAATTACATATACTATCATCATATAGATATTTAAATATTATGTTTAAAAATATAAATTTATTATGTTTATTTTTTTATAAAATATAATATAATTATTTATAAAATAATTTATAAGATCAGCATTGTGTGTCAATATATTTTTTTAAAATATTCATGTTATATTTCTTGGAATATGTATACATCATAATCATTGTAATCATAATGATATTAGGTATTCATTTTTTTGACAACAAAAACATTCCCACATAATCATAAGTATCCTCAAAACCCAAATTAGATTTCTAAGAATAATGGGGATCCATTCATTATTCAATTTTTCAGTAACATAATATATGTTCATTACATACATCACCGTAATTAATGGTTCCTCAATGAAATTAAATCATATAAAATAAATGATTTAAAATGAATGATCATTATATTTGACATAACAATTTGATAGATCCCTGATATACCTAATAATTGTATCTTAAAAATTAGTATAATTAGTCCCCCAAATACTATCAAAATGGTTAATTAATGTTTTACTGAAAAATGGTATTTTATCATTTTCACTCGATGAAAATTTTGATTCAATGATATATACTTACATATAATTTAAAAAAAGATTTTTTGGTATTTATTATTGTGTAGAATTTATTACAATTAATATATCAACTAGACCATAGCTTCAAATTATCCCATGGATTCCCTACATATTGTTTCATTTTTTTGTGAATAAATCTTTGACGACATTCTCCAAAAAAATGAATTAATGTTATTTCAATGTTTTTCCATCAACAAATTTTTTTTGGACATTGGATCATCAATATAGAAATATGTGATGATCAAGGTTATTGACTACCACATGTGTTGTTAAAAATGATTAAATGTTCCTTCATCACATCACTGTGTTGAAGTAATATTATATTTATTCCAATGATCCCATTACCTTCACTATAAATTGTTTAATGTTGAGATGTAGGGAAAAAAGTTCTCCATATCATACAAATACTAATTAAAAATATTTAATTATCTCTTTTTATCTAGTTAATGGAATAATATAACCATTTATAAAATATATATTTTTATCATATCCTTTAAAAATATTTATATATATATCAAAAGTATAAAATAAATTAAAATAAATAGGACCATATATTATTGTCTATTAACCCAAATTACTCTCCATATGAATCATCATATTCATTTAGGATAAAGACAAATATATTTCAATTCTAAAAGGTATAATGATGGATTCATTCACTCCCACATATAATCAAAATTTATTCACAAAATGTCTCAAAATTAAATAAAAAATTTACTGAAATTAGATGATAGAAACTCAATATGTAATCATAAATATTCCACACATTTCAACTATTAGAAAATTATTTATCAATATATGATATTAATGAGATTTTGTACCAATTAAAATAAAATAATTAAATAACACTATGTTATTTTCATTTAAAGAACATTGAATTGTTATATTAACATCATATAGACATTGATGAATGTTTTTCTTATCACACATAAATTATGTGTGATCAGTAATTGGGAAATTTATTATCTATCCTTTTGTAGAGAATGAAGAATCCAAACATATTCCTCATGATAATAATTATAACGATCAATGGAACCCATCAATATTATTATAATTAAGATAATAAATTTTTTCACAAAACTATCACATGTGTTCTCACAATAGTCATAAAGACAATGTTCATATATTTCTTAAAAACTCAAATAAGTTATAATAACTAATATTAGACCATTTCATAAATGTAAGTTTTTATTAACTAAAACATTGTTTCATCCGAATAAAAAATAATTTCAAATTTTTTTAAATTAATTATTTATATATAGCTAAATAATTTCTCTATAAGACATTAAAATCATTTTATAACATTTTATAAGAATGAATTGTTTGTGAAATTAATTGAATTCGCATGATAGCTATCTCTATTCAATAATATAATTGATTTTATGAAATCACTTATGGATAAATTAAAAAAGTTTATTTCCTTTGACATTTTATCTTCATAAGATTCCAAATGATTGACTTTGGTTTCATTTAAAATTTTAATAATGAAAAAAAATTAAAGTTGTAATGGCCCGGACCTCTCCGGTCCATTACTTTGTGAAATGTTGGTGTTGGAGGTGTTCTGGGAGGTCAAGAGGACTTATCCCCAATACTTTGCCAATTTTTCCAGTTCTGTGAACAGTGTTTCTAGTTTTATGAACAGTAACAGATCGGTAGCACTGATCGGTAGCACTAATCGGTAGCACTGATCGGTAGCACTGATCGGTAGCACTGATCGGTAGCACTGATCGGTAGCACAGATCGGTATCACTGATCGGTAGCACTGATCGGTAGCACGGATCGGTAGCACTGATCGGTAGCACTGATCGGTAGCACAGATCGGTAGCACTGATCGGTAGCACTGATCGGTAGCACAGATCGGTAGCACAGATCGGTAGCACAGATCGGTAGCACTGATCCGTAGCACTGATCGGTAGCACTGATCGGTAGCACTGATCGGTAGCACTGATCCGTAGCACTGATCGGTAGCACAGATTGGTAGCACAGATCGGTAGGTGTACAGTAACAGTGGGTGAACAGTGTTTCCAGACTCCTACAGTTTTGCCCCTTTTGACGTTTCCTTTGACGTAAAATACATTTAAAGCCTTATTTTAATGGCTCTTAAGGCCGTTTAAAATTCCATAAATCCTATATTAATTATTCCTAAGGCTTGTAATGTTTTACTTGGTCAACCGCGTGGGTTAATGTGATCCGTTTTTAATGAATAATTAACCGGATCTAAAACTATCGCCCCATTAAATCTTAAAAAGGGACAAGATATCATTCTTCCTTGTTCTTTCCCTTTGTTCTCGATTAAGAGGCACTAGAACCTTTCAATCCTTTCCGTAGGAGTTTCACAATCAATCTTTGCTCCTAGGATTGGTTCCGCTTTGTTTTGATGCAACCAAGCTGTGTCGATCAATCTTCGATATAAGCATCCTCCGGTGGATGCAGTTGTCGCGAGGGGAGGATCATGACCTGTTGTGTGGACAAAGAACGTGAGGAACTGTTTGAGGTAGGGGATTCATGGCTTCTCTAATTGTATATGTGCAATCGTAGAATTAGCATGATTTATCTCTTTGGATCATAATGAAATTGACCTAATTAAATACTTGAACCGGATTAAAAGAATTGGTTGATCGCATGTTGTTGCTTTATACCGTGATAATGGTTTGCCTCATGTTTTCCTAGATATAGTGATATCTATGTTTTCTTTGATTTGTTGTTCGTTCATGATAGAAATTTATAATGAACGTAAATCCGGAATTAATTGTTAATTAGTTGGCTAAAGATAAAGAGGCATGTAAATTAATCTGGTTTTTGTCATTGTTGTAGTTGTTCTAATTTGAGGATAATCAAATTAGGGAAGTAAGCATGGTTATTTAATTGTGATATCTTGCTGATTAGGTATCCATGATTGGAACCTATGAATAAAAAATCTTCCAATTCCATATGGATTAGAAAACATATTATGTGGGAATTGCAAAAGGGTTCTGAGTTACCCGCTTGCTTATAAGGCTGGATGCCTTGTGGTTTGGAGCTCTGAGTGTTCATTGTGTTTGAAGGGTGAATGCCTTGTGAAAGGGCCGAGAGCCCATTTTGTGATGTTTGTTTTCCTGCTGCTTGTGCTGTGATGTGAGCCTGGATGGCTGTTGTGATATGTGGAGGCATGGAGACTTGTGGTTGTGGCAGCAGATGACGCCTAGTGTGGCGAGATGCATCAGTTTATGCATATGGGTGTCAGGGAGGACACCAAGGGTGATGGTATGAGATGAATGTGATGGTTTGATGTTGGTGGTTTGGTTTGGTTGTTTATCTGATTTACTTTTCCCCACTTCTCAAGGCAGCTGGTCTTGCTTACCCTCTTTCCGAAGGAGGCAAAGACACGTGGGGTATGCCACGTGCTTTCCGTGTTTAGCCTCTCGATGGAGGATGGGTCTATGCTCTTTCTATAGGCGGAAAAGACTCGACGGGTAGTATATCTACTCACCGTGTTGAGCCTCCTTTGTGTTTAGAAGCATAGGACGCTTTTCTAGAATGCCTGGGAATGTGGAAAAGTAATTCTGTAAGGAATGTTTGATTAAATGGTGAAATTCCGTGGGGGATGGTGATGCTGGAATTTAAAGGTGGTGTGAATCTTAAAAAGGAGCAGTTGTTTTTGAAAGTGATGCCAATTCAGTTTGATGTGGAATTTTTCATTCTTGATTAATGTTTAAAGAATTAATTAACGTACAGTGGAGCTGATAAAATGAGAATGGAGTAATCTAATAAAGATCTTCAAATGGTTGTGTGCTTGTAGGATACCTAGTCTTTGAAGTAGCAGCCTGGAGTCTTAGAGACGTTAGCTACAGTTGTATCTAATACTAGGTAATGCCCATAGTGTGGATGTGAGTTACTTATATATTCTGTACTTTTTGTGTTTCTATATGCTACTCCACCCTGTCGGTAAGGGAAACTGACACCTCTGGGATTCTGAGCCCTGGGGGGTGTTTTCCTCAACATTCTGATGGGAGGTTGAATGGCTGACTACCCCCTTTGGCCCCGCTCTCTTCTCTTGGTAGATCTTTATGCTGGTAGGCACAGTGGTTAGTTTTACCCATATATGTGTGTAGAGGGTTGTGATGGCTTCTGGTTATTTCCCACACATATATTCTGGATATAGTATCCTATTGACTACTATAGGTGTAACGTGTATAGGCTATAATGGCTTGAGGATCCTTACTCGGAGTATGGGCTGTAATGGCTTGAGGTATTATACTCGATGAATGATACACGTTATACAAGCTGTGGTGGCTCCCGGAAACTACCTGGTTACTTTGGTTGTGAGGATGGTGTGGTGCTTAGCCCAGGTGTCTGCGGGCAAGCCTTTGGAGAGAGATGCACAGGACGTATGTCATTGGGGAAAAGCGGAAAACCAGTGGGGAAGTAGTAGCGGGGTACCCTTGATATTCATTACTATATGCTATATTCTTGTATGCGTTACTTGGTGAGAGTAGCCATGGTGAGGTTGGGAACATAGTGTACCTGTTTAGGTGACGAGTTAGTTTCACTTGTTGTTCACTAGGCTTTAGCATGATTTCTTTACTTTTGCACGAGAGGCTTGGGGAGGATCCTACTGAGTATACTGTTATACTCACCCTATCTATTTATAAACTGTTTTTCAGGTCACTTGGAGCAGGTTGGGGGTCAAGCTGGTTACTTCTAGCTTGTGGTTGGAGAAGGAGTTGTTCGGGCTTGTGGTCGCTGTCGTTTTACTTTCTTTTGGGTACTTTTAGTTTCCCCTTTCAGTTGTAGCACTTTTGCATGACATTTCATATATGTACTTGGGTTTCTTTTATATCTCAGTTCCAAGTTGGAGTTGATTGGAGTCTATTCTATCTCTCTCTTCTGTATGTGTTCTCTTAGAGGGTAATGCCTCCCATTTGTGTGTGTATTATACCCTCGGTGCTAGTCGCCAACCCGGGGCCTACTGGAAGCGGGACTCGGGGGTCATTATCTCCCTTCTCACATTGCCGGCCCAGGAGGGGTACACTTTGTGGGGAGGGGGTCGTGACAGAGTGGTATCAGAGGGATAGGATGGAGTTTGGAGTTAGGCACAGGTGAGGATGCATGGGATGGTAGGGCAACGGTGTCATTCATGTTTAGCAAGTGGGGTAAACACTGGAGACCGGCAGAGACATAGGCGTTCAGGGCCCCCTATGATCTATTGCACGGACCTTTAAGTTTACAATGGCTACTAAACAAGTGATACCGATTGCAGGGTAGAGACCTAGGAAAGGATCATGCATCATTATTCTTTGCGCTTGTGTTTGAATGGGTAGACCTTGGGATAGGTAACCTAAAATTTATAAAACAAAACAATTAATTAATTAATGTTGAGTCTTCCATATTCCAGGCTTAGGATCTCTAACAGTTGTTATTTTACAGGTATGGCTCCAGGTTGACGTCCTCGTCAGGTTTGCGTAGAAGATGCCCAGCAGGCTGTTCTAGCAGATCGTCGCCGGGTAGAGGTTGACGACGATGACACTTGGAGGAAGACTCTCCGAGATTTCCAGCGCCAGAGTCTACAGAAGTACGAGGGATCCGTTTCAGATGCAGTCACAGAAGACTGGTTGGAGGAGTTCGAGATAGGCTTTAGTTCGATTCGTGCTCAGAAGGAACACTGGGTGTCCTTGGTTGTGACGATGCTGCGTGGATTAGCGAGACAGTGGTGGTTCTTGTTCCTCGGGGATCGTGAGGAGTCAGCGATCTCATGGGAGGAGTTTCGAGACAGGTTTAGAGTCGAGTTTCTTTCATTGACTGCGAAGGCGTCCAGTCGCCAGGAGCTACTCACCCTTCGACAGGGGAGATCCAGTGTTCGAGAGTTTGGAATCCGTTTCAGGAACCTTCTACGATATGCTTCAGACCTGTTACCAGATGATGAGGCCAGGGCGAGGCATTTCGAGGAGGTTTTGCGTCCAGAGATCCAGCACCAGGTCACCCCATTTATGCTGAAGACATATCTTGAGGTGCTGGCAAGGGCAGAGGTTGTTGAGAGGACTTTGACCAGGACCGGATCGTCACGATAGGGGAATCATCATGATTCCTCACGAAGTAGAGTTGTGGTCCGGGGTTCCCGGTTTTCAGGACAGAAGAGTTTCTATTCACCTGGGGGTAGGTCCCAGCCCTTCCCATCTCGTTTCTCCAGAGGCAGAAACTCTCAGGCCTATGCCAAGGGATCAGGCGCTTGTTTTTCTTGTGGTGGTCGTGGTCATCAGCAGCGGGAGTGCCCGACTTTTCAGAGCAGTCATCGTGCACCAGGCGATCCACTCCAGGTTCCTCCATTGAGGCAGTTCCAGCCGAGGCAGCAGCAGTAGGTTGCACCAGCTTTAGATCACTCGAGGGTAGATGGAGCAGGCAGAGGACAGCCCCATGATGCTCCCCGTCCTTAGAGAGCAGATCGTGGCTATGGTGGTGGTCGTCATCAGGGTCAGAGAGGCCGCGGAGGTGGTCGTGGTCAGCTTCATGCTCTAGCGTTGCCAGCCCCAGGCGAGCCAGATGTCGTTCGAGGTACCCTTTTCTTGTTTTCTACCTTGGTGTATGCCTTGTTTGATTCAGGAGTGACACACTCCTTTATATCCCCTACCCTTGTCCACGCTTTGGGACTTGAGGTAGAGAGGCTTCCAGTGCCCTTGGCGTCGACTACGCCAGTTGGAGGTCGAGCTAGCTTGTTTGAAGTATGTAGAGACTGTGAGCTAGTGTTGGGGCAGCACCGCTCTTTGGGAGATTTCCTATGTTTACGAATACAACCATATGATGTCATCCTCGGCATGGATTGGTTGTATTCGGTGCAGGCTATTGTGGATTGCTACAGGAATAAGGTCATTTTCTTTGATGAAGATGGAGAGGAAGTAGTGTTTTTTGGTGAGAGAGATCCTCATATGAGTCATAGATGAGTTTCATCCTTATCATCCATGATGGCTGGGATGATGCTGAGTTCTTCAGAGGTTCAACAGTTGGCGTTTCCTAGGGTCGTAGAGGAGTACCATGACGTCTTTCCAGAAGAGGTTATATCCTTTCCCCCTCGACGAGAGATCGAGTTTGGGATCGAGCTACAGTCGGGAGTGTCTCCTATCTCTATGTATCCGTATAGGATGGCCCCTTCTGAGTTACGAGAGCTACGTATACAGCTCGATGGTCTGTTGCAGTGTGGTTTTGTTTGGCCAAGTGTGTCACCGTGGGGTGAACCGGTTTTGTTTGTGAAAAAGGCCGACGACAGTTTGCGGTTGTGCGTCGATTATCGTCGATTAAACAAAGTGACAATAAAGAACCGCTATCATCTCCCGTGGATTGATGACCTATTCGATCAACTGAAGGTTTCAAGTTGGTTTTCAAAGATAGACTTGCGGTCAGGATATCATCAGATGAATGTAAAGGATGAGGATATCCCGAAGACTGCTTTCTGCTGTCGTCATGGGCATTATGAGTTTGTTGTGATGCCATTCGGCGTGACAAATGCTCCTGCTGTTTTCATGGGGTTGATGAATGTTGTGTTCCGTGAATTCCTGGACAAGTTTTTTGTGGTTTTCATCGACGACATCCTTTTGTACTCCGCATCTGAAGAGGAGCATGCAGAGCATCTACGAGCCGTTTTGGGAGTTCTTCGCCAACATCGGTTGTTTGGGAAGTTGTCCAAGTGTGAGTTCTGGGCTCAAGAAGTTCGTTTCTTGGGACATGTTGTGTCCCAACAGGGAGTAGCTGTGGATCCTTCGAAGATAGAAGCAGTGGTGTCTTGGCCATCCCCCAAGACCGTGTCAAAGGTGCGAAGTTTCCTTGGTCTCGCAGGCTATTATAGGAGGTTTGTGGCTAATTTCTCCCGAGTTGCGACTCCTCTGACAGCTTTGACCAGGAAGGATCAAGCGTTCATATGGACTGATCAGTGTCAGGAAGCTTTCAAATATATAAAGGAGAAGTTGGTAAGTGCTTCAGTCCTTTGTCTTCCAGCGGAGGGAGTCCAGTTTGATGTTTTATGTGATGCTTCACATCTGGGGCTAGGGTGTGTTCTCATGCAGCAGAGGTCTGTTGTTTCTTATGGGTCTTGGCAGTTGCGTCCCCATGAATGCAACTATGCCACCCATGATCTTGAGTTGGCAGCCGTGGTGTTTGCGCTGAAGTTGTGGAGACATTACCTCATTGGCGAGCACTTTGTGGTTTTCACCGATCATAAGAGTTTGAGGTATGTCTTCTCTCAGCGGGATTTGAACTTGCGGCAGCGTCGGTGGATGGAGTTCTTGTAGGAATACGACTTCGAAATATCGTATACACCTGGGAAGGGAAATGTTGTTGCTGATGCACTGAGCTGAAAGTCACGTAATGATATTGTGCATGAATCTGGTGATTCTTGGAGAGTGATGGAAGAGCTATCAGCTTTGCATCTTGATATAGGAGAAGTTGGGGGAAGAGGTTGTCTTTTCCAGATGACGGTGCAGTCATACCTGATGCAGTAGGTGGAAGAGTCTCAGTTGGGTGATCTAGAGGTGGAAGTTTGGAGAGACAGAGTTGTATGTGGTGAGGCCCCTGATGGTTGGTCGGAGGATGAACAACACTGAGTGTTGTATCAAGGCAGGATTTTTGTTCCCTTGGCGATGCGCGAGACTGTTCTCCGAGAGTTCCATAGTTCACCCTTGGCGGTACATCTTGGTGTGACGAAGATGTACCGATCCTTGAGGAGTCAGTTTTGGTGGCCTAGGCTGAAGCGTACAGTTGCAGAATGTGTGTCTCGATGTTTAGTCTGCCAGAAGGTGAAGTTCGAACACTGTGTTCCTGGTGGTCTTCTCCAGCACTTAGAGATCCCTCAGTGGAAGTGGGAGGACATCTCAATGGACTTTGTTACAGGTTTACCTCGAGCTCCGGGAGGACATGATTCTATATGGGTGGTAGTGGATCGTTTAACAAAATCGGCCCACTTCATAGCAATCAAGGAGTCGAGCTCAGTGGAGGTTTTGTCGAGGCAGTATCTGGAGGAGGTGGTGAGGCTTCACAGAGTTCCTAAGACGATCATTTCTGATCGAGATCCTCATTTTACCTCTAGGGGGTGGAGAGGTCTCCAGCATGCTTTTGACTCTCAATTATGCCTTAGCACTGCTTTTTATCCTCAAACGGATGGTCAGAAAGAGCGAACAATCCAGACTCTTGAAGAAATGTTGCGCTCTTGTGTTCTTGATTTTGGAGGTTCATGGAAAAAGCACTTACCTTTGGTAGAGTTCGCTTACAATAATAGTTTTCACTCTACCATTGGCATGGCGCCGTTTGAAGCCTTGTATGGCCGGCCATGCCGTTCTCCGTTGTGCTGGACTGGGGTCGGAGAGTCAGCAATTCTCAGACCAGAACTAGTGCAGAATACAACAGAGATGGTTCAGGTGATTCGTGAGAGGATGAAGACAGCACAGGATCGTCAGAAATCTTATGCTGATCAAAGAAGGAGACCCTTAGAGTTTAATGTTGGGGATCATGTGTTTCTGAAGGTGACTCCCTGTCGTGGGCAGCGAAGGTCTGGTCATGGAAGTAAGCTTTCTCCCAGGTTTGTTGGGCCTTTTGAGGTGTTAGCTCGTGTTGGAGTTGTGGCGTATCGAGTAGCACTTCCCCCTCATATGAGTCGGATACATGATGTTTTCCATGTATCACAGCTCCGTCGTTATCTTCATGATGAATCTCATGTTATCGATTGGGGAGAGATCGATATTGACGATGATGCAACCTTCGAGGAGTGACCTGTGGAGATCCAAGACCGCAAGGAGAAGGTGTTGCGTGGGCGTTCTATCCCCTTAGTTCGTGTCTTGTGGCGACACGGTGCCATGGAGGAGAGTACCTGGGAGCGTGAGTCACATATACGTGCTTAGTACCCAGAGTTGTTTAATGTTTAACTCCTTTCATGTAATGATGTTTCCTCTCTGGTTAGACCTTTCATGTTTTATTTATGTACCTTTCATGTGATGTTGTTAATGAATTGTTTGGGTATGGATTGTTTGTTCCCGGATGTCAGAGTTTTGTTCCAGCTTTCGAACAACTCATGGTGGTTTTTCCCTAAGAGGTATCTTATGGGGTGGTTGTTCGGACCCCTCTTCTTTTCTGGGTTGGTTTTTAATTCTCGAGGACGAGAATGTTTTGAGAGGTATCTAATGAAATGGCCCGGACCTCTCCGGTCCCTTTGTGAAATGTTGGTGTTGGAGGTGTTCTGGGAGGTCAAGAGGACTTATCCCCAACACTTTGCCAATTTTTCCAGTTCTGTGAACAGTGTTTCCAGTTTTATGAACAGTAACAGATCGGTAGCACAGATCGGTAGCAATGATCAGTAGCACTGATCGGTAGCACTGATCGGTTGCACTGATCGGTAGCACAGATCGGTAGCACAGATCGGTAGCACATATCGGTAGCACTGATCAGTAGCACAGATCGGTAGCACAGATCGGTAGCACTGATCGGTAGCACTGATCGGTAGCACTGATCGGTAGCACAGATCGGTAGCACAGATCGGTAGCACAGATCGGTAGCACAGATCGGTAGCATAGGTCGATAGCACTGATCGGTAGCACTGATCGGTAGCACTGATCGGTAGCACAGATCGGTAGCACAGATCAGTAGCACAGATCGGTAGCACATATCGGTAGGTGTACAGTAACAGTGGGTGAACAGTGTTTCCAGACTCCTACAGTTTTTCCACTTTTGACGTTTCCTTTGACGTAAAATACATTTAAAGCCTTATTTTAAGGGCTCTTAAGGCCGTTTAAAATGCCATAAATCCTATATTAATTATTCCTAAGGCTTGGAATGTTTTACTTGGTCAACCGCGTGGGTTAATGCGATCCGTTTTTAATGGAGAATTAACCGGATCTTAAACCGTCGCCCCATTAAATCTTAAAAAGGGATGAGATATCATTCTTCCTTTTTCTTTCCCTTTGTTCTCGATTAAGAGGCACTAGAACCTTTCAATCCTTTCCGTATGAGTTGCAAAATCAATCTTTGCTCCTAGGATTGGTTCCGCTTTGTTTTGATGCAACCAAGCTGTGTCGATCAATCTTCGATATAAGCTTCCTCTGGTGGATGCAGTTGTCGCGAGGAGAGGATCGTGACCTGTTGTGTGGACAAAGAACGTGAGGAACTGTTTGAGGTAGGGGATTCATGGCTTCTCTAATTTTATATGTGCAATCGTAGAATTAGCATGATTTATCTCTTTGGATCACAATGAAATTGACCTAATTAAATACTTGAACCGGATTAAAAGAATTGGTTGATCGCATGCTGTTGCTTTATACCGTGATAACGGTTTGCCTCATGTTTTCCTAGATATAGTGATATCTATGTTTTCTTTGATCTATTGTTCGTTCATGATAGAAATTTATAATGAACGTAAAGCCGGAATTAATTGTTAATTAGTTGGCTAAAGATAAAGAGGCATGTAAATTAATCTAGTTTTTGCCGTTGTTGTAGTTGTTCTAATTTGAGGATAATCAAATTAGGGAAGTAAGCATGGTTATTTAATTGTGATAGCTTGCTGATTAGGTATCCATGATTGGAACCTACGAATAAAAAATCTGCCAATTCCATATAGATTAGAAAACAGATTATGTGGGAATTTCAAAAGGGTTCTGAGTTACCCGCTTGCTTGTAAGGCTGGATGCCTTGTGGTTTGGAGCTCTGAGTGCTCATTGTGTTTGAAGGCTGAATGCCTTGTGAAAGGGCCGAGAGCCCATTTTTTGATGTTTGTTTTCCTGCTGCTTGTGCTATGATGTGAGCCTGGATGGCTGTTGTGATATGTGGAGGCATGGAGACTTGTGGTTGTGGCAGCGGATGATGCCTAGTGTGGCGAGATGCATCGGTTTATGCATATGGGTGTCGGGGAAGACACCAAGGGTGATGGTATGAGATGATGTGATGGTTTGATGTTGGTGGTTTGGTTTGGTTGTTTATCTGCTTTACTTTTCCCCAATGCTCAAGGCAACTGGTCTTTCTTACCCTCTTTCCGAAGGAGGCGAAGACACGCGGGGTATGCCATGTGCTTTCCGTGTTTAGCCTCTCGATGGAGGATGGGTCTATGCTCTTTCTATAGGCGGAAAAGTCTCGACGGGTAGTATATCTACTCACCGTGTTGAGCCTCCTTTGTGTTTAGAAGCATAGGATGCTTTTCTAGAATGCCTGGGAATGTGGAAAAGTAATTCGGTAAGGAATGTTTGATTAAATGGTGAAATTCCGCGGGGGATGGTGATGCTGGAATTTAAAGGTGATGTGAGTCTTAAAAAGGAGCAGTTGTTTTTGAAAGTGATGCCAATTCAGTTTGATGTGGAATTGTTCATTCTTGATTAATGTTTAAAGAATTAATTAACGTACAGTGGAACTGATAAAATGAGAATGGAGTAATCTAATAAAGCTCTTCAAATGGTTGTGTGCTTGTAGGATACCTAGTCTTTGAAGTAGCAGCCTTGAGTCTGAGAGACGTTAGCTGTAGTTGTATCTAAGACTAGGTAATGCCCATAGTGTGGATGTGAGGTACTTATATATTCTGTACTTTTTGTGTTTCTATACGCTACTTCACCCTGTCGGTAAGGGAAACTGACACCCCTGGGATTCTGAGCCCTGAGGGGGTGTTTTCCCCAACATTCTGATGGGAGGTTGAATGGCTGACTACCCCCTTTGGCCCCGCTCTCTTCTCTTGGTAGATCTTTGTGCTGGTAGGCACAGTGGTTAGTTTTACCCATATATGTGTGTAGAGGGCTGTGATGGCTTGTGGTTATTTCCCACACATATATTCTATATATAGTATCCTATGGACTACTATAGGTGTAACGTGTATAGGCTATAATGGCTTGAGGATCCTTACTCGGAGTATGGGCTGTAATGGCTTGAGGTATTATACCCGATGTATGATACACATTATACGAGCTGTGGTGGCTCCTGGAAACTACCTGGTTACTTTTGTTGTGAGGATGGTGTGGTGCTTAGCCCAGGTTTCTACGGGCAAGCCTTTGTGGTGCACAAGGTGCAGATTGTGGAGCTTAGCCCAGGTGTCTGCGGGCAAGCCTTTGGAGAGAGATGCACAGGACGTATGTCGTTGGGGAAAAGCGGAAAACCAGTGGGGAAGTAGTAGCGGGGTACCCTTGATATTCATTACTATATGCTATATTCTTGTATGCGTTACTTGGTGAGAATAGCCATGGTGAGGTTGGGAACATAGTATACCTGTTTAGGTGACGAGTTAGTTTCACTTGTTGTTCACTGGGCTTTATCATGCTTTATTTACTTTTGCACGAGAGGCTTGGGGAGGATCCTACTGAGTATACTGTTATACTCACCCTATGTATTTATAAACTGTTTTGTAGGTCACTTGGAGCAGGTTGGAGGTCAAGCTGGTTACTTCTATCTTGTAGTTGGAGGAGGAGTTGTTCGGGCTTGTGGTCGCTGTCGTTTTACTTTCTTTTGGGTACTTTTAGTTTCCCCTTTCAGTTGTATCACTTTTGCATGACATTTCATATATGTACTTGGGTTTCTTTTATATCTCAGTTCCAAGTTGGAGTTGATTGGAGTCTATTCTATCTCTCTCTTCTGTATGTGTTCTCTTAGAGGGTAATGCCTCCCATTTGTGTGTGTATTATACCCTCGGTGCTAGTCGCCAACCCGGGGCCTACTGGAGGCGGGACTCGGGGGTCATTATCTCCCTTCTCACATTGCCGGCCCAGGAGGGGTACACTTTGTGGGGAGGGGGTCGTGAAAAAATTAATCTTTTATATATGTGTGAATAATTATACAATTATTTATCCAATGAAATTTTATATACAAAAAAATAGTGATATAAAAAAATAAATAACATTTCCTTGATTTTTAGTCCTGAAATCTCCAACATTATCATATCATATTTTTCTACATATTAATATATGGGGACATGTTTCAAACAACTAACATAATCGACTAGGAATAATAGTTGATAATAAGGCCTCAATATAGAATCATTCCATCTGTGCACAATTTCATTCTAAATTTTACAAATTCATTAATGAAATATATTTTTTTCACAGATATTATATTGTGGTGTATGAATGGTGTGATGTAATTATTTATCCATGATATTCTCATCATTATTCCATATATACCACATTTTATCATTTCAATATGAAAATAAATTTTTCAATAAAGGTTTTATTTATATATTCTATAATGATTTATCTGGAGATATTTCTAATGATCATTATATTTTATATAAGTTGGTTTTACCATCAAATATGAAATAGTACAGCCTATATTTAAGACATGATGAAAAACATTCACATAAATTCTATTATTTTTAAATGTTTTTTTGGGAAATAGTATCTATTTGTATATATTAAAATCACTTGTAATAAGATTTTATGGATTTAATATTTTAATCTTAAATTATTATTTATTAAAATATTATCAATTTTAATAGTTTAGAAGTATTTATTGAAAAAATTTCATTCTAAACATTTCATTATTTTTTATAATTAATCTAGACCATACTGATATCATTGTAAATTTAGTTCAACTACTGAACAATGGTTTCCTAAAATCTCTACAATAATTCATTCAATGAATATATCTTGAATTAATTACTAGTGAAGATTCTCTATTAAATATTGAATATATTCATCAATAATAGACCATAACTAGATTTTTATTTCACAATGAAACCACTTGATTTTCTAATGGATTTTACATCGCTATTAATTCTCATGTTCATATGATTCTCTATAAAACATTTTTCTCACATTCAAACACATAAAATTGGTATAAAATATATTTTCCTGGGTTTTAGGATTTAACTAAGAAACTTCCACTAAACATTCATCCCATTTCTCATTTTCATCACTTGTTATTCATGAATTTACAAAATTGAGTCCCCTTAATGGCCAAAAATAATAAACTACTAGATAAATAAAGTAAAAATATTATTTTTTTTAAATATATAAATTGAATAAATTATAATATATATGATTATAGATAAATAAACATGAATAATTTTTTTAAAAAAATCTATAACTTACAAATAATTATAAATACAAAATTTTCACTTGAAAACAATTTATTATAAAATATAAGTATAATTATAAAATTATTTTATAAAAACCAATATATTACTAAATAATATTTATAAATAACAATATATCAACCATAATAACTTTTAATTGTAATACATTTTTATATAATAATACTAATAAAAAATAACAACCAAAAAAAAATTCATCCATAAATTTTAATAATAAGAAGAGTATAGTAAAAAAATAATATCAATAAAAAATTGTGTAAAAAATAAATAATTAATAAAACTATATACATATAAATGAAAAATGAATTAATTATATTTATCACGAACATATGCCTATCATGGGGTGTGGAAAATGAAATAATGTTTTCATGGTGCAGTATAGTGGCTGAGCTGTGTAATCTCACAAAATGAGTATATCTCTTTATACATATGCTTTATCAAATTCTCCTAAGATAATTCTTTAGGTTTTAATTATTTAATGGAAATAGATGAAGAATCGTTTTGTTAATTATTACTTTTCAAAATGACATGAAATATAATAATTTATACTACTATGAAAATTACAAACAGAATGAAGGAAGAAATAAAATGCCTGGTTTTGGGTTCTGTTTTGGATTAAATCCTTATATTCAATAAATTTTTTGATTTTTTATAATCCTGGCATGAAATATATTATTTTAATTATTATTCTTGATTTATACATTTTGGAATCATTGGGGGATAATAAATCTTAATTAAACCTCCTCCTATAATCATGGTTCATTGAACACATAGGTTATAAGAACATGACCTTAAACATTACCGAATCTTGAATTATGTCAAGAATTATCATCATGATCTTTTCAAGTTTAGAGTATTAGATAATTAGGCCATTACTATTATATAACAACATGAATATTACATATAGACACTACTACTCAGTATCCATTTTTTTAAAAAAAATAAAAACTCTTAAAAAGAAATATGTATACTTCCATGTTCTAGACAACATGACTTATCCTTGATCAAATTCTTATCCCTATTCCACTTCCTATCCACTGAAAAAATTTCAAAAACATGGGATGAGAATAAAAGGCTCATTAATTTTTATAAAATATGGAATGAAAACATTAGTCCATCATTAAATACAAATCAATGAAACCATACTTTTCGATTATAACATACTTTACGAAATCGTAAGATTTATGAATATCACACAAAAATAATAAAACATAAAGTTAACTAATGGAATTCATAACATAATTACATTGTAGCTATCACATCAACATAGGGAGTCACATTTGGAATACCCATCATAGTATATTCCAGTAATCTCTTAGGAGAAACATTAATGTTTATCTCCATCACATTACCCAATGCATTGTAGAGCTATCTCAGGATCACCCGACCTAGGTTTATCACGGAACCACCCGTATATGTAAACAATACCCAATAACCATAACAAAAAACACAATTATAAAATAAAGATAACATTTCCACATTCCAATAATTAAAATCAAGACATTAAAATAAACAATTCTTTGTCAAACCATTTTCAAAACCATTTAAAACATTTAATAAAATATTTTTGGAATCAATGTGTCACATAGCACATTGAAACATTTAAATAAATTATCCTTTTAAAACATTAATGTATATAAAAATAAATCCTGAAAAACATTTTGAAAACATGGACATTAATGAGAATTATTTAGAAGAATAAATCTTAAATCATTTTAACTGATATTTTACTTAAAGGGGTTTTTAACAAAATGAGAGATGCTTAAATTCAAATAATTGAAGAATAAAATTGAATCAGAACTTTATAATATCATGATAATAAATGGAATCATGATATAATAAGCCAAAGGACAATATATACACCATATAAGAGTGAATTGGTGCATAATAACAATGAAGTCTCAATGGAATGTAAATTGAGACGAAATCCCTTATAAAAACTCTATCATTAGATTAAAGAAAAAATCAAATACATAATAATGTGTGAAAAATATAAATAAACACAATATGATTGGATATTATGTGTAAATCCATCAGAAAAAATTCACACATATTCTTTTTAAGACAAAACCAGTGACTTGGTTGTTGAACTCAAGGATTGGAAATTTAGTTAAAATTACTCTTATCAAGTTCATATCGATGACTTGAGAATTTATCAATGGAGTCATTATGTGTATCAAAAGTATATCCACACAAATGAAAGTGGAAATTACAACATAAAAAAATAATGATTCTACACATAATCGTAGCATGACATAATTTAGAATTAGATGATTAACCAAAGGAATGGAAATTGGGTTAAAAGGTTCCCTTACTGATTTTCTAACTTACGAAACATACAAACCATGAAAGAAGGATCATAAAATGAAGATGTAAATACCCATAAATTAAATTATATTAAACAATTAATACAATAATGGGTAGTACATACACCACACAAAAGGAAATTGTTGCAAATATAGAATTAATCTCACAAGAATAAAAAGTGAGATGAAAATCACATACCACGTTGTAATATATTGAGTCGTATGAGCAAAAGTTAATAACCACCAAATGATTCAAAGAATCACACAAATATAAAGAGAATAAAGATAATATAAACCAAATGTTAGTACACAATACACCACATGCAATAAATTTGTGGTGAACAATGGAAATCTCATGGAATTAAAAGTGAGATAATAAACCCATTACATCGTGTTTGACATGACTCGGTTGTTCCTTGTTATTCTTGAATATTAAACATAAGTTAGATTATACTTTCTTAAGAACTTTTTTAATGTTTATTATTCCTTTTATATCACCTATTACTATGTTATAATCATTATGTAATCATTTAAGATAATAACGGTCATTTTGTCGATATTTGGTACTTAGGTCAAAAATGAGCTTATTATAATTATAAGTTGATAATGTGGTCAAATATCCATTATATCCATAATGATATTAATTATTTAGATATCATATTTATCTTATATATTTAGTATATATATGTATTTGTAATATTACATTACATTAAGAGGTATGAAATGAAATGCACCGTTCATAGAGACGGTAAGTCATACGTACGAATGAACGATACGCTCATTTATATTTCATTTTTAATGAAATTAAAACATAATGATACATTGGTATATTATAATTATAGTATAATATCATATATAATTTCATAACTACATCCATTATATGTCCCACGTATGGTATGAACGAGTCTTATAACTTTGAGGGGGCGGTAGTCCACACTTCCTCAAATGAAATTATTGCGTCTACTCATAATGGAAACCATAAAGGTATGCTATAAATTAAAAATTCAGAAGCATAAAGAAGACATAAACATAATATATATCATATAAAAAATCAATTATATCACAATGGCCACTATAAGAGGTTCTAGTAGATAATTGAGCAATCATCATATCATGAGGCATTAGTTCGCTGTCCACAGAAACTGTATGTTCTTTACCCATTAGATGGATGTGTGTGTAAGTGTAGTATGAATACATATCATAACAACATCCTAGTATATTTCCAATATTGGTTTTGTTATAAATGAAATAAATGAAAATATTTTAGGGGTTGGATAAGTAAAATAAAAGAAAAGAATTTAAGAGAAATTGTTACCTTTAATTCAGGTAACTCCCTTTGGTTTGAACCAAAAGGACATCTTGATGTACCTTATGTCTAAGGTAAGGCTTCTAGTAGGAGGAGGGGGATCTTGAGAGCTTATTTGGTCTAGGTTTGGACGAGCCAAGGGGTTTTAGGGGTGTGAGTAATTGTTTAGTAGTGAGGTCTTTTTATAAGGGGGAGGAGGGGTACTTTAGGAAAGTGTGAAAATATTATTTTATTTTATAATGATTTTAGTTTTCTAGTTGTAAAAAACTCATTAAGGTTAAAGAAACTATGACTCATGGTTGAAATAAATTCATCCAATAAGAATTGGACCATAGTTGGATGTTATTTTAATATTTATAATCTTATATATTTAAATCATTTATTAATGAGGTAAATACTACATCATTTTTGTGTCAAAAATAATAATATTTATATGATGTCTAAAAATTATAAAAAAAATACCACAATGTAAGAAATATTTTTATCTTTCCAATGATAATTTATAGTTTAAAAGATAACTTATATAACCCCATGTAAATATTAATTTACTAAAATATATTTGTTTGTGTCATTTTTGTTTTTTATTTAAATTAATTAATCTAAAGTGTCATTATCAATCCCAGGTGGCTCTATGGAGTCCCTAAACCGACCCAAGGATGCACATGGTCGGTCATGACTCATCCAATAAGGTTATGACAAGTGTTAAGGTAATTTTGTATTATTATAATATTGTTTTACCTTGAATTACCTTATTTTCCTTTAACTACGGTAAATAAATGTCAAAAGTTACTATTCACCAAAATTTATTTTCTTCTTATTGAACTAAATTTTAATTACTAATAACTACCATGTCTGTCATATTTTTTAAATTCAATTCACAAAAGTCGTATAATTTCATTTAAATGAAAAAGTTATTTCTTAACTACTACTTAGTGGTTTAACTATTCATCGAAAATTGATGTTTTTGAGAAAATTACCAAAAATTATGCCTAATATATATTTGATATTCCAAATTAAAAATTGATATCTATTTTTTCAAATTCAAAACATATATTTTTTATTATTTAATTTAAAATCAATTCCCATTGTCAAAACAAAAGGCAGATTTTTTAAGAAATATTAACTATCAAAAGATTGGCACTTGTTTATGCCCAATTTCAATGTTAAATTAATTCCAATGACCCAAATTGGAATACAATGTAAAAATATAATCTAATTACAGTTTAAAACCAGTTAAAAATATAATATAACTATATAAATACATTAGATTATAAGGTATTTTTGAATTAAAATACAGTATTTTCCACTATTCATCAAAAATTGAATTTTATCAGAAAAATACTAAAAATTTACCCAATGTGAATTTTGATGTCCCAATTCTATATAAGAATTTTATTTTGTAAAAAATAACATATAAAAGTAAACAAAAATTGATTAAAATAAGGTTTTTTATTAAAAGGTGGTAAATCAACCTTTTAAAGTAAATTAGATTTATTCACATTTTATGCTTCTAACTTTTATTGGTTATGTGTAAAAACATTTAAAAACATGTATATTGATATTGTAGTTAGTTTTGTCCATTCCTACAAATATAATGGATATGATTTTACTACCATTTTAAATACTTATATTATTATATTAATTTTTAGTACAACTCAACATTGAGTGCAACGTAAGATTTCAAAGAAACGCGTTGTTGTGTATCGGTTATGCCATCAAACATAGAATATCCTATAAATAAAAATTAATAATTAATTTACAAATATTAATAAATATGAAAATGTCATTTTCTTTATTTTCATGGGATGTTACATCCTTCACCCATTTTTGGAATTGCGTCCTCACAATTTTAAAATTGGGCTCAAATACTTCATTGAAAGTCTCACATCGGAAAAAGAGTCAATAAATATATCACATTAAAATAAAGGAAGATAAGTAAAAAGGTCACTCAAAACAAAAGATACTGAGATTCTAGGAAAACATAGATATGGAGGAGAAAATAGACTATCAAGTTCTGATGGAGACTGATAGAAAACATGATTTGGAGAAAGTTAACCACAAGAAAATCAAAAACTTGTGATGGGTTAAACGGTCATTGATTCCCCAGTAGAAAAAGTTCATAGAAAACATTTTTGTTTGAAGTTAATTTTCATAATTTTGAGAAATTTATTTATGATCATAACTAAAAATATAAGGAAACATACTTACTTTTCATGTTGACTTTCATCCTTTAATAAATTCCTACCACAAACTCATTATTTCTTCAAACGATGTGTACTAAAGATGACTTGTTCAAATTGAAAGTGTTATAATCAACCTCTAGAGAATCACATAATGCACCAAATATTAACTATAATTTTCACATGTCTTTATAAATTATCCAAAACCAAAAGGGTTAGCAAATGATCAGATAATCCCCAAAAAGGATAATATTTTACAAAAAGAAAAACTACTCCTAATCTCTAAAAAATTTCAAACAATACCCAAATTTCAATAAAGGTTAGTCAATAAAAAATTATCCTTAAAATTATTCAAAATTATCAAAAATAAAATTTAAACCCAAAACTCATAAGGATTTAAATCACATAGTCTTCCATAGTAAATCATAACATTTATCTCCAAAACACCATCTTCTCTTAAAGTTTTTTACTGAAGTGTAATTAACCTAATCACATATTCTCTATGATCGGTTATTCATTTCCATAAATAAACCAAATCAACATATGTCCATAATAAAAGTATATATTCTTAAAAAATAAAATTTGAACCATTACTCCACAAATGAGATCCCATAGTATTCTATTTTCCTTAATCATATAGTGTTCCCAAAAGAGAGAACGTCTTCCAAAATAACTTTTATCAATTAATCACCAAATCAGTTTACTATACTAAAGATATCCATTTGATAAAACCTATGGTCAACTTATTCTTGATCCATAAAATCATTTAAATAAAAACAATTAGTCATAGTAACCAGGGACTTCACATAGGCCAGTATTAGGCGATAAATCCCAGTCGCACTTTGGTTGGGGGTTCAATTCCCGCAGCTTTGTTCAACGCGATGGGTTGTCACCCGGTCTACGTGTTATCCTTTTTCATAAACTATATAATTTTATAACATTCCCAAAAAAAGATAAATTCATCAAAAATAACTATAACATATTTTAACCCCATGGTTATCTAATAACTTTCATTTTTCATCCCATAATGTATTAACCTTTAATTTCCTCAAATTTAAGGATCATATAAACCCAAATGATTCCTTATAACTATATCCACAAAAGAAAATATATTTATTACTTGAATAAAATTTTAATATATCAAACTTCAGGGTTATACATAAAATAAAAAGTCTTCTAATGTAATCCCATCATCAAATGATCCTTAATAGTTTATAGAATTTCCCCATCCTAAAATCTACCATAACACTTGAATCCCTTATATATTAAATTCTTACTCATCCAATGTTTTTTTTTATCCATTAACCATTCCTTTCCAACATTTTCGTAAATACTTCTTTCCTACATACAAAATTGTGAGTCATATCCTAAGATTCAATAATGTCTAAACATTAGTTAAGAAATAATCAATACCCTTCATTGGTCATTATCAGTTTCCTCATCCTTAATTGGAATTGAATTAGGTATTGGTAAACATATATTTGTATGATCCTGGGGATCCCATTCCCGAACCTTCTTCATAGGACATATGTTTGTATAATGACCATGCACACCACATTTAAAACATTCAATTGATCCCTCATAAAGACCTTATTTCCCTTTCCTAGAGTTAACTGGATGCTTCCTTTTTCAATGGAAAGTCATTGCTTTATGACCTTCACTTTCACATATATAGCATCCTCCTATCTCCTTGAAACATTTTCCTAGGTGTTTCAAAACACATCCTTGACACTTAGGTTTTTGAATATACATATCTTTATGATTATTACCTGAACTTCTATGGGGATTTGTTTCTCACATATATGATTCCTTATAAAAATCACCAAGGTTCATGTGGTCAATCATGACTCCAGATAGTTGGTTGTGAATAACAACAAGAGTTCCCATGAAACTCCCATTTCATTTAGTTGATCATTCAGAAAACCATCATTGTTTTCTTCACATCCACTATTACTTTGGTGCCTGCTAGATCCATCCATTTACTAAAACCAAAGTGTTAAGTGTGGGTATATCTGTAAAATCATCATATAATATCATATAAAGAGGGTAAATACTAAGATATACTTATTCATGTTATTCTAAACTCATTCACTTTATCTAAAATAACTATGACTCTTTCTAAAATCCTAATCATTATGGTTATGTAACATATTCTTAAAGAACACCCTATCCTCTACTTTTATCTAAACAGACCTCTAATACCAACTATAAGGACCCAGCCTTAAACATTACATAATCTTGAAATATGTCAAAAATTCTCATTGAGGGCCTTTTTAGGTTTAGAGATTTAGATAATTAGGCCATAACTATTACAGAACAACATGAATATTACATGTAGAAACTACTACTCAGTATCTATTTTTTCATAAAATAAAAACACTTAAAAAGAAACATGTTTAGTTCCATGTTTTAGACAACATGACTTTTCCTTGATCACATCCTTTTCCATATCCCACATCTTGTCCTGTGAAAAATATTTCAAAAACGTGGGATGAGCATAAAATGCTCAGTAAGGGTCCTAAAATAGGGAAGGAAAACATTATCCCATCATTAAATACAAATCAATTAAACCATAATTTCAAATCATAACATACCTTACGAAATCATAAGATTTATGAATAACACACACAAATCACAAATAATAAAGGTAAATTATGGAATTCATAACATAATTAAATTGTATCTATCATAGATATATAGTGAGTCACATTTGGAATACCCATCATAGTATATTCCCTAAATCTCTTAAGAGAAACATTAATGTTTACCTCCGTCATGTTACCCAATGCATTAGAGAGAAATCTCGGGCTCACCCGCCCTAGGTTTATCACGAAACAACCCATATACGTAAAAAATTCCCATTAACTATAACATAATCCTAACACATTACATAAGTATAAAAATTATATAACCTTTCCTAATTCCAATAATTAAAATCAAGATACTGAAATAAACAATTCTTTATCAAACCATTTCCAAAACCATTTAAAAAATTTAATAAAAGATTTTTGGAATCAAAGTGTCCCATACCACTTTGAAAAATTTAAATAAATTAACATTAGAAAACATTAATGTCTATATAATTATATCCTAAAACCCATTTTGAAAACATGGACATTAATGAAAAATATTTAGAAGAATAAATATTTAAAACATTTTAACCAATATTTTACATAAAGGGGATTTTAACAAAATGGGAGATAATTGAATACAAATAATTGAGGAATAACAATGAATAATAATGTTATAATATCATGAGAAAAAATTTAATCAAGATATAATAAGCCAAAGGATAGTATAAACACCATATAAGAGTGAATTGGATTATAACAACATTGAAGTCTCAATGAAATGTAAATTGAGACTAAATCCCTTATAAAAATTTTAACCTTAGATTGGGGATAAATGAATTACATAATAATGTGTGAAAAATATAAATACACTGAATATGATTGTATATTCATTCTAAATCAATCAGGGGACAGTCAAACCTATTCTTCTTAAGACCAAACCAATGACTTGGATGTTTAACTCAATTAATGGAAATTGAATTAAAATTACTCTTATCATGTTCATATAGTTTACTTGAGAATTTATCAATGGAGTGATTATATGTATCAAAAGTATATCCACACAAAGGGGATTTGAAATTAAAATATAAATAAATAAATATTTATTCCACACATAATCGTACCATGACATAATTTATAATTAAAAGATTAACCCAAGGAATGGAAATTGGGTTAAAAGGTTCCCTTAACGATTTGGTAACATACGAAACATACAACCCATGAAAGAGGGATCATAAAATGAAGATATAAATACCCAAAAATTGAACTATATTACACAATGAATACAATCATGGGTGTCACATACACCACACAAAAGGAAATAGTGGAAAATATAGCATGAATCTCATAGGAAAAAAAGTGGATGAAAATCCCTTACCACATTGTAATCAATCGAGTCGTATGACCAAAAGTTAATAACCACCAAATGATTAATAGAATCAAATGAATATTAAAATAATAATGATAATTTATACCAAATTTCAGTACACAATACACCACATGCAATAAATTTGTGGTGAACAATGTAAATCTCACAGAATTAAAATAGAGATAAGAAACCCCTTACCTCGTGTCTGAATTAACATCTTAGTTACTTCTTCTTTCTGAATAATAAACTTAAGTTAATTTCTCATTTTATAAGAACATTTTACAAGTTTTTTATTCCTTTTATACCACTTATTAACATGTTATAAACATTATGTAATCATTTAATTTCATAACGGTCATTTTGTTGATATTTGGTACATGAGTCAAAAATGAACTTCTTATAATTACAAGTTCATCATGTGGTCAAATATACATTGTCCCCAAAATGATATTATTGATTTAGATATCATATATATAATATATTTCCAGTATATATATGTATTTATAATAGTATATAACATTTGGAGGTAGCAAATGAAATGCACAGTTCATGGAGACGGTAAGCTGTACGTACGCATGAACGCTACTTTCATTTCTTTTTCATATTTAATGGAATAAAAACATAATTATACAAGGGTATATTATAATTCCAGTATAATATCATATAAAATTTCCATAACTCCATCTTTTATACGTCCCATGTATTGTATGAACGACTTATATAACTTTTAGGAGGTGGTAGCCCGCAGTTCCTTAAATGAAATTATCGTGTTTAATCATAATGGAAACCGAAAAGTATGATATAAATTAAATATACATAAGAATAAATAAAAAATAAAAATATATATATATCATATATAAATACAGTTCCATCATAATGGCCACCATAAGAGGCAGTAGGAGATAATTGAACAATCGTCATTTCGTGAGGTGTTAGTTCACTGTATACAGAAACATTATGTTATTTACCCATTAGATGGAGGTGTGTGTATGTGTAGTTCAAATAATTATCATAATAACATCCTAATATATTTAAGATACTGGTTTTGTTATAAAATAAAGTAATGAAAAGAGTTTATGGGTTGGAGAAGTAAAATAAAATAAAACAATTTAAGAGAAACTATTACCTTTAATTCGGGTAACTCACTTTGGTTTGAACCAAAAGGACTTCATGAAGGCCTTTTTCCTAAGTAAAGGCTTCTAGGAGGAAGAGGGGAATCTTGAGAGCTTATTTGGGCAGGTTTTGGATGAGCCAAGGGGCTTGAGAGGTGTGAGCAATGGGTTAGAAGTGAGGGCTTTTTATAAGGGGGAGGGTGTTCATTAGGAAAGTGTGACAATATTATTTTATTATATAATGATTTTCGGTTTCTAAAGGTCCAAAACTCATTAAATTCGATGTTAAGATGAATTATGGTCAAACTAAATTCATACAATAATAATTGGATAGGTTTTTGATGTTATTTTTATATTTATAATCTTACTTATTTAAATTTTGTATTAATGAGGTAAATATTGCATCATTTTTGTGTCATAAATAATATTATTTATATGATGTCTAAAAATTATAAAACAAATACCATGGTGTAGGAAATATTTTTATCTTTACAATGAATATTCATAGTCTAAAGGATAACTTATATAACCCCATGTAAAAATTAATTTACTAAACGATATTTGTTTGTGTCATTTTTGTTTTTACTTTAAATTAATTAATCTAAAGTATCATTATCACTCCCAAGTGGCTCCATGGGGTCCTAAAATAGATTCATGGATGCCCATGGGCGGCCATGATTCATCCAAAAAATTTTGTATAAGTTTCAAGGTAATTTTGTATTATTATAATATTTTTTTACGTTGAATTAACATATTTACCTTAAACAGCAGTAAAAAAAAGTCAAAAGTTACTATTCACCAAAAATTATTTTCATCTTATTGAAGCAAATTTTACTTACTAATAACTACTATGTATGTCAGATTTTTGAAATTCAATTCACAGAAGTAGAAAATTTTCATTTAAATGAAAAAGTCTGTTATTAATTACTACATAGTGGTTTAACAATTCATCGAAAATTGAAGTTTTTCAAAAACCTACCATAAATTCAGCCTAATCTATATTTGGTATTTTGAATTAAAAAATAATGTCTATTTTTACAAATTCAAAACATAGAATTTGGAAAAATTAAATTAAAATTAATTCTCGTTGTCCAAACAAAAAGCTTGTTTTTTAAGAAATATTAACTATCAAAAGATTGACACTTGTTTATTCCCAATTTCAAAGTGAAATTAATTCCAATGGACAGAATTGGAACAAAAGGTTAAAATATAATCTAATTAAACATTAAAAACAATAAAAAATATAACCTAACCATATAAATATATTAGATTAAAAGACAATTTTGATTTAAAATGAAGTATTTTCCACTATTCATCAAAAATTGAATTTTATTAGAAAAATACCAAAAATTTTCCCAAAGTGAATTTTTATGTCCCAATTCTAAAGATAATTTTATTTTGACAAAAATAACTGATACAAGTAACCAAAACTGGACTTAAGCAGGGTTTTCCAATAAAAGGCGGTAAATCAACCTTTTAAAGTAAATTAGATTCATTCACATTTTAAGCCTCTAAAATTTATTGGGTAAATGTAAAAACATTTAACAAACATGTATATTCATATTGTAGTTATTTTTGTCCATTCCCTCCAATAAAATTGATGTGCATTAAAAACCATTTAAAATAATAATATTATTATATTATTTCTCAGTACAACTCAATATTGTGTGCAACGTAAGATTTCAAAGAAACACATTGTTATGTATCAGGTATGCCATCAAACATAGAATCCCATTTAAAGTAAAATTAATAATTAATTTAATAATATTAATAAATATGAAAATTGTATACTCTTTATTTACTTGGGATGTTACATTTTTCTTTGTGATCTATCTTCTAGGACCCAGCTCTATGGATGTATTTTTATCCATTGATTATCACAAATCCTTCATATGAATAGTTAAAAAATAAGGAAATATAAAATAGATTTAAATAAAATAATATAATTATATTGAGTTTCATGAAATTTGTGGGATATTAGTAAATCAGAATCATTCAACTCACCATGAGTGCTAATCAAATCATCAAAAAATATAAAAAAACTCTATAAAAAATTAAAAGAACTCATTAAACTCCCCTAGGTCCAATCCATGGGGTCAACCTCCCCTTTTTGGGATTAAAATATCATAATTTTGGATATGGGAAGAAGATAAGAAGAAGAGAAAAAAATAAAATAAAATAAAGCATAAATTTATTAAATAATGGGGATGAGAAAATAATAGAAAAAAACTAAAATAATATGGGTGAGAGAATAAACGAATAAAATAAAATTTTAATTGGGGTGATAGAGGGAAAATAAAATAAAATATAAAAAGAAATGAAGTATATAAATTATGAAAAAATATATAATTTATAAATAATAATATTATAATAACAATAATTTACTATAATTATTATATTTAATAGAAAAAGACATTAAGAAAGTAATAAAATAAAATACAAATTTTAAAAGAGTATTAATAATAATTATATTAACAGTAACAATAAAAATAACAATAATAAAATTATTATTATTATTAACAATATAATGAAAATGAGAGAAGATGGGGAATGGGTGGAAAAATTATATTAAAGTAAATTAATTTATTTATTTAAAACTAAAATTGAAACTAAAAATAAAATAAAATTTAAACTCATAGTAAATATAAATAAAAAAATAAAAATAAAATAAAGAATAAGAAGGTGGGAGAGATGAATGTAGTAGGAAGACACCTTGGTGTGGATCCCCTCCTTAGAGGTTGAATAATCATTTGGTAAAGAGTATCTACTTACTTTTATATAAAAAAAGGTAGGATTTCAACCCCATATCCATCTAGGAAAACCTGATAATGGGGTTGTTTGGAATGATCATACCCATGAGTGGTGCGTTAGAATTAACCTTGTGGAAGGAGTCCATGTGGTTGATTGATGTGTGTGGGAGGTGTGCTCGAGACATGGAGGGTGGATTCTTCAAGTGTATTAGGTAGAAGAGACACTAAGAGGTGGTTCTTCAGGTAGTATATATTTGGAAAGTGAGGTGCGGTGGTAGTTCTCCTCTGGGGGAAAGAGGGGTGGAGTATGCAGCAGGTGATCCGACAACATCTCCCTCTTCCTTCGTCCATTGATGTGGTCAAAGGAGCTTGAATAGAGAATTGGGAGGTGGATGAAGATGTTGAGGAGGTGATGATCGGCAGTGGCAATGGTGGGTGGTGAGGAAGTAGTGATTCCTTTGATAGTTACAACTATTTTTGATGCCAACCGGTGAAGCCGGGATGATTTGAGGGATATTTGAAGGTGTTAGTGCATTATAGTGGAAATCTGGTGAACAATAGTGGTGGTGGGTGAGGATGAGGGTGGCCATGTGGGTCTTCGGATGTTCTCAAGTGATTAGTGCAGGTTTCCTGGTGACATCGGGGGTGGATGAAATGGGGTAAAGTCGTCGAGTGTAGGGTAGAGGACACAACACGTCGGAAGGCATGAGAGCATGGTGTAGAATGATAGAGAACCCATCCCACATTGAGATGAGTCAATTTTTTGGGAGGATTTACAAGTCTGGGGGTGGGATCTATTTAGTAGGGAATTCAGTCAAGTTTCGGAAGATTCACTATGCTGTTGTGGACCACCCCTTCCTAGTGGGATACTCCTCCCGTATTTTTGTGGGCCCTACCACAACACACGGGCGCTCAATCTCAGGCTTGAACCGACAAATGGAACCTAATGATTTCAACACCCGAGGTCCGGTCCATGGCTTGTATCCACATACAACACAACCTCTCAAGATTTACTCATGGGGCCTGCATGGTTGGGTGTCCCCTTAGTGGGCCACCTAAGTGGCATGTGGGCCTTTGATGAAGGTTGGCGCAATGGCCTAATTTTTATAAAAAGACCTAAAAATTGTTATAAACATTTCTTAATTGAAATATATTCATGAAGAATTATTAAAATTAGGTTCAAACATAAAATCAATTTTTTATCCCTTATTAACTGTTATTATTTATACAATCATAAATAATCACATTTTATTAAATAATTAAAATTCAAGGGTTTTGAAATTGAAAACATCAAATAATCATTAGAGTTTTTAAAAAAAATAGCATTGATTTTTTGTCAATAAATCACTAACATGTAAGTAAAAAATAATTAAAGTATTAAAATTTACAATTAAAAAAAATATATTTAGGTATTTAGGCATTATATCAGAGGGAATGTGATCCAAATAATTGAAAGATTAAATTATTATTTCATAAAATGAAAGAGAATTTATAGTGATAATAGATATCAAACTTTGATAATGATTTAAATAGATAGATAAAATGAAAACAAAAAACATGGGTAGATCAAGTGAAGGAAACATAACCCTATTAGAGAAGAATAATCAAATAAAAATATATAAGGCAATGAAAATTTATCTTCGATGGTCAAATAATTTTCCACTACAACTATAAAAACAATGCTTGGGGGAGAAAATGAGAGTAATTTTATGTCCACATATTTGTGGAGATATAATTATTAAAATCACATTCACATAATATAGTTTAAGATGAACAAATCATGGTATTTTGTAAACAATTTTGATGATATTTATGAAATAATTGATGGAAAACTTATATCTCTAAAATTACATATTCAATAGAATATTATTAAACCCTACCAATATTCCTTTTTAAGATGGGTGTATTAAAATAAACATCCTAAATAGTAATTAATATTAATTTTTACCACTGGTGTGGGTATCCCAATATTATGTAGCTATATGCCATGAACTCCTATATTGAACATACCTATGTTTAGCACCCACATAGTGTGGACCCATGAGAGTCCTTCAATAATTTTAAAACTCCAAATGGAATGACACTAATGTGGTTTATAAATTTCCATAAAATTTCACATATATTCAACTCCTATATGTAAACCTATTTAAAGATAATGACCTGGGTATATGTAAAAAATTGCGCACATAATGAATTTTTTGGAACACATATGGAAAAATTATGAAAAAATAAAATCCTCCCTAACAAACTAGTATTGATTTAATTTATCCCCAATAATGAAAGTTATCATGAATAAAAATATTTATTAAAATAATTATACTCCAAAACATTGTAAAAATCATAATCAATTATAAATAGAATGTACAAACATCCATTAAAACTACTATGTTTCATTCATTGAAGTCTAAATCCAATTTCTCATTAGCAAAAACAATCACCATTATCAATAATTTTAGAATAGATATATCCATGGTATGATTCATTTTAATTCTTTATTTCCTAACTTAATTCATGGACTATAGATCTAATACAATGCCAATTGGTAAAATCATATAATTAATATAAATAATGATAATGTCCGAAACATTTATCATCTAAAATATAATATTTTCAACTCCATAGGTTTCTATATTTTCAAAATAACTACCAATTTTTTTATGTCTTATTTTATCATATATTTTCACTATATATTGATGAAACATTATTAAAAAAATTATTTTATTGTGTTATTAAATGTTTTTATAAATAAAATAAATTTACCATGATGATTATAATTATAATATGTATGTTACATTAATTTAATGTCTTCTTTTCATCTATTGAAAAATATTTCTATAAATAAAGTTTTGTAGTTAAAAAAACACATATATGCATACTACATTTTCAATGATATAGTAAAAAATAATATTAAATAATTGATAATGAGGTCTCTTAGAGGGGTTTCTTAAATAATCTCACTATTCTAAGTAAAATCTAAATAATTATCTTCCAATTAATTTTCTATGATATAAATAACTGGATAAATTTTTTTAGTATATCAACAATGTGTCTAAAATAATACACTCATTTATCTATTAAATAACCCTTTTAAATGAATATATACATCAACTTGAATTAGCCGAAAATATAAAAAACAATGTCCATATAATTACTACTGAATTATAATATACAACACATTATTATTTATATTCTAATAAACAAAATTTTATTTAAAAAATATAAACTAGAATAATTTTGATAAGTTTTTATTTTTTGATGAGTTTTCTATATCAATAAATAAACTATTTTTCATATCCTTCGTAGCTCTAGACATATGAATTTAATAAACTGTAAACAAGTATTTTTCATTCCACTAATTGGTTAATTATGTTAATTTACTTACATATTAATTATTTCATTATAATAACATGTTTATAAAAATTAATCTTGAATCATATTTTATTCTTATGGTATAATTTTTATTTTATGTAATCCGATCTAGGTGTAATAAATTTAAAAAAAGACATTTTTCATGAATTATATTTAATTACGTTTTTTCATCATTTACTATGTCCATTGTCGTATATAATATTTACAATAATTTTTTAAAATTTATTAGATAAAGAAACCCAATTTTTAATTATGTTTTTAAATTTTTGTATTTATTTATTTATATTCATTTTTACCTATTAATTGTCTTAATTTTATATTTATATTAATATATTAGGTTTTTCATATATTTAATTAAAATTGTGAATTTTATTCATATAAATTTAATATGTGAGAGTATAAAATAATATATATGTAAATTTTTATTAGCTATATTTTTCTAGGCCTCTTTCATTATAAAAATTATTCTTATCAATTTTAATGTATATTTTTAAAAAAGATCATTTACATTATAATAAACTATGTTATGAATTTATATTAATTTTTTTATAATATTTTCTATTTTTCTATGTTTTTAGACTTCTTATTGATATTTATATTATTAAATTTATATTATATGAATATTTTATTTATATGAATAAATATATTTATTTTTTTCACTTCAATATTTATTTTTATTTCCATTTTATATAAATATATATATATGTTAGTCAATTATATTCTATATTTTATATGATTTAATTTCTCATTTATGTATATTTTGAGGAAAATAATAATGAAAATTTGATCACAATTTTGAAAATATCATAGTGTTATGTAAAAAAAATAAAAAAACATAACATTATATCAGTATACAAAATTCATATTTCCTCCATATTATGCACTCTTTAAATATGTGATTTTTTTAATAGGATATAATTTTAGGGATTTTGAATGATATTTTTTGATATGTTTCTCTTCGACGTTAAATGATGAAAGTGAACCCATTGAATATAAATGGATATTAAATTTAAATAAATATATGCAGAGTTTTATCAGTAGATTATAGTGAAATTAATATATTTTATAATTTTTTATTATATTTAATAGTTATAAGTTATGTGTTTTTTATGAGAGACATAAATAATTTGAATAGAATTTTAGTTTATCATTGTGGAATAATTTTTATAAGAACGTATCTATTAATGGTTTACATTGATTAATATATGATATATTTTATATAAACATTCATAAAATATTTATTGTCATTAAATTTTTCATCATAAATTTAAAATACAAAAATAATATCAATGGGTTATATTGTAGTTGAAACAACTATACATGATTTATTTCCTAATATTTGATAAATTCAATAAGTCATTTACCATTATAAATTTTTCGTCATGTTATATTTTGAAAAAAAATATTTTATATTTCATATAACTATCATTATCATATTCTTTATTAATATTTTAATTTAAACAAAATTTTTATATTATAAAATAATTATCATAGGATTGTTAAAATCTAAAGAAATATTGGAATTTATTTTATTGACATAGTTCTATATAAAATAACACATTTGAAATTTTTATATTTCAACCACAATTCCCTTGATTTTATGTGATTTAATTATTATTTTGTTTTAAATTTTATTATCAAGAGTTTGATTAATGAATAAATCTATAATGTTCGTTTCAAGAAGTATTTTGAAATACATATTCTTAGATTGAGGATGTGAATTAAAGATAATTTATTTTATCTCAAATAATTTGTTTACCCAATTTAATTGAAATCACTGATAGTCTCCCTCAATATTAAAAAATTTGCGATTTTTTTAAAACTCATTCCCTATAATGGAATGTGGTGAGTTCAATTAAAGAATATATTTGTTAGGATGAGGTAAATATTATGTGTTGAGTGAAAAAATTATTAATAAAACATGAAAATAAATTGAATAACTATTTAAAGATATTTCAACTCATTATTAATCCTAAAATTTACAATCATTTTTTAAAAACAAAAAATAATTTAAAAACATAAAAATTAGGGAAAAACTATATGTTTACTTTTTCTTTTTTTAAACTAAAATATGTTTTTTATATTAAATATACTATATGTTATTTTTTAAAAAAATGTATTGTTATTTATTAGTTCTTATATTTTTTCAATGTGGACAATTTTTCTACTAGACAATAAATTTTTTATATCAAATATTTTAATTTTAAATTAACCTTTAAATAACAACACTAATGAATGTAATTAAAAAAAGTTTCAAAATATTTCATACATCATCTCTGTTTTGTAAATTTATTTTCAATCTCAAAAAAATATTTTTTAAATTCCTATTTTTATTATTTTATGCACACTATAAAAATATATTAATAATTTTATATTATAATAGCCATCAAATATAAAATTCAATAAAATATTATATTTTATTATGGAAGAAATAGAAAAATATAAATAATGTGATTTATATAAATATAATGCACTAATATTAAACTATATATATTTAAATATTATAAATCTTCAAAGCATAAAAAGATAAATCTAAAAACTGTGTCTTATATATTAATTTACAATTTTTCTCATTTTATATATTATAGTAGAATATTTTTTGAATAAAAAATGATGATCAAATAAAATAAAAAATATAAATATAATTTTTAAATAAGCATACCATAAATTTAGAGATGAAAAATATACCAAATTTTTCACCTTTATTTCGAAGAATAATTCTAATAAATAAAATGTAAATAAATTTCTATTAAATGATTTTTAGAGAAAGTAATAAGATCATATATTGTACAATATGTTTTTATTCCATGAAGAACTCATAATTATTTTAAAGACTATTTTAAAATATAGGTGTTTCATCAGCATAGGATTTTGGGGATCATGTATGATTAGTGTTAAAATAAAATAAATATTAAATATATCATATCATCAACACATATTTTTTTTAAAAAATATGCGAATTAAACCCAAAAAGAGTTTAATATGGAAAATATTAAACATATTTTAAATCAAGAATGTCGTTTTTACACATTATGTGATATAATAATTATTAAAATTGTTTGTTTGTGTTATGATAATTCATGGGAATATTAAAAAATGAAAAAATAAATAAAATAAATAATTTATTTCTTAAATGTTTGAAATGAAATTTCCACTATATTATCCTTATTAAATAAAATTTATAAAGTTACCAACATCTCCTATTTTGGAGTATCCATTAAAGGTAATCCTTGGAAGACATTAATCGATCCTGAATTGAAGATCCCTTTGTTAGAAGTCCATGGATCATTCCAATGAAAATGATGTCTTACCATTCATTCTTAGGTATTGATCCAATATCAAGGTATGATATTTTAAGTCTTATTTAATCCCTTTTTGAATATACATTCTTAAACATGAGTTAATGATCATGAAAATGGATTTTAAATTCAACTAAATATTTACATGTGTATAGTTATCTTCAAAGAATAAAGAATTTATATTCACGGATAATCATTAGTTGTTTCTTCTTCATTCATTAGTATCATGGGAAATATTGAAACCCATAGAAATAATGTATGAGGTTTGTTCCACATTTTTTCTTGATTTTTTCCCCATGTTCATTTTGTTTTTATCTTCAGTTTTCTCTTGGATTCATGATTTGACAATTTCATGGAGTCCGATAATTGCACAATCGATCATTGGAATGGTTAATCATTTTATTAGAATTAAATTAATGAATATAATAATTTTTTAGGAATGATATTGTGTGATGTGAGATCAGATTTGGATAAGAGATTTCTATTTCACAGGTTCTATGTTATGCGATGCAGAATGGGATTGATGATCTATGAAAAAATTAAGTGGTCTGAATCTAGGAACTGATGAAATTTTGGGTTCGAAAAACCCCATAATTGAAAAATATGGAATAAATTCATGGAGTAATTATTTATACTGGTATAATAAGATATAAATATTGAGAATACATTAGTTTCTATTATTTCACAACTTACATGACGTATACATTATGAATCACATGCCATAAATTTACATCCAATAGTGGATCTTCTATCCCCATTGGGATAAATATAAAATACCATGTGTTTCGACCACAAATCATGTGACTTAATGATGTCTGCTCAACTTTTATTCTATTTGTACATCATGAAAATCTTTATAAGGCTCATAAGAAGGGACACTTACATATGCATGATCAGTATACATAGCATCACCCAAGTATGGGGGAACAAACACAATCAGAGTAGTTAGACAATTACAAGTTATAAAAACACTTCTAGAGTATATTAGAATGTATATAGTACATTGAAGTGACTAGATTACAAACTAATTTTGTTAATTTAAATATTAATGCGATTGAATACCCATACATACTTTTAGAAGCATGAAAACAACTTGAATTACATATATGGGGTGTTTAGTTTTCCAGGATAAGTTGTGTCCCTCAATCTCCTTAGTATAACCCATTATTTATAGGGTTTTGCAGTTTATTAAATCAATATGATGGGACAATAATTAATATCATCCTTATCATATTATTTAATCCCCTATATGGGTTTATTCTTTGATAGCATCAATAATCCCTCTATATGTCCAATGTGTGTTCCTCTATCATTTCCTATCAAGGATGGGTAAGGAATCACGTTACCTATATTCCGGGTTTGAGAACCCCATTCTATAATTTTTATTCTTGGTGGGTTCAATAATACCTTATTTTATATATGTGATATCCAAAATCTATGTGTATATGAAATCTTAAATCTGGTATGAAGTTCATAAAGTTAAGGCCCATCCAGAACAATATTTTTTTTAGTGCCATCATTATATGCAATTCTCATGGATTGATATTTTTGAGACGTGTGTATAACGACCCATACTTTACATATATTTATATTATATAAAAAATTGAAATATATTCATTAAAAAATATAATAAATTCAAGACATGACTGTATAAGTATAGTGTCTTTAGAAACTGGGAAACATAAACAAATAGTTCATAAAACATCTATATTGTCTTCGGATTATCTCTACATAACAAGACTTATTTTTTACATATGTTACTTAATAAACATCTTCATGACCTGAGGAAAAGAAACATATTAAATGGTGAGCACAAATTATCATTAAGGATAAACGATGGAAATTTCAATCATGTCATAATCCTAAGACATAGGAACATAAAATTTGGAAGTCTTATCTGGAATATAAAAAATCATGATATCATGTCACGGAATAAAAGATCATTATAATTAATGCTAAAGTCATAAAATAAGACATTATGTTTTTTGGTACAGAAATAATCATAATAAATATTTTTATATTAGTCAAGGCTCATTCCCAAGACAATCATAGTGGACAAAGTCTATTACTGAATCGTGTTTTCTTGTCATTCCAGCCCTGTATTACTAAACTGGATTTACTTACAATTCCAGTCAGTTCTATCTCATGAGATATATATCATTACTCAATTAAATATATGGAGATATAGTTCCCACCCATCTCATAATGAAATCATTCTTACATGTTCTAAAAAAACATAAACCATTCATCATAGTATAATTCAAGGGACTAAAAATGGATTTCTTAAAGCCAATTACATCACAACCAATTTAAAATAAATGGATTTCATAAAATAAATTCCATCATAAACACAACATAATAAAAGTATTAATAGGTATATAAACATAACAATATTTATAGATATCATCTTAGATGAAAAATATTTTTGATAAAGTACTTGAAATTAATTCTTGCGGAGAATATCTTTTCATCTTCAAAAAAGTGTTCTTTTCACTAAATGCCATGCAATTTTCAAAGAAAAAAATTTGACTGAAAATATACATGAAATTCAGTGAATCAATATTCATTGAAATAAGGTGTTATGAAAGCATAAGAATCCATTCATTCTGTATAAGTTAAAAAAATATTCTCCTCATACTTTTTCTAGAAAACTCAAAAAAATTACCACGTATTGAATAACGACAAAAGGTTCATTTCATACTGTTTAGTAAAAATTCACAAATGGGTAAAATTGAATTGTAAAAATTATTGAATAATAGACATAATATTAAATATTTAGGGAACATGTATGTGGATTATAAATGTAAATTGGTAAATACTTATGAATAAATAATCTCATATAATAGTGATATTGAAGAATTTTCCCCTACCTTTGGTCCGATATCTTTCATATGTATCCAAACTATCTATATAATGATTTAGATAATTTTATTGAAATAATTCATAATAATATTCATTTTTATGATATCATATGTGATAATATAATAATCTGTTTGATTGTAACATTTCATTTTCACTCGTTATTCAGATGTTAATTGCTTTATGTTCTTATGTATGTTTTGCATGATATGTTAATGATCCAATTCTAATAATATAGAAATATCTATTAAATAATGTTATTATTATAATATAAATCATAATTATTCATTACATTCATGTATATAATCGTAGTTTATTGAAGATCATGTAGAATGAATCGCATCGCATCGTGGAGACGGTGGGTCGTATGTACTCACGAGTGATGATATCATTCCCATAATTGTTGAATGGTATTAAAGTGGATGGTGTAAAATATTTCAGAAAAATTATCATTTCATAATAATCATATATATTTATTATTTTCCACATTATACTTATTCAAGTATGGTGATGATGAAAAATAGATTACACCACGGTGTAGAGATGGTAAATTGTACGTACGCACGTGTGGTCATTTCATTTTTCGTAGGATGGAAAGAAGGTAGACTATGGTTGTTTCATAATTATAAAAACATATTAGTATATTAGATTTAATTATGTTGTTACATTATAATTAGAAAACTAATGAAGATTAAGTTGAAGTAGAAATAAGTTTTAAGGAATTGGAAGAAGTGATTTCCTCTTATTCGACGTGCTTCTTTTAAATATCTTCATATTGCACTATAGTTGGTCCTTGAAGATGACCCAAACCAATAGAATATAAATAGGGAAGTTGGGTCAGAAAATGGAAGGATATTTAAGACCTCGAAGGCTCAAAGTAAAGTGAATAGGATAGGTAGTTGGTTCCCATTTATAATTGAGGTGATAGGAACTTTTGGAAACTCCAAAAATAATAATTTACAGTAAAAGAAAATCCTTTGAAAAAAACACCAAAATTTCCCTATTTATAATATGAGTTGTGATATTTTTTTCATATAATCAACAATAATTAATTTTAATTGTATTTCTACCAATTTAATCCATATATTTTTAACTAAAACATAGTTATTTTATTTTACTATTTCTTGGATAACAATTATCCAATTTTAAAATGGTGAAATATTTTCTTATTTGATTTATCATAGACCATAAATAAATTAATTAAATCATTTTTTAACATATCATAATTATTATATATTTTTAACAATTGTTCAATTATTTTTAAATAATTTAATAAAACATTATTTTTATAAACAATCAATAGTATCTATTTTGATAATATTCAATTTATTTATTTTGAAAAATATAAATATAACAAGATAACATCGAACAAACTATTTTGTTATATTTTTAGGAGGTAAAGTGAATCAATAAAATTTATTAGATGTATTAGTTAGCCCAACTAATATTTAATTTAATACTTTAATATCATTTATTTGTTATTCCTATTAATAAAATAATCACTACATCAATTTTTTTAATTATTTAATATAATTATTTTTTGAATAAAAATTTAAAATAAAATACTATGATGAATATATATCTTTTATATTTCAGAAAACTATTTTTAGTCAAATTTATCTATTGGAAAATCAAATATACAAAAATGTTATACTTATTCAATTATGATGGTGAAAACATTAACATCACATTAAATTAATTAATATATGTGTCATTATACATTCTATAAGGCTACAAATGGTCTATAACTCGACCCTTGGTTGGTTATGGTTGAGATATACTCTAACAATAAGGTTTGTTAATGTTTTGAGATCTTTAAATGGGTATTATTATTTTAATAAAAACTATATTATTGATTTTTCATCAATTAAATAATTAATGTATAATTAATGTATAAGCTATTAATGTAATTTTTTATTTCCTAAAATTTAAAAATACATTTATATGATAAAGATAAGAATTTTAAATTTGAAATGAGTATTTATAATTGAATTTATCTTATGTATAACCCAATATAAAAATGATTTAGTTATTAAAATTTGAGTGAGACATATTTTACTTTTATTTAAATAAAATAAATTAAATATCCTAATCTCATTCAAGTGGATTCACATGGGTAAAATTTCTCCCAAGGATAATTTAGGTCAATAAACCATCGATAATTTTATAATATTATTATTACAATTAATTACCCAGTTGACCATTTTACAGTATTAATAAAAACTACTGAAGATAAAATTCATAATGGAAAAAATAAAATAAATCTAATTACATAATATTACCCTACTTATACCAAATTTTGAATCCATTTTTCAAAATTAAAAACATAGATGTTGCAAAAATTAATTTAAAATTATTCCCATTTTCGGAAAGATAGAACAAGAATTAAAAGTTATAACATTACAAAAGATTGAAATGTTTTAAGATGTGAATTCAATTTAAAATTAATTATAATGACATAAATTATATTTAATGATAAAAATATATTCTACTTATTCATTAAAACCATTAAATAATATAATTTAACCATATAAATTATATCTATTAAAAAAATCACACAAAAATTTAGTCTTTTTACTCTTCATCAAAACATAAAAGTTGTCATAAAAATATTATAAATTCCACCAAAAAACTTTTTATATCCTGATTCAAAATAACATGTTTAAGTTTTCAAATAAAAAGTTTTAATGTGTAAATATAAAAATTTAAAAGGGGTTTCTATTCAATGGTGTAAAAGTACCATTAAAAATGGGTTTTTATACATCAAATATGGTTTATTCATACCTTATGAATAAAATATCCATTTGATGAATTCCAAAAATATTTTATTAAGTATATAAAATATATATATAATTAATTTAATTACAAATATAATTACATTTAAAAATAAAAATATCTAATGGACTTTTATTTTCCTTAAATAGTTTATAGAAAATGTATTTACAATACATCTTCATAAGTTTGTTATAATTATTCCCACTAAAAAAAACTAGGCTATAAGTTTAATTTTATAATAAGGGCATCTCGTAGTTCTTCTAAACTCTCAATTTTGTATATTGCAAGCTACTAATGAATTAAAATTATTTAAAGAAAATATTCCATCAAAACATTCTATTGTTACATTCAATACCCCTTAAACTGAATTTTGGCCTCAAAATTCGTCACATGGAAACATATAGATGAGGATACCTCTCCCTCATCATATCCTCAAGATCCCAAATAGCTTCCTCAAATAAGTGGCTCCACCATAAATCATTAACCAAGGGATTGGTCTTGTTTTGTAAATTTCTTTCCTATGATCCAAAATCACTATTTTTTGTTCTTTATAAGAAATGTGTTTCCCCAGCGGTATGAATTATACATTTAGTACATGTGAAAGATTAGGTATGTACTTCATAATGAGAGATACAGTGAATGCATCATGAACTTGAGAGATGTTCGGGGGAAGTGCCAATTCGTTATCTACCATCCCAACATGATCCAGAATTTCAAAAGTAACGTTATACCAATGGCTCAGCTTCCCCTTCTTTCCAAATATCATTACTCCCTTCCAGCGATATATTCATAGAAACACCTTATCACCAACATCAAACTCTAAGTCTTTTATTTGGTTATCAAGATAAATTTTTCTCGACTGTGATCTGCTCTTAAGTGTTGTTGAATAGATTATACCTTTTTCAACCATTTCATCAACATAGTCATGCCCTAATAGCTTTCTTTGTCCAACTTCATCCTAGAAAGTTGGAGTTATTCACTTCTTTACAAAGAGGGCCTCATGAAGAGACATATGAATAATTACGTGAAAGCGATCGTGGTATGATAATTATACCAAAGTAAGGTTTTGATCCCAACCGCATTTGAAATCAAAAGTGCATGATCTCAACATGTCATGTAGAGTTTAAATTCTCTCTCACACTATCCATCAATATGAGGATGTTAAGAAATAATGAAACATAACTATGTATTCAGACCATGTTGATGACTTTGTTAGAACTTTGACGTAAACCTCATATCTATATCAGATATAATGGAAAGTGGTATTCCATGCAATCTTACTATTTCCTTTACATATATTCTAGAAAGATGATCAAGAGATAAATCCAATATAATAGAAATGAACTATACCGACTTTGTAAGGAAATCAACTATAGCCCAGACAGCATTATTTCCTTTGAATGTTTTGGGAAGTACGATGAATTTTCCATATTTATGTTTTCCTATTTCCATTCAAGTAGGGGTGATAGTTGTAACAAGCCCTTAGACTTATATCTCTTAGCCTTAACATGCTGAAAAACCAATCATCGAGAGACATATTCCCCAACATCTCTTTTTCAATCCATCCTACCAGAAACACTCTTTCAGGTCCCTGTACATTTTTCTGCTTCTATGGTAAATAGTAAATAAAGAACTATAAGCCTCACCTAATAGCTTCTTCTTTAATTCTTGTATGGAAGGAATAAAAACCTGAATCATAAAGCTTATTATTACTTCAGAATCAAGGTTGAATTTATGAACATTTCTCACATTCTTTTGTAGATCAACATATGCATCATATATCTCTTTAATATTCACTAGTATATATGGTTGAACATTCATTTGAAAAAGATATGATTTCTCTGGTTTCCATACAATTTCAATATCCGTCCTTTTTAAATCAAAAAATATTGGATATTTTGTGATCCTCACCATGGATAGGCTAGATTGGTCTTATTGATTCAAATCATCATCCACCTTATTCTCTCTCACAGGGTGGTGATGTATTGAGCAGTCATAATATTTAATCAACACCAACTATATTCCATGGTGCATATTCAGATCCTTTTGTGTGAAAATGTATTTTTATATTCTATAATCTATATAAATATCACACCTTGCACTATAATGATAATTCCTCCATATCATTAATGGGAAGATTACCATAGCTAAATCTAAATCATGAGTTGGGTAATTTTTCTCATGTACTTTCAGATTCAATGAGGCATAAGCTATCACCATATCATTTTTCATGAGAACACATCCCTTACCCTTCTTGGATGCATCACTATAGATCACAAACCATTCTCCACTATAAGGCAGTGTGAGCTCAGGTGCACAAGCTAACCTTCTTTTTAGCAATTTGAAATTCAATTCATATTCCCTTGTCCATATGAACTTATGTCCTTTAGGAGACCAATTTGTTAGTGAATTATATAATCATTAAAAAACTTTTACAAAACATTGATAATATCCAAGAAAACCAAGAAATCTTCACATATCAGTTAACTTTTTTGGTCTTGGACAACATTCAACAACTTCTATTTTTGATGGATCCGTAGATATCCCATAATTAGATATTATACGACCTAAAAATGAAATATTTTGAATCCAAAATTACACTAGGTAACTTTTTCATAAATCTTATCCTTTATAATGGTCTTCAGTACAATTCTCCAGTGGTCTTTATGTTCTTACATATTCATCAAATAGATAATAATATCATCTATATAGACTACCAAAAACTGATCAATATAGTCTCTAGAGACTCCACTAATTAGATCCATGAAAATATTGGGGGAATTAGTAAGACCAAAAGGCATCACTATAAATTCATAGTGTCCATACCTTTTATGGAATTCTATTTTTGGTCTATCCTCATTTTTTACCCTTAATTGATGATATCCTAAACGAAGACAAATCTTGGAAAAGTATTTAGATCCCCATAGTGGGTCGAATAGTCATCAATGTGGGGAAGAGGATATTTGTTCTTGATAGTGATGTTGTTATGTTCTTGATAATCAATGCAATGTAGTATTATTCCGACATTATTATTAACAAACAAAACATTTTCTCCCCAAGGTGACGCATAAGGGAGTTTGAATCCTTTATCAATATTCTCTTGGGGTTGCTTCTTCAATTTCTGCAACTCAATGTTTTCCATTCTATAAGGTTTATTAGATAGAGGCATAGAACCTAGTAAGAGTTATATTGAAAACTCAACATCATGATTTAGTGGAAGACCTAGAAACTCCTTGGGAAAAACATCATCAATCTCTGATAAAATTTGTTATTTCTTAATCATGATTTTGTACCTAAAAATTTGAGGTAGATAACCTTCATTTATAAGAATCAAGTCCCATAAGATGAAAAAAAATATTGGAAGTCTATATTCATCCCTGCATTGATAGTTGATTATATATTTATCATGAATATGAAATGTGACTTCCCTTAGAAATTGATATAAGCTTTATATAGAGAAATCCAATCCATAAAAATAATCAAATTAAATTAAATTATATGAAGGATAACAATATTTATAAGAAAAAAATTCCAAAAAATATCAACTGGAGAAGAATTATAAACTTTGGATGTGACCATTGTTCCATTAAGAGTTGTCACAAATAATTCCACATCTAATATTTGAGGTAATAAAGTGATACACTTAGAAAAAACATCAAAAATAAAAGAGTGGTGGTATCCATAATAAAATAAAAAAAATTCTACTTTATAGTTGATGATATGTGTACCTTTCACCACTTAATTACCATAATCTACATTGTCGATTGTGACTTCATGTGACTTTCCTTTGTATTTTTTCTCGAGAGATTTCTCACATTGATCATCATGAATAACCCTTGGATTATGGCATTGATTGGAATAATTCACCATTTCCTTGCACTCGTAGCATTAAAGGGTAGGAGTTCCATTCTGTGTAGCCTTTTCTCTGTTTTAACCATTATACATATTTTTCCCATCACATCAATATTCAATTTCCCTATGATTTTCTATTTCACACTTAAAAAAAATACTAGTCCATTTATGGAAATTTCCTCCATTTTTCATTCCACAATTTGACTATAAGGGAAAACTCATCTTCTTTTCAAGTTGATCTTTAGATTTTCCTTAGAATTCCATTATTTCTATTCTTATCAGACACAAAGGACTGATGGGTAACTCCCATATTAATATCAACCTTGAGATCACATCAGACTATTTATACAAAACTATCAAAGTCCTTTATGGAAAATGACCTTCAGAGACTTGGTTTCAATCCACTAAAGATTCGTTCAATTTTACTCTCAAGTTGGATAATAATTCTAGAGTTGAACAATGCAATTCTCTTAAATTTTTTTGGAGGTACAAACAGATTCATCATCCTTTTTCTTACGTGAAGAAACTCATTCTCCATCTTTTTTAGAAGAATATTAGGAAAGTACTCATTGAAAAATAAGATCTTTAACTCAACCCATTCCATGGACTCAATTTCATCTATTTTCCTCGTATTCCTTATAATATTCCACCATTGAATTGTCCTACCTTCTAAATTATAGACTACTAAGATGATTTTATCATGTTTAAAACATTGCAGAACTAAAAATATATTTTCAGTGGTATAAATACATTGGTCATCCAATAATGGGTCAGAAGACCCACTAAAAGAAGTTTGATGCTACCTCATGAAGTACTCAACAGAAAGATGCTCCCTCCTTTGCTCATTTATATTTCCCGCATGATTCATATCTTTGGAAAGATGTGTAAGAATATCTACATAATTTTTTATTCCATCTCCCATTAAATTTTGTTACTTGGGAGGACAATCATTACAATTCCCGTCACATTCATCATTAACCCAGTTCCTCCGGGTTCAATCCATTGAATAAAACAAAGAAACATATTTTTAGAAACACTAATCATTTTGGGAATACAACATTCTCAAGAATAAAATTTCAAAATATGGAGATTTAGGTTTTATCCTAGGTTATTCATGGTCATTTCTAAAATGATTACATTATAACCTATTCTTCGACATATCCTTAGTGTTATTACTAAGGTTTTCTTATCCTTTCTTACAAAGGATAACAATTCATTTCCTATTATACCATCTAAAATGACCCATAATTTATAGACATTAATATTAATTCCAAATTGATGTATGTTCATTAAAAAAATCCACAATAAGACTGTGTAGGTACAGTGCCTTTAGAAACTGAGAAACCTAATCAACTTGTTCATAAAACAACTACACTGTCTCCTACTTATTTTTTTCATAACTGGACTCCTTGTTGATATATCTTACTTAATAACCTTATTTGTGACCTGGGTAAAAGAAACATATGAATGGATGAGCTGAAATATTCTGTAAGGGTAAATAAGAGAAATATAAATCATTTCATAATAATAATACATAAGAACATAACATTGGGAAGTCTTATCCTGCATATAAAAAATGTGATACCATGTTATGGGATAAAAGTTCATAATAATTAATGGACAAAATCCCAAAAAATCATAACATAAGACATGATATTTTTTGTAATACACCTAATCATTGAAACTAATTTCATATTTGTCAAGGCACATTCCAAAGACCATCATAGCGAACAAATTCTATTACTGAACATGGTTTACTTTCCATTATACCCATGTATTACTAAACTAGATTTACTGGCTATTCTATTAATGTATATCTCATGAGATATAAATCTTTACCAAATGTATTGTAGGGAGATATGGATCCCACCCATCTTATAATGAAATCAATTTTACATGTTCCACACAAACAAAAACCATACATCATAGCATAACCCAAGGTAAAAACATGGACTTCTCAATCATCATTCAATAATAATCCATATAAAATAAATGGATTTCATAAAAATAATTCCATCATAAAAACAATAAAATAAATGTAATAATATGTACAGAAACATAACTGTATTTAATAAATGTCATCATTGATGGAAAATAATTTTGATAAAATACTTGAAATTATATTTTGAAGAAAATTTCATTTCTTCATAAATAATGTTTTATTTTCTGAACATGCCACAAAAAATTTAATGAAAAATAACTTAATTGAAAATACTATTGTAATAATTTAAAGTAATTTTCCTGGAAATAATTCATCATGAAATCATAAAAATTCGTTCACTCCATATAAGTTAAAAAAACATTCTCCACATACTTTTGTTGCAAAATTCATTAATGTACCTCATATAAAACAATGAAAAATGATTCCATTCATACCATATAGTAAAAATTCACCATTGTGTAAAATTAACTTTGAACAATTATAGAATAATATAAATAGTATTACATATTCAAGGAACATGGATGTGGATGATAAATATACCCCAGTAAATACTTATGAATAAAAAATCTCAGAAAATAATGAGATTGAAGAATTATCTGTTACCTTAGGTCTGATATGCTTCTTATGTATCCTAAATTAATATATAATAATTTAAATAACATTATTTACTTATTGAATAATCGTAATCATTTTTATTATATCATATACGGTTATATTATTATTTTTTTGTTTGTATCATTTAATTGCCACTCATTATTCAAATATTAACTACTTTATGTTCTTATGCGTGTTTTGTCAGATAAGATCATGTTCCACTACATATGTTATTGTTATATAATTCAAAGAATGATATTAGTATAATATATATCATATTTATTCATTCCATTCATTTATATAATCGTGTTTAAATGAATATCATGTTGAATGAATCGCACCACATCATGGAGACAATTGGCCATACATACGCATGAACGACAATATAATTTCCATAATTTCTGAACAGTATTAATTTATTTGGTGTATAACATTTTAGAATCAGTATCATGTTGTAATAATTTTATATAATAATTATTTCTATTATACCCCAATAATTTAAAAAAAATTAATTTATAATGCATAACACATTATGTCCCTACAAAACAACACATTTTATAATGTAGTCATTAAACACAACTTTTCCTCTACTGTGTTTTGAATTTCTAAAAATGGTCATATCGAGTTGTGATCAGTAAGTCATTTGAAGTCTGATAAAACCAACTTGATTTTTTTGGTGAATAGTAACACACCCTTATGAATAGTAATATGACCCATATGAATAGTAAATAATATTATTATTTTATATTATTAAGGTAATAAGATGATGATATCTTAATTAATTTTTCAATGTTATATAAAACTAATTTTAATTTTTTTTGAATTTTTGGATGTTTTCTAAAATTCTGAAAATTTTTATGAATAGTGGAGTACGGTAAAATATCGAATATACAAATTATCAGCTAAATACACTATTTTTGAAATAATAAGTGATTTAAGGCCACTTTGTTAGAACTAAGATGTTTATATTACTATTATGGGTCACATGGAACAATACTATTGGTTGTCTTGAGGGAAATAATAAAATAATGAATAAAATATTCAAAATTTATGCCTCTCCTCCACTACAAAACCCACCATCACAACCTCTTATCTTTACTTGATTAATCCCTCAAGATCCTAAATTTTTTCCCAAATACCCTCCCCTAGTAACTCCCCATATCCCAGAATCTCTTGGTCTTTCCAAAATACCAAAATCCATTCACATAAGGTTGTTCTCAAGTAGGTTATTTCGAGAGGTAAACCGCCTTCTTTTTCATTTAGTTTCATTTCAATTATTTTTTGTATCCTCTCCTCACCTACTATGTACAAATTAATATGATAATTATAGTATCATATATATAATAGAATTATATCATGTGAATGTAATAACCATCATCAATATTCTTACTCTCTCCCTTTTATTTTATAAACGAAATCTGCATCCATAAGGTTCTAATTTATAACATTCATGGACAATGAAGTTTCATTCTTTAATTTCTCCTTCACTACTATTCATGCTACCATTTTTATGGTTTAAATAGACATTAATATATGTTTTAGGACCTAATTAATATTCTGGAACTAGTATACATGCATATTGTTGAACCAAATGACAAAACTAGTTTCTAATCATAAAAAACTGCAAAAATAATCTAATTGAATGTCATTAGTATTTCCTCTAATGATTCATCCTATTTCCATGTAACCAAATGATATAAATGAACATTAAAACTTTTTTATATTCTTATATAATATCTAATTTCAATTATGGAGATTTACATCAATTCTACATGAACTCCATTACATAAAAACATGTGAACTGATTATGAAAATCAAGAAAACGAACACTTCAGAATGACAGAATTCAATATTATAAATTATTAATAAGGAAATATATAAACTAAATTTAATTATGATAAACTAAATAAATTTATAATAGATTCTTAAATAATTTATTAATAAGTCTACTTTCATATTCCAGGACCTTATGTTCATGAGCGGAAGACATTCAGACTTAATGTAAGGGTTTCTTTATCTCACTTCATTTTTTGTGAGAATTTCTATATTCACTACTAATAATTGTGCATGGTGTATGTATACATCCCCTTGATATAACATATAATTAATATCTTTATATACATTTTATTCAATATATAATTTTAATATTATTAATTTTGGGGCATACAAATCGTTTGATTACAAATTGGTAAGGTTTCCACCCGAACCTCCATTTTCATTCAGGCTACTTTTAATGTCTAATAACCTCAATTAAATCATTATTTATTGTTATGTACTCCACATAAATTAAATTTTATTGTTTATATATGTTTACCAACAAAAATACATCCTTTTTTTATGGAGAGTTACACTTTTCAAAAGGAATATTCCAAATTATTTCCGAAATACATGCCTGTTTCAAGGGAATTTCTCAAATTATTCCTATTTTCATGGTCACTCTATAATATTTTTGGGAAAACAATATATTTATAAAATCACTAATTTTATTGAAAAAATACTATATTACTTCACTTATAGTTTTATAAAAATTCATTTCCAAAAGAACTCTTATTTTCAAAATAAAGGTGTGTTTATCTCAAGAACAAATCAATAATTTTATAAGAGTATTTTCTTCGGTTCTAACACACGTGTTGATTATTATGTATATTTGGGAGTAATATTTAATGATATTATCTACAATAGTTAATTTGATGGTTTATGATTATTTTGATTTTTGATGCGCTGTCCTAAAACCATTCTCCAATTTACTCTGAATGGTTAGTGTTTAAGCTTAATGTTCCGGGAAAGTTATAGCATTTCATATGTTATTTTCAATTTGAATGAATATGTTGTTTTTGTTTATTACCACTCAAATGAGTAATGAATTGGTCTAATTATTTGATGGGTGGGGCCCTCTATAGCCCCTCTATGCATTAGTAGGTCTCATGAGACAAATAGACGTGGAATTGGCCAAGGCCTTTCCCTATTCGATATATTCTTTTGCCGAGGTCTTAATCATTTTTAGACATCTTGGCCGAGAGCTTGACAAAATGTTTCAAAATTTCTAGCATATGAACTTCTCTCTTTATGAATCTAGTAATTGAAAGTTCATGTGGTTATTAGAATAGTATAATACCCATGATTATGGCATAATTTATTAACCTCTTTTCATGCAATAATGTGTTCATATTTTTGTTAAAGGCAAATCTTTTTATTTATTCATCATGCCTAATGTTTATGTTATGATATCTTCTACTATATTAATTACCCATACTAATAATTTAAGATCACCCCTTTATTATGTTTCATTTTCTCAGGACATGAATAAATTTATTATGATTGTCCTATAAGGATAAACTTAGAGTTGTGGATGCTCTCAATAAAACTTTTATGTTTTTTTCAATTTTAATTTGTAATGTAGAACCTATGTATGTATCTAGTCTTCCAAAACTACTAAAATACTCAATCCATAGTGATTTGATTCCTTGTTATCATTCTAATGAATTAAAAAAGTGCATCTATTATGGGCTTCTGTGGTCGGGGCGTTATAGTTGGTATCAAAGAAAGTTTAGTACCAAACATGGAAACTTGATATTGAAAAAATAGATTAGTTAACAAAATCCTAAGATAGACTTTCAGGATAGGAAAACAAGGAAATCCTAGAACTTTGGTAAGAAATGTATTATGTGTTCTATCACGAAAATAAATCCCTATCTGGATATGAACAAGTAGAGGTGGCTCTGGCACAGATGTATCTAGGGGTAATCCCCGAAAATACTGCTTTAAGATAGACTCGAACGAGAACTGGTTCACAACAACGGACCTTACTGCACTATTTATTCAAAACTATAGGGGGAAATTCTTTGGTAAATTCATTAGATTATTACAAACAATAATGAAGAATTTATGCCTCCAAACTATCCAAAGTATAAGGCTTTAGGATTTATGATGTATAAATTTATGTTATCTGTTTTACCATGTTAAGAGATATAGAGAGTACATAATATTATGAGGTAATAAATAATATGGTATTGATTAGAAATGTCACCTAATAGAAGGAATGAGAACATCACCAATGCATGAGATGTGATGAGTAAGAAGGACCATATCTTTGATTGTCTTAAGACATCATTTGAAAGTAATATTGTCTCCCATGTATCCTCAACATATGTGGAAATAGTATAATGTATTGAAAAGGTATGTAAATACTCCTCTATGTACTATAAATTTGAAGGTATTCAAAATAATAAGTGGATGGATGGGAAAAACGTGGATAAAGATAAAAAGGGAATGATAAATTTTCCCACATGTGACAATTGTAGAAGGAAACACCTTGGTAAATTCTTGAGAGGAATGGGAGTTTTCTTCAACTGTGGAGAAAAATCCCACCATTCTCATAATTTCAAGATAAGGAAAGAATTTTCCTATATTCAATGCTATAAATACTAGGAGATAGATAACTATGTGAATCAATGACCCATACGTCAAAGGAAAATACTCCAAATGATGATTTTTTATAATGATCAAGTTATGATGTTACAGTAGATGAAGTACAATGATTAATATTCCTAGTCAAGAATCATGTCATTTTAATATTTTGTCAGTAATTTACATGTTGTATGAATTATGAGATATATAAGGATTTTACTACATTACTATTTCATTATGAATTTGAGGTCATATGATGAATTCTATAAAGGAAAAGTGATTTAGTATAACGTTAAAATTTTTAGGAAAAAACTTGATTGAGGGAATTACAACCCTTAATATATATATATATATATGATGTTGAGATAATGATGAAGAAATGAATGTTTATGATAAGTACTGACTACCTTGGAACTGAATATTGACTTGTCGATAATTGGTCTATGCGATCATCGTGGAGTTTATAGCACTTTTAGATTTAAGTTATATATCCAATAACATGTATATTTCATTATGAATAGTAAATAAGGAATGTTTCCAATATAGGTTTTATGGTAATACAAGTTATTTTCATATTTCAAGAGGTACATGATGAAGTTATTCACATTTTTGGAATGTGAATTCTAGAGCTGATTTTTGTTGATTATGGGTTAATGATAAGATTATCATGGAAATTTAAAGACCATAATTTTAATGTGTTGAATAATTATATTTTGAAAAAAAATTAACCATTTATGAAATAGTTTATGTTGATTATGGTATAGGGTTTTTGAGTTTACTATCACTACATGATGGTTTTATTATTCTTCCATGACCATGTGTCCAATTTGAATGTGTTGTTTTGTAGTAAATGGTTCATTTCCATTTCCTATTACTAATAGGATATTTTAACCATATTCTCGAAGTGGGTTTGCCACAAGAGAATTTTCAAGTATCAACCATTAACATTTGAAGTTCAATTTAAAATTTTGGGGACGAAATTTCATTAATGAGTAGATAATGTAACACCCCAAGAATTTATAGAAAGATTTATTTCAGAATGCATGAAACACTAAATTCCTACAAAACAACAAATTTTATAATGTGGTCGTTAAACACAACTTCGCCTCTACTATGTTTTGAATATCAAAAAATGGTCATCTAGAGTTGTTATCAGTAAGTAATTTGGAGTTTGATCGAACCAACATGATTTTTAGTGAATAGTAATATACCCTTATGAATAGTGATATGAACCTTATGAATTGTAAATAATAATACTATATTATTTTCTTAAGGTAACAAGATGAGGAGATCTTAATTAAATTTTCTATGTTATATAAACCTAATTATACCTTTAACATTGTTATTTTTTGAATTAACTAGGTTTTTTTAAAAAAAAATATATTAATAATATATAGAAAACTTTTTTTGAAAAATGGAGTTCCTTTATGAGTTCTATACGTCGAATAATGGTTATGATGAATTTTTTTGATTTTTCAGAAATTTTTTTTATCTTTTATGAATAGTGGAATATGGTAAAATACCTTATATAAAAATTATCCATTAAATACACTATTTATGACATCATAAGTTATGTAAGGAAACTTTCTTCGATATAAAATAAACGTATTACTATTATGGGTCACATTAAACAATAATATTGGTTGTCTTGAGATAAATAATAAAATAATGAATAAAATATTCAAAATTTACACCTCTCCTCCACTATAAAACCCCCCATCACTCCCTATTCTCTTCACTACTATAAGCCTTGAAGATCCTCAATGTTCTACCCTAAAACCCTCATATAGTCACACCCCACATCTAAGAGGCTCTAGTTCTTTTGAAAAGACAAAAATCCTTTCTCTTAAAGAGGTTCTCAAGAAAACAAGAGGATACCCAACCCGCATGACGCACAATTTAGAGAGACGAAGGTAAGATCCCTACATCAACAGGTTTTGATCACAATGCTCCTCTAGATCAAATTTAGAAGGTGTCTGTCAGCATCTGTCACTTCTGTCGAATCCTAAAAGAACCTCCTCAGGTGGAAGTTGTAAAGGAAAGGATGAAATAAATACAATGGATCCAAGATCAAAAGTTCCACCTCATCGTTACGTTCCTGTGGCCACTGACGGATTGTAAATCGGAGCTCAGACAAAGAAGTTATGGAAGAAAAAGAGCCTTCGAGTCTCTTGGGAGAGCTCTGCTCAGAAGAATGGGGAGGATAGGAGTTAGTTGAAAAGGAGGAGGGGACCCCTCCTTTTATAGGCAAGAAAAACAAAAATACACAGCGTGTACTTTATGGTACACGGCGTGTACTCTTCCATTTCACACGGTCACCACGCGGCTTCCAACCCGTCCTTTAACACGGCATGCGGCCGTTGACTAGTCAACACATGGTTTGTGGGTAATGCGTAGGTGGGGAGGGACTACACGGCCTGTAGTATGTAGTACATGGAGTGTACCCATTTATTTCACACGGAAGGACATGACCTTTGACTAGTCAAAACATGGTTTGAGGGTAACGCGTACGCAGGGAGGGATTACACGACGTGTAGTTTGGGGCACACAGTGTGTACCCATTTATTTCACACAGCAAGGACAAGGCCTTGAACATGGGGTATACCCAGCGAGGGGGTACACAGCGTGTACTCACACTACACATCGTGTAGTTTCAGAATTCTAAAAAGTGTGGGAAAAGTCTATTTTACCCTCCAGAACACTTCATGGCCCTCTTTTTGACAAAGGAATGGGTCGGAGAGCTCCAGGCCATTACATTTTTAGTGAGCTCCATAGAGATCAGACATCAATAACAAGAATTTATAATTAAATTATTGTATCTTGGTGATATAGGAATTTCAAAACACAGTATATAGATTGATTTTCTATAGTTATTGGATCACATTCTTATTAATGTTAGTTGAGTGGGAGGAGGTTTTTCTCTTGGGAAGGATGGTAAACCTCTAATGTGATTGTACAGACCCACCAATCTGATCAAAAAAATTATTTTCTGGACCTCCATGGTAGATTTATCAACTAAAATAAGAAGGTGTGTAGTGTAAATTATGAGGATGGTGATCTTGGATAGTAGAATGATTTGGTAGAAATTTTGATATGTTTCTATAACTTTCCCAGGTGATCTACTCTAGGATATATGAGCTTGTGGTTAGGGATGAGGATAATTTCATCTTGTGGAGCCCTATGACACATAGTCTCTTGGAATTATTATATGAATGATACATGTTATAGCGAATATATATGTAGAAAAAATAAATATAAGCACATTCTTATATTTTTATACACATACCACGTCTATGAAATATTGATTCCAATTAGGGATTTAACTTGGAAAAAATTCTTGGAGACTCCTGGTGGAGAAGATTTAGGTATCAATTTGTTTCAAACAATGTGACCTTACACTATGATGAGATATCTTCTACTGAGATGATTTTGTAACAATAATGAGGCCTTATGATATCCAACCCATAATTGAATTTATATCCATAGTTCATGCATATATTGAATATTTTAGGTGGGGGACCTCTACTGATTATATTGATGAGGTGATATTTTCTCTTTTTGGTGATAAATACAACCAATAAAATTTGGATGGGATCAAATGAATGTGGATACTACCAATTTCCCATTGGTTAGCTATAATTACAAATGGGGATAAAGTTGTTATGTTAATCAAGCATCATATTGTGGAGGTAGATTAAATTGAAATATTCACTCAGGGCACCCATGATTGTCTCCCCACTAAGATACAAACATAAAAATGTAATTTCTCACAAAAAAATCTTTTTATTGTTTCTAATATATCTAATTTTTCCCCAAAATCATCAGGAGTTGTATTTATAGATGAATTATTTACATTTGATGTTCTTTGTCAGACCCAAGGCATCATCCTGGGTAGCATATGTATAGTTTTCCATGATGTTGAATAAGACAATGAGGTAGTGTATGGATTAAAATTTCATAAACTATGTTATAATCATGAATAAGTACCCACTATCATTAATCAATGAACTCTTCAACCAATTAAATGATTAAGTGTTGTTTTCAATGATTGAAATCATGTTGGTCTCTTAATAGATATGAGTTCGACAATATTATATAATGAATATTTCATTCTGATTTCACTATTGTCATTGTGAGTACAGAATATTTCCAATAATAGTTATTAGCACGTCATAAGTGTTCATGGGACTCATGAAACGAATCATTCAATCATGTATTGATCGGTTCATTGTATTGTTCATCAGGGACCTCCTTCTATACTCAATATCTGACATGTAGAACATGAGACATATGAGCCTAGTATTAGACACAATCGGAAAATAAATAGATTTTTCTGATTCTTTCTATGTGTTATATTTATATTTGAGATTTCAAATTCCTAGGATACATCATCCTAAAATAGTGATTTGTAGAGGACATGAAAATTGTCAATCCATTTCCAACTTGGGAGCCATCAAATATAGTGTTTGTGTAGATAATATTTCATCAGATGACAATATTCTATTGTTAATTCATTCCACATTTGTCAAGGAAACCACCACCCTTGAATAATTTGACATAAAAATGTTTATTTTTATTTGGAAAGATAGGTTCCATCATGATTTTATGGATTTGAAACTTTAATGGACATGATCCCCCATCACAAGACTACAATAGGATGGTGTTGAGTATGATAGGTTATTAAATTGTTTTATATATACTCATGGATGTGTTATAAGGTTGAATAAAGCAGTGATAACTTGTGGGTATGAATAATTTATGTTTCATGACAAAAACAATTTCACTCATGATATAGTGCTGGAAGGAGTTCCCTTCTCCCAGAAGATGATGAAACCCAAACTTTTGGTTGAGTGTTTTATCATTAATTATGAAAGAAATAGTCTCATGTATATCTATTCATAAAAGATAATAACATGAGATATGGGTGGTGGAATTTGTTTCTCTAGGATTGTTACATTGACATAGTCTATACTTTCAAGAAGCAGAATGTGGTCGAATATTCTGTCAATTAAAGATATTTCTTACAGGTTTTTATAAAGGAATAAGAGAAGTTGTCTTCGTTGAATTTATCAATGTTAGAAGATGATATTTCACCATAACTCTAGTTGAATATTACTATTTAACCACTTATATATTATGTTTAATTGATCCATTATATAAATATATATTGTGTGACCTTGAATGATCAGATGTCCACTAGATGGGATCTATATGAATTTTCTAATAGTGGGGAGGATATCATTTTATTATGATGATGGAAAATGAAACCAATGATTTTGTGATAGGAGTTACTATGGGAATCAAATAATCCACACATTATGGTACTTCTAGTAGAAGAAAGAATGTATAAGGACCTACAGATTCAGTTTATATGGATAGGGATGATGACCTGTGAAGTGAAATTTTTATCATGGTGGATCACATGTTAATAGATGAAGGTTTCACATAATATTCCTGTGGGTGTAGCTCATCCTTTTCTGGTTTCATAGTGTATGTGTATTGGTATATAAATGTACATCATTTCATGGATTCATTTATTGATAATATGAAAAAATTATATCTTATTGATATTTCACGGACATAAAAATTTGATCCCCTTTAAGATATTAAAGATAATACATCAGTGGGGTACTTTGGAAACATTAGGTGAATGTTAAAACTCATATTTAGAAAGATCCCTTGATGGTGATTTTACATAGTGATTCTATATTCTAATAACAATTACATTGGGCCATTTTGGAGTCCATTGGGAGTTAGTTTCATTTTTGAATAACATTTCACCCCCATAATTATTTCTAGAATTACAGGAATATTTATCTTCTGTAAATACAATAACGCATGAATGTTTGAAATCGTCCATAGTTGGTAGGATCAGGAACCCATGGAGGATTATTCATCTAAAATAATATAACTCTATACTTTTGGTGTGGAATGTATTGAGTCCATTAATTTAAGATCTATAGGTCATCACTGGGTTGGATTAATCTAGGATAGATAGAACTAATGGGCACAGATTTGATGTGAGGAGTAATGTATATGGTAAAAATCATTGAGAAGTGGATGTGGACTTCTAAAAGATGTTATAAGTCCTAGGAGTTTCTATTATAGATGAATTTTGAGTTCTTTGAGGGAGAAAATGTGATTATGGAGGAATCAAATCTACGAGAATTATAGTGATTTGTTTGGGTTGTAATGTTTTCTCCATGATTCATTGGCTCTTTCTAGATTATACCTATAGTCAAAGAGGTGTCATTCATTATATACCGCCAGCTATATTTGGACTAGGTACAAGAGAAATTCCATGTGTCATAAATAAGGATTATTAAATTTTATTGCATGTTATAATCTATACAGAGATGAACATTGAGGGTAGATCTACGTTCCATGAGTCCCTATTATTAATTAATAATTGGTGTATGAAAATCATTTTTTGAATGTGAATTCTAGTGGTTCTAGTTTTATTATTTCATGTGAGTCTCTAAGAGAAAACCTGGGAGGGAGGGAAGAAAGTATTATCATTGTATCCTCATAATTTTTATTATAATTCACTATTTTTGGGATGAAATACCCTGTGTTGGGGATAATGTATTGACTCTACTTTTTTCCTTCTAAAAATTGAAATATTTAAAAGAATTTATTCAATTATAAATAATGAATTAGTGTGATATTTAGGGTCCTTTGTTTCTTGGTAATTATTTTGTAAAAAAATTTATAATTTGATGCATTAATATTTTTTCAAAAACAATTGAATAACACCCAATCAGAGTCTCGAATTGAAATTATGTGACCACCATTAAATTTATAATGTGAGATTCAATCTATCTGTGACATAACTATGTTTTTCACCATGGTATTTTTTTTGGGAATTCATGTATGAATTAATAAATATATATATATAAATTTTATTATATATTTATTCTTTTATTAAATTGAGTGTCTTAATCACAACACTATAATCGAACTTCTTGAAAATATATGATGATACTAGAATAAACGCATGGATTTTAGAGGATTCATTATAAGTGATTTTTAACATGAAATTATAGATGGTGGAATGATGATAATTGTTAAGGGATTTCAAATATATCATCAAAATATCATGTGGAACTATTCTTCATTAGTGATTGATCGAAAATCAAGATGGGGAATATTTTATGTTGGATTTAATCCACATTTTATTATCAAATGATGAACAATATTAAATAATTCTAAAAATTTATTCGTGGTTCTAATAATGATTTAGGTTTATGAATTTATCTTTAGAGAATTGTGAATTATAATGTTTTTATAATCCCTTATAATCTCATTGTTAATTTTTTGGATTATAATCGGTTAAGTTGATCCAGAATAGTGTCTGAGATTCATATTTAACATTTATATTTCACCATTTTTTTTTCCAACCTTCATCATACTTTCATCGTCAATATTTTGTTTGAATGGTGGTTCTAAAATGAATGTGAAAATTATAATTGAATAGTACATCATTGGTGAAATAACCATTTCTTTATGTATATATTATATATTTAAATCCCATTTGAGGCATGACATGTTATGATAGTAGATTATAGATGTATTATAGATGGAATATAGAACTTTGGTTCATGGGTTTTGTGTTCAATGATGTTGTATGATGAGCATGGACTTTGGGAAAATTGGGTGGCTAGAATCTGGCCACCTATAATGTTATAAGTTTCATCAACCATAGATCCTTGATCAGTGAGTGTGATTCCTAGAGAAATTATCATTGGTCATGTTTCTATTGATATGTGTTTAATGATGTTGATATTTAAGAAAATCCATAAATAACTTGAATGTACATATGAGAACCCATGTCCTATAATACCTCACATGAAGGATAGTGTTTCAATAAAGGGATAAATATCATACAACTTTTGGCCCTACTAGAGTCCAGGTGACTAGATATTTGTGTATTATTGTAGACCCCAAGGATTTATATCTACATACATGAACATGTACATTGGAAAAAAAATGTATAAATAGGGATAATCGATGTATATATCTTGGAACATTGTATAGAAACATGGATATTGATAGAGTTCCATACATGGATGGGACACCCATGATTTGAGGTAGAACATAGTCATGGCTAGAGAACATGCACTTGATTAGAGTAAACTGCCATATGTCTAAGTACACATGCACAAGATGGAATATGTGGGAATAAATGGGGTTTCTAATAAATTCTATGTATTATCTATAGACATCTTGTAATGTTAATAGGGTAGGTTGAGGACATATATCTGTTCATTATAGACCAATATGTTTAGGGTTACTTCTCATTTCATTTCCTTATCAATTTTTAATAAGGCATTTCATCTAGAGTATAAACTGAGATACCCTTCGTAGGACTAGTCATCGATCGAGTATGTAATTCACTCGCATGGACCATGTTGTGGAAATATATCATTTCTTTACATGGTTGATTTATTAATATCTTCACTGACTGTTTGGTTTTTTGAACACTATGAAATAGTGTTTAATCGAAGTAGGGTTTGAGAATTCCATTGGCACTGGGTCAGATCCCCAATATGTGATTCAATATCATTATAGTCATGGGTTTTAATTTTTCTTCGTGAGGCATAACGAGAATGACTTATAATAAGAGTTCCATCAGTAATATTAATGATTATTGAGTGAGTTCTCATGAAGTGAATTACAATATGGCATTGATAATATTCTTTTCGGGATGTATAGTGGTGACATTACAATGGGAATTTTTATCTATATTTATTTTTCATTAGTTATAATTATTATATATAATATTATTAATAACATACCTTCATGATGGTTGACTTTATTATCTATACCGATTCTATAGGTTAATTTCTTTTTTTAGGCCCTACTAAGTATGATATAATATCCTTTCCGTGGGATCATACAACAAAAGTGAAGTCTTATGAAAATGAAAATAAATATGATAGATTCATAATTGTTCTTTAATAAATTGAAGTATGATTGATAAGGTTAGAACATGGTTGGTACTATGAGTGAATTTGATCGTTGTGTCCTCCATTACAGTAAGTTAAACTCTTATAATGTTTAAGGGGTCTTGTATTTGGAGATTTTTGAATTGTTACTCATATAAAATACTCTGATATGGATTATAGATGTATTAATGAATATTTGAATTAGTTTCATATGACAATTCAACATTCTATTAGTGTTTATAGATGAGTTCTTGGGTATGAAAAATATAGTATATGGTCTCCCATTTATGTGTTATGACTACTTGGAACCTATCTCTTGATCCTTGATTATTGGGGGTAGGATTAGGAATTCACACTCAGATCAACACTAAAAAATATGGTCTCATTGTGTTGAGATGTGACATATATAAATTTGACCCTTATATTGGATATAATACAGATTCTTTAATACATTTTTTTACATTTCAATGAAATAAATTTTTTCTATATATATAGTGTGTGATAAAATTAGTGAATATTGTGTCCAATATATTGAGCAGGTTAATGTTGACATAGGAATTTATTCATTCAACCTCTATTTTGAATATAAGAGAGATTTTATTAAATCACAATTTGATAATATTATTCTTCATTCCAAAGGTCATAGAATTAATTATATTTTTTCTTGTGGGTAGAAAAAATATAATTCTATAATGTATTTTATTAATTGATATAATAAATTATCTAGAAACCCCATATAATTATATAATAAAGTACATATTTTTATATAAATATTCAATACAGCAGACAAAAACATCTTTTAGGATCATAAAATTTCATTTCCTTTGGAAACAAAGAATATCATCATCCAATTTTCTGAGATGTCCGGAATATATCCCACTGAGATATTTCGACATAATACTCTTATTTAGTAAAACCAACCTAAAAAATCCTCCATCATTGGGGGAAGAAAACATAAGAAAGGGATATCATAGATGACACTACTAGAATTCATGGTAATTGTGATGTCCTATTTGTGAAAAGATCCCATCACAAATAGACTTTAGCAACGGGGCCCCGTCGCAAATAGCCTGTTGCAGAAAACGATGTTGCAAATACCATTATTTGTGACGGGCCCATCGCAAATACTATTATTTGCAATGGGCCCGTCACAAATAAGCCTCCGATTATATGTATTATTTATACATAAAATTTTTCGTGACGGGCCCCTCGCAAATAGTTTTTGCAACGAGCATGTCGCCCCGTCGCAAATATATATATATATATATAACGTTTTGTGACGGGCCTGTCGCATCAAATTATTTGCGACAGGTAAGTAGTCTCGTAGAAAATATGTTTTTTAAAAATATTTACAAAGACTATTTATTATGGGGTCCCGTCGCAAAATGTCCCGTCGCAAATAATAAATTAATTTAAAAAAAGAAATTTAATATAATTATGATTAATGAAAAAATAATATTATTATTATTAAAAAAATATTAAAATTCTCAATATTCACAAAAAAAATTAAATAATTATAAAATATTATTATTATTATTATTATTAAATAATAAACATTAAAAAATATAATAATAGAAAAATATATTTAATAAAATCATATTATTATTATTAAAATAATAAAAAAAATATTAAAATTCTCAATATTCACAAAAAAATATAAAAAAATAGTAAAATATTAGAAATTAAATTATGTAATATTTTCCCCGATACAAAAGACAGAAAATGTAAATAATTCATATTACAATGTTAAATTCAAATGTTTTTAACATATCACTGGGGCGGTTGTCTTCGGAGGATGTGGAGAAGCTGAAGTAGCTGGTGGAGGAAAATCCATCCCTAAACTACGAGTCAGACGGCACATGTACTCCATCTGCTCGTGATGTTGCTGCTGCCATTGATGCATATCCTCCTCATGTTGTTGCTACTTCTACTACTGCCATAGACGCATCTTCTCCTCATGATGTTTCTCCTGCTGCTGCTGCCACCGACTCATTTCTTCTTGCTGGTTCTGCAAAGTCACTATAAGCTCAGTCTGAGCTCGCAACTACTCCTAATACTGCGAGCCAGAAGATGATGCCTCTCCACGAGCTCCTCTTGAGCTGGACACCGACAATGCAGCAGTATCATAATAAGTACCAGGAGTCAAATGAGAGCTGATACCAACTACTCTTCCCTTCTCAAAGCCATACTGAGCCGCCTGTATCCATGCTGCCTCATCGAAATGGTGCACACTTGTCTGCTCAGTCGTCTCGTCCTGACCCTCAGCCTGTGTCTGAGAGGTCGCATCCTCATATGACTCCTTCAATTCCAATTTAAAATTAAAATTGTGAAAATATTATAGGTAGTTAATTGTCAAACTGAAAAAATAATACTAACCACAATCTGACACTGGGGATCACCTCTAATCTCTCCAGTGGATGGATAACTATACATCCTCCGATAAATGTCGAGCTCCGTAATATCGGGATGCTCGACTACCTATAAAAATATAAAATAAACTATTTATATTTCAAGTTATATTAAATATTTAAAAAATATACTTACCAGACGATCTCTATGCGAACTGAGTGTACGGCTACCAGCTTGATGTGTCACCTTCTGTCTCCCCTGGTTCTGTCGTCCCACTGAATATGTCCTCTAAAATTCACCACCCAACCAGTGTAAACATAATCCATCCCAATCGTGAGATGAAATGTACTCTGGTCGGTGGTCTCTACACGACTCATCAAATTCTGTCACTCCTGCTTTCTTAACGGTTTTCCATCTCAAATTGTGCAAAAACTTTTGGAAACGGTCACGCAGAGAAACCTCCCATGCCGCGTGGATAGCGGCGCGCATGCTATCATCGATAGGATACCATAAACCCTACAAATAATTTATAATATCAAGTTTTTAATAAAATAAATTTCAAAATAAAAATTAATTATTTACGTACAAGCTAATGATGGAACATGTCGTGTCGCACATCAACGAGAATTTGTTCCTATGTGATCCATGGATGAGAAAAAAAATTGTGCAATATAGCGCTCTCCTGTCCAATAGCTACATGATGAAAACTGTGAAAAGGAATAAATAATCAAACAATAAATATATATATAAATAAATTAATGAAATCTAACAAAAATATACAGGTTACCATACCTCTGTGTGCATGGATCGAAAACAAGATGTGGGCATCGCTCAGGGATAGGGTCAGGAATCCTCAGTCACCCAAGATGGACCTGCAACATCATGTACTAAATTTTGATACTGTGATGGATCCATAATAAAGTTATTAGTATATTCTCTGAAACTTCGTTCACCATGTTGATACCAAAAAACATAATATGGTTGAAAACCAAACCGCAAAAGATGTCCCTCAACCTTGTCAAATGTACCAAACATTCTCAGAGCACATTTTTTAGAAGGAAACTTAATTGTGCCTTCTAAAACATATTCTGGTATTGATGATGAAAATGCTAATAAAGCTTCAACACCCTCAATATATACAAGATTCAAACCAGAACCATTTGGATTTCTGTGCTAATTTATCAAAGCGTGATCATCTAATAATGACTGATGTCAACTTCCTAGTTCCATATTTTTCTACATAAAATATAAAATCATCACTGTTTTTGAATAATTTGAAATTATAAAAACACTTTCTGAAAAAATAATACAATTTATTACAGCTACTTAATAATTATTACTAATTATTAAAATTATTCCTAATTATTACAATTTATTACTAATTATTACAATTTATTACTAATTATTACAATTTATTACTAATTATTACTAATTATTACAATTTATTACATTTTATTACTAATTTAGCAATACATAGAAATACATAGAAAAATGAAAACTGCTTGAATAATAAAAGTAAATTTGGTAATCATCATTGTGGAGATGATTACAAATTTTCCCTTCATTATCCAAGAAAATTTCGTTTACTAATTATTACTAATAAAGAAAATTATATTATCAATATTTATGAAAAAACAATATTAATATTATTAAAATAATAAAATATTTATAAAATATTAAAATTATCAATATTCGCAACAGACTTTGCTTTATTCTTAACATGTTCAAATCTCAAAGGGTCTCCAATTGTCAGGGCATGCGCAATGAAAAGTTTATGTTAGTCATGTCCAATTTAAACTCTATAATTATACTTGCGTGGTTGATCACCTCGCAAGTAGTGTTGTAATAGAACGACCAAAGCAATGTTGTTCTCATCTCAAAGAATCATCTCACTCCCTTGACATAGATCATTCTTCCTTAAAAATGTGAGGGGATATCAGTATCTTTCCATTAAATTTTCAAGAAAGGATGATCTATGTAGTGGGTTATGTGAGATAATTCTTATATATGAGAAGGGCATGACTTGGGTTGTCATATTACAACACTACTAGTGAGGTGATCAACCATGCAAGGACAATTATAGAGTTTGAATTGGACATGGTTGACACAAACTTTTTATTATGCATGACCTGACAATTTGTGACCCTTTGAAATTTGAACATGTTAAGAATAGAGCAAAGCCTGTAGCGAATTTTGATAATTTTAATATTTTTTAAATTTTTTAAAATTTTAATAATATTAATATTTTTCTTTATAAATATTAATATTATATTTTTTATTACTAATTATTACTAATTATTACTAATTATAACTAATTATTACTAATTATTACTAATTATTACTACTTATTACTCATTATTACTAATTATTACTAATATTTACTAATTATTATTAATTATTACTAATTATTACAAATTATTACTAATTATTACTAATTATTACTAATTATTACTAATTATTACTAATTATTACTAATTATTACTAATTATTACTAATTATTACTAATTATTACTAATTATTACTAATTATTCCTAATTATTCCAAATTATTCCTAATTATTACTAATTATTGCTAATTATTCCTAATTATTTTTAATTATTACTAATTATTCCTAATTATTCCTAATTATTCCTAATTATACCTAATTATTCCTAATTATTACTAATTATTACTAATTATTCCTAATTATTACTAATTATTACTAATTATTAGTAATTATTTGTAATTATTTGTAAATATTTGTAATTATTACTAATTATTAGTAATTATTAGAAATTATGAGTAATTATTAGTAATTACTACTAATTATTACAAATTATTAGTAATTATTGGTAATTATTAGTAATTATTAGAAATTATTACTAATTATTACTAATTATTACTAATTATTTCTAATTATTACTAATTATTAGTAATTATTAATAAGTATTACGAATTATTACTAATTATTAGTAATTATTACTAATTATTACTAATTATTACTAATTATTAGTAATTATTATTATTTATTACTAGTTATTAGTAGTTATTAGTAATTATTAGTAATTATTACTAATTATTACTGATTATTACTAATTATTGCTAATTATTGCTAATTATTGCTAATTATTGCTAATTATTGCTAATTATTGCTAATTATTGCTAATTATTACTAATTTTTGCTAATTTTTGGTAATTATTGCGAATTATTTCTAATTATATCTAATTATTACTAATTATTACAAATTATTACAAATTATTACTAATTATTACTAATTATTGTAAATTAATACTAATTATTACTAATTATATCTAATTATTGCAAATTAATACTAATTATATCTAATTATATCTAGTTATTACTAATTATATCTAATAATTACTAATTATATCTAATTATTACTAATTATTTCTATTTATATCAAATTATTTCAAATTAATACTAATTATTTATAATTATCACTAACAATATCAATTTCTTACTAAAAATAGATATAAATAAAAATCAATTGAAATCTAATTTAATTACAACTAATAAACAAAAATTTAAATTAAAATATAAAATATAAAAAAATATAATATAAATATAATATAAATACCTTAAACTTTGAAATTCTAAAGATATTGATGCCCTCCAATTGCTCTCGTATAAAAAATTTCAACTAAAAGAAATTTTTTCCTTGAAACTGAAAATGAAAAGAGGGAGAGAGCAAGATCTGAGTGATTTAGGAAAAAACTGATGGGGGTATATATAGGTCAGATTAGTTGCGACGGGGTTATTAGCGACGGGTTTTCCGTCGCAAATGGTGGTATTTGCGATGGGGCCCGTCACAAATAGTTCATGCTGACAGTCTTTTTGCGATTGGATGACATCCCGTCGCAAAAAGTTATTAACCGCCGCCGGGTATTCGCGACGGGAGATGAAAACCCATCGCAAATAATTGGTTATTTGTGACGGTGAAATTTACCCATCGCAAATAGCTTCCTGGGTGGGTTATTTGCAATGGGAGGAATTCTCGTCGCAAATAACCCGTCGCAAATAATGATTTTTCCCGTAGTGTGATCATTATGGGAAGGCATAATAAATATAAATATGTGATCATATAATTTTATAAGATAAGAATAAGTGTACATGATCATAATTTTGTGGTTCAAAAACAACATTTCACAAATGAAAAACATGTATCATGGAACAATGATTTTCAGTTAGAAAGATATGAATCAAAAGGGACTCAATTAATGTGAACCATGAGAGTATAACATTAAAATCAAGAATATAATTGAGGCATACACATATGTTCATAATATTTTGAACATGTATAAATAGAAAAAGTTTCACCCAATAGTTTAAGGACATGAAATAAACACCTCATATATACATATGGAATTGAAACCATGTCCAAAAAATAACATTGTTGAAATAAGATAATGGTATAGACGTAACATTGTAAACATTTAATCTGGATCACATATAACATTGTAAATATGGACACAAATTCACACATAACATTACATTCATGACATAAATATCCAAAGAAAACATCGTAGTAGTCATGGTTTACTCTCAACGCCCTCGTGAATAAAAACATCCATTACAAAACCATGCTTAAGCTCCATTTCATTCCTACCTATATATGGAGATATAAATCATTACACAATGAATTAGATCAATATTTGGGTAAACCCATCATTTATGATAAAACAAGATCACCCTATGCTATACGGGCCTCTCTATCATATAATCTATAATGGGAATACCTGGTGGTATCTAAGACTCACAATAGTGTAATATGTAATATAATTACTCAGTGTTATCTTCGTTATCCCATCACACAAGATGCAACAGGCTTACTTGACGCTATCTGGTCCAACCTATATTATAAGTAAGGTTGAAGTACCACCACATGAATAATGTAAAATGATCTTGAATATCATCATAATAACTCATAAAAACAATCATTATTCTTTCAAAAATGGGTTATCCCAATGAAAATAAATGAGATTCACATCAATATATTTGATACATGATTAACCCTTAAAAAAGAAACAAGTTTCATAAAAATATTTTCAAACAATCATAATCCATCCAGGGAAATAATGGGGATGTATGATTAAAAAATATCATCGTTGGATCATTAGTAACTACAAGGGTCATTGAAATTTATGAATTTAAATACCATTAAATTACCATTAAAAATATTCATGGTGAAATTATATTTCTCATTTTGAAAATCAAATTTGAAAACATAAAACAATTTGAAAATCATTTTCTTAAAAAAATAGTGAAATATTATTAACAAATATTTAAAAATCATTTAAAACACATTTTTAACACATAATACATTTTAAAAATCATTTTCATTGGGAACATTATTAATAATTTTTTTATAATTTCTTTATGAAACATCTTTCGAAAACATGTTTTTTAATGAAAAAATGTTTTTAATAAAAAATCTTTTTTAATTCAAACATTATCTTCATATCATGAACAAATAAAGAGATGAAAAATGTATGAAACATGTATCATCATGAAAATAATATATCAAAATATATTTTAATGAATTTAAGTATAGATATATTAATAAAAGCTTATTATTGAATGTATACTCATAAATAATCTTGAAAAACTATGAGATAATGTGATAAAACCCTTCCAAATTTCGTAAACATGAATCATAAGGTCCAAGAATGATATAATATAAAATGAAAATAAAATATCTCAATTATAAATATATTCTTGTAATTACATTTCAATGGGGTCATATATTAACCTCGTAAAAGAATATAGGTGTATAACATAACATGTGTCTTAAATAAAGAAAATTGAGAAAAAAACCCATACTGATTTGTTAGCATTTGAACCATAGGACGGATGAAAGAGGTAACCAAAAATAGATATGTAAAACCGAATATATTTCATTGGAATAATATTAAGATACGTTAATAGGAATTAAATACATCACATAAATTAAATAGGTGGTGAAGATGGCATGTGTCTCGTGAAAGTAAAAAAGCATGTCTGAAATCCCTTACCTTATATCTTCACTTCCATAATTCTTAGTCAAATCCCCTATATAATAAATATATAAAATAATCATAATTATATTTATCATACCTTATATTATTTTTTTTTGATCCTTTAATTTACAATTTATTAACAATTCTATTTTAAAATTAATTTTTTCCTGTAATAGCGTCATGGTTTTTCATATGTGTTCTGATGTAGTAATTATTTGGGTCCTCATACTTTAATAGTAGTTTAATAAAATAAATAATTTAATCCATAATATAAATATAAATTATATACATTATATATTTATTTTTAGTAATCCATAAAATTTAGGGATTGAAAATGAAACATGTTGTTCATAGAGGTGGTAAGTTGTACATTCATGTGAGCATTGTTTCCATTTTCTAGTCATATTGAATAAAAGAAAAGTAAAAGATATATATTAACATATATAGATTTATATTTTATCATTAAATAATAAATTTTATTTCACATATCTCGGATTTTTATTAAACCCAAACATTAATGCATTCAATGTAAAATGTGAATGAATCAAATTGCTTCACGAGAGGGTAATTTAGTGTAAACAAGTACAACGTTAACATATTACAAAAAATTTGAAACAATGAAGGTATAATATATATAATAATTTAATAATAATAATAACATCATAAATACCATAAATAATATACATATATATATATATAACTCAATATTTTTGTTCTACCATGAGAGGTGTTAACGGAAAAATGAGTGACATCAATTCATGTGGTAGTAGTCTTCTGTAAACATAAAAGATTATTTCATAACCAATTTGATGGAAGATAGGGATGTTTTGGGATATACGAATAAAATTAAAAAAAATATTATATATAAAATATTAATTTTACTATAAAATCATGTTTTAATAATTATAATTGTAGGTGGAAAAAAACTAAAATAATGACACTTGTTGAAAAACATTAACTCTTTTTCAGGTATCCTCCTTTGTTTTGAAATAAATATTTCTAATGATGTATTTTATAAAAAATGGATTTTAGGATTTTTGGTAATAATTTTTAATGTTATTTTGATAGGGGTTGGTTGGTCCAAATTTATTCATAGTTGTGAATATGGGGTGATAATGAGTACCCTTTTATAATTGACGAGTAGTTGAATTCATGTAAATACCCAAACGTATTTACAAATGGGAGGTCTCCTTGACCTTATCTGTATCAAATATATATAAATAACATATTATTTGGTTCATTTTTTAGATACACACCACTAATAAACAAAAAAATAATTTTAATCATTCTTTTGCTCAGTCTTTCATTTTATAAAATCTTACCCTTTTAGTTTTTACCATAGTATCTTCGATATTTTTTCCCTTTGGGATTTTATATTTTAAAAATAATATTAAAATAAATATTATTAGATAATTTATAACTAATAATATATATATATATATAATAAAATTTATTAAAAAATATCTAATGCGTGTGTAAAATAATATTTGATGCAAACACAAATAATGTGAGAACACATGTTTTATTCTTTATTAAAGAAATTATTTCTAAATGTTCTCACTAATAACTATAGTAAAATATTATTTTTAACATATTAGATAATAAAAATTATTATTACCCATAATATGGAATTAATTTTTACATATTAAACTCATATAAGGGATGAATTTAATCTAAAATTAATCCTATATATTTGTTGAGAATGCAGGGTTGTAAAGTGATAATGTTCAAAAGTTATAAAATATATTATATCCAATATGAATATTAAATTGATTACCATTACTTAAATTGGATTAATATATATATAATGTAATAAATTATACATTTCATCAAATTTAGAATATAATTTAACTTTGTAAATATTTCAATTGAGAAAACATTTTTAAATTAAAATTTTGTATTGGGAACTATTCATAAAAAATGATTATTTTTAGAGAAAATCCAAAAAATTATCTTTATTAAATGTTTTATATTATGATATAGAAATTTAAGTATATTTCACCAAATTTAGTTAATGTTTTAAAAAAAATCAAAATATTTGCACCATAAAATGCCTATAATACAACTTTTTATAAAAATTTCAGTTCCTAAGCATAATATTGAATTTATTTTCATTTTTTAGAAAAAAATTTATATGAGTATAAAATAGGTTAATGAATATATATAATACATAAATTTCCAAAAAAATATGCAAAATAAATTTGAAAAATATTTTTATATAAAGAACACTTAGGTGCATAAATGTGTGTTTTTAGAGAAAGTTTTTTTTATTATTTTTGAAATGGTATTATTTACATTTAAAATTAATTGGTTGTTAATTAATCAACTATATATACATATTGAAACCATATTTTCATAATGTAGTAAATCTTATTTATAACTTCCATTGTCATTTCTAGGTTATAACTATTTTATTAAATAGTAATATTTTAATATTATGCCTTATTTTATTTAAATTGAGTGTTTCATTTAAATAAATCTAAGATAGATGTTTTTTGCAACAAAATAAAAAATAAATGTAGTGTGCAACTCAAGATAAAAATATTTTTTCTCCAATATTAAAATATTTAAATATTTTAAATAATTTTGAAAAAAAAATCATAAAATATGTGGGTGATACATTCTACTACCCATAAAATGAATTTTGCAATTGAAATTTATCTTGATCATAAAAGGTTGAAAATTTGAAAATTACATCATAATAAATAACATTGAAAAAAATGGTAAATGAAAAATCTACTTGAAATAGATAAATGGATGTGAAAATGTCATCCAGAGTAAAACATACATTGTTACCAAATAGGATAACATAGGTTGTAAGTGATAACATAGACATATAACAGAAAACTAACACTGAAATAATGATGGAGAGTTATAGATATCATGGTCAGAATAATGTTAATGATCACAAATACATATAAAAATAATATTAAGTAAGATCATTGATATCATCAAAATTGATGGCATCTTGTATTTTTTAATTTCAATACACTTTTCATAAATCTATTAATTTTAATGAGTATATATACTTACTTTATATCATTTCATTTAATACGCACAATATCACCCTATGAATTTTCCCTAATCAAATTTCACTTCTTCTCTTACATGATGAAATAATGTTGAATTTGTTATTATTGACGAACTAACATATCATAAGATCTATACATTGAATGATAATTCATTATTTATATCTTTAGTTATCATCTATAATAAATTTTTATAACAGGTTATCCAATATTCATAAATATCCATATGTCAAGATAATTCATTGTTATATAAAACCTCATTCAAAGTTCAAAATGAACCATTAAAAAATGGTTTACCTTATAACCCTCCCAAATATTGAAATTTAAAATATTTAAAAATAGGGTCAATAAATAATCTTTACATCTCTCCCTAATAAACTATAAAGTATCTCCCGATTTTCAAACACTGAACATGTACATACCATTATCATGTATTCTCTTGAAACATGGTAATAAATAGAATTACCATTAAACCATATTGAAAAAATATGTGATTCTAGATTCCTTTCCTAAAACATAGATTATCAGATATATTCCTTAAATTAAAAATTTATATATACTCCATCAATGATAAAATAATCCATTATGCCCTATGTTAGTTCTAAATTCATCAATACTATCCAATTTACATTATCCATATCAGTCATCTCATTATCAAATCTAAACACCATTTCCCCAAAATCCAGAAAATATAAAGGGATACCTTTCACTAATAAAAATATCACCTTTCCACTACATCAGTTTTATAGGCTACCATTTCTATTAAACAGATATTTTCAAATCCATAATAAAATGAATATAATAGAAAATCCTTGAATATTTCATAATTCTTGAATTAAAATACATAAACACTTCAATTATTCAACATCATTCTCAAACTATAAAATCCACTTCAGGATAATCTTCCTTAATAATTCATTCCATTCATACTTCATTTCTAGTCTCTTCATCATCAACTGAAACCCCTATACTTGTATAACCTTGCTAATTTTCTACATGAGACTTCCCTATAGGACATTAATTCACAATATTCCCAAAATACATTCACAAGAAACATTAGAGTGTAAGGTGTTCATTAGTTTGTGTTATCTTCTCCCCTTTTACATTAAAATTTCCACTAATCTCATTTTGATTTTCTTTAGATTTATGGAATGTAAATTCACATTTAATGAACCTACCATTTTATATAAGCAATTTCCCTGATGGTTCATGAAACATTTCCAGAATATAGGACACAAAAACATTTTTCCTAAATGTTTTTCATTAAGAAAACTCTATTTAAACCCTATCCTTATATGGATTAGTGACACATAGATGTTATTTATGTGAATTTTTTTTATCATTTTCCATTAATAATGTGTATGAGAAATATTTTAAACTTCAGTCATCCTCATATTTGTCTTCTCATCCTTAAATTTTCTATGACATTAATTGTTAACCCAATTATTTTTTGTTCGCACAAATAAATAAAATCATACATCACAGTGTAAGATACACTAATCATTGTTTAAAACCAAAAAATTATGAGAAAAACTTATAGGATATCTAAATCAAGACACCTTGTTCTTTAATCCATGACACTATAGGTTTATCCAATTTTATTCATATGTTTCATCTATTAAATCCTTAATGATAGTTTGAAAACAAATTGAACTTCTATAGCATATCCCCATGGTGTGTCACACTAGGTGTTTAACATGGCATGTTATCACATACCAGTTCTAGATCAATCCTATATCAATATTGTGTTTATAGGGATGCTACCACAAAGTACATTTATTCTATATCCATATCCAATTTTAGTATCCATTCAGGGATGTATTTATATGAAACCAATCACTATATCATATACCCATATTCAAAGACAATTTCCAATTCTTTGACTCATCATTAGAGTTTTTATTATCCATGACCATATGGATTTCACTATGTTTTTATCATCATGGTTTATAGAGGTTAATTAGGCCATTATATTCATACGAACTATCAAAACTCAGACTTCTTAGACATAAAAATAAAATAATTTTAGATTTATATTCATTACCATATAAAAAAAGACACAAAAAGTCCTAAATAGTTTAGTGCCTTCGTAATATTATAAATTTTCATTTATTTTGTAGAAAGATTTTAAAATTTTCCCATTAATATCTTCTCACATAATACCCCTCTTAGGAATACACTACCAAAACGTTTCTTCATAACATTGGAAACGAAACTTAAGAATATGTGAGATCAGATTTTCTATAAGGTTAACTATGTGAGATATTAATCTATGATCATATAAAATAATAAGATAATAATAATTTCATATGATAATGGTCATAACTTTTGATGTTATTACCCATCCTGTCAAGGATCATAAGAATCATTCATGGAGAAAATATTGGATGTTCATAAGACATGAATATTATGGGAATAAAAAATCATTATCCATGATAGCATAATATTGGAATTAAACATATATTTTTGGTATAAAAATAATCTTACAATATTGTGAACAAGAATAAATATAAATAGGTCCACACATTAATTTAAGGATATTAAAGTAGGACCTTTCATAAACCTATGGACATGCATTATGATCCATGTATAATATCATGTAAATGATATAAAAGTCCATCAATATCATTGAGAAGATGTAATTAGGTTCACACATAACATTTTGAACATGTACTACTGTTTAGACATAACTTTATACAAATAAAATATAGGAATACACATAAAAAATAGTAGTCATGTTTTACTCCCAAGACCATCATTGAAGACAAATTCCCTTACTGAATTGAGTTTTCTCCCTATTATAATCCATTATATCTAATGAGATATAAATATTTTCCTAATTCATTAGATTGTTATATTGGTGTACCCATATTAATATCTATAATGGGATCACCCAGAACTATATGGGCTTCCCCATCATATGTGTTGTGATGGGGTTACCTGAAGCTCTCTAGGCCACTCCAACATATATTTTGTAACGATCTTACTCAATGATATCTAGGCTTCCACATCGTATAATATGTAATGGGATTACTCGATGTTATATGGGATACCTATAGAATAATTAATATCCCAGAACCACAACAAGAATAAAATAAAAATATATTTTATATGATAATATAAAATCCTAAAAATCATTATTCTTTTATAACAACATTATGCCAAGAAAAATAAATGGTTTTCAAGTCAATCATTTTAAAACATTAATAACCCATTGAAAATAAACATGTTTAATAAAAATCTATTTCGAACAATCATAATTCATCCATCAAAATAATGAGGAATGTATAATTAGAAAATTTCCCCATTGGACCACAATTAACAAAATTGGTTTTTGAAATTTATTATTGGAAATACTATAAAATGAACATTAATATATTCTTGAGGAAAGTATAATTTTCATTTGGAAAATCGCATTTCAAGAAATAAAACTTTTTGAAAACCCTTTTCATTGAAAATATTTAAGAAAAATTAAAAAGTAAATTTGTAAAATAATTTAAATCTTTTTTAAAAAAATAATTAATTTAACAAAATTCATTGAAAATAGGAAAAAATTCATTTAAAAACTATTTTTGAAACAATTTTACAAATGATTGTTTTTATGAAAAAAATTTCTCGACCTAAAAACTAATATTTAATAAAGAAGTCCTTCTGAGTTATTCTGTGAATAAAGAGATTCCAATGATGGAATAACATTTCTATAATAAAATAATTAGAGGAAAATATTTTTTATGTGTTTAATGATAGATTTATTATATGATTTCATCATTGGAATCATAATCATAAACAATCTCAACATACTATAAGAATGTATCATAAAACATGTTCCAAATTGGTATGCGTGAATCCTAATACTTGTGAAATAAAAACCATTAATGGAAAAAAAATTTAATTTGGATAAATATATTCATGATATTAAATTTAAAAGGGGCTGTAATTACACCTTGTGAATGAATATAGGTCAAAACATATCATCTCTATCAAAGAAGGCAAATGGAGACAAAAATCCCATACCAATTTGATATCTTTCAAACCATAGAACCTAGGAAAGAGAGATCCTAAAATGGACATGTAATACCCTATAATTCTATAAATAAATAAAATAAAATTAATTGATATTTATTATATATCCCAAATAATAAAAATAGGTGGTGAATATTATATATGTCACATAGAAGAACAAATTGATATGGAAATCACTTACCTTATGTCTTGATTTCATTTTACTAGGTAAAACCTCTTGTATAATAAAAGAATGATTATTATAAATATATTATACAATAATTATTATTATAATACTATATATTATTTATTTATTGACCATTTTATTACCTGTTTATTAACATTTTCATACTAATCTTAGTTTTTGTTTAATAATATCTTTGTTTTTTCACATATATTTTAACATGTTATTTTTTGGGTCCTCTTACTCTCATATTGTTTTCATTATATCCCAAATGAATGAAATAATATAAATATGATATATATTCAGTATATATATATATATTGAAATTAATAACATTTTTTGATGTGAAATGGGATACATTGTTCACGTAGACAGTATGCCATATGTATGCATGATCACAATTCTGTTTTCTTGTCATATTAAAATAAATAAATGTAAATTATATATATATATATATATCGTTGTTATTGGTTAATTTTTATTCTATATATATCACATGTTTTTATTAAAACCAATCCTTAAAATATTACATGTAAAGAGTGAACAAATCACATCACTCTTCATGGTGGTAGTCTTTCACACACAATAAAAACGTTATCCAATTCCTAAAAAATGGAAATCCTGAAGGTATGTTTGATATAATTATCTTAAAAACCTAATAACATAATTAGTAAAATTAATATAACATATAAAATATAAATCCATCATTTCGACCATCCTTGAGAGCTGGTAATTAGATATTGAACCCAATCTATTCGTGAGGCGTGAATATACTATAGAGACTAAAGATGGTTTCATAACTCATGTCATAAAAATTAGCATGGTTATAGGTCATTAGATTAACAAAAAAAATATCCCTATATAAAATATACTTAGGTTATTATATATTTATGGTATAATATCAATTTTAAGAAGTGGATAGTGAAATAAATTCATGATTCCTCTTGAAAATCATTACCTTTTCTTCTTGTGTCCTCCATAAGTTTTACCTAAGGCATTCCTGGATTCAATTTCATCCTAAAATAATGATTATAGAATGTGTAGAGTGAATTTACAAACTAGTTTTTGTAGGGTTTGGTCAAGCCAAATTTCTTTGTATGTGTGAATTAGAAGGGGGTGGATGAGTTCACTTTTATAATTGAGGAGAAACAGAATTCCTATTAATGCCCAAAATTATGGACTATTGGCAGGCATCATTTACATCATGTGACACAAAAATATATAAATTATTGAACTTATTTTTTTTGTCTATAAAAACCTCCAAACCAAATAAATAAATAAACATTTATCAAGTATTTATTTAGTCATTATGTATACTCAATGTTACCATATTAGTTTTTATCACTGTAACTGGTATCTTTTTATTTACATACAAAAATTATACATTAAGACTAAAATTTAAATGAAAGATATTAGATAATTTATAAATATAGATTATAAATTTTAAATACAATTTATTAAATAAAAATCCAATGTTTTTGTAAAATTAATTTTAATATAATCAATTTTAATTAACAAGACCCTTTTTTACAGTTAATCTGACTTATTAATACACACTATATCAAAAAATCATTATGGAATAAAATGGTAAACACTACTAGATATTAATAATTAATTTGATTATAAATATTAAATCCTTTTTTCCAAATTCATATCAAATATGTGTAAGAATTTAATTTAATGATAACCTTACGGCATTAAAAAGAAAGAATTTTTTAAAAGTAAAAGTGTTCAAATGGTTAAAAATTTATTATATCCAGTATAAACATGAAATGGATTCTAATAAAAAAAATATTATTAATATATTTATAATTGAACTAATTATACTTTAATACCAATTTAATAAAATATTTAACAATGAAAATCATTTTGGTTAAAAGAAACATTTCAATTAAAATCCATTAGTTTTTGTAATTAATTCACAAATTAAACATGTCAAGAAAACACAAAAATTAACCCAAATATAAATTTGATGTTCCAATTTTAAAAATTATTTTTTTATGTAATTAATTTTTTATTTTTTTAAATTAATATAACTATTCTATGAAAAGGTAAAAAATAGAAAAAATAATTATTTTATGCATGAAATTATATTAATTCATGTTTTTTTAATAGAAAGAAATAGAAGTGAATGAAAAATATTAAATTAAATATATATTCAAAAAAAATTAAATCATTTACCAAACATTAAATTGGTTATTTGTTAATATAAAACATAATTTTTCACATAAAATATTTATTTTAGAATGAAAATTCGTTTACTTGAAAAAGGTTTTTATTTTCATTTAAAATTAATTGTCTAGAAAATAATTAATGTTATATACCATCGAAAAACTTAATTTAAATATTTCATTAAAAATTTTCATAATTGTCATTCCAATGACTAGGATAAAACTCTCAAATTAAATAGTAATATTTTAATAATAGGACACATTTTATTTAATATCTATGTTGCATATAAAGCATGTTGAGATTAGTGTTTCATGTACCAAAAACCAAAAAAAAATGTTATGTGTTAATCAAGAAAAAAAATTTGTTCTATTTAATGTAAAATATCGAAATGATTTTATTAATTTTGTGAAAAAATATTTTACATAATATCGAGGTGTCACAATTTGGTATAACTGTGATTCCACTTTAACAAATGTCCCCAATGATTCAAAATAACTAAATTATATTTGAAGAGATTAGAAACATAATTCAAATTTTTTTCATTTAATTTGATAATTTAAATGAAATATTAATTGGAGTATCACCTATTGAAAACAATTATTATTATTTTATTTTATTTTTTTTACACTATATAAACTATAATTAAATGTTTTAGCATATAGATATTATCTTATTTATTTTTACGTAATGGATTTTTTGTATAAAATAAAAAACAATACAACAACATTTATTATATTTCTTATTATTAAATAGATTTTATAAATTTTTTTATTCATGAAATTCATATAGTAGTAAGGAAGTTTAAATTTATCTTGTTATTTATGATTGATGAAAAAATATTAATTGAGGCTAAATTTAATGTTATTAGTCCTCAAAATATTTTGGGACATAAAAACATAACCAATATTTCATATATCAAAAGTACAGTATAATTTGAATACGATTGGAGTGATTTTTCCCATCATATATCTTCTTACATTTAAGTGGTGAAGTCACTCAGTTCACAATTTTTCACATCCATACAATAAGAATGTATTTAAAAATACAAAATTTTGTGTTAATTATATATCTAATATTTTTTTAAATATTTTTATATTTATAAAAATATGTTTTTATATTATTTAGTAAGATACTAATTGTGAATTTTGATTGAATAATTATAATTATTTAATATATTTCAAAAAATTAATATTTATTTTTTAAAAATGTAAGCAAAAAAATTATAATGAATATTGAATATTCTGCTTAATTTTAAAATTTTAAAATAGAGTCAAATGTAATATTAAAGATTATGGAATGATATTTTAATTATATTCCCCACAGGGTATGATGTTTTCAATCATAACTATAATATTTGGTTTAAGATTACTGGTATTCTTGGTGGGTAGTTTTATGTAGTTCGGCTAAAAATGATTATGCAATCCTCTCCCTCAAAGCATTTTAATATGTAAAACATTAATAGTTTTGTTTCTTTTTTAATTTTTTATATTATAAATTTTAACATGTAAAACATTTATATTGTTCATATATTTATGTTTTCAATTTGTGTTATCATTATTCTAAATTTTATCTCTGTTGTATTTATTTTCAATTAAATATAAGTAAACAAATATATGGTTTTCTACTACTGTTGATTCCCCCCAAATGAGCACTATCAAATCCAAAAAGTAATAAATACCTAAATATGGGTATTAGATTCCCTAAATAGAAAATGAAGAATAAGATGGATAAGACCAATGGATCATGAAATCCTTCAAGGGATCCATGATCACATGATCATCTTGGGTTACATTAAAGAACAATGTGTAGGGAATAACTTAAAAAGGATCCTGAAGCGAAAAGTTTGACTAATCTTCCTTCTATTGTGAAGGCACCATGGAAAACTGGTTACATTGTGGTGGTAGTTGCTTAATCATCTCCATTTCATGTAGCCTTCTAACCAGTGGACACCTGACAAACCATTTGGAAAATCCTCTAATAATATGGGGAAATATCTAAAAGGCGTTGGCCTATTTTGATCGTATGACTCAAATGATGGATCGTCGATAGGGTGGATGTTTTTCTTAAAAAAACATTCATTAAAATTCATGAGACCCCCGATGATTTATAAAATAAAACAAAATAAATAAAATAGGAGGAGGTGGGATCCACTCATAGTCATAAAATAAATGCAATGTGCCCCTAGCGGTCCGCATGTCTCCACATGCACCAGGTGACATACTCGCCTCATATTGTGAAGGAATGTCGGAATATCATCCTCATCATGAGAGAAGCCTTATGTTTAACAAGGAAAATTTTAAAATCCCCTATGGATCCCTAGGAAAAAATGGATGGAGTTTTCCATGAAATGCTCAGTCATCCCCACAAGACCATTGTTGATCACTCGAAACATCACTGAGCGGTAGAATATTTTTCCTTGAAAATATTCAATCACCATCATAAATTACATGAACATTATAACATAAACAAATCAAATAAAAAGGATAGAATGTAGGATACTATCTAGGTCATAAAACACATGCAGCATGCTATGTAATTCTATATCATGGTCTCAATAGACTCCTTGGAATGTTGACCTGATCACATGAAGGACCCATTATAAGCAATCCATGTCTAGCTAAATTTCTTGGACACGTCACTAGAGATCACACGAATACCATTCAACAGGTTCCATGATTTCTTAATTTACATTGGACAAGACAATGTAATAATATTTATTTCCTTTGGTATGAATGTGTGATTCAATACATCCCCATAAATTAAAAATAATGTAATAATGGAGGTGTTGATGAGAGTTACTCATGGTTTCTGAAAAAAAGGTGACACCCTCAGAGAGACGTAAGGTAAAAACTCATGACTACGAGTGATGCCGAAGCACTTCACCAACTCTTCCTACGATTCGTGCGATACATGGTGCACAAAAGGAATAATCCATGAGGTGGTGGGGCCTATAAATCATAAATCCTAGAATGTAACATGCACAAATACCTATCATGACCTATAGGTTGAACACTAGTAACTTCACACCAATGCTATAGTGGGATTCTCGAAACAACTGATCTCATGACTTGATAGTTTTTTTCAAGTAATATACCGATGAATATCTTGGGATATCATGCTCTATACATAAAGTACTTATTTTAATCACTCATAGATCGTGTAAATTACTTCTATAATGACATATGAGGCACACCTTGGACATATTCTAGATCTATAAGAATTTAAAATCAACTTATAGTGGATAAATCTATATCATTCATAGTATAAATTATAGAATAAATACTAAATATGGAATAATTAAGATAATAACATGCAGGCTGACTCTGATGTGCATTTGATAGCCCACTGCAGACACACAACAACACAAATACATGTCACCTAGATCTGACTATGCTCCATCGGAATACTATTTTGGTCATGTGAAGTCGTCCAGACATGTTGGAGAAGGTCACATGGTGACCTTTAAGAATTCCAAAAAATTCTCATGAAACCCTCTGGGTTCACCATTGAGGTCTTACAGTGTCCTTCAAGAATGTTTCCTGACTCAAATAACGTCACCCACTCATGTCGGTTGAGTCTCACAGTAGAACCTAAGAATGTCATTTGGATCGTGTGATGCCCTCCAAGAAATCCATCTAGGTTTCATGATTCCCTCTAGACATGTCATCCAATTCACTAGACACCCTTTGAATCATTTATGATCGACTCTCATGATTCCATCCATGTGTGTTATTCATGTCTTGTGATAACACATGGGCAAGTCATCCATATCATGTGATACAATCTCTATAAGTCAGGAAATATATTTAATGAATTCTAGGATAAACCTTCTTGGTCTTATGATGTCCTTCAGACATGTTATCCTCAATCATTCAAAAACCTATAGACATGTAATCCAGATTATGAAATGTCCCACAGGCTAGTCAAATCCATCCTTAAATTGTATTTAGACCTGTTAGGAAAACACTCTTTGACATGTCATGTAGACAATAAAGTATATTGAGTGAAGAATTAACACATTATTTTAATGAAATTTGGAAATTTCATGTTGGGCATCACGGGATAGCCAAACGTTGTATGTCCTTGGTGTGTATGCCTCAAGAAAGGGAAACGTCATTCTGTATTCCATGATTAAATAAATTATATTCCTTCTATATTTATTATACATATGCCACCTTTCTAAGGAATGAGGTCCATATAAAATCTACAAAGGGATGTTTTAATATGTAATTCCCTCTTCTACAAAGCAGCGAGAATGATAAATTTACATTCTTTTTTTCTCACACCGAGAATAGTTTACATCAGATAGGGGACTGTAATGATCATACAATTTCATCATACTCCTCTACCAATATAAGGGAAACATTAGTGTGTATGAACCAAACAAAGGGAAACACCAGTGTGTAATCCCTGGACAAATGGAAACATCAGTTTTTAAGACCAGATCTAATAATCTATGATTCCTCTAATTCCCGCCATAATTGGGATATATAAGATGGATTCTGAAGTCTATATCTCTATGTAAAACCTCTAAAGGGATATCCTAACAAATAATACCATAATCCTAAATTAAATTTGAATAATAATTTTCTATCCCTTGTTTATCAAAGAGTTCATAGCTCACAAGGGCTTATAGAGATGAAATAATCAAATCATTTTCATCATAGGCCTCTAAACTGCTAAGGGAAAAGTTAGTGTATAAGACCAAATCTATTGAACTATGAGAATCGGATTCCTAGAAGAACTAGGAAATTTTTTATTCTTTTCAATGGATTGATCAAAAATAAATAGCCATTTCAATGTAGGCCCCAGGTCTCCCACATTTCAACCACTGGTACCCAATCATTCCCATGGGTTGATCCATCTATAACATCCCTCAGTGGATCGAGAAACCTACTAGACTATAATGACTCTGATTCCAACCATAATACAGATACACATTATTATTCTTCTAGGAATATTATATTTATTAAATATATCCCGGTATTTCCTATTACATGAGTCTCGTATTCATATTCAATGAAAATGATCATTTGATACCACTTGCTTCTCACACTGAGAATATCTCTTCTGATCTTAGGGAGTCTCAAGATACACCTCATTGGCATCATGAATCACTACCATCTAGGGAAATATTATCATGTATGACCTGATGAGTGGCATGATATAAACACCCATTCATATAAATGCATCTTCTTTAGGGCTAGTCCCAAAGGAATTATTGGAAAATGATAACTCTGATTCAGGTAATAACTAAGATATGTAGGATATCTCTTCAAGACTCACACTCAAACATTAAGTTCCATAGTGAACATGGATATTTCATCTCTATATGTTTTTAATATACATAGTTTTATCAATCTCTGTGGGTTTTAATTCCTACAATAAGCAGAATACATAAGATGCCTAATAATGGCTCAATCCAATGATCACAATGTTAACAATCTTTCTATGTGATTTTTTTTTTTGAATTTCCTAGTAATATGGATTCATCAAATAAATCCACTATCCATAATTTTAAAATGGATGAAGAACCTATGATACATACATAAGTATTCACAAATGAGATCACATTTCTTTTTTTCATTAATGTTATCCATTTTATTTAGTATATAATTAAAATTAACCTATATTTATTTTTTAGGTTAACCAGTCTTGTATCAAGATTAATAAGAGATAAATAAAAATATTCTAAATCTGTAAGAGAGTCTTAGAGTATCCAATAATTCCCCTCAAAAGGGTGTGATGAGACGGACCTCTCATTGTCTGGGCCAATGTGAGTCCTTATGCACTATAGGGTCTGAAACCTCAATTGACAACTTTTCTTGAAAATTACATCTATATATAGATATAGATGTGGATACTGATGAGATATTCCATTAATAACAACAATATAAACTTGAAGCTAATGATTTTGAAAGAAATGAACCCTAGAAAATCAAACATCAGACCTAAACAGACTCACCTCTAAGAGGGTTCCCCTAGTCGTCTCTTCCCTGTTAGAAAAGAAATTATGAACCCAACATAAAACTCTATAATAAAAAAATGATGGAATTTTTATCTATTAGGATGCATTATTTTTAATCCTTACATAAATAATGTGGTAATATTGGCATGATCATACAACTGATCCTATGTAACTGGGTTTCCCATAAAAGAAGTCTTTCTACACATTATCAAATATGAGCAAGTAGAATTGAAAAATCATGAATAATAGAAAATAAAATTAACCATGGATATCTAATTGAGAAAATAATTCCTACAATATTTCACTACTCATCAACCTTGTTCCTTGGTTTTTTCATGATTAGAGACACTGATCTCATCCACAACGTCTCGATATGATTTTTTTCTTCTTTATCCATGAATCTCTATGGTAAATTACCTATGGATGTAGCCCAAGTGGGTTGCAAAATGATATCACCTGCTTAAAAATACATCATCAGGTTGTGAAAATTATGGTCTAAGAGTACCCTGAGTGTGGTACAATACCAACCCTATAAGATATCAGTGAGGTTCTTCATGAACAAAAACTAGTTAGCATGTATCACCCAAAAAAATTTATAGTTACACTTATGTCCCTCATCACCACACCCAACCGCTTCGAGAGCTTGTCCCTGAAGTATGATAACATCTACCTTCAGTCTCTAATGAAGGTGGACCATGGATTCAAATATAGCTCCCTTTTGATTTATGATCCATCGAGGAATACACTTATCAACTTCTATCTCCATCATCATATAACTAGTACCCACAAATCGCCTGCTGAGGGTTCCCACCAACACACCTTCACATAAGACTCACCTGAATGGGATGCAACGAAGACACATGGAGTGAGGAAGAAACTAGATACTCATGAGTGAGATCATATTCCCACTCCCATAAATATTTTCATCTTTTATATGATTGTGGTAAACACCATGAATGCTCATATTCTTATTCACTCAGAACATGTTTGTGGTAATATTCATGTAGCAAGCATGGGGTAGGCACACATCCCTACCCCAGTGAATGAATCCAATCATCATATTACAATAGAAAAAGGAGGAAATAAGTGGAAACATATCTATGATTCAACTGAATATATCTATTAGCATATAGTATGGATAGAAATGTGAATTCATATATCCTTGAACACATATTTCTAAAATTCGAATATATTTTAGTAATATCTAATGAAATCCACTGATATATTTAGGTACTAGTAAAAATTAGAGGGCTGGATAATTTTTCTATCCCTAAATAGTTGAAACAAAAAACATTGATCATTATGAATACGTTGTTTTACCATAGAAATCTCATATTACTTCCACAATCTAAGGGAATTATCAAAATATTCTGATAAAGGATAACGTGTCATACTAGGATCATATTCATTCTTAAACAAGGGGTCACTATGTGAGAGTGGAACTAAGATTGGGATAGGGGAACATGCCTATCAAAAAAGGCCAGCAGCATATTTCAATGACCTGTTATCGAGCTCATATACCTGTTTCAACTAGGGATCACCAAGTTATAGGGTCACAAGCCTTAGGGAAAGCACATATTCCGGTTGAAGAAGTCCTAAAAATTACTCCAAAGGCAAGGGATAAGACATATATACATGTTATATCTTGGAAAAACATGTGAGAATAGAACAAAACTCTAGGAAGGCTCATATTCCTATCCATAAATCTTCGTGGAATATTCTAGTAGATCATTTAAAGAAGATTCATATTCCTTCTTCTACTAATGAAATATTGTTCTAGAATAAGTATAAGGCAACATAGTAGGTGTCTCATTTCCCCTGTACCATTCAAAAAGTCCTCTAGAATATTTCAGTGGGGAATGTACATTCATACCAGGCACAAATTCCTTCTCCAACTAGGGATCAGCATGTTAGAGTACCACATGCCTTGGGAAGGATCAAATCCATGCCAATGATGACCAGTGAAATATCCCAATGTCTAAGGATTGGGCTCATACTTCCATCCTAAATAGGTCTCACCAAGTGATAATGGAACATTCCTTATAGATGGATCATATTACTACCAATGTTGAGATATATCATTGTCATATTCTTGTATCTTACCAGTAATTATCTCATAATCCTACAACACCAGATGGTTATAATGTTGATCCTAAAATCATTATATAGTAGGCTTATATACCTAGAAAATTCTAAAAGGAATGTCGGAATATTATGTACATGACACAAAAAATGGAACATTTTTTAATTTTCTCAATGCTAGTTTACGTGAGGTCATTTGAGACACATTATTAACACCACATGGTTTTATAAAATCTTCCACCAAAGTAGTAGATGATCATTACCATGATATTCCTCCTCATGGTACTGTAGTGATGTATCTTAGTGACTCTACTCCCAACATCAACCTTATTCAACCTACAACAGTTATATCTCCCACAGACATGGAAATCCTCCCATTTTCAATGCACCTTTGTATATAGAGGTGACTTAAACTCTAAGGCCTTATTATAGAGAGGTAAAAAATACATCAGGGTCAATGTAATATAGTTCTTGGTTCACGCCCAAATTTACCCAAGAGAAGAAGGGTAGAACGGTCCTTGTAGTGTAGCTTGGGTTGTCGATTCCACAGAGACCTAAGAAGATACCTAAGATACACAACCTAAGGGATGGATTTTTGGCTATGAAGTGGCCAACTTGGATTGATTTTGGATGGGTTTTAAAGATATCTAATAGATTTAAGTGGATTCAATTTAAAAGAATGAGTTGGTCCTAGGTTATCGCTCGGGGTGGATTGGACGTATTTTCTTTTTAATGATTTCAATTTCTTAAATTTGAGATGGGTTCATTTAAGGAGATAAAACAACATCATCACTTGCTGGTTTAATTCCTACACCCTCTAATACTAATCACCTATACACTTGAAGGATCAAAGTTTTGAGCACTTCAAGGTAAAGGATCGTATTAGTAGTTGATGTGTGTGGCCTTAAATTCAACAAGGACGATGGAGTTTAAAAATCATCAAATAAAAATCCCAATTTAAGAAGTGATTATACATTAATTAGGTGATAAATAAAATCAAATCCAGCCCCTTGCTACTCCCTTGGATCAACCCATAAGTGGGTTATCCCTCCATTGATCTCATGGTTTCAATGGAAGCGGAAAGTATACTCATGAGGGAGGAAATGGAGAAGTAAAGAAAACAACAAAAATAAAATGATCACTCCACCGTTGTGTGAATAATTTCACAAGGGTTGGTGTGAATAAATTCACACCTTGATCCAACGGTATCAAAGTGATATTAATAACAATAGAATAAGAGTATAAGAAGAACTTTTATTAAGAAACTAAAGTGAATTGAACAACTTACATGTGAAAGACAAAATTGAGGCAACAAAAATGCAGCATAACATTACAATTGAACAAAGCATCCAAGATCCTCAACTCCTTCACCAAAACTGCCTTAAATAGGCATTTTGGGAGCCTTGGGTCTATCCTCAAATAGTACAAAGCATCTCAATTAATTTTGGTAGGCCATAGGTGGTGGAAAGCTTGTGGAATTTGAACTTTTCCACATTTGACCCGAGGTGGCAGCCAGCTTTCCTTCACTGAACAGAAGCGTCTGTAAGACCTTCTAGAAGGACGAATTAGAGTTGGCCATAGAAGAAACAAATGGAGCTCCGGATGTCTTCTAACATCCTGTAAAATTGGGGCCCATTGTGAGTTACGTATTCCGATATATGATGAAATTAGTGGACTGTTTTTCTGGGCCTCAGAATCTGGCCCAGAATTGTATCTCTAATTTGGGACGCTTTAATGACCACCATAGAATCCGAATTAGCATTGTACCATGACTAGTTATTTGTTACTATGAATTTCTTCTAGAATTACACAAAAATTGGGATTCATTGGGCCTGTATGTTGGGCCCCACAGTCTCATCAGTAGGCTAGTGTCCAATCTGCCTTCTCTAGAATTGCTTCCTTTCATCACAAAATATCCTCATCTTCTTCCATGAATTCTCCATTGATCCCTAAATGAAAAATGTTCACATTTAAGTGTAGATAAAGTTCCCAAAATATCAAATTAAAAAAAAATTATAATTACATTCCTTAAAATCAGATGACTCATTGGGCCTAAATTGGTGTATATTAGGCATGAAGTGCACAAATGATGAGAATGGATGTTCATAATGAAAATGCACTAACTCAGGCCCATAAGATCAAAAATGAACATTTAATACCATTAAAATTTAATTAAAATATATGTTTTTTATTGGATAATCACACCCCCCAACTTGAGATTTGCTAGTCCCGAGCAAATAATTCAATGATTTTATTTGAATTCCTTTCTTCAAACACATTATAACAAACAGTGCTCATAATGTAAACTGCACACAAATATATTTTTATAACCTATCAAGATAATTTAAAACAAGATGAATTTAAAAGAAGATCCCAATCCCAAGCCCATTCCTTTGATCAAATCCATCATCATACTTCATCCAACTCAATTAGGTGTAATGATGTGTTGTGTATCACAATAGATATGGGGGTTCATTTTCATTCAAGTGGGAAATCATGGAAGCGCTAGGTGGAATCACATTTAATCCTAATATGAGTATTCTTCATTCTTTTTTTTATTTTTTTTTGCAATATTTCCATAGTACTTGAGATTGCAGTTAATCAAATTAACCCATGTAGCAAGACTTTGTCGATGACTCCCAGACTCAAAGGCCTTAGGGCACCAAGTGAAGCCCACATACTCGGGCATCATCTCGAGTTAACTTAATCAAAAACAAAGTCATATTACCATAAATAGAGATATATTGAAAAACTCAGGGCTAGACAACTCTGGAGTCACGATCCCCAAGTGCCGAAAGCCTCGCATTTTATCAATCCATTGCTCTACACGCAAATTTTTTTTTTAATAATTTTTTTTTAGTTTTTTTTTTAATACTCATATTATTCATAAAAATAAAACCAGCCTATGCTATTTATTATGGGACCCCAAAAATTTAAATTAGTACCCCACAGTCTAGAGGACGTGCATTGTGGCATTTTTTTTTTATTTGGATGAAAATATAAACGATGAAATATCACATTGGACAGCCACACTTTCCAAAATCTATGCTTTTAAACTTAATCATGAATTAAATTAAGAGTCAAGGAAATAATAATTATTTGATATGTAGTTTTTATGTGAGAAAATATGTTATTATATGAATGATAAAGAAATTTTACTTCTTTTTTTATCATTGTTTTTTTTTAAACAAACATTTTGTTTCCACACCCCCCAACTTAGAATGAAACTGTCCATAGTTTCATAAAAACAAAATTTAGAATGGGGTAGAGGAATAAAAAGGGGAGTTCAATAAGGAAATTGAAATATGAGGATCATGGAATGAATTCACCTAGTGGTTGAAGTTTGAAGTTCTTGCTGCTCGAATTTATTCCTCTGATATCCATGTCGCTTGCAAAGTTCCCTAGTGGAAAAAGGAAAAACAAAACAAACAAAACAAAAAAAACAAACAATATATATATTTATATATATTTATATAGTAAATGAAGTAAAATATAAGAATATATATAAAAATTATAGAATAAGAAAGCACAAGAAGCTGCAGGTCAGTGGTAAGCGCGCGCCCCTGTCTCCCTCTGGTCCCGGGTTCGAGTCCTCGCGGCTTCGCCAGTTGTGACGGGGTTTGCCCCACAGCCTATGGCGTGGACTTTTTTTATTATTTTTATTTTATTTTTATTTTTATCCTAACCTATAAAATAATAAAAATAAAACAAAATAAACTGATGATACATTGTATTCTTTTTAAATTTCTGGGTAAGGTATTACTCAAGGATCACACCACGTGACACAGATGAATATGGTGCTCCCCTTTCATACCCATCCATACTCATTATAGAAGAATAGGTCAACAGTTTATTATTATTTTTTTCAAAATATCAAAATGTCTCATTAACCCTATTTAAAATATAAAGTTGATTAAAACAACTAAATTATTGGAAACTTGAAAACCATGGGTTGCCTCCCATTCAGTGCTTTGTTTAACGTCGTTAGCCCGACATGGACCCTAAATCTATTAATTTGTTCCTTGTTCATAGGTTGGCTCAGTTAACTCAACCTCTATTTCCTGTTTATTGAATGATTCAATGAATGGTTTTAACCTTTGACCATTGACCTTGAAAATGTAACCACTTGTGGGATCTTGAATCTCTACTGCCCCATGGGGGAATACATGATGCACTATGAAAGGTCCTCACCATCTAGACCTTAACTTTCCCGGATGTAAATGAAGTTTTGAACTATACAAGAGCACAAGTTTTCCTGGTTCAAAATGTTTGACCTTGATATTCCTAGATTGGTAGGCTTGAACTCTATCTTTATTGATCCTTGAATTTTCATAAGCCTCCATCCTTAGTTCCTCCAGTTCATTGAGATCTAATTTCCTTTTTGTTCCGGCCAATGAGAGATCATAATCCATTTTCTTAATTGCCCAAAAGGCCTTATGTTCAATCTCCACTGGAAAATGGCATGCTTTACCATAAACCAACCTATATGGGGACATTCCTAAAATGGTTTTATATGCGGTTCTATAGGCCCAAAGAGGATCTAAGAGTTTCTCAGACCAATCCTTCCTAGAGGGGTTGACAGTTTTTTCAAGAATTTGCTTAATTTCACGATTGGCTAACTCAGCTTGACCATTGGTCTGTGGGTGGTAAGCAGTGGACACTTTGTGAGAAATTCCATATTTTTCCATGAGTGATGAGAATGGACGATTGCAAAAATGAGTTCCATGATCACTTATGATAGCCCTAGGAATTACAAATCTAGAGAATATGTTTTCTTTTAGGAATCTAATCACAGTTTGATGATCATTGGATTTTGTGGGAATGGCCTCAACCCATTTTGAGACATAATCAACAGCTAAGAGTATGTAGAGGTATCCCCGAGAGTTTGGGAAGGGACCCATGAAATCAATTCCCCAACAGTCAAAGATTTCAACCACTAAGATGGGAGTGAGTGGCATTTGATTCCTTTTTGTGATGGACCCTACTTGTTGACACCTAGGACAGCTTTGACAAAATGTGTAGGAGTCCCTTGAGAGGGTGGGCCAGAAAAGACCACATTGAAGAATCTTAGAAGATGTTTTCTTAGAGGAAAAGTGACCTCCACATGCCTCACTATGACAGAATTTAAGGATGGACTCTTGTTCAGAATCTGGAACACACCTCCTAATGACTTGGTCAGGGCAGAACTTATAGAGGTATGGATCATCAAACACATAGTGTCTAACATCAAAAAGGAATTTCCTTCGAGCTTGAGTCCCTAAGAATTTTGGAATGACTCCTGTCACTAAGAAATTTTCTATGTCAGCATACCAAGGGCAGTCACTCACAGAGTATAAGTGTTCATCAGGAAACGAATCAGACACAGAAAGGTGATTTGAGTTGTCTTTGAATTCCATCCTAGAGAGGTGATCAGCAACAACATTTTCAACTCCCATTTTATCCTTGATTGTGAGGTCAAATTCTTGTAAGAGAAGGACCCACCTAATCAGTCTAGCCTTAGCATCTTGTTTTTGGAAGAGGTATTTTAGTGGAGAATGGTCAGTGAACACAGTGATGGGTGATCCTAAGAGGTAGGACCTAAACTTCTCTAAGGCAAACACAATAGAAAGTAACTCCTTTTCAGTGGTGGTGTAGTTGATTTGGGCATGATTTAAGGATTTTCTTGCATAATCAATGACATAAGGAGTTTTATCACAATGTTTTCCTAACACAGCTCCAACAGCAAAGTCACTGGAATCACACATAAGTTCAAAAGGAAGGTTCCAATTTGGAGATTTCATAATGGGAGGAGAGGTGAGAGAGTATTTGAGGGTTGAGAATGAACCCTCACAGCTTTCTGTCCAAATAAATGGAGTATCCTTTACTAAGAGAGCACAAAGGGGATGGGATATTGAACTAAAGTCCTTGATGAATCTTCTATAGAAACTATCATGTCCTAAGAAAGACCTCACTTCCTTGACAGTTTTGGGTGATGGAAGGTGACGAATGATGTCAACCTTTGCTTTATCAACTTCAATCCCCCTACTCGAGACCAGATGGCCTAGAACAAGTCTCTCTTTAACCATGAAATGTCATTTTTCCCAGTTTAGGACCAGATTTTTTTCTTCACATCTTGACAAGACTCTCTCCACATTCTGCAGACATCCCTCAAAATTATCCCCAAACACAGAGAATTCATCCATGAAGACCTCAAGAAAACCCCCTACCATGTCTGAGAAGATTCCCATCATGCACCGCTGGAAGGTTCCAGGGGCATTGCATAACCCGAAGGGCATGCGTTTGAAGGCAAAGGTACCGAAAGGACATGTGAATGTAGTCTTCCCTTGATCCTCTAGGGAGACCTCAATTTGATTGTACCCCGAGTACCCATCTAAGAAACAGTAGAAGGCATGACATTCCACTCTTTCAAGGATTTGGTCAATGAATGGTAAGGGGAAATGGTCCTTCTTGATGAATGAGTTTAGTTTCCTATAGTCAGTGCAGATCCTCCATCCACTACTCACCCTTGTTGGAAAAATCTCTCCATCCTCATTGGTTATCACTGTGATTCTAGCCTTTTTTGGAACCACTTGGATTGGGCTCACCCATTCACTCTCAGCTATGGGATATATGATACCAGCTTTCAATAATTTCAGAAGTTCCTTCCTTACTACCTCCATGAGATTAGGATTGAGTCGCCATTGAGGTTGACGACATGGCTTTGAATCAGATTCCAGAACAATCCTATGAGTCCCGATAAGTGGGCTAATCCTAGGAATATCAGAAAGGGTCCAACCAATGGCTTTCTTATGCTTCCTAAGGACATCTAGAAGCATCCTCTCATGATTGGCTTCAAGATAAGAAGAAATGACAATTGGATGTGTTTGATTTTCCCCTAGGAAGGCATAATTTAGTGCAGTAGGAAGTTCCTTCAATTCAAGATCAGGTTGGTTCAGAATTTCAGCAGAAGATTGGGACATTGGATCAAGATCAATTTCTTGTTTTAGAAGTTCAGATTGGATTGATTCCTCACATGTAGAAGTTTCATCTACTAGATTGGCCTGATCAAATTTAGGGAAGGAATTTAGAGGGGTCTCTATGAAATTGGTTTCTTGAAAGGTTTCACTGATTGTTGGACCTAAGACTTCATCATAGGAGAAATTTGAAAATGATTCAAGCCAAGGAGATAAACTTCCTTCATATGAACAAAGGAAATAAATCTCATTCTGACTTAAACATTCATCAAATATTCCTTGATGTTCCATGGATTCATTATCAATGATTCCTATCATGTTTACTTCATGAATATCCTCGTCATCCCCTATTTGTGAGCTTGCATTATAGATGTTCAAGTCTAGACTCATGTTCCCAAAGGTGATGGTCAAGTTCCCATTTCGGACTCGGATAACAGAGTTGATTGTTGCAAGGAAAGGATGACCAAGGATGATTGGGGTTTGTTCCTTATTTCCTAAATTTGGATGGTTGTCAAGGACAATGAAATCAGAAGGGTAGATGAAGTTTTCAACCTTTACCAGAACGTCCTTTAAAATCTCCTTTGGAACCCTAATGCTACGATCAGCAAGCTGAAGTGTGACAGATGTGGGTTGGAGCTCTTCTAGGCCTAACTGGCAGTACACAACATATGGGATGAGATTGACACTAGCACCTAGGTCACACAAGGCCTTGACAACTTTTCTTTCTCCTAGTTCAACATTGATGTAAGGGCAACTTGGGTCTTTCAACTTAGGAGGAATGGTCCCTTGAATGGTGGTACTCACATTAGCAGCCAAAAGGACTTGGTTTTTATGTGAACATTTTCTTTTAAAAGTGCACAATTCCTTAAGGTACTTTGAGTAGGCAGGTATAGTTTGTATGGCATCGAGAAGGGGTATGTTCAACTTGACTTGTGAAAATATTTCCCTCAACGTTTCACTCAGTTCAGGCTTGGATTTTCCCCTCATGCATTGGGGAAATGGTGCAGGTTGTGGGGCTGTTTGTTGAAGAGTTGTTTCTTTCACATTGTTATCAGTTTCCTCAGTTTGATCTTGTAGTTCATTTGAATTTTCATCCAAGTTTGAATCTTCAGGTGGGTTCTGAATTAGTTGTTCAGGTTTCTCAATTGATTTCCCACTTCTTAAAACATTCACAGCCTTTAGTTGTTCATGAGTTGTTTGAGCACAACTTGACTCTCCCCTTGAAGTTGAGGATGGCACCGCCTGAGTAGGCATGGGTGCCTTTCCTGTTTTTATGGTTTGAAGTTCTTGTTTTAGGGAAGATACTTCTGAGTTCATCCTCTCCATTTGTTTGCATAGTTGTTCTAGTAGGCTTTGTGGAACAGTTTGGGTTAGTGCTTGAGTAGGTTGGTTTATCCCAGGGGGATATTTCGGAGGTGAAATGGTTTGTTGAAAATGGACCGGTGGTTGTTGGTATTGGATAGGTTGGGTTTAGAACTGGTTATGGGTTTGGTAGTTCTATTGAGGGTAAGGATTTTTCCCTTGTGGTTGGCTATGTTGTTGGTTATCCTTCCATCGGAAGCCTGGGTGGCCATTGTACCTTGGATTGAAGGTGTTTTGGTATTGGGGATTTTGAAAGTTTAGGGCATTGACTTCCGCTAGGGGTCCTCCTAGAAGAACATCCTTGATGGATGGAATGGTTGGGCAGTTGTCTGTTTTATGGTCATGTTTGTCACAAATTGTGCAAACAAGGTCTACATTTTGGATTTCATGGACTTTCCTAAGGTCTATCTCTTCAACCTTCCTAGAGAGTGCTGTGTGTTTAGCCCTAAGGATTTCCTCTTCTCTAAGTGTATGAATTCAAGTGGTTCTTTGTGGCTTTTCAGAATAAGGTGAAGTTCCCCAAGTTTGGTTTTGTTTGGCCAGACTTTCTAGATACTCGTAAGCATCATTTGGGGCCTTGTTTTTAAAAGTTCCATTACACATCATGTCAATGAATTGTTTATTACCCGGACCCAACCCTTCATAGAAAATTCTCACTTGTTTAGGTATGGAAAACCCATGGTGTGGAACCATGTTTAGGGTGTCTTTGAACCTCTCCCATGTTTCATAAAATGACTCTCCCTCTTTTTCAAAAAAGTTTTGGATGCTCTTTTTAAGTGCAATTGTTTTGTGATGAGGGAAGTATTTTTTGTAGAATTCTCTTTGCAGTTGGTCCCAATAGTGGATTGATGCAGGTCTCAAGTTTTTTAGACAATTTTTAGCTCGATCCTTTAATGAAAAAGTAAATAGCCTCATCTTAGCGGATTCTAGTTGATGTGGGGGACACATGGTTTCAACAATATCGTTGAACTCTTTAACATGAAGGTATGGCATTTCTGACTCCATCCCATGAAAGGTTGGAAGGTGGTTTAGGACATGGGGTTTGAATATGTAGTTGGTGTCTCCTATGGAATTGTGTCTAATGCATGAGGGGGCATTGGTCCAAGCTGGAGTGAGGTAGTCGTTCATGGTTTGATCAACTACATTCCCTAAGTTTGGAGCTTCTTGGTTTTGGTTTCCCATTTGATTCCCCCCAGGGTTTACAATTTGATTTTGTGGATGACCCTCTATTGGACTTGTTTCAATTTCTGACTTTGGGGTTTCAATAATATTTGAATCTGATTTAAACAATCCCTTAGGTGCACTTGACTCCCCTATCCTAGGACTTTCCACCCTCACTAGTATGTTTGATAAATCGCGGGTGTAGGCAGACATGTGCCAAAAAAAAGCGAGAAAGGGATAAGATAAGAGATCTTGGGTGAGAGTAGAAGAATGGAGGTGAGGAAAGAAGGTTTTTTTTTGATCTAAGGTACTTACTTGGTCCCCGGAAATGGCGCCAAAATTTGGTTCATGCCCAAATTTACCAAAGAGAAGAAGGGTAGAACGGTCCTTGTAGTGTAGCTTGGGTAGTCGATTCCACAGAGACCTAAGAAGATACCTAAGATACACAACCTAAGGGATGGATTTTTGGATATGAAGTGGCCAACTTGGATTGATTTTGGATGGGTTTTAAAGATATCTAATAGATTTAAGTGTATTCAATTTAAAATAATGAGTTGATCCTAGGTTATCGCTCGGGGTGGATTGGACGTATTTTCTTTTTAATGATTTCAATTTCTTAAATTTCAGATGGGTTCATTTAAGGAGATAAAACAACATCATCACTTGCTGGTTTAATGCCTAAACCCTCTAATACTAATCACCTATACACTTGATGGATCAATGTTTTGAGAACTTCAAGGTAAAGGATCGTATTAGTACTTGATGTGTGTGGCCTTAAATTCAACAAGGACGATGGAGTTTAAAAATCATCAAATAAAAATCCCAATTTAAGAAGTGATTATACATTAATTAGGTGATAAATAACATCCAATACATCCCCTTGCTACTCCCTTGGATCAACCCATAAGTGGGTTATCCCTCCATTGATCCCATGGTTTCAATGGAAGCGGAAAGTAGACTCACGAGGGAGGAAATGGAGAAGTAAAGAAAACAACAAAAATAAAATGATCACTCCACCGTTGTGTGAATAATTTCACAAGGGTTGGTGTGAATAAATTCACACCTTGATCCAACGGTATCAAAGTGATATTAAGAACAATAGAATAAGAGTATAAGAATAACTTTTATTAAGAAACTAAATTGAATTGAACAACTTACATGTGAAAGACAAAATTGAGGCAACAAAAATGCAGCATAACATTACAATTGAACAAAGCATCCAAGATCCTCAACTACTTCACCAGCACTGCCTTAAATAGGCATTTTGGGAGCCTTGGGTAGAGTCTCAAACAGTAAAAAACATCTCAATTAATTTTGGTAGGCCATAGGTGGTGGAAAGCTTGTGGAATTTGAACTTTTCCACATTTGACCCGAGGTGGCATCCAGCTTTCCTTCACCGAGCAGACGCATCTGGAAGACCTTATAGAAGGTCGAATTAGAATGGGTCATAGAAGAAGCCAATGGAGCTCCGGATGTCTTCTAACCGCCTGTAACATTTGGGCCCATTTGGAGTTACGGATTCCGAGATATGATGAAATTAGTGGACTGTTTTTCTGGGCCGCAGAATCTGGCCCAGAATTGTATCTCTTACTTGGGACGCTTTAATGACCACCATAGAGGCCGAATTAGCATTGTCTCATGCAGAGTTATTTATTCCTCTGAATGTCTTATAGCATTCCACAAAATTTGGGATTCATTGGGCCGGTATGTTGGGCCCCACAGTCTCATCAGTGGGCTAGTGTCCAATCTGCCTTCTCTAGAATTGCTTCCTTTCATCACAAAATATCTTCATCTTCTTCCATGAATTCTCCATTGATCCCTGAATGAAAAATGTTCACATTTAAGTGTAGATAAAGTTCCCAAAATATCAAATTAAAAAAAATTGATAATTACATTCCTTAGAATCAGATGACTCATTGGGCCTAAATTGGTGTATATTAGGCATGAAGTGCACAAATGATGAGAATGGATGTTCATAATGAAAATGCACTAACTCAGGCCCATAAGATCAAAAATTAACATTTAATACCATTAAAATGTAATTAAAATATATGTTTTTATTGGATAATCAGTTCTCAATCAACATCTAGAAGAACGCCACAATAGTCCGTAAGTGACATTTAGAATCATATTCTATGGTCTCACCAGATAGAGGAATGTATATCTGGTGAAGTGGAGGGTGACATTGTAATATGGAGAGAGTTACCAGAAGTAACCTCCCCATATTGTTCTCGGCCCTCGAAACATCTAATTATGAGATATCATATGATCTTGAAAAGGATTACATTCCCTATCAATGTCCAAATATATAGACTAATAATCTGAAATTGGTGGATTGAAACCTCCCTTATCTATTATATGATGGTCCCTATCTTACCACAAAAAGAATCTATTTTTAGATAGAAATGGATGATATATCCCTGGAATGGGATCAAAAACTAGAAAATAACTTTGAAAATATACATCATTCATACCGTAATTGAATAACAAACCTTTGGAATCTAATCTCCAAAGATATTTCATGCATCCGTATTGAAGGATGGGGAATGTGTAGAGTGTTACACTTTGTTACCCCTCAGAACAACATAAACCCTCGAATATGAAATCAGGTAAGTTATATCCTATAGAAACATCAGGGGTATGAGTAACACTCTCACTAGTTAGTCACTACAATGGAATTCCACTACTTCAACGATTCTGATTCAACACTAATAGAGGGATATGATAGCCAACATGACATCAAAATGGGACCCTTGAGGTAATGATAATTCATTTCATAAATTGAAACCAAAGTTTCAATCATTGGGACAAATTCACATAAATAATGGTCACCATCATGGGATACCACCACACTGGTTTCCATGTGATCCCAACTACACCTCATCCAAGTGGATGGATTAGAAGATTTTGTAGTAGTCATTCAAGATTGTAACCCTTCCAAAAGAGCCAGATAATATCTATGACCGCCTTCGCATCTGATATCATAAATTATCAAAAAAAATCAGGACACATTTCTAGCATTTCTAAAAAAACCTGGCCTATTGGGTTTGGGGAATTTGTATCTCAATCACCATCTCTAGGTAAATCATACCTTGAGATGGTACCAGGACAATACATGGTGATTTAATATCACCCCATCCCACTAGAAATATGGAATTTATATCATTATGTCCATCACATGACCAATCAAGTCCCTAAGAGGAATCATTGTGTCAAAAAAATATGACCAATATATGGAAATTGAAGCCCTAAATAGCCACCACTGAATAGGTTTGGTTTTATTTTCACCATCATCATCATAAAAAAACTAGTATTCTCCAGGTTGGGATATAAAGATCAACTTTCAACATGTCATCCATTCTATACACCTTAAGGAAAACCATTGTTTATCGGGGGTTGTTTGTCAATCGTGAAAGGAAAATCTCTCAATGCCTCTATTTTTAGAGAAATATGGTATTACCGTATGGAGAACGAAATAAGAAACATATAGGGTACACAAGGAAATATTACCTAATATGTAAGAGGGTTTTATTACTAACCCTAATGATGGAAATATAGAATCACCATGTTGTGTTGAAGAAAATAGAATGTCCACTATTTCCCGATATACCTCTTTGAATATTATCACTGTCAACATAAAAGACATTGCAGATCAACATGCAATGGATGGGGACTCCAACACGTAAAATTTATCCAAGGAAGAGGGTGATTTGATACGAAAAATGTGGATACACACACCCATAACCAAAGAAGGCTCTAAAAATTGGCACCTCTAAATTTTGAGATTCCAACTCTATAGTGGAACACTACCAAAGAAAAAGAGAAATGGGTGGATATATCCTAATAAAAACACAAAAGAGTTTAGGTCCTTCTATGGAAGAATAGTTATTTATATATAATAGTGATAAACAAGTTATCAGAAAACTCAGTGAGGAGCTACTATGGGGAAATTTCCTTGCTAGGTATCGTGTTCAGACAGAGATGAATATTCACCCCCAAAGCTGATCATCCAAAAAGATCAATATATGAGAATCAGAATAGATTCATATCTAATCATCCAATCTACATAAATGAGGAAGTATAAAATGATCTTGAATTGCCTCTATTGTGGCGATTCCCTCTCCCTCTGGAGGGAAAAAATTCCATCCAAGGAATAATTGAGCATCAGTATGAAGATATATGTAGGGCCAACTCATCAAGCTCCACCTACTCAATGTATAAGGGATGAGGTTCAAATATTAGTTTCCATATAGCTTCTAAATGTAATCGAACCCCTGAACACTCAAATGGATGTCAGGGATGTGAAACGTGAACACGTGCAGCCGGATAAGAATCCATATCCTGAATGTGTGGATGATACTCCCCCTCCTCCCAATTATATAAATCCTACCTTCTCAAAATTTGAAGATATAGGTGATATTTAACAGTATCTCACACACTTATTACCCCAATGTGGGCCAATAATAGACCCTTGATATCAATAATAGGCAACAAAACTGTGGTATTTTGTACCGAATATAATAGGGGTAACCTTTGTATGGTACATCAGTTTTCCAACACGATCAGTTTTCGTATGGGAGGAACATCATCATCATTTCATTTATATGTTCATCAACATACTAACGAAAACAATGATCATATACCAGATATAGATCAAACAATTACATAATGATAGGGTGTATGGCTTCATATCCAAGTGGAAATGTTTAACCTATTCACTCAACATCCCTCACTCACAGGAGAATCTTCTGAAAATATGTGCTAAAAATTTTCATGATGATTTGAAGACACCTATGATCCCAATTATGTATCTAGGAGGGTAATGTGTGTTTTCAAAAATTAAACAACATATTGAATTGTCCATTCAGGTAACCTGATCCAAAACTCAATGCATGCCCACATCATAAGGGAGTAGGCCAAGCGAAGAATATTTTGAAATTGTCACCCTCAAGCCAGCATCAGTGCCTATCCAAGCACCTAGGAATGTCCCAAACCTCCCATAACCACTTTCCGAGTGGTAAAAACCACATAATCTTTCATTTCATAAAAAATAATGAAATTAGTGTCACCTGAGATTTGAGGAATATATGAATACATCACACTCATTCTGAAATGAAAAATTCCCAAGTTACTTATTATAATTGATTGAATATAACATTATAAACTACCACAATTGTGTAATTTCGATGAGTTCAAATTCACTAACCATCTGGTCTATTGCAATATTCATATGTCTCAGGGTAATAACATCCATGAATGATACATTTTCAAATACTTCCTTAAAGGCATGGTTAATTCCCAATATGTGGTGTTAGATTACACCTCATAAAAGTTGGATTGCATAACAGTTTCCAAGTTTGAATATGTGTATTGTTAGCATAATGTCCCATCCATTAATTTTTGAATGTTTGGCATGTAGATGACATGAAAAAGTGTTGTCTACGATCATTCCACCTTGAGATGAAAAATACAAGTACCCACAATAGCTCCACCATGCAAGGTGGAAAAATCAAATATTCCTCTAAAAAGTGTGAATGAGCACAAGATGTAGGATGAAATAGTAGAAGAGGAGTAATATTCTACTCAAACATAAACCTTAACTCTTACATATTTGATCATTATGACATCCATAAAAGGGGAACTTCCCAACCAAATAGAATCCTCACAAGATGAAGAGTTCATATTAGTTTATATCAAATTGATACACTTGGAAAACCCCTTTTATGTTGATCAATATGCCAAAGCATGTGAGTTCCACAAATATAAATAGGGAACGAGAGGCCACTTGTGCCAAAACCAAAGATACATGTGACAAAATAGACATGTTCATACATATTTTTTTGTTCTAGTCCCTCTAGATAATATTCATGGAGATGAGACTATTAGGAAAGCTCTTTATTATTCTAAAAATAGGAATGGAGGTGTCCCATAACTTTACAGTGGTCTTCCACACCCCATTTTCTTACATAACCACATAGAGAGGGTTCCATTATTTGATTAACCCATGAAATAGGAAAGGCATAAACGATATATACCTTTGGAAGTGGATATATAATCGACCTCTACGTAGTTATTGGGATCATCCAACTCAAATTCCTTGGATCCTAATCTACATGACTTTAAAGAACCCCAAATCAGGAAGCGGGAACATGTAGAAAAAATAATGATGTTCTGAAAAAAGTGGTGGTTATCATAGAAAGAATCTCAATCTTCAATGTGATATATCATTTAAAATAACACAATAAGGTACTTGTTGAATCCCTCTAGATCCCCTGGGAATTCAAGATAGAAGTCTCTTCATCTGAGGTATATCAATTAAAATACACATACATAGAATATCATGTTCTTATCTCATACACTGGACAAGACTAGGAATAGATATTTCAATGGCACATCAGGACCCTATATGTTTAATATTGAATCAATAATGGTGATGTCCAAATATCCCATATTGATAATTTTTCTAGGATCAATGTCATCCTTGTTCGAAAAACTAGGACATTTTGGATATGGAAAATGATATTTTTCTCCCATAAGTTTGAATATTCATGGGTATTATAAGCATGATAAAAACACCTCAGGAAGATCAACCTCATAGTTCAATTTGTTAATATCACATGTAATTATGATTATATAGTTATCTTGGAAGACACTACATATATGTTCCTACTTGAAATGTTCTGTATCTATAGCCTATTGGAGGTGACATCAACATTCAATAAATTTATAATGTACCTGATTTATGGAATGGTCAGTATACTACAGGGTGGAAGTGCCCCCTCAGATACTTTTAGAGAAACATTTACTAAAGTATATTTATTAAATATGGGAGGAAAGAAATATATAGAATATTATGATACATAGGTTTATTCCTGCAATGGATTTGGGACCACTGAAATAAATCTATTAGGTATGGTCAACATCAACTATGTTCTCCACATAAATCTAGCAGAGGTGAAAGACTTGACCAAAGAGGTCCAATACCATATTTTCGCTAGTGAAAATCTAAAATACAATCATCTCTCTAAAGTGACTTAGGATGAAAGGGATGATAATATCCCATACCATGTCATCCCTCACCCTCATAGTGATAGAGAAGTCCTCATATTTCAATCAACTCTTAAAAATGTCTCCACAACATGAAATTGGAAGAATATGAGGATGAAATCTAGAATTCCACTCCCACATTAGAGGATGGAGATTCCACAACCATTAATGAGATCAGGTAGGAAAATATGGGAACAATAAAAGACCCACAACCTAATATAATTAGTTCTTCCATTCTTCTATAGGTGGTTGATATATACATCTCATTTTTTGAAGCAACACCTACATGTGTTCTCTTAGAACTACAATGAAATTACTAGATTGAATCCAGATTGGCTATATACAATATCAAACAACCCAATGAGCATCAACGATGGAAGATGTAATCTAGGGGAATATACCCCTCTCATGCAATCAATGTAGAGGTAGAAGTATACATTCTTATCAAAGACAACATTATCCGAGAAGTAAATTACCCATGTTTTCTTACTAACATCGTCCCTATCAAAAAAATAATTATAAGATTTGGATCTAAATTATTTTCAGAAACATTAATCATAACATCACAAGGATAATTTACTATTGTTGGTCATAGTACTTTTGCTCGATACACCTACTTACTTCAATGACCTTACCTTTATGTGTTGGTATTCAGAGTATAACCAGATAAACAAGGAAAATGAATATGAATAAGGTATGACAATTAGATCCCCTTAGGGGATATTTTTATATCAAGTATATCCCTTTTTCCTAGAGAGTACTAGAACCATATATCAATGAACCACATATTATTTATTTTTTCCATTAATGGGAAAGATAACTGAATGTTATGTAAATAACCTGGTGGTCAAGTCTCAATAATAATGTCATCACTTCATGGATCACGAAATAGAATTTGACAAGATGTGACAACACAATCTAATGATGAACCCACAGAAAAGGGATTTTGGGGAAACACTAGTGTTCTTCTATGGATTGTTGTTATGAAACTATGACAATGAGGTTGAACCAGATAATACTACTTTTATCGTAGAAATTTCACCCCTATAAATTTCAATGAATTGATGGGTATCCAAGGTAACATTTCCTATATTTGGTGAATCATTACCAATCTAGCCGATGAAGCTCTAGCATTCACTAGGTTAATGAAGAATGGAATCTCCAACCAATGAGATGATGATTTCTAAAACTCCTTTTAATATCTCAAGCAGTACCTATTACACCCACAATTTTTGATGACTCCGGTGTAATGGAGGCCACTCATCTTGAATGTGGGTTCTATAGAATGATCAATGGGTGACCTCCTCATACGAAAAAATGACATAAAAAGTGATAATAGTCTCTACTACATTATATTAATGACTCTAGGTATTTATACTAGATACTCCAATGTCATGTTGAACTACCTAAAACTTATCATTTTAGTGCATAATCTAAATCATTACATATAGCCCAATAAATTCCATTCAATCTCTCATATTATTATGGTGAATTATATTATTTGAATTCATATTATAATAGTGTGCTTTCCCTGATGTTTTTCATTATGTAGTAATATAAAATTTAGTAAATATAACAAATATGGCATCCCGTGTTCTTATTACATTTCTTTTTATTGCATTAAAAACAAAGGATCTTCAAATTTTAGTGTCTTGGAAAATAGGTGAATAATACATGAAAGCATATAACATTCTTTGAATCATCTTTAAATGATTATTTAAAATTTCACATTAATTACAATTACTGCATCTCTTAACATTGAGACATACATCCATGGAAAGGGTTAGCAGAATGGTCTGTAAGGAAAACAAGTGAAATTGTTTACATGTGAACATGATTGATATCTATAAGAACATGAGGAATATCATATAGGAATGATAAATATGAATATCATAATAATTATAACATGAAACATAAAGTGTAAATGTGGCTAAAACATTTGATTTGAACATTCATAATTATATCACAAAGGTCTATCCCCAATGTATCATAAAAATTAATAATGTTATTCATCAAGGTATCATAAAACTTGTCTTTTCTAGAGATTAATTTAATTACCCAATGAATTATAGTGAAATAAGGGTGAACCCTTAATATGAATTTATTTTCATGTGATATATATAGATCACAATCAAACATTTTATAAATAACCAAAATAGAATAAAAGAAATGGGTTTATTATCAAAATCATTTTCTTTTGAAAAGTGCATAAAAACAAGATCATTATGTCATTTATAACCCATGGAAAAGTAATGATGGTTTTATGTATATAAATTCCTGAATAAAATATATAATTTTTATGTCTTGAGGAATACCACTATAAATTAAATAGGTCTGGGTATTCACATAAATAATATAAGTGAATTTCATGAGAAAAAGAGAGGGATTTATAGACAAAAATTCTGCAGCATAACAGCTATACAACTAGGTTTTAGAAAACATTAAGAAGAGAGGGGAAAAGGGTATCACATACATAAATTAATCATAATAATGTTTATGGAAATAATAAATTGTAAATATTAATATGGTATGGAAACTTGGAAGTTATAACACATAAAAGAGAACATGAATGAAAAAAAGAGATGTTGAGAATTCCATTATAAAAATTCGACATCCTAACAACGTCACATAAAATTCACAAAAATAAATTGATGAGAGTGGAAATGGTCTCTCATAATAAGGAAATAAAATTGAAAACAATATGGATATAGAATAACATACCCCAACATAAAAAATAGAAACAATAAGACATAACGTTATCGAAGTCTTGACTAAAAGTGGAGGTTGAAAGGTTCCCTTACCTTGAAGATTAACTTCAAAATATCTATATTTGGGACCTTGGGGTGAGGAGGGAATCTTGGGAGGACTCATTGGGAGGTAAAATTACCATATATTCGTTGAGGAGTAATTTGGAATGAAAGGATTGAGGGAATGGGTTGGTATTTATAGAAAAAGTGAGGGAATGTTTTATTAATTTTCTAGGGACACCTTTTTAGTGGTATTTGGAAACCCATGGGATAGCCAATGGTATTTACCCATGGTATTAGCCACATGAAACACCTCATAACATATTTGACTATAAAAAACATGAACAATATTATTATGTCATTAATGATGTCATCAAACACACAGATACTCAAAACAATATTTTTACTATTCACCAAAAACATTTCATTCTGTAAAAATCTAATAAACTCACCCTAACATAATGTTGATGCTCTAAATTCAAAAATTAACTCCATTTTATAAAAATAATTTTCATTTTATGTGAGTTTATTTTTCAATAAAAATACTATTTACCAAAACAAATAATAATACTTAACTAATAATTTTTGTAACAACTAATTACATATACTATTATATCACATAACCAATCAAGATGACTTAATTATATTTATACTTTATTAAATGAGGTTATTATTCCTTTGGTCACATTACAATTCATAAGGGTAACATTCTTATTAATAATTTACTATTCACCAAAAATTAAGTTGATCTTATTAGTATCAAAATTTCATACTCATCACAACTGTAAAAGACTATTTTTTTAAAATAATTTCACATTATTAATTATTTAATGTATAAAAAATATTTTAAAATACCTTTTTTCCAATATTTATCAATAATATTGAACTTCTATAAATTCATCCTCTATTTATTTTGACATTAGATATTCACAAATTTTACCATAATATGAAATAACAATTTTATTTCTAAAAAAGGATTACACAAAGTAACTAAGATCTCATTAGATGTCCTCTTATAACACCTACATAGGACCTAAGAGTAAGGTGTGCAATGTTGATGTAATATTGGGGTGGCTTGGACAACATTTCCTGAGTTGAGATTTCTATCAGTATGAATGTAAGGACTCAACCTTAAACATTACATAATCTTGAATTAAATGAATAATTCACATTGAGGGTCCTTTCAGGTTTAGAGTTTTAGAGAATTAGGCCATAAATATTACTTATCAACTTGAAAATTACATGCAGACACTACTACTCAGTATCCATTTTTTTATAAAATAAATAATCTTAAAAAGAAACATGTCTAGTTCCACGTTTTAGACAGCATGTCTTTTCCATGATCTCATCCTTGACCCTATTCATATTTATGTCCTATGGAAAATAATTAAAAAAACATGGGATGGGACTAAAAAGCTCAGTAAGGGTTACAATATAAGGAAAGAAAACATTAACCCATTAATCAATACCAATAAATGAAACCATACTTTTTGATCATAATATACCTCATGAAATCATAATAATTATTAATATCACATATAAATCCTAAATCATAAAGGTAACTTGTGGCATACATATCATACTTACATAGTATCTATCACAGCTACGTAGGGAGTTATGTTGGAATACCCATCATAGTATATTCCCTAAATCTCATAGGAGAAACATTGATGTTTTCCTCCATCACATTACCTAATGCATGGGAGAGCTATCTTGAGCTCACCCACCCTAGGTTTATCACATAACCACCAATATACTTACACAATGTCGAAGAACCATAACATAGTCAAAACACATAAAACAAGCATAAATAAAAGATAACATTTCCACATTGCTATCACAATATATTATTTCAAGATATTGACATAATAAATTCTTTATCAAACCATTTAAAAAATTTAATAAAGAGATTTTTGAATCAAAGTGTCTCATACCACTTTGAAAATTTTAAAGGAATTAGCATTTGAAAATGTTAATCCCCATAAAAATAAATCTGTAAACCCATTTTTAAAACAAGGAAATTAATGAGAAATATTTAGAAGAATAAATCTTTAAAACTATATTTTATTTAAGGAGTACTTAACAAAAAGAGAGATGCTTGAATACAAATAATTGAGGAATAACATTTCATTAAAACTTAATAATATCATGAAAATATATTTATTCATTATATAATATTCCAATGGACAATATATACACCATATAAAAGTGAACTGGTCCATAACAACAATGAAGTCTCAACAGAATATAAATTGAGACGAAATCCCTTATAAAAATTGTATCCTTTGAGTAAGGATAATTAAATTACATAATAATGTGTGAAAAATATAAATATACTTAGTATAAATGGATATTCAGTGCAGATCAATCAGATTAAATTCACACATGATATTTTTAAGACAAAACCAATGACTTGGATGTTTAACTCAATGAATGAAAATTGAGTTAAAATTACTCCCATCATGTTCATATTGATGACTTGAGAATTTATCAATGGAGTGATTATATGTACCAAATGTATATCCACAAAAAGGGTAGTATAAATTACAACACAAATAAATAAATTGTGATTCCACACATAATCATAGCATTACATAATTAAGAATTATATGATTAAACCGAGGAATGGAAATTGGGTTGAAAAGTCCCCTTAAAGATTTGGTAACTTACAAAACATACTTCAAATGAAATAAGGATCATACAATGATGATGTAAATACCCATAAATTAAATTATATTATACAAATAATACAATCATGGTCTGTACATACACCACACAAAAGGAAATAGTGGTAAACATAGCATGAATCTCACGTGAATAAAAAGTGATATGAAAACCCCTTACCATGTTGTAATCAATCGATTCATATGAACAAAATTTAATGACCACCAAATGAATCACATAATACCATAAATATAAATAGAGTAATGATAATATATGTCGAATGGAAGTGAACAATACACCACATGCAATAATTAAGTGGCGAACATTGGAAATCTCACAGAATTAAAAGTGAGATAAGAAACCCCTTACCTCGTATCCGATTTGACCCGTTCGTTATTTAATCTCCTAAATAATAAAATAAACCTAATTTATACTTTTTTAAGATAATTTTTCAAGTTTATTATTCCTTTAATATCACTTACTATCATGTTATAAACATTATTTAATCATTTAAGTTAATAATTGTCGTTTTGTCGATATTTGAGTAAAAAATGAACTTCTTATAATTACAAGTTGTATATGTGGTCAAAATCCCATTATCTCCAGAATGATATTAATGATTTAGATATCAGATATTATATATATATATATATATATATATATATATATATACAGTATATATATGTATTTATAATATTACATAACATTTGGAGATAAGAAATGAATTGCGCATTTCATGGAGATGATAAATCGTATGTACGCATGCACGCTACCTTCATTTCTATTTCGTATTTTAATGGATTGAAAAAGTAATGATACATAGGTATATTATAATTCCATTATAATAACATTTGATATATATGTTATATAATTTCATTAAATCCATCATGTATATGGTCCATGTATGTCATGAATGAATCATATCACCTTGAGGGGGCGGTAGTCCGCACTTCCTCGAATGAAATTATCACATTTACCCATAATGGAAACAATAAAGGTATGATATAAATGAATAATACAAAATCATAACGAAAAAATAAACATAATATATATCATTAATAAACACACTTCCATCATAATGGCCACCGTGAGAGACTATAGGAGATATTTGAACATTCAACATTTCGTGAGGTAGTAGTTTGTCATCCACAGAAACAATATGTTCTTTACCAATTAGATAAAGGTGTGTGAAAGTGTATTTCTAATAATTATTTTAAAAACAACCTAGTATGTTGAGGATACTGGTTTTTTTATAAAATAAAGGAATAAAAATAGTTTATGAGGTAGGAGAAGTAAAATAAAACAAAAGGACTTAAGAAAGACGTTACCATTAAATTGGGTATCCCCTTTAGATTGAACCAAAAGGTTTACTTGAAGTGCCTTATTCCTAAGATAAGGCTTCTAGGTTTAATAGATGGATCTTGAGAGATTATTTTGGCAGGGTTTGGAGGATCCAAGGGGCTTGAGAAGTGTGGGCAATGGTCAGAGGTGAGTGCTTTTTATAAGGGGGAGGGGCTCTTTAGGAAAGTGTGAAAATATTATTTTATTATATAATGATTTTTGGTTTATAATTGTCTAAAACATATTAAAGTAAAATATAAGATGACTCATGGTCGAAATAAAATCATCCAATAAGATTTCTACTGGTTTGGGATATTATTTTAATCATTATAATATTATTTATTTAAATCATTTATTAATGAGGTAAACACGGCTTCATTATTGTGTCATAAATAATTTTATTTATATGATGTCTAAAAATTATAAAAAAATATCATGATGTAGGAAATATTTTTATATTTAAAAATAATATTTATAGTATAAATGATAAATTATATAACCCTGTGTAAAAATTAATTTACTAAAATATATTTGTTTATGTCATTTTTCTTTTAATTTAAGTTAATTAAAATAATGTTTCATTATCAGTCTTAAGTTGCTCCATGGGGTCCCAAAATATACCCAAGGATTACCATTGTTGTTCATGACTCATCCAATAAGGTTTTTACAAGTTATATGGTAATTTTTTATTATTATGATATTCTTTTTACCTTAAATTACCCTATTTACCTTTAACAGCGGTAAAAAAAGTCCAAAGTTACTATTCACTAAAAATTATTTTCATCTTATTGAACCAAATTTTACTTTCTAATAAAAAACATGTATTTCAGATTTTAGAAATTCAATTCATAGAATTTTTAAAATTTCAATTAAATGATAAATTCAGTTTTTTTAACTACCACTTAGTGTTTTCACTATTTATCAAAAATTGATGTTTTTCAGAAAAATACCAAAAATTCAGCCTAAGCTATAATTGATATTCTTAATTCAAAAATGATGTCTATTTTACCAAAATAAATACATAGAAGTTTCATTAATTAATTTAAAATTAATTCATGTTGTCAAAACAAAAAGCGTGTTTTTAAGAAATAATAACTATCAAACAATTGACACTTGTTTATGTCCAATTTCAAAGTGAAATTATTTCTAATGACCAAAATTGGATTAAATGGTAAAAATATAAACTAATTTAACCTTAAATAAAATTAAAAATATAATCTAACCATATAAATAAATTATATTCAAATTTTGTTTTGAATTAAAATATAGTTTTTTTAATATTCATTAAAAATGAATTTTATTAGAAAAATACCAAAAATTTACCCAAAGTAAATTTTGATCTCCCGATTCTAAAGAAGAATTTTATTTTTTCATATAGAACATATAAAAGTTACCAAAACTTGATTTAAATAGGGTTCTCCATCAAAAGACTGTAATTCGGCCTTTTAATGAATATTAGAGTATTTATGCTTAAATTGGATTGTTTCTTATTTTAATCCCCTAAAAATTATTGGATAAATTTAAAAACATTTAACAAACATGTATATTCATATTGTATTTAGTTCTGTCCATCCCCGCCAATACAAATGCTTGGGGTTAACTACCATTTAAAATAATATGATATTATTATTTTTCTGTATTACTCAACGTTGTGTGCAACATAAGATTTCAAAGAAACCCATTGTTGTGTATTGAGTATTCCATTGAACATAGCATATACTTTAAAGTAAAATTAATAATTAATTTAACAATATTAATAAATATAAAAATTTCATATTCTTCATTTACCTGGGATGTTACATTCTTCCCCACTTTTGAGAATTGCGTCCTCGTAATTTCAAAATTGGGATTGAAAACTTCATTAAAGGTCCCACATTAGAAAAAGATTCAATAAATCTATCACTTTAAAATAAAGTAATATAAGTACAAAGGTCACCCAAGATAATATATACTATGATTTCATGAAAACATGGATATGGAGGAGAAAATAAACCATCAAGTTCTGATGGAGAGTGATAGAGAACATGATTAAGAGAAAGTTATCCACCAGAAAATCACATACTTGTGATGGGTTAAACAGTCTTTGATTCCCCGGTAGGTAAATTTAATAGAAAATGTTTTTTTATGTTTCTTTTCAATGAGTAATTTATTTATGAGCTTAACTAAAAACATAAGGTAACATACTTACTTGTCTTGTATAATTTCATCCTTTACTAAATTCCTTCCACAAACTCATTTTTTTCTCCAAATAGTAAGTATTCAAGACAACTTGGTCACACCTGAAGTGCTAGAACAAACTTCTAGAGTATCAAATAATCTAAAAAGGATTTACTATATATTTCCCATATCTTTAGACATCAACCAAAACCAAAATTTGTTTGTACAAGATCAGATAATCCCCAAAAGATTAATCCTTTATGAATAGAATTACTACTCTTAATATCCAAAATTCAACAAAAAGAACCCAAAGTTCAAGAAAGACCATTCATTATAAAATTGTTCATAAAATTCTTCAAATTAATCCAAACTATGATTGAAACCCAAAACTCTAAAGGATTTAATCGCATAGTCTTCCAGAGTAAATCTTAACCTTTATCTCCAAAAACATTGACAAATTTTAAAGTATCTTACTGATGTGTAATTAACCCAAACCCATATTATCTATGATAGATTCATCATTTCCCTAAATAACCCAAATAACCTTATGTCACAATAAAAACATATATTCTTCCAAAATAATATTTCAACCATTAATCCACAAATTAAATCCCAAAGTATTTTATTTTCCTTAAGCATATTGTGTTCCCAAAAGAGGGAATGTCATCCAAAATAACCTTTATTACTTAATCACAAAATCATTTTTTTTATAACATGGATGTCCATTTGATAAAACATAAGATCCCAAATAAACTTAATCTTGATCCATAAAATCATTTAACTAAAAATAATTAGTCATAGTAACCAGGGACTTCAGATAGTCTAGTGGTAGGTGGTAAATCTCAATCGCACTTTGGTTGTGGGTTTGATTCCCACAACTTTGTCTGAAGCGATGGGTTGTCCTATGATCTACGTGTTTTCATTTTTCAAAAACTATAAAATTTCTTAAAATTCCAAAAAAAGAGAGGAAAATTCCTAAAAAATAACATTAACATATTTTATTCTCAATGGTTATCTAATACCTTTCAGGTTACACTACAAAATGTAATAACCATTTATCATCTCTAAAATAACTATGACTCTTTCTAATATTCTAACCATTATGGTTATGTTACTTATGCTTAAATAACACCCTAACCTCTAAAATTATCTAAAATGACCTTTGATACCAACTGTAAGGACCGGGCCTTAAATATTACATAATCTTGAATTAAATGAATAATTCACATTGAGTGTCTTTTCTAGTTTAGAGTTTTAGATAATTAGGCCATAACTATTACATATCAACTTGAAAATTACATTTAGACACTACTACTCAGTATCCATTTTTTACATAAAATAAGAAAACTTAAAAATAAACATGTCTAGTTCCAAGTTGTAGATATGATGTCTTTTCCAAGATCCCATCCTTGACCCTATTCATCTGTAATTCCTGTAGAAAAAAATTCAAAAACATAGGATAAGAATAAAAATCTTAGTAAGGGTTACAAAATAAGGAAAGGAAACATTAACCCCTCAATAAATACAAATAAATGAAACAATATTTTTTGATCATAACATACCTCAGGAAATCATAATATTTATTAATAACAAATATAAATCATAAATCATAAAGGTAACTTGTGGCATCCATATCATACGTACATTGTAGCTATCACAGCTATGTAGGTAATTGAGTTGGAATACCAATCATATTATATTACCTATATCTCTTAGGAGAAACATTAACATTTACATCTATCACATTACCCAATGCATTGGAGAGATATCTCAGGCTCACCCGCCCTAGGTTTACCACGGAACCACCCGTATACATACACAATGTCGAAGAACCATAACATAGTCATGACACATAAAACCAGCATAAAGGAAAGATAAAATTTCAACATTTCAATCACAAATATATTATTTCAAGATATTGACATAATAAATTCTTTATCAAACAACTTTCAAAAACCATTTAAAACTTTTAATAAAGATATTTTTGAATGAATGTGTCTCATACCACTTTGAAACTTTTAAAGCAATTAACATTTAAAAACATTAATGTCCATATACATAAATCCTTAAAACCATTTTTAAAACATGGATATTAATGATAAATATTTAAGAGAATAAATATTTAAAACAATATTTTAGTTATGGAGTTCTTAACCAAATGAGAGATGCTTGAATACAAATAATTGAGGAATAACATTTCAATAAAACTTTATAATATCATGAGAATAAGGGTACTCATGATATAATATTCTAAAGGATTGTATATACACCATATAAAAGTGAATTGGTGCATAACAACAATGAAGTCTCAATGGAATATAAATTGAGACGAAATCTGTTATATAAACGGTATCCTAAGATTAAGCATAAATAAATTACCTAATAATGTGTGAAAAATGTAAATACACCCAATATGATTGTATATTCAGTTTAAATAAATTATAGTACATTCACACAATTTCTTTCTATGACAAAACCAATGACTTTGATGTTTAACTCAGTGAATGAAAATTGAGTAAAAATTACTTTTTTCATGTTCATATCGATGACTTGAGAATTTATAAATGGAGTGATTATGTGTATCAAAAGTATATCCACACAAACGTGAGTGGAAATTACAACATAAATAAATAAATAGTGATTCCACACTTTATCATAGCATGACATAATTAAGAATAAGAAGATTAACCCAAGGAATGGAAATTGGGTTAAAAAGTTCCCTTAACGATTTTGTAACTTAAGAAATATACACCATATAAAATAAATATCATACAATGAATATATAAATACCCATAAATTTAAGTATATTATACAAAGAATAAAATTAGGGTTAGTACATACACCACACAAAAGGAAATAATGGCAAATATATAATGAATCTCACGGGAATAAAAAGTGAGATAAAAACCCCTTACCATGTTGCAATAAATAGAGTTGTATGACCAAAAGTAAATAACCACCAAATGAATCACAGAAAACAATGAATAAAAAGATAATCATGATAATATATATCAAATGTAAGTACATAGTACACCACATGAAATAAATAAGTGGAAAACAATGGAAATATCACGGAATTTAAAGTGAGATAAGAAACCCCTTACCTCGTGTCCAATTTGAGTCGTTCATTCTTTAATCTCATGAATAATAAACTAAAGGTAATTTCTACTTCATTAAGAACATTTTTCAAGTTTATTATTCCTTTTATATTACTTATTACCATGTTATAAACATTATTTTATCATTTAAGTTAATAATGGTTGTTTTATCGATATTTGAGTCAAAAAAGAACTTCTTTTAATTACTAGTTGTTCATGTGGTCAAAAGCCCATTATCTACAGAATTATATTCATGATTTAAATATCATATATATTATATATATATCCAGTATGTGTATTTATTTATAATATTACATAAAATTTGGAGATAAGAAATGAAATGCATCGTTTATGGAGAGGGTAAGTCGTACGTACACATAAACACTAATTTCATTTCTATTTCGTATTTTAATGGAAAGAAAACATGTTGATAAATTGGTATATTATAATTATATTATAATATAATATGATATATATGTTACATAATTTCATTTACTCAATCCTTTATATGTTCATGTATGTCCTGAACGAATCATATCATCTTGAGGGGGCAGTAGTCCGAACTTCCGCTAATGAAATTATCACATTTACCCATAATGGAAACCGTAAAGGTATGATATAAATAGAAAATACAAAATCTTAAATAAAAAATAAACATAATATATATCATATATAAATAAATTGGCATCATAATGGCCACCATGAGAGGCGGTAGTTGATATTTGAACAATCTTCATTTCGTGAGGCTGTAGTTCCCCATCAAAAGAAACCATATGTTATTTACTCATTAGATGGAGGTGTGTGTAAGTGTAGTTAAAATAATTCTCAAAAAAACTACCTAGTATATTTATTATAATGGTGTTTTTATAAAATAAATTAATTAAAATATTTTTGGGGGTTGGAGAAGTAAAATTAAACAAAAGGACTTAAGAAAAGACGTTACCTTAAAATTGGGTATCTCTCTTGGGATTGAATCAAAAGGTTTACTTGATGTTAATTCTGCCCATGTTAAGGATTCTATGTGGAAGAGAGGGATCTTGATAGATTATTTGGGAAGGGGTTGGATGATCCGAGGGGCTTGAGATGTTTGAGGAATGGGTTAGAGGTGAGGTCTTTTTATAAGGGGGGGAGGGGCTCTTTAGGAAAGTCTGAAAATATTATTTTATTATATAAAGATTTTCAGTTTCTAATTGTCCAAAACTTATTAATGTCGAAGATAATATGACTCATGGTGGAAATAAAATCATCCAAAAATAATTGGTTTGGTTTTGGATTTTATTTTAATCATTATAATATTATTTATTAAAATCATTTATTAATGAGGTAAGCACTGCATCATTATTGTGTCATAAATAATTTTATTTATCTGATGTCTAAAAATTATGAACAAATACCATGATGTAGTAAATTTTTTTAGCATTACAAATAATTTTTATAATCTAAAATATACCTTACGTAACCTGGTGTAAAAAATAATCATCTAAAAAATATTTGTTTATGTCATTTTTTCCTTTACCTTAAGTTAATTAAAATAAACTGTCATTATCACTATTAAGTGGCACCATGGGGTCCTAAAATAGACCCAAGGATTCCCATGGCCGGACATGACTCGTCCAATAAGTTTAGGATAAGTGATAAGGTAATTTTGTATTATTATGATAATCTTTTTACCTTTAATTACCCTATTTACCTTTAACCGCAGTCAAAAAGTCAAAAGTTAATATTTACCAAAAATTATTTTCATATTATTGAACCAAATTTGACTTACTAATAACAAACATTTATTTTGGATTTTCTAAATCCAATTTAAAAAATTGGTAAAATTTCATTTAAATGAAAAATTCGGTTTTTTAACTACCACATAGTGTTTTCACTATTCATCAAAAAATTATGTATTTTCAGAAAAATACCAAAAATTCAGCATAAGATGTATTTGATATTACAAATTAAAAAACAATTTAAATTTTACCAAATTCGATACATAAGAGTTTCATTAATTAATTTTAAATTAATTCCTATTGTCAAAACCAAAAGCGTGTTTTTAATAAATAATAACTATCAAAATATTGACACTTGTTTATGTCCAATTTCAAAGTGAAATTACATCCAATGACCAGAATTGGATTAAATGGTAAAAATATAATCTAATTTTCCTTAATACCAATTAAAAATACAATCTAACCATATAAATAAATTATATTAAATTGCAGTTTTGATTTAAAATACAGTTTTTTTAACTATTAATAAAAAATGAATTTTATCAGAAATATACCAAAACTTTACAAAAAGTAAATTTTGATGTCCCTATTCTAAATAATAATCTTATTTTGTCAAATAAAACATAAAAAGTGATCAAAACTAGATTTAAGGATGGTTCCCCATCAAAAGACGTTAAATTGGCCTTTTAATGAATATTAGAGTATTTTTGCTTAAAATTAGATTATTTCTTATTATAATCCTCTAAAATTTATTGGATAAATATAAAAACTTTAAAGAATATTTATATTTATATTTTAGTTAGTTCTATCCATTCCTGCTAATACAATAGTTAGGTGTTAACTACCATTTAAAATAATAATATATTATTATTTTTCATTACAACTCATCGTTGTGTGCAATGTAAGATTTCAAAGATAACCATTATTGTGTATCAGGTACACCATCAAACATAGAATCACCTTTAAAGTAAAATTAATAATTAATTTACAAATATTAATAAATATGAAAATGTCATATTCTTAATTTAACTGTGATTTTACAATGAACCTCTCCTGAAGGTGATTACGATAAAGATTAACATGTTGAAGCTCAGATTGTGCTTGGTCTAGAGAAAAGCCTAGTGATGCTACCTCCTTCCCAAACTCGGATATATGGGATTTGTACGGCCCGAGTCTTCTAGAGGTGGCCATCAACTCCCCTTTCTGTATTAATAAACCGTGATCAATTTTATTTATAAACAATAATCATAACGTTTAGAGTATAGTTTTTGATGGTCATGTTGACTAATGATCATATAATTGTCGAAACCCAATGGTCACATTTAAATTATACTCAGTTCATTAATAAAATGATATATTTTTGTTGAGTAAAAAATAAAATAATAGAAAAATTCATGAAACAACTACTTTTCAATAGTTCGAGTTGTTACAACAAAATTTTATGAATTGTAATTCCATTATTTATTTCCTCTCAAAAAATCCTTCCCTGGATAATACATCATAAAAACAAACCATCTAGATGAGGAGGTCTTCTATGCCCATGAAACTCCCCAGAAATGGGATATTTACTTTTATGGTTCCATGTGGAGTCTTGTTAGAATGTGGATGGAAAACTAGGAAACAATTGTGATTTTCTTGGGATTGTATTAGTCTTTCTAGAAAAATCATCCTTTCTTACTCATTCTCACTATCTGAAGAATGAAAAAACAATGAGGCCGAATCCAAGCCCTCATCACTGGGTTGGAATTGGCCCTGCAACATCACAAATCCTATATAAATAATAAAGGTAATTTTGAATTAGGGATAAATTATATCAGCGGTGAATATTCAATTAAAAAGATAGAATTATCCACTCTCACTTGCAATGTTAGGGGATTTATGGAAGAGTTACCTTTCAATACAACATTACATCATGTTCTCGAATAATAGAATGCTCGAGATTACCCATTGGCTGATGCTTCCACCATCCTAGTAGATGCTGATTCGGAGGAAGTGATCATAAGTATCAAAAATGAAATAATGGTCTTGTCAATTATCATTAAATATGTGTAAAGAATGAATCAGAACAACACCACCCCAGTGTGTGATGAAAATATATCCCCCCATAAATTTATAGAGCCTGTAATCTCATATCTTTAAAATTGGAAACTCCCATCAAATCAAGCTAGAAGGGAACATGTTTGGCCCCATGTGGTAAATTTTACCCTGTGGTATGGACCAAATGTGTGAAAAGTTATATACAAGAATGTATTTGACATAATACTAATAATATTCATAAATTAAGGAGATATTCTCCTCGTAATGGAATAAGTACATGCAGGTTCCTATGGTGCTCAACAGTTTGGGGTTTGGCTCTCCCATAAAATCCAAAGGGTGGGATATTACAAAAAACCGTAATATATGATTTTGTGGAATTGTCTAATAAATTTCATATATTCCAAATCCCTGTAATTTTCATCCATATTTCCCCAGAAGTGATGTATAAGATAAATATTCTAGGGTATTTTCTTTTTGGGGAATGAATGTTTTGGGCCATATCCCAGACCAATGCTAATCATTTTAATTACAACATTACTAGTTCTGAATTATTTTCCAAAAGGGTGGAGGAAATAACCATCATGGAATTCGGTATGATGAACATCATCTACTTCATAACATCACATTTCGTCAATAGCTTCAGGGTTCTTCACATAATATTGATTGACAACTACACCAAATTATATTCTATGGAGTTGAGGAAACATTACCATGAGTACAATATTGAGTCAAAGAACACATCTCAAAATCATGTTGTAGAAAATTTGAGATATATTCCTTTTATAAGAGTCTATATAATATAAAGAACAAGGTGGTAAACAAGGATAATATGACTCATCTAGAAAATATACTCCATGATTATTGGCCCTACTATACTACCACACAGACAACACCATACTCATTGGTACAAGAGACTACAGATGTTTTACCCATAGAGGTCCAGCTACATTTTCTTGGAACAGTCATTTGTGGATAACTCTAAGAATATTAGAAAATAGAAAATTGATTGGATGAAATGGAGAGGATTTATGATAACATGTTTCACTCACTACACAATCTGGTGGTCCATCATAATTGGATCATACATTACATAATTAAAAGGTTAAGCTCTATTCATTTATCCAAGGAGACTTAGAATTACTGCTCATAACCCTAATGAAACCAAGCAAGAAGCCTTTGATGGTGGAACCTAATTGGGAGGGACCTTATATCATACACTAGTTCTATTGCAACAGATATTACACATTTCCCATAATGGATGAAAAGAATGTTTAAACCCCACCAATGTGAGTTTTCTCAAGAAATAAATTATATATCTATTATAAAATGGGAATCCAAATCAATTAAAGTACTATAGATTCATCCTAGTTACATGATGTTAAACTATTCAAGTATATACTAGTTACATGATGTTAAACTATACATTCTCATCTAGACTATAGAACATTAAACTATATGGATAATTCCTGATATAAATAAATAAAACAACATGATTCCCCATGTCCTTACCATATGATATTAACCTCCCCAGCTAATGTATTTACAACATGAAATTAAACTGCATGGAAAACATCCTTTTTTCATGATATTAAACTTTACTAGTCACCAAGAACTATAGATGTCTTGATTACTTCAATCACTGGATACATAACGACTTATGAAACCCTATTTTTGGGCCCAACCACAGTCCTCATTTTCATTCACATTGTGTGATTCATATTTTTACCGTAATAAATTAATCTTTAGGGAATATTTCCTTTCTACGTGAAATTAAACAACAAAATATTTCAAGAACTATAAATGGATTGATTCTCTTTTTTAGTGATATACATAAGGATGTTTCAATCCCATATCAAGGTCTAGACACTGTGTAATGTAGAATAACTCTTTCATGTCCTTAATTCCCTAAATATAGTAAGAGGTACCCTTTTAATTCCATGTTTCTCACACAAATCATAACACATGTGACCCTAGGAACTTCAAAAAGGGCTTCCCAACACAAATAAGGTACATAAGAATACGCCATTCACATCATGATCATGGGTTAATTTTCATAAAAAGAATACCACATTTCTTCAATCATGATGTTAAATCGCATGGTTGATGTCCCATGAATGATGTAAAACTGCATATTTATATGGATATTAATTGAGACAAATTCTATTTGGGGTGTTGGTCTCCTACCACACCTATATTCAAGGACTATATGTGACTTGATTCCTAACATTACTGGATCCATAGTGATACCTGAATCTTCAATACATGTTCTATTAACAAAAAATATAAAAATTTCACCTATCTTCATACTGGCCAGTATAACATAGAACTATAATTTCCTAAGAAATAAGTCTTGATTGATTCTCATGGTCATGAGGTACTTAGTGATGACCACACTTCAACCCTTGGTCCTAAAACCCACCATTTCCATTATTTCAAGATGTTTTATATTTATCCTCAATGAATGACATTAACAATCATGTGATTTTATGAACATTGTATGGCACGATTTTTATTACCATAGGATATGTAGTGACACCCAATTTTCCAACCTTTGGTGCAGCCACAACCCCCATTTTCATGTTAGGAAACCATATCCTTAAGGAATGATGTTAAACTATATATAATTACATCTTTATAGCATAATGTTAAATTGAACACAGATAATTTCTTACCACATGACATTAAAATACAAGGAAAACTTCTATTTTGCATAAAATTAAAACTTCACAACAAAAAATTCTTTACCATATGAATGTAAATGGAATGGAAGATTTCCTCACTGAAAGACATTATACTACACTAAAAACATCCCCACTATATGATGATAAACTATGTAGGCCATCAACAATTTTTCATTCTATATCACGGGACCACAAAATCCTTACACATATTAATTACACTATGGGGAGCTTACATCATATATTTATACCCTCTAATCCATAAGTGACACTTCATGCCTCAGAAGAATCAAGTTTCCTATAACTTTCCCAACACATGGAAAGGATCCATGGCTTCGAGGGAGCCTTTGATTGAATATGACTATATGGATATGGATCCTGCGTATGTGGATATGGTATCAGAAAAATGCATCACTATATATAAGGTACATTCTGATTCTTTTGATCCCTATTATTACTATGGAAGAATGCAACACCTCAGTGTGATTTTAATTACTCTCGGTATGATTTTCCAATATGATTTTTCTTCAACCAGGAACATCAATCCATAATTACAACATTTTCATATCTTGATCGATATAATGTTGGGGTTATCTTAACCCTAGGGATCCTAATTGGTATCTTATGTATCACCCTTCATAGTAGGTCCCTTTTGATCATTACCCTAAACTGCTAGAAGTTTTCTAAAATAAGTATGATATTAAACTCAAGCCTATAATGGTCCAGATTGAATGACCTTAAACTAATAGTGAATGAGGCATGAAAAAATCCACATTGAAAACTCACAATGGGTATCCTATAAAAAAATCAATTCATTGATTGTTAAACACTTCATCTATAGAGTTTTGGAAATAAAATTAATTCAAAAATAAATAATTCATAAAGATCATAGGTTCTGCTTTCTAACCCTATTAAAACCCAAGATATGTTCATAGGACCCCCTTGTTCAAGAAAATGATAGGTCAATTCTTTTTCACATCTTATCAATGTGAGATTATGTTTGTGAGAAGATGAAAAAACATTTAGCGTGATCGAACCAACCTTGGTATTACACTCTCTAAAAATCAAACTTTCTGATTTGAGGTCCCTCAAATCATCATAAACATTCCATGGCCATTGAAAAGGATATTAGTATTCAAGGGACCCTTGTATTCATTATTCATTTATGCCTATGTCTCTTGTATACACACCTATGGTTAGCAACAAAATACATCACTCTATGAAAGGGGATTTCTAATCGTTATGAATCATAACATCATTGTAGAAGAACTTGACACATCAGTGTGATCTAAAGTAATCTCGGTATGACTATCCCATATCATTCTCCAAACTTGAGCACTTTTGTCCATAATTTACAAACCATACATGTGGATTCAACAGCATATATGATACATCACCATATTTTCTACCCATTTTGAAATCCGTAATGAGACTCTACATTCCCAAATCATTGATTACCCACACATCATGACACAAAACCCCAATAAATAGGGATTAAGAATCATGATTTGGAGTTGAACATCCCTACGGTTCCAGAATCCATCAGGGATGGATTTCTTCCCATACAAAACCTCATCATCTGGATGATTGAGTCTTCACAAATATTTCATCGATCGTAGAAATAAGTGGGTATCAACTTTATGTTGACCATACTACCAATGGACAAGGGCCTAGACCTACCACTAAAGAAATATCATCCTTCCCAAAAAAGAGATACAATCCTTCTGAACCCTGGAAAGATCATTGAACAACCTAGTATCTCATATAGTCATGGGTCATACAAAACATGTCTTCATCATCCAATTTTTGTAAGATCATCCATTTTGGTTATTAATTAACTCACCAATACTCCAAAAATCTAGGAAGACCTAGAATCCATATTATTTCTCCCTCAACCAATTTTATCACTATAAATCATCTATATACCTTGGAAAAGACACATGGCTTCAATTGACCATGTTATTTACTATTGATATATGCCTATGGATCCTGAATATGTTCATATGGTCAACAAACAAATTCTTCACTCTATAAAGTGTGTTTTTTGTTCCTCAGGATCCTTTGTTAAACGATGGATGCACCCAACACCCTAGAGTGTTTCAGTTCATTCCTAGGATAATTGCAACAGTATTCCATGATCACTAATCAGGTTCGAGCTAAATGATCATAATGTAAATTGATATTTGGTTCAAGATAAAAGACCATAAACAAATGTGATATCAAACTCGAGTTAAAAGACGCTAAAATAAAGCGATATAATTTCTGAGACAAAAGACCTTTAACTATTTTGATATCATTTCTGAGCTAAAAGACATTAAAATAAAGTGGTATAATGTCTGAGCAAAAAAATCATAAAATAAATTGATATTCGGTCTTAGTTGATTCAACATAATCTAAAGTGATTCCACGTCTGAGTTGAAAGACCTTAAACTAAAGTGATAGAAGGCTCGAGATCAAATAACATAAACTAAAGTGATATTATGACTATCATAATAGTCATTAAACATCAAAAATATTGGGTATCACCTAAAATACCATAAACTAGTGTGATATCTTGTATGATATAACTGAAATTAAACTACAGTGATAGAAGGTCTGAGCTAGAAGACCTAAAACTAAATCGATTTAGGTATAAGCTAAAAGAACCAAAACTAAAATCACAACAACAATTTAATCTATAAAAAATACAATATCTTATAAGTACCATTATATAGATATAAAAAACGAAATGTATTATCACAAAGATTATCCCCATATGAAATGTAAGAACACTATACCTCTTGGACATATAATCTAACCAATTATCCTTCCATGAATCTAGTAACATCATGAAAACTTGAGTATTTTTATCAGTAATGAAACTCTTTTTGGTGGGTATTCATGAACATTTCTTGAGAAGAATAAATTATGATTTAAATATTCAGATTCATGCATTCAGGTTTTCTTTATATTATCCATGGGATGGGCAACATTGGATATTTATATTGGAGGATTAAAATGTCATGCATATCATGGATGGAAGAAATACGGGACAAAAAAATTGAAGGTCTTGGAAAATTCATTCATTAATAGTGTATGAACATTAAGAATTATCCATGTAACATCTCGGATCTGGGATGTTACAAAGTGGTATCAAAGGAGTTCTTATCTTTGACTTACTGTTTGGAGCCTTAGTCAGGGATAGGACGGAAATGGTAGTTGGTAATGAGTTGTGCCTGAGAGTAGCTAACTCGTGTATAGGGAAAATCCAATCTACCACTTTGTTGCAATTATTTTTGGTTTTTCAATTTTATAGTTGATTTGATTTTCTCTATTGGGTGATGCACTTGTGATTGTGTTGTTTATATGTTATACATGGGTTCTATTTAGTTGCAACCCGATGAGATGAGTGTGTCCCATATTTTACATCATTTAGGCACATGCTATAAATCATATTTCATGCATTCCTTCTATTCCATGTAGGTGCATTAGAAATTGCATGTTGTTGTGATAGTTGATGTGATAGAAGAGCATGTTGTTGTGATAGCTGATTTGATAAATACCTACTTTTGTTAGGGTATTTTGGTGTGAGGTTTTGATAGAATGAATGCCAAACTTTGGTTCTTGAGGAGTATGGGCCCTCAATGAATGGAATTAGGTGGATCATTAATGTGTTTTCCATGTTATAACATGTATAAGATGCCAATATTTGATTCTCAGGGAGTATGGTCCCTCACAGATCGGAATTTGGCACTTAGGTGTTTGTTACAGTATTTTCTGGGTTCCGGAGTAGTTTATGAGGCTTACTGTCTGGAAAACCCAGGATACACACCCTGTAGTTCTATGGACACACGTCGTGTGTTCTTCAGTTCGGGAAGAAATGAAAACTTTTTGAGTACACGCCGTGTACCCTCAGTACACGCCGTGTAGTCTCTTCCCATGTCATAGGTTGTGTGGGCGAGGACACGGGGTAGGGAATGGTTTGGGGAAACATGTCATGTACCAATTGTACACACTGTGCAGTGTTGACCCGATGTCCACTCGTGTAACTAACAACATGGACGGAGGAAAACTTAATACATACAGGTCGTGTCTACATTGAACACGTCGTGTAGTCTGACCCAGGTACCCGGCTGTGTCACGAACAACACGGGTCGGTGTTATCTTTTCTAGTATACGCCGTGTCTGCCTGGAACATGCCGTGTAGTGTTATCTGTGTAGCCGACCATGTAGTAAGAAACATGGGTTGTTCTAGGTCTTCTATAAACACACCGTGTATTTTTGGAACATGTTGTGTAGTGTAACCTGGGTACACAGGCCATGTGAAGAGAAAAACGGGCCAGTGGAAGCTTGTAGAGTACATATAGTGTTGACCTTTGAACATGTCGTATAGTCTTGTTTTAGTAGATCCGTGTGTCTTAACCTGTGTAGAAGGACTCGGGCTGGGAGGAAAGATTCAGGTACACGTCGTGTGGTAGGACAACATGTTGTGTATTTGGGGAGTTACCCGACCAATTTAGCTGGAGTACACGCCCATGTGGATGTCCTGTGACAATAAACCGTGTAGTATTTATACATGTAATGTAGTCATGTTTTGAAAAACTCAAATGCTTTTCTTCTCCTGTTTCCTCCTTACACTCATTGTTTTTAGTCTTTAAAGACCTTAATCTAAGGCGTGTGTTTGACCTTGTAGAGTTATGCCGCCGAGACGACCACTAGTTGTTCACCAAGAGAGCGGTGACGATTATACTTCTTAGATGGTGGGATATGGGCTACCAATGGATCTTCCAGCAGTTCCAGATGAGGTGTGAGCTGTTATACTGGACACAGGCATGGAGTCGCAGTTCCATGAAAGCTTCATGCAGTTCATGCAGGCCTTCCCGGGAGAACCACAGTCTGCCACATCTATGGCAGAGCTGACGCGTATCTTCTAGAAGTATCATCCACTAACATTTTTAGGGGATGGCGGACCACAGGCTATAGAGTCCTGGCTGGATTTAATGTAGATGATATTCGAGCATCTGAAGATGCCTCCTGGGAGGAGGGTCAAGCTCGCTACATATATGTTGCATTATTCTGCCAAGAGGTGGATTTCTCTATTAATCTTGTGCCAAGAGTTGCACTGGTGTCCATTCCTACTTATAGGATGGCTACATCAGAGTTGCAGGAGCTCAAGAGGCAGTTGGAGGAGTTGTAGGCAAAGGGTTTCATCTAACCCAGTACTTCTCCTTGGGGTTCGGCTGTCTTGTTTTCTAAGAAGTTGAATGGTACCCTCATACTTTGAGTGGATTATCGAAAGCAGAACCAGCTGATGGTCAAGAACCGATATCCCTTTCCATGGATTGATGATATTTTTTATCATCTTTGAGGAGCACGAGTGTTCTCAAAGATTGAATTGAGATCCGGATACCATCAGTTACGTGTTAGACCATCTGACGTACCACTTACAGCTTTTCAGAGCAGATATGGTCTATATGAGTACTTAGTTATGCCTTTTAAACTCACGAATGTGCTAGAAGTTTTCATGGCTCTAATGAATCATGTGTTTCATCCCTATCTGGATTCTTTCGTGGTAGTCTTCATGGAAAACATCATGGTGGACTCTCAAACTCGACACGACCATGCCACCCATCTTGAGATCGTACTGATTACACTGAGAGAGCATCAACTATATGCTAATCTCTCAAAGTGACACTTCTGGATGGACCAGATTCACTTTCTGGGTCATATTATCTTAGAGGTAGAAGTTTTAGAAGACCCAGAGAATGTGGGAGTAGTAGTTTCTAAGGATTATCCTAAGAATGTGTTTGACATACGGAGTTTATTGGGGTTGGCTGGTTACTATAGAAGTTTTATATAGGAATTCTCCCACTTAGCATCACTATTGACGGGTTTGACTAAGAAGGGTGTGAAGTTCATTTGGCCAGAAGCTTGTGAGATAGCCTTTCAGGAGCTGAAGGGTAGGTTAACATGAGCACCAGTCCTGATACTTCCAGAGCAAGGGAAGAGTTATATCATTTATTGTGATGCATCAGGCATTGGGATGGGAGTAGTGTTGATGCAGGGCGATCGAGTTATTGCATACGGGTCTCAGTAGTTGAGGCCACATGAGAGGAACTACCAGACGCAAGATCTCGAGTTGGCTTTAATTGTTCACGTGTTGCACTTTTGGAGACATTACCTCTTGGTACAACATTTTGTGGGGTTTACGGACCACAAAAGTCTTAAATTTATCTTTATCCAGTGCGACCTGAACCTGAGACAGCGAAGGTGGGTTGAATACCATCATTCCTTTGACTTTGAGCTTGCCTATACACCTGGTAAGGGTAATGTTGTAGCTGATGCACTGATTAGGAAGACTCGGACATAGGAAGTGAAGGAGTCTAGTGGTGAGTGGAAGCTTATGGATTTATTCTCAGAGATGCATTTGGAGGTGCACGATAGTCTGGGGAAAACCTATCTTTCCTATTTAGTTGTGACTTCTACCCTCCTGGATAGAGTGAGGATGTGATAGCTATCAGATTGAGAAGGCCTAGTTCTATGGGAGATGGTGGGAAATGAGGACCCTCCTCCTAGATAAATGGTAGGAAATGATGAGGTACTTCATTTCCATGGATGAGTGTGAGTTCCCAGGGATATACGCAAGGAGCTGATGCCGGAGTTTCATGCTTCAGCATGGGCGGTGCATCCTGGAGTTACCAAAATGTACCATTACTTGAGACGTCGGTATTGGTGGTCGGGTATGAAGAGAGAGTTAGCTGGTTTTGTTACAAAATATTCCACCTGTCAGCAGGTGAAGGCAGAGTATCAGAGGCCATCTAGACTATTATAGCATTTACCCATTCTAGAGTGGAAAAGGGATGATGTCGCGATGGACTTCGTGACTGGGTTGTTGAGGTCACCTTGAGGTAGTGATGTCATGTGGGTTGTTGTAGACAGACTTATGAAGGTAGCTCACTTTTTGCCAATCAAGGAGACCTTTAGTGTTGACAAGCTTAGAAATTTGTATATCCAAGAGGTAGTACACCTTCATGGGGTCCTTTTTTCTATCGTTTCAGATAGGGACACTCGCTTTATGTCTCATTTCAAGCATAGTTTTCAAAGGGCACTAGGTAAATAGGTGATTCTGAGTACATCTTACCACCCTCAGACTGATGGCCAGTCAGAGAGTATGATACAGGTGCTAGAGGACATGTTGTCTGCATGCATCCTAGACTTTGGGGGCTCTTGTGAGAAGCATATACCCCTGGTCGAGTTTTCCTATAATAACAGTTTTCAGGAAACTATTGAGATGGAACCTTATGAGGATTTATATGGTAGGCCATGTCGATCTCCCTTGTGCTAGTTGGAGGTAGGTGAGGTAGCTTTACTAGGGCCACGTCTCGTACAGGAGACTTCAGAGCAGATCTAGTTGATTCAGAAGCAGATGGCTACCACACAGTCTCTCTATAAATCTTATGCTGATCACCGCAGACGGCCTTTGGAGTTTGTGGTTGGAGATCATGTTTTCTTGTGTGTTTCACCGAGGTTGGGACACATGAGGATTAGGAGACAGGTAAACCTTCACCAAGGTATGTGGGGTCGTTTGAGATTCTGGAGAGAGTCATGTCAGTTGCCTACCGCTTGTAGTTACCACAGAGGTACCGGGCCATGCATGAGGTCTTCTATATATCCCATCTACGTCGCTATCATTAAGACCCGTCTCATGCTTTCCAGCCCGAGGAGGTTGAGCTTCAGGTCAATGCATCCTTTGAGGAGCATCTGATTTGTATTGTTGATAGGAGCACGAAGGTTCTCTAAGGCCGGTCAATTCCTCTTATTTGGGTTCTATGGTAGCATGGCCAAGTGCAGGATGAAACCTGGGAGCAGGAGACCGACGTACATGCTCTATGGCTAGAGTTGTTCATAGTTGTATTTTTACCACCCTTGGAAGGGCAATTCGAGGATGAATTTCTTTAAGGGGGGAATTTTTTAAGAACCCGATTCTTAATTTTGAGGTACGGGTCTCTTCTTTACCATTTTTCCTTAAGTTCCCTTGATAAAATAAGGAAAATGAGGAAAAATCCCAAATTTTGTGGGTACATGCTGTGTACTTTTCCACACTTCTTGTACTTTGGACTTGTGGGATGAGTACACAGTGCATGTAGGTTTGTCTTCAATGAGTGTTGTAATAATTTACTACACACCGTGTACTTTGTATTTACATGCCATGTATTCAGTCATCTGGTGAACAGTAAGGTGGTGGAGGCAGCCGCTAGCGGAGCGACAGTACACGTCGTGTAATTGGTAATACACGTTGTGTACTCATGTCGACAGATGAATAGTGTTGCGGTGGAAAGAAGCCTCTAGAGGAACAGTTTAAAAAATCGAAAGTATACGCCATGTATTTGAGAGTACATGTCGTGTAGTTTGTTCTTTTCACTTAAAACACGCAGTAGCCTCCTCATTCGGTAGAGGAGGATTTGATTTCGTTTTGGAGTTGGGAGAGGATGTCATAACTTCGAAGATCTCCCGATCGCACACTGGGAATCTGATTCCACCTTTATCGATCATGTTGGGACCGTTCTGGTAATCCCTCCCCTCTCCTTCTGCTTTTCTTACCAATTATTCCTCTAAGGGAAGTTATTTATGTTTGAATAAGAATTATTTTATATTAGATCTACGTCGTTCTTGGACGTTTTGGGAGGCGTCGTTCACTTATACTAATCAGAGATGATCGAGGTAGGTGGTTCAATGTTCCCTTCAACTGTTGTGTTGAAATTGTGTATCGTTGTGCTATGCGCCCATGGTTGGGGTGTCATATGGCAGAGGCCTTTGCTGAAAAGATATCTAGAATTTCATAGATAATATAATGATAAGTTTAAACTATTGTTTTGAATCATTACTTGGATTCAGGACCACCCCGGGGGTGCATTCCTCTGTTGAGCCATTTGTCCAGGATACCCAAGGGTATTCCATGATTATTTTGTGCAATGATTTTTCTTGAGAGAAAGTTTTTATAAATTGTTGTTTATTCCTTGGGCTCGGCCCGATTATATTTAGCTTGAGGGAGTGGTTATATTATCCTGTGGGCATGGTGATATTAAGCCTGAAGGCATGGTTATATTAGCCTGAGGGCATAGTGATATTTAGCCTGAGGGAATGGTTATATTAGCCTGAGGTCATAGCGATATTAGCCTGAGGGAATGACTATAGTAACCTAAGGGCATGGTTACAACTAGCCTGAGGGCGGGGTTCTATTTAGCCTGAGGGCGTGGTTTTTATTAGCTTAGAATTTAATTACTTTTAATTGTTAAAAGAATATTAAAATGGTAATGAAAACTGGTAGTGATAGTTACCTTGAGTACTTACTAGTTTAAAGCATTTTAATATTGCACACTGTTGTTGCACATTTTCACCGACAGTTGGGCATAGGCCTTTGGTGGGTGATTACTAGGATTTATTTCTCACACCCTATTTGGGCTTGTCTTCAGGCCAAACAGACTATATTGCTGCAAGTTTCGATAGGGGAAAGGGTCCCTATACAGGTACATGATTGTAGTAGAGGAGTATGAGAGCATGGGACCAAGCTTTGGCTTGCGATGCTATTGCATTCTATTTTCTCTACTTTGTTTTGTTTGGTTGTACCTTGTGCTTTGAGTTGTATTGTATTGTATTGCAGTGTATCATGTTCTGGATATTTTCATAGAATTGGTGACATGCTGTAAGAACCCAGATCTTCATTTCCGGTATGTCTTTCTTTTTCCTGGATTTTTTGAGAAAATTGGATTTTCTGGAAATTTTCGAAGTACACGTCGTGTACTCTCTGAGTACACACCGTGTACTCCTTTACCGCTTGAATCCATGTGTTTTCCATGTCCGGGCCACACACACAGTGTATAGAGGTGATGTGGTGGCCGCTTAAAGTGGAGTATGGAAAAATAGAGTACACGCCGTGTACCCCAGAAGTACACACCGTGTATTTTCTTTTTTCATTAAACGGATCGGGGTCGCGCCTGACAGACAGAATGCACTCCTTCTTTAGGTTCTTTATCCGAGAGCGACCCATACGGCCGCGATTATTCCCCGAGCTCATGAGCCTCAGTCCGATCTCTGTTTCATCCGACGTCGATTGCATTGGGATCGCCTCAGTGAGCTCTCTCTTCTGCTTTAGCCTTGTTCCTTGATTCCCCTTCATTTTCAAGTTATCGTGGGTTGAGAGTTTTGGACGTTTTCTTAGATCCTCGATGTTCTAATGAGAATCAATCATTGTGGTTCACGTATATCATTCTCCTATAATCGAGGTAGGTGGTTTGTTCCTTTCTGTAGAAAGTCTTTGAATATTTTTTGCAAATTCCACCAATACCCTTGAACGGGGTATTATGTGTTTCCTGTTTTGCCCCTGTTGTTTGTTTTCATTGCTTTATTGCTCGAGTAGAGGTCATTGCTTATAAATTTGGATAATTTATATTGTGTTCATGTGCTTTTCCTGGCATGTTTTTCTTATTAGGCGTTTTTCTAGTTGTCATGCCTAGTTGTAGGATAGTGGAACTGTTGTACTGTATTACTATTGTGCCTTAGAATGATAGCCAAGTAGTATTTGAGGTTTACTTGGGCCGATACGCGAGTTATGCATGTTTATTTTTACACAGGGCTATGAGAACCTAGTGTAGTGGACCATAGGGAGAATGGACGTAAGGTCTTATCTAGAGTTTATTTAATTTACGATGCTAGACCACAGGGGGAATTGACGTTGAGTGCTTCCTCAGAGTGTTTGTAGTTCCTCAACGTGGGCCAAAGGGGGAATAGAAGTTGAGTGCTTCCCCAGAGAGCCTTTAGTACGTTACGAGACTATAGGGGGAATTGATGGTGTGTGCTTCCTCAGAGAGATTATTATTTAGCTAAACCAGATGGGTGAGACTGTGTGTGCCTCCCAGAGGGTCTCTAGTACTTGTAGTTGAACCTTAGGGGTTAGGTTGTGAGAACTAACTAGAGGTTACCTTTTTTCTACTTGCTTGAGTGGTTGTTTCTTGTTTGTAGATTACATTCTAAAAACTGTGGATTGTTCCTGCTGTGTTTCATCATGTTTAATGCTTACTGTACTTTACCTTCCATATATTCACTGACTGTAAGGTATAGATCTTTGGGTGGTTGCCTATTGGTACTTTGTCTCACACCCTGTTTGGGTCATGCTTTTGGGCCCAAACAGATTAGGTGGTTGTAGGTATAGATAAGGTTAAGTGCCCTTCTACTTTAGGTACTTGACTTGTTGTGGAGCTAGAGAGCATGGGACCAAGCTGTGTCTTGTGATGCTGAGGAGTTTTACCTGTGTTTTTTTGAACTTTGGTTTAGTATTGTATTCATAATTGTGACTTGTTTGGTTTTTTTCCTATACATATGTATCATGCATCATTTTACATACATGTGTGCGTGCTCCAGTTGTTTACTGTTAGTCTTCTGTTGTTTATCTTTTACTCTTGTATGATGGTTATGGTTTCTGCTGCTATCTATTTGTTTTCCTTCCGCTGCGTACTCTGCCAATGAGGGCATAGTTTTCCCACTATCACACCCAAGGACCTCGCTGCTAGTCGGAAGCCTCTTACATTTGGGGAAATGCGCTTGAGGCCTTATGACCAACCGGGTACGGGGCGCCTCTGGGTGGCTTCCAAAACCGGGACATTACAAAGTGGTATTGGAGGAGTTTTCTTTTCTCTTGATTTACTATTTGGAGCCTTTAGCAAGGGATAGGAAAGATTCGGTACTTGGTGTTAAGCTGTGCTTGGGAGTAGCTAACCCATGTGCAGGGAAAATCCAATCTACCTCGCTTATTACAGTTATCTTATTTTTCTATGTTATATTTGGTCTGATTTAACCTAGAGTGATTCACATGCTTTGTGTTATTATTGTTGTTGATATTTTGGTTCTATTTCTGTCGCAACCTGATGAGATGAGGGTATTCCATCTCATGCATTATATAGGCACTTGTTAGAAATCACATGCCATGAATTATTTCCATTCCATCTAGGGTACATTAGAAATTTCATGTTGTTTTGATAGACTTTGTGTAGAATATTCATGATGTTGTGAAAGATGCCTTGATAGAATCTCTACTGTTTGATAGAGGACTTTCTGTATCGTACTTTGCTTAAATGAACGCCAAGTTTTTGTCCTTGAGGTGTTATGGGCCCTCTTAAATCATAAATTGGTGAATCATTGACTTGTATTTCCTTATATATGTGACTGTATTGGATGCCAATTTTTGATTCGTGGGGATTATGGGCCCTCACAGATCAGAATTTGGCACCTTCGTGCTCGTTTTTCAGTGTTTTCTGGGCTTCGATGCAATTTCAGAGCAACTGCCCGAAAAAACCTAGAATACACGGTGTGTACTTTATATATACATGTCGTGTAGTTTTAAACTGTTTCACTGACTATGTAAGAAGAAACACAGGTTGTAAAAATTCTACAGGAACACGCCGTGTATGGTAGGTACACATCGTGTAGCATCGAGTCGTGCACCCGGTCGTGTAACCAACAACATGGGTCGGGGAAACTCGTGTCATACACGCCGTGTTTTGTATGAACACAAAATGTATCCCTGTCCTCAGAATCTGTCCGTGTCAAGAACAACACGGGATGGTGTTCTCTTCTCTTATACACGTCGTGTGTGTTCGGAACACGTCGTGTAGTCACAGCCATGTAGTCGGCCGTGTAAATAACAACACGGGTCGTTGAAACCTTGTCCACTGCACGCCTATCCATAGTGAACACACCATGTAGTCTCAGTTTAATAAGACCATGTGGGTTATCCATTCAAGGAGACATGGGCAGGGTAATAGAGTTAAGTACACGCCGTGTAGAGTTTATACACGCCGTGTAGTTTTGTTTTGTAAAACTTGAGTGTTTCATTCTCTTGTTTTCTTTTTGTACTCCTTTGTTCTCTATCCTTGTTTTCCTGATCTAAGTTACGCTTTTGATCTTTCATACATATGCCTCTGATACGTCCCCCGGTTGTACTTCAGTTGTCAAACAGTGATCAGACACCAGATATGGCTAATCAGGGACTTCCTGCTAATCCTCCAGTCGGGCCAGCCTTGCCACCGGCTGTCATACCAATTGCAGGAACTGATGAGCAGTTCAAGGAAGTCTTTATGAGGATGATGCAGAGCTTTTAGGGAGCACCGCCTCCTTCCTCGTCTATGGAAGACTTGATGCGGGTTTTCCAACAACAGCATCCTCCTACTTTCTCGGGGGAAGGAGGACCGCAGGCTGCAGAGTCATGGCTGGAAGCCATGCTGACTATCTTTGAGCATCTGTAAACACCTCCAGAGATGCGGGCCAATCTCACCACCTATATGCTATGAGACTCTTCCAAGAGGTGGTGGGACGTGATCTCACAGGCGGGACATCAGCAGGCTATGGCTTGGGATGAGTTCCAGCGTGTGTTTTACGACTACTTCTACCCGGAGACTTTGAGGGTCGATCGAGCCCTGAAGTTCATGAGCCTGGAGCATGGTACTCTTTCTATTATGAATTATTTCTCTTGTTTAACCGAGATGCAGTGTTTCACACCCATCTGGGATGGAATTGGGGTGTTCTTAGCACAGAAGTTTGAGGATGGTCTCAGGCGGGAGATCTGCTCGCAGGTGAATATCTTCCAGCTGACTTCCATCACTTCCATCATCAACCAGGCGCTGATTGCGAAGCGCAATATGATAGACTCTGGAGCTGCGAGCCAGGGAGGTTCTGCTTCCAGAGCTACTGTTCCTCCAATTGATAGTAGGAAGCGTCATAGGGAGTCCACATGTGGTGATTTGAGGAGGCGAGATACATCTTCAGGTAGCCAGGTGGTATGCTACCAGTGTGGAAGGGCAGGGAACACAAGGCCGCAGTTCCAAAGAGACCTAGTGGAGTGCCAATCTTGCGGAAAGATGGGTCTCCTTCAACGTTTCTAACATGTTTTCTCACCAATAGCTGGTGACGGGGGTTCTTCCATGACTCCTCGTTCAGGAGCAGCACCACCAGTTTCTCACCATGTCGGGGAACTGGAGTTATTCCAGCTGTTCGGGGTGAGGTGGAGGTCGAGGCCATGGAAGTCAGTCACCAATATTTTAGCGTCATCAGGGAGTATCAACTCAGAGTGGTCAGGTAGGGTCACAGGGCCATAGGGAAAGCCAGACTTTTGCAGTGGAGTAGACCTATCAGGAGAAGGATGCCGAACCTTCTACAGTTCGAGGTACGATCTTGGTAGCCTCAGTTTTATCTTCAGCTCTTTTCGATACTGGTTCCACACATAGATTTTTCTCCTTTGCTATTTTGGAGAGCTTGGGGCTCTATACCTTTTCTTCTGCCGACTTGTTGACACTAGAAACACCTTTGGGGATGAGGACATCTAGTGTACATCAGTGTAGAGAGTGCCCTCTCGAGGTTGCAGGGTATCGTTTCATATAGGATCTCTATGTCCTAGAGATGACAGGCTATGATGTCATTCTCGGGATGGACTAATTAGTTCCCTTCCAGGAAGTCGTCGACTGTTATCGCCGCAGGGTGAGTTTTATCTCACCAGAGGGTGAGTATTTTCTTCATAGAGGTGAATGGGATGTTCAGTCAAGTCGAGTAGGACTCGAGCATCATGGTCTAGGAAGGGTGATGGCCCAGATTGCTAGTCTTTATCTGGATGATCAGGGGACTTCACAGTTGGACATTCCTCCAGTGGTGGATTGTTTTAGAGATTTCTTTCCAGAGTACTTTTCAGGTTTTCCTTCGGAGCATGAGGTATACTTCTCTATTGAGCTCGTTCCAGGAGCGGCACCAGTGTTCATTCCTCCCTATAGGATGGCTACACCTGAGTTGCAGGAGCTCAAGAAGTAGTTGGAGGAGTTGCAGGCAAAGGGTTTCATCCAACCCAGTACTTCTCCTTGGGGTTCTCCTATCCTATTTGTGAAGAAGGCAGACCGAACTCTTAGGCTCTGTGTGGATTATCAAAAGCTGAACCAGTTGATGGTCAAGAACCGATATCCCTTGCCTAGAATTGATGATCTCTTCGATCAGCTTTGAGGATCCTGCATGTTCTCAAAGATCGATTTGAGGTCCGGTTATCATCAGTTGCACGTCAAACCATCAGATATACCTCTGACATCCTTTAGGAGAAGGTATGGTCTCTACAAGTATACGGTTATGCCGTTCGGTCTCACGAATGCGCCAGCAGTTTTTATGGCACTGATGAACTGAGTGTTCCATCCTTACTTGGATTCCTTTGTCGTGGTCTTCATGGATGATATCTTATTGTACTCTCACACTTGACGTAACCATGATACCCATCTTGAGATCATTCTGAGTACCCTGAGAGAGCATCAAATTTATGCTAAACTCTCGAAGTGCAACTTTTGGATGGATCAGATTCACTTCTTGGGTCACATCATCTCAGAGGAAGGAGTATCAGTGGACCCAGAGAAAGTGAGAGATATAGTTTCTTGGGAGTATCCAAAGAACTTTTTTGAGGTACAGAGTATCCTAGGGATGGATGGATACTACAGGTTCTTCATTCAAGACTTTTCATGCCTTGCAGCACCTTTGACAGGTCTGACAAAGAAGGGGGTGAAGTTCTTATGGTCAGATTCTTGTGAGTCAGCCTTTCAGGAGCTGAAGGGAAGGTTGACATCAGCACTGATACTAGTCTTGCCAGATCCAGGCAAGAGCTACACGGTTTATTGTGATGCTTAAGGTATTGGACTGGGTGTTGTGCTTATGCAGAGAGTTAGAGTTGTTGCATATGGGTCTCGGCAGTTGAGGCCACATGAGAGGAACTACCTGACGCATGACTTGGATTTGGCAACCGTTGTTCATGCCTTATGTTGTTGGAGACATTACCTTTTGAGAGATCACTTTGCAGTTTTCACCGACCACAAGAGTCTCAAGTATATCTTTACTCAGTGTGATCTGAATCTGATGCAGTGTAGGTGGTTTGAGTATCTTCAGTCTTTTGATTTCGAGCTTTCCTATACGCCGGGAAAGGGAAACACAGTGGTCGATGCGTTGAGTAGGAGAACTCAGATTCAGGCAGTTCAGGAGGCCAGTAGTGAGTAGCAGCTTATGGCTTTATTCTCTAAGATGCATCTGGAGGTGCACGACAGACAGGGACAGAATTTCCTATCTTCTGTAGTTGTTACCTTAACGCTTCTTGATCGGGTACGAATGAGGAAGCTATCAAACTCAGAAGGCTTAGTCCTGCAAGAGAGTGTGTTACGAGAGGACCCTCTTCCTAGATGGACAGTGGGTAAGGATGAGATCTTGCATTTCTAGGGATGCATATGGGTGCCAGAAGACATATGTGAGGAGCTCATGTGGGATTTTCAGTCCTCAGTTTGGGGAGTTCATCCTGGCATCACCAAGATGTATTGGTATCTTCATCGCCAATATTGGGGTCCAGGTATGAAGAGGGATGTTGCTAGTTTTGTCTTAATGTGTTCCACTTGTCATCAGGTGAAGGTGGAGCATCAGCGACCAGTAGGCCTTTTACAGCAGTTACCCATTCCAGAGTAGAAGTGGAATAATGTCGCGATGGACTTTGTGATCGAGTTGCCAAGGTCGCCCCGAGGGAACGATGTTGTTTGGGTTCTAGTCGATAGGCTTACGAAGGTTTCTCACTTCTTACCGATCAAGGAGATCGTCAGTGTTGATGATCTGGGATGGTTATACATATGATAGATTGTATGTATGCATGGATTTCCACACTCCATTTTTTCAGATAGAGATGCGCACTTTACTTCTCGGTTCTGGCAGGGGATTTATAAGGCTTTGGGTACACAGGTACTTTTGAATACAGCATACCATCCCCAGACAGATGGCCAGTCTAAGCGTACGATCCAGGTGCTTGAGGATATGCTCTGAGATTGCATTCTAGAATTTGGCGGTTCTTGGGGGAAGCATATCCCTCTGGTGGGGTTTTCCAACAATAACAGTTTTCATGCGACTATTCAGATGGCACCTTATGAGGCTTTGTACGGTAGGCCATGCTGATCACCTTTATGCTGGCTGGAGGTAGGAGAGGCAGCTTTGCTGGGACCTTGTCTTGTTTAGGAGACCTCAGAGTAGATAGAGTTAATTTAGAAGAGGATGGCTACAGCTCAGTCTCGACAGAAGTCTTATGCTGATCAACGGAGATGACCTCTGGAGTTCGAGTTCGGGGACCAGGTTTTCCTGCGTGTCGCACCAAGATTGGGACACAAGAAGATTTGGAGACAGGGTAAGCTTTCACTGTGGTACTTCGGGCTATTTGAGGTATTGGAGAGAGTTGGGCCGGTTGCCTATCGATTGTAGTTACCTCGGAGGTAACGGGCTATGCACGACGTCTTCCATGTCTCTCAACTCCGATGTTACTTTTCAGACCCATCTCATGTCTTTCAGCCCGAGGAGGTTGAGCTCGAAGCGGATGCATCATTTGAGGAGCATCCTATCTGGATTGTCGATCACAGTACAAAGGTTCTCCAGGGGCGGTCTATTCCTCTAGTATGGGTGCTATGGAAGCACGGGCGAGTACAGGATGAGACTTGGGAAAGGGAGGCCGATGTGCGATCGTAGTGGCCGGAGCTCTTTGGGGTTTCTTCTTTCCCGCCTTGTTAGGGAAATTTGGGGATGAATTTATTTAAGGGGGGAAGTTTGTAAGAACCCAGATCTTCGTTTCAGGTATGTCTTTCTTTTTCCTAGAGTTTTTGAGAAAAGTATATTTTTTGGAAATTTTTGAATTACACGTCGTGGACTTTCTGATTACATGCCGTGTACTCCTTTACCGCTCGAAGCCATGTGTTGTCCATGTCCGGGCCACACACAAGGTGCGTAGAGGCGATGTGGCAGCCGCTTAAAGCGGAGTACTGAAAAACAGAGTACACACCGTGTACCCCAGAAGTACACGCCGTGTATTTTCTTTTTTTTTCATTAAACGGACCGAGGTCACGCCTGACGGACAGAACGCACTCCTTCTTCAGGTTCTTCGTCCGAGAGCGACCCGTACGACTGTGATTCTTCCCCGAGCTCTAGAGCCTCCGTCTGATCACTGTTTCAGTTGCCGTTGATTTCATTAGGATCGCCTTTGTGAGCTCTCTCTTCTACTTTATCCTTGTTCCTCGATTCCCCTTAGTTTTAAAGTTATCATGGGTTGATCATTTTGTACGTTTTCTCAGATCCTTGACGTTCTAAGGAGAATCAATCATCTTGGTTCACGTATATTGTTCTCCTAACATCGAGGTAGGTGGTTTGTGTCTTTCTATAGTAATAATTTGAATATTTTGTGCAAATTCCACCAATACCCTTGAACGGGGTATTGCGTGTTTTCTGGTTTTCCCCTGTTGTTTGTCTGCTTTGCTTAATTGCTTGAGTAGAGGTCATTGCTTGTAAATCTGGATAATTTATACTATGTTCATGTGCTTTTCCTTGCATGTTTTTCTTATTAGGTGTTTTACCGGTTGCCATTCCTAGTTGTAGGATAGTGTAACTGATGTACGGTACTATTGTTGTTCCTTAGAATGATAACCAAGTAGTTCTTGAGGTTTACTTGGGCCGATACGTGCATTATGCATGTTTATTTTTACACAGGGTTGTGAGAACCTAGTGTAGTGGACCATAGGGAGAATGGATGTAAGGGCTTCTCCAGAGTGTCTTTAATTTATGATGTGAGACCACAGGGGGAATTGACATTGAGTACTTCCTCAGAGAGTCTGTAGTTCCTTGACGTGGGCCAAAGGGGGAATAGACGTTGAGTTTTTTCCCCAGAGATCCTTCAGTACGTTACAAGACTATAGGGGGAATTGATGGTGAGTGCTTCCTGAGAGAGTCTATTATTTAGCTGAACCAGAGGGGTGAGACTGTGTGTGCCTCCCATAGGGTTTCTAGTACTTTTAGGTTGAACCTTAGGGGTTAAGCTATGAGAACTACCCAGAGGTTACCTTTTTTCCTACTTGCTTGAGTGGTTGTTTCTTGTTTGTAGATTACATGTTAGAAACTGTGGATTGTTGTTGTTGTGTTTCATCCTGTTTACTTCTTACTGTACTTTACCTTCCATATATTCACTGACTGTTAGGCACAGATATTTGGGTGGTTACCTATTGGGACTTTTTCTCACACCCTGTTTGGGTCATGCTCTTGGGACCAAAAATATTATGTTGTTACATGTATAGATAAGGTCTAGCGCCCTTCTAATTCTGGTACTTGACTTGCTGTGGAGCTGGAGAGCACGGGACAAATCTATGGCTTGCGATGCTGATGAGTTTTACCTGTTTTCTTTTTCACTTTGGTTTAGTATTATATTCAGCATTGTTACTTGTTTGGCTGTTTTCCTAGAAATATGTATCAAGCAACATTTTATATACATGTGTGTGTGCTCCAGTTGTTTACTGTTAGTCTTCCGTTGTTTATCATTTACTCTTGTATGATGGTTATGGTTTCTTCTAGTATCTATTTGTTTTTCTTCCGCTGTGTACTCTACCAATGAGGGAATAGTTTCCCCACTATCACACCCAAGGCCCTCGTTTCTAGTCGGAAGCCTCTGGCATTTGGGGAAATGTGCTTGAGGCCTTGTGACCAACCGAGTACGGGGAACCTCTGGGTGGCTTCCGGAACCGGGACATTACACATGCCGCATCTTTCTATATATGACTATTGGTTCTCTTTTAGTTCATTTGTATATGGTTTACTGCTTCCATTGTTGTATGTTATTTATCTTTTCCATTGCACTACACTTTGAAAAATGAGGGAATAATTTCCCCACTATCAGACCTGGGCCCTCGCTGCTAGTCGGCAGCCTCTGGCATTTGGGGAAATGCGCTTGGGGTCATGTGACCAACCGGGTTCGGGGAACCCGTCATGTGGCACCAGGATACGGTACGTTACAATCCACACATCGGAGACTCCATACGAATATTAAAAATAGAGAACATTGAATAATGATAAGATTCAATTTACTTAGCTAGCCAGGTTTGCAATTATTTGTTGAGAAGTGTCAATTGAATGATGGACTTCCACTCACACCTCCCCGTCTGCTTCTGAACTAGGCCAGAGAGTCTCGAAAAATGTTGTCAAATTTTTGAACTGTCTTCTGATCAGTAGGCAAATTGAATGACGATGATGAATGGTTGGACCTAAAAAATTATTTTATTTCTTTATGAATCTGTATCGTTGTAGTACAAGTATCCATATGAGATTTATTTTTAGATATCAACTAGCTAACTACCTCAAATTCTTCAAATGTATCATTCAACTTCCCTGCAAGGGAAGCCTCATCAGTGAGATCATCCAATTTCATCTCATTAATAGCTGAGTGTAACTGAGTTTTGGAAATTTTCATAATGATTTCATTCAATGGTTGATAATAAAAACCACTTGCCCACAAATAATGAAACAGATGAAGTTGATCCCCTTGGTCACAAATTGTTTCCATGGGAGTCTAAGAAATCAAGGCACAAATCTAATTCTAGATTAGCCTATGTTGTGGCTATGCTCCTATGACTGATGGAGTAGGTGCAGAAGGAGGAGGAACCACTAGTTGATCTTGTGAGGAAGGATTGGGATCCTCTTATTCTATTCTCTTGATAGGATTATCATCTGTCATATATGATGTGAGACTAACCTCCTTAATGGATTCTATCACACTATCAAGGTAACAATCATAGGAGAGAGAAAAATTACTTGATGTCTCACCTCTGTCTTTAATCAATTCCATTATCACCTTAGATAGAGGTGTTGGTGAGGAAAAAGGCATGATCAAATGATAGAACAAATTTCCTAGAAGAATGTATAGATAACATGATTCCCAGGATTAGCAGCATTTTTGGGAAAGGAATTTATGAGTTTCAGTAGGAAGAAGTGTGATCTCTACATCAATACCATTACATTCTAGCATCTTAAAAAATTTGTGGATGACTCCAGGATTCCAATATCATCACACACCATACAAGGGAAGAGGGAAGACCCCATGGTATCATACAAAATAATGAGAAAATAGATAAGGTTTATATGGCCTATATATTATTATCCCATCCATCATGGATACACAAACCCCATACCGAAGCAAGATCATATAATACCTTTCATCAAGGGAAAAAATCCATAATCAAAAACAGACCCAACTGGTGCACAATAGGGGGAAAATCGAAGCTATTGGATTAGATTATCACATCCATAACATTAGAAAGGATTATTGACATGGTTCCAACCCAATATATGTTTAAAACGATGGGATGGGATAAGGATTCTCGGATCCTAGTTTCAGTATTATATTCATAACAATAAACTTTATACCTTATCCAACTGAAAAAAATGGAGGGGACCACTGATCCTATATGGGGTTCTTCCATATTGAATATATCCCATGATTTTATAAAGGAATGAAAGGACCAACACTGCCAAATTGAGGTGTTATCCTTCAACAAAACATGACTCCAAAACCAATGTGTTGACATAGTTCTCATAATTTTCATCCCTATCTAGGAAAATAAATCCATTAAAAATAGATATAAATCCTTCCAGTCTGTGATTTGGAGTGATCATCATGTTTATAACGTATCCCCATGAGGTATTGTTCCAATATTACATGATTTCCCAATGTGGGCCAGTACTATCATAGACCTATTGATAAGGGAAATAATGAGGTCTTTTTGAAGTTTTCATACCTCCTATAGTATAGAAAAATGTTGATCCAATCCTTGAATGAATTTTGTTAGCATTTCATTGGCTCATTCATCAGTTTATCCTTCATAATGATAAGAATTTTCATCACCAAAATGGGAGTCTGTAAAGGATTATCCCCTATATCTACAGCAAGGAGAAACTCATCCTACATCCTTTCAAGAGTGGGAATACCACATAGTTGGTAGATGTCCCACATGATGATTCGTAATTCACCATCTTAGGAATGAAATGTTTTGGTACCATGTCACTAAAGGCTAATCATTTGTCAAAGAAGATTAGGATGGTTGTAAATTATGAATTGGGATATCCAAATGGATTCATAATGATTAACCCTATATAACTGATCATAAAATTCTATGTATCATTTTCTGGAATAGAGAGGATATTCCCATTCAATATAAAAATTACCACCAAGACAAAAATACCATTTTAATCTCCAAGAACTCCCAGGATTGTTCATATAAAAAGGAAATATACTCAATAAGTTATGAGCATAAGATGATGAGTGAAATCATGACCATCTAGACCCAAGGGGTGTTTTTCTACATATAAGATGAACCCCATGGTTGAAATATGACCATCCAGGCATCCTCATAAATTTACATATGAATATGTTAAGAAGTAGTTTACACCTAGTGAGATGGAACAATTATGTTTGAATGATTTTTTATAGAAATTCATAACAAACCAAACCCATATAGAGGAATACATTAAGATAAGGGATACTCCTAATTCTTGGATGATAGGAACCTATTCGAAATATTACTACCAATTTATTAGAGATATCAACAATCAACATTGAAAATTCTATAAATCATGGCCCTTTGATTGGTTATAGCTGAGGTACCTTTGTGAGAACTAGACACCATCTAAATTGAATAAAGTAGTATTTGTTAGCCAAATATATTATAAAATATTATCAATGTAATGAAATAAAAAATTGGTTATATGATCCTCATTATATGAATCCAAAAGGGACTCGCGAATCACTTATGGAGTTCACGAATCGCTATATTCCCAATGGTCTCGTAGGTCTCATAATACTATAGTGCATCATAGAACCACATGAACCCTTGGAGACATGTGATATCATGAACAGTACAGGGTCACCCAAATTACATGATACTTAATCAATAATATTATAAAGTCAACAGAACACCTTCATCTTGTAAGATAATTAAAACCCTCGGGGCAGATGTTCAAACAATTAACAAAATATATTTTATGTTCGGCTCAAATTGGTTCATATGCTATATTGGTTTTTTTGGAATAGTTATTCTCAAAATAGGATCATTATAGGGACTTATGATTGGGCCTTTTGGAATGGTCTTAAGATCAGGTCTCACTATAGAAACCAGGTGAGAGCGCTATGAAGGATGATTAAATAGTGGACTGAATAGAGCTCCACACCTATATATATATCATTCCATGGAATACCGAGTATCACCCAGCAGAAAAAGAATAACCATATAAATCAATTCATGAAAATAAAAAAAGACGCATGAAGGTATTTAATTTCCGTAGAACCGGGCTATTGTCCCCAAAGACTAAACTTTTAAGAGGGTAAATTTGTTGATGCCTTGTAAATGTGAACCAAAAAATCTAAAAATAAATAAATTACTAAATATGGATATTACATTACCCATAAAAGAAAAGAAAGAAAAATGTGGACATGACCCACAGATCATGTAAGTCTTTAAGAGACACATGGTCATGTGACCATCATGGTGTCTTATTAAAGAACCCTCCGATGTGCATAACCAGTGACAGATCTGGTGAATCCCCTTAACTAATCATCCTACTCATATAAAAGGAACCCTAGAAACCCAGTGGGGAGGATCTGGTAGTCAAATAGTCTCTCCTTGGCCACACATATTTCCATCTTGAGTGTTCATGACAAACCTTCCAAAAACCATCATAAATAGGGGGAAATTTCCCAAAAGAGGAGGCCTCTTGCGATCATAAAAGTCACTCGATGGATCACCAGTACTAAGAAAGTTTTTCCATGTCCAAATTCAATACCCCTTGTAAACTCACTGAACTATGTATCATAAAACGAGTAAATAAAAATGGAGAGGAGTTGGGAGCCTCTTGTAATCTTAAAATACTTAGGATGTACTAAGAAAGTTTGGATCACGATCATTGATGAATACTTGTAAAGTCTTACTGATCTTAAAAAGTCCTCTTGTCAAGACAAAATAGTCCTATAGAAAATTCCAAACAAGTCAACCAAGATCATGATAAGGCCTTTTTATAGATTCTATAATCTCTCAAAGGTGCTTGGGAATGACAATATGAAAGTATGGTGGTCCTTCTACCTATCTGTAGGATTAAACTTGTCCACATTAATTAGAAATTGTCCAATAAAGAAGACATTAATAGGAGGGAATCATGGTCACTAAAAATCAATTGATGACCTTGGAGTGATCCATGATAGATACTCACAATAACTTGTGATGTTAAAGCTCTTCACTGGCTCTATATTGGATTCATGTGATACATGCTATGCAAAATTGTAATTTATCAGGGTAGTGAGGCTTATAAATTTCACAACACATCACAAAAAATAGAGTTATATTAATCACGAGCAATAGGATAAACTATAGGAACATCACAATGGTGTGGTATTAGGTTTATCAAAGTAGTTGATCTCTTGACAGAAAAGTCTTCAGAAAATAATATACTAGATAATAGAGTGTGCGATCAAGGACCATGTATTAAGAACTTCATGTGATCACTCATATATCAAGTGAATGACTTATGGTAGGACACAATAGTAACATCTGACACATCTAATAGATCATTCAAGACTTTAAATATATTGACATTGAACACATCTAAGGCATTCTCAATATAAAGTATAGAGAATATACTAAAGTTGGAAAACTTAAGCAAAGAACATGCATAGTGAACATCATTCGCTTTTCATGGCCCTCTAAGGACATGCCACAACACATTGAAATGTATCCATGATCTTTAGGTTCTACTTCAGTATACTATTAGAGTCATGCAAATCCCTCTATACATGTTAAATAATGTGACATGGTTCTCTTTGCACATTCCACCCAAGTCTTGTGAAATGCTTCGGGTAATCCATTCATCTACCATGATGTCCTTGGTAAATGTTTCCAGACACAAATAAAAACACCCAGTCATGACAGTTGAGACTCGAGGTAGCTTCCATGCATGTAAACTAGATCTTACGATGCCATCTAGGCCATCCATTCAGGTCTCGTAACACTTTCCACATATGTCTGCTAAGATATGTGAAACCCTATAAGACATGTCACAATTTCTCTTGTGATTCCCTCCATGTGTGATAGCCATTTATTTTTATGAAACATGGGAAATTCATATGAATCATGTGATTCCCTATGAAAAAATTGGCTAGTTTATGAAATGGATCCCATGAAAAACCATAGAGGTCTTTCAATTTCCTTCAGGCAAGTCAGCTTAGATCATATTATAACCTTTTCTCCTTACATATAGATTATGAAATGTCCCCTCTATCATAAAATTATATTTGAAAAAGTCTAGAACACACTCTCTATCTTGTTAAGTAGAAAATCAATGAAATACAGTCAGAAAATCAAAAAATGAATAGAAGTAAAAAGGGCTAGGTCAAGAATGACATCCCAATATTGGAAAACCTTGTATATCTTTAGCGTGTAATCCCTGAACAAACACATTGCCAATGTGTAAAACATGATGAAATGAATTACGATAACTATTATTTCATCCATAATCTAGATATTTAGGAGATTTTTCTAAGGCCCGATCACCATATCAAATCTCCAATGATTTGTCTCAGAACCTATGTCCATTTTCGAAAATGATGTGAGAATGATCATTTTCCACCCCGTGTTTCTCACACTGAATTAAGATAAATCTGATTAAGATATCTCAAATTAAAAAATTACAAGGATTTATAAGATTCTTTCTTAAGTCTCTATCTTAAATAAACAATCATTTAAATGAAATACCTTTATATTATATATTTCAAACATCTAGAATCCATCATTACCATGAATTGATCACATTACCTCATCCCACATCAGACTGAGAAATCAACTGAACTACTAGGACATTGATTCCATCCATAAACGAGACATGTATGATGCCTCTCTAGGGATTGATCTCTATATTATACATCCCAAGGGCACTCCCTGCACATAATTTCCACATTCATTTTCAATGATGTTGATCACTTACTATCCCTTTATTCTCACACTAATCATACCACATTAGGTCTTGGGGAGATTAAATTAACACCTTATTAGAATCGTTAATCTACACAATATAGGTAAATCCTAGTATGTAATCTCTGATGTGTGTTGGGATACAAAAGCACCTACATTTATGGGAATCTACCTTGGGGTCATTCCCAAGGGAATGATTGAACATCAATATCTCTTACTCATTCCATAATTTGGATACATATGATGTCTCATCAATACTAAATATAAAACATACATTGCCTTAGGGTCTGAACATATGTCTTCTCTAAATGAAATTAAAGTATGTCGGATTAATGAACTCCATGGGTTTTTTCATGCCACATGTAGGATATGTATGATGCATCATAATGTCTCAATCCCCAATGTGGAATAATTACTGCCTCCCAGTATGAAAGAATCTTCCACAGTATCTGGTTATATGGCTTCATCATATAATGATTTTATCCATCAATTTGAAATGGATGAAGAACTACATACATATATAGATGGATTATATAATGAGATTCCATTTTGTTTTTTTTTTCTTCAATTAGATTCACATTCTTTTATATATAAAGAGAATTATCCTATATAATTTTGTTAGGGTAACCAGTCCCATATCAGGATTTGGAAGATAGACACTAGCATATCATAAATCTATAATTGAGTCCCAGATTAAGCAATAATTCTACTCAAAAGAGTGAGATGATATTGACCTCCCATTATATCGACCAACGTGAGTCCCTGGGTGTTTTTGGGTCTGAAACCCCAATCAATCTTCTACCTTTGGATTATAGGTTTTTACCCACTTATAGATCATAGATCTATTGGGTGTATTTGTTAATAATGAATGTTAGCGGAAATTAATGATTGGGGATTTCATAAAAAACCCTATAATAGGCTGTCAGATCACACTAAACCTGCATCAATGATGGTTTACTGAGTTGTCTCTTCCCCATTGAAACAATTCTATATTTTTTGTTTTTTATATTAGTGCCCCACATTGGGACACCTTAATGGATAATTGTGATGGAAAGAGAGACCACCAAATGCTTTCTTTTTTTCCTTAGTAATGAATTTAATATACTCATACATGGGAGTAATTACACAAATAAACAAACATAGTAATAAAAAATGAGAAGGGAATAAATAAAATATAAAAAAATTGTTTGACTAATTGAATTAGCTCGAATGAAATTTAATTTATTTTTCAATTTAAAAAAATAATGAAAACCAAAAAAACAAGCTATCAAGACACCAATACATCCCAAAAACACTATATGTTCAACCTAATTAGTAGACATAATCACTAATGTAAGATCCATCAAAATTTATATTTATGTATAGATGGGTGATAACATGGGATAATATAGAAGGGTCTTTATTCTAATCACATCTCCAGTCATGTATAGAAAATAAGAATGTGTATAAAAGATATAAAACATCCATTCATAATTATAAAATGTATAAAAATGATAATAATAGGAATATAGGAATCAAAGGTATGTTCTATAACTCACACACAAAAATTAAATACATTCCTCAAAACATCATTATATATTTAACAAAAACATTTATAACTAAATATGAATTGAACTAAGGATTTTAAATATCATGAAAAGGAAAAAAAAGACAAAAAACACATCACCAATCAGTCCAATGTAATGGATCATAAAATATAACATTAGGATAACCTATTAAAGGATCTGTTGAACCTCTTTAAATTAGAAATTTCATCAAATGACCATTCCATTTCTTATCATTTATTCCATAATGTGTATGAACAGGAAAACATCAATAATAATCATTCAATGCCACCATAACACAATACCTTATACAAAAATAATGGAACCAATATAAAAAATACACTACTAAAAATCCATATATCATAACTATAAAACAACATTTCCCAAGTCATTATTAGTATGGTTTTTGGAATATATAAGACATAAACCTCATTCTGTTTTACTTCAATGATCATTCAATTGTATTACAAAATTCCAATATATCTTCGCCACCTAGTTAACATTATATTTCCCAAATAGTAGTGTATCCTTTACATGTAGGATATGAGAATATTTTCTTCCACCAACTACACATGACCACTACTATGAAGGCATATCACTTTTAAATAATCTAGTTAGATAATATATTTTATAATAAAAATGATGTTATAATATCCAAAAATAATATAACTACCTCAGTCCAATAAGTCATATATATTTCCTATATCCACAAACATTACTACATTATATTCACTACCAACATCAACAATATCTAATAATTATACAATAATACCTTATAAAAACACCACCTCATGAAAATATTCATCATTAATGAAATAAAATAATATATATATATAATGTATTGTTATAAAACATTTAATAAATGGTTTTATATAATTATCCATTAAAAAAATTTCTATCTATTTCACCCATTAGATTAATTATGTCACTCATCTACACTTGTAATCGTAAATCTCATTTTGTGTCATTTATTCTTCAGTAATCAAATTTATGTCTTCCATAATAAATTTTCATCAATCTTTCCAAATAGAAATTTAAATGTATTTTTACAGATTATGTTGATCATTAAACTAAAATAAAATTCATAATATTTCTTTTTTACCTTCTTATGAATCATCATAATTTCCATATAGTTTTCTGTTAATATGATAATTATTATCAACTCAAACAACAACTTCCACCCACATTCCCATAACTTTTTTTTATTTCCCAAATCATTAAATCATGATTAATGGATGACATGTGAAATTATAACCTCTAACTTCACATAAACCAATTATATTTTTGTTAAATATTTCACTTTATATAATATTGTTTCTTTGATAGTTTTTATTAAATGCAATACAGAGTTTAAATGAATAATGATATAATAAAAAAAGTTTATTATTTTCCTAAAACTTTTATATATTATCCTTTGAATTGAAGGGAATGAAAAATAATAAATATTTTATCAAATATTTATGTATTCTTATTCAGTACAAATTTATTTGATTATACATATGATAGAAAAAAATTGAATTTATTCTCTTTTTTTCAAAAAGGGATTTTTATTTCTTTTTATGATAAAACTAATATATCTAATTTTTATTCATATTGAAAATTGATTTGAAAAAATAAACATTATTAGTTAATTCTTCATGATCATATTATCTTAGGATTAAAATCTGAGAATTTTCTAAAATGTTTGAATTTTTAATGAATAGTATAATATACTAATTTTGATTGTAGAATATATTTTCATTTAATGATTTAAAAAAATTGAAATCTATTTTTTATTAGTTTTAAAATTCCAATTGTTCATTTAAATTTTATTTTTTTCGTTTCAAATAATTTTATAAAATAATTTAGTGTAAATAATTTTATACTAAGAAATGGTATTTTTTTTAAAAAATCTCTTGGCATTTTTCCATTTTAATATTAAATTAATTTATGGAAATTATTTAAATTGAATTTGGAAAATGTTATTTTAAATTTCAAAATTTGAGTTCTAAATTTATTAAAAAGTCCCCTTTTTAATTTTTTTCAATAAGAATATAACATGGGTATTTTTTACCATATCTAAGGGTTAATTGGACAATAAGTGGTAAATATTATATGATAATGACTAGAAAATGACACTAAAACATTCATAAATTCTAATGTATGAGGAATTATTGACCTTAATCAAACATGTGTCTAATTTATGACCCGATGTATCCACCTTATTGACATTAGGTCACTTATAGTACTTTATTTAATGAAATATCATACATGTCACACTGTTGTTTTTTATAAGATTATCGTGTTTAATATTTGGTCATATAAAATATATTTTTAACCAAAAGTAGTGTTAAGAAATTTAAAAAAATTATATTAATCTTGATATTTTATTTTTAATTTATATGAATTAAAAAATTACCTTAAAAATTACACTATAATGAAGTAGTAGTTATTAACATAATGGATAAATCAAATAAATGATATTCAAAATAACAGATTAATAAAATTGAAAATATTTAAGGACATAAATGAATTTTATAGTAGTCATAGATATGTTTTTTATATAACTAAGATGTTTTTTAAATATTAACCTCTTTATTGATTTTTTTAAATCAATGTAATTAATATTATAAATAATGATTATACTACTATTTTCTGTAAAAAATATTTTAAGAACTTATTTAAGAATCATAAAAATTTTCAATAGGAACAAATTGGATTAATTATACCCTATATTATCTTAAATTTTTAATTTATAGTCTATTTGGAATCATTTCAATCTATAGTAGTACTATTATAGTATAATCTTTTGAGAAAATCCTAAAGTTCCATTCACCTCCATTATAAAAGGACATCTACTCCATCATTTCATTTGACAACATTGATCCTTATATCTCAACCATACACTATCAAACTCCCTTATAAACTTCCCCAAAAACTATATAGATGTGATTTACTTCTCCAAATACCAACTCTAGAGCCCTTTAGATGACATCTAATTGGTTCATTTCAAAGAAGAGGTTTTCCCTCTAATCGAACACATTTTTATACTCTTCTTTATCTACTATAAATCTATGATAACTTTCTTTAAAAATAACATTAGTATAATAAATATACTGATGATTTTTATTATTATTAAATCATCATTATACCTACTCTTTCTTATCCAATAAGAAGTAAACGTTTCATTCATGTGTATGAATGTCTTACTATCTTCGTGTAGCGGTAAAAATTATTTTTCCACACCATATTTTTTAGATTTGTATAATGATGGTTTTAAAGTTTATATGTTATATTTATGATATTATTATACTTATTTAATGATAATATCATATCAACATGCTTACCATATAATCTTATTTAGAATAAAAATAGATGCTCATGCGTACGTACAGACTACTATCTCGATGATGGGTTGTGATTCATTTTGAATTATATTTCCCATTGTTTTTAATAAGGATTAATATTATGAATATAATATATATATATATATGACATAGTAATAAATCTATTAAGTTCAAAATATTATTTATCTTTATTTCACTCCATTAGTCGAAAAATGGAAACATCCATCATGCGCACATATAACCTATCATATCCATGAATTTGTAATTCATTTTTTTATCTCAACAATTTAGGAATTATTATAAGTATGTATTGAATGTATATATATAATATTAATACCAATATTATCTTTTAGTAAATTATGATCCATGATCAATGTATAAGGATCAAGACTACCAAAATGAAACATTCTTGGAAAACGAATCAGTTATCACCCAAAACATTTTTTTATATGTCTTGTTATTAATAAATTGGTGGATAAATCATACATTATATAATATTTATGTAACTTCCTATGATTTCATAAAATATTTTTGAATTAATTTAATCATTTTGATATTTTTAATTTGGTGTAATACTAAAAATATTCTTGTATAAATATTCACTATGTTTGGCATGAGTTATACACAACACTACACTAATAGTGCACTAAAAACCACAAAAATTTTATCTTGAATTACATGGAACACCGAATGGGCATACATTACAAGAAACATGGACTTCGCCAACATTACAAGAAACACTAAGTTTCTATGAAACATAATTTTATTGTTGTAATTATTTAAATGATATAATTATAATATAGACGTTAAACATAATAATATGAATATAATAACAAAATATCATTTATAATGGTTTTTTATAAATAAAATGTATTGATTATAAATGATATAATTTTTTGTAAAGTCATTCTCTGTTAAATATACAATTTCTTCAAATGAACTACTTTTAATGTCCTTTTGTGAAAAAATAAAAAAACCAGAGACATTTAATTTGATAAAATTCCATTCATTTATTAATATAGAATTTTGAAATTACAATAAGTCAAATTTTTCGGTTTTTCTGTGAAACATAATTTTCGGATGAATAGTGAAAAATAAATTAATTTAATTCAAAACTAGGCTTTCATATAATTTATTTTTATGGATAAATAATATATTATTATGGTTTATATTTTTAATTTGATAATTTTTTATCAATAAACCCGATTTAAGTAATTTTAATCAAGTTAAATTTTAAATTGAATATAAAAACATTGAAATATTTAGTATGTGTTTACATTAAAAACCTGAATTTTCGACCCAATTGTGGTATTAAATTAAAATTAATTTCTACAATTTTTGTTTTTATAATTTCAACAAATGGATTCTGTATTTTTTATCATTATAAGTTATAATTTATAATTCATTGAACATAGTTTTTGAACAAAAAAATTAGTAAAAGTGATTAAAATTAATTACAATGATTAATTGAAAAATTGACTTAACAATGGACTAAACGTTAAATTGAATACCCTAAACAATATTCAGTATTTTCCCAAAGAAATTGTTTTGTCCATATTTTGACCCTATAATCCCTTGGATAATATTTTTTCAATTATTGGTTCCACATGCAACGTGAAAAACATGGGTGAAATTATATCATCAATAATTCACAAGAGTGCCACTCCTACTCCACTATAAAAAGGGCTCCTCTCCTCCAACATTATCACACCTCTCAAGAGACTTTAGATCAACCATTATATATCCAAAAAGATCCTAAAAATCCCTCCTCTATTCATATAACCCTCCCCTTGGACCTAATTTAATCCAAGATTTTATTTGGTGAAAACCAAAAGAAGTTACCCTAATAAGAGGAAATAATATTTCTGGAGATCTTATATATTATTAATATTCTCAACCCCATCAAATAATATTATTACATGATATTATAAAAGCTCCAGTAACCTAAATATACTATTATGTTATTATGATATGGTTTATTCCTACAGTTACACACACTTTTATCTAATGGATAATGAACATACTATTATTGTTTATGACGAACTACATTGTCAGAAAATGATGATAGTTAATTATTACTTTACTGCCTCTTACTGTGTGAATTTTGTAAAAAGATATATTTATATATGGTATTTATTATATTTATTAATAATTTATTATTTTTTAATTATTTTAAAACTCATATCATTATAATTTCTATTTTATGTAAATATGATAGTTTCCTATGTGGATTTGTTGACTACTGCACTCTCAAATCAATGGGATTTGATCACACACTACATGAAATGTTTGAAGGATTGGTATAGGTAAAATAAATGATATATATAATTATAATTATTTTTTAATAATTAAATATATACATATATTTCATTTACATACTTTTTTTCAATACAACTATTAAACAGAAACATTGTTCATGTGTACGTACAACCAACCATCTCAATAAATGATGTATTCCATTTAATAAATCGATATTATTTAGATTACTATGATACAAATATAAATTATATAAATGATTTTTATATCATGTTTTAAATCTATCAAATCGTGATTTAAGTATAAGGACCAATGATATAATAAATTAGAAAAAATGAAAGAAAAACAAAGAAGATATTACCCAAAATGAAACCTTAACATATAATTGTAAACTAGTGGGTAATATAAGGTATTAATAAAAAAATGAATAGTATTAGATATATTAATACTATTTTTTAAAAAGATAAATAATATACCTTGATTTTTTAATAATAAACATGTATGAGTATGAAGAGAGTCAAGATACAAGATAAGTGAAATTTCATCTCACTTTTTAATTTTGTTAGATACATGCCATAGACACAACTATTTTCATTCTTGTGGAATATATAATTCCCTTGACTATATTACATGATTATTATTATTAATTTTAATTTAATTTAAATATTCATTCTATGATCCTTATTTCATGGGGTTTATTATTCAGTAGTTACCAAATTTGTAATGTAAATTTGTCTCAATTTTATTTCTTTGAGACACATACCATGTTTTGCACCTATATTTTTTCATGAGGTGTGTATACTTAATTTGACATGATTTATCATTAATATCCATTTATTCATAATTTTTTAAGAATTATATTATGTAATTTTTATTACATAGAGAGTATGGTCCAAATATATCTATTGGTAAGAGTTTGTTGAAACAATATCATCACTTTTCATGATTGTTTATGTTTATTATTACCTTGATGAAACCATTTGATACATATATCAAAAACATTATTGTATTTTCATCGCCTTTGTTTATTCATTGTATATTCAAGTATTGGTACCAATTTTATAATATTTAGTACATTATATAGTTGATGATGTTTTTTCCAAAGATCCATACATTTCCCTCTCTTCGGTCGGAAGTATGTGTTCCTTTAAAACCGTGTTTTCTAAAATGGGTTTCTGAGAATATTCCTCAATTCTCTAATAATATTTAAAAGAAAATTTTAATTTTTTTCTTTTAAAATTGTTTTAACAGAATATTTTTATCAAATTATGAACAAGTCATTTTTCTAAGATTTTACCATGAAAAAAAGTAATATTCTTCTTTCCCCGTACATGATGTACAGATTTACCTACCATCATGACTGGAATTCCCATGAAGATTCATTTACAAAATTAAAAAGTCATTATTTTTTTTTTAAGAATTTATTTCCTAATATTCATGATATTTTATATTTTTAATAGGGTTTTCAATGAAAATAGTTTTTAAAAAATGTTTTATGGTTATTAATTCATCCCTTAAAATTTTTCAAAGATATAATTAATCAAAAAGGTTTCAAAATATGTTTTATCTTTTAAAATGTATTTTTAATTTTGAGAAAATTTATTTATAATATTAAAAAGTATTTTCAAAAATGTTTTCAAGATTATTTCATATATTTCCAAGTAAAAGGTTTTAAATACCTTTTCAAGATTTATTTATATGTTTTTCAATTATTTCTGATGAAATATTTTTTTAAACACTTTCAATAATTATTTGTATGTTTTCAATGTATTCCAAAGAAATTTTTTTCAAAACTTTTTTAATATTATTTTATATATTTTCAAGGAAAATTTATTTCAAGAGGATTTATGTTTCTAAAAAGTTATTTTTCATGAATAAAGGATATTTTCTTCAAGAAATGTTTTCAAAAACATTTCCATGTTATTTTCCATCTTGGATGACATCTATTTATGTTGCTCATTCCTATCTAGGAAATTATCCAATGGTTATATTCATAATTTTTTATTAAATAGTTTGTATTTTGATGGAATGATTCTTATGAAACCTATTTCTCTTCCATGTGTTATATTATTTTCATACACTCTTCATGTCATAGATTATTCTTTGATGAAAAGATTATGAAACATATTATTTCCCAAAAGATAAGATATGATTAAATGTTTATGACATTCATTTAATTTGATGAGATATGATATGATTGGTTATGAATTTGTGTCACATGTATTTATGATTTCATTTTGAGATGGGTGGGACCTGTATCTCCCTAAAATGCATTGTGTAAAGATTTATATGTCATGATATAGACATGGATAGAATGATAAATGAACTCAGTTCAGTATTACAGGGCTGTAATGATAAGTGAACTAGATTCAGTAATATAGGGTTGAAACAGGGTGCGAACATGGTTCAGTAATATAATTTTTCCACTAATATGGCCTTGGTTGAAATTCTTTGACTACTATAGAAATAATTATATATGCTTATGTGACAACCCTAATTCCATGTTTTATTCTAGTGTTATGCTTTCATGGATTATATTCTATATTTTATTAAGATTAATGTATTTTGATGATATAATATTTATGCAATGATCATGTTTATTATATTTTATATGATGGGTATGATTTCTTTTCAGAACCATGTTATCGTGCCCTTATTCTCAATATTATTCATATATATCTCCCTTTTTTACACTTTTGGAGAATTTGATCTCATTCCTTTTCATGATTCCTTCTCCTAGATTATGAAGATATTTTTTTGATTTTTATTCCTAAGAAGTGTTCTAGTAAAAAATAACCGAGTGGGAAATGACGCAACTCATTTATGTTTGATTCATTATGTTTCTATGCTTCCAAAGGCAGCAGACTAGTATGATCTTTGAGTGTCTATTTGTATAATGTGTTATGTATTCCATAAAATTTAAGTAATTTTAATGTATGAAAAGTGTGGGTCTCCATAGTTTGTATTAGATAAAAGGATTAGTTAACCATTAGAAATTAAGATTAGAAAACATCAGTGAAAACACTACGAAAATGTCTAATGATAAGTCTAAGGATAATGAAAATTATAAGAAAATGTCTTAGAATTTTGGTAAAGGGTATAGATATTGGTTTCCTAGAAATAAATCCCAATATGGATACTATAAGTGCATATGGATATAACACCAATTAACTTAGAGTAACAAGTCTGACATGACATTCCATGCCTGACTCGAGGAAATCTGGTACACAAAAATGGGCCTTGCAACACACCTAGTATACACTCCCTAGGGATATGCTTTAAGAATTCACAATATTTTCATGAAATATTATGAAGAGTTTACATTTAAGTTGGCTATGAATAATCTATGATGAATATAGGGTGTCATATATTAAGTAAGGTTTCAATATTTATTCTTCCAATAAGTAATTATTTTCATGACAATGTGATATTCTTTATGACATGTAATGCTCACACTAGGCTTCTAGTTTTAGTCAATAGAGGGAACTAGAAAGAATTGGATTGACATACAATGTGAAGGATAATTTAATGATAAGAAGAAAATTAGGATGATCATTAGAGTGAAATATATTGTTATCATACCTAGTTAGTTTTTATAGAACTTGATTAACAACACGTACCATAACCAACTCTTGGACTCATTAAGGAAAAGAAGGACAGAGTTCGATGAGAGTCTGTATAATGGAGATTATGGAGGAAATAATATTATTTTTTTGTGTGATAAGAATGTTGAAATAATGAAAAATGTGAATTTCTTAAAGGAACAAGAAGTTTTTTTGACTATGGAAAATAGGAACACAATGTAGCTGACTACAAGGGAAAAATTAAGAGTTCGGTAAACAAAATGGATGAGAATATTATGCTACCTATAGAATCATTGAAGGTTATGTTTTTTATGTGTGGAATAAACAATCGTTATGAAACTCAAAGTCCGAATAGTAAATATCATGAAGATAATCACCTAGGTGGAATAAGAAATGATTATATTTATAATGATGATAAGACTACAAATGAAATGTGAATGTAAAGAGGTATTAAGTAATTGGATGAGGTAGTTTTATTATGGATTATAATTGATGTGGAAAAATTGAAGTTTTTTTTGTATTTTGGATTCAAGAATTATGTTATATGAATATATAAACAAACAGGGATTGTCTAATTAGATTTTTTATATGAATTTAAAATATTATGTTTGATGTTTTTGATGGATTAGAATAGAGATTTTATAAAAAGGGGATATTTTGACTAAAAGAAGAAAACCCTTAAAATGAAACTACTGTTAAGATATTATTTTTGGGATAAACATATATAGGATATTAATAATTAAAATGGATGATACTTATTACCTTGGAAATAATTAAGGTCTCTTTGACAAGTATTTAATTATATTATGGATGAAGCTTACAAGTTATTTTATTTTTGGAATATACCTAGTAATCTATGGAATAAATAATCATGCATGTTTACCAAAAGGATTTATAGTAACTCATGATGTCACTATATTCCGAGAGAATTTACCATGAGTGTATTCACATGGTTGGAATTTGAAATTCAGGAGATAGATTGATATATATGGGGGATCAATGTTAATATTCCTTCTTGACACTCTTTCTAATTTTTTAGAGTTTCATCTTTTATAAGGGTTATAAGGTAGACCATTAATTAATATTTTACATTATTATTTGGAGTAATTATTTATGTGTTGAAATATTATTAAAAACCATGGTTAAAAGGATATTTACGGATTTACATTATTTCAAGGTTGTCTATCATATTTATTTTAAAAATTATATTACTATGGTTTTAGAAAAGGACATTAGCTATATCAGGTGAAAACCAATCAAGTCTGCCATGGAAATGTTTGTTGAACCCATAACCAAAGGAAGATAATTGGTTAACCCCTACCACTATCCTACACAATGTCCTAGTTAAAGCATAATTATTTTTTAATTATAATTACATACGATGAAAAAATAGTTTTAATATTTATGTTTTGAGGTTAGTGTGATAATACTACAAATTTTTTAGAATAATTATAGGTAAATAGTTTTAATTTTCATTCAATTATTGGCCTTAATATCTGATAAAAGTTTATTTTAGTGATTCAGGCATCGAAGTTAATTTCTTGACATATATGCCATGATATAATGGTTAAATTGAAAGTAGTTAACAGCACAAAAAATATAAAATTTTGTTTCTATAAATAAATAAAGTATATATATTTCCTTATATTATTGTTCAATAAAATAATTAAACAAGGATAGTTTAATATAAAAAAAATTCTAAATACCTTAATTTTTATTGAACTGAAGGCCTTATAAATCATCACAGATTTATGACTTTGAGGATATCAACTTTTCTTTGATATTTCACTTATTAGTAATTGATAGCCTCAATAACTCCCTATAATTATTTATTTTTCCCCTCTTTATCCAATTTTCACTCCCAACCTATATTCTCACTTGTGGAAACCTAGTAATATGTATCATTGGGTAACGATTATGGTTCCAACATTCCCTTTTTAAGGGAAGATTTAGTATACATTCTTACAACATGGTTTTCTATGAATAGATCTTTTAAATAATAAACTTTTAATAACCCAGATGAATTTATAGGGTGAAATTAATTTTTAGAGGGTAGAATGTAACACCATGAGATTTTGGGAAATGTTATTTTTTCGAGTTGATTTATTATTTTTGATATTTTTCATTCCAAGTAATAATTAAATTAGATTATTTTATTAAATAACTATGTTTGTATTGAGTTATATGGAAAAATATGTTAATCATGAACAACACACAAAATAAATTTTATCTTTTTATACAGGGACCACCCACTTGTCATGTTTTGCAAAAAAAAACTAACTTGGCGTACATTATATGAAAAATTGAGCTTCTACGAAACATACTTTTTTAATTATAATTATTTAAATGATTAAATAATAAAGTAACCATTAAAATCGTATTATTAATATTAATAGGTATATTTAAAATATTTTTTATAGTTATATATATACAATATAAGGATAAGTAATTATATAATTTTTTGGTAATGTTCATATATGTTTAAAAATACTATTTTCTCAAATGAACTGCCTGTAATTTCATTCTATGAAAAATAATAAAATTAATTTTAGAAACACTTAGTAATTTGATATTATAAAATAGACTTAATTTTTAAATTAATAATTTCAAAATTATATTATAGTTGGTTTTTTTTATTTTTCTAAGAAACATCATTTTTGGATAAATAGTTAAAAATACTGAATTTTAACTCAAAACTTATTTTCCAATTAAATTATTTATAAGGATAAATTATATTTTAATTTTCCTTAAAGTTTTAATTAGATAATATATATATATATATATATAAATAAACCCAATTCAGATCATTATAATATATTTCACTTTAAAATTGAATATAAAAACATAACAATCATTTTAATTATTTTATGTCAGAAAACTGCATTATTAACCCAACTATGGAATTAAATTTAAATTCATTTCTTCCACTTGTTTGATTTTAATTTGAAAAATTGAATCAAAATTTGGATAAGAATAATTTATAGTTCATAATTAATTAAAATTAGTTTTTTACAAAAATATTACAGAATGTGATTAATATAAATTAAAATTATTAAGAGAAGAATTTACATTACAAAGGACTAACCCTTAAATTTCAAACTCAAAAATAAATTGAAACATATCCAAGAGCAATTTTCTAGAAATAATTATACCCTATCCTTACATGAATCCAATTTGGTCTCATATTTCATCCCCTTTCAACATGAAAATCGTGGGTGGAATTCTCTCTTCAAAACAATACAAGAGTGCCACTCCTCCTCCACTAAAAAAAGACCTCCTCTACTCCCACATACTCAACCCACTAAAGCCACATTGCATTGACCAAAATCTGATAAAATATCTCATAAACATATCTCCCCTCATCCTAGATTCCTCCCCTTGTAAATAAACCAATCCAAAGAATCCCTTTGGGGAAAACCCAAAGGGGTTACCCAAATAAGAGGTAACATTATTCCTTGAGTTCTTTTATATTATTTCAATTGTCCCCCAGTAAAATATTAATAGTATATTATCGTATAAAAAAATTATCCTAAATATACTAGTATTGTTTTTATGATATGTGTTTTACCTACACTTATACACACTTTCATCTAATGGGTAACGATCATACTATTTATGTGTACAGTGAACTACCGCCTAACAAATCGATGATTGTTCGTTCTTCATTTATTGCATCCCATGATAGGAATTATAATGTAAAATATGTTTATATATGATATATATTATATATATTATGTATTTAATAATATTTGGTTATTTTAAAACATGTATCTTTATACTTTCCATTTTTTGGAAATATGATATATTTGTTTGAGGAAGTGTGGACTACCACCCCCTCAAAGCGACACAATTCATTCACACACTACATTAAATGTATTAAGTATGGGTTTAGTGTAATTATATGATATATATGATTTTATAATGTTATTAGATCAATTATATATATATATATATATATATATTTATATTTATATTTATATATATATATATATATTTAATTTATTTACTTACATTCAATACAAATATTAAACGGAAATAATGTTCATGTGTACGTACGATCGACCATCTCCATGAATGGTGTATTCCATTTCATACATATATATTATTTATATTATTAGAAAACACATATAGTAAATTAAAATTTTATTTATAATAATTTTTAAATTCTCCATGTCATAATTTAAATATAAGGACCAGTGATATAAAAAATTAAAAAACATCTAGAAAACATATAGGATATTACCTAAAGTGAACACTTAACATAAAACTCTTAACAACTGGGTAATATAGGGACATTATAAACCCATTTATGGTATTAAATATAAGAATATTTTTCTTTAAAATATTAATAGTAATCTTAAACTTATAACAATGTATCTATTTATGATTATGAAGTGAGTGAAGACCTAAGAGAAGTGAAATTTCATCTCACTTATTTATTTACATGAGATATATGGCATAGACACCACTATTTTCCTTTTTGTTTCATACATAATTTCCATGAATATATTCCATGATTAGTATTAGTATTTTTAAAGTTATTTAAATATTAATTCTATTCTATTTTATTCATTTGCTTTATGTTTCAAATGATACCAAATCGGTAATGTAATTATGTCTCAATTTTCATTATTTGAGAAACTTTCCATGTTATGCACGTTTATTTTTCATGAGGTGTATATACAATATTTTAAAAGTTATATCATGAATATACATATTTTAATTTTATTTTATGCTTCATGTAATTTTATTTTTCTTACATGGGTAGTATGGTTCAAAGTTTACACATTGTAATAATTTATTGAAACAATCTCATTGCATTTTTAGATTGTTTATGTTTATGCTTAATTTAATGAAATATTAAGATTTATATCTCAATAAAGTTAATTAATTTTAGTCTCCTATGGTAACAAATAAATATATTCCTGAATTGGTAGAATTGTTCTACTCTTTGGTACATAAGATAGTTAAGGGATTATTTTTAAGAAATCTTATCATTACCCTCTATTCGGTTGGGAATTCATGTTCCATAGAAACCATGTTTTCTAAAAATGGATTCAAGGAATATACCACAATTCTCATATAAAATTTAAAATATTTTTTTAATATGTTTTCTTTTGAATTTTTTTTTTCATGGTAATATTTTTTTCTCTTTCTAAATATACAATTTTTCTGATCTTTTACCCTAAAAAAATGGTTGGTCTTCTTACCTCATACGTTATGTGCATATCTAACCAATATCATGACTTAAATTTCCTGGAATAATACTTTAAAAGTTTAAAGAAATATTATTTTCAAAATAAATTTTTTTTATAATATTATGGATATAAATTATTTTTAATAAGGGTTTGAATTAATAATGTTTTTAAAAAAATGATTTATGACTATAAATGTTTCCTATAGAATATTTCAAAGCTATTATTAAAGAAATGGTTTTTAAAAAACTTTATTTTTGAAAAAAAATCATTTTTAAAAGATGTATTTATATGTTTTTAAATAATTTTCACTATGAATGGTTTACAAAATGTTGTCAGACTTTTTTCATAAGTTTCCAAGTAAATGTGTTTCACAACATTTTATTGAATTATTTATAAGATTTGATGTTATATTCAAATAAATATTTTTCAAATTATTTTCGATATATATTTTTATATTTTCAATGTATTTTCTATGAAACAGTTTTCAAATTTTTTTCAAGATTCTTTTAAATTTTTTCAAGAAAAATGGTTTACATAAGCTTTTATTTTTTTAAAATGAATTTCTCCTCAGGAAAGTATATTTTCTCAAGAAATAGTTTAAAAATATATTTCCATGAGATTTTCTATAAAGACACATAAATTTCAAGGAAAGTTTTTTCTAAATTTTCGTTGAAAGTTTACAAGAACGCAGTTTTTAACAGCACCTGATTCCGAGGCCCGGTGTGCCCGGAATCATTTTCCAAAGTTTGGATCGGGTACGTTCAGTGAACGAATGAGTGGGTTTTTCTAACTTTTGAACTAGTGCTCGTAATCAAATTCTGAGGGCACCGATGGAATCACAGTGCCGATATTTGCTTAGAAACGCCTCTTCTGGAGTTGTGTTTGTTGAGGTGTGGTTTTTAAATTTTTGGGGTTAAGTTAAGAAATAAAATAAAGTGGTGCGACAACTTTATTTTTATTCCACTTAAAGCCACTTAAAATCCACTTAAAGCCACTTGAGCTAAGTTGAAGCGGATCAGGTGCAATCCAAAATATCCTACCCTCTTGGTAGGATATTTGTGAGGTGGGGCCCACACGATCCACACCGTTTCTTTTTCTCTAAGTAACGCACCCGCGAAAACTCCTCATTAATGAAAGTCAACTGGGGCATTTTCTAAAACTCTTAAACGCTCCTATTAAATGGACTGTTAAGACGTTACCATTAATTCACCGAATTAATGGTTCGTTTCTTAACCTGTTTTCAAACTGTTGGCATAATAATAAAATAAGACCAACACCTTTTCTTTTGTTGACGGGTTGATTGTTGAGAGGATTTGGAGAATCTGTACCTTCATTCCCCTCCGCGAAGAATGTGAAGAACGCAAAGAACGCCGAACCCTCTGAGATCGACGAAGTGACGCCGTGTTCCGCGATGCCGATGATTCTCCTTCCACGACGCTTCTTCCGCGACGTTCTTCCTCGAAACAATCTCCGATCATCAACTGCTTGAGGTAGGAGATTTTGGATCTTTTGATTTTTCCTTTGTGGGTTTTATCCTTAACATGGATTTAATACGTGAAATTAAATCCGTGTGTTTTCTTTAACCCTCAGAGATCTTCGACGCGACGCCCTTCCGTGACGACACGACGCCCTTCCGCGATGCGATGATCCTCTTCTTCCGCGACGGTCAATTCCGTGAAGAACTCTCGTCTGACGACAGCTACGAGGTAGGGGTTTTATTAGAGAATAATATTTATTCACATGGTTGTTCCTTCTAAAACAAAGAACCTGGATAAAAGTTCAATTTTAATTTATTAAAATTGTGCCTTGTTATGTTTTCATGTGTTGAATATTATTCCCAATTGTTATCACCTAACGCAGAGGGTGCGGGCCAATCAAACACGGTCCGACAACCCTCCGCAGTTTTTCGTTGATGCGTGGTGTAACGGTGTTTACGAAATGGGATCGGAATGGCGCTTGGAGGCCTTCGCAGCAGAGATCGGATCCCGGGAGATCCGTAGGCGCAAACCGCAGGCAAAACAGACCAGTGGAGTGCGTCCGGTGGTCGGCGGAAGTTCCTGCCGGCGCGCCACGCCGGGACAGCGGCCGGAGGCAGCGCCCGGCCGCCAGGAAGCGGCGGCACCCGGCGCACCGCCGAGAAGACCCGCCACAGCAGCGCTGGCCGGTCCCGCGGCCGCGCAGGACAGCGGAGGAGGGACGCGGCCTTGCCGCGTCTATTGGCGAGAGGCGGCCCCCCACGTGGGGCCGCGGAACCATCCAGGGGGGCGGTGCCCCCTTGCACCCGCTCGGCCGTTACGGCCGAGCCGCCAGGCGGCCGGGCCGCGCCCACGCCGGCCGGGCCGGGTCGCGCCCAGGCCGGGTCGGGCAGGGCCGCGCCGGCCGGGTCGGACCTGGACCCGGGTCGGTCCGGGCCCAGACCCCCCGTTTTCGGACCTTTTCGGTATTTTTCTCATAACTTGAGCTATGGGCCTCGGAACGACGCGCCGTCAGCGGCGATGTGATCCTTGGATCGAGAATTTCATTTTGGTATACTGCAAACAAGGTTTCGGAATACTTTGGGTTTGGCCGGGTTGGTTCGTACACGAAACCAACCGGGCCCTCGAAGTGGAAACGCTCATATCTTGAGCTTCGGACGTCCGATTGACGTACCGTCAACTTTGATAGATTCCTATAAGTGTGAAGGATCTTTTGGCTTACTCCACCTAAGATTTGGACAAAGGTGGAGTATGGTCGAGTTGGTTTTGACTTCAAAACCAACCGGGGACCTAGGACGAAAAAGCCAATAACTCTCAGACCGGGCGTCCGATTGACGCGCCGTCTGCGACGTTGAGTTCCTATTGACGATACAGAACTTTTGGATAAATCAACTCTGGACTATGTGTCAGTTGATGTATCAGCCTCTCGTCTCGTGGAGCGGACCCTTCTGAACGATCTTGCTGTGTGCGGGAACCCTAGAGCTGGCTGCGACTGCTACTGTGATGACGACGACTGTGAAGAGATCCTCAGTGTATTCGATGGCGACGACTACAACACTCAGCTATCCTTTGTGGTTCAGTGCTACCAATATTGTGTGGGTCCGATCCTGTGGGTCAGCGCTCAGTGGTCCTGTGTGGGCCAGTGCCTACAGATCCTGTGTGGGTCTGATCCTGTGTCGGTCTTTGCGGGGGTTAGTTACCTATCGATCCTTTGTGGGTCAGATCCTTTGTGGGTCATTGCGGGGGTTAGTATCTATTGATCCTTTGTGGTTCTGACGGCTTAGATGAATCAGTGGAAATATCTGGCCATCTTTATCTTCATATGAAGAAGTACACCTGTGTGAGCTGAATCCTTTTTGCTTTCCTTTGTGGATTATGTTGTGCTATCCTGTGTGGGTATACGTTTTGCCTTCCTGTGTGGACTGGGTTGTACTTGAGCTTGGATGTTGGAGCCGAGCGAGAATTGATGACTTAGGTATATGTATGGGCATATACCTAAGTCGTGTCGGATGTTACTTCATGATTCTATCTTTCCTTTGTGGTTAATCCTTTGTGGATTCTGGGGGACCTTCGGGGGTCTCGGGGTCCCTACTGAGTAGCTTATACTCACCCCTGAATGGGCTATGCCTGCACTACGTTGTGTTGTTTGCAGATGATGGATAGCACTGATCGTGGTGGAGGCTTGCGGAGCAGGACGGTACCTGGAGGTGGACCACTGGGCGGGACATAATCAGAGCGGTCGGCTGGACCCGAGGAGCAGTGGAGCCTTTCTGTACCCACCCTTCAGGTGGGATTTCTAGTGGACAGCTCGATGTTGCGGATTTACTTTTCAGTTGCTGTTTTTCCTTTCCAGTTGTACTTTACTTTCAGTTTGGGTTTGTATACTGGCCCACTTACTTTTCTGCACTTACTGTTGTACCAGTTTTTTCTTAGTGTTTACTTCTGCCTGCTTGCTCTGTGGTGTTTTTGGTTTACTTTACAAAGGCAATTCCTTCCCTTTTACTGGTATTTACGCCTTGGTGCTAGTCGCCAGCCCCTGGCCTATGGAAGGCGGGCTTGGGGTAGTCACGACACGGGCCCCGAGGACGGTTCGTGAAAAATTTGTATCAGAGGAGTTCGGTTCTACCGCAGACTATGATCTTTTTCTATGTGAAGAAATAGTGTTTAGCGTATTGGGTGTGGTTATTAGTCCAGGGAGTCCAGTGTTGGTGTGGCGGCCGACGTATCCGTACACCAGGACCCTGACTTCTGATTTCAACTTAATGCGTGAAAACATTGATTGCATGTGTGTTTCAAGTTTTCTTTGTGATTACTATATGTCAGCTCACCAGGTATACTGTTCTGACCGTGGCGCACCTGTTTCTTTTCAGGATGGCCCCACGATGGCAGCCAGCTAGGGTTCCGAGAGTTGAGCGTGACGACAGCCCGCTGAGCAACGAGGCCTCGGTATAGGGCCCTTTGACAGCTGAGGCACCGGCGGTACCTTTACCCACCGAGCCACCGATGCTTCCAGCCCCAGCCGCTGACGATGCACGTTGCCTTGGATCTCTGCACAAGTTTCAGTGCCAGTGACTACCTAGGTTCCGTGGGGAGACGGACCCCCAGGTAGCCGAGGACTGGCTGGAGGCAGTTGTACGAGTTTTCAGGCTATTGAGGACACCAGCAAACCTCATGGTGATCCTCACAGCGAGCCTACTGCACGCAGCAGCAGGCCGATGGTGGACCTTGATGCTCCAGGTGCACGATGAGGCATCTCTCCTCTGGACAGACTTTGGGGGCCTCTTCTGCTCAGAGTTCGTCCTGGCCACCCTCTGTGCGGTGCGCATCCAGGAGCTTCTTCAGCTGCGGCAGGGCAGCTTGATGGTCGCCCAATACTCAACGAGATTTACCGATCTCTCGCTCTACTCGACAGACATGGTATGGGACCCATTCTTCTGGGCACGGACCTTTGATCAGCGTTTGAGACATGATATCAGAGCATCGCTGATCTCCCTCAGCATTCCGACCCAGGTAGGAGTACTGGAGCGAGCCCTTTTTATCGAGAGCTTCCTTGCTGAGCCTTCATCAGCAGTGAGACCTACCGCGGGGTGGCACGTAGCAGAGTCTTCTGTGGTAGGCATTCGACGGATGACTCAGGGGTCCAGGCATACCAGACCCTCAGGTAGACGACCTCAGGACACTGGCTCAGCAGTGCAGGGCACACAGCGTGGACCCAGTCTTTCGAGAGGCAGGTAGTGCTACACATGTGGTGGATAGGGTCACATGGATCGTGACTGCCCGACCCACTGTGCCGAGGAGCAGCAGATGGTTGAGGGGCCACCCAGGCAGAGGCAGAGGGTCGACCGTGGCGGCCCGCAGGAAGCAGGCGGAAGATGCAGAGGAGTTGTCCAAGCAGTAGGTGGTGGGCGGCGCTTTGAGGATCTACCACCACCACCACCAGGAGGTCCACCCCGACCACAGGGAGCTGGCGGGCAGAGACAGGCACAGCTCCAGGAAGCGGAGGCCTACGACCACGGTGCGCCCGAGATGATTCGAGGTACTATCTGTGTCTATTCCACCCTTTCTGCAGTTCTTATAGACACAGGAGTGAGTCACTCTTTCATAGCTGCTGCCCTTGTTTGGAGCTCAGAGATTCCGACAGAGCCGTTGGCTCGATCCTTACGTCTAGAGACTCCTACAGGAGAAGACTCGACGATTACGCACTGGTGCTGGCAGTGTGAGCTTACTCTAGGAGGTGAGAGCTTCGGCTGGGATCTTCTTGTAGCGGCGTCGAGGCCTTACGACATCATCTTGGGCATGGATTGGTTATCTACAGTCAATGCACATATTGACTGTATTAGGCACAAGGTGCGATGTGTATGCACCGACGGGAGCAGGTTCAACTTCACCGGTGAGAAGGGAGCCTTCGCAGCACAGGATGGACTCTCGTAGAGGAGAGGACATCCCATCACTCATTAGTTGGCTAGCCTCATCCTAGGAGCAGTTGACGTGCGGAGTCCTAGTTTTCCTGTAGTGGTGGATCAGTATGCGGATGTATTTCCCGACGACGTTCCAGGACTACCTCCTCATAGAGAGGTAGACTTTTATATTGACATGTACCCGGGATAGCCCCGATATCAACTCCAGCATATCAGATGGCCCCCGCTAAGCTTCGAGACCTACGGGTACAGTTTTAGGACTTGCAGGGCAAGGGATTCATCTGACCTAGTGTTTCACCCTGGGCTTCCCCAATATTGTTCGCCAAGAAGGCGGATGGGAGCTTGTGACTTTGTGTCAACTATCGCTACCTGAACCAGGTGACGGTGAGGAAAAAGTATCTGCTACTGAGGATTGATGACCTCTTCGATCAGCTCAAGAGAGCACGGTGGTTCTTGAAGATAGACCTCAGGTCAGGCTATCACCAGCTCAGAGTTCGGGACGAGGACGTGCAGAAGACGGCCTTCAGATGTCGGTATGGACACTATGAGTTCTTGGTTATGCCATTCGGCGTAACCAATGCTCCAGCGGTGTTCATGGGCCTCATGAACAGGATCTTTCAGCCATACCTTGATCGATTTGTCGTGGTCTTCATCGACAACATTTTGATTTACTCGATGACTGAGGAGGAGCACGCCTACCACTTGCAAGTTGTACTGGACACACTCCGAGAGAACCAGATTTATGGAAAGCTCTAGAAGTGTCAGTTCTGGATACGCGAGGTCCACTTCTTGGGGAACGTCATCTCTGGGGCGGGAGTTGCAGTGGATCCTGCGAAGATCGAGGCAGTGCTAGCTTGGGAGCCACCCAAGAGGGTGACGGAGGTGCGGAGTTTCTTGGGACTAGATGGATACTATCAGAGATTTTTTCCTGACTTCTCCAGAGTTGCGGCACCACTCTCAGCTTTCACGAAGAAGGGAAAACCCTTTGTGTGGTCAGACAGATGTCAGCAGAGCTTCCAGGAGCTGAGACAGAGATTGACCAGCGCCCCTATCTTGAGGTTGCCTTAGGAGGGAGTAGGGTATGTAGTCTACTGCGATGCATCAGGGACCGGACTTGGATGTTTCATGATGCAGGAGCGGGAAGTGATCGCCTATGGATCACGTCAGTTGAGGCCTCATGATCAGAACTACGCTACCCATGACCTGGAGTTAGCAGCAGTGGTCTTCGCTCTGAAGACATGGCGACACTATTTGATGGGCGAGCGCTTTACAGTATTTTCTGACTATCAGAGTCTCAGGTACATCTTCTCTCAGAAGGACCTGAACCTGAGATAGTGGCGATGGCCCGAGTTCCTCCAGAACTATGACTTTGATATAGTATATACTCCTGGGAAGGGGAATGTAGTAGCTGATGCTCTCAGCAAGAGGAAGGGAATCCAGCTACTCGAGGAGGCGATAGAGTAGCTAGCTGCTTTGCGGATATCCTTTGTGGATAGAGATGGAGCAGCCTTCCTTCAGTCACTCACAGTCTCTCCTCCACTACTACAGTGGGTCAGAGAGGCACAGCGTGGGGATGCTGACTATGAGATGCGGCGTGCACAGATATCCTCAGGACAGGCACCTGATGGTTTCTCCTTTGGATCAGAGCACGACGTCCTTTTCAGAGGACATACCTTATTACCAGTTGCATTACAGGAGGAGGTGATGAGAGAGTTTCACACTTCTCCTTTAGCGGTACATCCTGGAGTGGCGAAGATGTACCAGGATCTCAGACGACAGCACTGGTGGTCGGGCATGAAGAAGGTTGTGGTAGAGTTCGTTTCTCGATTCCTCACCTGCCAATAGGTGAAGGCAGATCATCAGGTACCAGCAGGCTTGGTACAGCCCTTGGAGGTCCCGGAGTGGAAGTGGGACGGGATATCTATGGACTTCGTGACTGGACTTCCACGCACTTCCAGAGGTCATGACTCCATCTGGGTGATTGTAGACCGACTCACCAAGTCGTCTCACTTCTTACCCATCAGAGAGCAGAGCTCAGTGGAGATCTTGGGGCATATCTACATTCAGGAGATTGTACGACTTCACGGTGTGCCATCATCTATCGTCTCCGATCAAGATGCTTGCTTTACTTCCCGGATTTGGAAGGGGTTGCAGGAGGCGTTCGGGATGCAGCTACGTCTGAGCACTGCCTTTCACCCTCAGACGGATGGTCAGACGGAGAGGACCATTCAGACTCTCGAGGACATGCTCCGCGCATGTGTCCTTGACTTTGGTCGCAGTTGGGAGGACCACCTACCCTTGGTGGAGTTCGCATATAACAACATCTACCACTCCACCATCGGGATGGCACCATACGAGGCGTTGTAAGGAAGACCTTGCAGATCTCCTTTGTGCTGGACAGACCTTGGGGAGTCAGCACTTGTGGGACCAGAGAGGGTCCGGGCCATGATAGAGAAGGTCCAGGTCATCCAGGAGTGGATGAGGACAGCTCAGAGCTGGCAAAAGTCTTATGCTGACAGGAGGAGGAGGCCACTAGAGTTCGAGGATGGCGACCACGTCTTCTTGTGTGTCTCACCTCGATGTGGATTATAGAGATTTGGCCGAGGCGGAAAGTTGTCTCCATGCTTCATCGGACCATTCCAGGTCCTCAGCAGCGTCAGCGATGTGGCGTATCGCCTGGCTCTACCACCTCAGTTGCACCGGGTGCACGACGTCTTCCACGTATCTCAGCTGAAGAGATACGTGCATGACCCGACGCATATCATCGACCATGGGGAGCTAGATGTTGATAATGGGGAAAATTTTGTGGAGGTTCCGGTAGAGATCAAGGATCGATAGGAGCGGGTCCTACACAGACGATCGATTCCTCTAGTGTGCATTAGATGGCAGCACGGGAACCTCCAGGAGAGCACTTGGGAGCGGGAGGCTCAGATGTGTGCTTAGTACCCACATTTGTTTCCCTAGTTTATGATGTATCTTTATGGGGATGTAAAGCCCTGATGTGGGAGTGATGTAAAGACCCATAAATTTCAAGAAAAATTTTTTCTTAATTTTTTTTGGAATTTTATAAGAACGCGGTTTCTGACGGCATCTGATTCCGAGGCCCGGTGTGCCCGGAATCATTTTCCGAAATTTGGCTCGGGTACGTTCAGTGAACGAACGAGCGGGATTTTCTAACTTTTGAACCAGTGCTCGGAATCAAATTACGAGGGCACCGATGGAATCGCAGCGCTGGTATTTTCTTAGAAACGCCTCTTCCGGAGTTGCGTTTTCTTGGGTGTGGTTTTTAAATTTTTGGGGTTAAGTTAAGAAATAAAATAAAGTGGTGCGACAACTTTATTTTTATTCCACTTAAAGCCACTTAAAAGCCACTTAAAGCCACTTGAGCTAAGTTTAAGCGGAGCGGGTGCAATCCAAAATATCCTACCCTCTTGGTAGGATATTTGTGAGGTGGGACCCGCATGATCCCCACCGTTTTGTTTCCTCTAAGTAACACACCCTTGAAAACTCCTCATTAATGAAATTCAGCTGGGGCGTTTTCTAAAACTATTAAACGCTCCTATTAAATGGACTGTTAAGATGTTACCATTAATTCACTGAATTAATGGTTCGTTTCTTAACCTGTTTTCAAACTGTTGGCATAATAATAAAATAAGACCAACACCTTTTCTTTTGTTGACGGATTGATTGCTGAGAGGATTTGGAGAATCTGTACCTTCATTCCCCTCCATGAAGAACGCGAAGAACACGAAGAACAAGAAGAACTCAAAGAACGCGAAGAACGCAAAGAATGCGTAGAACACAGAACCCTCGGAGATCGATGACGCGACGCTGTGTTCCGCAACGCCGATGATTATCCTTCCACGATGCTTCTTCCGCGATGTTCTTCCCCGCAACAATCTCTGATCATCAACTGCTTGAGGTAGGAGATTTCAGATCTTTTAATTTTTCCTTTGTGGATTTTATCCTTAACATGGATTTAATTCGTGAAATTAAATCCATGTGTTTTCTTTAACCCTCGGAGATTGTTGACGCGACGCCCTTCCACGAAGACGTGATGCCCTTCTGCGATGCGATGATCCTCTTCTTCCGCGACGGTCAATTCCGCGAAGAACTCTCATCCGACGACAGCTACGAGGTAGGGGTTTTATTTGAGAATAGTATTTATTCCCATGGTTGTTCCTTCTAAAACAAAGAACCCGGATCAAAGTTCAATTTTAATTTATTAAAATTGTGCCTTATTATGTTTTCATGTGTTGAATATTATTCCCAGTTATTATCACCTAACGCGGAGGGTGCGGGCCAAACAAACACGGCCCGACAACCCTCCGCAGTTTTTCGTTGATGCGTGGTGTAACGGTGTTTAGGAAATGGGATCGGAATGGCGCTTGGAGGCCTTCGTAGCAGAGTTCGGATCCCGGGAGAGCCGTAGGCGCAAACCGTAGGCAAAACGGACCACCGGAGCGCGTCCGGTGGTCCGCGGAAGTTCCTGCCGGCACGCCACGCTGGCACGGCGGCGTTGGCGGCAGGAGGCAGCAGCCGGCCGCCAGGAAGCGGCGGTGCCCAGCGCGTCGCCGGAAAGACTTGCCGTGGCGGAGCTGGCCGGTCCCACGGCCGCGCGGGACCGCGGATGAGGGACGCGGCCTTGTCGCGTCCGTTGGCGAGAGGCGGCCCCCCACGCGGGGCCGCGGAACCATCCAGGGGGGCGGCGCCCTCTTGCACCCGCTCGGCTGTTACGGCCTAGCTGCCAGGCGAGCGGGCCGCGCCCGCGCCGGTTGGGCTGGGTCGCGCCGAGGCCAGGCCGGGCCACCCCGGCCGGGTCGGACCTGGACCCGGGTCGGGTCGACCCAGGGGGGTTGGGCCGGGTCGGTCCGGGCCCAGACCCCCCGTTTTTGGACCTTTTCAGTCTTTTGCTCATAACTTGAGCTACGGGCCTTCGAACGATGCGTCATCAGCAGAGATGCGATCCTTGGACCGATACGGTCATTTCGGTATAATACACCCAAGGTTTCGGAATACTTTGGGTTCGGCCGGGTAGGTTTGTACATGAAACCAACCGGGCCCTCGGAGCAGAAACGCTCATATCTTGAGCTTCGGACGTCCGATTGACGTACCGTCGACTTTGATGGTTTCCTCTAAGTGAGAAGGATCTTTTGGCTTACTCCGCCCGAGGTTTGGACATAGGTGGAGTACGGTCGGGTTGGTTTTGACTTAAAAACCAACCGGGCCCTTGGGACGAAAAAGCCAATAACTCTCAGACCGGGCGTCCGATTGATGCGCCGTCTGCGACGTTGAGTTCCTGTTGACGATACGGAAATTTTGGATACATCAACTCTGGACTATGTGTCATTTGATGTATCAGCCTCTCGGCTCGTGGAGCGGACCCTCCCGAATGAGCTTGCTGTGTGCGGGAACCCTAGAGCTGGCTGCGACTGCTACTGTGACGACGACGATTGTGCAGAGATCCTTAGTGGATTTGATGGCGACGACTACAGCACTCAACGATCCTTTGTGGGTCAGTGAAATCGATCCTGTGTGGGTCTGATCCTGTGTGGGTCAGCGCTCAGCGGTCCTGTGTGGGCCAGCGCCTACAGATCTTGTGTGGGTCCATTCCTATGTGGGTCTTTGCGGGGGTTAGTTACCTATCAATCTTTTGTGGGTCAGATCCTTTGTGGGTCATTGCGGGGGTTAGTACCTATCGATCCTTTGTGGGTCCGAAGGCTTAGATGAATCAGTGGCAATATCTGGTCATCTTTATCGTCATATGAAGAAGTATACATGTGTGAGCTGAATCCTTTTTGTTTTCCTTTGTGGATTATGTTGTCCTATCCTATGTGGGTATACATTTTGCCTTCCTGTGTGGACTGGGTTGTACTTGAGCTCGGATGTTGGATCCGAGCAAGAATTGATGACTTAGGTATATGTATGGGCATATACCTAAGTCGTGTCAGATGTTACTTCGTGATTGTATCTTTCCTTTGTGGTTTATCCTTTGTGGATTCTAGGAGACCTTCGGGGGTCTCGGGGTCCCTACTAAGTAGCTTATACTCACCCCTGCACGGGCAATGCCCGCACTACGTTGTGTTGGTTGCAGACGAAGGAAAGAGTTGATCGTGGTAGAGGCTTGCGAAGCAGGATGGTACCTGGAGGTAGACCACTGGGCGGGACGTACTCGGAGCGGTCGGTTGGACCCGAGGAGCAGTGGAGGCTTTCTGTACTCACCCTTCAGGTGAGATTTCCAGTGGACATCTCGACATTGCGGCTTTACTTTTCAGTTGTTGTTTTTCCTTTCCAGTTGTACTTAACTTTCAGTTTGGGTTTGTATACTGGCCCACTTACTTTTCCGCACTTACTGTTGTACCAGTTTTTACTTAGTGTTTACTTCTGCCTGCTTGCTCTATGGTGTTTTTGGTTTACTTTACAAAGGCAATGTCTTCCCTTTTACCGGGATTTACGCCTTGGTGCTAGTCGTCAGCCCCTGGCCTATGGAAGGTGGGCTTGGGGTAGTCACGGTACGGGCCCCAAGGATGGGTCATAACATTTTCCATCAATGATGAAATCTATATTTGTTATTCATGCATGTCTATGAAATAATCCAAAGACTCCATTAATGTTTTTCTAAAATGGTGTTTATTTTGATGGAATGATACTTATAACACTTGTTTCTCTTCCTAGAGTTATATTCATTACAAAAATGATTCTTTTTACGGGTTATTCTTTGATGAAATGATTAAGAAACCTATCATTTTCCATTGGATATTATGTGGTTATAGTTTTATGAATGCTATTTCATTTTATGGGTTATGATATTATTGTTTATGAATTTGTGGAACATGTATGTATGATTTTATTATGAGATGGGTGAAACCAATGCCTGTCTCTAATGAATTGGGTAAACATTTATATCTCATAAAATAAACAAGAATGAAAGGATAAATAAACTCAATTCGGTATTATAGGGCTAAACTGAGGAGTGTACTCAATTTAGTAATACATTTCTAGGATAAGGTGTGAACATGGTTAGTAAAGGACTTTTTTCACTAATATTTCTTCAGAACAATGCCTTATCTTCTATGGAAATCATTATATATTCTTATGTGTCTTCCAAAATTCGATGTTTTATTCCTATTTTATGGTTTCATGACTTTGGTATTTTATTTTATTATGATTCATATCATGTGAACTACCAAACCTTATTCCATGATTCTTGTTTATGATCTTTTATATGTAGGGCATGATCTTCTTATTTTCATTCTCATGTTCTCACCCCCTTACGATCATCATTTTTTATTATGTATCTACCTTGTTTACCCATACTGATCATCTGTGATCTACCCTTTTTTCCTTCCCCTAGGTTATGAAGATATGTATTATGTTTGGTGTCTCTAAGAAGAGTACTAGTTAGAATTAACAAAGTGTTAAATGATATATCTCATTTACATACCAGTCTTTATGTTACTATGTTTCCAAAGGCACTAGAATAGTACAGTCTTTGGGCGTCTATTTGTATAATGTTTAAATTATTCCATAGAAGTTATGTAATGCCTATATATAAAATGAGTGGCTTGATATATGTTTTTGTATTGTATATATATATAATAGACTAGTATTAATTATATTTTATGTTTGATAATGAAATAGTAAATTCGAGACACGAGGTAAGGATTTATTTTACAATCTTATCATTAGTCATGATTATTTATGTTTTAAGTCTCTATTAGGGAATACTTCCCTTCCATGTCCAAATTTTATAAAAAAATTAATATAGTCTTTAATTGTATCCTACAATTATTTGAAATAATTTTTAATCATATGTGATTTTTTCAATATAATAATTTTTTACATTTTATAAATTATGTTCTTTTTATGTATTCCATCAAGAATATAGAAGAATAATGTTTTTTACTTACATGACATGAGTGGATGTTCATTCCCACAAGAAAATTTAACACATTAAAGATTCATTTATAATATTAAAAGTTCTTTTCAATGAAATTTTCCATACATTATAATTGTGTGACTTTTAAAATAAATTAATTTCAAAATTGAATGTATATTTACTAAAGGACTATATGTTCATCATTATAAAGAATTTTCCATTTTAGATAATGTTATTTGAGTATATATATGATTTATTAAGGAAATAATTCAAATATAACACCCTTATCATTTGTCATAATAAATTATGTTTATGATGTCAATATTATTATGGATCTCTTTTATCTTCAATGAGTTATGTTATTTTTAAATTTTTATGAAACCCATTACTTTTTTATGGGATATGATGTGATGAATAAATTATTTTATTGTAACACACATATAAATTTTTTTCATTTTGTTATGTATGGGACCTATATCTCCCCATAATTAGTTATATAATGATTAATAAGTCATTAACAAAATGAATTGGAAGGGAGAGTGAAATGTGTTCATTAAGGTACTTTTTCCCCAATAATAGTTTGGGGAGTGCACCATTACTACTTTGACACTTTGTGGAGTGAAACAATTCCACTATGAAAGAATTTTAATATATAATTTTCTAGTATGTAAATTATTTCAACTCTTTAGTGTACTTAAAAATTACATGTATTATATTTTTCACTAATAGCTTAATTTTTTTGATTATTTTATTATTCATTTGTTATGAACTATCAATATGTATTCCCGAAATCATGATTATGATTTTATATATAAATGGTATAATTTTTAACTATTATGATCATATTTTTATACCCTCATTATCATGTTATGATTAATAATTTCCATGATTACCTAACTGAGCATCTTATATCACGCTTTTATTATGATTTTTTTCACTAAAATATAAATAATGGTATTAAGTATGATATATAAAAAAGTATTATGGTTATAAAGGAATAAGTGGGATAGAATATAGATATTTTTATTTTAGTTTTATATGTTTCCATTTTCCCAAAGTAACTAAACCTATACTCTTCCGTCTTGGTTATGTTTTTTTGGTAATGAATTTTCATAAAAAAAATATGTTATATTTATGTATGAAAATTGTTGGAGATTATAGTTGATATCAATGAAATGATTGGATAAAATTTCAGAAATATAATGAAATACTATGTATTGGTTTTAACCATAGATGTTTTGTAACCATCATTAATAACTAAGGATAAACCTACAGTGTGATATATTGAAATTTTATAAGATGTTTTCTTTGATTTATTAATTTTATGACTATGATAAGTGTTTCTCTTAATATGGTTTTTTAGATTTAGTCAATCGTTAGAAGCTAAAAAACGATGCTAATTCTTAATATGATGGGAAATTAAACCATTTTCTTACTAAGAAATTGAATGTTTTGGGATCTGGAATCAAATATAGTTTTTTATGTTCCTAAAACACTTTCAACCTATAAATTATTCTTGAATTTCAAATGATAAAAATAAGGAACAATATTTTATTGAGCCATTCATGAGGTAATGTCCAACATGTTTCAAGGGATATTTTGATCCACTAGTACCAAAAAAAGGATCAATACAAGAGAAATGATATTTTCTATTATCCAATCGTCAGAACATGAGAAATTCATTTTGGTTGTCAATGGATTGGAATTTAAAGTAGATTAATGTTGGAATATTATCCAGAATACCAAGCATTGTGATGAAATTTAGTCCATGGGTCAGGATGAGTTCAAAAAGTTAATTCCCAATAGGTTCATTACTCATATTCTTTATAAAAAATGGATAAGTAGTTTCTTTATTTAAAGAAAATGGATATTGAATCAATTAAAACCTAGGAAGAAAAGTTTACAAGACTTGGGAGGTATTCATCTTGAAACATCATCTTACCTAAATGTAGGGTTTTTTTATTATTATGTGTCTAAAAACCAGGTTTTTGAAAGCTATTTTCCACAAGGGACTTTTATAAATATGATGATGTAATTCAATGTGCACTCATAGTTGATATATAGATTAAAGTTACCCATTTATCTTATTATTTTGATTGAAATGAAAAATAGAATTCAAATAAAATTATGAAAACCATGGTGAAAAAACATTCTATTTACTTTTTCTTGAATGTTGGATAGAAATATGAGGTAAATTTCCCTAACAGGTTTTATAAATGATTCTATTGTGGGAAGGAAGGTTATTAGGAAAACAAATGACGAATCGATGGGATAATGTTTTCAAATGATGTTAATAGGGAAAAATATCCATATAAGGAACCAACCATGCTTTAATTATATTAATGTTAGTAGTACATGTAGTATGCCAATTAGTGGATGAATAAGTGGTTTTATAATGATCATCATCAATAAACTCTTTAGTCTAGTAGAAAAGGGTTATACCATGTGATCACGAATTCCTGTGTGGTTTACGAGTATGATGTGGTGAAATTTACACTTATCATCCACTCTAGAATTGTAAATGTAATATTTTATACTAGATTCACCAACACATTAATTTCTAATGAATTTATAAAGAGTATCTACATATCACCACAACAGGTAGATGTTGAGTTTTCTATAGAAATTCTAAATGGAGTAATAATCAAATTTCACATTTATATTTATTCATTGATTTTTGTTTGTGGTAATGTTCATCTTGATTTTTTAATACACATTCAGTTGAATTTGATGTCATTTCTAGTATGGATTGGATTTATTTATATGAGTCTCATATTAAATTCCATGGAATTTAAGTCACATTTCATATTCTGAATGAACTTATAATCACTTATCAAAGCAAGGATGAATATTAACTTCCAATGGAAATTGATTCCAACTTTTGGGTCTTAATTCTAATAAATAAAGATTAACTATCATAGATGGTTGGAGAGAATAAGAAAATTAAGGATACAACTATGATATGGTAGTTTATTAATATCTTACCCAAATAATTTCTAGGTCTAATTTTGAATTTTGATGTTTAGTTTTCAATAGAACTCATACCTTGTGTGATTATTATCTTGAATTACCCTTATAGAAGATACCCATCTATGTTGTAGGAATTGATGAATAAAATATTGGAAAATAATTATAAGTGTTTCATACACCCTATTATGCCACCTTGGGATACACTATAACTGTTTTGTTAGAATAAATATGGATCAATGTTAATCACCATTTATGATAGAGAATATAAGAAGATCCTTATCAAGACATAGATTCCTATAACTGTCTTTGATTTATTATTCGATCAACTTTACAAAGATCAATAATTTTCCAAGAACACAATTCATTTGGGAAATCGTCAATTGAGATTCAACATGGAGGATAAACTCAATATGTAATTCCATATAAGAAATATACACTATGAATTTATAATGATTCATTTTTGTCATACTAATTCCACTACTATGTTTCTGGATTTATTGAATGGAGTATTAAGAGATTATCTTTATAAGTTTTTGGTAGTATTTATAGACGATATCATTTTATATTTAATTAGTAAGTAAGAACATGAATATAACTTGAGGATTATGATAAATACAATTAAGAAGGATACATATTACGAAACATTTACCATGTGTGAATTTTGGATTCAGAAAAAATCATTTTTGGGTCATATTATTAGATGTGAAGGTATATCAGTAGATCCTTAAAACACAAGAGATGTTGAGAAATGTATTTTACCAGCCATGATAACAAAAACCATTGATTTCATGCATTGGATGGATATTTTAGAGTGTTTATGACATATTTATCACAATTATATAATCCATTTACCATTTTGGAATGAAAGGTACCTATATCCATATGGATGTAAGAATGTGAAGATAATTTGAAGGAGATAAAAATAAGGTTGGTTGGTGCACATACACTCACACTACCCTTTTATGGAGAACTGCTATAATTTATATTGATGTATAAAAGAATGGAAAGGGATTTTTTTCTCATGATAAATCATATGTTGATAGATTATGATTTACAAAAAATTAAGGTTGATGATAAAAATTACTCAAACTAAGATTTGGTGTTAGTTGTGTTTTTTTACATTAATGATATGGAGGCATTATCTCATTGTATAATGGTGTGAAACATATATAATGAAAAAAATATTAAGATATATTTTCAATCATAAAGAGATGAACATGAATCAAAAGAAATGGTAATATCTAATTTAATATTATGCCTTCTTTATACATTTCCACACCAGTAAAGAGAAAAATGTGGAGGTTTCTTTGAGATGAAATGATCATTCTAGATTACCTATGACGATTAAAAAAAGTTACAAAATATAAAAGTTTAAAAATTATGGACATGTAAATCATAATTGAAGGTGAAAACTCTTATATGAGTCAAATTATGGCTCAACCATTTATCCATGTGAATATTAAGTAAGTACATAAGGATGATGTAGGTATTAAAATTAAGGTAAGAAATGTTCTTGAGTTCAACCATGATTGTTATGGAATAATAAGGTTTTTTAACCATGTATGTGTCTCACCCATCCAAGATTTATGGAAGGACCAATAGGATTAGGTCCATATTTCAACCTTTTATATTCATTCTGGAATTGATAACATGTATAAAGAATTGAACATGTATTTTTGAAAGGAAGGAATGAAGTGATATATTTCATATTATGTTTCTCTTTACTTGGTATTTGTATAAGTTAAGGCAAAGATACATAATTATAATGTGGTCATATAACCATTGACCATATCTAGATGGAAATAGGAAAACACCACCATAGATATTGTCATCAGAATCCCTAGAACATATAAATTCCAAAATTGTTATACAGGTCATACTAGATCTCCTTATAAAGTCTTCACACTTAATTTAGGTCAAATAATATTTATCTCTTGAACAAATTTCCATATTATAAATCAAAAAATATGTAACATAGCATATTGCACAAATTTATGTTGTATTTAATCGAGATCTAAGGTCTACCTAAATGATTTGGTGAAGTCTTCAGTGGGCTCTGGATAAAGTGTTATGTTTCATCACTTCTTACCATCTGTAGAGAAATAGTTAATCTAATATGACTATTAAAATAATAAAATAAATGATCATAGTTTTCTATATAGATATATTTGTTGTTTTGAATCATCACCTTCAATTTTATTTATTTATTACAATAATAGATTTCATTCAAACATTCAGATGGATCCTTATAAGGCCTTCAATGGTAAGAAGATGAGAACAACAACATTATGGAAGGAAGTCAGGGATGGTAAGTTATTTGGTATATTTATAGCTATGTATATGGAATATATTGTCATAGCCCTTCAATAATTGAGAAGGGAAACTCAGACTTGAATCAAATGTTAATGTGACAATAATTGCAAAGACCTTGAGCTTGAAATGGGAGATAAGGTATTTCAATGAATATCTTCTAGTATGAAAGTGATGATATTTAGAAAGGAGGGAATTCTAATCAATAGATATAATTATCCTTTTGAAATTCATGATTTTATTGTGATGGTAGGTTAAAAATTGGAACTTCCATAAAATATCTCTCAACTATGTGATGTCTTTCATGTATCACTCATAAAGAAGTACATTCATGATCCTTCGTTTATACTAAAATTGGAGGTTTTATCACTAGGTAAATATATTCTTAATGAATAATTAACTATTGTGACTCTTGATTTTATAAATAAATTTTAATAAAACTCTATCTCTTTCCTATTTATTGTTTTGTACAAAAACAACCAATGTGGCGATACTATATGGGAAAATGAGGATGTGATGAGGTAGGGGTATCCTCATATTTTGGTATTTGGGAGGTAAATTTTGATGGAATAATTTATATTAATGGGTTATAATGTCACTTCTCATGTTTTTTAAGAAATATTTCTCTTTGAAAAAATTTATATCATCGATAGCTTCTGTTTCATGAAACACTTAGTTTAAATGAATTGTGATATAAAAATAATATTTTAATATTTTTACATGACAGTTATAACCTATGAATTGAATTGGTGAGTGTGAATATAAATAACCATATTATTAAAATCATGTTAATTTTAAAGTATATACACATTTATTTAATAATTATTAGGAAATTAACATTTATTTTTTTCATGTCATTTTATTACCGAAAACAATAATGTTTTCAAAGAAATATTTTTATTACATTCCTTGAAAAAATAAATATAATAAATTTTTAATCCATGAAAAATATATTTTAAAAAATTAAATTCATTTTTGAACTCTATTGGTTAAAACTATGCTAGGATAAAATTTTGAACAATTTCAGAAAATTTTGAATTTTTAATAAATAGTGAAAATACTGATTTCCATTGATAACTATATATTATTTTTGAACATTTAAAAAATAAAACTATATTTGGGTTGATTTTTATAATTTTAATAGTTCAATTTATTCTAATTTATTTCTTTCAAATCATATTTTTACATGAATTTAGTGAAAATCGTTTTATAATTAAAATGGACATTTTTCAAAAAAATTATTTATTGTTCTATTTTTTCAGTTTAATATGAAATTAAATTATTCTAATTAGACGTTTTTAATAATGTAAAATTGATTCCATATTTATAAATAGGGGGAATAATTTAGAAAAATTGACCACTTTTATTTTTTGTCAATATTAATAATAACTATAGAAATTTTTATTACCATTGTTAAGGGTAAATCAGGTAATTATGGGTAAAAATAATATGATAAAGATTAATAAATATCCTTGAAACTAGAAAAAATTATATTGGATGAGTAATGTTTTACTATAATCATCTATTTTATAATTTTATAACCTTTTTGGAGCCACTTGGATGACATTAATCCCCTTAGAGTATTTTATTTAAATAAAAGTCAAACATGTCACACTATTATTTTTAGTAATTAAATTATTTTAAATATGTGGTTATCCTATTGATATGTTTGACCAGGAATGTTATTTTTAAATAAAAAATATTCATATTTATCATGAAAATATGGTTCATATTTTTAGGGGATAAATAATTAAATTAACTTCTTAAACACCGATGATGCATTAATTATAATAATAAAGGTAAAATAAATTCAAAGTGACCTAAAAAATATTGAAATAAATATAATTTTTTATATTGAAGAATTTTCATGAATTATATATATTACTTTGATATTTTTATTAAATAATAAAATAGTTGGGGCAAATTTTACTTCTTCTCTATATGTTTTTAAATTATAATAAATGAATATTATCAAACTTGACTATAATAATATTTTATGGAAATAATGTTTTATAAAATTTTATTCAAATCATAAAAATATTAAATAATATCAAATGGGTGAAGATATGGTCTAAATTTTAGTCCATTTTTCATTTATTATCTATTTGGTGTAATTTATATCTATAATAGTCTTATTATATTTAAAATTTTTGACAAATTCCTAAAGTGCACCACACCTATTTTATAACGGACATCTAGTCCCTATCTTAATTTCAAATAATTGATCCTTCTATTTCAACCCTGATATTCCAAATTAATTTTTACAAATCCCTAGAATCATTCTATATGATTTTTCCTTTTCCAAATACAAATCCTAGATCCTATTAATGGAGATGTAATGGAGTTATTTCGAGGAAATGGTAATCATTCTAATTGATCACTTATATTATTATTATTTAACTTATATAAATCTATTACAATTATAATAAAATAATAACATTAGTATATTAAATATAAATAAATTATATTATTATTATTAATGAACCATTATACTCCATCATTCACATCAAACAAGAATTGGAACTATCCCCCCTGTTTATGTACAGCTTACCGTCTCCACATAGCGATAAAATTCATTTTTCAACACCATGTTTTATAGATGATTATAAAGTTGGGTTTGATGTTTATATATTATTTTAATTACATATTTATACATATGTAATGATAATATAATTTATATCTTATAATCATATAATATATTCATAAATGATAACATCGCTCGTACGTACATATGGACTATCACCCCCCAAATGCGATGTGATATGTTTATATATAAATTTCACATAGAAAAAAATAAGGATGAATTTTATGAATGAATATTATCTATGTGAAATAAAAATAATTATTGTTTATGTTAAATTATTATTTACAATTCTTTTAATTCATCCATTGAAAAATGGAAACAATGTTCATACAGACATATAACCAAATGTCTCTATAAACAATGTAATTTATTCTAAGTATCTAATATTTATGAATGATTATAATTATGTAAATAATTGAAATATAAGAATTTAATACCATGAAAAACATTTTATAAATGTTTTGACCATGATTAAAGGCAAAGGACCGGGACAGCCAAACCGAAACATGATTGGAAAATGAAGCATTTATCAACCAAAATAGTTAAATTTATAAATTATTTTTAATATTTAGCTGAATAAATAATTCAGGGTATAATAGATTTATTTTTATTTAATACATGTATAATAAATAAATATTTTATACACAGGAGTACTGATCATTTTATAGTAAAGGAAAGTCCACAAGTACAGTTTTATTTCACATCATCGTCATTATTCAAGATTATTTGTGTTTAATAACCCTGTGGGTAATATTTAACTTCCATATAAATGTATTTAAATCAAAAATGGTTTTAATATTATCCTTCAACTATTGGAAATAATATTTACCCCTGAGTGAATGTTTCAGTGGAATATGTTTTTTCTTTTCTTAAAATGATGTTCATATTGATTTTATCCAAATAAATATGACTAGAATGGATTTTTAACTTACAATCCATGCATGATTTTTCCAACTATAATTATGTATTAATACATTGAAGCATCCTATAAATTATTAAAAGGTTCTTTTCATCAAATATGTATTCCTTTATAATTATGTGTCTATTAAAAGAAATGATTTCAGTATAGAAATGATATTTTCCATTGTAATTATTTCAAGTGATCTTTCAGAATTATTTTCTATCTAAGATAACATTATTTAATTATAGTTATGTATTACCGAGGATATAATTTAAGAATATCATCCTTATCCATTCACTAAATGGTTTATTATTTTGATTGACTAATGTTTATTGATCCCATTTCTTTTTGAGGATTTAGGTTATTATGAAATGTTAGTGAAAAAAATTTCTTTTTATGGGTTCTAATGTTATTAATGATTTATTTTATTATAGAAAACATATTTATTGAATAAATATATGATTGGTTGGATCTATTTATTCGTCAAATAGAATGGGTAGTTATTCATATATCATGAGATATAAAAATCTAGAATGGAAAGTTAAATCGATTCAGTAATGGAAATTTTCCACTATGATAATAATGGGTGTGAACCTAAATTACTATGATAATTTTGGGAGTGATACAATTCAAATATGACCATCTTATAAATGATAATTTACTACTATAGAAATTATTTTCTATACTGATTTATATTGCAAAAATCAATGTATTATATTATGATCTCATATAGTATGTTCTCTGGTTCATTTAGGATTCATGACTTATTAACTGGCAATATTTTTTATATGATTCAGTATTATGATATTTGATATGAAGGGTATAATTTTAAAATATTATTATGAGGTTATTATACCATCATTATCATTCTATGATTGATATTTTCCTTGTTTATCTTTACTCATCATCTGATGTCACTCATTTCTAATGTTTTTCTTTGCCGGTTTATGAAGAAAGGTATTAATTATGATGTGTCCAAATAGATTATAATTACGAATAAATAAGTGGGAGATGATGCTGATATTTTATGAACTAGATTTTTATGTTTATGTACTTCCAAATAAACTAAAACTAGTTGTTATTAGCTTGGATTTTCTATATTTTGTAATGATTGGTCATTTAAAATGAAGTTATCTATATGTATGAAAATTTTGTTTTGTTATTGAACATGTTTGTAACCATTTTAAACAATTACCCAAAGGATCACCACATCATCAATAGTATTTGCATGAAAAAAATGAAACTATGAATAAAAATTAATTCTCTGAAATTGTTTCCCCACGTCCATCATTTTTAAATTACATTTTCATTACCATCATTAAATTTTTATCCAATTTTGAGGGTGACATGGTTATTCATCCATAAAATTAGAATTTAAAACCAGAATAGAATATATATATATATATATAACAATATCAAAATCTATAAATACCTGAATCCCAACCAATATCTTTCATGTTACCCAAAATTTTTATTATCATCATCTAATTAATTATTTTTCATGGATAAATTCATAGGAACTTCTCTATCCTGGAAACCAACAACACCATTAAAATAATTACAATATAGTGTAGTAAAAATTATAGAAGTTCATTAAGAATGTATAACAACACAATAGTCACCCACATTATTACAAATAATTGATTAAAATATATTGATACAATAACACATTAGAAGATTAGTTGAAAGGATAAAAAAGTGTTGATATGGGTATTGAATGAATCTAGGCATAGAAATCATAGGGGAACCACTCAAGATGATTTTTAAAGGCCATTCATAATTTTAACTGTTGAAGATAAAATTTTCTTAGTTTTAATAAAGGATATGTTTAGTGTGGGACTATATATTTATATATATATATATATATATATATATATATTCTAGTCACATAATACTAGTGATGATTCCCCTATTGATACATTCTCAAATTCCCAATTAATACCAAATATTGATATAACTCTTCCATAAAGTATTATATTCTTTAAATAATATTTTACCTTCGTTAAACAAAATTGTAATTTCTTTTGTGTGAAATTATTCTCTTTTATATTTAATAGACATTAAAATAAATATTTTCTGAATTAAAACGAAATTTGAAAAAATAAAATTCAATTTTAATGTAATTTGAGAAAATGGAAAATATGTAGAAGTCATATATCTTATATGGAATTTGTATGATATTAGTTTGATAAAAAGAAAACAATGGAATAACACTCCAATCAAAATATACTCTATTTAGTGGTAAAAATATATATTGTAAACTTCTTAAAAATAATTTCAGTAAAATGTTATATAATAAAATTAAATTATTAATTGATGGAATTTGATACACAATATATTACACACTAATAAAAAGATATATCATTATTGTATGTGATACGTAATATATCTTTTATTCCAAAAATATTGATACATAATCTATATATTATATATAAGCAATTATTGTTTATGAAAGGAGGTAAATAAGATATATATATATTTAAATACTATGAAAAACACTTAAATTTAATATAATATTTTGTTAAAAATAAATCCTTAAGGAATATTATAATCCCTTAGTGATATGAAATATATTCTCTATTATATGTAAGATAATAAACATGGTAAATATTTCAGGCTCTTAATATATATTATATTTCCTCCAATTACATATGATATTTTTTTCTCTTCGATATCATAGAATGGATTATTTTCTATATAATATATAATTATTAGATAACCATGGATAGAAAAAATGGGTATGTTAAATATCCTGGAGAATCATAAAAAAATTATATGTACAAAATATTTATAAGATAGAAATCGTAAGTAATATCAATGGGTTTTATAATTATTACAATATATTGATCTTTTATACAATCATGTTAGTCAATTATCTTTTTTATCATCAGATTTAACTGAAAAGTCATATGAACATAAATTAATTTCATATATCAAATTTTATACCTTTAGAGAAATTTACAAATTTTGTTGAAATGAAACATTATCAAAAAAACTACAGACATACTTCAAAAATTACATATTTATAACAATAGTTACATAATTATATTTAAAAATAGTTTTTAAAATAAATAATCCTATCCAAAACAAGGATATAAATAAAAAATGTCCACTGACTCACATGAATAATGGAATTTGGATAAGAAAAGGGTTATGTAAAACCTAGGACCTTACATTAGATTCATATCAAATAAGTCTCACTGCTAAGGACAAAATTAAAAGTTAGAAAAAAATTATATTCTATTATTATAAAAAATATGAGAATCCACTCAAACAAAACATTGAAATAAAGAGAATGTAAACACAATACTAGATACCATAATGGAAAATTCTCTCCTAACTAACAACCAATTTGAATTCACCAATTAATTAAATAAAATATAGTTTGAACCAATATTTATAAATATTGTAAAAAAATTTAAATTAAACTCTATTCATTTTCAATGGTTATATAGTTACATTAATTTCCAAATGTAAATTAAACAATAATTCTTTATATTTTCATCCACCACAACCCCCCCCCCCCAGAAGTTATTTCACTAGAAAGAGAATGATCACACGAAAAAAAATATATTAACCACTCTCCACTTAGAAAATATAATCATTGTGTATCTCTTTGTAGTTATACTAACGTCTCCCTATAGAGTGAATGAAAAAGAAATTGAACTCTCTAAACTAAGGATATGTTGAGTTACAAAAAAACTGAGGTCTCCTTTGTCACGACCCGTCCTCGGGGCTTGTGTCGTGACTACCCCAAACCCACCTTCCATAGGCCAGGGGCTGGCGACTAGCACCAAAGGCGTAAATCCCGATAACTGGGAAGGCATTGCCTTTATAAAAGTAAACAAACACTACAGAGTACAAGCGGAAGTAAAATACAAAGTACAAAGAGAAGTGTTGAAAGGTAAATGGGCCAGAATACAAACCCAAATGAAAGTACAACTACAACTGAACAAGTACAACAGAAAAAGACAACAGCTGGAAGAATGGAAGTGGCTCCTGGGTCGTCCTCCTCGGATCCTACCTGAACGGTAGGTACATATGGTGCAGCTCCTGGATCGTCCACCACGGATCCTACCTGAAGGGTAGGTACAGATAGCCTCCACAACACTCTCGCCCGTTAACCTCCTCCAAGTGTCGTCTCACCGTGAAGTCCACCTCCGGATACTGACTCGTCGTGTAGTCCACCTCCGGGTACTGACTCGTCGTGTAGTCCACCTCCGGGTACCGTCCAGTCCTCGAACACTCAGCCTCCGTCAGCACTGCCCGTCGTCTGCAACCAACACAATGAGGTGTGGGCATAGCCCATGCAGGGGTGAGTATAACGATACTCAGTAGGGACCCTGAGACCCTCAAGGTCTCACTAAAACCAAAAAGGATAACCACAAAGAAGATCTCAATAGATAACCTCTACTTAGGATGATGCCCATACATATACCTAAGTTATCAAATAACCCATCTCAATCATGAGGAAACACAAGGGTTATGAAATCAACGGATAACCACTTCCCAGGTATATGCCCATACATATACCTAAGTTATCAAGTGACCCATCTCAATCATGAGGTAAACACAAAGGTCATAGACTCAGCTCAAACCAGGATTTTCATTATCGAAACCGTAACTGCTGAAGAGCTCCGTCTCTAGAGTGTACAGTGGTCATGTCACGACTCTGAGGTACTGCTCACTAACCTAAGACTGCTGAGGTACTCCTCCTATCGAGTACTATGGGTCTGCGGCCAATTACCGAGCGCTCCGTCCACTGTGGGTCTGTCGGAAAATACCGGGTTCTCCCCTTAATAGCCTACAGAGGTACTCCTCCTGTCGAGTACCGCGGGTCTGAGGCCAACTACCGAGCGCTTCGTCCGTCGTGGGTCAGTCTCCAAATACCGGGCGCTCCGTCCACTGGGCTAGTCGACTCACTCTAAGTCGAGTCGGTCAAGCAGTCATCAGGTCTCAGCCGGCTACACGGTCTCCGTACTCCGCACGATCATCTCTGGGAGGGTCCGCTCCATGAGCTACAGGTCAATACTCCAAGTATCTCAAAGTCCCACTAAGAAGTATCTCAAAGGACCGCCTCGTCATAGGGGTCTCAACGCAACAGACGGCGCGTCAATCGGACGCCCGGTCTGTGAGTTATTAGCCTTTTTGTCCCAGGGGCCCGGTTGATTTCATGAGCGAACCAACCCGGCTGTATCTCAACTATACCCCGAACTCTCATAGGGTATACTCATAGGGACCATTTCTCAATGTGATCACCAACGCCGCTGACGGTTCGTCAAACGGACGTCCGGTCTGAAAAATATCAGCTTTTCCGTTCCAGGGGCCCGGTTGGATTTTGGGTACGATCCAATCCGACCACTATCCAACAGCAACCAAAACTCAGGATAAGTATGCCAAAAGTTCCATCTCATCAAGAGGAATTCAAAGAGACAGACGGTGCGTCAATCGGACGCCCGGTTTGTGAGTTATTGGCTTTTTCATTCCAGGGGCCCGGTTGGTTTCGTGAGCGAACCAACCCGACCACACTCCGACGGCATCCAAAACTCGAGCGAAGTAAGCCAAAAGATCTGTATCGCTTAGAGGAATCCATCAAAGTCGACGGCACGTCAATCGGACGTCCGGAGTTCAAGATATGTGTGTTTCTGCTCCGAGGGCCCGGTTGGTTTCGTGTACGAACCAACCTGGCCTAACACAAATTATTCTGAAACCTTGAGTTCGATATACCGAAACGACCTTCTCGATCCAAGGATCGCATCCCAATTGACAGTGCATCGATCGGAGACCCGTAGCACAAGTTATGGGCATCCGACCGAAAAAAATTCGGTATTAAGGGGTTCGGGCCCGGTCCGACCCGGCCCGATACCCCCGGGGTCGACCCGAACCGGGTTCGGGTCCAGCCCGCTTGGGCACGGCCCGGCCTGGGCCCAGCGTGCCCAGCACGCTGGCCAGGCGCTCGGCCAACCGGCCGGGCCGTTTGGCAAGGGCGGTGCCTGCCCCCTGGTGTAACCGCGGCCCCCCATTAAAATGGGGGTCGTTTTGTGCTGGCCGGCTGGGGGAATTAATTCCCCCGGTTTCCCTCTTGTCCGGACGGCCTGCACAAGCCGGCCGGTTCTTCCAACAAGGACTGGCGATGGCCGGTCCTTCCTCCTTCGCCGACTCCGGCGGCCCGGAACCGGCCGCCGGTCACCCTGCTCCGCCGTGGCCCAGAACCGGCCGCGGCCTGGTTCGTCCGGCGCGGTGCGACGGCACCGCGCCCCTCCACCGCGGCCCCGCTACGGCCACGGTGTCTTTGGTTTTCTTCGACGCGACGCGACGGCGTCGCGTCCTTGTTCAACTTTACGGCGCGGCATGACGGCGTCACGCATTACTTGCCGTACGGTCCTACGTGGTGAGATGGCACCATGCCATTCCATCCCAACCATATTGGAAACATCATTCAAATTGGAGGAGGCTCGGCCGTGTTTGAGCAGTTCGGCCCCCTCTCGTTAATTGATAGTAACTGGTCGTAAATTCACGAGGGATGACAAATTAGAACTCACGAACAAAGAAAATTAAATAAACCCCTACCTCGAGTGTGGCTTGAACGAGGTTTCCGTCGCGGAGAAAAAGACGTCGCGTCACGGGTCAGTGTCGCGGAAGAGGATTCGTAGATGAAGACGGAGATTGTCTGAGGTCGAACGGAGTGTCCCTTCCTTTGACGTGGGAATAAGAATGAGGGATGGCACGTCGTCGTTCTTCGGAAGAAAGATGTGACGACGTTCTTCGTCGGAGACCGATTCGTACTTCACGTTCGTCATCGTTGAAGATGTTGTTCTTCAAGCCTCCCAAATCCTCCCAATGCGACAAGACTCTAACCAAAAATAAAATAAGCCCAAGTCTTATTTTATTAACACAAGATAAGAAGTTGAAGTTCAAAAGTTTCAATTAATTCCACTTAATTAATTCAAGCCAAGTTGTCATCATTAAAGGGTGAGTTGAGGGAGTTAGAAATTTGAAGGGGTGGGGTTCTTGTGGGCCCCACCAACCTCATAACCTCCCTTGGGAAGTTGGGTAGTTACCCAACTTCCACCCAAATCCTTTAAACCACTTAAAGAAAAATAAAAATTGTAGAATATTTATAAATTAAACTTCCACAATTTTTATCGTCTACTCTCATGAAAACGCAACTCCAGAACATGTGTTCCTAAGCAATTACCGGTGTTGTGAGTTCATCGGTGCCCTCGGATTTCAATTCCGACCACTGGTTCAAAAGATAGGAATTCCCGCTCATTCGTTCACTGAACGTACCCGAGCCAAACTTTGGAAAATGATTCTGGGCACACCGGGCCTCGGAATCAGGCGCCGTCAGAAACTGCGTTCTTGTAAAATTCCAAAGAAAATTAAGAAAAAGAATTCCTTAAAATTTTCAGGTCTTTACATTACTCCCACCTCAGGGCTTTACGTCCCCGTAAATCTTCAACACAAACTAGGGATACAAAAGCGGTATTGAGAACATATCTGGGCCTTCTGCTCCTATGTGCTCACCTGGAGGTTCTCGTACATTCAGTGAAAGCACACCCGAGGAATCGTACATCCTCATAGGATCCACTCTTGTCGATCCTCAATTCCCACTAGAACCTCCGTGAAAGACACCACATCGCCATCGTCCAACTCCCCATGGTCGATGATATGTGAAGGGTCGAGCGCGTATCTCCTCAGTTGAGATACCTGGAAAACATTGTGCACCTAGTGCAACTGAGATGGATGAGTCAAGCGGTAAACCACCTCGCCTACCCAGCTGAGGACCTAGAAAGGTCGGTTGAACCTCGGAGATAACTTGCCACCTTGGCCACATCCCCATAAACCTCGCCGAGGTGAGACCCGTATAAGGACGTGATCGTTATCCTCGAACTCTAGAGGTCTCCAATTACTGATAGAACTGAAACTCAAACGACTACTGCCACGAGGGTATGGTTGACCGACTCAAGAGTGATCGCTCACACCCTCCTGTGCACGAGTTACCCTGTGCTGCCTGGGGTTTCCTTTTTCGCCGACCAAGGAAAACCCATTCCGACGTCGTAGTTAAACAACAACCTTTTTTCCTAATACAGTCAATCTGTGTACGAACTTTGGATCCAATCCATACTCAGACCAATGTCGTAAGGCCTCGACGCTGCCACCAAGAGATTCCAACCGAAACTCTCGCCTCGAGGGTCTGACCACACTGTCGGTGTAAGTGTGATTATCGAGTCTCCTCCCAAGGTATCTCCAGACGTGAGGGTCAAGTCCACAACTTACCGGAAACTCTAGGTCTGGAACAAGATTTGTGAAAGCAAGGAATGATTCATATCGACGTCTGTTACTACAGCAGCTAGTAGTGGACCCGGACTGTCCCTTGAATCATTTTTAGAGCCATTGGGTCACACTCCTTGACCGCATGCAACTACTCTCTTCCTCCACCCTCCAGCTTCCTGAGACGGGCGGGGATAACTAAGGCGGGTGGTTGTAGCATGTTAAGATGTATATCACCTCATGATGCTCTCCTAGCTCTGCCTCCACGTCTGCTACTCCGTATACTCATCTCTCATTAAAGCTTCCTCTTATCTAAACATTTAACATGCTCGAGTCTCAAAGACTGGAGCTGGTTTCCTGTTTCTTTCTGCACTGTGCAGTCTTCATCTGCTCCTGGATGATATGTACCTTCTTTGCATATGATCTGAAGAGCAGCTAAAATTTCCCCTTTGCCGAAAATAGAAACTCGGTCCCATCCCCTGGATGAACCATGCCCATTGCCTAATACAGTCATTCCTGACATGAATGATGCATTCATTCCATGGATGACGTCGTAAGGCCTCGACGTAACTACCAAGAGATCCAACTGTCACTCTCGTCTCCAAGGGTCGAGTCACACTGTCGGCATCAGTGTGAGGTCACTGGGTCTCCTCCAGTAGAAATATCGAAATTGAGGGTCAAGTCAATAGTTTTAACCGGGACCACTCAGTATCAACCAAACAAAAGGACAGGAAAACAAACAAAGATAAGTGTCTTTTTATTATTGCAGCTCATAGTACAAAGACACGAATACGACAGCAACATGGAACTAGAAGTACAAGGGATGTATCCACTAGTTCTGCTCCTGTCTACCTGCTCCCAGAGCTCTACTGCCTTGTCCATTGCTTGGCTGTTGCTCAAGCACCCACCGCTGCTTATACCTCGGTGGCTCCTCCAAAGCATGCGGATCAACTGTACGAGGAGTTTGACAGTCACGTGCCAGGTGAACCTTTCCGCCGCATGAGTAACACTGTCTGTTTCTGGCACGCCTAGATCTGTCCCCACCCCAGGTGCCCCGCACCACCGATCCTAAAACTCGAGATCGCCCAACTGTTGTTCTGGTCCTCCTGGACCTCTGTATCATCTGTCTACTGCCCACAGATGACTCATCTACTGATCGAAAAACACGCGGAAAAGGCAGCAGCTCCTGAACATGCTTGGGGTGTAGAGCTACTGGCACAAACTCCACCCTGAAGAAGGTCTCGAAGTCTTCCCATGCGAAGGTCATCCCGTCGCAAAACTGGAACAAGTGGCTCCACCACCTGCATGCTGTTGCCTGAAGAAGGCTGGTAGCAAAGATCACCATGAAGTCTGCAGGCATCCCCACTAGCCTTAAGACTCTCACCACAGCCTCCAGCCAAACCTCAGCCACCTGCGGGTCCGTCTCTCCCCGGAACCTGGGTGGCCTCTAGCGCTGGAACTCGTGCAGCGCACTCAAGTGGCGTGCATCGCCTACTACTGGGGCTGGTGGCATCGGTGGCCCAACGTATGGTAGTACCGTTGGTGTCTTTGCGGGTGCCTCAACTGCAAGAGGGCCCTGTACCGAAGCCTCGTCGCTCGACAGGCTGTCAGTACGCACATCCCTCTGGGCTCTAGCTGGTCGTCCGAGAAAAGGCATCCTGAAAGAAACAACGTGACACGGTCAAACGATTATACCTGGTGAGCTGACCTGGTTTGAGATGATATTTAAACAAAACTTCTGGAAACACACATGCAATCAGTGTTTTCATGCACAAAGTTGGAATTCAGTTGTCAGGGTCCTGGTGTATGCATACATCGGCCACCCGCACCAACACTGGACTCCCTGAACTGAAGACCACACTCGGTACCCTTAACACTATTGCTTCACAGAAAGAAAATATCAGAGTTATAAGTTCTGCGGTAGAACTGACTCCTCTGATACCAATTTATCACGACCCGTCCTCGGGGCCCGTGCCGTGACTACCCCAAGCCCGCCTTCCATAGGCCAGGGGCTGGCAACTAGCACCAAAGGCGTAAATCCCGATAACTGGGAAGGCATTGCCTTTATAAAAGTAAACAAACACCACAGAGTACAAGCGGAAGTAAAACACAAAGTACAAAGAGAAGTGTTGAAAGGTAAATGGGCCAGAATACAAACCCAAATGAAAGTACAACTACAACTGAACAAGTACAAAAGAAAAAGACAACAGCTGGAAGAACGGAAGCGGCTCATGGGTCGTCTTCCTCGGATCCTACCTGAAGGGTAGGTATAGATGGCGCAGCTCCTGGATCGTCCACCATGGATCCTACCTGAAGGGTAGGTACAGATAGCCTCCACAACGCTCTCACCCGTTAACCTCCTCTGAGTGTCGTCTCGCCGTGAAGTCCACCTCTGGATACTGACTCATCGTGTAGTCCACCTCAGGGTACTGACTCGTCGTGTAGTCCACCTCCGGGTACCGTCCAGTCCTCGAACACTCGGCCTCCGTCAGCACTGCCCGTCGTCTCAAACCAACACAATGAGGTGTGGGCATAGCCCATGCAGGGGTGAGTATAACGATACTCAGTAGGGACCCCGAGACCCTCAAGGTCTCACTAAAACCAACAAGGATAACCACAAAGAAGATCTCAACAGATAACCTCTACTTAGGTATATGCCCATACATATACCTAAGTTATCAAATAACCCATCTCAATCATGAGGAAACACAAGGGTTATGAAATCAACGGATAACCACTTCCCAGGTATATTCCCATATATATACCTAAGTTATCAAGTGACCCATCTCAATCATGGGGTAAACACAAAGGTCATAGACTCAGCTCAAACCAGTATTTTCATTATCGAAACCGTAACTGCTGAAGAGCCCCGTCTCTAGAGTGTACAGTGGTCCTGTCACGACTCTGAGGTACTTCTCACTAACCTAAGACTGTTGAGGTACTCCTCCTGTCGAGTACCGCAGGTCTGCGGCCAACTATCGGGCGCTCCGTCCGCTGTGGGTTTGTCGCCAAATACCGGGTGCTCCCCCTAATAGCCTACAGAGGTACTCCTCCTGTCGAGTACCGTGGGTCTGCGGCTAACTACCAGGCGCTCCGTCCGCCGTGGGTCAGTATCCAAATACCGGGCGCTCCGTCCACTGGGCTAGTCGACTCACTCCAAGTCGAGTCGGTCAAGCAGTCGTCAGGTCTCAGCCGGCCACACGGTCTCCATACTTTGCACGCTCGTCTCTGTGAGAGTCCTCTCCACGAGCTACAGGTCGATACTCCAAGTATCTCAAATTCCAACAAAGAAGTATCTCAAAGGACCGCCTCGTCATAGGGGTCTCAACGCAACAAACGGCGCGTCAATCAGACGCCCGGTCTGTGAGTTATTAGCCTTTTCATCTCAGGGGCCCGGTTGATTTCGTGAGTGAACCAACCCGGCCATATCTCAACTGTACCCCGAACTCTCATAGGGTTTACTCATAGGGACCGTTTCTCAACGTGATCACCAACGCAGCAGACGGTTCGTCAAACGGACGTCCGGTCTGAAAGATATCTGCTTTTCCGTTCCAGGGGCCCTGTTGGATTTCGGGTACAATCCAACCCGGCCATTATCCAACAGCAACCAAAACTCAGTCAAAGTATGCAAAAAGTTCCGTCTCATCAAGAGGAATTCAATTATACAGACGGCGCGTCAATCGGACGCCCGGTCTGTGAGTTATTGGCTTTTTCATTCCAGGGGCCCGGTTGGTTTCGTGAGCGAACCAACCTGACCGCACTCCAACGGCATCCAAACCTCAAGCGGAGTAAGACAAAATATCCGTCTCACTTAGAGGAATCCATCAAAGTCGATGGCACGTCAATCGGACGTCCGGATTTCAAGATATGAGTGTTTCCGCTCCGAGGGCCCGGTCGGTTTCGTGTACGAACCAACCCGGCCTAACTCAAAGTATTCCGAAACCTTTAGTGCAATAAACCAAAACGAATGTCTCGATCCAAGGATCGCATCGCAATTGACGGTGCATCGATCGGAGACCCTTAGCACAAGTTATGGGCGTCCGACCGAAACAAATTCGGTATTAAGGGGTTCGGGCCCGGTCTGACCCGGCCCGATACCCTCGGGGTCGACCCGAACCGAATCCGGGTCCTGCCCGCTTGGGCGTGGCCCGGCCTGGCCTAGGCACAGCGCGCCTAGTGCGCTGGCCAGGCGCTCGGCCAACCGGCCGAGCCGTTTGGCAAGGGGGGCGCCTGCCCCCCTGGTGTAACCGCGGCCCCCCATTAAAATGGGGGCCATTTTGTGCTGGCCGGTCGGGGGAATTAATTCCACCGGTTTCCCTCTTGTTCGGCCGGCCCGCACCGGCTGGCCGGTTCTGCCAACAAGGACCGGTGACGGCCGGTCCTTCCTCCTTCGCCGACTCCGGCGGCCCGGAACCGGCCACCGGTCACCCTGCTCCGCTGCGGCCCGGAACCGGCCGTCGGTCACCCTGCTCCGCCATGGCCCGAAACCGGTCGCGGCCTGGTTCGTCTGGCGCGGTGTGATAGCACCGCGCCCCTCCGCCGCGGCCCCACTCCGGCCGCGGTGTCTTCGGTTTTCTTTGACGCGACGCGACGGCGTCGCGTCCTTGTTCAACTTCACAGCGCAGCGCGGCGGCGCCACGCATTACTTGTCGTACGATCCCATGTGGTGCGACGGGACCACCCCATTCCGTCCCAACCATATTAGAAACATCATTCAAATTGGAGGAGGGTCGGCCGTGTTTTTGCAGTATGGCCCCCTCTCGTTAATTGATAGAAACTGGTCGTAAATTCACGAAGGATGACAAAGTAGAATTCACGAACAAAGATAATTAAATAAACCCCTACCTCGAGTGTGGCTTGAATGAGGATTCCATCGCGGAGAAAAAGACGTCGCGTCACGGGTCGGTGTCGCGGAAGAGGATTCGTAGATGAAGACAGAGATTGTCTGAGGTGTAACGGCATCTCCCTTCCTTTGACATGGGAAGAAGAAAGAGGGATGGCGCGTCGTCGTTCTTTAGAAGAAAGACGTGACGACGTTCTTCATCAGAGACCGATTCGTTCTTCACGTTCTTCGTCGTTGAAGAAGATGTTCTTCAAGCCTCCCAAATCCTCCCAACGCGACAAGACTCTAACCAAAAATAAAATAAGCCCAAGTCTTATTTTATTAACACAAGATAAGAATTTGAATTTCAAAAGTTTGAATTAATTCCACTTAATTAATTCAAGCCAAGTTGTCATCATTAAAGGGTGAGTTGAGGGAGTTAAGAATTTGAAGGGGTGGGGTTCGTGTGGGCCCCACCAACCTCATAACCTCCCTTGGGAAGTTGGGTAGTTACCCAAATTCCACCCAAAGCCTTTAAACCACTTAAAGAAAAATAAAAATTGTAGAATATTTATAAATTAAACTTCCACAATTTTTATCATCTACTCTCGGGAAAACGCAACTCTGGAACAGGTGTTCCTAAGCAATTACCGGTGTTGCGAGTTCATCAGTGCCCTCGGATTTCAATTCTGAGCACCGGTTCAAAAGATAGGAATTCCCGCTCGTTCTTTCACTGAACGTACCCAAGCCAAACTTCGAAAAATGATTCCGGGCACACCGGGCCTCGGAATCCGGCGCCGTCAGAAACTGCGTTCTTGTAAAATTCCAAAGAAAATTACGAAAAAAATTTCCTTGAAATTTCTGGGTCTTTACATCCTTGATGTAATCTTGCTCTATAATATCCCTCACTCTCCACTTATAGTGAACTCATGTGATAAATCTCAGATCATTCAACTCAACCTCCACCCCCTATAGTTTGGAATTTTAAAAATATATTGATCATGAATCATCTAATCTCTCCCTAAACATTTAATGATCCTTATCCACTGAAATTATTTTAATCCTTAACCTTAAGTAGAAATCAAAATGTTAAAACTACTCATTCAAATTAAATAATAATTGTGGAAACTAATTAATCAAGTAAATAAAATAATTCAAAATTGTAATAATTATTTCATATCCTTAAAAATAATATGATACTCCCCCAAATGACCACCCATCAAAACTAAAAAAATAAAATATTTTTTAATATTTTTTTGGAACTTCTCTGATGATATTAACTTTAGGATTCCATTAATCATGGCCAATTGTATTGAAATCAATATTTGATACCTTATCAATTACAAATAATCTCAAAACCAATATGGACTCTACAATAACTAGAATTAATCCTCAATATCTTCCAATAAGATATCTACTTTTGGATATATTCCCCTCCATGGAAAATTGGTACTTCCTACTGATGAAGAACCAGTAATAAATTATCTCATGATTCTTCTATCACTTATCCTTCCCCAGTACCTTGATGCAATTTCAAAAAAAAATTAATTTAAAAATGTAACAACATGGGTTAAATGAAAAACTTAATGGAAAAATCATCACAAAAAAGTTAAAAACAAAATAGAAAAAATATCAATCCATTTATAATATTCACTACATAATATAATCTATCACAAATCCTATACATCGCCTCATTAAAAAATGGAATACCATCAAAAAATAAACATCACTTCTCAAACTACCCAAGAATAACCACAAAAATATAAATAATTTTATAAATATTATAAAGAATCAAGCTTCACTACACAATAAGAGTTAATATTGAAACATTTTTTTATAAGAATAAATTATGTAAAACATACACAACTTTATCAATATTCTAGATATTCATGAAAAATATTTATTTATATATTAAAATGATTAATAATTTGTTAATATGTATTCAACTAATTCAATCACACCAATTTTTCAAAATCACAAGAATAAAAAAAACATGAAAACGATCATATCACAAAAAAATATTCAAAACATTCCATAAACATGTGTAATAAACATTAATTGAAGGAAAACATCACATATACTAGATTATATATTATTATATTATTTTATAGTAAATTACATTTATAAATACATTATTACATCAAGTAAACATTCCAAACGATGTAAATAATCAGCAACACCTAAAAATAATTAATATTACATTATAACGAAATAATAATTAAAATAAAATTATGAATATTATTTTAACATGAATTAATATCATGATATTTAGAATTATATTGGTTTATTCTAATGAAATATACTAGTTTTTCTTTACATAACCATTCTTCGTCATATATGTAATATTATTTCATTTTATATAAGGTTAAAAGCAATAACATTTCCATATAGTGACAATTTTAGTAGGAAAAGATAATTCATGAAAAAATAAAAATATTTATTAAAATTATAAAGAAAATTTTATTTCATATTATATAAAAGTTTACATACATAAAAAATAATTACCAAAAAAATCCATTACACATTAAACATTCTTCATAATGAAAAACACATACATATTATATATATATATATATATATGTGTGTGTGTGTATTTCAAAATGGCCATATCTAGTATTTTATTACATTTAAAAATGTTGAACAATAATTAAAAATAATATATAATAATGAAATTTAAAAATTATATGTGACACAAAAATAAACTAATATAAAAAAATTTAGTAATTCTTGTAAAAGAGGATAAATGTTTTATTCATTATAAGTTCCTTAGAAAAAATAGAAATCACTAAAAATTCTTTCCACATTATAATATTTATTATAAAAATGTTAAAAATATATCTGAGAAAAACAATTCATCACATTCACATGTTCTAGAATTAGATAATGAAAATACAACATGTAAAACATTATAAGTAAAATACAAAATCACCAAATCCATTTTCTAAAATGACACATTAAATTAAAAACAGAGAATTTATTATTATAAAAAAAATTAATAAAGGGATTATAAAAAATGTAATATTATATTAAATATGTTATCTTTCATATTGATCTTATAAAAGCTACTAATATATTATTTTTAAATTAACATGGTATCTATTTCAACATAGGTAAAAAAAATTATTTAATGAAAACAAGTTACAGTAGAAAGTGAACAATAAATTCTAAAAAATAAAGGTTCATTTAAAAAAAATAATGTTTTTGATATATTGTTACTATATATAGGTGTTTTATAATAATTTAATAAAATAATTAATGAATATAAATATTCTCATTATAGATAAATAATAATATGAAAATAGATATGAATAAAAATATGTGTTCCAATACTATTAATGATAATGAAGTATGTACCTATTCATTATCAATACCATGCAATGCATAAGTCACTAAAAATTATCATTATGTTGAAAATATTAATATACATGCCCATAAGGGACCCTAAAAAACATTTTCCACAATTTATTTATTTATATAACTTCTATGTTATGGTAGATTTTCATTAATGTCATACTAATGTGATCAGATCCACGTGTAAGATTTACTATAAAAATCACATTATAATTCATCCAAAAACTCTAATACTAAATTTTCATGACCCCACCCCCTATGATACTTCTCATAGGTATGTAATGGTGTCAAGGGTGACTCCAATACACACATCTACTAGGCTAGGGGATTCATACTCTCGTGGTTGTAATAAAATTCATAAATGAGAGGTAGTATCATTGTATTAAAGCCTCAGAATAATAAAGGAACATACTACTAATAAAATCGATTCATTTCTATTTAAAAATGATTTTTTTAAAACCCAAATATCACTCATATTTCATTGTTTAAAATAATAATGGATAATGTGGAAAAAAATTCTACTCATAAATCAAATCATCCACTCAAATCCACATGATCTAGTCAAACAGTATACCTTATATCCATAAATAATTAATTGAAAATATAATCGATAAGTATGTATGGTGAGAAGTTGAGATAATATAGTAAAATCATCTTTATAAATAAATTAAAAATTATATAATATATATATATATAAGAGTGTACTATGGTGATAAAAACAAATCAAAATATAAAAACACTTATTAATGGAAGGTGGAAATGGATATACGATACCAAGATCCGAGAACCACCTTACTTACCAAAAATATTATATTCCATATAACATTCCTTACCATTTATATAAAATAAATAAAACTATTTCTAAACCCATTTATGTTTTTTAATAATATATAAAGATAAAAAAAAGTTGACCTACACATCCACAAAATACCCAATGCAGAAGGATTAAATGTTACAACCCCACATTCTTACAAAAATGGTAGTTTAACCTATAATTGGATGAAATTTTAGAATAATGCCTATTAATATCTATTAGGGAATGTGATAATGGGTTAAAACAATAATAATATGTATATATCACTATAACTCATAACCAACCACCATTCCATATGACCATATTTCACATAATCTACAAATATCCAAAAAGACCCCACTACGAACATGTTTACCCCTCTAATATATCAACCATTTACAATATAAAATTATTTTTGCAATAATCCTTACATGCTCATTCCCCAGCCATAACTACATCAAATTTCATCCCCATAGTGTTACTCACATTATATACACCTCATAATAGTGTTCCATGGATATATAGTAAATCAATTTTTGTACCATCAATCAATAATGCATGATCTTATATAACAAACAACACTATATCATCATGATATGTTGTTATAGTATATTTAATTATTAATATTATGTGAATATATACAATATTTATGCATCTATAATGTTTTATCATATCCTATGATAAAATCCCATTTACCACCTTCCCCATATTATATTCCCTTTCAAATTTCATAATAACAAATTCATTTAAGTTAGAGTCCTTTGAAAACACAACTTATCAAAGATAAAATCACAAATGGAATACATATATTTAATTAATATATGTGTCAGAATACCATAAACTACTAGAATAAGCATCTTTTATCATCTAACCAATTAAAATTTAGAAGCCTAATTGGATTTATTATCTCATTCATTTTCCCATGTCAACTAATATAAATTATCAAACCATTATTTAACTTTTAATCATATTTTATTTTTATATAGTCAATTTTATTTATCATTCTGTTAACCCATTTGTACTATAGTTTCTAAAAGAAATTGACTATTAAATAAATAAAAAATTCTTATGATTTTTTCCAATGCCATCCTTCATATAATCCAATTTTAGATATAAAATTATGCTAACAAATTTATTAATAGTTACGTATTATTTATTTTCTAATACCATTAATATTTTAAACATTATTTCCAAAATATGGTAATGAAACAAAATGGAGGAAACCTAAAATAACAACCATAAAACACCCCTTCCTATACATAATAAAAATGTAAAAACAATATCCCCACATAGACAATATTATTATATAGAAAAAATATGACATAGATTATAAATAATAATTTATAAAAATATTTTCTTATGTCACATAGTTCATAAATTACCTTTTCATTATAGTGATCCAAGTATTGTCCAATTATGAGGGTGAAATTTTTCATCAAGAATTACTTTATTAAAGAAAACTACAATAATAAATATTAATCATCAAATTGATTAAAATTAAATATATTTATCATATAAAAGTATATGAATATTCTTTGAAGAATCCAAAAATCTAATTAGTATCCTCATAAAAATCATTAATTTTAATTATTATTTACCTATAAAATAAACCTTCCATTATTCTAAGAATAATTAAATAAAAAATATCAAATAATAGATCATGAATATGAGAGGATTTCATGTAATATATGGGAACAATAAAGACTATCATATTTCTTCTAAACATGGACATTGATTTTAAAAATACCCTAACTTGAAAGATTCATGAATATCACACTATAAAAAATTTAAGAGATAAAAATAATGGTAATATCCATGCAACACATGAAGGAAAAACTATAACCAATTGTGGATGATCTCACTAAACCCAATGTGGGGATGATATAGTAATCAATATATGAAAATTAATGATATATTAATTAGGGAAACATATTTAATTATTAATATAACATCTTTCTAACCCTAGTAGTTACTATATTTTATTTTATTTCTGTAAATAAAATCCAACCATACAATATGAATGCAAATAATTCATAGAGAATAATGATCATTTAATAAGTAGTTAAATTCAAAAAATAATTTAATAAGAACATTAATTATTTATTTATTTTAAATGATGTTAGAAAAAATGCAATAATTTTATATTTTAAAATTTCAATTTAAATTATGAAAAGGATTCATTTTTCATGTAGAGAAAATGAGAAATATATAAATGGTATATGTCATATTACATTGTATCTATGATATAATTATAGGTATAATTCATAAGAGACAAATCATATCACTAATATGTATTATATTTTATGATATGTATTTGTATATTATTGATTTTAGAATTTAGATTTCTTCATAAAAACATTTTCAAAACAAATTTATCTATTGAATGAATTTTATTACAATGATATTAATGTAAAAGTGAAATCAATAATCATGATAATTGTGATTTGTCAAATTTAAACCTCTAAAAACATATTTTATGTATTATTTTTATTATATATATGATATAATTATTTTAAAAAATATTTATATGTACCATAAATATCAAACACAACATATCATCATTTAAAAAATTATCTATATGTAAGATATAATTGAATTAAAATATATTAAAAAACGCATACCTATGATATTATATATTTTTAATGATTGATATATAAGATATATTAAAAAATAATTTTTATTCATAAAATAAATCCTACAATTAATAAAATAACTCTCTGTCATTAAACAATAGAATCCCCATATGAAATGTATTTCATCCAATTATATAAGATTTTTTGTTGAAATTGAAACTCCTAGTATTTATTTTATATAACATAGTTAGTATATATTCTTGGAGATAAAATAATAACATCATACACATCATGTACAATCATTTGTTTTAAATCATTGGGAAATTAACATTTGTCCAACAATTTGTATATTATCAATGGAGTGAAGAAATTATTTTATATATTCCTATTTAGGATGATATCTTATGTAAATTATACTATATATCACTAAATGTAATTAAAATAAAATATGAAAAATATTTAAAGTATATCATAATGATGAAAAAATATTTAATAAAAAAAGTTAAAAAAATTATTTTTAACCTAATTATTGATTTAGATCCTTATATATAAAAGTAACACAAAAATCATTGAATAACTTTTAAAATTTTGTATTTTAATAAAAGGACCATATCATTCATATAGGATCACCGCATGTAATCCTTGAACCACACTGGATTCAGTATAATTTCAGAGTAATCAATTTTGGAAAGATGGGGCCTTACATTTTTAGTATAAAAATATTTTATATTGTATGTTACATAATTTTTTATATATATTTTATAATATTTTCCTAAATATTTTATAATTTCATTTTATTTCTGGTGTAAATATATATTTCACAATAATGTATTATGTGATTCATAATCAATTTTTTAGATTCAATTCAATTATTTTGGATATTATTTTTATTTTATATAAAGTATATATATTTTTGTAAAAATATAATTTTATAAATAGAACTAGAAAATATTCCTTATACCAACCAAAAAATATAAAAAGTGTCAAAAACATATAATTTTTGAAAAAATATTACATATATGTGTGTGTGTGTGTGGTTTTTGTTTTTTTACATTACATATATAAATATATATATATATTAATTTATTCATTTCTTTTAATATAGAGTTGATGGTTTTAAATTTAAACTTTTTTCAGGGTTTTTTATTTAGAATTATGGATTTATTATATTAATTATGTCATTTTATGTGACTTCTTTATTTTTAACTATTATAGTCTTTGAAATATTCATTTATTAAATATAAATTAATGTAAATTTAATAATTAAACAAATTATTGGGTTATTTTTATTTTTTTGAAGTAACGTTAATTATTATGATTTCAAATTCTATACACATAATATATTTTTGTGGATAATTATATACATTTATTATTCTGATGATCTTTCAGACCACATTTATGGACAGTTATGTGATTATGTTTTTTATATATGTTCTATAACATATCAATAAAAGGAATGATATAATTTCTATACTATAAAATGAGTTATATAATATCTAATTCAGAAATAATTTATTTTTATAATTATTTTAGATTCATATTTTTATCATATATTTTCTTTCTCATCACTAAACATAGTTTATTTGTAAAATCTCAATAATTGTTCCACTTGTAATTTTATAAGTAAATTAAAACAAATTTCTTATATATACTATATATATTTCCAAAAAATATTTTGAAAACTTATACATTATATAAATCATTGTAGTCTATTTTATTATAAATATTTAAAAATAAACAAACTTTCAAAATGTAAATTTCTTGATATCCAATAATAAAAAAGAAATATAGAAATAGATTCAACATCTTTTACAAGAATAATATAATTTCTATTATTTTTTCTATATAAAAATATTATACATCATTTAGTTTAACAAATTAGCACCATAAAATTTTAAAATATCAAATTTTATGTACAACAATACTGTTTCTAAATATTTACTTATTTTAATTACTATTTATCTCAAATAATGAAAAAATATGTAATTCTTATTTTTTTATTGTGTGTTTATTTTATAATATTATATGTTCATATTTAGAATCATTTTATAATTATTCTTGAAATATTATTTTTTACAAAAACACATTTAGAAATGTAATTTAATCACTGATTACCTCAATTTTTTTAATCTTGATTTATTTTATTATTATTTTTTAAAACCACACATTATATTTGAATCTCATATTTTAAAAAACAATGATATAATTGGTTTTTCTTCATTAAATGGAACTATTATATCAAAAATGGTCATAAATTAATTTATATATCATGACCCACCCAACTGAGAACCCCTCCTAATCCAATATTGAATAAGAGGTTAACCACGTGTCTTACAAAAAATATACTCTTGGTTATAAATATGCAGGGATGTTATAAAAATTATAAATAATATGATTTAATAAAATTTCCCAGTAATATAACTAGAAATGCACAATCCACACAATAAACAAAAATAAACCAAAGACACTATAATTTATAATTATACTCAATTAAGATAAATAAAATTGTCCAAGTGAAATACAAAAAAAATCAGGGGAATGAACTCCAAAAGAAATTTTAAGCTCAAATATTGTTATGTCCAACATTAACACCACACATTCCAATAAAAAAAATATAAATATAGGTGAGATAAAATAATTTTTACAATAAAGTATCATACATTCAAACTCATTTGAAAATATATAATGAGTATACTATTTCCCCACTAACAAAATAATTGAACCAAAAATAACTAATCTGGTAAATTGAAAATTATCCTCACATACTCACACTCATTAAAAATATCATCTTGTCATAGTAAAATAATATCAATGAATATTATGTGATAATTCCCAACAAACACATCCCTAATGGGTTTTCCCTATGACACTTGAACATAAATATTTATCTAATCTCATTCCCTTTTGAATCAATGTCATGTCAAACCATGAATTTACTTTAAAATATAATTTATTTTGGACCATATTAAAACCAATATAAACCTCCTCTATCAACCAATTAATATTATTTGAATATGTTATTCTATAAATTAACCATAAACATACCATAATCCATATCCATGTCATCCATGTATTCCCATATCAATTTTTATATTTTTTATATCATTTTCACATAACATATTAGGTAATTAAATTAGTATGAACCTAAAGGAAATCGAAAAAATCCCCCTATACTACCATTCATAACCACTAGCATGTGTCACATTGTCATTAATACCCTATAAGGAACTACAGTATGTAATATATAACAATACTATGATCATACATTTTTTAAGACATTATTTCTTAGAGAACACAATGATGGGGGATAAGGGAAGTGTAAGTAATATTACATACATTCTATAATAGCCCATAATTTACATAAATTTATGTTACGTAAAAGACGTAGAATATTCATTTAAAAATATAACAAATCTAGTACAAGACTGTATATGTATAGTGTCTTTAGAAACTAGGAATCATAAATAACCAATTTAGAATACATTTTCATTGTCAACAACTTATTTCATTAGAACTATACCCCTTTTGATATATCATACTTAATACCCTTCATTATGACTTGTGGAAAAGAAACAAATGAATGTGTGAGCTCATATTCTCAGTAAGGGTATACAATTGAGACATCAATCTTATCACAATCATAAGACATAATAACATAACATTTGAAAATATTATCCTTCATATGAAATATCATGACATCAAGCCACAAGATAAAATGTTAATGTTTATAAAAAAACTAATGAAAATAATTCCAAAAGTTATAAGAAGGATATGAAGTTCTATGGAGTACACATAATCGAATAAAATAATTTGATTTTAGTCAAGGGTCATTTCCAAGACCATTATAGCAGATAATGCCGCTTACTGAACCAATATTACTCTTTATTCTAGCCCTGTATTACTAAACTGAGATCATTTACCATTCCTTACATATCTATATCATGAGATATAAATCATTACCCAATGTATTTGAGGTAGATATAGGTCCCACTCATCTCATAAGGAAATCATTCTTACGTGTGGGACAAAAATATAAATCATTCATCATAGCATAACCCAAGGAATAAAATGGGGTTCTTAAACATAATTCCACCATAATAAATATAAAAAATGATTTTATAAGTTTAATTCAATCATAAAAAATATAAAATATAAGTTCTAATAGGGATAGAAATGATACCCCATTTAGATAATTTCACCAAAGGACAAAAATAATTTTGATAAAACACTAGGAAATAATTCTTGGGGAAAATATCCTTTCTTCTTCAAAATCATTTTATTTTCTCAAAATGCCATGAAATATTAAAAGAAAATAATTTAATTGAAAATAAAACTGAAATATTGTAAAATAAGATTCATGGAAATAAGGATTTATTAAAGTGTAAAAATCCATTCATACAATATAATTTTAAAAAAAAAGCATTTTTCTCATACTATGGCCGAAAAGGTCAAAAGTACCTCGTATCAAATAATGGAAAAAGATTCATTTCATACGGTTTAATAAAAATTAACCAATGGGTAAAATTATCTTTAAAAACTTTATAAAAATATAAATAATATTAAATATTTATGAAACATGGACATGGATTATAAATATACCCGAGTAAATAGTTACATATAAACAATATCGGATAAAAATTAGGTTGTGAAATTATCCATTACCATATGTCGAATATCCTTCTTATGTATACAAACCTCTTGTATAATGGTTTAAATAATTTAATTGAATTATTATTTATTAATAATTATTTTTATTATATCATATATGATCATATGACCATATGTTTGTTAATAACATTTCATTATTACTTTATCTTCATGTATTAACTTTTTCATTTTCTTACGCATGTTTTGTAAAATTTGTTCAGGTTCTCCTTCGTAGGACCCAATTATATCCTTAAAAATGATATCAACATAATATAAACCTTATTTATTTATTTTATACAATTATATAATCAAGATTTAATAAATATTATGTAGAATTAATCATATCACATCATGAAGATGGTAGGTCGTACGTACACTTTAGTGATGATACCATTCAAATAATTATTGAATGGTATTGAAGTGAATAGTGTATAATATTTCAGAATAAATATGATTTTACAATAATAATATGTAGTTATTATTTTCATCATTATACAAATCTATGTAAGGTTTTGGTGAAAAACATATTACACCACGACGTGGAGACGGTATATCATACGTACACACGTGTGGTGATTTCATTTTTTGTAGGATGGATAGAAAGTGGAATATTTTTTATATAATAATAATAAAATATATTTATATAATCTAGTTGAGATTGATTAATTTATAATAAAACCAATATTAAAGACTAATTAGAAGAAAACTGATGTTTGAATGAATCAGTAGAGGAGATTACCTCATCTTCAACCTGCTTCCTCTAAATCCCAAAATAGAGCACTAGATTTTCTCTTTTAAGAAGATCAGAACGTTTATAATTTATTTTTGGAATTTGATATGGGAAAAGGACTAGGGATTTCCATGCATGAAGGCTCAAGTTAAAGTGTATAGGTGAGGGAAGAGGTTTCGTTTTATAATTGAGGTGAGAGGCACTTTTGTGATATCCAAAAATATTAATTTATAATAAAATAAAACCCCTTATAAAAACCTTATAAATGTCTCAAATATAGATTATGATATTAGATAGGGTTGTAATATCCTCATTCAATAGATTTTAGACAAGTTTTTCGGTCAATTTATACTTTTTCTGTTTAATTAACACTTAATTATTCTATTTCATTTTTAACAAGGGTAACAAATATTTCAATATTAAAAGCTTTCAATATTTAATTATTTGACATCAATTAGACATCAAATAAATACATTAGTAAATTTTAAACAGTAACGTAATTATTTAATATTTTTTAAAATGTTTAATGGTGTCAATTTTAACACTATTCAATTGATTGATTTTAAAAAATACTAATATAACATGTAAAAATCAAAGGAAATATTTTTATATATTCCGAAGAGGTGATATCATCTTAAAAATTCATTATAAATATTAATTATCCCAAAATATATTTATTTTAATATTTATAATAACATTTATTTCTTACCTCTATTAATAAAACAATTTACACATCAATTTTGTGTATTTATTTTATATATTTATTGTCCAATATATATTAAAAATAAAATACTATTATGAAAATGAATCCACTAGTTTTATTATGAATATTTTTAGTAGAATTTATCTTTTCCAAAATCCAACATTTAAAATGTTATATTTATTATATTGTGAATGTCACAAGTTTGAAATAATAATCAATAAATTTATATTAGAGTCACAGTCTCATCTATAAGGCTCCAAAATGTCACAAAATAAACCATTGAATGGTTATGGTCGTGATAGACTTGAACAATAATATTTGGTTAACTTTTTGGGTCTTCTGAAGGTTATTAAAATTTTAATAAAAATTGTTTTATTGATTTCTTATCAATTAATTAATTTTTTACATCATCAATGTATAATTCTTTAATTTAATTTTATATTTCCAAAAAAAAGAAAGATTTATTACCCAGATAAATAAAAACAATTATCATTAAAATTAGTATTTAAAATAGAGTTTATATTCTTTATAAGATTATACGAGATAATGTTATAGTTATTAAAATTTGAGTAAGACATATTTAATAATTCTTTAAATAAAATTAGTTGAATGTTCTGATCTCATTTAAGTGGCTTCCAAAGGAAACCATTTCAAACTAAAAAGGATTTAGGCCAACAGAAAACTTATCCAATTATAGTAATACATTTTTATGATAACTTTATAACTGTATTATTACCCTTAATTTACCATATTTATCCTTTTACAATATTAATAAAAATTAGATATGTTACTATTCATAAATACTAAAAATTAAATAAAAAAATTTACAAAATTTGGACCTAATGATTTCAAATATGGAGTACCTTTTTCAAAATTCAAAACATATAATTTTATGTAATTAATTTAAAACTATTCTATCTGTCGGAATGATAGAATGGGTTCTAAAATTTAAGACATTGCAAAATATTGAAATTTCTTTACATCTAAAGGCAATTTAAAATTAATGATAATGAAATACATTATATTGAATGATAAAAATATATTATATTTATACATTATAACAATTCAATATTATAATTTAACCATGTAAATTATTTTGCTGGAAAACTTTGTTTTCAATTACAATTTAGTGTATTTTTACTATTTATCAAAACATGAAAGTTATGAGAAAAATATAAGAAATTCATCCAATATAAATGTTATATCTATATTCCAAATAAAATGTTTACATGGTTAAATAAAAGTTATTAATGTGTCAAAATTATTAATTTAAAATGGGTTCTCCATTAAAATGCGGAAATTTTCCGTTTTGAAAAAAATATGTGTTTATAGGTCAAATGGGGTTTATTCACACACTATGACAATAATATCTATTGGATGAATATAAAAATATTTTATTAATTATATAACATTTATATTTCATTAATTTAATTTATTAATAGTTCCTCATTCAAATTATTAAAAAAATACATATATAAAATTGATTTATATTTTTCATAAATAATTTCTAGTGAATGACTTCCACATACATTTTCAAAAGATTGTTATATTTATTCTCGATAGCCTAAGAGATAGGTCAAAATAGTAATGTCATACTAAAGGAATCTTATGGATTATTTAAACTCATGATTGTTTGTAATGTATGCAATTAAAGAATTAAAATTATTTAGAGAAAATATTTAATAAAAACATGTTGTTGTTACATTCTACCTCCCTTAAAGAGAATTTCAACATCGAACTTTTTCACATGGATACAGACAGATGAAGATATCTCTCCTTCTCCATATCCCCATGTTCCCATGTATCTTCCTCAAATTTTTTGTTCCACCATAAATTATTAATCAAGCGAGTAGTCTTGTTTCATAGAAAATCTTCTCTACGATACAGAATCACTATCGGCTATTTTTATAAGAAATAACATTCTATAGTGGTAAAAAAATATGAGTTTATTACATGTAATGGATCAGGTAATTACATTATTATGAGATATACATTTAACACATCATGAACTAGAGAGATATTCGGTGGAAGCACCAATCGGTAAGCATCCTTCCCAACCCGATCTAAATTTTCAAAAGGAGCGATATACCTAGGGATCAGTATTCCCAACTTTCAAAATATCTATACTCTATTCTAGGGAGTTATTTGTAGATTCAAATTATCACCAACATCATACTCCATATCTTTTAATCAGTTGTCAGGTTAACTTTGGTTTTGACTCTTAGCTGCTCTTATGTGTTGCTGAATAGATCTGACCTTTTCTATCATTTCATCAACATGTTTAGGTCTTAATATCATTCTTTCCCCAACTTCATCCCAAAAGCTCGGTGTTCATAATTTCATTATATAGAGGGATTCATAAGGATCCATCTAAATACTAGAGTGAAATCCACTGTTTTATGAAAATTCCACCAAAGGTAGGTGTTGATCCAAACAACCTTTGAAATCCATAGAGTAAGATCTCAACATGTATTCTAGAGTTTGAATTTTCCTCTTAGACTGAAAATCTATCTGATAATGATAAGAACTCCTTTAATATAAATCTTTATCCATATCCTACTAAAGACATAACAATAAGTTAGAGGTCAACTTCAGATCACGATTACACATAATGGAAAGTGGTACTCCATGAAATCTTACCACATACATTACATATCTCATTGAAATATAAAAAAGAGTTAAATCCTATATAATTTAAATAATTAGTGCCAACTTTGTAAGATGATCAGCTATAACCCATAGAGCATTATGGAATTTTTATTTTTTGGAAATTCTAAAGAAAACACCTATAATGATGTCTTTCTATTTCCATTATGGTATTGGTAATTATTGTAATATCCCCTTAGACTTTTTTCTCTCAACCATTACAAGCTTAAAAACCAATCACCAAGAGATGTATTTGACAATATCTCTTTTTATTCCATCCCACTAGAAATAAACTTTCAGGCCCCTCTACATATTTTTGCTTCAATAGTGAATAGAGAATGAAGAACTATGAGCCTCATACAATAGCTCCATCTATAATTTTGGTATGGGATAAACAAAAACCCAACTCCTAGAGTATATTATTCCATCACAATGATGTTTGAATTTGGGAACATTTGTATCCTTCTTTTATAGCTCTACATCTTCCTTGTATACCTTTTAAATATCCAATTTTTTAGATGGTTGACCAATCAATTGAGAAAGATAATATTTCTCCCATTTTATTAAAATTTCAAGATAAATCCTTTTCAAATTCATAAATATTGGATCTTTTTGAATCCTCATCATGGATAGGCTGGCATGGTACTTTCGACTTAAAGTATCTTCCACCATGTTTTATTTCTTTATGTGGTAATATATTGAATATTTGTAATATTTAATCAACTCAAACTATATTCTTTGGTGCATATTCAACTCCATTTGCGTGAAAATATATATTAAACATTGATGATTTGTATATATATCACACCATTCACCATAAATATATTTACTATATACATTTAATGTAACGATTAACATAGCTAACTCCAAATCATGGGTTAGTTAATTTTTCTCAGGTATTTCAATTATCGCGAGGAATAAGCTATGACCATATAATTTTTCATGAGAACCCATCCCAATAGATTTTTGAATGCATCATAGTTGGTCAAAAACCTATCATCACTACAAGACAGTATGAGAATAGTTTCACTGACAAACCTTATTTTGTCTCTTTGAAATTGTCTTTATATGACACTGTTCACATAAATTTATCTCCTTTCTATGTCAACATGGAGAGTCTATTATAAATTTTTAAAATAACTTTAACAAAATATCAATAATATCCAGCCTAACCAAGAAAAAATCAGATCTTAGTTACCGTTGATGGTATCAACCAACATTAAATAACTTCTGTTTTCCCTAGATCCATAATTATCCTCTCTTTTGAGTATATGTGGAAAAAAAATAAAACAATTTGAAGCCAAAGTTCAAACTTCGTAATTTTTTCATAAATATTATTTATCCTTAGGGTCTTTCATAAAATTATCATGTAATCTTTATATTCTTCATTGTTTTTTGAATATAAAAGAATATCATCTTTGGAGACTACCACAAACTAATCAAGACAGTCTCTAAAGACTCAATTCATTGGATCTGTGAAGATTAATGGGGAATTAATAATACTAAAATGAATCACTATGAATTCTTTGTTTCTATACCGTGTACGGCATTCCGTCTATGGTATATCCTCTTCGTTAACCCTTAATTGATAATATCCTAAACAAATATCAATCTTGGAAAATTATTGACCTCTTCATAGTTGGTGGAATAATTCATCTATGTGGGGAAGAGGATATTTGTTCTTGATAGTGATATTGTTATTTTCTAAATAATCAATATAGATTCTCATTGGTCAATCTTTTTTTAAAAAAATAGAGAAGGTGAACCTCAAGGTGATTCTCTAGGGAATATAAATCCATTGTCAAGATTCCATTGGAGTTTCTTCTTCAATTCCTGAAATTCAATTGGGTCAATTCTATATGGTTTCTTGAACTTATAATAAAACCCAATATGAGTTCTATTGAAATCTCAAATTCACAATATGGTGGATGACCTGGTAATTATTCTATAAATACATCATTAAACTCTCGTAAAATGGGTGTATTATTAATTATGATTTTCACCCAAACCATTTGAGATATACAACCATCATTTATAGTTATCAAGACCCATAAGATGGAAAAAATTTCTACAAGAAGTTTATATTCATAATTTCATCAATATTTTATCATAGATTGCTCTGGAATACGAAATTTGACTTCCCTTCATTCGAAATTGATATGAGATCCATAGAGAGATAGCCAATCCATTCCTTGAATTGCATAAGATCAAACTATAAGAAGGATCACATGATTTTAAGGAAGCACTTTCCAACAAACATCAACATGAGAATAATAATAAACTTTTTATGCGGTCATTGTCCCATTAAGAGTTGTCACAGCTAACTCAACATCTAATTTTTATGGTAATATGGAAATACCATTTGAAAATTCATCATAAGTAAAAGACTTGGTGGATCTAAAATCAAATAAAAAAATTTATACCATAGAGTGAATGGTATGTGTACCTTTCACCACATTATTATCTTACTCCACATCAATGATAGTAATCACTTGTGACTTTCATTTGCCTTTGGTCTTCAATGTTTTCTGATGTCGATTATCATCAATAACCCATAGATTAGGGAATTTACTGGCATAATTCCCCCTTTCCTAGAACATGCTACATTTAAGTGTAGGAGGTGACTTATGTGCAACCTTTTATTTATTTGCATCATTAGACATCTTTTTCCCATCACGTCATAATTGAATTTCCCAATGACCTTCTTTTCTACACATTAAACATTTACTAGTCCCTTTAATAAAATTTACTCTCTGTTTCTTTTTACTCTTTGAAAATAAGAAAAAAAACATCTTCTTTTTAGTGTGGTATTTAGATTTCAACTTGAATTCCATTTTTCTAATCTTATCAAACCCATTGGACTGACAGGTTACTCCAATATCCATCTTATCCATGAGTTCACATCGAACTATTTCTTTATAGCTATAAAATTACATTATGGATAGTTCCCTATGAAGTCTTGGTTTTAATACACTAAAGAATCAATCATATTTTCTGTGAAGTTTCAAAATAATTACACAAGGGTACCATGAAAGTCTTACAAAATTTTCTTCATAGGTACCAATGGATTCATCAACCCTTTTCTTATATTCGAGGAACTCCTTCTCCATATTTTTTTATGAATATGAGAAATGTACATATTGAAAACTATGTCCTTGAACTTGACCCATTCCATGGAATAAATTTCAACTCTTTCCCTCATAATCATGATAAGGTTTCACCATCGATAAGCTTCAACATCCAAAAAATAGACTGCTAAGATTACATTATCATGTTCTAAACATTGGATGACTTAAAATATCATTTCAGTGGTATTGATCCATTGGTCATCCACTAATGGATCAGAAAACCCACTGAAATAATGTGGTTAGTTTCTCAACAATGATTGAACAAAATGTTCTTCCCCCATTTTCCTGTTTAGAGGTCATTCATGATTCATATCTTGAGAATGTTGGGTGATAATAGCTATATGATTTTTCATTCTATCTCCCATAATATTTGGTATCTCTAGAGTAAAATCATTGAATTTCCTATCGTATTCTGTATTAACGTGGTTCCTTTATGTTCTATCCATTTACTAAAACCAAGAATGATAGTGTTACTAACAGTAATCATAATGGGGAAACTTCATAAGTATGAATAAAATTTCAATTTAACATACTTATGTTTTAAACAAGGTTATTTTGTATCACTTCTAAAACACTAGGATTGTATCTTATAGTTCAACATACTTTTTGGGGCCTTACTAAGGATTTCTCATTCTAGTTTCAAAATGTTAACTACACCATTCATCTGATACCAACTATAATGACCCATAATTTATATACATTAATATTACTTCAAAGATGATGAATATTAATTACTAAAAATAACAAATACAAGACAGGACTGTATAAGTACAGTTCTTTAGAAACTAGGAAACATAAACAACTTTCTCATAATTCATCTTTATTATCTCCAACTTATTTCTCCCTAAGTAGAATCTTTTTTGAAATATCATACTTAATACCCTTCTTCATGACCAGGGGAATAAAGAAATTTTTTTGGGTGATATCATATGCTCTTTAATGGTTAACAAGGGAGATATCCATCATATCAAAATCACACGACATAAGAACATATCATTTGTAAACCTTATCCTGCATATGAATGATTGTGATATTATACCATGGGATAAATCCTGAATGTTCATAAAATCAATTAAGGTAATCCCAAAAGACGTAACATATGACATGAAGTGTTTTATCATACAAATAATCATTGAAAATAATTTACCTTAGTCAAGTATAATTGTAAAGAACATCATATTGGACAAAGTCCATTACTAAAGTGAGGTCCCTCCTCATTCCATCCCTGTATTACTGAACTGAGATCATTTTCCATTCTATATGTGTCTATATCTTGAGATTCAATTCATTACCCAATGCATTAAAGAGAGATATTGGCCTCACCCATCTCATAATTAAATCATTCTTATGTGTTCCATAAAAACAAAAATTAGTCATCATAACATAACCCAAGGAATAAAATAGGTTTCTTAAATATCATTCCACCATAATCCACATAAAAAATGGATTTCATATATAAAAATCTATTATAAACACAATAAAATCGTAGTAATAATAGTTATAGGAACAGATCCCTATTTATATAATCTCATCTTAGATGGAAAATACATGAAATTAATTCTTGAGGAAAAATCATTTCTTCGTCAAAAACATTTTATTTTCTCAAAATTCCATAAAATTTTAAAAAAAAATATTTAAAATAAAATTAAAAAATCTTAAAATAATTTTTATTGAAATAAGGTGGTATGAAAGAGTAAAAACCCATTCATGTTGTATAGGTTAAAAGAACATTCTCCTCGTATATTTTCCAGAAAGTTAAAAGTAACTCGTATCGAATTAGGAAAAAATATTCATTTCATACCATTTAATAAAAATTAGCCAATGGGTAAAAATGAAATTAAAAAATTGTAGAATAATAGAAATAATATTACATATTTAGGAAACATGGCTGATAATGATTAATATAACCAAGTAAATACTTACGTATAAACAATCTCAGATAAAAATGAGATTGTGAAATTACTCCTTACCTAAGATTTGATATCTTACATATTTATCTGAAACTCTTGAATATTGATTTAAATAAATTCATATAATTAATATAGAATCATATTCATTTTTTTCGATATCATACATGATCATATTTTCATATTTTTATTAATAACATTTCATTTCTAGTTTCTATTCATGTATTGTCTGCTTCATTTTCTTATGCATGTTTTGTCAAATATGTTCTGGTTCTCCTTCTTAGGTCATATTTATATCACTAAAAAATGTATGAACATAATATATTCCATTTTTATTAATTATATAAATTTATTAAATCTTTATTTAATGAATATCATGTAGAATGAATCACAACTCATCGTGGAGATGCTAGATCGTATGTATACACGAGTGACGATATAATTCCAATAATTATTGAATTGTACTGAAGTGCATGATGTATAATATTTCATAATCAATATATTGTTATAATAATAATATGAAGTTATTATTTCTGTCATTATACCCATCCAAGTAATGTGGCTGTGAAAAAAAATTACACCACTCTGTAAAGATGGTGAGTTGTATGTACACACCTATGGTGATTTTGTTTCTCATAAGATGGATAGAAAGTGGAATATTGTTGTTATATAATCATATTAACTTTTCTATATGTCAATAATAATGTATTTTTTTTTAATAATGAAACAAATAATGAAGAATAAGTTGAAGAAGAATGATGTTTTAATGAATAGATAGAGGAGATTGCATCTTCTTCATAGTGCTTCCCCTAAATCTCCTCTTAGAGTAATAGGGTTGGTCTTTCAAGAATACAAGAGCCTCTATAATGTGACTAGGTAATTTGATGAGAGAAAAGGGTAGGTTATGGATGATTTGGAAGGCTCAAAGTGAAATTAAGAGTTGAGGGAGGAGGTTCCCATTTAGGATTGTGATGAGGGGCACTTTTGGGTTCTTTAAAAATATTAATTTTAATAAAATAAATCCCCATAAAATATCCTAAAAAATATCCCATTTTATTAAATGAGATGAGATAGGGTTTTAATCTCATCAACCCAGAGATTTTATACTAATTGTTTTGTCAATTTGTTGCTTATGATTTTAATTAACACTTAGTTATTGTATTTAATTGTGAACTAGGGCAACAAATAGTTCAATATTGAAGTGTAAAATATTAAAAATATTCTATCAATTAGACAATTAAAAAATACCTTATGACATTTATGACCATATCATAATAATTTTATATTTTTCAAAAAGTATTATGATTTTTAAAAAATTTATTAAATCCTTTTTTGATAAACCATTAATTATGTCAATTTTTACACTATTAAATTAATTGATTTTAAAAAAAATTATGATGACAGGTTAACTTTAGACCAACTATTTAATTATATTCATAAGAGGTCAAGGTAATCTATGAATTTCATTATACATATTAATTATCCAAAAAAATATTTATTTTAATATTTTTAATAGCATTTATTTTTTACCTATATTCATTAAATAATTACTAGATCAATTTTGTGTAATTATTTAATATACCTATTTTTATAATAAAAAGTAAATATAAAATAATATGATGAAGATATATCAGTTATATTTCATAATATTATATTTTTTGAATTTATCTTCTGGAAAATGCAACATTTGAAATTTTATACTTATTAGATTATGAATGTGACAAATTTATCATCACTCTAAAAAACATAATATAAATGTCACTATCTTTTCTATAAGGTTAAAAAATATCACTAACGTGAGCCTTGGATTTTGATGGTGGATATATACTCGACTATTAAGATGTGGTCAAGTATTTGGGTCTTTCGAGGGATACTATTATAATAATAAAAACTTTTATTTTTATTTCTCAACAATTAATTAATTTTTACATCATTATAGTATCAGTCCTTAAGGTAATTATTTATTTCCTAAAAATAGAAAATAATTTACCATGATAAAGAAAAAAATTATATTTCAAATGAGTATTTATAATCGAATTTATCTTATGTATAACCTTATATAAAAAATAATATAATTATTAAAATATGAGTAAGAAATATTTAATTTTTCCCAAAATAAAATAAATAAAATGTCCTAATATCATACATGTGGCTTCTAAAGGAAACTATTTATACCCAAGGATGATTTAAATCAGAACACAATAATCCAAATATATTAACATAAGTGTTTGGGTAACATTGTAATAGTATTCTTACCCTTATTTTACTAGATTTACCCTTTCACCGTATTAATAAAAATTACTGAAAATAATATTCATCAAGCACAAAAATAAAATAAATACATTTAAATAATTTTTAAAAACTTATTAGAATTATGGAATCCATTTTTCAATTTTAAAAACACATATTTTTCAGTAATAAATTTATAATTAATCCTATTTTTGGAAATAGATAACATGTTTTAAAAGTTAAAACAATGCAAAAGATTGAAATTTTTTTACATCTAAATTCAATGTCAAATTAATTATTTTGACATAAATTATATTTAATGATAAAAATATATTCTATTTTTAATTTAATACCATTTAATATTATTATTTAAAATTTTAAATTATTTTGATGAATTTCTTTCAATGAAAATTTAGTGTATTTTTATTATTCATCAAAACATGAAAGTTATATGAAAAACATTATAAATTTCTCCCAAATAACATTTTATAGACTGATTCTAAAGAAATTTTTTGTGTTTTCATATAATAATTATTAATATTTTAATATATTAATTTAAAAGGGGTTCTCTATTAAATGTCGGAAAATTACCCTCTTGAAAATATAGGATTGTATACATTAAATAGGGTTTATTCATTCCCTATGAAAAAATATATATTGGATGAATATCAAAAATATTTTCATAATTATAAAACATATAAATTTTATTAATTGCATTTACTAATTGTAATTCACTAAATTTATAAATTAATTATAAATATAAAATTAATTTATATTTTTCATAAATACTTAGTATTGAATGAGTTCACCATAAATTTTCATAAGTTAGTTATGTTTATCCCCTCTAGCCTAACGTCTAGGTTAAAATGGTAATTTTATAATAAATTCATCTCATGGTTTTTATAAACTCATGATTAAGTGAAATGTATGCTTTTAAAAAATTAAAAATATTTAGAGAAAATATTTCATAAAAACTTCTAGGTGTTACACTTTCCCAATCCAACATGAATATTTTGTAATGAAAGAAAGACCAAATATATTTTTAAATTAGAAAGATTATATATCTCTATTGGGATATATAATTATATCCCTAAAAAATACATTATATATAAAGACAAAGACATGCCTTATGTTAAGGGTTCACATTAATAAATCGTCATCACAACCAAATACTATCACCAGAATATAATCTGCATACACTAACTCTACTCTTCACTATAAAAATTCATACTACCAACTATTCAATAATAATGGAAACCATATTTTTTATATATTATTTAAAACTCATTAATTTAAAAAATATTCATATTCAACAATATTATAAAAATAAATGTTTATTATTAGATTTAGATCCATATATATTGAAAAACAATTGAGGGTATTACTAAAATTTATTTCTTCAATTTAATTTTACTATTATCCAAAACAAACTCATTCTATCAATGTTTTTTTTTATAATAGCTATTTTGAGTTCATTATTACATGTAATATTGAAAAAACATGAAGAAACAAAAAAACCTCACATTCACAAGACACTAAATCATTACATGATCACCTTATAGTCTTTCTCAAAAAAATATGGAAACAAATTTTCATCTTCACTAAATATTCCACATTTTCATCTATATAAAATTATGTAAACCATGTTATCTTCTACAATATGTTCTATGATAAACCCATATAACAAAAATGTATTCCAATCATAAAATACCGTTGAAAAATATCACAAAATCAATGTATTATAAAAAATATATTACAATAGTTTTTATCAATAAACACTACCAAAACAACATTTACTATGAAAAAAATCAAATAATAATATTTTACGCATCTGATTCCATTTAAATTTTTATTTTATTTATCCTTTTTTGAATGGTTGGTCTAATTCATATTGAATTTCATCCACATACATATTAAGTAAATCGAATTTTTTTCCAATAATAGAATTGAAGAAGTGGGATTAAAAAAAATAAATAATTTCAAAATAAATAAATAGAAGTGGATCATCACATTCAACCTAATATCATTAACATATTTTTAAAAATAATTATTACATAATCCTCTACTCTCAATTAATTGAATAAAAATTAACTCATATTTAACATTATGCATGTGTATAATTTTGGTCATAGATCTCATTCCACAACTAACGATTCACTACCCACTCAAAGAATGGAACTGATGTCATTAGGAACACTAAATAAACCTCAATTAAACAAATTTATATTTAAAATTATCCCAAACCCATTTAATTATAAATAGAACAAGAATAAAATATATTTAAGGAATGAACGAAAAAATATAATGATATGATGAGAAGAAACTTATGAAAGGTCGTGGAAAATTATCCTATATGGACAAGAAACAAATAACGCAAAAAAGTGGTTGAATGGTTTATAATAAATGAACTAATGTCACCCTAGAGTTGATAAAAATAAAGTAAAAATATTTTAAGTCCCATTGAATTAATAATTATTATATTTTCATGATAATATACGGCCACATTATATCATGTAATACAATGGAATAATTATTTGGAGAAACTAATGTGACATGATAAAAAATTAGAATACATTACAATGCCATAATTTTCATGAAAATATCCAAAAAAAATTCCTCAAAACCCAATTATAATAACTATGTCAAACATAAAATCATAAAAAACATTTTTGGAATAAGGAAACAATAGTGACTATTTTTTTATTGAAGTTCATCCAATAAATCACATATACATTAGGATTTAGTGAACTTAAAAACACACCATACATTACTGATTATCTTGTTATTTATGTGTGTTCATAAGGTTTTGACTTATTCTTATTTTTTGGTTGTTAATTTCATTAAACTTAAATTCTGGACTTTTTTTTCAGAAATCATCCTATTTTGGGAAAATCAGCTACGTGATATTTTTTTATCTATGTTGTGAAAACAGTTACATTTGTTTATTGGCTACATTGAAAAATTAGCTACGTGTAAATTTCCTAGGTTGACAAGATTACATTTATGGGAAATTTCATATGTGATCATTCAACTACATAAAATAGGTATGTGGAGTAATTTGTTAAAAGAATGGACTATGTGAAGAAATTGAATGAATTGTTTCAGTCAGCTACATCTGTTTAGGTAATAATAATAAAAATACTATGTGAATCATTTTGGCTATGTGAATCCAAATCTTCTAGGTGTAATAAAATATTCAATCGGTTATGTGGATTCAATTCTTCAAATCAGCTACTAAATGATGCATGTTGGTATTTATTATCATTAAATCACTCAAGTGTTTTTTATTGTTGATGTAAAATCATTAAATCTTTTATGAACTCATTTAGGTAAATTTGATTATAATAATATACATGAATTTATATAGAATAAAACTACATGATTACTTTGTTTTTCTCAATTCATATCAAGTATATCAATGAAAAACCATGTGTCACTAATTTGTTTATTCAAAAAATCATGTTCTATGTTTTTATATAAGAAGTGGTGCATGCATTTCTTATTTAAGTATTATATTTTAATGTTTATTGTTAGTTAAGAATAATTGATGTGAGAGAATAAATATAGACATCATGTTCTCTAAAATCTCTAAAATGACAATCTATTATCCACATATGTATAGATAAAGAAAACTCGTTTCATCAGATATGATTATTGATGATTCATTTTTAGTTCAGATGACTCTAATTGATATGTTTATCCTTCTTATCATCTCTCTTGGAGATATTTCATTTTAATCAGTTGTTTCATAATGTCATGAGTTGACATTTGGAAAAAATATTGGATTGTTATCATCCATTGTTAAGGATCCATATAAAAGAACAATTAATGGAAATTTATGTTAATACTTTTATTAATCTTGGAAGAATTTATATTTGATTGCACCATATTTTTATAGCATTCACTTCATCATGAATTACAAATAAGAAGGATGGAAATACTCTACAACAAGCACTGGTCTAATGAATATCATTATTCTCGTGGTGATAAGTAGTGGTGGAGTGCACTATTAGACTTCTATTTTCCCAAACTACTATAAATATATGTGTTTATTTCTATTCTTTATGATTTTTTCATACTCTATTCCTTATAAAATAACAAGTCTTAGGAGATCCAAAAGCATGAGAGGATGATTTTTTTAAATGAACTAAATTCTAAATAACTAAATTTTCCCACCCTCTAGAGTCTTAATATGGTCAGTCTCAAACAATATTTGGTATCAATGAAGTTATTATTCAGTTTACATCTAAAAAAACCTTGAAATCGAAAGATCAATTCAAAAATAGATTCAATGATTGAAAATATAGATGGGGTGTCTATGATCACAAGAACCTAATTCAATTATGATAATTATGGTTATTAGAAGGCACCAATTAACATATATATAGATAACTTATTTCTAAAATATTTTCTAAAATTTAGGAATACATATGAAATTACAATGATAAAACCATAAATGAGATGATTATACATAAGCAATCCATGATTTAAATTTTAAATATATGAATGCATAATTTTTGGATTATGCATGGTTGAGGTCAATAGATATTTTCAATGCCAAATAGCCCATGTATTGGGAACTAAAATTTCAATTTCTTATTGGGGAATAGATAACATGTCAGATATATGATATAATACTACCAAACTAATATATAACACTTTTAGAATAATGGATGACAAGTGTATCACATTGATCAATGGAATACTCATATAAATTTAAATAATAATTTTTTACGGGGAAAATTATTACTTATCTAGATCAAGATATGAACATTATTTGAATACTAAAAAAATGTGGATTTCTATTTTAGCTACAATCAAAAAATTAATAGAGATCAAAAAGATAAAAATAAAAATACAATATACTTAAACTAAAGATGTAAGAGGCATTTGTAGAAGTTAAGCTTGGAGAAAAAATGTTAGTTATAAAATTTAACACTTATTTAAAGGTCTAAACAACAAATGGGGATAATAAGTATACAGATGTTCAAAAAGATTAATAATCTAATGAAAATTATTCATATAGTTCTTCTTTAGTTAGTGATATTTATCAAACCTCTAAAAAATTGAAGATGTTACGTAAATAAAAAATGGGATTTGAGAAACCTTTCAATAATTATAGGAATACATATTTAAATTATATGTGTCATGACCCGTCCTCTGGGGCCCGTGTCGTGACTATACCAAGCCCACCTTCTATAGGTCAAGGGCTGGCGACTAGTACCAAAGGCATAAATCCCTAAAACTGGGAAGGCATTGCCTTTATAAAGTATAAAACACACACAACAGAGTATGAGATGGAATTAAAACACTAAGAAAAACACTATAAAATGGAGTGCTGAAAAGTAAAAGGGTCCAAAAATACAAGACCAACAGGAAAGTATAAGTACAACTGAAAAACAAGTACAACCGAAGAAAAGGAAAAGAAACTTATGGGTTGTCTTCAGGGGATTCCTACCTGAAGGGTAGGTATAGATAGCCTCCTCAACACTCCACGTACGTTATTATCCTTCATGTACCAACTCATTGTAAGGTCCACCTCCGGGTACCACCCAGTCCCTTTACTCTGATCTTTAGTCAACGCTGCTTGTCATCTACAACCAATACAATGAGGTGCGGGCATAGCCCGTGCAAAGGTGAGTATAACGATACTTGGTAAGGACCCCGATACCATCAAGGTCTCACAAAATCCAACAAGGATAAACCAAAAAGTATGAAATCAATAGATAACATCACTTAGGTATATTCCCATAGATATACCTAATTTACCATGTAATCCATCTCAATCATGAGGTAAACACAAAAGTTACTAACTCAGCTCAACCAGGATTTAATTCTAGGGATAGTATCAAACTGAACCCTTGGCTGTTGGAGAACTCCTCTTCTTTCGAGTATAGTGGTCCCACTGCATCGCACAGAGGAGCTTCAAACTAACCTTGGACTTCTGAGGTACTCCTCCTGTTGAGAATCGTGGGTCTGTCGCTCTCACACAGAGGCGCTCCCCACCACGGGTTTGTCGCCCCAACCAGGCGCTCCCCCTCATAGCCTACAAAGGTACTCCTCATGTCGAGTACTGCGGGTCTTCCGCCACAACCAGGCGCTCCTCCGCTGTGGGTCTGCTACAACAACTAGGCACTCCCCACTGGGCCATACGAGTAATTCTGAGTCACTCGATCAGTATTCGTCAAGTCTCAGCTAGCTACTTGGTTCCCGCACAAATTCCTACTCATATTTGGAAGATCCGCTCCACAAGCTATAGGTCGATACTCTAATTTTCATGAAGTCTCACATAGAATTATCTCAAAGGTCTTCCTCATCAAAGGGGTCTCAATGCAATAGACGGTATGTCAATCGGATGTCTAGTCTGTGAGTTATTAGCTTTTTAGTCTCGAGGGCCAGGTTGGATTCGTGTACGACCCAACCTGACCGTATCTCAACATTACACTGAACTCCAGTGGGGTAAACTCAATGGGACCGCTACGTTTTAATATTAGAAGCACCGTTGAAAGTTCGTCTAACGGTCGACCGATGCCAAAGAAATGGCCAAAAGAATGTAAAGTCTGGTAGTGGGCCCGGGTTCAGTCCGACTCGGTCGGACCGACTCAGCCAGTCTTAGTCTAGGCCGACCTAGTCTGGATCGACCCGGTCAGACCTATTGGGTCTGTCCCTGCCGATTGGGTGGGACAGACTGTTAGGTTCGGCCCGGCCCGCTCGGCCCCGCCCAGCGGGCCACGTGGGCAGTTCAGTCCGGAGGTCACCGCGAGGGGTGTGGCTCGGCCCAGAGGGCATAGCCAGTTAGGTTCAGTCAGCACCGTGAGGGGTGAGGTTTGGGTGGCTCGGCCCTGGATGGCAAGCCGGTTCAGCCAACGGTGCCGTGAGGGAGGCCGCAGGCCAGCTCGGGAGGCCAGCACAGCTCGGTTGGGCGGGCCGGGTGGCGGCCTGGGCAGGCTGGCAGGGCGGCTGGGCAGGCCGGGTAGCGGCCTCGGCAGGCCGTCGGGGTGGCCGGGAGGGCACCAGGCCGGCCGGGAGGCAGCCGAATAGGGCGATGTCCAGGCGGGCCGGTGGATGGGAAGGCTGGTTCGGCGTGGCTTGGGCCGGGGCGAGCGAGTGGTTCGACAAGGGGCACGGGACATGCGGAGGCTGGCTCGGTCGGGGCTCGGCTCGGCCGGGGCCGGTTCGGCCTAAGTGCTGTGAGGGCGGCACGGGTTGTGGAGGCCGCGGGAATCATGGAATTTTTCGTCGCCGCCTTCTTTGTCTCGTTGCTTCGTCACCATGCCGAGGATCATCTCAAACAAGAACGGTGGAGGGGTTGGGCCATGTTGGTTTGGCCTTCACCCTCCGCGTTTAGGGTGGTATTAATTGTCTCATCAAGAAAATAAGATGAACATCAACTCACCCACAAACAATTCCTTTCCTACCGTTGAAGAAGATAGAAAAGGAATAACATCAGCATGCAATAAGACTCTTACCTTTGATTTTTGGTCACCGTTCGTTGATGGAGTCATGGAAAGCAGATGAAGAATATCGTCGTTCGTCACGTTCGCTACACGCTTCCAATCCTGAGTTGCGTCGGTTATAGAAGACGCTCCACATCGGTAGGTGTCTGGGGAAGAAGTCGAAGAAGAATCGTTGGAGTTATTCATTCTTCATTGTCAAAAGTTCTTTGTTGGCGCCTTCTCCCAATAATCATCTCCTCAAAACACCCAAGGTTTCCACCGTAATGAACAATTCCAACCCAAGAATAATAATAGATCTATTATTTTAGGTGTTGGAACAAAATTCAATAATAGAGAATTAATTACATGGCTCCCCTTAATTAATCAATGGGTTTTGTCCCGAATTAATTGGGGAGTTAGAACCAAATAAATTAAGGTAAGGTCAAGAGGATCTCCCTCATTAATGAGGGAGAGTTGAGAGGTTATACTCTCCTCTCATTAATAGGGGTCATTTAGCCCTGTGTGGTCCCCACCACATTAATCCTCTCATGGGAGGTTGAATTCCGGTGGCCCCCACCACCAAAAGCTCTCATGGGAGGTTAAGGTGCGGTGGTCCCACCTACAACCTCCATGAGGAGGTTTTAACCACCACCCTCCAAATGGCGGCTCAAATAAAATAAAGTGTATCTCACTTTATTTTATTATTTTCCCATGAAAACCCAAAATCTAACTTTTATTCTTGACCAACTGCCATCGAGGTGAATATATCCTTAAGCAAATACCACTGAAGCGAGTACAACGGTGCCCTCAGATTTTAGTTCCGATCACCGGTTCAAAAGTTATAAAATCCTACTCGTACGTTTGCTGAATGTACCTGCATAAAAATTCAGAAATTTATTTTGGGCACACCGGGCCTCGGAATCACGCGCCACTAATTTTCACTGACTCGTAAAATTCATATGTATTTAAAAAAATCCATGAAATTAGGGGTCTTTACATTCTCCCCACCGCAGGTATTTACGTCCCTGTAAGCTACAAATCGATCTAAGGGAACAAGTGGGGGTACTGAGCATGCATTTGAGCCTCCCCCTCCCATGTGCTCTCCTGGTGGTTCCCGTGCTGCCAGTAAACATGCACTAGAGGTATCGACTGTCCATATAGGACCTGCTCCTATTGATCCTCAATCTCCACTGGAACCTCCTTAAAAGTCACTCCAATATTGACATCCATCTCTCTATGGTCGATGATGTGAGAAGGGTTGTGCACGTATCTATTCAATTGAGATACATGGAAGAGGTCATGCACCCAGTGCAACTGAGGTGGAAGAGCTAATTGGTATGCCATCTCGCCAATCTTGCTGAGGACCTGGAATGGTCTGATTAATCTCATAGATAAATTTTCACCTCGGGCAATTCTCCGTAAACCTCATCGAGGTGAGACCCGTAGAAAGACATGGTCACCATCATCGAACTCCAGAGGTCTCCGTCTCTTGTCAGCATACGACTTCTGCCTGCTCTGTGCAGTCTTTATCCGCTCCAGGATAATCTTCAACATCTCTGTGGTAACTCATACCATCTCTGGTGCCACAAGTAGTGACTCCCCTGGGTCAGTCCAACACGAAGGTGATCTGTAAGGTCGCCCGTACAATGCCTCAAAAGGTGACATCCCTATGGTGGATTGACAGCTTTTGTTTTATGAAAACTCCACCAAAGGTAAGTGATCCTCCTAGATGTGACCAAAATTGAGGACACAAGCACATAGAATGTCCTCGAGGGTCTGTATGGTCTGCTTAGTCTGACCATCTGTTTGAATATGGAAGGTGGTTCTCATACAAAGCTATGTCTCAAAAGCCTTCTGCAACCCCTTCCATAGCTGGGAAGTAAACTGTGCATCACAGTCAGAGACTATACATGAGTTTACTCCATGTAGACACACAATCTTTTGCACATAGAGGCGTCCCAAACTCTCTACTGAACCATACTCTCTGATCGGTAGGAAGTGGGATGACTTGGTGAGTTGATAAACGATCACCCAAATCGAGTCGTGACCCCTAGATGTACCTGGAAATCCTATCATGAATTCCATGGATATCCCATCCCACTTCCGCTCTAGAACCTCTAAAGGTTATACCAAGCCTGTTGGTACCTGGTGCTCTGCCTTCACTTGCTAACAAGGGAGGCATCGAGAGACAAACTCCACTACATCCTTCTTTATACCTGGCCACCAGTGTTGTCGTCGAAGGTCTTGGTACATATTCTCCACTCCTGGATGTACTGCTATAGGGGATGTGTGGAAATCCCTCAACACTTCCTCCTAAAGTGACACTGGTACCTTGGTACGTCCTCTGAGGAGGATGACGTGCTCCCCACCTTCAGAAAATCCATCTGGTTCCTGCCCTGTGGATATCTGAGCACGTCGTGTCTCGCAGTTAGTGTCTCTATGTTTTGCCTCCTTGACTCGTTGAAGAAGTGGAGGAGTGACTGAAATGGACTGTAGAAAGGATGCTCTATCTCTATCCACAAAGGATATCTGTAAGGCAGCTAACTACTCTGTCGCCTCGCCTAGTAGTTTTATACCATATCTCCTGCTGAGTGCATCTGCAACAACGTTTCACTTTCCAGGAGTATAGGCTATCTTGAAGTCATAGTCCTGAAGGAACTCAAGCCATCGCCGCTATCTCAGGTTCAGGTCCTTCTGAGAGAAGATATACATGAGACTCTTGTGATCAGATTACATGGTAAAACACTCTCCCATCAGATAGTTTCACCACATCTTCAAGGCGAAGACCATTGATACTAACTCCAGGTCATTGGTAGAGTAGTTCTACTCATGTTGTCTTAGTTGCTGAGAACCATATGTGATCATTGATCGCTCCTGCATCAGGACACACCCGAGTCCAGCCCCTGATGCGTCGCAGTAGACTACGTACCCTACGCCTTCCTCTGGAAGCTTTATGATGGGGGCACTAGTCAGCCTCTACCTCAGCTCCTGAAAGATCTACTGGCATCTCTCTAACCACACAAAGGGTTTCCCCTTCTTTGTCAAGGGTGATAGGAGTGTTGCAGCTCTGGAGAATTCTAGAATGAACCTCTGGTAGTAACCATCCAAACCCAAGAAACTTTGTACCTACATCACACTCCAGGGTGGCTCCCAATAAAGTACCGCCTCAACCTTCACTAGATCCACTACAAATCCAGCCTCCAAGATGACGTGTCCCAAAAGGTGAACCTCACAAATCCAAAACTGGCACATAGAGAGCTAACCATAAAGCTGGTGCTCTCGGAGTGTGTCTAGTACTACCTGAAAATGGTAGGCATTTTCCTCCTCAGTAGTCGAGTAGATCAGAATGTCGTCGATGAAGACTACGACAAAGTGATTGAGGTATGGCTGGAAGATCTTATTCATGAGTCCCATGAACACTGGTAGAGAATTGGTTACGCCAAAAGGAATAACCAATAACTCTTAGTGGTTATACCAACATCTGAAATTCGTCTTCTTCACATCCTCATCTCGAACTCTGAGCTGGTGATAGATGATCTGAGGTATATCTTTGAGAACTACCATGCTCCCTTCAGCTGATCAAAGAGGTCTTCAATCCTTGGGAGGGGCTACTTTTTCTTCATGGTTACCTGTTTTTGGTGACGGTAGTCAACACAATGCCTCAAGCTTCTATATGCCTTCTTGGCGAACAGAATCGGGGCTGTCCAGGGAGAAACACTGGGACAGATGAATCTCTTCCCCTGCAAGTCCTCTAGTTGTACCTGCAGCTCGCGAAGCTTCGCGGGAGCCATCTGATATGCTGGTGTAGATATTGGTTCCATCCCAGGGGTACAGGTCAATGTAGAAGTCCACCTATCTACGAGGAGGTAGTCCTGGAACATTGTTAGGGAAAACATCCGCGTACTGGTCCACCACTACAGGATAAGTCAGACTCTCCACATCAACTGCTCTGAGGGTAAGGCAAGACAACTGATGAGTGATCAGCTGCACCCTCCGAGCAAGTCTTTCTTGTGCTACAAAGGCTCCCTTCTCACCGATGAAGGTGAACCAGGTCCCATCTGTGCAGACACACCACACTTTGCACCTAAAACAGTCTATCTGATCATGGACTGTTGATAACCAGTCTGTACCCAAGATGACGTCGTAAGGCCTCGACGCCGCTACTAGGAGATCACAGCCGAAGCTCTCGCCTCCTAGAGTAAGCTCACACTACTAGCACTAGTACATAATCATTGAGTCTTCTCCCGTAGGAGTCTCTAGCCATAAGGATTGAGCCAAAAACTCTGTCAGAATCTCTGAGCTCTGAACGAGGGTAGTGGCAATGAAAGAGTGAATGGCACTTATGTCTATAAGAACTATAGTTAAGGTGGAGTAGACACAGATCATACCTAAAATCATCTCAGGGGCACCATGATCGTAAGCCTCAGCTGCCTGGAGCTAAGCTCTCCCATGTCAACCTGCTCCATACGGTCGGGGTGGACCTCCTGGTGGTGGTGGTGGTAACACCTTGAAACGTCACCCACCGCTAGCTACACGGCCAGCTCATTTACCACCTCCGTCTGATCCCTATGGATTGCCTCGATTGAATCTTGGTCTCTACCTGGGCGATCTGTCGATCGTCTACTGATCATCCAAATGGCATGTCAGATAGTCACGATCCATGTGACCATGCCCGCCACATGAGTAACACTGTCCACTCCTGGCATGTGTGTCTCTGCCCCGGGTACCCCATACAAATGATCCTGAGTCATGCGGTTGTCCACCTGTGGATCTGGTCCTCTTGGACCTCTGCGACATCTGTCTACTGCTAGCTGCAGAAAACTTCGTTGTATGTTGGCTAGTGGTCGGTCTCGCTGTTGGAGACTACTCACAAAGAAAACTCTCCCCTAAGAGGGCTTGCTCCAACACCCCCGCATGCGTCGGGTTGCTGAGGGAGATTATTGAAGCCCCGATCTCTTGCCTGAGCCCCTCCTTGAAGGTCCAGGCCCTAAAGAATGGGTCTCGAACCATATCTGTGGAGTAGCGAAAGAGGTTGTTGAACCTTGCTGAGTATTGTGCCACCGTCATGCTACCCTACTGCAGATGAAGTAGCTCGTGTATCTGTACAGCACATAGGGTGGCTGGGACAAACTCTGCCTAAAACAAGCTCTTGAAGTCTATCCATAGTAGCGTCATCTCATCGTGAACCTGGAGCATCAAACTCCTCCATCTTTCCACTACTGCATGTACAAGGCTGGCAGCAAGAATCATCATGATGTCTGCTGGTGTCCCTGCCAGTTGGAAGACTCTCACCACAGCCTCTAGCTAATCCCCAACCGCCTGTTATTCCGTCTCTCCCTTGAACCTGGGTGGCCTCTGGCACTAGAACCCGTGCAACATGCTCAAGTGGAATTCATCATCTGATGTTGGGGCAGGTGGCATCGATGGCCCAACGAGAAGTGGTACTGCTAGTACCTCTGCTAGAAAAGGGACCTGCACCAAGGCCTCATCACTCGGTGGGTTGTCTAGGCGTACAACTCTCGGGACTCTCACCGGTCATCCGCGGGGAGGCATCCTGAAAGAAACAGATGCGACATGGTCAAAGATTATACCTAGTGATCTGACCTGGTTGAGCCAACCTAAAGAAAAACTTTTGAAAACACACATGTAATCATTGTTTTTGTGCACTAAGTCAGAAATCAGTAGTCAGGGTCCTGGTGTATGGATACGTTGGCCACCGCAGCAACACTAGACTCCCTGAACTAAAAACCACACTTGGTACCCTTAACACTATTGCTTCATAGAAAAGAAAGATCAGAGTCTTAAGTTATGCGGTAGAACCGACTCCTCTAATACCAATTTCTCAGGACCCATCCCCCGGGGCCCGTGTCATGACTACCCCAAGCCCGTCTTCCATAGGTCAAGGGCTGGAGACTAGTAACAAAGGCGTAAATCCCTAAAATTGGGAATACATTGCCTTTATAACATGTAAAACACACACAACATAGTATGATATGGAAGTAAAACACTAAGAAAAACTCTATACAATGGAGTGATGAAAAGTAAAAGGGGCCAGAAATACAAGCCCAATAGGAAAGTACAAGTACAACTGAAAAACAAGTACAACTAAAAAAAAGGTAAAGTAGCTACTGGGTCCTCCTCTGGGGAATACTACATGAAGGGTAGGTACAGATAGCCTCCTCATCACTCCACGTCTATCAGTCCCCTCTATGTACCAACTGGTCGTAAGGTCCACCTCCGGGTACCGCCCAGTCCTGCTACTCTGATCCTTATTCAGTGATGTCCATCATCTGTAACCAACACAATGAGGTGTGGGCATAGCCCGTGCAGGGGTGAGTATAATGATACTCAGTAGGGACCCCGATACCCTCATGGTCTCAAAAAAATCCAACAACAATAAACCACAAAGTATGAAATCAACATATAACCTCACTTAGGTATATGCCCATACATATACATAAGTTACCAAGTAAACCATATCAATCATGAGGTAAACACAAAAGTTACTGACTCAGCTCAAACAGGATTTTATTTTAGGGATAATATCAATCAGAACCCTCAGTTGCTAAAGAACTCCAACTCTATCAAGTACAGTGGTCCTGCCACGTCACATAGAGGCACTTCCCACTAACCTTGGACTGTTGAGGTACTCCTCCTGTCAAGTACTGTGGTTCTTTCATGCTCTCACAGAGGCGCTCCCCACCACGGGTCTACCGCCACAACCAGGCACTCCCCCTCATAGCCTATAGAGGTACTCCTCCTGTCGAGTACCGCGGGTCTACTGCCACAACCAGGCGGTCCTCCGTTGTGGGTCTGCCACCACAACCAGGTGCTCCCCACTAGGCCATACGAGTCACTACGAGTCGCTCGATCATCAGTTGTCAAGTCTCAACCAGCTACTAGGTTCTCATACAAATGTTTTCTCATCTATGGAGGATTCGCTACACAATCTACTTTTCTATACTAAAACTATCACGAAGTCCCACGTAGAAGTATCTCAAAGGTCCGCCTTGCCAAAGGGGTCTCAAGGCAACAGACGGCTCATTAATCGGACGCACAGTGTGTGAGTTATTAGCTTTTTAGTCCCGGGTGCCCGGTTGGATTCGTGTACGACCCAACCTGACTGTATCTTAAAAATACCCCAAACTCTAGTGGGGTAAACTCAATGGGACCACTATGTTCCAAGATTACCAGCACTGCTAATAGTTCGTCAAAAGGTCGACCGGTGCCAAAGATATGGCCAAAAGAAAGTAAAGGCCAGTAGTGGGCCCGGGTCCGGTCCGACCCGGTCGGACTGACTCAGCCCATCATAGTCCAGGCCGACCTGGTCTGGATCAATCCGGTCAGACTTGTTGGGTCTGGCCAGGCCCATTGGGTGGGCTAGCCTATTAGGTTCGGCCCACTGGGCCCAGCCCAGCCAGCTGCATGGGCAGTTCGGCTCAGAGGTCGCTGCGAGGGAAGCGGCTTGGTCGAGAGGGAACGACCGGTTAGGTTCGGCCAGCATCACGAGGGGTACGGTTTAAGAGGCTCGTCCAGGGAGGGAGAGCCGGTTCTGCCAGCGATGCCACGAGGGAGGAAGCAGGACAACTTGGGAGTCCAGCACGGTGTGGCCGGGTAGGTCAGGAGATAGCCTGGGCAGGCCGGCGGGGCGGCTGGGCAGGCCAGGAGGCGGCCTAGGCCGGCCAGCGGGGCAGCCAAGTAGGCCGAAAGAGAAGCCGGGCATGCCAGGTGGCAGCCTGGTCAGGCCGTCAGGGCGACCGGGAGGGCATCGGGCAGGGCGCGGCTAGGCGGGCCGGTGGTGCGGCCGGGTACGTGGGACGCAGGGAGTCCGACTCGGTCGGGGCTCAGCTCTTCCGAGGCTGGTTCGGATGGAGTGTTGCGAGGGTGGCGCAGGTTGCAGAGGTCGCGGGAAGCACGACCTTTGTCGTTGCTGCCATCTTCATCTCGTTGCTTCGTCACCATGCCAAGGATCATCTCGAACAAGAACGGCGAAGGGGTCGGGCCATATTGGTTTGGCCCGCACCCTCTGCGTTTAGGGTGGTATCAATTGGCTCGTCAACAAAAGAAGATGAACAACAACTCACCCGCAAATAATTCTTTTCCAACTATTGAAGAACATATAAAAGGAATAACATCAACAAGCAATAAACCCCCAACCTTTGATTGTCGGTCGTCATTCATTGACAGAGTCACGGAAAGCAGACGAATAAGATCATCATTCGTCGCGTCCATTGCATGCATCTAATCCTGAGTTGCGTCGGTTGTGGAATACACTCCACATTGGAAGGTGTCCTAGGAAAAAGTCAAAGAAGGATCGTTGGTGTTCTTCATTTCTTCTTTGGTGAGAGTTCTTCGTTGAGGCCTTCTCCCAATAATCCTCTCCTCAAAACACCCAAGGTTTCCACCAAAATGAACAATGCCAACTCAAAAATAATAATAGATCTATTATTTTAGGTGTTGGCACAAAATTCAAAAATAGAGGATTAATTACTTGGATCCCCTTAATTAATCCACGTGTGTTTTCATGAATTAATTGGGGATTTGGCACCAAATAAATTAAGGGAAGGTCAAGAGGCTCTCCCTCATTAATGAGGGAGAGTTGAGAGGTTATAATCTCCTCCCATTAATAGGGGTCGTTTAGCCCTGTGTGGTCTCCACCACATTAATCCTCTCATGGGAGGTTGAGTTCGGGTGGGCCCCACCACCATAAACTCTCATGGGAGGTTAAGTTGTGGTGGTCCCACCTCCAAAATCCATGAGGAGGTTTTAACCACCACACACCAAATGCATCTCAAATAAAATAAAGTGTATCTCACTTTATTTTAATATTTTTTCTTGAAAACCCAAAGTCTAACTTTTATTCTTATCCAATTGTCATCGAGGTGAAAGCCTCCTTAAGCGAATACAGGCGTTGTATGTACAACGGTACCCTCAGATTTCAGTTCTGAGAATCGGTTCAAAAGTTATAAAATCTCGCCCGTACGTTTACTGAACGTACCTGAACAAAACTTCAGAAATTGATTCCAGGCACATCGGGCCTCGGAATCACGCACTGTCAATTTTTGCGGACTCATAAAATTCCAATGTATTTCAAACAAATTACATGGAATTTCCAGGTGTTTACAGTATGGAATTATGATTTTTTTATGTAATAGCCTTGGACATATAAATCACAATTTTTCACTTCATAATTATATTATTATTTTGAAACAGAATACATAACAATGAATTGGTATAAAAATAAGTCTTATAAATACATAAAGTAATAATATATATCTTGAAATGAATCTAATAATTTTTTATCATCATAATAAAAATATTAGAATTAAATTTGATATCAAACATGTTCTTATTGGTACATTTATACGAGGTAAATTCTTTGAATTATTCTGATCATGATACTAAATCATAAAAATAAAATTTATCATTTTAGAAAATAAATTAATATTGATCCATGTTAGAAACAATGTATAAATCTTTAGAAATATAAATAAAACAGTTTTTAATGATTTATTTTAAATTAAAATGAGCACTAAACTAAAAAAATTAATAATTTAAAACCTGAATAGAAAAATTCTTCTTTATATTGTATTGAATATGGACATAAATTTCAAAAAAATTGAAAATAATTTATAAAATGTAATAATGATGAAACTATTTTTCCTAAATGAGAAAAGTATTTTTTAAATTATTTGGAGTAATAAATTTCATAAAAATATATTTTGAAGTGGAAGTCAAGTTGAAAACCCATTGTTTTATAAGATCTATTTTTTACTTTTCTAAAAGAATATAAATCTTTTAAAAAATACTTTTATTAAATGTTATGAGCTATAAAACTATGCATGTAACTAATTTTTGAGAAACCCATTGTTGTGTGGAGACAAAAAAATCATCATACGTTTTTCACATTTTGTGATGAATGTTTTGCACTACAAAAATAGTTCTGGGTTTCTAAATCATTAGTTTCATTCATTTATATACCAATGAAAATATTTGTACTAAAATAGTTGTTTCTTAATTTTCCTTCACAGATACAATGGTCTAAGATAACTAATGTAGTATAGTATATAGACCATGGATCTAGGTATATGAGTGGAGAATGTTCTAATTTTAACTCATTATCAATGAGAGATAGAGTTAATGTAATATTTGGTGATAATGATAAAGGAAATATTATTGGATCTATATATTTTGGAATCCTAAACTTGGATGTTATCAATAATGATCTCTTTGTGAAAGGATTATTGAGAAATATGATTATTATCTATCAAAATTGTGATTAATATTTATTTTTTTATTTTAAAAATAATTCATGCATTATTTTAAAAAATATTATTCATAAATTTAAATGATGATAAACACATAATGTATATACTTTAGATCTTAATTCTATGAGTAGAAAAAAGGAGGACAATTTAAATGATGAAAAAAATTTGTCATGGTTATGAAAACTAATATTGAGACATTATAACTTTTATTCCTAGATAAAATTGTTCTGATAGAAATTATTATCTAATTTAACTCATCATAATTTGAAAATTTTGATGACATGTGATGCAGAGAAAATTGGAATTTAAAAAACTATATTTTAAAATAATTAAATAAATTATTACTTATAGACCCATAGAAAAATATATATGGATCTATTTTGAAAATATAGAGTTGCAATCCTAATATGAAATTTTTTTTATATATTTTAGTCAATGATTTCTCTATATTTAAAAGTGGTTTCTTTTTTAGGTGTTAAAAGATATTCTTATTGTGTGATTATATGTTTTTACCAAACATGTTCAAATAGATAATTTTCCCAAAATTATTTATATAATTAGTGGTGATGGAGTTGAATTTGAAACCAATGATTTTGAAGCCTATTTTTAAAAAGATTTATTCAAAAGTAACTTTTATTCCCCTAGGAATCCTAAGAAAAAAAATGTCGTTAAAAGGGGTAGTAATACTTTAGAAGAAATATCATGAATTATTTTATGTGAATATATCACAATTTATTCTTTCTAGGTGATGCTATGAATAAAATATTCTATTTTATATAAACATTTCTTGTTTGGGATATTTTAATAAAAATACCATATGTGATATGGAATTATATAAAGGAAAAATATAGATATATTAAGCTTGATTAGGATCAAAGTTTTTATTCTAAGAACCAATAATAATTATTGTATTTTTTTCCAAAAAGATAATGAAGGGATAGAGGTCTGGGGTTCGATTCCTGGGAGCCCGCTCTTGGGGGAATTTCCGCCTCCCATGTACCACTCGTCTTGCCGGGTCACCCGGTGTCTCACCGGGTGGGCAGAATGGGCGCACTTCACCTGGCTGACGGATTGCTGTGACGAACCATCGCCGATCGAGGTGTTACCCCGCGGGATGCAATGTCATCTCGGCTGACAACGGATCCTCCCCGGTTGGGGCATCCCCGGATGATCTCTTCATGGGGAGGGGGGTTCTTGAGTTTGGAGGGTTCGAAAAGGCCACTCTCGGGAATTCCCTTCCAAACTAAGATAATGAAGGGATGTTTCTTGGATATTCTACAAACAAAAAAACATAGATAGATTTCAATAAATGGTCAAATGTTTTTAGAGATTCGTCTCATGAAAAATTACATGAATATAATCAGCTAAATAATTTAATTATTTAAATTTATGAACTATGTGATTCTTTTAAATACATTATATCTGAACCTATTTGTGATGATAGAGAGGATGAAGTGTTGTAACTTGATTTTCTATATCCAAATCATGAATGTTTGGATACATATCAAACTAAAAGTGTAATACCTAGACAACATAAAACATTTAAGAACCATCCTTTATAACCTATTATAGGATATTTAGATGAATTAATTAGAAAAATAATAAATTTATGAAACATTATAGTGTTTTTGAAATTTGTATCTCAGTTAGAACCTAAGTCTATAGAACACTCCTTAGTAGATGAATGTTTGGATCTTGATTTGTAGGATTAATTAAAAAAGTTCAAAAGGAAAAAGGAATATGAATTATATTATATACCCTATTAATATATTTTTTAATAAAAAAAATAACTTCTTAAGAATTAGAACAATGGTCATGGATTGATATCTAGGATTAAGGATTAATTAGTAGGCAAAGGGTACAATCTAAAAGTAAGTATAAACTCTTAGGGGATCCTTTCCATAGTATCTATTTTTCAACCCCTTATGATTCTTTTAAACTATGTAACATATATGAATTTAAAATTATATTAGATAGATATGAAATCCACTTCTATAAATTTTATTCTAATGGAGGACATTTATGTTGAACAACATCTTGGTTTTGAGAATACACATTTCCAACATTTATATTTTAGTCATAGAAAAGAACATTATGACCTTAAACAAGAACATAGATCTTTGTGCCAACCATTATGATATTTTATTCTGTTATGTGATTATTTTAATATTAATGGATGACCATGCTGTATATAAGAAAACATCACCTTAAGATAATTTTTTATTTTAAATGTTTTTTATAGCTATAATTTTTGGTTTTACAAATAAAAAGTTTTGTAATGAATTTTCAAAATGCATAAAAATAGAATTTGAAATGAGAATTTTGGGTGAGTTAAAATATTTTTTATGATTTCAAATTCATAAAAAATTCATTAGGAATGTCCTAAATCATTGTATAAGTATACTAGAATTACTAAATAGTTTTTAACATAAATTTAGTAATGTTCATACTAACACTATGAGTTCTAAGGATAAACATACCGTGAATGAAGTCGAGAAACCTTTTGATAACAAGATTTATAAAATAATAATTCAGTGATTATTATATTTGATTTATATTAGAAAAAAATTATGTTTGAATTATTTTTTTAGTTTTTTTCATTCTAATCATAAATAATATCATATAAAAAATTCGAAAATAATATTAAGATATTAAAGAAGAAGAATTTATTTTTAAATTATTTTTAAAATAAGGTCATTTTAATTTGATATCATACTGGTATGATGACTTTGGTGGTTGTACACTAGACCGGAAGAGTACATTAGGAACTATAAATTAATTAGAAAATCCCCCGTATCATGTTCTAGTACGAAGATAGACTTCATTGTATAATATTTTTTTGTAGTGCATATTTTTTCAGCAGTTTTAGTTCAAAATAATTATGGATGAAACATTCCATAATAGATTTTTGATTCAATTATAATATATTCTATATTTAATTTGATAACACTAGTGATATAAATATTTGAATTATTCCTATAAAACATTATAGGAAAAATCATATATACTTATGGATTCATTTCTTAATAGATCTCACTCAAAAAGGTTACATTTCAATTGACTTTACTCTACAGGAAATTTGTAAACATATATTTTTACTAAACTCTTTCTGGGTGAGAATTTTGATATTAATAATGGAGAATTTGGTTAATTAATTTTTAATTAAATCTAATACATAATATTTATTATTATTTATTAAATTTATTTAATATATTAGTGTGGAAATTTAAAATTGAGGGTTTGAATATAATATTATGTTTATATAATTGTGAAAATTACTATTATTGGTTTCATTTGTTTATTTAAACATTAGAATGAGAAATTATATTCATCTATTTATTTTTATTATAATTTATTTATCAATCATTATAATCCCTAATCTGAATCTCAAAATGTAATAAATGTGTGATTCAGGTACATGATATTTTATAAAATCAACTCTAAACCCTATGAAATTTTTATATATAACATTCCTTTGATGTAGAACCATTACCTCTTTCCTCTTGATCCCTATTTGACCATCAAACAACCTATTTGAAATGAGAATTTCAAATAATTTGGTTAAGGAATTCTAATTTTTATCTACAAATTCCAATAGAACAAGATAAATATTTCTTATTGGAGTGAAAATTGTTATAAAATGTATAAAGTCAACCAAAAAAACTATAAAAGGTTGTGTTTGATTGGTAAGGATGGGAATTTATTTATGATGGGAATAAATTAGGTTTTATTTTTAATGATTCATTTAAAGTGTTTGGGATTAATTGTGATTTTCAATTTAATCAAACTGGGGATATAATATTTTCAAATGTTAAATGAAGTACTATTATAATATCTTCTGTTGAAATGGTTGATTTCATTCATTATCCCCATGAGGGGGAGATTTATTTAATTCATAAGCTTATTTATACAAACTTAGTTGGTCCAAAAAAAGTGTTCAATTTTTCTTTAGAATATATGATTTTGGAACGAAACCTATGAAACGTCTACCTACTGAATGTAAGGTTTTTTTATTAGTATAGAAAAAAAAATTGAAATATAGAGAGAAAAGAATTTTTCAGGATATGTATTTGATGTATGTATTGATCAATATTGTAATTTTCAATTTATAAAAATACATTATGCGATTAATGGAACATCTTAAGATGTAGAATGAAAATGTATCTACTATCCTTATTGTAGAATAATTTAATTTTGTTTGATTAAGAATGTATTAGATTTTGTTGATGTTTATTGAGTGAAATGTGATAAATGGAGTACCATATAATCAGTTCTTTTGATGATGATTGGATATTCCTTAAAATCAACTAAAAGTAAATTTAAGGATGTTAGCTAGTAATGTATGACTTGGAGGGGGGTCTTAGACCACACTACATAGTGATGCACTACCTTTTTAGATAGCTTCTTATAGGGGAGTAAAGGAAGAAATAAGTATAAGAACTGAGTCTTCAGTTTAAGTCATTAGTAATGAAACCAGTGAGCTGATGTTGTGTCAAGTGAATGTGGCTTGGAAACTACATGATGATGGTGATGTTTTTGTTCCTACTAAGGTTTATCATCATGTGGGGATATTTTTTTAGACAATTGATTCTTTTACTGAAGATATCATAGCTAATATTTCACCTATAATTTTTAATGTTCAATAAAGACCTGATTTAGACAATGTTCATAAAGAACATGGTCCATCTATTACTGGATTACCTATTTATAAAAGTTGTGGGAATCGATGTGGTTATGGAATACGAAAATAATTCCCACACAAAAGTGGTAACATATGCACATTCAACTACTCATAAAGTATCTCCCCAAGTAAGAAATGTATTTTAAATCATTGAAATGTAAGTTGATTATAATAAATTAATTTGGATCATAAAAATCTTAGAGTAAATTGTGTTGATTTAAAAGTAGATATATTTAAATAAAAAATAATATTAGAGAATGTGAAGAGTATTATATCTCTATAGAAGATTTTAATAGGTTATATTGAATTGTGACTGACCAAATAGTGATTATCATTAGTTTTTATTCAAAGTAACCAATGAAAGAATCTTGTTTTTATATAAGTACTAAGGAAAACAAAAAAAATTGAATAATTGGTATCATTTTTAGTTAAATTGTGTCCCTTAAAGGATGAGTTTAAAAAGTTATTAATGTTATTTTAATATTAAAATTATGTGTTTCAGAATCCTTCATTAATAAAAATTGGTTTATTAGAATTTTTTTAATGATTTTAGTTATTTTGAATCTTTAGTGAAGGAGAATGTACACATATTGAAAATGCCATTTTTTAGTTAAAAATTATAATAAAATTTAAACCCTATACTACTACCTTATAATCTATAGTTCTTACACCTTTTACAAAAGGATTTAGCCATATGGTCAGAGTTTCTGTTTATTCATAGATTCAATATCTATATACTAGTCTGATTTATACAATGAGGTTATATGAGTTAAAAAAGTATAATTTTGGAAAATTTCACAATAGATAATAAGTAACTAAAAAGACTATTTTTTTTATAAATTTGAATGAAATAAAATTTTTTCTATCTTATAGATTTTTTCAAAATATTATATAAGAAAATTTTGGTTTTTTAATGATACTAATAGATTTAATTTCATGCTTCATTGAACTTATCAATAAAAACACTCAACTTGTATTCAAGCTGCTAAAGGAAATAATTTCTTTAGTTTTGAATCAATATTATAAGAATGATTCAATTTTTATCATAAAAATCCCCAAAGGTTGTAGTTATAGTTATAGGAATGGATTTGGTTTTTTAAAAACATGTATCGATAGTTCCATCTATGAAATAAGTTAATCCTTTTCATGTAAAATTAGGATCAGTTGAAACCAATAATGAACATAGTTTTTTAGTTTCTAAATTATTACTCAATTAATTAAGGATGTTGGTTTATATTAATATAAAGATTGAAAATCATAGATATAATGTTGTAGTTAGTGAATAAAAGGATAATTGATATGCATGAATCCACAAATATTATCATGAAGAAGGTTTTCAGGGATATTCCTTTCTTATATATTGTATAAACCTCCCCTATGCTTTAACATCCAACTATGACTGAGTCTAAAAGTTTCTATTCTGAGAATGAGGGACATTTAAAGGAATTTATCTGAAATGGCCTAGCCTTAGTACCAGAAATTCATAAAGAGGAAACTCTTTTTATTGAAGTTCTCAGGTCCCATGTTATTATGAGTTCTTCCATATGTGATGAGACCATATTTCATTTGACAAGAAGAAGACTCCTTTTTCTTTATCATATTAGTACTACTCAGAAAACCATTTAGATGGTAGATGGTTTTTATGATTTTTCAGCTCCATCAAGGATAAATACACCTTACTCTAGAACTGATCCAAAATTCCAATCATCTTTTCCCAAAAACAAAATCCTATATTGAACATATTATAACACAAGGGTTCCTTGACTGATATTGTTTATTTTTTCTGAGAGGATGTATCTTTATAATTAAAAATAATTATTAAAATATATACTTATTTCATTTTTTATATTTAATATTTTAGTGAATATTTCATTTAATGTTATATATATATATATATATATTCATTGTATTTTAATAATACTCAGTTATTCCATAATAGCATATTAATTTTTTGTATAAAATTTAATTAATTTAACACTTTTAATTGATACATTAAACATTGTTTTACCTATCTTTCCCATTATTTTTAATGAAACAGTGAGGGGGATAAATTTTCTACCATACCTTAAAAAATGTTGGCAAATAACTAAATTAGGTGGATATAAATTAAAATCTAAAATTTATATATCTACATTATTTAAATGTTCTTATACATTTAAAAATTTCAGGATTGATATCTTCAAGAATATGGAATGGGGGTTTTGATCATGAAAAATGGTATATTGTTCGACTACTAATAGAGATCCACCATATCCAATGTACTTTTGAATAATAAGATCTCTATAAACCTACATAATTTTTTAATGTTTGATATTTTTAAGTGAGTTCATCATGATTTATCTTAATCATTTATATTTTTCCCATAATTTAAGTAAATATGAATTCTAGATGTTTTTGGATAAAATCCTCCTAATATAGATAAATCAGCTATGTAATGTTTTTTGGAGACCTAATGAAAATGGATACTTCAGTCAATAAACTATGTCGTATAATCTCATACATTGAAATTCCCTATGTCAAAAAGATCTCTTAATTGATAAATACCCTGAATTATCATTCATCCATGTAAAATAGATATTTGGATTTATTGGTGATGTGAATCACCTATGTGAAAAAATCAGATATATTGTTTCAATTGGCTACATCAATTTCACCTACTTGAGAAAAAATCCTATATTATTTAATATGAATACATGAAGAAAATGTTTCTATGTAGATTCAAATCTACAATTGGCCTTTTGTATTCAATTTTTCATATTGGCTACGTTGTCATGCATGTTTGTATTTATTACTATTGAATCAACTGAGTTATCTTTAATTATTAATGCACGATTTTTAAATATACGATTACCTTATAATTTTAAAATCAGTTATAATAAGATTCAAGTACCAATATAGATGATATAGATAGGAATGTTTTATTTGTCCCTAATTTGGATGATTTAGTGGAAGGAAAAATGAGTTGGCAATAAATGTTTATTCTAGGGATCATGTGTTGTGGTGTTAAATAAGAAGTATTTCATACATTTACCAATATAGAATCACCTTTTTATGAGTAGTGTTCTTAAAAAAATGATGTTCGCAAAATAAATATAGATACCTCATTCTTACAATTATATTAAATGACAGTTTTCTTCACAAGAAAATAAGGAATAATAAGCCTTGTTTAATATGTTGTTCTTATTGTTGATTATTACCATGATTAGAAAAAACACATTAATTTTTTTATCCTCTAGATATTATCTCATTGATAATGTTCATTTTTTAAGATTTATCTTATAGTTTTGTGATGAAATTTATAAAGATATGTTTTTATTATATTTCATTTTAATGTATCATAGTAAATGAACCTTTGAAAGATATTGATTTTAAAGCCTCTTTGGATCCTAGATGAAGGCTATTGTGATTTTTCCACGCATATACTACTTGAAAACACTCATTTAGTCTCTAGTAAAAGAATTGTAATTATATAGTAAAAGTGTTGGTCTAGTTAAAATCATTACAATCATGGACATCAGAATTGGAGGAGTGGACTAGGGGACTTCAATTCCCTAAACCACTATAAAACTTGTATTATATTTCTCTTCTTTATAATTTTTTTCTGATGCATTCAATGTTATATGACATATAATAATTCATTTATAAACTAAATGGGATTATTATTCATTATTATAAAATCATTAATGTACTTAATCCACCTCCTCTTTTAGTGTCCTAATACTATTACTCTCTGGTTATAGTGACCTCCATAATGAATACCCTTAATATCTAAACCTGGAAATATTGTATGAAACAATATTCATTTCACAAAGGCTATAAATATATTAGTACCCATGATTATTATAACCATAATCTCCATGTATAATAATATATTTCAATGCTACATTAAATCCCAATGTAAAAAAAATTAATCCCACAGAACCCTGAAGACACTATTAAAAAATGGAAATAATTCTTGAATATATTAAATGGATGAGCCACCAATATTTCCCGCCCAACAACTTTAGTTTAACTGAAGTATCTACACAATATGTGTTACTCTTTCAGGATCAAAAAAACACACCCTAATCCTCTATGTTGTTTCTAATGTTTCTACTCTAAAATTTATTTGGAAACTAAAAATAAAAAAAATGTAGTCCCAAAAAATAAAACACCATAACCTAAAAACCAATCAATAACTAGTCCTCTAAAATAAGACATATTTCTTAACTCATACTTAGATATTTTTGAATTATCCTAGATATGAAATCCCATGGTAAACACTACTCGTGATTTAAAAATATACCTCTTAAAATCTATTGATTTTTAATCATTCAATATAACATTCTGAGATGGTCCATATTATTAAATTATATATCTAGTAATTTTCATTCTCCAACAAGAATAAAAAACAACACAAAAATTTACAAACCACATATAACACCAACCCCATAAAAAATGTTATCAACCTCAAAAATGTGTTGACATAGTGAATAAAATATCAAAAAATGAAATTCAATCATATTAGTAGCAGTTCAAAAAAATACTTGATAAATGAAAATAAATATTCAATCCAAATATGTTACATAGTATGAAACTATGAACTATAATCCAACATACTCACCTCAATTTCATGAGTCCTCAATGTTACTTGAACTAATAGAATACCAATCTCTAACGGGGAATTCTCTCATTGACACTGGATCTCAAAAAAATTTATGTCGTCCTTGATATCCATTTCTCATAAATTGTGGATATGAGAATAATCATAAATATATCAACCAATATAGGATACATGAAATATTTCAGGGATCCTATAAATCAATGGATGAAGCTATATATGATATGATATCTCTCTAGTACAACTAAAAAACATGAAAGATCCAATATCCTTCATATAGTGGATACCTTATTAGGAAAACCAATGTGGTACATGATGAGGGGGATGCAACATGGATAGAAAATATCTAACATGAAACTCTAGTATCCAGATCATATGATCAAGAAAATAATTTTGAAAATATGGGGCCTCCATCAACAACTCCAAAAAACGTATATTTATCTATGGCATTGCATTGACCAAATAAAGTCCATGTTAATGTGTCTTGCCATCCATATTCTAGTAGAATTTACCTAAAAAATTCTACCGAAACAAAAAACAATATAGCCAACAAAATTCATGATTGAAATCTTTTATTATGAGGAAAAAACTAATAGAAAAAAAAACATCACCCATTATCCACTAATGTCTAAACTACTATGACATAATATAACATACTACACTTGGATTCTCCTCATTTTCCTCCTATCCCATTGGGGATCAAAATATGTAATATGTCAAGAATGATAAGAGAAATAATATTTCAATTTTCTGTAAATTAATCATTTATAGGTACAATAATAATTTCAAAACATGGTCCCATGTAACGACTGATGTCCAACCAACTAATCCACATACATACTCATCAAAATAATTGTAGCACTAGACTCATAAATAACCATGTTTTGATGAATATTTATTAATTAAACCACAATAAGTTAAATATAATTACAGCATTCCAATTATTGGGGTAAAATAGTGATAAAATAAATAATTATATTCAACCATTATAACTTTAAAACATCTAATTGATTTAATAAACCACCACGAAATAAATAACTATCGTTACTCATTTATGGACCAAGAGCTGTGATATGAAATATGGTAGGGATGATATCACCCAGGACCAAAATGTATGACACCTTGTAGAATTATATATATTGGGAATAAGTGGATGTACAACCATTTTTGAACTATTAAACTATCAGGGAATATATTATGGAATAGATAATTGATCAAGAAACCTACCATGAAACATAAAATGTTGTCAATAACTAACCAAGCAATCTTTTAGAGTATCTCTATGGATTGGAAGATCCTACATCACCTATACCTTTAAGTATCACCATTGAGACTCTTTTTGAAAAAAAAATTAAAAAGGGTTATCCACATTAGTTTTTTTATTTATAATATTGGTGAATTTTAAACATCATTTTCAGTTACTTTATAAATGAAATTGTTTACCTATGTTTTTTAAATGATAAATAAAACATATTTAACATCGATTATAAAAAATATATCAAAGAAATAAATTTAAAAAAATATAAAATCGATGCATTATTAATTATATAATTAAATAATAGAGGTAAGAAACTAGTATTTTGGATAATATTTAAATTATAAGATATAAATAATTTTTTATAATAAATTATAATCAAAATATTAATTTCTAAAGCTATAAATAAGACAAAAAAAGGAGAAGAAAAAGAAAAACAATCCATATGGAAACAACCCCACTAATGCCATATCATAAAAAATATTTTTTCAATTCATTATTAAAATTATGAAAAGATTAAAATTTCACATTTTAAAATAAATATTTATTTTAAATATATTGATATACTAAAACTAAATAAAACATATAAAATATTGTTTCCATGTCTCTTATAAAAGATTTATCTCATTACAATTTAAAAGTCGTCTTTGAAAAAATATAAATATTTATTATAAAATATTCCAAAAGTAATCTTAGTATAATTATTATATAAAAAATAATATAATTTTATAAATATATATTTCACTATTGAATTTATTAATTAAAAAATTTATAACTATTTAAAACAAAAACTATGAAACACAATATCCATGTATGTCTACAACTTTTCAATTTAATTACTATTTATAAAAAATCGATATAAGATATCATATTAATTGTATGGTATAAAGAAGTAATTATTAATATAATAAACATTAAACAAACCTATTTGATTTTAGTTATCCACATTCATATTCATAGGTTATAGTAGTGCGTTCCATCCATAAAAATTCATTAAATGAAATAAAATAAAATATTATTATGATATAAAAGGTTATAAATTATCAAATATCATTCTCTTATAAATATAAAAATATTTCACACACATCACCACGTATATAGAATTATGAGTAATATACATTTTCATATAGAAAATAACCCACAATATAAAATGGTAATTTATATGAAAAATTATAATCTCAATTTTTATTTAATTAATAGAAATAAAAAATTAATAAATATATGATTCAAAACCATTATATAAATAATCCTATGATGATAAATTTAAATATAATGAGATGTGTGAGAAATAATATATTTTACTTTCATTATCTATCATTTTATTTTCAATGGTAGAAATAATTTATTGACTTATGAAACCATTAGAAATGAAATATACAGATAAATTCAATGACTATAAAGATACATAAAAAATATTATAGAGGCATTTTATATTAGATCAATCAAATACATAGAATTTAATTATATATATTATAATTGACATAAATTGAAATACTTCCATCACAATGGACCATGACATATCTATATTTAAAAAACCAATTATATCCATTTTTTAAATAATAATGATAAAATCATTCTGAAAATTATCAATAGCCATTGAAGGGACATAAACATTCTGTAACATAAAAATATACGATGGTTATTTAACAGTCTGATTATAAATAGTAAATTATAAATTCAAAGGATCCTCAATTTGAGTATTCTATCAATTCAATATATATTTACCTCTAATATGTTCATATATATTAATTAATAAGTATATATATGTTAAATTAAATTTAACGGAGATATGCAATAATGGATATAATCTATTTATGTATATGTGGTATGATGTCAAAAACTAAAATGTACCAATGTAATGAAAAAACATTTTGAGACATTTTCCACCTCTTTGAAACTCAATTTTATGGAATAATTCCCTTACTGATCGATATATAATACATCATAAAATTACTCTATGTTTATCTGTATCTATATATTGATGATTGTGGGAATCCCCAAACTAAAATAAGATGAAATATGATTATTTTTTGTTTGGTATAATTAATTTAAATTACACATTATACTTTGTAAACAATGGTAAGAGGTTCTGAAGTGGGAGATATAGTGGGATTTGTAGGGGTGGGATACATAGACATTAGTGATGTAGTTTCTTATGTTACCCCTAACCTTATCTACATGTGAACAATCATAAACAATAATAACAATCGGAATGTCTCCTCCATCATATTAACCAAATACTAATCTATAACATTTAATGAATCAATTTCATAATTGTTATAGTCTAATCATATCCTCAAATAAAATAATGGTGTTTTATAGTTAGCAATAAAATATTTAAAATTTCTTTCTAACTCTTAGGTAGGAAAACCCCATGTGTCATTTTCTCCTCATAGACATCATATATTGTATATTTCATAAGTGTTTCGTGTATTAAAAAAAATAAAGGGTTTAAAAATATATTAAATAAAATTGATACCTCTTTATGTTATTTTCAAATATATCACATGAGTTGATATATGATATGATCCCCTTTCGTTCATTTAATCCCATTTTCATATATTATGTTGGTATTGGAGGGTTGGAGGGTAAATATTTTTAGAGATAAAGACTCAAATATAATTTTATTTATTTCTCCATTCATCACTTGGTCGCCAAACAATGTCCAAAAAAATATGATGATTTATAGAATAAGACTCTATATTGGATCTTGTAATATTTTCTCTAATAACCGTATTAATTATTGAAAGCACATAATTAATATAATAATTTTTAGTTATTACCAAAAAACACTAAATATATGACACTGAAAAAAAAATTGATATTTTTTTTAATTTTAATAAAATTTTTCCTTGATTAACCATATAGAAATAAATTTACATCACAAATGTTTTAATTTTTATTTAAATAATCATGAATTCCAATGTTTGGGAAAAATTAAAAATTATTCATCTCCTAGAAATAAATATAAAATATTCCTTACTTCATTATTATAATAAATATCAAGTGACATCTACTAATAAAAATATATTAACATATAATAGTAAAATAATTTTTGGATAAGAAAATAATTATAAATTATCATACCATGTGTTTCTCTGATAAGAGATCTATTTTTTTATTTTATGAGATTTCATAACCAGAAAAAATTACAAACTTTCTATTGAGATTAAAGAGATAAAAAAAATCATATTTAGAATATTAAGATGACCATTACCATCAAAATAAAAGGATTTCCTAAATTCCTAGATACAAGAAATTGATAGTCTTGATAGTGATATTTTACAAAATTTAATTGTCTTATAAGACTTCTCTTTTCCAACGGAATTAGAATCCCTATATAAAAAAGTATGATGAGACTCCTTAAAAGAAGTATGTGTGTGTTACCCTCAAAAAGATCGTGTTAAATTAGTTGTTTAATAATTCATTACATTTAAATCCAAAATAAAAACAAGGTATTAAAATAGTATTCAAATCCAACAATCACATATAAAATTGAAAAATAATTCTAAATTGATCAAACAAAAATTATACTAAAGTATTCACCCTTTCCAAATTTTTTATAATATTATTTATTAAAATATTAAAAAATATATGGGAATTTATTATCAAAAATGAACTTATTAATAGAGAATAAAATAAAAAAATATTTAAAGGAATGTAAAAATAAAACTATGATATAAATCATGATTCATAAAGGAAAATGAAGTGAATTAAAAAAGAAAATATAATGTAGTTAACAACAATTCTTAAAAATATAGTAAACATTTATGAAAAAAGAAATTAAATAAAATCATGATAAAATGAATAAATATAAATTTAAAGAAATAAAATAGTTACATATAATATATTTTATTTACTAATGAATAGGTATTGAATAAAGAAATTTTGATTGATCAAGAATATTGAAATTATTTTTCACTTGTTTTTTCTATGAAAAAAGTTTTATCCCTGTATTTGAATATATTAAAATTTAATATTTTCATAATAATTGTATCTTGTATAGAAATATTTTTTCTAAAGTTATATTCTATATTAAGATAATTTCATAAAGGTAAATATATTCAATCTCTAATTTTTCATCAATAAATTAGTAATATGCACTTGATAAAGAGAATGTAATTTTGTCTATTCAACCTAAAATGGAAATGCATAAATGATGAACAAAATGGTTTCAATTTTGAAATAATGATTTATTTTCCTAGCCATCAGTATTAAATTTATAGCCTTCAATATCATTCCAAGGTTGTGTTATCACATTTATACATCAACCACTCACTAATTATTTCAATATTTACGATGTATAAGATCAACTATGAAAATTATGTTTAACCCATATGATTTTATTCATTATAATTCATGATACACATATCATCTCTATAATATAACCGATTATAACCCATTAATATTTAATTTTATTTATATATGTGCAATATAATATTAATTCAATATCCTTAAATATTACCCATTTATTTTTTCACATTCCATTAATTTAATTCTGAATCATTGATTATTTATCCCCATGAAATCAACATTTTAATAGTGAGATATGGAAACACTGGTGTGATTCATTGCAGAAAATTATACTACAAATACAAAACAACCTCTTTAGATGTATACTTATCAATAATAATTTCTTCTTCTCTATATGGATTTATTAAATATCAATTTAATATATTCAAATACAATTTAAAAAAACCATAATAGATATACTGAACCAAATTTCATTTTTTCCCACCCCAAACAAACAATTATATGAACCATTAAATGTAAAATGATTTAAAAAAAGTTGTTTTAATAAAAATTTATTGTTGAAATTGTATACAAAATTTATCACTTCCAAAATTATTAAAGGAATTAAGATCCCTCACATTAAATCAAATAGAATTACAAAATTATGCACACAATAATGACTGTGATTTTTTAAGGAATTGATTTAATTATATATAATTTATACTATATTAATTTTTGAGTCATATTAAGAAAAAATCATATTTGATGTTTTGTAACATAAATAATTTTAATGAAACAATTTTACTTAAAATTTTATGAAAAATCCAAGGAAAATATATAACATCAACTAACATAAAAAGATTACTATTATCCATCTTAAAAATTGATATATATATATATATATAATGAAGTATGAATAAAAAAATTTCTTTAGAACATTGAGATAACTTTAAAAATATTTTCTTTGATTCTAAATTCAATAATGATTACAAAAAATCATTCATATTTCCTTCAATATTTAAAAATCATCTTATCAAACATTCACAGATATTCTTCTCAAAAGGTTTGAAATTAGTGTTGTGTTTTATTTCCTCCTATCACCATTATATAAGGTCATTTTTTATCATTTCATCGATATATTTCTACCTTAAATAAATCATCATGTCTTTCGAAAATATGATGAAAATGTTATTTTACTCTAATAAAATACCGACTTTGTAATAATGTATTTAGGGTTATTTCTTATTCTTTTTATCTATTTAAATACATTTAAAATATTTTAAAAGATTCATATATAATAATATACTTAAACTAAATCAATTATAATGTTTCCCACCCATGTAATTATTTTTTTAAAATATGAAATTTCTCTTAAAAAATAAAATAATCCTTATACCTATATACTTTAATCCCCAATAATGATTTCCATATTTGAAGAGTCCATTTACATTAAACACAATAATTGTACAAAATTTAAAATACTACAATTTCCATGATTGATAACATATATACATTATAAACAAATTTGATTCAAATCAAAAACTAATGGTGTAAAGTGAACATCAATATCATTTCTAAGTTGTTTAGGTACGAAAATAATTAATCACAACATAAAATATTATTTATTTATTAATTAATTATTAAATATGTTTTAAATTACAAATAAAATTACTCCTCAACTATGTTTTTTTAAGGATACCATATGGGTTAATTTCATCTACACATATATCATGAATCAGATTTATGAATTCATTTAAAAGTTGTTGAAATTATTGAACAATTTTCCTTCGTTTCGGAAAATATTTCAGATAACATAAAATTTAATCTGGTATTCAATCATATATATATATATATATATATATATATATATATTAATATCCTATTTGTATCAATTTAATTTTCTTATAAATATCTCATCTGAAAAAAAAAATTACGGATACTAAATTGCCTTCACATGAATAACTAAAAGGGGTATAATTGGATATTGTAAATTATATTTTTCATTCAAATAATAAGGTGATGTAAAGCATTTTGGAATTATGAAAAGTCGTTTTATTCCATACTATATAACATATAATCATTTGGCTAGGTTTTTGGCCACCTTTACCCTACTCCCATTTGGAATAATATATTTTCACATTGTTATACTAATTTGGAATTTCATTATCTACATGTTGTATGTATTTTAGTATATATAGTAGTTGTATAAAACTACTAACACTCTATCCAAACTTGGATTTCATGTTCTAAATTCATAAAACTATTGATGATGATATGTGGTTTGAATAATATTGATAAAATATTTATTTAGAATCACTAAATAACCTCTCAGTAGAAAATTTTTTCTCAATTGATTTCACATTAATATTATGTATTATTTTTCAAATTTCATCAAAAAATCATATTTCAAAAATATCCATTGCAAAAAACCAATTTTTATCAAAGGTACATACCATTATTTTTTGGTTCAAAATCATTTATACATTTCTAGTAATGATTCCTATAATGTTAAAGGAGGGTACCAGTGCATTTGAGGTTTATTTGAAGACCAGAGCCCGAAATGGGAAGATGTGGACTAGGCCACATAGTTTGTCTGAAACTGTGAAACCCAGGGTGCATACCTATGTGAGTGCTACATGTTCTGGGATAGAACCCAAACACATGGTTTGTGCATAGTCAGTCCAACCGTGAACCTAACCAATTTAGGGTTAACAAAGGAGAAGAACTATGAATACGGTTGGAACATGTTTTTGCAACCATGCTGCCAAATAGTGCATAGGGTAAAATGGGTTAAATTACATGTTTTTACCTCTTTAATGATCTATTTCATCCCACAAATGTTTCTTATCCCATTCCACTAGGATTTTCATTCATCCCATGGATGGAGCTCCCCCTCTCCACCTACTAGGTTTTTTGATATCACCCTCTTATGTGGAATAACTCCTTCATTGTCAAATGAAACAGAAAGACCTCGTAATCTCTACATTCCACACCAATCAATGTCTATTTTTATCTTCCATCTATTGTTCCATTTGGGTGTGACATACTTTTCCTTACTTTTGGGGTCATTAACAAATCAATCTATTTCTTCTATTTTTTGATGAATCGTGGTCTGATAAAGGATGAGTGTATCCCAACTACATCAATTTATTGGGTATAGGATATTTCTCATTATTTTTTTGGTGTTTTGGATGTTGTGTTACTATGATGCTTTCTGGAATCTTATAGATAGGGTTCAATCTTGTTAAAAAATTATTTAATTTTTATTTCCATGCATTTTGTGTCATTACCCTATAATGAAACCCATAAAAGAGTTGTAATAATTATTATTGGACATCCCTTGGGGTTTCCATCATTAAATAGAATATTTTCTATGTCTTATATGGAAATTATCCCAAGTGAGTATCAATTTGATTAAATGACTTACATTATAAATTGAACTGAGATAAATTGTTGGCTATGAGATAGCCCCTTGATCTTAGTGCCTCACACCTTATATTTATATACTTATGACTTATTATTCAACTTTTTTTCAAAATTTATTTTGTTTTCAATTTATTTATTAGGTTGTTAGGTTTCTATTCTTTATTATATATTGAATTTATTACCATTTTCTATTCATATCCAATACTGATAGAATGAGCTAATGAAATTTATTTTAATACATATAATTAAAGGAATGATAACACCTTGTGGTTATTCTTGTGTTTCATTTATATACATAATTCATGTTACCTAGTGATCATGAATTTAATAATAGATCTTATGAATGTGCTAAATTCATTGTCCCATTTATAGTGTTAATTTGGATACAATAATATCTTCTTACCTTTTTTCCATTATATATTAATTTTATTGAAAGAAACTATATAAATAATTTTCCTCGTGATATGTTCGTATTATTGTGACTCACTTGATACATACCAAGAGAGAACATGGGTCCTGATTTGAGGATTCCATAGTTGGAATTTCCATGTACGGTTGTATTTACTTGATTTGCTTGAAGTAATGAATTTTTATTCCATGCAAGAGCTCGGTAGGTAGATTTTATCCATACTCGTGAGTGAGGCCGGTCAACTATAGGAGAATCCAAGGAAGAGATCATAGAAAACATGGCTATTCCATACTGTTGGTGATACCCAGTACCCTATGTTAGATACTTAGTATGGAATCAGAGTCACCATAACCTAAGTGGTGTGTGTAATGTTATATGGGTTTCCTAAGATGGTCTTGGAGGTATTAGCTTATAGAATATATTCCTATAAATCCTGTGGGATTCTTTTGGATTTACTTAGATGGGATTAGTACTCCACTAATAGAATTTATGGTTAGATTTATTACATGATCACTTTTGATGTATTTCTTTACATTATGATAATGATGATATAATGATATAGATATGGGACCTCCAAGATAATGAACATTATTAGGGTCTTCTTATAAAGTGGTTGTTAATTTATGTTAGCACTTCTGTACATATTATGACTTGTTCATGTACCTATTTCAGAAATATGGGATTTGATGAAGCATGTGGCATTGGTCTGGGGTCCATTTTGGAACTCGGGCTGAAATTTTATTATTTAAATGTTCTTTATATGCCTTCTTTATTACCATTGAATATCATTATTAATTTATTGAATTAAATGGATTGGCGCAAAAACAATGGGTGTTGGCCTACTATGATTTATATATCACACCATACTCAAGCATCATTTGGTACTTCAGTAGGCTTTATGATCATAGGAATGTATAATGGGTAGCATGTGTCTCTTGATGATGGACTGATTTATAACTTTAGGATGGAGCATAGGGAAGAGGACTGAGCCTATGATCAAGATTCTTGTAGTATTAGGGTTTTTCTTTTTCTATACTATTCTAGTATATAGTATATGCTTGTAACCCTAGAACCCTATAATCACATTAGGTATAGACACATGAAATAATGATCATCATTTTGTACCTATTATTATTATTCAACATCTAAAAGTTAATTATTTCTATCTCATGATTTATTTACATTATCATCCACTATTTTTATATTATTTTTTATGCTTCCTATACTGATTATTTATTATTTAGTGTGTTCATACTCAAACATATGAGGGAATAGTGTTCCCACTAGAAGAACCTAGGCCCTCATAGCTAGTTTCAAACCTCTGGCATTTGTGTGGATGTTCTTGATTTCATATGTCCATTATATCGAGACTCTGTTGAGTGTAACTTTATGAGGTATTCTACATCCATCATCATTAGATGTGAAATTCAACCTAATTTCACCATGTAAAATTAAATGAAAATAAAATGAATTAATAACACTAAAAACGAAATTATATTTTATTTATGTCCTTTGAATATTCTTTCATATGTTTTATATATTAAGAATAGATAGAAACACTTATCATTTTTTAGGACAATTCATTTCAAAAATTATTAAGAAGATAATAAACATTCCTTATGTTATCCAATTCTTCATTGTACAGTCATATAAATATTATTCATAATAACCAATAAAAAATTTATGGTATTAAATACAGGTAACTAAATTTATTAAATAATATTTATATTCAAAAATATAAATTATAATAATGACATACAAAATATTTCACAAATAAAAAACCAAAAAAATCGTAGGCACATATTATTTCTAAGATTCTTATTTATCACAAAGTTGGATTTTTTTCTTCATTATTTCCAAACCTTTTAGAAAAAAAAAATTTACATTGGTATTATATAATTATAACCATTTTATCAAAATATCATAAAAAATATATATAATGTTATTAAAATAATGTTTATTAACTTATTTCAGTTGGTCATTACATATAAGTAAATATCTTCATGAAAAAAGTAAAAAAAAATACATGAGGCATTGATTAAATTTTATTTAGTTGGTCATATATAGTGACATAATAGTTCCTAATAGTTTGAAAAATAAGAAATAAAATATATTGCAGTTAGAAATTTTGAAGATAAAAAGTAGTCAGGATTTTCTGTAGTTTCAAAATAAAAAATTTGTTATAAGTAATACATATAATTATCAAATCATAGAATAACTATTTCACCAAATTCGGTTAATAATTATTATTATACACTAAAATTTAAACATGAACGTGGGATAATTTAAAATTTTGTTTACAATGACTAAAATAATTATAATTTTCCAAAATTTATTCAATAAATGTTAATTTATCATTTTTAAAGTCTAAATGAGATATATGAGTCTATTATTTAGTTTGATAAGACTGAATTATAAAAAAACAGAAAGTAATCAAATAAACTTAACACATAATATGTTAATTACAATAAATTATATTTTATTGTATATTTTTTATTCTTTCATAGTCCCAATTTCTACATCAAAAGTAAATATTTTTATCATGGGGTTCATTTTATCTAAATTTTTTATATGATATACAAATATGAGTAATTTTGAATGAAAAAATGACAATATTAGTTCCTTGATAATTATGTCAATTTTTTATTGATGAATTACCTTTATCAAATCATCAATATATTTTTTCAAATAATATAAATTGTTAAGGTAATATATAATCCTCAAAGGGTGTAGAGAAACCTGAATCGATATTAGGATTGTAAAATTATATTAATGAATAAAAAATTTAATAATCAAGGAAGTTATTTCATTATTAATATATATACTAATAGTAACAAAACAAAAAATAATTAAAGACTGGAGAATAATAATCCATTCATCTATTTGTTTTCAAATGAGTACAAAATATCATAAATTATCATCAGAAAATATATTTGGTAACTAAATAATAAGAAAATCTTTTTTTATTCATGTTGTGAAAAAAATCATTTACAGAATGTAACAATAAAAAATAAGATATAGAAAATAATTTGGTAAAACAATAGGGATAATAAAAAATATGGAAAATGTAAGAAAAATATCTCAATAATAAATGTAAATATAAAATGATTTGGAAAATATACCACATTATGATTTTTATTTCCCAAGTAGGATATCATTATCACATAGAGGGGTGAATCAATGATACAATTTATTTTAATTTTCCTTCATTTTGAAACAACCTTCGCTTACTGTAAAGGATATATTTCCATACTAAAAACAAAATCAAACACACATCCACAAAAACAGAAGTACAGACAAGGTTCACTATTCAATAAGAAAAGGTATGTCCTTGGTACGGTTTGGAAATGATCCTACACCACATAATCCATTAATAAAGAATCATTTAGTGTGAAATACAATTTTATTATATACCTTTAAACTCACATAGAACTATGTAAAGAATCTAATAGTGCATATTCAGCCTCTAGCACAATTGGGTTCATACAATGTTTTTGTAACAACACATGTAAACTATGATTCCATTCCAATTTCCATAAATTAATACTATTAAAAGAAAATAACTAGTTTATTACACAAAATCTGGTAATAACTTCAAGGAAATTGATATTGAATGCAGTCTAATAACACAGTATAATTCTGTCAATCTAATTCTCCCAACCAATCACCATAAATGATAACCCAACATGATAGATATAACTCTATCAGAATATGATCAAGATAATTAAAAACTCATTTTTCATCATTTTAGAAATCCCAATTTTGAAATCCTAAACTAGTTATCCATCCTGATATGATGACTAGATGGATATGATGATAAGAATAATATGATAGTTAGCTGAATATAATGATCACTGAATATGATGTCACCCAAATATGTTGTGATCTTCTCCATTCTCAATTTACTTATCTCTATCGAATATTCTTTAACTCAACTCAATATAAAAACACATATCTCTCTATAAAATTTTCAGGTTTCTTCCTTATCTCCTCTTCAATAGAAATTGTACATCAGTTGGGAAAAGTACACATTACTTTCTCTTTTTATAGGTTACCCTAATGTGGTTTTGGAAGAAATCAAAAAAGGTTTCCATATCAAAAAAAATCCATGATTTTTTATGATTTCTTGAATTATAGGTTCATTTTGACATCATCCATGTTTCTAAAATATTATTGTTTCTTTTCAGTCCCTCCCAAATCATCACCATGAATTAAAAACTTGTCTATACATTCATTTCAAACACCATCTTGGATCAAAATTCCCATTCTGACTAGATCTATCTGATTTAATTGATACGATTTGATGTACCAATTGAATGTAAATTTATGATGAAATATACGGCTTTAAACATTTCCTCAAACTCCATTATAGTTCTTCATTATGATTCTTTGTACCAATTGAAGACTCTAAACATCTTCTTATAAATTCAAGCTCCCCCTCGACAACAAATCCAACTATTTCCTTTAGCTCTTATCTTATTCCACTTAAATAAAAATAATAATTCAACCCATTTAAAAGGGTTGACTAAATTATTGATTAAACTTAGAATTTCTTTTTTGAATATACCACCATATAGTCTTCCATTAAATTTCATTCATCAATTTCAATCAAATTTCATCTTATAATTATGATCACATATCGTGTCTGATGGACCGGTGTTAGCAGCTTCGACTTTAGTAATTTCTTTCTCTTCTGGATACAACACCAATGACTTTTCAACACAAAAATTTATGTCTCTAATTAATATAATGATATAAAAAATAAAATGGATCAATATTCAAAAACTTCAACATCAACAACATCCTTCATTTATTCATTATGACCATCCATATCATTTTTAAAATAATCGATATCTAAATACACATTATGAAGATCTTGAGGTTGATGAATAATGGATTCACCAACTTTATTCTTAAACAAACTTTATATTATATCATGAATTCCTTTATGACTTTGAATACATCAAATAATAGCTTTAGCATCGTCTTCCTTACAATGGAAAGTATTGTGGCTACCCAAAACACTAATAAACAACTTTCTTTCTGAATCATCTTGAGTATGATTGTCCAAAATTCAATTTTCTTGAATAATATTGTCTTAGTTATGATCAGTATGAATAAAATATCTAGTATCATTTCTCATTCCATCCATATATAATCAATTTGAATATGATTGAAATCATTTCTTTCAATACCCCTTTCTTTCATAAATCTTTTATTACTTGTTTTCCAACTAAATTACGATTTTTGAGATCTTCAAGATCTATAATGAATCATCTTATTTAAATCATAGTTATGAAGACTTTGATTCTTCTCCATTATTTCCACTTCATCTAAACTAGATCCATGGTGAATTAAATAACCATTTACATCTAGACACCTTCTTCTAAATAAGTGGACCTTTTCAAGCATTGTAAGTCTGAATTAACGAATAAAATTTTTTAGTCCAATAATTATTATTATGAATTGAAGTTATTTTAATTTCCTCCATGGAAACAAAAAAATCACAAACAAAATTATTCTGTATTATAATAGTTATTCTGATTTTTACCAGCTTCTGACTTTTATCAACATCCCAATATGATTGATTTTATAGAGTCATCTAGATGGTCTGGATATGATTGAACACTTTCTACAATTTTGATTTACTTCAATCATATTATTAATGTAATAACTTTCTTCAACATATACAGCATAGTGATCTATTGATAACAAATACAACTAAAACACAACATATTCATATCAATCTCTACCTTTGTGTCTGTTATCAATGCCCATTTCAACCAATCAAATAAATAAGGGGCATTGTTTTGTTTTCTAACATTTTCTTCTCTCCATTATGTTCATGCTCTAACTATTTCTTTTCTCTCCCCCATTATCTTATGTCTCCCTTTCTTGACAATCAAATTCAAAAGGCCTATCATGATATGTTTCTTCCTTGTTGAAAAAATATTTCTTTTCAAGAGGTGTAGTATTTAATCATTTCATTACTATTGGTCTTACATGGGTTTCTTAACAATTATAATTTATCTAAACAACTCTAGGTCTATGTCAGTAAACTCAATGTAGAATCAATAGTGTATTTTCTAGGTGATAAATATTTTTTGTAACACAACTTTCATGTAATACCCTTTTATTTTTTCTTTTATCATTCTAATGAATATCTAAATCCTTAAACAAATTTGTTTAAGATTAAAAAAATACTCACATATCAACAAACATATCATAATGTTCCTGTGTATAAAAACAAAACATTTAAAAACCAAGTATTTTTCATAACCTTATTACATTATTTTACTTGAATAGTATGAGACTAATCAATTACATCTTCTTTATTTCCATTCATTTAATTCACTGCAAGTTCATACAAAAATTCGATGATTTTGGGAATAAGGATGAACCTAAACTATTTCTTAGTATCAAAAATCAGACGAAGAGTCCTCTATCAATCTTGAATTTTTCATCTTTACTTGGATTTTTAATTGGATGTCATTTATTAATTCTTATAATATTCTCAGATTTTTTAACAAAATTCTGGTCATTTGTAGAATATTCTAATTAGGATTTCGACTATTATTCATCTTTAGAATTCTTATTATTCCCCTTTTCTTTAACTACTTTTTATGATTCCTATAAATTCCATTCCAAGCCAACATTTTATGGATAGATACCTAAGAATTATTTCATTTCATACCCAATAACTCTATTTTACATAACATCCAAAAAATATGGATTTATATAATTGTTTAAAAAATTTTGTTCAGCCAGTAACAAAACAAGACACCCTTTTTAAAGGTATATAAGAAGTTCACATATTTCACAAATAGTTTCCAAAAGATCAAACCTATTTCCAATTCTTAATCCATTCTTCTCATGTTTTTTTAAAACTACATTTTTGGACTTCCTTCTTTGTGGATATTTACTCCCCTCTAATTTTTTCCTTCTATAACTTATGTAATAATAGTAATGTTGTTGGTTGAACCAACACATATAAGATATATGTATGAACCCACCAAAATACCATTAGTATCCATAGAAAGAGTATTTTCAAATGAAATTTCTATACTGATTGGAATTGTAAACATTTTTCTTAACACCATTCTTGTATTTCTCTTTAGAACCACCTACCATTATATTATCAATCAGAATCTTCCTATTATTTTCAACATTATAGAAACAATGAGTATTGGAATATTATCTTGATTAAAAAAAATTAAGACATTTTCAGAATCAGCATATTTTGTAACATCGAATGTCTAAACATTGTTGGTATTGGACACATACATAACTTTCCCATCATTCTTCTTTTTAGAAACAATTACATATTTCTTATCAACCTTTGAAGGTAACTTGTTATGACAATTCTCATGTTTCACCATTCGAGAACTCTCATTAAATTTATAAATATATTTTTTTTTTATTTTTATTTCTTTATTTAGCTTTCAAAAAAAATTTGATAAGTTACAAATATTCTTATTTTTCCTTCAAATTCACCTCTATATATTCATTATGATTATGTTTTTATTCAATAGTTTTCTTAAAATCACCAACCTCTACCAGTATATTTTTAATCAATTTTTGAAATTTATTCTTGAATTATTGAGGAACATTCATATTCAAACATCTTGATTTATTTTTCATGTATTATAATAATTCTCAAACATTCATTCAACTCTTCTTTAAAATGTCGTTCAATGTGAATTTGTTATACATTATAAATTATTTTTCAAATTATTCATCATTCAATATTTCTTGAAATGTATTTTCACCAATATACTCAATAGACATTTAATATTTATCTTCACATTATTTTTCTTTATAATAAATACATTCACTGCTAGAAAGACATTCCTCATTATCTATTTGAATAAACATGTTCTCTTAAGAACCATGTGTAACCTCCTCACTATCATCTTTCTTAAAAAAATAATTACCTTTTGTATTTGGGGAACATAATATCTTTTTTCTTGGAATAGAATTTTCATTTTTAACTCATTTCCTTCATGATATTCTTGGCCTTCATTCTTCTTTTTCATTTTCTTTGTCATCATGTTCCTCTTAATCATCACTTCAAGGATAATTGCAAATGAAATTCACAATATCTCTATATCAGAAAAAATTTATGGGAAGATTCCATTTACAACTTCTTGTACCTATATTATTATTCTTAGAAAAAAAATGATAAAATTTCATCAGGGATATTACATACCTCATTTTTGGAATTAGAATTTAAATCTTCTTCTTCTTCAAGAATATTCGTTGATATTTATTTAATGATGAATAACAAAGAAATTTCTCTATCAACTCTTTTTTTATTATCATTTCCTTGTCCCATCTCATTTCATATGTAATGAGACTAATATAAAATTAATCAATAGATAACTTTTCAAGATCACTATCTTCAAGTGATGATACATTTACATCAAGATTTTTGGGACATATTCTAAAAATCTTTTCTAAAAATGTGGAATCATCTATCTTTTAATGAAAATATATTAAAGTGCCAAAAAAATTCAATTTTCTAGGTAAAGAAGTCCCGGATAGATTCATATATACCCATATTAAAATCTACATACATATATCTCTATATTTCTAAATTTTCCTTATCTAATTTTATATTTCCATTATATTAGGTTGTCAATTTTTCCCATATACCTTTCACTGTAGTAACACCTTTTACATTGAGGAACATTCTTTCAGAAAGTGATGATAATATGGAATAGTTAGCTCTTATATCATTTTAAGGGTTTCTTTATCAGTATATATGAGAGGATCATTCTAAATATGAGGAAGGAAACTATCTATGATAGCTCTTGAAATATCATACCCAAGATACATAAGATATGAAAACATTATTCTTTTCTATATATGATGATTTCTATTATTTAAGATTAGAATCCTCTTACTGTTCAAATAATTCATATATTCTACCAGAACTTCTTCTTCAATAAATTCAGAAAATAATATGCAAATTTAACCTTTCCCATTTATACCAGTTTTAATTTCCCAGGTTGGATAGTATTATCAGTTAGCAGGAGTAGTGAATCATTAAAACATTTTCATTTAATTTTCCTTTCTTCAGAGACATCCTTAACTTATTATTATGGATTTACTTCCATAATGAAAACCAAATAAAAAATGCATCCATATGAACACAAGTATTTAAAATGTTCACAATTCAATAAGAATAGATACCTAATTTGAATTGTTTGGAAATGATTCAGTACTACACAATCAACTAGAAAAAAATACATTTGGGTGGAATAAAATGAGTATGATATACACTTACACGCATATTCCACAATGTAAATAATCCAATAGTTTGTGTGAACCCTCTATAGAAAATGTAACTTATGTTTCCTTTTCAATTTCTATAAATGTAATCTTTTACGAAACAGTTATTCAATTTCATTCCCAAAAGATGGTATGAACATCAAGGGCATTGATATTGATCTTAGTTATATTTCCATGTATGATTATCCCAAAATTATTCATACAATCTAATAACCAAATCTGATTTCCCAATATAATAGATATAACCTTGTCATAATATGATCGATACAACTCAAAACTCCTTCTCCCCTAGTCTAGAAATCCGAGTATGGAAATCCTGATCTGATTATCCAGCCTGATTTGATGACCAAAAGAATACAATGATAAGAAGAATAAAATATTTAGCTAAATATAATGATCACTGAATACAATGATCATTAGAATATGTTCTGATCTTGTATCTCTTCTTTTCACTTTTCTCCATCAAATCTTATTTATCTCAACTCAAAAAAAAATATCATTTCTCTCTATAAAATTATATAGATCTCCACCTTATCTACAATTCACCATTAACATTACATCAGTCAATAAAATTTAAAATACTTTCACCTTTTATAGGTGACCCAAAATTGTATTTATTGGGAATCATAAATGGTTTTATGCTCAAAATAATTCCCTAAATTTGCCTAAATCCTTTAATTCCGTGTGCATTTTGATTTCGTCTATTATTCAAAACTCTCCTTGTTTCTTCTTGATCCTTATCTAATCATATCCATGACTTTATCTCTTCTTAAGATATTCTTTTCAAACACAGATTCAGATCACTTTTCCCATTCTTAATTTCTCAATCTGATTTCTTCAATATGATTCTCTATACAAATTGAATATATATGTATAAAGAAATAGACAGCTGTCATGTTTTTCTCAAAATTAATTCTGATTCCTAAATGAGATTCTCTATACCAATTTAAGAATAAATAAATATTATTTGAAATTCAAACTCCCCATTGACAGTACATCCAACTATTTCTTTCATCTCTTCTCTTGATCCAATTAAATGACAAAAAAGTAATTAAACTTATTTTAACTAGTTGAATACATTATTGATTAATCATTGAATTTATTATAAATATAGGCCACAACATACTCATATCTTTTATGGAATCTATAGGTTCCAACCAAATATTGTTCTTGTAATTTTGATCGCATACCAATTCTGATCGGCCGGTATCAATAGCTTTGACTTCCTTACTTTACATCTCTTATGAATATGATGCCAATGAATTTTATTTCCAAAAAAAAACTATCTCTGATAAATATAATGATATAACAAATATTATGGATCATTATTTAGAAAATTTTGACTTTAGAAATATCATTCATTTCTTCATTTTGAACATCTTTCTCAGCCATTAACCAAATTTGTATATGGAAAACTCATTACGATGATCATGAGGTTGAAAAAAAATCATCTTCACCCACATTATTATTTCAAAAACTTCATCTTGTATAAATAATTCATTAATTTAAATACATTGAATACTATCATTAGCATCATCTATCTTATAATGGATAGTATTGTAACTTCCCAAAACTCCCGCAACCAGATTTCCTTCCCACTCAGCATGAATATGATTTTCCAGATTTCCATTAGCCTAAATACGAACGACCTGATTATGATTAGTCTAAATACAATATCTAACAAATATTCTCATTAAATCTACATATGATCAATATGAATATGATTGATATCATCGTTTTTCACTCCCCCTTTCATTAATCATGATTACATCATAATTTTTCCAATAAATATATGATTTTTAAGATGCCCAAAACCACATCCACATCGTCACATTTAAACCATATTCATAAAGAGTCTAATCATTGCCTAATATGGTCACTTCTTCCAATCCATATTGATAATAAATCTGAATACCCTTTACTTACAAACATCTTCATTAAAATATGGTGGACCTCTACAAGAATTTTATGTATGGATTCTTAAAATATTTTGAGACTAATCACCATAATTTATTAAGCGATGTGATTTCATTTTCTTACTTGGATGAAAAACAAATCACGGATAAAAATCATTCTAATTTTGATGATGAGTACTATTTTAAAAAACTTCTAACATTTGTCAACATCCCAATCAGATTAATCATATTAAATAATCTAGATGGTTTGGATGTGATTGGAAACATTTTACAATATCGATTTCCTTGCATTATCTTCTCAATATATTATCTTTCTTCGACATAACCAACAAATTGATCTATTGACAATAAATAAAACTTGAAAATGTCTTGGGACTAACAATAATAATAGAATATAATGTAATTAATAGATATAAATATACCTTAATATCTAAGGAAAGATAAATTTAAAATTCAATAGAAATTAAAAAATTGATAATATGAAAAATAGAAAAACAATATTTAAATAATAAATATGATTATAAAATGATATGGACGTTAAAAAACATGAATAAATTAAAATAAATTAAATATAACTTAAAATCTATATAGGGTTGAATTATAATTTAGAGATGGTGGTGAGTGGTTGAAGGTTTAGGTGGATAATGATAGTTATTATTGGAGGTGAACGAGAACGACATCTATAAACCATGAAAAATACATATTAGGGATATATTTTGTAAAAGAATGTAAAAAATGAAATAAAACTAATGGACTCGATTAATTAATTGAAATTATTTTAATTTTTTATTTATCTATTTTTACAAAATCAATGTGAAAAATTATATTTTGACACTAAATATTATTTAATCAATGAAAAAACTTATAACATCAATTATGAGTAATCATAAATATTAATATATCAATTTAGTTAGTTTATAAATACTAAACCACTATATCAAATTTGAATAGGATACTATATAAACAAATAAACCTCTACCCTAATCCTTATCTTCATTTAGATTCTTCACAACATTCTTTCACCTCAACCTTCTTGAATCTCTATATACCAAAAAATTATCTCTCACAACATGATAATCAATGAAGTCCCATTTAACATGGTTGTAGGATATCTCAATTACATGACCATTTATATACTAAATCAACTTTTATTGTAACAAAATTAGTTCAAAGAGTGTGAAAATATTCATCATAAACTGGTGGTATGTGAAGAATACAAATACCTCATCGATGAGGGAATGATTATCAATATCTTATAAAAACCCATTATCTCTAAAATAAGGTCAAGGATGACATAGTTATTATCATGTGTACATAATAGTAAGGATCTATATAAGATTACATCCTTCTATAGTAACAAAACACATCATGGAGGGAGATGAGAAGATTCACCAAACAACATAATGGTTATAAATTCATCTATAATCTGATGAATTATACAACTAATGAACAACTAATTTTTGATGTAGAAATTATTTGAAAATAAATTTCCATGAAGAATTATTATTCCATTATAGTCATGTATTAAAATAGGGATATGAAAATATATATTCAATATAAATCATTGAAAATGCCATATTATAAATCAAGAATATTGCACATGAGATACATTATTTGGTTATGAAAAAGAAACAACTAACAACAACTTCAATGTATCCACTTCCACTCTATATTGACATAGCACATTCCCCGGGAAGTACTCATCCTGTATCTAAAATAAACACATGAATATGTTCCCTTAAATATTTTTATGTCTAGAGACTACAAAAATAAACCTGTTGTAGTTACTATGACCCCCCATGAATTTGAATATACAAGAAATATATAGATCTTAATTACCAAAAATAAATAAATCATCCCATGAAACATATTTTTCATGGGATATATAAAATCGTCTATGGAATTTGTGACCTTTAATTACATGAATAAAAACATGATTTTAACATAGAGACATCGGAATACAGTCTTCATGATATCCTACAGATTTTCCATCATTTGGGGATATTTTTATAATAGATCACTTACCTAGCACATTATTAATCTCAAGAACTAGATTAATAAATTATTCACCCTATGAAGAGGGTAATAATTCATGGTTATCAACTGATTTAACAACCAACATTCATTTTAAAACTGTATACTACTATGAGACAACAACAAAATAATATAGGAGTACTACATGGAAATGCATATGATATATAATTCCATTAAAAAAGAAACAGTCAACCTAAATCCCCAAGTAACAATTATTGGAGGGTTATATTTTATAACGAGTAATCAAAATCAAAAAGGAACTAGGTAGAAACTAAATATTAAACATAATATCACATTGAGGTGGTAGGGTTAAAATTTCTCAAGAAACAAAAAATGGTACTTCTTCATGAGTCTAAAAAACTAAACTAGAAGGGAATTAAATATAACCATTAATAAGGATTATAACTAAAATGATAATTAATCTTAACATCTAAAAAAATCTATTAACTATTCATTCAAATTAATACAACACATTGTACCACATAATCACAAAACAAAATTGTCCATTTAAAGAAATTACTATCTGAAAACACAAGATTAAATTAATATATACCATGCATGAAATCATGAGAATTTGTCTAATTTATTACATTCCCCATACTAATGATATAGTCCTTTCATCTAATTTTCATCCTAAATACATAAAGCAGACTTGTCTATCCTCCAACCGGGATAATCAATATTAGGGAAACAAAAAATCCTCCCACCCTTTTGAACTATGTATCAGACTGAGGTGGATGAAATAATGGAGTGTAAAATTGTATTTATCAAAAACATAATTTAGGTTAGATTTAATATAGGAATAATATTGTATGTTCTATATCTCCAATAGTGATGGGACCTCTATAACATGAATCTATTCACATCTACCTCCCCTGAATCAATATTGAAGATCGACACTCTTGTCCCACATAGTCTTATGTCCCTAAGGATGAGAATCATAATAGTGATAAAAAATAAAAAAAAATCAACTGCTCTAATATGAATATTATCCAACTAAACATATAATTTATTTTTCCTATAATGTAATTATTTAAACTATGAAAGAATAGTTACATATCCAAATCCACCATAGTAATATCAATGAATATTCAGACACTAAGATCACGTTATATATTTCATTTAAAGGTAAACTATACATCAGAAATGGAACTTATTGAAAAATAAGAATATATATCCCAAGGATAAATGATATGGTACCATTTAGTATAAAACCCAATGCGTAGAACTTGGAAGATCAAGATAATTGAGATCATCCAATAAAATCTATTTTGAATTTGAATGCCAATAGTCCCCATTTAACCCTATTTAGGTGTATATTCTATCAAAAACCTCATGCTTCTTCTAAAACTCCAAATATATTGGTATCATATATAAAAGGTAAAGATATATTATAAATGGGAATAACCCATCCACCATATAATGAAATCATGGATTATCATATGAATAATATATTTGTGTGATGTGAATGAGGAACATAAAACCTGTATTTCACTATAACACTCCCATGATCCTCTATATAAGAGTGTTATAGTCCTAACATGTTGCCTCCCTCATTATCAAGTATTCAAAATCCACATGAAATTGCGCCTGAAAGTCATCCTTAAAAAATATGTATTCTTCAACTCACATTGATATAATATCTACTACTATTTTTTGAATCCTTGAACTTAGCTAGTGCTCAATAGTACATGATACTTCATCCTCACATGAATACAGATAAAAATATATATATCATCCATTTAAAAAACCTTTTCTATATACAATATTATCTACTAATACAAATAAAATAACCAATTCTAGAACTCCGACAATAGGTTAATCTAATGCACATACTCCCCAGTTGCATCAACCCTCTTATATTCTACTAGGGAATCTTGATGAACATCATAATCCATATAAATATATTGATATCGATTGGTATCCATATTTATAATCATAGAACAAGATGTTAATTCTTGGTAAATTGGATTAAATATAATCCTATTAATATATTCATTTTCATTTTCATTTCCAGTATTTAATCATTTTATAACCCAAGAAAAATAATTATGGATTCATGTACCTCATATAAGACATTACAGTAGAATAAAAATATCTTCACTTAAAAACTACAATAACTGCATATTCATAGAACTAGGTTATAGGGTCCCTATAATAATATATGTTAGATAGTATCCCTTGTGTATAATATAGACAATATACAACAATTGTTGATTTTCTAATATCCAATGAAATCCTCAGTATTGTAAAAATTTAAATTCCATCCAAACATTAAAATAAACCATTGACACCACTCTATCCTCATCCAACACAATTGAAAACCCAAAAAATTCATCATTGATACATGAAAATATTATATATATATATATATATCTGTGTGTATGTGTGTGTGTGTTTTTTTTTTGTGTGGGGGGGATATCAAAACCTATACGGATCGTAGGGCCACACATAAGATCCATCCTATAAATTTTTATGGTGTATATTAATGAATATTTTAAAAAATAATGGAAACTATAAGAATATATTAGTCCACATGCCACTGTGCATCACCAAGGGTCACTCCCAAAATATTTTATCCAATAAGCTTAATATATTATTTCCATCTATAAAAATAAGTTACTGAAAATCACTTACCCAATTTTCTTCACTCTTAGAACCCAATACCACATTATATGTGCTATTATTACCTTTCACCACTAACGTGATGATCACCATTAAAAATACATAGAAAAAATGTTTGTAAGACAATGAAACTACATGTACAATCATCATGTGTGGTCTAACATTCAATGTTAGATTCAATCAAATCATTCCATTACCACAACCATACCATGGGCCAAATCTATATCATCTTAATCATAACATATCCTCTACAAAAAAATAAAATCACATTCACACAATTAATTTCTTTTATATTAGGGTATCATTAACATGAAGAAAATTACTATTGTTCACTATTTATACAATTCAAAAGAAAAATAAAATAACATCCAGTCATCAATACTATATATTGTTTAAAGATGGAACACATACTATCGTAGTTTAATTATTCTTACCTCAAGACCTCATAGACCATACTACACCAAGAAGTGAGATCATGGAAGAAGATGTTGTCATCCATCTACTACCTCACTAACCTTTATTATCAAACCCCCCCCCCCCCCAATGAATACCCCACCTAGGCTGAAAGTTAATGAATGGTGATGGTGACTACCAATGTCCCACCTCCATTAGGCCCTGGGTTGGTGACTATCCTCAATGGTATAATAAATATATAAAATGGAGGTATCAACCAATAAGGGAACATGTAGAAGAGATGGATAAGAATGATACACCAATCAAAAACTACACAGATATATAAAAAAAATCCAAATTACATACATGTAGTGTCATACAGAAAAAATCAACTGAAAAGTAAACATTTATAGACTAAAAGGTAATCATAGTAGGGACCATGATACTGAAATATCTCCTAAAACCCACAATATAGTAATATATGTCAAAATCACAAACCAACTAATGATGTCCCATAAAATAGTTTATATTTACATGGGGTGAGAATGCCAGTACTTTCAATAGGGACCTCCTTGGATTATCTCACACAATAAATAATGAAATCATACTAAGAAATAGAAAAAAAATTAAATCATTCTCATCAACTAAACACAAATACTATGTTCTGTGCCTCACAATTTATATGCCTCACTAGGTATCTCATATAAAATAATAATATATTTTTGAATGAAACAACATGGGTTCCCTGCAACCACATCCCCACTACTTTTCCACTCTCCCCCAACATCCCACTTCCCAATCCCTACCTCTCCCAAATTATTCCTACTCAACGAAACAAAGGATATGTATCCCATTTTTAAACTCATGCATTATTTCATCAAATAATCCCTTAAATAATATCCATATTATAACCACATAGTTTTCTGAAGACACCATAAACTATATGATATTTATTAAACATCAAGTATTATAACCCAATCCATCATATCCCATAAACTGGGCAAGGTCCCTCAAATAATCATATGAAATATTATTTATACCTATAATAATCTTTTGGATACTATACCCGAAGAATCATGTGTGTGAAATATAAACAAGAAATTATATCCATCTACAAACATATTTGAAAAAAATAAACAAATTCATTTTAGGGTATAATAATACCAAGATATGGTAGGGTGGAAAATATTCATAGTTATACATTCATCCTCCCAATGATTTGTTAGGTAAAACGCCCTCCCATAGTCCACTATGTATAAGTCACCATAACAGACAAGGGTGGGGTAACATGTGAAATGAAATAAATTAAAAGTTATAATATATAACGCAACAAAACTATGGAAATATCCTAGTCTTGAACTCAACTATAGAAAGAATCTATTTGACACCTATATTCTATTACAAAAAACTGTATATCCGATAATCACACATGAAATTATAGAAATACTGTAACGCCCCGACCCCAGCTACCCAGAGTCGGTGCATTACTTCGTAACATTGGTATGATCACAAAAGATCAAGTCTCGAAAGACCGATTAGTTTAGTAGCCTTGGAAACACTAGATACATTCATAAATGTTACATTACATCACAAAGTGAAAAACTATAATAACATAGTCTCCATAGTCCACACTTCTATCCTCTTTGGACTATCCCTGTAGGTCATTCATAAAATACTTCTTCACATCCTGGAAAATATTAAAACATTGAAAGGGGTGAGCTCAGATGCTCAGTAAGGATAACAATATTGCGGAAGCTTTCATAAATAAACATTAACATTTAAGGCAATGTATAACTAAAACAAAAGCCTTTTAAACATGAACTTCAACATAATATGGCAAAAGTAAAATGAGATAATGCCATTTACTTATTCACATGGATATTCTACTGGTCGAATAATCACATGCAATATCAATAACCACTTTCATAATGATGGAATGCATAATGCCAGACTATCATAACTACGTAGCCAAGGCCTCGTGCCAAGACCACAAATAAGATTTTGTCAAGGCCTCGTGCCAAGACACTAGTTTGTCTCATGAGACCTACCGATGCATCGAGGAGCTATAGCGGGCTCCACCCGTCACTTATTAAGTCCAATGCATTCCTCATATGAACAGGTTTAAACATATCATAAACCATAACATAATCGTATCACATAAAACATGCATAAAGTAAACGTAAAATTTCCACATTTCAATCACAAGATATAAATACAACACATTGATATAATAAAAACACTTTCAAAACCATTTTCAATACCAAAATACAAGAAAGTTAAAACTTTGTATTTATTTTTCATTAAAAAAAAGTTACGGCTTGTAGAGGAAGCCGAAAATCAAATAATAGTCACGACGGCGGAGAATTCGTTGTCGCCGCATACGTACGGCAAGAAAACATTCCTTTTTGTCGTTTAGTAAAACGCTTCGTATAAAAAAATATTCCTTTTGAATAAACGTAAAAGTCAAAGGGGTTTATACACCATATAAAAGAAATTTGTGTATAAAACAAAATATGTCTCAATGGATGGTGATTGAGACGAAGTCCTTAAAAAGATCATTTTTAAAATAAAATAGATCTATTATGTGTATTCACTATATGTACACATAAAGGAAGTAAAAATACAAAATAGGACATAATAATATCATGACATAATTTTAAAATAGGAGATTAACCCATAGAATAGAAATTGGGTTAAGAAGTTCCCTTACCTCGTGTCTGACTTGACTCAACTGTTCTTTAACCTCCTGAATAATAAACTAGAGTTAATATATAACTTATTAAGAACCATTTTCAATTTCATTATCCTTTTTATATCACTTATTACAATGATATGAACATTATGTAATTATTTAAGTTAATAACAGTCGTTTTGTCGATCTTTGGTACTTGAGTCAACAATAAACTTCTTATAATTACAAGTTGTTTATGTGGTAGAATATCCATTATCTCCAGAATTATATTCATGATTTATATGTCATATATATCTTATATATCCAGTATATACATTCATTTATAATATTACCTAACATTTAGAGGTAAGAAATGAAATGCACCGTTCATGGAGACGGTAAGCCGTACGTACGCATGAATGCTACTTTCATTTCAATTTCATATTTAATGGAACGAAATCATAATGATATAAATGTATAATATAATTCCAGTATAATATAGTGTATAATACCATTTACTCCATCCTTTATACATCCCACATATGGCATTAACGATTCAAATCACTTTGAGGGGGCGGTAGTCCGCACTTCCTAAAATGAAATTATCGCGTTTTACCCATAATGGAAATCATAAAGTATTCCATAAATGAGAAATACAGAAGAATAATTAAAACATAAACACATTATATATCATATATAAATATAGTGACATCTTAATGGCCTCCTTTGAAGGTGTTATATGAGTGTTGAACAATCATCGTTTTGTGAGGCAGAAATTCGCCATCCACAGAAACTGTATGTTCTTTAACCATTAGATGTAGGTGTGTGTAAGTGTAGCTCGAATCCTTATTATAACAACATCCTAGTATATTGAGGATACTGGTGTTGTTACAAAATAAATGAATAAAAAGAGTTTAGGGGGGTTGGAGAAGAAAAATAAAACAAAACAACATTAGAGAAGACATTACCTCAAAATCGGGTAACTCTTTTTGATTTGAGCCAAAGGCTTCCTTGAGAAGATTTCTGCCCAAAGTGAGGCTTCTAGGAGTAAGATTAGGAAGTTGGGAGAGTATTTGGGCAGAGTTTGGCCGAGCCAAATGGCTTGAAGGTGTGAATAAGGTGGGAGAGGTGGGGGCCTTTTATAAGTGGAGAGGAGGGGCTCTTTTGGAAAGATTGAAATGTTACATTATTACACAATGCTTTTCGGATTCTAAAGGTCCCACACTTATATAATTCGTGGATAAGGTGATAAGAGTTCGAAATATACCCATCCAATAGTCTTTGGACAAGTGTAAGCCTTGGATTTTACATTATCTTTTCATTTTATTAAAATCGTTAAATAATGAGGTCATCGCTGCATCATAATGATGTCATAAATAATTTAATTTATTTAATGTCTAAAAATTATAAAAAAAAATACTATGATGTAGTAAATCTTTTTATCTTTCTAATGAATATTTATAGTCAAAATTTGGACTTGTGTAACCCCACTTAAAGTCTGTTTTAGTAAAACAACTCATGTTTGTGTCAATTTAATTTTAACATTAAATAAATATATATTAATGTCATTTTCCATCCAAAGTGGCTCCATGGGGTCCCCAAGTTGACCCATGGGTTGTCTTGGTCGGCCATGACTCATCCAATAGGAGTAGGACAAGTGTCAAGCTCATCTCATATTATTAAAACATTATTTTTACCTTAAACTACACTAATTACCTCTAATCGCGATTAAGAACTTAAAAGTTACTATTCATCACAAATTATTTTAATCTCATTGAACCACATTTTACTTCTTAATGACAACCATGTATGTCGGATTTTTGAAAATCAAATCACAGAAGTGGTAATATTTCATTTTAACAAAAAAATCAGTTTTTAACAACCACTTAGTGGTTTCACTATTCATCAAAAATTGAAGTTTTTCAGAATAAGGCCAAAATTTCACCATAAGCTATAATTGATATTCCGAATTCAAAAATGATGTCTATTTTACAAAATTCGAAACATATAAGTTGCATTAATTAATTTTATAATTAATTCCCGCTGTTACAACAAATAGCGTATTTTTAAGAAACAATTTATATCAAAAGATTGGCAATTGTTTATGTCCAATTTCAATGTTAAATTAATTCTAATGACCACCATTGGATAAAATGGTAAAAATATATTCTAATTATACTTTAAAACCACTAAATAGTATAATTTATCACTATAAATTATTTTGATTAAAAAATTTGTTTTTAAGTATTTTTCACTATTCATAAAAAATAGAAGTTCTCAGAAAAATACCAAAAATTCAACATAGGCTAATTTCGATATTCCGAATCCAAAAATGAAGTCCATTTTGATAAATAAAATTTATAAAATTTCAAAAAGTAGGTATTACTATTCAAAACGGCTAGTTTAATTCGTTTTGGTGTGTGTTAGAGCTCGAGGTTGCGTACAACACACGCTATTGAATTATTCGAAGTGAAACGTACCGTGGAAGCTTGGGGTGTTACATTCTCCCATCCTTCAATAAATTCTGTCCTCGCAATTTGAAAAAAAAAATTGAAAATAAAAGGTATAAAAGAGAAAATACCTTTGAGGAAAACCCACATCGGAAATAAGGTTAATAAATATATAACATTAAAAGACAGCAAGATAAGTACAAAGGTCACCCGATATAGCCCATTCTAGGATTATATGAAAATATGGATATGGAGGAGAAACAAACCATCAAGGTAAGATGGAGAGTTATAGAAAACAGGATTAGGAGAAAGTTTAACTACAAGAAATTCACAAACTTGTGATTGGTTAAACGGTCATTGAATCCCCAGTTGGAAAAGTTAACCGACAAAATTTTTGTTTTAAGATACCTTTTATAATGTTGAGGAATTTATTTAGGAGATTTACTAATAACGTAAGGGAATATACATACTTGTTATGTATACTTTCATTTGTTAATAAATTTTTACCACAAACCCATCTTTTACTCCAAATGGTAACGGAACTCAAAAATATTCTTTTTATCCTAATTGTATAAGGTTCCAAATATTAACACATACCATTTAGATTAGTAAAACTATTTTGTAATAACCAGGGACTTCCTGTAGGCTAGTGGTAGGAAATAAAGGCCTGTCGCACTATGATTGTGGGTTCGATTCCTACAGCTTTGTCCGACGCGACGGGTTATGCCCCACCCTGCAGGTTGTCCTTTTCCTAAAATTATAGTATTATAATATTCAAAAATAATCTTCATAAATTTTTAACCTTAAACAATACTATCCAAAGATCAACTTAATCCACTCAAACCTTTATAGTTATCCAAAATACCTCTATCCAGACTTTCTCTAAAAGGTATCTTAATTTCAAAATCAATTTATCAGATTCCCCAAACAAAGTAAAGTTTCTCTTATTGTCACATACTAAAAATATAATTACCTTCATCATATTAAAACCTTACTGAAACAACAAGTACTGCAGTACAATCCTTATATATATATATCACATTATTCTAATAACCAGATTATAATCCATGAGTCCAAAAGCACCAATACATTAATTATTCCGCTTCAACTGTAGTAACAGCATAAGATTTGCCTTGATCCCTTGGCCTTTTCTGAGGTAAGTTTCCTTGACGCTTAGGACATTCATTTGCATAATGACCCATTTCTCTACAATTGTAGCATTCAACATTGATAGCCTCTTTCTTTCCCTTGCAATCACGCGCCTGGTGACCTTTTTCCCCACATTTATAACAAACTCCCATTCCTTTTAGGCAAGTACCAGGGTGATTCTTCCCACAATTATCACATAATGGAAAATCCTTCTTTACCTTTTTCCCTTTATCTGTCTCTTGCTCCCCCGTTCTCTTCTTCTCTTGCTTTACTTTGTTGTCATAAGACTTAGAGAATTCATTTTCTGTCTTGATAGCACATGAGACAATATCTTCGTATGATGAGAAGGATTGTGATACTAAAGCTCGACAGAGAAATGGTTTTAACCCATCAAAGAAACGATCAATCTTACTCCTTGGGTTACGTATATAATCGGCAGCATGCCTCGCTAAACTTGTAAAGTTAGCCTCATACTTTGCGACATTCTCATCCTCCTTCTGCCTCAGACTCAGAAATTGCCTTTCCATATCTACTCGATGGTCACGAGGAAAGTATTTTTCTAAGAAAAGATCTTTGAACTCCCTCCATTCCATATTCGATACGTCATCATCTTCCATTGTGTTTTGAATCAGAGACCACCACTGATCGGCATCTCCAGTGAGGCCGTAAACTGCCATGACAACCTTCTCCCTTTCACTACTCCCCAAGGCATGGAATATTTTCTCTAAGGAATTTATCCATTGCTCAGCTACTATAGGATTTGTACTCCCATTGAAGGTTGGTGGTTGTTGCCTCATGAAACGGTCTAGCATTGATCCTCCATGTTGCGGATCAGGGTGCTCCATACGAGTAAGGTTATTATTCATAACCTGAGTGAGTTTTCCCAGTATGGTAATAAGTTGATCAGCACCAGTTGTATCTCCAGATCCACAATAATTATCTTGAGCAGGAGGGAAATCCCTACATGGAGTTCGTGCATTGATACGGTTTTCATTCCTTCCACTAGGCGCCATTTCTAAACAATGGCATAAACTAGATTAGTTTATGAATCAAAATACATAATTCCATACTTGTAAAACACTTTACATAAATTGAACTATTTATGGATATAATCCATAATCATAAAAAGAAATGTTTTCTTTGAGGAAGTATATACTCATAACCCTTCATAGTGGTTTCTAAATAAAATGAGAATTATCCTAAGAATATCCCTCGGGAGTGTCGTAACCAAGAGTGCAGCAAGGCCCGTTGTCGTGCACCAGTTCCCGTTCGAGTCTAGCTCAAAGCGGTGTTTTCGGGTTTTACCCCTAGGTACATCTGTGCCAGAGCCGCCTCTACCTGCTCGTATCCAGACAGGGATGTATTGCTCGGAAAACTCACAAAATCTCTACAATACCAAAATTCTAGGAAGTTCTTCTATACTAATCCTCAAAGTTCATCTTAGGTCTACGTGCTCTAATCAGAGTTTGACTAAATCTAGCTTCCAAGGTTAGTACTAAACTGCCTCTGATACCAACTGTAACGCCCCGACCCCAGCTACCCAGAGTCGGTGTATTACTTCGTAACATTGGCATGATCACAAAAGATCATGTCTCGAAAGACCGATTAGTTTAATAGCCTTGGAAACACTAGATACATTCATAAATGTTACATTACATCACAAAGTGAAAAACTATAATAACATAGTCTCCATAGTCCACACTTCTATCCTCTTCGGACTATCCCTGTAGTTCATTCATAAAATACTTCTTCACATCCTGGAAAATATTAAAACATTGAAAGAGGTGAGCTCAGATGCTCAGTAAGTATAACAATATTGTGGAAGCTTTCATAAATAAACATTAACATTTAAGGCAATGTATAACTAAAACAAAAGCCTTTTAAACATGAACTTCAACATAATATGGCAAAAGTAAAATGAGATAATGCCATTTACTTATTCACATGGATATTCTACTGGTCGAATAATCACATGCAATATCAATAACCAATTTCATAATGATGGAATGCATAATGCCAGACTATCATAACCACGTAGCCAAGGCCTCGTGCCAAGACCACAAATAAAATTTTGTCAAGGCCTTGTGCCAAGACACTAGTTTGTCTCATGAGACCTACCGATGCATCGAGGAGCTATAGCGGGCTCCACCCGTCACTTATTAAGTCCAATGCATTCCTCATATGAACAGGTTTAAACATATCATAAACCATAACATAATCGTATCACATAAAACATGCATAAAGGAAACATAAAATTTCCACATTTCAATCACAAGATATCAATACAACACATTGATATAATAAAAACACTTTCAAAACCATTTTCAATACCAAAATACAAGAAAGTTAAAACTTTGTATTTATTTTTCATTAAAAAAAAGTTACGGCTTGTAGAGGAAGCCGAAAATCAAATAATAGTCACGGCAGCAGAGAAGTCGTTGTCGCCGCATACGTACAGCAAGAAAACATTCCTTTTTGTCGTTTAATAAAACGCTTCGTATAAAAAAAGATTCATTTTGAATAAACGTAAAAGTCAAAGGGGTTTATACACCATATAAAAGAAATTTGTGTATAAAACAAAATATGTCTCAATGGATGGTGATTGAGACGAAGTCCTTAAAAAGATAATTTTTAAAATAAAATAGATCTATTATGTGTATTCACTATAGGTACACATAAAGGAAGTAAAAATACAAAATAGGACATAATAATATCATGACATAATTTGAAAATAGGATATTAACCCAAAGAATAGAAATTGGGTTAAGAAGTTCCCTTACCTCGTGTCTGACTTGACTCAACTGTTCTTTAACCTCCTGAATAATAAACTAGAGTTAATATATACCTTATTAAGAACCATTTTCAATTTCATTATCCTTTTTATATCACTTATTACAATGATATGAACATTATGTAATTATTTAAGTTAATAACAGTCGTTTTGTCGATCTTTGGTACTTGAGTCAACAATAAACTTCTTATAATTACAAGTTGTTTATGTGGTAGAATATCCATTATCTCCAGAATTATATTCATGATTTAGATGTCATATATATCTTATATATCCAGTATATACATTCATTTATAATATTACGTAACATTTAGAGGTAAGAAATGAAATGCACCGTTCATGGAGACGGTAAGCCGTACGTACGCATGAACGCTACTTTCATTTCAATTTCATATTTAATGGAACGAAATCATAATGATATAAATGTATAATATAATTCCAGTATAATATAGTGTATAATACCATTTACTCCATCCTTTATACATCCCACATATGGCATTAACGATTCAAATCACTTTGAGAGGGCGGTAGTCCGCACTTCCTAAAATGAAATTATCGCGTTTTACCCATAATGGAAATCATAAAGTATGCCATAAATGAGAAATACAGAAGAATAAGTAAAACATAAACACATTATATATCATATATATATATAGTGACATCTTAATGTCCACCTTTGAAGGTGTTATATGAGTGTTGAACAATCATCGTTTCGTGAGGCAGAAATTCACCATCCACAGAAACCGTATGTTCTTTAACCATTAGATGTAGGTGTGTGTAAGTGTAGATCGAATACTTATTATAAAAAAATCCTAGTATATTGAGGATACTGGTGTTGTTACAAAATAAATGAATAAAAATAGTTTAGGGGGGTTGGAGAAGAAAAATAAAACAAAACTACATTAGAGAAGACATTACCTCAAAATCGGGTAACTCTTTTTGATTTGAGCCAAAGGCTTCCTTGAGAAGAGTTCTGCCCAAAGTGAGGCTTCTAGGAGTAAGAGGGGGAAGTTGGGAGAGTATTTGGTTAGAGTTTGTCCGAGCCAAATGGCTTGAAGGTGTGAATAAGGTGGGAGAGGTGGGGGCCTTTTATAAGTGGAGAGGAGGGGCTCTTTTGGAAAGATTGAAATGTTACATTATTACACAATGCTTTTCGGATTCTAAAGGTCCCACACTTATATAATTCGTGGATAAGGTGATAAGGGTTCGAAATCTACCCATCCAATAGTCTTTGGACAAGTGTAAGCCTTGGATTTTACATTATCTTTTCATTTTATTAAAATCGTTAAATAATGAGGTCATCGCTGCATCATAATGATGTCATAAATAATTTAATTTATTTAATGTCTAAAAAATATAAAAAAAATACTATGATGTAGGAAATCTTTTTATATTTCTAATGAATATTTATAGTCAAAATTTGGACTTGTGTAACCCCACTTAAAGTCTGTTTTAGTAAAACAACTCATGTTTGTGTCAATTTAATTTTAACATTAAATAAATATATATTAATGTCATTTTCCAACCAAAGTGGCTCCATGGGGTCCCCAAGTTGACCCATGGGTTTTCTTGGTCGGACATGACTCATCCAATAGGAGTAGGACAAGTTTCAAGCTCATCTCATATTATTAAAACATTATTTTTACCTTAAACTACACTAATTACCTCTAATCGCGATTAAGAACTTAAAAGTTACTATTCACCAAAAATTATTTTAATCTCATTGAACCACATTTTACTTCTTAATGACAACCATGTATGTCGGATTTTTGAAAATCAAATCACAGAAGTGGTGATATTTCATTTTAACGAAAAAATCAGTTTTTAACAACCACTTAGTGGTTTCACTATTCATCAAAAATTGAAGTTTTTCAGAATAAGGCCAAAATTTCACCCTAAGCTATAATTGATATTCCGAATTAAAAAATGATGTCTATTTTACAAAATTCCAAACATATAAGTTTCATTAATTAATTTTATAATTAATTCCCGCTGTTACAACAAATAGCGTGTTTTTAAGAAACAATTTATACCAAAGATTGGCAATTGTTTATGTCCAGTTTCAATGTTAAATTAATTATAATGACCACCATTGGATAAAATGGTAAAAATATATTCTAATTATACTTTAAAACCACTAAATAGTATAATTTATCACTATAAATTATTTTGATTAAAAAAGTTGTTTTTAAGTATTTTTCACTATTCATAAAAAATAGAAGTTCTCAGAAAAATACCAAAAATTCAACATAGGCTAATTTCGATATTCCGAATCCAAAAATGAAGTCCATTTTGATAAATAAAATTTATAAAATTTCAAAAAGTAGGTATTACTATTCACAACGGCTAGTTTAATTCGTTGTGGTGTGTGTTAGAGCTCGAGGTTGCGTACAACACACGCTATTGCATTATTCGAAGTGAAACGTACCGTGGAAGCTTGGGGTGTTACAAAGACATTAAATTTTTCTTTCCATATTATAATTTCCTTTTGTTTATTATTTAATTATCCTCTAATTAACATATTCCATGAGATCTTAAAATAACAATATATTTCAATCCAATTCCATCTAGGTATATTCCAATCCTGGTTCACATTATATCAAGATCGTCGCAATTTCATTCTAGAAGTACAAACACTCTTGGTTAAGTCATTTACTAGAAATTATTACCATTACATAAATTCTAGAACTATAGGGAACATCTAAATCTATGAATGTAGAGATTTATAACCAATAACATCCAAATGACCCTAATAGTTAGGAATAGAATGTAGATAAAACAAGAAACTTGACCATCAACTAGAACATGTAGTTATTTCACATATATGTGTAATCATATGATCTACACATTTCGTCTTCCCCATTTCAATACATGACTCCAATATTCAAATCATTATGAATATCATCATCACTGGCATCGACTACTTCCCCATCCTTCAGCATCTCTGTATATATCACATCATCCATACTAGGCTTAATAATCACATTATCATTTCACATCACATGGAAAGGCTCAAATACAGAGCACATAAAAAGTAATTAATCCAAAACGAATAGGAAATAGGGAAATATAGACCAAAAATGATTCATTCTATGCTTTCATGAAAAAAAGAACATGTATACCCCAAACATGGAATCCACAATTTAATTAAAAACATTCACTCTCAACAATAAAGATTTATCATTATATAATCAAAAAATTATTATTACATCTTGAATAAAGAAGATTAATTATTCATTAGTTCCAACTAAATGAAACTTGGGGTATCTTATATAACAATATATCATTTATGTAGCATTATTCCCAGAATTTATTTCATATTTAAAAATATTAAAGAAAAAAAATTATAAATATTCCTTTGTCAATATATCATAAAAAAATTAATTATAGATTCACATTATTTTATACAATTCCATAAAAATTAGAATAAAATATTCAAGTATACATGTTATTTACACTGATTTAATTATCAACAATTAACAAGTCAACAATGATTTATTAAACATGCCTATTTATGTTTTTTATCCAAAAAAATATTTATTGATTTATTTCTTAACTGATTTCATCAATTTCAACATTCTATACAGAGAATAAGAATATGCTAACACAATATTTAATAAATAACACACCATATAGAAAATGAAGAGGCAATCTTATATCATGATATAAAACATTTAAATAGATCACAATGTTTTTTCATTATTAATCAGGATAAATAATTATTATATTAATTAAAAATCATTCTAATGTGATGAACCATGATCAATTAACAATATAACATAAATAAAATGGAACTGATGAATACCCTGCCTCATAAGATTCAATGTTATTCACAATATAATGCATTATTATATTGATCTTAGTGTGGCCTCTCCCGAAAAAAGATGCATTCCTAAATTTTCATTTTTCCAAAACATCATCAATATAAATCCCAAAATATTCCATTATAAAGATCGATAGAAACATCCAAACCATTTCAAGATGAATTGGGTTGAAACAAGTTCCATCATAGAGAAATTGTTAAAAATCATGCTAGAACATACTTCAGATCACTAATAATTAATATTAGGTTTTGTGGATTAATCCCTATCTAAAGTGTTTTGAAGACCTTTAAAAAAACCCAAGGGTGTTGAGGTTAGAGTGGATGGATTGTGAAAATTTAGGGTTTTAATATGGCTCGGGGTATATATATGTAGATCTTTTTTACATGAGAGCATGGTGTATCCCCTTAGACCACAGTGTGGCATAAGGGAAAATGGGAAGACTATGACATAGTAGAAGGAAAACATGACGTAAACCCCTTGGTAAAAGCCCCAAATAAGGACTAATACAAGATCCAATAAAAGTGGATATCAGGGATAGGTAAAAACAAAAAATACTATGCTAAAATCCCCTATAATGGATATATCCCTCAATGATTGTTAAGTCGTCATCACATATTCCTGGATGAAAAAATATAACCACTAGGAAGGGATTATGATACAACCCAACTCCATGGAATAACCTTTCCTAAAAAATTATTATCCTAAAAACATACCATTGATCTTTCCATGTTTTTTCTAGTATCCACTTTTCCACATCCATCGCCAATATGAAACAACACACCCATTCACATCACAGACATTCCATTTTTTCAATTGTAACTCCCTGTTTTCCCAATAATACACCAAACACATTATAATCTCATATGATTTCATCTAATATCCAAAATTCATGATGTTAGTTGATACTAGGTTTTATTCCCTTACATCATTTTACACACAAACCATTATTTCCATTACAAATCCAAAAAATAACATGAAGTGATATAAAAGGGCACGTCATCCAAATGGACACATCAAGAGATACCTATCATGAATATCTCAACTATATGAGATCAAAAACCACAATAGATAAATAAAAAAATTAATGCATAAGAAACATCCATCTCCAATAATAATTTATAGGGTGGATTCCTCTCAAATTATAGCATCTCAAACAAACATGTAAACATGGAAAAAACCATCTCAGAATCTAGAAGGTAAAAAACCTAGAAAAGTGACATAACAATAGAAAAAATATATATATAAACAAATCAAGGTACTAAGTGTGTATCCCTGAATCACATTCCAATGTATTGTACATCAATCCATTATGTTGCCACAATACATGAACCAATGGAATTTCATTCCCATGACACACCTTCTCCTGGAAGTCCATAAACTCTATTAGTTATACCTCCATATTTGATTCATCATCAATAATGATATTTCCCTAGAAAATGATGTGTGATCCATCATGAAGTTAATGATGGATATATTACACAATAAAATTATTATATCATGATCATATATGGGGGAATTTATATTTGATATTCCATGGATCTAACATGAGCCAAAACCTTGAGAGGATCAAAAAACTAGAGAGAATATATACTTCCATGAGAAATTAATTAGTGTGTATGATGATGTAAAACTATAAGGAACATGTTATCTTTAACATCAAACTATAGAGTTTCATTCCTAAGAACACAATAGGATTCCTGACAATCCTATTCTATATTCATCCTCAAAAAAATTACTTGAACTCTATGAATCATATAATGTACCATATTTGACCTAATAATTGCATCCTCTTTAGCCCTATTCAAGAACAATGGATACCTACAAGTTAGGTCATAATAAATATCATATGAAACCATACCAAAGGTTGAGTAAAGACTATTATTATATGAACACTCAAACAAGGTTAGTTTCCTCATCCATGATCCTCTACAATCTTGTTCACAAAAATACATTATGCCTTCATGATTCAATATAGTAGGTTGTATAACAATCCATGTGTGTATGTATAGAATTGTTTGGTAACAACTAGGATTCAAAATTTATTTGAATTCCACTACAAACGAGAGAGAACAATCATATATCACGATCAAATAAGATAAAACTCAGAACTTCGTGAAACCTCATGACCTCTTGAATACATTTTCTCAAAAGTAACACCCACTTAGTTTGACTTCCATGTCTATATAAAGTGGGATTATTTGATTAAATAATACATTTTAAAACATATTTCATCATAGCCTCTATGAAATGTAACTAAATATATAATGATGTTCATTGAGTTTTCCTCCCACATTGACTAGGGTTCATTTAATAGCTAGGGAAACCACTAAGAACCTAATGCAAGTCTTTCACTATTTTCATACTAGATATCAACATTCCATCTATGAAACTACAAGATCTGAACTTGGATACCAAAACATAACTCTTAATTCAATGAAAATGGTTTTGGGGGGAAGATTAATTTTCATGTTTGATATAGGAAACATAGAAATAATATCCTTAAACATCTTCAATTGGATGAAAATCCTTACCTATAACATCATAGGGTGTTTTTAATCACCCTACAAACTAGAAAGGGAATCAGCATTCTCTACTTATTCACTCCAGAACTTCAAATGGAAGTTTTCGTATTGAGACTATGCCAGCTACACCAAATATTACATCACCATCATCTAGAAAAGTCATTTTTTCCTCCATACTCTCCCATGTATAGATGAATCATTGAATGTTATTCTATTTCACTCTAGGATTGTCTGGGTTCATGAGAGTCCTACATAGACAACATAAATATTAGTGCATCAATTATAAAATTACACATTTTAGTATATATAAAATATCAATGTCATAATCTCAAATGAATTCAATCTTCCACCATTTTTACATGTTCATTTCATACTAGGAGAAAACATACCATAGTTACTTATTATAAGTAAAAATTTGACAAAATTCACTGATGAGGTAATATCCCACATCATGAAAGAAAAATAAACTATAGTCTACTCAAGATATTGGGAGGTGTAGTTATACACGTGAGTTCATAACTACCCATACCCATAATAAATAATGTATCCCCTCTTAAATAGAAAAAAACCATTTAGATACATTTATAATCACAAACTAACTAAAAAGGAACACATTCTTTATGGGGAAGTAGTAATGGAGCTTTGACCAAATTATCCTATATATACTCAAAATCTACATGGAACTATTTATCCTATATGAAAACCTAACACATTCTATTCAAGGAATACATAGAAGTAATACCAAGAGATAAATAAACTAAAACCTATTGTAATAGCATATATGACCAAGTAAACTCCTCTCATGAGAAACAATTATGGTGGCCACTGTGAAAATAACATCTTTTATCCTCAAATTATCTATAGTTACTGTTTAATATGAAATAAAATGAAACATGAAAATGAAATTTCGTCATATCAAAACCCATAGTTTGATAACTTCTTGATTAGTGTTTTAAGATAAATTAAACCCAAAATCGTTAGCACATGTTAAACATGATCCTCTATAGACATTGAGTGAAAAAGTATGACTTTGATGAAATAAACTTGGAACATACAAAAAAATACCTTGAAACTACAATATTTAAACCCATGAACACATATAGACATATCATTATACTAGACAACATTAAAATGAACTCATAATTCCCATGAAAATATGATAAATCCATCTTCAAAACATTATACTCTTTCAACAAAATCTAATGATATCCTGACCACAGAATGGTCATTGAGAACCAACATGGACCTTTTAACTAATAAAATAAATCATCAATTCATGGATGAGGATAGGGGTTCTTCGAGGTCTTATAGTTCAATTTATAAATATCAGCAAAAAATCAACCTTTTTTATGACCCAATCTGGGGCTCCCCACAGTGACATACTCAGCCAAAATACTACTCTTTAAAAAATCATTAAACTTTAATAAAGATCTAACAACATAGCTTTCTCTCCATCTACATCATTTAAAACAACCTCCCTCTAAATGAAATCAATGATAACCAGCACCAAATAAACCGCATCAATATCGATGATATTTTATAATGGTTTCATATGTACATTTTAGATATCCTTTCAGGAACATTTCCTTCCATGAACTATCTCATTGATTATTCATAATTCATACAATATATCTCGATCTCCAACTGGCATAGTCAACACTAATGGAACTGCATGTCTATCCACTTTAATTATAAAAATTATGTAATCTGGTAGGTGATATGAAGTAGTGTGTATCGTTTGATGAAAAAAAATAATGAACCCATTTAGAAATCAATTTATAGGTGCCTAGAATAATATTTGTCTCACTTGGAATCAGTATCACTAAAGCATGAAGCTGACTAGAACTAACTCTATGGCCTCTCTAACCCTACTAGAATCCTCCTTCATGGTAATGTTATTCACTCTATGGAGGATGAGAATTTAGATGCTACCATTTTCCTAACTCATATCCTTTCTTATTATCCCAATATAGAATACCATTCTACTTCTACTTCACCTAAAAATATTCTCAATAGAGGATCAAGTTGTGGAACACCTAGTTCATACTGACTGCTCATAAATAAAATAAACTCACACTACTGATGACCTTATATACCACAATAAATACAATCATATGAATTATTGAAACAAACCTAAGTTCCTCCCACCCTAATGAAACATGATATCGATTACTGGGACATACCCCTAAAAAATAAAACTCTTCATACCATGAAACATGGAAACACGATCAAAAAATCATCTTCATAAGGAAACCGGATGACTCCTCTATCAAGATGATCATATTCAATCTATAATCCTATCATATACCACTACTCTTACCTAAACTTTTGAGATATAATTAAATCAATAATGATGTGAAATATTAATAGATATATGAACCTAAATCCACCAGAAAATTAGTCACCAAATCCTATTTATATAGACAGAGATTTAAATCATATCATTAATTGGTCTTGAAATGGAAACCAAAGTTAGGAAAACTTGATCTCCCCTTTTAATTACTCAGTAACTCTTGGAAAATAGAAAGCATCACAGTACATAAAGGTAAATATTATTGAATCATGCCTTAGAACATCTGTGATAAGACTATATACTCTTCATGATACCCATGGATCATGATCTATAACTACCTATCTTCTATAGACATCATTATAATGGACAACAAAACCCATTAACACATAGAAAAATAGATCAAATTGAAATTTATCACCACATACACTATCACATTTTAGTTGAATTAATTTGAAATGGATCCCACATACTTTATACAACTCTATTACAGAAACTCTCAGAGTATCATTCTGCATGTTTAATCTTCATCAACCTCTAGTCCATGGAAATCTGTTGGTAGATCCTGTTGAATATCATCACCATGATCCTGATCAGAAAATCTACCTAGAGTTATACTAAAATAAAAAAAATAACCTCTTAAAAATGTATTATAAAAATAATTACAATAATTAATTATTTATATAAATTTATTATTTTGGATTAACCTATACCAAAGTATAACTGATTGAAACACACGTGAAATGATTAATGATTAATGAAACATTAGTAGGCCAAAAATCCATATCTAGTATAAATTAATTTAGAATACCTATTAATTATAACGGTATGAGGATCATATCACAAGGGGACCAGCATACCTATGTCTCATAAAGTCTCATGTGTTTAGATCACATTCTAAACATAGCTGATAATATTTCCATAATAATATATATTGTCTGACAGGATCCTAATTTCAAAATCCTTGATATCCCCCATCCTAAAACATTCATACCATATAATTATGACCCCTACCCCTATATTGTTCCACAAATATAAAAGAAATTATATAAGGTAGATAGTGAATATGCAAGTCACTCCAACAGTAGGCCTCAAGTTGGAAAATATCACCACTGGTATAGTAAATATGTAAATGAGAACCATTACCCTCTAAGAGTTATGGAAAAAAAGAGATATATAAATAATATATAAATAATCACCTACTCAAATTTATAATTGAAATCACATTTGAAATCATGTTGTTTCATAAAATACTAAAATAATTTTAATGGAAAACTACTATAACCCAATGGTAAACTTAGAAGCATCCAAATAGACCAATCATATCTTAAAAAAAACTAGCTAGTAATATCCATCTCAACCTCTATCATTCTCAATATAACCTGAAAAAATGGTTATATATTTGTGGGGTGATCATAATATTTTACTCAATATGATCCTTCCCAAAAATTCTAATTAAAAATGTAATGAAATTATACTAAATCCATGTGAACAAAAAGTGACACCAACTCACCACCTAAACAAGAATACAATGTTCTCAGCCTAACAATGTTAATCTCTCCCCATGTATGACATATTGGAGACTATATATTATTATAATGAAAAATAAAGGCTATTTCGTTATCGTTTCCCCTAATGGATTGTAACATTTCCCCAACTTCAGATATCCAAATCCAACACAAACCAAAGGTTTGAAATTTATAAAAAAAATGGAGAAGTATCAAAATATGAATCTTGTGTCTAAAATCAGCACACCATACCATATCTCATATCCATATAATAACCAAGTCGCTATTGTTATCCACCATAGCCCATATTACATATTTTATACATAATAAATTATTCCTTAATCCATTAGATACCAACCACTGAGTAAGTTACCTATCACTAATAATGTGTATAGCCAACAAACATATAATAATCAATTGGAAACTATATCCTTAGAAACATGTGTTTGAAATAACAACATTCTGTTACATAACTCAACATAAATATATTGGGAAAACTAACCAATGTTCATACCATCACATAATAGTAGTATGATATGAGATAGGGGCCAGTGTGGGATGTTTTTCATCCATCCTCCAACAAAAATGTTAGGGAAAACACCCTCTTAGAGTCCACTGGGTGTTATCTTCTATAATTGATATCAGTGGGTAGAATATGAAGTATCATATTATATATAATACAATATATATTTTAATAACAATGTTGTATTATCATTTTCATTGAATCAAAAACAAAAATATCTCTCGAATTTCTATATTCCATATCTGTGAACTACATATCCAATACGTACATGATCATTTAAAGAGAAACATTAAATTACTTATTTTCATTTTTATAATTTCCATTCATTAATTACTTAATTAACTATTAATTAACACAATTACATGAGATCTTGAAATAACTGTATTTGTTATGTCTATTTCCTCTAGAAATTACCCAACCTGAGTCGACGATTTCTCAACATCATATCAATTTAATTCAAGAAGAAAAAACCCCATGTGTTCTGTAATTTATAAAACATTATTAAAATTCCATATATGCATGTACTCTATTAAAACCCCTATGTATCCAAAAGAGAGATGTGTAACCCCTCACATCTAACTATGCCAAGCATTTTGGAAATGAATGTTGATAATATAGGATACCTTAATATTGGTTATTTTAAAATATTCATATCAAGAATGAATATAGCTTTGTCACATCAATTATTAATACAATATTCATGATATGCCATCATAGCTAATTATAACCCTACCACCCTGATTTATATCATTATACATCCCTCCATCACTATTCTCAACTACTACAAAAACCTCGAGTCTCCCAACCCAAATCACATCATCAATCATAGGATATGACATACTAGGATTATATCACATTGCTTATCAAGGATTACATCAAGAGAACACATGAAATATAGAATAAAAAAATCTCAATACTATAATCTGGTCCCTAAAAGGGAATTCAAACATCACATGAAAATGGGAAATCATGACTAAAAACTCAAGGCATCCATCTTTCAATAAAGCACAAAAACACTTGGTCCAAATTATTTACATTTATCAAAACTAGTCGTTTTTATTCCATAATATTTCAAATGATTACTTATTATTATATTCTATATATGAGAAACCAAATTCTTTATCTATAACAATATATCATTTCTATGACATTCTTCTATGAATTTATCCCATATTTTATTTTCAAAAAGAGAAAAAAATTAGTGACACTACTTTTTAAATATTTCATTCCCAATAATAATTATATATTTGAGTTCATTATCTAAACACATTAACATATGTAATAACATATTAAACTAAACATGAACTCCCCATCGATTTTATTATCATAAATTTATTGGATACACAAAATATTGTAAACAACCCACATTAGGTTCTTTATCAAAATTATTAAGTACAATATTATTTAATTATTCTGATTTTTTTTCAATTTAAAAAATCTATAATATGATAAACTCTACTGTAACATTTCATTGTATATATTTCATGCCATATAGCTGACCAAGAGGAAAACTATTATCAGTGTATAAAACATCGGCATGTGATCCCTATGTGATTTTTATATTAATCATGTAATATAATTTTTATGTTAATTGAAATTACATCTTATTTTATAAAATATGGTGAATTCATATTTCCTTTTAAATAAAATATATTTTAAGAATACCTTTCTTCAAAAGTGTCAACATTTTTCACATGAGAATCAATTAATCTCCCATATCTCTATTCACCACTACCGTGATAATCTAAATCCCTACCACGACATTGTTCGATAACCATTCCAAATAATCCAAATGATTTCATTTGAATGATATAGACCAAAATCCATAAAAATAAAAAAAAATTAAGAATTAAATGAAATCGAATAGAGAAAAATCTTTGAAAGGATCAATAAAATGCACCATTAATCGCCACTGATTGATCATAGGATTTAGAGAATTAATACATTTATAAAGGGATTCAATTAACTTAAAAAAACTAAATTGATAATAATTATCGATAATATGTATTTGGAGAATGAGGTGATCAAATGGGATTTTCTGTATTAATAGGTTTAAATTATTTTAAGAGACTAAGACATATCTCTTTTGATAAAGATTTAACATCTTGATAAATAAATAGACAAAAGAAGACTATAAGGAGACCAATTTATCCCACACTTGGTCAATGATAAGTCTTAATATAATTTACAATTCATTTTAATGTATATTAGGAGTCCACGATGAATCTATAAGCACATACAACAACAAAAAATAAAATTGTAGTATCCCTCGAAGCCTACAATATTTCATCCCCACATTCCACATCAGAAACTCCCAACAAACAGGAAGGGAATATTCCACATCCTAGCTCCAAAAAATATTAATTCCATAAAAATAATTATCCTGGAAATTCACAAATGATATAACCATGCCATAGGTAAAATCCTTAAAGTGTAACACACCTCTCTATGCCTCAACAATGTCATTTTCTCTATTAGAATTCCCCTTATTCATAAAATACTCAAAAACACCCTAGAACCTAATCCTCATGCCTCCAACACTAAAAAACGCAAAGGGAGGGTCTACTGGGATTTAGGACCAAACCTCTATGTTGGTGAATGGCTATGGAGACTAAATTCATTCGGTGTTTCTAGGTGTAACAAACTATGATTGTTATAAAATATTCCTTTGTTGATAATTTTTTTTAATTGAAACATCTACACTCTATGTCAATCAATAAAATTTCCTGGAATATTTTTTCAAATAGATATTTTAAACAATATAGCTACCATGACATAATAAGGTAAGCACAATTATAGAAAATTTGAAATAATGTTACGTATTATTACAATTTCAACTAGTGCTAAATAGAAGAAAAACGTTATACTTAAATCTTATTTTATAAAATGAATTTTTTTTCATATATGAAATTGGTTTAGTATAAATAATATTTTTGAACAGAGTTTTATAGATTATTTGGTATAACTTAATGATTGTTTCCAATATAAACATATTTACAAAAAAAATTGATTTCATTTTTAAATTTTATATTTTAAATATCGAATGTAAATTTAAAATAATTCAACACATTTTTTGAAATATCCTAAAAATATTAGAAAATTATTTATTTATTGAATTATAAAAAATGTATTTACATTTATCTAAATAGTTAAAAATATATTTTTTACAAATACTGTGGATTTCGAACATATTAATTTATAATATTAATTTTTATATTTGGGGAAACATTTAATTTATAAGTGACATTATAATTTAAAAATATTTATATTTATTTACTTACCATTGTAGAAAAATGAATTGGTAAGATGTGGTACACCGTGGACTAAAATAAATAACATGATATAAACATGTTACTATTTGAGCGGATAACAAGATTCATGACCAAACCATATCTACCCTGATATAATGTTCATTTTGGGATCCACAAAATGGTTAACCATTCTATATATATATATATATATTAGGTTGTTGAAATTAAAAAATCCATTATCCCAAATTATTAAAGTGTCCTCTCAACACCCCTTAAATACCACTCAGTGAATTTTTTTTCTATGTGATACTCTACCTATTTTACTTACTCGAGAATAAAATAACAATTACAATATAATTTAGTAACTTAAGACTATATTAAGATTTCATGGCCCCCTCAACTCATAATTTGTAACCCTATTAGGAATAAAATTAGATAAATGAGATGTTGAATGCATGATTCTCACATCTAATAGGTCATGGATTGGTGACTAGCACAAATTTTATAATAAACTATTAATTAGGACACGTTACCCTCAAATATAACATGTTAATGGGAGATATTAGTTCGATACACAAATAAACACATCACCATATATATAAAATATATCTCACGTACATGGGTGGGAATAATAGTATTCTCAATATTATCTTCCTTGTTTCCTTTCATGAAAAAGATAACAGAAGCATAATAATGCCCATTGAACAACATGTGAAACTAAATCATCACCTAGACTTATATACTATGTTCCCAAAATCACCACAGCTATCTATGAAATTTGTATCACATAAAAGAGATCATATATCATAGTAATAAAACAACATGGGTGACATTCTATCACTTGCCTATTAGTTTTACACTCTTCCCCAATATCAAATGTCATGATCCATCTCTCATTAAATGTTTACCAACATGAAGAAACATGTGATAAAAATCACAAACAAAACCTTATGGGACACATACACACATAATCCCATGTCATATCAATATATAATAACCATGTAGTTTCTAGGGTCAATTACAACTCATGTGACATGTATCATACATTAGGTATTATACATCAAGTCATCACGTCCAATACACATAGTAAGGTACCTCAAGCAATCATATCATATTCTAAAAAAAACCTATAATTATCATATGGAAACTATATCTATAGATACATTTCTATGAAATAAAAATATGAAATTATGACCCACTACAAACATATATGGGACAAATAACCCCCAATTATACCAGAATATAATACTAAAAATAGAGGAGAGTGGGGATAAAGGAGGTTGTCAACCATACATCCTCTATAGGGTTGTTGGGAATAATACCCTCCCTAAATCCCCAAGGTTTCACCCTCATAAACCAATATTGGTGGGGATGTTTATGACATCCAAAAATATACAAGCCCTAATATATCTCACAACCGCACTCTGGCTATTCCCCAGTCTTAGACTGAAAACAGCTAACATCTCATGGACTCTTGGATGCCACAACTAAGAACATGATATATTATAAACATAGACTAATTTAAAGAGATATATCTAATTACAAATTTACATTTTATCATTTTATCATTTTTTAATTACTTCATTTTCCATTAATTAACATTATTCAAATATATTCTACATTAACCATCAAAACTAAGTCCATTCCCTCCATAAATTTCAAAACCGTATCCAATGTTTCTCAATATCATATCATTTTTATTCTAGAAATATAATGCCCATGTGATAAGTCATGTATTGAACATTATTACCATTACATAACTCTATGACCTCAATTAATCACTGAAAAATTAGTAAATATAAAAAAAAATTATTCTATCTTAATTAAACTAATTATTTATTCCTAGTCTCCAACTATGGGAAACCATATCCATCAGCTATAAAAATCTATCATATATTTAACTTTCTTCCAAGAATTTATTCTATAATTAACATGATTATTTCCGATGCTTTCACTAGGGCGTGCGCATCTGTCTGTGGAGGACGTGCAGTTGTTTCCCCGCATTCCTTCTTTCAAAAGGTGGGAGGAATTCATTACTTATTCAAGGACATTTTCTCCTTGATCGAAAAGGGGTGACGGGATGTTGATTCTTCTTTTTGTGGATTCCTCATCAAAACTCATCACCTAGTCTGGGTCTCCCTTATAGACTTAAAACATTGATCGTGAAACTCTTTCTAGTGTCATATCTTCATGGACACCCGTTAATTACACTGCTTTTGTCAGGACATTCCAAGGGGTCCGTTTAGGGTAGCAACCTTCAGTCAGGAGAGTAGTCACGTTGGGCATTACTAGTGTGTTTGGGCACTGGGACATTGGCACATCTGTATTTTGTCCCTTCTTATAGGGATTATTGAGGGTGCGAAAGCCTGAGGCATCCCACATCGAACACAGAGAATCATATGTTATGGGCATGTATCTGAGGTTTTCCTCAATTTCCCATGTTTAACACAGGGTATGTCGCAAGTTTAACGTCTGGCGGAGATGGATTAGACTGATCGGAACACTGATTAGAGTGGATCATATGAGTGCGACCCCCAAAGGGAACACTGATGTTGGGGTCAATGTGTGGTTGACCTCCCAGTTACTACTTAGGGGAATGGGGTATGAGGTGGCTTGTTCCCACCGGGATGTGGCGGCTTGGGTAAGAATTAGGGTGGATGATGGAGCAGTTGAATGAAGTGTATGGTGAATGGGATGGAACTACCATGAGGATGACGATAGTTTTGGGCATGATCCTCGAAGAGGCTTCCTATGTATCCCCATGGCAGGGAATCATAATCTACGTAGTTCATCTGATGACAGATTACCGCCGATTGGGGTTGCAAAGCCTTAACACTGAATGGAGTGGCAGCGGCTTACCGCCGAATGGAGTGCCAAGGGCTTACCACTAAATGGAGTCACAAAGGCTTACTGCTGAATGGAGTGACAACGGCTTACCGCTGAAAGAGGCTGAAAATAGCATGCCACTGAAAGAGGTCCACAGTTTAATGTCATGTGGGATGGGGGAGAACTGACATGAATGTGGTCATAGTGACCGAATGTTAGGCTTGAACCTCAGGGAGGCTTCCTACGTACCTTTCCTTGGCGAGGATCAAAGACCTCGTAGTTCAAATGGTGGTATTTGGGGATTACGCTCTAAGGCGGCCCAAGGTGTTGGTGAACCAATGTGAAGGGGGTTAGGATGACCATTGGGTGGTGGGCTTTAACATCATGAAGGCTTCCTATGTACCTTACCTTAGCAAGGATCAAAGACCATATAGTTCAGGAGGGTCAGTGAACCGACATGAAGGAGGACCTAGGGTCCCATGGGTGGTGGAATTGAACCTCATGGAGTCTTCCTACATACCCTGCCTTAGCAAGGATCAAATACCACATAGTTCAGGAGGGTCGGTGAACCGACGTTAAGGAGGGACTGGGGTCCCATGGGTGGTGGGCTTGAACCTCGTGGAGGTTTCCTACGTACCCTACCTTAGCAAGGATCAAAGACCATGTAGTTCAAGAGGGTCAGTGAACCGATGTGAAGGAGGGCCTGGGGTCCCATGGGTGGTGGGATTGAACCTCGTAGAGGCTTTATACATACCATGCCTTAGCAAGGATCAAAGACCATGTAGTTCAGGTGGTGGTGGGGCTTGCACTCTAGGCTTCCCAAAGTAGATGTCATAGTCGGTGCTCACTCTAAGCCCACATGAGTCATTATTGGTGTGAGAAACAAGAGGTAGCATAGACCTGATGATCACATCGTTAAAGTTTCATCCGTGGGAGGTGAAGTGGGGATTACACGTAATCAGCAGCCCAAAGAGAAAATAGGGGTTTATGCATGGTTAGCGGCCTGAAGAGGTTAGGACTTACTCTGGGATTGATGCCCAGTGGTGACAAATCCCAGTGGGAGATGGATTTGGTACCGAAGAAAGGAGGGGTCCGGTGTCTATCCCCACCTAGTCCTTGGGACCGAAGAAGAAAGGAGGAGCAGGGGTGTTGCCTCCTACAATAAAGGATAGGGTCTTACACCAATATGGCTTCCCTTTCCCCACGGACAGATGCCACTCTGATAAGGAGCATATCATCTCTTGTGATGTAAGATATCTCGTGGATACCTGTGGGCACGGAGAATGTCCAAGGTGGGGGGCCCCACGTGCGAGGCATGGGGTGAGGCCACAGTTTAACATCATGTGCTAAGGATAATGGTGCTAGGCAGTTTAACGTCCTGAAGCTCAGACTTGGTGGGTTTGCTCTACACCCCTAGGACATACATAACTGGTACCCTCTGCACCTAGGTGAAGAGATGAGATAGGCAACTCCATGGCTAGGGGGTGTTATGGAGCGAACCATTTGGGGGGTCTACATTAGCATGTCTATGCAAATAAGAAATATCCGTCAGCATGCCTATGTGAAGAAACATGAGGCGAATCAATACAAGGGGAAGTATCATCCAAGGGAATTTTAAATCACATCATGAAAACCTGCAGGGTCACATGGGAAAAGGAATTGCAAAGCAGAGGGGTTCATAGGCAGGGGCCTTGTGAAGCTCTACTACTCTGCGCGGCGGAGGGTACTTGCGAAGGGGTGTGCTTTAGAAAGTGGGGTGCCTCAGCCTAAGCATAGGGCAGAGGTGCATATAGGAGGTGTTTCGCGAAGTGGAAAGGCATTCGCAGAGCATTTCCTTGTAGAGAAAAGGTGCCTCATGAAGCAAGGTATCATGAAGCAATATGCTTCATGAAGTAAAGTGACCCCACCTTAGCATGTGGATCATGTGTACATGAAGGGTGTTTCGCGAATCATAAATGCTCCGTGATGACTTGGGTCCCCTTGGGGATCCCCTTCCTTCACGGAGGACCTTAGGCTCCATGAAAGGCATCCCTCTCGAAAGAGGGGATTAAAGCAAGTCCAAGGGGAGGAACTTTGCAGAGCAAAAGTACCCCGCACAGCTCTTGGTTCGCAGAGTAGAAGGCGCTTCGTGATTCAAGAGCTAGGAATTTGAAAGGTCATATCATCTTCCTAGGACATGGGGGAGGCCGGTATTTATAAGGGAGAGGTTCCTTGAAGTAGAGTTCACTCGGCGCGAATATGGAGCTTGCTCTGCATCGGGCTCGCCAACATCAAATACGGTCACGGAGCGTCTCGGCTTCTTGCTCTGTGGCGTACTCGCGAACATCAAAGGCGCTCGTAGAGCGTTACTTCCTCCTTGCTACGCAGTGACCTTACAAATATTAACGGCGCTTGTGGAGTGTTACCACCTCCTTTCAGTTGCCTCACGAATGTCAATGGCGCTCGCAGATTGGCCCTCCTCCTTGCTCTACGGCGGGCACGGTGCGACTGGGGCTCTGCCAATTGTCTTTACGAGGCAACCCCTTGAGGCTTTCTATTTCTTCATCTTCTTCTCCCATTTTGGCACCAACAAATTCCCCCCTCAGAAATGGAGCCGTAGAGAAATCGAGGTTCGAAGTCTGAGGTTCAATCGCCAAAATCCTCTGTCATTCACGAAGTTGTATCATGAAGAGGGATCGCGAGGTGGATAGGCGATGTGTAGGCCGAGCGTGTCCTGAAGCTCGGCATGAAATGGACGCGCCGCGAAGCTTCGAAAGTCATCACCTATATAAAGGGGATCTGACCTCTCTTTTTTCCTTTCCCCTCTCCGCGAAATTGTCTTTTTGCGCTCTCGATTCACGAATCTCTGCGTACTCCATGATTGATCTCCACGAATTGGGTCTTTGCTTCGCTGCACACAACAAGTTTTTGACTCTGAAATAGCGCTTCGTGATCTTGTGCTTAAAGACGTAGGTAGGACTCCACGATCAGGCATCGCGAATGCTCTCTACGAATGAGCTTCAAGAACCAACTCGAAAATCATCCAAGTTCTAAAATTGAATGGATCATTAAGAAGCTTTCGAGGAGGTTCTTGCAGATACCGCCCAGAGGGATGAGATGGCGAATAGTCTGAGTCTAGGAGAGTTTTTCCGGAGCCACTCTAACCATGATTCGTTGTTGGTGCTATTATCGGAGAGCCAGAAGAACTACCCACTATGTAAGAGGTTGCCTTTGCATGGCTTCGGGTGGAGGGATGAAATCTTCATCCCTGAAGCAAGTAGGGATGAACCAGCATACTGGTTCAGGAGTATGTCGTGCTAGTGCCAATGGTTCAGGGTGGCTGACGTCCATGCCTAAGAAGACTTCACACCCATCATTGCTGATTGCCTATAAAACCACCTGAATAACACTGATAGGAAGGCGTTGTAGCCAAAGACGTCTCCTCCTCTGTACCACATGATACTGAAGGCAACTTTGAAGAACCTAAAGAAGGGGTGGTCTGTTGAGTGAGACCTACGCCACGGTGGAAATTTCACAAATGATTGGGCCTGGGCCTACTAGGTAGGAGCCTCGTGTGAGGAGTTCGGGGCCGAGATGAGGAGAGTGGGTTTGTACAAGGCAGATGGGGCCTCCCAATTCCACATCTATCAACCGAAAAAGCTACTTTTGGAGCTGTTGAGCAGGTGTTTGTCAAGGACCAATACCTTCCATTTACACCACAGGGAGGTTGGTATTAGCTTGTGGGATGTCCACCAGATTTCGGGGGTTCTAATACTGGGGGCTATGTACGATGAATTACTCCATGTCATGAGCGCGTGGGAGGATCCAGAGCAGATGTCACAGCTAGCAATGGCATTGATGGTGCTGGTGCTGGGAGAGGGCAAAGAAGCAGTGAGAGATGTCCACTTTAAGTGGTGGTTCAAGTAGTTCCAGAATTTCCCGGTAGACAGATAGTTTCCAGCGAGGCCTCAGACTTTCTGAAGGGGGATCAACGGGGAAAGAAGCACTCGTACTGGCAGATTTTGGAGGACAGCTAGTGGAAGACCTAGGGGTTTAGCGTCAACACTGAGAAGCATCCAATAGTCAGACTGGCGGCATTTATCACGTCTCTTATCTGTGGTTGGATCCTGTCGGCGATGGATACCAACATGGGAGTACACCCAAGCACATTTATCATGGCATCCACATTGGCGACAGGAGGGTGGGTCAACCTAGGAATCCTGATACTTGGCAAACTGTATAAGATGTTGTGGCATATTAGTGAGGGTAAGAGTTCGTAGAGGGTATGTGGGCCATTCCACCTCCTGTGTGGGTGGATAGCCACACATATTAGGAGGGTTTATGAATACCCAAACCCTATCTCTCCTCTAGGCTCGAACTTATTCCCATCAATCCTGAACATCGTGGGGAGATTTCTGGAGAATTTGAACACACCATTTATATTGAACCGGGTGTGGAAGGTGGAAGAGTTCAATTTTCACCCATTTTCGTTGCTGACAGGGGTATTCACTGATGATGTTCATGGAACAGAAGAGCATCAGGCATATCTCTTGACATTTCTAGGTGGATTCTTGGTGTCAAGGGTGGACCATGAGCCCCTCTGTGAGCCGTACACCCCACATCAGTTTGCAAGGAAATTCCGGTGCATGTAGCGACTGACCCCATGGGTCTATTTGGAGGTGGGTCATGAGGAACACCCGTGTGTGATGAGGCAGATGTGTCTCATGTTCACACGGGAAGATGGGAAGATGCGGAACGAACTGCCTCCACCTACCGCCATCTTTGGGCTGGTGAAGGACTATTCCATAAGCTATGATGCGGCTTATCCAGGGGATATGCTGAAGCAACCAACCATTCGGTTCGGTGATGGAAAACCTCCCTGACCTCGGGGTTAGGGCTGGAAGGCTGCAAGGGAATCCAGCAGGATACCCAGTTGAGGGTGAGGCAGCAGCCATAGATCCAGCAGTGGTAGCAGACCTGGCAGTTCTAGATGAACAGATCCATCCAAAGGGGAGGCCTCCAAAAGGATTCTGTAGGATACCCACCCAGGCTCTGGGGAAGCGGCTGCACCATATCGACATTCCATAGAATGTTGTCTTCCCAAAGGCCTGGGACATCTGGGAAGTCAACATGAAATTCCTCGGTCCCGCCAAGTTGTGGAAGCACCTAAACCATCTTGGGATGGATTTACTGGGGATATACCCTATTCGGGCCAACTTTTCGGTGCCCTAGGCGGAGGCGGAGCAGTACCTGGCAGAGCTGGAGGACTTTGTGCATTCTTAGGGTGCCCCTCTTCCAATGAAGGACCGTGTGAAGGTGTTGTTGGACTGTACTACTCCCCCAAAGTTGTTTACTGCTGATTTAAGAGAGTGCTTCCCTCTTCTGGAAGAATCAGAAGAGTCCTCCTCGGTAGATGAGGTCGGGAGAGGGATCCCATTGGAGGAGGGTGAAGTTGGAGATCAAGACTCGGATCTTGAAGAGTTCACAGAGGCCCTTGAGGTAAAAATCTGAAACCCCTTTCTCCGAGACTTGCTTTTATGTCATTCCAAACTTTTTATTAACATCTAAACTATGCACAAGAGTCTTATATACAGAACATGTTCTCATCCCTCAGTGGAAGAAGATGTGGGACCTTTGGGGTCTACTCCTGCCACTGCATCTATTGTTGCATCCAGTGGGGCTAGGATACCTGAGGTGACCCCTCCAGAGTTTTCAAACCTTTCGACTATATACAGGGGGCCACGCTTCAGGGTCCCGATGACATAAACCCAAGAGCGACACCAGAAATTTGATCTCTGTAAGTCCCATCTACCAATTTTATGACTGTCATCCCCTAACCATGTTTACTGATGTCCATGTCCTTTTTTTGCGCGTACAGTTCCTCAAATGGTGTGGGTCTCCTTGGCAAGGTTGGTCGGTGCTTCTTGTAGCATCCTTCCCAAGGTAATGTCGATGATCGTTGAGGCGGAGCACCAAACCAAGCAAGCAGAGGCTCTCCTGAACACTGGTGGGACCGTCAGTGAGGCTGAACCCAAGATCATTGAGGTTGGATCTGATGATGAGGATCGATCAGATAATCCAGGTCCCTCCATGGCCGATAAAAAACTAGATGTGGACCCTACTGAAGAGTTCTTGGGGGCGTTCCCCACATATGAGCCTGCCAATCATGCCGATTGGGATGAGACGGCCTCTGACGAAGAGGATAGCAAGGCAGTTTGTTGCCAATCATGGAATCTGATCAAGTGCTTCATTGATGACACCCCCCAAGAACTATGGTTGGATGAGATGGATAGACTTCACTTGCAACTGTGCAAACTATGTACTGGGGGAGTGGATGCACTGAGTCCCCACATGCTCATCCGAGATCTTATGGCAGAAAAGATTCGGGAGTATGACAGTGGCCTCGGTGTGGGCAAGCAGCGGAGGAAAGTGGTAAACATCAAGAGGCTCCAGGAGGTTGAAGATGAGGTTCAATGGCTGTAGTCCTGAGCAGATGAGTATTCTGCTTCCCTTGACGCACAATCAGAGCTCGTATCGTGGCTGAAATCCTAGCTGGCGGAGGCCGAAGAGGGCATGAAGCGAGCCTCGGAGGAGATTACCTTCATTCAGACTGACATAAAGTGGGCCTAGATTGCTGCCGATGAATTGTGCCCCATCGCTGCCAAGGAAGAGCGGGAGCTAAATAGGTGGCAATAACTCCTGGATTCCACCAGCCGGAGGGTGGCGGAGCTACTATGCTCTTTTGACGAGGTTAACCTGTCCATGGGGGGAAACCACCCTCGGGTACTATAATGATTACTAACCCTCAAACGTACTTTCATGCTTTTATTGTTTGATTCCATAGCATGCATGAGTTCCGTTGTTTACAATGGTTTATTACATTCTCATGATATTCGTGGACCGTCCAGCAATCATTCCCTAAGATCCCGTGGGTCGGGCCCGATATGAGAAACAAGGGATGACCACCTTATCACCCCCATCCAAATGTAGGAGTGCAAACCAATATTTGGGCATCCGGGGTATGAAAAATTGGCCCGGATTTCTGGGAGGAAATGGGAGAGGCCAAACTAGAGAATGAGGCTCTCATAACAGTCTAATTACCATTTTCTCAGTGTACTCTTGTGCACGAACAGGGTAACACCAAGGGCGCTGGAATCAATCCAAACAGATTACAATGGAAGGTGTGAATCATGATACCCAGGATTCGGAACATTGTGGGGGTGGCATGATAATAAATAATAAATTTTGACTGCATTCAAAACACAATATCCTTATTGTGTTAGCCTGGAATGGGGATAGAAAATGAGGACCGACCACTGAACACGTTTGAAACATTGGGCCTGACTCAAAATTTCATCCATCAGTCTTTCGGAATGTTGTCCCAGGACAATAGGCGGGCCATAGGCCATGCATCCATACTGTTAGGGGGTTCCCTTAGACATGAAAGAGGATGAGTGTCCGAATAAGGGGCACGCAAAGTGTTGAATGTGAAGTGATGTTTTGTTCGAACAGAATCAAACACTCTCAAAATTATGCCACTGTGGTGGAAGCACAATAGATGGGTACATCGGTTTGATCATGGATCATTCCTTATTTTAGATAGGACCTCTCTGGAGAGGGAACCGCCTCCTCCCAATGTTGTCGTGGGGCATCCCAAATTAGTTCAGGGTAAAGAAGCAATTACATGGTTCCCCACAAGGGGTCAGTCTAGGGGGCTAGAAATGAGGAGGAATAGTATTTATGGTTCTTGGGTCTGGACCCAAGTAGAAATTACTAGGTGTCTCTACGTATCCCATGAGGATGGAAATCAAGCCATATGAAGTTCTGGAATATATCATGCAGTTTAATGTCTTGTGGTAAAGACGCATAGTAGTCTTAGTTTATGGTCATAGAGCTCGGACCATGGATGGTAGGAAACTCGGGAGACACATGGTGGGGTAATTATAAAACCCGACTTGAATGAGGACCTGGAGTCTAGATTACCACATGTTTCTTGGGGAAGTGTTTAGTTTAAGGGACTGAACACGAATGTTAGGCTAGGCCCATGGGGAAGTTCTCGGGCATTCTTACGTATCTCATTAGAATGAGAACCAAGCAGTAAGTAGTTTTAAGGGGTGGCACGGTAAGGTACCAGTGCTAGGGATAAAAGGGGGGTGCGGGTGTGTCCCTCGCACCAAAACAAGCAGTATTTGATGTATCTGGTTTTTCCTTTAAGGTGAATGGTTTTTTTTTGTGAAGCGACAGGCCAAGGATACCAAGTCCTGACATCACCACAAGAATCAATCCACATACAGGAATTGACAAATGGTATGTCATGTGACCAATACCAAACATGGTTTCCCCTTGAGTGAGGACGTCATGATGATATGTCATTTTTTTTCATGCATCCAAGACGATAATGTCGTAGTTTAAGGTCATGTGATGGGACCAGGCATGCATTTTAATGTCATGTGTCATAGATGTAGTAGAGATGGGGTTATAGGGGGAATGTGCATGATGAAATAAAATATACCCAACATGAATGAGGTCATAATCTCATACAACACCGTATACGAGTCCGTGAAAGAAACCTCAGGCCAAGGGTCCAAAATAGAGGTAAGAGGGTAAGTGGCAAGAGAAACTATCTCCCAATTGAGCTGGACCTGAAAATGAGACGTTTGGGTGTTCCTACGTATCCCATGAGAATGGGAATAAAGCCACATGTATTTCTAAAATAGATCTTAGTTTATGGTCTTAGAGCTCGAACCATGGAGAAGGGAAGTCGCTGTGGAGCCTCGAACGATGCCTTTACCGCAGTTTTGTCCTCCTAACATGCAAATGCGCACTAAGGGATAGTGTTAGGAGTGTCAAAATTACACTTGGACATAATGGGGTGTACAATGATGTGAATAATGTAACCAACATTCAAGGCTTAAAGAGGTTGGCATGACGATGGAGGATGACTATTGACTGTGTTCAAAACACAGCATCCATATCGTGTTAGCCTGTAATGAGGACAAACAAATGAGCGTTGGTCGCTGACCATATTCGAAACGTGGGACATGTATCGATTTGTTGTCTAAAACCCTCGAGGACGTTGTCCTGTGATGGTAAGAGAGCCCTTAGGCCTAGAATCCATGCCATTTGGGGGTCCCTTTGGGTGTGGAAGATTATGGAAGCCCAAATGAAGGGGAACACGAAGCCTGAAAAATGGGTGAAAGCATGTCCACGTAAAATCCGACACAAAACGCTGAACCGGAGTACTCATGGACAGATTAGTGCATCGCCGACGAGGGTCGAGGAGGGTTCTCAACTTGAGAGTAAACAATTTGAAGGGATGAGTATAGAATACAGGTATAGAGAACTCTTAGTAGGGAGAGGTACATGGCGTGGTCATTACAAACCCGACGTGAATGAGGACATAGTCTCATACCACACCATCTACTCCCCTCCCTAGGAAAGGGTAGGCCAAGGGGCCAAGATGAAAGGAATATTTCTGAGAGATGGGGATGTACCTGAAGTCTTGATGTTTGGGAATTCCTACGTATCCCATGAGGATGGTAATCAAGCCACGTGTAGTTCTTGAATCGCACATAGGGGTAAGATACCGTAACGAGGGGGGTGTACGACACAACGAGTAACCTAACGTGAATGAGGACATAATCTCATACCACATCATACAACCCTAAATAGGAACTTGGGATGGGGCCTGAAAAGGCCAAGGGGCCTGAGGATGGGCCTTGGATAGGAAGGCCCAGTCAATTCACAGTTTAACTTCTTGCAGTGAGGACAAAGAAAGGGGTAAGATACCCCAAACAAGGGATTAGACCAAAGTGGTAGGAGAACCCTTGGGCCTAGAATCCCTACCATTCGGGGGCCCTTCTGGATGGGAAAGATGATGGAGTCCCAATCAAAGGAGTGGGTGAAGCATAGTTATGCCCATACATTTTAAAGTCAAGAAGGGTGGTGAAAGAGGCGGACAACTTTGGGGAGTGGGAAATATGGCGGAATCGAGATGAGCTCGATGTGTATTGAGGCAAGAACCTTTACAACACCATATGTCTTGACCCGAGGGGAGGTTCTGGTATTTGGGCTAGGCCAATAGACGAGATGTCTGGGCATTCCTACGTATCCCATAAGGATGATAATCAAGTCGTACGTAGTTCTTGAAGGCCATGCAATTTAACGTCATATGGTGGGGATGTGGGAGGATAGAAGAATGGGGAGTGAGAACATGGTGTGACCGTCATAATACTGGCATGAGTGGGGCTAAGGAAGCCTACACCATATCACTTAAGTATCCTCCATGAGAACTATACCCAGGGGGGATATTCAAAGAGAAGATTTTGTGGGCTGGCCTCAAGATGAAACGCTTGAGAGTTCCTAAGTATCCCATGTGATGGGAATCAATCCACACGTAGTTCTTGAAGATGAAGTTTAACGTCATGCAGGATGACGCACAGTTTAATGTCATATAGTACTGAATAGTTTATGGTCATGCTGGACCAGCTGGCTCTGGAAAAGTATCGCTTGAGAAAATTACCATTGGTGGGAGGAGTTATACGCTCACCATCCATCGTCACTAGGGAGTATGCTCCATTGGGATAAACCCTGTGGATTATGTAAGGTCCTTCCCATTTGGACTCCAACTTGGGTGGTTTCCTGCCAGGGATCATTGGTGTCTGAAGGGCCAATACCAAGTTGCCTTGCAGGAAAGAGAAGAGGCAAACCTTCTTGTTAAAGGCTCTAGATATCTTATTCTGATGCCTTTCTAGATTGTGCATGGCACGAAGACTATTCTCATCAAGTGCTTCCAATTCGGCAATATGAATTTTGGCTACCATATCTAGCGCCTGCTGGTGATAGACCACGGTGCGTAATAAAGGTAGCTAGATCTCGATGGGCAGGACGGCCTCAGCTCCGTACACCAGGGAATATTGGGTTACCATGGTGGAATTTCGAGTTGTCATCTGATATGCCCAGAAGGCATTGGGGATCTTGTCCGGATAACTCTTCTTATTCTGACCAACCATTTTCTACAAGATTTTAGAGAGCGTTTTTTTGAACACCTCGATCTATCCATTTTCCTGTGCATGATAGCGGGAGGTATGGTTCTAACGGATGTTGTACTTGGCGTAAAATTTCTTCAGCTCATCTACTTGGATGTTGGTGCCGTTATTAGTGAGGACAGCATGAGGGACTCCAAACTGGTAGATGATATTGGATCCCATGAATTCAATGATATAATGGGCCTTGATCTCCTTGAGCATAAGTGCCTCTGGCCACTTGGAAAAGAAATTTGTGGTGGTCAGAATGAACCTGCAACGGCGAGCTGTCGCCGGTGGATATGGTCCCATGACATCGAGTCCCCACACCACGTACGGCCAAGATTACTTGGTGGAGTGGAGAGGTTATGGAAGTCGATTCATGAAGTTAGCATGAATTTGGCACATGTGACATCTCTTGGAGAACTCGATGTAATCATCGATCATGGAGGGCCAGAAGTACCCCAGTCTCTAGATTTGATGGGACAGCTTCGGCCCAGTCTGGTGAGCCCCACAATAACTGGCATGAACCTCCTACATGACCTGATAAATCTTGACTCCTTGGATGCAACGGAGGAGAAAACCATCAAATCCACACTTGTAGAGGATCTGATCAAGACTAGGACCACTCTGGAGTATAAACTGTAGCGCACTGCGTCGGATTCTCTCACGCTCAACCCGATCAGCCGGGAGGTAACCATTTTGGAGATGCTCGAAAAAGGGGGATCTCCATTTGGGGTCTCTTCAACCACTGCATCTGAGGAACCGTGGGGTCCTGGCGTGGAGGATCTCGCAGTAAGATGGCTTACTCGTATTCCATCGTCAGCATCTAGGGTGACAGGAGCAATGAATCTCCTATGTGTTACGTGTATAATCATATCATCCTACTCGGGTTCTGCAAGTGATGTAGCCAGGACAACCAGGGAATTGGCTCGACTGTTCTGAGATCGAGGGACATGAGTAACTTCCAGCTGACATGGAAAATGGTCCATTAGCTAGAGGGTGCACTCCAACAATGGTACGAGCTCTGGCTTTCTGACGATGTATTCACCGTTTATTTTTTTGATGACTAGTTTGGAATCTCCTTTCACATGAAAATGGTGCACATCGATCTCGAGTGCCAGTTCGAGGCTAGTGATAAGAGCCTGATACTCTGCCTCGTTGTTGGTGCAGCCATATGACAACAGGAATGAGTATGGTAGAATGTCTTGTGCCGGGATAATGAAGACAATACCCAGGCCTACTCTATTGAGTTTGGGATCATTGGGTATCCTTTCATTTGGGCTCTGAGAGGCACCATCAAAGTTCATATTCCAACATGGGATGGAATGATCTACTGAGAGGATTGCCTCATCGGAAAAATCTAGGTCCAGGGACTGGTTCGTGGGGGTTGGATTGGCAGCTAGAAAATATTTCAATGCTTGTCCCTTGACAGCCTTCTGAGGCACGAACTAGATGTCGAACATCTGGAGGATTACTACCCACTATGCTAGATGGTCGGTCGACATGGGGCAGTTCAGAATGCACTTTATCAGGTCAACCCGAGACACCAGCTATACCTCTTGGTGTTTCAAGTAGTTTCACAATTTTTGTACTACGAATACCAGCGTAAGGCAGCTCTTTTCGATGGGGGAGTATATAGTCTTCATATTGAGGAGCATGAGGCTGGTGTAGTAGAGGATATTTTTTGTCTCCTCATTGTTCTTCTAGGCAAGGAGGGGGGTGAGAGATCATTACAGGGCAGTCACGTATAGGATTAGTGGTTTTCCAGAGATGGGTGGCATCCGGACCGAAGGATGGAGCATATACTTCTTGATTTCCTCGAACATGGTCTAGCACTCTTCATCCCACTCGTAGGCTGAACCTTTATTTATGAGAAGAGAAATAGGCTTACACTTGTCAGCTAGATTTGAAATGAATCAATGTATATAGGCTAAGTGGCCTTGGAAACATTGAAGCTCCTAAATATTGCTCAGGGGAAGCATCTGACTGATGGCCTTGATCTTCTCTAGTTTTATCTTGATTCCCTGGTACCTGACAAAAAATCCAAGAAACATCCCAAAGGTGACCCTGAATGAACACTTTAACGGGTTCATCTTTTGGTGGAAGGAACGGAGGAATATGAACACTTTATCAAGGTCATTGAGATGGTCCTGGCACTGGTGAGATTTGACCACCAGATTGTCCACATATCATTACACCAATGTCCTGAGGATTGGCTTGAATATGCGGTTCATGGTCTGCTGATAGGTGGCACTTGAATTCTTCAGGATTAAGGGAATAACTTAGTAACAGAAATTACCTTGGGGTGACCTGAAAGTTGTGGACTCCTCGTCCTCGGGGGACATACAGATCTGGTTTTATTTGGAGTAACCATCCATGAAAGAGATGGCCTAGAATCCAACTGTAGCATCGATCAGCAATTCTATCACCGGAAGGGGAAAATCATCCTTCGGACAGTGATGGTTGAGATCTCGGAAGTCAATGCAGACCCTGATCTATCTGTTCTTCTTCCTCACTGGAACAATGTTGGCTAGCCACTTGGGGTACTAGACTTCCTTGACGAAGTTGTCTCTAATAAGCTTGTCAACTTCAGCCTCGATCATGGAACCGTGAGAAGGGTGCATCTTTTGGGGAGGCTGATTGAAATCACGATGATTTGCAGGGAGACCGAGGTGGTGGATAGATGCCTGAGGATCTAGTCCTAGCATCTGGTCATAGCTTGAGATGAATACATCATGATGCTACTTTAGGAAATCTATGTACCGCTACTACTCCTCAAGGGACACGGAGGCACTGATCAATGTGGGTCTCGGGTCCACCTTTCTTTTAAGGTTCACTAATACTTGTTCATCAACCGTAGTGGAGACTCCCTCTTCAACGGAGGGGGGAGCATCTTCTAGATCCTATTCTTAGATTATGGAGGGGGAATCACTATTGGGATGTGCTTCCTTTGGGTTGACAGATCCTGATGGGAGGCTGGTACCATCCTGGGCAGCGGTGGATAGCATATCGGGAGATTCAAGTGATGTAGAAACCATAACAATGAAGGCAGTTGATCTGATCCCATCTGGTCTTCGGCCCAAGGGGCCACACTTGTTTATATCAAAGCAATAGTGGCGTGTTGGCTTGATCCAGTTAATCCCAGTCTGTTAAAACAAACACGTATGACGTACTTTCATTGTCATGGGGCGGACATCCCAATACCCTACGGGGGTAGGAGGCTATGGGATCACCTGAGCCTGGTTTGTGTAGGAGTACAAGGTGATTTTCCGTCGTTGCTTGGACTTGGGAATATGCTTCCCTATTGTACCAGAGGCAACAAAACATTTCCCTATGTCATGGGTTGTGGCCTCCAATCGAAGGATTGTAAAGACATAGGCGTCATTCAGACCTACCCAGGGGTCAGTTGCGACTGTGGTGGGCTCAACCTCACTTGCATAAATCTGCTTATCCTTGCTCTTGTAATAGTCTTCATCCAGGTTGCAGGATTCACTAGAGGCGTAAGGAGATGCATCACCTTGGAGTACACCTACTCGACCATTAAGGGAGTATTTGAGGCACTGGTGATATGACAAGGGGACCGCTGCATGCAGGTGGAGCCATGGTCTTCCCATCAATGCATTGTACGCGGTGTCCTAGGAGACAACCATAAACTCCCTGCTGGCTACTAGGCCGCCAAACTGGGTCTTTAAACGGATCTTACTTACTTGGGTTTGCTTTTTCATGTCATATCCATGGATTCTTAAATCTTAGGGAGTTAGGTCATCTTTGGATAACCCCAGCTTCTGTAGTGTTCGCGTCGGGAGAAGGTTAATTCCAGAGTCGGTGTCAACAAGACAGCGGCGAACCTCCGCGCTGTTAAATTGGTCGGTGATGTATAGTGGGTGGATGTTCCCCTGTATGGGAGAGCCTTCATACTCTCCAGAGAACGAAATGATGGCCTGGAATTCAGTGTTCTCGACCGCTTCATCATGAAAAGCTTTTGCAGCTGCTACCTCCGTCTCAAACTGGAGGAGGCTTCTTAAAGCCTCAGCAAGGGCCTCACGCATATCTGAGAACAGGAGAAGGGACTCAAGGATGTAAATACTTGCTAGTATGCTGTCAAGGTGCTTAAGGAAATCATATTTCCATGCCAGGCATGAACTTCTTCTTGTAGGAGGCCGCTTTGTGACAGGAGGCATGGCAGGCCCTGCCGGCTGGGTCGGCATCTGGCTGGTGTTGCGCATGTCTCACTGTTCACTAGTTAAAGCCTGGGGAGCAGCTACCAGATGAAGACAGGATGACTGAGATTAGCTTGTAGTAGGATGAGGCTGGTCGCGGCATGGTCGAGGTTGCTCTGCCTGATCCAATAGCACAAATGGTGGTGAAGGCAAGCCCGACGACACCAAATGAAAAGGTTACACGTGATGAGTTCTATGCTGGGCCTGCTGTCTAGTCTCAATGGAATGAATGTCCTGGCTAGAGGTGCCAACTGATGTGCCCCGATGACCCATATGTCTGCGACTCCACTAACGTTGGTGTCGGCTGGGATGTTGGGGAGGTTTGTCAGGCGCTCCCCATCATCAGGAGTCATATAGTGGTTTACCAACTCCACGGTATTAACCAAAGCATACCCTTGACTATCACTTGAAGAGTCATCCACTACTGGGCAGATTTTGGGAGGAATCCCCATCTCAGGTGGCATGAAGTCGCCGAGAGTGCAGGATGACAATGGCATTGGCGGGGCGCATTGCTTTCCCTTGTGTTGTAGATTCTTGTTCTTCTAGGAAAAGGTTGGCTAATATGATAATGTAGAAGCAGAGGTTGCAACCTCTAAAGGATCTGGCTGATTCAGGAATGCACTAATGATACCATGGGCATGAGCAACCATTTTTCGAGCCATCCAGTCGTCATACTTCTGTGACTCGCGGTTATAAACCTACTGCCACTCACCCTCACCATCACTGCTATTGTCTAGCCTTACGAAGATGCATGCCACTTGTGGTGGTGCTGGTCCCAGCCTGACTATGTTGTTATCGACCTGGTCTTGAAGCTAGTCTTTGAACACATATCACTTCTTGAGGGTGTGCCCCATAATACGATGATAGGGGTAGTAGTTGGGGCAATCAGTGAGATTCGCCTCTTCCAGCCTTCTACACTCAAGCAAGCGTACAATCCCCTACTATATGGCATTACAGAAGTAACCAGGGACCTGATTCTCATTGAATGAGTAGGTCCGATTTCTCATGTCCGGGAAGGGGGCCCTTGGAGCCTGACCCTGATGAGGAGCTGGAGGACCTCGTTGAGGATCCGGACTCTGATTGTCCTGCTTGGGCGGTGGCGGTGCATTACGTGGGGGAAACTGCCAATTCTGAGGTAGACACTGCTGAGCCGGAGCCTGCATCTGAGGTGGAGGGCCTCTACAAGGCTGTGGGGCTGGTGCCACCGGTAGCAATTCTAGTTGCCTGGGGGCTTCTATTGGGGCCATCGCGGCGGGATCGGCTCTAACAGGCCTATTTTCTAGAATTACAGGGGGCAATGGGCGTTCTTGGCTAGCCTTTTATAGGGATTCCTCTAGGATCAGGGCCTTATCGGAGAAGTCTTGGAATCCTCCAGGGTAGTTCTGGGTTATCAAAGAAGGAACCAGTTCCATCTTGATGTTCCCTATGCACATCTTCAGTAATTTATCCTGAGTCAGTGGCATGTCAAAGGAGTATGTGATCCCTTTCCACTGGGTGATAAAGTCCGTGACACGCTCATCAGGCCTTTGTTTTCACTTTAAAATGCCTGCGATACTTGTTTTTTGTGTGGTGGAACTGAACTGGTAGAGGAATTGCCTACGAAGGTCCTCCCAGCTGGTTACGGATCCGACGGGGAGCTGTCTGTACCAGATGAATGTCATCCCCTCCAATGTCTGAACAAAATAGTGGAGCTTGGAAGCCTTCTGCTACGCTGGAGTCCCTAAAATGGGCCCACACCTTGAGTTGAATTGGCCAGGTGTTGCGGTGGTTCCCTCATCCGGTTAAAGGGGGAGAAGGTGGGATTCTTGAAACCCAGAGGCACCGACATATCGTCTACCCATGCCGGGTATGGCTTACCATCAGGTGGAATTGTCACATGTCATGTTTCTAAAGCCTCCAGGAAATAAATGAGTGCTACCATTAGATCATATGGGCGGGGGTCCCTGTCTTGATGGGGATCCCTAACTACAAGCACGTTGGTGGGTTCTTCAACACGGTAGACAGGCTCAGTGGCTCGTGGAGTGGATGGAAGGGTGACCTGCGGGGGAGCTGGGGGAACCTGAGTTGGGATCCATGAATTGTCACGCCATTCCAGAGGGTTTGGTTAGACATACTGCGCCCTCTTTCCGTGAGTTCCAGCTTCATCCCTGTACTCAGGAGCATCATGATCAGGGTTTCCTGAGGGTAGCTTGCCGAGGGGAAGTTGTTCCTGCCCCTGCTGTACTGGCCTAGGATTGTTGTAGTCGGGTTGTCACTCTGCAGCGCATTCATCCAAGATGTCATCGACCAACTTCTTCTGCTCGGCATGTTCTCGGTGCAATGTGGCCTTCTCATGGTATTCCTCTGTCTTCTGCACTAAGGCAGACGGGTCGGAGTACATGGCAGCTCCGATGTGCTCTTTACCCTTACCAAAATTCATGCTGAGTACCAATGCCTCGGTGGGTGTAGGGAGACCAATTAGGTTCCTCTGGTGACAAGTAATCCTTACCAATGGGTCTAATAGTGGTGGCACACCTTCAGGGGGTAAGTATCCATCAAGAAGCTCCATCTCGTACTCCTCGTCCACTATGTCGGCCATATTGATCATGACCCTTCCTAGGGGCATGTCTTCGATGTCACCTAGCATGTTGGACTGCTGCCAGATAGGACTGAAGAGGTGGGAATCATACTTCCCCTAGCCATGGATTTTCACGTAGGGGGTAGCCACCATCATAATTTTGCGGAGTACCTTGATACTCTGAATGCATTGCTGCTGGAGGACCTCACGATGACCTGGTGACTCAGGGCACTGGGAAAGAGACAGTGCGACCAAATTGACCAGAAGACATTTCTCATTGATGTCTTCGAAATGTGCTCTAGTCCTGGTTTAAACCAATTGCTGATGATGAAGACTAAAATGCGTCGCCCAAAGGGTGTGGCAGAAACACTCAACTTCCTCAGGGGTGAGGGATTCTGGTATGCATAAATTTGGTGCTGCCACAGGACAAAACTTCTTGGGGAAGTGGTCCACTATGAGAATGTTTCATAAACTCCTCGTCTCAAATTTCGGGTCTGGCTCTTGATTGCCTCACTCTTCAACTGGGGGTGGCTGAGGAACTGGCAGTGCTGCTGATGCAGACCACTAGGACGACAGGCTGGCTGGTGGAGAGTTTGGAGAACGGGCTGACTGGCCGCCAAATCTCGGGCTGTCTTCTGAAGAGTGTAGCGACCCAGAGGCTACTTTGCGATAAGATGGGTTGATGGCCACAGTTCCTATTTCAGGGGATAGGTCTACTGGTGATAGGTCGCAATTCTGATCTCCCTCCGTTGGTCCCCAGAATAGCTCTATGTGATCTCTTTCCGAGGTAAAGAGAGATTTCGATGACGATGATGGTGATTTCATGACCGTAACCTACGAGATATCCATATTTTCAACCTCCTGGATATACCTTCAAAGGGAGGCAGTAATCCGATGGACCTCACATTCTGTGATCACTAGGATAATGCGCCTCGTTCCTGCCCCGACCCTTGACTCGGATGAGCGAGAGGAAGGTTCCCGCACTGATTCGTACTCTGCCTCAGAGTTTGATAAGTGGACTATTCTGATCTCTATCCAAACCTTCTAGGAATTCCTCTTATGGTAGAAACAGCCTGACTTCCTACCCCTGGGTGGCTTCTCGGGATAGGGCAGATTTATGAAACTGGGTCCTTCAGCCACACTGGTGTTGGGGTGGTGAGGGTTTTCACCTGAGAAAGTTGGGGTGCGAGGAGAACCAGGACAAATGTCAAAGGGGACATGGGGAGGACCTCCATGGGTAGCACTGGAGTGGTAAAGACCTCCACTGGAACTGGCAGAAGCATGGAGAGGGCCTCCATGCTTGTTTTCCCGGGTGACCTCAGTATGAGGAGGGTCCTTGTACTTGTCTAGCTGAACAAGGGCAGGACCCCTGTGATGGGTACAGGTGGAGTCAGGATGGCCTTCACCCCTCTGGTTACAGAGGCGAGGAGGACCTTCACCATATACTGAGAGGACATGGAGAGGATCCCCACATTGAAGAGAGACTAGATGGGTAATGTCCCTACATCGGTGGTTGGGAGTAAAAGGAATGACTCCATACCCAGTGTAATGGGCACATGATAGGATTTCGTGCCGAGTATCACCGCCACAGGGAAGACCCTCATTCGGATTGGGTGTGGCCTGGGGTGGTCCTCCATGCTGAGCCTCGAAGCAGGGAAGGCCTGCGCTTTCTATGGTAGTGGTACGGGGAGGACCACCGTACTGGGTGACATCGATGCGGGTCAGTTCGAGGTGGCCACTGCTTGTGCCAGTGACCAAGAGAGTCGACCTTGTCTGCTTGTGGGGTGGTTGGGGCCTTGATCCTAGTCAGGCATATAAGTTCCCCTGCTCAGTGTATGCAGGGAACTGACAGTATGCATCGGTGGTGTCTCGGGCCACAATAGTCGTCGATGTTGACGCTCCTTGGCGGGCGTCCTCCTCAGCTTGCACCCGACGCTGGCATCGGGTCAGATGAACCAGGGACGGTGGTGTAAGTACGTAGCTTACCAACTCCTCTTCCAGCAAGACTGGGTGGTGGCGCTGACATGGCCAGGTGGAAGCCCTCACTGGGAGCCCCTAAAATGGGACTCTGACCAGGCTAGGCCGGATGTCACCTAACTCATTAGTGTAAGGTAGGGAGTCATCAAAGCGCTCTGGGGACAGGCTCTCGAAACGTTTGTATGTTGGGTTGGGGAGCAATGGCTCCCTGTGTGGTCCTCGGGGGCGGTGTTGGCGACAAGGTGCAAATGCCTCCAGATCCAGGCGGTCCATATCCCGGGTCGGTATTATGCCCTCCTCCTCGTAGCGGTGCACGAGGTCGTTGATTACCCTTCGTTGAATAACCTCGTATAGGGAGAGGGGGTGTGGGAACACCATGGTCATAGATGTAGAAGCCATCGTGGGATAGGTGAAACCACGTGGAACGGCCGTGTGGGAACTGCCCCTGCCCCTACATCGATGGGCAGGTAGTGATCGCCTCCCTAAAGTAGTAACGTGATTCCTGAGAGCAGGGAGATTAACTCTTCAGTGCTGAAATAAAAAGGAATCGACAACCAATGCCCCAGTTCCATCCCATCTTCCATGGCTGGTAAGAGGGATCCATGCTGACAATGTCGCAGAATGGGATGTCCAACATTCTACTACCCCAACTTTTTGAGAGTTTCACGCCAGACCCACTATTTTCTTGGTGGGACCCAGTTCCAGATAATGAGATCCGGAGACATGTCAATCCATTGATGCCTCGAGCGCTACTAATCTCCATATTGAGGAGAATAATTTCACGTCGGGTTCACCATTTCTGTTTTTGATGCTTTCATCGAGGCACACGCATCCATTTGTGGAGGACGCACAGTTGTTGCCTTGCATTCCCATATTCCAAAGGATGGCAGAATCCGTCACTTATTCATGGACATTTGCTCCTTGGTCAAAACAGGATGATGGGATGTCGGTTCTTCCTTCTGTGGATTCCTCCTTGGAACTCTTCACCTAGTCTGGGTCTCCCTTATAGACTTAAGAAGTTGTTTGTGAAATTCTTCCTAGCACCATATCATCATGGACACCAGTTAATTACACTACTTCTATCAGGACATTACAAGGGATCCGGTCAGGGTAGTAGCCTTCAGCTAGGGGAGTAGTCATGTTGGGCATCACTTGTGTGTTTGGGCACTGGGACACTGGAGTGTCTATCTTTTGTCCCTTATTATAGGGCTTCTCGGGGGAGTGGAATCCCAAATCACCCCACATTGAACGTGGGGAATCATATTCCATGGGCATGTATCTAAGGTTTTCCTCAGCTTCCCATGTTTAACACAGGGTATGCCACAAGTTTAACATCCAGAAGAGATGGATTGGACTAATCAGAACACTGATTAGTGTGGATAAGATGAGTGTGACCCCCGAAGGGAACACTAATGTTAGGTCCAATGCGTGGTTAACCTCCTGGTTACTGTTGAGGGGAATGGGGTATGAGGCGGCATGATCCCACCGAGATGTGGCGGCCCAGGTAAGAATGAGGATGGATGATTGAGCGGTTTAATGAAGTGGATGGTGAATGGGATGGAACCTCCATGAGGATGAAGATAGTTTTGGGAATGAGCCTCGAAGATGCTTCATACGTATCCCTATGATAGGGAATAAAAGTCAATGTAGTTCATCTGACAACAGCTTACTCCCAATTGGGGTTCCAACGGCTTACCGATGAATGGAGTGAAAATGGCTTTCCGCTGAATGGTGTGACAATGGCTTACCACTGAATGGAGTGACAACGGATTACTGCTGAATGGAGTGACAATGGATTACCACTGAAAGAGGCTGACAACGGCTTACCGCTGAAAGAGGTACACAGTTTAACGTCATGCAGAACGGGGGAGAACCGATGTGAAGATTGTCAGAGTGACTGAATATTGGGCTTGATCCTCAGGGATGATTCCTACATACCTTTCCTTGGTAAGGATCAAAGACCTCATTGTTTAGATGGTGTCATTTATGGATTACGCTCTAAGGCGGCCCAAGGTGTTGGTGAACTGACGTGAAGGGAGTCAGGACAACCAATGGATGGTGGGCTTGAACCTCGTATAGGCTTCTTACATACCTTGCCTTAGCAAGGATCAAAGACCATGTAGTTCAAGAGGCTCGGTGAACCGACGTGAAGGAGGATCTGGGGTCCCATGGGTGGTGGGATTGAACCTCATGGAGGCTTTCTACATACCCTGACTTAGCAAGGATCAAAGACCATGTAGTTAAAGAGGTTTGGTGAACCGACGTGAAAGAGGACCTGGGGTCCCATGGGTGGTGGGATTGAACCTCGTGGAGGCTTCCTACGTACCCTGCCTTAGCAAGTATCAAAGACCATGTAGTTCAAGAGGGTCGGTGAACCGATGTGAAGGAGGACCTGGGGTCCCATGGTTGGTGGGCTTGAACCTCATCGAGGCGTCCTACGTACTCTACCTTAGTAAGGATCAAAGACCACATAGTTTAGGTGGTGGTGGGGCTTACACTCTAGGCTTCCCAAGGTATAGATGTAATAGTCAGTGCTCACTCTAAGCCCCTATGATTCATGCTCACTGTGAGAAACAAAAGGTAGCAAAGACCTAACGATCATGTTGAAAAAGGCGCGTCTGTGGGGGGTGAAGTGGGGATTACACGTAATCAATGGCCAAAAGAGTAAACAGAGGTTAATGCGTGGTTATCAGACCGAAGAGGTTGGGACTTACTCCGGGATGGAGGCCCGGTGGCGACAAAGCCTAGTGGGAGAGGGATTTAGTGCCGAAGAAAGGAGGGGTCTGGTGTCCATTTCCCCTAGTCCTTGGGACCGAAGAAGAAAGGAGGAGTATGGATGCTTCCTCTTGTAAGAAAGTATAGGGGCTTACACCAAGATGGTTTCCCTTTCCCCATGGACAGACGTCGCTCTGATAAGGAGGATATCATCCCCTGTGAGGGAAGAACTCATCCTCATGGAGACCAGCGGGCACTGATAATGTCCAAGGTTGGGGCACCCCATGTGTGAGGAATTGGGTGAGGCCATAGTTTAACATCATGTGCTGAGGATGCTGGTGCCTGGCAGTTTAACATCATGCAGCTCAGACGAGGTGGGTTTGCTACACACCCCTAGGACATGCATAACTGGTACCCTCTGCACCTCGGTGCAGAGAAGGGACAGGCAACACCGTGGCTAGGGGGTGTTATGGAGCGAACCATTGGGGGGACCACATTAGTGTGGCTATGCGAAGAAGAAATAGTCGTTTTCATGCCTATGTGAAAAAGCATGAGGCGAAGCAATGCAATAGGTAGTATCATCCAAGAGACTTTTAAATCACATCATGAAAACCTGAAGGGTTGCACGGGAAAATGAATTACAAATAAAAGGGGTTCATAGGCCGGGGCCTTGTGAAGCTCTGTTGCTCCGCGTGGCGGAGGGTACTTGCGAAGGGGTGTGCTTCACGAATTGGGGTGCCTCAGCCTAAGCATAGGGCAGAGGTTTATATAATAGTTTCTTCATGAAGTGGAAAGGCATTCACAGAGCACTGCCTTGCAGAGCAAATCTTCCTCGCGAAGCAAGGTATCGTGAAGCAATGTGCTTCGTGAAGTACAATGACCTCACCTTAACATGTTGATCACAAGTACATGAAGGGTGTTTCGGGAAGCATAAATGTTCCACGATGACCTGTTTCCCCTTGGGGATCCATTTCTTTCTCGGAGGCCCTTAGGCTCCGCAAAAGGCATCCCTCTCAAAAGATGGTGTTAAACCAAGGTCATGGGGAGGCACTTAGTAGAGTAGAAGTACCTCACACAGCTCATGGTTCTCAAAGTAGAAGGCGGTTCGCGATTCGGGATCTAGGAAGTTGAAAGGTCGGATCATCCGCCTGGGACTTGGGGGAGGATGGTATTTATAAGGGAGAGGCGTCATGAAGCAGAGCTCGCTCAGCGCGAAGACAGAGCTTGCTCCGTGGTAGGCTTGTGAACGTCAAATGCGGTCATGGAGCGTCCTGCCTCATTACTCTGCGGCGGGCTCACAAACATCAAGGGTGATCGTGGAGCATTACCGCCTCCTAGATCTGCAGTGGCCTCGCGAACTTCAACGGCACTCACAGAGCGTTACCACCTCTTTTCTCCATGGAGGCCTCATGAACGTCAACGGCGCTCGTGGAGCAGCCCGCCTCCTTGCTCCGCAGCAGGCACGGTGTGACTAGGGCTCAGCGAATGGTCTTCGCGAGGTAGCCCCTTCAGGCTTTCTGTTCCTTCGTCTTCTTCTCCCATTTTGGCGCCAACAAGGATTAAAAGAAAAAAGTTCACTAATTTGAATTTTTAGATATATCTTCTACAATAAGGATTACATCATCAAGTTAATTATTCTATACCACAAAAATATTTAACTTATTAATAAATTACGCAGTCACTTTCAGTGGATTTGATTATCATAAAATCTAAAGATGCGCTTGATTTATTAAACAAGACTATTTAATTTAACCATCCAACCAATTAATTATAAATTTATGTTCATTAATTTATTTCATTAATTTAAATATTTTTTTTTATTTAAAATATATGATTATAAAAGATTACTATATATTGAACACGGTTATTAAATTAGGAGAGAAACTCTTATCACGATATAAATACTCATCATTCCATCATAATAAAACTTTCATTAACAATTTGGTTCAATCTTTACAATGTTGATTAAAATACAATAAAATGGATAAAAAATGGTAAATTTATTATTTATTTTAAATAATATATAATTATCAAATCCCATTCCTAGAAAGTGTTCATGTTATTTTCACTAGAAATACTATCCAACAGACACAATAAAACACAATTAACTTATGTTCCATTTCATAAGTGATAAGATTTAAAAATTTGATATGTATATGGAATTTGTTCACTAAATATCCACTAATGGATCTTATAACTAAACCCATATCTTTGGATCTTTTGATATTCATTAATGTTGAATTAGAATACTTTCACTTATGAAACATTCTATTTCACCTATAGGTATCTGTAGTTATCATTTTCAAATCAATATTAAATTGTCAAATTATAGCATTAACAATTTATATATTGGATACAATCCCGTTATATCACATATGTTATCATTTGATAGGGGTCCTTATCTCTTTTGCTCTAAAATATTCCTAAAACTATTCATTATTTAAAATGAACGCAAAAATAATGTTTTATATGATTTTTTTAATCTATTTAAAAAATATATATTATTTTTAGAGATAACTCTATTTTAATTTATTACTATTATTATAGTGTCTTTTTTAATATATATTTTAATATTTTAATATAATCATAATAATTTAAAAATATTACTTTTTTCTTTATTCAATGAATATTATTGATGATTTAAAAAAATTATAAATACTTTCCTATAATACAATAATCTTGAGCTATGTTTTGATAAATGGAAATTAAACACTATTTTCTAAGTATTATTTTCCTTAAACGTACTATTTAAATGGATAATTCAATCAATGGAGGTGGAAAAAATCCACAAGTAATGTTGTTTAATTGCAAGGGAATGTATGAATTTTATTTTATTCTAAGCCCTATCACAATATTTTATTATTTGCTTGTTTATCATTACATTCTAATATTATCTATAACTCAAAAAAATAATCAAACTTATACTTTTTTTATTTATACACCCCCTCTCCCTCCCACGAAAAAAAGCATATTATAATGTTTGGATTTCATGACATGTTTCTAAATGATTTTCTTTTTCTTTGTTCATATTGAAATACTTTTCACAATTAAAATATATTTTCTATATCTTAATATATTTTTAAAATCATAGTTGATATTTTATTCAATTTCATCATTTTCTCATTCCTCTCCATGATTTTCACATTTTGTTAATCATAAATGGGAAAAGTGATCCTTTTTATAAAAAAAGGTATAATATTTATTGAAAAATAAAATATTTTTTTTCAAAAGTGGAAATGTTTTTTATTCTATCTCAATATAGTAGAGGTATTATAATTAATATTGATGTTACTTGATTTTTACAGTAGTAATTACATGTTTTAGCAAGGGGATTTTTTTAAAATAATTATTAATTATATTTCTCTTCAATTGGACATTCTATTTTAATTTAAATTATTTTTAAAGTTAAATTTTGTTGAATTAATTTTAATATCTTACATTAACTATGATTTAGACATAAAATTTATTCATATAATTAATTTTTCTATTCATAGAAAGCGATTTTTTACTATCTCTATAATATATTCTAATAACAAAAAACACTCTTATTTTTTTAATAATTTAATTTATCTATTTTTTATGGGTTATATATATTCCATGTTGTGGAAATTTATTTTAACATTGATAATTATGTTAATGGAAATTTAGTATCATCGATGATATTTCAGAAAACATTTTCTCAGTAAATTTATATTTTTTAAGGATGTAGGATTGAATTTTTAAAGGATATAAACACGAGTTCTGAAAATATGGTTTCAGTTGCAGGAAGTGGAGATTTTCTTCCTTTCCATGGAGATTTTCTTTGATCCAAAATATTCATTTGATCATGAACTCATTCAATTCAGAATGATAGTTTACCTTTAAGGGTGCTTCTCCTTCCTCTCCTAGTAGAATTTCTAATGATACTTCTCGCTAAAATATTGTCTTTTCTTTCATAGAGGCGCTTTCACGTGTTCAAGATCTAGTTAAATAAGATGCTCCCAATCCATCTTATATTAACAAATTGAAAGATGGTAGCTTCTCGGTGGTTTCAGATCCGAACACCCTACAAAAGAGATTTAACCTTTACAGATTCTCACTTCTGGGGTGAATTATTTTATCAAGAGGTGATAAGCCTTGCTCATTTGATGATATGAAGAATAATATCTCAATCTTGTTGTACCTCTTGTACCCCTCGTGGTTTAATTTTCATGATCACAATCACTCTCTTATTTATCTAATCTTGTTTTAAGTGTTTTTGGATGATAGGCATGATTTCAGGTTGCCAAGGAATTGGGTCAAGAAAGCCAGAAGGCAAAAGTGGACTGATTTCAGTCCACCGGACAACCGGTGGATGACCACCGGCCAGCCGGTGGAATCTTAACAGAAGGCATCCCCTCTGTCCAGACCACCGGCCAACCGGTGTCCCATCACCGGCTAGCCGGTGGAACCCAGATAGAAGGGACACCTACTGTCTCACCACCGGCCAACCGGTGACCTCCTCACCGGCCAGCCGGTGGTGCCTGGGCAGAAGGCCTCTCCCTTTTCCAAAGCACCGGCCAACCGGTGGCCAAGCACCGGTCAGCCGGTGGAGCCAGTCAAACTAGTCGTTGGGCTTTGACCAGTCTGCTCCCAACGGCTCCGAAGACTTTTCCAACGGCTCCGAAGACCCCAAACGGCCATATGAGGGTTCCCCCTCTATAAATAAAGGACTAGGAAGCCCCGGAACAAAAGGGAATAATAACAAAGCCAATGGTAGCCCACGGGAACATTTTTCGATCATTTGGCGAACCTCTGACGCATTCCTTCAAGGATCCCCATTTTCTCCAACTCACTTCCACAACCAAGGAGCACCACCATAGAAGCTTGGGAGCGCTCTTCATCATCACCAATCAATCCATTGGCGCCCAAGACTTCTCCTCTTTACGGTTTTTATTATTTTATCTTTTTTGAGCATCAATTTGGGTTTGTGCCTACAAACCCCCATTTCTTTTATCTTCCTTTTGTTTGGGTTTTCACACCACCTTCAAGGTGTGAAGAGGTTATTCAATCCTTCCCTTTAAAAGGCTTGAGTCATAGGTGAGCTAGCCTTCACCTGTAAGAAGGATAGTGGGTTCTTGCTCAACCATTAAAAGCAAGCTGTAATAGGTTCTAGACTACCTTAAAGTCTAGTGGGTTTCTTGCTAAAACCATTAAAAAGCAAGCGGTAGTAAATCTCTCAACGGTTGAGTTGGGAGCAGAGACGTAGGCCTTGGATTTAGGCCGAACTCCGTTATCAAGTTTTGTGTCTTGCCTCTTTTTTTTCCGCTGCACTTTTTACTTTGATTTTAAATTCTTAATTATTTTTTAAAAGGCAATTCACCCCCCCTCTTGCCATCACTCTCCGACCCAACAATTGGTATCAGAGATAGTGTTTGTGTAATACCTTAACCGGTTTCAAATTCAAGATCCATTGTGATGGCTTCTTCTTCTTTCGCCCCCGAAGGTTATTCATTGGGTCGTGCTCCATTTTTTGATGGAACCGACTATACCTATTGGAAAACCCGCATGTCTACTTTTCTTAGAAGTATAGGTTATCCTATTTATAAAATTGTCATGCAGGGTTACTCTCTCTCTTCTCCCGATGAATCCAAATGGACTCAAGACGATATTAAAAATTTCGAGCTTGATGGCAAAGCCATGAACGCTCTTCATTGCAGCCTTGATCGTAATGAATTCAATCGAGTTTCCACATGCACTTCATCTCATGAAATCTGGAAACTTTTGGAGGTTACCCATGAGGGGACCAACAAAGTCAAGGATACTCTATTGGATATGTACCATAAAGATTTTGAGTCTTTTACCATGCATCCATCTGAAAATATAACTGAAATGTTTACACGTTTTACTGATGTTTGCAATGGGAGAAAGTCCCTTGGTGATGATGTGTCTACAGAGATGATGGTCAAGAAGATCCTTTGGATCTTACCAAGTTCATGGGCACCGAAAGTCACGACAATTCAAGAAGCAAAAGATGTCAAGAAAATGCCGGTCGAAGAGCTCATCGGATCCCTCATGACCTAAGAGATCACCATGAGGAGGCAAGCTGAAAAGGAAGGCAATCTCATCAAAACTCCAAAGAACATCTCCTTCAAAGTTCAAAAAGAAGAAAGCTCCTCCTCCTCATCTTCTTCCTCTTCAAGCAGCGATTCAGAAATCGAGAACCTTGCCCGCAAGATGCACAAATTCATGAAGAAGAACAAAAAGAAGAAATCCCGCAAGGCTCGAAAGGAAGAACTCGACGAAAAATCCGAGCCCGAGGTAATATGCTATGGGTGCGGCAAGAAAGGCCATTATAAGCCCAATTTCCCACTCCACAAGACAAGGGCCAAGCAAAAGGAAAAGAAAAAGGCATTCAAGGCCACTTGGAGTGATAGCTCCTCATCATCCTCCTCCTCCTCAAAAGACAATGGTAAAAAATGTCTAATGGCATTTCATGACGTAACCTCTTCCGACTCCTCTTCCTCTTGTTCTTCCAATTCTTTCAATCATTTATCTTACGAGGATCTCCAACATGTAAGAGATCAATTGGAGGAAGGTTTTCACGAACTTTCTTCCAAATTTATTGCTTTAAAAAAGAAATTCAAAATTCTTTCTTCCGAAAAGGATCAACTTCTCAAAGAGAAGGAAGACTTGTACCTCAAGATCCAAAACCTTCCCGATGTTGATTCTATGGAATCAACAATCAAGGATTTAAGGAAATCCCTAGCCAAGTTCACCGAAGGTGAACATAACCTCTCGAAGCTCCTTGGTTCCCAATGCGTATCTAGAACCACCCAAGGGCTTGGCTATTCCAAGCAAGCTTCCTCTTCCCATGCTCCTACTATTTTTGTAAGGGGGAGCTCCCAATATAAATTTTGCAACTATTGCAAAAAGATCGGGCACTTAATTTACGAGTGCGACTGCAAAAATGCCCGGTATGGAATGCCCAAAACCATTTCCTTTAACGATGAATTTCATCGGAGAAGACCCGCCACAAGACAAGTTTGGATTGAAAAATCTTTTCTAGCAAGTCTCTCTGGACCAAAATTTGTCTCGGTTCTAAAATCCTCTCCCCGGTGATTTGTTGTTTTTATTTAGGGGGAGTTAGGATCGTTTAAGCCTTTTTGCGTTTTTCTTTCAAAACATTCAAGTCAAAACTTTCAATTCAAAACTTTCAATTCAAATTTCAAAAATTTCAATTGGTTTAAAAACTCTATCTTGTTTTTCAATCCTTTCCCTCAATCAAGTTTTATGCCCCATGCTATTTTGATAATCACAAAGGGGGAGAAATTCTTGGTTGATTGGGGGACAAATCTTTCTCTCATGCTTTGCTTTATCCTTTAAAGCATGCCTTTCATTTCAGTCTTTTACATTGCTTGTTTTGGTGATTGTGATCATCAAAATAGGGGGAGATTGTTGTACCTCTCGTACCCCTCGTGGTTTAATTTTCATGATCACAATCACTCTCTTATTTATCTAATCTTATTTTAAGTGTTTTTGGATGATAGGCATGATTTCAGGTTGCCAAGTAATTGGGTCAAGAAAGCCAGAAGGCAAAATTGGACTGATTTCATTCCACCGGCCAACCGGTGGATGACCACCGGCCAGCCGGTGGAATCTTGACAGATGGCATCCCCTCTGTCCAGACCACCGGCCAACCGGTGTCCCATCACCGGCCAGCCGGTGGAACCCAGACAGAAGGGACACCTACTGTCTCACCACCGGCCAACCGGTGGCCTCCTCACCGGCCAGCCAGTGGTGCCTGGGCAGAAGGCCTCTCCCTTTTCCAAAGCACCGGCCAACCGGTGGCCAAGCACCGGTCAGCCGGTGGAGCCAGTCAAACTAGCCGTTGGGCTTTGACCAGCTTGCTCCCAACGGCTCCGAAGACTTTTCCAACGGCTCCGAAGACCCCGAACGGCCATATGAGGGTTCCCCCTCTATAAATAAAGGACTAGGAAGCCCCGGAACAAAAGGGAATAATAACAAAGCCAATGGTAGCCCACGGGAAAATTTTCGATCATTTGGCGAACCTCCGACGCATTCCTTCAAGGATCCCCATTTGCTCCAACTCACTTCCATTATTATGAATGAGAATGATATGAAAATTGAAGTCCAGTATGAGTTATAGAGTATTCCTCCTTTATGTGACTTTTGCTAGTTTGCGGGGCATTCCATTGATGCTTGTAGAGTAATTCAAAAGAAGGTAAGGATGCCTCCTAAAGTAAATGAATAGATGGAAATAAAAAATTATCACAGGAACAAATGGGTGAACCTTGATAATAAGTATGAAAAACAGCCTATGGAGTGAGATCCACAGCCTTTCCCCCTTTTTTAAGGTTCTCTTTGAATAATCCTTGGGATGATGTTGTTGAGGAAGAAGATAATTTTCCTCTAACTCCATATCCATCAACTCTCACTAAAATCCTAGTGCCTTCTACAGGTGCTAATGATGATGATATTTTAGATTTGGAAATTTCTAAGGATATTAATTACTTTGTCTAAAAGATTTAATTGAGTTTGGAGGAGCACACTCTATCCAATTTTATTGCTAAATACATCACCAATTTAGTTAAAATATTACAGTAAGAACTCTATATCTTAGACATTAATTTCACTAATTTATAATCATGTGACCACCCTTGTCTCCTTAAACTAGGTGACTGAGGCAAATGTTTCCACTATGATCATTGTAAGATCTTAGTAAAATGTACTTAAAATAGAAACAAGTCTTATAGAATCTGGTTCTGGGAAGAATGATTTACCTATTAATGTTTCACATCCCTTGAACATGGATGATATTTCTCCTATTAAAGTGTAGGAAAATATAGGTTTTAAAGAATCTTAACTAAAATTGAGTGACCTTATTCCTCAATCTGTGGGCATGGTTGAATCCAATCCTATCTAGGAGAAAGAGAACAAGAAAAATGAGCTAGTGGACATCAATAGTTTGGTTTAAATGTGATTGATTCCCAAGAAGAATGTATGGGGACCCCATAAAATCATAAAAAACAATGGGGATATGAGAATAAGAGGGGGTACTATCCCAAATTTTGTTCCAAAAGAGGAATTTATTCTAGAATTTTTAGGGCCAAGCTAATAAATCCATAGTTAGTTCTCTTAAGCTTCATATTCTACTTTATAGACCTATTTTGATAGTGTTATCTAAACCCAATATTTTTTTTCAAATAGACTTTTTATCCTTGAAATATGGGATTTATATTTATATGTGAGAAAACAAATTATCAGAGGTCAAGAATTTATGGGTATTGGATCATTCCTCTCTTCCTGATCCACTTCAGGTTGGCTCAGTTTCTAAAAATATTACTCATTCTTCTTATTAGATGGAAATTAAGAAAGTTTGTTCTTTAATTAAGGCTAGTAATGGTTATATAGATTGTAAAATACTTTGTCCTCATATAACTTCTCTCAAAAATATCAATGATGGACCATGGATCATCCTGGGTGATGCTAACTCGATTTTTTTCCCAGATGAAAAAATGAGTTCTATGAATAATTCTATTTCTTCAAGGGAGTTCAAATGATGCATTTAGAAAAATGAGATACTCTAAGTCAGTCTTGTTGGTGAGAAGATTACTTGGTATGAAATACATTGCATTGGTATGGTTACTATTAAACATGACAGGTCTTTTGTGAATGAGTCTTCCTTATGTTTTTTGGTTTCTATTTCTTACATGAATTTATCTTGGCTCAACTCTGATCGTCACCCTATCTTGGTTGATCTCATAGTTAAAGGTTATAAGCCATCCTTTCCCTTAATATTTAATAAGGCTTGGATTTTACATCCTGATTGTGATAAGTTTGTTAGTGTTGTTTGGGGACTAGTGAGTTGGATGTGTAATGTTTTCAATTTTAACCTAAAATTAATGATACTCAATGGTATTCTCAAACTATTTAGTAAGTATATGTTTAGTCACCTTGACAAGGATATCTTCAATCATGAAACCACTCTTCGATATTTTTAGGAGAAGTGTACTCATGATGACTTTTCTGGTAGAATCTTATTAGATGCATATTTGACTCTTAAACTCAATAAAATTCTAAATATTTAAGATTCCATGGAAAGAGATACTTTTAAGGCCAACTGTATCAAGTATGGGGATAATAATTCTATGTTTTTTTACTCTCTCCAAAGAGTTTTGAAAATATCTAGGCCTCTTTCTTTCTTATGAGTGGAGATCAAATTTGGATAATAGACAAGATCTTTCTGAGTATATTACTTCTTATTTTAAATGTCTATTTAATGGTTCTAACAATATTTCTTCTCTTATAGATGTGGTTATTCCAAATATTTTTAATCATGAGGATAGTTCAAGACTAATTTGTATTCCCTTGGAAGTAGAGATTCAGGCTATGGTGTTTAGTCTCAATCATGAAAGTTGCACAGGTCCTGATGTCCTTAGAATTTTTTTGAGACCTACTAGGAGATTATTATTGATGATGTCTACAAGATTTTCTATCATTTTTTCAGAGGATGAAAACTTACTCAAGGATTAAATTCTCAATTCCTAGAATTAATCCCTAAAAAGGAAAATACAAATGAGATCCTCCTTTTTAGGCATGTGTCTTTAATCAACAATCTGTTTAATGTTTTTAAAAAAAATCATTCTATTATATTTTCCCCCATATCTAGTAATATTGTTTCTTATAATCAATTTGGCTTTATCAAAGGGAGTTCCATCCAAGACTATATCATGTCTGCCTCGGAGTGTGTCAATATTCTCAAAAAAATTAACTGATGAGGGAACATTTCTATTAACAAGATATTGAAAATTATTTTGACACGATGGATGAGGAATTTATCTTCGAAATCCATGCCATGTTTGGTTTTGAAGATACTTTTATTAGATGGAACATTATTATTTATAAATCTTCTCATGATTATATTCTTGTGAATGGCCTTATGGAGGGTTATTTATCTTGTTCTAGGGGGTTAAATGGGGTGATCCCCTCTTGGCTGATATCTTCTCCATCTATGACGATTTTCTTAGCAGATTACTTTCCACAATGGCTACTAATGGAAAGTTGAATGAAATTGGTGATGGTAGAGTTATTTCGGTTCCAAACCATATTAATTATACTAATTATCTTATCTTATTCACTCATGGGGGAAAGAGAACAATTAAAAATATTGAGAATTTCCTTTTTCATAATGAGCAGGTCTTTGGTCTGCAGTTTAGTTAGAACAAATCCTTCGACTATTTTGGTAAAATTATCTCCTCTGTTAAAAAATTTGATATTTTCAATGACATGGGGATTAGGGAAGGAATCATTCCTTTCTCTTATCTTGGGGTGCCTTTGTTTTGGGTTAGTCCAAATGAATGTTATTTATATGGAATTTATGGTCATATCAAAAAGAAATTATCATCTTGGAATGGAAAATCACTCTCTATGGAAGGTCAGGTTTGCTTGGTCAATGATGTTGTTATTTCTAAAATTTTATACCCATTTATGGTTTATAAATGGCATGTATTGCATCCGAAATCAATAAATGTGGACATTAAGACATTAATATAGACCAGTAGCAATTTTGAATGAATATTGGACACTATTTTTGGGAACAATTGCTGCAAACCCTTTGAGATGGTGGGGCTTGGAATTAAAAATCTCAGATAATTTAATCATGCCTTACAAGATTCCATTGTTTGGAAGCCTGTAAATGAAAATTTTGAAGATACGGGTTTTCTTAGATCCAGGTTTTTAAGAAATCTCAAATCTAGGAATTTTAGTCATTTTGATTCATTGGTTTGGACCTCCCCCAAATCCACTTTTTCTCTCATTAACATTAATGCTCTCTGGTCTATCTCTAAGGACTCCTCACATGAGTTCTAGAGGTCTAATAGGATTGGTGCTCCCCTCTTGAAATCTCCTTATGAGGATGTTTCTAACATTGACCATGAAATTTTAATAAAGGATCATATTATGGATATGGATGGGGTTTTTTATCATATTATGTGGGTTGTCAATGATTATTTGTTTTCCTCTATTAGTGATTGTTTGATTTGGCAGACGAACTCTTCTATTATTATTTCATAGATATCCTTTTATTATCAATAAATGTATCATGTTTTCATGACTTCAATAGATAAGGAAATTCAAAAGCAACATTATTTCTCCTTTTCACTTTATTCTTCTTTAGATGATGGCACATAGAAAATTGCCCACTAATAATTCTCTTCAAGCTTGTGGAATCTACTTAAATTTAGCCTACATCCTATGTAATCAGTATCGTTAGGACCTGGATCATCTTTTCTTGAGTTGTGTTACTACTTAAAATATGTGGAAGGATATCTTTGATATTCTTTAAGTCTTCCAGCTGAGTTTGGATTCTTATTGGGACCACATAGTGGGTCTTTTATGCCTACTGCTTTCTCCCTTTATATTTCTACATCTCTATGTTGTTGTTGCGGAATTCGTCATCATTCTTGGGATGGAGGGGAACATTTGTCTCCATGATGGTATTGTCTTCGACTCATAGGCTATAATATCTTGAATTATTACTACTCTAAGGAATGTTAATGTCCCTATAAAAGACTTTTTTTGGAATTCAATACATGACTTATCCATTCTTAGGTGTATCAAGATTAATTTAAATTTCTAGCTTTTGATGGGCACTATAGAGGACTTCTAGAAACCTTCATTTCTATGGACTATAATCAACAATTATGGTTCTTTAACAGGTAATATGGGACCTTCTGGAATATTTTTGGTGATGTGGTTTTTTTTATATAGTTCTTGTGGAATTATATCCACTTTTGAATTTGAGATGCTTGGTATTATCATTGCTTTTGACCATGCTAAATAGAGTGGTATGAACAGTATATTGTTAGAGTGTGATTCCACCATTATTGTGCATGATATATTATCTTCATCTTCTCATATTCATTGGCATATTGAAAATTGATATATTAATTGTTTAAAGATTATTTCATCCATTTACTATGTAATCACCCATGTCTTCAAAGAGGTAAATGCTTTAGCTAAGATCCTTTCCAACAATGGTGCTGATGGGAATAGTCTCATTTGGTTTGACCATATTCCTTTGGATGTTATCCCTCTTTTTTAGGAATAAATGTAATTTTCCTTCTTTTAGACCTGTTAGATCCTTTTTTGTTTTTTTAATAAAGTTTCCCTGTTTTCTGGTAGATTCTAATCTTACAAAAAAAGGACATAAACAAGATAGATGTCCAAAAAGATTCTGTAGAAATTAAAAGGATGCACAAGAAGAATTTTACCATGGTTGTAGAATTAATATGGTATGGATGGCCCACCAACCACCAAGTGGAGTCCCAAAGGATGTCCAAATTGTGATTGTAGAACCCTCCTCATCATGTAGTATCCCAAAATATAGTTAGTGGAGGGGTTTCATATATCATTTAAATGTTTGATATGAACATCCATATCAAGGTGACCCATGTTCCTTCTAGTGATGTGCACCAAACAACTTGTGGCACTGAATCAGCTTCTCCAAAACGTTATTGAATATGTTAAAAAAAGAATTTACTATTTTCTTCTTCTACTTTAATTCACCTGACCAGTTCCAAAATAAACTAAATAATATTGGATCTTATAAAAAGTTTCCCTATGATTCATACAAGGTCATTTTTATGCCAATGAGATTCTATGATCGAATTAAAATATATTTTCTATAATTTATCAAAAACTCAAAAAACAAATATGACTCTATTATAATTTCTTCACAGGATCTCACCATTTCTCCCAATTCCATCAACCTAAATTTAAAAACCCTAAAAATATATTTTAAAGAATCACTATTATTGGGTTTTGACATATAATCATATATTCTCTATTAATATTTATCAAATGGTTTCTCTCTTTAAAAGCCTTAGGGATGACTTCATCGCGTACCATTTTATTTGAGAGGTTGTTCACAAACCATGAATTTTTTGGCTTTAGTTTCATGATATCCACTAAGAACGGGGAATTTATATTATTGACCCCTCTATCCGAGTTGGAGAGATGTAGGGGATCACATAGAACTACTAGTGATGTTCTTATAAATTGTCTTTTCTCTTAATATGACTTGTCACGTTGAATAATTTGTCATCATATTTGATACATACCTTAATTTTATGTGGTCATCTCCTTTGTTATTAAATAGATTATTATATTTAATATTTACAATACAACTTGGATAGAGTTTTTTTATTATATTTCATTTATTTTAATATATTTAATCACATTATTCATTAAATATAATTGTTTTTTAATTATGATTTTATATTTTCATTAAAATATTAAATTTTCAATTCACTACCCAAATTTTCATATATATCCATCCAATAGTCAAGTCTCATTATTATTCACTAATATTTGTTCTCATGGATGTGGGGTTCAGGGGTTGTGCCTATCATCACTGCCATCCCAGGAGGAGTATACTTGAGAATTGTCATGAAAACTGATGGTAATTATTATTACCCAATACTTTTAAATATACTATTACATTATTTTTTTCATGAACACCCATTAATTACAACACAATGATCATGATGTTGATGTTATTTAGAAGACTATGATCATAATACCTCAATGTGATACTGAAATAAAACATCATTATTGTATTCTCTATAATGATATTCTAAAACAATTCAATATCCTAAATTGAATTTCATATCTCGGTAAATACATAATCAAATGGGTTGATCTAAAATATTTGTATGTTAATAAACATGATAAGGATACTCAACGTTTTATTTAAATATATAACATGATATCATAAATGATTAGTCACATGAGTAATCACATAAGATAATAAAATAAATATCATGGTATCATTGGATCATGTAATCATTGAAATTTTGGAAGAAGTATATAACATTACATTAAAATTATTTAATGATTACTTCCCAAATAATATAACATAGTTGAAAATTCCCAATAATGGATTTAGTTTAATCCCTAAACTAATACTCGATGTCCCATAAGTCTAAAGTTTTACCAAATATATTAGAATAATTATCTTGGAACATCCATTATAACATGTTCATGACTATATTTTACACAAAATATAAATTAATCATGAGGAATAAACATATTTTTTACTCCTGGAATTAAATTGGGTTTCATAATACTATATCAAATAAAAGTCAAAATAAATTTCATTGCAATGGAATTTGAGATATAAAAACAAGGCACATATTACCATATCAATGTAAGGGATAATAATATTGGTATATATGAGATATATATATATATATATATAATTTTAAAGAAATTTATCACATTAAAGGTTGTTTTCATTGATAAATACTTCTTTAAATTGTTAAATTTAATTATTAATAAGGAAAATACACTTTTTTACTTTTATGAAACTTCTGAAAAATATAAATTATTATAGATAAAATATTATTTATAAATAACCATGTAATATTATAATGGAATATTTAATTAATTGTGTGTTTATTATAGAGGAAAATTATCTGTATCCTTTATAATTCAAAAGAAAACATTCATTTTATACATTTTTCCAAAAAAGTAAAGTACACTTTGTTCAAGAAAAATTTAATGATTCATTTTATATGACTTTGTATAAATGATATCATGGTTATAAATGAATTTTATATATCATTAAATAATAGTTAATGCATTTTTTAAAATATTATTATAAAATAATTACATAGAAGAAAAAGAACTTTCAATCGAAATGGTTATTAATTTTGGTTTTTTATAAAAACAATTTCCCAACATTTTTTATTATTGAAGTGGTCAAAATCATAATATAACATGAAATTTAATAAATATAATGGGATAATAAAATAAAATCTATCCATTTGTAATTGATCAAATAATTTCTAAAAATTGAAATTGAAACATAAATAATCCTAAAAAATGATGACATTATAAAACAAACCATTACCGATTTGTTAATATTTGAATAATTAATCCCATAGATGAAATAAAATTAAAAGAAAAACTAAAAATTAAGTTAAATATACTCATGATATAACATATCATAGGGATCTTTTGTATACCACACAAAATAAATAAGTGGTAACATGGAATATGACCCAAAGAAATAAAAAGTGACAAGAAAATTACTTAAAATGACCATGTCATTGTAGTGAGAATTTATTAATGACATTATTATGTGTATAAAATTTGTTTCAATAGAAAAAAAGATGAATTAAAACATAAAAAATAAATCATCATGATAGAAATTATATTAAAAAACTGTAGAAAATGAGTATGTAATTTTATGCGATGAATGAAATCATATTAAAAAACACCTTACCTCAAGTTCAACTCATTATGTATGTATATTATCATCATGAATAATAAATTTATTTTAAATATGTATTTTTTAGGAAAAATTTCATGTTTATTATATATACTATTTTAATTATTACCATTTTTATACATGTATATATTCAGTTATGTTTATGTTGAATATTTTTATGGCACTCTGAACATATGTCAATAATGGATTTGATAGGTTTTATATGGTAAAAGATGTAATTACCTTATAAAATTCATAATACAAATCATGAAATATTTTTCATTTTATAACTAAATTATTTTATGAAAACATGAATTATAGTTATGAAAAATGAACTACGTTTTAGTCATAGATATGGTAGGTCATACGTAAGAATTAGTAATGTTTCTATTTTCTAAAAATCTTAATGTAGATAATGTAATAGTTGTTTTATAATTAAATAATAATAATTAAATAATATATATGATTTTAATTATTTATATACTGTTTAATATAACATTCATGTGATGCAATATTAAAAATGAATCACATCGCTTCATGAGAAGGTAATCTATCATACACTAGAATGAAATTTTCATTTATCAATTCATTTTATCAATAAAATTTATATGAAGTATTAATTACCTAAAATGATTAATAGTTCATTAATATAATATATTAATATTAAAGAAATCATCTTGAAAATTTGTGATAGGTGATGATAGAAAATAAATTACATAGGTTTGCGGTGCAGTATTCCATCATACACCAAAATGATGGTTTTACTTCCCATTTTGTAGAAGAGGAAATAGATGTAGGTTATTCCATTTACATAATAGAATATCCTAATATTTTATATAATTATTTTATTATATCATCATGATTTATAATTATTTTAAAAATGTTGAATAATAAATTAGTGAAAGATTGTCAGGTATGAAAAATACATCTTCTTCAGACCACCTCATTAGGATCCCTCTTAAAGGATTCATATGTTATATTTCTAATCAATATATTACTATTAAGTCATTGGTATGAAAGTAAATAAAATAATGAAGTATATATTTTTCATAAAAAATGAATTTTATGTGGATAATGGAATGGAGAGAAGGTGAATTTATATAAGTGAGACAGAGTGGTATTTTTATAAATACATAGAAGTATTAGATAAAAGAAATTCACTCTCATTCCATGTGACTAAAAATTTAATAAATACCATAGGGTTTTTTTTGAAATTATAGATATAAAAATCATAAATTCTTGAGTAACCATGTTTTAAAAATGATATTCCATTTACCAATAAGGTTACACACTTTTCCCATTTTATTTTTTATCTATGGTAACTACTTTTGTTATATTTAATCTCAAATAAGACCAAATATTAGTTGAAAATGAAAAAAATATTTTAATTATGATGATACCAAATATATAATATATATTATAGAATTAATATCTCCATATTTTAATAATTTAATTTAAAATTAAACACATAATACATGTTGAAAACCAATATTTCAGGAAATTCATTCCTCAAGGAATATATGATCTTATATTAAATATATAAGTATCATTGATCATTAAAAATATTATAAATATTTAAAATATTTGAATAATATAGTAATTTAAAATAAATATTTCTTTACGAGTTGATATTTTAATTAATTTATCTAGATAAACCTTGTACACATTAAAAAACTTTTCAAACTACAAAGCTTTAAATAATAAACATGAATTTACTCAGAAATTATAAATATTGATGAATCAAATGAAATTAATTATATAATTGTAGGATAAATGGTTTAAATTTTAATTTATTAAAATATCAATTATATAATGGAATTATTATTATAACATCCTATGATTTTAAAAGAAAACACTCTACTCAATATCCAAGAGATATTCTAGATCAATCTGAATTAAATGACAATATATTGTTATTTAAATGTGATAGTTATCACCTAGCCATTGGAATGGAGTGAATTTGTTAGATTAACTATATTATTAAAATATTGTTGATATATGTATATAAAATGTATTCATTGGTTACAAGATAATTTTAAATGAAAATACAAACTGATTGAATATAAAGGATATGTTTTTAAATAAAACACTATTGTATTCCCCTAATGAAATTTTATATTAATAAATTAAATTAATAAATAATATTAAAATATAATAATTAAATTTATATGTTTATATTTAATAATATTTATTTAATTCATCAAATACGTTTTATAGGCTTAAGTTAAGAAAAAATCATATTTTAAGCATAAAAAGATATATGAACCTAATAGCGGTTTTTCCACCTTTGGTTGGTGTGGTTAATTTAAAAATAAATTTTGACAAATTTAAAAAAATTATATGAAAATATAGACTTCATTTTTTAAATTGATGTATCAAAATTATCATAGGGTGATTTTATTTTTATTTTTCATAAAAGGTTCAGTTTTAATTATTAATAAAAAATAATGATTTTTAATTTACATTTTTTAGTCTATATAATTTATTAATATAGTTAAATTTTATTTTAAATTTTATTTAGAGTATAATTATTAAAATTATATGACCATAAAACCAATTTATTTCATTTTAATCCATTTCACATTGAAATTAGTTAAAAAACATTTCAATATTTTTATTTGTTGACATTAAAAACAAACTTTATCATTATGTATGTGGAATTAATTGTAAATATAAATTTTCAATTTATGTGAATATAATTTGGTAAAATATATTCCATATTCTTAATCATAATATAAAAATTAGGTATTGTGGTCATTTTCATTTTATTGGTTTGAAATCATTTACCATGGTAAAAAAATATTTACTGCGATTTATGTAAAAATGGAAATAGATTAAAGTTAAAAAGTAAAGGATAACAATAAATAAAAAATAAAAAATTTAATAGTTTTTTGAGGTATTTATTTTTCCTAGCAAGAAAATATATTATTAATTTACTTAAAAATTCAATGATGTTAATTCCACCTCATTTTGGTTGGATTTAAATATAAAAAAAATCATTATCTTAATCACTTAAACCCACCTCTCCTCATGTATAAATACCTTCCGCGCCATCCCATTTTGACTATAAAGCCTTAAATCTCATAAAATATCTTCTATAATCTCTCATATTTACTCTCCTCATGTCCTGCAACTTCTGAACTTACCAAGAGACCAAATCCAAGGTCCTTAAGGGTTTCTTAAGGAGGCGAATTGAAGCAGTCATTTTCTCAAAGTATCACTCTTAATTTATTTTCTATTTTTACCTTCTACTCAAATCCTTCATCCATCAATTAATGAAATATATAAAATAATTTATAAAATAAAGGTATATATTTATAGTGTAATATATCATATCCATTTATGTTATCATATTCTCTTATTTAATGAAATTAAACTATTATCCATGTTATGTCATTTAATCGCCTTCGTGAATAATTATTTTGTTTGTTTAATTTGACCACCATAATAACTGGTTATAAAACTATAATTTTGGTTGTTATTTTTTAAATTGGTATATAATAACATATTTCATTTTCTAGATCAAATATATATACATAATATTAAATAAACATAAAACAGTTTGGGATTATCGAAAAAATCGCTAAAATAAACAAATCATTTGTCATTAACATTTTAACTAATTTATCATCCTAAAGTAAGAATTAAAAAAGATATATGGGACCATTAATACATATTAAATTTCATTAATACTATTCCATTATATTATTATAGTTTTAATCAAATTTTATAGGAATATCTATTTTTATACACAAATAAAACAATCATGAAACCATGTAACAAAATCACCTGAAATCAAGAAAAATAATAAATATTATTAATTAATGGGTCATAAAATGTTATAAACTCATAATATAATGTATTATAAATACTAATATAGTGATTTAATGACAAAAAAAAATTTTTCACCATTATATAAGAGGTGTGAATAATTTTAAGAATGTCGAACCTGAGGTAATGGATTTCGTAACCCAATTTCTATTCTATGGGTTAAACTTGTACTTCATAATTATGTATTTGTAAGATTATGTGTGTAATAAATTTTAAATATGTTATGTTTTATTTCCACTTGTTTTATATCGATATATATTGTATGTACATATTTTATTCATTTATGTAATTCCCATTTCAACAATATGATATTTATAAGGGACTTTTTTAAAAAAATATTTTTAAAGCTACACGTAAAACTATATTTTTCTTCCATTTATTTTATTTATAAAATTTTCTCCAAAAATATTCTTTAGTATTCTCTTATAAATGATTAAAATTATTTATACTCATTTTATTTTTTTGTAAAAAAATTAATGTATTTTTTTGTCATTATCTAAGAGAGGTTCTTTTTTACTTTTCTAAAAAATTATGAAAGGAATGTTTTTTTGACATATAAAGTATGACAGACATTTCCTAATATTAGGATGCTTTAATTATTTAATGATTATTTTATAAATTTTCACTGTTATTTAAAAATAATATTTTTTCATTGTGGCATGTATAGTGGTTAGATTTTAAAAAAATTCTTTAATTTGGAAATGGTATTTTGAAATCTATAAGTTATTTTCTTGTTAGTTTTAAAAATATTTAGAAAGTATTTATAATGAAAAAAATTAAAAGGAAAAAATGTTTTAGTCATTTTATGGAACATTATAATTAAACATCAGGTATCCCAGATAGCATCAGGAAAGATCATTACAACTTAACAATTAATGGACCAGATTGCGTTAAGAATGGTCATTATATCAGGAAAAGGGGTGGCCCAGAAAGATCTTGGAAAGAAAATTATAGCTTAACAAGGTGTGGCTTAGTTAGTGTTGGTTAAGAGTGTTACATGTTAACATGGGGTGTCCCAAATAGTTCTGGTTAAGCTCGTAATAGCTTCTGTAAATGTGAGATGTTAAAAGATGTACCATGTTTTGTTGTTTTCATTTATATATTTGGTAATTATTTTTCATAAAAATTGATTGATTTTAAAATGGTACGATATTTATTATTTTGAAATTATAATTCTTTTTTATGAAATAGAAAGTAATTTATTTTGAAAATATTATATGGGCTTTCACTTATCTAACTTTTTTAGTTATTTTATGTCCCTCCCTAAGATTTTTATTATTATCTCATGTCTTTTAATGTTTCTCATATGTTAAAGGACGAGTATGGATGAGGATGTATAAAATAAGAAATTTGTGATAACCTGTCATGAAGAGAATACATTCTTTATTTTAATAACTTTTGTTTTATGGAAAAATAGATATTGTGAATAAGAGTCCACATGTAATTTATGAGTTTAAATTGCAAGGTTTACTTTGAATTATATAAAACTCTAATCATATAGGATCATTGGGAATGAAAGAAATTGAATTATATTAAAAAAATTATAATATTTATCGATTAATGTTGGGTCCTGGTTTTTTGTATCATATATGGGTTTAGAAATTTTTTGAGATTTGGATGTTTCCTTGTGATATTTTATTACGAGTCATGGATATCGTCCTGGTATTACATGATTATAGATTATTATAAGTCCATTTTCATAGAAACCCCTTTAGTTGATAGAAGTGATTTATTTCCAAGATATTAATAGTATTTTTTTATTAGATTTAGAAATTTAACAGATTTATGTATAAAGTATTTAATGGTTAGACTATTATACATGTTATAAGGGTATCATATATAAAGGGAAAATTTATATTTTAACATTTAATAATTAAGATCATGTTTTAATTTGATTATTTGATACCTATTCAACATATTTGATCCATATGGAAGGAAAATGATCATTCGAAACCTTGTCATCTCTTTCGGATTATTTGAATGTATCCATTATTGAAAAATATTGTTAAAATTCTTTTGACAACTTTTTGAGTATTTGAAACACATGTAATAAATTATTGGACTTGTGTAACACATTTTCTTTTCTCAAAAAAAATTATGAGTCATGGAAATTTTTTATTTGACTTCATAATCTCAATATTACCATCCCTCTCTTGAAAATATATCTTATACAAAATAAGATACCATTTTATTCTGGAAGTTAAAATCGATGGGTATATTATAGGGATCCTTATGTTTTGGATTTAAGTTATGAACTATTTTCTTATGTTACATGTATGTAAATTTTTTGGGTTGATATTATTAAATCATGAGAATATAATTCAGATCCTTGATTGTATGAGTAATGTACAAAGGAATAAGAGTAAGAAGCTTGGTTAATGGTTTGAGAAATATTTTTTATGTATTTTTTATTAAAATATATCATATATTATTATTTGCAAAATATTAATGGAATCATGGAATGTCTAAGGAAATTTCTATAGTAATTTTTCCACAAATTTTGAAATATATGATAGATGGGATCGATATATTTGTAAAATGTAAAAAAGGTGATGATTTTGACAGCACAAATAACCCTTATTATTATGATATGAAAAAATATTATTTGAAGATATATTCATTTACATTTCATGGAAATTATTTTAAAGGAATTGGAAGCATTTTTAGTTTATATAATCACTAAATTTGAGGTTTGTATGGGTTCTTACTTTTTGCGATAAAAAATGATTAGTATGGGATAACCTTTGAGGTTAAAATATTTTAGGGTTAATTTTGAGGATATTTATATAATTCCTAGAATATTATAAGGATTATATTAATATAGTTTTTGAAAAATCACAACCCACGCAATGGATGAAAACCTGTCACTTTTGACAAGACTACAGGGATCGAATCCCCAATAGATGGATGATAAGGGTGCATCACCTACCACTGGCCTACGTGACTTCAATGTTTGCATGAAATTATGATTCATTGAATTAACCTATGGATAAATGACATGTTCATTTTGGGATCATATGATTTATAATGTTGATAATGATGTTTTTATAAAAAAAATTGGTGTTTAAGTGATTATTTTTCTTCAAAATAATTTCCCTATTTTTGGAACCCCATATGATTAAGTAAAACTAAATACTAAGGAATGTAATTTGAGGAAAAAAGGATTGATTGGATTTTAGGGGAATATATTATTTAATTTATTCAGGTTATTTATAAAAGTAAATAACTATATCTAAAATATTATATTATTATGAAAATTTAATTTTGGTATTATAAATTAAGTGATATTAATAATATTTGAAGGAAAATAAAAAATTTATCTTGGAATACTATGTGATAAAATTCTTTCTATTTGGGGTTTCAATTTTTTTGTTGAATATTTTGTGGAATTTTATGGATAGTATTGTGGAATTTTAGATGTTATAGTAGTTTTTCTACCTAGAAAGGATAATTATTTTTGGAATATTATATCTTTTTCTAACCATTTTGGATTGTCTTAAGTCCTATATATAAGAGGAAAATATAGTTATACTTTTATGAATTTTTCTTATTTGTAAGAGTTTCTTCTGAAGCTTTTGGTATGAAAATTCATCTTGAATACTCATCAATTAGAGAAAACATGAGATTATGGGGGAAATTGATTAATGGATGAAATTAAACATGTCAAGTATTTATGATTCCATAGGTTATTTTTTTAGATATCAAAAAAATTATTCAATTATAGGATAATTATTTTGAAATAAATACTTTATATGTTTACTTTTCTTATAGAGAAATCAATGGCCTTTTAATCAATAAAATATTTATTGTTTTATTATGGTTAACCCTCCCATGATCATGTTATTTATCACTCTATATTAGATCTTAAGAGTTACTATTCTATTATATTTACATGTTTTATTACATGGAATAATTGTATGTGTTGTCTTAGGTGACTTTCATAGTTTCCATTTTCACTTTTCAACTAGTTATTTTATGGACCCCTGCTCCGATGAGGGATTTCATCAAAGGTATTTTGAAAAGTAATAATCCTATTTTTTCTATATCAATTTAAAATTATTAGGACACCATTTATTAAAGGGGGTAGAATGTAATAACCTAAGAATTTTAAAATGAAACATTATTATCAATATCATACCTGATAAATCACATCATGCTCAAAAAATGACTAAATATTATTATTTAAATGTGGCAGTCATCAACTAGTTGTTGGAATGGAGATAATGAATAAGGTTACCTAAATTATGAAAATATATTTTATACATTTTTATAAAAAGGTTTATTTGGTGTCCAGTTAATTAAGAATTAAAATAAAAACCAATTTTATATGAAAGATGTGTTTTTATAAAAAAACTATTATACGACCATAATGACATTTTACCTACATAATTTAAATTAATGATTATTTTTAATAGATTATAATGACCTATAAATTTTTTATTTTCTATATATTTTTTAAAAATTCAAAAAATATGTGTGATATGCTTAACTTAAGAATAAATCATATTTTATGCATCAAAAACAATATTTTTTTTAAAGGTAGTTTTTCCACATTTGGATGGACCACTTGTTTTAAAACTACATTTTGAAAAATTTATACATTCCTTTGGAAAAAAATCATTTTTCAAATCCAAAAATTAAAATTATATTAGGTTGAAAGGTTTTAATTTTAAATAGAAGTTCCATTTTTTTTAATATTAGTGAAAAATATTGAATTCTAATGGAAAAAATATTTTTCATTAAATTTTATTTATGTAGTTAAATACTATTTTAAATTGGGTTTAAAGTATAATTATTTATATTATACTTCAAAAATGTAATTTTATTGATTTTAATCAATTTCAGATTAACATTGTATATAAAAACATTTCAAACATTTCAGCTTTTCACTTTAAAAAACTATTTTTTCGTTGTGTATGTGATATTAATTTAAAACATAATTTTTCCAATAATGTGAATTTAATTTGGTAAAATAGATTCTGTGTTTGGAATATGAAGGTCAAAATTAGTTAGTTAGGTCATTTTCATTTTTTAATCACAAAAAACTTTACATGGTAAATAATGTTTTTACTGTGGTATATGTATCTAATGAAACAAGTTAAAGTTAAAATGGTATTGGCTTTAAAAACCTAAAACTAAAATAGTTAATGGTAGTTTTAAGGTTTTCTTTTCCCCAATAAGACTGTATAGTATTAATATTCATCCATATCCATGTACTTTAATTTCACCTCAATTTGGATGGAATTAAATATAAAATAATCATAATTTAAATCACTTAAATCCACCTCTCCTCAAGTATAAATACCAACCATAACCACCTCATTCATAATAATAATCCTTCAAGATCATAAAATCTATACCCGAAACTCATCTCTTAACTATAACAATTTTATAGTTTTGATGTTCTTTCCAAAAGACCAAATCAGAGGTCCTCAAGGGTCTTTAAAGGAGGTGATATTTAGGAAATAATTTTCTCAAAGTACCTCTATTAGTTTCATTTATTTTTAAAATTTATCCTCATCTATGTCCCCTATTGATGATTAATAAATATAGAATCATGTATACAATAATAATTTATATTTCTAATGGAACATATCTTATGAATTTAATTTCTTATCTATTTTTATTAAAAGAAATGAAAGTATTTTCAATGTTATGTCGGTTAATCACCTCCGTGAACAATCATTCAATTCATTTTCCACTACTTCCATCATGGCTGGTCATGAAACTATCTTTCTGGTAAAATCATATTTTAAAAGTGTATATTATAATATATTTCTTATTCAAGAATTAATATATACATTTAGTGTTAAATAAATCTAAACTAGTTCATGATGTTTGGGAAAACTATAAAAATAAACTAACCTTTCATCATTAATATTTTATCTTATAAAGTAACCTCATGTAAGAAATAAAATTGATATATGGCATCATTAATAATTCAAGATGTTCATTAATACAATTCTATTCCACATTTTTTTTTTAATCCCATTATATAAGAACATCTATAATTATAGGCAAATGAACTAATCATGGAACCATGAAACAAACGCACCTGAAACCAAGATAATAATGAAATATTATTACTAAATGGGTCATATAATGTTGAAAAACAATTATATAAATTATTATAAATACTAATATATATCTTTAATGAATTAATAACTTTCTTTAAACCATTGTTTTGGATATTTTAATATTTTTTAGTAAATCCAAATTTTATATATGGGATTTCTTATCAGAATTTCCATTATTTGGGCTAAACCTAAATATCATAATTATTAAATTCTATGACTATGTGGGATATGGATTTTTAATATCATTTGTTTTATTTTCTCTTTATTATATGGATTTATAGTGTATATACATATTTGATCCATTTGAATAATTCCCACTTCGATGATAAGATATTTATAAGGGAATTTCATTTAAAATTATATTTTTAAAGATACCCTTAAATTTATATTTTTATTCCAAGTCAATGCCTTCTAAAATTATTTCAAAAAATGTTATTAATATTATCCTCATATTTTTTAATTTCATATCAACACATGATTAAATTTTTACCAAAAAAATATATTTTATTCTTTTTTCATTTTCAAAAATATTTTTTTGTGACTTTTCTGACAAAAATATAGAAGGAATGTTTTTTCACCTTATACATCATGTGAAACATTTCCCTCCATCGTTAATATTTAATCATTTGACGCATTGTTTACAAATTATTATGGTTATTTTCTATGAAAATTGTTTCTTTATGATGTGCATTGTTTTTTAAGGTAGAAGCCTTTTTAAAAAGGAATTGGTATTTTGATATCCAAAATTTACTTTATTATGTGTTTAAAAGAGTTTTTTTTATTCATTATGATACAAAAATAAATTAATGAAAAGGTTTTATTCATTGTATGATTCATGATAATCAAACATGTGGTGGCCCAAATAGTGCTAGGAATGCCAATCATAGCTTACCATGGGGTTGCCCATATTACGCCTGGAAATCCTATTATAGCTTAACATTGGGAGGCCCAAACAACTAATTGAAAGCCCATTATAGATTAACATGGTGTGAAAAGATAGAACTATGTGATTATATTACATATCAACATTGGTTGTCCCAAATAGTTATGGGTATGATAGTAATAGCATTTGTTTGTTTGAGATGTTAAATGACATTAAAAGTTAATTATTTATTATATTCATAGAAATTATTTTTTGTGAAAATCATTTTATTTTAAAAAGGTAATATAATGAAATTTTTTATATGATTATTCTATTTTCAAAATAAAAATGATTTTTTTTTTCAATTTTGATTTTGGACTTTCATTGGACTAGCATTTTCCTTTCTTTTATGTTCCTTGCCTTTTTTTATGTTCATCCCACGTTTTTCAATGTTTTTTACGTAGTAAAGGATGAGGAGGGATAATGAATAGGGAAAGATGAAAATAGGGAAGATATGTCATGAAAGGAAAGCGTGTTTTATTTTCAAGAAATTGTTTATGAAAAAAATGGATAATGTGTATAAGAAACAACTTGTAATTCATGGGTTTACCAAGTTTGGGTTTTTCACAACCCGACCCTACCCGGGCTCGAGCCGCAACTACCCCAAGCCCGCCTCCATAGGCCAGGGGCTGGCAACAAGCGTCAAAGGCTAAACAACTTGGGGAGGCCCTTGCCTGAGTACCTGTACACACACACGCAGCCCACTCAATGCAGAAGTGCAGAGTAAAAAAAAGGAAAGTACCAACTGCTATAAATAAACCACAAAGTGCATCGACCTCTAAATAGTACAAAGCAAGTGTTGAAGGTAAACTAAAAAGAAAAGGGGAAAACATGCGCCCAAACAGTAAAGTGTCACAACCCGGCAACAGGTAAAAAAAAGTGAAATAGCTGGGAGAGTCCCACATCTGGAACCCAACTACGACCACTGCGTGTGGTCCAAGCTCCCAAAATCTTGAGCTCCTCTGACGTCATGACCAACCTGTCCATCGTCTGCAAAGGCACACCAAGTGCAGGCAAAGCCCAAGCAGGGGTGAGTATAAAAATACTCAGTAGGATGCCCCGAAGGCTCTAGGGAGCAACAAAGTAGGTACTGAAGAGGTGAGCAGTAGATCGAACAGGGAAAATTAAAGGAGTACAACCGAGAGTGCAGCAAAGAGTACAACTCAACCCAACAAGATTAAGGAAATAGACTCGTCCAAACACAAGGAGCTAGAAACGGTGAGCATATGAACTTATCGTCGAGTCTTCGCTACCTATAGTAGGAGAGTAGACTCGTCCAACCAAGAGAAGATAGACATGTAAAGCACGTGGCATACCCCACGTGTCTTTGCCTCTCCTGGAAGGAGAGTAACCAAAACCAAAGAAGTGGGTACTGGGAAAAGGTATACATATATATATGATCTGTCAAGAAACCCGAATAAGATCGTAAGGGGATCTTCATCCCGTAGCTCAGCCCAAGAAAGTGATTCGCCAACAGTCCCAGAAGTAAACACCATCAATGTTCAACATCCCACACGTCTACCCTGAACTGCAAGTGAAGGGGATCAAGTCACCGCACCTTGACACTCTCCGCTTTGGGCGGCACTGACACACCCTCACGGTTTTAGGTCGCGTCACAAGGACACGTCTCGGTGGGGAAATTTCCCCTCATCCTTGATAGTTCAAGGGTAAGTCAAACCACACCACATCACTGCCAAAGTTGTCACATCACTGACCTATACAACCAAGGGTCCTGCTCCGGAAGTCATGGAGAAAAACCAGAGACTAGCCTAGTAGAAAGGACTGAGTCTGAAAGGAGTTGTCGGGTAACCCACCATCCAGTCTCTGCTGGAGGGTAAACCCTAAGAGGTCTTCGGGTGACCCATTTCCCAGTCTCTGCTAGAGGGTAATCCCTAAGAAGTCAATGTGCAACCCACTGCTCAGTCTCTGCTGGAGGGTAAACCCGAAGAAGTCAGTGAGCAACCCACTGCCCAGTCTCTGCTGGAGGGTAAACCCGAAGAAGTCGGTGAGCAACCCACTCCTAGTCTCTGTTGGAGGGTAAACCTGAAGAAGTCAGTGAGCAACCCACTACCCAGTCTCTACTGGAGGGTAAACCCGAAGAAGTCACTAAGCAACCCACTGCCTAGTCTCTGCTGGAGGGTAAACCTAAAGAAGTCGGTGAGAAACCCACTGCCCAGTCTCTGGTGGAGGGTAAACCCAAAGAAGTCGGTGAGCAACCCATTTCCTTGTCTCAGCTGGAGGGTAAACCCGAAGAAGTCGATGAGCAACCCACTGCCCAGTCTCTTCTGGAGGGTAAACCCAAAACTGCTCTAGCCATCCCTACTGGATGGTACAAGACTGGACAACAGAACACAGAGGGGGTATCGTGCAACCACCAATCTCCAGAAACAAAACACCTAATATAGGTTCAGCACTCGTGCCATCACTGGGTGACACTAGTACCGCTACAGTGTGTAGGTTCGGAGTGCGTCAAAGTAACCTTCGACCAATGCCCTTTCATATTTCCACATTTAATAAGATCATGTAAGAGGCTCTGCTCTCCTGAACAGATTACACCGATGTAATCCTCGTAGAAAAACACACGAGATAGACTACTTACTCGCTGGAAACGGGCTCTCGATGAAAAAGTTTTCCAACACCGCTTCATGCCCTTACGGCGTCTCATGGGGCCCGCACCTTGGTCCCGAGAGAGGTCAGGCGAACTGATCCACCGCGATGCTCTCAGAAAAACATGCTGAATCGACTATTCATATGCCCCAAACGGACGTCTAATGAAAAAGTCGCAGCACATTGTTCACAGCTTAAAAGACGGCCCATGTGGCCCATGCCTCAACTCCGGTTTCAATGCCTGAAACCACCCCGGTTAATTTCGCCTCGATGCCAGGGTCACAACGCCGCTAACGGTGGCTAAAACAGACTCTGGATGCAGAAGCTGCAATTCCCACGTTATATGCAAATGGGACCCCGTGGGGCCCACACCTCGGGCCTGAATTTAAGTGGGTGGATTGCACCGTTGCAATCCCCTCAGAAAAACACTCAGAAACAAGTAATCAAACACCCCAAATGGATGACGGGTGAAAAAGTGGTGTTCCACCATAAAACGTGCGAACTAGGCCCTCTGGGGCCCACACCTTGTCTTCAACCCAAACGCTTCAGAAAGCATCTCAAAAAGTCCGCACGAGGACTGGGGCACACTGCCACTGACGGCGCGTCAATCGGACATCTCAAGCAGGAGTTAGGTTCGATGCAACAATTAATTAATTAATTAATTAATTATTCGCCTTAAGAGTTTCGTGCCTCCGAGCAACGAAAGAAAACCAAAAAGGTTCTGAACGAACATCGGAAGGTCCATCTCAACCCAGGACCATAGTGCCTCTGACGGCACATTAAACGGACGCCCGGCTCGCGAAGTGCGTCCATCGCGGCTTTATTTAACAAATAATATTATTAAAGTAAAATGTTTCGGGGCACCTGTCTTCGGGTGCCGAACCCAAAAACCTCTAAACATACTTTAAAAAGTCAGTCTTGCTAACACGGACTTGTAGCCATAGATGGCGCGTCAAACGGACGTGCCGTTTGAAAGATACGGCCCCCCGAACGCAAGGGGGGCCAAACCGGGCCGGTTCACCCCGGCCGGCCCGGTCCGAACCGCCAGCCCGTGGCCCAACCGCGGGTCCGGACCATCACGCCGCGGCCCACTGGCCGCGGGCTGCCCAGCAGCACCGGACCCGCCTCGGGTCCGGTTTTCTTTGTTTTGTTTTTCTTTTTTGGTTTTTTTTTTTGAACTAAACCTGCCACTTGGTCGGTCTCTGCCGAATCGCCTGGCAGGACTCGTGCTTCGCGGGTCCTTGCCTCCTCCACACGCCCGAGGTTAATGCCTCGGGCTCCTCTACCAACCGCGACAGGCCGGCGCCCCCTGCAGCACACCACCGCCGCATCGGCAGCTCCTCCTCCCCCATCCCCGCTGTGACACACTGCGGCCCGCACGGCCCGATGCCGCTCCTCCGTCGGCTTCCCGCTGCTCTACGCCACGTCGCCGCACTACCCCGATCGACGCCACCTCACGCTGCACACCGCGACCATCGGCTCCGCCTGGCCGCACCCGAACCAGCCACACACCCCGGCCGCCCGATCACCTCCGGCTCGACCGCCGGTCGTCGCGCACTGGCCCTCCGCCACCGGATCTCGAGCCTCCTCCATGTTCCAACCGTGGCTGCCCTGCTCCGCTGCCGGTTCGTTCTCCGGCCGCCGCCCCTCGCCAGAGCCGAACCTTTGGCCGGTCTCCCCGACCACTCCGGTGATCGGAAAAATTATCCGACACCGGTTTCGGGATCCCTGGGACCGGATCTTCACAATGCCTTCCCTTGCTCATCGATCTGTCGAGGTTCGCACGTGTCCGAAAATTTGGGACGAAGAACGTTCAAGAACAAGGAATTGAATGGGGCTCAGGCGTTGGCCATGTTCGTTCGGCCAACGCCCCAAATTCTAAAAACTATAAAATTCAAAGACGAAATTGATGGAGAAAATTTAAGAAATTGACGAGGGCGTGAAATTCAACAAGAATCCTACCTCGTTGGATCCGTTCGTCGTTGGCGATGCGTCCGCTCGATCCTGCTTCGATTCGCCGGAGTCCGCTCCTCATTCCGGCGAAGAACAACAAATAATGCCGAAGAACGGCAAAGAACTCTAGAGTGAGATAGGGAGGGAGAGAGAGAGAGAGGGAGGAAGAAATGGGTCTTCCCTCAACACTTAGTGAATTTATAAAAATTCACTAAAACTCTCCCAACGGGCGCGGATTCTGAAACCTCCGCGCCCGCCTATTTTATATCACGCCTAGGCAAAACACCCCATTTCAAACTCAACGGAACTCTTGAATTTCCATTCTGAGACTCGGTTTAAAAGTTATTTGAAAGGAACGCCAGTGATAAAAATCACTTAGTGGTCGTTTCGAAATGACTATTTTGCCCCTGGGTGTCATCTCTCACAGCAGGTTTGCGCCCGTAACTTTTACACCCCGCCTAGGGTAAAGGGCACACTCCGGACTCAACGATGCCCTCAGTTTTCCCATCCGAGAAACCGTTTAGGAGTTACTCGGGTTTGTGCTATTAAATGAAAAATTTAATTCAATTTATCCATTTAACACTCTGCTAACGAGCGAGGGGTCCGAACGTCCCGCGCCAACTTATTTTATGTTTTTCTTAGGGTAAAAACTCCATTTCAGATTCATCCGTACACTCATATTTCCGATCCAAAGCACCGTTTAGGAGTTATTCCATTTATTTTGTGTGCCCAGTGTGAACGTACTAAAAAATTAATTCCGGCCACACCGGGGCTCGGAATCGTACGCCGTCTGAAGGCGCTGATCAGGAATAACATCTAGAATTTTACGAAGTCTTTTATCTCAAAAAATGGGTTATAATATCATTCCCTACTTCAATCTTTTCATCCCTAAAAAGAAAAACCAGGGAACAACTCAGGGTACTAAGCCCGCACCTGGCTCTTACGTACCCAGAAGAACTCTTGCACAGTCCTGCGTCACTGCACATAGACCAAAGGGTTTGATCTGTTCACGTGAGGTCTGCCCTTTCTGATGAATTGCATAAGAGCACGTACACATCTCCTCAGGTAATCCATGCGGGAGACTTAGTTCACCCACACCCGACCTTGGGGTTAGGGCAAGGCAGTAGGGAACCTCACCATCCCTTCGCACGGTCTCAAATGGCCCGAAGGCCCTCGGGGGTTGCTCATCTCCCTATCCGAACTCCTACGTCGCACGCCGTGATTGGAATCACCGTTTGGACCTGGGACAAAGCCCGGTGATTCCCTCCTTCAGAATATCCATATGGTGAAACACCCAAGGATATCGGGTCACGCAAGATTTCGCAGTCGATGTCCCACGACCAAGACTCTCTTACACGCTTGAAAGGCGAAGGAGTTGCTACCATCGACTGAAGATAAAGGTTCCACGCCTTTTATTCCACTAACACAGGGTTACACCGACGCCCTGCGTCACCCTGTCAACAACTCAAGCAAAGAGCAAGGAGAAAATCATTTCACATACAGAGTATAACAATTCTACTTGCAAAAAGTAGAAGAGTTGTATAGCATACCTCTTGTCACCTCATGCTCTGCAGGATCGTAGACATCCAAAGCTCTCGGCTGTCCGTGGTCCCAAATTCTAGCTCCCGGAGCCTGACGTGGACCGCCTGGTGGTGATGGGAATACCTCGTAAAGTTTTCCCCCACTACCAGCTCCTCCCACTCCTCTACTAGCACCACCTCTCTGGCCACTACTCTGATCACGGCGCTGCCTCTGCCACGGTGGTGCACCTACTGCCTGCCCGATATTCTCAGCGTGCCTGGTCAGGTAGTCTCGTGCCAAGTGATCTCGGTCATCACAAGCATAGCATTGGCGCTCTCTGGGCTGCACTAGTACCCTCTGGCACCAATGTGGTGTACGACCACGCCCCTAAGTCCGGTTATCGGAAAGCCACCTACGTTGAGGTTCTGTCAGCCGACGCCCGCTAGCTACGGAAGACATCTCGGCTCTGTCGTGCCTACTGCCACCACCAACTGTAAAGCATGACAGAAAGCTCTCTGTCACCAGCGCCTGCTCTAGCACCCCGGAATAAGTGGGAATTCCCAAGGGTACTATGGGAGCATGAATCTCTCTGTGGAGACCCTTCTCGAACTTCCGCACTCGGAAGTTGTCGTTGTCGACCAAGTCTGGGCAAAAGCGTGCACGGTCTGCGAAACCAGTCACATAGTCAGTCACCATCATCCCGCCCGGCCGAAACTGAAAGAGCTCCTGGATCCGAACGGAGCATAAGCAGGAGGGGTAAAACTCCTCACAAAACAGCAACTGAAAGTCGCCCCACTAAAGTGACGACTCGTCAAGAAACTGAGTCACCAAACTCCACCAACGCCCAGCTGCTCCATGGAAAAGGCCGGTGGCCAAAGCCACCATAAGATCTGCCAACGTCTTCACAAGCCTGAAGAGGCAAACCACTGTCTCTATCCAAACCTCTGCTACCTGAGGGTCTGGATCACCACTGAACCTCAGCGGTCTCTGTTGCTGGAACTCACGGAGCGTGCTCAACCTGCGCTCAAGCTCAGTCTGCTCAGTTGAAGCTGTCTACTGCTCACCAGGTGGGGGTGCTGCTACCAGCCAACCCGGAGAAAGGGAATCGCATGATGGGTCCTGGACTGAGGCCTTGTAGCTCACAGGGTCATCGTCACAAACAAAAGCTGGTATCCTGGATGGATGTCTTTTCGGAGACATCCTGAATGTTATCAAGGAGTGACACGATCAGAAGAGCATATATGTATATCACAACAACCATAATGAGGAGCTGACTCAATCCTATGTGATGCACAAACCAATTTCCCTGCAATGAGTGTCTCAGCATGCCGAGTCGACAAGCGGGTTATCAGGGTCCTGGTGAATGGATACGTCTGCCGCTGCACCATCACTGGACTCCCAGTCCTGAGAGCCGCTCTCAAGACACGTTGACACTGTTTCCCTAAATCCCAACCAATTCCTTTTTAGGGACATCCAAACAACGTCCCGAGGAACGAACCACCTCTGATACCAATTTGTCACGACCCGACCCTACCTGGGCTTGAGCCGCAACTACCCCAAGCCCGCCTCCATAGGCCAGGGGCTGGCGACAAGCGCCGAAAGCTAAACAACTCGGGGAGGCCTTTGCCTGAGTACCTGTACACACACATGCAGCCCAGTCAATGCAGAAGTGCAGAGTAAAAAAAAGGAAAGTACCAACTGATATAAATAAACCAAAAAGTTCATCGATCTCTAAACAGTACAAAAAAGTGATGAAGGTAAACTGAAAAGAAAATGGAAAAAACATGTGCCCAACCAGTAAAGTGCCACAACCCGGCAACAGGTAAACAAAAGTGAAACAGTTGGGAGAGTCCCACACCTGGAACCCAACTACGACCACCGCACACTGTCCAAGCTCCTGAACTCCTAAGCTCCTCTGACGTCACGACCAACATGTCTGTCATCTGTAAGGGCACACCAAGTGAAGGCAAATCCCAAGCAGGGGTGAGTATAAAAATACTCATTAGGATGCCCTGAAGGCTCGAGGGAGAAAAAAATGAGGTACTGAAGAGGTGAGCAGTAGATCGAATAGGGAAAAGTAAAGGAGTACAATCGAGAGTGCAGTAAAGAGTACAGCTCAACCCAACAAGAGGAAGGAAGTAGACTTGTCCAAACACAAGGAGCTAGAAACGGTGAGGATATGAACTTCTTGTCGAGGCTTCGCTACCTATAGCAGGAAAGTAGACCCGTCCAACCACGAGAAGCTAGACATAGAAAGCACGTGGCATACCCCGCGCGTCTTCACCTCTCTTGGAAGGAGAGTAACCAAAACCCAATAAGTGGTTACTGGAACAAGGTATACATATATATATGCTCTGTCAAGAAGCCCAAACAAGATCATAAGGGGGTCTCTGTCTTGTAGCTCAGCCCAAGAATGTGAGTCACCAATAGTCCCAGAAGTAAACACCGTCGATGCCCAGCATCCCACACGTCTGCCCTAAACTGCAGGTCAAGGGGCTCAAGGCACCGCACCTTGACACTATCTGCTTTGGGCAACACTGACTCGCCCTCACGGTTTTAGGTCGCGTCACAAGGATGCTTCTCAGTGGGGAAAGCACCCATCATCCTTGAGAGTTCAAGGGTAAGTCAAACCACACCATGTCACTGCCAAAGTTGTCACATCACATACCCGTACAACCAAGGGTCCCGCTCCGGAAGTCATGGAGAAAAACTACAGACTAGCCTAGTAGAAAGGACTGAGTCTGAAAGGAGTCGTCGGGTAACCCACTGTCCAGTTTCTGCTGGAGGGTAAACCCTAAGAGGTCGTCGGGTGACCCACTGCCCAGTCTCTACTGGAGGGTAAACCCTAAGAAGTCAATGAGCAACCCACTGCCCAGTCTCTGCTGGAGGGTAAACCCTAAGAAGTCAATGATCAACCCACTGCCCAGTCTCTGCTGGAGGGTAAACCCAAAGAAGTCGGTGAGCAACCCACTACCCAGTCTCTACTGGAGGGTAAACCCAAAGAAGTCGGTGAGCAACCCACTGCCCAGTCTCTACTGGAGGGTAAACCCGAAGAAGTCAGTGAGCAACCCACTGCCCAGTCTCTGCTGGAGGGTAAACCCAAATAAGTCGGTGAGAAACCCACTGACCAGTCTCTACTGGAGGGTAAACTCGAAGAAGTGAGTGAGCAACCCACTGCCCAGTCTCTGCTGGAGGGTAAACCCGAAGAAGTCAGTGAGCAACCCACTACCCAGTCTCTGTAGGAGGGTAAACCCGAAACTGCTCTGGCCATCCCTACTGGATGGTACAACACTATCCAACAGAACACGGAGGGGGTATCGCGCAACCACCCATCTCCAAAAACAAAACACCTAATAGAGGTTCAGCGCTCGTGCCATCACTGGGTGACACTAGTACCGCTATCGTGCGTAGGATCAGAGTGCGTCAAAGGAACCTCCGACCAATGCCCTTTCATATTTACACATTTAATATGATCACGTAAGAGGCTCTGCTCACCTGAACAGATTACACAGATGTAATCCTCGTAGAAAAACACGCGAGATAGACTACTTACTTGGTGGAAACGGGCTCCCCATGAAAAAGTTATCCAACACCGCTTCATGCCCATACGGCGTCTCATGGGGCCAGCACCTCAGTCCTGAGAGAGGTAGGTCGAACTGCTCCACTGCCATTCTCTCAGAAAAACATGTTGAATCGACTATTCATATGCCCCAAACGGATGTCTAATGAAAAAGTCACAGTACGTTGTTCACAGCTTAAAAGGCAGCCTGTGGGGGCCACGCCTCAACTCCAGTTTCAACGCCTGAAATCACCCCAGTTAATTTCGCCTCGATGCTAGGGTCACAACGCCACTGACGGCGCCTAAAACAGACTCTGGATGCAGATGCTGCAATTCCCACGTTATACGCAAACGAGACCCCGCGGGGCCCACACCTCGGGCCCGAATTCAAGCGGGCAGATTGCACCGTTGCAATCCCCTCAGAAAAACGCTCAAAAACGAGTACTCAAACACCCCAAATGGATGACGGGTGAAAAAGTGGCGTTCCACCGAAAAACGTGCGAACTAGGCCTTGTGGGGCCCGCACCTTGTCTCCAACCCGAACGCTTCAGAAAGCATCTCAAAAATTCCGCACGAGGACTGGGGTCACGCTGCCGCTGATGGCGCGTCAATTAGACATCCCAAGCAGGAGTTAGGTCCGACGCAACAATTAATTAATTAATTTATTAATTAATTAATTATTCGCGTTAAGCGTTTCGTGCCTTCGAGCAACGAAACCAAACCACAAAGGTTCCGACCGAACTTCGGAAGGTCCGTCTCAACCCAGGACCACAGTGCCTCTGACGGCACGTCAAACGGACGTCCGGCTGACGAAGTGCGTCCATCGCGGCTTTATTTAACAAATAATATTATTAAAGTAAAATGTTTTGGGGCACCCATCTTCCGATGCAGAACCCAAAAACCTCGAAACATACTTCAAAAATTCCTTCTTGCTGACACGGACTTGTAGCCATAGACGGCGCGTCAAACGGACGCATCGTTTGAAAGATACGGCCCCCCGAACGCAAGGGGGGCCTAACCGGGCCGGTTCACCCCGGCCGGCCCGGTCCGAACCGCTGGTCCGCGGCCCAGCTGCGGGTCTGGCCCGTCACGCCGCGGCCCGCCCAGAAGCACCGGACCCGCCTCCGGTCCGATTTTCTTTGTTTTTGTTTTGTTTTTTTGTTTTGTTTTTTTTAACTAGATCGGTCAGTCGGCATGTCTCTGCCGAATCGACTGGCAAGACCCGCACTTTGCGGGTCCTTGCCTCCTCCACACACCCGAGGTCAATGCCTCGGGCTCCTCTACCGACCGTGACAGGCTGGCGCCCCCTACAGCACGCCGTCGCCGCACCGGCGGCTCCTCCTCCCACAGCACCACTGTGCCACACCGCGGCCCGCACGGCCCGACGCCGCTCCTCTGTCGGCTTCCCGCTGCTCTACGCCACGCCGCCGCGCTACCCCGGTCAACGCCACCTCACGCCGCACACAGCTCGTCGCGACCATCGACTTCGCCTGGCCGCACCCGAGCCAGCCTCACACCCCGGCCGCCCGATCACCTCCGGCTCGACCGCCGGTCGTCGCCCGCCGACCCTCCTCCACCGGATCCCGAGCCTCCTCCGTGTTCCAAACTGCGGCCGCCCCGCTCCGCCGCCGGTTTGTTCTCCGACCGCCGCCCCTCGCCGGAGCCAAACCTTCAGCCGGTCCCCCCAACCACTCCGGTGATCGGAAAAATTATCTGACACCGGTTTCGGGATCCCCGGGACTGGATCTTCACAACGCCTTCCCTTGCTCATCGATCCATCGAGGTTCGCGCGTGTCCGAAAATTTGGGACAAAGAACGTTCAAGAATGAGGAATTGAACGGGGCTCGGGCGTTGGCCGTGTTCGTTCGGCCAATGCCCCAAATTCTAAAAACTATAAAATTCAAAGATGAAATTGATGGAGAAAATTTAAGAAATCGACGAGGTCGCGAAATTCAACAAGAATCCTACCTCGTTGGATCCGTTCGTCGTTGGCGACGCGTTCGCTCGATCCTGCTTCGATCCGCCGGAGTCCGCTCCTTATTCCGGAAAAGAACAACGAAGAACACCGAAGAATGGTGAAGAACGCTAGAGTGAGAGAGGGAGGGAGAGAGAGAGAGAGGGAGGGAGGAAGAAATGGGTCTTCCCTCAACACTTAGTGAATTTTAAAAAAAAAAATCACTAAAACTCTCCCAACGGGCGCGGATTCCAAAACCTCCACGCCTGCCTATTTTATATCACGCCTAGGCAAAACACCCCATTTCAAACTCAATGAAAGTCTCGGATTTCCATTCTGAGACTCGGTTTAAAAGTTATTTGAAAGGAACGCTAGTGATAAAAATCATAAGTGGTCATTTCGAAATGATCATTTTGCCCCTGGGTGTCATCTCTCACAACAGGCATGCGCCCGCAACTTTTACACCCTTCCTAAGGTAAACGGCACGCTCCGGACTCAACGGTGCCCTCAGTTTTCCCATCCGAGCAACCGTTTAGGAGTTACTCGGGGTTGTGTTATTAAATGAATAATTTAATTCAATTTATCCATTTAACACTCTGCTAACAAGCGAGGGGTCCGAACGTCCCGTGCCAACTTATTTTATGTTGTTCCTAGGGTAAAAACCTCATTTCGGATCCATCTGTACACTCATATTTCTGATCTGAAGCACCGTTTAGGAGTTATTCCATTTATTTTTCATGCCCAGTGTGAACGCACTGAAAATTTAATTCCGGCCACATCGGGGCTCAGAATCGTACGTCGTCTGAAGATGCTACTCTGGAATAACATCAAGAATTTTCCAAAGTCTTTTATAACAAAAACCGGGTTCTTACAGGGTTAGTCCTAATTCTCCAAAACATTAAACATAGATGATATTTTGTAATGAAGGAAATCGAATTTTTGTTTAAAATAACTATAATATGTATTGTTTATGGTAATGTTCTTACAATAATATTTTTTTATTTAATGAGAATAAATGAAATTATATGAAAATTTAGTAATTATCACTATTCACTAAAAATCAAACATTTCATAAAAATCCAAAATATCTTACTAAGTTAATTTCAATATGTTAATTTAAAAAATTATTTTTCTTTTATAAAATTAAATTTCTAAATGTTACATAAATGAGTCATAGAATTTTCTCAAAAAGTAATTTTTTTTTATTGAATCTTATTTTCTGTAGACTAAAATATTCTTATTAAAAATTGAGTACATATTACATAAGTATTTACCAAAAAAGTTATATTCAGTAAGAAATTTATTTATATATCATAATTAAATTAATATTATTCATACCCATAAATTTATTTTATTGGTTATATAATTCATGTTTAAATAATAAAGTTTTAAATTATTATTGCGGTCCTATTAAAAAAACTATAGTGTGTTGAATACAGTATCGAACATAGTTTCATCTTAAAATCTAATGGTGATAGAAAAATTATGAAAATGAATGTAATTCAAAATTTATTCACTATTATATTGATGATTTAATATATAAAATTCCAATATCTAGTTCAAATGTTATCTAGAATGAAGTCTTATTCTAAAATTTTATGGATATATCTACATGTGATGAAAATATAAATCAATCCACAATCGGAATTTTTATTTTAATAGAATTTGTGGAAGATTAATAAGGTCTAAAACATATATAATATTAATATGAAAAAATTTATAAGAATAAAATATTATATCTTATTTAATTAATGGTTTTGAAAAGATTATATTATAAATATTTTAAAAATTAAATTTTATTATGTTGATATAGTTTTTATGTGAGTAATTTTTTATAAAAGATGAGTAAAACAAATATGATAGGGTTTTCAATATTATTTTCCATGTAATTGACAAATATCTAAATTGAATTGTCAACTGAGTATGTTAATAGTTATATTTTATAGCACATGATCAATATCAACATAATTCAATTTGATATAATAAAATTGGATAATATATGATTTTAGAATAATGACACAACCTTAAATATTACAAAGTAGAGGAACTTTAAACAATCTAGGTTCTGGACAATTAGATACAAGAAAAAAATTTATCCAATTAGAAATAAAATTAAACAAATAGAAGCCAACTTCTCTTTCGATGCACGTGAAAATTATGACGTCCAACTTTGGACTTTAAAGTGACTAGTGAATATAATTTCAAAACGATTGATGTGTTAAATATCCCAGTAAGGGGTTTAAAAAACATTGGTAAATCCCTATAAAATATTCTTTTGAAAATAATTTTTTAAATACATTTAGAAGTACCCTTTTTAAAAATATTATCTGAAATTACTTACAACTTAAAAATACTAGATAATTTAGAAAAACAATTACAATCGAAATTTTCTTAAAATAATCTAGTGTTTTTTCTGAAAACAATACGCATGCTTCTAAAAACAAAATACTATTCTGAGGTCACTTGAACCAGTGAAGGATGTCTTGGTCCAACCCACTTGGTGAATGATGGGATCACTACCCAATGACCTTCCATATTTACAACCAACAAGCTCCAATTTTTTCAAAAAATATATTTCAATATTTCTTTACTTATATATGCATTTTTCATGAGAGTTTATGAAAATTCAATTATTCACAACAAATTTTCATGATAAATTCTCTTTTCATAATTACATGAAAAACTATTTGTAAACCATGTACTTAAACATCTCATTATTAAACTTATAAACATCCATTTTAAGTTAGTTTTGATAAATGTGTAATTAATTCAGTGCTTATACATATAAGTGAATACATATATATATTTTCATATACATATATTGACGTATGAGGTGTCAACAGAATTCATCAATGTATGGCCATATGTTAATGATAATATATGAGAAGAATATAACATGCTTCTCATTTTTTGTCAATATATGAAATTGTTAACTTTTAATTTCCAAACATATATATATCTTAAATATAATACTTTCATAATTTCTTGAAATAAATGATGATATTGAAATATGAAACATTCCTGAACGTAAAATTAATTGTTAACATAATAATGAATTAAATGTCCTTAAAAAATCATAAATTTTCATAATAGTCAAATATATATATATATATATATATATATGCATACACACACACACATATATATAATTACTAATGGATTTGAAAATAATTTTATCTCATATTTTTACATGATTCTCTGTGCACATTCAAATCATGTAACATTTTAATGTATTGATATATATATATTTGACCTTGAATTTATAACATTCATTATCACGGAGTAAAAACATGTTTGAACAAAACATAGATAAATGAGAAAATTCATTGGCAGAAATAATATGATATCAAATTAAAAACATTGATAATATCATCTATTGTGGGGGATTCATTAAAAAATAATAATATATTTATTTAATGAAAAATAACAAATCATAGAAAATAATAAAGCTTACTACATAACCAATAATTAAATCATGAATTAATAATTTAAATGAGTTCTTTACGATTATAATCTAAAATAATATATATATATATATATATATAATCTATATTTCATTACAAATTATATAAATAATTATAAGATGCTGGATGGATATACATATATATGTATTAATACATATATATGTATGCATCTTACCAATAAAAATAGTTTGACAAAATTAGAACCCACCCTTATAAAACCATAACAATAAAAATAAAAACAAACTAAATATGGTTGAAAACACACACAGTTGAATGATTTAAAAAACCCTTACTTGATTTAATAAAATTGAGACCCAAAAACGGAATGTAAATTTATTTACAGTATTACTTGAATTGAAAACACAAGTGGAAAACATCTGTTGTTGCAACACTTTTTTTCACACTAATCACACTGACAAGAGGTTCGTGAATTAGGTTCGCACACTGATGTTAGGAATTCATAGCCATATTTTCTCGTGTGTACAATGACACGCACAACACAGCCAGCTTGTAATTGTATAATAATTAATTTACATAAAGAAGTATGAAAAAGTTGACATAATAAAGTTTGTCGTGGAAGCTTGGTGACAGCGAAATCACGTAATTCCTGTAATCATAGAAAACCAGAACTTAATTGACAGAAATGACACCTAAAAAAATAAAATATCACACCTACCTAGAAGGTCTAAGATGACCCGGGACCCTAAGATCAGGATTTCCAGATTTGATTTGGAAACCCTAACTGTGATGCACGAATCTCCATGCTCGTCCTTCCTCCTTGCACGACGACGACCATTGATTCTTCTTCAGAAATCAGCCGATCTCCACGGTCGCACTCACACACCTCCTCTGAACCCATCACCTTCGACCGCAACCTGTGACTCCCATCAAGACCCCATCCCATTGTGCGACACCCTCACAAACGGACCCCAAACGCCCTTTTCACCACTCTCTTTTATTATTAATATATCATCAATATTATTCATTTAATTTAATATTATAATATATTTTATGATTAGCTTTAATGTAAATCCGATATGCTATATAATTATAATTTTATTAAACAAAATTCATTTTTTTTAAAATTTTACAGAAATTAATCTAACAAAAATTTATAATTTAAAACAAATAATTATAATTTCTCATATGTATATTTGTATATATATATATATCATATTTTTTAAAACCAAAATCTATAAAACCAAATTAATTTTAATATAATTATTCATGTGTTAGATTAAATATTTATTTTCATAAATTAAAATGTGAATAAATATAGTGAATATATTCATAGTATAATAATAATAATAAATTCCGATATAGTTCCTATACATTAAAAATATAATCTTTAGAATAAAATGAGTTTTGTAATTCAAATTATTTTACAGAATAATATTGTAAAATAGATGTTGGTTTCTACAATATCAATTTAGAAATAATTTTAAAACTATAATAATTATAATTAAATAATTAAAACACATAATCTTGAAAGAAATTTGGCAAAAATGTTATTAGGTTCTCTAATAAATCCATTTAATAAAAAAATATAATAAAACTATCATTATAATTTCCGGGGTGTTACATTATTCCCCGCTCAAAAGAAATAAGTCCTCTCAACCCGTTTTTCGTACTGAAAATAATTCTGAATTTCCTTCTTCAGAATTATGAAATACTAAGATCGCTAAAGTTTTAAACTCGACAACATCTAATATGTAAGGTTAACTAGGTCATTGCTCTAATACCAATTATAACGACCTGACCTTAAACATTACACTACATAAGACCATTTACTGTCTAGGTTCTAGAGAATTAGGCACAAGATTACAATTTATCAGATTTGTAATAAAATTAAATAATCAAAAGAAATATTCGCATCCTCTACACACAAAAATGAGGAAATCCAACATTGGACTTCAGCATGACCTGTGAAAATAATTTTAAAATAAGGGATGAGTTTTAAATTTTCCAATAAGGGGTTTAGAAACCATCGATGAATCCTTATAATATATTCTTCTGAAAATAATTTTTCAAATACCTTTAGAAATACGATTTTTAAAAATATAAATTCAAAATTATTTACGGCTTAAAAATACTAGATCATTTTAGAAAATAATTACATTCAAAATTTTCATATACATAATTTAGTGTTTTTGTGAAAACAATACGCATGCTATTGAAAACAAAACACTATTCAAAGGACACTTTAACCTTACCTTACATATTTAAAACGAAGAAGCACCCATTTTTTTGAAAAAATATTTCAGGCTGGCTTCACTTATATATGTGTTGGTCACTCAAGTTTATGAAAATTCACTTATTCACAACTAAATTTCAGGATACATACTCTTTTCATAATTACAAGGAAAACTATTTGTCAACCATGTACATAAACATTTCATTATTAAACCCATAAACATCGATTTGAAGGTAGTTTCGATAATAATATAATTTATTTAATGGTTATACATATATGTGAATACATGTATATTTTCATATTAATATATTAATGTACAAGGAGTCATCAGAATTCATCAGATGTATGGCCATATGTCAATGATCATATATGACAGGTATATAACATGGTTATTGTTTTTTTTTCATAATATGTAATTGTCAGCTTTTAATTTCCACACACACACACACTAAATACAATACATACATAATTTATTGAAATAAATGATGTTGCTTAAATATGAAACAATCATTAACATAAAATTAATTATTAACATAATCATGAATTAGAATTCCTAAAAAAGAACTCAAATTCTCATAGTAGTCATACATATAAATATATGTATATATACATATATATATGCATCTACACACACATTTATATATAAATCCTTATGGATTTGAAAAAAAATTATGACATGTTTTTACATGTTTCTCGTTATGCATTCAATACATGTAACAATTTAATAAGTAGACATATATATATTATTGACATTGAATTTACAACATTCATCTTCATGGAATAAATACATTTTGGAACAAAACATTAATAAATGATAAAATTCATTAGGAAAACTAATATGATATCAAATTAAAAACATGGATAACAACATTTGTTGTGGCTGATTCATTAAATCATCATAATATATTTATACAATGAGAAATATCAAATCATATAAAATAAATAATCTCGCTACATAACCAAGAATTGAAACAATAATTAATAATTTAAATTTGTTCATTACGATTATAATCTAAAATATTATGTATATAATCTCTCTTTCATTAAAAATTCTGAAAAAAATTATACATGGTTGATGGACACACACACATTTACACGTCTTATCAATAAACATAGATTGAAAAAATTAAAACCTACCCTTATAAAAACGTAACATAAAAAATAAAACCCATATTAAATAAGGTTAAAAAATAAAATCATAATGCTGAAATATTTTAAACAAAGAAAACCCTTACTGGATTTAATAAAATTGAGAACCAAAAATAGAATATAAATTTATTTACATACTTGAATTGAAAAACATAAGCGAAAAACTTCTACTGTTGCTGCACTTTTTTCACACTAACCAAACTGACATAAGGTTTGTGAATTAAGTTTGAACACTTATGAAAAGCTTTTATAGCCATATTTTCATGTGTGTATAGCGACAAACACAACACACACATCTTACTGAGAAATATTAGTATCAAATATGGAAACAAATGAATTGTATAACCATTCATTTAAATAAAGACATAGGAAAACACTGAAATAATAAAGCTTGTCGTGAATGTTTCCAGACAGCGGATCACACAATTTCTGTAATTAGAGAAAATCAAAACAAAATTCATATAAACAATATAAAATAAATAGATAACCACATGCAGATAAAAATCATGACTTTAAATTGATGGAATTGGACCACAATACCGCGACAAAGAAGAGAAGAACACGCGTGTTATAAAAACACACATTCAGGACAAAACAACCCACAAGAAAAGGGTTATAGAGATTTTTGACACCTAAAACAAGGAAATCGCATGCCTAACTAGTAAGTAAACGAATATCTAAGACATTCGGATCCAGATTTCTAGATTTCATTCAAAAAGCATAACTGAGATGCTTAGATCTCGACGCTCAACCTTCCTCCTTGCATGACGATGTCCGACTATTCTTCTACATAGTTTGACCTCTCCACCATACGATCTCTACAGTTGTGCTCGTATGCCTCCTCTAAAGCCACCAGCTTCATCTGTTAGGATCGTAAATGACGGGTCCTTTGATACAACGATAATTGCGAGATTAAAAATAAAGTGCAAAAGTGCGGAATTAAAGTGAACACCAGATGTAACGTGGAAAAACCCCCAAATGAAAGGGGTAAAAAAACCACGGGCAAATAGAATGATTTCACTATGGTAAAATGTGGGTACAAAATCTCTCTCAATTACAAGGAGAAAACACTCAAGAAAATCTCTCTTGTAACATATGAAAAAACGCCTCACAAAATACTGCACTCCGGGATGAAGATGTGTTGCTTTTGAATCTGATGATGAAAAGTCCAGGAGGAGATCCCTTTTTATAGCCTTCCTTCACACCCTTTGGTCTTCCCTCAATTAAATGACTTTTACCAAATTAATTGGGGAAATAATTGTAGGGTGTCAAATTCATTAAATGTAATGAATGCGGTGACCATCATTAATCTCTCTCCGCCTCTTCCAACATATCTCCCACTTGGAGATTTGATTAAATGTCAATCAAATCTCCACACATCCTTTCTATCTGCCCAATCTGCTGCTCATGTATCTACAAGGACACTTGAAGATCTGCACCATCTGAACTTTTCAGAATTAATCGCCTTTGTCAGGAAGTCTGCCAGATTTTCTTTAGTGTGAATTTTCTTCATGTCCACACTTCCTTCCTCCACCACATCTCGAACAAAATGGTATTGTACGCCAATGTGCTTTGTCCTGAAATGAAAAGATGGATTCCTTGCAATGTGCAAGGCACTATGACTATCACAAAATAATGGAATATGATCATGTTTGCGCCCGAGCTCCTCCAATAACCTTCTCAACCAAATAGTCTCTTTGCAAGCTTGTGTAGCTGCCATGTACTCTGCTTCTGTCGTGGATAAAGCCACAACTGACTGTAGCTTTGAGATCCAGCACACAACTCCTCCTGCAAAAGTAAAAACATAACCCGTAGTGGATTTCCTCCGGTCAGAATCACCTACAAAATCTGAGTCAACATATCCAGTGATAGTAAAATTTGATCCTCCAAAACATAATGCAACATCTGAGGTTTCCTTGATGTATCTCAGGATCCTCTTCACCATGCTCCAGTGCTCTCTTCCTGGATTCGCCATGTACCGACTAACTGCTCCCACTGCATGTGCAATGTCTGGTCTAGTACAAACCATAGCAAACATTAAACTCCCCACTGCTGATGCATACGGCACTCGAGACATTTCCATCCTCTCTGCTTCACTGCTAGGACTCATTGTAGAGGATAACTTGGAATTAATGGGAAGAGGGGTAGAAATTGGCTTACAGTCTTGCATATTGAAGCATTTCAAGACTTTCCTCAAATAATTCTTCTGTGATAGCCAAATCTTTCCATTATTCTTGTCTCGGTAAATCTGCATCCCAAGAATCTTGTTTGTGGGTCCCAAGTCCTTCATATCAAACTCCCTAGCCAACTGTGCCTTCGTCTCCTGGATTTGATCATTGTTGGGGCCTGCAACCAACATGTCATCCACATACAACAGCAAAATGATAAAATCATTACCATTTAAACCCTTGAAATATGCATAAGGATCTGAATTAAGTCTCTTGTATCCAAGGCTCATGATATAGGAATCAAATCTCTTGTACCAACACCTCGGCGCCTGTTTGAGACGGTACATAGATTTGTTCAACCTGCAAACCAAGTTCTCTTTACCTTTTTCGGTAAAACCTTCTGGTTGGAGCATATATATTTCTTCATCAAGATCACCATGGAGAAAAGCTGTTTTCACATCTAGCTGCTCTAGATGTAGAGTGTATGTAACACACATAGCCAGAACTACCCGAATAGTCGTTAGTCTAACAACAGGAGAAAATATTTCATGGAAATCAATACCTTCCTTCTGAGCATATCCTTTGACCACCAGTCTTGCACGATATCTTTCCACCTGGTATGTTTCATCCCTCTTGATCTTGTAGACCCATTTATTCCCAATGGCCTTCCTTTCGTGAGGTAATGGAACAAGATCCCAAGTCTTGTTCTTGTGCAGGGCTTCGAGTTCCTCCTGCATCGCCGCCATCCATGAGGATACATCTGGACTCTGGGTCGCCTCCACAAAGGAAGATGGCTCTCCATCCTCTGTCAATAAGAAATACACAATATTGCTCTCAGTGACATAGTCTGAGTGCCATACTGGTGCTCTTTTCTCCCGAGTTGACCATCGTGGTCCAGACTCAACCGGTACTTGATCATCATGCTCTGGTAATGCCTAATAGGAAACTGGTTCTTCCTTTGTTTCTTCCTTCACCTTGACTGTTGTAGTTTCTGTATTCTTCTTCTCCATGTCTTGATCAGTTGTCATTTTCACCATGTCTTCTACAAAAATGACATCTCTGCTGATGATAAATTTGTGGGAAGTGGGATCCCACAAACGATACCCCTTCACACCATCAGCGTATCCCAAGAAGATACATTCTCTGGATTTTGAGTCCAACTTTGATCTTTCCTGGTCATGAAGCAGTGCATATACATGACTTCCAAAAGTATGCAAATTAGAATAATCAGTGGGTTTACAAGTCCACATTTCCATCGGTGTCTTGAGATCAATTGCCACCGAAGGGGATCGATTGATCACAAAGCAGGCGGTATTTACTGCTTCCGCCCAAAATGTCTTGTTGACTCCTGCAGTCTTCAGCATCGCCCTTGTTCTATTCAACAAGGTTCTATTCATCTGCTTTGCCACTCCATTCTACTGAGGAGTGTATGCCACCGTGAACTGTCTCTTGATGCCTTCCTATTGACAAAAAGAATCAAACTCCTCACTTATATATTCTCCACCATTGTCAGTCCTCAGACACTTGATCTTCTTTTCAGATTCAAGCTCCTCTTGCGCTTTGAATGTTTTGAAGACTTCAAAAACATCTGATTTCCTTTTTATTGGAAACACCCAACATCTCCTGGAATAATCATCAATGAAAGATACAAAGTACCTTGCTCCTCCTAGGGATATAACTGGTGCTTTCCAAACATCGGAATGAATCATTTCCAAGATCTCTTGACTTCTTACTGTTGACGTCCCGAACTTTAACCTGTGTTGCTTGCTCAAAACACAATGCTCACAAAATGGTAAGGATACCTTTGTCAGCCCAGGCAGCAACTTCTGATATGCATGAATCTTCAAGCCTCGTTCTGACATATGGCCAAGCTTCCTATGCCATAACGTCGTCAACGCTTCCGTCGAGGTAGTTGATGCAACAACTATCTCCGCCTCTTTGCAGGTTTCACCCATAAGCACGTACAGGTTCTTTGAGATCTTCTCCGCCTTCATTACCACAAGCGCACCCTTCACAATTCTCATCACTCCATTCTCGGTGCGAGTCTTGCATCTGATGTCATCAAATTGTCCCAAATACAATATGTTCTTCTTCAGGCCCTTCACATGACGTACTCCTTGGACGGTCTGAATAATACCATCATGCATCTTCAGTTTCATGGTACCGACTCCAACGATCTTCAGAGTGTGATCGTTCCCCATGTACACAAGTCCTTCCGGGATGGTTTCATATTGTTCAAACCATTCCCATCGAGGCGTCATGTGCCATGTTGCTCCTGAGTCGATAATCCATGCATCATCGAGGTGATGTCTTCCTTCAATAGTCGTCGCCGCATCGCTGACTAGTACGTCGCCATTTCCCGATGTACTCGCCACATTTCCTTGAGAGTTCTTCTCAACACTCTTCTTATTCCAGCAGTCTTTGCTCACATGACCTCTCTTACCGCAATTATATCATTTGATGATTTTCTTCTTGCTCCTTGATTTAGACCTGCCATGATTCTGGCTCCCACCGGAACCACGCTCCATCATTCTTCCTCTTTCCATCGATAGAGCTTCCACTTGGTGTGAAGTCGTTTGTCTGTCTTCCTTGTTCTTACGCCGAATTTCTTCTTCGAGAACCGCAGCTGCAACATTATTGAAGGACAACATATCCGTCAGGATATTATTGGTGAGGTTGATGATGAGTTGGTCATATGAATCTGGCAAACTCTGGAGCATGATCTCCGCACGTTCAGTATCTACAATTTTATATCCCAAAGTCGTAAGTTGAGAAAAAAGGGTATTGAGGGTGTTGATGTGGTTAATCACCGATGATGACTCCGCCATTCGAAGAGTGTATAATCTTCTCTTCAAGAAAATTTTGTTGTGGAGTGATTTTGCCTCGTATAGTTTTGTTAGAGTATCCCAAATTTCTTTCATCGTCTTTTTCTCTGCAATGCTTGACAGGACCCCATCTGCTAAAGCCAAATGAAGGTTGGTAATATCATTCCCATCCATGTCGCTCCATTTCTCTTCCGTCACACCTGTCGGTTTCTCTACAATCGCCTGTAGGCAATTATCCTTCCACAACACTGCTTGCATCTTCATTTTCCACAATGAAAAATTATTTCCATTGAATTTTTCAATCTCGTATTTCGCTGCCATTTGGACACGTCGTTGGTCCAGAATTTTCTTGGGGCACAAACCTCCCTCTGATACCACTTGTTATGATCGTAAATGAAGGGTCCTTTTATACAACGATAATTGCGAGATTAAAAAAAAAGTGCAAAAGTGCGGAATTAAAGTGAACACCAGATGTAACGTGGAAAAACCCCCAAATGAAAGGGGTAAAAAAACCACGGGCAAATAGAAGGATTTCACTATAGTAAAATGTGGGTACAAAATATCTCTCAATTACAAGGAGAAAACACTCAAGAAAATCTCTCTTGTAACATATGGAAAAACGCCTCACAAAATACTGCACTCCGGGATGAAGATGTGTTGCTTCCGAATCCGATGATGAAAAGTCCAGGAGGAGATCCCTTTTTATAGCCTTTCTTCACACCCTTTGGTCTTCCCTAAATTAAATGACTTTTACCAAATTAATTGGGGAAATAATTGTAGGGTGTCAAATTAATTAAATGTAATGAATTCGGTGACCATCATTAATCTCTCTCCGCGTCTTCCAACATCAACTTCGTCTCTCCCTCGACAACGGCCCCCGTGAAGACCAGATCCTGGAGTTATTTTTTTTGGTTTTTGATTTTTTTTTGCAAAAAACGGTTAGGTATTTTTTTTTCAAAATGTGGCGCAAAGGCGGCATCACGGATGCTGCCTTTGCATTTCGGGTGAAAGGCGGCATCGCGGCTGCCGCCTTTGCACTGCGGCTGAAATCCGGCACCCGCGATACCGCCTTTCCCCTAACAAAAAAAATAATTTTTTTATGTTATGTTTTGTTTTGTTTTGTTTATATATTTATTTATATATATAATTCATAAAAAGTGTTCAGGAGGATGCTTCCTTTCACCTAACAAAAAAAATTATTATTTTTTAAAATTTTGTTATGATTTTTTGTTTTGTTTTGTTTATATTTTTATTTATATATATAATTCATAAAAATTGTAAAAATTATCATTTTTGATTTTTTTTATTTTTTGTTTTTGTTTTGTTTATATATTTATCTATATATATAATGAATAAATTTTTTTCAGAATAAATAATTTATAAGATTTCAAAACGACATACTTGAAAGTTAAAAATGTTTCAAGTACGTGACTATGAAAGACTATAAAATATAATCCATAAGATTAATATAAAAAAAACTTTAAACATTCATTAAAATTATAAGCAATTGTTGAAAAAAAAATCATTTCATAAAAAATGTTCATGAAAAATAATTTATAAGCTTTCAAAACCGCATATCTGAAAGTTAAAAATCTTTCAAGTACGTGACTTTGAAAGACTATAAAATATAAAACATAAGACCAATATAAACGAAACTTTAAAAATTTATTAAAAATATAAGAAATTTTTGGAAACAAAAATAATTTCCTAAAAAATGTTCATGAAAAATAATTTATAAGCTTTCAAAACCGCCTACGTGAAAGTTAAAAATGTTTCGAGTACGTAACTTTGAAAGACTATAAAATATAAACCATAAGACCAATATAAACGAAACTTTAAAAATTGATTAAACATATAAGAAATTTTTGAAAATAAAAATCATTTCATAAAAAATGTTCATGAAAAATAATTTATAAGCTTTCAAAACCGCCTACCTGAAAGTCAAAAATGTTTTTAGTACGTGACTTTGAAAGACTATAAAATATAAACCATAAGACCAATATAAACGAAACTTTAAAAATTGATTAAACATATAATAAATTGTTGAAAAAAAAATTATTTCATAAAAATTGTTCATTAAAAATAATTTATAAGCTTTCAAAACGTCCTACTTGAAAGTTAAAAATGTTTCAAGTACGTGACTTTGAAAGACTATAAAATATAAACCATAAGACCAATATAAACGAAACTTTAAACATTGATTAAACATATAAAAGTCAACCCCACATCAATGTGATGCACGGTGTCGCTAATATAACATACATCTATAATCTTTGATGCATGAGAACATGTTATATATTCTTTCATGGGACAAAGAAATCCATTCTTCCACCCACCATGTCCATATCCATATCAACATCCGGCCGCATATGGGTATGGTGAAAGATATGCCACATGAAAGTTTCATCTGTTCCCATTCCATTAAATACCAATCCCTTTAACACCACCATGCATCCAACCATTATAAATTCTTCCACAATTGTCACCCCATTTCCCCAGGCCCGATTGATCAGATGAAAACACCAACGATTCCACATAGCCCATCAAACTCTTCATCACCAAATCTTTATCCTTTATCATCTTCAAAAGGCTACTGTAGGACATCCTTGATCTATCCATTCCAAACACTCACATACAAGATTTAGTGATGAAGAGTTCGATGGGCTATGTGGAATCGTTGGTGTTTTCATCGGATCAACCAGGCCTGAGGAAATGAGGTGACAATTGTGGAAGAAATTACAATGGTTAAATGCATGGTGGTGTTGAAGGGGTTGGTGTTTGCAGGAATGGGAACATATGAGCATTTCATGTGGCCATATCTTTCACCATACCCTTATGCGGCTGGATGTTGATATGGATATGGACATGGTGGGTGGAAGAATGGATTTCGTTGTGCCATGAAAGGAGATATAACATGTTCTCATGCATAAAATATTATAGATGTATATGATAATAGCGACACCGTGCATCACATTGATGCGGGGTTGACTCCTATATGTTTAATCAATGTTTAAAATTTCATTTATATTGGTCTTATGGTTTATATTTTATAGTCTTTTCAAGTCACGTACTTGAAACATTTTTAACTTTCAAGTAGGCCGTTTTGAAAGCTTATAAATTATTTTTCATGAAAATTTTTCATGAAATGATTTTTTTTTTCAACAATTTATTTTATGTTTAATCAATGTTTAATGTTTCATTTATATTGGTCTTATGGTTTATATTTTATAGTCTTTCAAAGTCAAGTACTTGAAACATTTTTAACTTTCAAGTAGGCCATTTTGAAAGCTTATAAATTATTTTTCATGAGCATTTTTTATGAAATAATTTATGTTTTCAACAATTTCTTATATGTTTAATCAATGTTTAAAGTTTAGTTTATATTGGTATTATGGTTTATATTTTATAGTCTTTCAAAGTCACATACTTGAAACATTTTTAACTTTCAGGTGGCGGTTTTGAAACCTTATAAATTATTTTTCATTTCCATAGACATAAAACATATAAATGAACATAAACAATCAATGTCTATGTTTACAGTGAGGATATCCTATCCCACATGGTGGTCTAATAATAGGATGTCCACGACGAGATCTCTGGGGAGTCTGATGACCTGGAGAGGGCTGATACTCGGGTGCTAGAACGTTGACTGTCATATCCTCCACCTCTGTGCCAGTGGGAGAAAATGTCAACTCCACCTCGTAATTCCCTCCTAATCCTTATCCCACTTCGATGGTAGAAGGAACTGACATCATCACAGTGGGGAACAAATCATGTGGTGGAACTATACCCCAACTCTACAATGGGTCTGGACCCCAAGGATGCGTTGACTCTAGACCGAAAGGCTGCAATCCATATGGACCCCATGATGGAGAAAACTGTGGATATCCCGTAAAAAAAGATGGATTCCATGATAGATGAGGCACATCCTGCATCGGCTCAGATTGAACTACTAGAGGGCCGACCTATGCCTGTGGAACTGGTGAGGCCTGACGTGCAGGATGACACTGTCTACGTCGCCGTGGTCGTGGCTCCTCAACACCAGCAGCTGCTGCAAGATCTTCCTCTGCGGAAAGAACTTGCTATCTCTATACCGGACGCTCGAAGAGGCTCTCGGAAAATGCATGGACAGATGACCTCAACTCCAACGCTTGAGCATGAACGACTTCTCGGCTGAATAATCTATCCTCAGCCCCATCACTCATATGAATAAGACTATCTATGTGACACTCCTATAAACAGATTAAAAATGAATTAGAAAATAACTCTATAAACATAGTAACATAATTTAATTGGCTTACAATTATATGAATCTTTCTGCCAGCTCGGGTAAGATACAGTATAGACTTCAGTCTATACCATGGCTCATACTCGTGCTGCGCTGAAAGAGAGAACTGTATCATAGGAACTCCCTGGATAAGAAACTCTACGCGTCTGTGCCAACAGTCGAGAAATACAACATATACTCGACGCCAATCATCATCCAGCCTCCCTGTCAGCTTCATCCCATGAAGCTGATCTGTCTGCCTTGGCGGTAATGGAATCCACTGAGTCAAGAGAAACTGGCGCATGACTCTTTCAGGCTGGTGCCACTCAACAATATGAAAGTGAATGAGTGGCACTACAGCTGTAACATCGTTAAGACCAACCGTGCAGTATGGAGGCAACTGGTCTATAACAGACCAATATGGAACCCATGAAATTTGAAATAATATATTACCCTTTTTAGAAAAACTCTTAACTAAAAAAATGATTCAATTATTAAATTTATTAGATAGTTATAGATTGTATATACATACCTAATGGGGTAAGAGAAATTCCAACTCGAGCCGATATACGGCCAAATCATGTCTCAAAACCACATTGAAATTGTGTCACTGACACCACCTATAAAATACAACATCGATAGTGATAAATAATGAGAAATTAAATTCAATAACTTGTAGTAGCATCAGAAACTGATAGAAATGAGTGATCATACCAGCGTCCACGCGGAGCGTCATGCAGCACCGCCATCTCGACCGGTGGACCAGCAAGATCAGGGCAAAATGCGGGGATGTGCTCCCATACCCACATCTGAATAAGGATGACGCATCCCCCAAGACTTGTGTGCCACCTGTTGGATATCCTGCATAATGCTCTGTATGTGTATGCCAAGCAGGCAGATCCCCAACTGTACATCCCTGCCTGATCAAAGTCCTCTAGTAGGGGTAGATACATCATGTGAACGTGCATCCCTGAATGATCCGTACACATGGTCCCTCCAATAAGTCATAATATATATGCACGTTCATAACACATCACCATCTTCTCATCAACATCATCATCTAAAAGTGGAATCTATGACTCCATCCAAGGCATGGATATCGATGCTCCATCGGTAGCACTACGATCGGACAAAATGTCAACGCCTAACAAGCGTTGAGCAAGGTCGGGCCAAGATGCACGAGTGGATCCAATAATGGGTGTCCCCTAGGTAGGAAGACCGAGAAGCACAACCACATCCTAGAGGTTGATGGTCATCTCTCCCTCAGGTAGGGGGAATGTGTGTGTCTCTGGTCTCCACCTCTCCATGAGTGCAGCTAGTAGGTGATGGTCTACAAATGTAAAATCTGATACCGCAATACCATAGAAGCCAGCATGACGCAAGTATGGTATAATGGCAGGAGGAGGCTCCGTGTGATGAAAATGGTGCGCTCGATGCACCCTAATCAATCGATCGGGACCACCCTCTATCACAACCTATGAACAATGGGTAGCCTACTGACTGAGTAGTATGGTGTCATTCATCTGCATATAAACAAATGAAATGAGTTGTAAGTGTAAACTATAAATATAACATCATGATCAGTAAAATATTATGATTTGTAGAATGAAATACATGCCATGTTTATTCACAATGTTTTATGAAGTTTTATTTACCTAAAGAAAGGGGCATGTCTTCATGTTTTTCAAAGCATATTACTAATGTTTATTAAGATATGCTTTTACCTAGAATTGGGTGTTTTATAAGATATGGTTTTATATATATATATATATAAATAATTTTTGTGTGTTATATAGATGTTTATTAAAAAAGGATTTGATTTATAATTTATATATGATTGTCCACATGATTGCATGTTTGATGATTATTTTCTCAATCACATAATGTTTTGAAAACTGATGTAAAGGGAAGATGTTTTGGGGTTTACGGTTCATCTTTTTGATTTTAGGATTTAGAGATTAAGGTTTAACATTTTTCCTTTTGGATCCAGGCATTTGGATTTTTTTAACGTTTTACGGTTTAGGTTAATGATTTGAGAAAAGATTTTCAGGATTATGGTTTAGAATGTTAGGATTACGGTATACAAAAGTTTTTTTTGGGATTACTATTATGATTTTTAGTTTTGGGGGTTAGAAAACAGAGGTAAAAGGAAGAGATAACAACATAAAATTTACAATATGAGAATCTCCCAATAACGACAATACATCATTGTGGCTTAGAGTGTGAACTTGACCCAATAATGTTAGGGCATCGTTTCCGATTATGACCTTGTTGATGACATACGGTGCATCTCAAACTTTGTCTTTGTTCTTGTGGCCATTCCATCTCATTTCGCATCCTGCTGGCCTTCGGTCTCCCACAGGGACGCTACCGATTCATATTAGGTACCACTATCAGCTGACCTTCAGGCATTGGGAAATAACGAAACTCGCCAATAGGTGTACATGGTGTAGCATAATAGTTAGAAATGGTGTTCATATGGTACACTGGATCAACATATGCTTCCCATTATATGTTAACAGAGGCACATGCTACGATGGCGTGTGAGCATGGAAACCGTAAGGCCTGAAAGTTTCCACATTGACATTGCCTCGTTTCTAGTAATACCACCATTTTTTCACCAATGCTATTTGTGGTGGGGTTTGACCTCTCTTGAACTTAAAATCGAGAGTCTTCTCGTCGAAATAGGCAAACTTGATAACCAGAAGCTTCTTCAATATTCTTTTCAATCTCTCATTGAAAATGTCTTCCGTACGTTAGCCCCTGATGTATTCCATCCGATGATAGTTTTTGTCTATCAACAAAGTACTTCACGCAACGATATAATGTCTCTTGAACTAGGGCAGTTATAGGTAGCTTGCGAATCCCATTGAAGAAACCATTGATGCACTCTACAATGTTGGTGGTCATGTGTCCGTACCTCTTCCCCCCATCATATGACAATGCCTATTTTTCTTTTGGAATTCGCATCATATAATCGTAAACTTCTTCATTAACCTGACGGATTTGTTCGAAACTTTATTCAAACCGTCGTTGATCTGACTCATATTATACATAGAATAGATGATATTTCACATATTTTGAATTTATCTTTATGTTGATATACAAAAGAATAACAAATACAATACGTACCAAGTCTGGTGATTGCCTTCTTCATCGGTTCGTTGTGGAATTTTTTATGAAAGTTATTAGCAATGTGTCTAATGCAGAACCGATGATGTGAATATGGGTAACTCCATGTATTAGGATCCACATTGATTGCATCATTAATTGCTCGATGTCGATCATATATCAAACAAACACCCCAAATGTTGGGAAAATGGTTGCTGATACATGCCAAAAACTAACTCCATGATTCATAGTTTTCTTTCTCTATAATGGAAAAGGCAAGTGGAAGAGGTGAACGGTTTCCATCTTGGGTTGCCGTAATCAACAATACACCCTTGTATTTTATGTACATAAATTTTCCATCAATCGGAATAAACTATTTTCAGAAACGAAATGCGGAGATACAGGGAAGGAATGCCCAGAACAACTGATGAAATTGAACACGAGATGGATCAAGTCGGTTATCATGAGAAACATGTTCGTTTGTATCCATATGGAAGAAAACTTGGTTATGATGACTCAATATGGCTAGAAATTATGGAAACACCCAATATGAGTCATCCCAATCACCATAGACCTTCACAATTGCCTTCTGTTTCGCCATTCATGCCTTATTATAGGAAATCTTATAACCAAATGTCTATTGAATCCTCTCTTGCATAAGGGATATTGGAACATCTTGACATGTCCAAATCATCTCAACAACAATGGATGACACAAATTCTACATTCAATGAGGTATGATCTTATGTGAGGCTTGGCTGAATGCAAGTATGAGCTGCCTCAATCCTCGAGATTCTCCAACCTCCAAATGCAATGTCCAGAATCGTCCTAAATATAAATATAAAATCATCCCCATACTTCTCAAACCGTATGGCATATTTTCTACGGTCTGATTCGTAAACTACATAGCTATAGTGCCTCTCAATGTGAAATCTCTTTAGCGTACTTTTTAATGCATCTTTACTTGGAAAATTCCTTCCAACATATAAAGTTTTGTCCATCTCACTAAACCTATCTCGTATAACTCTGGGAAACTCAGTTACCAGTGTGAGAACATTATCTTCAAATTTAGGCACACGTGTCATTGCTTTTGACCAAGATGCAAAGATCAGTGGATGATTTATTGTAGGTCGAGCCTACTGTACAACTAATGCATTTCTAAAAACATTCGTTGTTCCATCCTCATTAGAACTATTATCGCCATCTGTTTTGTTATTACGAAAAATCCTCATTAGATGTCAGGTTAACATGTATATCTAGGAGATCAAGTAGTTTTTCCTCTTTTTCATCATTTATAATAGTCTCAACTTCATGGGGCGGACAATCTTCAATGACTCTTGTAAGTCTACATCTTTGTACAATTGGATGTTGTTGTTGTACAGTAGAAACATCAACATATAAATTCATCATGGTACCATCCGACTATTGAGAAAAAAAATTAATTGTTTGGATCCATTTCTCATCATCCACCAATGGACAAGCTAGATGCCACAATGTTGATGGGAACTGCAAATGTATATAACTCATTGACTTGATCTTTTGATCGGGTCCTAGATTTAATGAGCCATGAATTCTATTTTGAAGGTCACTTAGGGTTACACAATCAGTTGTATTAACCACTGTTATTGGTTGTGTACTGTAAGAATATCCTTGCTCAGTTTGAATAACCTCCCCATAGCAGTACACACAGACAAACATTACGCTCTACGTAAAAAAAGTTTTCTGATCAAGACTTTGATAATGTAAGTGACATTCATAATGATGGTTACCAATATAATATTTATTAATCCAACTTATTTTTAATACGTATTTTAATTACCTCACATTCAAATAATAACTATTACTTATAAAATATACAATCTCTATGATACTTAAATTTTAAAAGATCTTATATCCTAAACTAGGATATTTCTCAGTACACTTTTTAATTAGTTAATAATTCTTCAATCATTAGTTATTCCTTACTAAATTATTAATTAGTTATTAAATAACATAGTAGAGTTAAAATATAAATAAAATAGAGTTAAAAAAATAAATTACACCATGTTTCGAGCTTCTGGCCTTTCTTGCAGTGAATTGGATATCAAAATTTCAGAAAACCCGTTGTCAGACGGGTTTTCTGAAATTTTGATATCCAATTCACTGGAACAAAGGCCAGAAGCTTGAAACATGTTGTTATTTATTTTTTTAACTCTATTTTATTTATATTTTCACTTTAACTTCATGTTTTTCTAACTCCATGTTTTTTAACTCCATGTTTTTTAACTCCATGTTTTTTTAACTCCATGTTATTTAATATCATTTGAACTGTAGTTTTATTTTTAACTCGATGTTATTTATTAATTAATTTCTAATTAATAATTACTAATAATAACTATCAACATCATTACTAAATTATCAATTTATCATTTCTTTTCTTAGATATTTTAGTAGTTTATAAAGAAATATGCATATCTTAAGCATATCCCCTGGGAGTGTCAAACCAGAATGAAGCAAGGCCCGTTGTCGTGCACCAGTTCCCGTTCGAGTCTAGCTCAAATCAGTGTTTTTGGGGTTTACCCCTAGGTACATCTGTGCCAGAGCCACATTCACTTGTTTATATTCAGACAAGGATTTGATTTCTTAGATAACATAATCTTTATGCTACCAAAATTTCATTAAAAGAATCCTAAATTAATTTTTACTAATGATAATTATAATTCTTAAATATATATAACTAATTAAACAATCTAATAAACAAAAAAAATTAAAACTAACTAAACTAATAAAGAATTAAAATATTTAACTATAAAAAATTCAACTAAATAAAAAACATTAAATTTAAAAAAATATTTAACTAAAAAAAATTCAACGAAATAAAAAACATTAAATTAAAAAACATACCTCTAAAAGCTTTCCTAAAATTTTAAACCACAAACTTTTTCGCAAAAGGGAGAAAATGAGAGGTAACGAGTGTTTGGAAGTGAGGAGAAGGGGAGGGGGGCGCTACCCTTTTATAGGGCGCGGAGGCAAAGGCGGCACCCACGGTGCCGCCTTCACCACGTCAGCGATCTGCGCCGACAGTGCAAAGGCGACATCCGCGATGCCGCCTTTGCGCCACATTTTGAATTTTTTTTACCTAACCATTTTCTAATTTTTTTTAAAAACGTATAAAAAAACTCTCAGATCCCACTACGCGACACCCTCACTGACGAACCCCCAAACCCCCTTTTCATGACAGTTCTTTTCTTTTGTTATTATTATATCATTAATATTATTCATTTAAATAAATATTATAATATATGTATAATATATTATAAGTATAAATATAATGTTAAAATTGTTATACTATATAATTATAATTTTATTTTAAAAAATAAATAATATTAATAATTTTAAAAAAATTAATTTAATTAAAATTTATAAATTACAACTAATAATTATAATTTCTTCTATGTATATGTGTGTAGATATATATATATATATATATATCATATTTTCAAAATCCAAAATATATAAAACCTAATTAATTTCAATATAATTATACATATGTCAGATTAAATATTTATTTTCATATATTAAAATGTGAATTATTATAGTGAATATATTCATTGTATAATTAAAATAGAAAATTCATATACTTTTCCCATACATTTACAATATAATTTTTTGAATGAAATGAGTTTTTTTAATTTAAATTCTTTTACAGAATAATATTTTCAAATTTTTTTATTTTTATAGAATATTAATTAAAAATTTATTTGAAAACATTAATAGTTATTATTAATTAAAACACTTATTCTTGGAAGAAATTTCAGCTTAAATATTATTAGTTTTTCTAATAAATCCATTTAATAAAATATTTTTATAATAAAACTATGCTTAGAATTTCTGGGGTGTTAAACCAATGAGTTGGTTTCATTATAAAATTGTAACCACTCTCAATGATATAAACAGAGAAATTATTTTTACTTCTGAATATTATGAAGGGAGAATCATAAAAAGATGAAAACACTCTACTACAGTTAAAATTATTTTTATTTAATAATTAATGATGTTTTATAACAAGTTGTATCAGGATTTTATAAAATCCTTTTAAAAACTAATTGATATTTAAATTAGATTATGTTATTTATAATACCCATTGATTTATTTTGAATTAATTAATTGAAACATAATATTTCCTTCAATGGTAGACATTATGTAGGAAAATAATATTAATCCTAATTCTTTTTTTTTCATGAGAACCAATTCATTCGTAATAAAATAACTAATATTACAAATCCATAGGCTCATAATCATCAAGATACTAAGAAAATAATTATTTTTTATACTATTTTAATTTATTGTTTGATGGATATTTTAAATTTACATGTTTTATATATGTATATTCCATGATTATACAATTCATTTTATCATATATTCATTTATGGTAAATATTTAATATATTTTATATAGTGTTCCACATTGAAATTATTACATAGAGACATATACATATATTTTTTTCATTGTGGTCACAATATCATGGATCTATATTAATGTAATAATATTTTATTTATGAAACAATTTTGATACATAAATTATTAAATTACTAAATTAAAAACTATATATAATGTTATATTTATGAATTATTGGTATTGTAACCATCAATCAAGGGAGGGTATGTTAGTGTTTTTTCACTCTATATTATACCAAACGTAGATTAATAATTTTTAATCAAAAGAGATAATTTTTTCTACTAATATATATATATATATATATATTTTTGGGAAAATTTATTTATTAAGAAGAATAATATTATTTCATTGATTTTTTAGTGTGATATTCCTTAGAGAATTTATTTTTAAGGGATTCATCATTTATAAGAACATTTGATAATATTAACCATAATCCTAAAACAGTGAAATTTTTTATTTATATATCCTTACATAAAAAATTTTAATTTTTATAAAAAATCTATTTATGTGGTTATTTAATATTATTTACCAAAATTTATTGTGTATAAGAATAAATATTGAATATATATATATATTTTATATATTTTTAAGCATAAATGTTAATATTTTACCATTGATATCATTATTGTATAATAATTTCCGCAAATAGTAATATTCATATGATAATATCAAATGATGCATGATTCTATATTAAAATAGTTCTGATAATGATTTATTTAAATTAAAAATGTGAATTTATTATTTACAAGATTTTATATATACATATATGTAAATATCTATATCTATTTTATGTGTAGTTGGAAGATATGATATTACTTAAAAGATAAAATGTGGAGTATATATTAGTCTTTTTACATTTTAAATTTATAATAGATATTTTGTTACCTATTAAATGATATATTTTTAAGTGCTTAAGTTATAGTGGATGGAATAACTATGTTGATTGTGAAGATATTTTAAATGTGGAATTTAGTCATTTTTATGATAAAAATTTATAAAATACTTTTTAGTGAATATGATGAATTTTTTTACTCATTATATTTGAGATGGATATTAATTTATTGTTAATTATAAAATTTTAACTTTGAAATATGGTGATTTTAAAGAATTAAATTCATTATACAATTTATCATGAACATTTTACATTTTCCAAATAGTTCATTAGTGATTTTTTGTGAAAATATATTATAATGAATATTGGACTATTAAAACTTCGAAAAATATCAATGTAATGTATTATTGATGATTTACATTTACATCATTGATCAATATTTTTAAAAAAAATTTAAGGGATGAATTTTGAAAAGGAAATTATTATATAAATTGTATTTCCTAATAATTTTTCTCAATCTACTATGTTAAAACAACACTCTTTTTTTTATACACAGTACATGTACTACATGGGAGATTTATACGTCTAGTTAGAGTGTTATTGTAATGAGAATTTATAAAATATATTCTAATTATATAGCCACTTTGTGTACAATTCATATACATAGCTATCATGACTTCATGGAAAATTTTAATGATTCAATCATTAATCCTTAATTCGGTTTCTCTTAAGTTGAGTAATTGGATTTATTATTGTCCCGAACCATTTAAAAAATTAATCCTTTGTAATTAATTATTTTATTATTTTTTTTACTTAAGAATAAAATGATAAAAGATAAAAAATAAGTGGATCCATTTAATTTTTTTTAATATTTTTTAATGAAAAATTTATAAGCTTCATTAACACCTATCTTGAGAATTTTTAGTGATAAATTTAAAATAAATTTATTTCCATTAAAATAAATTAAAAATATCCATGTTGATTTTTCTATATATTATTTAATTTTATAATTTATAATATTATTATATTCAATTATCACGTATCATTTTAATTATTATATATGAACATCATGGTATTATCACAATGATTATTTTTTATTTTCCATGTGCAGTTAAACATATGTAATGATACTAAACATGTGACCTATGATCTCTTATAATATTTAATTATTTTATGGCTTCATCCCACACATATCATAATAAGTATATTTTGATATATAACATATTATTTTCCTGCTCAAATGTTATCAAAAAATTTCAAAATATATAATTTTCTTTTTTATCGCTAATATTAACATAATCTAATTGGAAAATCTATTAACTAAAAAATTCATCTTTGTTGATGATATTTTAAATTTCTTTTCTGTTTTATCATTCTATTTCTTCAAATTATCAAAATACAATTTTCCCCAAACATCACAAAAAAATTAAATACCAAATAAATACATATATAATTACAACAATATGTGGTGGAGATTGTATTAACCTTGATAATAAAGATCACATTCTATTCTAAATATAATGAATTAGAATATATATAGTAACATGAATTATTTAGAAACCAAATTCCATATTTTAACAAATTTTACTTAAATAATATCTAAATTAATGGTTTTAATAAACAAATATTCTATCATCTATAATTTATAACATATTATCTGAAGAGGGTAATAATATTTTTCATTATTATGAAGTCAGATATTGATAAATTTAATAAATCATCATGATTTGAAACTTTTTATCTTTATTCTTACATCATACATTATTAATGATAATAATTGAATAACTCATTGTGTATCCACTGAAAATTTTCATCTAATTCATATTAATATTTTAAATAATATTTATAGAGTTGTTTGAGTGACTTTTAATATTATAGAAGTATCATTAGATGTTGAAAATATTTTATATTTTAATACTAATTTTTTATTAGCGATAAAAAGGAATAATAACACCTAAACCTATCCCCAATTTTAGTTTCATAAATAGTATTATTATCAAAATGGGGTTTTCATATATGAGATATAATTTGTGGTTGAATTTTATATACCATAGGATTTCATACTAGGACATTAAGTAATTTTTACTATATAAAAAATCAATTTTATTCTAAAAAATTGATTTTATTATTATATACTATGTTAGGTTTCATTTATTAAGGTTATGAATTTAAATCAACATCATTCATGTGAATCTATAATTTCCAAAACCATAACTAAACATGATATTATAGTTAGTGGTGCCACCTGTTCAAACCGAGCGTGCAGTAGAAGCCCCAAACAGGTGGGTTTTTAAATTTTTTTCACTGACAATCGACATAAACATGTCGACGTCGGTGAGCAGTGGCCAGGTCATAGCCGAGGACCAAGCGTGAATGATTTTAAGCACAAAAATAAACCGTAAAATACATGATTTAATTCCGAAGCCGTGCAGGACATATACTGGTCGTTGGCGATCGCTGCTCGAATAATCTGACATCGAACTCCTCAAGATTGTCCACATGCGCTTCATGAAATTCACAGTAGTGCCGTTCATTGCAATCCAGGTTCTAGCACATAATTTTGATGAAACCTTCTATGCTCAAATGATCACTACATCACTTTGCAAGATATGCCTGAGAGAGTGCTTGATCCATGATCCTTGGATCTAGAGCCTCTCTCTCTTGATCATGGGAGAGAAGGAGAAGAGAGATAAGCACCATGAATATTATTTGGAAATCTTCTATCCTATTATATTTAAAGTGATCAATTAAAATACCCGGTATATCCCCACTGGCCCCGAATACTTAACGCACTATCAATGAAATTTTATGGCTACTAAACTAAGTCATAAATATTATTATCATTCAAATGTAATATATTAAAATATATTACGCGATAATAATTGGGTCATTAACTAAACTCATCACACCTATAAATATTAATTGAACCTTCAATAATTTAATATTCGTCAATTTATATTATTCAAGTATTTTATTAAAACTCGTTAATACATTTAATAAATAAATTAAATACTCATTATTCTATACTTGAATAATATGAATTTGTTTATTTCATTGGGTATCATTTTTCTTCAGACAAATCCCAGACCCCGGTTGTGGGGCCCACCATGTCCAAAACTCATATTCACCTGAAGAGGGAAGATTCTTGAATATTCTATTGTGTGTGACCCTCTAGGACCTTTTCTCAACAGTAGTGAAAAGTATTCAGAGACCAAGAGCAGGATCTAGCAACCCATCATGGAACCTGAAGAGATAAGGATTGTCATAACAGCGACAAACAACCTAAGAACACGCACTGTGTAATATAATCTATTTGTATATAATATCTCATAAAGCATGAAGCCCTCACGTTTCATCACCCTTTTCTTGCTTTACAGTTTGATTATTTTTCTGGATGGATTTACTCGTGACTGCCATAGACATGGTCTTATAAAGGTACTTCCATCCTTATCCACATGTCCTGAAATATATATTACATCCATAACCCAAAAGCAACAAATCCTTTCTTTACCATTCAACCAATGCCATGCCACCCACGACGCACCCAAAACTAACTACCTCACCACAACTTCATAGCCATGGTTTTCATATTGTATCAATGTACACAATAAAATGACATAAAATGGTAATGATCTCAAGTCAGGAGACCATTACACATGATTGTATATCAGAACATCCAATGACACCCGAAACATGTGGTGTTTCTACTGGCGGGTCATTCCTCATGATCTCACTACTAAAGATCACCAAGTGATAACTTCATGAGAAGAAGTCTCAATGCTTATGAGCCCCTAGCACCTGATTTTCAAACATCTACTGTGTCCAATCAGTAAGATGTATCTAGACCATAGAACATATATTTAATATTAATTTCATAGTATCTAGAGGTTCTCATTATAGTCTAGGATCTACGATAACCTTTTGATACGACAATTAATCTCTTTTATTATCATTTCAATAGTGGATGTAGAAAAATATACCCTATAATGGTAAGATAACATCATGTATAACTAACTGTATACACGATATGGTAATAAAAAGCACTAAATAGTTGGGTCTAGGGAACCCACTATTTAGACACTCCCACTTTCACTAGATCCAACTTTCCAACCAAACTTGTTAGATACTCACATGATTAATATCATGTTTTTACTGAGTAACGAATTTAGCTAATGGGTCTACCACGGTTCCACCGCATTGCTATTCTGTTATAGTGACCTCATGTACGTGAGTAAAACATCCCAAGAGATGTATCCCGAGTATATCCCACTTGTCCACTGTCGAAACCTGACATCTTGGAGAGTAATAATATAATAATTTACACTATGATAATACTTTTCTAACCAGGTACGATTCCGAGAACTAAAAAATCATTGCATTTAATTGCTTCTTAGTCGCCTTAGAAGCTATAAAATACTCGATCTTTGTAGGTATGGCTACCACTGTCTTATATGAGCTTGAATTTCTCATCACCTTTACCCTAACTACAATAACATATCACATTGATCTATGGAAGACTAGTTTATATACTTGAAAACTAGTATCCTTTCTTCTCCACTTACCAGGTACATATATTTTGTACTTGCTAAAGTGCAATTAGATAGTTATGACTAAATCCCTTGCAGTGCTCTTGGATATAACTGATATTTGACTATTGTAAAATATACCTTGGAAATATCAGTTCTTATACATATCATGTCATACGTGATAGATCCATAACTTCGATGCATGGATTTTAATCCATTTATTTATCTGTTCTATGTCTTGGACATGTTAACCTGAAGAGATTATTTTATGTGACATAGGCAACAATTTATCTCTATAATGGTTCCAACTTGTATTTTTCAATACAATGTCACTATATGTACGATCGACTAGGACCAAGAAACCTATCAATATACTTCAGTAGATCTTTTTCCCTAGAACGTAGGATGCTACATTAAGTCAATCGTTGGAGAATAAATTTCATCTTGGTATTAACTAACTGTGAGACCAATGTCTGTTTTCCATATGTTGTCAAACAAACTTTACTTGAAAAATATTAACACTCCCACTAACCTATCGTAGACACATGGAAATCATTTGTTGAAAATGTATATTCTATGATAACGTTGCTTACTTTAATCCTAAAATGGATTTCAGTAACTTGCAACCTATATTATCATTCTGTGATGTGACCATCCCTTTCTAGTTGTTTCATATAAAAACCATCTTCGATTTGTGGTCATGACATCCAATGCTAAATAAATTGATCATAGACATTAGTTATTATAAGTAAAATTCTAATGGATTTAGGCATAATGACTTGGTGAAACTAATCGATCCTTATTGGTACTACACGTGTACCATCCATGTATCAATTAACTTGAATACCCACTGCATTATTCATAATGAAAATAATCCCATTTTCACTTTGATACATGGAATCCATTAATTGAATTTTAGTTGGTCTTATCAATTTTAGCTAATTTTTATTCTTTTGAAAGGGAATTCCCATGTGTGGCCTTTTCAAACCCTCCACACATGGGAACCCACTCCCACATGAAGAGGTCACTACCCTGAGGTAGAGCCCCATCCGGGGAAGGAGCTGTTGACAGCTGAGATGGCAGAGCATCCCGAAGGGTGACAACCTGATTGACGATGGTTCGTCAAAGAAATCCGTCATCACATTGAGTCGCACCTCATTTTTCCCACCCAGTTAAGAATGAGTGACCCAACAAGGTGGGTGGATCCTGGGGGAGAGGCTTTCCCCAAAAGCGGACTCCTAGGATTCAAACCTTGAACGTCCCAAAGAACGGCATTGTTGTACCACTATCCTTAACCACCACGCTACCATCGAAGTGGCAACTAATTTCTATATACTACCTACTTGTATGACATATTATTAATATTTAATAATATATCACTGACCACAGTTAATATAAAAATCATCACCATTGTTTTATCCTTCCTACATAGTATGTGTATCTAGAATATACTTTGTTTCACATGCACTTGTGGAACTAGTTCCTATGTCAACTATTTGTGAATCTTGAGAATTGACTAAACACAAGTCAATATAGCTCCCACTATATCTAATAGATATGTTCACACTTATATAGAAGTGTAGTCTATCTTAGGGATTTATGTAATATCCTAAGAAATTGTTAGGATAAGTACCTTAGATTAACAATGTGTTTATCTTGATGCAAGTTTGTTTGTATATGGACAAACTATTTGCATCCAAACACATGTACTTATGACATAATGGATTTACATCATACTATAACTCATATGATATCCATTTTTTATTTTTGTTGGCATATTATTATGAGATTACACCATTATTTTCAAAGCATTTAATGAAATATAATGGATGTTTCTACTAGTTGAAACATTGATATTACTTACATTAATGCTTTGATGTATGACATATGAGTTTAGGAATTCCTCCACGCTACATGTTTGTTAATCAATTTTGACATTTAATACTTTATCATCAATACTCCTCATTAACATCAGTGTCATGATGTTGATATAGTAATGTGAATTTAAGAATTCCTCCATGCTACATTATCATGATTGATGAATTCTTGGTCAAGATATTCTTCAGTATCCCAACCTGAAGCAACTCATATCTCTTAACCATGCATATACTTTACATTGTTATTCTATAATTAGTTAAAGGGATTTTATGAAGTATATATACCACTAGATTATACTTGGAATAGTTCATGCTTACTTGTTAAACTATTTCCAAAAGCATTGTGATATACCATTATTTCTAAAGGCTCCTTTTTCCAAACCAAAGACGTCGATAATACCAAAATTATTTATTTGTGCCAAGCGTAAATACCTTACTTGGTATATTCATGACATCCGCTTTTATTATTACATGACAAAGAATTTTCTTGTCACAAATGGGTATAAGTCTTACATTTATATTCATCACTAATTGCCTATGATTCATGTATTACTAAACTAGTGATTGAGTTTAACAAAAACACCATTCATTCCAAAACCTAAAAGAATGTCTCCATGCATCCAAGGACACATGAGATTAATGTTTATGGTTATACTCAATAATATTTCAACAAGAATCTTTCACTTGGAAATTAATAAGTCATTTACTTCTCACCAGTGGCCTAGGTATCACCCTTTTGCAGCCACTTAGAGAATACAACTGACTTCTAGTACTGTTTCTATACTTACTTGGTAACTGTATTTAAATACATATATGTAAAAATGATATAGTATTAAATACTCAAGTTGTAAAAAGAGTCATTACATTGATAAATATGTCTGATGTAGAAGCGAAAACTAGCTTCTTTAAATCCGTTTATTGCATTTAAACATCCATTGTTTTATTTTATAATATGTAATGAAAATAACCTTTGTTAATACCTCATTAATTAAAGGACATCACAAATGTGTCAATGAAATTAAATGCCTTTGACCTTTTCACATTTTATTTCAATTTATTCTCCATAAGAATTAAAACTCAATTATTTTTATTCTTATCCACATGTTGAACCTTGTCTAGATAGGTAATGGAGAATTTAATCAATACTTGCTTGTCTTATAATATAAAACGAGACTTGAGTGAAGTGGTGAAATTGATATGAGAAAGGGATCAAATTAAATATCATGATCAATCTTTCAATTTACACATGCCAGTGTAAACTTCACCTTATTCATACCATTGATTTTCTTTCTCCTTACAAACATATCAGAGATGACACTACATGTTTATATCATCCATGTCCTGGTGTAGCGTCCACAACTGACACTGTACATGGATAGAAGAAAAATGATATAACTATAACATGATTTGTACATTAGTCTCCTATAAGAAATTTCTCCCTCGCTTCTTGAGGTAGTTTAACAGTGTTGGGGACAGTGACACCTTGAGTTTCCAATATCATAGTACTATGCGCACACACTTATACTATTTATGGATACTCGTGTCAGTGTGGAAATTTACTTTATCCAATATAATATCACAATTTTTAAAATTGTGGTATTACTTTCCATTTTTCGTGAAAAATGAATTTCAGCAGATGTGTGCCTTTTATCTGGATTACCACTTTAGACATTTTGATTAATTACATAAATCATTTAATGTCTCTAATTATTTTATCAGATTATAGGAACCATCTGTGCTAGAATCGGAATACTCTGTCATTTGAGTAATCTAGTGGCAAGGATCCTAGAACCACCCCTCAGAGTTTACAAGCTATCGCTATGCCACTACTTGGAGGGTTCTAGGTGGGATTTTGACTGGATGACCACTTTAACTTGCAATTCTTTGATCCGTTGAGTGAAGTCCCACCTTCTTAAAATCCGAATGTGATTTACTCAACAGTTGCCTCTAAAATTACAAGTAACTAGATATGGCTATTTATTTGATGCATTTTTAATTAAGTCTACCCATAATTGTTATAAGGACTCCCCAGTAGTAAGAGGCACCCTCAACTATGGCATGACCGACACCTCAAACAACCGATTGTTTCCAAGTATGAATGATGGGAGGATATTATGACTTAATATATATTTGATGGTTTTATTATTTTTAATGTGATGAAAGAAATCATTTTCTATTTTTATAAGTACGTACTATGTGATCACACTCACATCTGACCATGCATGAAATAACAAAATCATCGCGTCACATGTTCATTTTATCTTGCATGCTTGTTTATTATTATTCTATGTGATCACGTTCTAACTACACACTCACAAAATAATAATCCATGCATAAATAACATGAAAAACCCGATCATGAGTAAGTACTATCAGTTGATCCGTTGTGTGAATAACGGACCAACCGAAACCATAGGGGTATGTACCTTTTAGTCGCATGGCTTGCAACTTGAATAGAAATGTCTGCTCATCCAATGCTTCCAACTCATGTATGGTGTGTCTTCGTCACTTGGCGCGAGGTGCGTCAAGCCTTGTCACGTCATTATACAACAGTACTCACATGCAGGCGAGGGGGTCTCGAGGTATAAATATACAACTATGAGAATGGGAATGCATGCCCTTATACATATAAAGACACTTGAGATGACACACATATCGTCTTTTATTTAATTAAAATAATTATCACAAACTAACATGCAATAATTAAAAAATTAAATAATCAATTAAATAAATAAACAACCACTAGACATGTATTTGTCAGACTTCAGCTCATGATCAGCCATATATGCATTAAACTCGCGTATATTAAATAAGTGAAGAATAAATTTTTTTTTTATTAAAAATAACCATGAGGGCATTTAATTGAATTAAAAACTTCCCTCTTGGTTTTAATTCAATTTATTGTCATTCTGTCCCGATTAATTAATTTAATTTTAAAACAAAAATTTATTTATTTACTTAATTTAATTAAACAACAACTAAATTAATGACGCCGCATAAAATCTAAACCAAAATTAACATTTAATTAATTTAATTCTAAACTGAAATTAAATTACTTAAATTAATTAATTTTTGATTTAAATAAAATTACCCAAGCCCCGTAAACCTTGGGCAGGGCCACTGCGGGTTGGGACGAACCTTCGCAGGCCCATCATGGGCTTTGCTGACCCGGTGTGGGGTTGTTCTAGACCGAGATGGCCCTCCCATGCTCATTCCTGGCGGGGTAGACCCACTTGGTCACCTAAAAAGGCAAATCAAATAGAACACACACCCGTAGCAGGGGTTACCTCATGGTGGAGACCAGGTCTAGGCATACAGAGGAGGCAGTATGGTTGGCGTCGGCCGGGCAGGGGTAACAGACAGGATCCATGTTGGCCGGAGGCAGATTGTCAGTCCGTAAAAGGGGAAACTAAGCTGGTCTGCAGCTGGAAGGGGTGCCAGACGGAGCGGTAGCAAGGGAGAGGGGTTGCGCTTGAGTTGGCCGGACCAGATCGAGGTGGCACGGTGTGCTCTGCTGGGTTTTGGGGTGGGATGCCTACTGTGCATATAAGGCCCCTGCCTTAAACCTTACTTAATCTTGATTTATTACAAGATTACACATTGAGGATCTTTTCGGGTTTAGAGTTTTAGGGAATTAGATCATGAAACTTGCATTAAATTCCACATTTAAACAAAGTCGTTACATAAAAGACAGTATTCATTCTTCCCATCAATGGAAACATATTTAAAATAAAACATGAATTCTTTCTTGACACTTCCTTAACACTATCATCATATCACATACCTTTCCCTTGACCTGTGAAAAACATTTCAAAAAAACTTGGGATGAGCATAAAAATCTCAGTAAGGGATATAAAAATATGGAAAGGAAACATGGGTACATATATACATAATAATGAAATCATACTTTACCCATAAAACATAAGCACTTTAACATACCTCATCAAATCATGAATAAATCATAGAAATCATAAGACATAAAGGTAACTTGAGGCATTCATAACATTCTTAAGTAGGGATTAACCCTCTTGGTTATGTTTGGAATACCCATCACAGTATATTCCCTAAATCTCTTCGGAGAAACCTTAATGTTTCACTCCTTCACGTTACCCAATGCATTGGAGAGCTATATCGGGCTCACCTGCCCTTAGTTTATCACGAAACCACTCATCTTCATAATAATGCCCAAGAACCTCAACATAATCATATCACATAAAACATGCATAAAGGAAACATAACATTTCCACCTTTCAATCACAAGAAATCAATACAACACATTGATATAAAAACATTACGAAAACCATTTTCAATACCAAATAAAAGAAAATTAAAACATGGTATTTATTTTTTCTTTTAAAAAGAAGGTATGGCTTGTAGAGGAAGCTGAAACTCAAATAACGGTCACGGCGGCAGAGAAGTTGTTGTCACCGCATACGTACGACAGAAACATTCCCTTTTGTCATTTAGTAAAACGCTTCATATAAAAAAAGATTCATTTTGAATAAACGTAAAAGTCAAAGGGGTTTATACACCGTATAAAAGAAGGTTTTGTATAAAACAAAATATGCCTCAATGAAAGGATATTGAGACGAAGTCCCATACCTCGGGTCCGACTTGACTCGATCGTTCTTTAATGTCCTGAATAATAAACCTGAGTTAATTTCTACTTGCTTAAGAACCTTTTTCAAGTTCATTATTCCTTTTATATCACTTATTTCCATGTCATGAACACTATGTAATTATTTAAGTTAATAATGGTCGTTTTAACGATCATTGGTACTTGAGTAAAAAATAATCCCTTTATAATTACAAGTTGTTCATGTATCCATTATATCCAGAATTATAATCATGATGTATATATCATATATATCCAGTATATAAATGCATTTATAATATTACATAATCATTTATAGGTAAGAAATGAAATGCACCGTTCATGGAGACGGTAAGCCGTACGTACGCATGAACGCTACTTTCATTTCTATTTCATATTTTATAGAATGGAATCATAATGATATAAAGGTATATTATAATTCCAGTATAATATCATATATAATATCATAGTTCCATCCTTTATACGTCCCACATATGGTATTTAACGAATCAAATCACTTTGAGGGGGCAGTAGTCCGCACTTCCTTAAATGAAGATATCACGTTTACCCATAATGGAAACCATAAAGGTATGCCCAAAATGAAAAATACAGAAGCTTAAGGAAAACATAAACATATTATATATCATATATAAATATAGTTATATCTTAATGGCCACCTTTGAAGGTGTTAAAGGAATGTTGAACAATCATCATTTCGGGAGGCATAAATTCACCATCCACGGAAACAGTATGTCCTTTAACCATTAGATGTAGGTGTGTGTAAGTGTAGCTCGAATACTTCTTATAAAAACATACTAGTATATTTAGGATACTAGAGTTTTTACAAAAGAAAAGAATATAAAGAGTTTAGGGGGTTGGAGAAGAAAAATCAAACAAAAGGACTCAAAAGAAGACATTACCTTAAAATCGGGTAACTCTCTTAGATTTGAGCTCAAAGGCTTCCTTGGGAAGACTTCTGCCCAAAGTGAGGCTTCAAGAAGTAAGAGAGGTATTTTTAGAGACAAAATGGGTAGGGTTTGGCCGAGCCAAAGGCTTTGGGAGTATGGGTAAGGTGGTAGAGGTGGGGGCCTTTTATAAGAGGAGAGGAGGGGCACTCATGGAAAGTAAAGAAATGTTACATTATTTTAAAATTATTTTCGGATTCAAAAGGTCCCACATTGATATAATTCGAGGGTAAGGTGATAAGGGTTCAAAATACACCCATCCAATAGGTTTTTGACATGTTTAGGTCATAGATTTTACATTATCATTCCATTTTATTTAAATCGTTAAATAATGAGGTCATCGCTGCATCATCATGATGTCATAAATAATTTAATTTATTTAAAGTATAAAAATTATATAAAAAATACTATGATGTAGTAAATCCTTTTATATTTCCAATGATTATTTATAATCAAAAATATGATCATTATAACCCCATGTAAAAATTGTTTTAGTAAAACATCTCATGTTTGTGTCATTTTTACTTTTACATTAAATAAAAAATTATTTATGTCATTTCCCAACCAAAGTGGCTCCATGGGGTCCCCAAGTTGACCCATAGATTTTCTTGGTCGGCCATGACACATCCAATGAGGGTAGTACATGTGTCAAGCTCATATCATTTTATTAAAGCATTATTTTTACCTTAAACTACACTAATTACCTCTAATCGCGATTAAGAACTTAAGAGTTACTATTCACCAAAAAATTATTTTAATCTAATTGAACCAAATTTTACTTCTTAATGACAACCATGTATGTCAGATTTTTTGAAATTCAAAATACAGAAATGGTAAAATTTCATTTAAACGAAAAATCAGTTTTTATAAGCACCACTTAGTGGTTTCACTATTCATCAAAAATTGAAGTTTTTCAGAAAAATTCCAAAAATTCACCCTAAGATATATTTGATATTCCGAATTCAAAAATGAAGTCTATTTTAAAAAATTCAAAACATATAAGTCACATTAATTAATTTAATAATTAATTCCCGCTGTCATGACAAATAGCGTGTTTTTGTGAAATAATAAGTATCAAAAGATTGACACCAGTTTAAGTCCAATTTCAAAGTGAAATTGATTCCAATGACCAACATTGGATTAAATGGTAAAAATATATTCTAATTTAACTTCAAAACCAATTCAAAAGATAATATAATCATATAAATAAATTAGATTAAAAAGCAGTTTTGATGTAAAATGTAGTATTTTTCACTATTCATTAAAAATGAACATTGTCTGAAAAATACCAAAAATTCACACAAAGTAAATTTTGATGTCCCAATCATAAAGAATAAGTTTATTTTGACAAACAAAACTTATAAAATTGTCAAAAGATAGATTTAAAAATGGTTTTCCATCAAAATACAGTAAAACAATCTTTTAAAAATATTAGTGTATTCCATGATTAAGATTGGATTTATTTTCATTTTAAGCCTCTAAAACACTATCTAATTCATTAATAGACATAGATAAAAATATCTATTATTCATTACTTACTTGGTATGTTACATCCTTCCCCCCTTTAGAAAATTGCGTCCCCGCAATTTATTTACTTATCGAATAAATGGGGGTACTTATCCCTCATTGCATTTTCAGATTTCCATGTTGGCTCTTCCATCATGTGGTTTTTCCACAAAACCTTTACCTGATTAATCACCTTATTTCGTAACACTTGCTCCCTGTGGTCAAGAATCTGGACCGGTTGTTCCTCATAAGATAGGTTCTCTTCCAGCTGAACTACCTCTGGACTCAAAACATGAGATGGATCTGGCATATACTTTCTCAACATCGAAACGTGAAAAAAATTGTGTACCTGAGATAAACTCGGAGGTAAAGCCACCCGGTATGCAATTGATCCAACTCTCTCCATAATTTCATATGGTCCAATAAACCTTGGACTCAACTTTCATTTCTTAACAAATCTCATCACACTTTTCCAAGGAGAAACCTTGAGAAAAATATGATCACCTACCTCGAAAGATAGATCCTTCCTCCAGTTATCCGCATAACTCTTCTGCCTGCTCTGAGCTGTTCTCATGTGCTTCTGAATCAGCTGAACTTTTTCTGCCATCTCTTCTACCAATTATAGTCCCATCAACTTCCTTTCACCTACTTCATCCCAGAAAGCTGGAGTTCGACACCGCTTCCCATATAATGCCTGAAATGGTGCCATCTTTATACTAGAATGAAAACTATTATTATATGAAAATTCAACCAATGAAAGATGTTGGTCCCAACTTCCCTGATAATCCATCGAACAAGCTCGTAGCATATCCTCCAAGGTCTGAATTGTTCGTTCTGACTGCCCATCTGATTGAGGATGAAAAGCTGTACTAAAATTTAATTCAGTACCCAACGACTTCTGAAGGCCTTTCCAAAAGTTAGAAGTGAACCTGGGATCATGGTCAGATACAATGGAGAGAGGAACTCCATGTAACCTGACTATCTCTTTAAGATACAAACGGGAAAGTTGATCTAGGGAAAAAGTATCTCGTATAGAAAGGAAATGAGAAGATTTAGTCAAGCGATCAACAATAACCCAGATTGCATTATTACCTTGAGATGTCTTCGGTAATCCCACAACGAAGTCCATGGATATATTCTCCCATTTCCACTCTGGCACTGGTAAAGGCTGAAGCATCCCTTTCGGTAACTGCCGCTCTTCTTTAACCTGTTGACATGTCAGACACTTCACAGTAAAATGAGCAATATCTCTTTTCATTCCATCCCACCAGTAATACTCCCGCAGATCTCTGTACATCTTAGTACTGCCAGGATGAACTGAAAACGGAGAACTATGAGATTCATATAACAACTCTCTCTTCAACTGTGAATCACAAGGCACACACAATCTCTTCCCAAATCTCAAAACGCAATCATTATCAATGTTGAATTCAGGCAACTTACCTTTCTAAACCAGCTCTACCTTTTTCTACAACTCACTGTCTTGCTTCTGTGCTTTCTTGATTCTATCTGATAGAGATGATCTCACTGATACCTGAAACAAAACAGAAGAACTTCCTACACCAACAAATTCTATGACAAAGTTCATCAAATCCTTAACCAAAGGATCACGTTCCAAATGCAACATTTCTAATGAAGCATTACTTTTTCGACTCAAAGCATCAGCCACTTTATTTGCTTTTCCCGGATGGTAATGAATTGTACAATCATAATCCTTGATTAATTCCAGCCATCTCCTCTGTCTCATGTTTAAATCTTTTTGAGTGAATATATACTTTAAACTTTTGTGATCATTATATATTTCACACTTTACTCCATACAAATGATGCCTCCAAATTTTTAAAGCGAAAACAACAACAGCTAATTCCAAATCATGTGTAGGGTAATTTACCTCATGAGTTTTCAACTATCATGAAGCATAAGCAATTACCTGATCATTCTGCATTAGGACGCAACCAAGTCCTTTCAATGAAGAATCACTGTATATAATAAACTCACCATTCCTGGAAGGTAGTGCCAAAACTGGAGCATTCACCAATCTTATTTTCAATTCCTGAAAACAATCATCACATTATTTTGTCCAGATAAACTTAACACCCTTCCGAGTTAGCTTAGTCATTGGACTAGATAACCATGAAAAATTTCTAACAAACCTTCGGTAATAGCCTGCCAAACCAAGGAAGCTACGAATCTCAGTTACATTTGTGGGTCTTGGCCATTCTTCAACAACCTTTGTTTTTGCAGGATCAACATTTATCCCATATTTAGAAACAATATGACCAAGGAAAGAAATTTTTTGCAACCAAAACTCACACTTGCTGAATTTTCCATACAATTTCTTTTCTTTTAAGGTTTGAAAGATAACCCTTAAATGTCTTTCATGATCCTATTTACTTTTAGAAAACACCAAAATATCATCAATGAAAACCACCACAAACTTATCCAAGAACTCATGGAAAATTCTATTCATTAAGTCCATGAATAAAGCAGGTGCATTGGTTAGCCCAAAAGACATTACTACAAATTCATAATGGCCATATCTTGTACGGAACGTGGTCTTCGGAATATCTGCTTCCTTTACCTTCAGCTGATGGTACCCCGATCTCAAGTCAATCTTTGAAAAATACTGAGCTCCCTGGAGCTGATCAAACAAATCATCGATATGAGGCAAAGGATATTTGTTCTTAATAGTGATGTTATTCAAGGCTCTATAATCAATGCAAAGTCTCATAGAACCATCTTTCTTTTTAACAAATAAAACAGGAGCACCCCATGGTGATGTGCTAGGTCGAATGAAACCTTTATCCAATAACTCCTGCAATTGTTTCTTTAACTCTAAAAGTTAAACTTGAGCCATTCGATAAGGGGGTTTTGAAATTGGCTCAGCATCAGGAACTAAGTCAATAGTAAACTCAACTTCCCGATCTGGTATTATTCCAGGAAACTCATCAGGAAAAACATCAGGATACTCATTTACCACTGGCACATCATTAATCTGAACAATTCCTTTATTTTCTACGATGTGTGCAAGGTAACATTCATTTCCATCTTTTACAAGTTTCTCAGCCTCTTGATATGTTATCAACAATAAGGGTTCATTCTTGTACACAAACTGAAAGTATTTCTAAAAAGAAACTTCTTTAGCTCTACATTCAATCTTAGCATGGTAAATAGAGAGCCAATCCATACCCAGGATAACATAAAACACTACTTGAGGTAGAACAATAAGGTTTGCAAGTAGGTTCTTTCCACAGATAAGGATAGGAAGATTCTTATAAATTCTTTTTGCCTCAACATTTCCCCCAGGTGTTTTTACCAAAAGTTCAGGAGTCATTTCTTGAGATGGTATTCCCATTTTACTAGAAAAGGTTTCAGAGATGAAAGAATGTGTAGACCCTGAATCAAACAACACACTGGCATAATCTGAAAAAACAAACAAAGTACCATATACAAATTCATTTGATGGCCCGACATCTACTGAAGTAGTTGAAAAGGATTTCACTGCCCCTTTTTGCTTGTAGTCTAACTGCTTCCCATCACCCAAGCTCTTTGTCGGACACTCGTTTGCATAGTGACCCATCTCATTGCACTTATAAAATTTCACTAACTGTAAATCAAATTTGGTCTTACCATCACCCTGATCTTTTTCAGTGCAATCACGAGCCTTATGTCCCATCTTACCACATCGGTAGCACTTTCTAGAATTCATAAGACATTCCCCATCATGCCTTTTTCCACATTTATCACAAACTGGAAACTTAGATTTCTTACCATCAGACTTTTTTGAAGAATTCTTACCTTTCTCCTGCCACCTTGGTCTCTTCTTCTGTTGGTTGTTATAGAACACTTGATCATCGGAAAACTCCATTTCCACCTTCTCAGCACATCGAACAAGCTTTTCACAACTTTTGAACTCACGATAAGCTAATGCCCTTCGATATTTTGGCTTTAATCCTGAGTAAAAACGATTGATTTTACTATCAAGGTCTCGGATAAAATTTGGAGCATACCTTGCCAATCGAGTGAACCTTTCTTCATAGGAAGCCACAAAGTCTTCCTCTTGCCTCAATTCCAAGAATTTCTTTTACATCCTAAGTCGAACAGCCTTAGGAAAATACTTCTCAATAAACATACCTTTGAATTCATCCCAGTCGAGAGCATCAATCTCATCAGCGTCCCTGATATTTTTAACCATCGACCACCACTGATCTGCTTCACCCTCCAAACGATAAATAGCAAGACTAACCTTTTGATTGTCTGAACACCCCATGACATCAAAAATCTTCTCCAGTGCTTTAATCCACCCTTCAGCTAGCACAGGGTCAGATGATCCTCTGAATTATGGGGGATGTTGCCTCATGAAATGTTCAACCACTGACATGTTCCTCTACGGTTGATCTGGCTGATCTCGTGTATGGATACCACCGCCATTTATCGCTTGAGTCAACTGCGCCATTACTGCAAAAAACTGTTCAGTTCCAATTCCGACCATCTCAGGATGCTGATTCGGAAGGTTATTTCCTTATGTATGCCTTCCTAGCACTGCTTCCCTGTTTCCTCTGCGGAAAACCATTCTGAACAAACATGTCTTAGATGAAGCAACATGGTAATCTTCAAATACTATATCACTTCAATTTGACCATAAAAAAATATTTTTGGATAATCATTTAATAGAATTTTAACTCCTAAAGTTATCTAAACCGACCTATGATACCAACTATAAGGCCCCTGCCTTAAACCTTACTTAATCTTGAGTTATTACAAGATTACACATTGAGGATCTTTTCGGGTTTATAGTTTTAGGGAATTAGATCATGAAACTTGCATTACATTACACATTTAAACAAAGTGGTTACATAAAAGACAATATTCATTCTTCCCATCAATGGAAATATATTTAAAATAAAACATGGATTCTTTCTTGACACTTCCTTGACACTATAATCATATCATGTACCTTTCCCTTGACCTGTAAAAAAAATTTCAAAAAAACTTGGGATGAGCATAAAAAGCTCAGTAAGGGATATAAAAATATGGAAAGGAAACATGGGTACATATATACATAAGAATGAAATCATACTTTACCCATAAAACATAAGCACTTTAACATACCTCATCAAATCATGAATAAATCATAGAAATCATAAGACATAAGGGTAACTTTAGGCATTCATAACATTCTTACGTAGGGAGTAACCCTCTTGGTTACGTTTGGATTACCCATCACAGTATATTCCCTAAATCTCTTTGAAGAAACCTTAACGTTTCACTCCTTCGCGTTACCTAATGCATTGGAGAGCTATATCGGGCTCACCTGCCCTAAGTTTATCACAGAACCACCCATCTTCATAATAATTCCCAAGAACCTCAACATAATCATATCACATAAAACATGCATAAAGGAAACAAAACATTTCCACCTTTCAATCACAAGAAATCAATACAACAAATTGATATAAAAACATTATGAAAACCATTTTCAATACCAAATAAAAGAAAATTAAAACATGGTATTTATTTTTTCTTTTAAAAAGAAGGTATGGCTTGTAGAGGAAGTCGAAACCCAAATAACGGTCACGGCGGCGGAGAAGTCATTGTCGCCACATACGTACGACAAAAACATTTCCTTTTTTCATTTAGTAAAACGATTCATATAAAAAAATATTCCTTTTGAATAAACGTAAAAGTAAAAGGGGTTTATACACTGTATAAAAGAAGGTTTTGTATAAAACAAAATATGCCTCAATGAAAGGAGATTGAGATGAAGTCCCATACCTCGGGTTCGACTTGACTCGATCGTTCTTTAATGTCTTGAATAATAAACCTGAGTTAATTTCTACTTGCTTAAGAACCTTTTTCAAGTTCATTATTCCTTTTATATCACTTATTTCCATGTCATGAACACTATGTAATTATTTAAGTTAATAACGGTCGTTTTAACGATCATTGGTACTTGAGTAAAAAATAATCCCTTTATAATTACAAGTTGTTCATGTATACATTATATCCAGAATTATAATCATGATGTATATATCATATATATCCAGAATATACATGCATTTATAATATTACATAATCATTTAGAGGTAAGAAATGAAATGCACCGTTCATGGAGACGATAAGCCGTACGTACGCATGAACGCTACTTTCATTTCTATTTCGTATTTTATAGAATGGAATCATAATGATATAAAGGTATATTATAATTCCAGTATAATATAATATATAATATCATATTTCCATCTTTTATACGTCCCACATATGATATTTAACGAATCAAATCACTTTGAGGGGGCGGTAGTCCGCACTTCCTTAAATGAAGATATCGCGTTTTCCCATAATGGAAACCATAAAGGTATGCCCAAAATGAAAAATACAGAAGCTTAAGGAAAACATAAACATATTATATATCATATATAAATATATTTACATCTTAATGGCCACCTTTGAAGGTGTTAAAATAATGTTGAACAATCATCGTTTCGGGAGGCATAAATTCACCATCCACGGAAACAGTATGTCCTTTAACCATTAGATGTAGGTGTGTGTAAGTGTAGCTCGAATAATTATTATAAAAACATCCTAGTATATTTAGGATACTGTATTTGTTACAAAAGAAAATAATAAAAAGAGTTTACGGGGTTGGAGAAGCAAAATCAAACAAAAGGACTCAAAAGAAGACATTACCTTAAAATCGGGTAACTCTATTATATTTGAGCTCAAAGGCTTCCTTGGGAAGACTTCTGCCCAAAGTGAGGCTTCAAGGAGTAATAGAGGGATGTGTAGAGCCAAAATGGGCAGGGGTTGGCCGAGCCAAAGGCTTTGGGAGTGTGGGTAAGGTGGTAGAGTTGGGGGCCTTTTATAAGAGGAGAGGAGGGGCACTCATGGAAAGTAAAGAAATGTTACATTATTTTAAAATGATTTTCGGATTAAAAAGGTCTCACATTGATATAATTCGAGGGTAAGGTGATAAGGGTTATAAATCCACCAATACAATAGGTTTTGGACATGTGTAGGTCATATATTTTACATTATCATTGCATTTTATTTAAATCGTTAAATAATGAGGTCATTGCTGCATCATCATGATCTCATAAATAATTTAATTTATTTAAAGTCTAAAAATTATAAAAAAAATACTATGATGTATTAAATCTTCTTATCCTTCAAATGAATATTTATAATAAAAAATCTGATCTTTATAACCCCATGTAAAAATTGTTTTAGTAAAACATCTCATGTTTGTGTCATTTTTACTTTTACATTAAATAAAAAGTTATTTATGTCATTTCCCAACAAAAGTGGCTCCATGGGGTCCCCAAGTTGACCCATTGATTGTATTGGTCTTCCATGACACATCCAATGAGGGTAGGACATGTGTCAAGCTCATCTCATTTTATTAAAGCATTATTTTTACCTTAAACTACACTAATTACCTCTAATCGCGATTAAGAACTTAAGAGTTACTATTCACCAAAAAATTATTTTAATCTCATTGAACCACATTTTACTTCTTAATGACAACCATGTATGTCGGATTTTTTGAAATTCAAAACACATAAGTGGTAAAATTTCATTTAAATGAAAAATCACTTTTTATAAGTACCACTTAGTGGTTTCACTATTCATCAAAAATTGAAGTTTTTCAGAAAAATACCAAAAATTCACCCTAATCTATATTTGATATTCCGAATTAAAAAATGAAGTATATTTTAAAAAATTCAAAACATATAAGTCACATTAATTAATTTAATAATTAATTCCCGCTGTCATGACAAATAGCGTGTTTTTATGAAACAATAAGTATCAAAAGATTGACACCAGTTTAAGTCCAATTTCAAAGTGAAATTGATTCCAATGACCACCATTGGATTAAATGGTAAAAATATATTCTAATTTCACTTCAAAACAAATTCAAAATATAATCTAATCATATAAATAAATTAGATTAAAAAGTAGTTTTGATGTAAAATGCAGTATTTTTCACTATTCATTAAAAAATGAACATTGTCTGAAAAATACCAAAAATTCACACAAAGTAAATTTTGATGTCCCAATAATAAAGAATAAGTTTATTTTGACAAACATAGCTTATAAAATTTTCAAAATATAGATTTAAAAATGGTTTTCCATCAAAAGACAGTAAAACAATCTTTTAAAAATATTAGTGTATTCCATGCTTAAGATTGGATTTATTTTCATTTTAAGCCTCTAAAACACTATCTAATTCATTAATAGACATAGATAAAAATATCTATTATTCATTACTTACTTGGTATGTTACAGTGCATCTGGGAGGAGGCCGACCTCGGTGCTAGTCGGTCGCAGTGCTGTTGTGCACAGAGAGGAGCAGTGCAAGCTGCTGCGCGGGAGGGAGATGACCGGCTGTGCACTTTCTTGAAGGAGGGGTGCCCCACTGTGCCACTACAACTCAAGTGGGAGGCGCATGCAGGGGCTAGGATGCATGGGCTGGGAGCACACGGCAGTGTGGGTCCGCATGGGGGGGGGGGTGGCGAGGAAAACAGAGGAGGAGTTGCCTTCAGCTGGGTGCCTCTGGTGTGGGGTGGGGGATGTGCCGACTCGTCCCAGGGCTTCACCAAAAGGGAGGGCTGCTCGGATCTGGGAGATTCGGCGTCAGCTAGCATCCGAGGAGGGCGGGCGGCATACACTGGAGGGAGGCACCGGGGTGTGGGTGGGGGGGGGGAGTGTGTGTGTGTGTGGGGGGGGGGGGTCGCGTCAACGTGTGGGGAAGAGCAGCAGACATGGGGGCCGATCGACCCCCCATAGCCGACCAACTTTTTTTTAACACAACCTTCTTTTCTCGGCCTTAAATCATTTTTTTGTGGTTCGTCTTACCCAAAAGAGGCACAACCCCTTCCAAATAAATCTCTATTTTTAAATTTAAATTCCAAGCCATTTATTTTTTTTTTTTAAAAAGACCTAAAAGAAGGTGTTCCTCACCTTTGTTTTTTTACTTAACCAACAATGTTGGGTAATCTCCCATTTTTAAATCTTTTTCCTAAACCTATATAGGTTTAAGAAAATAACAATATTATTATAATATTAAAATATTATTATAATAAAATTATTATAATAATCAAATGATTATTATAATATAACTATTATTATTATAATGAAATAATAATAATAATAATAATTAAGAAAACTCCCTGAAAAACACTATTCTAGTGGAAATAAGGGATTTGGATGAATGAAATTTAGGTTCATAGATCTAAAACCTCATATGTATTACCAGTGTTAAATCCAAACTAAAAATTTGGATGACTGCATAATGGTCATCCGATGAAGGATTAACACACAGTCTGCGACGTTGGGACTGTATCGATGTCCTTCATTATATTTTATTCAAATTTAATTTATTTGGCTTAAAATCAACATGAGCTACCTATGATACCAATTTTATGAACCAAGAATGCAGTGGAATCCCTAAACAAGTGGGTTTTTTAAATTTTTTCCACTGATGATCGACATAAACTCGTCGACGATGGTAAAAAGTAGCCTGACCATATCCGAGGACCATGTGTGAAGGATTTTAAGCACAAAAATAAAACGTAAAATACATGGTTTAGTTCTGAAGCTGTGCACAACGTCTTCTAATCATTGGTGATAAATTCTCGAAGAATCTGACATCAAACTCCTCTAAATCATCCACACATGCTTCAAGAAATCCATGGGAGTGTCATTCGTCTTAATCCAGGTTCTAGAACGAAATAACGACGACGCCTTCAACGCTCCAACAATCACTGCATCACTTCGCAAGTGATGCCTGAGAGAGTTCTTGATCCATTATCTTTGGATCCAGAGCATCTCTATCTAGATCATGGGATAGAAGAGAAGAGGGAGAATTTCCATGAATAGTATTTGGAAATCTCTTCTCTTATAGTGCTCAATTAAAATACCAGGTATAGCCTCGCCGACAACGAATACTAAATGCACTATCAATGAAATTTTATGACTACTAAATTGATTCATAAATATTATTACAATTCACTTGTAATATATTAAAATATATTACATGATAACAATTGAGTCATTAACTCGACTCGTCGCTCCTATAAATATTAATTGAACCTTGGATAATTTAATATTTTTCAATTAATATTATTCATGTATTTACATAAAACCCATAAATACATTTAATAGATAAATTCAATACTAACTTTTCTAAACTCAAATAATTTGAATTTATTTTTTGAATTGGTCATCATTTTTCTTTGAATAAATATCAGGCCCTAGTGGTGGGGCCCACCATGTACAAAACTTCTATTAAACTAAATAAGGCAGATTCTTGAATACGCTATTTTGTGTGACCCTCTAGGACCTTATCTCGACAGTAGTGAATTGTTTTTATAGATCAAGAGAAGGATCTAGAAACCCATCATGGCCCTTGAAGGGATAAGGATTTTCACAGCAGCAACAACCAACCTACGAACACACACTGTGTAATATAATCTCTTTGTTTGTAATATCTCATAAATCTCGACGCACTCACGTGTCATTAACCTTTTCTTACTTTAAAGTTTATTGATTTAACTGGATAGATTTACCCTTGACTTTCATGGCCATGGTCTTATAAAGGTACTTCCATCCTTATCATCATGGCCTGAGATATATATTAATTCCATAACCCTGAAGTGACAAATCCTTTCTTGACCATTCAACCAATGCCATGCCACCAATAATGCACCCAACACACACTACCTCACCATAAATTTATTACCATGTTTTTCATCTTACATCAAAGTAAGAAATCAAATTACATACATTGGTAATGATCTCAAGTCAAGATACCATTAAACATGATTGTAGATAGAAACATCCAATAAAACCAGAAACATGTGATGTTCCTATTTGCGGGTCAGTCCTCATAATCTCACTACTAGTGATCACAAAGTGATAACTACATGAGAAGAAGTATCAATTATTTTGAGGCCCCAACACCTAAAAGTCAAACATCTACTATGTCCAATCAGTAAAATGTATCTAGACCATAAAAAATATATTTAAGATTAATGTTATTATATCTAGAGGTTCTCATTATAGCATGTGATCTGCTATAACCGTTCAATAGGACAATTAATCTTTAGATATTAGAATTTAAATAGTGGATGCAGAAAAGTATACACCATAATGGTAAGATAAAATCATGTATAAATAACTGTATACATGATATTTTAATCAAAAGTACTAAATAGTTGGTTCTAGGGCACCCAATATTTTAACACCACCCGTCATTTCTTTTTTATATAATGAACTAATGGGTGTTTCAATTTTCCATAACACAACCAAAATTAATTATCCAAAACCTAACCCAAATTATATATATTATATCCTATAAAATATATATTAATTACACACACAAGAAAAAAATATTTAATTGGGTCACCAACACTGGTCCAATCCATCGACCTTAAAAAAAATTGTGGATCTACTAAAATCCAAAAAACAATTAGTGTTTGTTAGAGGTTTTATCCTAGGTATATTCTTACCCTATAGTCAATACACTTATGAGGTTTCTAGATTATACAAGCCATTCATTGGGTCACTCCCTTCATACATATACTTGTACCGACTCCTCCAAGAATGGAGAATAATTTTTGAACACTGACCAATTAAAATAAAGATTACATTTTATATAGATGATTCAGGTGTATATTTTCACCTTCATCATATTCTTGCTTATCAAAGAACTCTATGTAATCCCACTTTGATTAGAAATTGTATCCTCCAATGAATTATCATGCATACAACGAATTCTTCATTTATGTTGAGATAATCAAAGAGAACCAGCCTAATTTCATCCTCTCTGTTTTCAAATCCCTATGTCAAAATTTTATGTATGAATATTTATTTTTATGTTCCCCCATATACATTTTTTTATTGATTGAAATATATATATCTATAATTCATCAAATATACAAATATATTCAATATGTCTCTTTATAATCTCTAAGTTTCCCTCCATGATGATAATAAATTCTTCAGGAATATCAATGGAAAATTAATATAAAATTTTATTTCTAATCCGATATAAACTGAAACATTTAAAAAATAAATTTTTTTATTAGGATAATATATATTTAAATTGTGGATTATTTATACCTTATATCCTTCAGAGTGTGAATAAAATTAAAATTGTATATTCATTTTCATGGAACTCTAGGATACTTTCAACCTTTCAATCACCATTGCATCTTGTTTACCTTTGCAGCAAGTCATTATTGTCATTTATTTTTCATGAATCACACTAGAAAAATACATCGTAAAAAAATGTGTAATTATTAATTTTCTTGAAATATTAAGTCTAAAAGTAACTATTATTAAATTTCCTCCCATTATCTTGGAATTTTATATCCTCTATAATTAAAATAAATATATTGGACATCTCCATTAGATTGAATATCTTCTCAGAGGATGTTCCACCGAAATCTGCCAACTTTTCATCATGTCATGATAAAAGATACGTGGATGCTAAAGCATCTACATCAAAACAACATATAAGTAAATATTTTGGGGAAAGTAACACAATATTAAAAAAGTATACTATAATTATAGTAAATTCCATGAATTTTTCATTTTGAATGGGAACATTATTTATAGATTGATCATAAATACCATGTCACATGAAAAATATTTTTTTTGAAAATTCAGCACTACTATAGTCCCCAGATTCCAGAGATAAAAGAAATTTTTGTCATTTCATTACCTATAGGTTAGTGAAAGTATTTTCAAACAATTTACTCATTTAAATAATATGACACTATATATTTTATATTAGTAAACCCATTTTATTATATTATAAATATCAATTTTAATTTGAAAAATTAATAATGTGTATTATCATTTCGAGTTTTCTTATTCTAACATACACTTAATTTTCTTATATGATCCATTCATGGTATATTTATGTTTACAAGTGAATCCTCTCCAAGTATTCCCAATATTTCCTTTAATAAATTATTAATTTTACATTTTAAATTCATTTTATATTTAACCAATATAGATATACATTGTTATAGTTATGTAATCCAAGTACATTTTAAGATCTCTCTAGGAAATTTATATATCATGTTGAAATATTAAAATTTTACATTTTCTTATCATCTTCTGAACATCATCACCGCTAATGATAGAGAATATCCAATTCCCTTGTAACTTCTTAAACATATTTGATTACTCTTTATGAAATTTTGATAATCATTAATACAATAGTTTTTACAATATCATAACTATTACCATTTGAAATATATTACATTATTGAAGATATATTCGAGACCAACTCCACATTAATAAATAAATCTATTATAAATAATAGACAACAACTTCTTAATTTATAATATTATTTTAAAAAATACTTTCACTTGAATTAAATATTTTTTGATAGTAAATACAACAAAATATATCCAAAAAATATTCACAAAATTTCTAACACCAACACTTAATTGTAAAAACATTATCCCACAAATTTTATTTTGGGAAAATTACTAAATAAGTCTGAAATTAACTCACATTATAATGATTCCTCCATCCCTATCACTTCCTAATTCCCATCTGAGTGTCAGGAATATTCACATATTTATGATATCGTATAAAACTTTAAATATATTGAAGTATGAATAAAAAATTTAACAATTGTAGAATCTTTGAAAAATACATAACCCTGAGGGGAAAAGGTATTAATAGTAACTTTAAATAAAATTACACCCATTATGTTCTGATTTTATACAAAACAATATTCTACTTCATAAATACATCATGTAATTTTCATCAGAGGTAACACATGATACTACTTTTTTTTATATAGTTATTTTTTATGATTATGAAAGAACTAGATGATATTTGTTTTCAATCAATACACGTGATCACAAATGTTACATCATTTAGGTTTCATTATGATTTTTCATGGTGCAACATCAAAACATCTTTTCACCAATTTTCAATAAACTTGTTGCATGGAATTTTTATATTTCTCAGTTCCCCATTTTTTATTGAACTCCATAACATCAATAATCAAATCTCTCCAATCATTTTTTATTACAATTCATGATGTATAATTCAATATAATAAAACTCTTAGTGATTAGTAGTGTAATCATAATTTTTATTTAGTGATATCAATACTTAATAATGATACAAAAACAATATTTCTAATAATATTTAGATATAAGTTGTTGAAAAAAACATAGTTTGAAAATAACATATCGATTATCCATTGTATATCATAAAATGAAATTAGTTATTTATAGTAACAATTTTCCCCATAGAACACCCCAATAATCTCATCTTAGATTCACATAACAATTAGTGTATAAATCATGAAATAAAGAGTTTGAGGATCACAAAATATATTTCATAATTGATAATTTTATTCATAAAAAAGATGATATTAATTTGAAATGGATTGATTAATACATTTTTAGTATCATGTTAGTAAAAAAATATCAGTATTCATCAACTCGGTGTCATTCCATTATTAATGGGTATAACAAGTTTTGGATTTTTATGTCCAAAATCCCCTATCATTCTTATCATAATCACATAATATGAAATTGATCTTATAAATGAGAATTAAACTTATGGTGTGGCCTTTAATATATAGAAATAATTTATTTTATATAAATTTCAATTGTAAACAAGCTAAATCATGAAAATTATTTTTATATCTTTTTCACTATTATAGTTTCTATTCTTGGTATGGAACGAATTTATAATAAATTTTCATTACACCAATGCCTCATTTGGACCATGATATACCTTCTTATAGCAATTGTTATTTCTCAAATACCCATTCTTCTAATCATAACCACGATATTAAAAATTCCCCCAAATTTCATTTTCATTTCCCAAATAATAAATTTTTACCATGAATAATGTCACAATATCAAATAAATATTTTTACTAAACAACTCCAGGGATATTACCTAAATCAAAACCTAAAAATCATAAAACTTTATTATAAAAATACATATATAAATAATAATTTAGAATTAAAAAAGATAAAGAATAGAGATGGTCATGTTGAGATAACCCTTTTCATTGAGATCACATCCATGAATTTTTAATCACATCATGGGATGAATTATATATTTTCTTTATACTAGTAAAAAATCAAATAGTTCACCACATTAGGTTTCAAATTGATTTTACTTTATAAAACTTTTTGATGAAACATTTATCATTTTGTATTCCCACATTATGTTATTAATTAGGTATTATTATATATTATTGATGAGAAATATATATCCATGTAAAAATATTAACAACACATGAGAAATTATAAATCATAAGAGAACACAAAAGGATGATTCCAGTATTGATGCCTCAATTTTACACGTAATTGTTTATGGAATAAAGATATAGAACACACAGATTAATTGTATCAAATTATTATACAAACAATTAGCATAATGTGATGTGTATTATTTTATATTATTGTTTATTATCTTTCCATATTTTAATTTCATGTGAATTATGATTATGAGTCACACAAAAATAAACCATTAAAAATAGCGAGTGTACCTTTGAATTTCCATGAATTTCTAATTACTTATATTTAAATAAATTATCATATATACATTATTCCAATAATTTATTTTATTTATTATAATAAACTTTATGTAATAAACTCATTAGATCTTCCCTAGTTACTTTTTTTTATCTGATTTAATCTAAATTTTTGATGTCATACCCAGAGTCAGGAACTAATCCAAAATATAATTTTATCCATATACTAAAAAATTATTCCTCATGACCCATGATACATTTTTATTTCCCTTTAATTATGTTTATCATTTTATAAATAATATATTTTGATTCATGGATTCTTAATTCATTCCCAATAACCTTATAAGAATTTCTAACTATTCATATTTTCTTATTTCAACTACCTACTTCAAATATATATCTATTCTTCATGTTTTTCCATGTAGTGTATGAATCTTGAACCACTACATATATATTCATTTATTTATAGAAAAAATAATAATTCCATCAACAATATCCTCTAACAAATAATTGATATATACTCTCTTATTTAATTCACCACCACCACCATCATTGTTTTTATGTCTTTCCTAAAATATCCATGATAAATTATTCATTTATATATATATATACGGTCTTGAATTTTATCATTATTAGATTCATCTTATTTATTATATTATATTTATCCCTATCATAGAAATGACACTAAATATTCTTTCTATTCATCTCATTACAATATTTCACTATTGTAAATACCCATACATAAATGTTACATATTCTAATGATTTTAAACTAGAATCCTCATAATTAGATTACCATGAATATTTTCAATTTAGATATTTATATAATTCAGACTAACCATTAAAAAAATAAATCCATACATTACATTTCGAAATATATACACAATATCCATATTCCCCATAAAACAGGTCTAAAAACTAAAACATGTTTTCTCATAATAAAAAAATCATCAAAATTTTCCCATTGATCTCATATGTGTTCATATTTTCCCTTATATCATATAAATTTTTTATAACATGGGATTATAAAAAAATTATAGTAATAGAAATAATGGAATATAAATTGTTAGTATACTGAAAATCTATAAAAATATTTTATTAAAAATCATAAGTTTATATTATAAAAAATGAATAATATTTTCAAAAAGATCAATATCATTCTTTTGAATGTAATTTTTATTGTTAAAACTATTTTTAAATAGTATAATATATATATAGGTAACCTTGTACATAAATTTCTAAATTAAACTAACAAATTGAGTAACCAACATGCTAAAACTCCAACCCTGGAATACAAAATGAATTGAATGCTATAATATAACCATACATCCTTGTTTTATGAAGGAACTACCCATCAATTTTTTATCACAAAAACCATAATAATTATCTTATCAAATAACCACACGTTATTATAAATAATTCCAATAAACCATAAAATAAACATCTCATGAAGGATTGCATCATAAAAACTCTCTTTGAATAAAGCGAAGTTTTCATTTTTAAATCACCAATTTTGAAAAGCCAGACATGTACAGTGTAAAACAAATTTCATTGTAATGAAATATATAAACATGTAAGGTAAGATAAAAAATAGTAAATTTTGATGATATATGAATTTTTTTCATTCCATGTTTTTAATGAAAACATTATTTTTGAAAAAGTAATCTTATAGGGGGATTTTTTAAAGAAATTTCTTTATAAGTATCATACCATTTACATGAGAATTAATCATATGGATTGATTTCATATATTTTTTGTAAATATACATAAATAATGGAAATAAAAAATAATATATTCAATAGTAATTTCACTCATAATATCAGCATGAAATAATAAATAAGTAGAAGTTTAACCTAAGGAATTAAAATTTGGTTAACAATTCTATAACACGTTGTAATCCGTCGAATTATAGAAACCATAAATGTAATAATTATCAATTTTTTTTAATACCATGAATATAATGAGATTAATTATATGAAATTTTATATGGAATTATAGAAACCATAAAAATATATTAGTGGTGAATAAGATGTATATCTTATAAAAGAAAAATTATGAGGGCAAACCCTCACCTCTTTCATCCCTTTAGTTTTTTCACATATTAACCTCATGTATAATGGTTTATATATTGTTATTAACTAATTTATAAAATATATTCATATTTATAATACCTTATTTGGTTATTTTAAAACATATTATTACCCATTCATTAGAAATATTTCATTATTTACATGGTTTCAGGTGTATTTGTATCATGGTTTCATGATCTGTTCATTTGTGTATAATTGTAGTTGTTATTGTAAAATGAAATTAAATATCACAAAGAGGAATTAAATAGTTTTAATTTACATAAAAATAATATTTTTTTCACATATATAATTGTTCTTCACTTTATGAGGATTATTCACTTGATAAAATGTAAATGATAAAAGTTTAGTTTATTTTTTTGTAGTTTTTCTGAACACTGCAAACTAGTTCTATTTTATTTAATGATATAAGTATACATTAGTTCAAAAAAAAATAATATTTACTAATAAAAATATAATAATATTATTTATAAATAAATATAATTGTATGACTATACATGATGGCGGTAATGGAAAATGGAAAATCATTATTTATTGACACGATTAACAGCCATATTTTGGACAATAGATTGATTTATTTTAATTAGTGGACATTAGAAATTAAATGGTTATGATATATTTCATTATAAACATAACACACAAGTATATTCATGATTATGTAGTTATAATTCCTTTAAAGATGAAGGAGGAGAGGATTAAACACAATAAGAAGAGAAATTAAGAGATGTTGTTTGGGAAATTTACCTCTTGAATATCAACTCCTTGATGGAACTATTGGGGACAATGTATTTGGTATTTTGGTGAGAAAAGAAGAAAATTAATGTGGTGAGGGGGAGTATGATAGTGTTTGAATGATATTTTATAATCTTCAATGATTTTTAATATAATAGGGGGGTAGTGATGAGTTGTATTTATACTAGAGGTGTGGTGGTTTTAAGTGATTAAATAATGATTATTTTATATTCGAAGACATCCACATTGAAGTTGAATTAATTTAATCAATTTAAGATGATAATTAATGTTTTATGTGATGTTTATGGTCAACATACACATCATACACCCTGTTTATTTAATTATTTTTAATGTATTTTAATCTATAACCTTTTAACATTAACATCTTTCATTATTTTGCGTATACAACGGTAAATATGTTTATATACAAAGGAAGAAAATTCTGAATAGAAACTAAAATTATAGTACAAAATAATTTGTACCATATGATTCCAAATTTGGAATCATTTAACAAAATTAAATTAATGTAAATAGAAAAGTTATATTTAAAAGTAATCTAGAAAATGAGATGAGAAAGCGGGGTTTTAAAGTGAAAATGTTCCCAATTTTAAATGATTTATATACCAATTACACATAAAAATTATTCCAAGGACCTGAGTTGGATTAATATATGTATAAGTGATCTTATTTTGCATTAAAATAAATTAAAAATATAATTTATCCATATAAATTATGCAGAAAAAGTCAATTTTCAATTAAAATTAAGTATTTTTCATTATTCATCAAAAAATAAAACTTCTCTAAAAAATATAAAATCCCCTAAGATAATATTGAAATAAAAAAAATTGAGTTTTTTTTTCAAATTTAATTTATATAAGTGTCAATTTTTTATAAAAAAAGTTCCATGAAAACGAAGAAAAATTGCCTTTAGAAAAATATAACATTTATGATTAAAATTGGTTTTATTCTCATCTTAATCCTAAAAAACATATTGAATGAATTTAAAAAAATTTGATCGAATAAATAACATATAAATTTTATTAACATCTATAACTAATATTTATTAATTTAATTTATTAAGGTAAAATTTCATGGTGGATATAAAAATATATTTTTATAAAAACACATATTTTAAATTCATTTGGTTTCTGTTTTCATTTTTAATTGACTGGTAACTGATGTATTCATTTTATAAACTTTTGTAAACAATATTTTCATAATTTAGGTTATATCATTTGATCCCACTTTTCCATAAACAATGTGATAACTATTGCATTTAAATAATAATATTTAGACAATTATTTAATCTTGATGTGGAGTATCTTTTATGATATTGAACATACTATTTTATTTTAAAATCTCAGAATGTTACATTATACCCCCTTAATATATTTAATTATTGAAATTTGAAATCATGATTGATAACTAAGGGTTTTAATTTTCAAAATATAGTTTTGAAAATCCCATATCGTAAAAAGGATCAATAAAACATCCACATGAAAAGTTAGAAAAGAAAGTACAAAGGACAATTAAGAAAAAAATCAATATGATTCAATGTTATAAAACAAGAACATGGAAGAGAAAAGATATTTTAAAGACCTGGAATTTCCATGTATTTTTTTTTAAATTTATGGGAATTTTACGAGTTCGCCAAATTTGATGGTGCGTGATTTCGAGGCCCGGAGTGTCCGGAATGATCTGTCAAAGTTTTGTTGAGCTTAAGTTAATGCGCGTAAGCGGTTTTACTGAAAAAGTGGAATAACTATTAAACGATAACTCAGATAAAAAATCCAAGGGCACAGTTGTGCTCAGGATGGCGGGTTTACGCAAGGTACGACTTAAGATTAGTCGGCGCGAGCCTCCTGTGAGAAAACCCAAAAATGACATAATCGTAAATAAAATAATTAAATAAATTATTTTATTTTTCAAATGCTTATAACTCAAAAACGGTAACTCGGATTAAAAATCTGAGACCACTACTGAACTTGTGAGGGTATGCTTTCTTTAAGAAGATACTAACTTTGGCCGGCGTGGGCCACTATAGAAAGTTAGTTTTTGGCCACAAATAAAATAATTAAGTGAAAATTATTTTATTGTAAAATTCATAACTTCTAAACTATAACTCAGATTGAAAATCCGAGAGTACCATTGGGTTCATTGGGGTGTGTTTCCCCTAGGTAGAGCTTAACCTCAACCGACGCGGGTAGAGGGTGACTGATAATAATTTTCCGAACTTTTTTTCAGGTACATTCAATGAACGCGCAAGTGGTGTTTTGTAACTTTTGAACCGGTGCTCGGAATTGAAATATGAGGACACCGTTGAACTCGCAACGCTAGTTTTTTCTTAAGAATACTTTCACCTCGACAATAGTTGGTCGAGGATGGAAGATTGTTTTTGGGTTTTTCATGGAAATAATAAAATAAAATGACACATGTTTCATTTTATTATAACCACCCAAGTGGAAGTTGAAGGTGGGGACCACAACACCTTAACCTCCATGAGAGTTTATAGTGGTGGGTCCCACCCGAAACTAACCTCCCACGAGAGGTTACGGTGTGGGGACCACCTGAGACTAAACCCCCCAATTAAATGAGGGAAACCACTCAACCCCCTCATAAATGAGGGAGAGTCTCTTGACCTCCCCTACCCAATTAATTGTGCCAACGAACCAATTAAATGTTCCAACCCTTATCTGGATTAATTATGCCACCCACCATAATTAATTTGGATTTTCGAATTCTCACCAACAAAATAATAGATTGTATAATCTATTATTTTGGTACCTCTTTTCTTTTTGGTTGAATTTGGGAGAAGAGAGAGAGCTTGGGAGAAAGCTCCTAATGAAGAACACTCCCAACGAAGAACGCCGATGAGGGATGCCTTCGACTACGAAGAAAAATCTCCTTTGACCTTCATCCTTAGACTCCTACCGACATGGGACGTATTTGACAACCGACCTTTCCTTCTCATCGTTGTCAATGAGCCGACGCACGAGCTCGGGATTGGAAGTGTGTGGCGAACACAATGAATGACGACAACTCTGTCTTCTTCCCCATGACTCCGTCAACGAACAACGAACAAGTTGGGGTTTTATTTGAATATGATATTATTACTTTAATTCTTCCCTTATAAGACAAAGAATTATTGTGGATGATTTTCCTTGCGGGTTGGGAATAGTTTTTGCGGGAAGATGCGGGGTGTTGATAGAATTTTCTTCTTCTATCTTCTTTTCTTGTTAATTATTTGAAATTCAAGAAAGAATTGATCCACATGCTACCACCCTAAACGCGGAGGGTCCGGGCCAAACCAACATGGACCGACCCCTCTGTTGTTCTTGTTTGTGATGTTCTTCAACATGGCGATGTGGCGACAGGACGAAGAATGCGATGCAGGCAACGACCGTGCTACCCGTGGCCACCGCGACCCACGCCGCCCACCTGCCGCACCGTCCACTAGTTGAATTGGTCCCGGCCATCCCGACTGCTGGCCGAACCGGCTCTGCCACCCCGGGCCGAACCGCGGCACCCTCCCGGCCACCCGCACCTCCTGGACCCGCCGTCCCGCCTCGCCACGGCCGCGCCTCCTAGATTCTGGCCGAACTGCGCCGGCCCGCGGCCTCCCTCGCGGAGTCCCAGCCGAACCGCGCCGGCCCGCGGCCACCTCTCAGCGCTCCCGGTCGAACCACGCTGGCCCCGCCGGCCCGAGTCACACCGGCCTCCGGCCTCCGCGCGCCCCGCGCCGCCGCTGGCCAAACTGACCTCGGCCATCCAAGCAGAGCCTCCCGAGCCGCGCCCCTCGCGGTGCTGGCCGAACTGGCCCCGACCAAACAGGCTTCAACCTCCTGGGCAGAGCCACCGAGCCACACCCCACATGCGCCTAGCCGATCCGGCCTCCCGCGCCCCTCGCGGCACCTCCGGGATGAACCGCCCTTACACCGACCCGTAGCCAGTCCATGCCCTCACGACCGGTCTGCGCCCTCGCGCTACTCGCTACATTCGCGGCCCTCTGGGCTAGGGGCCAGCAGGCCGGGCCGAACCCGAATTGGGTCAGTCTAGACTAAGGCGGGCCGGGTCGGTCCGACCAGGTCGGACCGGACCCGGGCCTACTAATGACCCCTATACTTTATTTTGGCCATATCTTTGGCACCAGATGTTTGTCTGATGAACTGTCAGCGACACTAGTAATCTTGGAGATGGATGGTCCCTTTGAGTATACCCCACTGAAGTTTGGGGTATAGTTGAGATATGATCAGGTTAAATCATGCACGAATCTAACTGGACCCCCGAAACTAAAAGGCTAATAACTCTCATACCGGGCGTCTGATTGACGCACCGGCTATCGCATTGGATTTATTATGACAAGAAAGATCTTCTAGACACATCAACTTGGGACTTCGTGGTGGTTGATGTATCAAAACTTGGATTGAGGAGCGGACCCTCCTGGAAACAATCGTGCTTTGTGCAGAAACCCTCTGGCTGGATGCTTGTGATAAAGGGATCCTACGTGGACTAACTACTGTTCCAGGATCCTATGTGGGTTCGACAGCTCTGACTACTTTTCTAGGATTTACGTGGGTTCGACAAATCTGACTACTATTCTAGGATCCTATGTGGGTTTGACAGCTCTGACTACTATTCGAGGATCCTACGTGGGTTCGACATCTCTGACTACTGTTCCGGGATCCTATGTGGGTTCGACAGCTTTTACTACTATTCCAGGATCCTACCTAGGTTCGACAACTCTGACTAGTGTTCTAGGATCCTACGTGGGTTCAACAACTCTGACTACCGTTCCAGGATCCTACGTGGGTTTGACAGCTCTGATTACTATACCAGGATCCTATTTGGGTTTGACATTGTAGATGATTCAGTGGATACATCTAATCATCTCTATCTCTCTATATCAGTTGTATACCTGTGTGAGCTGAATTAGTAACTTATGTGTTTTCCTCATGATTGAAATGAATTACGTGATACCTTAGGTATATGTATGAGCATATACCTAAGTGGGGTTATCTGTTGATTTCATACTTTGTGGTTTATCCTCGTTAGATTTTGTGAGACGTTGAGGGTTTCGGGGTCCCTACTGAGTATCGTTCTACTCACCCCTACACAGGCTATGCCCGCACCTCGTTGTGTTGGATGCAGACAACAGACATTGCTGATCGAGGCTAAGAGTATCAGGACTGGATGGTGCCCGGAGGTGGACCTTACGACGAGTCGGTACACGGAGGAGACTGACGGATGTGGAGTGATGAGGAGGCTATCTGTACCTACTCTTCATGTGGGAATCCTGAAGGACGACCCAACAACTGTTTTTACTTTATTCAGTTTTACTTGTACTAACAGTTCCTTTTACTTTTCAGTTGGGCTTGTGTTTCCGGCCCCTTTACTTTTCAGTACTCTTTTGTTATACAATTTACTTAGTGTTTTGTATCCAGCTTTGTACGTTTATAGGTTATAAAGGCAATGCCTTCCCAGTTTTAGGGAATTACGCCTTTGGTGCTAGTCACCAGCCCCTGACCTACGGAAGGCGGGCATGGGGTAGTCATAGCATGGGCCCCGGGGGATGGGTCATGACAAATTAGTTTCAGAGGAGTTGGTTCTACTGCAGAATTTAGGACTCTGATCTCTTCTGTGAAGAAATAGTGTTAAGGGTACTGAGTGAGGTTTTCAGTTCAGGGAGTCGAGTGTTGGTGCCACTACTAAATATTCGGCCATTAGCGACCGCCATTGGCGGTTGCTAATGGCCTATAGAGACCGCTCATCGACCGCCAGGTAGTCGCTGAACTATTGGTCAGCTGAGAAAGAGAGAATTCCAGTGGCAGTCATTGTTCTGATTCTTGGCCGATCTACAGCGACCACCAATGGTGGTCGCTTTCCAGGAGAATTTTTTTTAAAAAAATTCGCAGTTCCCAATCAACAAAAATAGGGTAAAAAACATAAAAAAAAACAATTCCAAACATCATAAACATCAAGATCATCATAAACAATAAATTACAGACATGATTCAATGATCCAAATAGGTCCAATCCATTTCAATCTTCTACTTCAATAAACCTACAATAAGATAAAAAAACAACTAAACAAAACAAACGTAAATTAAACATATTTATTCAGTTAATATATATATAATAAAATTAAATCTGACATCAAATTATGGGTGCTATAATAATTTAAAACCCCCAATTTAAGAAATGTTATCATTTTAGGATTTTTTGTTTTGTTTTGGAGTCTTTGGTTTAGCTTATGGAAGTGTTTTGTGGTCTAAAAAGGAATGCTCTCCGTGCACACCGTGTGAAAATGTTAAAACAAATATGCGGTTGTACCGCGCACACTGCACATACGATTGACGTTTCGTCTCCTCCTACATGTCACAAATACTATTCCTATAGTTTTCGTGTGATTTCAAGTCATTCTGAGCATATTTTCTATGAATTCGATCGTTAATGTCGTTTTGGAGTTTTATGACTCTGGAAATGCATTTTTGGTCACCACGGTCAAACGACACCTCCGATGGATGTTTCATCTGCCCAAAAATTTCACAATTAATACCACAGTTGTTATCGTAAGATTTCATGGCATTCTTGAGGTCGTTCGACTGGTTTTGATAACCCAATGTGCCCTTTTAGAGTGCATCGAACCGTTAAAAAAAGTATTTGGTCGTATCGCGCACACCGCACGTCCGATTGACATGTCGTCATCTCCTAAATGTCAAAAATATTATTCATATTGTTTTTGTGTGATTTCAAGTCATTTTGAGCACGTTTGATTTGAATTCGATCGTTACACGTCTTTTTGGCATTTTATAATTACAGAAATGCATTTCCGGTCACCGCAGTCAAACAACACCTCTGATTAACATTCTGTCTACCCGAACATTTTACAATTGACACCACAATTGTTGTTGTATGATTTCATGGAATTCTGAGGTTGTTCGGCTGGTTTTGACCACCCAGCGCGCCATTTTAGAGCGCACCGAACTGTTCAAAACTGCATATTCAGTCGTACCGCGCACACCGCATGTCCAATTGACATTGTGTCTCCTCCTACAGGTCACGAATACTATTCCTATTGTTTTCGTGTGATTTCAAGTCATTATGAGCATGTTTGGTCTAAATTCGACCGTTACACGTCGTTTTGGTGTTTTATGACTCCGAAAATGCATTTCCGGTCACCGTGGTCAAACAACACCCCTGATTGAGGTGTTGTCTACTCGAACATTTCAAAATTAATACCATGGTTGTTGTTGTATGATTTCATTGCATTCTGAGGTCATTCAACTGGTTTTGACCATCCAACACGCCCTTTTAGAGTGCGCCGAACTGTTCAAAACAACATATTCAGTCGTACCGCACACACCGCATTTCTGATTGACGTGATGTCTCCTCCTACATGTCATGAATAATATTCCTAATGTTTTCGTGTGATTTCAAGTCATTCTGAGCATTTTTTCTCTGAATTTGACCGTTACACGTCGTTTTGGCATTTTATGACTCCGGAAATGCGTTTCTGGTCACCGCGATCAAACAACACCTTTGATTGACGTGATTTCTACCCAAAAATTTTAAAATTCACACCATGGTTGTTTTAGGATGATTTCATGGCATTCTAAGGTCGTTCAACTAGTTTTGACCACCCAACGTGCCCTTTTAGAGCGCGCCGAACTGTTCAAAACAGCATATACGGTCATACCGCAAACACCGCATGTCCGATTGACGTGCCGTCCTCTCCTACATGTCGCGAATAGTATTAATATTATTTTAATGTGATTTCAAGTCATTCTGAGCACATTTTCTTTAAATTCAACCGTTACACGCCGTTTTGGCATTTTATGACTCCAGAAATGCATTTCAGGTCACCGCGGTCAAATGACAACTCCGATTGACATGCCGTCTGTCCGAACATTTCAAAATTTACACCACATTTGTTTTCATATGATTTCATGGCATTCTGAGGTCGTTCAACTGGTTTTGACCACCCAACATTCCCTTTTAGAGCGGGCCAATCTGTTCAAAAAAGCATATTCAGTCGTACCACACACACCGCATGTCCGATTGATGTTTCGTCTCCTCCTACATGTCATGAATAGTATTCCTATTGTTTTGGTGTGATTTTAAGTCATTCTGAGTACGTTCTCTAGGAATTCGACCATTACACGTCGTTTTGGCGTTTTATGACTCCGAAAATTTGTTTCCGGTCACTGTGGTCAAACGACACCTCCGATTGATGTGATGTCTGCCCGAAAATTTCACAATTCACACCACAGTTGTTGTCGATTGACTTCATGACATTCCGAGGTCATTCAGCTGGTTTTGACCACCCAACGCGCCCTTTTAGAGTGCGCCGAACTGTTCAAAATAGCATATTTGGTCATACCACGCACACTGCACGTTTGATTGACGTGCCGCATCCTCTTACATGTCAAAAATAATATTCCTATTGTTTTTATGTGATTTCAAGTCATTCTGAGCACATTTTCTCTAAATTCGACCGCTACACGTCATTTTGGCGTTTTATGACTTCAGAAATGCGTTTCCAGTCACCCCGATCAAACGACACCTTTGATTAATGTACCGTCTGCCTAACCATTTTACAATTCACACCATGGTTATTGTCATATGATTTCATGACATTACGATGTCGTTCAGCTGGTTTTGATCACCCAACGCGCCCTTTTAGAGCACGCCGAGCTGTTCAAAACAGCATATTCGGTCGTACCGCGCACACCGCACGTCAGATTGATGTTCTGTCTCCTTTTACAAGTCACGAATACTATTCCTATTGTTTTCGTGTGATTTCAAGTCATTCTGAGTATGTTTTCTATGACAACCCTTCTTTTTATTACAACTTAAACATGCTTTATTACATAAAACTTCACTTGATACAACAAAGAAGATCGAGAGGTTTAGTGTCTTTGGGGATTAGGATCATTACATAAAAACTTTAAACTTGAAATACAACATCCTTATTGAAAACTTCCTTTACATGACCACTACATTCTTTCGTACTCAGCATTGCATGGGATAACCTGAGGGCATGCATAAGAAAAGGGTGAGCTATAAAGCCCAGTAAGGGAGTACATAATGAATAAAATGAGGAGTACAATACATGTTAGGCAATAGGCATATCAATAGAGCATAAGAGAGACATGAACATAAAGGCATGATAAATCATGATAATCATAACATGGAAATGTGGCAACAACACTTAACATTGAATTAGCATGAGCCAAGGCTCATTGCACATGGAGCATGAGTAAACCCTCATTGCACTTGAAGCACGAGTAAACCCTCATTGCACTAGAATTAGAATGAGTCAACACTCATTGCACATGACGTATCATGATACTATACTTTACCCAATGCATTGGAGCGCTATAAAGGGCGCACCCTTCTTAAACATTTCATTTCATGCATAAGTGTGCCACATGGATCATAAAACATGGATTCATAAAACATAATCATTTCTTCCACGATAAAGGAATGTGGAATTCATACATGAAACTTTAAAATCAATATTTAAATGTGCATAAAGGTGAATACCCTTGATGGAGAAATGGGCATGGTATTCACTACACAAAGACATTGGCTTAGAAAATCGGTGCGACTTCGGCAGCGTAACGGCGTGACATAAGAATTCATAAAAAAGGTTGATGAGAGAGAAAGGGGTTCCTCATCATATTTACATGTAATGTACAGTAAGGAGGTCATATATATACATGTCCCAATAATAGAAATGGAATTTAGATTCATGATACAAAAGTATTGCTTGAATGTAAAAGAAGAGAGAGAAGTTCCTTTTGGAATTTCGGCATAGTAACGGGTGTACATGGGAGGCATTTAATGAGAGAGAAAGGGTTCTCACATCATTCAAAAAATAAGAGGGCAGTATGGGGGAGGTGTGAAACCATACCCCAACATTCATAATTGAAATAAAAAGGGCAATACAACTTAAAGAAAATTGACAAAAATGAGAAAGGAAGAAAAACCCTTACTTGGAAGTGTGCTTCCAAAGGCTAGAGAGAGGCTTGTGAGAGGCTTCTTGGGAGCTTGGGGCACCTTGAGAGGATTCTAGAGAGAGTAGGGAAGAGGTTGGACTAACTTCAAGGGCTTTGAGTGAGGAGGAAGTGGGAGCTTGGGTGGGTTTATATAGGAAAGGTGAGAGAATTCTTTATTATTTAGGTTTGGGACCCCTTATATTAAAATAATCCAAACCACAAACCATCCCATGGTATTTTCCCATGTTTTCTGGAAAAGGAAAGAGGAAAAAAATATTTTACAAGGCCAAGGTCCGAACTTATTAAAAAAATTAGGGTTTCTTATGTGGAGGTGAGTCACACTCCCATGGAAATTAATTTAAAAAGGCAAAGTGTTGAATAAGTCTTGAGGGCTCCATTAATGCTTTGAAAAGTGAGTAAAACAAACCCAAAACCTCATTATTTTAATGATAAAACACATATTGGCCGAACATAAGGATTATGGTATTTTATTACATCACCATTGGGTCATTATGATGTCATAAAACACATTATATATTTAAATGGTATTTAATTTTTACCCAAAAATTTGACTGTCTCAGAAAATTATGAAAAATTCACCGTTGGATAATTTCGACGTCCTGATTCCAAAAATAATATTTATTTTATCTAAATAATTTTCTAAATATGTGAATTTTCAATTTTAAAATAAAAACCGACATTTATAAAAAATTCACGAGTTTTGACAGAAATGGCTTTCAAACCTTAATAAAAATTTTAATTGCATTCATAAAATTATAAGATCATTTATATTTAATAAAAATTAATTTAATATTAATAATAATATTTTATTAAAATATTATTTAATTCAAAAAATCCTTTAATTTAATAAAATATAATTCTTAATTAAATAATAACTAAAAACACCGTTTGTACTTTAAAAACTAATTACAATGTATCAAAAATGACTAGAAATTATATTCATTATTATATACAAAAATAATGTACATGAACATGGTGCTACTTATTTGTTACATAACCCCTTAAAATAGCCGCATAAGACCTAAGGGTAAGGTGTGCGATGGTGACAGACTCTTGGGGTTGCTCGGATAACATCGCTCGAGTGGTAATCTCTATCAACTTCCATTTTTCCCGTAGACGATCACGTTCGAGCTTGACTTGATGAAGATCAGCTTGGGCTTGGTCAAGGGCAAAGCCCAAAGACGCCACCTCCTTTCCGAGTTCCGACAAATGGGCTTCGTAAGGGGCAATTCTACTGGATGAGGCCATCGTTTCCTTTGTCTGAGTAGAAAATTGGTTCGTTTAAGCCTTATATTTAAACTACCCAGATGATCACTGTTTAACGACTATAAAAGTAATGGTCACAAATCTTAACGTTAAACTAAAGAATTTGACATCTTATAAAAACATTTTTTTTCCTAAAGAAACATTTAACTGGATCAAGAGGGATTTTCCATTAATTAAATTTTGGGTCGTTACAACATTCCCCCCTTAAGAAATTTCGCCCTCGAAATTTTACTTTTCCCACACTAAAACAAATGTGGGTAACTTAGCTTCATCATATCCTCTGACTCCCATGTTTCTTCTTCAAACTTGTGGTTTCTCCACAACACCTTGACGAGGGGCATTGTCTTATTTCGTAGAACTTTTTCTCTACGATCTAAGATCTTCACTGGTTGCTCCTCATAAGAAAGATCGTCTTCTAATTGTATCACCTCGGAAGAGAGTACATGTTAAGGGTCTGGTATGTACTTCTTTAAGAGGGATACATGGAAGACATCATGCACCTTGGCCATAGTAGGTGGAAGTGCTAGTCGATAGGCCACAGCCCCAACACGATCAAGAATCTCGAAGGGGCCGATGTACCTTGGACTTAACTTCCCTTTCTTTCCAAACCTCATGACCTTCTTCCACGGATATATGCGTAAAAACACCATGTCTCCGACTTTAAACTCAAGGTCTCGTCGACGATTATCTGCATAACTCTTCTGTCGACTTTGGGCTGCCTTGATATGCTGCTGAATGGTTTTCACCTTCTCCACCATTTCTTCGACCATTTCTGGTCCAAGGAGCTTACGTTCACCGACCTCATCCCAACATGCCGGTGTTCTACACCTTTTCCCATAAAGGGCTTCATATGGTGCCATTTGGATGCTCGAGTGGAAACTATTATTATAAGAGAACTCAACTAGAGGAAGATGTTGATCCCATCCTCCTTTAAAGTCCATTGAGCACGCTCTCAACATATCCTCAAGTGTTTGGATAGTCCGCTCAGATTGGCCATCAGTTTGAGGATGATAGGTCGTACTGAAGTTCAGTTCAGTATTCATAGCATGTTGAAGACTCTTCCAAAACTTAGAGGTAAATCTTGGATCTCGGTCAGACACAATAGATAGTGGTACTCCATGCAACCGTACCACTTCCCTGATATATATCCGTGCCAGTTGATCCAAAGAGAAATCTTCTCGAATAGCAATGAAGTGTGCAGTCTTTGTAAGACGATCCACAACAACCCAGATTGCATTTTTGCCTTTGGATGTCCTTGGAAGTCCAGTGACGAAGTCCATGGTGATGTTCTCCCATTTCCATTCAGGTATGGGCAATGGTTGCATCATCCCCTTAGACTTCTGCCTCTCTGCCTTCACTTGCTGACACACCAGGAACTTTGATGTATATTCAGCGATCTCCTTCTTCATATTATCCCACCAAAAGTTTTCTCGGAGATCTCGATACATCTTTGTGCTCCCTGGGTGAATAGAGAAATTTGAACTATGTGCATCATCCAAAAGTTCCTTCTTCAACTCCGAACTTGATGGAACACATAGTCTTTTCCCAAACCACACAATTCCTTCTTCATTAACATTAAACTCTGAGGATTTTCCCTTTTTGATAGCTTCCACTTTTTCTTGGATTCCCGCATCATCCTTTTGAGCATCCTTTAACCTTTCCAAAAGAGATGGTTGAGCAATCATTTGTGAAAGGATTGATGATGTTCCCTTCTTTATGATTCCCACGTCCATCTTCATCAAGTCTAAGAAGATTGGATCCTTCTCAATTCTCATCATTGATAGAATTGCTGGATCCTTTCTACTTAGGGCATCTGCCACCTTGTTCGCCTTCCCAGGGTGGTAATGTATTGAACAGTCATAATCCTTGATGAGCTCTATCCATCCTCTCTGGCGCAAATTAATCTCTTTCTGTGTGAATATATATTTAAGACTCTTGTGGTCAGTATATATCTCACATTTCTCTCCATAGAGATAATGCCGCCAGATTTTCAAGGCAAAGATCACCGCCGCCAACTCCAGATCATGTGTTGGATAGTTTCGCTCATGGATTTTCAACTGCCTTGAGGCATAGGATATCACTTTATCATTCTGCATCAGCACACATCCTAAGCCCTTCTTCGAAGCATCACTGAATACCACAAAAAGCTCCCCACTTGTGGGTAAAGTGAGCACGGGTGCAGTGATAAGCCTCCTTTTCAACTCCTTGAAGCTTTCTTCGCATTCATCACTCCAAGAAAACTTTACTCCCTTTCGAGTTAGCTTGGTAAGAGGGTTGGACAATCGTGAGAAGTTTCTCACAAATCGTCGATAATATCCAGCTAACCCCAAGAAGCTACGGATATCAGTTACCGATGTTGGCCTCGGCCATCCCTCAATTGTATCTGTTTTGGAGGGGTCCACAGATATCCCATTGCTTGTGATGATATGGACCAAGAATGAGACCTCCTTCAACCAGAACTCACACTTGCTGTACTTGGCATAGAGCTTCTCCTTGCGCAAAGTCTCCAGTACAGTTCTTAAATGCTCCTCATGGTCCTCCTTGGTTTTGGAGTATATTAGAATGTCATCTATAAAGACTACCACAAATTTATCTAGGTAATCTCTAAAGACTCTATTCATCAAGTCCATGAATATTGCTGGAGCATTGGTGAGTCCGAAAGGCATTACTATGAATTCATAGTGCCCGTACCTTGTACGAAAAGCAGTCTTGGGGATATCTTCCTTCTTCACCCTTACTTGATAATATCCCAACCGCAAGTCGACCTTGGAGAAGTATTGTGCTCCACGCAGCTGATCAAACAAGTCATCGATTCTTGGGAGAGGATACTTGTTCTTTATCGTGATTTTGTTAAGTTCACGATAATCGATGCAAAGCCGCATTGACCCATCCTTCTTCTTGACGAAGAGGACTGGTGCACCCCATGGTGATGCACTTAGGCGTATAAACCCTTTATCCAGATTCTCCTGTAGTTGTTTCTTCAGTTCTTCAAGCTCAACCACAACCATTCTATATGGAGTCTTGGATATTGGTAGCGCCCCAGGTATAAGTTCAATTGAGAACTCAACATCTCTTCTTGGAGGAAGACCAGGAAGTTCCTCGGGAAATACTTCAGCGAATTCCCCCACAATAGGCATTTCTTCAAGGGTGGTTTCTTCCTTGGACTCAATCATCTAAGACAGATATGCGTGCTCATAAGGTAGTAATATCCATGCTTGAGATGATGGAGCTAAAGGAGATTCATCTTCCTCCTGACACTTGTAAATAATCGGGGGTCGATTCTCCATATGGAGTGTGATTTCCCTCTCCCGACAATTTATGTTGGATCTATATAAGGAAAGCCAATCCATCCCAAGAATTGCATCAAATTCCACCAAAGGGAGTATGACGAGGTTCGCTGGGAAATTCAATCCACAGATTATAACAGGGGAGGACTTATACTCATGGGATGCAATGATTGCCCCATTTGCCGTACTCACCGACATCTTTACTTCCATGATTTGTGGTGGTGCAGGGATTGTTCTACTAAACTTTTGAGATATAAAAGAATGCGTAGAACCTGAATCAAAAAGTACGTTCGCTATTCTTGAATGAATAACTAGCGTACCTGTCACCACTTCGTTGTCGGGGTTCACTTCGGCAGAAGTGATGGCAAAAGCTCTTCCTTGCTGTCTTGGAGGTTGTTGATTGCCTCCGATAACCCCTGGATTAGGGAACTGATTCGCAAAATGACCCGGTTCTTTGCATTTGAAGCATTGAACAACGCGTTGAGGTTCGAACGGAGCGTTCCTCCCCTCCGTCGCAGCCGCGGGTCCTTCTTGCTGACAGTTAACAGCTAGGTGCCCTTCTCTTCCACACTTAAAGCATTTTCTTGTCCCCCTAAGGCAATTTCCAGGGTGCTTCTTTCCACACTTTTGGCAAGTGGGGTGCTGGAATTTCTTAGCGCCGTTGGATTTATCCATCGGACCACCAGCATTGAAGTCCACCTTCCGCTTCTTGTCCCCATGATACCCCTGTGATTCTCCGATCTCCATTTCAACCTTGAGGGCACATCGAACAATTTCCTCATAGCTGTCGAAGTCACGGATCGCTAATGCTTTCCGCAAGCTAGGCTTCAGCCCACCAAAGAAGCGGTCAACCTTGCATTCGGGGGTAACGACAAAGCCGGAAGCGTATCGTGCAAGCCTTGTGAAGTTTTCCTCGTACGCTCCCACAGATTCCTCATCTTTCTGCTTGAGGGAAAGGAAGTCCCTTTCCATCTTAAGACGGAGGGTGCGTGGAAAATATTTATCGAAAAACATCTTCCAGAATACCTTCCATTCCAAAGCCTTGATCTCCTCCTCAGGCTTCGTATTTTTGATCAACGTCCACCACTGATCAGCTTCACCCTCCATACGATAAGCCGCCAGGAGAACCTTCTCTTTTTCAGAGCATTGGAGGATGGAGAATATCTTTTCAATGGAGTTGATCCATTGTTCAGCAATCGTGGGATCGAATGATCCACTAAAAGTAGGAGGCCTTTGTCTCATGAAGCTTTCAATAGCGACTTGTTCTTTCTTAGGGGGGGTTGAACGTTCCTCTTGACCAGTGTTTCTATTCAAAACTTGATTTAGCTGAGAGAGAAGCGTGACAAAGTTCGCGATTCCCGCTCCCATTGGATTGGGCATCTCATAAGTACAATCATCACACTGATCTTCACAACGGTTGTTAGCCCGAGTTCTCCTATTACCGGCCATTGGCTGGAATAAAAGGAAAGTTAGGGGTAACACATAAAGGGCAATCCAAAGACAAAATTTGATGACTTATAAATAAACTTTAATCTCTTTAACTCATGAGTCTATAGGATTCAATCCAGGATTTTCATGATCTTCCTTCTAACATATATCCTTAGGGGCATTTTTACCTTAATAAGGGTTCATACTAAGATTGTGAATTTATCAAAACATATCCCCTGGGAGTGTCGTAACCAAGAGTGAAGCAAGGCCCGTTGTCGTGCACCAGTTCCCGTTCGAGTCTAGCTCAAAGCGGTGTTTTCGGGTTTTACCCCTAGGATACATCTGTGCCAGAACCGCCTCTACCTGCTCGTATCTAGACAGGGATGTATTTGTTTGATAAACCACTTACATAGTATTTACCAAAACTTAGGGATGTTTTTATTATGATTAGTCTTGTATCTAAGGCTTTACTAGGGTTTCCTAATCCCAAAAATAACTAAACCTATCCTCTGATACCAACTATGACAACCCTGCTTTTTATTACAACTTAAACATGCTTTATTACATAAAACTTCACTTGATACAACAAAGAAGATCGAGAGGTTTAGTGTATTTGGGGCTTAGGATCATTACATAAAAACTTTAAACTTGAAATACAACATCCTTATTGAAAACTTCCTTTACATGACCACTACATTCCTTCGTACTTAGCATTGCATGGGATAACCTGAGGACATGCATAAGAAAAGGGTGAGCTATAAAGCCCAGTAAGGGAGTAAATAATGAATAACATGAGGAGTACAATACATGTTAGGCAATAGGCATATCAATAGAGCATAAGAGAGACATGAACATAAAGGCATGATAAAGCATGATAATCATAACATGGAAATGTGGCAACAACACTTAACATTGAATTAGCATGAGCCAAGGCTCATTGCACATGGAGCATGAGTAAACCCTCATTGCACTTGAAGCACGAGTAAACCCTCGTTGCACTTGAATTAGCATGAGTCAACACTCATTGCACATGACGTATCATGATACTATACTTTACCCAATGCATTGGAGCGCTATAAAGGGCGCACCCTTCTTAAACATTTCATTTCATGCATAAGTGTGCCACATGGATCATAAAACATGGATTCATAAAACATAATCATTTCTTCCACGATAAAGGAATGTGGAATTCATACATGAAACTTTACAATAAATATGTAAATGTGCATAAAGGTGAATACCCTTGATGGAGAAATGGGCATGGTATTCACTACCCAAAGACATTGGCTTAGAAAATCAGTGCGACTTCGGCAGCGTAACGGCGTGACATAAGAATTCATAAAAAAGGTTGATGAGAGAGAAAGGGGTTCCTCATCATATTTACATGTAATGTACAGTAAGGAGGTCATATATATACATGTCCCAATAATAGAAATGGAATTTAGATTCATGATACAAAAGTATTGCTTGAATGTAAAAGAAGAGAGAGAAGTTCCTTTTGGAATTTCGGCATAGTAACGAGTGTACATGGGAGGCATTTAATGAGAGAGAAAGGGTTCTCACATCATTCAAAAAATAAGAGGGCAGTATGGGGGAGGTGTGAAACCATACCCCAACATTCATAATTGAAATAAAAAGGGCAATACAACTTAAAGAAAATTGACAAAAATGAGAAAGGAAGAAAAACCCTTACTTGGAAGTGTGCTTCCAAAGGCTAGAGAGAGGCTTGTGAGAGGCTTCTTGGGAGCTTGGGGCACCTTGAGAGGATTATAGAGAGAGTAGTAAAGAGGTTGGACGAACTTCAAGGGCTTTGAGTGAGGAGGAAGTGGGAGCTTGGGTGGGTTTATATAGGAAAGGTGAGAGAATTCTTTATTATTTAGGTTTGGGACCCCTTATATTAAAATAATCCAAACCACAAACCATCCCATGGTATTTGCCCATGGTTTCTGGAAAAGGAAAGAGGAAAACAATATTTTACAAGGACAAGGTCCGAACTTATTAAAAAAATTAGGGTTGCTTATGTGGAGGTGAGTCACACTCCCATGGAAATTAATTTAAAAAGGCAAAGTGTTGAATAAGTCTTGAGGGCTCCATTAATGCTTTGAAAAGTGAGTCAAACAAACCCAAAACCTCATTATTTTAATGATAAAACACATATTGGCCGAACATAAGGATTATGGTATTTTATTACATCACCATTGGGTCATTATGATGTCATAAAACACATTATATATTTAAATGGTATTTAATTTTTACCCAAAAATTTGACTGTCTCAGAAAATTATGAAAAATTCACCGTTGGATAATTTCGACGTCCTGATTCCAAAAATAATATTTATTTTATCTAAATAATTTTCTAAATATGTGAATTTTCACTTTTAAAATAAAAACCGACATTTATAAAAACTTCACGGGTTTTGACAGAAATGACTTTCAAACCTTAATAAAAATTTTAATTGCATTCATAAAATTATAAGATCATTTATATTTAATAAAAATTAATTTAATATTAATAATAATATTTTATTAAAATATTATTTAATTCAAAAAATCCTTTAATTTAATAAAATATAATTCTTAATTAAATAATAACTAAAAACACCGTTTGTACTTTAAAAACTAATTACAATGTATCAAAAATGACTAGAAATTATATTCATTATTATATACAAAAATAATTTACATGAACATGGTGCTACTTATTTGTTACATAACCCCTTAAAATAGCCGCATAAGACCTAAGGGTAAGGTGTGCGATGGTGAAAGACTCTTGGGGTTGCTCGGATAACATTGCTCGAGTGGTAATCTCTATCAACTTCCATTTTTCCCGTAGATGATCACGTTCGAGCTTGACTTGATGAAGTTCAGCTTGGGCTTGGTCAAGGGAAAAGCCCAAAGACGCCACCTCCTTTCCGAGTTCCGACAAATGGGCTTCGTAAGGGGAAATTCTACTGGATGAGGCCATCGTTTCCTTTGTCTGAGTAGAAAATTGGTTCGTTAAAGCCTTATATTTAAACTACCCAGATGATCACTGTTTAACGGCTATAAAAGTAACGGTCACAAATCTTAACGTTAAACTAAAGAAGTTGACATCTTATAAAAACATTTTTTTTTGCCTAAAGAAACATTTAACTGGATCAAGAGGGATTTTCCATTAATGAAATTTTGGGTCGTTACATTTTCTCTGAATTCGACTGTTAGACATCGTTTTGGTGTTTTATGACTCCAGAAATGCGTTTCCGATCACCACGGTCAAACGACACTTCCGAGTGATGTGTCGTCTACCCGACACTAGTACAAAAACCTTTTTTTACGTCGTTTTTTTTTCTTTTTAACGTCAGTTTTTAGGCGACGTTATTGCTAGCGACGTTAAAAATATGATTTTTTACGTCGGTTATTTAATAACCGATGTAAAAAATGGGGTAATATAGTTTTTAATGTTGGTTTTTAAAAAACCGACGTGAAATACATTCTGGAAAATTGTGATAAGAAGCCATTTTTTACGTCGGTTTTTGAAAAAACCGACGTTATAAGTCATTTTTTACGTCGGTTATTTAATAAGCGACGTTAAAAGTAATTTTTAACATCTGTTATTAAATAACAGACGTTAAAATTTTTTAGTATCTTATAGAAAATTTTCTAAGCTTTCATTTGACAAGTCATAGAGCTCAAACGGATTTATGGATCAAAAGTTATGACCATCAGAAGTTTGATATTTTTTTCCGAGGAAAGATTGAATGAGCCAACCGTAGCTTCATATTAGAAGGAATTTTTGAATCCATAGGGGGATTTGTAGTTTTATTATGATATAAAGAATCATCCATCATTATAATAAATTAACAATCGTTAAATGGTATATCAATTAAGAAAACTACTCATAGAAAATATAAATCCTGGGAAAATAATTACAAATACCTTGACGAGGTCACGGAAATAAGAAATCATTGATTCACGTTGAAGATAAAACAATTTGATTCAGTGGAACGATGATGGTTGAATGAAATGATCATAAAATGGTATATCAATTAAGAATAAAAATCATAAGAACCATAAACCATGGATGTATGATTAAATATACCTTGACGAGATTGCGGAAAGAATAAATAATTGATTCACGTTCGGGAGAAAAAGAGTCGACTTGGGGGAATGATAATGGTTGAAATAAATGATCGTCAAATTAGGATGGGTGTATAATGGAATAATATAATTGAGATTCTATGAGAAAACGCGGTCTTAAAAATTTTAGGCGGCAATTCAAAATTTCGATGCCGCGATGTAAAAAAATTGAAATTTCGTGTTAGCGGGATATTAAAAATATCATTCACGTCGGTTTTATGATAACTGATGTGAAAAGATATTAAAATTTTAACTTATTTTTCACGTCGGTTATTATAAAACCGATGTGAAAAATCAATCTTCATCACTCTTTCATGTCGGTTATTAAATAACCGACGTGAAAAATCGATTTTCATGACTTTTTCACGTCGGTTATTTAATAACCGACGTTAAAAGGTATTTTTTATATCAGTTATTTAATAAACGACATGAAAATAGTTTACAAAAATGTAGTTCATTTTCCAAGATTTAATTTGACAGGTCAAAGAGCTCAAACGGAGTTACGGATTAAAAGTTATGGCCTTTAGAATTTGGACATCCTTAAGACATCGTTTAGAGATCATCAACTTCTGAAGGCCATAACTCTGTTTGAGCTCCGTGACCTGTCAAATTAAAGCTTGAAAAATCAACTACATTTTGGTAAACATTTTTCACATTGGTTATTAAATAACCAACGTGAAAAATACATTTTAACGTCGTTTATTAAATAACCGACGTGAAAAATAAGTGAAAATTTTAATATATTTTCCTAGAAAATGATTTTTCACGTCGGTTATATAATAAACGACATGAAAAATCAGCTAAAAAATATTTTTAACGTCGGTTCTAAAAAACCGACATGAAAAATGGTGACGTAAAAAAGGTTTTTATACTAGTGCGACCATTTCAAAATTCACACCACGATTGTTTTCGTATGATTTCATCAAATTCCAAGGTCGTTCGGCTGGTTTTGATCACCCAATGTGCCCTTTTAAAGTGCGCCGAACTGTTCAAAACAATATATTCGGTTGTACTGCGCACACCACCCATCCGATTGACGTTTCATCTCCTCCTACATGTCACGAATAATATTCCTATTGTTTTCAGGTGATTTCAAGTCATTCTAAGCACCTTTTCTTGGAATTCGACTGTTACACGTCGTTTTGGCATTTTATAACCCCAAAAATGCGTTTCTGGTCACCGTGGACAAACAACACCTCTGATAGAACTTATTTCTGCCCAACCATTTCACAATTCACACCACGATTGTTGTTTTATGATTTCATGGCATTATGAGATCATTCGGCTGGTTTTGATTAGCCAACGTACCCTTTTAGAGCTCGTCGAATTGTTCAAAATAGCATATTCGGTCGTACCGCGCACACTGCACGTCCGATTGACATGCCATCTCCTCCTACATGGCATGAATACTATTCCTATTGTTTTCGTGTGATTGCAAGTCATATAGAGCACGTTGGCTCTGAATTTTGACCGTTACACGTGATTTTGGCATTTTATGACTCTGGAAATGCTTTTCCGGTCGCCATGGTCAAACGACACCTCCGATTGACATGCCGTTTGCCCGAACATTTCAAAATTCACACCAAATATTTTGTCATATGATTTCATGGTATTTCGAGGTCGTTCGGTTGGTTTTGACCACCCAACGCGCCCTTTTAGAGCGCACCAAATTGTTCAAAATGGCATATTCAGTCTTACCATGCACACTGCATGTCCGATTGACGTTTTGTCTCCCCCTACATGTCAAAAATAATATTCTTATTGTTTTAGTGTGATTTCAAGTTATTTTGAGCACGTTTTCTCTAAATTCGACCGTTACATGTTGTTTTGGCATTTTTTGACTCCAGAAATGCGTTTACGGTCACCACGGTCAAATGAAACCTTCAAATGACGTGTCATATGCCCAACCATTTCACAATTCACACCACGGTTGTTTTCGTATGATTTAATGGAATTCCAAGGTCGTTCGGCTGGTTTGGACCACCCAACACACCCTTTTAGAGCATGGTGAACTATTCAAAACAGCATATTCGGTCGTACCGCGGACACCGCATGTTCAATTGATGTGTCATATCCTCTTAAATGTCACGAATAACATTCGTATTGTTTTTCGTGTGATTTCAATTCATTCTAAGCATGTTTTCTCTGAATTCGACTGTTACACATCGTTTTGGCATTTTATGACTCCAGAAATGCGTTTCCAGTCACCACAATCAAAGGACACCTATGATTGACATGGCATCTGCCCAAACATTTCACAATTCACACCACAGTTATTGTCGTATGATTTAATGGCATTTTGAGGTCGTTCAGCTGGTTTTGACCACCCAACACGCCCTTTTAGAGTGCGCCGAACTGTTCAAAACAACATATTCGGTCGTACTGTGCACAACGCACATCTGATGGATGTTTCGTCTCCTCCTACATGTCAAGAATAATATTCCTATTGTTTTCGTGTGATTTTAAGTCATTCTGAGAACGTTTTCTCTGAATTCGACCATTACATGTCGTTTTGGCGTTTTATGGCTTTGACAATGTGTTTCCGGTCCCCGCGGTAAAACGACACCTCCGATTGATGTGATGTCTACCCAACCATTTTACAATTCACACCAAAGTTGTTGTCGTATGATTTCATGGCATTCTAAGGTCGTTTAGCTAGTTTTGACCACCCAACGCGCCCTTTTAGAGCCCACCAAACAGTTCAAAATAGCATATTCGGTCGTACTGCGTACAACACACATCCGATTGATGTTCCGTATCCTTCTACATGTCACGAATACTATTACTATTTTTTTTATTTGATTTCAAGTCATTCTGAGCATGTTTTCCTTGAATTCGGCCGTTACACGTTGTTTTGGCGTTTTATGACTCCAGAAATGCGTTTCCGGTCACCGTGGTCAAACGACACCTCTGATTAATATTCCATCGGCCTGACCATTTCAAAATTCACACCATGGATGTCTTCGTATTATTTAATAGTATTCTGCGGTTGTTCGACTGGTTTTGACCACCCAACACGCCCTTTTAGAGGGCGCCAAACTGTTCAAAAGAGCATATTCGGTCGTACCGCGCAGAACGCACGTCCAATTGATGTTTTGTCTCCTCCTACATCTCTCAAATAATATTCCTATTATTTTTGTGTGATTTCAATTCATTCTGAACATGTTTTCTTTGAATTTGACCGTTACACATCGTTTTTTCGTTTTATAACTCCGAAGATGCGTTTCCAGTCACCATGGTAAAAAAACGCCTCCGATTGATGTTTTGTCTGCCCGACCATTTCGCAATTCACACCACGGTTGTTTTTGTATGATTTCATGGCATTTTGAGGTCGTTCGGCTAGTTTTGACCACCCAACACGCCCTTTTAGAGTGCACCGAACTGTTAAAGACAACATATTCGGTCGTACCACGCACACCGCACGTCCGATTGACATGCCATCTCCTCCTACATGTCATGAATACTATTACTATTATTTTAGTGTAATTTCAATTCATTTTGAGCACATTTTATCTGAATTTGACCATTACAAGTCGTTTTGGTGTTTTATGACTCCGGAAATGCGTTTCCGGTCATCGCGGTCAAACGATAACTCCGATTGACGTGCCATCTACCTGAACATTTTTAAATTCACACCATGATTGTTTTCGTATGATTTCATGGAATTATAAGGTCGTTCATCTTGTTTTGACCACCCAACGCGCCCTTTTAGAGCACACCGTACTGTTCAAAACAACATATTCGGTTGTACCGCGCACACCGCATGTTTGATTGACGTACCGTCTCCTCATACATGTCACGAATAATATTCCAATTGTTTTTGTGTGATTTCAAGTCATTATGAGCATGTTTTCTATGAATTATACCATTACACGTCATTTTAGTGCGTTTGAAATGCGTGCGTGGGGTGATCAAAACTGGCTGAATGACCTCAGAATGCCATGAAATTGAACGAAAACAAAGGGTGGGTGAATTGTAAAATGGTCGGGTAGACGACACGTCAATCAGAGGTGTTGTTTGACTGTAGTGACCAGAAGCGCACACCACGTGTTGTAAATGGCCAAAACATGCATTTAAAGGTCAAATGCATACCGAATGACATCGACATGACTTGAACACATAGGACAACACCCCTAATTATTATTCTTCAGGTGTATTAAAAGACGACACGTCATTTGGCCGCGCGGTTTGCGTGGTACGTCTGAATATGCATTTTTAGGTGTTTTCCATGCTTGAAATGCATGCGTGGGGGGGGGGGGGGGGCTATCCAGGGTGGGGGGGGGGGGGCGCTGTTCAGGGGTGGGGGGGGGGGGTTGTTTGGGGTTGAGGGGGGGGGGGCTGTCCGGTGGGGCAACGACTAATTGGCCAAATGTCCAATTGGCCTAACGGCATAACGATTAATTATCCTAATTGCCTAAAGGTTAATTTTCCTAATGACCCAATGTCAAATTTTCCCATTTACCAATTCACCTAATTCCCTAATGACCTAATGTCATAGTGGCCTAACAAAAAATTGAAATAATGGCCTATTGTCTAGTTGTACAATTGAAATAATGGCATAATGTCCAAATAGCCATTTGGCCTACATCCAATTTGATAATTGTCCAATTGGACAATTTTTCTAATGTCCTAACAACCTAATTAACAATTTCCCTAATGAACTAATGGTAAATTATCCTCATGAATTCCGGGGTGTGGGGGGGGGGGATGTCCGGTGGCATGGGGGGCTATCTGGGGTGCGCGGGGGGGGGGGGGTGTCCGGGGTCGGCCAGGGGCCTACAAATAGTGAACCTGAGCTCAGTCACCAAAAACAAGTTCCATGGTTTCTATTAGGAAATAACATGGTTTTTTCAAAACTATTCACAGAACATGCAATTGAAAACATTAAATAATAAAATGAACTAAAAATATCCAAATCATTAATTAGTTTCATGGTTACTTCTCAATTCGTGCACACAAACATTGCATAAGGCCAAAACACACATGATACCCCCAAATCTCAAAAAATCTCACTAGGAACCCAACCTAAACATCAATAATAACCCCACCAATAAAAAAATAAACACACCTCGTGAATATGATGCGTCATGCATGGTCATGAATGCTACCTCCATCCGGTGGGACAGGGGCCTACAAAAAATAAAAATTATGAAGATTTTCATAACAAAAATAATAGAAATTAAATAAATAAATATAGTATAAACCTGCGTCGTATGATCCCCTACACCATCACCTGGATGCACATATTCCCATAGTGCTATAACCTCAGTGATAAATTGTGCATTTACCTCCTCAGAAGTGCGTAACCGTGCCTCAAAATCTGACAACTGTTGTGTCATCTGAGCAACAGCAGGACCGAAAACCATAGTGTGTGATACTACAGAACAAGGAATCCCTGTTCCATAGGTCAAACTATATCCATACTCATCCCGACCAATAATGTGATGAAAGATCTCATCCCTTTGCATGGGAAGCTGTCGATGGTCCTCTGGTAGCTGTTCTAACTCAACTTCAAATTAACCCTATGAAATTTTTAAATATATATACATATATCTGTTAATATACAGATTTATTTATGTATTGGTAATGAGTAAAAGCACTTACTATCATCACTACAGGCTCTGGATCATTTCGATCACGAGTCCTCATCCACACAGACATTTTATCAGTCGGTGCACCTTGCTCCCGTAACTGTATATGAATAGAATATAAACACAAAACCATATTAATTAATAAATTAAAAAGTGAATAATAAATACCTCATGTCAGATCCGAGACACGTGACGAGTCTTGAGCTTGTGAGGTGGTCCATGCAATGCTCGATTCTCAGAATGGCGCACTGACACCTCCTACATTCAATTAATTCAAATTTCAAACAAATCACACATTCTTGAAAATATATATACCAAAATAAATATACAAACCGCAGAACCCTCAGTAGACCAATATGCAACTAAGTCACACCACTGAGCTGAGAGGACACCTCTTGGGACTTCTTTAAGAATGTATGGGGCACCCATATTTGGTACCCAATGGTCTCTCTTGACTTTGACTTTATAATATTTCTACATCTTATGACATTTTCTCATACACACGGGCCAAAACTCATCAGGGAATACTTTCAAATTTTTATATTCATGAAAAAAATCACATATGTTAGTATTGTTTATACATAGGGATGAAAGTAAAATGGTCTTCTTATGTGAACCTCCCTCCAAAGACGATCTAATGTGTCTAGAGGGATAGAAGCCCAGTCACGTGTGGTCAATGGAAATTGATGTGGGTCACGTATGATATGAACTAAATGATGAATAAATGAAGGGGAATTAAATACCATAGGATGAAATATCTCATCAAAGGAAACATCAAACGTCATGTCAGAATTCCATGATAAAATTCCACGACTAGGGCCGCTCTTGCGAGGGGAAGAAACAGTCGAGTCTGATCCTGTTGAAAACAATTTTATATATAATATGACAGATGTTATATATATATATATCTCTGTGTGTGTGTTTTTATCAATTAAATAAAAAATAGACACAATGATATTCAAACATACCTCGACCCTGAGACGTAGATGGCTCAGATGGATGATGTGGATCTGCTGCCTCTTCCCCTGACATGCCTGCATTCCTAGAAAACCTTAGTAAGGGGACTATCCAAGGTGTCCAAAAGATAAATTGGATTGTTTTAAAAAAATCAAACTTGTACAATTGTTAATCAAACAAAATGGGATTGAATAATTAGTTGTGATTGGATTTTAAAAAATCATAAAGTTAATGAAACAAATATACAAATTATGTACAAAACCAATCAATGCATAGCCAAATTTCATATTGAATTAATAAAAATTCAAGTAGCACATGAACCAAATGAAGAATACCTCAATGGGAAGATACAACAAAAATAACATAAAGATACAAAAAGAGAAATCACCTTAAATATTTATAAATGAATAAACTTCCAAAAGTGAGGATTAAAACTTACAGGGATTTATAAATTGGTTAGATAATTTATGATATCCTAGGATATTCAATACTGAATATCAGGAAAACAATTATACCTATCATTAAGCATGAAAATAGACAGTTTCTCCTTCAACGACTACTCTGATCCAATAAATATCTTCTTCATGTTGAAATACAGTATGTTGATCAAGCAGTTGGGAAACAAACGAAATAGTCTTGGGTTCATCTTGTTCAAATAAAAACACTCCTCACCAAGACATTTTCACAACAACTTGCCAACTTGGATTCAAAGGAAAAGTAACGAAGAATACTTGTTACTCTTGTGATTTCAAAATGAAAGGTTCATTATCAACTCGTTCATTTCTGTATAACATATAGTTAAAATTCACCAATGAAAACTGATATTGATCGACTTTACATCCATGCACTGGATCAACCCAATTACACTTTAACAATATGTACTTCAACTTGTGTGCATATACAACTTCAATGATGTCTATCAATTGACCGAAGTAATAACCAGAATCGATGAATGGACAAGCGATGCCACTATTTTGTGTTTCTCTTTTGGTGTCAACATATTTAATGAAAAATCAAAAACCATTAGAATCTATAGCTTTATAATGATGAGCCGTTATAAATGGAACCTCAGCCAGTTGGATAAATTATTCTATTAGTCTGGGTTCCCTTAACTCCCTTAGCTGATGAACCTACACAATTCATAGAATTAAATAATGATTTATGCAGAAAGAAATTAGTATAATACTTCACTCATAATGAAAATCAATTTATACAGACATAATCCTCGAACCATTAATGAAATGACACATAATGAGATTGTTGAATTTGATAATCAGTCGCATGATACATATCTTCTTTAATATCATTAATGTGATTCCTGCAAATGATAACATGATGTTTAAATGATCAACTTATGCAAACAAAACATGTAAAAGTTAAACAATAAAAGTGATAAGACACTTACTGCATTAATGGTGAAACTGATGGAGTATTGAACAAGATATATCGATGCACTTGTATCCACTCAATGTTTTCCATATCAAATATGGTTCCTTCTCCAATTGGACCATCATGAATCTGAGAGGGCTTATCTAATTTTGTTTCAACATCCATTAGATATTCTAAACAAAAAGTAGTACACTCATCCATCAAATAACTATTGGCTATTGATGCCTCTGGACGAGCTCTGTTGCGTACAAATCATTTCAATGTACTCAAATAATGCTCAATAGGATACATCCACCTGAATTGCAATAGAAGAGTAGCTATTACTTCATCAGTTAGGTGTAATGTAAAGTGGACCATAACATTGAAAAATGAGGGGGGAAATAGTTTCTCAAAGTGAAAAAGCGTAAGTACAATTCAGTCCTGGAAACTTTTTAAATCACTCATTTGTTGATTTCTTAAACAAAGATATCTAGAAATATTACTCATCTTAATCAACATCTGAACAAAATTGGGGGATAAACAATCACAAATTATGATTGGAATCAACTGCTGAAGTAGTATGTGATTGTCATGACTTTTCAACCCTTGCAATGTCTTGCTCGTCAAATTCACACACTTTGAAATATTAGAAGAGTAACCATCAGACACCTTAAGCATCTTCAAAATGAAAAAAATGTCTCTTTCTACTTTGTAGTCATCCTATACTATAAAATAGACATATATGCCTTGTTTCCCTCAGCTAACTGTAAATGAAACTATTTCCTTAAACCCATTTCTTCCAATTCATGACGTGCATTAACATGGTCCTTTGATTTTACACTGACACCTAAAATGGTCCACAATATGTTATCACAAACATTTTTTTTCAATGTGAATGACATCCAAATTATGCCTTATCATGTTAGTTTTCCAGTATGGAAGACTATAAAAATGATTTTCTTTTTTCCAATTGTGACTGCGCTACCTACCCGTAGAACGAATATTATGTAATGGATGAGCCACCAAATCCTAAATTTCATATACCATGAAGATGTTTTCTTCCTCAATTTGTGATAACATTTTGACTACTGTCATGATATTTAGTGCTAGGATGAACTCTCTAGAACGATCAAATGCCACTCTATCCTTTCTGAACCTGTGCTGAGGGGGGAGAAAGCGTCTGTGACCCATGTATGCCCATTTTTTGGAATGTTTAAGCCATAAATTTTTTTTTACTTTTATTGCAACATGGGAAAGAAAATTCCCCTTTAGTACTCCATCCTGATAAATTTTCATAAGACGGGAAGTCATTGATTGTCCACAATAAAGCAGCCTGCAGTGTGAACATTTCATTCATTTCACAGTCATAAGTCATCACACCATCGCCCCAAAATTCATTCAACTCATCAATAAATGGCTGAAGGTAAACATCAATCTTATCCCCCAGACTTCTAGGTCCACCAATAAGAGTGTAAAGTAATATAAATTATTGCTTCATAAAAAGCCATGGAGGAAGATTATATAGAACCAACACCACGGGCCAGGTGTTATGAGTTTCACTAACCATATACTTTAATGGATTGAAACCATCTGCTTCCAACCCCAATCGGACATTACGAACATGTTTATCAAAGTTGGGATGTCTCTTATCAAAATCCTTCCATACATGAGAGACTTTCGGGAGGGTTAACATATCACTTTCCTGAATTCTTTCTGCATTCCATCTCATTAAATTAGAAACTTTAGATGACATAAAAAATCTTTTCAATGTTGGTTTAAGGGGAAAGTAACACATTTACTTTACAGAAATCAGTTTCCTCTGTATTGAAATCTGGCGTTGATGAGTCTGATTTCCCCTGTTCTCTTTCCACTTGAAAGTGCCACAAACTGTACAAATATCCAAATGGGAAGTTTCCTTTATAAACAACATACAGTTGTTTTCACATTCATATATGGTCTCATATGTAAAACCTAAGTTCTCTGTCAACTAACGCGCATGGTAATATGACTCGGGAATCTTTTCATTGACAGGAAGAACCTTTTTCAATAACACCAACAACATGTCGAAAGATGTGTCTGACCACTGATTCAAAGCATTCAAATGCAAGAACTCCATTATAAACGACGATTTATTGTAATAAGTACATCCAGGATATAATTCTGTTTTTGCATCATCAAGTGCTTCATAAAACCTCGTCGAATCATGATCTAAACCAGAGCAAAGATTTATCTCACCAGTCTCAAGATTCTGGATGTCAATGCCTTCAAGATCCAACCCATGTACCATTTCAGTAATAATTTCATGCATTGGATCATTCATCCTTGCATCAACATCCATATGAACTGCATCTATATTTTAAAAGTGAACATATTCTTCTCCATGACGAGTCAAACTCTTATAATTTTTCAAAAATCCGTTAAAGAATAGTTTCTCCCTCACAGTATCTCGTTTTAATTGATATCTGTTAGCACAATTTCTAAATGGAAAACTAATATAGTCACTTTCAAATCTTATGGTGAAGTCAAAAAACAGTATAATTCCATTGAAATATTCTCTAGACATTCGATTTGGAAGATCAATCCAACTCTTATCCATAATAATATCTATAAAACAAACATTTACAGAAGACTTATTACATGATTTTTTCACATAAAATATATTTAAAATAAATACTAACCAATTGCTTGTGGACCATTGATAAAATAATAAAATTATATCTCTGAATAAAAAAAAAGAATAGATAATGGAATGTAAGTGATAGCCCATGTCATTTCATACCTGATTACGGTACAAACCTGGAAGGGAGGGGAGCCGAAGGTGGTGCTACGGGGGAGATGAGAGGTAGTGGAGGGGAGCCGGAGCTGGAGACGGTGTAGCGAGGGAGGGGATGGGTGGCGGCGGCGGTGGTGAGCCGGAGGATAGGAGGAGGTGAGTTGGAGAGGGTGTAGAAAGGGTGGGACGAAGAGGGAGGTGACAGAGGATAGCGGGGAACCGAAGTGGACGAGCGACATCGGTGAGGGGACGAGAAGCGGCCGTGCGAGGATGGAGGGGACCGGGCGGTGGCAATGCTGCACAGAAGGGGATAGTGATAGAGGGGACGGGCAGTGACAGTGCGGCGAGGGAGGGGGACAAAGAGGGAGGGGATGGGGGGTGGCGGAGAGCCGGAGCGGAGGGCGTCGAGGGGATGGGGGACGGGCAGCGAAAGGGCGTAGGGTGGAGGGCAGAGGGCCGAGGGGCGGAGGGAAAAGGGTGAAGAGGGTGGAGGGCGGAGGTAAGAGGCCCGAGGGTGGATGCCAATGGGAAGAGGGGGTGGAGGCCAGAGGGGGCGGAGGGTGGAGGGCGTAGGGAAAAGGCCGGAGGGGGTGGAGGCCTGAGGGGGTGGAGGGAAGAGGGAGGAAAGGGGATGGGCAACGAGGGGGGGAGGGTAGCGAGGGGATGGGCGGCAAGGGTAGAGGACGCAGGGCGATGGGGGACATGCGGTGGCGATCGAGGGACGCAGGTAGGCTTTCGTGAGGGGGGGGGGTGGGCGTCGAAGCTTTTTTTTAAAGCCCATCGACCACCAAAGTCGGTCACTTTAGGCCACCTATAGCAACCACCAAATGCATTCACCCGTGTTAGGGGGCTCCAAATCCCATTTATCTAGTAGTGTGTGGTAGCTGACGTATCCATACACCAGGACCCTGACTTATGATTTCTAACTCAGTGCACGAAAACACTGATTGCGTGTGTGTTTTCAAAAGTTTTCTTTGAGTTAGCTCACCAGGTATAATCTTTTGACTGTGTCGCATCTGTTTCTTTTAGGATTCCTCCACACAGACAACTAGTTAGAGTTCCATGATTTGTACGCAATGATAGCCCACTGAGCAACGAGGCTCCGGTGTAGGGACCTCTTACTATGTTGGCACCTTCGGGTGGTGTACCAGCAACACCACCACCCATTTTCAAGTAAATACCAATAGCCACACTGAAGGGCAATGCACGCAGAATGAGCACGTTGCACGAGTTCCAGTAGCATAAGCCTCTGAGGTTTCGAGGCGAGACAGATTTCCACGTAGCTGAGGGCTGGCTAGAGGCGATTGCTAGAGTTCCCCGTCTAGTTGATGTTAGAGTTGGTGTCCTAAGAACCAACTGTTTGTACTTTGATTACATGAATGTACACTTATTATATATTGTTCATTGTTCTACATGACTATAATATAATGATGTCCTGGAATATTTGTTGCATTAATAAGGTCATGGAAGATCCCTGCTATGATGAGAACCTTGAAATTCTATAACAATATTCTTAAATAAAGTTCTATGGTTGGATGACATACTATAATAGGACACATAGTATACCGAACTTCATGTGAGAGTACTCGTAAAAAGACGAGACTCTCACTCATGGAGTTCACACTTGGTAATCTCCAAGATGGGAGATTATTAGAACAATCCTGCTAGTAGTAATTCCGCATGTCTTGGTGTCATCAGACATTACTATCTACGATCGTGTGTAATGGTCCTTAGACTAGAAGATTATCATTAACTAATGTAACGACTCACACACTTAGATTTGTTGATGAAAACCATCACAAAGACAGTTGGCGGGAAGTAGGGTACGTTGGGTGCATCATGAATGACATGTTGTTAATGGATAAGTCAAGGAAGGATTTGTACCTTCCATATTTATGGAAGTAGATATCTTGGTCCCTTTGATTGAAATAGAACTGTCACCCAAATTCCATGGCCATGGTGTAACGATGAGTTTATTTCTGGAATTCAAAGTATGACAGATCAAGTATATAGGTTTATGACACTTCCATAAAACCTGCTTGATGATATATTGAGACAAAGGGATTAAATTACATGGTAAGAGTTTGTATGAGGTGACACATTAATGCGGATTCAACTTCTTTCTCTTGGGTTCCTTGACCTATTGCTAGATAGTAATCTTGGACTTTAGGCAAGCCCGCCTAATGCCAATGAGAAAGAGGCCTAGAGGGTCACACACTAAGTGTATCTAAGTATCTCAAGTAGAATAAAGATTATTCATGTATGTGGTTTAATAATTATTCAAGGAAGCCTAATTTTTTTAATGATGGAGGAAGAATAAAATGAAAAAAACATATACACGCCGTGTATTAATGATTACACACTGTGTTGTTTTCATTTTGGAAAGGAAATGAAAAACAAGTACACGCCGTGTATTAATGATTACACACCATGTAGTTTTTATAGTTGGGATTTTGAGGAAATAATATTGTTTTATTAAATGATATTTATTATAATCAGCGTGGGCGCATGTCAAGGAATTAATGATTCAACATGCGAGAGTTTTCAATAAGAGTTAATGAAATAAATAAAATGTGTAACACTCTTATTTATTCTCATAACTCTATAACCTAAAACATGATTATAAATATCCTCACAACCCAACACTTTTCCTTAATCGTTGTGCACAATAATTCTGGAGAATTCCCTCAAGGCTAAGAGAAATCCTTCCTCCAAGAATGCTCACAAGACCGAGAGAGATCCTCCTCCATCTGATCAAAATGATCTAAGGAGGAAAATGAAAGCAAAGGTTTCTCCACGCTAGCACCCAGAGAATACTTTGGCGACATCGAGGGATACGTGGTGCACGTGTGGATCAACGCTAGAGGAAGTCTACACTTGGCTTCTGTGATGAAATGACGAATCACATCGGAATGTGATCAAGAATATCAATGAATAAAGAACACCCAAAAAGGTACTTCTTGTCAGATAATTAAATTAATTATAATCAACCTATGATGGTCCTCGTTTGTGGTTCTAGGACCATCCTTCTTCTTTGTCTATTTCTATGATTCGATCCATGGAGACTGGTGTCTACCGTCATATTGATACCGGATTGATCATTTCTAATGACAAAAGGCCAAGTGGGCACATCCACTCACGAGCTTCCGGTGTGCCTGAAACCTTCAAATGGTATCATAGGGAGGTTACAACGTTGATTATAGTTATTTAATTTTTGTTGATAATTTACACATTTATATTTGATTCAATTCAAGATAAATCGTTCTATAAAACTGAAGGAATGAGATCTGTTCTTCCTCATTCGTTTCTCGATACACATCATAGAAATGAATTTTTAATTTTAATTTTGATTAAAATAAAAATTAGGAACTCATTCGGAGGAGACGATCTTTTTATTTGTACAACACAAGAATACAAAACATGTAGTGAAAAATACACACCATGTACTTAGGTTCAACGAACCGGTACTGGTCCGTAAAACCACGCCGTGTGAATTGAGCATGCCTAAGTATTTATTACACCGTGTTGACCAGAATTGAACGGTGAATGGAAACCAGAATACACGGCGTGTATGTTGAATCAACATGCCGTGTAGTCCGATCCATCCCAGGTGAAAATGTGTACAAGGAGAAGCCATGTACCACGTACAAATGATTTCCAGACCGGTAACCACGTAACAAGGAATTACATGCCATGTTAGATTAATCTACACTCTGTGTACTCCAAAATTTCCAAAGTATAGTAAACATGCCAAATCCCTCGGGTGTGTACTTTGGATAAAGGGTGAAAAATACACACCTTGTAATATATCCTACACGCCGTGTAATTTCTAGAAATGGAATTTCACCAAGTTTCCTCTAAAATACAAAGACCTATACAAGGAATATGGATGAGAATAATCTCAAGGAAATTCAGAAAGAAATTTAAGATAAAGAATTGATTAATTATAATATCATAATTAATTGAATTCATGCACGACTTATCTTAAATGAAATAACGATTAAAATAATTTGAATTCTAAATATGCGTAAATGTCTTTTCATGCTATGGATGATCATGATCTAGACTAAAGACCCTTTGTGTGTGTATGGTTTCATTTAAATTTATTTAATTTAATTTTTTTGGCCTGCGAGACTTCTTCCAATAATATGTAGGGCCTACGTGGCAATGGTTTCTTTAATGTAAACCTCATGTAAAGGAGGATCTCCCAAGTCATAGGAGATGGTTCAAAAACCAGAAGCTGAGGCGAAAAAAACCCAAGAAGATACAAAGGTGGACATGTGGGAGCTACAAAACACGAACCATCTGGTTCAAGGTATTTTTCCTTAGGTCAGGGTCATCTTATCAATATCACCAAATAAGCTAACCAATATAAGCTCATGGTCATGACATATTATTTTATTTCTATCTGATTGCATGGTTTATTTATTATGTATATGTTTTCGCAATCACATAATTAATGAAATAAACAAGCATGAAAAGATGGAATAAAATAAAAACTGGACTATGCATAAACATTATCAGAACATGGCTAATCACTTAAGCAAGCATCACTTAATATTAACAAGCATGTGATAATGAAAAACTATGCATAAAGAATAAAATCCCTCAAATACCATATTAAGTCAGACCAAACCTTCTATTACTTGATTAAGGGAAAGACTCAATAAAACTATGTGTTTGACCAACCCATGTTGGGAAACTTACTTTTATAAAGGAAGCTCTTATGAAATTTTCGGGTTGACTTAAACATTTTACATCAAGAGGAGTAACCCTTGCTAGACTTGTTGTAAAATGGAGGAAAGTGTTGAGGAAATCCAAGTCAAGATTTCAGGATTGGGGAGTCCACTCAACAGATCTAGGAACTGTAATCTCACAGTTGGAAAATATCTGCCAACTTAAATACCTTCAAATAGCTTGACCAACCCTTGTTGGGGTTATGTGAAGGGGAATATAGATCCTTGCCACTAGAATGTCATGGAAACTAGACATTCCAAGTTCAATGGTGAGGGCCATTAGGACTTGATAAAATAGTGGGAGAATTAATAAATTCATTTATTATTTTTCACAAAATGTAATAAAAAGGTACTGATAAATCTGATCTTTTAATTTGTATAATCAATATGACAAAATCGTCAACCACATTTTCTCTGTGATCAATTCTGGATAATGAAAATATCCTGACTGGCAGTAACTTTCAGGAATGGTTTAGGCGCCTTCGAGTTATCCTACGCCATGAACGAAAGTTTTACATGCCAGAGTCCTCGCTTCCTGATTCTCCCACCTAAGGGGCGAGTGATGAATATTTCCTAGTCTATGATCAACATTTTAACGATGCATTTGATGTTCAATGTTTGATGCTATCATCAATATCTAGTGAGATCATGAAGTCTCATGAAGACATGGATGCCTATAGCATGATCTAGCACCTCTGTGGTCTATACCAGAAGGTAGCAAGATAAAAAAAGTTTGAGATCTCCAGGGCTCTATTCTAGAGAAATATTGGAGAGGGTGCCCTAGATGGGCCTCATATTGTCAAGATCATTGACTACACTGAGCGCTTGGAGGTTCTAGGGTTTAAAATCCCCAAAGAATTGGGTACTTATCTCATTCTTGCATCACTCCCCCAGATCTTCACTAACGTTTTTGTAAATTTCAACATGAACAACATTGAGAAGTCTCTATCTGATCTACTTATCCTTATTCTCCAAGTGGACAATGATATGAAGCGTGAAAAGCCTTCCGTCCTTATGGTGAATAAAAGGGAAGGGAAGGGGAAGATCTTTAAGCATAAATATTCTTCAAGGCCTTCCAAAAAAAAGAAGATCAAAAGGGAGGCAAGAGAATAGGAGGTTGTTTGTTTTGCATGTGGCAAGAAGGGCCATTGGAAGAAAAACTGCACCCAGCCAAGGAAGCAAGGGGAAGCTTCAGGTGAATTTTTTATTGAATGAAATCTATTCGTTTCTACTAATTGGTTATTAGATACTGCTTTTGGTTTTCACATCTATATCCAAATATAGGAACGAAGTAGATTTAAAAAGCTTGACCAAGTAGAGGTGGATCTGCGAGCAGGCAACAGAGCCAGAATCGCTGCTGTAGATGTCAGAGACTACCACCTCACATTTCCTACTAGGATGGTCTTGTTATTGAAAGGATGATATTATGTACATTTATAACCAAAAACACTATTTTAGTATCCATATTAGATACTGATGGATTCATCTTCAAATTTGGAAATGAATGTTTCTACTTTTATAAAGGTAGCATTTGTTTTGGTAGGACACATTTATATAACAGCCTTTATGTGTTAGAATACACAAACCAAGTAATGGAAATAGATGAAAAAGTTAATTCACATGACTCATACCACACCCATCTTCGGCATCACTGGCTAGGTCATGTCAATGAGAAAAATTTGACAAAATTACATCAAGATGGGTATTTAGATTCTTTCAAACTAAAACCACATGGTGTATGTCATGTGTGTCTACATGAAAAAATGATCAAATCCCCATTTAGTGGGAAAGGTGAAAGGGATAATGAGCTTCTAGAATTAGTTCACACAGATGTGTATGGACTATTTCCAGTTGAAGCAAGGGGTGGGTTCTTGTACTTCATAACTTTTACTAATGATTTTAGTAGATATGGATATATTTACTTAATGAGGTATAAGTCAGATTATTTTGATCAGTTCAAAGAATACAATAATGAACTTTAGAACCATCTTGGTAAGAATATTAAGAAAATCTTCTCAGACAGAGGAGGAGAATATCTTAATTAGGACTTCATTGATTTCTTACGGGAGTTTCAGATTCTATCTCAACTCACTCCTCCTTACAAACCTCAGTGTAATGGTGTAAGTGAAAGGAGGAACTGCACCCTGTTTGACATGATGAGATCAATGATGATTCATGCGAGTCTTCCATTATCCTTTTGGGGATATGCGTTACAAATAGCAGCACACATACTAAACCAAGTACCAACTAAATCGATAAATGGTATTCTATACGAGTTATGGAGTGGACGCAAATCCATGTTATAAAATTTACATATGTGGGGTAGCGAAGCATTTGTTAAGGCCTCTTCAGGTAACAAAATTTCACCCCGACGCACAAAGTGTATCTTTATAGGATATCCCAAGGAAACAATGGGATATTACCTATACAAACCCTCAGATAAAAAGGTTACAGTGGAAAGACACGCCATATTCCATGATAGGGAGCACATCTCCAAAAGAGATAGTGGGAGCGAGATAGACTTCGATGAAGTTGAGGTTCTTGATACATAAGAGTTGGTACAAGAACAGATTCCACAAAGCCCCGTGAAAGAACAATATGTTCCAGAGACACAAGAACTGCGTTGGAGCATGAGAGAGGTGGGAGAACTAAAACGATATGGTTTTATTGTCACCGAGGATGGTGACTCATTATTGGTTGACAATGATGATCCTATTACCTACAAGGAAGCAGTTGAAGGCATAGACATTGCCAAGTGGCAAGAAGCCATGAATTCTGAAATGGATTCCATGTACCAAAACCAAGTCAGGATTTTGGTAGATCCTCCAGTTGATGCAAATCCTATTGGTAATAAGTGGGTATTGAAGAATAAACTAGACATAGAGGGAAAAGTCAACACCTATAAAGCACGACTGGTTGCAAAAGGTTTTAGACAGCGTCAAGGAATTGACTATGATAAAACCTTTTCACCGGTTGTGATACAGAAATCCATTAGAATCCTATTTTCCATTTCTTCTTACCATGACTATGAAATTTGAAAAAATGGATTTCAAAACAGAATTCCCTAATAGGAACCTCTAGGAAGATGTCTACATGACACAACCTGAAGGGTTTGTGACTCCAAAGGATTCCAAAAAGGTATACAAGTTGCATAAATTCATTTATGGATTAAACAAAGCATCATGGTCATAAAACATTCATTTTGATGAAGCCATAATGAAATTTGGATTTTTTAAGAACGAATGTGAGACTTGTGTCTACAAAAGGTTTAGTGGAAGTGCAATTGTTTTCCTAATAGTATATGTTGATGACATATTACTAATTGGAAATGAAGTACCTGTCTTACAGTCAGTTAAGGCATGGATGGATAAATTCTTCTTTATGAAATACTTGGGTGAGGCATCATATATTCTTGGGATAAAGATCCATTGTGATAGATCTAAGAGAATTCTAGGCCTAAGTCAAAGTACATACATTGAGAAGATAATGAAGAGATTCAGTATGAAACAATTAAAGAGTGGATTGTTGCTAGAGTCACATGGCATTCATCTTTCCAAGAAGATGTGTCCTCAGACACATGAGGAAAGAAAGAAAATGTCAAGGATCCCTTATGCATCCACGATTGGGTCAGTCATGTATGCTATGCTATGTATGAGGCTAGATGTTTCTTACATATTAAGTGAGGCAGACAGATATCAAGCTGATCCATGAGACTGCCATTGGATGGTAGTCAAGACTATCCTTAATTATCTGAGGTGTACTAAGGATATGTTCATGGTTTATGGAGGAGATGAGGAACTAGTCATCAGAGGACATGTATATTCTAGTTTCCAGACTGATCAAGATAACATAAAGTCGTAGACTGGATACATCTTCTGTTTGAATAGAGGTGCAGTGGGCTGGAAGAACTCAAAGAAAAGTGTGGTGGCAGATTCTACAGCAGATTCTGAGTATATCGCAGCTTCTGAGGCAGCTAAAGAAGCATTATGGATGTGAAGATTCATCCAAGAGTTGGATTTAGTACCCAGTTATAAAGATCCTATCACACTCTATTGTGATAATACTGCAGCGGTGGAACTTGCAAAAGATCCAAGGCCACATCAGCAGACAAAGAACATACTTATGAAGTATCATCTCTTGAGGGATTTTTCTCAGAGAGGTGAAGTTTCAGTGACAAGTATTTCCATGGAAGACAATGTGGAAAAACCCTTGAATAAATCCTTGATTCAGTAGAAACATGATCATCATGTGAGGTCTAGCGGACTAAAAGTCATAGGCAGTTGGATCTAGTCCAAGTGGGAGTTTGACAGAGTTGGTTTCTTGAGAACCAACTGTTTCTACTTTGATTACATGAATGTACACGTATTATATATTGTTCATTGTTCTGGATGACTATAATATTATGATGTCTTGGAATATTTTTTGCATTAATAAGGTCATGGTAGATCCCCGCTATGATGAGAACCTTGAAATGTTATAACAATATTCTTAAATAAAGTTCTACGGTTGGATGCCATACAATGATAGGACACATAGTATAAAAAACTTCATGTGCGAGTACTCGTAAGAAGATGATACTCTCTCTCATGGAGTTCACACTTGGTAATCTCCAAGATGGTAGATTATGAGAATAGACCCACCAGTAGTAATTCCACATATCTTAGTGTCACCGGACATTACTATCTACGAGCGTGTGTAATGGTTCATAGACTGGAAGATTATCATTAACTCATGTCATGACTCACGTACTTAGATTTGCTGACGAAAACTGTCACGAAGACAGTTGGTAGGAAGTATGGTACATTGGGTTCATCATGAATTACATTGGGTGCATCATGAATTACATTTAAATAATTGTATTTAGTTGTCCCTTCCATATTTTTAGAAGTAGATATCTCAGGCCCTTTGATTGTAATAGAACTATCACCCAAATTCCATGGCCATAGTGTAATGACGAGTTTATTTTTGGAAGTAAAATAATGAAAGATCAAGCATATAGGTTTATGAAACTTCCATGAAACCTTCTTGATGAGATATTGAGACAAAGGGATTAAATTACACGGTAATCGTTCAAATGAGGTGACATGTCAATGCAACGTAAACTTCTTTCTCTTGGGTGCCTTGACCCGTTGATAGACAGTAATCTTGGACTTTAGGCAATCCCACCTAATTCCAATGAGAAAGAGGCCTAGAGGGTCACACACTCAGTGTATCAAAGTATCTCAATTAGAATAAAGATTATTCCTGTACGTGGTTTAATAATTATTCAAGGAATCCTAAATCGTTTTAATGATAGAGGAATAATAATATGAAAACAAGATGTACACGCCATGTATTAATGATTACATGCTATGTAGTTTTTATTTTGGAAAGGAAATGAAAAACAAGTACACGCTGTGTATTGATGATTACACGCCATGTAGTTTTATGAAAAACAAGTACACGCTATGTATTAATGATTACATGCCGTGTAGTTTTTACAGTCGGGATTTTGAGGAAATAATATTGTTTTATTAAATCATATTTATTATAATCAGTGTAGGCACATGTCAAGGAATTAATGATTAGACATGTGGGGGTTTTCAATAAGAGTTAATGAAATAAATAAAAGGCATAAGGTGCTTAATTATTGTCATAAATCTATAACCTCAAACCCGATTATAAATATCCTCACAACCCCATCACTTTTCCTTAATCATTGTGCACAAAAATTCTAGAGAATTACCTCAAGGATGAGAGAACTCCTTCCTCCAAGAATGCTCTCAAGACCGAGAGAGATCCTCCTCCCTCAGATCAAAACGATCTAAGGCAGACAACGCAAGCAAAGGTTTCTCCATGCTAGCACCTGGAGAATCCTTTGGCGATGTCTAGAGATATGTGGTGCACGTGTGGATCACTGCTAGCGGAAGTCTACACTTGGCTTCGGCGACGCAACGAAAAATCACATCAGAACGTGATCAAGAATATCAGCGAAGAAAGAAAACCCAAAAAGGTACTTCTTGTCAATTAATTAAATTAATTATAATCAACCTGTGACGGTCCTCGTTTTTGGTTCCAGGACCATCCTTCTTCTTTGTCTATTTTTGTGATTTGATATGTGGAGACTGGCATTTATCATCGTATTGATCTCAGATTGATAATTTCTAATGAGAAAAATCCTAGTGGGCACATCCACCCACGAACTTCCGCTGTGCCCAAAACCTTCAGTTGAGACACCAGTAGAGCAGACAGAGATCTTAGCTGCTAGTCTATTTCAATGAGTGACCATGAGGATAGTCTAATTAATTATGAGGATTCAGTATGTGGACCATTGCCCGAGATAGTACCTTCGGGTAGTGTGCCAGCTATATCACTACCCATTGGGCATCATTTACAACTGGCGTTACCGATAGGGGACACAAGTAGGCTTAGTGCCTTACACATGTTTCAGCATTCGATATCCCTCAGGTTACAAAGCGAGCCCGACACATAGGCGGATGAGGAATGGCTCGAGGAGGTGGCTGAGAGTTCTCTAGAACTTCTACTACTTTGGCAGGATGACATGTCAGTAGCTGAGTATTCATCGAGGTGTACCGATATTTCCTGGTACTCGATGAATACGATACGATCAGTGCTTTAGGGCTCGAACTTCTGATCGAGGTGTGTTTAAAGGAAATCCTAGCTATCACTATTCCTCTATGAATTCCTACTTATGCTAGGGTTCTAGAGAGAAACTTTTTGGTTGAATGTTCTTCAGCTGAATAGATATAGCTTGTGAATGTCAGCAATGAGAAAGTAGGGAACTGGTGCCAGTCTTAGAGACTTGGGCGTGTAAAATGTTCCAGGAAGAGGATGTGATAGGGATAGATGAATCTTCATGGCAGCATACGTGGAAGAAGAGCTAGGAGAGTAGCAAGTGGTGGTGTACTTTTCGACATGTTACAAGCACCCCCTTTTTGTGGACCCCACCAGGCTCAGGGAGCTGGAGGACAGGGGAAGAGAGTTGTTTCATGCGGTCAAGGAAAGTGACCCAAGGGCTGTAGGAATGATTCAAGGTACGATCTATATCTACTAATAGCTACCGTATCAATAGTAATAGCTATCAATCATTTCTTCCTTCCATGAATCTTGTCCAGGACCTAGAGTTTCCAGTTAAACCATTGACTTGAACCTAACGTATGGAGATACCTTTGGGAGGATACTCGATAATAATAATTATGTCGACAGTGTGATATGACCCTTGAGGCGAGAGTTTTGGTTGGAACCTCTTAGTGGAATCATTGAGGCCTTACGACGTTAGTTTGGGTTTGGACTTGACATCCACTGTTCACACTCATATTGACTGTATTATGCAAAGAGTTGTGGTTTATCTACAACGTTGGAATGGGGTTTTCCATGGTCGGTGAAAAAGGAAAACCAGGAAGCAAATGATAAACTCATGCATTGGAAGGTGCAACCAATCACACATGAGTTGGCCCACCTCACCCTCGTGGCAGCAGAAGTTGACTTTGAGATAGTCTATATTCTTGGGAAGGGGAACATGGTAGCATACACACTCAGCAAAAGGTCTAGCCTGCATCTGCTGAGTGAGGCGATAGAGCAGCTGGCTGCTTTACAGATATCCTTTGTGGATAGATATGGAGCAGACTTCCTTCAGTCTCTTACAGTCACTCCCCCACTTCTTCAATGAGTTAGGAAGACATATCATGGGGACACTGACTACGAGACACGACGTACTCAGATATCCACTGGGTAGGCACCTGATGGATTTTCTGAAGGCGGGGAGCAAGTCATCCTCTTTAGAGGACGTACTATGGTATGAGTGTCACTTCAAGAGGAAGTGTTGAGGGAGTTACACACATCTCCTCTAGTGGTACATCTAGGAGTGGCAAATATGTAGCAGGATCTCCAACGACAGCACTGGTGGCTGGGAATGAAGAAAGTAGTTGTTGATTTTGTCTCTCGGTGACTCACTTGTCAGCAAGTGAAGGCAGAGCATCAGGTTCCAGCAAGATTGGTTCAGCCTTTAGAGGTCCCAAAGTGGAAGTGGGATGGGATATCCATGGACTTCATGACAGGAATTCCATGTATATCTAGGGGACATGACTCGATTTGGGTTATCATTGACCGAATCACCAAGTCATCCCACTTCCTATCGATCAGAGAGCATGGTTCAGTAGAGAGATTGGGATGCCTCTATGTGCAAGATATTGTGCGGCTACATGGAGTACCCACGACGATTGTCTCCGATTGTGACACACGCTTTATTTCCCAGCTATGGAAGGGGTTGCAGAAAGCATTCAGGACGCATATTCGTTTGAGCACCGCCTTCCATCCTCAGACAGATGGTTAGACTGAATGTACTATTTAGACCCTCGAGGACATGCTACGTGTTTATTTCCTCCACTTCGGTCGTAGCTGGGAGGACCACTTACCTTTGGTGGAGTTTTTATACAACAACAAATATCACTCCACCATAGGGATGGCACCTTTTGAGGTGTTGTATGGGTGACCTTGTAGATCATCATTATGCTAGACTGACCCAGGGGAGTCAGCACTAGTGGGACCAGTGATGGTACGTGCTACTATAGTGAAGGTGAATATCATCTAGGAGTGGATGAAGACTGCATAGAGCAGACAGTAGTCGTATGCCGATAGGAGATGGAGAACTCTAGAGTTTGAGGATGGAGACCATGTCTTCCTATAGGTCTCACCCTGACGAGGTCTATGAATATTTGGCCGAGGCAACAAGTTATCTCCAAGATTAATCGGACCTTTTTAGGTCCTTAGAAGAGTTGGCGAGGTGTCTTACCGCTTAGCTCTTCCACCTCAGTTGCACTGAGTGCATGACGTCTTCCACGTATCCCAGCTGAGGAGTTACGTGCATGAACCTTCTCACATAATCGACCATGGAGAGCTGGACGTCGATGAAGGGGCGACTTTTACAGAGTTTCTAGTGGAGATTGAGGATTGATAAAAGTGGGTCCTACGTGGACGGTCGATACCTCTGGTGCGCGTTCACAGGCAGCACGGGAACCTCCAAGAGAGAACATGGGAGCAGGAGGCTCAGATGCGTGCTTAGTACCTCCACTTGTTCCCATAGTTATGAGTTGTGGCTTATGGGGACGTAGATCCCTGAGGTGGGGAAAATTTAAAGACCCGGAATTTCCATGTAATTTTTTTTAAAAATATATGGGAATTTTACGAGTCCGCAAAATCTGACGGCACGCGATTCTGTGGCCCGGAGTGCCCAGAATGATCCGTCAAAGTTTTGTTAAGCTTAAGTTAACACGTGTAAGAGGTTTTCCTGAAAAAGTGGAATAAATCTTAATCAGTAACTCATATCAGAAATCTGAGGGCACCATTGCGCTCAAGATGGCGATTTTACCCGAGGCGCGACTTAAGATTAGTCGGCATGAGTCTCCTGTGAGAAAACCCAAAAATGGCATAATCATAAATAAAATAATTAAATAAATTATATTATTTTTCAAATTCTTATAACTAAAAAATGGTAACTCAAAAATACGAGACCACCGCTGAACTCATGAGGGTATGTTTTCTTTAAGAAGATACTAACTTTGGCCAGTGCGGTCCACCAGAGAAAGTTATTTTTTGGCTGAAAATATAATAATTAAGTGAAAATTATTTTATTTTAAAATTCATAACTTATAAATGGTAACTCGAGTTGAAAATTTGAGAGTACCATTGGGTTCGTTGGGGTGTGTTTCACCTAGGCAGAGCCTAACCTCGACCAGCGCGGGTCGAGGGGGATTGATAATAATTTTCTGAACTTTTTTTCAGGTACGTTCAGTGAATGCGCAAGCGGCATTTTTTAACTTTTGAACCGGTGCTCAGAATTGAAATTTGAGGACACCATTGAACTCGCAACGCTAGTTTTCACTTAAAAAGTCTTTCACCTTGATGACAGTTGGTCGAGGGTGGAAGATAGTTTTTGGGTTTTTCATGGAAATAATAAAATAAAATGACGCATGTTTAATTTTATTATAACCACCCAAGTAGAAGTTGGAGGTGGGGATCACCACACCTTAACCTCCCATGAGAGGTTATGGTGGTGGGCCCCACCGGAACCTAACCACTCACGAGAGGTTACGGTGTGGGGACCACCTGAGACTAAAACCCCCAATTAAATGAGGGAAACCACTCAACTCCCTCATAAATGAGGGAGGGTCTCTTGAACTTGTCTACCTAATTAATTGTGCCAACGCACCAATTAATTGTGCCAACCCTTTTCTTGATTAATTATGCCACCAACCATTATTAATTTGGCTTTTAGATTTCTCAACAAAAAAATAATAGATGGTCTAATCTATTATTTTGGTACCTCTTTTCTTTTTGGTGGAATTTGGGAGAAGAGAGAGAGCTTGGGATAAATCTCCCAATGGAGAAAGCTCCCAACGAAGAATGCCGACTAGGGACGCCTTCAACTATGAAGAAAGATCTCCTTCGACTTTCATCCCCAGACTCCTAACGATGTGGGATGTATTCGACGACAGACCTTCTCTCCTCATCATCGTCAATGAGCCGACACACGAGCTCGGGACTCGAAGTGTGTGGTAGATGCGACGAATGAAAACAACTCCATCTTCTTCCCCGCGACTCCATCAACGAACAAAGAACAAGTAGGGATTTTATTTGAATACAATATTATTCCTTTAATTCTTCCCTTCTAAGACAAAGAATAATTGTGGATGATTTTCCTTGCTGGTTGGGAATTTTTTTTGCGGGAAGATGTGGGGTGTTGATAGACTTTTATTCTTCTATATTCTCTTCTTGTTAATTCTTTGAAATTCAAGAAAACATTGATCCGCTTGATACCAACCTAAACACAGAGGTTGTGGGCCAAACCAACATGGCCCAACCCATCCACCATTCTTGTTTGTGATGTTCTTTAGCATGGCGATGAGGCGATGAGACGACAAATGTGACACAGGAAACGACCGCACTACCCACAGCCTCCGCGACCCGCACCGCCCGCCGACCGTGCCATCCACCGGCCGAACCGGTCCCGACCACCCCATCCACCGGCCGAACTGGATCTACCTCCCGAGGCCGAACCACAAAGACCTCTCGGTCGCGCACGCCTTCATGCCCCTCTGGCCTGCCTCACCAAGGCTGTGCCTCCCGGCTCCGAACCGAACCACGCCGGCCCGCGGCCCCCTTGTGACGCTCCTGGATGAACCCCACCGGCCCTGCTGACCTGATCCGCACTGACCTCCAGCCTCCGCGCACTCCACGTACCCCACACCATCACTGGCCTAACCGGCATCGACCTTTCGGGCTGAGCCGCGCCACTGAAGATGATGGCTAAATGGCCCCCAGCCTCCCAGGCCGAGAACCCAAGCCGCGCCCCACGTGCGCCTAGCCGAGATGGCCTCCCGTACACCTCGTGGAACCTCCAGGCCGAACCGCCCTTACGCCGACCCGTGACCGGTCCGCTCACTCGTGACCGGTATGCGTCCTGGCCCTACTCACGGACTTCGAAACCTCTTGGGTCAGGCCCAGCAGGCCGGGCTGAACCCAACGGGTCAGGCCGAGCCAAACCCAAACAAGGTCGGCCCAGACTAAGTTAGGCTGGGTCGGTCCGACCGGGTCAGACCGGTCCCAGGCCTACTACCAACCCCTTTACTTTCTTTTGGCGATATCTTTGGCACCAGATGTCAGTTTGATGAACCGTCAGCAGCGCTGATAATCTTGGAGCTTGATGGTCCCTTTGAGTATACCCCACTGGAGTTTGGGGTATAGTTAAGATATGATCAGGTTGGATCGTACACGAATCCAACCGGGCCCCCAGAACTAAAAGTCTAATAACTCTCAGACCGAGTGTCTGATTGACGCGCCGACTGTTGCGTTGGATTTCTTATGAAAAGACGGATCTTCTAGACACATAAACTTGGTACTTCATGGTAGTTGATGTATCAATACTTGGATTGAGGAGAAGACCCTCCCGGAATCAATCCTGCTTTTTGTAGGAACCCTGTGGCTGGATACTTGTGATAAATGGATCCTACATAGTCTGACTACTGTTCTAGGATCCTACGTGGGTTCGACAGCTCTAACTAATGTTCCAGGATCCTACGTGGGTTCGAAAACTCTAACCACTGTTCCAGGATCCTACGTGGGTTCGAAAGCTCTGACTATTGTTCTAGGATCCTACGTGGGTTCGACAACTCTTACTACTGGTCCAGGATCCTACATGGGTTTGATAGCCCTGACTACTATTCCAGGATCCTACGTGGGTTCGACAACTCTGACTACTGTTCGAGGATCCTATGTGGGTTCGACAGCTCTGACTACTGTTCCCAGATCCTACGTGGGTTTGACAGCTCTGATTACTATACCAGGATCCTATGTGGGTTCAAGAGAGTAGATGATTCAGTGGATACATCTAATAATCTCTATCTTTATATATTAGTTGTTTACCTGTGTCAGATGAGTTAGTAACTTATGTGTTTTTCTCATTATTGAGATGGATTAATTGATAACTTAGGTATATGTATGGGTATATACCTAAGTGGGGTTATCTGTTGATTTCATACTTTGTGGTTTATCCTTGTTGGAATTTGTGAGACCTTGAGGGTCTCGAGGTCCCAACTGAGTATCGTTGTACTCACCCATGCACGAGCTATGCCCACACGTCATTGTGTTGGATGAAGACGACGAACAACACTGATCGAGGCTAAGAGTATCAGGATTGGACGGTACGTGGAGGTGGACCTTATGACGAGTCGGTACATGGAGGAGACAAACGGACGTGGAGTGATGAGGAGGCTATCTGTAATTACTCTTCGTGTGGGAATCCCAGAGGACGACCCAATAACTGTTTTTTTTTATTCACTTGTACTTGTACTAACAGTTCCTTGTACTTTACAGTTGGGCTTGTATTTCTTGCCCCTTTACCTTTCAGCACTCTTTTGTTATACAGTTTACCTAGTGTTTTGTATCTAGATGTGTGCGTTTACAGGTTATAAAGGCAATGCTTTCCCAGTTTTAGAGAATTACAACTTTGGTTCTAGTCGCTAGCCCATGGCCTATGGAAGGCGGGCTTAGGGTAGTCACAAAATGGGCCCTGAGGGATGGATCATGACAGATATCACCTAATTATAGATAGAGAATAATAGAGGAAATATTCCTAATAAATTGAACCATAAAAAAAAATAAATTTATGACGGGTTAAAGTAAATTAATTTTATAGTATGAAAGTAAATTGATTACGTTTTTGTTTCAATATACTTTTCATATTTTTGGGGAATTATTTTTTCTACATGGATTTTGAACATATGTAGACATAAATACATGAAATTTAAAATTTGATCATTTAATCAATTTCCAGACAAATATCATCTTTTCCCTAAATGATGAGTAATCAAGAAGAACTTTCATACTTGATACATCCGAATAAACTCCAATGAATTAAAAAATCCACAAAAAGATACCAATATATTACTCATGTCATTATACATTAAACAAAAATATTATGGTATGATATGATAACTATCCAAGAATAATAAACATTTAAACAAAGTGAAACTACCTTATTATCCAAAATTCCATAATAAAACCCAATTTTAACATAGATCATTCAACACGTCGCTAACCTTGAAATTCCTCAGAAAATTATAGAATAAAATATAAAAAAAAAATCAGAATTATTTTATCACCTAGTGATGAAATGAATATCAATTAAAATAAGAGACTTATACCACAAAATAATATCACAAATCTCAATATCTCAAGGTTGTGATAATTATTCATGAATCCCCATAAATCTTTAATAAAATCTTATATTCTCTAAAATCCAGTTCAAAATTTATCAGACAAATAAAATCTAATAAAAGTATATTCAACTTAATCGTATATAATTTTTGAAATAGGGAATGTCTTCCTGAATTAATTGTGTCACTCAATCAAAAAATAAAATTCTAATCCAATCATTAAAATTTTGATAAAACATACATTACAAAAATGAACAAAATCTTTATTGATAAGTTAGTTCAAATAAATAATAACAATTCCAAAATAACCAAGACATCCTATTGGTCGGTGGTAGGTGATCGACCCTATTCACCCATTAGACATAGGTTCAATCCTAATAAACTTGCTGAAAATGATGGGTTTTCACCCATATTGTGATTTTTTATTTTTCTAAAACTATATTAATATGTCTTTTGATGTCAAAAATATCCTCAATAAAAACAATAATATTTTTTACCTCAAATGTTATCTCATACCGTTCATTTTTCTTCCCAAAATGAAAATATAATTCATACTCAAATTAATTTTTTCACATGATAAAATTAATTTTCAAATAAAACTTAATCTCAAAAAAAATCTCCCAAAGTACCATCTTCATGAAAAGTGTATTAACCGATTTAAACATTCCTTCTTCATTAAATCTTCCATAACACTATAGTTCCATATATATATATATATATATATATTAATTATTTACTACTCTTCGTAATACCTAACTAATATTTTATATATTATTCCAAAATACATCCATCCTTTGATCAAAAATATGAATAATGTTCCATGTTTCAATAATGTCAAAGAATGATCCATGAAATAATTCATACTATTAATATGTAATTTTCTATTTCTTCATTTTCAATTATAATGGAATTAGTTATTACTAAATAGTATCTGTACAATCTCACTGATCCCATTCATGTGCCTTCTTCCTTTGACATTGATGAGCATAATGACAATACTCCCCACATTTAAAACATTTAATTTATCTCTAGGGAAGTACTTTTTCCAATTCATGGAGATATCTAAATGCTTCCATTTTTCATTCATAGTTTATTTATTTAAAACCTCCTTAAATAAATATGAAACATCTTCCCATCCTTTTAAGACATTTTACTATGTAATTATTCCAACACTATTTTCACATAGTTCATTGAATATATTTACATTTATGATGGTTGTCACTTGGAAATCCAAATGTATTTATTTATTTTGTGTTTTATATATTAGGAAACTCTCCACAGTTCATGTTTTGAATAGTTACAAACGATAGATTATTTAGAATAACCACAAGAGTTCTCATTATAGTTACTATTTTATTCAGTTTCTCATTTAGATAGCACCCACATTTTCATTCTCATATATCTTCACATTAGTTCCTGCTAGATCAATCAATTTAATAGAACCTGATGGTTAGTGTGATCATATCAATAAAATCATAATATACCACCTTAAGAGGAGGATAAACAATAAGATAAACTTATTCATGTTACCTAAAACTCATTAAATTTATCCAAAATAACTATAAATATCCCCACCATGATATTAATTGCAGTTATATATACGAATTTTTATAGATGCATAAATGATGTCCTCACCTCTATATTTATCTAAAATGTGATTTGATACCAACTGTAAGGATACAAAATTAAATGGTACATATTCTAGTGGTTTTACAATAGAATCCACATTATTACCCTCCCAATAATATTTTTAGTTTTTTAGTTTTTTTGAATTTTTCTACCCCTTACAACATAAACTCATACATTTCTATAAGACCAATATGTTGAGTATCATTTATTTTCATAAAACAAAAGTCATTAGAATAAAACATGTTTTCTCATCATGAAAATTCTTAATAATTTTCCCTTTTGTCAAATGTTTGTATATATTCCCCCTTAAATCCAATTAAAATCATTTTAAAAAATTGGATGAGCTAAAAATTTCAATGAGATTCATAAATTATATGAAGTCTCAAGTTTAATAAAGATCTATAGAAACATTTCTATAAAAACATAAGTTATTATTATGAAAAATGAATTATATTTTCAAAAATATCAATATCTTAACTTTTGAAAATATATATATTTTCATGAAAACTATTTATAAATGATTTAAAATATAAGTAGATAACATTGGAAATTATTTTCTATATCACTCTTACAAATGGAGTAACCAATATGTTCAACCTCCAACTCTGGAGTACCCAATGCATTGGAGGTCATAATGTAACCATTCATCCTGGATTTTTCACGTTGCCACCAATCATTGGTTTATCATGTAACCACATACCATTAGTTTGTCATGCAAACATCATTAATTATAAAAAATTACCATGACCCTAAAACAAACATAAATCATGAATTATTTTATCATGAAAACAATATTTAAAGAAAATGAACATTTCATTTTAAGATCACCCATTTTCAATAGCTACACATGTAAAATGGAAAAAATTATATTTGAAAGTAACCATATATAAAATTAATTTCTGATTCAAAATATTAATTTTAAATTAAAGAAAAATATTCCATTCATTCTATAAATGTATTAAAAACATTCATTTAGAAACAATTATCTTAAAAGAGTATTTTCAAAATATTTTTCATTAAAAGTATTATATCATTGAAGTGAGCATTAAAAAAATTAATATATTATGCATAATATATGTAAATAAAAATAAATAAATTTAAAATAAATATTAATAAATTTAAAATCCATTTCACTCAAATTTGTTTCATTACATAATCAATAATGGGAATTTTATCTAAAATGATGGAAATTAGGTTAAGAATTCCCTAACACTTTGTAATATATGGAATCATATGAACCATAAAAATAATATTTATAGAATAAAAATTAAATACCATTTTGATATTCAAATTAATGATATGGTATATTAAAGTCAATTATATGTACCACATAAATTAAATTAGTGGTGAATAAGGCATATATCACACAAAAGTGAAACTAAAAAGAGGTACCCTTACCTATTGTTTCCCTTTAGTTTGGGTGTACATTAACATCACGTATAATGGTTCAAATAATGTTATTGACCCATTAAATAAATATAATAATATTTATAATTTCTTATTTTATGATTTTAAAAAATCTTATAACCCATTCATTAATAATATTTCATAATTTTCATGGTTTTAGGTGTTTGTTTCATGGTTTGATGATAAGTTCATTTTTGTATAATTATAGTTATTGTTGTAAACTGGGACTTAAACTACATAATTAGAATGAAACAACATTAATAAACATAAAAAATTATAAAATATTATATATATCATTTTTCTTACTTGTAGGATGATGATTCATTTTATAAAATTTTAATCATAAATGTTTAGTTTAATTTGTTGGGTTTTACAAACACCACAAACTAGTTCCATTTTATTTATTATTATTCTTATATATTAGATACATAATATAAATTTTTCTATAATATACCTAATAAAATTTTTTAACCATAATTATACTTTTAAGACCATCAATGAAGGTGGTAGTGGATAACAAAAAATCATTATTCATGGAGATAGCTAACTGCCATAATTTGGACAATGGTTTCATTTCAATGAATAAGAGGTGCTATGAAATGAAATGGATATTAGATATTACATTATCAATATAAAAATCCATTATATAAATGATTATGGATTTCTCATTCATTGAATGATGAAGTAGGTGAGGATGAAATATAATAAGAAAAGAAATAATTATATGTGGTTTGAGAAATTTATCACATGAATATCACCTATTAGAATGACCCAATAAGGATATGTGATTTGGTATTTTGGCCATAGCTAAAGAACATGTGTCACGAATTGAATCTAGTTTCCCTAAAAAATGGCACCAAAAACAGACTGTGATAAGTCCTGATGTGTGTTCCCGATCCCCACGGGATGGTACAAGTGCCTGGGTATCATAAAATGAAAACTGGGAACAATTTACCTGAGTTTATAAACATACAAAGAAAAACAAGTCCTATAAAACCAATCTGGATTTTTCAAACAAAACCATCTTTAAAAAAATTTCAGAACTATTTTACATGGTTTTAAATAACTTTCAAATGCTATAAAAAATTAATAAAACCAAAATGTAAATCCCAAGAACCTCCACATGGTGAGAGGCACCACCCTCAAGACATCTTCACAACACTGCATCACGATGGACCGCTAAAAACCTGAACCATTGGCACAAAAGCAGTACCCAAACCTGCGGAAAAAATAACCAAGTCTACTTACACACAATGGTGTATGTAGGGTGTGAGCCAAAGCCTAGTAGGATACCACCACTAAGAGATTTCATGTGACAAACATTCAAAGATGAAAAGCATGCAATTTTTCAGGACATGAAATGATAGTAATAATTTCTAAAAGATGAAACTTAAATAAAAGCAGTTTTCAAATAGGATATTTTAAATAATAAACACTTTTAAAAATAATTTCAATGCTACTAAATTTTCCATCCAATCATACGTTATGCTGATGGTAAGCACGAAGTAACTAATGAGCACAAGCAATGGGAAAGTAACCCCTAGTCACTAGCTCACCGTGGGTCCCATGTGTCTTGTATCTCGGTGAGAGTAACCATAACAATATCCATTATCATACACAAGATCCACTTGTATGGGGCATAAACATAACCTATTAGTCCCCCATCGATACTATCATGATAGTTTAGTTAGTTTCGTAAGCGTCAAACTTGATACGTGAAATTGAGGCCAAACCCCACGGGATCACTGATATACTAGTACACGACCAACCACCTAGATACGTGGGCTTCCCTCTTGTTCAAAAAATGTTCAAAAAGTCATGAAATATAATTTTCACATGAAAATACCACTTCCACATCACAAATTTACCAAACATCCCACATGTATATCACACAAGACACATAATCTAATTTTTCATTCAAATGCATTATGAAATCATACTCACACCAAAATATCCCACGACACATTTCAAATTTCTTTAACACATCCATAAATCCTAACAGCCCACACACACATCACATTATACTTCTTTCATCAACAAAATTCATTTTTCACATCACACTCACACTAAACTTCCCACAAACGTGTTTCAACCCACTATTTCCATTTGATAAAATATTTTAGTAATTTATAAAACATTCTAAAAATGATTTTCATATTAAATCACCACTTTACCTTTCAAAAACCAATATTAGGTGAACAAACTCACCCAAAAAATACATATACACCCTTTTCCCACTTTTTTAACCAAATAAAACATTTACAATTTTCACAAAAAAATCCCAAAGGGTATAACTATGTCTTTCACACAAAACCCATTTCAAATACCCCTTCCAAGGCCAAAATTACACCAAGACCCTACCAAATTTGAATTGGAATCCCTTTAAACATTTATTAAACCATTCTCATGTTCTATAAAATATCCTTAAATTATACCACAAAAGGTACACATTAAAAACACACATCTTCATAAAACAAATTCAAGGAGTGAAACACGGTTTTACACATAAAACCTATTCAAAAAACCATATTTTAAACCCAAAAGCACACTGATATCCTACCAATGTAGAATTGGTTGCCCAAAAAATATTTAACAAACCACTAAAATATGTTATTAAATCAACCCAAAGATTACCATAAAGTTTACACATGGAAAACTCATAATTTGAAACAAAGTGCAACTATAAAATTAACCCCATAACAAAATCCATCAAAAATGGTTTTTACACAATGAACAACATATGAGGAATAATCAAAATAATTAAGTCAATCATGCTAACTAATCAAAAAATGATTACACATGGAGTCACCTACCTTTTGAATCAAAACCCTCAAATCATGGTGTGAAACCTCAAATGCACCACCACCGCATCTCAAGGAAGGTAAATCTAACTCAAAACCAAAATATTTGACCAAAAATACACCAAATCAAACCCTAGGTTCTAACCCTAACTTATGGAAGTTTTAAATCTTCATGAAAGAGGGAGGAAACCCTAAGGATAAGGAAGGAAATAAAGAGATAAAAACATACTTGAAGAAATATTGAAGAAAGCGGCCCTAATACACCAATAATTGAATCTTGATGTAACAAAACCTGGTATGGAGGCTCTAATAAGTCATAGTAGGTTGTTTGGGGACTAAATTTGGGGAAAATATTGAATACTTAAAGAGTTATGAATGATAATTTTACCTCTTCTAATCTGAGCGATTTCAGAATGATTAAGAAATATCACCCTAATCCGTGGGGTATATGAGCTTCAAATAGGGGGAGGATAGCATTGATGCTTGCCTTGTGTATTTGGTCTTGATAGAGAGTTAGAATCTCTAAAAAAAAATAAAAACTTAATGAGATATTAAATAATTAAAAACATATTTTAAAGAAAGAAATGTCATTTCGGGGTGGCCCAACACCTTAATAAAAAACCCAAATCTATCATTATTATGGATTCTTATGGGGTCCAAATTACAATGGTGGTTTTAATATACTAGGTATGACAATTGGGAAGTGGAATGAGTGTCAAATGTTGATTTTTTTTGGATTTATAAAAGAAACAAAATTTATTTTTAAATCTCGAAATGGGCTCACGGTTTGGCCCAAATTTTGAAAACCATTTCCACCAAAATGAATAGGAAACCTACAAAACAAAGAAATAATGGAACTTAAATGAAAAATACCATTAAAATAAGTTAGGGATGTTAAAATTATCCCCACCATAAAAAATTATTCCCTCGAAAAGCCGCAGCATGACCACAAGCAAAAACCAAACCCAACCGAAAGGCCAAAATGGACTCCTTTTCCATGTTTCGCCCGCCCCCAAAATGCCAAAATACCTCCAATTGATCAATCGAGGAAGAAATACTCTCACCAACAAAAATATACACCAATTCTTGAAATTATCATGTATATTCAGATTTTATCCCAAAAGAAAACTCCTCAAACACTCTCGGAACAAGATTCTAACAATTTACCCAAATGAACAACAACAAAGTACACGATTACACTTACATTGATTCAACTAGACTGTTGGGAATTCTCTACTCCCATCGTCTACCCAAGGAAGATTTAGGTAGTTAGATAGCTCTGAACAAGACTACCTATAGCCAATCCAAGAGAAAGGACCAATCTGAGTTACTAGTATGGGGAGACACAAATGGGCTCCCCACCATAAGAGACAACTCAAATTTTCTCGAGACAGGATCGGGACAATAATAAGGGGAAGCCCGAACGGACTCCCCAGTACAAGGGGTAGACCTCCATTCTAAATTTCAAAAGGCAAATATTTGAGTATCATAGTGGGTCTTCCCACCATAACAACCAACCATCTTAACCGAACAATATGGGCCGACACAAGAAGAACCCAAATTTAAAGTGTTGTGATGGTCGCACGGTTAATCCACATAGTTTGAGAAACCGTGTGCTAACCATGTGGATCCTTCTATTTGAATGGTTTTCTGGGGAATGGTTACTACTAAATATGTATAAATCGTGTGCTCAACCTATCTAGACAAGTTCCCAACCATACTCTAAAAACTCAATGGAAACCAAAGGGGAAATGAATGACATTTGGTGATAATAGGGGCATGAGGCCCTCCACCTCTTTCCACCAAATGGGAAAAAAATAGGTAATATGATGGAACCAGAGGTTTAAAATATTCCCATATTTCATACTAATGATTGTAATTTTTACAAGGGTTTTAACTACCTAGGGACTTCCCCTTACTATGCACCAGCTTCACTCCGCATCCTATGGCTGGAGCCCAAAGGATTGAAGCATCTTCAGCCTCACAGTTAGGCTTTGGAAACCCCTATTTGGAAATTCTTCTTTTTGTGACACAAAAAAGTACACCACAATCCTAGACTACTTTACTAAGACATAACACACTCCAAACTCTTCTTTCCTTAACCCGACATTTCACTAAAACAATGTCTTAAAAGATGCACACACATCACCCCTTGGTTCTTCGGATGAGAAATATAAGGAGGAAAGGATATATAAAAACAACTTCCTATAAATAAAGGATGTTTAGATTTAATAAAAAGAGGAACACTTTAGACAAAATAGATACCCACAAAATATTTTAAAACTTCAAATTTATAGTCAAACGAGCCTGTGACATCACAATGAATCACAAAACATGACCAATGCGACTGATAGAAACAATACATTGAGGGGAATCCTTATGCAACGTCCCCAAACATTACACAATTCCATAAAATGGACATAAAAACCTCTCATGACCTGATTTCACACACTGGTGGTTTAACGTAAACCCATACTTTGAAGAAACTATGAAAGACCCTGATACCCTCTTAGACACCATCCAAATACTCATCCCCACGAACAACCATAGACAACTTCCATATTCGATGAATTAGGTTACTTAAGAATCTAAGAACTATTTTAAACTTCCATGAGCACTCTACCTCTACATGGGGATCCATAAAACCAAAAAGGAAATGGTGTAGACTTATTATACAAATCTTGAGAAAATATTCTTTATATTAATCAAATGGAGGATTTTCCAATGGAGAAACAATTCGGGTTACACTTCATTAGTGCATTAACCCTTAATGGGGGAGTACCTTATCCAAAAAAAACCCAAGGACCCAACCAAGATGATACATTGGTCAAGACATGACACAAACTAGATCCAAACACAAGAAGGGAATCACCAGAAAGGCATCCCGAAACCTTTTCCAGAACAGACCACTAACCAGCCCTTCATCCGAGATTACCGACCAAACAAAAACCCATAACACAGTACAAAAAAGATGGGTTCTTGGACTAAAAATATCCAAAAACATAAATTTTTTCAAAAACACATAATATACACCATCCCAAACCAATCATCAAGACATTAAGTTTTTCTTTGAAAACAAACTGTTTAGTGGTTAGCGTATCCACCAATGGTGCCCCATGGGCCTCACACATGCATGTTTTTGTGCCACACCAGGCACCCTCTTCATATCCATCTCAACAATCATCCATTTGTGCCATTAACCATACATCATCCCATATAACCCCATGCATGTGGTTGCTCACAGAAATACCAATGGTTAAAACAAAATTTCATTCCACTTTTCAAAATTGAAATAATCAACCCCTCATGACCGCTAACCATGATATCAAAATCCCAATCATTAAAATGAAAACTCACTTTAAATTCATATAAATAAATTTAAAAACATCTCATCCCATTAAAAAACCTTTCAATAGTTTATAAAACACTATTGGGAATAATTTTTTAAAACCAACTTTAACATAAGTTTCTAATGTCAAAAGAGGTGTAAACACACCAATTTCCATTTCAAAATAATTCTAAAAATACAGTTTCACCATTTAACAAATAAAACCATTCCATCTTTATTAGAAAATAATTTCATAGAAGAATTACGCTTCTTAAAACCAAGTCATTCTTTATTTAAAACAAAACTTCCAAGATTTCAAAACTAAAGAACATAAGAAAATGCGAGAGGAAACTAGTTTCAGTGGGCGAATTAGACCTATGGTTGGAGGCCATACTATAATCACTTCACGATCAAAAATAGTGAACTATGAAAATATCTCTGACTATACATGGCTTTCCAGGCCCTGCGAGCTCACTGAAATAATTAACCCAATTATCTTTTAATTTCCTTTAATCATCATCATCAAAGAAAACCAAAGGTCTCAGACATATCCCAACTTCCCATGGCAACTTGAATCTTGTCAGAAGGTGTGCTGGATTGAAACACTACCCATAACCATAATGTCATGTCCTGATAGTCCTAACTCCATAAAATCCTGACTATTCCCCAAATAACATGACCCAAAAGGGTGAACCTCCTCTAATACCATTTTGTCATGAACCAAATCTAGTCACCATCAAAACTGGCCCCAACCTATCCCATGACAAGTACCGAAGGGCATTCCCAATACCCATGATCTAGAAAAAGTGATCGTGTATCATAAAACAAAAATTGGGAATGATTCACTTGAGTTTATAAACATACAATGACTAACAAGTCCAATAAAACCAATCTGGATTTTTCAAAGAAACCATTTTTAAATAATTTCAGAACTATATTACATGGTTTTAAACAACTCTAAAACACTAAAACAAATGAATAAAATGAAAAATGATATCCCAAGAACTTCCACATGGCGAGAGGAACCGCCCTCAAGCCATATACACAACACAACATCACGATGGACCTCTAAAAACATGAACTATTGGGACAAAAGCTATACCCAAACCTGCAGCTAAAATAACCAAGTCTACTTACACCCAAATATGTATGTAGGGTGTGATCCAAATACCATTAGGATACCACCAATAGGAGATTCCATGTGATAAACATTCAAATATTAAAAGAATTCATGTTCTTAGGACATGAAATACTAGTAACAATTTCTAAAAGATGCAACTAAAATAAAAGAAGTTTTCAAGTGGGCTATTTTAAAGAATATACACTTTTAAAAATAATGTCAATGATATTGAATTTTCCATCCAACCATACCATATGGAAATGGTAAGAACAAATTTACTAATGAGCACCAGCAATGGGAATGTAACCCTAGGCACTAGCTCACTATGGGTCCCAGATACCTCATATCTCGTTGAGAGTAACCATCACAATATCCCTTCTCGTGCAACTGAGAAACTAGTAGGGGAATACCCATAACCTAGTGTCCCCCAATAATCATCCTTATCATAGTTTAGTTAGTTTTGTAAGTGTCAAAATTGCTACGTGAAACTGAGACCAAACCCCATGGGATCCCTAGCATACTAGTACACGTCCACCCACATAGATTCCCGGGTTTCCCTCTTGTGCTAAAACAAGTTCAACAAGTCAAGAAATTTAATTTTCACATGAAAATACAACTTCCACATCACACATTCACCAAACATCCCACATGTATATCATTCAAGTCACATAATCTTCTTTTTCATTGGAATTCATTTGGAAATCATACTCACCCCACAATAGCCTTCAACAATTTTCACATTTTTTTAACACTTCCACAAATCATATAATTTTTTTATAAAACCTTTCTAAGACAGTAAAACTAATAGAACAACCCACAAACACATCACACAATACTTCTTTCATCCAAAAAATTCAATTTTCACATCACACTCACATAAAACTACCCACAAACGTGTTCCCCCCCTCTTGCCATTTGATAAAACATTTTAGTAATTTATAAAACATTATAAAAATGTTAGACATCTTAAATCACCACTTTACCTTTCAAAAACTCATATTAGGTGAACACACTCACCAAAACAGTACATACACACCATTTTTCTACTTTTTTTAACGAAATAAAACATTTACAATTTTCACAACATAATCACAAAGGGTATAACTATGTCTTACACACAACACACATTTCAAAACCCCCTTTCAGGGCCAAAATTGAACCAAGACCCTGCCAAATCAGAATTGTAAGCCCTTGAAACATTTATTAAACTATTATAAATTACTATAAAATCATATCAAATTATACCACAAAAGATACAAATGAAAAAAACATTTTTATAAAACACTTTCAACGAGTGAAAGTTGGTTTTGCACATAAAACCTATTAAAAACACCCTTTTAAACCCAAAATCACACCAATACCCTACCAAAACAGAATTGGTAGCCTAAAAAATATTTAAAAAACCATGTGAATATGTTATAACATCAACCCAAAGATTACGACAAGGTATACACATGGAAAACACCCAATTTGAAATAAAGTGAAACTATAAAATTAACGCTTAAAAAACTCCATTAAAAATAGTTTTCAAACAATGCGGAACATATGAGTAACAATCAAAATAATAAAATCAAGCATGCTAACTCATAAAAAATTATTACACATGGAATCACCTTCCTTTTGAATCAAAACCCCCAAATCTTATTACGAAACATCTATCACACCACCACCACATCTCAATAAAGTGAAATCCAACCTAAAACCCAAATATTTGACCAATGAGACACCAAATCAAACCCTAGGTTCGAACCCTAACTTCATGAAATTTTATAACTTCATGAATGAGGGAGGAAACCCTAAGGAGAAGGAATGAAATGAAGATAGAAACCCTTACTTGATTAAATCTTGAAGAAATCGGCCCAAATCCACTAATAGTTGAATCCTGAAGTAAAATAAAATAGTAGGGAGTCTTTAAGGAGTCATAGTAGGTCAAGTGGGGACTGAATTTGGGAAAAAATAGTAAAAATTGAAGGAGTTATGAAATAATCATTTTACCTCTTCAAATATGGTAGATTTAAGAATGATTAAGAAAGATCACCCTAATTTGCTGGGTAGATGGGCTCCCAAGAGGAGGCAGAGATCATGAAAGCGCGCCTTGAGTAAGTGGGATCTGGTGAGATTTAGAATCATTGAAAAACCATAAAAATTTAATGATATATTAAATAATTAAAAAATATATTTTAAAGCAAGAAATGGGATTTCGGGTTGGCCTAAAACCATAATAGAAACCCAAATCAATCATTATTATGGATTCTTATGGGGTCCAAATTTCTTTGGTATTTTTAATATACCAGTGGATTTCAATAGGGAAGTGGAATGAGTGTAAAATCTTGAAAAATTAAGGAGTTATAAAAGAAATAAAATTTATTTTTAAATTTGGAAATGGGCTCACGGTTTGGCCCAATTTTGAAAACCCACTATTTCCACCAAAATGAATGGGAAACCCCTAGAATAATGTAAGAATGGAAATTTAATGAAAAATAACTTTAAAATAAGTCATGTATGTGATAACATGGATGTGGGAAGGTGGGTTGGATCGTTTTTTTCATATATGTGAGGAGATTCATGGATTTTTAAGAGAAAATGAGGTGGTGAGGTGTGGTATCTATAGTTTGAGAGGGATGGTTTTAAGTTATTAAGTAGTAATTATTTTATTTTGAAATCCCACCACATTGAGGTGGTATGAATTAAAATGAATTAGATTTATATTTAATTTTTAATGTCTTTTTATGGTTTATAATAAATTGATCCACTCTTTTAATGTTTTATGTTTTAGTTATATTAATATTTTACCTTTTAATTTTTAACACATTCCATTATTTTACCTATACTATGGTAAATCATTATTTACCATGGAAACTTTTTTATGAATAAAAATTAAAATGAACATATAATGAAATGTGATCGATCTAATTAGAAATATGGAATCCATTTTGAAAATTATTATTCAATGAATTGGTAATATTATTTAAAATTAATCTCTCAAATAAGATGAGAAAGGGGGATTTTATAATGAAAATGTTTATAAGATAGAAATGTTTTTATATCCGAATGAAAAAATAAAATGATTCAAATTAAATGAATAGGATTAATAGATTTATAATTAATTTAATTTTCTTTTAAAAAATAAAAATGAAATTTTAACTTATAAATCATTTTGATGATATGTTAGTTTTCAATTAGGATTCAGTATTTTTTAATATTCATAAAAAATGAAACTTCTTCATAAAATACCAAATATTATTTTGAAATTGTTATTTAAAAATTTATCTTTTTATGCCAAATAATATTATAAATGTTTCAAAAGTATTTTTGACATATTTGATCCACCAAAAAGAAAAAAAACATCCTTCAGAAAAAATTTAGTTTTTTATGATTAAAATTAGTGTTATTCTTATTTTAACCCTATCTAACATATTTTATGAATTGAAAAACATTTTATTTAATATTAAACTTATAAATTAAACTAATATCTTTCAATAATAGTGACTACTTTAATATTTTGACATAAAATGATATTGTGTCTATATTTGTTTATAAAAAGACTTCATTTATATTAAATTTGTTTTATATACATAAATAAAAAACTAGAAACCAAATAATTGATTATATAAACATTTATAAACTATATTTTTATAATTTAGTTCATATCATTCATTCCCATCATTCCAATATCTATATGATTATTATGAAAGTTAATTAAAAATATTTAACCATTTGCTTAAGCTAGATGATGAGTGTCTTGTACGATGTTGAAAATATTTCACTATTTGAAAATATTGAGATGTTAAAAATATGGTCATTTCATCATAATTATCCTTATCAAAGGATATATTTTGAATCATATAGTTATGGTGTACAACCTTTTACCACCAAAATACATCAATATGAATCCTTTCATAAAATCTGTTATTTACATTTCTCTGGGAAGGATTGAAATAACCTCAATGTAAAATTATTATTCCTAATTAGTATATCTAGTATTATTATTAATATATATATATATATATATATTCTATTTCATTAGCAGTACCATTATCCACATCCCTTTTATCATCATTCCTCTTATATTATATAATATTTGTATTATCACAATTGACCAATGTTATCTCATTTTGATCATTAAACCCAAACATGAACAATGTTAGATTAAATATAGGTTTTATCCTCCACAAGATGTGATTGATATTCATTATATCATTAACTATTTCTATAACTACATGTATATCCTCTACAGTCACATTTTCCTATTAAAAATATGAATTTAAGTATTCATTCAGGTGTATCATCATGTCATTGTTCTAATTCCTTTGCAAATGTAATTTTATATCCCATAAATTTGAGCCACCTACAATGATATTTGTTAGATTACCCAATAATGTGTGTGATAAATTACACAAAATTGTATCCATTTCTGTTATACTAGTCATGGACCCTCTAATGACATTGATTTTCTTGGTTCGATAATGAACTATTAGTTACAGATCCTTAAGAAGCTAACATGGTTCATATTGATAGAGATCCCACGAATATGATCTATAAGAACATCCATTCCTAAATATCACAACTAATGATATATCATAGTCTTCAATAAGTAACAATTATTTCAACAAAATACTGGATGCTCCTTGTAATTTACCACAAACTTTACATCAAAATAATATAACAAGAAAATAACACTAAATTCAGTAACACAACCTGATAAATTCAATGAAAATGTTATCTATCAAAATAAACCTCTCACATAATACAAATAAACAATCCCACATTATTATCTCATCAATGATACCCAATATGGTGTGTGGAATTATTTTATAGAATTTGTTCAAACATAATCACAATCACATAATACTCAAATTATAGTAATTGATATTGACCGCTTAATTAGTTAGATAGTCCTCTAGGTCTATATTATATGATAATATGATGTTCCTTTTATGTAGAACCACTATTACATTATTTTGTTATAATACCTTAATGTTCCTTCACTATTATAGGTCATGTAGAAAATCAATAATTTATTCTTATTGAACACATGTACTTTAATTGATTAACCCACACTATGCTCATCCATGGACAGGGTATTGGAAATTTTTTAATGAACGATAATTTATTAAACAAACATCTCCTGTTGTATTTTCTCTCGGGAAAAAATAATCCATGGTTAAATCCTTTTAACAACATAATAAATAGTAACTACAAAATAGGGGTCCCTATTTTCACTAATCTTTTATTTTTCACTTATCATTGAAAGGAAAACATGATAGCATCATTGTTTGATGAAAATAAGAATTTAAATTTTTTAAAATTAATTTAATTTCTGTGGTTCCCCATAATCTAAAGAAATATATACTTATGAGAAACAATAGATATTTTTATTATCAATAATTTTATTTCTCTATGAGTTTTAAATGAAACCCAACCATCTCCATTTGATGGAATTATCATTATAATGTGTCTAAGTGATTTCATCATCTATTTTTTGAAATATTATAATGAAATTAGATAAATAAATAATGTTTTATATATTACAAAAATAGAAAACTATAATATTTATAGCGATTTATATCTATATATTTATAAAAATTTAGAAAAAACATCTCAATATTAAAATAATGAAACTTTACATTTCCCATCATTTTTATTTTCATGTCCTAATTATGATTTTGGGAATGTAATTCTAAATTTTGTATTTAAATCGGTGTAAAAAATGACACAAGAATTCTTATAAATTATTAAAATGATATATATTTTTTTATGATAAAGATTTATTTCACCTGATATCATATTTTTTGTGACTATAAATTTTACAACATTATTGGATGATTCCAATAGCAGGCTACCCTGAACACATGAATTTCCACAGTGTGACCTAACTACTAGAGAGATGTACTATATATCATTTTATATTGAAATTCTTCAACATGAAACATGTATTAGTGAAAGTAATAAATATTATATTTATAATTGAACCCTTATAGACTCTCAAAAGTATAACATGCTCACCTATTTTTCATGAATTTCATCCCATCTATGATGAATCATCATGGTACTAACCACTACCTTTCCATTAAAATCACTAAAAATACATTTATACTAAAATATAAATCCTCATTGTCATGGTATGTGAATTAATACATTAAACATAAATTGATCCATTATAAATTATGACTAATAAACCCATTGAAGACACTTCTTCATAATAAAAATGAAAGTTAAATATACATGAATGTACTAAAATATTTATTCGATTTGTTAAATACTTCTCAGAGTTTCCATTACATTATAGAATGTCAAAAATAATCTACCAATCACTAAGATGACATGTAAATCACAATTATATGTGAAATATCATTCATTTAATTCCCTCATTTCTATGAAATATTGTATCTATCACAATATCAATAATAAATTCATTCATAATCTATGATATTCTCTATATCATACACTAATTTTATCCTTATTATCAATCCTATACTCTAATTGACAAATTAACATTTCTTATCATTGTGTATACATGAGTTTATCATATTTTTTTTGTATTCACTCTTACTTTATGTTGAGATTATCATTGAATATATAGGCCAATCCTCTTTAGTACACTACCTTATCTATCATATTTTTAGTGATTTTTAATATTTAATTACAATTTTATTTATTTATGATAAATTTTCATGAAATCCCTTGATCCTTATCATTTTTAGACTATTATAGTTGATTTTCAATTCATTTCTAAAAATTATTTTCCAATCCCAATCATAGACACAAATCCTCATAATTGGTGGAAAAATTATAGTACTTGTGATATATAATTTTTTATGTTAGATTATATGATTTTTATGGAAGGATTGGTTGTAAAATTATAGTATTTAACCCTTACATTTATACATTGATAATTTTCAACACATTGTATGATTTTTTATTTAATTCTATATAAATCATTTATTTTTATTTTTATCCATATTAATATAGTTTTGATCCTTCCATGATTCTTATTGACTAAATATTATATTATTTTTTTGGGAAATAAAAGATTCATTCTACAAAATATGGATTATAAATCATTATTTATAGATTAAAAAATTTTTAGTCCTTGAAAAAAAATTATTTCATCATTTTTTAAATTATACATAGTGATTTTATATATCACACATTATATATTTCACCCATAGTATTCTTGTTTAACCATAATGGGCATGACCTATGGAGTACCAAAGATGATTCCAATCACACATTTATATAATATATAGATTAATGTTCAACGAATATAAACTGATCATTTATAAAACAAAATATTAGATGTGATGTATAATTTAAATTTATAGTATGTTATTAATGTAATGTATCTATGATATATTATCAGGCGTTGTAGATCCTAAAGAACTGGTGTCTCAATTTTGTATATTAACTACCCTCCTGAAATTAAATTCCATGTTTTTATAGATAGAACATAAATATATATAAAGGTCACAGTGAATCATTCTCATGTACATGTTCAAGGAACTATGATACATATATATCATGTTACATTACATTATGTTTCACATAGTTTTATTTCATATGAAGGTATAATAGTGGTTTATTTAAAACTATTACCTATTTAAAAAAAGATTTTATAAAGATGTGTATGTCTTTTACATAAATATATATTTAATTTTAATATTCGTACCTGTTAGTTGTCAAAAAAATATATTCAAAGTTTGTTATGATCTTGTGTTAGTGTTCAAAATGATATTCTATATACCATAATTATAAAAATATATATCTATATAATTTTTTGTATCTCACGTAGTAGTTATTTATAGAGTTTTTGATTGGGTTTCAATGTTATTTAGAGCCCATCCATGGTCAATATTTATCCATGGGAATCATTGAAACAATTTTTTTTGGCATTTTTAACATATTAATACATATAACCCCTTTATAGTAGAATCATTTTACTTTTGATTATAAACGGTTTAATGAACATGACTAATATAAATTACACATGGGAAGGTATGTATATTATATAGGGGTTTGAACCCCATTGACTGATATAAACATGCCAATGATGTTCAAGTCCACCATTAAAATTCAAAATAGGTGATTTGGATGTTATATGACATTAGTTGTGTGGCAATTTTAGTTTATTTGGTCATGTTCAAAATGTGTAACAACTCTAACATAAAATATCTATGGAGCTAATAATTGAAAACAATAGTTAACTTTTTTACACTTTTTATTTAATCCCAAAATCATATATGGTGTTCTACAGCTTTAAGAATACATATATTTTTCAATATGACTTATGATTTAAAGAAATAAAACATTTTTTGTTTATAAAAACAAAAATGTCACATTGTAACAAAATATATTTCTTTTATTCAAATTACCCAACATATATTAGTCACTTTTTTTACATGGTGCATGGGGAGATATAGAATTATAGAACTTAATGGTGATTATTTCTATTACTGTTTGAGTCAGAAGTTGGTCAGATTCAAAGATCCCTATATAATATCATTAGCAATATTTATTTTAATTTTTAGATCACATACATTTTTATGATTATTTTTGATATATTTTTGATATGGAATATAATTTTAGTGTATAATTCTTGTATATTTTTCATAAAAAAGTGATTTTTTCTATTTTTCATTATTATATTCCATAATTGAGATATGATTATGCTTGTTAGTTTATTAGGATATGTCTTTAAAAGGGTATGAAATATCTTATATGTTATTGTTTCTATATAATTGAATATTTAAAATATTAATAGGTTGATGAATTAGAATACCACCAACCCATGTTGTGTCATTGTGTTTTTGGTATTATTAGAGTTATATGAATTGTATTTTTATATAAATATGGATACTATATGTACTAAAAAATGAAATTTTATTTTTTTTGTATATGGAATTAGTGATTTCATGTTTTAATTTATGATTTTAGACTTGAATTAAAACAATTTTTCTTGCCGGTTGATGTATCCATCAGTAAAATCTCTTCAAGTTGATTCATTGAATCATCGAACATAAGATTCATTTTCTAAGAATAAGGGTATTGTACATCAGTCATGTTGGAATGTATGATATGATTTACCTTATCTTGTTACGATGTATTTACAAAAATTATGAATTACTAACATGAGTTCATATATTAAAAATATACGCTATCAAAAAAATTAATTTTATTTTTAGATAAAAATGGAGGTTTTGGATGAGAAAATATTATATATTTTACCTATATTGATTGTTGATTTGAGAATAAATGCATCAACACATAGACTAGATTGGGTGGAATTTATACCCCATGAGAAGAGGGAATATCCACCAATTTATTTAATAATGGAATACCAGACTATTTGAAATCTGATAGTATTCATATCCTATAAAAAGATATCAATATTTTGGATGCACTTCAATAATTCATTTTATAATGTAGTCCTAGGTTATTTGGAAAGTTGAATCTGTAGAAGAAGATGGAAAATCTATAGTTAATGTCTCATTTTGTGTATATAGATCTAACCCATGATAAATAAATTTTGGCCACTACTAAATATTCTCCGAAATATTCCGCTAGCCATTAGTGTATTATTCCCATCGTCTCTCATAATAATTCCATACTAACATTTTCAATATTGGAATGATTATTATGATTACTATTTTATTTGGTGATGTTGAAAATGGGTATTTTTTAGAATATATTGGTTTATTAGTTTGGTATCATGTATATAGGGGCGTATAGCTGAAGGTTTATTTACACAATTATATTCACCCATGATGTGATTCATGTTGTATCTCATCAATCCAGATTTTTTTAATGTAGATTTTATATAGATATTTTTTATGTTACTTTTCCATTGTAAATGAACAATCATTCCATAGTTCATTTGTATTATACGGTTAAATAAATTTCGAAATTATTTTTTTAATAAGTAAAAAAGGAAAAATATTCTCCCATGTAGTAAAATTCATTCAAATATTTTGGTCAACATAATATATTATGATAATACTTATAATGTTCTATGCATATCTATTCATGTTATAGTGATCTAAAATAGGTGATAACATATATTTTCTCGATTGTATAGATACGTAAACATTGTTTCTTAGAGGTGGAGTCCAATTACCTCATGTTTCCTCCTTATGAGATATATATGTCAGTTAGAGAAATATTGTTGATATAAATCATCACCATAGATTATATAAACACTACAGACCTCCCAAAAGTAAAATTATTATCCCAAAATGACATAGTTATTGAATAGGAGATGGAGGAATTGGTTTCATTTTGGGGGGATATCATAATGATCCACATCGTATTCCACTATCTCCATGACTTTCACCTTAGGAATAATGTGTATGTAGGCAGGTTTGTAGTCTGTTTATGATGATAAATGTATTATGTCATGAACATTTCTACATGGTTTTGAGGATTTTTTTTGAATTATTAGGATATTAACTTGTTTAAATTAAAAATATAATTAACCACTATTTTCAAACATAATCTCATTTTTTTCAAGGATTCATAGATAACATTTATCCCAGAATATTTTGTAAGGGACTCTTACCCATGAATATTGACACCAGAAATACATCCACTATCCATTTTATGTTAGTCATGTATAATAGATTTTTTAATAGGATATCATTATGAAAGATATATTTAAATATTTTTTAATCCATTTTATGAACTAATTATCCAAAATATAAGATTATTATGATTAATTTCATTTTCTAGTAACATTATATCGTACATATGGGTGATGATGCAGAATTAATGGACTATAGGAACCTCTAGATAGATTATTAGATCAAAATTCATTATGATACATATGACTAAAAGTTACCTATTAAACATATATATTTTTTGAATGTATGCTGTGTGGGAGATGATTGTTTCTATTTTTGGGGATAATATAAAAATATATCAATAAGGTGTATCTAGGGTATCCCCTTTACAAGTTGGTGAATTTAATTAATGATTTACATAAAGAAACTATATTTATTAAATAAATAAATTATCATATAAACCAAAATTATATGGAGGAAGTTAATTTGTGTTATGGTACCTTTTATATAAATGATTAATTTGACACCATCTATGAAACTATGATTCCCCAATATTTTCACAGGGGAGGATTAGTGATTTTAGAATTAAATGGACTATCAATGTGAAAATAATTTCTTAACAAAGATAAAATACCCTATTAAAGTGGTTTACCATCTCTTATGATATATTTTTGGACTGATATAGTTCTTAAAAATCGAACCCATTCCATGAAATCTTAGTGATTAGGTTCTTTATTAGGATATTCAAATGGTAGCTTCATTTATTTCTACAATAACTATAAATTCTATATGATATAGACTAATGGGATGAATGAAATACTTTTTTTATTATAATCATTATCATTATAATCCCACATATTTTTTACTAGTTCATTGTATCATTCATCTATAATATCCATATTTATTTTTGGATAGATGGTAAACATGTTTGGTTTTTGAGTGATAATATAATCAAATTTTGGGAGAACTATATATTTTTCTAGCTCTCAATATAATTCTTCTAGATTTAGTATATTAATTTAATGGGGTATTTTATTCCACTATATGGACTATCTATTGAAATAATGATGATATAGAATGTTATATCTTGATATCCATCTAAAATGGTGTTTCACATTCATACATTGCCTATTCAGATATATTATTTATTGAAATGCGTTGAATTAATATCTTTTATTACAACCATACTCAAATATTATACATAATAGGGGATTATTATGTATATTCTTTAAATTTTATTTATGTTTTCCCTATATATAATAATAAATAAATCTATAAATCAATATCTTTTTATAATGAATTATGTAAACCATTACAAAGTTTTCAACAATTCTTTTGGTTTTGGGATTACACAGTAGTGGTACATTGATGTCAATGATCATTGATACATTAATTAACTTATAAAATAATATCATGAAATGAAAAAACCATAAATTGAATAGTTTTTTATAGTATTTTTCTGAAATATTAGGATACAATAGTATTTTCCATGTTTCGTTAAAAATTATTAAGATATAAGACATTAAATATACCGTCTCTAAAAGGGATCTGAAAATATAACTGAAGGGACTGGTGGATATCTTAATGAATTATTATAGTGGAATATTTTTTACCACTAGTAATGGATACATAGTATATTATTGAATTTTTAGTAAATAAAATACTCCATTGTTAAAGGAGGAAAAATTAAAACTACACCAATATGTTTTTTTGGTTTTATAGAAAAATATAACTTAAATTTAGTATATTTTTATAACCCCCAAACTTCTTTATGATGTGATGGAGATCCATAATGGAGATGATGAATACATATTCCAGTGATAGAAAATATTCAAAGGAGATGTATATGAGTGTTTTCAGTCATGTTAGTGAATATGTCATCCTTATATAGAGGTATATATTTGTTCCAATATCGTTGGAGTATATGATATAAATGTGTTTCTATATAACATCTTTACTATTATAACATTTTATGATGGTTATTTATGTTTGAATCATGTAATAAATTATATATCCCGAAAGGTTGAATAGTTTATCCCTTTAATTTCTCTATGACATTCATATTATTGGTTATTGGATAAATAATGTTTCATTAATAAATTTAGCTTACATCATTGTACTCATGAGTCTATTTTGGATAATGTACCCATATTGTTCTATAAGAGACATTAAAATTTATTGAGTTTTAATGATGATGTCATGTTTAAAATTGATTAACTAGCCATAAATCATAACTTCCTCCTTATATATGTAAATTTTGTATTTTTAGAGAATTAAAAAAAATATTTTAGAGATTTTAACACTTTAAAATGATCCATAAACAATTTTCTATAGCCTTTAGACTCACTCCATGTCATGAATATGACTTTTTTCAAGGTTCTTCTATGAGAAGTGTATGATTTTTTTAACTATACAATAGTATAATTATTAATAAACCCATAAGAAAAAAATTCTTAATGATTAAATAAGTATTTATTTCAAGTAGGATTCCATAAATTGTTAATTTGGTTAAATACAATCATTGTAATTGTTTTATAATAATAACCACTCATATTTCATATAAAATCTTTTTGAGGACCTATATTGGAGATGATACAGGTCATCCATTTATAGGTAAGGTATTAGATAAATATTATAATTTGGGCATGAGTATTTCTAGGTGAATAATGAGAAATTATATGAGATAAAAGTGTATATAACTATAATAATAATCCCATATATGTTCAATGTTAATAGAATAAAAAAACATTTGTTGTTTTTTTGTGCGATATGATGACTTCCCAAATTATTTTAAATGTAACTTATACATGTTATTCTATCAAAGAATAAATTTATCATTATAACTAATTGATTTATTTTATATCCATGGTAGAGTGGGTGATGATAAATTTCAACTATAAATTCCCATAAAATCAAACCGATTGCAAAATTTCATCTATGTTCATCTACTAAGTAAGTTTCTGTACACTATGTGTCATTTTTGGAATTTTGGAATACTGAAAAACACCGATGACCCATTTTTTTGGATTATCCAGTGGTGGAAATGGCCTACTAAGATATGATACATTGTGGAAAATATATTTAATTACTAAAATCTAGAAAAATTATATGAATCCTTATAGTTTATGTTTTATTTTCAAAATAAAAATGTCTTTAATAGTCTGTAACACACACAACACCGAACATAAACAAATTATGAAATAATATTATATAAATATGGTTTCTATAACATAGTCTTAGAATTTGATGGTATAAATTAGGGTGTATTCATTACGATATATATATATATATAATGGCCAAACATAATACAAATTTATTAATTTATGATTATAAAATAATAAATCATTTTTTAAAAATCCATATTATTGTTCAAAAATATGATTTCTTAAAAAAAGTTTCCTATTGATTTTTGTTAGTGAATATTAAAAATAATTTCATCCTATGATATATATTTAAGTAAAAATTAATTTTTTTACTTTTTATTTAAGGATATCAGAATTATTTTATGGTATAATTATCAAGACATTTTTATAATGATTTATTTCTCAATGAATAGTGAGATATTATGATTTTTGAAGAACATTATATTTTCAATAAGTAAAGTAATATAAAATTAACATTATATTTCAAATTTTATATTCAATAAAAATAGTACAACTTCAGTTCAATTTAGTATAATTAATTACATATGAGTCAACATTATACTTTATTTTTATAGAACATTATTTTATAGATTAAAATCATATGATTATAAATATGGGTTCTGTAATGTCTCTAAGCCTACGGGAAATGTAATTCCTAAGTCTATGGGCCTTGTTACGGTTCCCCCTCATCCCTTGAAATAAGGGTAATCAGAAAATCAATAAAAAAGAAGGCCTTCAGGTCATTCAGTATTACTAAACACTATTTTTTCATATTCTATATGTTTATATTATAATTTACTTCTTAAACTTATAGACATGATTCATAAAAAACTGATTATATATTTGGTATTAAAAGACTATATTTTTTGAAAGATGCACTATTTATTATTAGGAATCTTGAAAAGTAACTATAGTAAATATTTGTCACCTTGGTTATAGTAAATCAAGTAGTTTACATTAAAAATATTTGGAAAAGGATTTAGAAAAACTTATAGTACCTAAAATATTTATATTGTAAGGACACATTATGATCATCCTCTTACAACATTAAATTATCTAGGAAATTGGTTCTATTATTCTTTAATAATGACCATAATATTATTTTATGTAAAAGAAAATTACAGAAGGTCAATCTCATACTTTTCAATTCACTTATATATTACAATATGGTATAAAATATGATATTAAAGAATATAAAATATTATTTTAGACACATTTTAATTAATTTTGTGATAGATAATTATTTTTTATTTGTAGGCATTTTAAATTTACCCCAAATTCTTACACAACACTAACATTGTGCTTTTACGAGCTTTAAAAAAATCAATGTAAATGTATTTAAATACACAAAAAGTAATGCTTATTAGATTTATTATGGATCAAAATGAATTTTATGTTTAATAATAAGGATTAATTTTTCTTTGTATATTTTTTATTCTTATTAAATTGTCATCCTTATATCATTAATGTCAAAATATATTAATAGATTTTAAATACTGTATTGGTATTTTAAAAACCTTATTAAATAATTTTTAAAAAATATTCTTCAAATTGAAATAGACATACAGGATATGGTATAAAATAAAACCCATTTAACTTGCTTTGACATATCATTTCAAATATAAAAATTTAGAACCCTTTAATAAAGAAAAACATATTACCACAATTGAGGAGAAAAGCTATTTATGAAGGGCTTAATCTAGATGATATTTTTTTTAAATGCCACATAAATCTATGATAAATTTAATTTTAAAATGTATTTAAAACATTTAATATACATTATTATAACATTCCCCACATTTTTTAACCTTTTCAAGACAAAATAATTGATTATATTTAAATATTTTAAGTAATTCAGTCTCTTTATTTACATTCACTATAAAATTACACCACACCTTATCTATTATTCAAATCACCATAATAAATATATATATACCATACACTTATAAAATCTCACCCAAAAATCATTATACACATTATAATAGTTTTGTGCCTTCCGAAATTCTAGCTCTATGGCCATTAATTGGTGATCTAAATGAGCTCCTTCATTGTATGTGCAATAATATTAATTGTCATGTTCATTTTTCTTTGTCATTTAAAACCATTAATAATTACCAATGAATTAAAATATAGTGACACAATCATATCAAATAAAAATATATTTTATTATTTTTATGTAATAATATATATATATATATATCCTCCTCCATTAAATTTGAATAAAAATAATCACAATTCTTTACAGTGGACTGATGTCTCGCAAACTAATATAATTTGTTTTCCATCACTACCCCACATTGTATTCAAAATTATGTAGCTAACAATTATAAATTATTTTTATTAAATAATTATTAGTATATAAATTTAATGTATCATATAAATCATTACTCATGAACACATAAAAATGATGTTGTTGCTCTTATATACATATAGACTACCACCCCCACACTATGATGTCATTCATTTTTCTTGTCCTCTTTTCACAGATCAGTATAAATAAAATTACAATGAATCTATATGATTATAACATAAAAAATAAAGTATTTTAAATTATATATCCCTAATCAGGACACATGTAACATAACTTCTATATCAAAACAAGTATTAAAACGTGATGTAGTTAACTCCCAAAATAATGATAATAAAGAAATTTTGTTATAAAATATGCGGGAATATGTTATAAGAACATATTAAATAACTTAATTAATATTTATACAATTATGGTATATTTTTGGTGAAAAATATAAATTTATTATACAGGATATTAAAGTCTGGTCATCTCTTTTGAAGTGTGAGGTATTATATTTCATCTCTATTTCCACTCAATTTATAATATTTATTATTATGAATCTTTTTTCATTAATTTAGTGTATATATTAACCCATTTATATATTTCAAATGAATATCTATTCATTTATAGATATTATTATTTCAATTAAATTATAATATTTTATTGTGTTATAATTTAAAATTTACTAAATATGTAATAATTTATTTTCAAATCTAATTATATTGGGTTTATAATATATCTTGATGAAGTAATAATATAATAAATCCTTCATATAATACATTTATTTTTCTTATACACTTGATACATAATGTTTCATTATGTTTTCCTTAAAAAATCCTATGTTTTTCTCATGAATAGTGCAATGAAATTTTTAAAAAATGATAATATTATTATATTTTTTTGACATAATATAATGATTATACATGTTCATATATTTTAAAATTGTTTTTACAATGAATTATAATTTTATCCTATTATTATCTCCATTATAAATTCGGATTTTGAAGAAATTTCTACAGATAATCCTCTATTGAATGAAGAAGGACCTGGGGATTCTGATATGAGGGTAGAGGATATATTTTATTTTATGAAAAGATATTTGTATTTTAATAATACAATATTTTAGTTCCAAGATTATGATTAATTGATCCATATGAATTCTTGTCCTTCCTCTACTAATACAATGATTTCTAGAGGCATGACCAATCGATATGATCTTGACTATGTTGTTGGTTCCACTATTGATTATAATATTACATATTTTAAGTCTATACTCTTCATTTAAGGTGTCTCATTGATAAAATATAATTGATGTTCAGTAATGGGGATCTACTACCCATGAAGATTCCCTAAGATTAATCTAGAATCAATACCGCTTTACACATTTGATTAGAGATGGGAAATAATTTTTTATTCTAAGGATGAAAGATTGTTATACAACGATGGAAAGGGAATCATGTTGTGCCTAGGTCCTTTTAATACACTATGATAAGTGATAAAGAATATCACTCTCATGTAGTGATGGATTATGAGAAGGACACCCCTAAGAACATGACTATTCAATCTGGATTGATGTAGGGAATAAATACTATATAAGAAAATTTTCATATCCATAAGGGGAAAATCAGAGATTACATACTATTTATTGAATTTACCCAAAAACTATTGTAATAAATCCTTAGGTAAGAAATGAAATGTGGGATAGAAATAGGGCCTCTCGAATTAATAATCCTTGAAGTGGTAAATAAATACCCTGATAAGTAGAGAGAGAAAGCTCTATGTGGGGTCCATAGAGACTCTAAATACGAAGCCACTTTCTTGGACCATTAATCTCTATTTACTAAATAATTTAATGTGGCAACAGGGATAATGGATGTGGAATAATGGAAGCCGATTAGGGATCATTCTTCACTATAAGGAAAAAAATTCTCGATAGAGTCATCTAGATCAATTATATGAAGGAGATGGATAATTGAATTTATTATTTAAGAATTGAATTTTACCAAAATGTGGAAGAAATGCATGGATCATTAAAAAGTCCACATTTTGACCAAAGTATTTAAGGATATAAAGACCAGATTAGTGGAATATATCCACACATAGGAAAAGATGCATAATCAGTTTGAAGAAAATATAAATGATGATCCATATATGTTGGTAAATTAACTTCATTGGGAGATTTATAGGGTTTCTAATTATAATAATCATTGTCTCATCATTAAAAATTTGGTGTGTTATTTAGGTGTTTAACACACAATTGTTTTCACTAGTTTGGTTTCCCACCTTTTTAAGAAATGTTATTTTGAAATTACAATAAATATTGGTTTTGGTAAGGGAATATTATTGTATTATTTATTTTATAAAAAGTTTAAATGGAATACTAAATTGGTTTTATGAAGAAACATTTTCATTAATATTCAAAAAAATTCAAAAATATCCATTTTTATGACCTATACAAAATTAACAACTTTTTCCACCCATAATAACATTTTATTTTATTAATTTTATTAAAATAATATGTGGGGTTTTAACAGTAATATATTATTATAAATTAATTAAAATATTTACCATCCATTTTATTTTATTCTATGTAGGTATTTATCTTTCTATAGATTATAAATTTTATATAAATTAATGGTCATATCTTGTCTCCTAATTGATTTTATGGTTAATAAAATTCTCATCAAACATTCAAATTATTATGATTGTCTAAATTTATAAATTTAATTTATTTTTCATATCAATATTTTTTTGAATGATGGAGATTCATTTTACCGACACATAATACAATTTATAAATAATATTTTTAGATTGGTTTTAGAAAACATAACATTCATTATTATTTTCTCAATATGTATAATTATGGATATTTTATAATGTTTATTAATCAAATTGATCATTAAATATATCCGTGGCTCATTGGACATGAAAATAAAGGTAGTTACCAAAATTAAAAAGCCCAAAATTTCATTGATATCACTAATAGGGAAATTAAGTTTTCAGGACACATTAAATGGCTTTTATTTTATACATGCCCATAAAAATAAGTTTTTGATTGAACATCCCATGAATTTATGATTTAACTGTTTCTATGAACGTGGAATACAACATTATTCAATCAATTCATTGATAATTTATTTTTTTATCGATTAAAATATTACAATGATGTTATCCTTAGATGTATTTTGTGTTAATGTTACTGATTAAATAGAATTTTTATTCAAATTTTCCACCTTTCTATGTTTATTGTTACTTATTCTTTAATGATATATTATTTTTTATATAACCCTTAATAGCCATTTTAGTTCACCCAACATTTCATTCATTTCCCCATGATATAATGAATGAATAATTGAATGAGTTTAAAAAATGCCTAATGTTTTCTTATGTTATTTTATATATTAAATTTTCAATTTTAAAATGGGATATTTTATAAATTTGTTGTTAAATACTACTAAAATGATCAATACTTAGTGTTCTGACACCACATAGCATATACCCGTGTAAAAATGTAGACAAGAAAATCTGGGTTACTGGAGTCATTTTTCATAATGTGGTTATCTAATAAATATTAGTAGAAACAATGTGAACATTATTTCTTTAAATATAAATTAGTGATCATGACCCTATTTAAATATTCATAGATAATTCCAAGGATATGGTATTATCATTAATCTATGGGAATTTAGTGATACATTTGTTTTTGAAAAAATACATACTTGTCTCGATACATGAATGTGGATGAGGATGTAGAACAAATGTAGAAATAGTTAGAAAATATAAATCCACTAGATTGGTTTTTAACTCATTCATAAATAATTCACGATAATTATTACTATTAATCTTCTCTCAGATTGACTGTTTGGTTGATATTTATGGGTTAATTCATATTATCTTTATAAAAAATAGGATGGATGATAGGAAAAATCACATGACATCCTATTATATTCAATATTGATATCAAAAAATTATAAATTGGAAAGGGGTTATAATTTGAGTATAGATTATAAGTTTAAAGGAATACATATCCATAACTAGGATTAATGTGACTGGTTTTTATGGATATTATGTATATTCTCGGAGACATTTCTTGTCAAACTACCAATTTTTTTCTGTGAAGTTTGGTGAAATATTTATTTAGGGAATAATGATTTAATATTCTGTCGACATAATTCAAAAATTAATGAGAAAATCAATGTTCAATATGTTATTTGATGTCAATATATTTAATTAGGATCAAAGGGTGATAAATTTTTTAGAATAAATTATAAAATATTATTTATTAACAAATTGATTTTTTTTGTTTTTGAATATGTTCACTATATTGGGAATGTCATATGATTAAGGAAAATTGAAATTGTATTGGTTATGATGATAATTACTTAACGAATAATATTCAAGTTATATTTTGAAGGAATATAATATCATATAGTGACATTATCATGATTATGTAAAATTAGTGGAAGTATTATATAATTTTAAAGATTATATGATAGGGTGTGAATAGTTTTTTATATGAATTCATAGGGGATTAAATCTATCAAGATATTAATTATAAACAAATAATGTAATAATATAATATATAATATTAATTATTTAAAGGTTTTATACTTTAATTTTAATATTTTCTGATAGTTTTAAGGGTAGTTAGTTCTGTATTGATTTGTGCTGAACATTATGTGTCATTATTTAGATATTGAAGATTACTATATTATTTAATCATATGAGGATTTACTGATATTTTTTTTTGTTTTAGAATTTTATAACCATATCAATTTTAGATATTAGGAATATATTTCCATTATTTTTAGGAGAATATATTTAAATTTTAGTTCTTGAATAATGAAAAATTAATCATTTTCATGATGATGCATATTCAAGGATGAAATCATGGATTAGGGATTGGAAAAATCAATGATGTATATTGTTTCATATTTTATATCAAAATATTAAAATATTTTCTTTAAATTAGAGAAATCATAGGTAAATCAATTGATTATATTGTTCAAATTTTCACTCAACAACCATGACACATTTTTTGAAACTAATTTTCATATATGAGTCTTATAGAGATTAATTTCCAAGAGGATCCCTCATCATTATCTTGAAATTGATGACCTTAATAAAATATAAATATGATTTTATAATTATAATATATATTTTTTAGAAATTAACGAAAAAAATATAAGGAGACAATTTATTTAATGTGGGGAGAATGTAAAACCCTAAAATTTTATTTTATATGTCCTTTCATAAATAATATTACATTCTATAATGGGTGAAATATGTAACATGAAGTTTTATCAAACCATTAAATTATATAATTTAAAATAGATCTTTATAACATACTCACTTAATTTGAGGGTATATATAGGATTATGTGAATTATGATATATATATATATAAAATCAATAAAATTATAATTATTAATTCTTAACAAATAAAAACTAAATTTTTATTAATGAAATTCGATACTTCAAAAATATATATTCTTTAGAAATGATTTTTATTGATTTTTATGATCGAATATTATAATTAATTTTTCTATATTATGAAATTTAAATTTATAAAAAATTATATTATTTAGTGAAAAAATATATAAATTATGTTAGTTTTTTATCTTTGAAAATAATTTTATTTCTGGTGGATAGTGAAAATTTTCTATTTCTATAAATTTTTCATTTTAGTCATTAAATAATTTTATTTAAATCCCCATTAAATTTTGAATAAAATATTGAATTAAAATTAATATTCTTTGTTTATATATAATATAAATAATTATAATGGAATCATTAATATACATGATATTAATGTACGTCCTTTTTGTGCATTCAAAATTCACTTTTTATAAAAATTGATTTTTGGTTTTACAAATTTATATTAAAAAAATTTACTACTTAAAAAATTAGAGACATGAAAATTGATTAAATATTTGGAATAATATTATTCAAAAAATTTAAATATAGCCATTTTATTTTTATAAATTATTAATATTAATTGTTGAAATTTATTGTCACCTATGTAATTGTTTATCAGGTAATTAACCTGAATAATAATGTTATTGTGTTATAAAAAGATATATATCACCTAAATTTTTTAAATTCTATGAGATTATTTTTATCATAATCATCCTATATTCAATGATATTGAAAACAATTTCCATTTATCATTTATACTAACATTGTTATAATTTTAAATATAGGGAAATAAAAAATATCACTCTCCTTATTGGAATTGCATATATGTTCACAATCATATAAGAATACATTCTGAACGAATATAAAAGTTTAGTCTAAACATAATTGATTTTTTTATTTTGTTATTTTCATTTATGGGGATGGTATATTTACATTTTAGACTTTTATAACTGTAACAGAGTGCTTGTGAAGTACGTAGGAAACTCATTCTAATATACCTTAGAAACATCAAATATAATAATTGTTGAATGAATAGTGTTAGAAACATATTTTATATTTATTAACAATGTATATTATTGATTAACATGTTTGTATTTTAATTCCATTCATCTCATGGTGTCGTTAATATAATATTTGTTCAAAAATTTTTAAATGAATTTATGGGAACCTTATTTTAAATAATATATTATTAATTAATTAAAGATTCATGAAAATATTTAAAGAGTACAAGGGTTACAAGATAAGGTATAAAAATAAATATATAGATTTTTTAAGAAAAAATTTAATTTATAAACTTTAGTAATTAATTTTATTTCCACCGCTATTGTTAAAATTTATTAATAAAGGGGATTAAACAAATTTATATGTTTCAAAATGACACATAGGCCTATAAAATTTTATTTGAAAATGTTATTTAATCCAAAAATATATTTTATTTAATATTTTCTCAGCCTAGTTCCATTTAATCATAATGAAAATATATATTTATTTTAAATATTTTAAATATTTCAAATTGTCTCGATTACAATAATATAAAACAATATCACCAATATTCTATCCTACACACAAATATGATAAAAATAACACTAAAAAATGGATGTTTTCAAAATTGTAAAATGTTTTATTCTAATGGTGTGCTAGCTCATTGGTTGAATGCTCAATTTCTTACATTAATTCCTAATATGGAAAATGTTTCTGTGATTCAGTTCTTCAGACATATTATGCTTATTTACACTCTTTACAACATCAACCTAAAAATTCTTGCTAATAGACTTTCTACTATAAGAAAAAAATTGTCTCTTGGAATAAATTTGGTTTTATCAAGGGTAGGTCTATAAAAGATAGCATTTGTCTTGACACTGAATACACTATCACCTTAAAAAAATATACTAGGGGAGGCAATATTTAAATTAAACATGATATCATTAAAGCCATTGATACCAATTATTAGAGTTTTATTTTCAATGTCCTTAAGATATTTGGTATTAATGATACCTTCACCAGTAGAATAAAATCATTATTCAAATCGGATTCCATCTCCAACCCTGTCAATTATTTTCCTAAGGGAATTAAACAAGGTGATCCCATATCTTCTATTAATTTTACAATTAAAAAAGATTACATAAGAATATTTATTACTCACTATGTTGATCAGAATGAATAGACAAGGTAATATTATCAATTATTTAGGTATCATGGAAGGATAATTCCCTTTTACTTATCTTAGTGTATCCATTTTTTTAGGGAACACCTAAATCCAGTTATTTTTCCAATATAGTTGACCATATCCTAAATCAATATTCCTCAGGGAATGGTAAACCCCTCTATATTATTGGTTGAATCTATCTTGTTAGATCTAAAATTGTCTCTAAAATGGTTTTCTCATTGATGGTTTTCAAATGGCCTACTGGTCCCCTTAAGAACACAAATTTTTACATCAAAAACATTTTTTGGAATAAAATCACTCTGGAAATGAAACTTGTGACATTCATTGGGAAACCTGTTGTAAGTGTTTATATAAGGTAAATCTAATCATCAAAAAACATAAAATATTTAATGATGATTTAAAATCCAGACTAACTATGAAGTAGCTTCACAATAACTCTAATTATATTTCTTATCTCAAAAATATATTCCTTGATTAGTTTACGAAGGGAAATATAAATTATATTACCTCTTCCATTTAGTTTTCTATTTTGAAAATTTTTCCCAAAATCATGAGTAACTCTATATGGATGGTTAGTAATTAATCTTCCATGAACTTTTTGTTAGAGAACTAGACTGGTGTTCCTTTAATATCGATGTTACCTCACAATATTCTACTAGAGCACACCAACAGCACTGTCAGAGATGTTTTAAATTATGTTAAGATCAATCGTCTTGATAATAGTATTCATGTTGCTAAAAGTTATCACTATTCCAATTTTAAAGATTTCCAAATATGGGAACCTTCTCATAACTAAATCCTAGAATCCAAATTTCTTTATAACCAAACTTTTCAATATTCTGTTAATAAATTTTTTTGGTTAGTTTTTTTGGAAAAAATTAGATAAATCCCTTGAGGTATACTCTTGTTTGGCGCATTTATAACAATAGAGTCTCCACTGAGGTTTGTCTTCAATAATTTGAGTTTCAACATTGCTATAAGTGTCACCTTTGTAACCAATATAGAGAATATATTGTCTATATTTTTCTTTCTTGTGATTTGGGCTAAGCTCTTTAGAACTATATTTTTGATATTATTTATTTTAGATGGTTTCTTCTTGATTCATTAAGCTCCCAAATAAATTTTTTTGTCCATATATAAACCTCTTAGGAAATAAATAATCTTTTATTAATGAATATTTCTAAGATCCTCCATGTGATTTGGTAAGACAGAAATTATCGTCTTCATAATAATTTCTCATACAGTCTAAATGCATGTCAGACATAGATTCTCATTGCCATTGAGGAAGCTATCTCGATTTATAAGGCTTATTGTGACAACACTGTTAAAGACTTTGAGATCCTCTGATGACTTAAGATTAATGGAATTCATCATCAAGCTAGATTCACTTTTGAGGTTTTCTGGCTGACCCTGCTCCAAGGTTTGATTAATGTCAATGTTTATGGATCTTCCAAAAGAAATTTTGGACCCCCGGATTATGGTGATATTTTAAGAAACCACCTGGGAAAGGGTCTCATATTCTTCATTGGAATCAGTGGAATTTCCCTATCTTTGGAAATAGAAATGATGACTGTGATCCATGCATATATTTTTCTATTCAAAAGGGTTGGAACAATATTTTGATTGAAAGTGATTAAACTATTATTGTCTGGGCTATTTCAAATGGTGTGGTGCATCTTTCCTAGACGCTTAAAACCCGTTGGTTAAACTATATTTTTTCTCCTCTAGATATCAGCTAAATTGTCACTCATACAATTATTGAAGTGAACATGTTTACAGGAAGTCTTAAAAATAAGGGAGTCATCCATGACATATCCTGGCTGGATGACCAGCATGTTGATTTACTCCTTCTTTATGATATAAATTAAAATAATATTCTATCTTCCAGACTCATGTTACACTTTTTTATTTGTATAATAATTTTTTATTTGTATAATAATTTGTTATTTGGTCCTTGACCAAGGAAACACCTTATTCAAAAACAATTAAAACCAAAATACCATCCATAGGGTCCTCAATTTATGATCTAAAGGAGGACTTTCAAAGAAGAAGTAAAATTGTTGATCATCTCCTTCATTTTTATTCTCTATTTACCAACATCATTTTTGACCTAACCATTCAAAAAAAATTAAATCCAATATCTGACCTACGAATTTAAGTTATTATTTTGATGTTATAATACATATCTATATTCTCCACTGAAAAATGGTAAGAAAAATCATATCTTATGTGTATAGAGGACTAGAACTACATGAACTAATGTATTTAGCCTTCCTTCATCACCTCACATGGATATTCATAATGCTGGGAATAAATAGTATATATTATACTAATTGAAAATTAATTATTCTTTAAATTTAATATTTCATCATCTTCCATACCCTTCTAAATGATAAAAATTTAAAATGATACTTGTTCTTAGTGTGGACTACCTCATCCATGAAGGGATACTATTTATTTTTCATGTACTATATTCAAGAATTATTATTAATATGTCCACAATAAATATTCCTGAATTTTATATTATGATAAAAATTATATTGATGTTATAGACATGATCAAGGCATATGGACCATACCTTCACAATCAAAATAAACATGAAAAAAAGTAATCAATTTTCGCCATATACACCTAAAATAATGAAATATTTTAAACCAAGGGATTATAAAATGTTACAATTGGATCATATAAGGAATTATAACTATTTCTATGGATATGGGATGTAATTATAATAAATATAAATATATTATATGTTTTTTATGTCCTGTTGAACTATGTTGAAGAATGATGTAATGTATTTCCTTTAAATTTTAACTCCGTTATGACATATTTGGTGTTAGGTTCCTATTTAATTTTATGTGTGTATATGTATTCAATTTGATGTATTAAATATGAATATATATTTATCCATGGATTCTATAGTTTTAATTTAATTTTACACATTCATTATGTTATGAATTAAATGTTAATAAAGTGGTAGACAATTATTTTGTAATCTAATTTTTAAGATTGATTTAAATTTTTATCAAGGGAGTCATATAATATATATTTGATAAACTTGATATGTTTATTTATTATATATATATTTAAGTATATTAAATGTTTTATTAAAATTTCCCCTCTATTTTAAACATTAATCCATTAATGAAATGTTTAAAATAAAAAGAAATTTATTTTCTATTCTTAGGCGGAATCGTTTTTCTTCCATGGAAAATTTTCAGAATTATTTAACAAAAATACATTTTTTACACTTCAAATTTATTATGGACATATTATATTATCATTTAATATTTAAAATGTTTAAAATTAATCTCCATAGCAATTTGTTGTGGGTAATTTTAAATTTACATTATAAAAAGTCAAATAGATTGTTTCTTTTTAAAAAATATGTTTTTAATGGACTTCCATATGTCAATAAAAATTATATATTTTTTTGTTTTCAATAATAGTAATCAATGGTTTTAATGAAAAATATTTATTTAATATTCATTTTAAATATTTTTCTTCCATTTTCTTTGAATATCCAAAAGACATGATTTTATTACAAATTATATTTTTTTGATGAATTGACAGTGATCTCTCATCTCATTTTTAAATTCATTGTCATTACCATTAAATTGAAAAAATCAATTTTATGTGTGTACCATTCATTTTACATTGAATTTCTCTGGTATACCCATATTTTTTGTATAAGGTATATTGTTATTAACTAATCCATATGTCATTTCTGTATTTGATGTTTTTCTCTAAATGATATTTAATTTATCAATAAAATCAATATATTTTTTATTCTATAAAAAATACAAATATAAATCTAGACATAATATTATTTTAAAATTAAGTCCATCCTTCAACATATGAACATTTAATTAGAGGCACAATGACGTTTGGTGCTTAAAATTATATAGCCCCTCGATATATCGACAAGTCACAAGAAAAAAACTTGGTTTATATAATTATTAAATTCATTATTTGTGTATACATACCCATAATCATTAAATATTTTTTATAAGGTGTTGAATATAAAATATCATCATGTCTAGGTCTATCTGGTCAAATAATATCCATTTCCATCATTATAAAGTTAGTTATTATAATCAGTGATATTATAACTTTTATTTTATATATGGATGTATTTCATGGTTGTGGTATTGATTAAATGGAATGTGTTTTCAGTTATTTCAATTAAAATATCAATTATTCCTTATTTACTTTAGATATATTCTCATATATGTAATACATACTAAGCATTAAAACTCATCCATATTTTGATATCGTTTCTCGAACATATTAAAAAATAATCATTGAGTGTGTTTCAAGGATGAAAAATATTTTTGTGTAAAACGTTTCATTTCTTATTTTCAATTTAATAGGGGGATCATAATTGTATTTGTTTTTTCAATACATATAACATGATCATTCAATGGTAATGTAACCCCTTTTATCATATGGAAATGTAATAATGTAATCATTAAGTTATTTTTACTATTTTTGGGTTCGTTAATGTCCATATAACCTAATATAATTTAATAAGTTAACCCTTTTGGAAAAATTATTTAAAATATTGAGTAATTAGTTACAATTATTTTTCATTATATACAACTGATTATATTTAATAATATTTATTGATGATGTCATATGGGTGTTTCATTTTTTTTGTCAATCGGTTCATCAAAAAAATTATAAATATATTTTTGAAATATCTATATCCCTTCCCATGAGAACCATCACTATAAAATAATAAATTATAGAATATGAATGTTTAATCACCACTATAAAATTAAAAAATATTCCAATTTTTAATGTATAGGTATAATTCATAGGATATGTGTAACAAAATAACCACAATATTTTGATTCATAAGACCAGATTATGGTATTTCATATAATTTCACAAGATATGTATAATTTTCTCATGTTGAGGTGATATGAATAATAGATTTACATATTTTAAATTAATGTGTAAGTCATCCCCTTATCATATACTAATTTATTATTATCATTTTTTCATCATGTTGTAGTGATATAAGGTAATATAATTTTTCTATCAATAGTTTTAATATGAAAATATTAGTAATAGGTGAAATAAACGACTTTAAATTATATATATATATTGAGATTTTTATGAAACATTTCATTCAATGAATGAATATTTTTGAAATCCTACTTCCCACCATGTATATTTATATAAGTATTATTATTGTTATTGATTCAAATATGGGACCATGGGCATATGATTCTTCAGAAACATAAAAACACAAATTATTCAAGGCATACTTTTCATCAACAAATAAAACAAATGATTTTAGTTGATGATGATTAAACATATATTTTTACCATTTATTGAGACTTTCACACAACACATGGGTACTTTAAGAGATAAGTGTTTAAGCAGTTATTCTATATTATCTAGATCCAAATGAAAAAATATTATGTTAATGGTTGATCAACATGTTTGTATTTTTTTGTTAATTTATAATAATTAATGTAATTAAATTTATGATTTTTTTCTCTATTATTATAGATTAATAATGTAAAGAGGATTACTGAATGAGTTGTATAATTTTTTATTATTATTGGTATTTATTCTAAGAAAAATATTATGGATTCATTTGATTTCATTTGTTAAAAAAATTGTCAAAGATAAGTGTGATGATTATTATAATGTTAATGAAGATATAAATTTCATATGCTACTGAAAAATTTAAATAACAAATTTTCTACTATTGTATTATTTATAAATTAATTAAAGTCTATGAAAATATATTTTCATGATGGAATAATTAGAGAAATAAATATTCATGAGTAATATTAAAAATGAAATTTATAATTAAATTGTTTTTGAATTTATAATATTCTTATCCATAAATAAGAAGAAGGTGATTGATATATTTTGTAAATAATTTGTGTAGAATATTTGGGATTTAAGTCATTGAGATGTATTTTATATTCCTTTGTTTTCTTAGTTTTTACAAGGTTCATTTATTGTGATTTTTTTTAAATATAGTCCAACCATCATAGTGATGGGTTCAATCAAACAAACCATATACGGGTCATTTCCTCACCATGTGAGATATCCATCTCTCAAATCATGGAAGTGGTAGAGTATAGATTGAGTGGACTACGATCATGGATAGTTTTGGTGGGAATTAATAACATCCTTGACATTTGAATGATGGTGTTCAAGGGGAATTATGTGTGTGGACCAAACCATATGTGGTGTGTATAGTGTATCCATCTACCAACCCTAGTGTAATATTGAGGGGTCTATATTTGAGAAGCCATATTTTACAGTATCACATGATATGATACCTATATCATTAAAAAACAAAAAAATTGATATATAAGGCGATTTAATCAACAATTGATCAGATATTTGTCTTAGGAATTTTTTAAAATGAATAAAAATGAAGGAGGTATGAAATCACCTATAAATATAGAAGAACTATGCCTATAATGAATTGTTTTCTATTACATTTTCTTAGATCTATGATCTTCCTTGAAGACAAAAATGAATCTATTCTCTATTATTTGTGTGAAATGTAAAAGGAATATTAAAAAAACAAAGTACCTTAGGGAGATATATAACTATAATTTGTTATTATATGAATTAATAGTATATTTTGATTATTTATTGGCTATGTGAAATATTAGATATTGTATAAATTCATTTCTATAATGAATATTCTGTAGTTTACACTATATTTGATGTTCAAATTTATTATGAAGTGAATGATATTAAGATATTCCATAGAGCGCACAATAATTTAAAAAGATGAACCCACATAAAAAAATAACTTGCATGAAAAAGAAGGTTCAAGAAATAGATTTTTTTCATGAAGAAGAGCATCCGAACACCTATTAATGTGTATGAAAAGAGGAGGAAAAATTAGTGAAAATCTGTTAACCAATTGTTTTCATGAAAGAGTTTACAAAATACAATGTATTTATAATAATTCTTGAACAAATACAACAATTTTTGGTTAACAAAAATATATTTTATAAGACCGCATGTGGATATACCCACCTCATGCGAATAAAACAAGATGCACATATCTAGTTCTGAAAAAGTATATAAACACAAAAAAAAGTTCATGAAAGATATAATGAACATGAAATAATGTTAAACACATCATATGAAATATTATTCAGAATAAATACATTTAGGACATATATATAATTATAATTATAATATATTGGTGTTCCATGGATTTTAATGATGAAATCCAAGCAACTAATACATGAATTTATATTAATCTAAACTTTGGAAATCAAACAGATAAATCAATAAGATTGAGTCAAGGTTTCTGAATTTCATTCTTGAATGAATTATTATTGAGTATTTTTTTGAATCTATGGAATTCATTTTATTGAATTTAAGAACTTCATTAGTAAAAGGAATATATAAATAGTCATTTGACATTCTTGTAAGAAGGAATTGTGGGGTTTTATTTATTAAAATATTTCTCATCATTCTAATGATGAGATAATATAAAAGAAGAGGAAATGATGAATCATATTTAATATTTTATTAGATATTTAAAGTATTTTTAATCAAATTTTACTATTCAATTTTTTAGTGACATGTGTGCTCTGATGGGAAGATGTCATTTAAAGATCTCTTGAATTTTTCATTATAGAACATATAGTTCTAATATATAAAATTACATTGAATAATTGGTGGTGGATGTTTAAAAAATGAAATTCATGAATATGGGGTACTAGTGTTAAAAAAAATATAGACAGATGATATTGCCAATATGACACTTGGGTAATAATTTTAGATCACTTTCCATTATTATAATTTTTAGTGAAAATAAAATTTCTAAAACAACCACTTGATGAACATGATAAAGAAAAGGAATTCACAATCTGGTCAAACCTTGTAAAATATCTATGTGATTCTGTTTCATTAATTATATTCTAAAAATGCATATCTGATCCTTGAGAGCATGTACATGGTCCATTCCTCTAAAAAATGGATGACGCCATATAGTAATATGGGATAATTGAAATGAAATTAAAACTCATCAAATGATGGGTGCACTGATTCACCCCCATCTCAATGTACTTATATAATATATTTGGGCTATACAATTGGTATCAGAAAAAAAGTACAAATGTGATTAGATCGATTTTCTCCATACCTGTTTTACATTTTCTATATGATGTTATGATATATATCTGATTTTGAAGTTCCTCTAGTGGAATAAATTATCTCCACACATGTTTAAGATTACATATCTATCTCTAAAATGAATTTTGAAATCAATAAGAAGATGGAATAAATTACAATGTAAAAAATATCATGAAAATAATATGAAGATTAATATAATTAAATTCAATAAGTTAAGGATGATCCCCTTAATAAATTGGTGTATGATGTGTGGAGTATGGAGAAGATAACTTCATCAGAATGATATGAGAATTATACTCAAGATTCTAGTCATATATATAATAAATGTTCTTGATGATGATATTTCATGTATAATTATTTAGATTCAAAAAATATCTCGATGAAAAAAACATTTTTTGTGGAATTTAAGAAAATATAGGAAGTAATAGGTAAGAAATTTAAAAGGAATAATGCTCTTATTAACCAAATAAAATATAAAGAATATTCTATAACTATGGTTACTGAAAACAACTTATTAGTGGAAGAATAATTTAAAAAGAATATTTTTGGGATCATCTTTAGTATTTTCTTGGAAGAAATATACGCACATGAAACATTCAAGCTTGTTTTAGTGAATATCATTGATGCTGATCCTGAAGAAAAAACTTGAAATATCCAAGAGATTTAATTTTTAGTGGATGGATTTACCACATTAATTAATGATTATATTTTGAAGATCCATGATGTTGAAGAATAACATAAATCTTGTAATGACTTGAATCTAGATCCACTCAACTAGTGCCCTGTACCCAGTTCACCACATGACCTCAAGTGCATTTCCCCAAATTCTAGAGGCTTCCGACTAGCAGTGAGGGCCTTGGTGAGTCATTGGGGAAACTATGCCCTCATTTGGTAAGGTACACAAGGGAAAGGAAATAACAGTCAATATCAGAAGCAGTAAAAAACATACAATAACTGAAACTAAACAGCGGAAGCAATGAATATATAGTAATGATGATAATGATGTAGTAGGTACAAGTATGTAAGGAATGTAGCAAACATAACAACATGCTAACATACAACTGAGAACCAAAGTATGAAAAGTAAACAGTAACTCCAGCAACATCGCAAGCCTAAGAATGGTCCTATACTCTCCAGCTCCAACCAACAATCATGTACTTGAAGTATAAGGGCCACAATCCCTATCCACACCTGCAACCATATACCCTATTTGGGCCAAAAAGCAGACCCAAACAGGGTGTGAGACTAATCCTAGTTGGCAACCACCACAAGATATATGCCCTACTGTCAGTGAGTAATATAACAGAAGTAATGGAAGTAAATGTAGTAACAAACTAGGAGTACACAAGTAAACAATCCTACCAATTAACATTCACATTCATTTAACAATTAATTCATTCATTTAATTAAACAACCAAGGAATCTAGCAAATCTCTCTATTCCAAGGTAAACAGATAACACAGCAGTCATCAAAAGACTACCTAAACAAACAAGCAGACCAATAGATCCAAGCTTGTGCTTTGGCTTGGTAGACTCATCTAAACCAACCAGACAATCCACATCCACACTGAATCTTTGGGTGGCTCAAACTAGCAGACCCACATAGTCAAGTAAACATTAAAAGACACATACACTCTGGGAAGCACTCACGTCGATTCCCCTGTGGTCGTGCAACAATAGCTATAGACTCTATGAGGAAGCTCTTATATCTAATTCCTCATGTGGTCTTGATATGTGCGTAAACTAAGGACACTATTAGGAAGCACAAAGTCCAATTCCCGTAGGTCATGCGTACGAAACTAATTCAAACATACCCCTTAGGGACGCACTTAATCGTCTATTCCCTCTTTGGTCTCCCGCACCAGGTTCTCACAGCCCTGAGCAGTCCAGTCGTGCATAATCGACTGTCAGCAGCCCTAAGTAAGTTTATAAACTACATTTCTAAAATATACAGTGCATCAAAAGCATTTAAACAACATTCAACACTTGCAATCAGTTATAACAAGTAACTAACAATTGCAAAAGGGTTTGCCTTGCAGGAAAACTGTGCCAAACGATGAGAAACAACCAAAAAAGGATAACACCCATGGGGTGATCCTCAAACATGAAAAAATCATATATTATTATCAATTAACCTTAATCTAATAAGAAATATAAGGAAATTAAACAATAGGAGCAAAATCCCTAACCCGGGATACCCGAAACATGAGAATCCGACACTTTTGCACAAAAACTCAAAGACATTAAACGTAAGGCAACAAACCACCTACCTCGATCCAAGGAGATCAATATACTTGAACCTCGGCCCATGAATCATCCTAGAATGGAGTAGATCTGTAAAAACATATAAAACATTCAACCTACGATAACTCTCATAAGAGAAAGAATCAGGAAACGTGGCCAAATAAGAACCAAGAACTCACCGCTGCGATTCTATTGCAACCGACGGTGTTTGATTCAGATAACCAGTGACAGATCGGCAGATCAGAGAATATTCGTCCTCCTTGGATGATCTGGAAAGAATTAGGAAACAAAGAATATGGAAATAAGGATTAGACGCGACCCCTGTCCATTTAACGAAATAAAAAGAAAGTACACGACATGTACTTCTGGAGTACACAATGTGTACTTTCCTTTTCCGTACTCCACTTTAGGTGGACTCCAAGTCACCCATACACGACCTTGTGTATAGACATGACATGGAAAACACATGGTTTCCAATGGCATCGAAGTACATGGCATGTACTCATAAAGTACCTGGCGTGTACTCTGAAAATTTCAAGATTTTCCACTTTTTCTCAAAAACTACCAGAAAAGAAAAAAAAGACCTGAAAAGAAGATCCAGGTTCTTAAAAACTTCCCCCTTAAAGAAATTCATCTCCGAATTTCCCTAACAAAGTGGTGAAGAAGAAACCTCGAACAACTCTGGCCACTGTGATCGCATATCAGCCTCCCTCTCCCAAGTATCGTCCTGTACACGGTCGTGCTTCTATAGCACCCGTACCAGAGAAACAAACCGTCCACAGAGTACCTTTGCACTACAATCAAAAATCCTGAGAGAATGCTCCTTGAATGATGCATCCTGATCGAGCTCAATCTCCTCGGGTTGAAAAACATGAGATGGGTCTGAGAAATAGCGTCGAAGCTGATAAACATGGAAGAAGTCGTGCATAGCCTGGTACCTATGAGGTAACTGCAACCTATAAGCAACCAACCCGATTCTCTCTAGAACCTGAAACGACTTGATGTATCTCAGTGAAAGCTTACCCTTTCTCCAAATCCTCTTGTGTCCCAACCTCGAGGTAGCACATTGGAAAACCTGATCTCCGAACTTGAACTCCAAAGGTCATCTCTGCTAATCAGCATAAAATTTCTGCCGAGACTGTGTAGTAGCCATCCTTTTCCGAATCAAATCCATCTGTTCTATGGTCTCCTAAACAAGATAAGGTCCCAGCATAGCTGCCTCTCCTGCCTCTAGCCAACATAAGGGTGATTGGCATGACCAACTTTCAAATCCTCGTAAGGTTCCATCTGAATAGTTTCTTGAAAACTATTTTTGTAGGAAAACTTCACTTGAGGTATATGTCTATACCAAGAACCTCCAAAATCAAGGATGAATTATCGTAGCATATCCTCTAGCACCTGAATTGTGTGCTTTGACTAGCCATCTGTCTAAGAATGATAACCTGTACTCAGAAGTACCTGTGTACCCAAATCCCTCTGTAGCCCTTTCTAGAAATGCAACGTAAAGCGGACGTCTCTATCTAAAATGGTAGTACTCGAAACCCCATGCAAGCGCACAATCTCACGGATGTACAACCATCAAATCTCATCAATACTGAAGGTATACTTAATCAGCAAGAAGTGAGAAACCTTCGTGAGCCTGTCAATGACAACCCATACCGCGTCATTCCCTCAAGGCGATCTCAGTAACCCTATCATGAAGTCCATCGCGGAATCATTCCACTTCCACTCAAGAATGGGTAGCTGCTGTAAAATCCCTACTGGTCATTGGTGATCCGCCTTCACCTGCTGACAGGTGGACCACCTCATGACAAAACCAGCAACATCTCTCTTCATACTTGGCCACTAATACTGGCGGTGTAGATCACAAAACATCTTGGTGATGCCAAGATGAACTGCCCAAACTGAGGAATGAAAGTCTCACATCATCTCCTCACATATATCTACTAGCACCCATACGTGTCCCTAGAAACGCAAGATCTCACCCTCGCCTACGGTTCATCTAGGAATAGGGTCCTCTCCAGAAACACTTTCCCATAGGACTAGGCCTTCATAATCTGATAGCTGCCTGATTCGAACATAGTCAAGAAGGGTAGAGGTAATAGCTACTGAAGGAAAAAAAAGTATGACCCTATCTGTCGTGCACCTCCAAATGAATTTCATAGAATAGAGCCATAAGCTACCACTCACTTCTGGCCTCCTGAACTGCTTGTATCTATGTCCTCCTACTCAGTCCGTCTGCCACATCGTTGCCTTTCCCAGGCGTATAAGCAAGCTCGAAATCGAAAGACTGTAGGTACTTAACCCACCTCCAATATCTCAGATTCAAGTCATGCTGCGTGAAGATATAATTGAGGCTCTTGTGGTCAGTATATACCACAAAATGCTCTCCCAGAAGATAATGTATCCAACAACGCAAAGCATGAACAACTACAGCCAACTCCATGTCATGCATAGGATAGTTCCTCTCATGCGGCCTCAACTACCGAGATCCATATGCAACAACACGATCCTCCTACATAATCACTGCTCCAAGCCCGATGCCAGATGCATCACAGAAAACTGTATAACTCTTTCCTGGCTCTGAAAAAACTAGAATTAGTGCTAAAGTAAATCTCCCCTTCATCTCATGAAAGGCTGAATCGCAGGCTTCTGACCAAACACACTTCACCCCCTTCTTAGTCAAGCCTGTCAACGACACTACTAAGCATGAGAAGTCCTGTATAAACCACCTGTAGTAACTAGACAACCCTAAGAAACTTCTTACCTCGAAGACATTCTTTGGGTTCTCCCAGGTAACTACTGCTCTCACATTCTCTGGGTCTACTGATACTCCTATCTCTGAGATGACATGACCCAGGAAGTGAATCTCGTCCATCCAAAAGTGGCACTTTGAGAGCTTAGCATATAACTGATGCTCCCTCAGTGTACTCAAAATGATCTCAAGATGGGTAGCATGGTCGTGTCGAGTGTGAGAGTACACCAATATATCATCCATGAAAACCAATACGAAATAATCCATGTAAGGATGGAAAATCTATTCATCAGCACCATGAAAACTACTGGTGAATTCATGAGACCGAACGACATAACCAAATACTCATACAAACCATACCTGCTCCGAAAGGCTGTAAGAGGTATATCAGATGGTCTGACACACAACTGATGATATCTGAATCTCAAGTATATCTTTTAGAACACTTTGGATTCTCAAAGCCAGTCAAAGAGATCATATATCCATGGCAATGGATATCAGTTCTTGATTGTCAACTGGTTTAGCTTCTGATAATCCACACAAAGCCGTAAGGTACCATCTACCTTCTTTGCAAACAGAATAGGCGAACCCCAAGGAGAAGTACTGGGTCAGATAAAACCCTTTTCCTACAACTCCTCCAACTGCTTCTCGAGCTCCTGTAACTCAAGTGTATCCATCCTATAAAGAGTTATGGATACCAGTGCTGCTCCTAGAACAAGCTCAATAGAGAAGTCTATCTCTTTCTCCGGAGGAAAACCTGAAAGTATTCTAGAAAGACATATGGAAAGCGATAAAAAACTAGAGGAAAATCTACCTGAGAAGTCCCCAGGTCATCTAGATATAAGCTAGAAATCTGGGCCGTAACACTGCCCAACCCATGATGCTCTAGTCCATCTCTACTCGCCAAGACATCCAATTCTCCCTTGTAAAGAAAATATCTGCCCTCCAGTGATGTGAAACTCACCCTACGACGATAGAAATAGAAAAAGTCAAGGAAGGGAACTGACCAGTCCATCTCAAGAATGATATCATATCCTGCCATCTCCAAAACATAGAGATTCCACAAAAAACGAAGCCCACCAACCTCAAGGGGGTAGTCTAAGCACTGACGCACGCTAACAGTTATAATTCCCAAGGGAGTTTCTAGTGTCATCATATCCTCAGAAGTATAAACATTAAGTCTAAGGATTTTCATTGTATGAATAGAAATAAAGCTATGCGAAACTCCTATATCGAAAATTGCAGAGGATAAAACTGAGGCTACTAAAATCGTACCTCAAACTGTAGAAGGTCCAGGATCCTACTCATGATGAATCTTCTCTACCGCATAAGTCTAGCCTGCACTACAGACATGTGTAGCAGCCTGAGATCCATGAGATGACCCTCCCTGAGCCTGACCACTGTGTCCCCGACCTCTAGCCTAGCCTAAACGACCTGAAGAACTCTAGCCCCCAGTCTGCTACGGAACTGTAATCCATATCCTGTATGCGGAGTCGAAATTGATCCTCCTTCACTAGCCGCTGGATGGAAAACCTTACAGAAACGATGCAGATCACCCATCTTGCTACTAGATCAGCACTCCACTGGGTCTCTCGGGAACCAAGGCTTCTAATTCACACTTTTTCCACACTAATAGAACACCACTTGGTTTCTAGAAGGAAGATCCCGTCTACCAGAAGGAATATCTCGCTTCCTTGATTCACCTAATGTAGACTCTCAGTGGTGCTTCCTACTATCTATCTGAAATGAATCACCCTAGATGCTGAACCTCCCTGGTCCACAGCTCCAGTCTCCCTTAGATTTCTCTCTATGATAAGCACCTGGTTGACTATCAGAGTAATATATGTCAACTGAATGATGTTCACCTGTGATATGATGTCCGGTCTGAGGCCTTCCTCAAACTTCCTTATTAAAAACAGCTCTTCATTCCCCATAACGGGAGTGAAACGCTGTAACTCTGTGAAGAAAGAGGAATACTCCACAACTGTGAGAGTACCCTACTGCAGTTTCATGAACTCTCTGGCTCTGTCATCCCTCAGCGTTGCCTGGTAGAAGTAGTCGTAGAACATATGCTAAAACTCATCCCAAGCCATAGCTTGTTGGCGCCCTTCCTGGAAAACCACATCCCACTATCTCTTGGAGGAATATCGCAGCATATAAGTCGAGAGATTCACTCTCCTCTCTTTAGGCATCTCCAGGTGCTCGAAGATGGATAGCATGGCTTCTAGCCATGACTTCGCAGCCTGTGGTCCTCCATCCCCTGTGAACGTGAAAGGATGCTACTTCTAAAAAATCCGCATCAGCTCCACCATAGACGGGGAAAGATGCTGATCTCCTTGGAAGGTCTGCATGAATCTCATGAAACCCTCTCTGAACTGAGCTTCGGCACCAGTGTCTGGAATCACTGTAGGTGCCATGTCTGGAATGATAGGCGGAACTACTAGTAGTCCCTGATCTGTCGTATTAGGCGTACGGTCCCTGCCTGGTTCTGGACGTGCAATGGGAGGACGTCTTGGCAACATGAGTCTGCAAAATCACAAGCACACCTTCATTAACGATGAACACAGTTTCAATTTAAGAGAGTAAAATGGAACAGGAGAGAAAAACTCTAAAATTTGGGGAAAACATGACTACACATCATGTAGTACCACTACACGACGTGTTTCCTGAAATTTTACCCTGGGCGTGTACCTTGGCCATACATGGTTGTGTAATCCACCCGGCTACACGGCGTGTTCTCAAAATACACGGCATGTACTAACCCTTTTCTACCTGTCCGGTTACTCCTACATGGCTAGGAACACGAACTGTCCCAGCAAGAAACTAAACGGCATGTTTGTCCACTACACGGCGTTTCCTTAAGATTTTTTCCCTTTCCGTGTCGTTAGTCACACAGACTGTTACACGAACCAATGCTACATTGCGTGTCAACATGGTACACGTCATGTTGTCATGCATATTTCCCAACCCATGTATTCAACTACTCAGCTAGGTCACAGAGAAGGCAAGTACACGTTGTGTACATGAAAGTACATGATGTGTACATGAAAGTACATGACGTGTAACCATGAAAAGTAGTTCTTCCTGAACAGAAGAACACATGGCATGTGTTCATAAGACCACACACTGTGTTGTCTGGGTTTCTGGGCAGTAAACATACAAGAACCCCCAAAACGACTGGAAAAACACTAAAACAAGCACCTATGTTCCAAATTCTGATCCGTGGGGGCCCATACTCCCTGAAAATCAAAGCTTGGCATCATAACAATGCATATAACAAGTAAATAGTATAAAAAACTCATGATCCATCAAATTACAATCCTTGAGGGCCCATAACACCTCTAAGACCAAGGTTTGGCATCCATAATAAATAATATCTAAACAAACGATACTCTATCAACATAGCAGGTATTCTATCACTGTAGCTATCACCACAACATGCGTATTCTATCACAAATTCTAACACAACAGCATGAAATTTTTAATGCAATTTAGATGGCATGGCAAAATGCATGACATGTAATTTTTTAACAAGTGCCTATATGATGCATGAGATGGCATACCCTCATCTCATCAGGTTGCAACAAAATAGAACCTCAATCATATAAACAGTAACAACACAATACAAGTGAACCACCCAATAGTGAAGTCAATTAAACTGTAACATTTTCAAAACTCAAAAATTTAAATATTCGAGGTAACCTGGATTTTACCCTGTGCACGGGTTCTAGAACTCCCGAGAAAAACTATTTACCATTTAACTATTATGTCCTATCCCTATCTAATGTCGCTAAACAGTAAGTCAATAGAAAAGAAAAGAAACCCCTTTGATACCACTTTGTAATGACCCTAATCAGGAGCCACTCAACTGGTGCCCCATACCCGATTTGACACATGACCTCAAGTGCATTTCCCCAAACACCAGAGGCTCCCGACTAGCAGCAAGGGCCTTGGTGAGTAATTGAGGAAACTATTCCATCATTTGGTAAGGTATACAAGGGAAAGGGAATAATAATCAATAGCGGAAGTAGTAAACAACATAAAATAACTGAAAATAAACAGCAGAAGCAGTGAATATATAGTAATGATGATAATGATGTAGCATGTACAAGTATCCAAGGAGATCAGCAAACACAACAACGTTCTGACATACAACTGAGAAACAATGTACAAAAAGTAAACAGTAACTCCAGCAGTATCTCAAGCCTAAGCTTGGTTCTACGCTCTCCAACTCCAACCAGAAATCATGTACCTGAAGTAAAAGGGACACAATCCCTATCCACACTTGCAACCATATAACCTGTTTGGTCCGAAAATCAGGACCCAAACAGGGTGGGATACTAATCCCAGTAGGCAACCACCACAAGATCTGTGACCTACTGTCAGTGAGTAATATAGCGAAAGTAATGGAAGTCAATGTAGTAACAATCTAGGATTACACAAGTAAACAATACTACCAATTACCATTCACATTTATTTAACAATTAATACATTCATTTAATTAAACAACTAATGAATCTAGCAAATCTCTCTATTCCAATGTAAACAGATAACACAGCAGGCATCAAAAGGCTACCTAAACAAACAAGAAGGCCAATAGATCCAAGATTGTGCTTTGGCTTGGTAGACTCATCTAAACCAACCAAACAATCCACATTCACACTGACTCTCTGGGTGGCTCAAACTAGAATACCCCTATATTCAAGTAAATATACAAAGGCATAGACACTCTGGGAAGTACTCATGTCGATTCCACTGTGGTCTTACAACGATAGCTACAAACTCTCTAAGGAAGATCTTACATCTAATTCCTCATGTGGTCTTGATACGTGCGTAAACTAAGGAAACTATTAAGAATCACAAATTATAATTCCCATAGGTCATGCGTTCTAAACTAATTCCAATAGACCCCATAGGGAAGCACTTAATCGTCTATTCCCTCTTTGGTCTCTCGCACCAGGTTCTCACAGCCCTGAGCAGTCTAGTCATGCATAATCGACTGTCAGCAGCCCTAAGTATGTTTATCAACTACTTGGATGAAAGCTACAATGCATCAAAAGCATTAAAATATCAAGCAACACATGCAATCAGTTATAACAAGGAACTAGAAATTGCAAAAGCGTTTGCCTTGCAGGAAAACTGTTCCAAACAGCGATAAACAACTAAACAAGGATAACACCCATGGGATGATCCTCAAACATGAAAAAAAGAATATATTACTATCAATTAGACTTAATCTAACAAGAAATCTAAGGATATTAAATAATAGGACCAGAATCCCTAACCTAGGATACCCGAAACATGGGAATCCGACACTTTTTCACAAAAACTCAAAGACATTCAATGTAAGGAAACAAACCACCTACCTTGATCCTAGGAGATCAATATACTTGAACCTCAAACCATGAATCAGCCTAGAATGGAGTAGATCTGCAAAAATGTCTAAAAATTTCAACCTACAATAACTCTCATAAGATAAAGAATCAGGAAATGTGGCCAAAGAAGAACCAATAACTCACTGCTGCAATTCTATTGCAAGTGAAGGTGTTCGATTCGGATAACCGGTGACGAATCAGTGGCTCAGAGAAGATTCAGCCTCCTCAGAAACTCTGGATGTAATTAGGTGAATAATAAGATGAAAATAAGGATTAGACGCGACCCTGGTTCGTTTAACGAAATAAAAAGAAATCACATGGTGTGTACTTCTGGAGTACATGACATGTACTTGCCTTATCCGTACTCCGCTTTAGGCAGCCTGCAAGTCACCCTTACATGGCCGTGTGTGTGGCCATGACACGACCAATACATAACTTCCAATGGTATCAAAGTACATGGCGTGTACTCATAAATTACATGGAGTGTACTCCAAAAATTTCCAGATTTTCCTCTTTTTCTCAAAAACTACCAGAAAAGTAAAAACATACCTGAAACGATGATCTGGGTTCTTACAAATCTACTATCTATCAAATAATCCTAAATGTATGTTAAAGCTATAATTATTAAATCCCTTTAAAACAAATTAAATAATAATTATAGATAGAATGGTGATCAGATTAATGAAATTAACATTGAATGGGATGTAAGGATGTCATAATATGAAAACAAAAGGTTTCCCTCCAAATAAAATTTAATAAACTAGAGGAAAAATTGACAATTTTATGGATTCAAATATTATAACATTCCATGATTCAACTAATAATTATATAATATAAAAATATAATGATATTAAATCTCTTAAAAGTGACGATTATTCAAAAAATTATAATATTAATTAGTTCATTGTGGGAACTCTTTTAGTAAAAGGAATATTGAAAAATAATCTCCAGATCAACCCCCTAGAAGATAATAGAATATGGTAACCCATAACATAGCTATTTACATTTCTAAAAATTTAGTCTTATATATATATTAAAATAGAAATGAAAAAGAAAACATTATGTGGGTATCTTAAATTTTTATAAATCCATAATCACAATGTCGAGCATATAAAATTATAAATTGTTTCACTAGATATTCTATAGTTTAGAAGGAATAATTGGTCAAATATCGATTATAAAATTAATTAAAAATAAATGTTTGGATTATATAAAAATGGAATAATATTTTAAAAAATTTGGGGTTTTTTGATTAAAGAGGAAGTCATATCAAAGGGGATGATAAAAGAAAGTAGAAATAAATATATATGACTACGAGTGATCAACCTAAGGAAATATCATCATGTTCATCCTTCATCACATTAAGAGAAAATATATATATATTTTAATCCTTTATTTTTATCTTCTGAAAACAAACTATTAAGTAATTTATCACTATGTTAGCACCTGGTCTTTGATAAATCACATGATATTGATAATCAAGTAATGATCAAAATTTGATCCTGCATGATGAAGAGATCTAAACTCAACAACACATCATATCAATGATGTTTTGTGATAACCATATTTTAGTTCATTTTTTAAATTATTCCCATGAAAAAAATTATATTCATAATTTATTATTCATTATTTTATCTACCTAAATAATCCATAATATTTCCCAAGAAGAAGAAAGTGTTAGAAGAAGAGGAAACCACCATCAACTCCTCACAAGATCCAAATTATAGTTGGAAGCATGGGGATTGTGATATATTGTTTTTTGTGTGTGATCATTCCAGAATGAACATAATAACAAGTGAAAAAAAGTTTAAAAAGGGATTAGAAACCTCGAATTAAAACACGATTCAAAGAAACTATTCTCAAGAATACATTATGGTTCCTCCCCGGATGATCACAAGAAGTTTATAATTCCTTGGAATATGGAGGAAGAAAATGTTGAGTAAATAGGTTTCCCAAAGACTAATACTAAAAATTATAAGAACAACAATGAATAAGGAATTTGAGGAGTGGTTTTAAGGGGAAAATCATCAAACATTTCTCAAAAAAAATTCATGCTCTTATGGGACTAGGAGACTATCCATGGTATATTTTTTATATCTTGTTTATCATCAATGTTTACTAAATATAACGTTTTCAAATGTATTTAAAATTATAGAATGGGTGATCCATAGTGTTATATATTCAATGGAGTTGGAATCAACTTAATTGTTTGTATTATTCTTGAGTTATGTTCTAAATAAATAAGGGACATCAAATATATCTTGTCCATAATTGCATCACGTTTTAGGCCTCTTTTGGTCCTCAAAATGAATGAATATGGATTCATGAACCTATAGAGAAACATATCACACACATATTTTCATTCTTCTATCCATTTTCATCCAATTTGGATATGTGGATTATCCAAATTAAATATTTATGTCCATAGTGTTCTAGGGATCTTGTGCTATTTGCTTCATTTTTCTTGAATTCAATCGTGGGTTCTTCAAATCACCTCCACATATACTAGAATCATCAAAACAAGTGATAAAACCCTATCTAAATGTTAAAAACTTTAAAAAATTTAATAAAACACGAAGTCATATTTTTTATCATATTTTAAATTTTAAATTTAAAACCATTTTAATATAGTGGTGTATTTATGGAAATGAATAGTGAATCACTAAACAATCACACCACCCACCGAAACATTTCAAATATTAAAAAAATTTAAATTTACAAAAAATAATTGATTGAGATATTAACAAATTAATTAGGATTTTATAATCAATTAAATATTAATTCATTATAACAATGTGATCAATAAATATTACACCATGGAGTTATTCCAAGTGATCATGGAATATATATCTCATAAATTTTATTAGAAAAATTCAAAGATATGTATGACACTAATCTAATATGGAAATTAAAAATTCAAACATATAACTAACAATCCAAATGTGTGTGTCAAAACCATTTTATTCTATTATTTCCACTTTTCTAGCAATAATTGGTTGTTTTTAAAAATATCTCCTTACTAGATTTATTCCACCGAACCATCCCTTTATCCTTTATAATTAAATTTCATAACCCACTCACTTAAGAACCCCCATTAGTCAATATATAGTATAACAACTTAGTTTTACCCATATCTAGTACATTGCATCACAACCCTCATTAATTATTATTATTTTTATTAGTATGTTGTTTTTATTAATTTTTTATATTATTTTAGGTCATACAACAGTCGGATTAAAGGTCGAAATTCATAGAGAAATTAGTTATAGTAACAAAACTGATTGAATAAGGAAAAAACTTAATGAAAATTTATTCTATAAGGATGATAAAAATTAGACCAACTTATATTTACCTTCTATCAAGTTAGAAATATTCCCACTTCATGGTTTGGTGCAATGATGAGTTGTGATATTAAGAGCCATAATTTTCCATAAACTACACACACAAATGGTTTCAATAATATTAAAGTTATTATTTAGATAAAACCATTTTTATAATAATCAAACAATGAATATACTAAAAATCACACCCAAGGTTACATTTATACAAATATTCACATTCCATAACTGAGATAATTTTTTATTAAATGATAAAACAACATGGAATTAAAAAATTCGATATTAAATTTCAATAATTTACAAGATTATTTGGGTATGAAAAGTGTGTAATCTAGAACAAATATGAATAATGAGACGAAACGATTAGGGATGTAAGCATACTATGTAGAGAGTGAAAAAGAAAATAATGAAGTAAGATGATAAATAACATAATGAAGTAAACAAGGTGGGGAAAATTTAAAATACTACCAATCAAGAGAAAAAATATGAAACATGGGACCATGAAAATAATAAAAAACCCAATAATTCCCCCCACAGTTATAATGTACAATTTCCTCATTGTAAAAAAAGAGAATATGGGATAAAAGGATAAAACATGGTTAGCGTCACATGTATAATATTTCTTGAAGTGGTATTTACTCCACCATATGCTTTGGAAAACCCCTATAAAATAGTTTTTGTCTCTTCTAATTAATAGTAATACATTTTCCACTATACCCTTGAAACTTGTATGATGTACCTTGAGGGTAAACTCTAGTAATAGTGTAAGTACCGATCCATTGGGAATAAAGCTTACATGGTTGGAGTTTTAGCCTAAATTTTGTCATGAGGACCTTATCATGAATATAAAACATCCTCTAATGAATCATCTAATCATGGATATATTTTTTCTTATTTCTATTGAATCTTGACTTCTTGTATTCATTATGATAAATTTATTCTAACACATGATTCTGAAAATTCTTATACACACCTTTATCTGAATAATTTATAGTACATTTTTTATAGACCAATATTTATGGTTCTATACATCTATTGAGTGGTTAAAATATATTCCAATAATAATACTTTATGGTGACATTTATATGGGGGATCCAAAGGTTTTATGATATTGCAAAATTGCATCATCCATGAAAAAACTCTAATATTTCCTATTAAGTTATTACATTTTTTAAAACATTCACAATAAATCTCGATTTTGGATTTATTATTATCCATTAGTTTGGGAGATATATGAGTTGGGGACATTATGATCAACACTATACATGTATATAAATTCTTTCATGTTGTGATTAAAAAAATATGATCCATGATCACTATTGATGAATCCTAGACAACAAAACCTATTAAAAATTTGAGATCTATAAAAATAAAAAACCACTCAATAGTTATCGATCTTAACAGCCTTTTATTCACCCATTTTGAGACATCAAAATAATCCAATAAGATGTGAAGAAAGAAAAATGAATTTTGAAAGGAACCCATGTATTCAATTCACCATACATCAATGATCTCACAAAAATAACATGGGTAGTTATGGAATTTCATTCCTCTTGAAGATATTCAATGTGAAATTACATAGTATATGAAATATAAAACCGATGGAAATATCATTACAATGCTGGATAATAAATTCATGTCTTTTAGAGCTATATACTAAGATCTAAAGTTGTCCCCACAAGAAACATTATGGTGAAATCTTAAAAAAGAGGTGAAGTAATGATCTTGACACACCAAAAACAACATATTCCCAAAAAATCCCCTACAAGTTAGGATCATTCAAAATGTATCATCATGAATCATTCTTCATTTTTGGGGATTCTGAAGTGCAAAAATAAGTGCGGACCTTATATACTGCTAATAATTTCACAATGTCTTTATACCATGGGGTATGGTCCACTGCCACATAAATGTTATCATGAGGGAACATTTCTTTAATGGGGAGGGGTGAGTCAGCGTGATGTGATAATTGTGGGGAAATCCTACTAATGTGGCGATCTTACCACATTTTACACAACTCTAATATCTCAAATACCATGATCAAAATTATAGGAGAGGATCATCCATAGAATAATTTGGGATATAGAATTAGGATTCTTAAAGAGAAAAATAAGGGAATGATAATCAGATAATACATTAACTTTTCACCCAAGAATATATTAACAGACTTTCCAAAAGAAAAATAATAGAAATATATTTTTATTCAGTGGTCATGTAGTTTTCCATTGATAGATCAAGGGTACATGAGGAATACACAATGAAAAAAGGATCCCATTAATCTATTTTCTAGAAAACTTCCCCAACTTTGAAGATATAGGCATCACACATACGTTCAAAGGGGATATCCCACCTTGGTGTTTATATGATGTGAGTAGATGTGAGACTAAATTTAGTGAATTAAATGTATCCTAAAAATTATAAAAAAAACTCATAATGCTTTATTACCAATTCATAATAAGGAAGTGTGATCCTAATGAGGACTTTAATCAATCAGTGGTAAAATATTGCCTAAAACAAGATTGATCACACCTCAATAACACATTTTGGATACATAAGTGATTGAATTAATTCAGCATTTGATTTATTCACTTGAATTACCTCATTTTAAATAACATTTCTAGGAATTATCCTCCTATCCACCATGAAATAACAATAATCTTAATTTAATATGAGATATTTTTCAATTCAACCATGGATGAAATATCCTAGGTGTCTAAATATTCCATCAAAGGATGATCCAAAAATAGAAAAATCTTCCACAAAAATTATATGTAATTATCATGGTACTCAGAAAACATCAACATACATTGATAAAATGTACCATTAGAATTATAGAGACCACATGGAATCTCCATATATGAAAATGCGATGAATAGATAGGTAAATATTTCCTTCTATTTATCCTCATTTTCTATAGGGATTTAAAAATTACATGAATAACCATCATGGGAAAAATAATGAGACTTACCAGAAAATATCTATAGCATTTTTTTGTGAAAGGTATAGGAAATTGGTCTTTTTTAGTGGCAAGATTCAGTTGATGGTGGTGAATACAAACTAACCAAAGTTTTTGAAAACCTTCTATAACCAATTCAATTTATTCATTTCACATTATAGTTATTTCTAATTTAGGAATAATTTCCGCTATTCATACCCATTTTCCATCAAATATGGGATACACATTCCCTAAAATAAGAATTTTACAAGATTTTATTCCTATAACATCATATAGGGTAGGATTTAACATGTTTTGAGCTTTCCATAATGGGTTATGATTATCATCTAATAGATATAGTGTAGGAAAAAGATTGGATAAACAAAGAAATATCATCCAATTTCTATCAAATAACCTTTTTAAACACTCTCAAAAGGTCTTGAATTTTTTTTTCTTATTTTGGATAGTGGTTTCTATAAATAATGATTATAAATTGATCAATATCCTCGGGATAGGTGTATTTTAAATTAGATAGTATTGGTATTAATTCCAAAACTAAGAGTTTTTGGATTCAGCGTGGGGGATGTTGGGGGGTTAGGTCTATGAAATGATCTACATGATCATATTTATTCTATAAGTAATGATAATTATGTGAAATTATATTTTCAAAATCATTAATAGTCATGGGTACCACCAAATGGAAACATGACTCAATTAAAGGAAAAAATTTACACATTTTTTAACACACAATGTAACATCCCAGGTAATTAAAGAATAAATAATTTTCATATTTATTAATATTTGAGAATTAAATATGAATTTTAATTAAAAGGGGTTGCTATGTTCGATAGCGTACCCGATACGCAACGATGAGTTTCTTTGAAACTTACGTAGCACACTAGTAATATAATAATATTATTTTAAATGTTAGTTAACAAGTAGCCATTGTACTGGCGGGAATGAATAGAAATAACTAAAATATGAATATATATGTTTTAAGATGTTTTTACATTTACCCAATAAAAGATAAAGGCTTAAAATACGGAAAGAGTTCAATTTTAGGCTTTTATACTCTAATTTTCACTAAAGGTTCACTTATCACCTTTTAATGGTGAACCGTCATTAAATATAGTTTTGATCACTCTTATACATTCTTTTGGACCAAATAAAACTCTTATTAAGAATCGGGACATCAAATCTTACTTTGTGTAATTTTTGGTACCTTTCTGATAAAGTTCATTTTTTTTATGAAGTGTAAAATGTTGTATTTTACATCAAAACTACTTTTTAATATAATTTATTTATATGATTATATTATCTTTTGAATTGGTCTTAATGTGTAATATGAATATATTTTTACCATTTTATCCAATGGTGGTCATTGGAATCAATTTCGATTTGAAATTAGACTTAAACTGGTGTCAATCTTTTGATACTTATTGTTTTGTAAAAACACGCTATTTGCTCTGGCAGCGGGAATTAATTATTAAATTAATTAGTGTGACTTATATGATTTGAATTTTGTAAAATAGACTTCATTTTTGAATTCGGAATATCAAATATAGCTTAGGGTGAATTTTTGGTAATTTTCTGAAAAACTTCAATTTTTGATGAATAGTGAAACCACTAAGTGGTAATCAAGCAAACTGATTTTTCAGTTAAATGAAAGTTTACCACTAATGTGTATTGAATTTTGAAAATCCGACATACATGGTTGTCATTAAGAAGTAAAATGTGGTTCAATGAGATTAAAATAATTTTTTGGTGAATAGTAACTTATTAAGTTCTTAATCGCGATTAGTGGCAATTAGTGTAGTTTAAGGTATAAATAATGATTTAATAATATGAAATGACCTAGACACATGTCCCAACCTTATTGGTTGTGTCATGGCCGACCAAGACAAGCCATGGGTCAACTTGGGGACCCCATGGATCCACTTTTGTTGGGAAATGACATAAATTACTTTTTATTTAATGTTAAAGTGAAAATGACACAAACATGATATGTTTTGCGAAAACAATTTTTAAGTGGGGTTATACAAGTCCAAATTTTGATTATAAATAGTCATTGGAAAGCTAACAAGATTTCATACATCAGAGTATTTGTTTTATAATTTTTAGACATTAAATAAATTAAATTATTTATGACATAATAATGATGCAGCGATGACATCATTATTTGACGATTTAAATAAAATAGAAAGATAATGTAAAATCTATGATCTACACATGTCCAAAACCAATTGGATGAGTGGATTTCGAACACTTATCACCTTATCCACGAATTATATCAATGTGGGACCTTTTGAAACCGAAAAACATTTTCAAATAAAGTAATGTTTCTTTACTTTCCAAAAGTACCCCTCCTCTCCTCTTATAAAAGGCCCCCACCTCTACCTCATTTCACACACTCTTCAAGCCTTTGGATCGGCTAACCCCTGCCCATTTGCTATATCCACATCCCTCTCCTCATCCTAGAGGATTCCCTTTGGGAAGAATCCTTTCAAAGGAAGCCTTTAGGCTCAAATCAAAAGGAGTTACACTTTTTAAGGTAATTCATTCTCTAATGTTCATTTGTTTTATTTTGCTTCTCCAACCCCCTAAACTCTTTTTATTTACTTCTTTTGTAACAACACCAGTATCTTCAATATACTAGTATGTTGTTATAAGATTTATTTGAGCTACACTCTCACACAACTACATCAAATGGTTAAAGAACATAAGGTTTCCGTGGATGGCGAAATTCTGCCTCCCGAAACGATGATTGTTCAACACTCATTAAACACCTTCAAAGGTGGCCATTATGATGTCACTATTTTTATATATGATATATAATATGTTTATGTTTTCCTTAAGCTTCTGTTTTTTTCATTTTGGTCATTCCTTTATGGTTTCCATTATGGGTAAAACAGGATATCTTCATTTTAGTAAGTGCGGACTACCGCCCCCTAAAAGTGATGTGATTCGTTAATGCCATATGTGGGATGTGTAAAGGATAAAGTTAATGATATTATATATGTTATTATACTGGAATTATAATATAATCTTATATCATTATGATTCCATTCCAGAAAATATGAAATAGAAATGGAAGTAGCGTTCATGCGTACGTACGGCTTACCGTCTCCATGAACGGTGCATTTCATTTCTTACCTCTAAATGTGATGTAATATTATAAATGAATGTATGTACTGGATATACATGACATATATGATATCTACATCATGAATACCATTCTGGATATAATGAACCTTTGACCAAATTAACAACATGTAAGTGTAAGAAGCCTATTTTTGACTTAAGAACCAAATACCGACAAAATGAACATTATTAACTTAAATGATTACATGATGTTCATAACATGGTATAAAAGGAATAATGAACTTGAAAAAGATTCATAATCAAGTAGAGATTAACTCAAGTTTATTATTCAGGAGTTTAAAGAACGGTCGGGTCAAGTCGGATATGAGGTATGGGACTTCGTCTCAATCTCCTTTCATTGAGGCATATTTTATTTTATACACAACTTTCTTTTATACGGTGTATAAACCCCTTTGACTTTTACGTTTATTAAAAAGGAATCTTTTTTATACGAAGCGTTTACTAAACGACAAAAGGGAATGTTTTTGTCGTACGTATGCGGCGACAACGACTTCTCCGCCGTCGTAACCGTTATTTGAGTTTCAGCTTCCTCTACAAGCCATACCTTCTTTTTTTAAAAGAAAAATAAATACCATGTTTTACTTTGGTATTGAAAATGGTTTTCATAATGTTTTTATAACAATGTGTTGTATGGATATCTCGTGATTGAAATGTGGAAATGTTATGTTTCCTTTATGCATGTTTTATGTGATATGATTATATTATGGTTCTTGGGCATTATTATGAAGACGGGTGGTTCCGTGATAAACTAAGGGCGGGTGAGCCCGTTATAGCTCTCCAATGCATTGGGTAACACGAAGGAGTGAAACGTTAAGGTTTCTCCGAAGAGATTTTAGGGAATATACTGTCATGGGTATTCCAAACGTAACCAAGAGGGTTACTCCCTACGTAAGAATGTTATGAATGCCTCAAGTTACCTTTATGTATTATGATTTCTATGATTTATTCATGATTTTATGAGGTATGTTAAAGTGCCTATGTTTTATGGGTAAAGTATGATTTCATTCTTATGTATATATGAACTCATGTTTCCTTTCCATGTTTTTTTTATAACCCATACTGAGTTTTTATGCTCATCCCAAGTTTTTGAAATGTTTTTCACAGGTCAAGGGAAAGGTACATGATAAGATGATAGAGTCAAGGATGTGTCAAGAAATAATCCATGTTTTATTTTAAATGTGTTTCCATTGATGGGAATGAAGAATACTATCTTTATGTAACCACTTTGTTTATATGTGGAATGTAATGCAAGTTTTATGATCTAATTCTCTAAAACTCTAAACCTGAAAAGATCCTCAATGTGTAATCTTGTAATAACACAAGATTAAGTAAGGTTTAAGGCTGGGGCCTTATAGTTGGTATCAGAGGTCGGTTTAGACAACTTTAGGAGTTAGAAAAGTGTTAAATTATAATATGATTGAAATGATATAGCATTTACAGATTACCATGTTGCTTCGCCTAAGATATTTCTGTGTTCAGAATGGTTTTCTGCAGAGGAAACAAAGCAGCTATGTTGGGAGGACATCAGGAGGAAGATAACCTTCCAAATCAGCAACCTGAGATGGTCGGAATCGGAACTGAACAGTTTGTTGCAGTAATGGCGCAGTTGACTCAAGCGATAAATGGCGGTGGTATCCATGCACGAGATCAGCCAGAACAATCGCAGAGGAACATGTCAGTGGTGGAACATTTCATGAGGCAACATCCCCCATCATTCAGAGGATCATCTGACCCTGTGCTAGCTGAAGGGTGGATTAAAGCACTGGAGAAGATTTTTGATGTCATGGGGTGTTCAGACAATCAAAAGGTTAGTCTTGCTATTTACCGTTTGGAGGGTGAAGCAGATCAGTGGTGGTCCATGGTTAAAAATATCAGGGACGCCGATGAGATTGATGCTCTTGACTGGGATGAATTCAAAGGAATGTTTCTTGAGAAGTATTTTCCTAAGGCTGTTCGACTTAGGATGGAAAAGCAATTCTTGGAATTGAGGCAAGAGGAAGACTCAATGGCTGCCTATGAAGAAAAGTTCACTCGTTTGGAAAGGTATGCTCCAAATTTTATCCGAGACCTTGATAGTAAAATCAATCGTTTTTACTCAGGATTAAAGCCAAAGTATCGAAGGGCATTAGCTTCTCGTGAGTTTAAAAGTTATGAAAAGCTTGTCCGATGTGCTGAGAAGGTGGAAATGGAGTTTGCCGATGACCAAGTTTTCTATAACAACCAGCAGAAGAAGAGACCAAGGTGGCAGGAGAAAGGTAAGAATTCTTCAAAAAAGTCTGATGGTAAGAAAACTAAGTTTCCAGTTTGTGATAAATGTGGAAAAAGTCATGCTGGGGAATGTCTTCTGAATTCTGGGAAGTGCTACCGATGTGGTAAGATGGGACATAAGGCTCGTGATTGCACTGAAAAGGATCAAGGTGAAGGTAAGAATAAATTTGATTTACAGTTAGTGAAATGTTATAAGTGCAATGAGATGGGTCACTATGCAAACGAGTGTCCGACAAGGAGCTTGAGTGATGGGAAGCAGTTAAACTACAAGCAGAAAGGGGTGGTGAAATCCTTTGCAACTACTTCAGCAGATGTTGGGCCATCGAATGAAGTGGTGTCAGCTCCAGGGAGCTCAGTATTTTTCGAAGATTGACTTGAGGTCGGGGTACCATCAGTTGAAAGTAAAAGAAGCAGACGTTCCGAAGACTGCATTCCGTACTAGATATGGCCATTATGAATTTTTATTTATGCCTTTTGGGTTAACCAATGCACCTACTGTATTCATGGACCTTATGAATAAAATTTTCCATGAGTTCTTGGATAAGTTTGTGTTTGTGTTTTGAGGTTTGGGAAGAGATTGTGTGTGCCTTGTGATTCACAGTTGAAGAAAGAGTTGTTATGTGAAGCTCATAGTTCTCCGTTTTCAGTTCATCCGGGCAGTACTAAGATGTATAGAGATCTGCGGGAGTATTACTGGTGGGATGGAATGAAAAGAGACATTGCTGATTTTACTGTGAAGTGTTTGACATGTCAAAAGGTTAAAGCAGAGCGGCTGTTACCGAAAGGGATGCTTCAGTCTTTACCAGTGCCAGAGTGGAAATGGGAGAATATATCCATGGACTTTGTTGTTGGATTACCGAAGACATCTCGAGGTAATAATGCAATCTGGGTTATTGTTGATCGCTTGACCAAATCTGCTCATTTCCTTGCTATACGAGATACTTTCTCTCTTGATCAACTTTTTCGTTTGTATCTTAAAGAGATAGTCAGGTTACATGGAGTTCCTCTCTCCATTGTATCGGATCGTGATCCCAGGTTTACTTCTAACTTTTGGAAAGGCCTTCAGAAGTCGTTGGGTACTGAATTAAATTTTAGTACAGCCTTTCATCCTCAATCAGATGGGCAGTCAGAACGAACAATTCAGACATTGGAGGATATGCTACGAGCTTGTTCTATGGATTATCAGGGAAGTTGGGACCAACATCTTTCTTTGGTTGAGTTTTCATATAATAACAGTTTTCATTCCAGTATACAGATGGCACCATTTGAGGCATTATATGGGAAGCGGTGTTGAACTCCAGCTTTCTGGGATGAAGTTGGTGAAAGGAAGTTGATGGGACGAGAATTGGTAGAAGAGTTGGCAGAAAAAGTTCAGTTGATTCGGAAGCACATGAGAACAGCTCAGAGCAGGCAGAAGAGTTATGCGGATAACCGGAGGAAGGATCTATCTTTCGAGGTAGGTGATCATGTTTTTCTCAAGGTTTCTCCTTGGAAAAGTGTGATGAGATTTGGTAAGAAAGGAAAGTTGAGTCCAAGGTTCATTGGACCATACGAAATTCTGGAAAGAGTTGGATCAGTTGCATACCGAGTGGCTTTACCTCCGAGTTTATCTCAGGTACACAATGTTTTTCACGTTTCGATGTTGAGAAAGTATATGCCAGATCCATCTCATGTTTTGAGTCCAGAGGTAGTTCAGCTGGAAGAGAACCTATCTTATGAGGAACAACCGGTCCAGATTCTTGACCACAAGGAGCAAGTGTTACGGAATAAGGTGATTCACCAGGTAAAGGTTTTGTGGAAAAACCACATGATTGAAGAGGCAACATGGGAATCTGAAAATGCTATGAGGGATAAATACCCCCACTTATTTTGATAAGTGAATAAAATTGCGAGGACGCAATTCCCAAAAGGGGGGAAGGATGTAACTTCCCAGGTAATTAAAGAATAAATAATTTTCATATTTATTAATATTTGAGAATTAAATATGAATTTTAATTAAAAGGGGTTGCTATGTTCGATAGCGTACCCGATACGCAACGATGAGTTTCTTTGAAACTTACGTAGCACACTAGTAATATAATAATATTATTTTAAATGTTAGTTAACAAGTAGCCGTTGTACTGGCGGGAATGAATAGAAATAACTAAAATATGAATAGATATGTTCTTAGATGTTTTTACATTTACCCAATAAAAGATAAAGGCTTAAAATACGGAAAGAGTTCAATTTTAGGCTTTTATACTCTAATTTTCACTAAAGGTTCACTTATCACCTTTTAATGGTGAACCGTCATTAAATATAGTTTTGATCACTCTTATACATTCTTTTGGACCAAATAAAACTCTTATTAAGAATCGGGACATCAAATCTTACTTTGTGTAATTTTTGGTACCTTTCTGATAAAGTTCATTTTTTTTATGAATAGTGTAAAATGTTGTATTTTACATCAAAACTACTTTTTAATCTAATTTATTTATATGATTAGATTATCTTTTGAATTGGTATTAATGTGTAATATGAATATATTTTTACCATTTTATCCAATGGTGGTCATTGGAATCAATTTCGATTTGAAATTAGACTTAAACTGGTGTCAATCTTTTGATACTTATTGTTTTGTAAAAACACGCTATTTGCTCTGGCAGCGGGAATTAATTATTAAATTAATTAGTGTGACTTATATGATTTGAATTTTGTAAAATAGACTTCATTTTTGAATTCGGAATATCAAATATAGCTTAGGGTGAATTTTTGGTAATTTTCTGAAAAACTTCAATTTTTGATGAATAGTGAAACCACTAAGTGGTAATCAAGCAAACTGATTTTTCAGTTAAATGAAAGTTTACCACTAATGTGTATTGAATTTTGAAAATCCGACATACATGGTTGTCATTAAGAAGTAAAATGTGGTTCAATGAGATTAAAATAATTTTTTGGTGAATAGTAACTTATTAAGTTCTTAATCGCGATTAGTGGTAATTAGTGTAGTTTAAGGTATAAATAATGATTTAATAATATGAAATGACCTAGACACATGTCCCAACCTTATTGGTTGTGTCATGGCCGACCAAGACAAGCCATGGGTCAACTTGGGGACCCCATGGATCCACTTTTGTTGGGAAATGACATAAATTACTTTTTATTTAATGTTAAAGTGAAAATGACACAAACATGATATGTTTTGCGAAAACAATTTTTAAGTGGGGTTATACAAGTCCAAATTTTGATTATAAATAGTCATTGGAAAGCTAAAAAGATTTCCTACATCATAGTATTTGTTTTATAATTTTTAGACATTAAATAAATTAAATTATTTATGACATAATAATGATGCAGCGATGACATCATTATTTGACGATTTAAATAAAATAGAAAGATAATGTAAAATCTATGATCTACACATGTCCAAAACCAATTGGATGAGTGGATTTAGAACCCTTATCACCTTATCCACGAATTCTATCAATGTGGGACCTTTTGAAACCGAAACACATTTTCAAATAAAGTAATGTTTCTTTACTTTCCAAAAGTACCCCTCCTCTCCTCTTATAAAAGGCCCCCACCTCTACCTCATTTCACACACTCTTCAAGCCTTTGGCTCGGCTAACCCCTGCCCATTTGCTCTCTACACATCCCTCTCCTAATCATAGAGGATTCACTTTGGGCAGAATCCTTTCAAAGGAAGCCTTTAGGCTCAAATCAAAAGGAGTTACACTTTTTAAGGTAATTCATTCTCTAATGTTCATTTGTTTTATTTTGCTTCTCCAACCCCCTAAACTCTTTTTATTTACTTCTTTTGTAACAACACCAGTATCTTCAATATACTAGTATGTTGTTATAAGATTTATTTGAGCTACACTCTCACACAACTACATCAAATGGTTAAAGAACATAAGGTTTCCGTGGATGGCGAAATTCTGCCTCCCGAAACGATGATTGTTCAACACTCATTAAACACCTTCAAAGGTGGCCATTATGATGTCAATATTTTTATATATGATATATAATATGTTTATGTTTTCCTTAAGCTTCTGTTTTTTTCATTTTGGGCATTCCTTTATGGTTTCCATTATGGGTAAAACACGATATCTTCATTTTAGGAAGTGCGGACTACCGCCCCCTAAAAGTGATGTGATTCGTTAATGCCATATGTGGGATGTGTAAAGGATAAAGTTAATGATATTATATATGTTATTATACTGGAATTATAATATACTCTTATATCATTATGATTCCATTCCAGAAAATATGAAATAGAAATGGAAGTAGCGTTCATGCGTACGTATGACTTACCGTCTCCATGAACGGTGCATTTCATTTCTTACCTCTAAATGTGATGTAATATTATAAATGAATGTATGTACTGGATATAAATGACATATATGATATCTACATCATGAATACCATTCTGGATATAATGAACCTTTGACCAAATTAACAACATGTAAGTGTAAGAAGCCTATTTTTGACTTAAGAACCAAATACCGACAAAATGAACATTATTAACTTAAATGATTACATGATGTTCATAACATGGTATAAAAGGAATAATGAACTTGAAAAAGATTCATAAGCAAGTAGATATTAACTCAAGTTTATTATTCAGGAGTTTAAAGAACGGTCGGGTCAAGTCGGATACGAGGTATGGGACTTCGTCTCAATCTCCTTTCATTGAGGCATATTTTATTTTATACACAACTTTCTTTTATACGGTGTATAAACCCCTTTGAATTTTACGTTTATTCAAAAGGAATCTTTTTTATACGAAGCGTTTACTAAACGACAAAAGGGAATGTTTTTGTCGTACGTATGCGGCGACAACGACTTCTCCGCCGTCGTAACCGTTATTTGAGTTTCGGCTTCCTCTACAAGCCATACCTTCTTTTTTTAAAAGAAAAATAAATACCATGTTTTACTTTGGTATTGAAAATGGTTTTCATAATGTTTTTATAACAATGTGTTGTATTGATATCTCGTGATTGAAATGTGGAAATGTTATGTTTCCTTTATGCATGTTTTATGTGATATGATTATGTTATGGTTCTTGGGCATTATTATGAAGACGGGTGGTTCCGTGATAAACTAAGGGCGGGTGAGCCCGTTATAGCTCTCCAATGCATTGGGTAATGCGAAGGAGTGAAACGTTAAGGTTTCTCCGAAGAGATTTTAGGGAATATACTGTCATGGGTATTCCAAACGTAACCAAGAGGGTTACTCCCTACGTAAGAATGTTATGAATGCCTCAAGTTACCTTTATGTATTATGATTTCTATGATTTATTCATGATTTTATGAGGTATGTTAAAGTGCCTATGTTTTATGTGTAAAGTATGATTTCATTCTTATGTATATATGAACTCATGTTTCCTTTCCATGTTTTTTTTATAACCCATACTGAGTTTTTATGCTCATCCCAAGTTTTTGAAATGTTTTTCACAGGTCAAGGGAAAGGTACATGATAAGATGATAGAGTCAAGGATGTGTCAAGAAATAATCCATGTTTTATTTTAAATGTGTTTCCATTGATGGGAATGAAGAATACTATCTTTATGTAACCACTTTGTTTATATGTGGAATGTAATGCAAGTTTTATGATCTAATTCTCTAAAACTCTAAACCTGAAAAGATCCTCAATGTGTAATCTTGTAATAACACAAGATTAAGTAAGGTTTAAGGCTGGGGCCTTATACACAAGACAATCAAAACATGAATCAAAATAATGAAATATAAATAATGGAATATTTTGAAAATTAATCATGGTATGGGTTAAGGATAAAATTTAATATCTTGGTGTTTCATTTGAGGGAACCCACATCCAATAAACAAGAAGATTAGAGTTATCTTCCATGGGGTGACTCATAGTATCCAGGATATTTAAACATGTCATTTATCCACTGAAATCTATGAATAGAGTACCATTATGAACATTTATAATAGTAATTGATGTTATAATAAATGAATATCCATGGGTTTGGGTATCTTACATCTCAAGAATATATAAGTCCACAGGGAGGATTAGATTTATTACTCTTAAGATTATTTCCCCAATAACTCTAGGTGGGTGTGTTTTTATTCATTTGGAAACATTTATAGAGATACATGTTTCTCTAATCTCTCCAAATAATATAGAAGTATAGATAGAGTGAGAAATTACATTAATTGAAATACCTAAATAACTAATTTCATCAAAAAATATATTATAAACTATGGTGAAAGGTATTGTTAATATTCCTGGATCCTTTCTTTTGGTTGGAAATTATAGTTCTATCAAAGATAAGATATTTCATACTAGGATTACTCTCTCATTACCCATCAGTTATCATCAATGGGTGAAATGTTCTTTATCAAATTTGGTGCTGTGAGGAATTTTTTTAACTACATATAATAAACGAATTTTAACTTGTACCATTTTAATGTATCAATTATTTCTTTATAAATCACATTATCATAATTTTTCTTAGATTTAGAGACTAATTTGGTGAAATTATGAATAATATATTTTTTGGGGAATTAAAAATAATATATTGTTAACCCTTTTTTTTCTCTGTAATATTTTTGAGGTAGAGAAAGGGAGTTTTAAAGTTGGGGACATAACTTTTTTGTAGAATCAGTTGAAAAAGATACATCACTACCCCTATGAAGTGTGATTGAAAATATATTTAATTTTTTTTGTTTGGATTCAAAATAGGTTGTGATGTCATTTTTTCAGAGCCCTGCATCATTATCTCAGTAATGGGGTTTTCCAATTGTCATACATGAGATTGTATGTTAGGAATAATAGATTGTGTGGTCTATTGGAATTGGAGGATATGGGATTCCATTTTCTTCACTATTTACTCATAATTGTATTTATATATGGAAGGATTAAGATAATCTAGAGATATTAAAATATAAGAAGGTATTATACAATGGCCTTATTGATACAAGTTCTATTTAGGGTATATCATGTTGTGTCTTTATCGATATTGTGGTTCAAATTTCAACCTACACTGTGGATTTTACCTAACACTTAATTTTGTGAAGTTATATCCTTTTAAAAATGATTTATAAGGTATACTACTGCATAATACCTAGATGAACTCAGAATTTGTAGGCACTGGTCAAATAAATGAGTTTTATCAGAAAACATACTACGGTGTAATGGAATGTGTCGAGAATGTGAATTACCATGAGCATGAGTTATTTTCTTTGAAAGGTATGCATCATATCATGTTTATTATCTATATTTTGTTCTTGGGATGAATGGATTACCTCATTAACTACTGCGGTTGATGTAATTTCTTATGTGAAAAATTGGTGGGAATTTTGATTCATGTTGGCTATTTAGCCATGAGACCTGATAGAGATTTTATCAACTAGGGAACCACCAGCTATAATATTTATAATGCCATGATCCATGAATAAAAATCCCACATATAAGTATTGCATTATTAAATTTTCACTAATTAGGTGGTGGAGGAAATTTTAACAATATCTTAGGATTCTCTCCCAATATTCGTGATGTATCTATCCCTGTGTTTTCTTAAAGGCAAAAATTTCTTTTTTAATTAATGAAATTACAGGGTATAGGGAGAAATTATCAAGAAAGATTCATTTTTGGTCACTATTAACCCTAATTTTTTAGGTTGATAATATAACCAGTATTTCGGTACACCATAAAGGGAGAAAGTGTAACCACTAAAAATAATGAGGTCCTCAGTCACATATTTGAGTTTCATGGATGAGAAAACTATGTGAAATTCCATGAGATGTTTTTGATGGTCCTCACCATATGAACCATGGAATTGTGTAAGGATGCAGGTGAGGATCTATATAATCTCATAGATGGATGCTTCCTCTGGGTATTGGATGTATGTAGGATGGTACTCAATACATGGGGCTGCCACTTATTTTATGGTTTAATTATTTATGGTCATTTTTAGGATTTTATTTAGTTAAATCATTTATATTTTTTAGGGACACATTATGTTCTAAAAGGGATTCATATGTGTTACTTGAAATTCCTAATATATATGACCTATTTTGTGCGTGAAGGATATTTTAAATTTATAGTCATATTTCCAAAAGATTTTATTTTTTTGATAAGGTCATGAAATTATGTTTTCATGTTTTTATTGTTTTTATTTTTTAATAGTACATTAATAAATTAAAAAAACTTCAGAAAAATGAAATGATAAAATAGAATAGAATAATATATTACAAAATTATAGATTGAGAGAGGAGAAGACAGTGAGTGAGAAGAAAAATAAAAAAAAATAAAAAAACTCCAAAATTAGGGGGGAATTTTTAAAGGGGTAAGAAATAAAAATAAACCAAAGAAATAAAAAGGAAAAAAAATGATCTAATCTCCCTATAAAAAGAAAAATAATATTATCATGTTGTTGAGAAAAGCAGACCAAATTTTTTTTACTGGAATTTATGCAGTATATCAGGAATCATATATCATCACTTAATGGATCCCTTGTTAATTAATTTAAAATTATGGTTATGATTTTGAAAATAATCACTTGGGGTATTGGTAAATTTGGTACCTTTTTGATTATATAAAAATTGATATGAAATAAGGTGATATAAGAATGTGGAAATTAACAGATGTTATTATGAGTGCTCAACCCAGGGAAATATCATAGTTCTCATTCTTCATCTCTTAAAGATAAGGGGTATATATATTTTAATCGATGATTTTGTACTACAAAAAAATGAATGTATGATGATGTGAGATATAAAACCATCAAGGCATCATGTCAGTGATATAATGAGATCCCCGAATTTAGAACATTTTTTCAAATTCATCCCATGAAATAAAAAATTATATTTATTATTTATAATTATTCATTATATCTGCTAACACAATCCAAAATATTTCTCAATTAAAATAAAGGGCATGAAATGTGGAAACCATGATTAAATCATCACAATATCTAATTTATGAATGGAAAATTGAGGATCTATGATATTTTAATTTTTCTGTGATAATAACATCTTAAACATAATAAAAAATAATTAATTTAGTAAAATATAAAATAAAAAACAAGAATTAAAACATAATTCATTGAAAAAAATCTTGGGATTAAATCATGGTTCTCCCCTAGTGATCACAGGTAGTGTAGAACTCTATGAAATGGGATTGAAGAAAATCATGATTAAATGGAAGTCCTAAATCCTAAAATATATCCCACTAGTTGAAAAAAATCACATAGTGAGGGTGTTGAGTGGTTTTATGGGAAAAATCACCAATTGTTCCATAAAAGATGTCTGGTCCAAAATGGACATGGTGATTATTCATGGGATACTATTTACCCATTACTTATCTTCCTATTTTATAGAACTAAATGCGTTTAAATGTCTTAAAAAATTAGGGATAGGTGTGACATTTAGTTTTCATTACAATAAGAGTGGAATCATCCCAATTAGATGGTTAAGCCCCAAGTTATTTCTCAAATACCCAAGGGAGTTCCAACCTATCCCATATATAATATCCTCACATTTTGGGCCTTTTTTGGGTTGACAAATGGATGAATTGGGCTCTATTTCCTTCAATAGAAATGTTCCCAAAATAATTCTTCATATTTAATCCCATTTTCTTCCCAATTGTTATCATGTATTAGCCAAATTAAATATTTAGGTTCACATTTTTTTTGGGATCTTGTGTAGTTAGGCCCAATTTACTTGTATTTCATTGTGGTCTATCCTAATAACCTCCACTTATAATGAAATCATAAAAATAAATGAAATTACACTATTAAATATTGATAAAAATTAAATTATTTAAACAAACATGATGTGAAATGTTATATTATATTTGAAAATTTCAAAATAGAACCAGTTAAATACAGTGGTGTAAGGGTGGAAATGAGATTGGAATATCTACATGATCACACCACCACACCTAAAAATTTTCACTACTAAAAGTGTATCATTTCTAGAAACAATTGTATAAAGATATTTCTAAACTATTTAGTATTTTATAATTAATAATATTTCAATTCAAAATAAAAATGTAATGAAATAAAACCCCACACTAAGGAGTTATTACTAGTGATCATATGAAAAAATTTCTCATGAATTGTTATAGAACAAATGTTTATGGGATGTATGATACCAATCTAATCAGGGAATTAAAAATTCAACCATGTATGAAAATATCATCATGTGTGTCTAAAAATGATTTAACTCTATTACCTAAAATTCTAATTCCATGTAAATAGTTTATTTCAAAATTTCCTACTGGCCATATTCTTTCCCCTAAACCTACAAATTATCCATTTCAATAAAATTTCAATACCCACTCACATAATAATTCTAGGAAGATAAACCTTAAACTCTACCTAGATATCCTTATATGTTGTATATTTCAACACTCCCCTCTTCATTTATTATTGTTATCATTGTTTTCATAATTTTTTTATGGACTAAAATAGTTATAAAACACATAAACACTCATTGGTAAATTCATTATAGAACTAAAACATATTGGATATAGAACAAATTTATGAACAATTCATTTTATAAGTTTGATAAAAATTATTCTAACATTTATTTTCCTTATATCATAGAAGACAAATTCACACAACATAGTTTTCTGTAAATATGTGTGGAGATATTAAGTGGAAAATTTTTCCATAAACTACTCACACAATATAGATGAGTCATCTAAAAGGTTTCATAGAGATAAAACCAATTATATCATAAAAAAGAAACCAATTTACTAAAAATCAAACACCATTTTTAAATTCATGAGAAAATACAGATTCTATAAATAAGAAAACTTTTTATTAAATGTAAAAAAAACATGTAATTATAAATTTGGCCATGCATTCTCAGTAATTTACTTGATTTGGAGAGCATAAAAAATGAGTACTCTGAAAAAAACAGGAAAAATGGTTGAAAAGGGGAGAGGGAGGTAAAAATAATTGGAAGTAAGTGAAAAAAGAACAATGAATAAAAATGATGAAAATACCAATGAATTAAAAAATACGGGTAAAATTAAAAATAATGTGCATCAAAATAATAATAAAATCAATAAGATAGAAGATCAAAATACTAACAAACCAAAAAATGTACCCCCCCCCACTTAAGGTGTGTATTGTTTTTACTATAATAAAAGAATGTATAGGAAGGAAGGTAAAAACATGGTGGGTTTCACTGGTATGTTTCTTCTTGAAGGATAAATTATTTCACCATATGATTTAGAAAATCCTTATAAAACTATTTATGTTTCTACCCATTGACAATAGTACATAGATGACTTTTATCTTGACAAACATTTGTTGTAAAAAGTGGGTAAACATTTGTAGTACTGTAAGGACCGAGACATCAGGGAAAAGGATTACCTTAGTTGTTATTTTCCCTATAATTGTACATGAGGACCTTCTAAATAATATGAATCATTGACTAAGGGAACATCTCATAATTGATATATGTTTACTTCTCCTTATAGACTGTGGAGTTATCATATGCATCACATTGAATTTCTTCCAACTAATGAATCTACAACTCACATAAATCACCCACATATAAAATATTCATAGTATATTATTTTAACTTCCCAATATTTTTGTATATCTACATCCATTAGTAGGTGAAAAGGATTTAAAAACATAATTTTATATGGTGACATTCTAATTAGGATTTTAAAATATACAAAACATTCACAAACTGCATCATCTAATCACAAAACCAAATCTTTCATGTTTGGTTGTACCATTTATTCCAATGTTCTCTTAACATCACAAGTTTTGGACTCATATTTCCTATAGTTTTGGGGTGATATTCATTGTAAAATTTATGAAAACCCTCATACATACGAAGAATGTGTTTTATTTTCTGATTGAAAATATTTGAAGCCTGATCACTAATGTTTATTATTTGAAATCTAAACTTATTAAAAATCTGAGACCTCAAAAAATGAATAACCACTCAAGAGTCGTCGGTCCTTTTATAATTTGTTTTATCCCATTTCAGGATATATTTAATAGCCAAAAATATATACACAATGTCCAATGAATTTATAAAATATCCCTTTAATTCAATTCCCAATGCATCGAACATCTCACAACATAACATAAGTTAACGGTGAATTTCATTCCACATTGATATATTCCCTTGGAATTAACTTCAAGTGCATGACATGAAAAAAAGTTGGGAATCTTAATACAGTGTTTTCCAATAATGTCTCGAGTCATGGAACATTTGAGTTGTACATTGATTTCCAAAGTGTCCCCCACAAGCCAAAGTGTTGAAGAAGCTTAAAACAAAAGTCAACTGTTGGTTGGGGACACACTAAAAAAAATATGGTCGCGCCAAATTCTCCACATGACTGGATCATCCCAAATTTATCATCATGAATCATGCTTCAGTGTTTGGGATTGATATGTGATAAAATTAGTGGGGACCAAGATTCTGTCAGATAATTTACAATTTCTACATACTAGGGGGTAAGGTCCAGAACAACACAAAGGTTCTAATTATATAAGAATTATCAAATGGGAAGTGTTGAGTCAACATGATGGTCTAATTTTGTGGAAATCCATCTAATTTTTTAAGCTATCACATTTCAAATTCCTTTATTATCTTTAATCTATTGGTCAAACTCTTGAAGGAGGATCATCCACCGAATGAAGAGAGGATTATATTTAGTCCACTTAATGAGAAAGAAACGTGGGTAATGATAAATAAATACAATTATTTCTGACCTAATAATACTTAAATAGATTTATTCATTGGAAAACACAATATAAATAATCATATTTTTACTGTTCTTATTGTTTTCCTATGCAGGTTCATGGTAAGTGAGGCATATGAACTGACATGAGGATCCCTCTCAACCCTTAGTAATAAAACATCCCCAAATGTAATGTTAGAGGCATCACACATATGTTCAATGGGTATATCCCACCTTAGTGAATTGATGATGGTAGTTGGTTTAACACCCATTTTATAGAATTAATTTCATCCGCAGATTTTTTATAAAAAATAAGCTCACAATAAATTTATACCACTGATATGGAGGAAGTGGGATCTTACAAAAGTATTTAATGAACTAGAGGTAAAAACCCAAATTAACCAAGAATGATTATGCCATATTAATAAATTTTGGATCCGGAAAGGATTAAATTAATTAAATTCTTCATTTATCAACTTTAAATTCTTCATTTGAAATTAAATTCCCATGAACTATCCCCTATTCAACCATGAAATGGAATTTCTCATAATTTAATATGATATATTTTTCAATGCAACTGTATAATAAAGAACCAATATGTTCCAAACCATCCTTAAATAATGATAATTTTTGTTTGTAATCATCCATAATAAAATACCTACAATTATTATGTTTCTAAATATATATACTCAAAATACATCATATAAAAGCACCAAGATCATTACAAAGACCAAAACACACCCTTGTGTATTATAATGTACCAAATAATTTGGAAAATGTTGTGTTTTCTTGGTCCTTAGTGGATATATGTATTTGAAAATAATCCAAATATCTATCAAGGAAAAAAAATAATGGGTCTTACCAACCAATCCTTATAACATTTATTCATCTAAAGATAGAGAAATTTAGTCTTTTCACATGGTCTAATTTAGTCGATAATAGTCAATACACCCTCTCCAACTATTTTTCATTTGTGATATAACAAATTCATTCCTTTCATTTCACACTACATTTGTTTATGTTTTTTGGCATGATTTTCACTAGACTGAACCATTTACTATGAAATATGGGATACATAATCCCAATATCAATCATTTTACTTACTTCTAATTTCTCAACCGTAAGGATTATATAATTGAACCAACACTGATAATTCCTTTTGGGTATACCCTCATAATATTAAAGTATTTTATGAATGAAAATAGATGGTATAATCTTAGTAATTTCATCAAATATCCATCCTCTCAACCTTTTAAAGACTCTAAAAATTACAAAATATTTTTGATTTCTTCTATAGAGAATGGTTTTTTGAAATAATAAAGGGATACTATACAATATCCTCAAGATAGGATTATTTAAAACTATATGTATGTTGTTTAAATTCCAACACCAGTTGTTTTTCAATTGATAAAGAGGATTTTGGAGTAGTAATTTATATTAAAGTATCTATATATTAACTTTTTAAGGAATGATAGTCATTGGAAATTATATTTTCAGAATCATTTATGGTCATGGGTACATCAAAAATAAATCATTGTTTAACAAAATAATAAAAGATACAATTTATTAAACGTACTCAATACTCAAAAAATGAATCAAAACTCAAATTATCCAAGAGTGAAGAAGAGGAAAGTCAATTAGAGTATGATTTATGGATATAAGGTTGTGTGTGCATGTCATTAAAGAGAACATCCAATGAATAGAAAAATACATTTTACTTCTCTTTAATGGGTTTTTTCATAGAATCAAGGATATTGAAACTTATATTTTCTCCAGTGAACTCGGTTGACAATTTACATTTGTGAATGTTGATGATAATTTTTTCTATTTTTATCAATTTCCTTCCATAGATGAAATGATAATGTCCTTGGGTCCGATTATCTTACACCAAAAGAATACAAATATCTGTAGGGAAGATAATATTCTTTACTATTATGAGGTTGTCCTCAATCACATCTGATGATTGTGTTGCGCTTGGGATTTCAAGTAATATAACGATTCTCAATGTTTTAAGCACTCTAAATTGTATAGAAGTATACATAGATTGAGTAATTATGAATTTATTTACCTAAATCAAGCATAGAATCAAAAAATAATGTATCCCTTGTATTTCATGGTATTATAAATGTTGATTAGTCCTTGAATTTTGTTGGAATCCATTTTTGTATGAATTTCAAGACATTATATCCAAGGTTAAATCTCTAATTCTCCTTTAGTATTCATCTATGTATACAATGTTATTTAATAATTTTTTTATAGAAATTAATTTTTTAACTTCTTCGAATAGAGTAATGTAAATTATTACCTTTAAAAATGTTTGATTTACATTATTTTAAATCTGATTATTTCAATTTTTCATAGATTTAGAGAGTCCTTGTAGAATTGAAGAGAAATATATTTTTTTGGTTAATACCCAATAATATCTATTTTTCACTTTTTTGTTTTGTGTTTCTTCACTATAATATTATGCAGGTTGAGAAAGAAAGTTTTTTAGTGTGAGAAGTACATGTAGTACAAAATCATTAGAATAATTATCTTATTTACCACTACAAAGTGTTATTTCACATACATTAAATTTTTCTATTATATTATCATTGTATTAGGATGGTATTAATCCATAACCCTATATATTAATCTCACTGATGGTTTTTAAAAATTATTTTGCTTGAGTTCACAGGTCTGGAATAACATATTTTCTTGTTTTTTGGAGATTAAGGATTTGGGATTCCATTTTCTTCACCATTTACTTGGAGTTTGGTTTAGATTTAGAAGTAAGAGGATTATTTTGAGATAGTGAAGGATTTGAATGTTTCATACCTTAGCCTTATCGATACTGGTTCTATTTATGGTATCTCCAGTATCATTTTTGTCATTATTCTGGCTGTTCTTGGAACACATGGTTTCAATTTGGATTAAATTTCTCTTTCATAGAGGTAGGTTCTTGGTGAAAATGAAAACTAGGGAATAATTTAGAATAAGACATAGATTTATTTAGACGTTGTGGGTACTTATCATAAAAATGAGTGTTACAAAAACAAATACCACAATACGATGCAATGGGTTGAGAGTGTAAATTTATTTGAGCATTAGGAAATTTTATTTTCAAGATATTCATATTATTAAGATTATTAACAACATTTTGTACTAAGGATGTGTGGATTAGAACATTAAATCCTTAGGTTGGTGATATTTCTCATGTACCATATTGTAGTTCATTTTGATCCATGTTGGTTATTACTTCATGAGTGGAAGAGGGGGTTTTTTCAACTAAGGAATCCCCAAATTCATCATATATATTTCCAAGATATATGTGGATATGTCACTTTTAAAAGGGTTTAATTCTCAATTTATCAATAAGATTGTTGGTAGGGGAAACTTTAAAAAACCCCTCTAAATATTTTCAAATATTCATGAAGGGTCTCTCCCAATGGTTTCCAAATTCCACAAGTTTATTTTCAAACTTATGAAGTTTGGGAGATAGATAAGATATTATATAGATAGATTCATTTTGGGTCATTTGAATGCCAATTTTGGTAGTAATATCGTATTACTAGTCTTTAGTTTCACCATCAAGGGAGAAAGGGAAATACTTAAAATTAATGATGTTCAAAGTCACATTTTGGGGTTTCATAGAAGAGAACACATTTTATAACTTCTTGAGATATTTTTGAGGGTCCTCACTAGGATAAACATAAAATTTAGAAATAAGGTGGATGAATATTGACCACAAATCAATATTCTATTTTTATTTAGGGTATTTGATCTGTATATATTGGTACTCAACATTTGGGGTGGTCAGTTCATTTATGAACCAATTATTTGATAGAATTTTTAGATGATTGATTAAGTCCACTCTTACATTGGATTATGGATTATTGCGGTTCTATAAGGGTTTCTTCACCGTAACTTATGTATTGTAATCTAGTTGAACATTTTTTTTAGTTAGGGGACTTTTTATTTTTTGGTTATATTTTCAAAAGTTTATATTTTCTGGATCCGGTATTGGAAATAAGATTACATTTTTTAAATAAAATTATTTTAATAAAAGGTAAATAAGATAAAAATAAAATGAAATGAAAGAATGGTTAAATTATAAGACAATGATATACTACAAAATTATATAGAGAGAAGGAATAAGTGAAGGATATATGAAACTCACAAAAAGAAAAAAATACGTAAACAAAAAAATAAAAAGGGAAAGGGGAAAAAATTTATGGATGCAAGATATAAAAATGAAAGAATAAAGAAAAATTATAAAATTACCTTTGACCCCTTTTAATGTCTCCAAAATGTAATTGTGTTTCAAAGTGTGTCAAATTAGAAAATGTTTTACTAGAACTTTTTCAGTATTGCTGGAACATTGTGTTGACTCTAAATGGAACACTAGATCATTAATTTTAAAATTATTTGCATATAATGAAAAAAATGTTATATTATTTTACAAAATTTGGGATTTTTTGTAAAATCAGAACTCATGTGAAATTTGGTGACAAAATAACATAGAAATTAATATATGTGATTAAATATGATCAACCCATGGAAGTCGCATTATGCTCATCCTTCATCACATCAATAAAAAGGGTGTATATTATTTATTACATGATTTTATTCTTCTAAAAATATATTTTTAGTGATTTATTAATAAGATTTCATCTAGTATTTATTCAACCACATCATATCGATCCTTAGAAACTTCTAAAAATCAAATAAACTATGATGATGTGAGATCTACAATTATCAAGGAATAATATCAATGATGTGATGTGATGACTATATTTTGATCCATTTCATAAATTTAAACAATAAAAAAATATAAAAATTAATGAGCTAAAATTATGGATTTCATCTAAAAACATAATCCATAGTATTACTCAAAAAAATAAAGGATCATAAAGGAGGATATAATGTTCAAATCATCACACAACCCCAGTTATACATGGAATCATAATGATCTATGATGATTTTATTTTCTTGTTAGCATAATATCATGAACACAATAACAAAAGTAAAACATAAAAAAACATATTTTTAAATTTTTTTGTTATATTTATATTCTTTATTTAAAAACCGGTTTAATAAATTTGTGAAATGGTGGTAAAGAATTGTGAATTGCTACATGATCAATCCACCAAAACACCAAGGTTGGATAATAGAATGATAAATAATAATAACATATGATATTATTATCTAATGAATTAATTCTATATATATAAATATTAATGTACTAAATCTGTTCAAACACTTACTATAAAAAAATTAAGGATATATGTTGGCTGCTGTTGGATGTTTTAGTTTTTTTTTCATTAGCCTAAAATGTATGGGAAAAATATTAAAAAGTATAAATACATGGAAAGACAGATTTTAATGGGGGTAAATATGTTATGAAATGTTGTATCATAATAAATATAAGTAGATTTCATAAAAGGAAATAAAACTCAGAAATAATAATTATATTCAAATAACATAGAAATTTATTTTAAAAGGAAAAAATGTGGTCATACAGAATAAGAGCATTGGTATATACCATACATGTACAAATCCTATGCCAATAAGAATGGAGAACTACATCTTAGTTAAAATCATGTCATATATAATATATAACAAGCTATAGTATGGGATAAACAAGTTAAGGATGGTGTTCAACATATGAAAAGGACTAAATAAATTACTCCTAGTGATATTGAGAAGATTTCTAGTGAACATATAATGAAAATAATGAATATATATATTTTTGTGTATATATATGTCATTTCATAAACCACTAAAGCATGAAATAGAAAATAAAATGAATTTAAAATATCTAAAATCAAGATGTGAATAAATTTATGGGTTAAATAAGAAAGAATTATTAATTGAAAATAGCCATGAGGATGATTTTGAAAAGATACCAAATAACAGTTACTCAAGAACATTAAAGAATCCATGTGAATGATCAAATCAAGAATATGTTAATAATGAAAACCAAATTATCATGCCTGATCATGTGTAATCCACTTAATTAATTTATAATAATTAATGTTTTTCTTCATGTAGAGAAAACAAAAAATTAATATAGGTAGTTTTACATGATGAAGATAAAAAATTTAATGAGAGGTAGTCCAAAAATGAAAATGGATGTGTTCTCAAAAAATTGTGTGGATAGTTAATGTAATCATGATATAGTGAAATAAATTTTATGACTCTTTTTCATAATAATAATGAGATGTCGAAGATAGATAATCCAAAACTGGGATAAGTTACTAGATTAATGATATATGTGATTATTTATAATCCAGAAAATATCAAGTTGAATGAAATTAATGAGACTATAATGACAATAAAATAACCAAATATTAAAAAAGAATAAAGCCTGATGTTTTCTAAAAACTATAGAGCTGTAATGGATTGACTCTGGTTTGAGGAAAATACTCAACCCTATTACAATTATTTAGTAGATCATAAGAGTTATACATTATTTCCTTAATCCTTTTTTGTTATTTTTTATTACATATAAAGGAATTGATTGTGAATCTCACTTTAAGGAGGATGATTAAATAAAAAATGTTGAATATAATTTTTTTTAAGGATTACATTAGAAAAAAAAGAATTATTGTTCAACTACTGGTCATAAAAAATGAATATCTTGAAGACTATGTGACAAAAGTTTCCACCATGTAAAATGATATAAGTGCCCTCTTAGAGGGGGAGAAAACATAAATGAGATTTTCTGAGTGCTTATATCATGATTATATATTAGTTTAATCCATATCTATATAATATGAATTTTAATTTAAAAAAAATTTAATTATATTAACTTTTTTATTTATTATATAAAATATTATTATTATCTTTGGGGTGCTAGTTCATGAGTATGATCCTATTTATGGGTGATGATTATTTTTTTCACATGAAATTTTTTATGATTTTTTTGGGAGTAGTGCAGGGTATATACTGTATGAATGAAAATGTGGTTGTAATACCACAAGAATAATGAAAATTGAATAGTATCAAATAAAAAATTAGTAAATAGTTAACATCGATATTTTGTTAAAAAACAGTTGTTATATACTATGTGTTATCCCACACAGACAATGATGTAATTAGATAAGGGATAATTTCAATAGATGTATAATTTAGGATACTCATTATTTTATTTTTATCAAATGAATCCTTTTTGTATATTATCAAAAAGAGTGGTATGTGACATTTACTTTAATTAAGGAAATGGTATTGATAATAAATATGGAGGTTCAGATTGATAATATGATGTATATGGTTGATTATTATGGTTTCATTTATTGCATATATAATAGGGAATCATTTTCCATGTATGATTAAGTCCTCTATGATTACTGATATATCATGGAAATTGAATAATATAAGTAATTTGAGAAATATTAATTAATCTTATTGGTCATTCTTATAGTATTTTCATGGATACATTTGATGTCATTTGGCAAGACAACATTCCATGATAAATGTAATGATTGTTATATTTTTATTTATAATATCAAATGCATTTTTAAATGTAAAATAGAAATTAAACTTCTTGAAACACAATAATACGTGATAAAATAATTTAATTCTAAGGCCACGAATAATATATTTTAATTGAGGAAATAAATAAAAATTGAGTAATATTAAATTTAATATAATATTGATGATTTTTGAAATTTATATGATTAAATTTAAAGTATATGAAAGGGGATATAATTATTTTATATTAATAATTTTATTATATTATCAGAGAGTGGAATCCATGATATACACTTTACATGTTCGAATTTACATAGAATTTACTATGTACCTAAATTAAATCATTAATTAAAAAATAATGACCAACAAAGAATATGAGCATCTTAGTCAATTATGTGTGGAAGGAAGCAAGAACTATGTGGGGGAACAAACTCATAGAGAATAAAATAAAAATAACACAGCTTGGGGTGAGTTTCTATAATTAAAGGGGTGGTGGAGTTCCATAACACCTGTGATGTGTGCGCAATGGCCTATAAGTGGGAATGCCATTAAATGAAATTAATTTGTGTTATGGCAGTGTATATGTGTGCCAACCTTGCTTCCCACTTGAGGGGTCTATGACATAGAATGTATTATTAAATAAAAATATTCCATTCACAAGACTACTATTGGAAAGCGTATTCACATTACTGATAATAATACATTAAAACTATAAGAACAGTAGGAGGATTGTTCGATCCAATATATCACAACCTTCAAAGAAACATGGATATGTTGTCATCTTACATATGATTAACCGAGAAATATTAGCATTTCCACACATGATATTACTTCATGTTCCAACACTGAAATTGTTTTCATGAGTGAATAGTTGAGATCATATGATCAATAAGATGAAATTCTATTCATGATATCTTCTCCTTTCATCCAAGACTATTTTTCAATGACTTTGACATTTGATATAATGAATAAAAAGATGAAAAGTCTATTCATGAAACCATAAATCATCAATAATCTCTATAATTGAAATGTAATATAGTTATCATTAAAAACACATAATAAAACATCATGAAGATAATATAAAACACTTTTTTATTATATACTATGAATGAAATAGAGATCAAAAATTTGAAATACTATTATATTTGGGTGTTTCAAAATATAATTTTCCTAAATATTTTTGGGGATTTTTAAAACAATACAGAACAATTATGTTGGTGTCTCCTAACATATAAATAATGAATCACCATATTGAGAGTGTGTTGTTTTTTCTCATTTTTTTGATAGATCTAGTTTCCTTGAAGAACCCAAAGAATCTTGTACCATCTGTTTTCGTGAATGGAATAAGAAGTCCATAAAAAATATGGTATAAAAATAGAGTATTTGATGTGGATTTCTGATTGGGAATATAAGAACAAACATGCATCTATATTTGGATATGATAAAGATAAGAGATTATGAGATTCCATTTCAATTAAGAATAAAACCACAGATTCACTATTAATGATCTTCAAATCCATTCATACTTGATGAATGATTATATAATCTTTGAATCACATCGTAATTGATAAATTTGAAGAAACTAAACACATAATATCATTTAATTCATGATTAATGTGGTTAAGAAAACTATTTTTGTTTCATGAATAGAAGATGTTTAATATACAGTTTTTTATGCATGTAAATAGAAAGGAAGGATCAGTGAGGATCTCAAAACCTTTTGGAATTGAGGAGTTCCATAAATACATCCCATGAAAAAAAATCATCCTTGAAGAATTTATTTTATAGTTTGAGACATTATAACTTTTATGAATACATTTTCATATTCCTGATTCAATTGAACAGAACAATATTTAAAATAGCAGTTGTTTGTGAACATATAAACATGTACAGGAACACATGCATTATGCATTGAACATTACATTTTTTGAAACACGTTGAAATAAATATTATACAAAATAAATACATTGAGGGTTCACATAAAATAATAAGAATCACATATGTGAGTTCTTTGGTTTTCCGTGATTAATTCCACGTATTTAATTTATGATTCACTATTTTTGTAATCTTGTGAAATCGAACTGAGAGTTAAAGAAGATTTATTTATAGTGACTCAGGTTTCATCTTGAGTGGAATATTGTTTATGATGGTTTGTATATCTTTTTCAAAACATAGACATATTTCGGGAAAATTATTAATTTTCTATAAAAACACTCCTATGCATTTGATAAATTAGAATGAAAATATCATGGATTATTTTGCATTAAAAAATATACGATCATTATGAAAGATTGATTATATATCATGAAATAAAAGCATGAAATTCCTTTATTATTTATTTGGATGTCGTATATCGTTATATTTTTTAAGAAGATATTATTAAATTTGATGTTGGGACATCCTATAGGTTACCAAATGATATTATACAAAAGTTTCTTAAAATATAATTGCACCAATTATTTATTCTAGTATAAAAAAATCATTAAAGAACTAGTTGTTCTGTTATAAATATATTCATTTAATACTTGGTTTAAATTGTATAAAAAATATTAAATTTTAGAAGTGATTGATAACATCCCCATAATTGTGTTCATATTGGACCAGAACTGTAATAACTACAATTTATAGTGATATTAAAATCTCTGAAACAACCAGAGGATGGCGATTAAATGGACTCATCTTTCTCATTAAAGTTGAAGCATGAAAAATCCTTATGTGTGGTTGATTAGTTTATTTTCTAAAATACATGTTTATGTTATCATTGATATTGTATATCAAATATATTCAACTTGAGTAGGGAAAAGGATAAATTCTAAGAGTGTCTAGCATAAAATTAAGTAAAACTTGATAAATGATTCATTCACTAATTCACAACCTTCTTTGTCTAATTTTGTGATCCATCTGGGCTCTATATACTGATCTTAATAACCACAAGAATTTTAGATCAGTAATGAAATTTTATGTTGTCCTATATTTTTATATGATTCTAAAATATGTAGGAAGATTATATTGTTTAGAATCATTTTGGATGTTATTTTGGTAACTATTGTGTATAATTTATTTCAACCAAAACCCTACATAGGTAATAGACACAAATAAATATTTATTTATGGATTCATCAAATTCTAAAGGATATATATTATATTATTATATGGAGCAAGAAATAGTGTAGTCAAGAACGAACAAATTGGATCCTTAATTTCAAACAATATAATAAAATATAAATATAAAACTTTCATTGTCTTAAAAAGATAAAATTTCATGAACATGGTGGAAAAAATATTTAATACACATTTAAAAATAATAAAACCTCATTTTTAATATTAATATACAATGGTAATCTAATTTTTAATGTCTTGTATGATCACCACTAGGAGGCCTGATCATGGTATAGTTGACGTTTCCAATCAATTTCAGAAATCATCAGGTTATCTATTTTATATGACTAAAAAATAGTAAATATAGAATAACCAATATATTGATGTATATATATATTTTAAAAAATTACTATTTATACAATTGTTACAGAAAATATCTTTTTTCATGATAATTTTCCATTTAACTTGAAACATCATCCAAATACCATTATTTTAATGATATGACCAGAAGACTAAAAAGGTAGAGACTTTTAAAATATACCAAATAATAAATGTATTTATATTTAAATATTAATAATAAATAAATTATATTATAATTTTTTATAATATAATCAATTTTAAGGAAATCATGGGATTCTATTTATGTAATTTATTTTCATAAAATATGAAAAGTTTATTTTATTATAATATATTTTATTAAAACAAAACATTTTGAAAATAATGTGGTATATATTTTATTTCCTAAAAATTTATAATATAAAGTGTTTTAAAAAAATAACTATTACATGATTTTTTATTTAGATTATATAATTTTCATAAGTGAATGCATAAAATATATTATTTTATAATCTCATTTAATTATTAATTAATATAACATTTCTAAATCATGTATTAATCTATTCAATTTTTTAAAATTATTCTCATCACCATTAATATATTTAAATATATTAAATTATGAACTATGATATATGATTATGCTCAAAACCTTCTGTTACATTAGTGTATTATCATATGTGTATATAAGGAGTTATTTTGAAGGGATGATGAATGGTTTATTTTGATTGTATTGATTGTGGCATGAATTATATTATGAGATATAATTTTGAAGTAAATTAATGTTTATATAGATTATATTTCATAATTGTGATGTAATATAAGTAAATATTGAGTAAAACCCGATGAATATATTTATAATGGCCTAGAAAAAAGAATATTTTTAGATCATATTATCTATTTAAAAAGTTCATTATTTCCTACATTTTGATCCGCACTTTCTATATTTGTGATGAAATATTTTATGTGATTTTAATTATTCACATGGAATAGATTCATACAAATCATTTATGGAATGTGTGAGGTTATATATTATTATAGAAGGATATTAATGAGGTCATGTTGTATAAATATGATTTTTGTAATGAGAGTGATATAGAAATATTTTAGATATATTTAATTGTTATAAGAAAGTAATATTCAGAAATGATTATGTTCAACTTAGTGGGAATTTATTATATGAGATGGTGAAGTTTAAATCCCCCCCCCAAATTTAATATTATTTTCCCTATAATGAGATAAATCTCATGATTTAGATCACTCAAAATGGTTTAATTAAGGAAATGATACATTCCCATGGATTATATTTTGAATGGTAAGAATGTTATGGTTGACAAAATATAGATTATGTTACAATATTTTTTCCTATTATCTCCCCATAATAACCACCAGGTCTGAGACAAAGAGTCACATGACATAATACACACCTCCCCAGATGCAAGAGGCTTCTGACTTGTTTTGCAAGTCTGATAACTATATGTGGGGATTCTATAAACTCAATATCATTTTGCAGTAATACACATTAAAAAACATTATAAAATATTATATATTAATCATAGTGATATCTATATACTGAAAAAAAGGTAATGTCACAAAATTTATTAAAATAAAATAATCTCCTCCAAGTGCAGAAAATAAAACCACAATATCATAATGGTAATAAATTATAATAAATTAATCTTCAATACATAAAAGTGTGTATGGAAATAACCTATAATTCCACGACTATATCTCACCAACACATCATTTTAGGTATCAATCTCTTCATTAGATCCCTATTCATGAAATCTTTATAGAAGCTAAGATTCCTATATAGGGTGTTAATAATAAACCTTGTAGAACACCTTGATAGCATCCTCAAAAAATGTGATCATAATATATAATAGTTTATATAATGAAATATGATTATTCTAGAATAAACATACAAGCACATATGTATAGAGTAATAGTCTAACACACATTCCCCCAATAACCCTTTCCACACATGCTGCATCTCAATGATAGTATTGATTTCAATTTTTTATAAAAAAATCACCTCCCTGAAGGATTCACCACAAGATCTACCCTAAAGTGGGTCATTATCAGGGAAACCTACACCACACCCCAACAATTTTCATTATCCTCAAATGATTTTATGTCTCACCAGACATGTTTTTCATAATTATATAAAAAATTAAACATTAATGGAATTCTATAACTTCAATATGTAGACAAAAAAATATCATCCAATGAATGGTCTACTATTAGGTAAATGAGAATATTTTTATCCAGCTATTACCATTAAATAAATTCCTATCTATTTCCACCTTCCTATCAGAAAAATCACCCACTAAAGGGTCATCTAACTAAAACTACATAAATTGACCACGCATGCACATAAGAAAAAGGATAAAAATCAGAGTAAAAGAAACAAGAAATCACGTATCATAACATTAGAAAAAGGAACATATATAATAGTTACAAATATTTAATAAAAACATATGATCATAATCATGAATAGTCTAAAGAAAACTCACACAAAAATATGAAAACACATAATAAGAATGAGTTACCAGGGAAACAAATTTATAAACGCATCATACACATGAAACTAATTAGTATAGAAATTCATACTTAATTTTTTTTGATGAAGGATTCCACAATTAACTAATAGATGAAAGAAAAAATATTTCACACACATGGAGAAAATGGTTTATTGTTCAATGATTTCTTGATCCGGTTCAGATTCTTCAAAGAAATAGATTAAATGGGGGATGAAGATAATTCCATTTCAAGATGTTCATTCAAGAAGTACATATGATAATGATTATAAAAACATATAAAATTCATATATATATCATAGTAAATGATTCCAAATCATTAGATCTATGGTCAAAGGAACAAAAAATCCTAAATTCCATGTTGATACTAGAAAAGAATCTAAGATCTTAACAAAAGGTCATCATTTCATCCTAAAATCATAAATAAAATAAATACCAGTTATTATAATTGTGAAGAATGATATACAATGAATATGAATAAAACAAGAATTAATTTAAAAACATGAATATTAGTGAAGAAATAATATCTTCTCAATCTTTTTTCATTGAAACATCATAACCCCTTCTACTTATTATGTAATCATTAACATATTATGGTAATAACATCAATCTTATCTCGAGAAAAGATATTTTCAGATTATTCATTAACATTTATTCAATGATCATTCATTATATAATGAATAACTCAATCAAATCATGAAATTTCATCAACAATATACACCAATCTCTAATATATGAAGAGTTAGATAATACAATTTTTATCTTGATATAAAACACCGATCATTCAACGAAGTATTATCATATCACAATAATGATGAATAATTTCCCACATGTATATGATAAAATAAGATTTATAGTTCCATGATATTATTAAATTATTATTAAACCATGGGGATATTGACATTGGATATCTAGTGTCAACATTGAACGTCATCAGTTAGATAATTTCACTATAAGATGTTCAAAACTAAGAAAAATTAAAACCTATGTGATATATTAACTGAACCCCAAGAATGAGAACACCAGTGGGTTAGCATCCTAGGATGATTAAAATTCATTATTCCCCATCCACCAGTGGTTTGGGGCCTCCACAATAGTAGGCTAATATGGTCTCTTGTTTCTAGTAGCCTTACTAGAATCCCATTGACTCATTATTGGGTTCAACTTAAAATTCAGTGGTTTCATTCCTACCACCCCAAGGCCTACCCTGAAACTACCATTCCATCCATCAGTCCTAAGATGCTTAGTCACAGAAAAATAACCACTAAACTATCCAAATTAGAGATTCAAATATAGGTATCATATTTTTATTATCATAAAAATTGTGTTCATCATGACGAGATTAAATTTTATATTTCTACCCCTCTAATGAAATATCATCATTGAGATTTATAGTCATAGGTTCTTATCAAATAACATGGGATATTTAACCTAAAAATATGTCTCCAACACCTAGTTATCCTACAAGAACAATCTATTATGGCATTGAACACCACCAATTTGGTATTGGCTTCCCTTGAAGTATTTTATCTCCTTGGACTACATTATTTATCAGTGCACTACATACAATGTGTTAGGCCCCTACTAGAAATATTTATTATTTATCTCATTAATAATATCAAGAATATACCTGTTATACCATGTAACACCCCAAGCTTCCATGGTACACTTCTCTTGGAATAATACAATAGCGTGTGCAGTACGTAGCACCTAGTTCTAACACACCCCGACCAATCAAACTAGTCATTTAAAAAAGTAGTTATGTAATACCCAATTTTTGAAATTTTATAAATTTTAATATTAAAAAAGGTCTTTTTTTTTTCTATATTCGTAATATCAAAATTAACTTAGGGTGAATTTTTGGTATTTTTATGAAAACTTTTATTTTTTTGTGAATAGTGAAAAAACAATGCGTTATTGTTTAAAATTGACTTTTTATTTAAATAATTATTTTTAAATTTAAACTTATTTTAATGCCAAAATAGACACATAATACTTATATTAGTCCAGTGTAATTCATTAGAGTCATTTTATAATAAGGTTAGATATATAAAATTTTATTGAACATTTTAACGTCTTTTACCCACCTTCTAGGCACATTTACAAATTTGCATAAAACGTAATTTTACGGATTATGTGAATTGAATTTCAAAAATCATATAGACATAGTTGTCACCAGTAATTAAAATGTGGTTAAATATGATGAAAATGATTTTTGGTGAATAATAACTTTTGAATTTTATATACTACGATTAAAATTAAATTGGGTAATTAAGTGTAAAAATAATATTATAATAATATAAAATTACCCCAACACATGTTAAAATTCTATTGGATAAGTGATTTTTTACCGAAATCAACATTAGGACAAAAATATTATTTTTTTCAACTAGGGTAAGATTAGTGCATTTATTATATTTTATATAAAGAAGAGTTAAAAGTGTTAAATTAAAATTTTAATTACTAAACCATTTTAATATATGGTTTTAAATAAGATAAATTAGACTATAAATATTAATTAGAAGGATAATAAGATTTTATATATCACAATATTTTATTTATAATTTTTTAAATTAAATAATTAAATTTATTTATGACACAATGATGTTGTTGTAATTACCTTGATAATGAATGATTTAAGTAATTGATATTATAAATATTAAAATAAATGTAAATTTATACTTTTCATTCCATACAAGAATTTTTTAGGTGAATTTGACATGTTAGGGTTCATTAATTTTATTTCATTTGAAGGAATCAAGTTTTTATGACTTTATCAAAAACAAAATAATAAATTGTGTCTAAATTGACATAAATGAGTTTTTAAAACAAATACTATTTTATTAAATTATATAATAGTACTAAACATATAATATTAATCCAAATAAATTATATAATGTTACTTATGCCATTAATGAACCACTTTATCTTCTATTGTCATTTTAGGGTAACTATATTAACCATGTAGTATAAAAATACAAGAAGACATGGTAATGGTATAACTATTTAACTAAGGGTTAAATCTAAAAGATAAGTTTAATATGGTGACCTAAAAATGTCTAAAACCTATTTTTTGAGAGGATTTAAACCCATAAATATCTTAACCTAGAAATAAATCCATTTCGATTTATTATAAACTGATATTAATTTTATAATAAATTAATTTTTCAATCTTTTCCAAAAGTTCCCCTCACCTCTCTTATAAAAGGGTACTTCCCCTTCTCTTAAATAGACACCTCCAAATCCATTTGGCTCGACCAAAACCTGAACAAATCTCCTTCTAACTACCCTTAATTTAACCTATAGGCATTCCTTTGATCATAAATCCAACCTAATGAGCTCTTTTTTTTTCAAATAAAAAAGAATCACCCAAAGAAGAGGTAATTATTTCATCCCGTCTTTCAATGTTATTTTCTTATTCTCATTCCTCTTTCATTGATGTTTTCATACTAAAATAATAAATCCATTACCTTATACATACTTATATTTTATTATAAATATGTTAAAACAATATTCATTATTCTATCAATCATATGAATGACAAAGTCACCATATGTGTGTATGTTCAGCTTACCATCTTAACATCGTGGTGTAGTTAGTTATTCAACACTTTATTATATGGATGGGTATAATAACGAGTATACTCGATTTAAATAATAAATATAACATGTTAATGATTCTGTATATATAATATTCTATCCAATTACATACTATTTCACTATCAATATAATGATATTGTCGCTCGTGCATACGTACGACTCATCATCTTCACAACACGATGAGATTCATTCCCCATCATAATAATTAAAGATAAGTTTTCATTTCCAAATAAAAAATAATGTTTAAAACATAATATCATTTTGTATATCAATCAAATACATCTCATCTATTACAAACATGACATAACAAAACAAACATATAAAGGTAAAATAATCAATTAACACTTGAAACAATGATAATACTATAATATTATTAACAAATAAATATTATAGGATCAAATATGATATCATATTTTGTATGTGGTTCTTTTATAATTTAATACAAATTCTTTAACCATTATACAAGATGTTAACAAACCCTCGACTAATGAAAATTACAAGGTAATGGTTAACTTTACAATATCTTTATTATCTGAGGTTGTTTATATGTAAGTACCTACTGAGACTTCTTTATCATCAACATCTGTGTTTCTTAAAAATGTATTTCCTAAAATTTTTACTTTTTGTTAGACTATGGATTAAATTCATTAATAAACCTATTATACTTTTTATAAAATGCTTTGAAAATAATATTTATGTCATTTTCCAAACAGGATACTTTATGACATTTTTGACAAATTAAGGAAATAATGTTTTCTTAAATTATACGGAGGGTGTGGCTATTTTCCACAATTATAACACCATCAAAGATTCCCTTACAAGCTTATAATAATATTTTCAAAATAAATGTTTTCTTTTTTAAATTTTATACTTTCAAATGATTTCAATGTAGAAAGAGATATTTCTATCAAATAGTTTTTGGATTGATTTTATCTATATCAACATCTGTTGTTGTATTTTATGTTTAATTGAAGTTGATTTATTTTGATACAATATTACATGTTTTATTGATAGTTTTATGATATGTTTGACTGTGGATGTGAAATTTTTATGTCATTCATAGTTTAGGGTTAAAGTATTAACATTTCATATGTTAGTTTAATATAAATGTTTATATAAGGCCCCAGCCTTAAACCATACTTAATCTTGAGTTATTACAAGATTACACATTGAGGATCTTTTCAGGTTTAGAGTTTTAGAGAATTAGATCATGAAACTTGCATTACATTCAATATTTAGACAAAGTGGTTACATGAAAGACATTATTCATTCTTCTCATCAACGGAAAAATATTTAAAATAAAACATGGATTCTTTCTTGACACATCCTTGACACTGTCATCACATCATGTACCCTTCCCTTGACCTGTGAAAAACATTTCAAAAACTTGGGATGAGCATAAAAAGCTCAGTAAGGGATATAAAAATATGGAAAGGAAACATGAGTACATGTATAATAAGAATGAAATCATACTTTACCCATAAAACATAGGCATATCAAATCATGAATAAATCATAGAAGTCATAAGACATAAAGGTAACTTGAGGCATTCATAACATTCTTACGTAGGGAGTAACCCTCTTGGTTACGTTTGGAATACCCATCACAGTATATTCCCTAAATCTCTTCGGAGAAACCTTAACGTTTCACTCCTTCGCGTTACCCAATGCATTGGAGAGCTATATCGGGCTCACCCGCCCTTAGTTTATCACGGAACCACCCGTTTTCATAACAATGCCCAAGAAACATAACATAAACGTATCACATAAAACATGCATAAAGGAAACATAACATTTCCACATTTCAATCACAATATAACATTTTATTATATTGAAATAATGAATCCATTCAAAAAGAAACCATTTCCAAAACCATTTAAAACATTTAATAAAGATAATTTTGAATCAAAGTGTCCCATACCAACTTGAAGCTTAAAATTTTAAACCATTAATATCCATATAAATAAATCCTTAAAAGCATTTTGAAAACATGGATATTAATAAGAACAAATAATTAAAACATTTAAAACGATATTTTGGTTAAAGGGGTTTTACCAAAATTAGAGACACTTGAATACAATAATTGAGGAATAAAATTTAGTCAGAACTTTATAATATCATGAGAATAAATGGATTCATGTTATAATACTCCAAAGGACAGTATATAAACCATATAAGAGTGAATTGGTTCATAACAACAATGAACCCTCAATAGAAATGTGAAATGTGATGAAATCCCTTATAAAGAAGGTGTCCTTAAATTAAGGACAAATAAATCTCAAAAATATGTGTGACAAATATAAATACACCCAATATAAGTGGATATTAAGTGTAAAACAATAAAAGGTCATTCACACATATTCAATGTATGACATATTCAATGACTACATGTTGAACCCAAAGAAATCGAAATTGGGTTAAAAAGTTCCCTTGACAGCCTAACAGCATCACATCAAAATGAGTTGATGAGAGATAAAAAGTGTATCTCATCACTTGGACATAAAATTTACATCAATAAGGATATATGAGAACATATCACAACATAACAATATGTAAATTAAAAGACCCAACAAAAGAAGTCTTTTAAAAAAAGAGGAGGGTGAAAGGTTCCCTTACCGACTTGGGTATCTTTCAAAACATACACCCCATGAAAGAAGGAAAATAGATCATTGATGTAAATAATCATAAAATAAAGTATATTACAAAAAGATTATAATAATGGGCAGAACATACACCACTCAATGGAATTTGTGGCAAATGTATCATAAATCTCACGTGAATAAAAGTGAGATGAAAAATCCCTTACGAAAACTCGGCAGCCTAACGGCGCCACATAAAACTTCCGAATATGGATTGATGATATCAAATAGGGTATCTCATCACATTACAATAAAATTTACAGCAAGTGAAATATAAAATAACATCCCCCAACATTACAAAGAGGAGCTTAAAAGAAGTGATATAAAGGAGAGTACTTAAAAAAGAAAGAGAGAGGTTAGATCTCTTACGAAAGTTCGGCAGCCTAACGGTGCCACTCAAAACTCCCAAAATGGATTGATGAGAGAGAATAGGGTCTCTCATCACATCAACATAAAAATTACAGTAAGTGTAATATAAAAGATCATCCCAATAACAAGAAAGATGAGCTTTAAAAGGAATGACATAAAAGTGTGTACTTAAAAAGAAAGAGAGGAGTAGGATCCCTTACCTTGGGTCCGACTTGACTCGATCGTTCTTTAACGTCCTGAATAATAAACTTGAGTTAATCTCTACTTGCTTAAGAACCTTTTTCAAGTTCATTATTCCTTTTACACCATGTTATAAACATCATGTAATCATTTAAGTTAATAATATTTGTTTTGCCGATATTTGGTTCTTAAGTCGAAAGTGGACTTCTTACAATTACATGTTGTTCGTGTGGTCAAAGGTTCTTTATATCCATAATGAAATTCCTGATTTGGATATTATATATATCATATATATCCAGCATATACATGTATTTATAATATTACATCACATTTAGAGGCAAGAAATGAAATGCACCGTTCATGGAGACGGTAAGCCGTACGTACGCATAAACGCTACTTCCATTTCTATTTTGTATTTTCTAGAATGGATTCATAATGATATAAGAGTATATTATAATTCCATTATAATAACATATATAATATCATTAACTTTATCCTTAAACATCCCACATATGGTATTAACGAATCAAATCACCTTCAGGGGGCGGTAGTCCGCACTTCCTAAAATGAAGATATCATGTTTACCCATAATGGAAACAATAATGGTATGCCATAAATTAAAAATACAGAAGCTTAAAGAAAGCATAAACATATTATATATCATATATAAAAATATTGACATCATAATGGCCACCTTTGAAGGTGTTAAATGAGTATTGAACAATCATCGTTTCGGGAGGCAGAATTTCGCCATCCACAGAAACCGTATGTTCTTTAACCATTTGATGTAGTTGTGTGAGAGTTTAGCTCGAATAAAACTTATAACAACATCCTAGTATATTGAATATACCGGTGTTGTTACAAAATAAGTAAATAAAAAGAGTTTTGGGGGTTGGAGAATCAAAATAAAACAAATGAACATGAGAGAATGAATTACCTTTAAAAGTGTAACTCCTTTTGATTTGAGCCTAAAGGATTCCTTTGAAAGGATTCTGCCCAAAGGGAATCCTCTAGGATGAGGATAGGGATGTATATAGAGTAAATGGGCAGGGGTTGGCCGAGCCAATGGCTTGAGGAGTGTGTGAAATGAGGTAGAGGTGGGGGCCTTTTATAAGAGGAGAGGAGGGGCACTTTTGGAAAGTAAGAAATATTACTTTATTTGAAAATGTGTTTTGGTTTTAAAAGCTCCCAAATTGATATAATTCGTGGATAAGGTGATAAGGGTTCGAAATACACCCATCAAATAAGTTTTGGACATGTGTAGGTCATAGGGTTTACATTATCTTCTCATTTTATTTAAATCGTCACATAATGATGTCATCGCTGCATCATTATGATGTCATAAATAATTTAATTTATTTAATGTCTAAAAATTATAAAAAAAAACTATGATGTATGAAATATTTTTATATTTCTAATGACTATTTATAATAAAAAATATGACTTGTATAACCCCACTTAAATTTTTTTTTAGTAAAACATATCATGTTTGTGTCATTTTTACTTTTACATTAAATAAAAAGTTATTTATGTCATTTCCCAACCAAAGTGGATCCATGGGGTCCCCAAGTTGACCCATGGATTGTCTTGGTCGGCCATGACACAACCAATGATGTTAGGACATGTGTCAAGCTCATCTCATTTTATTAAAGCATTATTTTTACCTTAAACTACACTAATTACCACTAATCGCGATTAAAACTTAATAAGTTACTATTCACCAAAAAATTATTTTTATCCCATTGAACCAAATTTTACTTCTTAATGACAACCATGTATGTCGGATTTTTGAAAATCAAAACACAATGGGGGAAAAATTTCATTTAAACGGAAAAATCAGTTTTTATAAGTACAACTTAGTGGTTTCACTATTCATCAAAAATTGAAGTTTTTCAGAAAAATCCCAAAATTTCACCCTAAGCTATATTTGATATTACGAATTCAAAAATGAAGTCCATTTTACAAAATTCACAACATATAAGTTGAATTAAATAAATAAATAATTAATTCCCGCTGTCAGAGCAAATAGCGTGTTTTTATGAAACAATAAGTATCAAAAGATTGACACTAGTTTAAGTCTGATTTCAAAGTGAAATTAATTTCAACGACCACTATTGGATTTAATGGTAAAAATATTTTCTAATTTCACTTTAAAACCAATTCAAAATATTATCTAATCATATAAATAAATTAGATTAAAAAGAGGTTTTGAATTAAAACACAACATTTTACACTATTCATTAAAAAAATGAACTTTATCGGAAAAATACCAAAAAATTACACAAAGTAAAATTTGATGTCCTGATTATTAATAAGAGTTTTATTTGGTCCAAAAGAATGTATAAGAGTGATCAAAACTATATTTAATGACAGTTCTCCATTAAAATGCGATAAGTGAACCTTTAGTGAAAACTAGGGCATATACGCCTAAAATTGAATTCTTTCCATATTTTAAGCCTTTATCTTTTATTGGATAAATTTAAAAACATTTAAAAACATATATAATCATATTTTAGTTATTTATATCCATTCTCGCCATTACAATGACTACATGTTAACTACCATTTAAAATAATATTATTTTATTATTAGAGTGCAACGTAAGATTCCCAAGAAACTCATTGTTGTGTGTTGGGTACACCATCGAGCATAGCGTCCCCTTTAAAGTCATATCAATATTTTATTCACAAATATGGATAAATAAGAAAATGTCATATTGTTTATTTACCTGGGGTGTTACATCCTTCCCCCCTTTTGGGAATTGCGTCCTCGCAATTTTTAAAATTGGGCTTGGAAACATCTTTGAAAGTCCCACATCGGAACAAGAGTCGGTAAAACAATCACTTTAAAATAAAGAAAGATAAGCACAAAGGTCACCCGATTTAACCCATACTAGGATTACAAGTATGAAAACATGGACATGGAGGAGAAAACAAAGGGTCATGTTCTGATGGAGAGTGATAGAAAACATGTTTAGGAGAAAGTTAACCACGAGAAAATCACAAACTTGTGATGGGTTAAACGGTATTCGATTCCCCAGTAGGAAAAGTTAATAGACAACATTTTTGTTTTAAGTTACTTTTTATTGAGGAATTTATTCATAAGGAAACATAATCACTTATCATATTTACTTTCAACTTTTATTAGATTCCTTACACAAACTCATATTTTCTCTAAAAGACGAGTATTTAGGAATACTTGTTCACATTATGAGTACTATAATCAACTTCTAGAGAATCACCTAATCCACAAAATAGAACTATATACTTCCCATGTCTTTAGACTTTAACCAAAACCAAAACCAAAAAGGCTAGTACAAGATCAGATAATCCAGAAAAGGATAACCCTTTATAAAAAGAAAATCTATTCTTAATCTCCAAAATTTGTCCAACAAAATCCAAAGTTCAATGAGGACCATCCGATAAACAATTTTTCCATAAAATTCTTCAATGTAAACCAAACTAAGATTGAAACCAAAATATTTTAAGGATTTAGTCACATAGTCTTCCATGTTAAATCGTATCATTTATCTCCAAACAACATCAGTCGCTCCTAAAGACTCACATTGAAAAGTAATTATCCTAATCACATATACTCCATGATAGGTTAATCATTTTCATAAATAACCCAAAATCAACTTACTATTAATTCATAAAATCATATAACTAGAAGAATCGGTCAAACTAACCAGGGAATTCACGTAGTCTAGTGGTAGGTGATAAATACCAGTCGCACTTTGGTTGTGGGTTCGATTCCTGCAGCTTTGTCCGACGCGACGGGTAGTCACACGGTCTGCGTGTTGTCCTTTTTCCAAAACTATATAATTCTTAAAAAATTCCTCAAAATGAGATAAAATCTTCAAAAATAATCATAACATATTTTAACCTCAAGTTTATCTCATTCCTTTCATTTTCCATCATATCATAGAGTAACCCATAATTACCTAAAAAGTAAGGATCATATAAACCCTAATGGTTACCTTTTTTATTATTACCTGAACTTCCACATCGATTGGTCATCTTGTACATGATGCATTATAGAACATACCAAGGTTAAAGTGGTTGATCATGACTCCTTGATAGTTGGTTTAGAACAACTATGAGATTCCTCATTGAATCCCCCATCTCATCCAATATCTTAATCAGAGAACCACCACAGTTTCCTTCAAACCCATTGTCACTTTGGTGCCTGCTAGATCCAGCCATTTACTAAAGCCAAAAATGTCAGTGTGAGTATATCAACAAAACCATCATGTACTAATGAGGAAGGTAAACACTAAGATATACTTACTCATTCACTTTATCTAAAACTAGGACTATTTCTGAAATCCTAACCATTATGGAACTGTCACTTATTCTTAGAGAATACCCTAACCTCTAAAGTTATCTTAACCGACCTCTGATACCAACTATAAGGCCCCAGCCTTAAACCGTACTTAATCTTGAGTTATTATAAGATTACACATTGAGTATCTTTTCAGGTTTAGAGTTTTTGAGAATTAGATCATGAAACTTGCATTACATTCCATATTTAGACAAAGTGGTTACATGAAAGACAATATTCATTCTTCCCATCAACGGAAACATATTTAAAATAAAACATGGATTATTTCTTGACACATCCTTGACACTGTCATCACATAATGTACCCTTCCCTTGACCTGTGAAAAACATTTCAAAAACTTGGGATGAGCATAAAAAGCTCAATAAGGGATACAAAAATATGGAAAGGAAACATGAGTACATGTATATCTAAGAATGAAATCATACTTTACCCATAAAACATAGGCATATCAAATCATGAATAAATCATAGAAGTCATAAGACATAAAGGTAACTTGAGGCATTCATAACATTCTTACGTAGGGAGTAACCCTCTTGGTTACGTTTGGAATACCCATCACAGTATATTCCCTAAATCTCTTCAGAGAAACCTTAACGTTTCACTCCTTCGCGTTACCCAATGCATTGGAGAGCTATATCGGGCTCACCCGCCCTTAGTTTATCACGGAACCGCCCGTTTTCATAACAATTCCCAAGAAACATAACATAAACGTATCACATAAAACATGCATAAAGGAAACATAACATTTCCACATTTCAATCACAATATAACATTTTACTATATTGAAATAATGAATCCATTCAAAAAGAAACCATTTCCAAAACCATTTAAAACATTTAATAAAGAGAATTTTGAATCAAAGTGTCCCATACCACCTTGAAGCTTAAAATTTTAAACCATTAATATCCATATAAATAAATCCTTAAAACCATTTTGAAAACATGGATATTAATAAGAACAAATAATTAAAACATTTAAAATGATATTTTGGTTAAAGGGGTTTTACCAAAATTAGAGACACTTGAATACAATAATTGAGGAATAACATTTAGTCAGAACTTTATAATATCATGAGAATAAATGGATTCATGATATAATACTCCAAAGGATAGTATATACACCATATAAGAGTGAATTGGTGCATAACAACAATGAACCCTCAATATAAATGTCAAATGTGATGAAATCCCTTATAAAGAAGGTATCCTTAAATTAAGGACAAATCAATCTAAAAAATATGTGTGAAAAATATAAATACACCCAATATAAGTGGATATTAAGTGTAAAACAATAAAATTTCATTCACACATATTCAATGTATGACATATTCAATGACTACATGTTGAACCCAAAGAAATCGAAATTGGGTTAAAAAGTTCCCTTGACAGCCTAACAGCATCACATCAAAATGAGTTGGTGAGAGATAAAAAGAGTATCTCATCACTTGGACATAAAATTTACATAAATAATGATATATGAGAACATATCCCAACATAACAATATGTAAATTAAAAGACCCAACAAAAGAAGTCTTTTAAAAAAAGAGGAGGGTGAAAGGTTCCCTTACCGACTTGGGTATCTTTCAAAACATACACCCCATGAAAGAAGAACAATATATCATTGATGTAAATACTCATAAACGAAAGTATATTACAAAAATAGTAGAATAATGGGCAGAACATACACCACTCAATGGAATTTGTGGCAAATGTATCATAAATCTCACGTGAATAAAAGTGAGATGAAAAATCCCTTACGAAAACTCGGCAGCCTAACGGCGCCACATAAAACTTCCGAATATGGATTGATGAGATCAAATAGGGTATATCATCACATTAAAATAAAATGTACAGAAAGAGGAATATAAAAGAACATCCCCCAACATTACAAATAGGAGATTAAAAGAAGTGATATAAAGGAGAGTACTTAAAAAAGAAAGAGAGAGGTTAGATCTCTTACGAAAGTTCGGCAGCCTAACGGCGCCACTCAAAACTCCCAAAATGGATTGATGAGAGAGAATAGGGTCTCTCATCACATCAACATAAAAATTACAGTAAGTGTAATATGAAATATCATCCCAATAACAAGAAAGATGAGCTTTAAAAGGAATGACATAAAAGTGTGTACTTTAAAATAAAGAGAGGAGTAGGATCCCTTACCTCGGGTCCGACTTGACTCGATCATTCTTTAACGTCCTGAATAATAAAATTGAGTTAATATCTACTTTATTAAGAACATTTTTCAAGTTCATTATTCCTTTTACACCATGTTATAAACATCATGTAATCATTTAAGTTAATAATATTTGTTTTGCCGATATTTGGTTCTTAAGTCGAAAGTGGACTTCTTACAATTACATGTTGTTTGTGTGGTCAAAGGTTCTTTATATCCAGAATGAAATTCCTGATTTGGATATTATATATATCATATATATCCAGAATATACATGTATTTATAATATTACATCACATTTATAGGTAAGAAATGAAATGCACCGTTCATGGAGACGGTAAGCCGTACGTACGCATGAACGCTACTTCCATTTCTATTTCGTATTTTCTGGAATGGATTCATAATGATATAAGAGTATATTATAATTGAATTATAATAACATATATAATATCATTAACTTTATCCTTTACACATCCCACATATGGTATTAACGAATCAAATCACTTTCAGGGGGCGGTAGTCCGCACTTCCTAAAATGAAGTTATCGTGTTTACCCATAATGGAAAAAATAATGGTATGCCATAAATGAAAAATACAGAATCTTAAGGAAAGAATAAACATATTATATATCATATATAAAAATATTGACATCATAATGGCCACCTTTGAATGTGTTAAATGAGTATTGAACAATCATCGTTTTGGGAGGCAGAATTTCTCCATCCACGGAAACCGTATGTTCTTTAACCATTTGATGTAGTTGTGTGAGAGTGTAGCTCGAATAAATCTTATAACAACATCCTAGTATATTGAAGATACCGGTTTCGTTACAAAAGAAGTAAATAAAAAGAGTTTATGGGGTTGGAGAAGCAAAATAAAACAAATGAACATGAGAGAATGAATTACCTTTAAAAGTGTAACTCCTTTTGATTTGAGCCTAAAGGCTTCCTTTGAAAGGATTCTGCCCAAAGGGAATCCTCTAGGATGAGTAGAGGGATGTGGAGAGAGTAAATGGGCAGGGGTTGGCTGAGCCAAAGGCTTTAGGAGTGTGTGAAATGAGGTAGAGGTGGGAGCCTTTTATAAGAGGAGAGGATGGGCACTTTTGGAAAGTAAGAAATATTACTTTATTTGAAAATGTATTTCGGTTTTAAAAGGTCCCACATTGATATAATTCGTGGATAAGGTGATAAGGGTTCTAAATCCACCCATCCAATAAGTTTTGGACATGTTTCGGTCATGGAGTTTACATTATCTTCTCATTTTATTTAAATCGTCAGATAATGATGTCATCGCTGCATCATTATGATGTCATAAATAATTTAATTTATTTATTGTATAAAAATTATAAAAAAACATATGATGTAGGAAATCTTTTTATCTTTCTAATGACTATTTATAATCAAAAAGATGACTTGTATAACCCCACTTAAATTTTTTTTAGTAAAACATATCATGTTTGTGTCATTTTTACTTTTACATTAAATAAAAAGTTATTTATGTCATTTCCCAACCAAAGTGGATCCATGGGGTCCCCAAGTTGACCCATGGCTTTTCTGGGTCGGCCATGACACAACCAATGAGGTTAGGACATGTTTCAATCTCATCTCATTTTATTAAAGCATTATTTTTACCTTAAACTACACTAATTACCACTAATCGCGATTAAAACTTAATAAGTTACTATTCACCAAAAAATTATTTTTATCCCATTGAACCACATTTTACTTCTTAATGACAACCATGTATGTTGGATTTTTGAAAATCAAAACACAATGGTGGCAAAAGTTCATTTAAACGGAAAAATCAGTTTTTATAAGTACAACTTAGTGGTTTCACTATTCATCAAAAATTGAAGTTTTTCAGAAAAATCCCAAAAATTCACCCTAAGCTATATTTGATATTCTGAATTCAAAAATGAAGTCCATTTTACAAAATTCACAACATTTAAGTTTCATTAATTAAATTAATAATTAATTCCCGCTGTCAGAGCAAATAGCGTGTTTTTATGAAACAATAAGTATCAAAAGATTGACACTAGTTTAAGTCTCATTTCAAAGTGAAATTAATTCCAACAACCACTATTGGATTTAATGGTAAAACTATTTTCTAATTTCACTTTAAAACCAATTCAAAATATTATCTAATCATATAAATAAATTAGATTAAAAAGATGTTTTGAATTAAAACACAACATTTTACACTATTCATTAAAAAAATGAACTTTATCGGAAAAATACCAAAAAATTACACAAAGTAAAATTTGATGTCCCGATTCTTAATAAGAGTTTTATTTGGTCCAAAAGAATGTATAAGAGTGATCAAACATATATTTAATGACAGTTCTCCATTAAAAGGCGATAAGTGAACCTTTAGTGAAAAATAGGGCATATACGCCTAAAATTGAATTCTTTCCATATTTTAAGCCTTTATCTTTTATTGGATAAATGTAAAAACATTTAAAAACATATATAATCATATTTTGGTTATTTATATCCATTCCCGCCATTACAACGGCTACATGTTAACTACCATTTAAAATAATATTATTTTATTATTAGAGTGCAACGTAAGATTCCCAAGAAACTCGTTGTTGTGTGTTGGGTACACCATCGAGCATAGCGTCCCCTTTAAAGTCATATCAATATTTTATTCACAAATATGGATAAATAAAAAAATGTCATATTGTTTATTTACCTGGGGTGTTATAGTTTATGTTATGTTTCACCGTTTTCATATGAGGAATACATTAGATATAGTAAGATATGGGAGGGGCTCGCTATATCCCATCGTTGCAGTGGTAGGTCTCATTAGACATACTAGTGTATTCATATACCTGACAATATTTTTATTTGTAGTCTTGTCACAAGGCCTTGACTATGTGGTAATGATGTCTGGAATTATGCATTCTATCATTATGAGGATAGCTATTGATATTTCATGTTATTATTCGACTAGTAGAATATCAATGTGAATATTTAAATGGAATTATTTGATTTATATTTTCCATATTATGCTTAAGTTTATGCTTAAAATTCTTGTGTTTTAGTGTTACAAATTTCCTTAAATGTTTATGCTTCTTTATGACAGTTTCTTCTATATTTTTATCTTTACTGAGCATTTGAGATCACCCCATTATTATGTTTTTTTCCTAGGATGTGGAGAAGTATATTATGACTAAATTTCAATGATAGGCTAAGTGATATGAGTGTGTTAAAAGTAAAAAAAAAGTTACTTCCTCATTTTGTAATGTAGTTTAAAACACATGTCTGTATCTAGTACTTCAAAGGCTCCTAAACTGATTAGTCTTTTGGGACTTGGTCTCTTTTGATCATGCTAATTTTATATAAAATTGCACCGACTTAGCGTAATAGGGGTCGGGGTGTTAGAGTTGGTATCATAGTAATTTTGGTACAAACATTGGAATCTAGATTTAGAAAAACTTTGATTAGAGAACAATACCCTAAGATAGAATTTGAGGATTAGTATATAAGATCATCCAAAAATTTTGGTAATGTAGATATTATATAGGATTTCCAAGAAATAAATCCCTTTTTGGATACTACAGCTGGATGTGGAACCTGTATAGATGTACCTAGGAGGAAAAACTATAACACAGAGTTTCAGGCTTGACCTAGGGTATCCTAGTACTTGACAATGGACCTTACTATGCACCTGGTTTGACACTCTTGGGGGATATGCTTAGGATAATTCATATTTGCATTACAAACCATTATGAGGGATTTATGAGTAAATATATCCTCATAGGAACCATATTTATGATTATGGATTAGATATGTATACAATGTTCAATTTTTGTAAAGTATTTCACTAGTTTGGACTTATGAATTATGATTCATAAACTAATAATGTGTTTTACATTTTTTAGAAATGGCGACTAGTGGGAAGAATGGAAACTGTATCAATGCACATAAAACATGTAGGTATTTCCCTCTTATTCATGATAATTATAGTGGAGATGGTGATGCAACTAGTTCTGAACAACTTATAACCATACTGGGGAAACTCACTCAGGTTATGAACAATAACCTTACCCATATGGAGAACACTTACCCACAATGAAGATGATAAATTTTAGACCTCTTATTGAGGAAACAACCCCCAACATTCAATGGTACTTCAAATCCATTTGTATCTGAGCAATGGATAAGTTCCATATTGAAAATATTTCTTTCATCAGGGAGTAGCTAAATGGAAAAAGATGTTATGGATATTTATCAGCTAACCTAAGGTATAGATCAATGGTATTCATTAATTAAAAACACAAAGGACAATGAAGACGTATCAAATATGAAATTTTGATAGATTAAGGAGCTTTTCATAGAAAAATATTTTCCTCATAAACATTGAGAAGGTCCAGTCTGGGGGCTTTGATGAGATTGTTTGGGTAAAAAACCTTCCAACCAAGCTTAACTTTCTAACACAGAGGATTAGAAATAGTCCCCTTATAACTAAAGATAATATATAGAGATGTGGTATTCAACATTCATCTAAGTGTTTCTTCTGTAGCATGCATAGTGAGGACATATCTACTCATCTATTTTTTAGAAGTGATTGGGCATGCGAGGTGTGGAAAGATGTTGGGGACTCCTCTGCGACCATCTCCTCGAATGATACTATGTCCTCCTTTCTTTCTAATCGGTTTAATGGTTCAGTGGGTGGACACCCAGAGAGGGTGGCCCACTCAGTTTTGTGGCATGTGGTGTGTTGGTGTATTTGGAAGGCAAGGAACAAAGTAAAGCATAAGGGAGTGGTAGTATCATCTTGTGTAATTATTATCTAGGAAAAGAAATCTGTTACTAGACTTGAACAAGGTAGTTAAGTCTTGGAAGGAGGCTCCTTCCCTTCATCATTTTCAGACTGGATCCAGTGATTTATTTCCATCCAGTATTATGGAGGGAAACTGGGTATGCTTTCAACCTCTCTCAGGTGGATTGAATCTAAATATGGATGGTTCTTGTGTTTAGGGGAGCATGTGTAGAGGAGGTGTGGTACAAGATAGTAATGGCTTGGTTTTCTTAGTGTTCTCAACCAGACTGGGCCAAGATTTTTTCCTTCAAGGAGAAGTAATAGAAATGCTCACTGGGCTTAAAATATGTATGCAACAAGGGATGGATATATTCAAAATTTTAATAGACTACTTAATTGTCCACAACTCATTGAAATAGACTGGTTATGATCCTTGGTCGATTTGTTATATCATCATAAAATTTAAAATCATAATTAAGAAAAACCTTTGTATTCTTCACACCTAGAGAGAGAGGAACAAGGTTGCAGACTACTCGGCCTCGGTGGACATTATTGAAATGGATAAGGTGTTTCTGCACTCTGAGGGAAGTATTAAACCTAATGTAATTGACTTTATTAAAGGGGATGCATTAGGGATTCAACATTTCAGGTCCTCGTAGGTTCTTCTATAGAGAAGGGGGAGGGGGGAGGGGTTCTTCTCTTTGTTTTTTTTGTATTTTTCTATTCCCAATTATGAAATTAAATGATGATGAGTCTGAGGAAAAAGGATGATGATAATGTCACAATGTATGAGGCTAACTTGACTAGGATATCAAGGCTTACTGCAAATTATATACCTTTCCCAAGAAGTAATATTGATCGATTCTTTTATGGGTTTGTTATTTATAGTGATGTGTCAAATAAAGGACATGGTTTTTTCTTTATGAAAAATGATAGAGATATTTTCTATGCATCACGATAGTTAAAAATTAATGAACAAAAATATCCCAATCATGATCTCGAGTTAGAAGAAGTAATCATTTATCTGATGATATGAAGACACTATCTCTGTGGTGTATAATCCAAGATATATATATTGATCAAAAGAGTTTGAAGTATATTTTCTAACATAAGGAACTCAACATGAGGCAAAAAAATGGCTTGAACTACTCAAATATTATGATTTCACAATACACTACCACTTGAGAAGGAAAATAAGGTGGAAAATTATTTGAGTAGGAAGGATCATGGAGTTATGAACAAGATGAGAGTTTAAAGGGATCCCAAGTTCATAGATCTAGTAAATATGGATATGGGAATAATCATGGATGGTTAAAAAATCAATAATTTTTCAAATGGTTTCTAAACCATCTTAACTAGTAAGGATAAAAAGTTCTCAGATTGACGATTAGGTGTTTTAAAAGAAAATTAATGATGTGAATGATGGGAGATTGATTGAATTCGTATATGAAGGTGGAATTTTAAAATTTGGGAAGAGGCTTTGTGTTCCCGATATACCTGATCTAAATTGGGAACTGATGGATGATTCTTATATATCCAATTTCCTTATACACCCTGCTAGCATAAAGGTGTATAGATATTGGAAAGACCATTTTTGTATGGACCACAAAAAGAGGGAGATTTCTAATTATGTGTCAAGATGTTTGGTTTTTCAACAGGTGAAGGCTGGAAAACAACATCCAAGATGATTCATTCAACCTCTTACCATACCTGACTAGAAATGGGATGATATTACGATGGAATATTTCATGGGGATACTAAAGACTCCTAGAAGGAATGATGCAATATGGGTCATTGTTGATCATCTTACCAAGTCAAAAAAACATTTTTGCTATAAGAAAAGATTTATCACTTGATATTTTAAGAATACTATATATAAATTCTGTTGTAAGGATTCATGGGGTACCCATATTTATTTTTTCTAATCGTGATCCCCGTTTTACCTCAATATTCTACAAAAGAAATTAGAAATTCCAAGATACTGAACTTCGTTTGAGCACTGCCTACCACCATCAAACTGATGGACAATCATAATAGACTATTCAAAACTTATAATAAATGTTCCCATCTTGATCACATGAAATTCAAGGTATATGGGATCAGTATCTAACTCTGGTATAATTATCCTATAACAATATCTTCCATTCAAGTATTCAGATGGCACCATATGAAGTGTTATATGGGAAGATATATCCTACACCAACTTGTTGGGTTTATGTTTATGAAAGAAAACTCATAGGCCCAGAACATGATGAGAAAACAAAGGAAAATGTAATGATTATCCAAACCCACATCAAAGAAGCTCAATGTAGGCAAAAGATCAATGTCGATAATTGAAGGATAAATTTGGAATTTCAAGTAGGAGATCATGTTTTCATGAAGGTATCTCCATTGAAGGGTGTTATATGATTCAGTAATAAGGGTAAATTAAGTCCCATATACATCCGACTATTAGAAATTCTAGAAGTAATTGTATTTGTAGATTACCATTTGGAAATGTCTCCAACTCTCTTCAAATTTCATGATATTTTCCACGTATCACTGTTGAGAAAATACACAGCTTACCCAAAGCATGTGCTCACCTATGAAGAAATAGAATTGTAACTCGATCTGTATTATTATGAAGAACCTATCACAATTCTTGATACCATTGAACAAGTTTTGAGAAACTGGAAAACTTTTGTAGTAAAAGTTCATTGGATAAACCACAAAATAGAAGAGGAAACGTGGGAACCTAAGGAACTTATGATGAAGAACTGCCCGAATCTTTTTATGTAGTAATATTCTATAAATTTTTAGGAATAAATTATTTGAAGGAGGGAAAAATGTAACACCCCAAACATCTATGGTACCCTTCTCTTTGAATAATAAAATATATTGCATTGTACGCAGCTCTGAGTTCTAGAACACCATAACCAATCAAACAAGCCATTTAAAAAGTAGTTATGAATAGTAATACCCACTTTTTGAAATTTTATAAATATTGATTTTTCAAAATTCGCTTCGTTTTTTGATTCAGAATATAAAAATTATCTTAGGGTGAATTTTTGGTATTTTTTGGAAAACATTCATTTTTTTATGGATAGTGAAAAACACCTTGTTATTGTTTAAAACTAACTTTTTATTTAAATAATTAATTTTAAATTTAAATTTATTTTAAAGTCAAAATAGAGAAACAATACTTATATTAGTCCAATTTGATTCATTGGAGTTGCTTTATAATATGATTAGATATATAAAATTTTATTCAACCTTTTAATGTCTTTTACCCAACTTATAGGCACATTTGCAAATTTGAATTGAATTTCAAAAATCTAATAGACACGGTTGTCATCCATAAGTAAAATTTAGTTCAATAGGATGAAAATAATTTTCGGTGAATAATAACTTTTGAATTTTATTTACTAAGTTTAAAATTAAATTGTGTAATGAAAGGTAAAAATAATATTATAATAACATAAAATTATCCCAACACAAGTCTTAATTTTATTAGATAAGTTTTTTAAAACCAAAATATACCTTAAGAAGAAAATATGAATTTTTTTTCAGTAGGGGTTAGATTAAGTCATTTATTTTATTTTATTTCATGAAAAGTTCAAAATGTTAAATTGAAGTTTTAATTACAAATCCATTTTTAATATAGGGTTATACATAAGAAAAATTTGACTATAAAGATTCATTAGAATCAAAAAATATTACCTACATCATAGTATTTTATTTATAATTTTTAGATTTTATATAATTAAATTTATTTATGACACAATGACGATGAAATAATTACCTTATTAATGAATGATTAAAATAATTGATATTATAAATATTAAAATAAATTTAAATTGAAACTTTTTATGCCATAAAATATAGGTTAATATTACATGCTAGGGTTGATTCAATTCACTTTTTTGAAGTAATCCAATTGTTATGACTTTAACAAAAAACAAATACTAAATAGTTCTAATATTGACATAAATGAGTTTTTAATACAAATACTATTTTATTAAATTATACAATAGTCTTAAAAAACTAGGATTCGACTAAATGACATATATAATGTTACATATGTCATTAATAAACCACTTGAGGTTATCTTGTCATTTTATAGTAACTATATTAACCATGTAGTATAAAAATACAAGAAGAAATGGTAAAAGTTAAACTATTTAACTAATTGTTAAATCTAAAATATAAGGTTAATATGGTGATATAAACATATATAAATCCTATTGTTTGAGAGTATATCTACCCATAACCATATTATACTTAAAATAAATTAATTTTAGCCATTAGAGATAGAAAATAATTTTACTGTAAATTAATATTTCAAGCATTTTTTAAATTTCCCCTCACCTCTCTTGTAAAAGGGTACTTCCCCTTCACTTAAATTCTCACCTCCAAAGAAATTTGTCTCAGAAAACCATGCTAAAATACCCTCCCAAATACCCTCACATCAAACTAGTGGCCTTACATTGATCATAAATCTAACCTATGGATCCCTTTTCTTATAATCAAATCGAAGCACCCAAAGAAGAGGTAATTATTTAGTCACCTCTTTCAATGTCCTTTTCTTCTTCTACTTACACATTATTTGTTGTTTCCATACTAAAATAATTATTCTAGTACCTTATACATACTGATATTTTAATATAATTATGGTAAAATAGTATTCATTATTCTATCCATCTTATAAATGACAAAGTCCCATACATGCGTACGTACGACTTACCGTCTCCACGTCGTGGTATAGTTTTTTATTCAACACTTTATTATTTGGATAGGTATAATAATGATTATAATTGATGTAAATAATTAAGGAAAAATGTTAATTATTTTTTATATTTAATATAACATCCAATTACATACGATTTCACCCTCAACAGAATTATATTGTTGCTCCTGCATACGTACGACTTACCATCTCCACGACACGATAAGATTCATTCTCCATTGTAACCATTCAAGAATAATATTCATTTGATAATTAAAAATAATTTTTAATAACTTAATATTGTTTTGTATATTAATCAAATACATACTATCCATAACAAACATGAATTATCAAAACAAACATATAAAGGAAAACGAATCAGTTAACACCCGAAACAGTGATAATACTGTAATATTATTAACAGAGCTACATTATAGGATCGTATATGATATCATATTTATGTATATAGTTCTTTTAGAATTTAATAACAATTATTTAACCATTATAAAGGTGGTTACCGTACCTTTGAATATGGAAAATTATAAGGTAAAGGTTAATTTTACAATCTCTTTATTATCCGATGGTGTTTATATAAACGTATCTACTTGGAATTATTTATTATCTACATCCGTGTTTCATAAAAATGTATTTCAAAACATTTTTACTATATACTATACTATGAGTTAAATACATTTATACCCTTGTTTTAATTTTTATAAAATTTCATGAATGAAATCTTTCCATCAATTTCCAAACAAGGTACTTTTTGACCTTTTGAACAAATTAAGGAAATAATGTTTTTTTACTTATACGGTGGCTGCTAATATTTTCGGCCATTATAAAAACTTTTAAGCTTCCCTTACAATATTATAAGAATATTTTGAAAATAAATGTTTTCTTTTATAATTATGAAACTTTAAAATAATTTCCAAGTAGAAAGAGATATTTATCTCAAATAGTTTTTATATTGATTTCATCTATGTCAACATCTATTGTTGAATTTTATGCTTAATTGAAGTTGATTTATTATAATTCAATATTCCAAATTTTATTTATAGTTTTGTGATATGCTTGACTATGGGTAATCAATTTTTATTTCACTCACAGTTTATGGTTAAAGTATAAACATTTTGTATGTTACTTTAATATAAATTTTTATGTTATGTTTCACCATTTCCCAATAAAGAAGACATTGAAAGTAGTAAGTGATGGGAGGGGACCTCTATATCCTCTTGATGAATTGGTATGTATCATGAGGAAAACTAGTGTCTTGGCACAAGGCCTTTACAATATTTTTTTTTGTAGTCTTCAGTCGAGGCCTTTACTATGTGGTTATGATGTCTGGAATTATGCATTCCATTATTATGAGATTAGCTATTGATTTTACATATGATTATTAGACTAGTAGTATATCCTTGTAAAATAGTAAATGGAATTACATGATTTATCTTTTCCATATTATTCTAAATTTTATGTTTAAAAGGCATCTATTTTAGTCTTATATATTTCCTTAAATGTTTATTCTTATTTAATATAGTTTCTGCTATATTGTTATCTTCACTAAGTATATGAGCTCACCCCATTATTATGTTTTATTTTTCCTAGGATGTGAAGAAATATATAATGATTTACCTTCAGGGAAAGGACCAGGGATATTAGTGTGTTCAAAGTAGAAACAAAGTTAGATTCTCAATTAATAACGTAATGTAAAAATTATGTATTTATCTAGTACTTACAAGGATACTAAACTAATCGGTATTTTGGGACATGATCTCCTGTAATCCTGCCAATTTTATGTAATAATGCACTAACTTTGGGTAATTGGGGTGGGGGTATATCATACCAAGTTATTTTAATTGCATCCTATAAAAATCCCTAGTGAGAGGAAAGTTACAAAAAATACACCACTATCCCATCCCACTCACAGACCATGATAGTCCCAATATAGTGAGGTGTTTTCTTAATTTATTTATCCAAAGGTTGGTATAATATTCATGGATTCAATATCCAAAAAAAAATCATTGATATAAAACTCTAAATATATCCAAATAATTTTTTGTTACTTTTATACCACATTGAATTTGTGATCAACCTAATCTAAATCAACTTCAATATTATATTGGCCCATAGTATGAAACTGGGGACCATAACTACTGATTAACTATACTTGTTCAAAGATACTAGTAAAATATAGGGAATATGATAATGATCCTCATAAGGATCCACCTAAATCAAAGTCTTGTAATTTTTTTGTTTGAAAAATAAACTAGGGAAATTTGATAATCCAATTATCTACTAAATTCTAGTTCATAATAATTAATAATATCCTACTAAGTGTTCATTATTCACTCTAATTTTCTATGTGTCTAGGGATGGTAAATTTTACTAAACCATAGGTTATTCCCTAAAGCCTTTTTAAATCCTACATAATATAATGATTTTTTACGTGTGTCATTTTCATATTCAATGCTCACAGGAACACAATGAAAGTATACTATCTTAAGTAAATACATATATATCACATATCATATACTAATTAAGTCTCACATTTTGATATGAATTGGGAATAGTTTTTTATCCAATAGACAATCACTCAGGTTGTGTCACATATCCTTAGTGTTCTGGGTAACCCATCACAAATTCCATCATGACATCTTTACACTACCAATTGGGCACCATATGTTTTAGCAGTATCCCAATTGGATGTTTGGTCCTGTCCATTACCCACTAGAAAGTAATTCATTAGGAAACAAATATAGTATTTCCACTCTTTATTTGTGTATACTACTACTATTTAATTTTTTTCACCTATGGATGTACTAACCATATACATGTGTGATTGGCTCCTATCATCTATAACATAGTGGAATTAAGAATTACATTTTATCCATTCTTGAGGATTACATCATCCCCATGCAATGAACACCTATGTCTTGATTATCTACCCACTAGTTTTTTATGATTCATAGTACACATAGATTTTTTATAATATCAATTTATTACATTGTAAAATCAAGAATATGTGACCACTAGTTCTCTACAAGTCATAAATCCATGATCCTTATAAGAATCCATCCTATAGTTATAAAAAATCATACAATGTTTTTATATTCTTATAAATCCCATTTCCAAATCTCCCATGCTCCCTATGACTTATGAATAATAGCATCATAAATGATGTTAACTTTACATGGAGTATAATCCACCTCTATATTGAAAGTCCTTAGATACTCTACAAACATCCTCTTTCTTATGATATGGTAATATTTTGTGAGTTTATAAAAAATTTTCTTATAGTTTGTGTAAATAATAATCCTCTAAAAAAATAGATATTATCACCAACACTTCATATCATGTACAATATATGAATTATTCATTTTTTTCTAGGATAGTTCTTCTAATGGGATAGTAGTTTAAGTCACCAACAACATACAACCTACTCCATCAACATCTACATGAATCCCATACCAAATCCTAATTTATCATTATAAAAAACAGAACCAATCAATTCATTAAGATTTATCAATACTATATCTATATTCAACAACCTCCTCAACTCAAGAAATGACTCTTGACACTAGCTCGCCCACTAATAATTAACTATTTTTTTTCCTTAATATAATTATAAGAGATGATGAATGAGAGATTTCAAGGATATATAGTTTATAGTATTAGGATAAAAATAGAATTATCCGAACCCAAAACTCATTCATGTGATGTTTCCAAGACATCATTTTATAAAATTTATTTAGGTCCACATATATACCAATCTCAAATATCACATTCCCCATGAATTTTTCTTCATGAATATAAATTTTAATTATTGATAGAATTACATAAAAAATATTCTGATGATGATTATTTAAGAACCTCTTTATAATTCTAGTATGCTTCTATGAGGATATCATCAAAAAAATATAGAAAAAAAATTAATACCATTATTTTAAGATTGGTTCCATTAGATATATAAGCATTTTTGGCACCTCTTTTAGTAAAAAAAACATCATTAAGTACTCATATATACAATAATATCTATAAAATGATTTCAATGTGATGTCCTCCATTGAAACCCACAACTGTTGATAACATGATTAAATATTTCAATTTTAGAACCACTGTTCTCTATATAAATAATTAAAGGTGGACACAATACTAGTAAAACTAATATATATTCATCACTATTACCATATTCATCACTATCACCATATTCAACATCTGGTGATCAACTTAGAATCAAAGACTACCATCCGCCTTCTTAGATAATAGGTTGTTGAAACCCATACAAAAGTACTTATGATGATAAACCTCTTCTCCACTAATTCCTTTAGTTTAATACTCAGCAGTTTCATGTTCGATGAATATATAAGATAAAGGGATATCAAAAAATTGAAGGGAATCATACGTGACATATATCTAGAACTCAACACCATTGTTAATATGATTATCATAATATTTTTTTGTACATTTATTCCGATAGAGATACAAAACTAGAAGATATTAAGAGGGGGAATCCACTAGTCATACTAAAATAACTAATACTCATGTATATATTATGATCATCCAAAGAATACTCAAGTATGAACTGACTCAACCTACTCCTATATCTCATTATTTGATCATCACATAATTCATTACCTATGGAAATGTAATAGATACATGGCTCTAATATCAGTCATTATGATATCAAAAGATGGTCAACCGGTCCCTGTAAAGAATCAAATCAATTATTTTCATCTCCATAACCATGATTTCCCATATATTTCTATAACTTTGATAAATTATAGGATACTCTTGGGATATATAATGATATTCAACATCCATTTAAAATTGTGTATCGATAAATAGTTACTCAGAAGACAACATAATTAGTAATTCACAACCAAAAAAAATTGATGAAATAAAATTGAATCAAAGGAACTAGTACCAAAAAATTATTATATTACATATAAGTGATTAGGTCTATAAATAAATATCAGATAGTACCTCACCACCCTTGGAAAAATTACTATACACTACATAGACTAATCATACATCAAATCAATGACCCTATCCCTAAATCACTATATTTTGGAAATCCAACATTCTTTTTTGGGGTCCTCAAATGTAATATTTCCTTAATCTATCAGAACTACTCCAGGAAACCATTGGGAATAAATATTGATGATCACCCCCCCATTCCATAACATTGTCACCCCATTTATATATTTTTTCATAAATTAGCACAATCCCCCAATTTCCAAAAATTGATGTGGCAATTGGAATTATCTCCCATAAATGAGACTAAGGATTTCCTTCTCTAACATGAAAACATACTATCATGATTCTTCTATTCTAAATTCTTATTCATACTACTAGAATTAGATCCTATAGTAGAGATATGATAATTAGTCACTAGTATGTTGTATTTTGAATGTAATCATGACATTATACCCTTATCTATGGTCATGGAATTATGAATGTCCAATTTCTATTTGAGAAAGGAAAATAACCTAAATAGATTTCTGATCTATGGTCAATGTATTATATGTAACATATGATCCCTATGAAACTCATTCTTGGAAAATAGAGGGGAATATATAAGAAAAAAAAACAAAAATTGAGCTATATATGAATTTAGGGCAATAAACACCTCCTTAAAATGGAATTAAATACTAGAAATTGTTAAGAATCATCATTAATGTAAAATATTACATGATTAATATATCCTTTATGGTATCCCAATAATGAAAATATTATATTATATCTTAATTCATGATAGTCCACAATCTCCTGGAAGGTCGGTGTAACTTAATTGATATGAGAGTTACTCACCTATCCATATTAGTCTTGACAAGATAAAAAGTTACCTATAAAATAAAAAACTAATCTTGTACATTTTTTGGGCCTCCAGTACCATGAAATCCATAATATTCTTGACTTGAAAACCCTGACCATTATCGAATATGGTTTTATTGATGTTTCCACTGTGAATTAGCACAATTTGAATGATTAACATAAGAACTAGTTTTCCTTACCAAATAACTGGATTTTATATAAGAGTGTATGGGGGTACAATTTTCAACTATAATTTTATAAAAATGGGATCTTCTTGGATATCCATAAATGGTGGTTCCTTTGAATATTACTTTGGTATTATTACAAAAATAACAAATTAATTGTTTAAATATTTCATTCCTATTAATAAAAGATAGATTAAAACTATTCAATTGGATAACACAATGATCTCATAGGGATCAACACATTACCAAACATACTAACCATGGTAAATTACCTACACATTATCCCTAGTCACAAATATATAAAAAATATAATAACATTCTTAGTTTCACATAATTATTTCCAAAATATATATAACAACACAATGTAATTTATATTTATCACATAGTCAGGGAATACATGTTTATAAAATAAGTATATCAAAAATAAAAGAATTAAATTAAATAACTAATAAATAAAATAAAATTGTTATATAAATGTAATATGATCTTACATTCCTAGTAATAAAGAATGGACATGCCCAAAAATTATAAAACAAAAACCAAATTCACATCAATTGTAACTCAGAGGTATGTTACACATGGTATCTCAAAGTAAATAAAAATACATACTCATGTCTATATAGAATATATACATCCTATAATGTCTTTATTTTTTATAAATAAATGAAAAATAATTGTGATATGATAGTATTTCATAACCCCCACCCACCCCGACCTGGACCACTGGCTATGAGCTGCAGAGGCACATGAAATTATTCTTTCTTTCCTTTACCCCAGTGGTTTCCAACTAGTATTGAGGGTTATAATTATATCAATACATATATTATACAGTAATAATTAGGTGGTCACCATATACAATAAACATACAAGAATATTATAAAAAATTTCATTCAGAGTGACATGTATAAACTAAAAAAAAATTATATGTTATGGATAAAAATTCACACAAATTTAAATTAGATCATATTTAAAGAAAAAATAATATATCCTAAAGGTAAGTGAATATAATAAATATAGTAATAATAGTTCCAAATAATTCTTTGAATCACCTCATAATCAAATACCATATCTCCTCAACCACTTATTATATGGTACTCACCCTTCACTAGATCCAAATTGATAAAATATATACATGCATTGTGATGCCCATGATGAGTGTGAATAATAATACCAGTAAGAAAAAAATTCTATTCCAAAACACAGATTCATATAATATATAACATTTTCTTTAATTTAATATGATAATTACATATGTGTTTATTAATCATGAGATAACCAATCCCTCAGACACTCTATCCCCATGTGTTTCTGAATTCTGATGGTAATTGTGTACATGTACATTAAACAAGTACTTATATCAAGGAGACACCACACACCCCACCCCAATAAATTCCATTATTAGGAATAAAATGCACCATATATTATAGTTTTATTTATTCATGGATGATAATAAGTTTCACTCGGGATGTCTTCCGTAATTGGATAAGACTTCACTAATTTATGGAACTTTCCCACATCGACTTGTATCCAAGGGAATATCATCGTATGAATGTTCTATTGCCACAAAATCAAGAATTCTTGTGATTCAAAACAACCCATTAAATGAGTTATTATCTATGTAAATTGTCACATCAACATGCTCACCCTAAATGGGGTCATCTAAATGAAATTGAGAAGCATGATCATCTTGATACCTAAAATATGATCCCATAGGAAATTTAACACAAAAATATTTTATGTATCATAGAATGGAATAGAAATCCACATCCAGAACAATTATATATATGAAAAGAAAGTCCATGCGATCTCTATCAAGAAATTCCCCTAAAAAAACTCACACACCCAATAAAAACACATAAAACACGGGTAATCAATCATAAACAATCATGATAAACTAATTTATTACAAAAGGAAAAAATGGTTTTGATATTTAGTCCTAAATGATGTTAATTATTGAATAATTTTTTTAATATATTTAACCCAAAAAACATTGAAAAAACATGAGGAACTACCCAAAAATCATGGATGAAAATATTTATTACTATTTCATTGAATAAAAAGTTTTATATTGGTTATTAAAGATAATTACAGGTCATAAAGGTAATTCCCAAAAAATGATTTTCCTACAATGGAACAAACGTTGAGTTATGTCAATGGAAATGTCTCTATATCACTAGTTCCATCTTCAATGAATGAATAAATCATGAATGCTTTTTCGATAATAGAAGAGGACCACAGGTCTATCGAATTATTATTATTTCGTCATTAATTATTTAATTGAAGATAGATTCAAGCTTATATTCATTAATAGTGAGATCCAAGAATTGTTCATTAGAAATGAAAAAACTGAATGACATTACTGTTCTCTAATAATAAAAAATCATTTAACAAGGCATTGTTCACATGAAAAAACCTCATTCAATGTTCAAAGGAATCATCAAAGGATTAAGGTTATAATATCAAACTACTAACAAGATGATTTAAATGGGGATGATACAAATAAACAGAAATGATGAATTTTAATTATTGAATATATATCTTATTATGGTCAAGAATCATTATCAAAATTCTTGATCGATCACCACGTTATGAATAATAGAGGAATTTATACACAAATAATTATTTAAAAAATATACCCATCATAGATATATGATCATATCAAAATAATGATGAAACAAATCATAGATATAAGAATATTGACTATTCTACTACCACCATATCAATAAATGAATAAATAGAAAAGGGGAGAGGAATATGGATGTCGAAGTGTTAAAAGTTAGTGTATCTAATTTGGAATTAGATTATTTTTGAATGAATTTGGTATTAAAATATTTGAAAAACCATGTAATTTTTAAATAAACAACTTTAATTAATTTCAAACCTATATTGGGAACATTAGCTACCAAATTGGACACATTGGTGAGCCTATAAGAGCACTAGCTAGTTATTCATTGGAAAAAAGACTCCTTGTGGGGTCTAATATAACCAAAAGACATATTGGAACCCCACCATCCAATTAGTGTGTTTCATTGGTGAACTAATGGTTATTTTCTAACCACCATGGAGGACACCACATACCACCATTAAAAGAATCTATCCGTGAATTCTTAGTCTCATAAAACAAAACAAAAAATAACCCATATCCAAGATGAAACCATTGAAAATAATTTTTTTCTTAACATTTACTTCATGGGAATCAACACAAGTGAGGTTGTTGTAGATTTATTCATAATTTTTTAATTGGATGAAAATCTCCAATAATTTTGTATTGTAATTGAAATTATTTCTTTTTCATATCAAAGATTAGATGAATATTTGTTCTCTAAAAAATATGTGTGTGTTTTCTGAGATATTTCACATAATATCAATCTTTTATATTTAGTAAATAAGATAAACCATATAAATAATAAAATATTTATGAAATATATATCTAGTCCCAATAATTAATAGGTTTGATTTAAAAGGACCATTGTTTCATTTATATAACATTTATTAAAAATTCATATTAATTTAACATGATATATAGTGCTCATAAATTAAGAATATTAGGATATAGAAAAAAGGCACCCAATGTCATAAATAATTAAGTATTGAACCCCATTTTTTAAGAGAATTCTTATAGGATGTTTTTATAGACTATTAGGAAATCATGTTAATCATTTTTAAGCAGGAAGAATAATTGAATGATCATAAGTAATACATTTATATTTAATTTTTTTTTCTAATATTTTAAAAAAATTGATGATTATATAAAGAATAAATATAATTCAAATGATGATTATGATGGAGTTATTCTTTGTTAGTTGATTAAATAATATAGTCACCACTATTGTACCCATGAAAAATTGCACATTAGAAACGTAGATAGTTATATGAATGGTTTATATATTTGTAAAAAAGTAGAAATTATATGATAAAAATTGTAGAAAAAAAATCCAAAATTACTAATATTTTCAATAAATTTATATAACATGTTCTAAAGTTTTTTAATTTAATTTAATATTATGTGGTATTTATATGATTTATTGGAATGATAACATAATAGGATAGTAAATTTAATTTATAAAATAGAATATTAGATGAAATTTTTTCTAACTCATTATAATTAAAATGAGGTGTTATGAATAGGGTTTAGTGATTCTATACGAGATTGAATTTTTCATATTACATTAAGAGGATTGTTAAAACATATTGAGAGTCAATATAAATATTTTTTTAATAAAAACTATGTCATTAAATTTAAATAATATACTAAAAATTTGTATACTTTTCTAATTATTTATGTTTTCTATTTACAAATTAAATATTGGAATCTGTATTTTTTTCCACATTCATTAATATAAGGATACATGGGTTTGTTTTATTAAGGTTTCAAATGTAAATGAATATTTTATTGTAATTGAGATATATTTAATGAAATCTAATTTTAGCCTTATTTATTTTATGTGATAGAAGTAGAAATTTATTTAAAAACTGAGTTATTTTTAAAAACATGATATAAGTTTTTTGAAATATATTATTTCTAAATTACATGAATTAAAATATAATATGGATAAAAGTTTTTTTTATCTAAAATGAATTAGTTTATCCAAATTGGTAGTTAAAATATAAGTGAATTTATCCTTATCTCGTAATAATGGTTTATTTTAATTACTTTAATCATCTTTTTTGAATAATGTACTAAACTCCTATATTATTATATATGATACTAATGTGAATATATTCTTGTAAATGTTTCATGTAATGTAAAATAGTAAGTTCTACTAAATATATTGTATTTCTCTCGTAGAAATATAATGTATAGATAATATTATTTCTATTTTGACACAAGTACTATGTTTTGAGTATGGTTATATCAATTATTAATAAAAATTGTATTAAATTTGTTTATTTAGGATTGAGTGAAGAATTATATCAAGAATGTGTATATGGAATAGTATTATTGACATACTATTTAAATATTTAAATAATCATTATGAAAACCATTTCAAAATATATATGAAATAAAATTTATAAATATGTTTATCATGAATAGAGTTAGTGTTTTACATGGAATCCAAATTTTGTAACATCATTACATTGGAATTTGTGATATAAATGAGACAAATAATCAATCAAGGTGTTCCAAATTATTAAAATATATACTAGTATCAACATTATCACTAATATATTTCATCATAGATGATAACTAATAATGTGTTCATTGAGAGGGTTTTTAGAATTTTACTATATAGAGGTTTTCAGAATTGCATACTATTGAAATGAATTTTAAAAAATTTATAAATTATAAAAAATAAAAAATATTCAATCAATATAAATAGTATTTGATATAAATCATGTACTAGTTAACTATATGAATATTATATATTCACATTTAAGGTATTTTCTATTGGATGTATTATGCTCTAAAAATGAAATATATTTTTTACAAACAATTATATTTCTTACATATTTTGATTAATGATTTTGGATATGTATCCTCTAGTAATAATGATGTTACATATCCTTCAAATATTATAATATAAGAGTGATAAATAATGTGTAAAATGGTTTGGATGACATGGTTATAATATTAAATAGAGTTAAAAAATATACTCAGGAGAGGGAAAAGAATTTTTTTGTTCTAGATAAATGTTTTTGATGAGAGAATCATGGAGTTTACCCATACAACATGAACAAAATGGCTTGATGAGAACTGAAAATTCAATCCTTTTTATCTCTCAATCCATATGACTTATTTTAATGATTTCATATTGGGTTCACAATTTTGTTTCCGATGAGAGGAATCATGGATTTAATTAATGGTATTATTAATTGCGGGGGGTTTGAAAATTCCACAATCATATATATCAAATTCACCATTCTTTCCTCACACCTTCTTTTTATGGGTTGGTTTACAATGACATTTTGTTTGTGGAACTAGATACACTAATCAATTCTCATTTCTGTGATAAATCATGGACCTACATTCCAAAGGAAGGTTCTCATTGGGTAGTGTGGCCAAAGATAATTGATAACTCACATTATTTTAGAGAATGAGAAGTCTGGCTCAAGACACAATTTTGAGAGGAAATATTTACTATTATTGGATTCTCTTATAGATTTAGGTTATATTTTTGAACCCTTTGTTTATTACTATGTATGATGTAAATCATCTTGAATTAAAGATAGATTATAAGAATGCATGTATTTGAAATAATCTATATGTATTTAAGGTTCTTCATTAATGAGGATATCTGAATGTATACAAGGATTTCCATTTATGGTACCATTTTAATAATGGATTAGAGATTTATTAGATGTTAATTAAGACAATGTGGGTTTTACGGAAACTAGTGGGGTGCTCTGGAGTATAATGTTATATAGGGATAAACAGTTTTTTCAAGTCGAAATTGGTCATAGAAGAAAAGATTCTAAAATATCCTTTCAAAATTTATTAGTACACATGTAGTTTGGAGCCACATAATAGGGCCCGTTACCTTTTATGGTCATGTTATTAGGACCAAAACATGCATTTTATCATCATTTGGTAAGGAAATAAAGATATCTAGTTCATGGGAAAGGATTGAGTGGCATATACATATTGGATGCCTGAGGGACTAGGAAGAAATGTGGTCTCCGGGGTCATGGCATGATCTAACTAGGGATGTGATCCAATAAGAATAGTGACTTAAGGGAACCAGAAAGAATATTTCCCTCTTGGTTGAATATGAAACTACTTGAAATGTGTACTAGAAAACATTAGGGTGAAATCAAATGTTGTTGTTGGACCTCAATGATGATTCCTACATATCATAATTAGTATGGAATTAGGGCGCACATAGTTCAGATGGGATGAGGCTTACACCGAGGAAGAGGCTCATATGGTCTGATAAATTTTGAATATGGTCTACTGAAGACTGAGGTATAGTATCAAAAATTACACCACATAAGATTCCCAATTGATGTTTGGAATTGTGTGAATTTAATGATCATCACTATCCTCCATTCCCACATAATGCATGATCGATGTGAGAAACAAGAGGAGGTAGTAGCTCGAATGATCACATTATGAACTTTTTCTAATTGTGGGTAGATGATCGATCCCAAATGAAGATATAAAGGAATTTTAGTGTGCCCAAAACTTCTTTTTATTCAGATTACTGTGATTTTAAAATCTGATGATCTTTCAGGTTACGACTGAGGTAGGTGAAGTGGAGAAAAGTAAATACTCCTACAAGACTGACTACGGGATTACTCCAGGATTGAAGCCCTGATAGTTTCTGGGGAATATTTTTCTAAGTTAAATTAACCCTAAAATGGAAAGGAAATTTTGATCCCCATCCCCTAATATATAACAATGAGTTCTGGTTGAGAACCTCTAACGTCAACACCCTCATTAACATAGAAATATTGACTTTAAAAAAGTATAACGGTTTGCCTTCCCTAGGATATACCGCCACGGTACCTCTTACCATGGGTATGTAGACTTTGTTGGACATGATAATGTGTCTGATGATCTGATCATACATGCCTGATTGCTTTGTAATTTTCCTTATACTAATTATATTATAATGGTTTGTGGAGCGGATAATGTTGGGCCAAATTGTAAGAAGTAATGAAGTGATGGGAGAGGGAGATAATAACAGCCAAGTATGTCCCATTACAGAGTGTATTATCTTATGTGGGATGAAGTTCCTTACATGTATCATGTTTATACATGGGTGAGGATTCCATCTATGTAGTTTTGTTATATGTAGACCAAAGTTCAGTCTGTGTAGAATTTTTCTACGCTGGCCTGAGTTCCCACCACGTATAATTTTTCTAAATGCCGAAGGGATCGCTCCTTGCATCTTTTAAATATGTGGGATACTATACCACAAAGGGGATATAAACCTAGGCCACACTGTGTGGAGTCTGTAAAGGTATACTCATTTTTTGAATAGCTAGATGATTTTTTTACTTCTTGATATTATATAGTGGGATTACATACTGGCAATGGATTGTCCTCTACAAACTCTCATCTATATCTCACCTCATGCATCTCAATTTTTTTTATCCCATTGGTGATATTTTATTGAATAATGGAGGGACTAGATGCCAATATGGCCGGTCATCTATCATGGTCATGGGGATTCATTTTTGGGAGCCCAAGAAGTAATCCCCAGACCACAAATGATTTTATTCATGGGGGATGAAAAATACCACCATAACCTGGAAATGATTCATTTTTCATGTGGATGGTCTTTTTTGGGGATAAAATCAATGTCCAATGCTATAAATTATTTAAATTCATTCATGGGACCCAGATGTGCTAACTCATCCGACGAACGATTTTGTTTGTGGCATGGCATGTAGAGTAGTATTCTGCATAACTATTTTTACTTCACGGGGCCAAAACCTCCATCACAGATTTTCCCCCTTTTCAAATTATCTTAAAAAAAATCTTATTATTTTTTCACATTTTTTAAAAATTGATGGATTCATTTTCTCTATATATGTAGAGTTTTTAGGAAAAAAATACCTTATATCTCAAATGGCTCTGATCAGGGCGCAGGGAAAGATATTCCAATGAAGAAACTAGTCCGGATTTGAATGGTGTTTTGGTATTCTAGTGGACCCATGAGAGGGAACCATGACTATAAAACAAGGGGATCTGTAATATTTCTCTATTAGTGATCCCCTCTGTGAACTGATCTCTATGAGAACACTCTACCAAAAACATTCCACCACATAAAAATTTATCTTTTTCATATGAAATTTCAATGAACTCGAAGGTGGTCTCCCTAAAATCATACATTAAATGTCCCCCATATTGGCTAGATTATTTGTAGATTGAGTTATTTTAATACAAGACATATTGTAGGATAATGATTCACTCTCTCATGTCTCGGAAGCATATGGATTGTGGGAGGATGTATCTCAGGTTGATGGTTTAAGGTGGGTTCATCAAAGACCAAGGTTTATCAGACTAATGATTTGTAGTCCATCATACAATGCAACATTTTATGAAGGATAAATCTTATCTATTGATTTTTATTGTATAAAATCAATATGAATCCCTAAAAAAATAATCATACTATTGTTGCATCTCTTTTTCCTACTAATGAGAGGGGGAATGTCATGGTTCATTCTATCGAAAAAAATTCCAAAAATCATCGTTTACCCATTACATCAATATCTATCAGGAAATATAATCATAGTTCAAATGGGATACCCAATATTAGAAAAACAACCTCAATAAGGATTTGGGATACCAACTAATGTTCCAACCCCATCGACATGCACAATAAATCTACTTGTGGTCTAGATAATCAAGAATAATGACATTCCCTAAGCTAATATTTCAGCAAAGGGGCCATTTATTCAGGAATAAAAATCCACCATACATCTTTTAACTACACTACTCTACCACTAGATGAAACCATCTAGCAACTTGATGAAAAAATATATTGAAATCATAGCATCATACAAAATTCTTGGATATGAGAACAATAAGGGTGGTTTTCAAAAGGGGACCTTCACCCTGGAGGTTTATTTGGCATTTACTAGGGGTGGCCTTTCTAGGATCACTGGATTTGTGAGAAATTAAATTTTGGGTTGAAAGTATTAGGGTCAGAAGAAGCTGTATGAGTATCAAATACTTTTTTCCATCCGAACCATACTATTATCCTATAGATGGTTGATGAAGAACGAAAAACACTAATACCTTCCATCTAGCGCATGGGGAGTTCATAATTACACTCTATGATATCCAAATATGTTTTGAAGTTTCCATAATGGTTGTCATGTTTGATGAATTTATACCACCCCTTTACCTTGGGATAACATGGAAAATCCCCCATACTACAAACATATCAATAAGGAAAAGGATCTATTGAAATGTGACACTCACATGGGGTTATACATCCCTTTTTCTTATTGGATCAACGTCGTTGCTATGCTAGGTACCCGGGGAGCCTTTCTCACGGAAGTAGAGTATAAAAAACTTAGATTTTTACACATACTATTATACTTTTTGAGCATAATTGACCAATAGTTACAATACAATGATTGTAATGTATGGTGTATTTGGATGATTATTTAAATAATTATAAATAATTTAATAAAAATAAAAAATATTTTTATTTAGTATTTATAATGAGACCTTGAAATCCATTGATCTATTACAGATATATAAGATAACATGGGATTACATGAACAAAGAGATGATCTAAAAATCCCCGAAAGGGTATAAACAAAAAAATATAGAATTAGACATGGGTTAGAAGGCATAACATAATGATATATATAAGGAACAAATAAACATAAGGAAGTATAAAATGTATAACATGAGATCATGTAATAATGTAATCATAGGAATGTTTAAAAAACATAAAACAAGATATAAGTATAATTCAAGGATAAATTTATAAACCATTTCACATGGAGGAGCATGATTCAATCATAACTACCAAGCCCATTACACAATGTAGAAAATTTCTCACAAAGGATTCATATTCATTCTATATTCCAACATGGAATATCAAGAGACTAAACATTACCCAATACATTTGAGTGATATCTAGGTGAACTCATCATAACATGTTCCATCATATGTGTTCCACATGAATAATTAAACATAAACATAAGGGTTACCCATTTAAATAAATGTGTATCATAGTCATGGAATAAGTCATAAACAATGGGTGTATCATAATGATATCTAAGAAAGAAAGGATTAGAAACATACATAGAAACTAATAAGGTAAATAAGTCATATATAATGGTATGTAATGTCAAAAATGATTCATATCATATAACAAAAATCTTAAGAAAGATTATAAATGAGCTATATTAGTGATAATTGCTGGAAAATTTTAATGATTCATGAATACCTAAAAGGAGTAATTTTTTTTTATAAAAACAGAAAAGAACCAAGATAACTACCTATAATAAAATGAGTTTTTTAAATATAATGGTGTATTGAAATATATTATTGATTATACATGAAAATGGGTATGAAATTGGGAATTTCCCTTTAATCGTTCTTGTTTATCAAGAAGAATTGAAAAGGAAACCTTTTTAAAACATTTATTTTCCTAAAAAAGAAGGAAGAACTGATCTAGATAAATGATTTTATAAAATATGAATAGAATGATGAATAATTATATAAAAAGAAATATTAATTCCATTTGGGAAAATAGAGAGAATGTTTAACTTGATGAAAAAATAGTCGTTCAGATATAATCCCTTACCTTATGTCTGAAATTGTTCTGCACTTGATCTTAATATCCTAGATAATCAAATTAAATACATTAATTAAATAATTAAGAACTATTTCTATAATTATTTGATATATTATAATTTTATTAATTTCATTCATTAAATATTTTATGAGATACAAGACATAATTTCATCATTCAGGAGTGATCGTTTCCTTGGTTTATGATCAGTTTAATTGAAAAAAAGTATGGAAGATCATGTGAAATGAGTATAGTTTTCCATAATTTAAAATATATTTTATTAATGAACATATATAATATTATGTTTTCTTATATATCATTTTTTACAAATGTGATATTGAGTCATTAGATAAAAAATTTAGGACAATTGGTTAGATTATTTTAGCATTTCTTCGATCATGACGAACTAGTTTTGTTTTATTGACTAATATAATGAATATATTAAAGTTATAGAACATTAAATAAGTTTTAATTCATATATTATAAACCGTTTTAACCATTTTAATGTATTTTTACTTTCGTTAAATTATGTAATCATATTTTAAAACTTATCTTCCTTGAATGAGATAAATCTAAACATCACAGATGTTGTATTCATTTTTAGAAAAAATGGTTGGAAAAAATTATGATGGGTTTTTCTATGTACTCAATAAAATTAATTTATTTAAAATATACTACTGTAATCATGTCATATGGATAATATTTGGTGAGTATATAATAAGAAAACAAAATAAATTGACATGTAATTAAAGGAAAAAGTAAGTAGATTTTACCTCTTAAATTAATCTCCTTGGGAACCTTCTTAAGTCACTTGACTTTGATATTCTATTGAGCACAAAGGCTCCTAGAAGTGGGGGTTAGAGTTTGGAAGAGTATTAGTAAGGTTATTTTCAATAATCATGGTTTTTGTAGTGTGAGGAGAATAGGTGGTGAAAGGTGGTATTAATAGTCGAGGAGAGGGGTTTCTTTTTTATTCTATTCATTTGTTTATTATTTTGTCTCGAGACAATAAATACTATTGATTATTTTTAATAAATATAGTAACTACATAATTGTATTTCGAACCAAAGGTTCTGTAAACAAACATACATCAACCATAACTCAATATTTTTTGTTTTTTTCTTATACCGTAAATTACTATTTTTCATTATTCCAAAAAGTGAATCTATTTTTAAAAAAATTAAAAATTCATCCTAATCATTTTTAGTCATTTAGAATTAAAAAAATGGATTCCATTTTTCGGTAATAGTTTTCTAAATGTGTTATATTAAATTCTTAATTAAAATCATCATTTAGTCTAAAAATAATCATTTTATTACTGTAAATTATGTTATGCTAATTTGAAAAAATAAGGTCTCTTAAAATTGTATTATAATAATAAGAAAAATAAATATATATTTATGAATAGGTTTTATGAAAATAAATTTTATTTTAAATCATTATATCAATTATAAAATTTTAAATAAATGTTTTTGTTTCATAAAAATACCAAAAAATAGTGTATCATTTTTAAAACATTTATTTACATATTTTGTTATATATATATATACAAATACCATATATTCATTTATAATATAACTAAATTTTATTTATAATTTCATAGGTGACGTAACCATTTTATTTTTAAGGTTATTATTCTTACGTTTTATATTACTATTTGAAAGGAAATCATAAAATTCAACTGGTTTAGGTTCGTTAATTTTTAAAAAAGACACATATTGCATTTATTTATCATTTATAATGATTTTATTGTGTTCTCTATGTTATATTTTTTATTTATAATATAATACATATCTATAATAAGGTATATTTAATTGATAGAGTTATGGGTCATTACATTCTCCCCCCTTAAGAAATTTTGTCCATAAAATTTCGTTTATATTAATATGGTTAACATTGCAGATGGTAATTCACATATTTCTAGCCATTATATTAAAATAAATATTAAAATATGGAGATTTAATGAATAACTAATAATAATTTAAAAATGAAACACTGAACATAGATGGATAAAATTTTAAATTAAAGTTATATCCTAACTTTTGAATCCCTAGTTCTAATCTAGGATATCCATGATGATAGAATTATTCATAGTGTTATTACTAAAGTTTTATAGTCATAATATCCAAAAAAATAGACCATGAGATGGTTAAAAATATTATGGACCTAGCCTATTACACAAACTACTACATGAATTACAAGACATGGAACATAAATTCTAGTGTCTTTGGAAGATTAGGTACATAATTAGAAATCCTGAAACCAAAATAAAAACGTTTTTATTTAATCCCCATAATGAGATCCTAACTTACATTGATCTCTTAAAAATTCTTAGTATAACTTTGGGAATACATGAAAAAATATATTATATATAAATATTATCAAGGTTATAAACATAGAAATAAATTATAGCCCTTGGGTTAGAATAAATAACAAGATGACATAAAGACGACGTGAATAAACATAAGAAAGAAAAACAAGTATAACAAGGGATCAGGTAATTATAACATAGTAGTAATGTGGTAAAAACATAAAACATTCCATAATAATGGGTCAAGGATAAATTCTTATAGAATTTTACTTTGAGGACCTTGAGTCAAGGATAAATTAGAAGATCATTGCACGTGGTAGACAAAATCCCACAATGTTGTCAGGTTCCCTACATGTTCAAACAAGAAATCTCATGAGAATAAATATTATGAAATATAATGGAGTTAGATCAGGGAACACCCATAAAAACATTTTCATTCATATGTGTGCCACACGAGTAATCAAACATAAATATAAGGGATACCCCTAGATAGAAGTGGGTATCATAATCATGTAATAAGTCATAAACTATGGGAATATCATAAAAATGTCCATTAAGGTGTGGATTTAAAACATAAATGTACAAACATAAGGTAAAATATCCACAAGAAAATATATTTACATCAAAATAAAGTTAAATCATTTAAAAATGGTGTTTAAGATACATAAAAAATGAACAACTTTAGTGTGGTTTAAGAGAAAAGATCAATAATTCTTTAAAATGGAAAGGGAATAATTGTCTTCGTAAAACAAAAAAAATGAATATTTATTTTAATTATAAAACTAGTTATTTTATAAATATAATGGTGGAATAAAAAATATTATGATGTGGACCTAAAAATGGGTACCAAATTTGGAATATCCATTTAATTAGGCTTTCTTATCCAAAATAATTGAGAAGGGAAATTGTTTAAAATATATAATTCCCTAAAAAAAGAGGGATGACCTGATCTGGATACATGATTTTGGAACATATGAAAAAAATTTAGATTAATTATATAAAAAATAGTAATTACATTATGGTTATTATAGTGAAAGTGTAACATGAAGGAAAAAATAGTGGTTCAGAGAGAATCCCTTACCTTATGTCTGAATGTGTTCAGAACTTGATATTAATGTCATGGATAATAAAATTAAATCCAATAATTAATTAATTAATTTCCTTTTATACATTTATTTTATTTATTATTATTCTATTATGTTTATTCATGGCCTTATTGATGAGTTATAAGATATATTTTCATCAATCAGAAGTGGTTCTTTCCTTGGTTTTCATGATTAGTTTACATGTATACGTGTATAGAAGATCAATTGAAATGAGAATAGATGTATATAATTGAAATTATGGGTTATTGATGAAATTAAAAAAATACTAAATGGTCTAATATTTTTTTTTCAGAATTTAGGATGATTCATTTGGTAAAATGTTAATGATAACCATTTAGATTGTTTTGTCATTTTTTCAATCATCACAAAATAGTTTTGTTTTATTAGTTAATAATTTGTATACATACTACTTCCAAAACATTAAAAAAGATGTAATAATAATATTATAATCTGTTTTACAATAATAATGGTTTTGTGACTAGCCTTGCTGATAGTAATAGAAATTGAAAACTCATCATCCTTAAATGTGATAAATGTGGATGATGTTTTCATTTTTATAAAAGAGGGGTGGGGAAAAGAAATGATGAAGGGTTTATCCATTAGAAAAATAATGTTATAATATATAAAATATTCTATAGTTATAATGTATCATTGATAAGTGGAGGTGATAATATAATAAGAATATAAGATAAATTGAAATAAAATTAAATGAAAATGAATGTAGATTTTACCTCTTCAATTCCTCTCATTAAGATCCTCCTTGAGGAATGATAGATTGATCTTTTATTGAGACCAATGTATCCTGAATGTGGGGTAGAGAATTTGGAAGAGGATTGTGTCAATTTTGGTTAATATTCAAGGATTTTGATGTATGAGTAGGAGAGGTCGTTTGGTGTGGTATTTATAGAGGATGAGATGGGTGTTTTTTTATTTCATTCATTTGATTATTTTTTTGGATCAGTACTATGAATTGTGTTGATTATTGTGAATAAATAAAATAACTAAGTCATGTGACTTTAAAAAAGATTATTACATCATCCATAAAACAAATATTATTCAATTATTCATATATTTAGCTTATATTATAAATTACTATATTTCACCATTCACCAAAAATTCAACTATTTTGGAAAAATTCCAGAAAGTCTACCTAAAAACTTTCTATATTTAGAATTTAAAAATGAGATCCATTTTTTGAAAACAACTTTCCAAATAATATAAAATTAATTTTTAATTAAAATAACCACTTACTCAAAAAATATAGATTTTAATATTATAAATGATTTTTTGACACTTTGAAAATTTAACTAAGGTCTCATAAAATTATTCTATAACAATATGAAAAAAACATATCACATTATGAATATATTTTATAAAATTATATATTATTTTAATTATTTATATTAGTAATAAAATTTCAAATAATCATTTACAATTCAAAAAAATTACAATACTTAATTTTACTTTCTTAAAACATTTATTTATTTATTCCTGGATATAAATATATAATATTTTAATTAATAATATAGAAAAAGTTTATTTAAAATTTATTGGAAAAGTTATTATTCAATTTTTTTGGTTACTATTCTTATTGGGAATATTACTATACTAAGGGACAAGTTACTATTTTAATAGTTTAGGTTCCTTAGTTTTTGAAAAATCACTTATTTAATTCATTATTAATTTATAACATTTTATTTTTTAAAATAAGTGATTCTATGTGATTTATAATATATGAAATTATTAGAAGAAGGGAAATTTTAATGATATAATTATGGATCATTACATTTTGGACTACCCCACCATTAATACTTGAAGACTAATTGGTATCTATTGGAAAATTCTTGAAGAGTTCCCTTTTGACGCATTAGTATGGAAGTTCACCCCAACTATGAATGTGTCATCCAACTAGAAGCCATTATTTCCATGTATCATAGTTGATTCCTGCTACGGATGCATTATTTTGGTACTACATTCAGATTCAAAACCTTCATAACAACGACTCAGTTGGAAACTAACAAATTACTCTTTTCATACCAATACTTGAAAAATATACTTATTTTTGGGATTTATAAGGGTTGGTAAGTCACCATATCAGATGGTAGGACCCTTTGAAGTCATATGGGGATGTAGCCACCCATATATATGGTTATAGATTCATCAACAATAAAACATACTATAATATAGCTTTCGACCATAATTTTAATTAATAAGTGTTGTAAACCCAGTAGACTAGAGGGAGCAATAAACACCAGATTAGATAAACAACAATGATTTTTTCTCATATTGACCCTACCCCTACCCTATCAGTACTTCAGTAAATGATGGATCTTGTGACCATTTTAGGGAGGGAAATGTCATTTATTTAGTGGATATCACATTTATTTCTAGGATTGTTTGGGATCTTATGTGAAAGGGTTATGAAACCTGAAGATTTAAGATTAAATTTTAATGTATTCAGATTAGGTGTGTCATTAAACTCAATAGAGTCCACTAGGAAAAACATTCAATGGTGTCCCAACATCTTTGGATTATTATTTATCGGGAGGTTATGGGGTGAAAAATTGAGATTTCACCACCAATAGTTTGTGATTTTTAACTTACCAGGTCTTACACTAATGTTTGGAACAAATAAATCCATGAAGATCATTTGAAAAAATTGTTAGTTGTTTTCATGGGTCAATCAGTGACCAATGTCAGATGCTATCAAAGGAAAATAGTTGGCCATTCTAGGTTGAGGATGTTTCCAAGAAAACCCCTTATGTATAAAGCCCCATGAAATATGTTGAAAAACTATTGTAAAACTCCCTAGGATTATATTGAAACGTCTCAAGGTCCATCATCTATCCTTCTTTATGCTTCCTTACCGTGGGATTCGAGATAATTAGATTTTTTGGGAGGTTCCCATTTGATTAGCACTCTATATGAAAATTTTGAAGGGTAATTATGTTTACTTGAGCGAACATGGATACATTTAAATTCCCAACACTATTACTTAAATAAATTGCCCGATATGGTGTTTTCCTATATTGAAGATATTGAATACTTAGTCCATCCACTAAAATTCCATTCATATTTATGCTTTTTGGGTACTCTTAATGGAAATTCTTGAGGTCAAAAAGTGTGAAGATAAAAATAGTCACACCATCGTGGGGGAGATAAAGATGACCCCATTATATAATTGGTGTTGGGGGAATTATTTCTTCCCAAATGGGGTTTTGTATGTTCCCATCCATAGAGGGATCTTGGGATGTTCAGGATCCAGGAAAGAATGGGTGGAAGTTAGAACCTTCCCCACATCCTAGGGAGGGTCTTCTAGCATTAGTCATTCCTATCATATTTTTCCTCCAAGTGGATTGTAATTCATTTAACACATTGATTATAAGAACATAATTTAAGGAAATATTCTAAATTATTTAAGTGGAGAACCTCCATATTGTGGGATTTGGGAGGATCACCACTCTCATGAATATCACTTATTCAAAGTTTCTTGTGAAGTTGATATATTTCTGTATCAGATGGAAAACTAATGTCAATCATAACATGATAGAATTTACTTTTAAAACCATGTAGAGAAAATTATGTTACTCAAGATAGGGAGAGATGCTACCGAAAAATAGGTAATAAGGTTGTTTTTATCAACTCCTCATATTTTTATTGTTGTGACCTTGAATCCCTACTTTGAGTATTTGTATCATCCATGGGAGATTTGGGAACCTGTTATTTGACTGATGTACCCCCATGGGGTACCGATGATTGTGTAATTTCCTTTTCTACGTGTGAGCTACCAGAGAAGGCCCTTTTGGGTAAATGAAGCATATATAGGTATTAAATTTAGTTCCTAATGGGGAAATTACACTACATAAAATTCTCATTATTCTTTATAGTGGATCATCTCCATAGCACACAATAACACATCGACCGACACTACAAAATGTTGATACATCTACAATCTGGGATACTTGGTTACTATTGCATCTCTTTATATATCATTCATGTTATGTATTCTCATGTGTTTACTAGTTATCTTTCAAATGAATTAGTGAAGATCTAGTGATTTAGAAGGAAATAATTGCCAAGGATCCTACAACCCCTTATTCCCTATAGATTAAAGAGAAACCACCAAAATTTGTTCTTTAACTTGATAAGGATCCTGAGTTAGCTAATACCATAAGGTGGATCAAGAGAAACATGGGTAATCTCTTAATGATCAATTATACTCTATCCCATTATGGGGGAGGCTTTATAGGTCTATTATTATATTGAGAGTGTTTAGCCTATTAATACAGAGAGAACCGTTATGGAATTGGTGGTGACTCAGACTCAATGAGATTCACACCTGACTATTAATCCTCATTCCATGATCATTATATCTATGAGATTAGTATTAATGATTGTGTTTTTGGAGACCACTGACCCATCCAATAATGATCCATGACATTGGGTGTCTCTAAAAGAATCATTAGTCAACCTATAGACAAAGGTTTTAGCATCAATTTTTCCATGTAATCAAACTATTATTGTTAAGTATGTTGATGTTTCATCAAGTGAAAGTTATTTTTCCAAACATCCATCCATTATATTGTATTTATAATTCTATGTATTGAATACATAAAAAATTAATCTACAGGACTACCTCTACAGGATTATTTAGATACAACTGCTAATTTAATTTCACAAAAATTTGATGTTGCAAGGGAGATGGCTACTGCATGAATCGTGTCTTACCAAGGTTTCTATGTGAGGACACTCTCTGGTGGAACTTTTTCCTTAACATATCCTGATCTATGAGAAGATTTTCAAGTGGGTGAGGAGACTTTTTGAAACCATAATACCCCTTTCCATTCTATATGGATGGATATATTGATGATATTATCTCAAACCCTTGGAAAATATTCCAACAAAATCAACCAAATTGAACACCATGTTTTCAATTGTCGAGGATAGAGGTTAGACTATTATTCCATACATGAAATCGGAAAATATGATATTCACTCCCTATAGGAATCTAGAATGATGTATTCTAGACTTTATACTATTGAATCAATGTCCCACATTTCTACATCCAGGGATATTCATTTTAATAATGTTTTTAAGCATGTTGGTATGGGTGAAATGGGATAGGTACAATTTATAGAGAATGAAACCTTAGAGGAGAAGATTAATCAAGATATGAAGAGGAATAATCATGAATTAAATCTGGTTAAGCATGAATTGTCTTATACTAAGACATCTATGGATAAAGGGAAGTGTTTGGAAGAAGTGATTGAGAAGTTAAAAATCAAGGTGGTAGAGAGGGAGGGGGAACTGTGGTCCGGTGTTAATGCTGATATTGAGACCATATCTATGATTTTTTGATCCATAAAGGATTTAGATCATGCACTAATTTGTCTTTTTTAATATTCAAGTCATGCTCTATAATCTCAATTTTTTTACTTATATGGAGAGGATATATGATGTGGATGATCCTCAATTATCATTCTATAGATCAATGAAAACAAGTTCTACGAACAACACATATCCTTTATCATAGCCTATTATGAAAATTATTCACAACTAATATTTTTTTAATAATTATCATCATTGTATATCAATTTTAATTGAAAACTAGGATAATCAAGATGAAATGACAATGTAATGCTCCATGTTTTTCCAAATCCATGATTATTTATGAGTATAGCTTCCACTATTTCTAGGGTTACATAGAAACCTTAAAAAATTTAGGCATTTTCATTTACCACTATAACATTTTCCAAAGTCCACTATATTGAAGATATTGAGTGTGTAAATTGAATTATTCTTATTCCACACTTTTCCAAATTCTGACCCCAAATTATTTGTTCTTTTTTATATTTTGACCACTCAATTTTTCCATATACCATGGAAATCATAGGTTTATCGAGTTCAGAGTTAACTTTTACCCAGGGTTTCTTTTTGTAGTTTCTTCCTAGAGAGTACTGTGTCTATTTAAGTGGTATGATTAAATTATTTAAAGAAAAACTAATGAATCAGATGTTTTAGTTTTAACTTCTTTAATGGTTAATTATGGGGTTATGACCCCTATAGATATTGTTGGCCAAGAATGTCACTATACTTTTCATCCATGATGATTTTAAAAAACATTTTTTGGGATTTATGATTCCAAAATATGATATGGGACAAGTACATAATGAGTAAATGTAAAAAAATTCGAACATGTAGTTGTTAGGGCTTACAAAGATGGAAAAAATCTTTTTTAGAGGTGAATTTTCCCTTTATTGGCAATGCTTTTGCGGGTGACTTTTGCAAAGATGACTAGGGAATATTGTGTATTATAAAAAAGTTGTTTCCTTAGGGACACTGACAATCCATTTATGATGGCCATGTATTTGGGAAAATATATATTTCTCATGACCATGAAGGGTGGATTTTCAAAGGAATAATGTATTGAAATTATGAGGGAATCAACATCAGAACTGACCATGAATGAGAAACCATTCCTAAAAAAAATATCCATGTTCATCAGAGGGTTGGATCAGGGTTTAGTTGATTTTATTTTTAATAGGACATTTAATATGCATTTTAAGATCTTATGTTAAGGACGTTTTATGACTAATGTTTATGCTCAATTATCTTTGACCGATAGATAAATAATTTATATCTTTTCATGGAAATTTTTCTATGAATACTTTGTCATGTCAATTCATAAAGGGGAAAGGTTATAAGTTTTAAACTGGGGGTTTTCGAATATGAGAAGTGATGTGAAATTAAAACTTTATTGGGGTGTAAGGATATAGAATAGGTCCCTATTGGGGATCAATTTTTCTTCTGTTGACATGCATTTTTTATGGAAAACATATGATGAGCCAACTGAGGAAAATTTTTCATTGTCGAAAAAATTTCTTCAAGACATAGAGCCTCTATTTTTTATAGAATGTTTATTTTGGAATATTTTTTTTATTGACCATTAATGTTTTCCTTTCAACGGAATGATATCTAAAAATTACGAGGACATAAGTATCGATACTTTCTATGAATGATAAACCACCCCTTAAAAAATTTGGAATGTATGTTATATTGTTAGAGAATGGTATACTTGTTTTTCATAACTAAGACATTAATTTTATAGATTAATGTCATATGTAAAGGTTTCCAAAGGGTTACAATTTAAGGTCACTTATCTTTGACCAAGAGATAATTATTTTTTTCCATTTTCATGGAAATATGTCCAAGTTTATTCAATCATATATATTATTGAATAAATCGTATAAAATATATAATCTAGGGGTATTATATTATAAAAATATTTGTGGGAATAAACATCATTGCGGTGTATAGAGATAAAAATAGTCCCATATATGGATGGATTTTCTTTTAGTTGACATGCCTTTTCTTGGGAAACAGAGGGAGATCCAATTAGGGCATATTGTGTATAAAGAAACAAAGGTTTCCCTAGGAAAATTAACCTCCATTTTCAATGGCCAAGGAGGTTTATGGAGATTATAGATTTTTAAGACACATAATTCTTTGTGTTAAAGGAAGTTCCTAAATTTGAACGGATAATTTCACATAAAAATTTCCATGAAATGGGTAGAAATGTTTTCTTCATGCTTGACTAAAACATATAGATGAAGGAATTTTACTCCAATTGTTAGGTATAGATATGCTACAATATAATGCATTAGTTTCACTACGTATCATTTCAAAATGAGAATCAATTCGTATACATTTCCTGGAATGTTTCCCACACATTGATCCAACTCTTTTGTGTTGATATGGGACACTAACTTTCAATATAGGCTCACGAGTTGGGTGATCTGTGTATTGACCCTCTTATGAATTTATAACTAATGTATAAGAGTGTGGGTGGGTAATTTTTAGTTGTGGTTAGAACCAGATATATTATTTGGGTGTCGATATGTATCCAATTGAAATGATAATCAGGCCATATATAGTTCTGGTACTAGATGATTTCTATGTAGTTATGACCCATATAAAATAAGAGGGGGAGAAGTTTTATATTTTGGATGGATGAAAAATTCAATATTTGGGAATCACTACATATCATGTTATATTAGGAATCGAGGAAGACATAAAAATTAGAAATCATGTATTTTAGTGTCATCCAACTATGATATCATACATACACTTTAATGTCATGTGGTTATAAAGACTTGGGTTCCTTCATTTTTTAGTCAAATGTCTAGTACAATATTTCATATAAAAAAGAGTTAAATAAGGCTCATTAGTCAAGGATGTTCTTTCATGCCAAAGACGTGAGGTGGATGTAAAGTGTAAATAATGATTCTGAGGGTTCTTAGATCAAGAGAAATGGAATGGAAAAAAAATCCATTTGTGATAATGGAGATAGAAGAGGCCTCCCCTTAGGACTAATATTCCTTTGGTTTATAAGCCTTTTGTGTGAGTGAATTATGTTGATCCAGCTAGGAAATATTGTGAATAGCCAATCAAATGTGCACTCAATACACTGACCCCATATATCCTGTTGCTATATAATGATTTTGGAGATCTAAATTTTCCCCAAACATGATGTCAGATCAAGGGAATAAATGTGTCTCGCTACATAAGAAGAATTCAGACTGTGATTTCCTATGGAGTGTGAAGTTCTCTTTTTAGATCTGAATCATGTGTAGGAGGGGATAATTTTGTTTCCTTGATATATCCCTGAATGATGAGCCCAAATTTTAGATCACATTCATATATAATTTTTTATCTATAATAGATGGGGGGAGATTTTTTTTACCCTATGGCTGGGACTATGAATTATAGTCTATGCATCACTATGTTTCTTGTTAAATCGAGAATCAAGACACACATGGTTCTTGAGGTAACATGTAGTTTAATGTTATCTTTAATAGAAATAACTGATGTAGTTTAATTTATTGTAGTAAGGATGTAGGTTCCCAGACATGAAGAGTAAATATTGTAATGAGGTTAATGATTTTAGGTCCTAGTGTCACTATGTATATTTCAATTACTGGAATCAATCCACACATAGTTGTAAAATAGGAATCCACTGTGCTATTTGAGGTCATATGGTAAGGATATCTGGTGTACCTTTTATAGATTTGTGACTAAGATCAAATTAATCATATAGGGAATTGATACGTGCTGAACATGTAGAGAATCCAATTCTAAAACTCCTAATCCCACATGAGCCATGATCAGTGTAAGAAAAAATGGATGGAAATGTTTATCCTAACACACATTGGAGGTAAAAACAAAGGGTAGAGGCAGTTTGATTTTGTGGTGGATGGACCATGATTTAAGATCCATTCATCATTATGTATCTCATTAAATTAGGAATCAAGTCATACATAGTTATAGAAATGGTCCCTATGTAGGTCATACCCATAAAAATGAAGGGGGGATTTTCTCTATTGAATATATAGATTATTGAAGATAGAAATGAGATTGGATATCTGTGTGTCACTATGTATCCTTTGTCGATAGGAATCAAAAGGCATATAGTTCTGTATTGGAACAATATACATAAGTCTAAGTTATATGAACAAGGGGTAATTTTCCCCATTGACTATTTATTGAAGTGGATGGACCCAGGACACGAGGTCTAGGATTCACTATGTATCATGTAAAGACAAGAATCAGGCCACACGTATTTCTTAGATTAATTTCCCACAAATTTATTGAACTTCTGTCTTGGGAAATGTGAATCTTCCCTTTAATACATGCTCATGAGTGGGGTGAGACTTGTTTTGGAACCTCCGTTTAATGTATAGATAATGTATTATATAATGGGGAAAAATTATGGTGGTGGTCAAACAAGGATATAATATTCATTTATAACTACATATCTCATCATAATGAGAATTAAGCCTTACATATATATTATACCAGAAGCTCTATGTTCACATCTTACCCATACACAAAAAGAGGGTGGAATTTTATATGTCATGTATAGACCCATAAGTAATAATATAGGTGTAACAATATATCCATTGTAGATAGGAATCAAGCCAAATGTAGTTCTGGATGGGAACTATCTATGCAGGTATGATCTATGCGTAGAGGGTCATCATTTTTGTCATCGATTATTGATTTTTGTGGCTTGACTCAAGATTAGATATGTAGTATTCACTACATATCTAGTGTAGAAATGAATAAATCCACATGTATTCCTAGAAGGGAACTCTCTATGAATGTTTGATCCATACATAGAGGGGGGATTATTCTTATTGATTATTTATTATTACAACCTAACCCCTGATAGGATTTACGTACATCACTACGTATCTTGTGATGGATGGAATCAATCCAGATATAGATCTTTAATGTAACTCTCTATGTAGTTATGATCCATATATAGAGTTATATTTTTCCCATTAATTATTGATTTTTTAGATGGAAACATGATTGGAGAGCCGGGAATCAATACATATACTCTGATACCAGGAATCCGGACACAAGTAGCTTTGTATAGGAACTCTATATGAAGGTTTGAACCATATGACGGGGGGGGGGGGATTTTCCCTTTTATTACTAATTTTTGTGGATGGAACTGGGATTGGAGATCTTGGCATCACTATTTATCTTGTTCAGATAGGAATCAAGCAACACATAGTTTTGGAATCTCTTAAAATTTAACATAATGTGGTGAGGAAAAAGGTGACTCCATGTGAAAGAGGGGGAATGTTTTGGATGAGATCAAGAATGAAAATCTAGGTGTCACTACATATCATGTGATGGTTTGAATTAATCTACGAATTTTTCCCGAGAAATAGTGCAGTGTAAAATCATTCATTAAATAAATTTTCTACATAACATAATGTATTTTTCTAAGGACGTGTTTCACAAGATTTGGAAAGAGTATTTTAGGCCAAAGAATAAAAATAAACATCATATTAATGGGGATAAATTTTCAGTTGGGGGTAATGTAAATGGTCCCAGATTCAAAATATATAATGTGATGAAAAAAATAAAGACACAGATAATTATTGAATATAGAATGGACGATGACTGATGATGGGGGGTGATTCCCTTTTCGGTATGGTTAATATGGGTTTTTAAGTTTATTTTCATATAATGAAGACATTTATGACATAAAGTTTAGCATCTTGAGACATTTAAAAGCATGTCATTCATTTTAAGGTCATATGATAATGACCAACTAGTAAGTTAACATAATGATTTGGAGATGATTTTCCATGGATTTTAACATCATTCAATCACAATAGTAGGTCGTGTGATTACATGAAATATTTCATTAAGAACCATGGGTTAGTTGGATCTATGGTATGTTTTTCATCCATGAATAGAAATAAATAGTATCCATTGGAGTAAACTTCGTTAATGTCATATGGGACCTCCCACTTTTAATTCAATATTAGAGGTTTCATTTTATTTGTTTTTTGGGTCATAAATACCACCACCATATATCCCTAGAGTAAATTCCAGAGGATTTTTTTAAAATGATCATGGAATAAGGTTTTGGTGTACTTATAAACGATACAAGTTATGTAATATTCTATCATCATGTTTCTCCAATTCAACTAGCCTTTTATTGGATTTCTTATAAATGGATAACTAAATGTATACAAAGAATTGGGGTGGGGGAAATTGAACATTGATATCCAAGACAACCATTTTATTGTATAATAATAAGTATGGGGTTACATGAGTGGAAGTGCGTGTCATGGTTGAGTAATCCCACAAGGCATAAAAAAAATTGTTTGACCAATAATTGGTATCCTTATCTATCATATTTTTTAGTATATTTGATAGGGTCTTCTTCAAGTCCTCCATATATCCATTTTACAATACATTATAGCAGAAGGATTGGTTGAAATTTATGTTGTACTCATGATATAGAATCTCAAATTCATCATAATAGAAATTGGATCCATTGATCAATAATATTGTATGAGGGACACCTAATCTGGTAACTATGTTGGCTTGGATAGTGTGGAAAATGTTCCTTTCCATGACCTCATTGAGTGGTACAGCTGCAGCCCACATGAAATGAAGTCGGTTTTAGTAAGAAATTACATGAACTATTTGGCCATAGTGTGCGTATATGGACCCACGATATCCATTCCCAAAATGTTAAATGGTTAGGAGTACTAGGTTTTGTGTTGAAACTCTTCGTGTTCGTGAATAATGTTAGCATGAACATGGAAGGAGTGGAAAATTTTGTTAAATTTAGTGCAATCTCATGTCACAATGTGGTAGAGGTACCCAATACATCGAACAAGCTGGGAAATCTAGTATCCTAACTTGTGGGCACTGTAGGATTCAACATGGACTTCCTTCATCACAGTAGTAGTCACATCTCTATCAATGCACCTGATAAGGTCTCCATCAATGATTAGTTCATTGAGGACCTTTTTATGATTTGTGTAATCATATATGATAATGTTATTGTCATCTCTTTAGATTTTTTCTTTCCTAGATCTTTCAAGTGGGAGTTCCCCATTTTTATGGCAGTCCATAATGGGTGGATACTGTCTTTGGTAGAATTGTATGGTTTGGGGATGGGATTAAATTTTTTTATCTCTTATGTCTATGCTTGAACAAAACCAATGACCATATAGATATGAGAAATTATGATGATTGTTTAATCCTGGTATAAATCCTCTAATGTTTTTTGCTACAATTTCCAATGCATCATCTTGGGAATTTTGGTAATATGGTACATGAGTCAATATTATATCTGGATGGTATTTATCCATTTAACCTCAGATAATATTTATATGTGGGACTATATATTCTTTTTTTAATTAAATAAGCCTTGAATACCTTCCTGATGACCAGTTCTAAAATAAATTTTATCTTCAGGATAATCAATCTTAAATAAAGTACTTCCTCTAGACCTACAATGAGAGCCTAATATTTTTTTTCTATTATGGAACCTTCTAATAGTATGAAGTAGTAAGTTAGTAAATCATCTTTGGGAGAAATAAGCATGACTCCAATCCCCACTTTTTGGGTTTTGGTTCTTCCATCATCCTCCTAGTCAGGCTTCTAGATTCACTGTCAAAATACATATCCAATATCTATGGTCCCTCTTTAATAGAGAATTCCACATTATGGGATAACTAATTATCCAATGAATTCATTTATCTTGAGGATTTATCTTATAGAGAAAATTCTAACACATAGCCTTTTATTACATTTTGAGGAAATAATCGATTTTCAAATTGCTATAGGATGACTACCCACTATGACATATTCACATTCAACATTAAACAATTGAGAATTTAATTGACCTAGTTTCTATGAGATACCAATCCGAACTCATGATGTTGTAGGTATTACCTCAATTTCAGGACAAAAAATATTTCAACTTGGAATTACTTATTCGTATATGAAGAATTAGTATTAAAATAAATCATCATTCACCTAAGGTAATAAACCCTATTTTTTCTACCGTCATCAATATTTTCTATGTGGAAAGCACCCATAGATCTTTCTAAGGCTGTTACATAAAAAAAGTGGACTTACTTCAATTAGACGAATTAAAACTAGTAGTATCATGGAATATTTCTTGAGGATGTCAAATTCTTCCTGATAATCTTATCTTCACTAATATGTAACCCCCTTTTTGATCAACATATTAAATGGAATTCATTTTCATAAAAATTTATATACAAAGCACCAGATATAGGACAAATTTTATTTTAATTCCTCTAAACTCTATGACTTTTCATGGAGGTGAAATTATAAGGAAATACATATTCTTTATGGGGTTGACTTCGATTCCATTATGGTGTATGGTGAGGATGAAAAAATTAGATGAGGTAACACTAGAGGTACATTTTACAATGTTCAATTTTAGGGTGGGATTTCATATTTTGTTGAATATAGAATCATGATCTGCCAGGCAGATAGAGCTCTATTGATATTAAACCAAAAAATCATCATTGTAGCATTTGAAGAACTTCTCAACGAATGAATTGAAGACGATATGTATGGAATGGTAGTACATAGAAAAGGAATTCATCAATGTTAATGGAATTATCTGATAGAAAAATAATACATAGGGGACATGAAGGTGATGGATTATACATATTATTGAGACATTAATTTTTGATTGTATCATAGATATTCACCCATGTTGGAGAGGGTCTGGAATATGGCTATTGTATCAATCAGTAGCACTATGATCAGAATTGGGAAATAAACCATTGAGTTATGCCGATAGAGATCTTTTAAATCAATACTGACTTTGATATTATTGTTATTATTCATAACATGGACTATATTAGAATGAAATTTCAGATATTGGACCACTTGAATGAATTTGTATCTTATGACTTCATCATCTTCAGCATCAATTTTGGAAGTGTGTGTCGGATGCGTCTTTCTAGTTAATTTCATATATTCTTTTTGGTCCCCTGGCAATCCCAGGAGGTGAGAGACCACCCTAGGGTCGATTCATGGAATTTATGTGTAGTTCCTAGAAAACACATCTCTAAGATTATTATAGAAATAGTTATTTTACTCTTGTACTTGGGAATATGTGGCTTCACTACTCACACTAGGGGATGGGTATTATTTTTTACCAAGATTTTTTTATCTTTGTTCATTAGTGGTGGTATATTTTCCTTACCCAAATGCTATAGGGGAATCACTGGGTACCTTATCTAATAATTCTTCCTCCTCTTCATCTTGATCCTCATGTTCGATAGGGGGGAATTAAATGGGATAATCTCTCTAGAATTAGGAGATGAATTGATATATTGGAAATCAATTGATGAAGTGACATTCTCTAACCCAACTGAACATGTGGTATTTCTTTGATACTATGAAGAGGATTTGGTGAGCGATGGATAAGGGGTGTCTTCATCCTATTTTTGTGACGGGGAAACATATTATACCTCATAAAATAGGATTTTTTTTCTCCAAATATCTCTATATATGGAATGAAGGAATTTTTATCTAATCTTCCACCTATTTTTGGGGAGTCAGAAAATATTTCAACATAGTTATAATTAGTAGTCATGAATGAAAGCATGAATTATTCATAATATACATCTGAATTTGAACTTATATGGTCTACTAGATTGATGTGTATCACATATTCTTTGATAATTTATTTTAATGGGTTGTTAAAGAACATTTATAGACCATTTAGGTTTGTATCCATATAAATAACATCATCTTGGGGTTTATTCCCCTCCATAAGATTGAATCTTACATCTTTATAATGTGATTGTGAAGATTCAAATAGGGCCATATCAGCATGAAACATCATGATATGTCCATTAATGTACTATTTGATGAATTGATGGTATGAAGTGGGTTTTTTCACATTTTCATGAAACCATGTCCTTCCAAGAATTTTTTGAAGGTAGTATTTTTCCGAATAGCTAGAGACTCTGATCCAAATACAAGTTCTTGAAATTAATACCTAAGCATGGTTTGGCCTAGTGGATATTTATCTCTTTTAACATTTATGTTTAGTTTAATAGGGGAAAGATCTAGGTTATCCTCATTTTATACAAATATAATATGTTTCCATTATAGAATTAGATTATGTCCAAAGAAATTGTCAATGGAATTATTTCAGAGATCAAAAAAATTTATCCTACTGGACATGTGTAAGGGTTTGATGTTTTACTATATAATGGTGAATTCATCTTGATTTGTGAAGTAGATAAATGTTTCAAAATATGTATAATTAGTTTATTTTTGATATACTTCAGCAGTGGAAACATCGGATTCAAACCACCAGGGGATAAAAAATGTCCCTAGTAGTGATTCCCTGTTGTTTTTTGATATTCACAATAAATCCAATATTGATAACATGTATAGTAACAATGATAGTTTTTCCTAGATATCATACTTCTAGACTAATGGCCTATGATTAAAAGCTTGAGGGTGATCTTTCATAGGAATTTTAGTGTCTAGAACACAACATATAAATAGATATTCTATAGAAACATGAGCTGAAGGTGATCTAATCCCTAGTGGGTTAGGCTGAACAAGCCTGCCTACCCACTGAGGGTGATCTGAAGCCAATAAAACAACTGATTTATATTATAGAGAGATCAGTTTAGGGTGGATTTTGGAATATGTTTGGGGATTTTAATATCCATTTTGGTCTCACTAATGGGATCTTCTATTAGTTTCTATGATATTGACATTCTAATTAGAGACATGGTGAGAATTCTAGTTCCTCCCTTGACTATGTCATCCCTGGTATCCTCAGCTTGTATGACCTCTTCCCCTATTTTCCTAATATATTTGGAGAAAGTTGAGTTCATACCCATATTCATCATTGGAAAAGTGACTCATTAAATGAATGATATTAGTTGAATTGAATATTACATCCTCTTATGAGGATGTGTTTTCATTGATAACCATTTCTATGGGTACCCTTTGGTGGGGAAGTTGATGTTTGTTGAAATATGAAGGAATAAAGTATAGGAGAGACATGTATGAAATTAGAAATGATGTAGATTCATCCATTTTCATTTTCTCCATGCTTTTCTTACCTGGTACCTTTCTAAAAGGCATGATTCTAGAGGTTTGTGGTGCTAATGGAATTAGATGGGTTGTAGAGGAAACAACTAAGGGAATAGTTTTTTGTTGTAATGATCTTGTAGAATACCATTAGTTTTGTTGATTGTATTTTGAGTAATAAAACTATAAAACTTTTTATTCTACCTAATAATAAATTCTTTCCACTCGTCTCCCTTTTCAAGGGAAATAGTGGAAAATACTCTCCTTTTCTTAGTGGATTTCCCAAATTTATTTTTCCAGAGTCCACAATTTTATAGATAGTGTATTTGACTATGAATTATTCATGAATGGTGTGCCCCAAAATTTTGTAGAAATGTAAATAATAAGTACGGTCATTAATATATACATAGTTGGGAATCATGGCCTTTACTAGGTGGAGTAAATCACTGTCCATATCGTCTATAAAATAACATAATATTTTTTCATCTGAGTATGAGTAATTGTTTTATCCATTACTCCACAAATTGATTATTAATAGGTCCCCTCCAATATTCTTGTACATGTGGTGTTTTATATTGAATCCCATGGGTAGATTCATGATATAGTGTTGGTTTTGGAGTTGGGGTCGGTGTGGAGGTTGGATTATGTGTGACAGATGCTGCCTCCACCTTTCATTATCTTTTCTCTTAGACTGGTTTAGTCATTCGGAATTTAAGATTAGTTAGTTGTGTGGAATCATCCATTCTTTGGGAAGTAATGGTGAAATCCTAAAACCCACCTATATATTTCACCTTTATAAGAGGTATTTGTATCTTTTCATGAATTTTATCTATAAAAGAGAGATAATATATTCCTGGGGAAGTGGTAGGGTGAAGGGATTTTTAGCCCTTTACAAATCCAAGACACACTCATGTTTTCATTTTTTTTCAAATTAAGAGGTCAATGATTATTTCATTTTTTAGTGTTGATATGAACTGAAAGAGGATCTAAAGATGGAGGTATTCCAATACTGTGATTGACCAAGCATGCAAACTAGTGCATGCCATGAAGGATGACCCTTTCAAGGCTCATACGAAGAATATGAGTTTCACATATTCATGTTTCTCTGGATTTCTTATGAGGGGATTACATTGCGATGAAAAGTGTGTCAAATATTTTTTTGGGTCTTCTAATCCATTAAATATCAGGAATGTTAGACTCTAAAAATTTTGTGTGGATGGGGTGTTATCCATCCCTTCAGGTTATCATTTTTATTCTTGTTTTATTAGTGAATGTCGCTCATCCATAGATTCTGATCGATCTGAAATTGTCTTGATACTGTTGATAATACCTTTATGAATGTTCTATTGAATAGGGGCATGGGATTTTACTGAAATAGGAAGGACATGACATGTAATTTGTTCCATTATTTGTGACCGATATTTAGTTAAGGAAATTTTTCCAGTATTTTCCTAAATACATTATTACCTTATCCCTAATGGAAGAATCTCTTGATATTATTCCATAATTGTGTCTACGTAAATCAATGGTCTATGTGCTGAGTTGGGAAGTTGAACTATCTCTAAAATAGTTACTAGGATTAACCCTTTTCATTGAGTTACACATGTTAAAAGTTTATGTATTGTCTCTTCCAGTGGATCACATTTGGTAGGAATGATATTTCAAAGAAACATGGAATTGATAATTCACAACTACTTCATTTCACCCTTCTCATGAGAGAATATTTCATCAAATATGTGGAGATCCCCCTAAAAATAATATAGATAAATGTTTTTATGTGGCCTTTCATTTAACATTTTTTTGGTAAAGGTTCACTAAGAAGGTAGTAGTGTATTGGTCAAGTGATCACCCAAATTTAGAGATATTCTCTAGTTTTTGGTACCCACATCAATGTTTTTCTTGGTGTGGGCCACTTTTTGGATAGAACTATACCCTTATTACTCTTTTTGTTGGAACCATATTAAGATATATCTATAATATTGAATTCCATGACATTATTTGATGCATGATACCTTATAGGTTTTATAGTGGTTGTTAAATGATATGAGGTTTTTTCACCCTTTTATGGACCTCTCCATTTTTTTCATGATCCCCTTCATGATTCTTGGAAAAGGTTGACATCGAGGAAAATATAATTCAACCAGGTCGTACACTTCCCTACTAGAAAAAATGGGTTGCGACACATAACTAACTAGGAGTCCTTACATCTGGTTCCCCCCACAGTCAGTAAATGACTGATTTCTATCGAAGGTGAGTTGAAGTAAAAATTCCCCCAGTCCTGTGTGGTGGTGTTGATCCAACTTTTTTTATTATAGTTTCTCAAGCCACGTCTTTCAACCCTGGAGGGGCATTTTGTGTCAAAAATTACCTCACCCCTATGGGCTATGGTGGATGTTGTACAACAGTGGTGGTTACTTTATATTCTACTCTATTGATCTTGTACATCTGTTTTCAAGTGTATGTAAGTTGCATTGTAAATAATGCACATGAACTTTTTACTATCGTGGACATTGATAGTTCCCAATGATTGTGTTCCCATAATTGAGAATAGTGATTAATGTTCTCATTTTTCTGGTTCATGAGTCTTTCTATTGATTTCTCTCATTGTCCATGATGCTTTATAACTTATTCATGGTCGGTACTTGTTGAGTGTGCGATATTTTTGGATCATCGGTCCTTTTTAATATCCGCTTCGGAGTAATGAAATTATAGGAATCTATTTTTAGTGGGTTCTGTTGAATGGAGTGTGGGGTGTAATGCAAATATCCATGTTCTCCCAATCCCCTTATATGTACACTAGGAAGAGCTTCAATAATTAGATGGCATTACTTATGTAATGAATTAAGTAATGGAAATTGAATATATTTCAACCACTTATTTGATCGTTTTTACATACGCATTGTTAGACAATAATTAATATTTCTAGTGGAAGAGGGTTGTAAATAGATTCAGATGGATGTTATGTATGAACTATTATGATGATGCATATATAATGTAAAACAATGAAGTTGATGATCGCCAAAAAAAGATGGTTATATCATCCCTATCCAATTTTATTGTCACAAGAAACATATCCTTTTTTCTTCCACCAAGGATTCCTCTACTTGATCTTCCCAACATGACCACATCATGATTATTTTTCCAAAAGAAATTGGTAAATTGGATATCTTGTTGGAATGTAAATAGTCAATAGGTTGTTCAGAGGATGATCATTTCCTCGGGAAATCATCTAGTTTAGAAAGGATATCTCTTTTCATTGATAGATTATCTAGAATTTTGGGGACATATTTCTAAGAATCATAGAATGTGAGGTCATTCTCATATTTGACTCATCAACAGGAGGACATTCTTACTGAAATGAAATTTTACTATGGGTATAAACTTCACAAAAAATGGAATCATGGTGAGGAATACCATAATAGATTGATGTATTGATGGAGGATAATTTATGCAGTGTATAGCTTGGGTATGACTTTTAGGGTGGATGGTATCATGCCGAAGACCTTTTGTAGAAACTAAATATCACTTCGGTGACGAACTTCACATAAATTATCATCAAGGTGAGGAATGGAATCATATATCAATGTCCAATTTCATGGATAATTTTCATAAAATTTAACATGTGGGGGTCCTTATGGGTAGATTATAAAATGGGGAGGAAATTATTGTTGAAATGAAATGTCACAGTGGGGTGGCCATTTGCAGTGAATACAATTATGGTGAGGAATACCATCCCAACCTAACATCTGACTGTGAAAAGAATTTCTACATAGCATACCCTGGAGATTATATTCAAGTAATACAGTAGTAAGGGGGGGGGTACCAACTTGTTTTATGATATTCTAGCCAATATGATGTATATAATGACTAAAATCATGAGATTTTTTCACATGATATATGGATTTGTTCCCCTAAATAAATATTTCTGGGTATGTTATCTAGGGAGGAACTCTGGAGATACTAGAAAGAATATTCTGGGGATGTCCTTCCCAACTTCTGATGCAAATTTCACAATTTAGTAATAGATATGAAGGTACTTGAACTGCCACTGATAGATGTTTGATGGAAAAAATTAATCCAGCATCACAAAGAGAAGGATTTTGAGTCTTCTATGGATCTTCCAATCACCGTTGTCATGATTTATTTATAAGCACTATCTTTTTGTAAACTCATCTAAATTTATGAATGTGATGGCCTTCATATACATGGTACTATTAAAGTGTTTCTCATGGTGGTACCAGGATATTATGGTAAACATTTTGGATTTTGGGATGGATATATGCCTTCCCTTTTGTATCCACCATATTTAACCAGTGACCCATAGTTGCAATAGGTTTTTGTACTCTAACTAGTCATATATTTATCATGGAATATTATGAAGGACCCTCCAATATTGGAGAAGGGATGGGTTTATTCTCTTTAGTGGGTACCTAGTTGTGTGGATGATTCCCCCCAATTTAATAGGCGGGTTCATGGTCTTGAATCCTAGTTATTAGCACTAAAGAGATCATTTATTGGAAGGGTTGTAGGATACAAACAGTAATTGATGTACAAACTCCCAATATTCCTATGATGTGTTGTGAAACATCCTTGGTAGGAAAGGGATTATATGACTGTTATGGTGTTGGGGGGAGGAATGTTTGTTTTCATTTGATTTATATCTGAGATGCATTGATATGTTCATCTGATTGTTGCCATATTTGAAGGGTGGTATTGATGTACCAGAGCATGTATTTTCATCTTCCTATAATTTTATGTCGTATTTGACTAGTGGGATTGATATGAATCAACATGAATTTTCTTCTACTCATCAGATGCCGCTTAATTTGACTAGAGGTCTTCTTCAACATGAATTAGGACGATGAGATGTTGTATAATGTTTTACCTTCACACTCTATGGTCCTCCCTGGTGTCTTGGGTCAACATGACATCAAATGGGGCATGTGGGTTAGTATCCTATTCATTATTAGGATGTCCAGCCACACAACATTGGTTGTGAAAATCGCTTGTACGAGAATTTTGGTGAGGCCCCTGCATTTCTAGGATGATGTTTATGTTGATAACTTCATATTATTCCCTAAGGAAAGGGAGGAACTCATTATCATGTTTTAGGGACAAGCTCCTGAAATGGTTTGAGATAGATATTGTGGTCATCTTGTTCTGGACCAATTTCCATCATTGGGAAGGAAAATGGTTGGGCTTCATAAGATTGAGGGCCTATAGAGCTTCCTCTAGTTTTGGGAGAGTACTATTATGGTTGTACACACATAAAAGTGCATTTTAATACTTGTGTTGAGGACCCCATGTTGGAAATGGAATCCACGATTTTTTCAAGGACATGAAATGTGTAGTGGATGATGCACATTTCTATGAGAACTATTGATACACCATTGGAATTATTATAGTTCTAGAGAAAAATGACTACAAAAAATGGAATAGTCACAAAAAATACCCCTTCAAAGTTGCATATCCATAAATGAACACATGTTCCATTAATCTTTTTGTATGGAACTATTTAATTTTATAAATGAAAGGTTTCTAAAAGGTGGGTGAAACCATCACCTCAGTTTAGGATTTACATCATGATCAAAAATTTTGTTCACTATGAGAGAATAATGATTTTTACCCGTACTCCAAGAAAAAATGGCCTGATGAAATTTTATATTTCTATCCTTTTTATACAATAAAATAAATTCTTTAGTTAAATTATTTCACAACGGGTTCACCATTTATTTATGATGATATGATTTGTTGCATCCCATTATGGTATGATTTATTTTGGGGATGTAATATTTCAAAATCATTTTTATCGGATTCAGAAATCATATTTTTCTCCTACTTGTGATGGTTCGGTTTCTAATAAGGTTTGTTTTTGGAACTGAAACCTCCAAAAGGTTCAAATATTTGTGATGAATCATGGACCTAATTTCAAATTGTAGAAACTCATTGGGTATCATGACCAATGATACTTAATAAATAGCATTGGTTTAGAGGATGAGAATTTGTGTTCATATCACTCTTTTTTGGGAACTATATCATTTTCCACAACCCTCTTATCTATTTAAGATATGTTCATGAATAATTTTTTCATAACCATGTATAATGTTGATAAACCTGAATTAGTGATCAATTTTAATTATGTATGTGTTTGAAATCATCAATATAAATATGTGGTTCTTAATTAAAGGAGATATATGCATATATATGAGGTTCTCCATTAATGGTATCCTTTTATGAATGGATCATAGATTCATTATTCTTTTAGTAGGATAATGATGGTTTTAAAAAACACAGTGGGGTTATATTATGTTTACTATTATATAGGGGGATATAATTTGATTTGATGTTGAGATCAGACCCATATAATGGGATTCCTATGCATCCTTGAAAAAGGAATCTGTACCCATGTAGTTTGATTCCACTTAATAGGTATATTACTTTTTAATTTCGTGTGACATGGACCAAAATATATTGTTTAATGTCATGTGGTAAGGAAATCTAGATTAAAGGTTCATGATGAAGGATAATGCATGACTTAAATTTAGGGGACATGAGGGACCAAGAAGAGATGTGGCCTACATGTTGGGGGGATGATCTTACTAGATATTTGATATAATAAGTGAGGTGATGAATGGTGACATGATAGAATTTGGACATCTCTTTTCCATGTAACCCTATCATGAATGTGCCTCAGAAAACATTATGGTGAATATGAATGTTGGGATTAGACATGAAGGGGGATTTCTATGTATCAAAAAAAATTTGGAATCAAATACCCTTTTTTCAAGAAGGGTTGGGTATTACACTATGGTGGAAGACCATAGGGTGTTACTTACTTGGGAATATGTCCCTTTGAAGGTTTAGGCAGGGTTTTGGGGATCGAACCATATAGGATTCACAATTATGGTATGGGATGATGCTGATTTATTGATCTCCGCTAAACTATAATCATATGTGATTCATGCTCGGTGTAAGAAACAATAGGAAGTAGTAGATATGAATATATCATAATCCAATTTTTCCACTGGTGGACAGATGTTGAATCCCAATGAAATGAAGAATGGGATATGAATGTTCCTATACCATATTTTATTTTGGTAACAGGTATAGTCACATATGATGATCAATTTAGCAATGGATCGAGCATGCTAAGTGGAGAAAACGTTTCACCTCCCACAAAAATGACCAGTGGATTACTTGAGGAGGGATTCCCAGATGGTTCCTAGGGAATAGAGTAGGATATGTCATTAACACTCATAATAAAAGGAAATTATGATACATAATCTCCCGACACAGAATAAGTTGTTCCATGTTGGAACCTCCAAGTTCAGGACCCTTATTACCATGGGATTGTAGAGTTCAAAACATTATGATTGTCTACATTTTCAAGAAGTTTACCACTGGGGCTTCACTACCCATGGGTATATTGACATGAGAGGACACAATCATGTGTCTGATAATTTGATCATACATATCAAGTGACATTAGAAGAGTACTTGGACAAATTAAATTAGGATGGTTCATAGAGGAGCTAATTTAAGGCCTGATAATATGATAGAAGGATGTGATTACTGTTGGAGTGCTGAAAAACCAATGATTTCCCATTCAATATTGCATTTAATTTTGTGTGATAGGGTACCCTCCATGTAGAATGGTTCAATGTAGGTGACAGTGATGTCCATATAGCATTTCACTATGTGGACCTAGGTTCCCCTTGTGTAGTGTTTTTATTCATGGGTCATGGGTCCTCTCAAATAGTATTCTTCTACATAGGCCCAAGTTCCCCAAAAAAATAGTTTTTATCTACAAGGTAGAGATCACTACGAGTAGATTTTCATAATTCAAGGTTGACATAAAAAAAGTTTATATCCGCTTATTCTCCATGGTGTGGAAATTGGGAAGGGGTATTGGGTTTTTGAATGATTGGATGAATTTATTTTCATCTATAATCTTATGTTGGTGTTTACCTACTGTGGACTGGTAGTTATCTCTAAATTATCATCAGTATCTCATCTCTTAAATCTATGATTTTATTTAGTTACCATTGAGGTTCCTTTATAGTATAGAAGATAAAAAAATACTAGAATTTCGGTCATATGTGGTGGTCCATAGGAATCTTATTCTTTATCCCAAGAAGGACACTCAGATCATGATGGATTATGTTCTCAGGGGATAAAAAAGACTATAAGAAATTGAAAATGATTGGGTTTCATTCACTGTCAATTACGGTGTCATCTAATACTATTAATGGTTTCTTTTATAGGATTCCAAGTATTGTGGTGGTCCATATATTAATTTTTATTTCACATGACCAATACCTCTTTTGTAGCTTCTCCACATTTACACATTTTCTTCAAAATCTTCTTTGAATTTGTTTCAAATTTCCTCTAAATTAGTTGAATCATTTTATCCTTTCATGGAGAGTTTCTAGGAAATAACAATTTCCCATCATTTATACCATATTTTTCCTAAAATAAAATATCATTATTATTCTTTTGGGTGTATTATATATATTTAATTTATGGGTCTGAGAATAGAAAGATACACATCATGGATATCATAATATTTTTTTATGTCTCACAATCCAACATTTAGGATGAACTAATTAGTGGATTGTTATGTTTTTTATTGATCATATCATTAGATTATTCATAAAATTGATTGGATATATCCTTTAATATAAAATTTTTCCATATAATCCCACACTTTATGTTGATTGATAATAAAAGGGAGTCTTCCTCATGGTGTCTCCCTCATGGTGATTCCCGATTATCATTTAACATATTATGATGGATATAATTCCCACCACCCCTAATCTTCAGTAACCAATTGGGAGTGTATTCCTTCATCCTACAAATTTCATAAATCTATTCATCCAATTTTCTAATACCAATTATCTACTCACATTTCCCATTATATTGTTGGCTCTAAAACCTCACTTGATTGAATCCAAGATCCCCAAACTCTATTTTTACTTCCAAAAAATTTATAACGCGATGGCCCTCCATTTCCTCTCATAGGTCATTAATTTTGGTAGTCATCATCCCTCTATGGACACCAAAAACTTGTTTATCAACAACACTTTGTGCAATAATGAATGGTTATTTATTTTTCTTCTTGGCTCCCAACATCTTCTAAGTCAAATTATTGTTGAAGATTTCTTCACTTCATCTTATCCCTATGCACACTACCCATTTATGAATCACACTTCACACAATTCATATGGACATGAAATTTTCATATGTAAAGGACCCCTCGACTGTAATGATATGGGTACATTACAAGGAATTAACTATCCCATTCTATAATTATTCCATAATTAAAATGGATTGAAACCTGGTAGGTAACTTAATATTCATTTATAATAAGTAAAAATATATAGTAATAAACATTTCATTGAGTGTTTTCATTGAAGTTGATGTTTCCAAACACCCAGTAAAGTCTGTTTGGATAGATTTTTATGTGAAGTTCTAATTCCATAATGTGGTTTTTTTAATTGTGGGGTGACTATTGTGAATGATTCACATTGTAGTCGCTGGTATGATTGTTTTTATTAGGAAAACATCTTTGATTCCACTATTAGAAGTATTAAAATTTATACAAGAACATAATAAAATCTTGTATATATCTTAAAATAACCCCTAAACACAACTTCATATCCATATTACATGGTACCATGTCTCTAAGGACCTCTATATGGTCTTGGTATTTCCACTATTGAGGTACCTCTAAACAATTAAATTCAATTATTGTATGTAATGATCCTAAATCCAATCATATCCTTTATATATCATTATAAACAACCATAATCATTTATTGTTTTTATAGTAGTGGTCACTCAGTAGGTTCTTTTGGAAGATTCAATTACTTATCAAGAGTGTGGGGGTGGTTCCCTATTGTTAATGACATTGGTTCCCATTCCTCAATAAAACTAAAAAAACTCTTTAATTTCTTTAATGAGTATACATTAGGAAAAACCAATCCACAATGGTTGAAAAAAATCACTCTAATATTGAAATAAAATTTGGCTGGTATGTGTGAGACTAATAAAGTGGGTTATAAATAAATTTTGTATATTCAGCTAGAAGAAGAATCTATATATACATAATACTATGAGAATAATTAATAAGTGGAGGTTCTTAGATTATAATGAATAAGGAATGGGTATAGTTGAAATTATGATTATTTGAATTATCTAGTCCATAATGTGAAACGAACCATGCAACAAATTGATTAAACAAACTATAGAAGTTAATTTCAACCAAATATTCTAAAAAGGCCAAAGGAAATGTTTTAATGATGAATGTGGAAGAGATAGAGGAATAATTTATGCCACATAAAGAAATAGATGTGTACGATCCTAAAAATTTATAGGTGAAAAATAATCCCCTTGTAATGGAAACGAATTGGAAGATGAATCTCAAGTAGAAAAAGAAAGATGGAACTAACAAGTTACAGGAAGAATTCTTGGTAGCACAGTCTAAATAATTTTCCAAATAATATCATAACGAGTTCAACCAGGAAGGTGAATTATAATTTCATTCTAGAGAATTAATGTTGAAGGATTTATATTACAGATTCAATTCAATGGATCAAATTTGACACTTTATGAATGAGTCAGTAGAGGAGTCATTCACTTTCATTATTTATCATGATGATTCCAATAGACATTTTGAGAGGATACATTGGATTTAAATTAATGATTATTATTTCTATTAGATAACCATACATGATTTTATTATGAAACAAGATGATAATGAAGGGAAAATATGACTGGTGTAGAATAGCAACACCCGAGACAAGATAATCTATTACATTTAGGATCCCATCCGGGATTACCTAGCCATGAATGTTGTGTTAATTAAAAGGTAGTTTTATAAGGTGTAAATCAAAAAAACTATGAATTATATATGGAATGAACTAATGTTATCATACCTTGTTTGATTTTCATTTATATGCTGATTTTTTAGGGTTTGTATTGTACTCATTAAATTTCATCATGAAATAAAAAATTTAGTTTTTTCAGATTGAAAAATAATATGTGTGGTCATACCTAATTATCAGACATTTTATATTATAATATATTTTGAAGTTTCATTTTATTTTCTTATCATCATAAATTAGATATATTAGATTCATTTTTCTATTAATTCAATCTATAATAAGTTAGTCGAGAATGTATGGGTATGACATATCTTTTTTTCACTCATAATGTTATGTGGTTATCCAATGTTCAGGGAGAAGGTAATACATGATTATTCATTCATTTATAAGGTATTACCTATGGATATATGTATTGTGATGAATGAAATTGATAGAATTCATGACAGATCCTTTTATATCTATAATATCATTTAATTAGTTCAATAGGACACTGATTGATTATTTTTTAGAATTAAGAAATTAATTATTTTTTTTAAATCAATAATGTTCTATGAAGACATATATTTTTTGTATTGATAATTTTTTTATGTTTTAATTATAAAAAAGTATATATAATACTAAATAAATAAACAAAAAGTTATTAGGTCATTATCCCATAACATATTAGGATAGATGATCACATGGGGTTACATTTGATGAACCTTGAATGGTATAATAATAAAAAAATTTCCAAAATTTGTTTTTGAAGTATCCAAAAGAAAATTAGATATGTTTATAAAAGTATATACATATGATTCCACATGGGGTAAAATTAACCATGTTTATGAGTATTTAGTCAGTGGTTGATGTTGATAGAAATGACTAAAAAGTGGTATCAACATTCTATTATAGTTTAGAAAATGGTGTGGTATCTGATGGAATATACCATGGAATTGTGAATGCTAATATATCATAGTTATGTGCATTGAAATTTTTCTATTCATTTTATTACATATCAGTTGGAAACATTACCCCATATTATATTATCAAAATTGTATTATCATTAAGTTTGGGTTTTAAGGAGCTTATAATCCAATACAATAATTTTAATGTTATATAATTAATCATAAAAAATATTGACACAACTAATAAAATTCATTAAAAATTTCTGAACATAATAATTCAGTTTGTAATTTTTTTTATAAAAATGCATTGTTTTAGAGATTAAATTCCATTTTCAAAAATAATAATGTCATATTAACAAATAAAATTACAGAACACAGATTCACAACATGTATTATATATTCTATCCTGTCATATTAAAATGACTATTAAATCATTATATCTATGGATAAACTATTTTAAAGTGATTATTATGATTTTTATATATAAAGTGTTTTGATATATCCAATTGACATAGAAAAAATATAATAAATGGCCTATACTAGTAGAATCATACTCTAGAGTCCCATTTATCAAAACCTTCATGGGAGATGGAAACACCAAGATTTTTCCTTGTCTATTCCCATGATGAGATTCAATAAGTAAGGATGAAAAAAAAACCCTTTTATATGATGATGTCAATATTATAAATACCATGACAAAAACCATGTTCTCTATACCATTGATAAAATGTGAGACCATCACATAATTTACTCTTAGGAGGTGCTGGTGTACCATTGGTTTACTTATCTGGACAAAATATACATGATTTTTTATAGAGAAATTATTATATTTTTCCCTTTTTATTATTAATTTATATATTATTAAATATTATGTTTGATAAAATTTTTTTTTGTAAACAATTAAAAACTAATTGTACTTTTGATAAATAGAAAGTTTCAATTAATCAAAATTTAAAAAAAACATTAATTTTTTAAAATATGTAATTTTAATTAAAATATTATTATTAAATAATATTTATTTAAATTGTGATACTATCCATGTTTGGGAACACCCTCTATCAATGTTTCTGATCCATTAGTATGAGTTTCAAGTGTTTTAGAGGTAAACATTATATTTATAAAAAAATTATAGTTTGTGTGTAACGGGATACTCCATAGAGGTTAGATGCAACAACCTGGTGGTTTTTTGTGGTGTGGTTCATAGGAAATGATATAGAGTCTCAGGATGAGTCTTCTTAGGAATACAAATATTTTTGGCATTGCTACACCATAAGGAATTGACCGCGACAAAACCCCTATGTCCTGGTGATATCAGTAGTGTATAGTGGAAGTATGTAGTATAAGCGATCGTGGGATTGTTTTGGTTGTTTCCAACAATTTGGGAAGCCATGTGTTGTTAAAATGTAGTTACGGTGTGACCTCATAAACAATGTAAATAGGATATCATAGAACCTTATGTTGTGGTCGTCATATGTTGGATGGTCGGGATTCACTGGGGCATGGAAGGGGACTTTATGGTATGAAACATATGTTTTATTTTGTGGTGCTCAGGATACATCATTGTATTCTATTTTAATGTATGGGTATTAATACCTTTACAACCATTTTAACTACCACTTTTTCCATATATTTTTTATGAACATTGAGAACTTTTGGGATTGTTTTAAAGGCATTGAAGCCCCTCTTTTATCCGAATCATACCCTAGAATTGGATGAACAATTCATTGTTTTTTGTTCCCATTCATAAGGTATATATCTCTATACAAAGTCAATAATTAATTAATAACATTATATTCATGTATAAGTTTATTTTTTCATGTTATTAAATAGATATATCTTATATTAATGAGGATTGGATTTGGGAAATACTTGTTTTTTAAAGGATTGACATTGTTGATGGTTTTGGACACTTGATGTGTTATTGCAATACTATTAGAGAAATTTTGATTCAAATATATTTTTTAAATGAAGGAAAATGTAATTATTTTCTAGGAAAAATCATTTATAAAATGTTACAAATGTTACCAAATTGTTTTTGAAAATAATAGAATATTTGGGACCTTGGGTGCATTAGGAAATAGACATGTCACTATACTCTGTAATGCTAACAGAGGTTTTGTTATGCAATTAGACTATCACATGAATTTATATTAGTTGGATTCGATATATTAATAGTTTAGGATTTTCTTATGTCTATTATGTATTCTCATTTTCTAAAGATAAATTGATGTGCATCATCATTACTAATTATTTTGACGTGTGATGGTGTTTTCCATAATATATTGATCACATTTTGGTATTTTATTTAATTTATGGATGGTTTTACTTATAATTATCTACTTCCATTCATGTACATATCATATTATTTTACTAAGTGAGTATAGAATGATTTTTATAAAATGAAATTATTTTTTTAAAATGTTTTCTATCGTGTGATAATGATTTAAAAATTGGTTTCATATTTAATGCTAGATATAATGTTTTTATTGAAATATAAATTATATATATTCTTTAGTGGATGCATATTGGTATTTTTTTCTCACACCAAACATTTCCCATTTGGTGTTTATATATAATGTTCTATAGGACATTGGTATATGGAAGGGCGTTGTGTAACATTTCTATTTATCTAGTCATTCATTACTTTCTTAGTTTGATGGTTTGATGGGGATGTATGGTCACACAAATTATTTTCAGTATGGTATTTTAATTATTTATTATTTATTATATTTTTCATGATCATCCAGGTCTCTTGGATTTCTACACATTATTCCCATTTCTTACCAATTTTATTGTTTAGTTATACATCAGACAATGAAGGTTATTTGTTAATTATAAACATTTTTAGGGATAATATTTTATATTATATTGATCTTCCTGGGTTGTTTTAATAGAAATTTTAATTAAAGGTAATAACATTTTATATGTGTTATGACACTACTTGTGGAGCAGTTCATAGTATTTTTTTGGAAATGTTTTATGACCACCGAAATCTAGATCATAGGTATAGGATGGATACCATATGTCTCACATCCTTTTTTGAATATGAGTTACCATGGGTGATTAATAATATTTAACAAGCATGAAAATTTATCTTTAAGTTAATTTAAATGAACTATATTCGTATTTATTTAAATGGATCTTTTCCTTCATAAATTGTTTACCTTCATTTTCGTAATCCATGAGTTCTTAAATTCTTATTAATTGAAGATAGTTTTATTGATAATAAAATTTATCTTGTTATTTAGATGTTTATCATTATATGATTGGTTACTTTCATGTATATAGTGGAAAATTCATCCATGTAGTTATATTCTGAGTACAATATTTGAAGATTCTAGATAATGTCTTGAGGAAAATTTTAGAGTAGAACCTACTTTGTTGGAAAAAATTATATTAACAATTAATACACTGGTTTAAGAGGGTTTTGGTAACCCAAGATAGATGGTTTATCATGGATTTATGTTTACCAAGATGAATCTACCTTTTTACTAAGGTGAAAAATGACCCTCATAATTTGAGTAGTCTGTTGAACTAATTTAGATAATCATAAATTTTTTGAAAACTCCTAAGGACACTAAGTTGGGGTTTTCCACAAATTTAATTGAGGGAAAATGAAGGATATAGTTGGTATTCAATATAAAATAAAGTATGAATAAGGATATAATGTGTGTTTATTTGAATAAAATCATCAAAAAATATTCTATCCTAAAAATTTTCATATGGATAAGACCTGGGAATTAATGATCATAGATATAGGAGTGCTCATGTTTTTGTATAATTCCACATATTTCACGAAGTGATTGAACATGTAAGGTAATATTATTATATATTATACAAAATTGGTTCGAGGCTTTAGGATTGGTTTGATGGTTGATATTTTGTTGGTTTTAATTCAATTTTTCCTACCAACTATTATAGTGGAGGTCCAGAAAGAAGCTACAACTAAGATGAACAAAATTGGGAGAAACGTTTTGGGTGGTGAAACGATTGGGGTGTATGATATCCTCAGAGTGTCTTATAGTTAGAGAAAGAAGTGAAAAATTATAAAGTTTTATTCAATATCATATTCGGTTCATCATCAAGATAGTAGAAGGTCATGTGATGTCAATGTGGTCGGATTGGTCCTTTTAAGGAAAATTACTCCAATATGAACTAAAATTTTAGTGATTTTGAAAAAATCTAGTCATCTAATTTTTTTTATAGAATTATGTCCCAATTAACTAATCATATATGCACTCTCAACAAGGGTTCACTGGTTTATTCTAACACATTCATGGTTAGTTTTCATATCCTCAATCCATGGGGATGTGGATTCTTCTAAGAAGGATAAGGGAGGAGTTGATACTAGAAATTTTTATGTAGCATAGTGCGAACCATATGAATTTTAAGTAGGGATGACTACTATTATAGGTACTATGATTTTATTTTCCTCTATGTTGAAATAATTCATTCATAAAGGTGTTACTATTAGTTTTATATCATAAATGGTTTTTGAAATATTGGGATCGAGTTTGGACTATATGTAATTCTTGTTTTGTCGTTCCATTCATTTGGTATAGAGTTCCAAAATAGGTTCAATTGTCTTAGGCATTGAGTAATAATTTCTGACATCAGAGTGGTGAGGGTGTTCATAGTCCTTGATCACAATATCATGGACCTAATTTTTTCTACATATTTGTTGTTCAGCATTAAGGAACTTTTTGACTGTTTTCATCATTGAGTCCTTAATATATCTCTAGAAGTGTCATTTCATGTCTTTTAAGGTGAGTGGGATTCTAGAGTTGGGAGTTAGGGGAATATAGTTCTATATGTTATGGTGATCGCATCCCTATTTTTAAATGTTATACTTGATACCATTAAAACATTGTCGAGAAATATATTTTATAATTTTTTGTTTTCATAACCTGAGGTCATTTTGAATACCTTTTTTATTTACAATCATATAGGGAGTTCAAGATTATCTTTTACCTTTATACTGGTATGGTAAAATTTCAATGTCATCTTCTCAAATAACACCTGATAAGAAGATGGAACAAAAAATCCAGTTAACTGATATTGAGGATAACTAAAATATTCATCATAGAATATAACCTTTGGTTAAACCTATCATATTTTATGATAAAACATATAGTAGAATATAACATTTCATTTATTATAGAATTTTTTTGACATTCAACAAGAACATGTGTCCCTTTCTAAGTATTCATGATATGATTGATCAAATTAGAGGGGATCATTTGTTTTCAATGTTTTTTATTTGGTAGGGATACCACCCGTTCATGATCTTATAAGATGACATAGCTATGAATATATTTAATATATGCTATAGGGATTTTGAGTTTCTATTTTTTTCTATTCATCCTAACTAGTTCCCATGTGATAAAAATAGAATTGATGAAAAAAATAATTCCTCGAATTGCAGAATATTTTATATCCAAATGTGTGTATTATATATTTGAATACACCATGTTAGTGTTCAAGAACCATGATCTCCTATATATTATATATTTAAACATTACATAACATTTTTGTATGGTATATTTCTATTTGTGAATTTATATCCAAAAATTGAAGTTTCTTTGGTATTTTATATCAAATATAGGCCTCTATATGGACCATTAAAAGGTATGGATGTTTATGTATTGCGATATTCCCACAAATGTGTTTGATTTTTTTTGATTAATGAGTTTTCTACTTATTATGTTATGTTTTTTCAATAAATTTCCATGAATGAATCTTCAACAATAGCTTTGACCCACAAGTGTGTTGTGTTTGAGTGGAATGGAAAGTGTTATGGAACATTTTATAAATTTAAGGAGTGGGTGAATTTATCTATACTTTCTCCCTTATAGAATTGGGTTCAGGGTATGATTTGTTATTTGATTCATTTGGTATAGTATTGTCTTGTTTCTTATTGTTGGGGAATAATGTTGTGGCCTATGGATCATTACACTTTTTCCATCATTAAAGTAAATACCATACCCACAATATTTATTTGGTAAAATTTTTATATACACTAATATAAATAGTGTCATTATCTATTTGTTTATATGTTTGTGATATATTTTGATAATAAAGGTCTAATGTATATTTTTTGACCAAAAGTTTGAGGAACATAATATATATATGTTGGGATGAGGGTCTCCAGACATTTGATTTCTCAATATTATATGTTCAGGGGAAAGAGAATGTGGTTTCTATTGTATTGAGTAGGAAATTAATAACACAATACTTGAACTAATAAATGAACAAGGGTTATATAATGAGATGCACCTTGAGATGATACTGGGAGTGGATTAGGATTGCGGGAATGATCTCTTCGTATTGGTGAAGGATATAATGTAATTTTATAAGTGGTATTATTTTGATAAAATTCATTAAATTTATTATTAGTTCATTAGTACAATCCAATATTGTGTGGGAACCATGGTAGATTGATATGAGTCTCATGTTGGTACATTATGGTACCATGAAAGGATGGTGGTACCTATTTTACTAATTAAATAGTTTATGGATGATGGAAATTGTTTTTTCTTGTTTGTACACCCTATGAATACAATGTTATATCATTTTTAAATTTTTTATATTGATAGCAGGATACGAGGTGGTTGATTTCAACATTTATTTCACAGTACCTAACTTTTCATATAATTAAGAAGCAATACCATAGACATACTTGGTTTTTTATATCCCATAGACATTATTTTATGAACTTGGGATGATTTTTTCATTCATTTATTTATTGGTTTAATGTGAAATCATAGTAAAAAGGAGAAAATTTGGGTGATCGCTGATCATTATATAAAATCTATTCATTTTCTCCCTATTAATGATATGATAATAGTGAAACAACTCATGGACATATATCCATGAGAGTTTATGATAATTCATGGGATTACATCTATGGTTTTATAAAATAAATGACCATAGTTTCAAATCCATATTTTTGATTCGAATTCATAATGTGGAAGGTTACTAGTTAAAATTGAGAATGACTTATCTTCCATAGAATAATGGACAAATAAAGAGAGATATACATTTTTTATGGATATTATTTGAGTGTGTGGTCAAAAATATTGTTGTTGTTATGAAAATATTCTTACTCAGATCAAATATTTTTGTAATAATAGATTTCATCCTTAGATTAAGATGTAACAATTTAAATATTTTTATTGGAGGCTATATTGATTTTCCTAATGCTGGGAAGAATTGTGATAATTGTATGGGGTTTGACAAATCCTTTTTTGGATGAAGAAAAAAATGTGAAATTCATATAGAATTGGTAAGAAAAAAAAGGAATCAAATTATCCAATGTAGATAATCATTATTAGGAAAATGAGTTTTCAGTTTTTGGATACGTTTTTACAGATTTGTGTCACAGGGGACATAGTTAGTTGGGTAATCACGGTGTGTTGGCACAGAGGTTTATAGACCCCTTTGAGATAATTTAATAAATTGTTAGAGCATACAAGTTTTATTTTACAACTCTTTTGATGTTGATTATGAAAAGACCCAAATTATCCATGTAATTGTTTTAATTATATGGAATTATTTCAAGACCTTGAAATCTGACAGTGCACGATTCTGAGGCCCAAAGTGCCCATAATGATCCGTCAAAGGTTTTTTAAGCTTTAATTAGTGCGCATAAGCATTTTTACTAAAAAATAGAATAACTCTTAAATGGTTGACTAGATCAGAAATCCAAGGGCACTATTGCGTTCAGGATGGCGATTTTACCTTAGGTGCGACTTAAGTTTAGTCGGCGCAGGCTTCCGGTGAGAAAACCCAAAAATGGCATAACCGTAAATAAAATAACTAAATAAAGTAAATTTTATTTTTCAAATACTTATAACTCACAAATGGTTAATTGGATTAAAAATTTGAGAGAACCACGGAAATCATGAGGGTATGCTTTATTTAGGTAGATACTAACATTGACTTGTGCGGGCCACCATTGAAAGTTAGTTTTTTGCAGTAAATAAAATAATTAAGTGACAATTATTTTTTTATAAAATCAATAAATTCTAAACAGTAAGTCAGATTGAAAATTTAATAGTACCATTGAGTTCTTTGGGGCGTCTTCTCCTTAGGCGGAGCCTAACCCTAACTGACGCAAGTTAAGGGTGAACATTATTAAATTATTGAACTTTTTTTAAGGTACGTTTAGTGAATGCACAAGTGGAAATTTATAAATTTGAACTGGTGCTCAGATTAAAAAAATGAGGGCAGCATAGAATCCACAGTTCTGGGATTCTCTTAAGGGAGACTTTACTTTGAATGCAGTAGACTTGGAGAAAAAAGATATGTTTTGTGGCATTTAAAAAGAAAAGAAATGAAATAATTTTATTATTTTATTTTCTTTCTTCTCCACCAACGGACAAGCGAAGTGTGGGACCCACAATGTTTCAAGCCAATAAATGGCTTCACCTATCAATATTAGGTAACAACGTCATTGGGGAATTAGGAAGGTTCTTAATTAATGACCCACCATTAATTCCCCACGTCATTATTTACCATACCCCTCTTCTATTTATATGGAGCTTGGGAATATGTGTCGGCACGGATTCGCCAAGCAACAAAGTGCTGAAGGAGTGCCATGACGCAGAACCCATAGAGGTTGGATCCGATCCCAGAAGGAGGTGACAGGTGACACCGAACCAAAAACCGATGGATGATGTATGAGCGGGGTCATTGGGAACCTATTGTGGGAATGAATAACATGGCCCACCTTCAAGCGAGGACGTTCTCCAATGGATTTATGAGGTATGGGGTTTATTTGTTTACACATTTTAAATGTTTTCCTCTTCCATTTTCTCGAATAATACAAATAACACGGACCAACCGACTAACAGGTTGATCCGTGATTCATTCACTTTTGCAGTAGGTTGTTGCGAGGTATCTTTGTAGGGGTTTTATTATTGTTTAATTGAAGTTATTATTAAAACCTTAATCCCTCTCATGTTTATGAGCTAACACGGAGGCCGCGGGCCTAAGGAACTCGGTCCGAATCCTCCGCTATCTTGCTATCCTTGCGCCTCCATGGAAGACCACCAACATGGTGACACCAACTGGATATGTTTTGTATATCACGTTGACGCACGCCGCAATAGGAGGCTGCGACACAAAGCCACGATGATCATAGGAGGGGCTGGAATCGACCGACTGAGGAGGTGGCACGACGCACCGTCACGCGCCACCAGTGAGCAAATGGGGTCATGGCTCGTCAGCCGCAGCGACTGTAAGAAGGTGGCTGGAACACCGACAATCCATGGTTGGAGAAGTGGTGCACTATCGCGCACCATTGGAGAAGTTGGTCGGCACACCTTCCAGCTGTGACATAATTGGCAGGATCTGCTCCTATACGTCCTGCGTACCACATAGCGGCACCACATGGGGCCTCTACTGCGAAGAAGACCGAACAGTCTTCGGCCATTCAGAAAAAATGGGGGTCGGTCCCCCGGTGTCGGCTAGGGAAAACCCCCGTTGTGGTTCGCGCCGCACGCGGCTGGGCCTGGCCTATCAAGATTCCTGCCCAGCGGGCCGCCACCCAACGGGCTGCCCCCTTGCGGGCCACGTCCTATGAGGGATGCCCCCTTGCAGGCCACGCCCTATGCGGGGTTCCCCCTTGGGGGCCACACCCTATGAGGGTTGACCCCTTGCAGGCAACAACCTATGATGGCCGATCCGCCCCCTTGCGGGATTCTCCCTACATTGACCGGGCCTCCCCCTTGTGGGCCGTGCCCTACGTGGGTCGGGCCGCCCCCTTGCCTGCCGCCCTTTGCAGGCCTCCCCATTAAGGGCCAGGCTGCCCTTTGTGGGCTGCCCCATTGAGATATGGGCCACCCTTGCAGGCCAACTTTGTGGGCCTCCCCCTTACGGGTCCAGCCGAACCTCAGCCCAGCCCAGACCGGGTTGGGCCGGGTCAGACTGGACTCGGGCCAACCGGGCCCAGAAACACATAAAGGGCCATATTTTGAGAACCGAATGTCTGTTTGACGAAAAATCTACGGTGTTGGGATCCTTGGATCGAGATGGTACTTTTTGGTATACTATTCTTGAGTTTTAAGACAGTTGTAGTATGGCTGGGTTGGATCAAACCCGAATCCAACCATGCCTCAGAAACTAAAACTCTTATCACTCACAGATTGGGCGTCCGATTGACGCATCGTCTGTCACGTTTGAACACTTACGACATGGTAGTTATTTGGGTTAATCTTTTTCAGTTCTTAGTGGTGGTCGAGGTATAACCGATATCTAGAGGGAAGATTCTATAGAACTCAAGCGCACCTGGTGCGACGAATCTAGTGGCAGACTGTGAGGTGGAGGTTGGAGATAGATCATACGAAGGTTAGCACTCAAGGATCCTATGTGGGTCAGTGCATACCGGTCTTATGTGGGTCAGATTTGGTGTGGGTCAGTGCTCAGTGATCCTATGTGTGTTAGCGCATACCGATACTTTGTGGGCCTGATCCTGTGTGGGTCATTGTGGGGGTTAGTACCTATTAACTCTGGGCAAGTCAGATCCTGTGTGGATCATTGTGGGGGTAAGTACCTATTGATCCTATATGGGTTAGACTCTTTATGGTTATAAGTAGTGCCTCTTGGTAGAATATGATGATCTATCTTTGTGGCTAATCATATGTACTTCTATACTTCACTAAAAACCTAGTTTGAGCTGAGACATTGTTTGAACTAAGTCTTTTACCTGTGTGGTACTTTTAGCTTCTTGGTGATACTTGTGTGGTACTTTTACCTTAGTGGTGATATATTATTAGTGATAGTTACGTGGTACTGTTACATTCGTGGAGATATCTTCATGGTTTTACCTATGTGGTACTTTTACCTTCATGGTGTTATCTTCGTGGTGTTACCTGTGTGGTACTTTTTCCTTCATGGTGTTACCTTCATGGTGTTACCTTTGTGATATTCTTCCATCATGTATAAGATGATTATATCTTGATAACATAGGTATATGTATGTGGATATACCTATGTAGAGTTGTTGAATTCATCGTGCTTTGTGATTGAGCCTTGATTTGTGGTTTTCCTTCATGTGACTTTAGGAGACCTAAGGGGTCTCGAGGTCCCTACTGAGTACCGTTATACTCACCCCTACATGGGATTCACCCGCACCTTGTTGTGTCTTGTGCAGATGACGTACAACATTGATTGAGATTTTAGGGAGCCGTGACCAGGTGGTACGCATAGAAGATGAGCGGACGCCGACTGTTGTGGAGGCGATCTGTACCTACCCTTCAGGTAGGATCCTCAGAGGATGACCCAAGAGTTGTCTTCCACTTTTCTGTTGTATTATACCTTTCAGTTGTACTTGTACTTTTACATTTGGGTTTTTATTTTGGCCCCGTTAATTTTATCACTCTTTTAACTACAACATTTTACTTCATGGTTGAATCTTGTTGCGTTCTACTCTGTGTGTTTATACAGGTTTAATGGAAATGCCTTCCCATTTTAGGGATATGCCTTTCTAGTGCTATTCGCTAGCCCCTGGCCTATAGAAGGCAGCCTTGGGGTAGTCTTGGAACCGACCCTAGGGGATGGGTCATAACAATGTGGTATCAGAGGAGTAGGTTCTATCTAAGAACTAGGAATCTAATAATTTCTGTATGGAAATAGTGTTAAATGTTATGAGTGTGATTTTCAGTTCGGGGAATCCAGTGTTGGTGTGAGGACCGACGTAACCATACACTAGGACCCTAATATTTTATTTCTGAATCAGTGCACAAAAACACTGATTGCGTGTGTTTTGAAAATTTTTTTCTTTGGTTTCTCTTGAGTCAGCTCACCAGGTATAACTTAATGATCGTGGCACACCTGTTTCTTAACAGTATGTTGTTGCATAGACAACCATCTTGGATTTCTGATAGAGTACATGATAAAGCACCACTAAGTGATATGGATTTGGTGTATGGCCTTATTACGGTGTTAGAACCTTTAGGTGGTTCACTAGTAGCACCACCACCCATTGGGTGGTGCACTAGTAGCACCACCACCTAGCCAGGGCACCATTCGATCAGATGAAGGTCCTGGAAGAGAGACTTTTACGTGGCTCCACAGGATGATGAAAGTGTTTTGATTACCCTGATCTTGTGAAGAAATGACTTTTCTGTGGACAAGATTGAAAAAAATCCTCATAGAAGGGGGTCTCTTTCCATAAAAAGATAAGGGGTGAGTGTTCCCAAGATCTTCTATTGCTTTATAAAGACGACATGTCAATAGCTGAGTATTCCTTGAGGTGTACCAACCATTCCAGGTAATCGATGAAAATAGTATAGTCAGTGCTTTAGGGCTTGGACCTCTGAGCAAGGTGAATTTAGGGACATCCGTGTGAGTAATTTTACTCTATGAATTCCTACTTATGTTAGAGTTATACAGAGAACCTTTATGGTTGAATTTTTATATTTGGATGAGTGGATGCAACTAGTGATTGTTAGCACTGGGAAAGTAGGAAACTGACACCGGTCTCAGAGACATGGGCGTGTAAAATGTTTCAGGAAGAGGAAGTGTTATGGGAAAATGAATATGCGTGGTGGTAAATGTGGAAGTAGAGCTAGGAAAGCAGAATGAGGTGGTATACATTTTGACATGTTACAACCACTACCCTAATGTGGTCCTCACCAGGCTCAGAGAGCTGGAGGAAAGGGTAAGGAAGTAGCTACATGCGGTCTAGGAGTGTGACCCAAGGGCTCCATGAATGATTCGAGGTACGGTATGTGTCTACTAATCGCTGTCATATGAATAGACATAGGTAGAAATATTTCCTGATTTCCATGAACCTTGTTCAAGACATAGATTTTTTGGTTAAACCATTTACTTGATGCTTATGTCTGGAGATACCTTTGAGAGGAGACTCGATAATCACAATTATGCCGATGGTGTGATCTTACCCTTGAGGAGATAGTTTCCATTAGAACCTCTTAGTGGCAGCGTTGAGGCCTTACAATGTTAGTTTGGGTATGGATTGGGAATCTACAATTCATACTCAGATTGAATGTATTAGGGAAAAAGATTATGTTTTATCTACAACATTGGAATGGGGTTTCCTTGGTCAAAAAAAAGGAAACACAGATAGTACCAGATAAACTAGTGCATAGAAGGGTGCAAAAGATCACTCTTGAGTCAGATAGCCTTACCCTTGTGGCAGTAATAGTTTTGAGTCTTTTACTTCCAAACAAGAGTGGAAGATCATGGGGACATCTTCTCAAAAAATGTTTCAAGAATTACCTCCCCGAAGGAAGAGGGACTTTTTCATTGGCTAGGTACTACCAGAGATTTGTACCAGACTTCTCTAGGGTAGAGGCACCCTTATTCACTTTGATGAAAAAGGGGGAGCCTTTCCCATGGGGGGAGATGTGTTAGAAGAGCTTTCAGGATCTGAGAGAGAGACTGACATGCAGAACTATGCTACCCATGACTAAGAGTTAGCAATAGTGGTCTTTTCACTGAAGATGGGGTGGCACTACATGATGGGTGAATGGTTTATTGTTTAATCTGATCATAAGAGTCTTAGGTGTATCTTCTCATAGAAGTAACTGAACCTGAGATAAAAACAACAACTAGAGTTCCTCAAGGACTATGAATTTGAGATAGTCTATACTCTTGGGAAGGGGAACGCGGTAGCCGACACACTCAGCAGGGGGTCTTTCTACAACTGCTGAGTGGGGCGTCATAGCAGCTATTCGCACTACAAATATCCTTCATTGGTAAATATGGAGCAGATTACCTCCAGTCTATGATTGTCGATCCCCTAATTATTTAGCACACTCGGGGGGGGGGGGGGGGGGGCACAACTTGAGTCGTTGACTGCGAGGACCAACGTGCTCAAATATCCTCAGGACGGTCACCATAAGAATTTTATAAAGGCGGGGAGCATATCATTCTCTTCAGAGGATGCACATGGTATATATAATGCTTCAGGAGGAGGTATTTATGGGGATCTATACATCCCCTTAGTGGTACATCCTAGAGTGGTGAAGGTGTACCAAGACTTCTGGCATCTGTACTGGGGGCCATAGATGAAGGAAGCAGTGGAATAGTTTGTATCACGATGCCTCACTTGTCAGCAAGTGAAGACTGCACAGAGCTGACAGAATTCTTATGCTGACAGGAGGGAGACCATGTCATCCTATGGGTCTCACCTCAACGAGGTTTGTGGAGGTTTGGCTGGGGTGACAATCTATCTCCGAGGTTCATCAGAAATTTCTATATTCTTAGTAGAGTGGAAGAGGTGGCGTGCTTTCAATATTTCCCCCCACAGATGAACTGAGTACATAAGGATTTCCATGTGTTTCAGCTGAGGAGATGCGTTCATGATCCATCACACGTTATCAACTACGAAAAGTTGAAATTTGACGATGGGGTGACTTTTTACAGAGTTCTCGGTGGAGATAGTGGATCAACAGAAGCAAGTCCTTCATGGAAGGTTGATCCCTCTGGTGCGAGTTTGGTGGTAGTACGGGACCTTCAGGAGAGCACAAGGGAGAGGGAGGCTCTAATTCATTCTCAGTACCCTCTTTTGTTTTATATGCCTTTATTTTGTCTCTTGGGGACATAAATCCCTAAGGTGGGGAGAATGTAAGGACCCGGATTTTCATTTTCATGTTTTTAATTATGTGGAATTATTTTAAAACCGCGAAATTTACGGTGCGCGATTCCGAGGCCCGGAGTGCCTGGAATGATCTCTCAAAGTTTTGTTAAGCTTTAATTAGGGCACGCAAGCAGTTTTCCTAAAAAAGTAGAAGAACTCTTAGATGGTTGCCCGAATCTGAAATCTGAGGGCACTATTGAATTTAGGATAGCTGGTTTACCATAGGCGCGACTTAAGTTTAGTTGGCATAGGCTTCCCATGAGAAAACCCAAAAATAGCATAACCGTAAATAAAATAATTAAATAAGGTTATTTTATTTTTCAAAATATCATAACTCATGAATGGTGAATTGGATTAAAAATCTGATACCACAGCTGAACTCTTGAAGGTTTTCTTTCTTTAGGAATATATTAACATTGGCCGGTTCAGGCCACCAATGAATGTTATTTTTTGGCTGTAAATAAAATTACTATGTGAAAATTATTTTATTTTAAAATTCATAACTTCTAAACGGTAAATCGGATTGAAAATCTGAGAATATGGTTGAGTTATTTGGGGCGTGTTCTCCTTAGGCAGAGCCTAACCCTGACCGACGTGGGTCGAGGGTGAACATTATTAATTTATTGAACTTTTTTTAAGGTACGTTCAGTCAAATCATGAGTGGCATTTTCTAAATTTTCAACCGGTGCTCAGATTAAAAATATGAGGGCACCGTTGAATCCACAACACTGGAGTTCGCATAAGAGAGACTTTACTTTGACCAGAGTAGGTATGGAGAAAAATTTATGTTTTTTAACCGTACGAAAAATGAAATAATATAATTTTATAATATAATTTTATTTCTTCTCCACCAACAAACAAGCGGAGTGTGGGACCTACAGTGTGTCAATCCAATAAATGGATTGACCTGTCAATATTAAGTAACGACATCATTGGGGAATTAAGAAGGTTTCTAATTAATGATCCCCCATTAAATCCCCACATCATTAAATACCCTCCCCCTCTTCTATTTATAAGGAGCATGGGGAGAGGTGTCACCACAACTTCACAAAGCAATAAAGTGATGAAGGAGTTTCATGATGTCGAACCCTTAGAGGACAGAGTCGATCCCAGTGGGAGGTGATGGGTGACACCGAACCATGGACCGAAAGATGACATATGAGCAGTGTCATTGGGAACCTATTTCAGGAATGAAGAACATGACCCACCTTCAAGTGCAGACGTTCTCCAATAGATTTACCAGGTAGGGGGTTTATTCGTTTATGAATTTTAAATGTTTTATTCTTCCCTGTTCTTTAACAATATGAAGAACGCGGACCAACCGACTAATAGGTTGATCTGGGATTCATTAGTTTTTCACAGGAGGTTGTTGCGGGGTAGCTTGGTAGGGTTTTTATTGTTGTTCAATTCAATTTATTATAAAACCCTTAATCCCCCTCATGTTTATGAGCTAACGCGGAGGGAACAGGCCTAACGAACCCAGCCTGAACCCTTTGCTATCTTTCTATCCTTGCGCCTCCATGGAAGATCTCCATCATGACGATACCAACTGGCTATATTTGGGATAGCCCATCGACGCACAATTTAAGAGGAGGCCATGCAACAGATCCGTGGTGGTCATTTGAGTGGTCGACACCAGCTGGCCGCGGAGGAGGTGCGGCGCACCGTCACACGCTAGTCATGAGCAAACGGGGCCACGACTCGTTAGCTGTGGTGACTGGGGGAAGGTGGACAAAACACCGGAATAACGTGTGTGGAAGAGTGGCACACTAACATGAATCACCTGAGAAGTCGGACAGAACACTAGCCGACCACGACAAAATCGGTAGGACCCACTCTAACGGGTCTCGCTTGCCACCTGGCGGCACCACGTAGCACCGCCGCTGTGAAGAAGACTGAATGACCTTCGTCCGTTCGGGAAAACCGGGGGTTACTCCGTCGGTGGCAGCTAGAGAGGACCCACCTTGCTGGTGGCGCCTCATGCGGTCTGGCCACCGCCTAGCGGGCCTCCCCCTTGCGGGCCGGGCTGGGTCTGTCCGACCGTGTCGGACCGGACCCATGCCAATCAGGCCCAAAAACACTTAAAAGACCATATCATGAAAACTGTACGTCCATTTGATGAAACGTCTATGGAATTGGGATCTTTAGATCAAGACAGTCCTTTTTGGTATAATCTTATTGAGTTTTGGAGATAGTTGTAGTATGTCTGGGTTAGATTGAACCGGAAATTCTATCGTGCCCCTAGAACTAAAACCCTTATAACTCACAGACCGGGCGTCCGATTGATACACCGTTTATCACATTGGAACCCTTAACACATGTCGGTTCTCAAGGTTACTCCTTTGTGGAGCATAGTGGTGGTCGAGGTATGACTGATATCTCGAGGGAAGATTCTATGGAACTCGAGCACACTGGGTGTGAGGAATCCATTGGTTGGCAGTGAGGCAGAGGTTGGAGACGGATCATACTGACGCCAATGCTCAATGATCCTATGTGGGTCAACGAATACTGATCCTATGTGGGTCTGATCCTATGTGGGTCAGTGTTCTGCGATCCTGTGTGGGTCAGCGCATAACGATCCTGTGTGGTTCATCGCTCAGCAATCCTGTGTGGGTCAGTGTATACCGATCTTGTGTGGGTCATTGTGAGGGTTAGTACCTATCGACTCTGGGTGGGTCGGATCCTATGTGGATCATTGCAGGGGTTAGTACCTATAGATCCTATGTAGTTCAGAATCCGTATGTTCATAAGGAGTTCCTTTTGACAGAATATGATGATCTAGCTTTCCAACTAATCATCCCTACTTCTATACTTCACTAAAAACCTAGTTTGAGTTGAGACTCTGTTTGATCTATGTCTTTTACCTATGTGGTAATTTTATCATTATGGTGATATCTTTGTGTTGATACCTGTGTTTTAATTTTACCTTCATGGTGATATATTCATAGTGACACCTATGCGGTACTGTTACCTTTGTGGTGATATCTTCATGGTGTTACCTGTGTGGTACTTTTACCTTCACTGTGTTATCTTCACGGTGTTACCTGTGTGGTAATTTTACCTCCATGGTGGTAACTTTGTGATATTCTTCCCTTATGTATGAGATGAGTATATCTTGATAACTTAGGTATATGTATGGGCATATAAATAAGTTGAGTTTTTGACTGCTTCGTGATTTGTGATTGAGCATTGCTTTGTTGTTTTCCCTTCATAGAACATTAAGAGACCTATGGGGTCTCATGGTCCCTACTGAGTGTTGTTATACTCACCCCTGCATGGGCTTCAACCTCACCTTGTTGTGTCTTGTGCTGATGATGTACAACATTGATCGAGATTTAAGGGAGGTGGGACTAGGAGGTATGCGGAGGAGACGGGTGGACATGGAGTGCTGTGGAGGCGATCTATACATACCTTTTAGGTAGGATCCTCAGAGGGTGACCCAAGAGTTGTCTTACCTTTTTCAGTTGTAATGTACCTTTCAGTTTTACTTTTACTTTTAAAGATGGGCTTGTATTATGGTCCCTTTACTTACAATACTATTTTTACTACAACATTTTACGTCGTGGTTGCATCTTATTGCATTCTTCTATCTGTGTTTGTACTGGGTTAATGTGAACACTTTCTTGTTTTAAGGATATGACTTTCCGATGCTAGTAACAAGCCCCTGACTTATGGAAGTTGGGCTTGGGGTAGTCACGACACGATCCTCGGGGGACGGGTCGTGACACATTTTGACATGTTCCATGTTTCTCTCCTATTTAGATATTAACTAGATATACCCATGTGATTTAATGAGAGGATTTTGTTCTCAAGCATGACACCACTGTGGTTGAGAATTCTATTGTGATTATGGATCTTTATGATATGGTAGAGTAAGTTTAAATGATTCCTTTGGTATGTTTTTAGTTCTAGTGTAGATGGGACATCTATGAGAAATGGAATGGGAAATATTGAGTGAGAATGTATTTTTATTCATTGTTTATGATACTAGAGTTTTGATAACTTTCTAGAAACATACTTATTTTCTATTAGGGGGAATTTTTTCACCAGTGGTGTCTTGGTAATCTCTCTTTTATTGTTTAATAACTTTTATATGTGTCCCGGATTTTTTGGATATAATATTATGTTTTATGAAATTCAAATTATTTTTAGTAGTGGGATTTTCTACAGAGGGTACATGATGTAGTCTGGTGGTTCTGGATATGGTGTAGTCCAGGAGGCCTTGATGTAGAATCCTTGGAAGAGTATTTTTGGGTAAATAAACTTTTCATGAATAGTTATGATGTGGAAAAGGGGTTGTAGAACAACCACTCTATCCTAGTGATCCCTATGTTGTGGGGTGGGAGGCTATTGTGTAGGGGTTCAGAGTTTGGTTTTTTTAGTTCTAATAAGTTTAACTCTATTAAGGTAGGATAAAATAGGTTGTGGCATGGATTCATCTCTCGTGTAAAGTGGATATAGTTCCACCTTGCTCCATGGTTCCGAAATATGGTTTATTGTGTTTTATTATGGAATATGAGGGGACTCATTGGCATGATCTAGTAGGTGTTTATCATGGTCACATGGGATAATCTGTGGTCTTTTGTTCTATTGTATTGGAGTAAATACCAAGATAACAATTAAAACCAACACATCATCCATCTTTTTCTCCCAAACCATGGTCCCCAAGAGTTTCTTTTATTGGACATGAATCTCATCATTGATATAAATTGACCCTAATAATTGCGAGATTGAATCACATCATTTACTATCTCTTATTAATTTAGGTGTCTCTATATGATGTCTCAAATTAATATATAATTTGATGTTAATGTATATGCTATTTTTTTCAAACATAATGGATAAATTTGATATTAATTTTTTCACCTTTGTCAGATAAATGTCATAAAAAATATTGTTTTTAAAATATATTTTTAGACATAATGTATGTTGTAGAAATCCCATTAGTGTAGTTATTATTCATAACTGGGATTTCAATCAATGAAGAAGTAATTATTCTATGAGAATATAATTATTTATAATATGGGTGAACATTATTAAAAAGTTTTTTGAAAATAATTTTACATTTGGAACCTTGGGTGAATTGGGAAATTTATATGACACTTTTGTGTGTAATGAATCTATAAGATTTTTTATATCAATAGACAATGGATAGACCCATTATCGGTTGGATCCAACATATACCTACTATAAGATTTAAATATTTTTAGTACATATTCTCATAGGCTATATACCAAATTTTGTTTATTGATATTTATGATAGGTTTGAATCATGATGGATTATTTCATAATTGGATGAAACATGTTAATATTTTGTTTTATACATTGTGGGGTTTTAATATTTTTTCCTTCATTCTTTTTTACACATTTCATATTCATTTTGTGTGAATATGAAATGCTTTTATGAAAACTTAATGATGATTTTAAAAATGTTTTGATCTTATGATAAATAATTATAAACTATATTTTTTATACTAGAACCAAAATTTATAGGTCATAATCCTTTATTATATTTTATGATTAAATCATATTGTTTTTTTCTCAGACCATACTTATGCCATTAGGGAGTTTTGGATTTTTTTCAGGACTCATGAAAACGAAAGGGAATTGTGTAGTAGACTAGTTCTCTATTCTAGTCATCACCTTAATTGTGGGAAATAATTGTGGTAATTTATAGTAACACAAAGACTTGTTATTATGGTATTGATTATTCATTTTTTAGTATGTTTTTCTTGATGTTTCATATCACATGGATTTGTAATTTTTCATTATCTTTTTTCCCTATTTGTCCTTCAATTATGAATGAGGATAGATTTTTTCTTTTCTAAATGTTCACCTTATGAAGATCCAACATGAGTAACATTTTCAATCTCCATTGTCTTCTTTGTTACATATTTATAAATTATAAAGTAATTTTAGGAAGTCAAATTTAATTTTTATAATGGTCTATAAAATTTTATCATAAAAAAACATGTGTTTTTAATAAATTTATCTTTTTAATTTAAATGTTCAATTTTTTATATTTATATTGTTATTTTTATTTCATTAATATTATTTTTTGATATCATTATTCTAGGATTGTCCCATATGTAATTTTTCATAATTGTTTTAGACAATCAAATTTTTGGGTGAAAATAAAATATGATATAAATATATAGTATATATTATGATACTATAAAATACCAAAATAGATGTAATAAATAATATTAACACTATCAATTACCAAAATTTATTCCCCCCATTAATATCATTTTTTGAATGTTATTTGATTAATTTTATAAACAATTAATAAATCCTCCAAAACCTATTTTTAATTTTTGGTTTATAAAAAAAATTAATTATGAACTTGATTCACATTCACATCACCATGTGTTATATTTTAATTACTTTGGTTCTTATACTTTTAAAATATTTATTACCTCTATGATTTGGAATAAATTATAAATTAATTATCTTCTTTATTTGTATAAAACCCAACCATCCTCACAATCAACTTCAATCAAATCACCTGGATATTGAATTGACATTGAATTTAGCTATATTGAGACCTAAAAACGATTTTATAATGTCATAAGAACATACTCTTTGGATTATATATGCTACCTCTCTAGGTGAGGTCTCTTCTACTTGTCATTTTTAATCAAGAACCATTTTATATTATGAATTTTTATTTCAAATTGACAAATTTGAAATATATTTTTACAGATTCCTCATAAAGTCCTTGTGATTTCATTGTAATGGAAACTACCATTAACTCTCACTGAAGCCTCATATTAATCATAATGTTACATATTTATGTTGAATAATTTATCCTATGATTTTCTATGTGAATCATTTTTTAGTGAATACACATCCCCATTTCCACTCAATGGTTTTTACCAATATATACATATCTTTCATTGAGTGGGGAAATCAATGTATGTAACCATAAATTATTAATAATGATAATTAATATGAAGATATATAACATTATTCTGTATACGTAGAACACTTGTGAATGTACATGATATTAATCTGACGAGTGGGCCCATAATGATATATACCTCCATTGAATTGGGCAATGTTATTATCTCATGAGATACTATGTATGTTGAATGATATTTTATGCTTTGAAGACTATATTTTTCACATACATGACTTATCTTAATGTTAAATTTCATTTAATTTCCATTTATGCTTTGTTTTGGGGTCTCTCAAGCTTTTATGGTAGAATGGGTGAGTTTTCGTGAATTGGGCCAAACCGTGAGCCCAATTCCAGATTTAAAAATAAATTTTGTTTCTTTTATAACTTTTTAATTTTTTAATATTTTTCACCCATTACAATTCCTAAATGGTCTCCACTGACATATTAACACCCCCATTGTATTTTGGTGCCTTTAGAAATCCATAAACAAGGTGTATATGGGTTTTTATTTAAGGGATTGGGCCTGCCCGAAAACCCAATTCCATTTTTAAAAATGAAATTTTATTTATTAATAACTTATTCAATTTTAAGGATTTGTCAGTGATTCCAAGCCTCAAAAACACCCATTGAATCCAGACACGCAGAAAATCTCTCTCTAGCCACTTTGGAGTTCTTCTTCATCACGATTGAGCGCTGATCTTCTTAGGGGTTTTAAAATCTGGAAGATTTGAGAAGGTAAGTTATTTCCATCGTAACTCTATCAATTATTACTCTTTTTCCTCCATTATAGTTCATAAATAACCTACGCAACCTTCTTCTAACCTGACTTTAATTTTTTATGGTTTTAAATTTCATATACTGGTGTATTAGGGGTGATTCTTCTAGATCCCTCAAGTATGTTTGTTTCTTCCATTACTCCTTCAAATTGCTTAAGGTTTCATTCTATTTGATTGGGGTTTCATCCCTTTTCCTTGAATTACCAAATGACCATAAGGTAGGTTTTCTAACCTAGGGTTTAAACTTGGGTTTTCTTGGTCAATTATTTTGGTTTTTGGTTCGATATAAGTCCCTCTTTGTGTGACGGTGATGCGACTTGGTTTTCGCATGGTGATTCAAGGGTTAAATTTGATTTGGTAGGTGATTCCAATGTTGATACAATCTTTGTTTATTATAATGCTGTATTTATCATATTTTCATGTTTATATGATTTTATTATTGCTGTAAAAATTTGTTCTAATGATGTTTCTATTGCAATTGAATTTTAAATGCCAATTTGGATTGAAATTGGGGGTTTTCCAAAGAAATGTTTTATTAGTTTATTTGGGGATGCCCTATAAATACTTAGTTGTTTTTATTGACCTGTAATAGGGATGAAAATAATGTTTATAATGTTTATCCTTTTTGGTTGTTGCTGCAATAATGGGTTTTAATTGGGTTTGTAAAGAAAGTGAAGTTTTGGTTCCACTTTTGTGTGAAAATGAAGATTTTACAAAGTTTTCACTTCTTGTTTAACATGGGGATGCCTTAAAATTGATTTATTATTTTAATTGAAATTCATTGGGATGAATTTACTGTTTTGGTAACTTAAAATTGTGAAAATAGTGTACAAGTGTGGTTCTTAAGGGGTTTTTTGTGCAAAACAACACGAGATTTTGAGAAATTGTTTTAATAAAAATCAAAGTGTTTGTTGCGTGTATTAAGTGGTATAAAATGCGATAGGTTCTGTATTTTGTGTATGTGACCAGTAGTGGTGTTTTACATTAAAATGGATATGTGTTAAATGCTGAAATTATTTGAGCACAAAGGGGGAAGCCCATGTACCTAGGTGGGGCGGATGTGTACTAGTACAGCTAGTGGACCGGATGAGTTTTGTCCCTATTTCACCTAGCATTTGGATAATGAAAACACTAACTAAACTATGTGTATGATGATTGGGGACCACTAGGTAATGGGTATGTTCCCTACTATAGGCTCGTGCATGAGAACAGATTTTACTATGGTTACTTTACACCGAGGTATGAGGTACATGGGGCCCGAGACTATCTAGTGCCTAGGGGTGTTCCCGATTTTGTTGATCATTGTGTTAGTGGTATTGGAACATGTATTGGGGTGTTTTTGGAAGTCAATTACAGTAGATAACATGTAAATTTAAATGTGTGAACATTCTGAAAACTTTATCTTGAAAAATGTTTTCAATTGAATGTTAAATTTCTTGGATTTTATCATTGCTTTCCTTTGCGTTTTAAAACTGCTTGCTTTTTCACATTGTATTGCATGCTAATTTAAATCATTGGGTTGTATCCTATTGGCCTTAGGCTCACACCCTAATTACACCCCTTGAATGTAAGTATAATTGGTTATGTTTGACTCAGTTAAAGGAAAGGCTAAGGGTGATGGCGGTTCAGCGTGTTAGTCCCCATCCTTGGGGCGGAGTTGTGGAGATGACTTAGGGGTGATGACCCCATGTCATGTGGGGTCCATGGGGATGTTTTGTTGCTTTTTAATTGTGCATTAAGACCTTTTGTATTGTTTTTGAACTTATGTATTTAGTTTTGGATTTTCTTATAAACCTTGTTGGTATGAATTTTTCAGATTCATTTTATCACATATTTTTGGTGTTTTATGTATACATATTCGGGTAAATCATTCCCAAACCAAGATACATGATACCCAGTAACTTGTGCTAGCATGTGGGGATTGGGAACACCCTTAGGGCCTTGTGAAAAGCTGGGTTTGGTGCCAGTTTTGGCGGTGACCAGATTCGGTTCATGACAAAATGGTATCAGAGGAGGTTCGCTCTCTTTGGGTCACGTCATTTGGGGACCAGTCGGGATAGTCTAGAGTTAGGATTGTAGGGACTTGGCATTATATTTATGAGTAATGTGTATGATAACCACACCTCATGATGGGATTCATGTCGGTAGGGGATATCGGGATTTATATGAGTCTTTTAGATTTCTTGGATTGATGATGATTATGGGAAATGAAAAGAGAGTTGGGTTACTGGTCTCGGTGAGCTCGCAGGGTCTGCCAAACCATGTGGAGCCAGAGATATTTACCTAGAATACTCTCTGTGATGGTGATGTTATTGGAATATGGCTTCCAACCATATTTCCCATTCACCCACTGAAACTAGTTTCCTCTCGCATTGTCTTGTATTTTTTAGTTTTGAAATCTTGGATCTTTGGTTTTACAGTGACTTGTTTTTGAGAAGCGCGATGTTTTTGTGAAATAATTATCTAATAAAGAGGGAATGGTTAGATTTTTGAAAATAGAGAACTGAATTTATATAAATTTATTGGAATGGAAAATAGTGTGTTTTCACCTCTTTTGAAAGAATGAACTATGTCAATTTTTTGTTTTGAAAAAGTGTTTTCAATAGAGTTTTCTAAACTATTGAAAGGTGTTTTAATGGGCCGAGAGGTTTTAAAATTGATGTGTAGGAATTTAAAGTGATTTTCAATTGAAATTATTGTTCCTTTATGAAAATATTGGTAAGATGTAATTTGGGTTTGATTTTTTGGTTAGAGGTTTTGAGAAAAAGGATGTATTCGTTGACTGTTTTGGTTTTGAAAAGTGGAAAGATTTTTTTATTTATTTTAACCTTTGGTATATCCATGAGCTACCACAAGCATGGGGTTATATGGGATTATGGATGGTTAATGGAATAGATGGATGAGTTCTGGGATGTATATGAGGAGGGTGATCATTATGGCACAGAAACATGCATGTGTAAGGCCCATGGGGTACCATTGGTGGATATGCTAACCGCTGAATCATTTATTTTCAAAACTATTATTTTAAATGAGAAACTTGATGAATTTATGACTAGTTTGGGATGGTGTGTATTATGTGTTTTTTTTAAATTTTGATGTTTTGGGATGTTTTGAGTCTAATAACCCCTCCTGTTTGTATTGTGTTTTTGGTTTGTGTTTGGTCGGTAAGCTGTGTTGAAGGGACGATTAGTGGTATCTTTGGGGAAATGTTTTGGGATGATTTTACGGTGTTTCCTTTAATGTGTTTGGATTTGGTTTGTGGTATATCTTGACCAATAGACCATCTTGGTTGGGTGATGAGGTTTAATCGTTGGATAAGGTACGCCCCATTACGGGTTAGTGCACAAGTGAAGTGCAACCCGGATTGTTTCTCCATTCGAAGACCCTCCAGTTGATCGATATAAGGAATCTTTTTCTTGATATTTTTAGATTGAGTCTAAACCCTTTCCTTTCCTGGTTTTGTGTATCCTCTTGTAGTGGGATAGTGATCATGGAAGGTTGAAAGAGACCTTAGCCTCTTAAGTTTCCTGATTTGCTGAAGGTGGAAGTGGCCTGGGTTTGTTAGCATGGATGAGTATCCGGATGGCATCTAAGAGGGAATTTGGGTTATTCACAGTTTCTTTGAAGCATGAATTCATGTTAAACCACCAGTGTGGGAAATATTGTAGAGACCCGACGCCTGACGTACGTTGACATTATATTACATTTTCAGAATACCTAGTACATAACAAAAACACACACACAAGGATCGTAATAGTTTAGTGTCTTTGGAAACTCGAAATATAATCTTCTAATCGTGGTGAAAGATCTTCAACATCTCCCATAAAGATCTTCCTTTTTTTTACCTAAAACCTTTCTTTATATCCTAGGGAAAAGAAAACATAAAAGGGTGAGCTCAAATGCTCAGTAAGGGTAAACAAAAGAAATATCAATCACATCATATTCATAAGTACATAACATTTTGGAAATCTTAACCTGCAAAAGAGAGCATAATTTCATAACATGGGATAAATCATGGCAGTGAAAAGTAATCACAATAATCATAACTTAAAACACGAAACTTTGTGGCATTTACACATAATCATAGAGAATCATTTCTTGTTATTCAAGACTCATTGCCAAGACTATCTTAGTGGACAAAGTCCATTTCTGAATCGAGTAACCCTCGTTTCAGTCCTGTTTCACTGAACCGGTATAACCTACCATTCCAGCCATGTCTATCTCATGAGATATAAAATCTTTACCCAATGAATTGGAGGGAGATATAGGTCCCACCCATCTAATAATGATACCATTCTTATGTGTTCCACAAAATCATAAATCATACATCATTGCATAACCCATGTAATACAAATGGGAATCTTAAACATCATGACATCATAAAACAATTCATATAAGATAAAGGAATTCATAAAAATAATTCCATCACAACATAATCAAATCAATTTAATAATAGGGATAAAAATAGAACCCTTTATTATCTTAGATGGAAAATAATTTTGATAAAACACTTGTACTTCATTCTTGAGGAAAATAAATTTTCTTCTTCAAAAACATTTTTCCTTTCTTAACATGTCGTACAACTTTAAACTAAAAGAATTTGATTAAAAATAAACTTGAAAACTTGTAAAGGAAGCTTCTTGGAAATAATGTTTTAAACATCCATTCATGCCGTATAAGTTAAAAAAAACATTCTTCGTACTTTTTTCGGAAAAGTCAAAAAGTACCTCGTACAAAAACGACAAAAGATTCATTTCATATCTTTTACTAAAAACTCACCAAAGGGTAAAATTGGATTTAAAAAATTGTAGGTGGATGGAAATAATATTACATATTGAGGAAACATGGATGTGGATGATAAAATATACCCCAGTAAATACTAAAGTATAAACAATCTCAGATAAAAATGAGATTGTGATATTTCCCTTACCTTAGGTTCGATTTGCTTCGTAAGTGTCCGAACCTCCTGTATAATGATTTAAATAATGTCATTGACTTATTAAAGAATCATATTCATTGTTAATATATCATATATGGTTCACTTATGACTTTATATTACCCGTTCTTTTGTAAATTCCATGTTAAAGAGCGTTTTGGGTAAAATTGTTTCATTTGTCGTCCGTGTTTTGACTTGTAATTATTCATATGATTACTTAGATCATGATTAATTAATTCCAGAATATAAAAAATGATTTATATATATATATATTCAGAATATACATATATATAATAAATCAGTAAATGGAAAGAAATACACCGTTCATGGAGACGGTAGACCGTTCGTACGCATGAACGCTGTTTTCGTTTTCTTATTGAGTTGAATGGAATTAAGTAGATGACATACATATATATAAACATAAATACAGTAGATTTATAATGTCATATATTTCATTATTATTGCTTATATATACTTTATAATCATTCTTAAATGGTTAACATGGAGAATGAATCTCATCGCGTCGTGGAGACGGTATTCCGTACGTACGCACGCGCGATGATTTCATTTTCCGTAGGATGGATAGATGGTGAAATAGGATTGTTTCATAATTATAATAACATATCAGTATATGAGTGATAATGATGTTATTACTTCATAATTAAACAACCTAAGAAGAAGAAGTGGAAGAAGAAATAAAGGTGAAAGAATTGGTAATGGAAATTACCTTTTCTTTGAAGCGCCTCTTTGAGACCTCCTCTTAAGGCACTAAAATTGGTCTTTGAGGAAGACCAGAACCTCTAGGATGTTTCTAGGGAAGTTTAGAAGAGAATTTGTCAGGGTTTGGAAGATCTTGAAGGCTCAAAGTTGTGTGAGGAAGAGAGGGAGGAGGTTCCCTTTTATAAGGGAGGAGAGGGGCACCTTTGGAATAACTAAAAATATTATTTTATTATAAAGTCAATTTAGGTTTTAAATAACTCAAAATTGATTTATTTCTAGGATAATGTGGGGATGGGTCGAAATAATCTCATCCAATAGAATTTAGACAAGTTTAGGTTATTATTTTAACCTTATCAATTAGATTTTACTCTAAGTTAAATAATTTAACTTTTACCGTGTCTTTTTGTTTTCTTACACTATATGGTTAATAAATTTACTATATCAAGCCAAAAGAACCCCAAGTTGTTTATTATTAATATATATAATCTTATCTAAGTCATTTGTCTGAAACTTAGATTTTTAGGAATAAAATAACAATTAATAATATAATATTTGTTTTAAAAACTATTTTATGTCAATTTTGACACTATTTGGTACATGATTTTTATGAAATTTATAACAGAATGATAAGTTCGAAACAAGTTACTTAAATCAACAATAACATGTAATATTAACCTAGAAAATTATATTAAGTCATAAAAAGTCTCAAATTACATTTATTTGGGCATTTATAACATCAATTATGTCAATATTTCATTAATAAGACAATTACTGCATCATCTTTGTGTCATAGTAAATGATAATTATTTAATCCCTAAAAATTTTAAATAAATTCTTATGATGTAGATAATTGTAGTAGCTTTATGGAGACTATTAATGTTATAAGTTTCATGAAGTTTATCACTATATTAAAATTATTATACTTATAAGATTTAAGAAAGTGACATGTTGTCACATTCTTTGGTTTTAATAATAATTAAATTATTTTCATTGAAAAAATTTAATTAAATTAATCTAATACGACCCTTAGGTGATATAGGTATACATTTAGTCATCCAATAGGATTTTGACATTTTTTAGAATAATTTTAAAATATTATATTTACCCTTAATTACCCGATTTACCTTTAACTATGGTAAATAAAATTTACCGTAGTTACTATTCATAATTCCCAAAAATAAAAAGTAGCTTATTAACATAATTTGGATCCACTGATTCCAAATATGGAATCCATTTTTCCAAATTCAATACACAAAAGTTTCAGAAATTAAATTAAAATTAATCCCGTTGTCGAAAGAAAACGGGTTTTCTTTAAAACATTGCAAAATATTGAATTGATTTAACCTACGAATTCAAGGTAAAATCAATGATAATGTCATACATTATATTAAATGGTAAAAATATATTCTATTTATACTTTAAAACCATTCAATATTATAATTTAACCACATAAGATATTATGATGAAAAAAGTTGTTTTTAATTAAAATATAGCGTGTTTTTACTATTCATTAAAATATGAAAGTTATCGGAAAAATATCAAAACTTTATCTAATGTAAATTTTTATATCCTGATTCAAAAGAAGAATTTTATTTTGTGAAATTTAACTTATAAACATGTCAAAAACTAGATTTAAAGTGGGTGCGCCATCAAAAGGAGGCAAAACTGCATTTTTTGAAAAATACTTATTTTACCTGAAAAATTTATTTTGTTCTTATACCATGTTCTAGAAATGTGTAAGATGAATAATAATGTTATAAAATTCAAAATTTAGTTAACACTATTCATAACGGCTAGTTCATGACAATATTATAATAATATATCGTTGTTTATTAAAACCCAGTATTGCGTACAACACACGCTATCGAGGAAGGTCGCGATTGCATGTAATGGAAGCCAAGTCAGGGTTGCATGTTGTGAAAGAATCCTTCGTTGTTTCGTATAAAATAATCCAACCATATTTAATTTATACATTGAATATCTATATATATATATACTCAATGTTGCGTAGAATAACTATTATCAAAATTGTGTGTAACACGGTCTAAGAATAGTGTTGCGTATACTGCAAGCTAATACGGTGTTGCGTATAGCGCAAGGTAATCTTGGTGTAGAATACAACACAAGACATTAAAGAAATTAAAATAATATTTTTCATAAAATCTCGGGGTGTTACAAATATGGTCACGATGGGATATTGTGGCCACTTTCTAGAACTGTGTGTTGGTTTGGGGATGTTGTATAAGGTCCATCTCCGTTCATTGTTTATATCAGTCGCAATGGTCATGTTTGGTGATGCCTTATGATGTCATGGGCTCGATTGACCATAAAGGTGAAAGTTGGGAAATTATATGAGAGTCTCTATTATGTTGGGAGAATGTCTCCCTGGAAAAAACTTAAAAATATTCCGTTTTAGAGGAAGGTGAGTTTAGGTGTTCTTTACTTCTATTGTTTCTCACCCGAACAAACAAGGTGTGATGTGTGTGCATCTTCTAAGAACTTGTTTCAGTGAAATATCAGGTTAGGGTAAAGTGAGTTTGGAATGTGTAATGTCTTGGAAAAATTATCAGGGATTGCGGTGTAGTTGTTGGATTCACCGAAAGAAGAATTCTCATTCAGGGGGTTTTCAAATCCTAACTTCGAGGCTGAAGATGCTTCAATCATTTGAGATCCAGCCATAGGTCTCGGAGAGAAGCTGGATCATAGTCAGGGGAAATCACAGGGTCATTTAAACCCTTGTATAAAGTCCCATCCTCAGTATGAATGATAGGAAGAGTTTAAACCTATGGTGTCATTATCTTTCTTCTGTTGTTCCCATTTGGTGGAAATATGTGGAGGACCTTGTACCCATGTCATCGCCCAATGTTATTCCCTCCCCCTTTGGTTTCCATTGAGTCTTTGGAGAAAGGATTGAAGTTCGGCTAGATAGGTTGAGCACATGGTTTGTGCTTGGTCAGTAATGACCATGCCCTAGAAAACCATGTAGATAAAAGGATCCCCACTATTAATGTATGGTTTCCCAAACCATACAGACTAACCATGTGGTCATCCCAACTCATTAAATTTTGGGGTCTTTCTTTACCGGCCCATGCTGGTCGGTTAAGATGGTTGGTTATTATGGTGGGGAGACCCACTATGAGTCTTATATAAGTTCTTTTGTAAATTTCTGATGGACGTATATCCTTTGTACTGGTGATTCCATTAGGTCCTCCTCCTGTTAGTGTCCTTATTCTATCTCGGAAAAAATATAGGTTTTCTTTTATGGTGGGGAGCTTATTATTGTTCCCCCATACCAGTAGCTCAGACTTATCCAAGGTCTTGGCTTGGCGGTAGATAGTCTTGTTCAGAGCTATCAAGCTACCTACATCTTCTTTGGGTAAAAGTTGAGATTGGAGAGTTCCCAATTGTTTAGTTATGGAAAGGTAAGTGTAACATTGTTCGTTGTTGTTGTTCGTTTGGGTGAATTGCTTGAGTATTGTTCGGATAGTGTTTAAGGAGTATTATTTTGGGATAAAGTATGAATGTGATTGATCATTTCAGGAATGTGGTGTAAGTTTGGGTTGTGAGATTAATCATTCCTTAATTGATAACTGGAGGTGTCTTGGTCCTGGGGGGAGAAGATTGACAAAGAAGTACATCTTGGTTTATCAGTTGGGTTTGGTTTTGGTATCTAGATTTGTTGTAGTTTTCTAGGGATGGAAAGTTTTCATGGTGGGGAGAATTGTAACATAAATGACTTATATTAATGTTAAATTTCATTTAATTTCCATTTATGCTTTGTTTTGGGGCTTCTCAAGCTTTTATGGTGGATTGTGTGAGTTTTCGTGAATTGGGCCAAACCGTGAGCCCAATTCCAGATTTAAAAAGAAATTTGGTTTCAAGTTATAAATTTTTCATTTTTTAATATATTTCACCCATTCTAGTTTCTAAATGGTCTCCCTGGACATATTAACACCCCCATTGTAGTTTGGTGCCTTTAGAAATCCATAACCAAGTTGTATGTGGGTTTTTATTTAAGGGATTGGGCCTGCCCGAAAGCCCAATTCCAGTTTTATAAATTAAATTTTATTTATTAATAACATATTCAATTTTAAGGATTATTTGGTGATTCTAAGACTCACACATGCCCATTCAACCCAACCGTGTGGCCAATCTCTATCTCCCATCTTTGGAGCTCTTCTTCACCAGGATTGAGTGCTGAGCTTCTTAGGGTTTTTAAAATTGGGTAGATTTGAGGAGGTAAGTTATTTCCATCATAACTCTCTCAATTATTACTCTTTTTCCTCCATTACAGTTCCAAAATAACATCCTCATCCTTCTTCAAACCTGCCTTAAAGTTTTTACTGTTTTAAATTTCAGATACTGGTGTATTAGGGGCGATGCTTCTAGATCCCTCAAGTAAGTGTGTCTCTTCCATTCCTCTTTCAAATTGCTTAGGGCTTCATTATATTTTATTGGGGTTTCATCCATTTTCCTTGAAGTAACAAATGACCAGATGGTAGGGTTCCAAACATGGGGTTTAACCTTGGGTTTTATTGGTCAATTAGTTTGGTTTTAGGTTCGATATAAGTTCCTTTTGGTGTGACGGTGATGCGACTTGATTTTCGCACGGTGATTCAAGGGTTTCATTTGATTTGGTAGGTTATTCGAATGTTGATGCAATATTTGTGTATTATAATTATTTATTTATCATATTTTCATTTTTATATCATTTTATTATTTCTAAAAAATTGGTTCTAATGATGTTTCTATTGCAATTGAATTTTAAATGCCAATTTGGTGTGAAATTGGGGGTTCTCAAAAGAAATGTTTTATTGGTTTATTTGGGGACGCCCTATAAATAATTAGTTGTTTTTTTTGACCTGTAATAGGGATGAAAAGAATGTTTATAATGTTTAACCCCTTTGGTTGTTTCTGCAATAATGGGTTTTAATTGTGTTTGTAAAGAAAGTGATGTTTTGGTTCCACTTTTGTGTGAAAATGAAGGTTTTACAAAGTTATCACTTCTTGTTTAACATGGGGATGCCCTAAAATTGATCTATTGTTTTAATTGAAATTTATTGGGATGAATTTACTGTTTTGGTAACTTACAAGTGTGAAGATAGTGTACAAGTGTGGTTCTTAAGGGGTTTTGTGTGAAAACAACACAGGATTTTAAGAAATTGTTTTATTAAAAATCAAAGTGTTTCTTGCGTGTTTTAAGTGGTATAAAATGAGATAGCTTCTATATTTGGTGTATGTGAACATTAGTGGTGTCTTAAATTAAAATGGATATGTGTTAAATACTTAAATTGTTTGAACACAAAGGGGGAAGCCCGGGTACCTAGGTGGGGAAGATGTGTACTAGTATGGCTAGTGGACCAGATGAGTTTTGTCCCTATTTCACCTAGAATTTGGATAATGACAACACTAAATAAACTATGTGGATGATTATTTAAGACCAATAGGTTATGGGTATGTTCCCTACTAGTGGCTCCTGCATGAGAACAAATTTTACTATGGTTACTTTACATCGAGGTATGAGGTACATGGGGCCCGAGACTATCTAGTGCCTAGGGGTGTTCCCAATTTTGTTTCTCATTGTGTTAGTGGTATTTTCCCATGTATTGGGGTGTTTTTGGAAGTAAATTACAGTAGATAACATGTCTATTTAAATGTGTTAACATTCTGAAAACTTTAGCTTGAAAAATGTTTTCAATTGAAAGTTACATTTCTTGGATTTTATCACTACTTTCCTTTGCATATTAAAACTGCTTGCTTTTTCACATTGTATTGCATTCTCATTGTAATTATTGGGTGGTATCCTATTGGGCTTAGACTCACACCCTACGTATACCCCTTGGGTGTAAGTATACTTGGTTATGTTTTACTTAGGTAAAGGAAAGGCTAAGGGTGATGGCGATTCAGGGTGTTAGTGCCCATCCTTGGGGTGGAGTTATGGAGACAACTTGGGGGTGATGACCCAATGTCATGTGGAGTCCATGGGGATGTTTTGTTACTGTTTCATTGTGTCTTTGGACCTTTTGTATTGTTTTTGAACTTATGTATTCAGTTCTGGATTTTTGTATAAACCTTGTTTGTATGAATTTTTCAGATTCATTTTATCAATTATTTTTGGTGTTTTATGTATACATATTTTTGTAAATCATTCCCAAACCAAGATAAATGATACCTGGGCACTTGTGCCAGCCTGTGGGGATAGGGAACACCCTTCGGGCCTTGTCACAGGCTGGGTTTGGTGCCAGTTTTAGCGGTGACCAGATTCGGTTTGTGACAATATTATTATATCATTGATGTTATCCTTAACTTTTTATTTATGATGTAATGTTTTATATTGATTTCACATTCCCATGTTTTCCCAATGTTGTCAACATATATTATGATTTGAAGTACATGTTGAGGATTTTCATCCCTCTTGTGTATCTATGATATTCCTATTGATTCACATTTTCATCATTACCTTATTATATTTTATTATTATTATCATATATGGATTTATAGTTCAATCCATTCTAATGTAAATCCCCATGTTACCCCCACATAGTTTTAGAATAGAAATGAAATTAGATGGGAAAGTTGTGGAGTTTTTAAATAATGTTGTTTTACCCATGATTCCAGTTATTGTGCATGTTCCAAATTTAAAAAAAAGTCCCTTATGATCATTTAGTGTTGTAATATGTGTAATTTTTTGTAATAAATCACGAATTATAGTATATTGTAATATTAGTTTTCATAGTTGGTATAAGAGAAAATTCTAGTTTTCATTTGTGATTATTTCTAGAAAACCAAAGAGAAATCCATAAGTGTAGTTCTAAAAAAAGTAAAACTATACTAAATTATAGTAATGTATATATACATTAGTTTAAATGAAATTTAAGGAATTTCTATATACAAAATGTTTATATTTATCAGAAACAATTTTACCCAGTGTCATTAACTTGAAAAGGTGAATTTGGCATAACTCTATTATCACAGGGTAAATGAGAAAAGTCCTTTCATCTCATCTGGTATGACATTCCCTGGGTATATTCTTTGTTAAATTCCAATTATAATTTTGGACCACTATTAAAGGAATAAAAAATCCCAAACGATTTTATGTTAAGAAATTGATCTTCAATAGAATATATTGGTAAGAAGAAATTCATTTGATGTGGAATATATTTAATTTATCAATTTTTTGTTTAATATTTATTTTACCTTTTATTTTTTTAATAGATTCAAATTTATTATCATCAATTTATTCTTTATATTATTTTTCAATGGGAAATAATAGAAAGTGAGTTAATAACTAATTTTGGAGACATTTCCATTACTTCCCAAATGAGATGCCCACACTGATTTGAGAATGATTCAGTAACCTCATAAACATAATTTATCATTTATCAAATGTTATGAATATAAAAATTGATCAAGAAGATTTACCAAATCCTTGAAATAATTATTTTGTTTGATTATGAGAAATTTATTCTACAAAGTCCTATGAAAATTAGTAGATCTTCTATTCCCATAATCCAGAAAAAATGGATCAATAACACAGAAAATATTTATCTATCATTTAATGCTAAAAAAGGGGGAATATTAGTATGGTTTATTCTCCTAAGGAGGTAGAACCATATGAATGGTGGAAGTCGATCAAAAGTGTTAATCCTAAAAAAGATATCTAATTGATAGATTACAATGAATTTAAGAAATTTTTTTTCATAAATATTTCACTCTTATTCTTCTGTGTTAAGTGGATAAGGATTTTATTTTCCTCAATAAAAATAGAAATGAATCCAATGTGATGTATGATTTGAAAAATAAAAGGATTACATGATAGACCTATATAATTATTTTTGATCCTTAATGTAATTTTGAATATTGTTTAGTGGTTTAAACTCAATCCAATGAAAAATTATTTATGATTTAAGTCATTGAATTAAATAAAAAAATTATATGATATTCCATAAATGTCAAAATAGTGTTCTAAGAGTCTCAAAGATCTCAAAGTTCTAGAGATAATAAATTGATAATGGATTATAATTTAAGTGGTATGATATTGAAATATCATGGGGATATAATTTTTAACATCCTAATTTCGAAAAGTAAGAGAAGAAGTATCAAAGAAATTATCTTCTGTGCATAGGGAAATGATTTAGTTTTGTGAAGGAATGGAATCCAAAAAGAAATATTTAATTGGAGAAAAACAAAAATATTATGGAAGAATGGAATTCTCTAGTCAACCATATAGTTATTTTCAAATGTTTCAATTATGAAGACCAATGATACTGTAAAAACCAATACACTACTGAATGGATTTCTACAAGAGCTGAAAATATCAATCCCCAAGGACTAGAGTGTGGGTGAGAATATTTCCTCTCAACTACTAAGGTTTGTGTTGATAATTAAATAGTGACATGAATTCTAGATATTCATTTAATAATAGTTAATGTACTTTTTTATTCTGGTTCAACCCATTCATTCAAATAATATATAAATATTTGAACTATTCTAATACTACATCATAAGAAAAAATAAGATCTTTCTATGGAAATGATAAATGTGGTAGTTTTCTGACTCCAACTATATAACTTCTACCTTATTCATATTTAGAGGTTTAATTCCAATTTTTTTTTGGATACTCCCTTTAGAGGAATTATATTCTATTCTGGGCATGGATTGGATTACATTATATAAATCCAATAGAAATTATTTATAGAAAGAAATCACCCCATATATTGAATATTACTGTCCTATTATATACTTGATAAAATATAAGGATGAATATAATTTTATATAATCATATAATTCATGGATATTATTTCTTATAGGGAAATTTAATCAAGACAAATTGACTATAACAACGTAAAATATCAGCCTTGATGAAATTCACTTCATTAGGGAATTAACTGACGTCTTTTCCAATGAAGTTTTTGGTCATCCTATGAGATGATAGGTTGTGTTATCAATCAACTTATACATGTAGATCGTAAAATATTGATGAAATAATATATAATTTACAATTTTATCATCCAAACAATAATAAATAACAATTGGAAAATGTGGAAAAATATTTTATAGGTGCATTTGATTTCCCATGTGGTTCATTTTTACAATTTGTAATGAAGAAGGATGATCAAATATACCCTTATATTGATTATTATGATCTAAGATGGATCATGATTAATAAAAACTATCCATTTACACGGATTGATGACCTCCTCAAAAATACATGTGAAAATTATTACATCTCTAATGTAGAACATTAGTTGAGATACTTTCATGCAATGTTGAAGGAGGATATCCTCATGAATGTATTCCATACATGATACAATCACTATAAGATGATAAAAATTATATTAGGACTGATTAATAATCCAAATATATTCATATATGTGAATAACACTATTTTAGGGTGTACCTTGACAAATTATTTATTGTCATCTAGGATATCCCAAAAGCAAGGAGGAACATGAGATGAATTTGAATGTAGTTTTGAGGATCTCATGAAAATTAAATTCCAATGATAATTATAGTAAATGTGAGTTCTGGACAGTGGTAGTTACATTCTAGGTTTATTTAATCTTCATCATTAAGATATCTAGGGATTTTCCAAAAATAGAGGCGATTGAAGGATGTACTAAACCACCATCAGTGAAAAAATTACAGAGTTTATTTGGATTATCGGGGAAATATCATCAATTTTAAAGAAACATCACATTATTTTCAATCCCAATAAATAAGCTATCTCAAAAGCAATAATGTTACTTTTAGACATGTGAATAAAAGGATATATTTAATGTTTTATATAAGATGTTAATAAAATAAAGTATACTGACATTACCCACCCAAGGGGAAGGATTTATAATCAATAGTGATTCACAAAAAATGTATTTTCTGTGTTCTATTGAAATATTATGGATTAATAGGTGATGCCTCCATGTAATTAAAAATTTAATAACATAACTATCAAGCACAATATTTATAATTAGCTACAGTTTTATTCATAGTAATTACTTGGTGACATATATCTATAAATATAAGTGAAAAATTTATATGGTTCAAAAAATCCTCTTACATATATTCCTAAAAAATATCTCAATATACCCTAATTCAGGTATTTTGAGTTGATCATTGATTATTATTGTTACATCCATTACGATTAGGTGAAGGAAAACAAAGTTTAATATTCTCTAAGTAGAAATTATCTTATATCCCAATCCATGGTGAGGATTTCAGGGGATCTAATAATATTTTACATGAAAAGTTTGGAAACAAGAATGATTAAAGGAACTTCATATGAATATTATAAAATGACTACACAACCATAAATTATTTAGATAATCTGTAACACCCCAAGCTTCTATGGTACGCTTCTCTTTGAATAATATAGTAGCATGTGTTGTACACAACTTTGAGTTCTGACACACCACAACCAATCAAACTAGCCGTTATGAATAGTAATACCCACTTTTTGAATTTTTATAAATTTTATCCTTAGAAATGGAATTAATTTTTGGATTCTTAATATTGAAATTAGATTAGGGTGAATTTTTGGTACATTTCAGATAACTTTCATATTTTTATGAATAGTGAAAATTACTAAATTTTAATTAATTTTTTTTAATCCACATAATTAATAGTGGAAAATTATGTATTTGAGTGATTTTAAAGTATATTTAGAATATATTTTTACCATTTAATACAATTTTAGTCATTGGATATAATTTCACATTTAAACTAGACATAAGGAAGTGCCAATCTTTTGATAGTTATTATTTCTTAAAAACAAGCTTTTTGTTTTGAGAGTGGGAATTAATTTTAAATTAATTTTTTCCACTTCTTTGTTTTGAATTTAGAATAATGGATTCCTTATTTAGAATTAGTAGGTCCAAATTGTGTAAATAATTAACTTTTATTTTTAGACATTTTCAATAATTACTTTGGTAAATATTTTATTTACCATGGTTAAAGGGTAAATCCAGTAAATAAGGGTAACAAAATAATATTATAATAATGTTACATTACCCTGAAACATGTTATAACCCTGTTATTTGATACATGTCCGAACATGTTCAGCTTTGGGTAGATTTTTATACCCCATGGATCCACTTGTAAGTGATAATGACACTTTATATTAATTAAGTTAATGTAAATACAAAAATGACATAAGCATATATCTTTTAGGAAAACAGTTTTTACATAGAGTTATATATGTTATATTTTAGACTATTAATATTTATTAGAAATATAAAAATATTTCCTACATAATGGTATTTTATTTATAACTTTTATTTGTTGAATAATTAAATTTATTTATGACACAATAATGATGCAATATTTTTCTTATTAATGAAAAAATAAAATAATTAGTATTATAAAAGTTAAAATAAATATAATTTGAACGTTTTGATGACATAAACGAATTTTATTGGTTAATATGACATGTTAGTATTTATTAAATGAATTTTTTTCATTGATAAGGTTGTTAAGACTTTAACAAAAATAAATTATTAAATAGTGTCAACATTGACATAAAGAAGTTTCTAAAACAAATATTATATTATTAATTGATGCTCTATTCCTAAAAATCTAAGGTTCAACCAAAGGACTTATATAATGATAGGTGTATTATTAATGGACCACTTGGGTGTTGCTTGTATGTATATAGTATGTTTATTAACCGTATAATATAAAAATTGAAAGTGACATGGAAAATGTCAAACTAATTAACTATGAGTTAAAAATAAAATATAAGGTTAATATAGTGACCCAAACATTTATAAAACCTATTGGCTGAGTTATTTAAGACATATACACACCTTTACCTTTAAATAATCCACTTTTGAGGCATTACAAACCGAATATTAATTTATTATAAAATAATATTTCTAGCTTTTCCTAAGGTGCCCCTCACCCCTCTTATAAAAGGGCACTCCCCCTTCTCACTAATTCACACCTTAAGAACCTTTTGGCTTAGACAAAACCTACCGAAATATTCTATAAACTTCCCTCAATTCATCCTAGAGGCCTTTATTTAGTCATAAAGCCAACCAAAAGATACCTTTTGATCAAATCAAAAGGAAGAACCCGAAGAAGAGGTAATGTTTTCACCACCCTCTTTCAAGTTCATTTCTTCTTCATCTTCTTCTTTATTTGTTATTTACATTATAAATCAATAACTCCATTATCTTCTATATACTGTGATGTTATTATAAATATAGTACAACCATATTCAGTATTCTATCCATCCTTTGAATGACATGTCACCATACGTGCGTACGTACGAATTACCGCCTCCACGTCGTGGTGTAATTGTTATTCAAAACATTATTATTTGGATGGGTATGATACTGATGTGTAGTTTATGTAAATAATAAATATAACATGATAATGATTATGTATATATGATATAACATCCAATTATATATTATTTTAGTATCAAAATAATGATATTTTCGCTCATGCGTACGTACGGACTACCGTCTCCATGAACTGGATGAGATTCATTCCCCATCGTTTCCATGCAAGTCAAATTCTAATTTGATGATTAAAAATAATATTTAAGGACTTGATATCATTCTGGATATGAATAATATTTAACCTATGGATAAAAAACATGACTTATGTAACAAAACATATAAAATAAAACGAATAAGTGAACACCTGAAATGACGATATTACTAAAATATTATTAACAAAGAAATATTAAAAGATCATATATGATATCATATTTATGTATATGATTCTAGTATAATTTAATAATAATGATTTAACTATTATACAGGAGTTTAACCTACCCTCAACCAAGGAGAAGTACAAGGTAAATATTTATTTCAAAATCTCTTCATTATCTGAGGTTGTTTATACACAATTACATACTGGGACCTCTTTATCATCCACATCCATGTTTTTTAAAAATGTATGTCAAATCATTCTTACTATTTTACAGAATATGGGTTAAAGTCATTTATACCCTTATTTGACTTTTTATAAGAAGTTTATAAAGTAATCTTTATGTTGTTTTCCAAACAAGGTCCTTTTTAACATTTTCAAGAGAATTAAGGAAAGAATGTCTCTTTTTTAACTTATACGGTGGGTGCATCAATTTTACGCTGTTATAAATCTTCAAAGCTTCCCTTAAAAGATAATAAGGATATTTTCAAAGTAAATGTTTTATAATAATGTGACTTTTAAATGTTTTAAAAAAAGAGATATTTCTCTCAAATAGTTTTGATTTCATCTATGCCAACATCCTTTGATGGATTTTAAGCTTATTTGAAGTTGATTTATTATCATACAAAACTTCCATATTGTATTGAAGGTTTTGGGATATTTTTGACTGTGGATGTGTTATTTTTATACCATTCGTGGTTTATGGAGAAATTATTGACATTTCGTATGATAGTTTTAATATGAATGTTTTTGTTATGTTTAAACCTGTTCATATGAGGAATGCATTGGACTTAATAAGTGACTGGTGGAGCCCAATACAGCTCCTCGATGCATCGGTAGGTCTCATGAGACAAACTAGTGTCTTGGGACAAGGCCTTGAAAAAATATTATTTGCAGTCTTGGAACAAGGCCTTGAATATGTGGTAATGATAGTCTGGCATTATACATTCCATCATTTTGAAAGTGGTTATTGGTATTGAATGTGATTATTCGACTAGTAGAATATCCATGTGAAAAAGTAAATGAAATTCTTTCATTTTATATTTTCCATATTATTCTTAAGTTCATGTTTAGAAGGATTTTGTTTTAGTTATACATTGCGTTAAATGTTTATGCTTATTTATGAAAGTTTCTGCTATATTGTTATCCTTACTGAGCATCTAAGCTCACCCCTTTCAATGTTTTATTTTTCCCAGGATGTGAAGAAGTATTTTATGAATGACCTGCAGGGATATTATGAGGGGATTTGAAGACAAGATGTTTTTATAGTTGTTTTTACCTTATGATGTAATGTAAGACTTATGAATATATCTAGTGTTTCCAAGGCTACTAAACCAATCGGTCTATCAAGACATGATCTTTTGTGATCATGCAAATATTATGTAATAATGCACCAACTCTGGGTAACTATGGTTGGGGCGTTACAGTTGGTATCAGTGGAAGTTTAGTACAAACCTTGGAATCTAGGTTTAGATAAACTCTGATTAGAGCACAAAGACCTAAAATGGACTTTTAGGATTAGTGTAGAATAACTTCATAGAATTTTGGTATTGTAGAGATTTTGTGAGTTTTTCGAGAAATACATCCTTGTCTGGATACGAGTAGGTAGAGGCAGCTCTGTCGCAGATGTACCTATGGGTAAAACCCGAAAAAACCACTTTGAGCTAGACTCGAATGGGAACTGGTGTACGACAATGGGCCTTGCTGCACTCTTGGTTATGACACTCATGGGGGTTATGCTTAGGATAATTCTCATTTTCTTTAGAAACCATTATGAAGGGTTTATGAGTATATACTTCCTCAAAGAAATTTTTTTTATGATTATGGATTATATCCATAAACTTTTCAATTCATGTTAGTGTTTTACAAGTTTGGATTTATGTATTGCGATTCATAAACTAATCTAGTGTATTCCATTGTGTAGAAATGGAATATAGTGTAAGAAATGGAAACCATATCAATGCATGCACTCCATGTAGGGATTTCCCTCCTACTCAATATAATTATAGTGGAGCTGGTGATGGAACTGGTGTTCATCAGCTAATCACCAAACTGGGACAACTCACTTAGGTTATAAATAATAAACTTACCCTTATGGAGCACCCTGATCCACAGTGTAGAGGATCAATGTTAGATCTCTTCATGAGGCAACAACCACCAACATTCAATGGGAGTAAAAAATCCACTAGTAGCTGAGAAATGGATAAATTCCTTAGAGAAAATATTCCATGCCTTAGGGAGTAGTGAAAGGGAAAAAGTTATCAGGTTAGTTTACCACCTCACTAGAGATGCTGACCAATGGTGGTCATTGGTTCAAAACACGAAGGAAGATGATGAAGTATCAAATATGGAATGGAGGGAGTTCAAAGTGCTGTTCTTAGAAAAATACTTTCCTCGTGACCATCGAGCAGACATGGAAAGACAATTTCTGAGTCTGAGGCAAAAGAAGGATGAGAATGTCGCAAGTATGAGGATAACTTTACAAGGTTAGCGAGGTATGCTGCAGATTATATACATAACCCAAGAAGTAATATTGATTATTTCTTTGATGGGTTAAAACCGTTTCTCCGTCGAGAATTATTCTCAAAAACCTTCTCGTTGTACGAAGATATTGTCTCATGCACTATCAAGGCGGAAAAATAATTCTCTAAGTCTTATGACTTTAGAGAAAAGTAAGAGAAGAAGAGATCTTCTTATCACTATGGAAATGGAAATAAGGGGAATAAGGGAAAATTTTATTATCCATCCTGTAGAAAATGTGGGAAGAAACACCCTGGTACTTGTTTGAAAGGAATGGGAGTCTGTTACCAGTGTGGTGAAAAATGCCACCAATCTCATGATTGCAAGGGGAAGAAAGAAGCAACCTCTTTTCAATGATACAAATACAGGGAGATGGGACATTATACAAATGAATGTCATAAGCGTCAGGGGAACTTGTTGAGTCAATAAGGTTTTTCTTATGACTTTTCTATTCCTTCTTGTTTTGAAAATCAAAAACACCTTATACTTAAGCAAATCTTTATTTTACTTCTACAAGGATAATTTCCTACCTTATAGAAATTTACCCTAACCTTGATTTTTCTTATACATAGCAATATTTTTCTTAAGTATGAAAATTGGATTCATGTCAAAACCTTGGAATCATATAATGATTATATATGAATCATTCTGTTTTAGGATCCGAATTCTTGATACGAAGTATGATAAAGTTCCACCCCGAATTCCGGATACGAACTCTAACAAAGTTCAACTACAAATTCTGGACTGCGAACTTTTACTAAGTTCGACTCAGAACTTTTATGAGTTCGACTCTGAACTCTTACTAGTTCGACTTCGAACTTTTACTAAGTTCAACTCTGAACTTTTACTAGTTCGACTCCAAAATTTTACTAAGTTCAACTCCAAACTTTTATTAGTTCGACTCCGAACTTCTATTAGTTCGACTCCGAACTTTTTATAGTTCAACTCCAAAATTTCATGATTTCGACTCCAAACTTTTACTAGTTCGACTCCGAACTTGGTATGTTCAGATTCTGAATTCTAGTGAAACCAGAATCTGAATTTCCTTAGAAATTCAGACTCCGGATTCCCACAAAATTCATGTTCCAAAATCCTATAAAACAGAATCCAAATATCTCTTTATTATAGAGTCTGGATTTCATTTTGGTTAGAATCCAAACTTTTATTTGTTTACATTCCGAATTTTAGTTTTACTTATACCTATAATTGTTTCATCAAAAAACGATGTCATGCTTTCAGTTACACATGTTTTGTTATAAAATGATGTCGTCCATCCTGTTTCTAACTAATCATTGGTTTAGTGACATGTGTACAGGTCCCTCCAAAATTTAAGGAAAATATGACCGTTGGAGGAGGGATCCAAATGTTCCAACCGAGCCTATAAATAAGAGCTCATTTGAATGATCTCCAAAACAACAAGTTGATCACTCTAGAGACCACACACTGTTAAGGTGATTTCTAAAGAGAGAATCTTTTCATGCTTTGTGCATACTAAACCGCTCATTCATATTGGTTCATGCAACTCCGAATGTTGGTGATTACATTCGAGGACTTCTGGGGATAGGAAGACAGAGGTGCCGACTACCTTGAAGTTCGAGGGCTTCCTTGCGGAGGAAGACAGAGGTTCCAACTACCTTGAAGTTGAGGGCTTGTAGGGATAACAAGACAGAGACTCTGATCTTTGTATCGAGGGCTTAACCTGGTGTGGGTAATACAGACTTTCTTGAAAGTATAAATCAAGGGAAATTTATCCAAGGTTGTTAGATACCCTTCTCTTTGGGTTAAAAGACTTATATTTTGTTACATGTATTTTTACTACTTGTTTTTTCGCTGCATTATGTATTGTAAGGAAGGTATAATTTTATTGTATTTCCTTACACTTGTACTCTGATTCATTTATATTCTATATGCTTTAAGGTAGAATGTCATTTTGTAAACTTTAGTTAAGTTTCAATTTTTGGATCCATATTTCCGAAACCTGTTTTTCGGAATCACTTTCCAGATTCAAGCAAGTGCATAGAACAAGAAGTTTGTAACTTTATACTTTGCCCCAATCTTTTAATTGGTGTTAGAGGTGTTGTGACTTTTCTTAGTTTAACTTTGTTAAACTTAGATCTTTCCTTTTTTAAGGAGATTTTTAAAGTATACAATTCACCTCCCCTCTTGTATATTGAGCATCTACATCATAATTTTGATCCTACAATTGGTATGAGAGGAGGTATCTGAAATACTTATATTCACATATAAGTTTTTCATGCTCAATTTTTTCATTGTTCTATATTTTCCTTGCTTAAGAATATTTTCCTTCACTCCGAACTTTTTTTATTAACAAGTTTGTGTGGAAGGAAATTTTTCTTATAGATGGAAGGTATGAATATTGGTTCGATCGACCAATTAAATCCTACAAGACCACCGATTTTTTATGGTAATTATTATGAGTATTGGTGAGATCGAATGAAGACTTTTTTTTTCAACACTGGGGTAGATAATTTCTTTATGCTTACTAAAAGTTGTAAAATTCTTGATAAGGATGTAAGTGCTTTCACAAACCAAGAAAAGCATGATTATAAATTAAACTATAAGGTACACAATACTCTACTATGTTCAATGACTAGGAATATGTATAGCCAAATTTCTTCATGTGAAACATCTAATTGTATATGTAAGAAACTTGAAGTTACACATTTTGTTACATACAAAGTGATAGAGACAAGAAGAGATATTCTAAGAGGAGAATACCATGGTTTCAATTTTCCTTATGGTGAACCCATTTGCAAAGTTCAACAGAGGTTTATGAAAATTGTGAATAGTCTACAATCTATGGGAGAAAAAGGTCTGGATGATGAATCTCTCGTGGATAAGATTATAGATATTATTCCCAATGAGTGGGAATCAAAGAGAACAACAATTGATGAGAATAGGAGGGTTAGTCAAATTTCCTTAGATGAGCTGTTTGGAACTCTTCTCCAACATGAAACAAGAATGAAGAGAGATGCTGGCAACATCAAAAAGAAAAATGGGAATGGTATTGTTTCTTTTACAACAACATCAAATCATATGAAAGCTACGACTCCTGAGAGAGTAACTAGATCCAAGTCTAAGATGGTTGTTATTCAATCAGAATCTAGCGATAGTGAAGTCTCAGAGAATGAGTTAGAAAATATTGCTCGAATGATGTACAAGATATCCGGTCAGAGAAATTTCCAATCCAAGTATAAGAAAAAGGAAATGAAAGATAGGAAATATGGAGAAGTTACTTGCTATGAATGCAAGAGAGCTGGACATATTAGACCGGATTTTCCTTTGCTCAAAAATAAAGAAAGGAAAGAGAGGCATTCTGAAAGGAATAGGAAGAAGTATTATAAAGCCAAAGCTAAGAATGTTCTGAAAGAAAATGACACTTGGAGTGCTAGTGGTAGTGATTCTTCAGATGAATCTTTAGATTATGAATCTTTTGGACAGAAGAATCCTAGTCTTATAACCAGACTACCAATTAACAATCATTGCTTCATGGCTAAGGTACACAATGATGAATCGTTGACCAATGTTTCTTTAAATTCTAATGATAGTAAATATTATAACTTTTCAGATGAAGAATCCTCTTATGATGAAAAAAATACTTTACCTACCTATAAAAAAGTTTCTAGGTTTGCTGAACTTCTTGAGATTGAGAATTCCAAACTCAATAAAAATATTTATAAGCCAAACTCAAGGAATACTATTCTTACAAAATAAATATCAGATCTTTCTAAATATCTTGATTGAAAAAATGCTGATTTCATAAGTATTTCAAAAAATATTGAGAAAGTAAATTCTAAGAAGAATAAACTTTCTAAAGATCTAGAAAAAGTAATATCCAAGAAAAGTGTTTTCGAGCCTAGATCTAGTTCCAAATCTAACGATTTTGAAGATAAAAACTTGGTTATAAAACTCAAGTCTAAAATTTTTTCCTTAAAGAAGTGTTTGTAAAACTTTACTCATGGTAAAGAAAATTTTGATAAGATGTACTCACAAATATGACCTTTAAGAAACAAATATGGATTTGGTTATACCCATGAAAAACCAATTTTTAGTAACAATTATTTTGTTCCACAAGGTTCCCCATTTTGTAATAAGTGTCAATGTGGTGGTCACTGGGAAAAGAATTGTTGTTTAAACAAAACCCAATCTTTAGGTTTTCCTAAGGCTTAATTTTCTAAGAAGATGTGGGTTCCCAAAATTTTGTTATATGAAAATCTCGGATCCAAACAAGTTTGGATTCCAAAAGTCTAATTCTTTTTTCATTTTCAGGAAAATAGGGAGAATTCCAACAAAAATACATGGTATATGGATAGTGGATGTTTCCGGCATATGACTGGTAACAAAAGATATTTTGAAAAGATTATCAAGACGAAAGGAGGAAAAGTAACTTTAAGATATAATTCTCAAGGAGAAATTGTTGGTATAGGTAATATTGTTCTTCTTGGGAAAACTTTGATTTCAAACTTTTTGTTTGTTAAGGGTCTTAAGCGCAACCTCATTAGCATAAGTCAATTATGTGATCAAGGATACCTTGTGAATTTTAGGAATGATAAGTGCTTAGTACATAATTACAAGGAAGAATTTATTCTTTCTACCAATAGGCAAGATAATGTTTACACATTAAACATAGAAGACCTTAGGAGCCAAGACTTACCTTGACTTAGTGCAATGAAAGATCATTCTTGGTTATGGCATAGAATACTAGGTCACTGTAACCTTAAGAACTTATGTAAACTCTCTAAGAAGAAACTAGTTAAGGATATACCGGAGCTTATATTCGATTATTCTAAAGTTTTTAATCCTTGTCAATATGGAAAGCAACATAAATCTAGTTTTAAATCAATCGGTGGAGTCTCAACAACTGATGTATTATAGTTTGTGCACATGGATATTTTTGATCCAACAAAAACAGGAAGCATTGGAGGAAAATACTATGTGTTTTTTCTAGTTGATGACTACACTATATTTACATGGGTCTATTTTCTAGCAAAGAAATCTGAAGATTTTTCTTATTTCAAAAGTTTTAGATCCCAAGTTAAAAATGAGAAAAACCTTCCATTGAAACTATTCATAGTGATCATGGAGGAGAATTTCAAAATTCCGATTTTGAAACTTTTTGTAGCAGAAAAGGTATTACTCACAACTTTTCAGAACCTAGAACTCCTAAAAAAATGGTGTAGTTGAAAGAAGAAATAAAATTATTCAAGAGATAACTAGAACCATGTTGAGTGAATATTATATAGCTAGACATTTCTGGGATGAAGCTGTAAGTACTTCTTGTTATACTATAAATCAAGTTTTGATCAGACCTTTTCTTAATAAAACTCTTTATGAGTTATGGAATGACAAAAAACCAAGACATTCCTACTTCAAGGTTTTTGGTTTCAAGGTATTTATCCTGAATACTAAATATACTCTTCAAAAATTCTCACCAAAATCTGATGAAGGAATTTTCTTAGGTTACTCCACAACTTCTAAGGCTTATAGAGTTTTCAATAAAAACACTTGTACTGTTTAAGAAATAGTGCATGTAAAATTTGATGAAACTGATCCTTTTGTTTTTAAACCATCCCAACCTACATCCTCATATGTGTTTTCAAAAGAAGATTATCAACCTTTGATATAAAATCCTCCTGATAAGGAAAATGTTCAAGAAGATACTTCTGAAACATTTACCCTAGAAGACTTTATACCCTATGTTGATAAAAAGGTTTTACAAAACTCAAACCAGGTGTTTATTAAGAATCATCCCAGTGATAATAGCATTGGTGATGTAAATCAACCTGTAAGGACTAGAAGTTCCTTGAGGAATGAAGTAGAACATATAGCATTTCTTTCCCAATTAGAACTAAAAATCACTGATGAAGCTTTTGGTGATGATGATTGGATTAAATCCATGCAAGATGAACTAAATGAATTTGAAAGGAATAATGTCTTGACCTTGGTTGAAAGACCTAAGGAAACTTCTGTTATTGGAGTAAAGTGGGTCTTGAGAAATAAGTGTGATGAAAATGGAGTCATTGTAAGAAATAAAGCTAGACTAGTTGCTAAATGCTATAATCAGCAAGAGGGAATAGATTATAAATAAACCTATTCCCCTCTAGCTAGACTTGAATCTATTCGTATCTTACTTGCCTTTGCAGCATTCTTCAATTTTAAACTTTTTTAAATGGATGTGAAATGTTCTTTTCTTAATGGTTATGTTCAAGAGGAAGTTTTTGTCGAACAACCTCCTGGCTTTGAAGATACAAAACATCCTGATCATGTTTTTAGACTTACCAAAGCTCTGTATGGCCTTAAACAAGCCCCACGAGCTTGGTATGATAGACTTACATAATTTTTTCTTCAAAATAACTATGTTAAAGGAAATGAAGATCCAACCATTTTTATAATTAAAGATAAGAAAAATGTTTTGATTGTTCAAATTTATGTTGATGACATCATATTTGGCTCAACTCAGTAATCTTTAACTGATTCCTTTGTAAGTCTAATGAAATCTGATTTTGAAATGAGTATGATGGGTGAGTTAACATTTTTCTTTGGTTTTCAAATTTCTAAAAAACCAGAAGGAACCTATATATCCCAACATAAGTATATTAAATATCTTCTTAAAAAGTATGGATTTGACAACACTAAAAGTATTAGTAATATTATCGGTACGTCAAACCCACTTGATCTTGATGAAGCTGGGAAACCCGTAGATCAAACATCTTTTAGAGGTATGATAGGAAGCCTACTTTACTTGACAGCAAGTCATTCAGACTTAATGTTTTTAGTATTCTTATGTGCAAGATATCAATCCAATACTAAGGAATCTCATTTAAAGGCAGTGAAAAGAATTTTTCGCTACTTAAAGGGAACCATGGATCTAGGATTATTTTATACTTTTGGGAATGATTTTATCTTAAAAATATTTTCGGATGCAGACTTTGGTGGATGTAGAACGGGTAAAAGGAGTACATCCGGAACTTGTCATTTCTTAGGAGATTTATTAGTTTCTTGGTCCTACAAGAAGAAACACTTAGTAGCACTCTCTACTGCTGAAGCTAAATATGCTGTAGCTGGAAGTTGTTGTGCTCAAGTGTTGTGGATGCAACACACACTCACAGACTATGGCTTGAGTTTTACTAAGACTCAAATTTTGTGTGATAACAAATGTGACATTGCCCTTAGTAAAAACCCCGCACATCACTCTCGTGCAAAGCACATAGATATTAGACATCACTTTCTTAGGGATCACACACTTAAAAGAGATATTATTCTTCAGTTTATCAGATCGCAAGATCAACTTGCTAATATTTTCACAAAATCTTTACCCTCTGATAGATTTGAATACATCAAACAGAAGTTAGGAATGATAACCGTGAGGTAATCCTTGTTCATTAACTTTCTATTAAAAAATTATCCTTACAGTAATAAACTCTTTTTTATAGGGAGAGTACATGTCCTTGTTAGTGTAATAAAAAAAATTTCATAGTCAGTTTTCAAACTTGCGGAACCAAAATTTTCATAATGAAAATTTCCGGAGCTGAAATTTTCAGAATGGAAATTTCCAGAACTATAATTTTCGTAATGAATTTTCCGTAATGAGAATTTTCGTAATGAAACTTTCGAACTAAGAATTTTCGTAATGATTTTTTCATAATGATAATTTTCTTATTGAAACTTTCGTACTAAGATTTTTTGTAATGAAACTTTCGTACTGAGAATTTTCGTAATAAGATTTTCATACTGACAATTTTTATAATGAAACTTTCGTAATGAGAATTTTCATACTGGATTTTTTTCCATAATGAGATTTTCGTACTCATGTTTTTCTTACTAAGTTTTTCATCGTAAGATTATTTTTGTCGAATTTTCATCAAGAAGAAAATCACCTATCACGAATAATACCTCTAGAAAATCCGAAAGGTATGACTTCCTTAGTAAAGTTTTTGTAGTCATATTTTTCTTGCTTGTATTTTCCTATGAGTTTTAAAAAATTTTAGATTATAGTTTTCTTAAAATCTGAATGTTTTTCTTAAAAACCTCAAAAGATCGGAGTCAAGTTTTCCTTGTAGTTTGTATCTCAACCATCAGATAAAATCTCAATGCATCTCAACCACTCAATCAACCATGGAATATGAACCGTCGTCTCAACGCCTATATAAAGGGGACCCATGAGGGTCATCCCACATCGGTTTTTCAAAGCTTTTGCATCTCGAAGCCCTGACTCTCTTCTTTAGGGTCGTTCCGATCTTTGTCAAAGCCGTTCCGAATCTTCCAGAACTCTCCACTCTGAATGTCTGTTGAAGCTACATCTCAAGACATGCCTACCTCAAAGAAAATCTCAACGTGGTTATTATTAAGGGAAAGGTTAGTGCATCCATATTTATATAAGTTTTATTCTCTTATATCTAAGAATATCATATTAAATGGATGAGAAGATGTTTGCTTGTCTAAATTAGAGAAACAGGATCCGGTCTATACAGATTTACTTGTTGAGTTCTATGAGTCTGTTTCCTTCCAGTAGAAAGATGGTTGAGATTTATTTTCTTTGAAATCTTATGGTAAGACTTACAAATTATATTACACCAAGGATGCAAGCTTAGTGGGTTTAGCTTACGAAGGGGAAGCTGAGTTTTGGTCACATAAGCTTCCGAATGAGCAAGGAAGTTTCAACAAGGTAAAGGCATTGAAATGTCTTGGACTTAAAGATACCAAGACTGCCAAAATTGTTCATATCTCTCCGAATAATCGGATTCTATAGTTGTGGGTACAAGGCTTTCTCATACTAAGAAGCGGTGACAAGGATAATATGAAGAAGAGTGTCATTTATGTCCTAGATTTCCTGGTAAATCTAAGGAAGATAAATTTGATGAGGCATGTTTTGATTACAGTTAAGAATATAAAAGAAGGGAACTTGAGAGCTGAAATCATTATGTACCCCGCCTTACTATCAAAGCTGATAGTTCAGTGCTTGGATTCTTTCAAGGTTGCCTGTAAGTCCAAAGTTCAGAATTGTAAGCTTATGCTCGTTAGTGATGATACTTTGAAAATGATGAAGATGGGGTTTTCTGCTAAATCTAGAGAATTCTACCCCTTACCAGAGGGAGAGGCTGAGGCTATTCCAGAAAATGTCGAGAAGGCGGAACTAGTGAAGAAAGCTTCTAAGAAGAGGAATCTTAAGGAAGTGGTTGGTGATGAAAAACCCCCTAATCTAAGGAAACTAAATCCACACCTCCCAAGCCAAAGAAACAGAAAGCTTATCCTGATGAAGTGGAAGCCAAGTGGAGGGAAGACAAAGAGAAGAGAAAAAAGGGGATCCACAGTTTGTATTGGACATTTCTGAGGATAAGGCCTTAAGGGAAAAAGCTACAGATGTGTTATAAAAAGAGGAAAAAGAGAAAAAGATGAAGAAAAACGCGTCTGAAGATGAGATTGTTCAATCTATGTTGAGAGATAATGAAATAGCCTATAGGAAGATTCTTATTCCGGAAACCTTTGATAATCAACCATCTTTACTAGAGACTCCAGCAAAGAACTATGTCACTCTGGAAAAATCCAAGGGTAAAGAGGTAGTTGAAGAAGTAGAAAAAGAAGCTGCTGAAAAAGAAGAGGAAGAGTTTGTTCAAGAAGAAGAAGAAGAATAAGAAGAAGGAAGTGATGATCTTGATGATTTGATCAATAAAGTAGAATAGTATCAAGAAAAGGCTGAATCTGCAAAATTACCACTCCAGGAAAAGAAGTTGAGAAAGAAAGTGGGAAGGATAATGATGATCAAGAGGAAGAGAATGAAAATGTTCTGTATGATGAGGAAAAATATTATGAGAAGAATTTTCTGGAAGAAGGGGCAAAAAAGTAGAAACTAGATAAAGACCTGATAGTTCAATTATCATAAAGTGAGGAAGAATCTCCAGATGATCGACCCATTACGAATGTTGACAAGGGGAAGCAAGTTCTGATGGATACTCCAACAAAAGAGATTTTTAGGAAGAAGGACGTTGGTGGTTATTCTAAAAGGAAACTACTGCAAATTGAAGAAGAACAATCTCCAAGTAAATTATCGAATTCGGAGTCATCAGCACTTGGTCATGATTTTTTGGTTGAATCCCTGAAGAAGTTGGTGGACACCATTCTGATTTTTCCAACTATAGACTCCAGATGCTAGATGAAGCATCATAGTTTGAATCAGAAATCAGAAGCCTTATCTATGGTGGTGGATTAGTGTATAAAGATTTAGGCTTATCATATAAGTTTTCTTATCAATTATGATGTGCATAGAAAATCATGTAGCAAAATCACTCTATGGTCTAAACATGTTGAAGAAGACACAACTGACTATGATAATTTTCAGAATGAGGTGAAAGATTCTTTTGACACTGAGGATAACAAGATCAAGAATCTTCAGGAAGAGAGGATCATTAAGCAAAGTACTTGGAATCAAAAGGTTAGAGACCTAAATGGGAAGCTTAACTAAGTAGCTCAGAACTGGAAAGGGGAAAGAGATTTCTAGATTGAGTTTAAAGAGAAGCTGGAAAAGCTAGATGAGTTACTAAAGATGAAGGAAGAGGCCATGAAGGCTCAGGAAGAAGCTTTAGAAGCCCAAGAGGAAATGATAAAAGCCTTGGAGAGGCAAGCTGAGTAAGACCAAAGATATTTGAAGAAGCTCAAACCCTTGTTGAAGAAGTTGATCCCAAATGAAAAGGACGATAAATAAACTCACTCTGATCTTTTGTTGTATTTGTCTTTCCTTGTAAAACATTTTTCTCAACACTAATGAAATATTTGGTTGGTTGTATCTTGTATTTTTATACACTAATGTTTTAGGTACCATATTTATTTTCCATTCCCTAAATTATTTTTGAAAATCATAAAGGGGGAGAAGAAAAAATAACTACTCAAAATGGGAGAAAGAAGAATTTAGAAAGAAAACTTTCTAAGTAATGAAATCCTAAAAGTAAGGGAGAGTTTCTCATTACGATATTTTTCATTCCCATGATAATGAAAAATCCACTCCAGAAATTGAGAATACAATCCTTAGAGTTTCAATGCCTAAGGGAAAGTTATTTGTATTCATTATCATCCATGAACAAAGGGAGATAAGTTTTAATTTCAGAGTCTAATGAAAATTTTCAAAGTCTTTATATTCTTTTTCATAAGGATGTTTCTGATTTCCAAAAAGGGGGAGATTATTGAGTCAATAATGTTTTCCTTATGAATTTTCCATTCCTTCTTGTTTTGAAAATCACAAACACCTTTTACTTAATCAAATCTATATTTTACTTCTATAAGGAAAATTTCCTACCCTAAAGAAATTTACCCAAACCAAGATTTTTCTTATACATAGCAATATTTTTATTAAGTATGAAAATAAGATTCATGTCAAAACCAAAGAATCATATAATGATTAGATATGAAGCATTCTGTTTTAGGATCTGAATTCTGGATACAAAGTCTGATAAAGTTCCACTCCGAATTTCGGATATGAACTCTAACAAAGTTCAACTCCGAATTTTGGACTCTGAACTTTTACTAAGTTCGACTCCGAAATTTTATGAGTTCGACTCCGAAATTTTATGAGTTCGACTCCGAACTTTTACTAGTTCGAATCCAAAATTTTACTAAGTTCAACTCCAAACTTTTACTAGTTCGACTTCGAAATTTTACAAAGTTCAACTTAGAACTTTTATTAGTTCGACTCCGAACTTCTATTAGTTAGACTCCGATCTTCTATTAGTTTGACTCCAAACTTTTAATAGTTTGACTCCAAACTTTTATGAGTTCGACTCTGAACTTTTACTAGTTCAATTATAAACTTGGTAAGTTCAGATTCTGAATTCTAGTGAAACCAGAATCCAAATTTCCTTAGAAATCTAGACTCCATATTCCCACATAATTCAAGTTCTGAACTCCTATAAAACAGAATCTGAATATCTCTTTATTATAGACTCCGAATTTCATTTTGGTTAGACTCTGAACTTTTATTTGTTTACATTCCGAATTTTAGTTTTACTTATGGTTACACTTGTTTCCTTATAAAATGATGTCTTGCTTTCAGTTACACATGTTTTGTTATAAAACAATGTCGTACATTCTGTTTCTAACTAACCGTTGGTTTAGTGACACATGTACAGGTCCCTCCAAAATTTAAGGAAAATATGACCGTTGGAGGAGGGAGTGAACGTTCCAACTGAGCCTATAAATAGAATCTCATTTGAAAGATCTCCAAAACAACAAGTAGATCACTCTAGAGACCATACACTGTTAAGGTGATTTCTAGAGAGAGAATATTTTCATGCTTTGTGTATATTGAACCGCTCGTTTAGATTGGTTCGTGCGACTCTGAATGTTGGTGATTACATTCGAGGACTTCCAGGGATAGGAAGACAGAGGTGCCGACTACCTTGAAGTTTGAGGGATTCCTTGCTGAGGAAGACAGAGGTTCCAACTACCATGAAGTTCAGGGCTTTCGGGGATAGCAAGATAGAGACTCTGATCTTTGTATCGAGGGCTTACCCTGGTGTGGGTAAGACAGACTTGCTTGAAAGTATAAATCAAGGGACCTTTATCCAAGGTTGTTCGATACCCTTCTCTTTGGGTTAAAAGACTTATATTTTGTTACTTGTAGTTTTACTACTTGTTTTTCCACTGCATTGTGTATTGTAAGGAAAGTATAATTTTCTTATATTTCCTTACACTTGTACTCTGATACATTTAGATTATATATGCTTTAAGGTAGAATATCATTTGGTAAACTTTAGTTAAGTTTTAATTTTTGGATCCATATTTTAGGAACCTATTTTTCAGAATCACATTCCAGATTCAAGCAAGTGCATAGAACTTGAAGTTTGTAACTTTACACTTTTCCCCAATATTTTAATTGGTGTTAGAGGTGTTGTGAGTTTGCTTAGTTTAACTTTTTTAAACTTAGATCTTTCCTTGTTTAAGGAAATTTTCAAAGTATTCAATTCACCCCCCTCTTGTATATTGAGTATCTACATCATAATTTCAATCCTATAGAAATTACCTCAGAAAAGACCAAGGGATCAAGGCTACGCTTATGTTGTCACTAATACTGAGGTACAAGCTTTGAAAGATGTGGTGACAGGTAATTTAATGGTTTCCTCAAGTTTAGAAAATGCATTATTTGATTCTGGATTATCACATTATTTCATATCTTCCCTGTTTGCTAAGAAAATTAGATATTTCCAATTTGATCTAACAAGGGATTTTTCAATTAAAACCCATAGGGGAAGTATCATTGCGACAAAATTTTGTGAATCAGTCCCCATTAGATCATATAAATGTTATTTATCTGGTGATCTCATTGTCATAATCATGATTGAGTTTGATAAAATCCTCGGTATGGATTGGCTTTCGGACCATGATGCAAAGATTTATTGTAAGAAGAAGGAGGTTACGATTTTTGATGATGACGATAAAGAACACCTTATCTTTAGAGCAGAATTGTCACCACTTGATTCTTATCTTGATCCACCCACAGTAGCTCAACTAAATTCAATTATCGGGGAGGAAGAGAATGAAATAACTGTGGGTGAGGAAAGGAATGTTCAAATAGGGGATGTACCTATTATGAAAGAATATGTAGATGTGTTTCCAGTATATTTACCTGGACATCCCCTAGAATGAGAAATTGAGTTTTCCATTGATTTAAATCCAGGTTCAATGCCTATATCGATGACCCCTTATAGAATGGCCAGTGTGGAATTAGTTGAACTAAAGAAACAACTAGAGGAATTGAGTAATAAGGGATTTATTCGCCCTGGTGTTTCTCCATAGAGAGACCCTATCCTTTTTGTTAAAAAGAAAGATGGATCTATGAGGTTATATATCAACTATAGGGAAATTAATGCTATAACAATAAAGAACAAGTATGCCCTACCTCGCATTGATGATTTATTTGACCAAATGCATGGAGCTCAATACTTTTCAATGATTTAACTTCGATCTATATACCATAAATTGTGTGTGAAGAAGGAAGACATTCCAAAGATAGCATTTCAAACCAGGTACAAGCATTATGAGTTTACAGTAATGCCTTTTGGATTGAATAATTCACCTTCTGTATTCATGGATCTAATGAATAGAGTTCTCAAGGAATATCTTGATTATTTTGTGGTGGTATTTATTGATGATATCTTGGTATATTCCAAAAGATACAAAGATCATGAAAATCACTTATGCATTATCCTGAAGACTCTGAGAAGACATGAATTATATGGGAAGTTTAGCAAGTGTGAATTCTGGCTTGAGGAGATTTGTTTTCTTGGACATATTGTCTCTAAAGATGAAATCTCTATTGATACTTATAAGAGAAGAGTAATCCAATAATGGACGGCAACAACGAGTATAACCGAGGTGTGTAATTTTATTGGTTTAGTAGTTTATTATCGACGTTTCGTCCAGAATTTCACCCGATTAGCTAACCCATTAACAAAGCTCACATGTAAAGGAGTTAAATTTGTTTGGACAAAAGAGTGTGAAGAATGTTTTGAAGAACTGAAGAGAAGATTAGTCAATGCTCCTATTTTGACTACACCACCGGGAAATGATGGGTTTGTTATTTATAGTGATGCATCGAAGAAAGGACTTGGTTGTGTCCTTATAAAGAATGATAGAGTTATTGCCATTGCATCACGAAAACTGCAAAATTCATGAGCAAAACTATCCTACTCGTGATCTTGAGTTAGCTGCTGTAATCTTTTCCTTGAAGATATTAAGACATTATCTCTATGGTGAAAAATGTGAGATATATACCAATCATAAGAGTTTGAAGTATATTTTCTCATAGAAAGAAATCAACATGAGGCAAAGGTGATGGCTTGAACTACTCAAGGATTATGATTTCACAATACACTACCACCCAGGGAAGGCAAATAAGGTGGCGGATGCTTTGAGTAGAAAGGATCATGGAGTTTTGAACAAAATGAGACTTGAAAGGGATCCAATTTTCATGGATCTAGTAAAGTTGGATATGGTAATAACCATGGAAGGTGAAACATCGATACTTTTTCAAATGGTTGCCATACCATCTTTACTAGAAAGGATAAAGAGTTCTCAGACCGATGATGAAGAGTTTAAAAAGAAAATTAAAGCTATGAATGATGGGAAATTGAGTGAATTTGTGTATGAAGATGGAATTTTAAAATTTGGTAGAAGGCATTGTGTTCCCGATATACCTAATCTAAAAAGGGAATTGTAGGATGATGCTCATAGTTCCAATTTCTCTACACACCCTGGGAGAACCAAAATGTATAGAGATTTGAAGGAACATTTTTGGAGTGACAACATAAAGAGGGAGATTACTGATTTTGTGTCCAGATGTATGGTTTGTCAACAAGTGAAAGTTGGAAGGCAACAACCTGGTGGAGTATTGCAACCTCTTCCCATACCTGAGTGGAAATGGGATAATATCATGATTTAATTTGTCATGGGACTACCAAAGACTCCTAGAAGGAACGATGAAATATGGGTCATTGTTGATTGTCTTACCAAGTCATCAAATTTTCTTACTATAAGGGAAGATTTACAACTTGAAAGTCTAGAAAGACTATATATTAATGATGTTATTAGACTTCATGGAGTACCCCTATCAATTGTTTCGGATCGTGATCCCCGTTTTACATCAAGATTCTGGAAAAGTCTTCAGAAAGCCCTGGATACTGAACTTCGTTTGAGCAATGCTTACAACCCCCAAACTGATGGACAATCAGAATGAACTATTCAAACCTTAGAGGACATGTTGAGATCATTCTCACTTGACTTTCAAGGTATATGGGATCAATATTTACCTTTGGTATAATTTTCTTATAACAATAGATTCCATTCGAGTATTCGAATGGCACCATATGAAGCATCATAAAGAAAGAGATGTTGCACACCAACCTTTTGGGATGATGTTGTTGAATGAAAACTCGTAGGCCTAGAACTGGTGGAGGAAATGATGGAAAATGTGAAGGTAATCTAAAACCACATCAAAACAGCTCAAAGTAGGCAGAAGAGCTATGCTGACAACCGAAAGAAGGATTTGGAATTTTAGGTAGGAGATCATGTTTTCTTTAAGGTATCTCCATGCAAGGGTGTTATAAGTTTCATTTAGAAGGGAAAATTGATTCCCATATACATCGGACCATTCAAAATTCTAGAACGAATTGGGGTTGTAGCTTACTATTTGGCAATGCCGCGAAGTCTCTCCAAAGTTCACGATGTGTTCCACGTATCACTGTTGAGAAAATACATGCCTGACCCAACGCATGTACTTACCTATGAGGAATTAGAACTGGAACCCGATATATCTTATTGCGAAGAGCCTATCAAGATTCTTGATACGAGAGAACAAGTGCTGAGAAACCGGACGACTCGTCTGGTAAAAGTTCTATGGAGAAACCATAAGATGGAAGAGGCAATGTGGGAACCCGAGGAAATTATGATGAAGAACCACCCGAGTCTTTTCATGCAGTAGTATTCTTGAAATTTCTAGGATGAAATTATTTGAAGGAGGGGAGAATGTAACACCCCAAGCTTCAATGGTATGCTTCTCTTTGAATAATATAGTAGCGTGTGTTGTACGCAACTTCGAGTTCTAACACACCACAACCAATCAAACTAGCCGTTATGAATAGTAAAACCCACTTTTTGAAATTTTATAAATTTTATCTTTAAAAATGGACTTTATTTTTGGATTCAGAATATCAAAATTATCTTAGAGTGATTTTTTGGTACATTTTGGATAACTTTCATATTTTTATGAATAGTGAAAATCACTAAATTTTAATTAAAAACAACTTTTTTAATCGAAATAATTAATAGTGATAAATTATGAATTTGGTTGATTTTAAAGTATATTTAGAATATATTTTTACCATTTAATATAATGTTGTTCATTGGACATAATTTCACTTTTAAACTAGACATAAGGAAGTGTCAATCTTTTGATAGTTATTATTTCTTAAAAACACGCTTTTTGTTTTGACAACGGGAATTAATTTTAAATTAATTTCTGCCACTTCTGTGTTTTGAATTTAGAAAAATGGATTCCATATTTAGAATCAGGAGGTCCAAATTGTGTAAATAGGTAACTTTTATTTTTATAAATTTTGAATAATTACTTCGGTACACATTTTATTTACCATGGTTAAAGGGTAAATCCGGTAAATAAGGGTAAAAAATAATATTATAATAATAATAAATTACACTAAAACGTGTCATAACCCTATTTTTTGGTACATTTACAACCATGGGAATCATTGGGTCGATTTTGGGACCCCATTGATCCACTTGTAAGTGAAAATGACACTTTATATTAATTAAGTTAAAGTAAATACAAAAATGACATAAGCATATATCTTTTAGCAAAACAATTTTTACATAGGGTTATATATGTTATATTTTAGACTATAAATGTTAATTGGAAATATGAAGAGATTTAATACATAAGGTTATTTTATTTATAATTTTTAGGCATTTAATAATTAATTTTATTTATGACACAATAATGATGCAATATTTTCCTTATTAATGAAAGTATCAAATTATTAGTATTATAAAAGTTAAAATAAATATAATTTGAATGTTTTGATGACATAAAAGAATTTTATTGGTTAATATGACATGTTAGGATTTCTTAAATTAATTTGGTTCGAATTAATAATGTTTTTAATACTTTAACAAAAATCAATTATTAAATAGAGTCAAAATTGACATAAAGGAGTTTTTAAAACAAATATTATATTATTAATTGATATTCTATTCCTAAAAAAATAAGGTTCAGCCAAAAGAATTATATAATGATAGGTGTATTATTAATGGACCACTTGGGGGTATATTGGATGTATATCATAAGTTTATTAACTATATAATATAGAAATACAAAGAGACATGGTAAATGTCAAACTAATTAACTAAGAGTTAAAACTAAAAGATAAGGTTAATATAGTTAACCAAACCTGTATAAAACCTATTGGTTGACTTTCTTTCGACCTATCCAAACCTTAAAATTTAAATAACCCACTTTTGAGCCTTTAGAAACCAAATATTAATTTATTATAAAATAATATTTCTAGATTTTTCCCAAGGTGCCCCTCACCCCTCTTATAAAAGGGCACTCACCCTTCTCACTAATTAACACCTTAAAAGCCTTTTGGATCAGAAAAACCCTACCCAAATATTCTCTCACCTTTCTTGACTTAATCCCAGAGGCCTTCCTTTAGTCAGAAAGCCAACCTAAGGAGCCCTTTTTTTCAAATCAAAAGGAAGAACCTGAAGAAGAGGTAATGTTTTCACCATCCTCTTTCAAGTTCCTTTCTTCTTCAAATTCTTATTTCTTTGTTATTTCCATTATAAAACAATAAATCCATTATAATATATATAATGTGATGTTATTATAAATATGGTACAACCATATTTCGTATTCTATCCATCCTTTGAATGACATGTCACCATACGTGCGTACGTACGGCTTACCGTCTCCATGTCGTGGTGTAATTGTTATTCAAAACATTATTATTCTTATGGGTATGATAATGATGTTTAATTTATGTAAATAATAAATATAACATGATAATTTTTTGGTATATATTATATACCATCCAATTATATAATATTTTAATATCAAAATAATGATATTGTCGCTCGTGCGTACGTACGGACTACCGTCTCCACGAACGCGATGAGATTCATTCCCCATCATATCCATGCAAGTATAATTATCATTTGATGATTAAAAATAATTTTTAAGGACTTGATATCATTATGCATATGAATAATATACAACCTATGGTTAACAAACACGGCTTATGTAACAAAATATATAAAAGAAAACGAGTAAGTGAACACCCGAAACGACAATAATACTAAAATATTATTAACAAAGCAATATTAAAAGATCATATATGATATCATATTTATGTATATAATTATTGTATAATTTAATAACAATTATTTAACTATTATACACGAGGTTAACCTACCCTTGACCAATGAAAAGTATAAGGTAAGGGTTTATTCACAATCTCTTCATTATCTGAGGTCGTTTATACGTAATTATCTAATGGGACCTCTTTATCATCCACATCCGTTTTTCTTAAAAATGTATTTCAAATCATTCTTAATATTTTACAGACTATGGGTTAAATTCATTTATACCCTTGTTTTACTTTTTATAAGAAGTTTATAAAGGAATCTTTCCGTCGTTTTCCAAACAAGGTCCTTTTTAACCTTTTCGAGAGAATTAAGGTAAGAATGTCTCTTTTTAACTTATACGGCGGGTGCGGCTATTTTTTGCCATTATAAAATCTTCTAAGATTACCTTAAAATATAATAAGGATATTTTCAAAGTAAATGTTTTATAATAATGTGACTTTTAAATGATTTCAAAAAAGGAGTTATTTCTCTCAAATAGTTTTGATTTTATCTATGTCAACATCCATTGATGGATTTTTAGCTTATTTGAAGTTGATTTATTTTGATAAAAAAATTCCATATTTTATTGAAGGTTTTGTGATATTTTTGACTGTGAATGTGTTATTTTTATGCCATTCATGGTTTATGGATAAATTATTGAAATTTGGTATGCTAGTTTTAATACGAATGTTTATGTTATGTTTAATCCTGTTCATATGAAGAATGAATTGGACTTAATATGTGACAGGTGGAGCCTGATATAGATTCTCGATGCATTGGTAGGTCTCATGAGACAAACTAATGTCTTGTAACAAGGCCTTGACAAAATCTTATTTGTAGTCTTAGCACAATACCTTGACTATGTGGTTATGATTGTCTGACATTTTGCATTCCATCATTATGAAAGTGGTTATTGATATTGCATGTGATTATTCGACTAGTAGAATATCCATGTGAATAAGTAAATGTAATTCTTTAATTTTAACTTTTCCATATTATGATGAATTTCAAGTTTAAAAGGATTTTGTTTTAGTTATACATTGCCTTAAATGTTTATGCTTATTTATAAAAGTTTCTACTATATTGTTATCCTTACTAAGCATCTGAGCTCACCCCTTTCAATGTATTATTTTTCCCAGGATGTGAAAAAGTATTTTATGAATGACCTGCAGGGATAGTATGAGGGGATATGAAGATAAGATCTTGTTGTAATTGTTTTTACTTTATGATGTAATGGAAGACATATGAATATATCTAGGGTTTCCAAGGCTATTAAACTAATCGGTCTTTCGAGACTTGATATTTTGTGATCATGCCAATATTATGTAGTAATGCACCAACTCTGGGTAAGTGGGGTCAGGGTGTTACATAATCTGTAACATCATGTTACATTTTCAGGTACTTTTGATGTTTCTAAGTACCTATGTTTTGGATTAGTGACTTGGGAGAGTAAGGAGAACTTTAAATGATGTTTTGAGGCAAGGGGAAGTCGCACGGGTGGCGCACAGGTTGTCTAAACCATGTGGCCTAACCGTGCGTAGTTGGTCTTGGAGGTAGTAGCTTCCGCTTGGGCAGCACACGGGTTGTCTAACATTGTGGCCAAACCGAGCATGGAGTGTCTGCCGAGGTAGTGGCTAACGCATGATTAGCATACGGTTTGACTAACCGTGCGGGAAAACCGCGCGACCACTTAAATGAGATCCCATTAAAGTGGATCTCACTCGTTTTTGCCTCCAAGTGCCTCATTTTTCCTCCTAAGTGGGTCTAACTCGGGATTTTTCTTCTCCTAAGGTTAGATAAGGTTCTCCAATCATTCCGGAGGCGATCCAAAGGCTCCTCTTGGTGAATCGAAGCCGGATTCTTGAGGTATGTGATTGTTCTTCATTGTTCTTGATCGGTTTCTTAGATCTACTTTGATATACTTCTCCTCTTCTCTCTCGGTTTCTTAGATCTATGCCCGTTATGGTTAGATCTAAGTGTTTGGATGCCAAATATGATGAGATTTGGTCTTGATCTTTCTAGGAGAAGAGATCTAAGCTGGGTTTTTGGAGAATCGACCCGGGTTTCTTGAGCGTTCTTTGACTGCTGTGGTTTTTGTCAAAACCTTTGAGGTAGGTGGTTCCATCCCAACTTTATAAATTGATTATCCTTGTATTTATCGATTTATTTCAATTGTTTCTTTCAATTAAATTTTTAAAAATTCTATTCCATTGAATCAAGATAATTGAAATAGTTTTGGAATTGAAATTTGGAAAACCCCAATTCCATTGAATTGGGTGTGTTTATAGAAATTGGCCGATTTAAATTGTTTGATTTAAATTGTTGATTTGATGGAAATGAATTCAATTAAATTGTTGAATTTAATTGTGGAAATAAATTCTGTACTAATGGAATGTGTTTTGATTGGATTTCAAACTAGTGAAAATGGATTAAAATGATTTGATAGAAACCCCTTGGTTTTTCTTGTGAAAAAGGGATGTTTTGAATAAAACCTATTTTGGTTTTAAATGGAATGAAATTGGAACTTTTGAAATGGAAGAATGGGATTGATCATATTTTTAATAAATCTTAAAATAGTTCACACATCATGTAAGAGCGCATGGAATCCTTAGGTAGTTTGTGAGTTATTTGGATACACTCTACGCTACGACAACGTTCTAAAACATACTTTCGGCGGGTCACATTCCCGATGGGTTGGTGATGAGTCTCCTTTGGCCAGTGTCATAGGGACGTGTGTATAAAAATTTGGCTGAGTTCACATAGAGAGTGAGAAATCCTATAACTGGTTAATACTATCATACCTTTTGGCAGATGACCTTGTTGCTCGCTTGCTTATTTATATTTGAGATATAAATGTATGCCAATTATTTTGAACTGCTTTACATGCCTTCTAAATTTTTACAAACTGTTTTATATAAATGTTTTAATTTAGTGATTGTTTTATAAATATTCCATCATTTTTAAAGCCTTTGTTTAAAATATTTATTTCCATCATTAGAAAATGTATAGCATGTTTTGTTAACATATACTTTTGAAATGACAAACCTGTTTATTTGGAAATTGAAAGCTTTTATTTGGAAAATATATATTTGGAATCTATTATGGAATCTTTGGTGGTATCCTACCAGGCATAGGATCACACCCTACTTTTTCCTTTAGGTGTTTGAAAAATTTCTTCTTCCAGATTCGAGCAAAGGGAAGAGACCTCTTGGAGGTGGATCCATTTGTTGATCTTTGGTCTTGGTGAGTTGTGTCCTTAGGGTCATTGGAGATGTTTTCCTATTTTTAGTACTTGGGTTATAGTACATTTGGTTTTTTATTCCTCTTTGTATTCTAGTACATTACTCCCGGTGGAGTTTCTTTTGTTATGCATACTGTCTTGTTTCTTTTTTTTGCATTGTTGGTGGAAAAATCATTCGCACTTGCATGTTGTGTAATGCCAGGTGCTAGTCACGAACCTGTGGGGATCGAGAACGCCCTTCGGGCTATGTCAGGGTTGGCTTGGTTATCAGGTTACCAGGGTACCCGGGGAGGTTCGTGAAAAAGTGTTATCAAAGTTAGGTTAAGCATCTTGCCTTGATGACAGTATGGATTTGATTATTCTTGTCGGTACTTAGGAGGTAGTTGTGATTGAGTGTCTGACCTGCTCTCACCACAATGAACCTTACGTCACCAGGGCTGGTTAGGTAAATATGACTTGTGGATTAGTTCTAGTATTTTCCCTATTTCGATTTGGATAAAGTGGAATCCAAATCTTGTTATCCATTCTATTAAGAATAGTTTTTATTGTTACTTTGTTTGACTGTTAATCTAAAATATTTTTATGTTTTGTAGCATCATGCCTCTGAGAAGACGTGGGAATCAGATCCAAAAAGAGGCTGTTGCTGAATCTCAGCAAGTGAGTCCTATTATGGATCTTAGTCTGGTCGAGGTGATTGTTCGCACTGTCCATGCTCTAGGAAAGACACCACCTCGAGTTCTTGTTCAGAATCTAGCTATAGATTCTCATAGTGATATTATATGAAGTCATTCTGAAGAGTTCATATTCCAGAAGCCACCAGTTTTCAAAGGCTGCATTGACCCTTAACATGCTGAGGAATGGTTGAGTAAGATTGGACGTCTGTTTGGGTTCTTGGAGACACCTGATCTGATCAAGGTGAAGTGTACCACCTTCGTGGTGGAAGGACCAAGTAGGAGATGGTGGGACATGATGGTGATAGCTAGGAAACATGAGGGTTTGGAGTGGAAAGACTTTAGGGTTATTTTCAATAACTAGTTCTATCCAGAATCATTGGTGTTGGCCAAGGATGTGGAGTTTCTCAAGCTTGAGCAGGAGAAAAAAACCGTGACTGAGTACTAAAATCACTTTTCTGAGTTGGTACAGTTTTCTCCTGAGATTGTATCTAACGAGAATATGAAGCTTTGAAGATTTGAGTTGGGAATTCGATCATATATCCATTATCAGGTTTTCTTACTGATGCTACCCACTTATGCTGATATACTGGATATGGCGATGTTGGTTGAGATGGACATGGTAGGAAAGTCAGGGTTAGAGGATGTTCCTTTTACTCTTAGTGGTAGGGTTGGTTTCTTTAAAAGAAAACCGAAGCGTGGATTTTCTCATGTTAGTTCTCAACGATAGAGTGATTCCAGACCTCTAGTGGCACTAGGAGGGGCTTCTTTGACTTGCTGTCAATGTGGAAAGCCAGGAAATTCTAAGAGGTTTTTCACTGAGGCACCCAAGAACTGTAGCTCTTGATTACTTATAAGGAACTTACCGAGATTGTTCCATCACTTTTCTACTCCACGTAGTGGAACAGGATCATCATCACCTCCAAAAACTGTGGGGAAATCAAATGCTTCGCATACAAAAGGGTTCCAACCACATGAATCTGAAACGAAGCTTCTTCACACAGTGGAAGAGTCACCAGAGGTAGCTGATATAGGTCCTGCAACTGTGAGAGGTTCCATTACTATAGCTTCATCTTTAGTGACATATCTTTTTGATACCGGTGCATCTCACTCATTTATTTCAACCCATATTGTTAATTTGTTTAATCTACCTATGGATATTTTATCTTGTGTGATGGATATTACTACACCCCTTGGTACATTGAGAGAGAAGGGTCTCTGTAGTTCTTCTTGTGTCTTATCTCTATCAGATGTTGATCATGCTTGGAGTTTTTTGGTTCTCTACATGAAATCTTTTGACGTCATATTTGAGATGGATTGGATCATTTCCAATAAATCCAAGATCGATTGTTATCTTCGACGGGTCTACCTTAATACACCAAGTGGTGTGACTCTTATTTTTCAAGGAGAATGGGACCCAAGGTCAAGCAGAGCTGGACCCTCTTATCCACAGTTGGTTAAAGTTATATCAGTGTTTTATTTTGATCTAGAGAGAGATTCAATGTGTGTTGATCTTCCTCCATTCATCACTGAGTTTCCCGATGTGTTTCCTTCTGACTTCTCTGGTTTGTCACCAGTAAGGGAGGTTGATTTTTCTATTGAATTAATGCATGGTACTCAACTGGTTTCTATTCCCTCTTACCGAATGGATCTAGATGAACTAAAAGAACTGAAGTCTTAGTTAGAATATCTTTTTGAGAAAGGTTTTATACTCCATAGTGTGTCACCTTGGGCAGCACCAGTTCTCTTCGACAAGAAGGATGATGGTTCTCTTCACTTATGTGTTAATTATTGAAAGCTCAATCGAGTTACGATAAATAACAATTATCCATTACAACGAATTGATGATTTTTTGATCAATTGAAAGGGGTGAAGTGGTTTTCAAAAACTGAACTTTGATCTGGTTACCATCAGTTGAGGATAAAATAATCTGACATTCATAAGACGACTTTTCAGAGCAGGTATGGCCATTATGAGTACCTTGTTATGCCCTTCGACCAGACAAATTCTCTTACAGTTTTCATGGAGTTGATGAACAAGGTTTTCTGTGTGTATCTAGATACTTTTGAGTTAGTCTTTGTGGATGAAATTCTTGTCTACTCTTAGTCTGAGGAGTATCATGTGCATCATCTGAGAACAGTTCTGAGCCTTCTAAAGAATCACCGACTTTATGCCAAGTTTTCAAAGTGCGATTTATGGATTCGAGAAGTGAAATTATTGGGACATGTTATGTCAGAACAAGGAATATCAGTTTATCCTGAGAAGGTAAAGGCTGTTATGACTTGGGAACAACCGCAAAATGTTTTTGAGATTTGGAGATTCTTGGGCTTAGCAGGATATTGTCTTCAATTTTTTAAAGACTTATCAAAGTTAGCTTCTCCAATGATTGCTCTGACTCTAATAGGAGTAAAGTTTTCTTGGAATGATAAATGTGAGAGTTATTTTGTTGAGCTAAAGCGTCTTTTGACTACTGCTCTGGTGTTAACTCTTCCTGAGGCTGGGATAGGTTATGTGGTATTCTGTGATGCATCAGGTTCATGTCTGTGATGTGTCCTTATGTAAGGCAATCATGTTGTTGCCTATGGATCTCATCAACTTAAGCCTCATGAGAAGAAATACCCTACCGATGACCTTTAACTTGCACTTGTAATATATGTACTTTAGTTTTGGAGACATTACCTATATGGAGAAAGGTTTAATATGTATTCAGACCACAAGAGCTTGAGTTATATCTTCTCTAAAAAATATTTGAACCTCCTCCAAAGGCATTGGGTGGAGTACCTACAATCTTTCAAATTTGACATTGCCTATACCTCGGGGAAAGGGAATGTAGTTGCATATGTGTTAAGAAGGAAACATCCATCACATGGTGTAAAAGATTCTTCAGAAGAGTGGAGTTTGATGGATCTTTTTGCTTAGTTTCATATTGGAGTTCAGTGGAAGAGGAATGATGTTTCTTTAGCTAGTGTTCAGTTGACATATTCCTTTCTCAAGTTAATTCTTCAGGGAAAAAAACTGGATGATGAATTACCTAGAATTAGGGACTCTCTTTAGGGTGGGGACACCTACAACCAATGGTCATTCTCTAAGGAGGGTGTCTTGTGTTATCGAAACCATTACATTGTGCCATTATCAGTAAGGAAGGATGTGATGGAGGATTTCCATAACTCTCAGTGGGCTGTATACCCAAGAACCATAAAGATGTTCTATGACATGCAGCGACAGTTCTGGTGGCCTTGTATGAGATGAGACATTGTTGAGTTTCTATCTCATTGCTATACATGCCAATAGGTGAATGCCGAGAACCAGAAACCTTCGGGTTTGCTTCCACAACTTCCTATCCCTAAATGGAAGTGGAATGAAATCTCGATAGAATTTGTGGTTGGGTTACCTCAAACCCAGAGGAAGAAGAATGAAATTTGGGTTGTGATTGACAGGCTGACCAAGTCGGCTCACTTTATACCTATTCGAGATACAACCAAAGTTGAAGAGTTGGGAAACATCTATGTGAAAGAAATTGTTCGTTTACATGGAGTTTTGTCTACTATAGTCTCTGATAGGGATCCTCTATTTACTTCTCGCTTTTGGATAGGCCTTTAGGTGGTAACGAGATCTCAGGTCCATTTGAGCACGGCCTAACATCCATGGTCAGATGGACATACAAAGAGTGCTATTCAGATCCTTGAGGATATGATCCGCAAATGTCTTCTCAACTTTGGTGGGTTTTGGGATGATCATCTGGGGATAGTTGAGTTTTCTTATAACAACAATTTTCGGTATATGATCAAAATGTCTCCTTTTGAGGCATTGTATGGCCGTCCTTGTAAATATCCTTTATGTTGGTCGGAAATTGGTGAAAGTTCCTTGTTATGAACAAGTTTGGTCCAAGAGAAGACAACTAAGATCCAGTTGATTCTTAGGAGAATGTTGACAGCACAGATTTGGTACAAGTCTTATGATGATCGTCACGGTAGACCATTAGAGTTCTCAGTTGGTGACTAGGTGTTCTTGAAAGTTTCACCCCGATTAGGTTATCGACGACTTGGGAGGCAATGAAAGCTTGCTCCTTGTTTTGTGGGACCTTTCGAGGTTATTGGTCATATAGGGAAAGTCTCTTACCGTTTAGCTCTACCACCACAGCTGACGTATATACATAACGTGTTCCATGTATCGCAGCTGTGAAGGTATCTCTCTGATCCATCTCATGTTTTGAGCTGGAGTGATCTTGAGATTGAACCAGATTTATCAGTGACTAAACGACCACTCAGGGTAGTTGATTCTGAGACCAAGGTACTTCATGGGAAAATGATACCTCTGGTCTGTGTACTATGGTAGCATGGTTCGGATTCTCATGAGACATGGGAAAGGGAGGCACTAATGAGAGATCAGTGGCATCATCTTTTTGACGTGGAGGTTTCTTCATAGGCTTTCTGGGGACAGAAAGATCTTATTGTGGGGAGTTTGTAACATCACTTTTCATTTTCAGGAACTTTTGATGTTTCTATGTACCTATGTTTTGGAGTAGTGACTTGGGACAGTCAAGAGAACTTTAAATGATGTTTTAAGGCAAAGGGGAAGTCACACGGGCGGTACACGGGTTGTCTAAACCGTGCGGAAAAACCGTGCATAGTTGGTCTTGGAGGCAGTAGCTTCCGCATGGGCTCCACACAATTTGTCTAACCATTTGGCCAAACCATGCATGGAGTGTCTTCCAAGGTAGTGGCTAATGCATGGTTAGCACACGATTTGTCTAAACGTGTGGGAAAACCGTGCAACCACTTAAATGAGATCCTATAAAAGTGGATATCACTCGTTTTGCCTCTTAGTGCCTCGTTTTACCTCCTAAGAAGCCCTAACTCGGGATTTTTCTTCTCCTAAGGTCATATAAGGTTCTCCCATTATTCCAGAGGTGATCCAAAGGCTCCTCTTGGTGAATCAAAGCCGAATTCTTGAGGTATGCGATCGTTCTTCATCGTTCTTGATCAGTTTCTTAGATCTACTTAGATCTACTTATCATCTTCTCTCGGTTTCTTAGATATACACCCATTATGGGTAGATATAAGTTTTTGGATACCAAATATGATGAGATTTGGTCTTGATATTTCTAATATAAGAGGTCTAAGGTGGTTTTTTGGAGAATCGACCCAGGTTTCTTGATCGTTCTTCGACTGTTGTGGTTTTTTTCAAAACCATTGAGGTAGGTGGTTCCGTCCCAACTTTCCAAATTGAATATCCTTTTATTTATCAATTTATTTCAATTTTTTATTTCAATTAAATTGATAAAAAATTTATTCCAGTGAATCAAGATAATTGAATTGGTTTTGGCATGGAAATTTGGAAAACCCCAATTCCTTTGAATTGGGTGTGTTTATGGAAATTGGCCGAATTAAATTGTTTAATTTAAATTGTAGATTTGATGGAAATGAATTCAATTAAATTGTTGAATTTAATTGTGGAAATAAATTGTTTACTGATGGAATTGGTTTTTATTGGATTTTAAACTAGTGAAAATAGCTTAAAATGATTTGATAGAAACCCATTGGTTTTTCTTGTGAAAAAGGTGTGTTTTAAATAAAACATGTTTTGGTTTTTAATAGAATGAAATTGGTACTCTTGAAATGGAAGAATGGGATTGATCGTATTTTTAGACATTATTTAAATAGTTCGCCCATCATATAGGGTCGCATTCAAGTCTTAGGTAGTTAGTGAGTTATTTGGATACACTCTACGCTACGACAATGTTCTAAAGCATACTTGCGGTGGGTCACATCCCCGACGGGTTAGTGACAAGTCTCCTTTGGCCAGTGTCATAGGGATGTGTGTATACACATTTTGCTGAGTTCACATAGAGAGTGCAGAATCCTATAAATGGTTAATACTATCGTACCTTTTGGAAGATGACCATGTTTCTCGCTTATTTAATTATATTTAAGATATAAATGTATGCTAAAGATTTTGAACTGCTTTACATGCCTGCTGAATTTATATAAACTATTTTATATAAATGTTTTATTTAAGGCATTGTTTTATAAATATTCCATCATTCGTAAAGCCTTTGTTTAAAATATTTATTTCCATCATTTGAAAATGTTTAGCATGTTTTGTTAAAATATGATTTTGAATTTCCAAACCTGTTTATTAGAAAATTGAATGATTTTATTTGGATAATATATAATTTGAATCTATTACGGAATCTTTTCTGGTATCCTACTGGGCTTAGGATCACACCCTAATTTTTCCTTCGAGTGTTTGTAGACTTTCTTCTTCCAGGTTCGAGCAAAGGGAAGGGACCTCTTGGAGGTGGATCCAGTTGTTGATATTTGGTCTTGGTGTGTTGTGTCCTTAGGGACCTTGGGGCTATTTTCCCATTTTTTGTACATGGGTTGTAGTACTTTGTGCTTTTCATTCCTTTTTGTATTCTGGTACATTACTCCCGGTGGAGTTTCATTTGTTATGCATACTGTCTTATTTCTTTTCTTCCACATTGTTGGTGGAAAAATCATTCCCATTTGCATGTTGTGTGATGCCAGGTGCTAGTCGCCGACCTGTGGAGATCGGGAACGCCCTTCGGGCTATGTCATGGCCGACTCAGTTATCAGGTTACCAGGGTACCCAGGCTGGTTTGTGACATAATCAATGAGGCTCATAAAGATGATGAAGTGAAACAAAAAATGGTCATGAATATTACAGAGACATAGATAAAAATGGTGTTATATGTGTTGGTACACATGTATGTTTCCCTTGAAAATAGAAACTAAAGAGGGAAAATCTAGATTATCTTCATAGCTAGTCCTTCCCAATTCACACATTATGAACTAAGACGTATAGTGATATTAAGAAAAACATCTGGTATGATGAAATGTAGGTGAGATTAAAGAATTTGTTTCTCTATGATTGGTATTCTGAAAATGTTAATTATGAATGACAGATTTTAATTTTATGATGAAGATATCTCCCATTCATATATGTAAATTTTAAAACATAATCATGGGTTTCATCGTAATACTTTCCAATGCATAAAAACAAAATAACTCTATCTATGTGGTGTCCACTTACCGTAAATTTATATGAATCTAATTATTGTAAAGGAAGATTTATAACTTTATAAAATACCACAATATATACAAAATATATGTTGAAAGTCTACATGGAGTGCCACTCACCATTTTATTTGAATAAGATCTAATTATTTCCTAATGGTTTATGAGAATCCTTCTGTAACCATTTGATTAAAAAAATTGATTTTGAATATTTTATCACACATAAGTTGATTGTAAGTTTGAGAGAACCATTCAAAATCTAGATGATTTGATGGGAACATTTTCAATGTATTGACATGGATATTGGTATCAAATCTATCGCATAATAGATTTCTAATATAATAAAAGTTTTCATTATAGCATTCAAATGAATCTTTATGAAGATATATATGGGAAGCATCATTATTATCCAATATGTTGCAATGACGTTAGACAGTGAATGATGATAGGAAATGATCATATCAATAAAATTATAGATAAGATTCAAAAAATTTAGAATGAATTCAAATTGGCACAACGTGGATAGAAAATATATTCAGATATTTATTGACATTACCAATATTTTATGGTTAGATACAAAGTATTCATTTATATATCACATTGGACCAAAGTCATAAATTTTGGGAATAATTGAATGATTATTCTTAGATATATTATTCACTATTATATCCTAACTCAAATCCATATTTTTCTTATTTTAAAATTCCTCTTTGAGGTTGAGTGGTAACCTCATAGATATCTAGAGAATTAAAAATTCAAAACATATTTCAAAACATAACAACTGAAAGCTTAAAACAAAAAACATGGTGAATGGATGAATGGATGACATGTAACAACCATCCACATCATAGTCGTCCACTCAAAGCATCACCAAGATCCCACCCATTGTGAACAAAGTACAACATTCAATTTTTAAATTTCAAATTTGAAACAAAACACCGTCATCAATGCCATGGTAGAAATTTTCCTTGCATCGCCCACCCTTACCCGCATCATACTTCAATCACTCCAGCCCGCAGTCGAGAGCAACCCACCAGAATATAACATCGCCACCGAAGAACCTCTAAACAACACCTCAAAAAATCTACACTAACTACCAGTTGATGCATCACCAAAACCATCAAAAAGTTCTTTCCAAATATATCCCAAAGTAGTAGAAACAATGTGCTTAACCAAAAATCTAATAACATCATTACTATCAGATGAAATTGATGGAATATGAAGCTGCAACTTGGTCTTCAAGGAAGAAAACCAATGGGACCACTGAAACACCATTATTTGAACAAAAAAAAAATCATAAAATAAAAAAATAAAACCATATATAGAAAATTATTCCTCCCAGTAAAATATTGACTAACTCTAAAAATTGATTAGGAAGAAACCCCAGTCAATAGATGAAAAAAGAAACAAGAGAGGATAAATTAATCCAACACAAACATAGGACAAGAACGAGACTACTTCCAACCCTCCTCTAACACAATCCCAAGATAAACCAAAACAATCATCGAGACCGACCACGATGGGGTCAACCATGATGGTTTTGCCAGAAATGGAAGAGGAGAATAATGAATGTCGGACTCCACCATTTCTGTTGTCTAAAGCTTCCTAAAGCACCACTATCCATACCTAGCATAGATATTCGATGAGAAGGGGTAGGTTGAAAGTGGGGCATTGAAGTCCATTCAAATTCCACACTATCAAACACCCAAAACAATTGAGGGAATGATGAAATGATTAAGAGATTATAAATCAAATCCCATTGAAGAAGGAGAACCATCGTTCCATGCATAATAGCAAATAAAACCCTAGGTGGAAGGGGAAAAAGAAAGGGTGGTATGAGAACTATGAACAATGGAATAATGTGGGTCCATATACATTTATATCATTTATTTCATTAGAGATATGGAATTTTGTCTTGAACACCAACATTCTATATCATAGGTACATGTTGTGTTCCAAGTATACCAGTTCAGGAAGTACATACTAGACCCCTCACATATACTAAATCCAAATTTGGTTCGATTCAGGAATAATAATTCATATCTGGAGTATCTAGTGAAGATTTTATATAGTAGAGACAATGTTCTATGAAATAATATATCACACCTGGTCAATATATTATGGTGGAACTACAAGTTTGTGGAACCAATATTGAAACATGAAGAGTAATTAAAATTGAAGTACCCTGATCTGATTTATTTTATGAAATGTAATTTTAATAGAGAAATTTATGAGTGGGGAAGCATGTAATGATATAATGTTTTAAGAATGAAATTATGATTTCAAATAAATAATTTTTTTATCATTAAATGAAATTATTGAAAAAAAATCAGTACATAGGTCAGGATTTTAATCCTATTGGATTAAATATACTATTATTGAATCATATCTATTGATAATATAGTTTTTGTGTTGCGATTGTTATAAGTAGTACATATAAACATTTATTATAAATTCCATTGAAAAAGAAAAAAACATTACGGTCATGACATGTATTATTATACCCAATGGAGCCCATTAGTTTGAGCCTCATGTGGGGCTGGAATCGTTTTTTTTAACCTAGACTAGGTCAATGACATGAATAAAGAGTTAATTCATGAGGGAAACCATTTATGAGATAAGATAAATCTAATTAATATTTTGAAAAAAAACATGTTCATCAAAAAACCACTAGACGGTGTGACCATTTCACAATGTAACCATAGAGAATACACCCATGTTAAAACTAGTTCTGTATCTTGAAAATAAAATTATGAGATTTTATACTTTAATAATAAAATTTTAATATATTTATCCCCCTTATTATTAAATTATAAATGGTTAAATAATGATTTTGATAAATAATTTAATTTGATATGATGGAACATAATTTTTTACTAAATATATAGTTTCAGATAACAAATAAATTCTTATTTATTCTAGAATTGCTGAAATAAATGTTATTTTAATAAAATTTATGTTTGAAATTATATATTTAAATAATGATAATAATAATATTGTATGAAGTCAAATGTAATATTTATAAGGGTTGGAATATAGATATCTTGGTAAAAACTCATATATTTCAATAAATGGAGAATTTATATTTAAATTTTTTAATTTAAATATTTAGAGAATTATTTTTATATACTATGTATTATATCATTATATTTGGAATTAAAAATTATCCCTTGGTGATTATTTTATAATAATTAAATAGATTCTAATAATTAGGTAAAAAAAATTTACGATATAAATAACCTGTATCTATTATGACATCCTAATGTCATAAAAGTTATTTAATAGATAAAATGATGAGTATACAAGAATATTGTTATATTTAAAACTCAATATACTATTTTTTATGAAATTTTATTAATTTTATAAATACTTAATGAATCCAGTGAATTTAGTATTATATTTAACATTTTTAAAATTTATTTTCTATAATGATAACTCACTTCCACATTTCCAATGGAATTATTTTATATTGTTCAATTCATAGACATTTAAGATATTAAAAATGTATCCTTTTTTGATGAATATGTTATAAAATTCCCTAAAATGGGTTTTATTTTAAAATATTTTATTATATAGATTCCAAAAAACTATATTTATAAATTTTAAAAAGAAGACCACCCACTATTTTTCAATAAAAATCCAATAAACCACCCAATCCACTCCACACATATCCCTTCAATTGTGATTCTACTCTGGATTTTACCCGCTATATCACTTCCAATGATTTCCCAATACCTTATGAGTCCCCTCAAAATCATATAGAAGCTCCATATCAAGGTAAAGGATCCTATCATTCTAATCCTTGTTGATGGAAATTATATATATATTTTCCTTATTATTTCCAATTTCATTCATTGGAATACGTATTAAAACGTCCCACATATTGTCTTAATTATTTATAAGTGAGTATATACTGCTTTCACTCTCAATACACCCTTCCATGAATCATTATGTACGCTCGTTATGCTACAAATATTATCATGTCATTTTCCATAAAAATTATTTCTATACTAATTACCCATACCCATTTCTACTCGATGGTATTCCCCAGGATATTCTTATCCTTAATTTATTATAGAATTAAATTTTTATAACCCAAATTATTTTATCATTAGATTAAAATTTATCTAATACATCCATATATTTAATGATCTATGTGGCACACTTATGAATATACATGATATTAATGTAATTGGTGGGCATATAATTATATATCCCCACAATGAAATGGGTAATGATATTATATCATTTGATAAAATGTTTTTTCTTGCAAGGCTACTCTAACCAGAATATTTTTATGTCTTATCAGTTTCCTTAATTTTTTTATTATTTAAATTGTTATGTTTTCTCTAAATTCCCATGTTTTTTATGTTATCAACATATATAATGATTTGATGATCATTTTCATGATTCCAACACCTATTATATAACATTCATAATACTCTTCACTAAAATTTAGACCATTACCATATTCTATTCCATGATTATTCTCTTACTGGGATCTATCAATCCAATATTTTATACATGACTATGATATCCCACACAGTTTTAGATTATCAGTTAAATTATATTTCAATCTTTTGGATATTTTATATATTGGGTTTTTACCAATGATTCTTATTACTTTTAAATGTACCAAATTTCAAAAATAAAATAGGCCTCATGATATTTTAGTATAGTATTATGTTTATATTTATGTAATAAATCATTCATTATGGAATATAAAATTTTAATTTTCATAGATTGTATCAGAGAAAATTCTAGTTATTTTGTGGATTATGATTACAAAAACCCTTATGAATCCTATAAGGATAAGAGTAAACATTATAATACAATATTAATTTTTTTAAGTATAAATAAAGTGATGTACATGAAAATAAATCCATTTCCATATCCTACAAATTGATCTGGAATAGGTATAGTTATACCTAGCGGTAATAACCCCAAAAAGGTACATTTGGAATGACTCTATCATAACCCGATGCATGAGAAAGAGGCACTTCTTCACACCTAGTTTGGATAACCCAAAGTATATGTTTTGGTAAACTCATAATCACTTTTTCATCCTTTATTAAATAAATATGATTTCCAATAATATTTTATGTTATAAAATATAAAATTTATAATTTATATTGAAAATATTAAATTCATAGGCTATAGAAAATATGTCATTTATTTGTTATAAATTTAATTTGCATGTTCGACAATTTATTTTTTCATTAATTTAAAAATCAACGTTTCCTATTTTTCCATTATTTATTGAATGGTGTAAAAATAGAAAACCCATGTCAACTGTGAATTCTAGAGGCAATGTGATGACTGCCCAAATGTAATGACCAACCTGATGTGATAATCATTCAGTAACATCATGAAAAAAATTTCTCATATAACAAGTTATTTAAACAAAAACATGAATTGGGAGGAAGTCAAACATCCCCCTAAGGAGGACACAAACCTATTTTTGAATCCTATAGATGAGATCTAATTAATATAGTGGAATTAATTCTTAAAAAATCTATATATTTTCTTCAACCTCTCCGACATTATATGCATAGCAATTTACATGTCCTAAAGAGTAAGTATAATGAATCCATTCCTTCGTTCTTGGTTAACATAATATGGATTTCAAGATACACCAACAAAATTACCATTGGTCCAGAATTAAATATTAATTGATACATTAGTTTGATAATGACGATTTAATGAAAATCCTTGATGATTAGATAATTTGAGTTATATTAAAATATATAAGATGTTCCCTCATAGTTTTAATTGAGTTAGAGGAATCTCAAGGGTCTCACAAGTTTAGAGATAGGAAAAGGATGATAGATTCTAATTTAGTAGGTATAATGAAGATATATCATGTAGATATAATCTCCAATACCACAATTTAAAAATTTTTAGTAAGAGGTATCCAAGAAATTTCATGAAGTGGATAGGGAAATGATTTTGATTAGGAAGGAAGGGAGCACAGACAGTAGTTATTAACGACTTAAACACACAAATGTGATGGAATAATGGAATGTTCCAGTCAACCCACTATTTATTTTCCAATGTTTCAACTATAATGACTAAATACACTATGATAATCAATGTATTTTTCTAAGGGTTTTTATGACAATATAAAACAAAAAACTAAAAATCATGGAGAGAAAAATAGAGCATATACCATTTCAACTACTAAGGTTGATCTTGAAAATAAATTAGTAACATGCATTCAAACTATTCATTAATGAATAGTGAATGTGCTATTTTATTTTGGTTCTACCCAATCATTAAAATAATTTAAATTTATTATAACTTTTTGACCACTACCTCATAAAATTTAATTACATCATTCTATGGGAATTGTAAATATTTTAATCATCACATCCAAGTTATATAACATATCCCATTTTCATATTTATAGGTCAAATTTATGGGGAATTCTTTTTATGCTCCCAATAGTGTAATTCAATTCAATTCGGTCATGAATTTGAATTCTTTTTATAAATCCCTGATAATTTTATGAGACACGGGAATCAATACCCATTTTGTAAACCATACTCCAGTTATATACTTGAGAAAGGAGGGGATGAATATACATTGGATAGTCATACCAATAATCAATATTTTTTCCATATCATAAATTTAATAAAGCTAAAATGATTAAGAGAATGATTAATTTTATCCTTGATGAAATTCCCATCAAAAGGGAATTCAATGATGTCTATCCCAATTATTTTCTTGGAAATAATCTTATGTGGTATGTTTTCTTCTAAATCATACATATACCTAAACATTTTCCAATTTACAAAACCCAATTTATGATGAAAACTTTTAACATTAATATCATGAGAAGAAACTACATGGGAATATGGATAATGTCTTTATATGACCATTTCATTTAACATGGGGTGCATATATAGTTTTCAAAAAAATAAGTATGGGCCAATGCACCTCTACATTGATTATTGTTATATCAACATGATATTGAAAATTATAAACTATCCAAATCCATAGATTTAGTGTAGTCATTAGATAATATAACATTGATATATCCTTTATAAACATGAAATAATACACAACTAAACCCAATAATATAAAAATCTCGAATACATTACACAGTTTCTCCCATGTCATGTTAGCTTTTACATTCTTAAGATCAATAGAGATACAATGTTCCAACCCCAAGTGTTCCAAAAGTGTCACTTCTCAATTCTAGGAATCAAATTTTGATATATTTTCATAATGTGAATGAATTCACAAAAATTGAATCACCACCCTTAGATAATGAACATGATACTACATGGACTTAGAGTAAACATGGATTCCATCCATAAATTATTCTATGAATGTACAACGATACTCATGGAATATCATGTTTATCAAATCCATGAATACTATAGGCAGATTAGTTAGACAAAAATGAATGTCATGGTACTAATAACGACCATACCTGCTCTCAAATATAGTTTTCTGAATGTCAATTTTTTTATTGAAAACTAGTGATAACTAGATTGATGACCAATATTTCCTAAACAGTTCACCCCTTTCAAATTGTAAAATATATTATCAATATTTAGAAAAAAATACTTATTCCTTACCATAATGTGATTGATTTTTCAGTAATAAACACAATGGAAAATGACCCATTAGAATTCTTATAAAACCAAACATGAAACTCCCATGGTGATCCACTTAGGAGTATAAATAATTTATCTAAAATATCAATTAACTAGGTCTTAAAATCAATCAATTTGGTTTGTTTCATTTGGTAAGAGGGAAACAATTCTAGATGATTATCAAAAGAGAACTCCAATTCTCTTACTAGGGAAAAAACAGAGATGTCATAATAAAAAATGTGGCTAAACTCAATGAAAAATAGAAGGAGATTACCGCTGAAGGATTCCATCTCCATATAAAAATCAATCACTTATATAATATTATTATCCTTTGGATAATATTTTCCATATCTGCTTGAACTTGGGTCTAATACTCCCTGAACGATAAGAAACACCAGATAAGGTGCTGCAAACAAGACACATTGAATATAAAAGTCAATCGATGCTTTATTAGAAATTTTCCAATCCATATTGAATATGATATCAAGTTGTGTCATTTCGAAAACTATAAAATTCCATTTAATCTCAATATCATATTATAAGAAAATACTAGAATGAAAAATGAGACCATGCCCCCTCTTCATTCTAAGGAGGGTTGTAATATCCATTATATAAGATAAAATCTCAAATATAATGATTTAAAATATTAAAAATACAGTTGATATAAATGAATGATATCCACCAGTATTAAAAAAAGTAGTCACTAAATATTGACAAATAGTGATTATACCATTCACATTCACTAGACATGTATCTTCTTTCACAAGAGACTCTTCCACTATGGGAGGAATATTTTTTCCATATTCTTGTGGCTAGAACAAGTTTGAAAATTAATTATATAATTGTAACACAATAAGTTTTTGGGATGGTGATATTATTACACAAAGTGATTTATAGTTGACATTATAGAACTACAAGTGACTTGAGCATCTGCAAGAACCACATATCATGGTTTCCTTAGTGAAAAACATTTTTTAGTGATCTAGATTTTCTAAACTAGTAGCAAATAAAATTAACTCTTCAATTTAATAAATGAGGTCAATATGTATCCTTCTATCAATATCCACCATGAAACTCAAAAATATTTCTCTTCCCTTTATTGTAACTCACAACTGGGATAAAAAGGAACTCCCATCAACCCTAACATACCATCCTGTTTAACCTCAATCATCAATGATCTATCTAGTACATCATCATATGAATATAAAATCAATAAGAAAACATGAGAAGGAATATAAGATCAAAGTACCTTATTGAAACATAGAGTCTTCATCATCACATTTTATTAAATGTCATGTGAAATCTACATAATTTTGGAAAAGTTAATTTCATATTCTATCGTGGTTATTTCAACCTAATCATGTTTCAAAAACATTGTTTTCTTATCTTGAAGAAGATAATGTGGATATAAGTAGTCATTGAAAATAACCATTAAGGGATTAAACTCTAAAACATTAGGTTTCTTTGTTATCCCCATCATGTCCTACCATCTTCGGCATGGTCCTTCTAGCCGGAAGGTGGCACATTTCTCATTAATTTAATTTAGTGTCTCTAAGAACTCAGACAAGAGCTCATCGTGCTCTACAAATCATCAAAATCATTAGGGTTGTTGTTCACTTGTAACACTAGTTTATATGGGATAAGATACCCATGATAATGATTCCATAAAACAACACTCTGATGTTCCATAACTGAATATTGAATGGGAACCAATGTAGGTACCTGCCCCAGAGCTTGGACAACACACACAATAACCTCAAATAGATTTTAGTCCATGAAAGTATTTTATCTCATGGGTTAACCAGAGTATTCCAACTATATCGGAATAAAATTTATTCTCAGACATATGATACTACACCACATCATCCAACAATATTGATTACATTAGAATATGACTCAGATCAACACCAAAGAAAGAGTAATATGGATATTTATTCAATGATATGGGAACACAATATTTTTATTTTAATATATCGAAATAAATTATATATAATATACTAGAAATAATCATTAGCACATCTTTCCCAAAATACCAATGGTTATATAACGTTCATTATGATGAGTTTTTACCACTCACTCACTCGTAACTAACTCCTATGCCCTGTTAAATTTTTAAACGGTATACTAGCATCAAATAAAGAAGCCCAACCTGGAGCTCTGATGCCACAATGTTAGGAACATTCTTGGATAACCTAAAACATTGATAATCTGATCTATACATGTTCAGTAGTGCATCAACAATACCCATGGGTTGTAAACTACTTCCTATCATCATAAAAGAAAATAAAGGGATCTTTTTTCCACAAATCAATAGAATAAATATATACATCTCTACATGCTCAATCAAAAATATTTTAATAGAGATAGTACCATACATAAAACAAGTATAACCAAACCCAGTCCATACATCATCAAACTACCAGAAATACAAGGTAATAAATCATAGACCTAGGGGACACAACACTCTAAATTGAAAATATCAACAACAACTACCACCTCTAAGTGGTTCTTTCCCATTTATTTAGCTTAGCATATGGAAGTCTGGAAGAAGTTGAATGAAAAGGTCTAAAATGCACTATAAATCCTGATAGGGTATCCCCATGTGTTCCATAATAAGATTCTATAATAAATAACTCAAATAAATCAGTCAATATAATATATAACAAGCATAGGAGTACAATTTCATATTTAAAACTATTTTGGTTTTCATTTAAATTAAATAAAACATTTCAAACAACAGTTTAGTTAAATATTTGTATAAAACATATTATATAAAACAAAATTCATGAATAAAAAGGATCAAAATAAATTTTATATATATCATAGTTATCACAACAAGAAACATGGTCATATTTTTTGAGGTACGAAAATTCTCAGTTACGGGATCCTTAGAAATATCATATCTTTTATCTTGAAAATATGTGTACACATGTCCTTTTTATAATTTCCAAAGAGTACTTATCAATATCCTACAAGGTATAAGATCTTATGAACTAGATTTTTTATACTTTTAAATAAATTATATGTGGCTATGGTTTTTACATCCTAGAGGGTTTTTTCAAAATAACCAACTAACTACAAAAGCTCAATATTTCTCAAAAATTAAATAAATAATGGTAATATCATTTCAAAGAAGTTAAAAATACAATTTCCCCTTTACAATTTCAATATGCTAATTTACCATTAAAAACCAAAACATCATTTTTTAATAAATTCTAGTTATCTTTAAAATAAACCAATCAGAGGTTATTTTCAAATAAATTAAAGCCATTTTTTCATAATTAATCTAAAAATATATATTCACAATTTCTATCAAATTCTAATGACACCTCTAATTTGAATTCTATTTTAATTTCTGGGTTTTCCCTAAAATTCTGTACCAATTGCATTAAATTTTTTGATCATACCGGAATGAGTTTTTCATAAATTCAACTAAGAGAAAATTAATTTAAAACAAAAAAACAAGGGTAAATAACATGGAAATTTATCATTGATCAACCTACCTTTTTAATGAATAACACATGTCATAACACCTATAATAGGAATTTCTAATGAATAATGTTGGAAAATAGATAATGGAATAAAACCAATGCCCCTGATCCATAAAAATGGAGTTTAGACCCACTTACTATAAGGAGATCCAACAAAACCTATAAATGAAGGAAGTAAATTATTGTAAAGAATGAATGCGAGAAGATCACTTACCAGATAGGAAAAAAATGATGTTTTACTTGATTTTATTTTCTTCTAAATAAGATTATATGTGATTAAATTGTTTCATGAGAGCTCAAAACACTTTGGAATTTATAAAAACATGATTTATGGTCGAGGGATGGTTTATATGGGTGTTCTAGAAATAAAAAAATAATTTTTATAATAAAAAAAGTCTTTACGCATGGTTTCCAGGGGGTTGTATGGTTCCCCATACTGTGCACCCTAATAGAGTTCCTCTACAATGTGTTTCAAAATTTATCCTAGTTGGGTGCATTGTTTTCAAAAAAGTGTTCCAACCAAGAGTTAACTATGAAAACCACCACTTTTTGGGTTTTCATAGTTTACCCTAGCGGGAACATTGTTTTGAATAACTATGTTACAACTATGGACATCCTTAGAGTCCTTGAAAAGATTCAAAATATCACCCTACGTACCCCAAAAAGAGACCCAACCAAATCATGATAAAAAATAAGGCCGATGAGTAGATTAAAAAAGCAACATGATGTTACATTCCCATAATTAATTCTATATTATTTTATATGAAACACTTTGGGAAATTTGAATGAATTTATTTTCAACTAATCAAATATTTGATATATATTTTTATTAACAAAAATTAAAAATTTATTGCATATTTGATAGTTTCTCAAATGGAATAATACATTTTATTCATTTTTATAATAATTATTCAAAAATTTGGGCTATATACTGCTCCCTAAACCTCTTATAGGGTCCTAATGATGATTAAGAACCATATAATAGTCTATCATTAAATTAAGGTTTCCCATTTTTAAAAGATAATAAATTACTTAAAATGAAACCAATGATTAAAAATTTATATAATTTTTTTAGTTTAAGAGAAGTATATTGAATATAATTGTCTACATTTTATTTCAATAGTGTCCAATAAAACTATTTTCCCTCCTCTATAATATTATAAGAATAAAGCATGTTATTATTGACTGAATATGAATTATTTTCCATTAAACTGATATTTTTATATTTTTAAATGGAATATATCATTTAACATTTAATTATAGAATATGTTTAGATATAATTATACTAAACAAGTCCTTCTAGATTCAATTATTATGACCATTTTTTAAAAATTAAAGAAAAATACGTAAGGAAACGGGCTGGGTAAGCCAAAGGGGATTTTCTCCATCCATTAGAGAATATAGTTAATGATCAAAATAATATATTCAATTTTAATTTTTTGAATCATCAATAGTTTCCAATCATATTGATACATACCTTGATTGAATATCCTAAGGATTTGTTCATTGGACTTCTTTGACACCATTGATAAGATCTGGTAGACACAGTCTATGGTAGTATTGAATAGTCCTTATATGGCCTTCTCTTCAAAGTAACATGAGTAAAACACTCACAATCAACAAACTTTTTATTTCCATTCATGATTGATTCCTTAAAGTGGATTAAACACCACTAACTGATTCCTTTAGGGGGTACTTCCATTCACTCATTCATCATCAGATATGATTCCCACATCTCAGATATTCAGGAGGAATTAATGATTTTTTGTAATCACTAATGATAAAAAATATGTTTTTAGCATCATTTTTATTGATACCATAATCCTATGGGGATGAATAATTAGAATCCATTGATTTCAGGTATCCATTCCCCAAATGAGGTTTTGTAAAGAGATGGTTATTTTTTGGATGAATCAAATCTAATTTATAAAAGTAAAATGATTAAAAATATCATTTTACTTATCCTCTAAAAAATATAATTTTTTATGAATTTATATGATGTACAAAATGTGACAATTTTTTTAGAAAATGGGAAGAAATTGTAGTAACCACATATTTGATGGATGTCAATATCTCCATGGTTGTCGTACTAGACAAAAACAAAATCCGATATGAGTTAGAGAGAAAAATATTATTGTTATTTCTAACAAAAAATCACTAGTTATGTTTATAAACATGATCCAACATATGTTTTCTTATACACCAAATAAAATAAAATTTTCATTTTTTGGGGAATTCATGTGACAATGTCCATAGTGGAAAGACTGTTCGACTTCTAGAGTGGAATGAATATGGGAATAAACCCCCAATTGAAAGTCTCAATGGTAGAGGCAATTATTTTATTTGTATAAATTAAAGGATTAAAATAAATATCCTCCATGGTAAAATAATATTTTCATCATGAATAATTTATTTTAACAAATTTATATCTCATATATTAGTTAAATGTTTTAAATATATAGAATTTGGGAAATATTGTAGACAATTTTTTTTATTGAAAGATCAAGAAGTGAATTCTTTTGATCATATGAATAATACTTTATATAATTCATATAAAAATTAAGATGTTTCATATAATGTATAAATGATATCAAATATATATATAATTATGATTAAATTAAAAATCATGTTAAGATATATATTGATGAAATGAACTTACATGATTAATATTTCAGATTTTATTATAGAATAAATAAGAAATAAAATATGTAATCATGTATAATGATTTTTGAAGGGATTGGAATGATTGATGAGTCTCTATATTAGGTTCCATGATTTATGACATGGTGATATTTAATTTACTGGGTGATTTATTTTTGGATGATCATATTATTGATTGCTTTGATATCCAATTGTTTTATTATGTAATAGAGGTTGAAATGATTAAATATAGATTTGGAGACTTTTTTTATTATTTTAAAAATTATTAATGTATAAATGGACACTAGGTGTAAAATGTGATTTGCTATTGTGAATATATATTAAAAGTTATAATATTGTTGTTGATATAATGATAAAAACTAGGGTTATTGTGATCATTGATGTTGAGGTGAATTTCAATAATTATGATAATTTGTAACTACTTTTTGAGACTATTTTTTTCATTATATTGATAACCTCATGATTGAGATGTGAATTTTATAAATGATTAATGTGATTTTTTATAAAGTTAAATATATTGGGAATATTATATAATTATGATTAACCAAAATTGTGGAATAATTATTATGTAAATTTAAGGAAATATATATGATTTTTTTTGAATTTTTATTTTAACCCATGTTATTTACAAAAAAAATTATCTTATCATTACAAATATATGATTATAAAATACCTATTTTATATATTTCTTAATGATTTATTGATTTTTATTTGCTGTAAATGTTATTTTTTTGAGAATATAGGATCATATTATTCTATTAATTGAGATAAATATTTTTTATTGATTTTTTATGGAGTTATTTGGTTAGTTATTTATGGAATAATTTTATTTTAACATTTAGAATTGTTAATTATTATTCAAACCATTTTATGTTTTAATAAATTAATAATGATATGGGAAAAAATTTAATAAATTTAATGGATCATTCCATCCATTGAGTTTTTATTTTAGTTATTTAGGAATGAAATATTCATCAGTATTATTTATCATTTTGAATATGATATGGAGGAGATATGAAAATTACTCTAACAAATTACCAAGGAAGAATTTATTCTTATATAGTGTATAGAAATCAAGAATTTTATCTCATATTAGTTATCAAAATGGTAAAATAATTATTCATTTCAATGAAGAAAATGTTATTTCCAATGAGTATTATGTTAGAAACAACATAGAATTATAAAGTTATCATTCTGAAACTCTCATTATAAATATGGTAAATTCAATATTTATGAAATAAATATCCCACTTTAAAAATATTGATTATTGTTTTGTTAAAATTGAATGAATATATCTTCATATTAATAAGGTATTTCATGAAACTTAATTAGATTTATCTTCAACCACATATAATTGATTATAAAAAAATTACTCAATTTTTAATGGTCATGAGAAAAACTTATAATGTAATAATTTCATTATGTGTTTCAAAACCCCCACCCCCACAATGTCAACTCTCCTCATTTGATAATTAAAAAATCTATAATATAATTTCCAATTCTCATGTCCAATATGCCATGGGTTTGGAACAGGTACAAATGGTATAACTTATCAAAAATGGTTTCTGTTACCCAAAAAAGAAAACCCATGTAAATTCATGTACTATCAAACAAAATATTTAAATATGAAATATATCTACAATCACATTAATGTAACTCTGAAATTTCCAGAAAGTCATAAATTAAAGAAAATGAACAAGTAATATCCAGACCCACCTCCAAACTTATCCTATTGATCTAAAAAATATTTTATATGTACATATGGTAGGAACAACACATATACTTATTAGTTTACTCATTGGATCCTCTCATCAAGAATATAAAAACAAACGTAAAAACCAGAAAACAAGTGAACCCACACATCTCCTAGACCTATTTACTTAGTTTTGAGCCTCACCATGAATATCTCTCACTATTTAACATATAAAATAGATTATATATTGCAGTAATAAGAACAAGAGTAAACCCCCTCCACATCTGTACTAGTCTGTGGCTCATACCCAAAATCAGAGTTTCAGATCCATATCTATCCAAAAGGATCTATCCCAAAGACACATATGATAATTATAATATCAATCATCCCATACATAACCTCAAATCATCTCAATACCATCCACATATCCATAAAGTAACTAAGTAGTTTCCAGAATCAACCATATCCCATATATTATATTTTATGTATTTGATATTATATATAAATCAATCACATCCTATACCTAGAGTATTATACCTAAAGTCATCACAAATGTTACAAAACATTCCTATAATAAAAATTAACATAATATATATATTATGTTATATGCGTGTGAAATAACTAAAAACAATTAAAAAAATTTACACACATTTATATATAATTATAACCAAAATCCATAACAACACATGAAACTGATAGTAGAGGATAAATAGGATAGAGCGGGTGCCAGGAATCTATCCATCACGAATATATATATTTTTAGAAAATATACACAAAGAGTAAAATGAGTGTTAGTAACCCAAAAATAATGGATTGGGTAGAATATTAAATCAAAAATCATGCGTGATATAATATATCTCGAAACCATACTATTGGAATTAATATACTCTCATGATAAAATACAACTACGTTCTTTTAGACATCAAACTACCACTACTAATAAACTGACACCCTATAGTCTCACAAACATTCAAGGATCTTAATTTAATAATATATTTTATCTTTAAATTTACCATCACATTAATTTCTACAGTATACATTAATTAAAATAAATTTATCCACCACATTATTAATAAAAAATTAATTCTTTTCCTTCCTAATATAGACCTATTGAGTCAACATTTTCTGAAAATTAAAATCATTCCTCATTCCAATTAGCACAAACACCTTTGGATAAAACATGTATTAAAAATAAATATCATTGAATATATTTTAGTTCTTATGGAAAAATATAAAGCTCCAATAAGAGATACAAATTCAATGATAATCATCAACCTCAAGTAGTTTTAAATTAAATAAATATATGTATGCATCCTGAGAATATGTCAATAAAGTATAACATTAATAAGAAAGCAACCCATTTTTTATAATGTTAATTTTCAATCCCCCCATCCACCAAATATATAAATACTTATGCCATTCCTGAAACTATAACTAATACAACTATTCATTTCATGACCCCATGTTTCAACTACTACCAAAACCACCAGGCCTCCCCACCTATATTGGATCAACTAAAAACCATCAAAACCTCTTATCACATCACACAATAATGATTTAAATGAGAACCCTCATAGAAAAAAACAGATCCATCTAGGAAACATGGATCTAAAAACATGTAATCCTACATTTACATGAAAATGGGTTAAATCATCCCTGAAAATTGATCTTTAGTAGAAAACTAGTTTTATTCATTATTTATTTAACGAATTCATTTAGTATATGATTCTACTATGTATAGCCTATGACATCATATATTACATGATATTATTTATTTAAACATTCCCTCAATAAAATCTTCGAATTTTAAGGAATAATAGTGATGAATAATACAATTAAATTTTCCCTCTGTTATTAACCTGAACAAGAATTTAGAACATGAATATTTTTATCCAGTTCAACTAACATATTGAAGAAAAATTTAAACTAAACATGAAACATTAATAATTTTATTTATATATATTTATAAAAATCCATGTATTTTATAAATATGTATCATTAATTCTATATCCAAATAATTATTCACATTCAATAATTTATCTAAAGAAATAAACATGAAAAAACAAGTATAACATGCATACTAAACAAAATCAGAAAATAGAGATAACATTGTCTTTTATAAAAAGATGAAATCCGTTTCCACTGTGAAAAATAGGAGGACACTACTATCATATCCTATCGAATTCATTATTCCAATTCAATATTTATTTAACTTAATTACACCATCACCCAAAGGGATAAATCCAAATTACATTCTGATTCAAACTATGAGAAAAAGAGATGAAATGGATTCCTACATAAAGTAATTAGTGATATTTAACTTGACTGGGTCAATAATACAGATCATTGATCGCCTCTCTAATAATGAAACTCCTAACATCTAAGACACAAAGCCAAAAATGTTCTAAGAATCATTAAAACAACATCATTAAAACATAGGGAATAAACTAGCATGGCATGGAAACAAATAACGGGATGAAATAAGATCGATACAAGATGATAAAACATGAATTGAATTATAACTTTCCAAGGATTATTAGAGATTGTTATCTAGAAGGTGAGGGTTGGACCCAATTGAAAGAGGATTGAAATTCCATGGAAAATAAATATTGTGTTCCTAGGTTTTTAGATAAATTGATGAGAGAAAATTGGGTTTGGTGTGGTTTCATGTATTTTTTCGACTTTAGTAAAACACACCACCATAACAAAATACTGCACACCATGATGTAAAATTCACTGTAATATTATAGAGTTTGGTGTAATGGAATGGCCCACTCCATGTACTTCCTTATCAATCTTGCATCCGAGGAACAAATCCCCCTCGATGTCATAGATTCTATATTCATGGAGAGGGGCCATGGTGTTGTTGAGGCTACTACACCACATCAATCTTTCATTAATAAGAGGGATTATTCCAAAACCTACCTTTAGAGTTTGGATTAAACAAAATTAGTATAACACCACTCAACCCCTATGTCTTACTATGAATCTAAATATCGATTCAATCAAATGGATTACCCTACATCAATACTTGATTCCTCCGTTCTGATAAAAATGGATGTATCTCTAAAATCCTATTCTCAAGACCCTTCACCACATCTATAATCTCTACAATACTCTACTAAATCATAAAATACAACTTAATCTTCCTTAAAATAACTATGCCAAATATGTAAAGGTAATCCTTATAATCTCCCCATCTTCTCACTGATCATCATATTGGAAACTCCAATAGATATAAATAATGATAGGAATCAATATCAAGATATAATAGCTCCAATTATATACATTTAAATCTATTCTCACTCTTTATAATTCAAAAAATCACCTTAGGAGAAGAGAAATAATGGGGTAATCTAAAAAACACCCAATGATATGTATCTAAATAATATATCCAATGTAGTTTCAAAACGACAATATTTTGAGAAAACATGCATAAAACAAAATAAAATGAATCTTCCATATAATAAACACTCACTAGAGGTAGATACATATCAAAAAATAGAGATGTTGGATTAAACTTCATAGAAAGAAGAAAAATATTTCATAAAATATATTAATACTAAAACAAAAAAATTTACATTTTATATTAAAATAGAAATACATAAAATAGATCAAGATTATGAGGGACTACTGGTGACTCATGTCCCCATGCTCTCTCATACAATACACTATGTTGAAACAATATATGAACCAAGGGAATATTAGGCACACACAACACCATATTATGACTGCCCTTGAAACCCATAAACTACTCCACGAAGGTCACATCATCATCGAAATTTATCTCATCCCATTAAATGACATGGAAACTTCATTAATGTAACATAAATTATGGGAAACAAGGAATAAATCATATATATAGATCATCTATGTGGGATGTGTAACATGATACGTGATGTCTCAAACAGAATCTACCACCTCAAAATTCTCAAAAAACTATATAGATAACTTACTCCCATGAAAAATATTTGTTCCCCTTTATAAAGAGTCACATTGTAAAAAACATGATATCCACTTAGATCCTCCAAAAGGGTCCTCATATGATCAACATATGATTTATTAAAACCATACACTTCTTTTATGAATTTTTGAATCAGTTGAGCATTATTACTCTTGTTTTCCATCGGTTCTATCATTATAATTATTTTAGCATTGACCCTAGTCTAGCATAATGGAGAACAACATATTGGTATGTAAAACTATTTGATTGGTTTCACGCTAATAGTAGGGTAAATAGTATATTTGAAACAGAAATCATTGAATGGAAGATTACCCATCTATTAACCTATAATTTATTGGATATAATAAAAAATGCCTTCATGTGTATTGATATTATGATCTAGGCGATCATCCAAATATTGATGATAATAATGGAAAAGTTATAAATTAGAACCAAAGTCACGATGGATAACAATTTGGACCCTCAATGGTTAAACATGGCTCACTATTAAATATGATCTTCCTAAAGACTCTGTGGAGTATGAAACCCTGCTCCAGGCACTTCCTTAATAGTAGGATTACTTATCTTGACCCATTAATCACTATAAAGTGGGATGATTTCATTAAATAGTTTACTATAAGACATATAAAATCAGATTCTACTTGATAAAAAGGTAAACTAGAAAATGAAGTACATCGACAATTCCTCCCACATCCATATAGGAACAACCAATATCATTGAAAAAACCACGTGTATCATAGTCCTTGAGCTTTACATTCTAATAGACCAGACATCAAGACACAAAAATCAAAAACTAAATCTTTAAAAAAGTCCATTAAAATAACCCTATCATAGCTATGTAGTTTTTATGGTAGGGTTTACTTCAATGGCTGAGCTATGGAATTAATTGAGATCCATCACACTCATATCCATTAGAATGTAAGGAATACCATTTAATAAAAATATGTCTTGTTCATCCTCAAACGAGACATGTGGTAAATCAATAATGATAAATCAGTCTCTCTTGTCTTCCAATGTTTAATCACACATCATGGACTCTTCCACCAGATATGTGACAAAAAAACATTATTTTCTAAAAAACTACAACATCTTCCACCACCTTCACCCATTTAATTACTCATCACTAATATCTCTTCAATCACACTCCGTGAATCTCAAGATTCATATATGGTTCCCATGACTCACTTCTAGCTCATTAAATTATCCCTAATGTTATAATTTCCCTATGTATTTGAAATATCAAAGTCATAATATGTTAATAATTTCATACACCCTAATTTTGGAAAGTTTAGGTTATGATGTAAGAATACAAACATCAAGATGTTATGATCAGTAAAAATAAAAAAACACTTGTCGATGAGATAATGTTTCTACAACTTCATAGAAAACAGAACTAGGGCCAAATAAGGATCTTCTATGGCATAATTATTTTAATTGGTATGTAAATAAAATTTATCATAAGAATCAAATAATATATACAAAATCAGAATTAGAGATCGATGAATTTTTCTCCCCACTATAGAAGACTTAGAAATGGGTCGGAGACCATATTCCACATTAAATAATCAAAAGCTTCCTTAAAATGATTTTTCCAAATTAATTCCTAACCCTTTCTAGTAAAATGTTTCATTAGATTTGAAATATTATATAAGTCATTAACGATCCTCTGATTATAGCCACTATAACGAAGGAATATTCTCTCATCTATAATTGTATTGGGGACATCCCAATAAAAAACTGTATTTAACTTTAAAAGGTCTAATATTAATCACTAACGGGAAATTAAATGACATAATAAAAGGATATCATGATAACAGAACAAACACTTTAACAATACCCAATATATATTATAAATATAATGAAATCCCATAATGGAATGTGGATGATCAATATTCCCTTCCATAGATGTAGAGTACATGAGGATGTTTTAGATGAAAACTAGTATGAAGTGATAAAATAATTCTATAAAAAATAAATTAATAAAACCCATGAATTTGTCTATATATTTCACACACCAAATGACATTAAAATGAATATATCATTCACATATTAACATAAAAATGATGCATATGGAACATCCTCCTCCTTCAATTACATCGGATGACTTCTCGACCTTTTCTCGGTATTTAATTTCGAACTTGATGCATTCAAATAAACAAATAAATCATTGATCTGTATAAAAGGATATAGGTTATTCATAATCTAATTTTTAAAGTTATGATAATTGATATAAATATATAAAAATTTATAGCACTTTTTCGTGTGAAAAACAAATTCACCCCAAGGTGATAGTATTTGTTAAATAAAATCTCACTACAATAGATCTTCAGGTTTTGTTGATAGATCTTGCAGAACAAATGGTGTAAAATTATATGAATACATAAGGATGGGGGAATTCATAGCCATAGATAAATAAAAATATCAACCTCTTGTTGATGGGGTTATTCTACAAACTTCTTATAATAGACTTCGTGGTACTCTTCTACGACCTTAGAAAACATTGTCAGTTAATCCTCTCAAAAACTTTTAATCTTCTAAACCATAAAGGAAGAAATTGAAGGAACATACATGTGACTCATAAGAGGGTTTTCATAAAAAATATAAATAGAATACTCTAATTCATTATCATAGAACACAAATTCAAATGGCTATATCCTCATGCATATAGAAATGTTTGATACATTAAGAGTTAAATATAGGTATGGTTTAGAAAAGGAAATTTTCGGTCCTCCATCTCCCCTAATCGACATGAAAAATTAAAAAAATTGAGAAGAACTAAAAACAAACAGAATACTATATAGTAATATAAGGAATTATATGATAGAATTGTGATAATTTAATTGTTATTTTCGATTAATGTTACTTTTTAAAATTAACAACCCTAATATATCATTTTAATTTTTCTTTTCAAAATGAACTTTAAGAGGTAGAAACACATTGAACGTTTATCTTCTAAGGTTGGATGGAAATAGAAACTAATGCTTTCAGAAATCCAGAACACTCCCACCATGTAAGAGGATATAATTCATGTTTTAGTATTATGATTTTTTATAGTAATCAATGTATTAAATAAAGAGACACATTAGAGGATTACATTAATTCCTAGATGAAAAACATGAAATATTCCATGTGTGATCAAATTCAATCAGTTTTGATTGATTTTTTTAACAATAGATGAGACATTCATATCCTAGGTTCCATGTTCATATTTCCGAGTTGAGACAACCAACTTAACCACATAGCTATCCCATCCTACATAGCCATTTAGCTAGCTCAGACTATCCAACCTACCCATCCATCCTATATAGATCCTATAACTCCTCATTCAAATACGACCATATATTGTGAGTGTTATTCTAGAGATATTCATGTATGTATTTTAGAATACAAAGTTGAATATCTTTTTGGGGATTATATACATCGCAGGGTAATACAGTTGGGTCAGGTCAAAATATAAATAAATGATATTACTGATCCAAATAGTCTACTAAAATTGCCTACCGATGATGTTACCATAGATGGAGATTGTATGAGTCATTTTTTTCTTTCACCAGCTAGCCTACTGTGTTATCTATCATATGAGGTATTCTTCATTTTTATAAACATTATATATAATTCATTGAAAATATTTATAATATTTTCTTGAATTTATTTTACATAGAACTATATAATATCAAAATAATTCTTATAAAAGAAACAAAAATACATTCAAGAATCAACAAATTCATATAATTTTGATGTTTCTTATGATCTAAAAATATTAACTCAGGTTTCATATTTATTGGAAAATATTTATTATTTTTAGATGAAATATGATATATGTGTGGGAGACTATTCATTGAAAATATTCAAAAAATATATCATGGTTCTTATTATTTTTTATGAGTTATGTGTGAATGTGTTGAATTTTATTTCCTTGTATGTAAATTTATGTTTCAGTTCTTATTCTTTCTTTTTATAATGATTATTTCATGTGAATTACTATATTCTATAATTAATTAGGTATCTACCCATGAATCCTTTTAGAAATTATACCACATTTTTTAATGGTTTATAGATCCATAATTAATTTCAATAGGTGTACAATATGTTTATACTAATTGATGATTTTCATATATATATGGGAGATATACTTCAATATGGATTCTGGGAGATGGGTTTTTCAATTCATTTATTGGTAATAACATTATGGTAATTAATAACCAATGGCCATTATGTTCACATTAATTGTGAAATTTGTATATTGTGGAGTTCATTTGATGTAATCCATATTCTTCTCAAATAAATATATATTATATTGGTTTTTTATTTTATTAAGTATTGTTCTAAAAAATTTAGCAACTCTCTTGACAAGTAATATTTATTATTCATTATATGTTCTTTATTTTTTATTATTATTATCTACAAATGTTTTTTAGTTTATATATACATGAAAATTCAGGTAATGGAAAAAGTTTAACAAAGAACAGTTATCGATAAAACAGCCAAATCAAATCAATTACGTGAATTTGATTTTAATTCCTTTTTATATTATATAATATATTATTTTAGTTATATATATATGATTGTTTTTATTTTTAATTTAGTGATTCATGAGCCCAGTTTCATCACCAAAAAAGAAGTGTAGAATTTGTTTAATATGTTTTAGGAATTATATATGAGATAATCATATTAATAGAATCATACGAATTTGAAAAGTTAAATTATACTAATTATTTTAGGTTTTATATGAAAATAATATATTTTTTAATCTAAGGAAATTAATTTTTATTGTTTCTTTTCAATGATACCAAGTCCTATAAAAATGACGAACTTACCCATATTCGTAGTTTGTTTAGGAACTATTAGTCATGTAGGATTTTGATTTAAATGGTGAGGTATATCTATTGTGAGCATTGAATTATAAAATAATTTATTTATTTATTTTAACCTGTGATAATTGATTAATACTTGTTCTTTATTTATGGATGATGATTATCTTCATGTTTGTTTTTTAGGTAAGGTTACCATAGTTTATTCATTGTGAAGGTATTTCTCGATGACGATTCATGTAGGATATTTTATATTATGATATATTTTTTTTTGTCTTTTAGTTTTAGTTTTTATTCTATTTATGATATGAACATTATTTTATAGGTTTTTAGATTTTGGGAAATTTATGTGTATAATTTAACAAATATATACAACATTCAACATTGTTTTGTTAACCAACATTGAGCCTATGATATATGAGTATTTGGTATCTGTTTTTATAGAAACGCAGGCCAAAAAACAAAGTTCTAGGGAATTAGTGTTAGTTTTGGTAAAAACAGAAATCAAAACTAGACCTTCAATAAGGGTTTCAACATTGGTTTCTTTAATAACTGATATCAAAAACCTACTCTTCACCATCAGTTTTTTTTTCATATAATGAATCCAAAAATCTATCGAAACATATTTTCATAGTAATTTTCTATAGAAAAAAATATAATGAATTTAAATTTAGGTTTCTCTGTGTAGGTTTATTTAAAAACTGATGTTCAAAAATTAATTTAAGTCACTTTTAAATTAATTTTTTTCCTAGGTTTTGTGAAAACTAATCATGAAACTAATATTTTTAATATTTCCTTTATAAAGGTCAGTTAAAACCCAACACCGAAATGTTAAAAACAACTAAGGTAGAATTACCTTTTTCCACTAGTGTATGATGTTAATAAGAAATATTTTTAAGGGACTAAATGAATTTTGAATTAATAAAATAAATAAATTTATATTGAAAATGTTTGTTGATGAAATGTAATTATAATATATTCAATCATGTAAATTATAAAACACATTATTCATATTACAGGGAAAGAATGATAAATGTTGATGTTTTTACCTAGAAGGAAAATATATTTTTTAATTTAATTTACATGTTTTTACCATATAGAGTTGATGTATTTTCTCCCACATAGATACATTATATATTAAAAAATTATCATCATTTTTGGATTCATTATAAGGAATCTATAATATTTATAGTTTATTTGTTTTTTAAAATAATTTATTTATTTGATAATAGGTAAAAATAAAAATTATTATAAAATATTCTCTACATTTCTAGTTTTTTAGAAGTATATTTATTTTATAGGTTGGTTTTAATGTAAAATTATACCCAATAGTATAATATAATTACATTAATACAACAATAACTAAAATTATAATTTATTTGTTAATATATTAACTTTTTGGTTGCGAACATATTTTTCTATAAAAATTAATATTCAATTCATTTTTTTCATAAATTAATTACAATTTCATCGTCTTGGGAAAATTAAATATTTAAAAATCGAGTTCACTTTTGGAATAGTGAAATTCATATAACTTAATGATTCCAGATGGTAGTTATTCTAAAAAAATATTATATTTTTATATTTTATTTGACATAATACGCTCCCAATACCTTTAATGGATAGTTTACTATTAATGAGGAAAAACTACCTATGAAAATTATCTATTTATAACATTATCACATAATCCATAATTGATACACACTATACTCCCATTTAGAATTATCGTAATATATATTCATCTTCATAACTAGGGGAATAGAGACATAACAAAAAAGAGTAAAACCACTAATAATGAAAAAAAACCATTAAAATGGATTTTGATTTTTGGATTATAAAAAGATTTCAAAACATGAGGATTCGAGAATTTTTTTATTAAAAAGTGCAATGAAATATATGTGTTGCCAAAAAATCATTTTAGAGGAATATATAATCTCAAATGAAAAAAATTTAAAGTAGATAAATGTGTGATATAAAAATTATAAATTGGAATAATGTGATGACATTATAATTTCATTGAACTATACATATATAACAAAAACATATCATAAAAAACCATAAAGAAAATTCAGGGATCAATGTTTTGACCATTATCTCTTTTAGGATAATGTTTCATAGTGGATTGGATTTACACAAAATTCCCATAAATAAAGAATATAATCTCATGTTATAGTTGGTCTACAAAATTTCTATTAATAATATTATTTATATTACTGTAATTGATTGGGTTCACTCTAAATTACTAATAACATGGTAGAATGTCCCATGGACAATTACGATTGCTCCAAATTCTAATAAACATAACATAATGTGTCCCATGGATGATTAGGGTCACTCTATTGTCTAAATTTTATAGTGGAATAATTCCCATGGTGGATTGGGTGTACACATAAATACATTTAAAATAATCATATGATATTGTTATAACATCACTAATAGACATCCACACTGATAGTATGATTGAATTTGTGTCCGATGAATTGTATCACTTTTAATATTTTCCCCATGTTATTACTCTAAAACCTATTCATTGAATTATTATATTCTCATATCCACTTTTGGTTATAAAGCATTCAAACAAAACATTAAAGAAAAAAATACACCTAGGTTTTAATGAGTATCCCATCTATTTTTTATTTAAATATCCCCAGTGTATGGTTGTTATTATCACATTTGAACACTACTTCCTTTTTTATTAGCAATGACATAGAGGTCAATGGGGAATTATTGGACTTATTTTAATTCACTAACTATATACATTGTATTGTTTAAATTGGATGAATATGATTTTATGATAGGAATTTCACTTTTTATGTGATAAGAAATGTATTTCAAGACTTATTCAATAGAAAATTATTATTATAATCATATTACTCATATTATAAAAATCATAAGGGTTGCCTAATATTCTACTTTAGTCATGATAGAAAAATAATTTCTATACTATATATCATAAAACATATTCCTAAAAACATTTATTAAACCTAATACAGATTGTAGACCCTCTTACTCATTAATTGATCATTGACACACTATTTAAGATTGAAATTACTAAGACTATTATTAGTTTACTCTTCTTAACATAGTTCAGAGTTTGTATATATATCTCATTTACATATTATAATAAATATGAAACTAAAATTTTATATAATATATATTTCACAATCCTTTTAATCATGTTTTATAGATTTGTTAAATATTTATTTTTTAATCAACTCCCCACTATTAACTTAATTCTTTCACAATGATTTGTCTCTATGTGTACTATTTTTTCATGAGTTCTTGAAAAAATTAATGTTTGAACAATATGAATTTTTATCTACTAATTCACATGAACACATGAACACATTATTAATTTTTCTTATTTTTTTGATATATCATTTTGTTAAATACTCCCCAATAACTCTTTACAAATTTAGTTATCCTTACTCATTTTATTTTTCTCAAAAGATGTGTCATGTGATATTGTGTTCATCTTACAATCTATATATTATTCATCACATATCATCATTGCATTATTGATTCACATAGACCACACAAACATTTTCTTGTAAATGATAGTGTATATTGGATAAATCAACATGATTGGAAAACCAAAGAGTAATTAGGGTTCCCCATAAATATCTTTACAATGTCAATTACATATCTACTCATCACGAGACAAATAGTTTCACTGATGATCTACTTTACTGGTTCTGAACAATAGATATCTCAAGAATATTTCAACAATAGTATCTACATCTTATATTTGAGACTAGGAATATGTGAACTAGTGATTTAATTAATCTCTTATTAGTTTTAATATCAGTCCAAGAATGATATTTATTTCTCTAACTATCTTATATTTTCAAATATTTTGGTTCTTTTCAAACTCATGTGAGGTTGAATCTCTCATTTATATTCTGCTTAATGTGATGAATTGGTGGAAATGAAATTAATATATGAAAAAAACATGCGTTGAGGTTATCCATGGTTGGATATTATCACATATGATCTTCTTCAAACAATGGCTTAGATATTTGATCAACACAATTCATGTGATTCCTTAGTTCATTACATGATAATTTTATTAAATCAATCATAAATATCCATAATCTGAACAAATGTTAGTAAAATGGAAGAGTATTGTATACATGAATTTAGGATGATCATGAAAGAATAAAAGGTTGTTATTATAATCTTGATCATTAGAGAAGGCCCATTCATGATTTTCATTGAAATATTATCGCACGTGGATCCACTAAAAGAATATGGTTGAAGACAATCAATCACCTAATCAGACAATGTGCAATATATGTATCAGATGGATCTTCCAATATGCGTATCATTTTATGTAAACAAACACTGTCGAGTTGGGTATTTTCCTATAGTAGACATTTTTTATGGTGCCTCTTTATAATACTCTATGTTACATTGACCAGTAAATCTAAAACTTAGGTAGGCACCTAGATACACCATCACACACAACTTGGTTCCATCATGCCAATATGTCTCAACACACCATAAATTTGAATCTTTTGGGTTCTATGGACATAAAAAAAATCCTTTATAGGAATTTTATTTTCTCTATGCTCCAATAACACATTGGATATCCATCATTTTTGTTCTCTGATGTGTTTGAGAAGTCTCGCATTTTTCTGATTGAGTAGTCTATCAATGATTTACTATGGCCAGTCAATTTTTTTTCCAAACACCCATAAAACATTAAATGATAAATATATTCCATGAAATACTTGATATTCCATAATAATTTTTAAAAATATCAAGAATATATAATACAAATTTTTCTCATAGACATCGATTAAAATCATTCCCTTAACAACCCAACCATCATACAATCAGGAATCTCCAAAGGATATATCATCTTAAAACATCATTATTGTATACAATGTTCCTATAATACACACTAATAGAATATTTCATTGGTAATTATAATCAGTTCAAAAATTGGCACATTTTCATTAACATCATCCAAAAAATCCATAATATATCATTTAACCCTTGAACATCTCTTGTAGAGAGATCTTTATTGAAAAAACTTATAATAAAAATATTTCCTTTAAAATTTTAATTATATATAATTAAACATTATTTAATTGTAAAATATATGAATCCAAGATTTCTGATGAATCAATGATCCTTATAATAACAATAACATTGTAATGCACATGATTTCATGGCATCAACAATCATTAAATATTACCAATTCAAGGAACACAAAAACACAAAAACACAAATTGAGTCTAGTTTCTTATTTAATATGTATTAATGCCATGTGTTTCATCACATATTTAATTATTGAAAAAAAACACAAAAAAGTGGTATCATCAATATCCTCCTTTGTACTGGCCTTCAATACTAATGTAGAATATAGGATAAAAATTTGTTATCCTCATTTTATCACTCCATTTTTCATATTCTTTTGTCACTTTTGTGTGAAAATTTGTTCAAACCATGTGAGATAGGGTTGAATTATTTAATTTTTAATTAATCTTCCATCATTCATTATGCTATATAATTATATGATGTATGATTGAAGTAGAAAACAATAGGGTTTAATTTATATAGAAATGTTAACTATTTTCAATTCATAATATAGTACCAAATAATATAGTAGAAATTATATCCATCATTAGAGAATATACAAATTTTTTAGTTATGATTGTATTTGATGGATTCTAATAGATTGAATGAAAATAGAACTTTTATTATGAAACATATAAATAAAATTCTCATTATACAATTAGCTTAAAATTAATCATGCATCTCAAAATTAAAATTAATCTCATTCAGAAAAAATAATAATGTAATGTTAAAGAAATATTTTTGGGGAATTTTTAAAGGATATTTAGTTCATGTAATTGATTCATCAATGTTTTCTACATTATGATTATACATTATTTAATTAATTTGTGAATAATGATTTTATTGTCGGCCTACATACCTCATCAATGAAATCAATAGAATCTGACTTCCATATATATTAGTATTGAAGGAAATATATATTCTGGTAACTTCATAATATACTCCCCCTCAAGATGTTAGCTCTAATTTTACTTCAATAATATGGATATATTCATCACTTATCTTATTTAATTGCAATTTTAATTATCTCAACAATGTTGGTGAATTCCTAATATAGTGCTTAGCTATATTATATTGTCATCATCATTAAGGTTTATGCTTGATTAATTTAAAAATATAATATTCATGATACCTGTAAATTGATCAATAGAATATGGTTTCCTCTATTAATCATGTCATAAATATTACATCACAGTGATATAATAATATAAAATCCATTTGAATTATACCATAAAACATGTTCACCACCTTCAATTCCTAGCACATAACAAACAAAAAATATTGATAGAAATATGGTTGATCACCTTTGGTTTTCAGTAAGTTTTATAAGATAGAAACTTCTATCCAAATCATGAAAATCCTTTATTTTATACTTTATTTTGTTATGAACTCATTATAGTAACTCTAATATCATTATTAGTAGTATCAGGAATCATGTAATGTTTATTTTTTTCAGTAGTAAAATCATGTGGTCATTTATTGTAAACACTAAAACTTATGAAAATTTAAACACTTGGGGCTTTTAAGATGTTTTTTTCATATATCCTCTAAAGATGAAATTATAAGAAAAACAATTATATGGTAATTTTCCATCAGAATTCAATAATCCACATAGATATTATGATATTTATAAGTCATTATTTCTTAAAACCACTAATGAAATTAAACGTCATCATGTGGAAGTTTATTCTTTTAATTAGAATCTTCCTTCATCCTATCGCCCACCATTTTAAGTTAACTCTACAATATGAAATTCCAAATATTAATTATATCTTTGAAAATATTCACATAATGTATGGTTGCTCCCCAAAACATCTATTGTATTCTATTTAAAATATTGCTTATTTTATTTATCTTTTAAAATTGTTTCTGTAAGAGACCAGATCTTTTTTTCAGGTATGTTTTTCCTTTTCTAGCCATTTTTCGGAAAATAGTACTTTCTGGAAATTTTTTAAGTACATTCCATGTACTTAATGAGTACACGCCATGTACTTCCTTGTCGTAGCAGGTCGTGTGTTGGACGTGTAGTAGCCACACACACGGCCGTGTGGGAGTGACTTGGAGGCCGCCTAATGTGGAGTACGGAAATAGAAAGTACACATCGTGTACTCTAAAAGTATACAGTGTGTATTTTGTTTTTTTTCATTAAACGCACCGGGGTCGCATCTGACAGATAGAACAACCTTCTTCTAGGTCGTCTTCATCTGAGAGAACTCATATGACCACGAATCTTCGAAGAGCCCCTGATCATCTGTTTGTACTCCTATTTGGACACCATTGATTGCGTTGGAATCACGTCGGTGAGTTCTCTACTCTGTTGGAAGCTTGTTTCATGATTCCTATTCTTTTCCAAGTTATCGTGGGTTGAATGTTTTTTATGTTTTCATCGATCTACGATGTTCTAAGGTGATTCAAGCATTGAGTTTCAAGTAAATCGATCACCTAACACCATGGTAGGTGGTTTGTGCCTTTCTGTTCAAAGCCTTTGAGTATTATGTGAAATTTACACCAATACCCTTGAATGGTGTATTGTGTGGTAACCGTTTTACACCTGTTGTCTTCCTACCATGCTTTTATTCCTATGTAGAGGTTGAATGGATAAGAATAGGGTTTTTTTTCTATGACTTGGATGTTTTTCCCATGCATGTTCTGTTTAAGACCGTTTTGTCATGTTAGCCAGTTTGGCTACTTTGCCTCTTTTCCATACCTATTGCTGTAGGATGGAGAGTTTGAATCTTGACATGCTTGATATGCTGTAGACTATTTTTCCAAGTATTTATGTAGGTTTACTTTATCCATATTGCATTGATATGCTGATATTTTATACAGGGCTGTGAGAACCGGGTGTAGTAGACTACAAGGGGAATTGATCGAGTGAGCTTCCTTAGAGAGTCTTTGAGCATTAGGATATAGGGGGGTAGACTTTGTGATCTTCCTCAGAGAGCCTAGGATTACATTGGGCTATAAGGGGATTGACTGTGTGAGCTTCCTAAGAGAGTCATTGACTTTTTTAGACTATAAGGGGATAGACTGTGTGAGCTTCCTTATAGAGTCTTTTTTTACTTTGAATTATCATGCTTACCTTAGACCATAAGAGAAATTGATTGAGTGAGCTTCCTCAGAGAGTCCATGACCTTGGGGCTATAAGAGTAATTGACCATGTGAGCTTCCTTAGAGAGTCCCTGATTACCTTAGAATATAAGGGGAATTGATCGAGTGAACTTCTTCAGAGTGTATTATAATTTTTCATATAACCAAACCAGAGAGGTTGGGGTAAGTGTACTTCCTAGAGTGTTGTTGGTACTTTTTAGGTAGGACCATAGGGTATGGATGTGAGTACTTACCAGAGGGTTACTTGTTTGTTCTTAGCTGCTTGTGAGCTATTTCTTGATATTGGAAATGTGGATTGTTTACTATTCATCAGGTTCCTGTTTACTAATTTCTGTAATTTTACCTGCCATACATTCACTGAATATTAGGCACAGATCTTTGGGTGGTGGCCTACTGGGATTTAGTCACACACCATATTTGGGCCATTCTTTTAGGCCCAAACAGATTATATTGCTGCAGGTATAGATAAGGGTAAGCGCCCTTCTACTTCAGGTACTTGACTTGCTGTGGAGTTAGAGAGCATGAGACCAATCCTAGGCTTTTGATACAGAGGAGATGTTCTATTTTTATTTTTTACTTAGTTTAGTACTATTTGTATTCAGCATTTTTACTTGTTTGGATGTTTTCCTAGACATATGTATCATGCATCATTTATTACGCATTTCTCCAGTTGTTTATTATCTTATTATTCCGCTGTTTACTGTTGTTGGATATTTACTGCTTCCACTATGGTATGTTTGTTTACTTCTGTTGTGTACTCTTCATTTGAGGGAATAGTTTCCCAAATATCACAGCCAAGGACCTCATTTCTAGATGGAAGCCTATGGCGTTTGGGGAAATGTGCTTGAGGCCATGTGACCAACTGGGTACGGGGCACCTCTAGGTGGCTTCCAGAATCGGGACGTTACAAAGTGGTATCAAAGGAATTATTTTCTCTTGACTTACTATTTAGAGCCTTAGTTAGGGATAGGATGGAATAGGTACTTGGTAATAAGCTGTGCCTGGGAGTAGCTAACCCATGTACAGGGAAAATCCAATCTACCCTGTTAATTGCGATTTTTGTAGTTTTGAAATTATTACAGTTGATTTGATTTTACCTTGAGTGATTCACATGATTTGTGTTGTTGTTGTTGATATTATTGAGGTTATATTTTTGTTGTCACCCAATGAGATGAGGGTATTCCATCCCATGAATCATATAGGCACTTGCTATAAATCACATGTCATGCATTCTTGCCTTGTCATCTAGGATGCATTAGAGATTTCATGTTGTTGTGATAGACGTGGTGTAAAATATGCATGTTGTTGTGATAGATGCGATAATAATAATACTTTCTATTTTATAGGGTATTGTTTTGTGTAATTTTTTTCTTGAATGGATGCCAAACTTTGGTTCTTGAGGTGTTATGGTCCCTCAAAGACTAGAATTTGGCGGATCATTGCTCTGTTTTCCTTGTTATAACATGTGTAAGATGCCATGATTCGATTCATGGGGAGTATGGGCCCTCACGGATCTGAATTTGGCACTTTTAGTGCTTGCTTTAGTGTCTTTCTATACTATGGAGTAGTTTTTGAGGATTACTATCCGGAAAAACCAAGAATACACGCCGTGTAGTTTTGACTACTTTCCATGTGTTCTTTTGTTTGGGAAGAAGAATTTTTTCTTAAGTACACACTGTGTACTATATGTACACACCGTGTAATCTCTAACCATGTCATAGGCTATGTGGATGTCACGACCCGACCTCGGGGTCCGTGCCGTGACTACCCGAAGCCCGCCTTCCATAGGCCAAGGGCTGGCGACTAGCACCAAGGCGTAAATACCGGTAAAAAGGGAAGGCATTGCCTTTGTAAAGTAAACAAACACCAGAGAGTAAGAAAGCGGAAAGTAAACACTAAGCAAAAGTAGTGTACAACTGAAAATGCGGAAAAGTAAATGGGCCAGTACACAAACCCAAACTGAAAGTAAAGTACAACTCGAAAGGGAAAACAGCAACTGAAAAGTAAAAGCCGCTACACCGTGCTTTCCACCGGAAATCCCACCTGAAGGGTGGGTACAGATAGCTCCACAGCTCCACGGGTCCCGCCGTCCGCTCCAAGCACGTCCCGCCCAGTGGTCCACCTCCGGGTACCGTCCCGCTCTGCAAGACTCAGCTAAGGTCAACGCTATCCGTCGTCTGCAACCAACACAACGTAGTGCGGGCAAAGCCCATGCAGGGGTGAGTATAAGCTACTCAGTAGGGACCCCGAGACCCCTGAAGGTCTCTCAAATCCACAAAGGATAAATCACGAAGAAAGGTACAATCACGAAGTAACAACCGACACTGCTTAGGTATATGCCCATACATATACCTAAGTCATCAATTTAAAATACGCTCCAACCTCCGAGCCCAAGTACAACTCAGTCCACACAGGAAAGTAAACGTATTCCACACAGGAAAGCAAAACGAAATCCACACAGGAAAGTAAACGTATTCCACACAGGAAAGCAAAACGAAATCCACACAGGAAAGTAAACGTATTCCACACAGGAAAGTAAACGTAATCCACACAGGATAGCACAACACAATCCACACAGGAAAGCAACAAGATTCAGCTCACACAGGTATACTTCTTCAAAGGACGATAAAGATGATCTCTGATCCATCTAAGTCGTTAGACCCACGAAGGATCATTAGGTAACTAACCCCCGCAAAAGAACCACACAGGATCGGGCCCACGTAGGACCTGTAGATAATCACCGCAAAGACCCACACAGGATCGGGCCCACACAGGACCTGTAGGCGCTGGTTCACACAGGACCGTTGAGCGCAAAGACCCACACAGGATCAGACCCACATAGGATCGAGCCCACACAGGACCTGTAGCACTGATCCACGTAGGATCGCTGAGTTCTGTAGTCGTCGTTGTCGAAATCCACACAGGATCTCTGTACTGTCGTCGTCGCAGTCACAGTAGCAGTAGCAGCAGTAGAAGTCACAGTAACAGTCGCAGCCAGCACTAGGGTTCCCGCACACAGCAAGCTCATTCGGAGGGTCCGCTCCTACGAGCCGAGAGGCTGATGCGGGAACCCTAGTGCTGGCTGCGACTGTTACTGTGACTTCTACTGCTGCTACTGCTACTGTGACTGCGACGACGACAGTACAGAGATCCTGTGTGGATTTCGACGACGACGACTACAGCACTCAGCGATCCTACGTGGATCAGTGCTACAGGTCCTGTGTGGGCCCGATCCTGTGTGGGTCCGATCCTGTGTGGGTCTTTGCGCTCAGCGGTCCTGTGTGAACCAGCGCCTACAGGTCCTGTGTGGGCCCGATCCTGTGTGGGTCTTTGCGGTGATTATCTACAGGTCCTACGTGGGCCCGATCATATGTGGGTCTTTTGCGGGGGTTAGTTACCTAATGATCCTTCGTGGGTTTGACGACTTAGATGGATCAGAGATCATCTTTATCGTCCTTTGAAGAAGTATACCTGTGTGAGCTGAATCCTGTTGCTTTCCTGTGTTGATTGTGTTGTGCTATCCTGTGTGGATTACGTTTACTTTCCTGTGTGGAATACGTTTACTTTCCTGTGTGGATTTCGTTTTGATTTCCTGTGTGGAATACGTTTACTTTCCTGTGTGGATTTCGTTTTGCTTTCCTGTGTGGAATACGTTTACTTTCCTGTGTGGACTGAGTTGTACTTGGGCTCAGAGGTTGGAGCGTATTTGAAATTGATGACTTAGGTATATGTATGGGCATATACCTAAGCAGTGTCGGTTGTTACTTCGTGATTGTACCTTTCTTCGTGATTTATCCTTTGTGGATTTGAGAGACCTTCAGGGGTCTCGGGGTCCCTACTGAGTAGCTTATACTCACCCCTGCACGGGCTTTGCCCGCACTACGTTGTGTTGGTTGCAGACGACGGATAGCGTTGACCTTAGCTGAGGCTTGCAGAGCGGGACGGTACCCAGAGGTGGACCACTGGGCGGGACGTGCTCGGAGCGGACGTCGGGACCCGTGGAGCTGTGGAACTATCTGTACCCACCCTTCAGGTGGGATTTTTGGTGGACAGCACGGTGTAACGGCTTTTACTTTTCAGTTGCTGTTTTCCCTTTCGAGTTGTACTTTACTTTCAGTTTGGGTTTGTATACTGGCCCATTTACTTTTCCGCATTTTCAGTTGTACACTACTTTTGCTTAGTGTTTACTTTCCGCTTGCTTACTCTCTGGTGTTTGTTTACTTTACAAAGACAATGCCTTCCCTTTTTACCGGGATTTACGCCTTGGTGCTAGTCGCCAGCCCCTGGCCTATGGAAGGCGGGCTTGGGGTAGTCACGGCACGGACCCCGAGGGCGGGTCGTGACAAATTGGTATCAAAGGAGTTCGGTTCTACCGCGAACTCTGATCTTTTTTATTTGAAGCAAAAATGTTTAGCGTATTGAGTGTGGTTATCAGTCCAGGGAGTCCAGTGTTGGTGCGGCGGCCGACGTATCCGTACACCAGGACCCTGACTTCTGATTTCCGACTTAATGCACGAAAACATTGATTGCGTGTGTGTTTCAAAGTTTTCTTTGTGATTTCTTTGTGTCAGCTCACCAAGTATACTGTTTGACCGTGGCACACCTGTTTCCTTTCAGGATGGCCCCACGACGGCAGCCAGCTAGGGTTTCGAGAGTCGAGTGTGACGACAGCCCACCGAGCGACGAGGCTTCGGTACAGGGCCCTCTTGCAGTTGAGGCACCAACTGAGGCACCAGCGATAATACCATACGTTGGGCCATCGATGCCACCAGCCCCAGCAGTAGGCGATGCACACCACTTGAGTGAGATGCACGAGTTCCAGCGCCAGAGGCCACCCAGGTTCCGGGGAGAGACGGACCCGCAGGCGGCTGAGGATTGGCTGGAGGCTGTGGTGGGAGTCTTCAGGCTAGTGGGGACGCCGGCAGACTTCATGGTGATCTTTGCTGCCAGCCTCCTTCAGGCAGCAGCAAGCAGGTGGTGGAGCCACTTGTTTCAGTTTTGCGACGGGATGACCTTCGCATGAAAAGACTTCGAGACCTTCTTCAGGGTGGAGTTTGTGCCAGTAGCTCTACACCCCGAGCGTGTACAGGAGATTCTGCCTTTTCCACGTGTTTTTCGATCAGTAGCCGAGTCATCTGTGGGCAGTAGATAGATGATGCAGAGGTCCAAGAGGACCAGACTAGCAGTTGGAAGATCTCGGGTTTTAGGACCGGTGGTGCGGGGCACCCGAGGTGGGGTCAGAGCCAGGCATGCTAGAAACGGACAATGTTACTCCTACGGTGGGAAGGGTCACCTGGCACGTGACTGTCTGACTCCTCGTACGATTGATCAGTGGGTGTTAGAGGAGCCACTGAGACAGAAGCAGCGGCGAGTGCTTGAGCAACGACCGAGTAGTGGACAAGGAAGTAGAGCTCCGAGAGCAGGTGGACAGGAGAGGAACTAGTGGATACATCCCTTGTACTTCTAGTTCCATTTTGATTTTGTATTCGTGTCTTGTACTATGAGCTGCAATAATAAAAAGACACTTATCTTTGTTTGCTTTACTGTCCTTTTGTTTGATTGATACTGAGTGGTCCCGGTTAAATTGTTGACTTGACCCTCACTTTCGAGATTTCAACTGGAGGGGACCCAGTAACCTCACACTGATGCCGACAGTGTGACTCGACCCTTAGAGGCGAGAGTAACGGTTGGACCTCTTGGTAGCAGCGTCGAGGCCTTACGACGTCATCCGTGCCATAAATTAACTAATCATGACGGAATTGACTGTATTAGGCAAGGAACGTGGTTCATCCAGGGGATGAGACCGGATTTCACTTTTCGGCAAAGGAGAAATCTTTGCAGCTAGCCTCCTTGCAGATATCCTTCGTGGATAGAGATGGAGAAGCCTTACTTCAGTCTCTCACAGTCACTCCTCCACTACTACAGCGAGTCAGGGAGGCACAGCGTGGGGACGCTGACTGTGAGACACAGCGTGCACAGATATCCTCGGGACAGGCACCTGATGGTTTCTCCCTTGGAGCAGAACACAACATCCTTTTCAGAGGATGTACCATGGTATCAGTCGCTTTGCGAGAGGAAGTGCTGAGAGAGTTTCACACTTCTCCTTTGGCGGTACATCCTGGAGTGGTGAAAATGTACCAGGACCTCAGACGACAGCACTGGTGGCCGGGCATGAAGAAGGCAGTAGCCGAGTTCGTTTCTCGATGCCTCATCTGCCAGCAGGTGAAGGCAGAGCATCAGGTACCAGCGGGCTTGGTACAGCCCTTGGAGGTGCCGGAGTGGAAGTGGGACGGCATATCTATGGACTTCGTGAATGGACTTCCACGCACTTCCAGAGGTCACGACTCCATATGGGTGATTGTTGACCGACTCACCAAGTCGGCACACTTCTTACCCATTAGATAGCAGGGCTCAGTGGAGAGCTTGGGACGTCTCTACGTTCAGGAGATTGTGCAGCTCCACGGCGTGCCATCATCTATCGTCTCCGATCGATATGCTCGCTTTACTTCCTGGCTTTGTAAGGGTTTATAGGAGGCTTTCGGGACGCAGCTACGTCTGAGCATAGCCTTTCACCCTCAGACGGATGGTCAGACGGAGAGGACCATTCAGACTCTCGAGGACATGCTCCGCGCATGTTTCCTCGACTTTGGTCGTAGCTGGGAGGACCACCTACCCTTGGTGGAGTTTGCGTACAACAACAGCTACCACTCCACTATCGGGATGGCACCGTACGAGGTGTTGTACGGCCGACCTTGTAGATCTCCTTTTTGCTGGACAGACCCCGGAGAGTCAGCACAGGTGGGACCGGAGATGGTCCAGGCCACGACAGAGAAGGTCCAGGTCATCCAGGAGCAGATGAGGACAACACAGAGCCGGCAGAAGTCTTACGCTGACAGGAGGCGAAGGCCACTGGAGTTCGAGGATGGCGACCACGTCTTCTTGCGGGTCTCACCTCGACGTGGTATTCGGAGATTTGGCCGAGGCGGCAAGTTATCTCCGCGCTTCATCGGACCCTTCCAGGTCCTCAGCAGGGTTGGCGAGGTGGCTTATCGCCTGGCTCTGCCACCTCAGTTGCACCGGGTGCACGACGTCTTCCACGTATCCCAGCTGAGGAGATACGTGCACGACCCGACGCACATCATTGACCATGGGGAGCTTGACCTTGATGATGGGGCGACTTTTACGGAGGTCCCGGTGGAGATAGAGGATCGAAAGGAGCGGGTCCTGCGTGGGCGATCGATTCCTCTTGTGCGCATCAGATGGCAGCACAGGAATCTCCAGGAGAGCACATGGGAGCAGGAGGCTCAGATGCGTGCTCAGTACCCTCTTTTGTTTCCCTAGTTTTGATGTATCTTTACGGGGACGTAAAGCCTTGAGGTGGGAGTAATGTAAAGACCCATAATATTCAAGGGAAATTTTTTCTTAATTTTCTTTAGAATTTTACAAGAGTGCGGTTTCTGACAGCACCTGATTCCGAGGCCCGGAGTGCCCGGAATCAATTTCAGAAGTTTGGCTCGGGTACGTTCTATAAGGCCCCAGCCTTAAACCTTACTTAATCTTGAGTTATTACAATATTACACATTGAGGATCTTTTCAGGTTTAGAGTTTTAGAGAATTAGATCATGAAACTTGCATTACATTCCACATTTAAACAAAGTGGTTACATAAAAGACAGTATTCATTCTTCCCATCAACGGAAACATATTTAAAATATAACACGGATTCTTTCTTGACACATCCTTGACACTATCATCACATCATGTACCTTTCCCTTGACCTGTGAAAAACATTTCAAAAACTTGGAATGAGCACAAAAAGCTCAGTAAGGGATAGAAAAAAATGGAAAGGAAACATGGGTACACATATACATAAGAATGAGTTCATACTTTACCCATAAAACAGAGGCATATCAAATCATGAATAAATCATAGAAAACATAAGACATAAAGGTAACTTGAGGCATTCATAACATTCTTACGTAGGGAGTAACCCTCTTGGTTACGTTTGGAATACCCATCACAGTATATTCCCTAAATCTCTTCGGAGAAACCTTAACGTTTCACTCCTTCGCGTTACCCAATGCATTGGAGAGCTATATCGGGCTCACCCGCCCTTAGTTTATCACGGAACCACCCGTTTTCAAAACAATGCCCAAGAACCATAACATAAACGTATCACATAAAACATGCATAAAGGAAACAAAACATTTCCACATTTCAATCACAATATAAAATTTTAGTATTTTGAAATAATGAATCCAAACAAAAAGAAACCATTTCCAAAACCATTTAAAACATTTAATAAAGAGATTTTTGAATCAAAGTGTCCCATACCACCTTGAAGCTTAAAATTTTAAACCATTAATATCCATATAAATAAATCCTTAAAACCATTTTGAAAACATGGATATTAACAAGAACAAATAATTAAAATATTTAAAACGATATTTTGGTTAAAGGGGTTTTACCAAAATTAGAGACCCTTGAATACAATAATTGAGGAATAACATTTAGTAAGAACTTTATAATATCATGAGAATAAAAGGATTCATGATATAATACTCCAAAGGACAGTATATACACCATATAAGAGTGAATTGGTGCATAACAACAATAAACCCTCAATAGAAATGTCAAATGTGATGAAATCCCTTATAGAGAAGGTATCCTTAAATTAAGGACAAATAAATCTCAAAAATATGTGTGACAAAAATAAATACACCCAATATAAGTGGATATTAAGTGTAAAACAATAAAAGGTCATTCACACATATTCCATGGACGACATATTCAATGTCTACATGTTGAACCCAAAGAAATCGAAATTGGGTTAAAAGGTTCCCTTGACAGCCTAACGGCATCACATCAAAATGAGTTGATGAGAGATAAAAAGTGTATCTCATCACTTGGACATAAAATTTACATCAATAAGGATATATGAGAACATATCCCAACATAACAATGTTTAAATTAAAATACCCAACAAAAGAAGTCTTTTAAAAAAAAGGAGGGGGAAAGGTTCCCTTACCGACTTGGGTATCTTTCAAAACATACACCCCATGAAAGAAGGGAAATAAATCATTGATGTAAATACTCATAAACGAAAGTATATTACACAAAGAGTAGAATAATGGGCAGCACATACACCACTCAAAGGAAATTGTGGCAAATGTAGCATAAATCTCACGGGAATAAAAGTGAGATGAAAAATCCCTTACGAAAACTCGTCAGCCTAACGACGCCACATAAAACTTCCAAAAAGGATTGATGAGAGAGAATAGGGTCTCTCATCACATGAACATAAAAATTACAGTTGGTGTAATATAAAATAACATCCCAATCATAAGAAATATGAGCTTAAAAGAAATTACATAAAAGAGTGTACTTAAAAAGAAAGAGAGGTGTAGGATCCCTTACCTCGGGTCCGACTTGACTTGATCGTTCTTTAATCTCCTGAATAATAAACTTGAGTTAATTTCTACTTCCTTAAGAACCTTTTTCAAGTTCATTATTCCTTTTATACCACTTATTACCATGTCATAAACATAATGTAATCATTTAAGTTAATAATATTTGTTTTGCCGATATTTGGTTCTTAAGTCGAAAGTGGACTTCTTACAATTACATGTTGTTCGTGTGGCCAAATGTTTATTATAAACAGAATTGTATTCATGATGTAGATATCATATATGTCATATATATCCAGTACATGCATGCATTTATAACATTACATAATCATTTAGAGGTAAGAAATGAAATGCACCGTTCATGGAGACGGTAAGCCGTACGTACGCATGAACGCTACTTCCATTTCTATTTCATTGTTTATAGAATGGAATAATAATGATATAAAGGTATATTATAATTACAGTATAATATCATATATAATATCATAGTTCCATCCTTTATACATCCCACATATGGTTTTTAACGAATCAAATCACTTTGAGGGGGCGGTAGTCCGCACTTCCTAAAATGAAGATATCGCGTATACCCATAATGGAAGCCATAAAGGTAAGACACAAATGAAAAATACAGAAGCATAAGTAAAACAAAAACATATTATATATCATATATAAAAATAGTGACATCATAATGTCCACCTTTGAAGGTGTTAAATGAGTATTGAACAATCATCGTTTCGGGAGGTAGAATTTCGCCATCCACGGAAACCGTATGTTCTTTAACCATTTGATGTAGTTGTGTGAGAGTGTAGCTAGAATAAATCTTATAACAACATCCTAGTATATTGAAGATACTGGTGTTGTTACAAAATAAATAAATAAAAAGTGTTTAGGGGGTTGGAGAAGCAAAATAAAACAAATGAACATGAGAGAAAGAATTACCTTTAAAAGTGTAACTCCTTTTGATTTGAGCCTAAAGGCTTCCTTTGAAAGGATTCTGCCCAAAGGGAATCCTCTAGAATGAGGAGAGGGATGTGGAGAGAGTAAATGGGCAGGGGTTGGCCGAGCCAAAGGCTTGATGAGTGTGTGAAAAGAGGTAGAGGTGGGGGCCTTTTATAAGAGGAGAGGAGGGGCACTTTTGGAAAGTAAGAAATATTACTTTATTTGAAAATGTATTTCGGTTTTAAAAGGTCCCACATTGATATAAGTCGTGGATAAGGTGATAAGGCTTCGAAATCCACTCATCCAATAAGTTTTGGCCATGTGTAGTTCATAGATTTTACATTATCTTTCCATTTAAATCGTCAAATAATGATGTCATCGTTAAATCATTATTATGTCATAAATAATTTAATTTATTTAATGTCTAAAAATTATAAAAGAAATACTATGATGTAAGAAATCTTTTTAGCTTTCCAATTACTATTTATAATCAAAATTTGGACTTGTGTAACCCCACTTAAAAATTGTTTTAGTAAAACATATCATGTTTGTGTCAATTTTTCTTTTACATTAAATAAAATGTTATTTATGTCATTTCCCAACCAAAGTGGATCCATGGGGCCCCCAAGTTGACCCATGGCTTGTCTTGGTCGGCCATGACACAACCAATAAGTTTGGGACATGTGTCTAGGTCATTTTATATTATTAAAGCATTATTTATACCTTAAACTACCCTAATTACCACTAATCGCGATTAAGAACTTAATGATTTACTATTCACCAAAAAATTATTATAATCTCATTGAACCACATTTTACTTCTTAATGACAACCATGTATGTCAGATTTTCAAAATTCAATACACATTAGTGGTAAAATTTCATTTAACTGAAAAATCAGTTTGCTTGATTACCACTTAGTGGTTTCACTATTCATCAAAAATTGAAGTTTTTCAGAAAAATCCCAAAAATTCACCCTAAGCTATAATTGATATTCAGAATTCAAAAATGAAGTCCATTTTACAAAATTCAAAACATATTAGTCAGATTAATTAATTTAATAATTAATTCCCGCTGTCAGCGCAAATAGCGTGTTTTCATAAAACAATAAGTATCAAAAGATTGACACTAGTTTAAGTCTGATTTCAAAGTGAAATTAATTCCAACGACCACTATTGGATTTAATGGTAAAAATATTTTCAAATTTCACTTTAAAAACAATTCAAAATATTATCTAATCATATAAATAAATTAGATTAAAAAGTGGTTTTGAACTAAAATACAACATTTTACACTATTCATTAAAAAAAATGAACCTTATCGGAAAGATACCAAAAAATTACACAAAGTAAAATTTGATGTCCCAATTCTTAGTAAGAGTTTTATTTGGTCCAAAATAATGTTTAAGAGTGAACAAAACTATATTTAATTATGGTTCAACATCAAAAGGTGATAAGTGAACCTTTAGTGAAAACTAGGGCATATACGCCTAAAATTGAATTCTTTCCGTATTTTAAGCCTCTATCCTTTATTGGATAAATGTAAAAACATATAAAAACATATATAATCATATCTTAGTTATTTCTATCCATTCCCGCCAATACAATGGCTACATGTTAACTACCATTTAAAATTATTTTATTAGTGTGCAACGTAAGATTCCCAAGAAACTCGTTGTTGCGTGTTGGGTACGCCGTCGAGCATAGCATCCCCTTTAAAGTCATATTAATATTTTATTCACAAATATGGACAAATATTAAAATGTCATATTCTTTATTTACCTGGGGTCTTACATCCTTCCCCCCTTTTTGGAATTGCGTCCTCGCAATTTTAAAATTGCTCTTGGAAACATCCTTGAAAGTCCCACATCGGAACAAAAGTCGGTAAAACAAACACTTTAAAATAAAGAAAGATAAGTACAAAGGTCACCCGAGTTAACCCATACTAGGATTCCAAGTATGAAAATATGGACATGGAGGAAAAAACAAAGGGTCATGTTCTGATGGAGAGTGACAGAAAACATGTTTAGGAGAAAGTTAACCACGAGAAAATCACAAACTTGTGATGGGTTAAACGGTATTCGATTCCCCAGTAGGAAAATTTAATAGACAACATTTTTGTTTTACGTTACTTTTTATTGAGGAATTTATTCATAAGGAAACATAATCACTTATCATATTGACTTTCAACCTTTATTAGATTCCTTACACAAACTCATATTTTCTCCAAAAGATGAGTATTTAGGAAGACTTGTTCACATTAAGAGTACTATAATCAACTTCTAGAGAATCACCTAATCCACAAAATAGAACTATATACTTCCCATGTCTTTAGACTTTAACCAAATCCAAAACCAAAAAGGCTAGTACAAGATCAGATAATTTAGAAAAGGATAACCCCTTATAAAAAGAAAATCTATTCTTAATCTCCAAAATTTGTCCAACAAAACCCAAAGTTCAATGAGGACCATCCGATAGAAAATTTGTCTATAAAATTCTTCAAAGTAAACCAATATAAGATTGAAACCCAAATATTTGAAGGATTTAGTCACATAGTCTTCCAAGTTAAATCGTAACATTTATCTCCAAACAACATCAGTTGCTCCTAAAGTCTCACATTGAAAAGTAATTATCCTAATCACATATCCTCCATGATAGGTTAATCATTTTCATAAATAACCCAAAATCAACTTACTCTTAATTCATAAAATCATATAACTGAAAAGAATCAGTCAAACTAACCAGGGACTTCACGTAGTCCAGTGGTAGGCGATAAATAACAGTCGCACTTTGGTTGTGGGTTCGATTCCCGCAGCTTTGTCCGATGCGACGGGTAGTCACACGGTCTGCGTGTTGTCCTTTTTTCAAAACTATATAATTCTCAAATCATTACCCAAAAAGGGATAAAATCATCAAAAATAACCATAACATAATTTAACCTCAATTTTATCTCATGCATTTCACTTCAATCATAACATATGGTAACCCATAATTACCTCAAAAGTAAGGATCATATAAACCCAAATGGTTCTTTATAACTATGTCCACAAAAGAAAAGATAACTATTACTTGAATAAAATTTGCCTATATTAAACATCAGGGTTACATATAATATAAAAAGTCTTCTAATGTAACCCCATCATCAAAAGAGACTTAATACTCTTAAGAATTTCACCCTAACTCTTGAAGCCCTTATATGTTGACATCTTACTCATTCAACATTCTTCATGATCCATTATCCATTCCTTTCCAACTTATTCCGAAATACCTCTTTCCTACAAACAAAATCATGAATCATATCCTAAGATTCCAAAATAAGAAAACAATAGTCATGAAATAGTACATACCTTTGATTGGTCATTGTCAGTTTCTTCATCCTCAATAGGAATGGCATTAGGTATTGGTAAACGAATATTGGTACGCTCTTGGTGACCCCATTCACGAAACTTCTTCATAGGACATGTGTTTGCATAATGACCATGCACACCACATTTAAAACATTCAATTGATCCCTCAAAAAGAACTTCTTTCCCTTTCCTCGAGTCAACTGGATGCTTCCTTTTTCCATGATAGGTTCTTGATTTATGACCTTCATTTCCACATCTATAGCATATTTATGTCCCTTTGAAACATTTTCCTAGGTGTTTCTTTCCACATCTTTGACACATAGGTTTTTGAACACACATACCTTTATGATTATTTCCTGTACTTCCGTAGGGATTTTTTTCTTGCATATATGATGCCTTAGAGAAAACTACAAGGTTTAGGTGGTCAATCATGACTCCAGATAGTTGGTTGAGGATAATCAGAAGAGTTCTCATTGCATCTCCCATATCATTCAGTTGCTTGCTCAAAAAGCTGTCACAGTTTCCTTCACATCCACTGTTACTTTGGTGCCTGCTAGATCCAGCCATTTACTAAAACCAAAAAGGTCAGTGTGAGTATATCAACAAAACCATCATGTACTAATGAGGAAGGTAAACACTAAGATACACTTACTCATTCACTTTATCTAAAACTAGGACTCTTTCTGAAATCCTAACCATTATGGTAATGTCACTTATGCTTAAAGAATACCCTAACCTCTAAAGTTATCTAAACCGACCTTTGATACCAACTATAAGGCCCCATCCTTAAACCTTACTTAATCTTGAGTTATTACAAGATTACACATTGAGGATCTTTTCAGGTTTAGAGTTTTAGAGAATTAGATCATGAAACTTGCATTACATTCCACATTTAAACAAAGTGGTTACATAAAAGACAGTATTCATTCTTCCCATCAACGGAAACATATTTAAAATATAACACGGATTCTTTCTTGACACATCCTTGACACTATCATCACATCATGTACCTTTCCCTTGACCTGTGAAAAACATTTCAAAAACTTGGAATGAGCACAAAAAGCTCAGTAAGGGATAGAAAAAAATGGAAAGGAAACATGGGTACACATATACATAAGAATGAGTTCATACTTTACCCATAAAACATAGGCATATCAAATCATGAATAAATCATAGAAAACATAAGACATAAAGGTAACTTGAGGCATTCATAACATTCTTACGTAGGGAGTAACCCTCTTGGTTACGTTTGGAATACCCATCACAGTATATTCCCTAAATCTCTTCGGAGAAACCTTAACGTTTCACTCCTTCGCGTTACCCAATGCATTGGAGAGCTATATCGGGCTCACCCGCCCTTAGTTTATCACAGAACCACCCGTTTTCATAACAATGCCCAAGAACCATAACATAAACGTATCACATAAAACATGCATAAAGGAAACAAAACATTTCCACATTTCAATCACAATATAACATTTTAGTATTTTGAAATAATGAATCCAAACAAAAAGAAACCATTTCCAAAACCATTTAAAACATTTAATAAAGAGATTTTTGAATCAAAGTGTCCCATACCACCTTGAAGCTTAAAATTTTAAACCATTAATATCCATATAAATAAATCCTTAAAACCATTTTGAAAACATGGATATTAACAAGAACAAATAATTAAAATATTTAAAACGATATTTTGGTTAAAGGGGTTTTACCAAAATTAGAGACACTTGAATACAATAATTGAGGAATAACATTTAGTAAGAACTTTATAATATCATGAGAATAAAAGGATTCATGATATAATACTCCAAAGGACAGTATATACACCATATAAGAGTGAATTGGTGCATAACAACAATGAACCCTCAATAGAAATGTCAAATGTGATGAAATCCCTTATAGAGAAGGTATCCTTAAATTAAGGACAAATAAATCTCAAAAATATGTGTGACAAAAATAAATACACCCAATATAAGTGGATATTAAGTGTAAAACAATAAAAGGTCATTCACACATATTCCATGGACGACATATTCAATGTCTACATGTTGAACCCAAAGAAATCGAAATTGGGTTAAAAAGTTCCCTTGACAGCCTAACGGCATCACATCAAAATGAGTTGATGAGAGATAAAAAGTGTATCTCATCACTTGGACATAAAATTTACATCAATAAGGATATATGAGAACATATCCCAACATAACAATGTTTAAATTAAAATACCCAACAAAAGAAGTCTTTTAAAAAAAAGGAGGGTGAAAGGTTCCCTTACCGACTTGGGTATCTTTCAAAACATACACCCCATGAAAGAAGGGCAATAAATCATTGATGTAAATACTCATAAACGAAAGTATATTACACAAAGAGTAGAATAATGGGCAGCACATACACCACTCAAAGGAAATTGTGGCAAATGTAGCATAAATCTCACGGGAATAAAAGTGAGATGAAAAATCCCTTACGAAAACTCGGCAGCCTAACGACGCCACATAAAACTTCCAAAAAGGATTGATGAGAGAGAATAGGGTCTCTCATCACATGAACATAAAAATTACAGTTTGAGTAATATAAAATAACATCCCAATCATAAGAAAGATGAGCTTAAAAGAAATTACATAAAAGAGTGTACTTAAAAAGAAAGAGAGGTGTAGGATCCCTTACCTCGGGTCCGACTTGACTTGATCGTTCTTTAATATCCTGAATAATAAACTTGAGTTAATTTCTACTTCCTTAAGAACCTTTTTCAAGTTCATTATTCCTTTTATACCACTTATTACCATGTCATAAACATAATGTAATCATTTAAGTTAATAATATTTGTTTTGCCGATATTTGGTTCTTAAGTCGAAAGTGGACTTCTTACAATTACATGTTGTTCGTGTGGCCAAATGTTTATTATAAAAAGAATTGTATTCATGATGTAGATATCATATATGTCATATATATCCAGTACATGCATGCATTTATAACATTACATAATCATTTAGAGGTAAGAAATGAAATGCACCGTTCATGGAGACGGTAAGCCGTACGTACGCATGAACGCTACTTCCATTTCTATTTCATTGTTTATAGAATGGAATCATAATGATATAAAGTTATATTATAATTACAGTATAATATCATATATAATATCATAGTTCCATCCTTTATACATCCCACATATGGTTTTTAACGAATCAAATCACTTTGAGGGGGCGGTAGTCCGCACTTCCTAAAATGAAGATATCGCGTATACCCATAATGGAAGCCATAAAGGTAAGACACAAATGAAAAATACAGAAGCATAAGTAAAACAAAAACATATTATATATCATATATAAAAATAGTGACATCATAATGGCCACCTTTGAAGGTGTTAAATGAGTATTGAACAATCATCGTTTCGGGAGGTAGAATTTCGCCATCCACGGAAACCGTATGTTCTTTAACCATTTGATGTAGTTGTGTGAGAGTGTAGCTAGAATAAATCTTATAACAACATCCTAGTATATTGAAGATACTGGTGTTGTTACAAAAGAAATAAATAAAAAGAGTTTAGGGGGTTGGAGAAGCAAAATAAAACAAATGAACATGAGAGAAAGAATTACCTTTAAAAGTGTAACTCCTTTTGATTTGAGCCTAAAGGCTTCCTTTGAAAGGATTCTGCCCAAAGGGAATCCTCTAGGATGAGGAGAGGGATGTGGAGAGAGTACATGGGCAGGGTTTGGCCGAGCCAAAGGCTTGATGAGTGTGTGAAAAGAGGTAGAGGTGGGGGCCTTTTATAAGAGGAGAGGAGGGGCACTTTTGGAAAGTAAGAAATATTACTTTATTTGAAAATGTATTTCGGTTTTAAAAGGTCCCACATTGATATAAGTCGTGGATAAGGTGATAAGGCTTCGAAATCCACTCATCCAATAAGTTTTGGCCATGTGTAGTTCATAGATTTTACATTATCTTTCCATTTAAATCGTCAAATAATGATGTCATCGTTAAATCATTATTATGTCACAAATAATTTAATTTATTTAATATCTAAAAATTATAAAAGAAATAATATGATGTAGGAAATCTTTTTAGATTTCCAATGACTATTTATAATCAAAATTTGGACTTGTGTAACCCCACTTAAAAATTGTTTTAGTAAAACATATCATGTTTGTGTCAATTTTTCTTTTACATTAAATAAAATGTTATTTATGTCATTTCCCAACCAAAGTGGATCCATGGGGCCCCCAAGTTGACCCATGGCTTGTCTTGGTCGGCCATGACACAAACAATAAGTTTGGGACATGTGTCTAGGTCATTTTATATTATTAAAGCATTATTTATACCTTAAACTACCCTAATTACCACTAATCGCGATTAAGAACTTAATGAGTTACTATTCACCAAAAAAATTTTATAATCTCATTGAACCACATTTTACTTCTTAATGACAACCATGTATGTCGGATTTTCAAAATTCAATACACATTAGTGGTAAAATTTCATTTAACTGAAAAATCAGTTTGCTTGATTACCACTTAGTGGTTTCACTATTCATCAAAAATTGAAGTTTTTCAGAAAAATCCCAAAAATTCACCCTAAGCTATAATTGATATTCCGAATTCAAAAATTAAGTCCATTTTACAAAATTCAAAACATATTAGTCACATTAATTAATTTAATAATTAATTCCCGCTGTCAGCGCAAATAGCGTGTTTTCATAAAACAATAAGTATCAAAAGATTGACACTAGTTTAAGTCTGATTTCAAAGTGAAATTAATTCCAACGACCACTATTGGATTTAATGGTAAAAATATTTTCAAATTTCACTTTAAAAACAATTCAAAATATTATCTAATCATATAAATAAATTAGATTAAAAAGTGGTTTTGAACTAAAATACAACATTTTACACTATTCATTAAAAAAAATGAACCTTATCGGAAAGATACCAAAAAATTACACAAAGTAAAATTTGATGTCCCAATTCTTAGTAAGAGTTTTATTTGGTCCAAAATAATGTTTAAGAGTGAACAAAACTATATTTAATTATGGTTCAACATCAAAAGGTGATAAGTGAACCTTTAGTGAAAACTAGGGCATATACGCCTAAAATTGAATTCTTTCCGTATTTTAAGCCTCTATCCTTTATTGGATAAATGTAAAAACATATAAAAACATATATAATCATATCTTAGTTATTTCTATCCATTCCCGCCAATACAATGGCTACATGTTAACTACCATTTAAAATTATTTTATTAGTGTGCAACGTAAGATTCCCAAGAAACTCGTTGTTGCGTGTTGGGTACGCCGTCGAGCATAGCATCCCCATTAAAGTCATATTAATATTTTATTCACAAATATGGACAAATATTAAAATGTCATATTCTTTATTTACCTGGGGTCTTACATCCTTCCCCCCTTTTGGGAATTGCGTCCTCGCAATTTTAAAATTGCTCTTGGAAACATCCTTGAAAGTCCCACATCGGAACAAAAGTCGGTAAAACAAACACTTTAAAATAAAGAAAGATAAGTACAAAGGTCACCCGAGTTAACCCATACTAGGATTCCAAGTATGAAAATATGGACATGGAGGAAAAAACAAAGGGTCATGTTCTGATGGAGAGTGACAGAAAACATGTTTAGGAGAAAGTTAACCACGAGAAAATCACAAACTTGTGATGGGTTAAACGGTATTCGATTCCCCAGTAGGAAAATTTAATAGACAACATTTTTGTTTTACGTTAATTTTTATTGAGGAATTTATTCATAAGGAAACATAATCACTTATCATATTGACTTTCAACCTTTATTAGATTCCTTACACAAACTCATATTTTCTCCAAAAGATGAGTATTTAGGAAGACTTGTTCACATTAAGAGTACTATAATCAACTTCTAGAGAATCACCTAATCCACAAAATAGAACTATATACTTCCCATGTCTTTAGACTTTAACCAAATCCAAAACCAAAAAGGCTAGTACAAGATCAGATAATTTAGAAAAGGATAACCCCTTATAAAAAGAAAATCTATTCTTAATCTCTAAAATTTGTCCAACAAAACCCAAAGTTCAATGAGGACCATCCGATAGACAATTTGTCCATAAAATTCTTCAAAGTAAACCAATATAAGATTGAAACCCAAATATTTGAAGGATTTAGTCACATAGTCTTCCAAGTTAAATCGTAACATTTATCTCCAAACAACATCAGTTGCTCCTAAAGTCTCACATTGAAAAGTAATTATCCTAATCACATATCCTCCATGATAGGTTAATCATTTTCATAAATAACCGAAAATCAACTTACTCTTAATTCATAAAATCATATAACTGAAAAGAATCAGTCAAACTAACCAGGGACTTCACGTAGTCCAGTGGTAGGCGATAAATAACAGTCGCACTTTGGTTGTGGGTTCGATTCCCGCAGCTTTGTCCGATGCGACGGGTAGTCACACGGTCTACGTGTTGTCCTTTTTTCAAAACTATATAATTCTCAAATCATTACCCAAAAAGGGATAAAATCATCAAAAATAACCATAACATAATTTAACCTCAATTTTATCTCATGCCTTTCACTTCAATCATAACATATGGTAACCCATAATTACCTCAAAAGTAAGGATCATATAAACCCAAATGGTTCTTTATAACTATGTCCACAAAAGAAAAGATAACTATTACTTGAATAAAATTTGCCTATATTAAACATCAGGGTTACATATAATATAAAAAGTCTTCTAATGTAACCCCATCATCAAAAGAGACTTAATACTCTTAAGAATTTCACCCTAACTCTTGAAGCCCTTATATGTTGACATCTTACTCATTCAACATTCTTCATGATCCATTATCCATTCCTTTCCAACTTATTCCGAAATACCTCTTTCCTAAAAACAAAATCATGAATCATATCCTAAGATTCCAAAATAAGAAAACAATAGTCATGAAATAGTACATACCTTTGATTGGTCATTGTCAGTTTCTTCATCCTCAATCGGAATGGCATTAGGTATTGGTAAACGAATATTGGTACGCTCTTGGTGACCCCATTCACGAAACTTCTTCATAGGACATGTGTTTGCATAATGACCATGCACACCACATTTAAAACATTCAATTGATCCCTCAGAAAGAACTTCTTTCCCTTTCCTCGAGTCAACTGGATGCTTCCTTTTTCCATGACAGGTTCTTGATTTATGACCTTCATTTCCACATCTATAGCATATTTCTGTCCCTTTGAAACATTTTCCTAGGTGTTTCTTTCCACATCTTTGACACATAGGTTTTTGAACACACATACCTTTATGATTATTTCCTGTACTTCCGTAGGGATTTGTTTCTTGCATATATGATTCCTTAGAGAAAACTCCAAGGTTTAGGTGGTCAATCATGACTCCAGATAGTTGGTTGAGGATAATCAGAAGAGTTCTCATTGCATCTCCCATATCATTCAGTTGCTTGCTCAAAAAGCTGTCACAGTTTCCTTCACATCTACTGTTACTTTGGTGCCTGCTAGATCCAGCCATTTACTAAAACCAAAAAGGTCAGTGTGAGTATATCAAAAAAACCATCATGTACTAATGAGGAAGGTAAACACTAAGATACACTTACTCATTCACTTTATCTAAAACTAGGACTCTTTCTGAAATCCTAACCATTATGGTAATGTCACTTATGCTTAAAGAATACCCTAACCTCTAAAGTTATCTAAACCGACCTTTGATACCAACTATAAGGCCCCAGCCTTAAACCTTACTTAATCTTGAGTTATTACAAGATTACACATTGAGGATCTTTTCAGGTTTAGAGTTTTAGAGAATTAGATCATGAAACTTGAATTACATTCCACATTTAAACAAAGTGGTTACATAAAAGACAGTATTCATTCTTCCCATCAACGGAAACATATTTAAAATATAACACGGATTCTTTCTTGACACATCCTTGACACTATCATCACATCATGTACCTTTCCCTTGACCTGTGAAAAACATTTCAAAAACTTGGAATGAGCACAAAAAGCTCAGTAAGGGATAGAAAAAAATGGAAAGGAAACATGGGTACACATATACATAAGAATGAGTTCATACTTTACCCATAAAACATAGGCATATCAAATCATGAATAAATCATAGAAAACATAAGACATAAAGGTAACTTGAGTCATTCATAACATTCTTACGTAGGGAGTAACCCTCTTGGTTACGTTTGGAATACCCATCACAGTATATTCCCTAAATCTCTTCGGAGAAACCTTAACGTTTCACTCCTTCGCGTTACCCAATGCATTGGAGAGCTATATCGGGCTCACCCGCCCTTAGTTTATCACGGAACCACCCGTTTTCATAACAATGCCCAAGAACCATAACATAAACGTATCACATAAAACATGCATAAAGTAAACAAAACATTTCCACATTTCAATCACAATATAACATTTTAGTATTTTGAAATAATGAATCCAAACAAAAAGAAACCATTTCCAAAACCATTTAAAACATTTAATAAAGAGATTTTTGAATCAAAGTGTCCCATACCACCTTGAAGCTTAAAATTTTAAACCATTAATATCCATATAAATAAATCCTTAAAACCATTTTGAAAACATGGATATTAACAAGAACAAATAATTAAAATATTTAAAACGATATTTTGGTTAAAGGGGTTTTACCAAAATTAGAGACACTTGAATACAATAATTGAGGAATAACATTTAGTAAGAAATTTATAATATCATGAGAATAAAAGGATTCATGATATAATACTCCAAAGGACAGTATATACACCATATAAGAGTGAATTGGTGCATAACAACAATGAACCCTCAATAGAAATGTCAAATGTGATGAAATCCCTTATAGAGAAGGTATCCTTAAATTAAGGACAAATAAATCTCAAAAATATGTGTGAAAAAAATAAATACACCCAATATAAGTGGATATTAAGTGTAAAACAATAAAAGGTCATTCACACATATTCCATGGACGACATATTCAATGTCTACATGTTGAACCCAAAGAAATCGAAATTGGGTTAAAAAGTTCCCTTGACAGCCTAACGGCATCACATCAAAATGAGTTGATGAGAGATAAAAAGTGTATCTCATCACTTGGACATAAAATTTACATCAATAAGGATATATGAGAACATATCCCAACATAACAATGTTTAAATTAAAATACCCAACAAAAGAAGTCTTTTAAAAAAAAAGGAGGGTGAAAGGTTCCCTTACCGACTTGGGTATCTTTCAAAACATACACCCCATGAAAGAAGGGCAATAAATCATTGATGTAAATACTCATAAACGAAAGTATATTACACAAAGAGTAGAATAATGGGCATAACATACACCACTCAAAGGAAATTGTGGCAAATGTAGCATAAATCTCACGGGAATAAAAGTGAGATGAAAAATCCCTTACGAAAACTCGGCAGCCTAACGGCGCCACATAAAACTTCCAAAAAGGATTGATGAGAGAGAATAGGGTCTCTCATCACATGAACATAAAAATTACAGTTTGAGTAATATAAAATAACATCCCAATCATAAGAAATATGAGCTTAAAAGAAATTACATAAAAGAGTGTACTTAAAAAGAAAGAGAGGTGTAGGATCCCTTACCTCGGGTCCGACTTGACTTGATCGTTCTTTAATCTCCTGAATAATAAACTTGAGTTAATTTCTACTTCCTTAAGAACCTTTTTCAAGTTCATTATTCCTTTTATACCACTTATTACCATGTCATAAACATAATGTAATCATTTAAGTTAATAATATTTGTTTTGCCGATATTTGGTTCTTAAGTCGAAAGTGGACTTCTTACAATTACATGTTGTTCGTGTGGCCAAATGTTTTTTATAAACAGAATTGTAATCATGATGTAGATATCATATATTTCATATATATCCAGTACATGCATGCATTTATAACATTACATAATCATTTAGAGGTAAGAAATGAAATGCACCGTTCATGGAGACGGTAAGCCGTACGTACGCATGAACGCTACTTCCATTTCTATTTCATTGTTTATAGAATGGAATCATAATGATATAAAGGTATATTATAATTACAGTATAATATCATATATAATATCATAGTTCCATCCTTTATACATCCCACATATGGTTTTTAACGAATCAAATCACTTTGAGGGGGCGGTAGTCCGCACTTCCTAAAATGAAGATATCGCGTATACCCATAATGGAAGCCATAAAGGTAAGACACAAATGAAAAATACAGAAGCATAATTAAAACAAAAACATATTATATATCATATATAAAAATAGTGACATCATAATGGCCACCTTTGAAGGTGTTAAATGAGTATTGAACAATCATCGTTTCGGGAGGCAGAATTTCGCCATCCACGGAAACTGTATGTTCTTTAACCATTTGATGTAGTTGTGTGAGAGTGTAGCTAGAATAAATCTTATAACAACATCCTAGTATATTGAAGATACTGGTGTTGTTACAAAAGAAATAAATAAAAAGAGTTTAGGGGGTTGGAGAAGCAAAATAAAACAAATGAACATGAGAGAAAGAATTACCTTTAAAAGTGTAACTCCTTTTGATTTGAGCCTAAAGGCTTCCTTTGAAAGGATTCTGCCCAAAGGGAATCCTCTAGGATGAGGAGAGGGATGTGGAGAGAGTAAATGGGCAGGGGTTGGCCGAGCCAAAGGCTTGATGAGTGTGTGAAAAGAGGTAGAGGTGGGGGCCTTTTATAAGAGGAGAGGAGGGGCACTTTTGGAAAGTAAGAAATATTACTTTATTTGAAAATGTATTTCGGTTTTAAAAGGTCCCACATTGATATAAGTCGTGGATAAGGTGATAAGGCTTCGAAAGCCACTCATCCAATAAGTTTTGGCCATGTGTAGTTCATAGATTTTACATTATCTTTCCATTTAAATCGTCAAATAATGATGTCATCGTTAAATCATTATTATGTCATAAATAATTTAATTTATTTAATATCTAAAAATTATAAAAGAAATACTATGATGTAGGAAATCTTTTTAGCTTTCCAATGACTATTTATAATTAAAATTTGGACTTGTGTAACCCCACTTAAAAATTGTTTTAGTAAAACATATCATGTTTGTGTCAATTTTTCTTTTACATTAAATAAAATGTTATTTATGTCATTTTCCAACCAAAGTGGATCCATGGGGCCCCCAAGTTGACCCATGGCTTCTCTTGGTCGGCCATGACACAACCAATAAGTTTGGGACATGTGTCTAGGTCATTTTATATTATTAAAGCATTATTTATACCTTAAACTACCCTAATTACCACTAATCGCGATTAAGAACTTAATGAGTTACTATTCACCAAAAAATTATTATAATCTCATTGAACCACATTTTACTTCTTAATGACAACCATGTATGTCGTATTTTCAAAATTCAATACACATTAGTGGTAAAATTTCATTTAACTGAAGAATCAGTTTGCTTGATTACCACTTAGTGGTTTCACTATTCATCAAAAATTGAAGTTTTTCAGAAAAATCCCAAAAATTCACCCTAAGCTATAATTGATATTCCGAATTCAAAAATTAAGTCCATTTTACAAAATTCAAAACATATTAGTCACATTAATTAATTTAATAATTAATTCCCGCTGTCAGCGCAAATAGCGTGTTTTCATAAAACAATAAGTATCAAAAGATTGACACTAGTTTAAGTCTGATTTCAAAGTGAAATTAATTCCAACGACCACTATTGGATTTAATGGTAAAAATATTTTCAAATTTCACTTTAAAAACAATTCAAAATATTATCTAATCATATAAATAAATTAGATTAAAAAGTGGTTTTGAACTAAAATACAACATTTTACACTATTCATTAAGAAAAATGAACCTTATCGGAAAGATACCAAAAAATTACACAAAGTAAAATTTGATGTCCCAATTCTTAGTAAGAGTTTTATTTGGTCCAAAATAATGTTTAAGAGTGAACAAAACTATATTTAATTATGGTTCAACATCAAAAGGTGATAAGTGAACCTTTAGTGAAAACTAGGGCATATACGCCTAAAATTGAATTCTTTCCGTATTTTAAGCCTCTATCCTTTATTGGATAAATGTAAAAACATATAAAAACATATATAATCATATCTTAGTTATTTCTATCCATTACCGCCAATACAATGGCTACATGTTAACTACCATTTAAAATTATTTTATTAGTGTGCAACGTAAGATTCCCAAGAAACTCGTTGTTGCGTGTTGGGTACACCGTCGAGCATAGCATCCCCTTTAAAGTCATATTAATATTTTATTCACAAATATGGACAAATATTAAAATGTCATATTCTTTATTTACCTGGGGTGTTACACGTTCAGTGAACGAACGAGCGGGAATTCCTAAATTTTGATCCGGTGCTCGGAATTGAAATCTGAGGGCACCGATGAACTCGCAGCGCCGATATTCGCTTAAAGAGACCTTTTCGGAAGTTGCGTTTGTTGCGGGACGAAAGTTAGTTTTTGGGGGATTTATAAAAAGTTGAATAAAAAAAATATGGATTTCTTTTTATTTCACTTTTGTAGGTTAACTCCTCTCAAAGGGAGTTAGGGGTGGGACCCACACCCACTTAACCTCCCTTGAGAGGATTAAGTGTGGTGGGACCCACATGAACCTAAACCTCTCATATTCCCCCTTTAAATCCCCTCTCTCCCTCTTAAAAGTTTGTTAACTTAACATATAATTAATTACACATGACATGTATAATTAATTAAGTGTTATGTTTTTGAATTTTTAAGTTTTGAATTCCTTGGCTTGGTAAATAAAATAAGGAGGAACCTTATTTTATTTGGTTAGTCTTGTTTTGCCAACTTGTGAGGAATTTTGAGAGCTCCTCCTCCTTCTTCTTCAACTTGACGAAGAACGCTCAACTTGACGAAGAACGCTCAGGCTCCGACGAAGAACGCTGCTCCTCTCTTCTTCGTCTTCCGTGTCAACGATAGGGAACACCGCTTCCTCCTCGGACTCCCTTCGTCGGCATACGAAGATTAGCCAACGACGTATCTCATCGGACGCACCTCTTCGTCATCGGATTTGACGAACGACTAACGCGACGCCCGACCTCCGCGACATTGTCTTCCGCGGGACGTTGACAAATCTTCGAACCTATACCCAAGGTAGGGGTTGTTGTTTATTGTTTAATTATTCTATTCTTGCTCGTGGTTCGCATAACTAACGTGAGGAATTTGAATATTTTAAGTTGTGTTATTATTTAACGTGAGGGGGGCCGGACCGCATGAACACGGCCGAACCACCTCCATCGTTCATGTTGGTTTATCTTGCGGGTGGAAGCAAGGTGGCGTGGTGCCGTCGCACCACACGGATAATTGTATGTTTATCTTGCGCGGCGCCGTCGCGCCGCGCCATGGAAGAATCTTCAAGAACGCGACGCCGTCGTGCCGCGTTGAAGAAATCAAGGTGCGGCGGAGGGGCGCGGTGCCGTCGCACCGCACCGGACGACGAACACCGCGGCCGGTTCCAGGCCGCGGCGGAATGAGAAGACCGGCGGCCGGGCCGCCGGCGTCGGAAGCCGAAGAGGGGACCGGATTTTCCGGTCATGTTGGAGAAAACCGGCCGGCAGTTGGCCGGCCGGAAGGTCAAAGGCCGGGGGAATAAATTCCCCCGGCCAGCTCTAAAAACCCCCCTCATTTAAGAGGGGGCGGTTCCTTGAAGGGGGGGGGGGGCAGGAGGCCCCCCGGTTTTTCTCCAAGCCGGCCCCCACGTGGGGGCCGTTTTTTTTCAAAGGGCGCAGCATATAGCCGCGCCTCCCCTTCAATCAGCGGGGGATTGATTCCCCCCGCGTGCCGCCTCCGTGCGGCGCCAGGCCGCCTCGCCACCGCGCCGCCGGCCGGCTAGCCAGCCGGGCCGGGTCGGACCCGGGTCGGGTCGACCCAGTTCGGGCCGACCCAGGGGGGGTCGGGCCGGGTCGGCCCGGACCCGGACCCCCCCGTTTCGGATCAGATTCGGTCTTTTGGCCATAACTTGAGCCACGGACCTCCGATCGACGAACCGTCTGCGGCAACGCAATCCTTGGATCGAGACGGTCGTTTTGGTATATCTAACTCAGGGTTTCAGAATACTTTGAGTTCGGCCGGGTTGGTTCGTTCACGAAACCAACCGGGTCTTCAGAGCGGAAACGCTCATATCTTGAGCTACGGACGTCCGATTGACGTGCCGTCAGCTTGGTTGAGTTCCTCTTAGTGAGACAGATCTCTTGGCATACTCCGCCCGAGGTTTGGACGCAGGTGGAGTACGGTCGGGTTGGTTTCTCCTTAGAAAACCAACCGGGCCCCAGGGACGAAAATGCCAATAACTCTCAGTCCGGGCGTCCGATCGACGCGCCGTCTGTTGCGTTGAGTTCCTGTTGACGATACGGAACTTTTGGATACATCAACTCTGGACTTTGTGACAGTTGATGTATCAGCCTCTCGGCTCGTAGGAGCGGACCCTCCGAACGAGCTTGCTGTGTGCGGGAACCCTAGTGCTGGCTGCGACTGTTACTGTGACTTCTACTGCTGCTACTGCTACTGTGACTGCGACGACGACAGTACAGAGATCCTGTGTGGATTTCGACGACGACGACTACAGCACTCAGCGATACTACGTGGATCAGTGCTACAGGTCCTGTGTGGGCCCGATCCTGTGTGGGTCCGATCCTGTGTGGGTCTTTGCGCTCAGCGGTCCTGTGTGAACCAGCGCCTACAGGTCCTGTGTGGGCCCGATCCTGTGTGGGTCTTTGCGGTGATTATCTACAGGTCCTACGTGGGCCCGATCCTGTGTGGTTCTTTTGCGGGGGTTAGTTACCTAATGATCATTCGTGGGTCTGACGACTTAGATGGATCAGAGATCATCTTTATCATCCTTTGAAGAAGTATACCTGTGTGAGCTGAATCCTGTTGCTTTCCTGTGTGGATTGTGTTGTGCTATCCTGTGTGGATTACGTTTACTTTCCTGTGTGGAATACGTTTACTTTCCTGTGTGGATTTCGTTTTGATTTCCTGTGTGGAATACGTTTACTTTCCTGTGTGGATTTCGTTTTGCTTTCCTGTGTGGAATACATTTACTTTCCTGTGTGGACTGAGTTGTACTTGGGCTCGGAGGTTGGAGCGTATTTGAAATTGATGACTTAGGTATATGTATGGGCATATACCTAAGCAGTGTCGGTTGTTACTTCATGATTGTACCTTTCTTCATGATTTATCCTTTGTGGATTTGAGAGACCTTCAGGGGTCTCGGGGTCCCTACTGAGTAGCTTATACTCACCCCTGCACGGGCTTTGCCCGCACTACGTTGTGTTGGTTGCAGACGACGGATAGCGTTGACCTTAGCTGAGGCTTGCAGAGCGGGACGGTACCCGGAGGTGGACCACTGGGCGGGACATGCTCGGAGCGGACGGCGGGACCCGTGGAGCTGTGGAGCTATCTGTACCCACCCTTCAGGTGGGATTTCCGGTGGACAGCACGGTGTAGCGGCTTTTACTTTTCAGTTGTTGTTTTCCCTTTCGAGTTGTACTTTACTTTCAGTTTGGGTTTGTATACTGGCCCATTTAATTTTCCGCATTTTCAGTTGTACACTACTTTTGCTTAGTGTTTACTTTCCTCTTGCTTACTCTCTGGTGTTTGTTTACTTGACAAAGGCAATGCCTTCCCTTTTTACCGGGATTTACGCCTTGGTGCTAGTCGCCAGCCCCTGGCCTATGGAAGGCGGGCTTGGGGTAGTCACGGAACGGACCCCGAGGGCGGGTCGTGACAGTGGAAGAGACATAGGATGGGGAATTCCTTGTAGGAACATGCCATGTACCAGTTTAGCACGCCGTGCAGTCTAACCCAGGTACCCGGCCGTGTCACGAACAACACGGGTCGGTGTTATCTTTTCACATACATGCTGTGTCAGGATTTTACATGGCATGTAGTCTGACCTAGGTACCCAGACGTGTCATGAACAACACTTTTCGGTGTTATACTTTCACATTCACGCCACGTCCATCCGGAACACGCCGTGTAGTGTCAGCCGTGTGTCAGGCCGTGTCACTAACAACACAAGCCAGGTGAAGCTTGTCTAGTACACGATGTGTCTACCTTGAACACACCATGTAGTCTTGTCTTAGGAGATCTATGTGGCAGAATTGTGTAGAAGGACCCGGGCATGGAAAAGAGATTCTGGTACACGCCGTGTTCTTAGGACAACACGCCGTGTGTTTTGGGGTGTTACACGACATGTTGTGGCGGGAGTACACGCCCTTGTGAATGACTTAAGGGAACAAGCCATGTATGGGAAATACACGCTATGTAGTCCTGTTTTTCTTAACCTGAATGCATTATTTCTATGGTTTTCTTATTGTTCCTCTAGTATTCATTCCTTGATAATATTGAATCTAAGTGTGTGTTTGACCTTGCAGAGTCATGCCACCTAGACTTCCTCCGGTTGACCGCCAGTTGCAGGGCAGTGATCAGATTCCTAATATGGCTGATAAGGGACTTCCTGTAAATCCTCCTGTTGTGCCAGCCTTGGCACCAGTAGTTATACCAGTTGCAGGCACCGATGTGCAGTTTAGGGAGGGTTTTCTGAAGATGATGTAGACCTTCCGGGGATTGCCGCCTCCTGCCCCGTCGATGGCAGATTTGACATGTGTTTTCCAGTAGCAACATCCTCCCACTTTCTCAGGGGAAGGAGGACCATAGGTTGCAGAGTCGTGGCTCAAAGCCATGCTGACGATCTTCGAGCATCTCGATGTACCACCAGAGAGGAGAGTGAAGCTCGTGACCTACATGCTCCGAGACTCCGCCAAGAGGTGGTGGGATATCATCTCTCAGGCGGGACGCCACCATAATGTGTCCTGGGGGGAGTTTTAGAATATATTTTACAATTACTTCTACCCGGAAACCTTGAGGGCCAATCGAGACTAGGAGTTCATGATCCTAAATTAGGGTACTCTTTCTGTGATGGAGTATTCCTCTCGCTTCACGGAGCTACAACGTTTCATACCTGTTCCAGCAGGTGATGATTTGTTCCTGGTTAGGAAGTTTGAGGGCTATATCATGTAGGAGGTCTACTCCTAGGTGAACATATTTAGGTTGACTTCAATATCTTCTATTTTCAACCAGACACTGATTACTGAGCGCAATATGAGGGATTCTGGAGTTGTGAGCTAGGGCGGTTCGGTATCCAGAGTTAGTATTCTTCTAGCTTATAGCAGGAAGCGCTGTAAGGAGACTGCATGGGGAGATCATAGTAGGAAGGATGCACCATTTGGTAGCCACGTGGTGTGCTACCAGTGCGAGAGGAGCTAGCATACGAGTCCACATTTCTCGAGAGACCCAATGGAGTGCCGATCTTTCTATAAGATGGGCCATCTCTAGTGTTTCAATCAGTTTTCCTCTCCATCAGCTGGAGACTGGGGTTCTTCTATGACCCCGCATTCAAGAGCATCACCACTAGTTTCTCACCAATCCGAGAACTGGAGTTCTTCCAGCCGTTCTGGACGAGGTGGAGGTTGTGACCGGGGTAGTCAGTTATCGGTCCTCCAGCGACAAAAGGGTGGATCAGCTTAGAGCGGTTAGGCAAGGTTGCAGGGCCATGGAGCAGGCAAGACTTTTGCATTGGAGCAGACCCAGCAAAAGCAGGATCCCTGAACCTCTACAGTTCAAGGTACGATTATAGTAGCCTCAGTTTTATCTTTTACTTTTTTCGACATAGGGGCTTCCCATAGCTTTATCTATGTTGATTTTATGGAGATCCTTGGGCTCTGCATCTTTTTTTCTGCCGATATGTTGATGCTGGAAACACCGTTGGATATGAGAATATCTAACGTATGTCAGTGCAATGAGTTCCCTCTAGAGGTTGGTGGGTTTCACTTCTTATGGTATCTCTATGTCATAGAGATGACGGGCTGTGATTTCATTCTCAGAATGGACGGGCTAGTTCCCTTCCAAGCAGTCATCAACCTATACCACCGAAGGGTGAGATTCATATCACTTGAGGGTGGATCTTTTCTTCATAAGGGCGAATGGGATGTACGGGCAAGCAGAGAGGGTCCAGAGCATCATGGGTTGGGAGGAGTTACAACCAAGATTTCTAATCTATATCTGAATGATCAGGGGACTTTGTTGTTAGACTTTCCACCTATGGTGGATCGTTTCAGAGATGTATCTCTAAATGACTTTTCAGGTTTGCCTCCAGAGCGCGAGGTGGACTTCTCGATTGAACTTGTTCTAGGAGTGGCATAGATGTCCATTCCTATTTATAGGACAACTACACTATAGTTGCAGGAGCTCAAGAAGAAGTTGGAGGAGTTGCAGGCAAAGGGTTTCATCTGCCCTAGTACTTCTCCTTGGGGTTCACCTGTCCTGTTTGTGAAGAAGGCAGAAGACACCCTTAGGCTTTGTGTGGATTATCAGAAGCTGAACCAGTTGACGATCAAGAACTGAAATCCCTTGCATACGATTGATGATCTCTTTGACCAACTTTGAAGAGCCCAGGTGTTCTCAATGATTGACTTGAGGTCCGATTACCATCAGTTGCTTATTAGACCATCATATATTCCTTTTACAGCCTTCCGGAGTAGGTATGGTCTATACGAGTATATGGTTATGCCATTCGGTCTCATGAACATGCCTGTAGTTTTCATGGAAATGATGAACTGAGTGTTCCATCCATACTTGGATTCTTTCGTGGTCATCTTCATGGACAATATCTTGGTGTACTCTCATACTCGACACAGGCATTCTACACATCTTGAGATCATCTTTAGTACACTGAGAGAGAATCATTTATATGCTAAGCTCTCAAAATGTCATTTTTGGATGGATCAGATTCACTTCTTGGGTAATGTTATCTCATAGACAAAAGTATCAGTAGCCCCAGAGAAATGGAGTGCTGTAGTTTCCTAGGAGAAGCCGAAGAATGTATTTGAGGTGCAGATTTTTCTAGGGATGGTTGGATAATATAAGTGTTTTATACAGTACTTTTCATGCTTAGCAGCACTGCTGACAGGTCTGACTAAGAAGGGTGAAAAGTTCATGTGGTTAGATTCTTATGAGTTAGCCTTTCATGAGCTAAATGGGAGGTTGACTTCAGCACTAATACTAGTCTTTCCAGAACTGGGAAAGAGCTATAAATTTTACTACGATGAATCAGGATTCGGGCTATGATCTGTGATTATGTAGGGAGATGGAGTCATTGCATGTGAGTCTCGACAATTGAGGCCAAACCAAAGGAACTACCCAACACATGATCTGGAGTTGGCAGATATTGTTCATGCCCTATGCTGTTAGAGATATTATCTTCTTGGATATCATTTTGTGGTTTTAACTGACCAAAAAAAGTCTCAAGTACATTTTCACTTAGCGTGATCTGAATTTTAGACAATGATGGTGGGTCGAGTACCTACGATCCTTTGATTTCAAGCTTGCCTATATGCCTGGGAAAGGCAACGTGGTAGATGATGCGTTGAGTAGGAGGACTTAGATATAATAAGTTTAAGAGGCCAAAAGTGAGTGCCAACTTATGGATCTATTCTATGATATGCATTTGGAGGGGCACAATAGGTAGCGGTAGACTTTTCTTTCTTCTGTAATTGTTACCTCTACACTTCTTGATCGAGTGCAAATGAGGCAGCTATCAGATTCTAAAGGCCTAATCCTGTGGGAAAGTGTTTTAGGAGAGGACCCTATTCCTGGATGGACCATAGGATAGGATGAGATTTTGTGCTTCTAGGGATGCGTATGGGTGCCAACAGATATACGTGAGGAGCTGATGCATGATTTTCATTCCTCAGTTTGGGCAGCTCATCCTAGCGTCACCAATATGTGTCATGATCTACACTGTCAGTATTGGTGGCCATCTATTAAGAGGGACGTTACAAATTTTGTCATGAGATATTCCACTTGTCAACAGGTAAAGGCAGAGCATCAGTGACCATAAGGGCTTGTACAGCAGTTACCCATTCCCCAATGGATATGGAATGACATCACAATGGATTTTGTGACCGGTTTTCCATGGTCTACCATGGAATGATATAGTTTGGATCATCATTGAATGGCCTACAATGGTTGCTCACTTATTTCTGATCAAGGAGACCTTCAGTGTTGATGAGCTGGGACGGTTGTAAATCTGTGAGATTGTATGTCTTTATGGAGTTCCACACTCCATTGTTTTAGACAGGGATGTACGTTTTACTTCTCGGGTCTGGTAGGGGCTTTATACGGCGTTTGGTACACATGTACTTTTGATTATAGAATACCACCCCCAGACAGATGTCTAGTCCGAGCATACAATTTAGGTGCTTGAGGACATGCTCTGAAAATGCATTTTGGATTTTGGATGTTCTTGGGAGAAGAATATACCTCTTGTAGAGTTTTCCTACAACAATAGTTTTCAAGAAACTATTTGGATGTCACATTATGAGGCTTCTTACATTAGGCCATGCCGATCACCCTTATGTTGGCTGGAGGCAGGAGAGGCAACTTTGCTAGGAACTCGTCTTGTTCAGGAGACCACAGAGAAGATAGAGCAGATTCAGAAGAGGTTGGCTACTACACAGTCTTGACAGAAGTCTTATGATGATCAGCGGAGATGACCTCTGGATCTTGAGGTCAGGGATTAGGTTTTCCTGCGTGCCACACCGAGGTTGGGACACAAAAGGATTCAAAGACAGGGTAAGCTTTTGCCGAGGGATGTCGGGCAGTTTGACGTTTTGGAGAAAGTTGGGCCAGTTGCCTATCGGTTGTAGTTATCTTAAAGGTACCGAGATATGCAGGATGTCTTCCACGTTTCTCATCTTTGATGTTACTTTTCAGACCCATCTCTTATCTTTCAACCTAAGGAGGTTGAGCGCGAAGTGGATGCGTCTTTTGAAGAGCATCCTATACAGATTGTGAATCGTAGTAAAAAGGTTCTATTTGACCGGTCTGTTCCTATGGTATGAGTGCTCTGGTAGCACGAGCAAGTACATGACGAGACTTGGGAGAGGGAGGCCGATGTACAAGCTCAATGGCTGGAGTTGTTCATGGTTTCTTCTTATACGCTATGCTAGGGAAATTAGGGGACACATTTCTTTAAGGGTGGAAGTTTTTAAGAACCAGGATCTTATTTTCAGGTATGTTTTTCCTTTTTTGTCCATTTTTGGGAAAAATAGGACTTTCTGGAAATTTTTGAAGTACATGTTGTTTACATTATGATTACACACCATGTACTTCCTTTTCACAACAGGCCATGTGATGGCCGTGTAGTATCCACAGACAAGGCCGTTTGGGAGTAACTTGGAGGCCACGTAATGAGGAGTACATAAAAGTCAATTACATGCCGTGTAATCCAAAAGTACACATCTTGTATTTTGATTTTTTATTAAACGCACCGGGGCCGCGTCTGACAGATAGAACAACCTTCTTCTAGGTCATATTCATTCGAGATAACCCTTATGACCGGATCTTAGACGAGCCCCCAAGCCTCTATCCGTCCTCCGATTCAGACACAGCTGATTGCATTGGAATCACATCAGTGAGTTATCTCTTCTATTGGAACCTCATTTCATGATTCCTCTTCTTTTCCATGTTATCATGGGTTGAATGTTTTATATGTTTTTGGAGATATACGACGTTATAAGGTGATTCAAGCATTGAGGTTCAAGTATATTGATCACCTAACACTAAGTTAGGTGGTTTGTGACTTTCTGTTCAATGTATTTGAGTATTATGTGCAATTTCCACCAATACCCTTGAACGAGGTATTACGTGGTAACTATTTTACCCCTGTTGTATTCCTTCCATGATTGTATGCTTGGGTGGAGGTTGAATGGATAAGAATATGGTTGTTTTTATATGAATTGGATGTTTTTTCCATGCATTTTTTTGTTTATGATCATTTGGTCATGTTAGCCAGTTTGGGTACTTTGCCTATTTTCGATACCTGTTACTGTCAGATGGAGAGTTTGAATCCTGACATGGTTGATATACTGTAGACTATTTAGCCAAGTAGTTCAATAGGTTTACTTTGGATATATTTCATTGCTATTCCATTATCATAGACATGGCCATGAGAACCAGGTGTAGTAGACTATAACAGGAATTGACTGAGTGAGCTTCCTCAGAGAGTCTTTGAGTATTAGGCTATAGGGGGATAAACTATGCGAGCTTCCTTAGAGAGCCTAGGATTACATTGGGCTATAAGGGGATTGAATATGTGAGCTTCCTCAGAGAGTCCTTGACTTATTTAGACTATAAGGGGATAGAACGTGTGAGCTTCCTTAGAGAGTCTTTGTTTTACTTTTAATTACCGTGATTACCTTAGACCATAAGAGGAATTGACTGAGTGAGCTTCCTCAGAAAGTCCTTGACCTTGGGGATATAAGGGGAATTGACCAAGTGAGCTTCCTCAGAGAGTCTTATAATTTTTCATATGACCAAACCAGAGAGTTTAGGCTGAGTGTACTGCCCAGAGGGTTGTTGTTACTTGTTAGGTAGGACCAGAGGGGATGGTTGTGAGTAGTTCCCAGAGGTTTACCTATTTGTGATTACCTGTTTGTGAGTTGTTTCTTGATATTGGAACTATGAATTGTTTACTATTTAGTATGTTCCGGTTTACTATTTTCTGTACTTTTACCTACCATATATTCACTGACTATTAGGCCTAGATCTTTGGGTGGTTGCCTACTAGGATTTAGTCTCACACTCTGTTTGGGCCAAACATATTATATTGCTTCAGGTATAGATAATGGTAAGTGCCCTTCCACTTCATGTACTTGACTTGCTATGGAGCTGGAGAGCATGGGACCAAGACTAGGCTTGCAATGCTAAGGAGCTGTTGTCTTTTTTATTTTGTACTTGGTTCAGTACTATTTGTATTACGCATTGTGACTTGTTTGGCTATTTTCATAGACATATGTATCATGCATAATTTATTATGCATTTCTCCAGTTGTTTATTATCTCAGCCTTCTACTGTTTACTGTTGTTGGATATTTACTTCTTCCACCATTGCATGTTTGTTTACTTCTGCTGTGTACTCTTCCATTGAGGGCACAGTTTCCCCAGAATCACACCCAAAGCCCTTTCTACTAGTCGGCAACATCTGGCATTCGGGGAAATGCGCTTGAGGCCATGTGACCAACCAGGTACGTAGCCTCTGGGTGGTTTTCAGAACCGGGATGTTAGAGTTTCCCTTTTTTATTATGTATTCCTCCACAAATCTTGATGTTTATGGACTACATACTAGGATCCATAGTTTGAAACCTACTCCCAAAACATAAGAATATTCATATATTAATTGTTGCACCATTTTTTTAATATTGGTTTTTGTTTTGAATCATTCTAAAACTAATATTCTCCCATTATTGTATTATATATTATCTAGATCATATGGTATTTACATATTACTTTGTATAGTTTCATGATTAAATGATTTATTTCATCATGAATATTTACTTTGAAAACTTTAGTTTCTTATTCCCAAATGGGATTTATGATATTTAAATATTTCTACATTCATACCCTTAACAATCATCTATGTTGTTTTCTTTTTCACATCATTGTCCAATTAATATATATATGTTTTTATTTATAGTTAATAACCTATTATACCACAAATAATTTTATATAATACTAAATCTATCACAACACCAATAATATAAAATAGATCAGGTTGTCTACCCATTAACTATTATTTATCACGATATGCACACATTCAATGATTATGATGTTTTATTATTCTGATTTGATAATTTTGGGGAAAAATCTTATAAAATGGTATTCCTTCAACATAGATGTATTAGTGAGAAATCCATTACCTTTCATCTTCCATTTTCAAAAATATTTTTTTATTTCAAAGAATTACCATTCATTAGAATACAATAATCATAGATATTATTATCACAGGTTGATAGTTCCTTCTTCTTTGAGAATACATGAGATTTGATGTTGAATGATTTCCAAAAAATTACTATACTATAGACTTCAATTATGATAATAATCTTATTTATAATATTTTATTATAGAAACTATTGAGGTAATATCACTAAAATATTCTTTTTTTGATGGCTCATCATGTTTATTTTATGAATTTTTTAATTTATCTTCAATGAAAACTCATTACTTAATTAAGATGAACTCATCATATTCCTATAATATGAAACTATCTGTACATGACTCTGTGATATTTCAAATTTTATCATCATTAAAATTATAATTCTCTTTTTACAAGGTTTCATGATCTTTGATCATAATTTCATTGAATTGTATTTTAATATTAATTACATCAATAAAATCCCTATTATCATATAATTTATTCTAAATCTATTTGAAAAATTCCTTTAATTTTCTTTTTTATGAATTTTTTTCCAATAATATTAAAAACTGAAGAATTCTTATTCATGATCTACATTATCAACTTTTTCCCTAATATTTCTACAAATATAGATATTAGCTCGCATTGATTCTTCAATATCATTATAATAGTTCTATAAATCTTATCCAAGCCTTGAAAATATAGCTCTATAATAATTAAATTTTCTACTATGGTCAACACATATTTGAATCCTTTTTAGTAATCTACCCATTATTTGGATATCTAAATCAACTAAAAGTGTAATATCTTCACACTATGTGTTCCAAAAATATAAACAACTATAATTGATTTAGGAATTATTGTCACTAATTGTGATCATTTTTACTATTAGACAATATTGGGAAATAATATATGATTCATATTCATCAAAATATAAGGTAAACTACTATCCATATTTTTGGTAGTATAATATACTAAAATAAATTATACATCAAGGATAGACATGAGTTTCTAAAAATTAGAACATATAGAAACATAGTATTCTTCATTTGTGACAATGTGGTGTGTATTTTTCGTCTTTCAAAGTTATTATTTATTTCTATATTTCAATCTCTTTGGAGAGACATAATTCTAACCAATAATAGATATAAATCATTCACATTTTCTCACACAATTGTCAATAAATAATATTAAATATTATTCAAGTATTCAGTAGATACATCTTCACATAGTTTGTACTTCATCATAAAATAAAAAACAAAATTAAATAACTTTAACAGGATTCATGTCAGAGAATCTAATCCGAGGTACGAAGGAATATTATAACTAATGATTGGATCTAATTAAAAAATCTATGCAAAGTGGATGGTGAATAATTTTGGGGTAACATTGTATCACAATAAAATATATTTCCACCTTTATACATCTATTATATATTCAAAAAATATTTATCTTAACTTGATCACAAGTTCATAGAAAGGATTCACATTAAACACTAATACACAAAGAACACTGGGATTTAATAATATTTTCATCTAGTTTGAGGAAAATATCCTAAGTATATAATGATTATTATCCCACAGAAACACTATATATTTTTCTATTTAAAAAGAATGCATGATAATATAGGTTTCTTGGGACCCATTTACCTTGGACTGGCCAGATACAATCCATGTAGTATTGTTGAAGAACATGATTATAGTAAATCTACATGTCTATTATAATGTGATTAGTAGTGAATAAAAATCCTTCTATAATATAATACTATGAAATTTATCCTCTTCAATAGACTACAGAAATAGAAAGGGAAAGCATTTTTTTATATTCATTCAAAATAGTAAGAATATATTGTACACTACATATCATATATGTTCTTCAGGATCCAAATGATGATATACTAAATAAATATTTTCCACTCTCTTCTTATTCTTGTGATACTGAACACAAAATTTCATTGAGATTTGTTTCATTATCTTATACTTACTGTGATTCACAATGTGCATTTTATAGACTTGTTCCATGTTTCACTCTATGAAAATAAAATTTCATATAGTATAGACTTCTGAATGAGGTTTGAAAATCACCATACATTTTTAAATAATAATTTTCAAATAAACACACCATTATTTAATTTATGCAATCATGATGTATGGTCTCTATATTTCACATATTCTCATGAGATATTCACACTTCATGTGTAAGCACCATATTTGGTTTTATTCATATCATTTGTATAAAAAAAACACACATTCTTCATATGTATTCTTCATTATGATACATAATTCAACAAAATATTATTAAAACCCATTTTCAATGGTATTTATATTTTCAGATATGCAGTTTTTTTTCTAAAAGTGTCACATGATACAATGTTTTACAACAATCTCTACCCTCCCATTTTCATGGTGTATTAACATTAGTGATTCAAGTAGAAAAAAATATTTTTAAAATGATAGAGTGTAGATGAGGGACCACCCATAATCCTCATGGGACCTTTTATGTAGTCAGGTAACTTATAAACTTCTCGATATTTTCAAGAATTGATTTTCTATTTTAAAGAAGAAAAATTACACAAATGTTAAATTTCTCTAATTTAGGGTGAGATCACTCTCATGAATATCTTACAGGATATAGGTAGATTTTTTCTTGGTAGCTCAATATTTATAGAAATTTTAATGTTAATATCTCCTCAATGATTCCTGAAATGCCAGAGATATATGTTATTATCTATGAACATTAGATCATTTCAAATAATTGATTTTTTCAAAGTCATGTGATCTAGAATCTTCACTTGATCAACTACTTCATATGATGGATCAATAGAAACATGGTCACATGATACCAAATATTTCATCAAATCAAGGATACCCATGATGGGAGATTTATTTATATGATTCCCATTATGTAATGGATCAAATACATGATTTTTTTTTTCATATGACGACTTCGTTCTCCATGTGGTGCTTATGTTCATGAATTCAACACATTATTTAATATGAACAATAGGATTACATGAAATAAGATGATTTCATTCACATATATTTGATGATTTTTTGTTATATATATGGTGTTTTTATCATATTGAGAACTATATATTATTGATAATTTATTGTAACTAAAGTGTTGATCTATACAACTTACAATGATGGCTGAAGGATGAAGATGATTTCACACTATCGTATTATTCCCAAATATTTCATTAGGCATCAGTTTTCATATATTTATGTTTTTATGATATGTAAATATGTAATGATTGATATTAATACCACATTCGAAGTTTTTTATATCATTTCTTAATAATACTCGATTTTCAACTGACCACTCAACCCAAAATTAGTTTTGGCACATAGATACACATTTACACACCACATGGGGTGATCACATATTCTTTCCCATATATTCCACCCATAAACATCCTATAGAACTAATAAATCCCACAACAAATATTAATGATATCTCAATCTACTATAAAACCCTTCAACCTTGTCTAGCCCTCTTTTTTTCTCACACATGGTTTAGTTGTGTCCATAATGTGTATAATTCTGCTATTATTTATTAGTTGTCTATGGTTGTCCAATGTTTTGGATAAACACCCGAATTTCTTTAAATTATATATAAATTCCATAAAATCCATAAAATCCATTAAACTTAGTAATACATTCAAAAAAATCATGAAAAAAATAATAAACCATTTTTATGAACATTATTTATCATTACCCTATCAACTCCTTATACTTCATCCAGTCTAGAGAAACCAATTGATATATTATCACCACTTATCGTTGTTGATGATAATTTTCTTACACCAAATAATATAATCTATAGTCATTGAGAATTACATTTTGTTCACTAATCTTAAGATTTGAATTTGGTTCATATAAAATATACAAAATATAAAATATGACCATTAAACATCTCTCATTGATGTATCTTAAAAAAAATTAAATACATAATATATTTCATTTCCAATTACAAATTATTATTTTAAAAAATTATTTTTTAGTAACATATAATCTTAAAAGATCAGTAACGAAACCTTTATTATCATAACAGAAATAAAAATTCAATTTATATCTCTTCATTAAACTAAAATCTATCTATCATTTCCATGATCAAGAACCCCAAAACATAATTTATTCTTGTTTCTTATTCAATACATATTTTTATCAAGTGGTTCACCACTTACTAACATATTAAAACTAAATCCCACAAAAACCAAAAAATAAGCTCATATGAGTGAAACATTAACCAGTGATTTATATAAATTTCATTTAGTCCATGGAATATTCAAAACATTTATATGAATATTTCGCCTAATACTGAAAAACAATCCATACATAATGAATAAGAATGATTAAATCCATTTACAGATACTGGTTTTCATAATCTAATATCAATGAATATCTAAAGATTATATAATAAATAATTCAAAAATTAGATGGAATTAAATTATTTTTTATATTTGTGATACAATGCATAAGGAAAGGTATTTAAAATGGATATTAATTTTACCAAAATTAATGTTATTTATTGGAGAAGAAAAAAAAATTAACTACTTAGCTAATGATATATGAATCAAGTGATTAATATTTTTAATATGGAAAGAGATAAATATTTTTCATTGGGAGGTATATCACATTAAATTTGATACAGGTAAATTCCCTTTAATTGGGTTAACATAAAATATGGAAATTTCAAAAAGAAAAAAACAAGTATTATAAAAAAATAAAGGTAATGTATGTGAGATATATAAATGTATAGAACATTTTAAAAAGTATAGAGAATATTTGAGTGTAGTATATATAAAAATATATAATAATACAGTGAACACATATTTTAAATGTGATAGTGGTGGCTGTGAATATTTTTTTATTTCTTAAAATACCACTATTGAAATAGATATTGTTTAAAAGTTTAACTTTTTAAATATTTATGAATATTTTAAGGGGAAATACGGGGATAATGGCATATAGAACATATTTGGGTTCTGAAATAGTAATTGAAAACATTAGTGGGTTGAGAAAATATATTTAAGGAGGATAAAAATCTTTCATAAATGATTGGTATTAATCCAAATAATATCAAAACCTTTCATAAATAAACCACCCAAAGAAAACTATTTGCGTAAGATCCTTTATAAAACCTCAATATTTCATAGTACGTTATCTTCAATAGCTTGTGATTCATGCAACACCGACTTTTCTTGCGTAACACGCAAGAGTGAGTTTCTGTGAAACAACACATTACTGTTAATTTTTTTAAATGATATATTTATTACTTATAATTAAAATATAGTAATACAAATAGTAATTAATATTTTTTAAATTTAATTTATATTGTGTTCATATAAATAAAACATATTTATAATGAAATATTTATGTTACAATAAAATAGTTATATGTTTAGAAATACTATATTCTTAAAGGAAATAATTTTTATATCCTTTTGTGAACAGTAATAATTGCTTTTTTGAAACTCTTATAAATTGAATTTGGTAAAATGTACTTAATTTTTTAATATATTATAACAAAATTTTATTAGGGTGAAGTTTTGGTTCTTTTTCTGAAAAACTTTTAATTTTTGATGAATAATGAAAAAAACTACATTATTGTTAAAAACTAACTTTTTCATTTAAATAGTTATTTTACATTAAATTTATTTTAAAGTAAAACTAGATAAATAGTACATATATTAAACCAATTAATTTCAGAAGAATCATTTTATAATATAATGATATATAAAAATTCTTTGAACTTTTTAACGAATTTTTACCTGCCTTCTAGCCACATTTTCATCTAAGCATTAAAAATAATTTTACAGATTTAATAAGTTGAATTTCGATAAATGGATATAAAAGGTTTAATAAGTATGAAAATTTTGATATAATAGGATCAAATTTTTTTTTGTGAATAGTACCATTGGAATTGCATTTACCAAGGTTGAAAGTAAATAAGGTAATTAAAGGTATAAATAATATTATGACAATATAAAATTACCCTAACACATGTCATAATTTCATTGGATATATATTTTTCGACCCAAACCAAACTTAATTCAGAAATATGATCATTTTTAAGCCACTTGTATTAGATTAGAACATTTATTAGATTTTATATAAAGAAGTGTGAAAATTGTCATATCAAATTTTAATAAATATATTATTTTAATTTTTATGTCATATAAGTTATATGGTATACTATAAATATTATTTTTAAAGGTGTGAAATTTATCTACCTCATGATAATTTATTTGAAATTTTTAAATATTATACAATAAAATTAAATTCTGACATAATGATGTTGCCGTAATGGATTAATTAATTGAGATATCAAATAAATGACATGAAAAATATTAAAATAAATACTATATGTCATAATTAATAATATAAAATAATTTATAAATAAATTAATCATGTTTGTTACATATTTTAATTATTTTTTAGAAGTTATCAGGTTGTTTTTATATTTTTAAAAATGAAAATATTGAATAGTATTAAAATTGACATAAAATATATTTTAAGATAAATATTGTTTTATTAAATGATATAAAATAAATAAAAACGTAAGGTTCGTCCAACTAACTTGGATAATGTCAATTGTCCTATTAATGATCCAATTAAGGTTTTGTTGGTATTTTATAGTAACTATATTAACCCTATAGAGTAAAAATGCAAGAAGATATGGTAAGAGTTAAAATGTTTAACTAACAGTTAAATAAAAAAGATAAGGTTAATTTTATGACTTAAACTTTCCTTAAATTCATTGGTTTTTGATATTAATACAAATAATCATTTAATAATACATATAAATTACTTTTTTTATATTTGAAACTGCAAATCTATTTATAATAAATTAATATTTTAACAGTATCCAAAAGTTCCCTTCCCCTCTCTTATAAAATTTCATTTCTCCTTCTCTTTATTTTACACCTCTATATCCCTTTGGATCATCCGAACCCTACCAATTTACTCTCACAAATTCCCTCAATAAATCATGGAAGACATAATTTGGGAATAAATCCATCTAATTAATTCCTTTTGTGCAAATCAATATAAGACACTCGAAGAAGTGGTAGTCGTTTTATTAACTCTTTCAACAGTCTTTTATTTTTATACTTAGTCTTCATATACTATTCACATAGTAATTTAATAAATACATTATCCTATATATTCTTAGTTTTTATTATAATTATCATAAAAACATATTCTTAATTTTACTCATTCCTTGAAAACAAATATCACCATGTGTGCGTACGTATGACTTATTATCACCACGATGTGGTGTAAATTATTTTTCATCAATACGTTATTTCAACGGGTAGTACGCTGAATATAACAGATGTAAATAAGAAATATAAGATGAAAGTTTTTCTATAAAATTCAGTTTTTATCCTATTTCATACCATTTAACCATTAATGAAATGATATTCTCGCTCGTGGGTATGTACGACTTACCATCTCCAGAACGTGAGGAGATACATCTTCTATGATCACCATTAAAAAATGATTATAAAAATATATATTATGAATAATTATGAAATATACGTATTAATAATGATATTGTAATAATATATATATATATATATATATTTTTGTACATATATTTAATCCACTTAATTCCATTCAATGATATAAGAAAATGAAAAAAATGTTCATGCGTACGTATGGCCTACTATCTCCATTAATGGTGTATTCCATTTAATATATCTACATATTATGTATATATATATTCAAAATATATATGATATATCAATATTTTATACATTCATGAATTAAGTAAATCAATATTTATTTAATATGATCAAGAATAATAATTCAAAACATGTACGTTAATGAAATCAATTACTACTCGAAATATTTATTTAACATAGATAAATAGGTAATATAAAGCCATAATTCAATTCAATATGATACCATAAATTTTATTATGATTCTATTTGATTTTAATAATATGTTTAGAACCATTATATAAGAGTTTCCGACACATATAGAGTGTATTGGACATATGGTAATGGAATTATGTCTCACTTTTACTTTTCGTTAGAAATGAGCCATTTTTACCACATTTGTATTGTGTGTGGTGTATGTACTATTCCTATTATATTTCATATCATGAATATTTCTATCCTCAAGGTATTTAAAGATTAATTTCAATATTTTGTTCTTAATTTTTAAATGTACACATTTTTATGGGAATATTTGATTGTTTAAATAATTATTCCTTTATCCATTTCAATATTCATGATATTATAAAATAATTATTTATATGTATATAAATATTATAAAGAGAATTTTATTTCTATTTTTAATTTCATTCAATTTTTTTAAAAATTAATATTTATAAGATTTTTACGTAATTGATAATTTCACAATCTCAATATTTTCTAAGTTTGTTTATACGTAAGTATCTAGCAGGACATCCTTATCATCCATAGCCATATAACACCCCAAGATTTCATAGTACTTTATTTCTTCAAAGTAATTCAATATCTTTTACTACGTACAACACCGAGTTCAAGCACACCATGACTTACCAAACTAGCCATTCAAAAGCGGTTATGTATAGTTTTAACTGAATTTTGAACTTTATATAATCTTTATAATTTTATCATCCATATTATGTTTTTCTTAGACATATTATAAGAACAAATTTATTTTTTTCAGATAAAATATGTATTTTACAAAAAATGTAATTTAACCACCTTTTAATGGAGAACCCTTCTTAAAACCAATATTTGACACTTTTATATATTCAATTTAATTAAATTAAATTCATCTTTAGAAGCGGGATATAAAAATTTAGTTTGGATAAATTTTTGGTACTTTTCTGATAACTTTCATATTTCAATGAATAATGAAAAAATACTATATTTTAATTGAAACAATATTTTTTAATCAAAATACTTATAGTGATAAATTATGAATTTTAATGGTTTGGAAATATAATTAGATTATATTTTTATCATTTAACACAATGTAAGTCATTATAAGGAATTTCACATTTAAATTCGACATAAACACTTGTCAATCTTTCGATAGTTTTTACTTTTTTAAAAACCCACTTTTTGGTTCTGAAAATGGGAATTAATTTTAAATTAATTAATTCAACTTATATGATTTGAAATTGGTAAAATATAATTCATTTTTGAATTATTAATATCAAAATTATCTTAGGGTTAATTTTTGGTATTTTTATGAAAACATTCAATTTTTGATGAAAAGTGAAAAACACTACGTTGTTGTTTAAAACCCACTTTTTACTTAAATAATTAATTATTTTATTAAATTTATTATAAGTAAAAATAGATAAATAATAATAATATTAGTTCAGTGTAATTCATTAGAGTCTTTTTTTATAATAAAATTAGATGTATAAAATTTTATTGAACTTTTTACTGTCTTTTTCCCACCCTTTAGGAGAATTCGAAAATCTACATAAAAAATAATTTTTCTATTTTTGTGTGTTGAATTTTAAAATTCTGAGAGACATGGTTGATATAAGTAAGTAAAATGTGGTTCTATAAGATAAAAATAATTTGTTGGTGAAGAGTAACTTTTGACTTTTCTTTCCCACGGTTAAATGTAAAAAGTTAAATAAATGTAAAAATGACATTATTATTACCCAAACACATGTCCTAATTCTATTGGATATGTGTAATTCGACCATAAAAAACCTTAGGAATAAAATATGACCCTTTATGTCCATTTGGGTTAGATTAGGACATTTATTATTATTTAATTTAAAGAAGAGTTAAAAGTGTTAAATTCAAGTTTTCACAACTAAAAAATTTTAATATAGGGTTATACAAAAGATAAATTTGACTATAAAGATTAATTAGACATATCAAAATATTTACTAAATAAGGGTATTTTATTTATAATTTTTAGACATTAAATAATTTTGTTTATTTGTGACATAATGATGATGCAGTAATTGCCTTATTAATGAATGATTAAAACAATTGATGTTATAAATACCCATATAAATGTAATTTGAGACTTTTGATGAATTCCACTAATTTTATAGGTTAATATGACATGTAAGGGTTTATTTGATAAATTATTTTCAAAGTGACAAGGTTGTTTTGAATTTCACAAAAACTAAATACTAAATAGTGCCAAAATTGACATAATTTGAACTTAAAAACAAATACTATATTATTGGTTGATATAATATTACTAAAAATCTAATGTTCAGAAAAAGGGCTTAACTAATATTATATTTGTCATTAATGAACCAATTTAGGTTATCTTGGATGTTTATAGTATGTTTATTAACCATATAGTGTAAGAACACAAGATGACACGGTAAAAGTTAAATTATTTAACTTAGAGTTAAATAAAAAAGATAAGGTTAAAATGGTAACCTAAACTTGTCTAAAACCTATTTTATGAGAGTATTTCGACCCATCCCCAGTTTATATTCTAAATAAATCAATTTGGAGCCATTATTAACCGAATATGATTTTATTATAAAATAATATTTCAATATTTTCCTAAGGTGCCCCTCACCCCTCTTATGAAAGGGCACTCCCACATCTCTCAAATTCAGACCTTAAAAGCCCTTTTGATTGGCCAAACCCCACAAAAATATCCTATAAACTATTTTCCTATCATCCTAGATGCCTTCCTTCTGTTATAAAGCTATACTAAAGATCCCTTTTGAAAAAATTAAAAGGAAGAACTTGAAGAAGAGGTAAATATTTAATCACCTCTTTCAAGTTATTTTCTTCTACCACTTCTTTTATCCTTGTTGATTCCATTGAAAAATAATAACTCCAGTATGTTCTATATACTGTGTGTTATTATAAATATGGTAAAACCATATTCATTATTCTATCCATCCTATGAATGACATGTCACCATACGTGTGTACGTACGATATACCGTCTCCACGTCGTGGTGTACTTGTTATTCAATACATTATTATTTGGATGGGTATAATAATGATGTATAATTAATGTAAATAATAAATATAAAATGTTAATTATTATTTATATATGATATACCATCCATTATATACGATTTTAATATCAAAATAATGATATTTTCGCTCGTACGTATGTACGGATTAGAGTACCCATAAAAGCGATGAGGTTCATTCCATATCATAACCATTAAAGATTAATTTTCATTTGATGATTAAAAAAGATGTTTAAAGACTTGATATCATTCTGGATATGAATAATGAACATCCCATCCATAACAAACATGACTCACGTAACAAAGAATATAAAGAAAAACGAACCAGTTAACACCCGAACCGACGATAATACTAAAATATTATTAATAACGCATTGTTAGAAGATCATATATGATATCATAATTATGTATATGGTTCTTGTATAATTTAATAAAAATGATTTAACTATTACATAGGAGGTTAACATAACCTCAACCAAGGAAATGTACAAGGTAAGGGTTAATTTCACAATCTTTTTATTATCTGAGGTTGCTTTTACGTAGGTATCTACTAGGACCTCTTTATCATCCACATCCGTGTTTTCTTAAAAATATATTTGAATGTTTTTTACAATTTACAGGACAATGTATTAAAGTAATTTATACCCTTATTTGACCTTATATGTTTTGAAATGAATCTTTCCATCATTTTCCAAACAAGGTACTTTATGAACTTTTCGATAAAATTAAGGTAAGAATGTTTTTCAACTTATACGAAGGGTGGTGCTAGTTTCCTCCATTATAACATAATAAAATCTTACCTTAAAAGCTTATAGAAATATTTTCAAAATAAATGTTATCTTCATAATTATGTGACTCTTAAATTATTTGAAAATATAAAGTGATATTTATCTCAAATAGTTTTGATTTCATCTATGTCAACATCCTTTGATAAATTTTACACTTGTTTGAAGTTGATTTCTTATGATACAAATCTTCCATATTGTATTTAAGGTTTTGTGATATTTTTGACTGTGGATGAGTTAATTTTATTCCATTCATGGTTTATGGTTAAATTATTGACATTTCATATGCTAGTTTTAATAAGAATTTTTATTTTATATTTAATCATTTTTTGAAGATGAATGCATTGGACTAGTATGTTCTGGGTTGCGGAATGGTAAAAGTAAGCCCTCTAGGTTGGGGTCTGGTTATAGCAGACCCTCCGGGTTGGAGTCCAATTATAGAGGCTCTCCGGGTTGGAGTCCGGTTACAGAGGCTCTCTGGGTTGGAGTCTAGTTATAGAGGCTCTTCGAGTTTGAGTCCGGTTAGAGAGGCTCTCCAGGTTGGAGTCCGGTTACAGAGGCTCTCCAGATTGAGGTCTGGTCATAGTTCGCCCCTAGGTCCTGGTACGAGGCCTTGAAACAAAAATTAAAGTTAGGTACTATATATACCCTCATTATAAACTTAGTTATTACATGTGATTATTCGACTAGTATAATTTCCATGTGCATTTTTATATGGTAATGTTTGATTTAAAAATTGGGTACAACTGCGAATGCGGCACACGATGCAAAGAAGAAAATTACATTAAATTGCAAGCTCGGGGACTTGACCCCGCAACCTACCCCTCACCCCAAACCCTAACTACCCCACCACCAATGGTGGGGCGGTAATGTCTGATTTATTTTTTCCATATTATGTTCATTTATATTTCTAAAAGGATATTTTTTTTATTACAAAACTTACCTTAAAAGTTTATAGCTTCTGCAAAACTATTTACCCGTACTGAGCATTTAAACTCACCCCTTTCTTATGTTTTATTTTCCCAAGAACACAAGAAGTGTTTTATGTTTGAGATAAAGGGTTAAGCTAAGGGAAAAATGGAATTCTCAAAGGATTGTTTTTTTGTATGTTAGAAAGTGTAATATAACGTTCATTATGTAATCTATTTTCCAAGACTGCTAAACTAATCGGTCTTTTGGGACTTGATTCCTTGTAATCATGCCAATGTATTAAAATAATGCACCAACTCTGGGAATCTAGGGTCGGGGCATTACAGTTGGTATCATAGGGAGGTTTAGCAATAACCTTGGAAACTAGATTTAGATAAACTCTAATTAGATCACATTACCCTAAAATAGACATTAAGGATTAGTATAGAAGAACTTCCTAGAATTTTGGTAATGTAGATATTTTATGAGTTTTACAAGAAAATACGTCCCTGTCTAGATACGAGAAGGTAGAGGCGGCTCTGGCACAGATGTAACTAGGGGTAAAACCCGAAAACACCACTTTGAGTTAGACTTGAACAAGAATTGGTGTACGACAATGGGCCTTGATGCACTCTTGGTTACGACACTCCTGGGGGATATGCTTAGGATAATTCTCATTTTATTTACAAATCATTATGAAGGATTTATGAGTATATACCTCCTCAAATAAAATATTTTTATCATTATGGATTATATCCATAAACTGTTCAATTTACATTAGGTATTTTATAAGTTTGAAATTATTCATTGCGATTCATAAACTAGCCTAGTGTATGTCATTGTATAGAAATGTCACCCAGTATAATGAATGAGAAATCCAACTATATTTATGATCCAAAGAGTAAGAAGGATCATATCATTCATGGTATTAAACCAATATTTAGAATGAAAATAGTCTCCCATGTATTCTCAACATACGATGAAATATTATCATGTGTTAATAAGATAAGTAAATAATTATCTGAGTCCTATGGCTTTGAAGAAAAGCAAGAGAAGAAAAGGATGGTAGAGAGAAAGATTGATAAAGGGAAGAGAGGAAAGAAGGATTTTCCCATATGTGATAAATGTGGAAAGAATCACCTTGGTAAATGCTTGAAGGGAATGCGAGTTTGTTATAAGTGTGGAGAAAAAGGACACCAAGTAAGTGATTGCAAGGGTAAGAAAAAGGTTTCAAATATAAAATTCTTCATCTGCAAGGCGTTGGGACACTGCACGAATCAATGTCCCAGTCATCAGAGTACAACGCAAATGATGCTATTGGATAATAATCAAGTTATGATACTAACTCAGATGAAGATGAACAACTAGTGTTCTTATTTTGTTATTATAGAATTATTTTATTTGAGTGTTGTATCAACAATATACTGGTTATATGAATTATGGAGATAAATAAGGATTGTACCAAATTACTATTTTATTAAGGATTTGAGATTATATGATTCTATGAAAAGTGACTTAATAGTAAGCTAAACTTTTTGGAAAATACATGGTTGAAGGAAAGGTAATCCTTAATATGGTCCTGATAATGAGGTAGTGATTTTGGAATAAGAGATGGTTGATTTGGATAAATTTTATTGGATATTCTTGACTTCCATGTAACTAATCAATAGTTTGTTTATTTCATCATTGTTGGAATATTCCAAATTTTTAGATATAAAGAATAAATCCAATATTCTATAAAGAATAAGGGAGCATAAATGTAATCAATAAGGTTTTATGGTAAATCATGGTGTTACCATGTTTAAAAAAAAGAATACATGATGAAGGTGTTCACATGTTATTACATGGCAAAAAGGATCTTCATCGTGTTTAACTTCATTATAAATTTTGGACTGTGTGTTTGGATAGAATTATTTTGGATAAGTCTAAAGGTTGTAATGGATTACGTTTGAAACTGGATGTTATTGTTAATGTTATTTTTGGATTGTTATAAAAAGGACAACCCAGAGGTCGGGTGACAACCAGTCGCGTACGGGAAGGCCACGAGACTTGAACCCGCAACCAAAGGGCGACAAGGGTGCATCACCTACGACTGGCCTATGTGATGTCCTGGATTGTATAATGTGGTTTATTTTTTAAATGTTATGATAGGTGAATTATAAATTAAATATTTTTGGAACCCTATACGCTTAGTATAAATAGAATATTTTTTTTGAAAACTTTGGAGTGAAATATGAGTTTGTGTTAGGAATTGGTTGAAGGATGAAACTCTACTTTTCAAGTATATATATATATATATATATAATTTTTTTCCTCTTATTCTATGAATAAATAAATACATAACTTTAGGGAAGGGATATTAAAACCAAAAATCTTTTATCCTAATACCTTATGTTTATTTGAACCGATGGTATTTTAAATAATCATAGATTGATGGCTTTGAGGCCCTAAATTTTACACTTGTTCGTGATTGATGACCTCAATAACTCCCTATAAATATTTACTTTTTCCCTCCAATTATGTTTCTCAAATTTCCACCAAAATTCTCCTAATCGAGATCATAATTTTATGGTGACCTTTCATTTCCCTTTTCCTTTTATTAAGACTAAATTTTATTAACCCAATTTCGGATGTGGGTTTTCCCACAAAGGTGTTTTCTATTTTCAAACTTTTATTTTTGAAGAATTATTTAAAATTGTGAGGATGAAATTTATTTAAGGAGGGAAGAATGTAACACCCCAGGATTTCATAGTAAGTCATTTCTTTGAAGTAATTCAATAACTTCCACTATGCACAACACCGAGTTCAAGCGCATGACGACTTACCAAACTAGCCGTTCAAAAGCAGTTATGAATAATATTAATTGAATTTTGAACTTTATAAAATCCTTATAATTTTAACATCCATATTATGTGTTTCTTAGACATAATACAAGAAAAAATTCATTTTTTTCTAGATAAAAGATGTATTTTTTAAAAAATGAAATTTTACCGCCTTTTAATGGAGAACCTTTTTTAAAACCAATATTTGACACTTTTATATATTCAATTTAATGAAATTAAATTCCTCTTTAGAATCGGGGAATAAAAAATTAGTTTGGATAAATTTTTGGTACTTTTCTGATAACTTTCATATTTTGATGAATATTGAAAAATAATATATTTTAATTGACGACAACTTTTCTAATCGAAATAATTTATAGTGATAAATTATGAATTTTAATGGTTTTGAAGTATAATTAGATTATATTTTTATCATTTAATACAATTTAGGTCATTATAAGTAATTTCATATTTAAATTTGACATAAACACATTTCAATCTTTTGATAGTTTTTACTTTTTAAAAACCTGCTTTTTGCTTTTGACAATGGGAATTAATTTTAAATTAATTCATGAAACTTATATGTTTTGAAATTATTAAAATGGAATTCATTTTTGAATTTATAATATCAAAATTATCTTAGGGTGAATTTTTGGTATTTTTCTGAAAACATTCAATTCTTTTGATGAATAGTGAAAAACACTACGTTATTGTTTAAAACCCAATTTTTATTTAAATATTTTATTATTTTATTTAAATTTATTTTAAGTCAAAATAGATACATAATAAAAATATTAGTTCAATTTAATTCATTGGAGTCATTTTTATAATAAAATTGGATGTATAAAATTTTATTAAACTTTTTACCGTCTTTTACCAACCTTCTAGGAGCGTCTAAAAATATGTATAAAACATAATTTTACGATTTTTTTGAGTTGAATTTTAAAAATCCAAGAGACATGGTTGATATTAGTAAGTAAAATGTGGTTCAATAAGATAAAAATAAATTTTGGTTAATAGTAATTTTTGAATTTTATTTGTCACGGTTAAAAGTAAATTGGGAAATTAAAGGTAGAAATGATATTATTATGACCCTAAAACATATCCTAATTCTATTGGATAAATTTAATTCGACCAAAAACAACCTTAGGAAAAACATATGACCCTTTAGGTTCATTTGGATTAGATTAGGACATTTATTATTATTTAATTTATAGAAGAGTTAAAAGTGTTAAATTCAAGTTTTCATAACTAAAACATTTTAATATAGGGTTATAGATAAGATAAATTCAAATATAAATATTAATTAGAAAGATAAAATGATTTCCTACATAATGGTATTTTATATATAAATTTTATACATTAAATAATTTAATTTATTTATGACACAATAATGATGTAGTAATTACCTTATTAATGAAAGATTAACATAATTGATATTATAAATATCCAAATAAATGTAATTTGAGACTTTTGATGAAGTCCAATAATTTTATAGTTTAATATAAAATGATAGGGTTGATTTGATAAATTTTTTTCTAAGTGATAAGGTTTTTATAACTTTCACAAAAACAAAATACCAAATAGTGTCAAAATTGACATAAATTATTTTTCAAAACAAATACTATATTATTGGTTGATATAATATTCCTAAAAATATAAGGTTCGGTCAAAGAGATTAAATAATAGAATATATATAATTAATGAACCACTTGAGGTTCTCTTGGATGTTTATAGTAAGTTTGTTAACCATAATGTATATATTCAAGAAGACACGGTAGAGGTTAAATTATTTAACTTAGAGTTAAATCTAAAAGATAATGATAAAATGTTATCCTAAACTATTCTAAAACCTATTGGATGAGAGTATTTCGACCCATCCCCAAATTTGATTCTAAATAAATCAATTTGGATCCATTATAAACCGAATATTATTCTATTATAAAATAATATTTGAATCTTTTTCTAAGGTTCCCCTCACCCCTCTTATAAAAGGGTACTCCCCCTTCTCTCAAATTCACACCATCATAGCCATTTGGATCAGCCAAATCCTGCCCAAATATCCTCTAAATTGTCCTTCATTAAGCTTATAGGCCTTGATTTGGTCATAAAGCTAACCTAAATAGCTGTTTTGATCAAATCAAAAGGAAGAACCCGAAGAAGAGGTAAATATTTCATCACATCTTTCAAGTTCTTTTCTTCTTCCACTTATTCTTTCCTTGTTGTTTCCATTGTAAAACAATAAATCCAGTATGTTCTACATACTGTGATGTTATTATAGATATGTTACAACCATATTCATAATTCTATCCATCATATGAATGTCATGTCATCATACGTGCTTACGTACGGACTATCATCTCCACATCATGGTGTAGTTGTTATTCAATACATTATTATTTGGATGGAAATAATAATGATGTATAATTGATGTAAATAATAAATATAACATGTTATTAATTATATATATATGATAAAACATCCAATTATATATTATTTTAATATCAAAAGAATGATATTGTCGCTCGTTTGTACGTACGGATTACCGTCTCCACGAACACGATGAGATTCATTCCCCATCGTAACCATTCGAGACTAATTTTCATTTGATGATTAAAAATAATGTTTAAAGACTTGATATAATTCTAGATATGAATAAGAAACATCCCATCCATAACAAACAAGTCTCACGTAACAAAGAATATAATGAAAAATGAATCAGTTAACACCCGAAACAACGATAATACTAAAATATTATTAGCAAATAATTATTAGAAGTTCACATGTGATATCATAATTATGTATATGGTTCTTGTACAATTTAATTTAAATTATTTAACTATTATATAGGAGGTTAACATACCTTCGACCAAGTAAAATTACAACTTAAGGTTTAATTTCACAATCTCCTCATTATTTGAGGTTGCTTTTACTTAAGTATCTACTAGAACCTCTTTATCATCCACATCCATGTTTTCATTAAAATGCATTTCAAAACATTTTTTTTATATTTAATAGACAATGGATTGAATTAATTTATACCCTTATCTGACCTTATATGTTTTGAAAGGAATCTTTCTATCATTTTCCAAAAAAGGCACTTTATGACCTTTTCGACAAAATTAAGGTAAGAATGTTTTTTTAACTTATACGGAGGGTGCGACTATTTTCAACTATTATATCATCGTTGAAGCTTCCCTTAAAAGCTTATAATAATATTTTCAAAATAAAATTTTTCATTATATTTATTTTAATCTTAAATGATTTCAAAATAGAAAGAGATATTTCTCTCAAATAGTTTTGATTTTATCTATGTCAACATCCTTTGATAAATTTTACACTTGTTCAAAGTCGATTTATTATGATACAAATCATCCATATTGTATTTAAGGTTTTGTGATATGTTTGACGGTGAATGAGTTATTTTTATTCCATTAATTGTTTATGGGTTAATTATTGATATTTCTTATGCTAGTTTTAATACGAATGTTTATGTTATATTTCATCCTTTTCTTAAGATGAATGTATTGGACTAGTATGTTCTGGGTTGGGGACTCGTAAAAGTAATACCTCTGGGTTGGGGTCCGGTTATAGAAGACCCTCTGGGTTGGAGTCCAGTTATAGATGCTCTCTTGGTTGGAGTCCAGTTACAGAGGCTCTCTGGGTTGGAGTTAGGTTATAGACACTCTCCAGGTTGGAGTCCAGTTACAGGTGCTCTCCAGGTTGGAGTTCGGTTACAGAGGCTCTCCGGGTTGGGGTCCAGTTACAGTAATCCCCTAGGTCCAGGAATGAGGCCTTGAAACAAAAATTAATGTCTGGTACTATACATTCCCTCATTATAAAATTAGTTATTATATGTGATTATTTTACTAGTAGAATATCTATGTGCATGTTTATATGGTAATGTTTGGTTTATTTTTTCCATATTATATTCTAGTTTATGTTAAAAAGGATATTGTTTTTATTACAAATCTTGCCTTAAAAGTTTATAGCTTTCACTAAATTATTTACCCATATTGAGCATCTGAGCTCACCCATTTCTTAATATTTATTTTCCCAAGATTCCAAGAAGAGTTTTATGTTTGAGATGCATGGTTAAGCTAAGGGAACAATGGAATTCTGGAAGGATTATTATTTTTTGTATGTTAGAAAGTGTAATGTAACGTTCATGAATGTAATATATCTTTCAAGACTGCTAAAATAATCGGTGTTTTGGAACATGATTCCATATAATCATGACAATGTATTAAAATAATGCAAGAACTCTGGGAATATTTGGTCAGGGCATTACAACCATGTTTCATAAAATTTATTTCAAAATATTATCGACAATTTTTTAAATACATTTTTACCCACATTTAAATTTTTATATAAAACATTTATAAATAAATAATTCTTCTATTATGATGCCTTAACATTTTGATTCTTCCCTCACAAGCTTACATTGTTTTTTCAAAAGGCATGTTTTTGTTTAGAATTTCATAGACATTAAACGATTTCAAGGTAAAAAATGGATATATTTATCAAAGAGTTTTAATGATTTTATTAAATTATTTTTGTATATTTCAACATCCTTTGTTGTATTTAATGATTAATTTTTGTTAATTGTTTATGATATAATATTACTTATTGTATTGAAGTATTTGTGTTATGATTGATATAGGATGTTCTATTTTAATACCATTCATGGTTTTTGGTTAAAGTATTAATATTTTATAAGTTAGTTTTAATAAAAACATTTATGATATGTTTTAACCCTTCCAAAAGAGGAATTCATTAGACTTACTAAGTGATAAGTGGGACACGCGATAGCCACTCGATGCATCAGTAGGTCTCACTAGATTAACTAGTGTCTTGAAATGATTCCTTGACATTATGTTTATGTATAGTCTTGGCATGAGGCCTAGAAGGTATGGTAATGATGTCCATCATTATAAATTCCCTAAATGTGAGATAATTTATTAATATTACTTGTCATTATTCAACCAATAGTATATCAATGTGAATGTTTAAATGGTATTATTTGATTTATTCATTCCATAGTTTGATAAAGATTATGTTTAAAAGTCTTTTGTTTTTGTTTTATACCTTTCCATAAAAGTATATGCTCATTTATTATAGCTTATGCTATATTTTTTATCCTTACTAGGTATCTGATCTCACCCCTTTATTTTGTTTTATTTTCCTAGGATTCCATGAATTGATTTATGATTGATATGTGGGGCTAATCTTGGAGAATAATTTTGTTTTCAAATGATTATTTATGTTTTATTTTATGTTTGAAATTGTAATGTAATGTTCATGTATGTAATCTGTTTTCCAAGACTACTAAACTAATCGTACTTTCAGGATTTTATTCTTTAAAATAAATCCAATGTATTAAAATAATGCACCATATTTGGGCTTCTGGGTTTGGGGAATTTAAGTTGGTATCAGAGAAATTTTAGTAAAAATCTTGGAAATAGATTTGGAAAAAATAGATTAGGGATCATTAACCTAAGATAAACATTTAGGATAAGTATAAAGGAACATCCTTACATTTTGAAAATGTGTAGAATATTTATATATTACTTGAAAATACATCCCTGTCAGGATACTACAAGTGGACGTGGTCTTGAACATATATACCATAGAGTAATAACTCTAACAAGGTGTTCCGGGCTTGACTTGAGGTAACCTGGTACATGAAAACTGACCTTGCTACAGACCTAGTTTGATGCTCTTGGGGGATATACTTATGATAATTTACATTTTATATACCTACCATTATAAATGATTTAAAATTTATGTTTCCTCGAATGTAAAAAATGTTTATTATTCTATGATTTACGATGCATAAATTTATTTCATGTGCTATAAAAATATTTAGAGTTACACAAAGTACATAAAATTATAGGCAAATCCAGTATATTCCATCTTATAGAAATGGAGCATAGAAAAAGGAATGAAACTCTACCTGTACAAATGATCCAAAGAGTAAGAAGGATCACATATTTCGTGGTATTATGCAAATATTTCAAAGGGAAAAATTCTCCCACTTATTCTCATCATATAAATCAATATTATCATGTTTTAATAAGATAATTTAGTAATTATCCAAGTCCCATGTCTTTGAAAGGAAAAAAGAGAATAATGAAATGGAAGAGAAAAAGATAGGTAAAGGGATGAAGGTAAAGATGGATTTTCCCAAATGTTACAACTATGGAAAAAATCAACATGGTAAATACATGAAAAGAATTGGATTTTGTTATAAGTTTTTAGAAAAATGACACCATGTTTGTGATTTCGAGGCTATTAAAAAGGTTTCCAATGTACAATTCCTAATCATAAAGAAGATGGGACAATATGTGAATTAATGTCACAATAGTCAAAGGTGTATACCCTAGATGATGTTATTGGACAATAATAAAGTTATTATACTCCCATAAATGAAGAGGAAAGATTAATATTTCTATTAAAAAATATTTTATTTGAAATGTACTAGTTATAAGAATTATGGAGTATATAAGGATTGTATTGTATTACCATTTCATTAAGGATTTGATATTGTATGGTACAAAGTAAAGGGACATATTTGTAAGTTAAATTTTTTGGAAAATATATGGTTGAGGGAATGCTAACCCTTAAAATGTTTCTAATACCGAGATAATGATGTTGGAATAAAGATATGATTGAATTTGGTAATGTATATTGGATATTATTTATTACCTTGGAAATGATTAATGGTATATTTCTTCCATCATTGATGGATTTTGCATCATTTTTTGGATTTAAGGAGTATATCCTGTATTCTATGTTTTACATAAGAAATAATGAAGCACATACATATTCAAATAGGGTTTTATGGTAATTCCGGTTATTACCATGATTTTTTAGAATACATTATAATGGTATTCAAATGATTTTTATCTTTGTAAAAATATATGTATTATGTTATGTGACCTTCCTTATAAATATTTGGATAGAGAGTTTTGACAGATGTATTTTGGATTAGTAAAATAATTGGAGTAGAATAATTTGGACATTTTATAGTATTTTTTAAGTTTAAAACATTAAATAATATTATTTTTGAATGTTATAAAAATACTTTTTTTAGAAAATGACAACTCCCAGGTCAGGTGACAACCTGTCGCATCAAAAAAAGACACGAGAATCGAACCACAACCGAAGTGCGACAAGGCCTTATCACCTACCACTGGCCTAAATGATGTCATGGTTTGTATAATGAATTTTTTACAAGAATTCTATGATATATGAATTATAGATTCATTTTTTACCCTATATTATTAACATAAATATAATATATTTTGAATTTTATTATCTTTCTGAGGGAAAAATGAGTTTTTTGTAGAAATTAGTTAAAGGATAGATCTCTAAATGTTAAGTAAGTATGCTTACATTTGTTCTTATTATATTAGGTAAATTATTTCTTAAAATCTTGATAAAGTATATTTAAAAAAAATTCCTTGTACATTCTTTTGAGATGAATGAAATGTACCCTTGGATGATCACATATTTATAGCTTTGTGGTTGTTCACTTTTAAATAATCATGATCTCAATCGCTCTCTATTAGAACCTGATGGAAAAATTTTATACCACGTCCATGTTTTCATATATGGAGCCATATTATGTATTATCTCTGGTGGTCTTTATACTTCCATTTCATTATTTTAAATTAGAGATCTCATTAATCCATTTAATATGTGGTATTTTAATAAATAAAATTAAATGTCAAACCATCTGAGATATATTTTGAGTTTAAATTATGAGCAAACAATTTATTGATGTAGGGGAGATTTTAACAACACAATATTCATGGTAAGTTATATTAAATAGCTTCTGTTTTACAAAACACTGACTTGGCCTACATAACATGCAAGATAGAGTTTCTGTGAAACTACACTATAATGTTAAAATTATTTGAATGATATATTTATAACTTATCCATTAAATATATTAATATAAGAAGTAATAAAAAATTTTTAAAACTTATTTATAACTTTTTTACATTTATGAATCATATTTATAATTTCTTTTATATGTTACGGTAGAATAGTTATATTTTTAGAAATTCTATTTTCTTAAAGGAACTACTTATTTATGACCTTATGTGAAAAATAATGAAATTAATATTAAGGAGTCTTAGAAATTTATTTTGGTAAAATAGTATTCATTTTTGAATTTTAAATCTCAAAATTAGCATATGATGAATTTTTAGTATTTTTTCTAAAAACATTCAATTTTAAACGAATAGTGAAAACCACTGCATTATTGTTAAAAACATACATTTTAATTTAAATAATTACATTACATTAAATTGATTATAATTTGAAAATAGATAAATAATAAATATATTACCCCAATTTAAGTTACAATAATCTTTTATATAATATAATTATATATAAAAATTCATTGAAAATTTTCAACAACTTTTTACCCACATTCTTGCCACATTTGCAGATTTGAATTAAAAGTAATTTTACTGCTTCTAGGAATTAAATTTCAAAAAAAAAAAGAATTACATGCTTGTAATTTGTATAAATTTTTTTGTTTAATAGGATAAATATAATTTTTTTCAATAGTATCTTTTTAATTTTATTTAAAAAGGTTATAGGAAAATAAGGCAATTGAAGATAAAAATAATATTATAATAATATATAATTACCATAACACTTCTCCCGGTTTCATTGGATAATTATATTTCCTCCCAAATCAAACTTATGTCAGAAATATGATCCTTCTTATGCTATTTTTGTCAGATTATGACATTTATTATATTTTATTTAAAGAAGAGTTAAAACTGTCATATTCAAAATTTAATAACAATTTAATTTATAATATGGGGTTATATAAGTGATGTGGTCGAATAGAAATAATATTTAGATATATAAAAATTTTATATAGATAATTATACTTTATTATGAATTTTGAGACAATAAATAATTAAATTAAATGGTTACATAATGATGATGTAGTAATTGTTTAATTGATTGAGATATCAAATAAATGACATGAAAAAAATTCAACTAAATATAATTTCACATAATTAATGACATAAAATAATTTAATAGAAAACCTAATCATGTTAGCCACATATTGGAATTATGTTTTTGAAGTTATCATGTTTTTTCGGTATTTTTAAAAATGAAAATATTGATTATTATTAAAATTGACATAAATGATATTTTAAAATGAATAGTATTTTATTATAAGATATAAAAGTCATACAACTATAAGGTTCATCCAACTAGTTTTAATAATTTCAAATATTTCATTAATAATACAATTGGGAATCTTTTGGAAATTTATTGTAAATATATTAATGCTATAGTGTAAACAATACAAGAATACACAATAAGAGTTAAACTATTTAATTAAGAATTAAATCATAAAGATAAGGTTAATTATATTACCATAACATGTCTAAAATTCATTTTTATTGACATTTCTACCCATACACATATTATACTCAAACTAAATCACTTTTGAGCCATTTGAAACCGAAAATAAATTTATAATAAGTTACAATTTTAAGAGTTTCCTAAAGTGACCCTCTTTTCTCTTTTAAAAGAGAACTTATCGTTCTCCTTAATTCACACCGATAAATCAATTTTTACTACCCAAAACCAACCCATTTTCTCTCCCATCATCCCTAAATATATCCTAGAGGCCATACATTGGGCATAAATCCATCCTAAAAAGTCTTTTTGTAAAAATCAAAAGGAGACACTCATAGAAGATGTAATCTTTTTATTACCACTTTCGAGGTTCTTTTCTTTTTCTACATCAAATTCCTATATTGTTTCCGTAATAATGTAATAAAAATATAAAAATATAAATTATGATATATTATTATGATTATGGGAAAAATATATTCTTCTTCTTACCCATTCCATGAAAAAACAATATCACCATGCGTGGGTGCGTACAGTTTACCATCTCAACGTCAGGGTGTAAAATGTTCTTTATCTATAATTTATTAAATTGGATATATTAATGAATTTAATGGATTTAAATAATAAATATAACATTATATTGTTTCTTACGATTCATATTCCATCCAATTTCATACCATTTAACTACTAAGGAAATGATATCATCCCTCGTGTGTACGTACGACGTAACATCTCTATGACGCGATGAGATTCCTCTTCCTAGTTCACCATTCAATAATGTCTATAAAAATATATATTATTAGTAATTATGAAATATATTACAAAATAATTATATTTTAATATATATATATACATACATAGATTTATTCACTTACTTCCATTGAATATTATAAGAAAACAGAAATAGGGTTCATGCATACATACGACGTACTGTCTCCATTAACAATGTACTCTATTTCTTATATCTATCAATTATGTATATTTATATTCTGATTATAAACTATATATAAATCATGATATACATTTTTTAATTATTTATATCATGATCTAAGTAATATGATCATGAATAACAATTTGAAACACATACGATAAAGAAAGCAATTATGACCTTAAACGTTTCTTTAACATGAAAATTGTTAATAAAAAGGTAATAAAGAGTCCTAAATGAATCATATATGATATCATAAATATTATTATTATTCTTTCAGAAGTCAAAAATATGATTAAAACCCTTATACAGATGTTTCAGACAATTATGAAGAGTATTCGAACTAAGGTAAGGGAAGTTCATATCACTTTTAATTTTCGTGAGATATAAGTAATTTTCACCAGCTTTGTCTTGTGTGTGGTGTATGTACATCCCCTATTATATTTTATATCATTAATAATTTTTTCTTCATGGTATTTAATGATTAATTTGAAAATTCTAGGAAAAAAGTTTAAATGTTCAAAGTGGTATGGGACGTTATGATTGTTTAAATAATTTATCCTTACTCCATTTCAATATTCTGGATACACTAGTGTAGAAAAAGTTTTTTACATCACCATTTTTTACGTTGGTTATATATAACCGACGTAAAACATGCGGCGAGTAGCTTTTTAACGTCAGTTATTTTCATAACCGACATTACAAATCGCTCCTGTTCGTTTTTTACGTCAGTTATCCTATAACAGACATAAAAACCCCCCCGGGCTTTGGTTTTTTATGTCGGTTATAGGATAACCGACGTAAAAAATGCGTAGATATCGGGTTTTTTACGTCGGTTTCCAAATAACCGACGTAAAAAACCTCCCGCGCATTTGTTTTTTACGTCGGTTATCTTATAAACGACGTAAAAAACGAGATATCTACGCGTTTTTTACGTTGGTTATAAAAAAACCGACGTAAAAAACCAAAGCACGAGGGGGGGGGGGGGGGGTTACGTCGGTTTTAAAATAACCGACGTAAAAAACCCGTACATAACTCGTTTTTTACGTCGGTTACAAAATAACCGATGTAAAAAACCAAAGAGCAGGGGGTTTTTGACGTCGGTTTTAAAATAAATGACGTTATAAATTTAAAAAATAGTTTATAATGTCGGTTATATAATAACCGACGTTATAAAACTTTTAAAGAAATTAAAGCCCCGTGGACTGTCATTTACGATTTTTCGATTGACAGTCCACCGGCTCATCTCTCTCGCATGGTAAACCCTAATCGGCTCGTCGATCGACCTGCGTTAAACTCATTTTGGCTTCATTGTTTATCTTCTTCACTCCTCTCGGATCAATCATCTCAACTCGCAACATTCAATTAAGCCTTCCACGAATTTATTTCGTTTGTTTTTTTTCACGAATATTCTATAATTATGTTTTGCAATTTTTGTACATTTAATGTAAACAAGATGTAGTGGTTTCCAATTATGCACCTCATTACTATTTTGATAAGATGGTGATGAGATAATCTAAGATACATATGATTCATTGATGGAAGTGATACAATTTCACATGGTGTAGGATGATTTATGGGCGGGGTGATACCATGACATTAGCATTGGGGTGTGAGAGAAAAACTAGTGGAGAAGTGGTATCCGAGAACCTTAATTTTAATATATATATATATATATATATTTATACGAAAATGGTTATTTATATGAATTATTTTGTGAGTGATCCATAGTGAGTATATGAAACTATTTGTCCATGTTTAGGTGATGATTTAGATTCCTTTTTTCATAGGGCTTTAGTGTGCTTCCTCAACATTTTCATGAGATGTTTTAGGGAGGATCTTACTATGTATACATGTTATTCCCACCATACATAAATATAAACAATTTTTTTGGTTTTTAAAAGAAATTTGTAGTTTTTTATAGATGTTAGTAGAATGGAAGTGTTGTGGAGTAGCTTTCAAGAGTATATAGAGTTTATTGTTTCTTCCTAGTATTAGTTTTAGTACTAATAATCTTCTTTTTGGTTTATGTACAACAATACTTGTATGAATTCATGCATAATTATCTAAATTTATTCATTTCGAACTAAGGAGGGTTACTTTTGGTGGGAGCAGATCCTAAATGATATGGTATAAATTCATTCTATCATAACCATAAATAAAATATAGTTGTATTTTATTTATCATATACATCAACTTATACTCTTCTTTTTCATCACAAACCCTTTGAGAATAAAAAACCAAACTAAGGGATTTGGTATCCTCATTGCCTTTTGTTATAGAATATGGGACATCAAAATCAAATGATTGAACATATTCCTCCCAAAAACACTTCCATTGATTTTCATAATTGTGTGCAAATATTTACCAAATGGATTTAGGGTCTACAGAAACCATTAATAACATGTTAAATAGGTAGTTTATGTAATATATTAAAACATCAAAACCACAATCAATATTAAACTATATAGGCTTCATGGTTTTCTTTGATTCAATGAAATTTAAAACTGTTATATCTAACTATATTTTGTTTAAAAATAATATTCAAGCATATTTTTTTAAATACCTATAGATTTGTTTTATATTTTAAATTGTTGTACATTCAAATTATTATTTTTTTCATATAAACATATATTTATCTTATCTTAAAAATATATATTTTTTGTTGATATTTGTTATAGGTAATAATGAGTCGAAGTTGGATTACGGCACATCGAATGAGCAATGAATTTGAGGAAGGTGTTGATGCCTTTTTGGAATTTTCAAAATGAAATGTTCCAAGTAGTGCCATTTTTTTCTATCCATGCCTGAAATGTTTGAATATAAAGAAGTTGAAAAGTAGAGAGATAAAAGATCATCTGATTTTTCATGGTTTTAATCCGAGTTACAGCCCTTGGATTTGGCATGGTGAAACTGGACGAAATGTCACTGATGATGATGATTCGCAAGATGGTAACTCCGATGGAATTGAAGAAATGATTCGCGATATTGTAGCAGAACAAATTGAGATAGAACCGACAGTTTCACGTCTATATGATGATCCTGAAAAACCATTATATCCCGGTTGTACAGATTTTACGGTTTTTTCGGCGGTGTTAAGATTGATTAACCTGAAGGCGAAGCATGGATGGAGTGACAGAAGTTTTATAGAGCTGCTACAATTGATGAAAGACATTCTTCCAAAAGATTATGATCTTCCAAATTCACATTACAAAGCCAAGAAAATATTATGCCCGATGGGATTGGGATACAAGAAAATACATGCCTGTCCGAATGACTGCATTATATATAGGAAGGAATATGAATTTCTATCAGAGTTTCCTAAATGTGGGACATCACGGTATAAGGTGAGAGAAAAATCACAGGCTGATGTAGAGATTACAAAGCTCCCTTCAAAGGTATTTTGGTATCTTCCTATAATTAATCATTTCAAACGTTTATTTTCTAATTCACATGATGCAAAAAGGTTAAGATGGCATGCTGAAGAGTGGGTATATGATGGAAAAATACGTCATCCAGCTGATTGTCCACAATAGAAGAAAATTGATGCGCAATATTCTACATTTTGAAATGAAATTAGAAATCTCAGACTAGGATTGTGCACAGATGGAATGAATCCATACCGAACACTCAGTAGCACACATAGTTCATGGCCTGTTTTATTGGTAATTTACAACCTCTCTCCTGAAGTTTGTATGAAGTGAAAATATGTCATGTTGAGTAAAATGATCTCTGGTCCAAAGCAACTCGATAATGATATTGATGTTTACGTTTCACCGTTGATTGATGATTTGAAACTGTTATGGGCTGATGGTATTAGGGTGTATGATTCTTATAAAATGGAATATTTTCAACTACATGCAGTGCTTTTGTTCACTATAAATGACTTCCCAGCGTATGGAAATTTTTCTGGATATAGTGTTAAAGGGAATAAAGCATGTCCAATTTGCAAATAACAGACGTCCTATTGTCAATTGCATCAGGGAAGGAAAACATTGTACATGGGTCATAGAAAGTTTTTGCCTATGGAACACCCTTATTGAAGACTAAAAAAGGCATTCAATAGATCACATGAATTTGATACTGCTCCAAAACCTTTATCCCCTGATCTGTATTTTGAGAGGGTGAAAAACCTTGACGTGACATTGGGAAAGAGACAGAAATCTTGTAATGATAGACATATTTGGAAGAAAAGGTCATTTTTTTGAGCTACCATATTGGAGGTATCATGAAGTTAAAAATAATATTGATGTCATGCACGTGGAGAAGAATATCTGTGATTATTTGATTGGAACATTGTTAGATATTAAAGGAAAGACTAAAGATGGGTTGAATGCAAGATCAGACTTACTATCAATGGGAATACGTTTGGAGTTAGCTCCCACTCCTAAAGGAAGATGAACATTTCTTCCCCCAGCTTGTCATACATTATCGAAGAGGGAGAAAATTAGCTTCTGTCAGTGTCTTCATGATACCAAAGTGCCTCAAGGTTATTCTTCTAATGTAAAAAATTTTGTCTCATTGAAAGACTTGAAGTTGATAGGTATGAAATCACATGATTGTCACATCATGATGCAACAAATTCTACCAGTTGCATTGCGTGGAATATTGCCCATTCGTGTCAGAAAGACTATAATGAAGTTGTGTTATTTTTTCAATTCAATTTGAAACAAGGCGATTGATGTGAATGCTTTGAACATTTTGGAAAAGGATGCAATTTTTATACTTTGTCAATTGAAAATGTATTTTCCTCCAACTTTTTTTGATATAATGGTGCATTTAATGATTCATCTGGTTCGAGAAATAAAGCTTTGTGGACCTGTATATCTTCGTTGGATGTATCCTTTTGAAAGGTATATGAAAATATTAAAAGGGTATGTTAAAAATCTATATCGACATGAAGCCTCCATTATTGAAAAGTATATTTCTGAGGAGGTAGCAGAGTTTTGTACGAGCTACTTGGCTGCGGTGCAACACATAGGTTTGCCTCCATCTCACCATGAATGAGTTAATAATGAGGGAAAGGGGATTCACGGCTTGAAAGTAAAATCATTTTCAGCTGAACAGATGAAGAAGTTAGAGTCGTACATCTTGAATAACATTGCTGATGCTCAACCATATATCACATTTCATATTAATGAGTTGAAACAATGTCATCCAAAGAAGAAAGAAATGTGGATTTTGAATGAGCACAACAAAACTTTTTTGTCATGGATTAAAAAGACTTTGCTTGGTAGATCAGATTTTACAGAGACATTAAAATGGATAGTGGGTGGTCCATGTTTAAATGTGATAACATGGTCCGGTTATGACATTAATGGTTATACATTTCATACAAAAGCTCAGGACAATAGAAGTGCAGTTCAGAATAGTGGTGTATTGGTGTTTGCAGAAGCAATGCATTTTTCGAGTGATAAGGGAAAAAACCCAATTTCTGCATCAAATGCATATTATAGAGTGATTGAAGACATATGGGAGGTTGATTACTTTAAAATTAAAGTTCTCGTTTTTAACTGTAAATGGTTTAACAGTAACAACAGTGTTAGACATGATGAATTTGGAATGACACTTGTTAATCTGAATAGATTGGAAGACAGAGCTGATTCTTTTATAATGGAAACACATGCAAAAAATTTTTTCTATGTAGTAGATCAATCAGATATGCAGTGGGCTTTTGTTTTACAAGGGAAAAAATAATATGTTGGTGAGGATGAACTTGATGAATATGCTGATTTATGTGAGATCCCTACTTCCATGGAAATATTAACAGAACATAATGGCGATCATGTTGAAGACATAGTTTGTGCCATAAGGAACGATCATGATGAAGGAATTTGGGAAAACAATCTATTTGTACATTCCTAAAATTATAGGTAACATATGTTTATTTCTTGTTTACATTTATTTTTTCCATAAATGTTAGATATTGTAAGTTTTTTATTTATTAAAACATGTTTTAAAATAAAATAAGTATATGTTTTTGTTTGTTTTAAGTTTGTTTAGTTTACTTTATCATGTTTATAACCATTACATGAATTTTAAAATGTTTATTTTTGTTCACAGACAATTACTTTACCATGTTTACAATGTTTACCAGGTTTACCATTTTTACCATTTTTACCATCTTGACCATCTTGACCATCTTTTCCATCTTTTCCATTGTTTAACATGCTTACCATATTACCAATGTTTACTATTATGTAACTTAGTACACTTTTCTATTTTCTAATTACATTAGTATTAAAATATTTGAATTTGTATATTTGTGAACTGACTTTTGTTTTTTTGATTTGAAGGATAATGACAGATCATTCAGATGATCAACCACATGATTCTGGAGAGGAGCATATTGCTGGTCATACCTCTGGGGATGAACATTCACATGCTCCTATTACGACAAAGAGTTCAAAGGTTGGTAATCGTGGGTGCACACGTTTACCAAAATTATCACTTTCCTGTACACAGGATCCGAGGATAGTAGTTGAGTTTGATGATGATGATATTCCTAGAGGTCCGAATGCCAAAGATTATAAGAGTTCTGTTGCAACTCAGGCTAAAACCAAAGTAATAATTCTGTATGATGATTGGAGAGGTGTGGATAAAGCGATTATCTCTCAGTTGTGGGAGATGATTTTTTTAAGATCTTTTGTCATTGTTTGACCATTCTTTTAATGTTTCTAGTATATATAATATGTTTAACCTCTTCTTTGTCAGATGACATTTGATATTCCTGACACTGGAGGAGTCAGGAAGAAATGCTTATCGTTGGCTTCCAGGAGATGGAGAGATTTCAAATCAACCCTCTCATCTGATTTCATTTATGGTCATAGGAGTCATGACAATCTATGTCGTATATATCCTTTTATAGATGAAGACACATGGAGATAGTTTTTTGAAAGTAGAAAAAAAGAGTCATTTCTGGTAAGGGAAATGTAAACTTTTATAAAATTTCTTATATAAATGATTTTATTAATGTTTTGTTAATGATTTCTTATTCTTAAATTACAGAAAATAAGGAAATATCATCATGAGATCCAATCTAAAAATGTATACCCTCATAGTTTATCTCGGGGAGGGTATACATTATTGGAAGAAAAAATGATGGCTGAAAAATTTCAACAACTAAGAGCTGAGTCTTCAAGCTCTGGAGAGGTGGCCCCTCCATCCCCTCCATCTAGACATGAAAAATGGAAGAGAGCTCGGAAGGGAAAAAAGGGCAATATCTTTCGGAAGAATCGAGAATCGTATATGAGAGGATTGCAAGATATCTATTTAATTTATTTAAGTTAACTTTTTTCTTCATATAAGTTTCAATCATTACATAAATGTTCAATTAATTAATACAAGACTCTCTTGAGGAGCATAGTTCAGAGCAGACATTTGGAGCTACTGGGAGGGAAGATATTTTATTTGCAGCATTGGGAAGGCCTGAACATCCTGGTTGTATAAGAGGATATCCGGCAGGTGTATCAGTAAGAAAAGTGTTTCCATGTTCATCAACTTCTAACATTGAGGGGGTTTATAAAAAAAATAGAATCCTTGGAGGATAAAGTTCAAAATATTAATGCGACAATGGAGGACAAGATTAGAGAGTCGGTGTAGTATATGTTTGCAGAAATGCAAAGACAAATTCAGACTGCAGATCCCACTCCTCCACCTCCCCCTGCAGAACCCATTATTTATCATCCACCTCTGCCAGTAGCTCCCACTCCCCCACCTCAGCCTGCGGACCCCACTTTTTATCCTACGCCTCCGCCGCAGCTTCCTACATATCGTGAGTTTTATGTTGATGATTCTCAACATCATATAGTAGCATACGGGTTGGTATATTGTATAGGAGATATAGTTCATCATCAACAATTATAGGTAGATAATCATAGGGTCACTGTACAGGATATTATAGATAGATCAGCTAGGGTACCAATACCTACAGATGAGGTGCCGACAATTGGACAGAGTATCAGCCATTTTTTAGTTTGGCCATCCAGACTTCTTCGACTCATTACCATAGAGGTATGAATGTTATATCTTTTATTTTATTTTTTTATTAAAGTTGTTTTATCATTTGAAAACTACTAAATTTTTCAATTTTTTTTCACAGGAATACTTCAAAGGTAAAGAAATACTGTATAGACAACAACAAAGACAATAGGCTATGACATCAGATACAGATTCCAGTGGTCTTGACAGATTGTCAAGATATTCACATTTGTTGTTGGGTTTTTATGAGTTTCCAATGGAATATCATGTTTGTGGATGTGAAATAAGTGTGGGGATTACAAAATCTGATATCATGGATCTTGTTACTGGAGATAAGTTGGGCATCAACGTGGTGCAAATTTTTTCCGTGTAAGTCTTAACACCTTTTCCCTGCGTTATATTTATTAAAAATGTATACTTATGTATGTTTTGTATTAGGTATATTTATAAAATTTGTGAGAGGAATGAGCTGATAGAAGTATATGGATTCATGGACTCGTAATTGATTTCCCCTGAAGCATGTGCATTGAATGAGGAACAAAGAATGGTTTATATTGCTGAAAGATTTGAAAAGAATATAATCACACAATATTTGATGATGCGTTTTTGTGAGAGGGATGAAACACATTTATCTCAAAGAGTTAATTATCTTTTATCATAAAAAACCACTAACATTTAATTTCCTTTTATCAGTGATCATTGGATGTTAGGGATTTTTTGACAAAGGGAGAAAGCTCTTTATTGGATATGCTCTGTTCATGGTGATGTGTGGGAAAGTTTTAAGAATATATTGGAAAATTAAGTTTCAATTTCTCAATAGTTTTATATATTATAATGAATTTTAAATTTACCCAATTCGTATTATTTTCTAAAAGTGCATGGGTCTACTATCGAAAAAACACAAAGAAAAGAAATGCAAAGATCAAATATGTAAATGCGAAGGTAAATTTACATTTATAATTTGTACTTTTTGATTTATTACATAAAAATAATATATTGAATTTACACTCATTAAAACAGAATTTTCATGAACAACAAGGCATCATCGAATGCAGATATTATATGTTAAGATTAATGTATGAAATAATAAAAACTGGGAAAGTTGTGAATTTTGACCTGGTACGATTTCCTCTTAAACTTTTCCATAATATTTCAATTTGATTTATTCATTATACACGTTAACTATCTTCTTTTTCATTTGAAGCTTTTTGATGACCCTCAACCCTATACTGCTGAAGACATCAAACACGTACAAGTGGAGTGGTCAAATTATTTTATAGGTTTGATTGAATTTTAGTTGTTTGTAATGTAAAATGTAATTTTGAATATTGTCGTTTTAATTGTGTATTTGGTAGTTATTTAGGTTGGATTTAGTTTTTTTTAAGTTGACAGTGTAATTTTTGAATGTTATATAAGTTAATGTTTAATTTTTCTCTACTTATTGTTTTGGTCTACTTTTGATGATTTTTCTGGTATGGATTTGGGTCTGTGGGGGAGGGGTTCCAAGGGGGTGGGGGTGTGTTCAGTGGGGTTGGGGGGTGTCCAGCGGTCTGGGAGGCTGTCCGGTGGGGTGGGGGGATAGTCCTGGGGGGTGGCAGGGATGTACATGGGTGTGGGAAGGCGGTCCAGGGGTGTGGGAGTGCTTTCTAGAGGTGGGGGGGGGGGGGGGTTGTCCATGGGTGTTTGGGACTGTTTGGGGCTGTCCAGGGGTGTGGTGGGGGCTGTCAAGTGGGGTGAGGGGGTGAGGGGGTGCTGTTCAGGCGGGTGGGGGGTTGTCGAGGGGTGTTTGGGGGTGTCCGGGGGTCGGGGGGCAGTCCAGGAGTGTGGTGGGGGCTCCAATGGGGTGGGCGAGGGTTTTCCAAGGGGTATACATGAGGGTGGGAGCTCCAATGGGGTGGGGGAGGGCTGTCCAGGGGGTATACATGAGGGTGAGGGCTCCAACAGGGTGGGGGAGGGCTATCCATGGGGTATAAATGAGGGTGGGGGCTGTCTAGGGGGTAAGTTTTATCCAATGGGGTGGGGGAGGGCTGTCCAGGGGGTATACATGAGGGTGAGGGCTCCAACGGGGTGGGGGAGGGCTGTCCATGGGGTATAAATGAGGGTGGGGGCTGTATAGGGGGTAAGTTTTAACCAATGGGGTGGGGGAGGGCTGTCCAGGGGGTATACATGAGGGCGAGGGCTCCAACGGTGTGGGGGAGGGCTGTCCATGGGGTATAAATGAGGGTGGGGGCTGTCTAGGGGGTAAGTTTTATATGTTATCAATGTACATGCTTAATTTTGATCTACTTCTGTTTTTTTGGTACGATTTCTTGATTTGTTTTCTGGTTGATTCTGGTGGAGAGAAGATGACTGCATTCTGTTTAAAAAAATGGGTTTATCAGGTCGGTTATTAAATAACCGACGTGATAAAATGCCTGGAAAATAGTTTATCACGTCGGTTATTTAATAACCGACGTGATAAAAGGCCTGGAAAATAGTTTATCACATTGGTTATTTAATAAACGACGTGATAAAAGGCCTAGAGAATGGTTTATCACGTCCGTTATTTAATAACCGACGTGATAAAAGGCCTGGAGAATGGTTTATCACTTTGGTTATTTAATAACCGACATGATAAAAGGCCTGGTCAAAGGTTTATCACGTCGGTTATTCAATAACCGACGTGATAAACCGTCGCCCGCCAGTTTATCACGACAGTTATGTAATAACCGATGTGATAAACCCCCCTCCCCATGTTTTTCACATCGGTTTTATAAGAACCGACATGATAAACCACGCTCACCCAGGTTTATCAAGTCGGTTCTATATGAACTGACGTGATAAACCCCCATCACCCCTATTTATCATGTCGGTTGTTTAAGAACCGACATGATAAACCATTTTCCAGGCCTTTTATCACGTCGGTTGTTAAATAACCGACATGATAAACCATTTTCCAAGCCTTTTATCACGTCGGTTGTTAAATAACTGACGTGATAAACCCTTCCCATTTTCTTTATCACGTCGGTTATTTTAAAACCGACGTGATAAACATCGCAATTTTATGTTTTTGACGTCGTTATTTAAATAAACGACGTCAAAAACCTTATTTATAATGTCGCACGTATTAACGTCGGCTAGAAACCAACGTAAAAAATGAAAAATAACCGACGTAAAAAACGTTTTCTGCACTAATGATATTATCATAAAATTTTATTTATATGTATATAAAGGGTTATAAACAATGTTTTATATCTATTTTGATGTTTATTCAAATGAATTAAAAATAAATCATTAATTTTTTTTTCGTATGGTTTAATTACACAATCACATTATTTCTTTAGGTTTTTTTATAAGTAAGTTTCCACTGGAAAATCCTTATCATCCTTGTCTATGTTTCAAAAAATGTATTTAAAAATATTATCGAAATTTGTTCAACGATATTTTTACCCATGTTTTAAATTTATTATAAAATTTTTTGAATGAAATATTGATTCCCTTATGATTCCTTACCATTTTGATGCTTCCCTTACAAGCATACAAGTTTATTTTCAAAAGTAATGTATTCCTTTATAATTGAACGACTTTTAAATGACTTCAATGTTAAAAAAGGATATTTCTCAAAAATATTTTAATGATTTTATTAGATTATATTAATCTATGTAAACATCCTTTTTTGTATTTTATGCTTAATTGAGGATAATTGTTTGTGAAAGAATATTTCATATTTTATTGAAGAGTTTATGTTATGTTTGACTATGGATTTACTATTTTGAGACCATTCATGGTTTCTAGTTAAAGTATTAACATTTATTATGCTAGTTTTAACTGAATTTTTATGTAATGTTTTACCTCTTTCATAGTAAGATAGTATTGTACTTATTGAGTGATGGGTGGGGCCTGTTATATCCACTTGATACTTCAGTAGGTCGAATGAGTCAAACTAGTGTCTTGGAACGATACCTAGATGGTATGGTTATATAAGGTCTCAGAATGAGACCTTGATGGTATTGTTTTGATGTTTTGGATTATTAATTCCCTCATTATGAGTGTAGTTATATATATTATATATGACTTATTGTATATTAGAATATCCTTGAAAATGTTTAAATGGAATTATTTGATTTATTTTGGCCATATTTTAGTGAAGATTTTTTTAAAAGTATTATGTTTTAGTTCAATACCTTTCCGTAAAATATTATTCTTACTTATGAAAGCTTCCTCTATATTTTTTTATCCTTACTGAGCATTTAATCTCACCCCTTTCATATGTTTTATTTTCCTAGGTTTCTTAGAAGTGTTTTATGATTGATATACGTGGATAAGCTAGGTGAATAATGGCGTTCTCAAAGGATTATATATATTGTGTTTTATTTTTGAAATTATATTGTAATTTTCATGTATAAAATATATTTTCCAAAACCTCTAAGATGATTGGTCCTTCAGGATATGATTCCTTACAATAATGTAAATGTGTTTAAATAATGCACCATCTATGAGCTTTTGAGGTTTGGGCATTACATCCTATCTTTTTCTAGATATGTCTCACTCAGAGTTTTTCCTCATCATTTCTTTCAGGTAATATTCTCCTCTTCTTTAATGATTGGTTGTCATGTTCTGTCATAGATTCATTTCATTTAAATAAACATCGTATTAAGTTGCGAGGAGAATTGAGGAAAATGAAGAGGACCAACATGGAGATCTTTGTTTGGGGAAATGAATTATTTTATATAGAAGTTTGTCTATCAAAATTAATGGATTCTTAGTACATGGGTTAAGTGTCTCGTTGCTTCATGGAATGTTAAGAATCTATAAAGGGTGTCTCATTTTTATAATGATAATACGGGCTAAAGCCCCATCTTCTGAAATTTTAGATGCCATGTAAATGGATTATAAGTCATGTAATATAGCAGTGCTTTAAATAAAATAATCCTTGTTGACAATTTTTTTGGTTTGTCCCACTAAAAATACTTACAATAAGTGTACCTACATTACATGATGTGTAATTCCTTGACCTGTGGTTTTAAATTATGAGGTATGGTTTATTTTTCATTTTATCTCACTGCAACCATCTCCTCTTGACCTTAGAGCAGATTCCTAGAAAATTTGGATTACTAAACATCCTTCTTAAAGTCCCAATAAAATCTTTGATCCCTTTTATGTGGTTTTGGTATAGTTTCCCCTTCTCTCTGTTGGTTCTCCATCCATTTCCATAAAATCAATTTACTTTGTGCATTTTTTATTTTTATCCTGATCCGTTATAATCTAGGAACATCTTTGTGATCTTCTAAACCTCATTCCTCTTGGGTGTATACTATTGTATTTTTTTGATCATAAATCAAAGGTGGTGTTAAAAATCTTAAACCAATGTGTTTTTATTTTCCATTTATATGAAATATTGTGATTCCTCCAATGTAATGTGCACCCTAATAAATTAATTTATAAATTGAATTATTCCATGTATTCCTTCAGTTTTAATTAGATTCTAACATGGAATATGGATACCTAATGCGTGAGTGAATAATTAATATAATTCAATTGGATAATGGATTGATGTGATTATATAATGAAATTAGACCTTAGGTGATTGCCTCATATATAATCCCATAGTGTTTCCTTATTTATAATTGTTACAACTGTTAATCAATTGTTATATAAATTAATGTGGTACATGAAATAAAAAATGTAATTAACATATATAACCATTCAAATTTATGATATGGTATTATGATATACATGTTATATGAAAATCCATATATTCCATCAAGATATACTTATATATTAGGCTTGGCCCTAGAAATTGAAGACTAATATGCTATGACGTCAATATTGAGTGTCTTGACCTAGTTCGACGCTGTAATACTTATAGATAGTGGGATTTACCCAGTAACATGATGTAATTATTATAGGACATTAACCTAGATAATGCAATGCATATAGGGATTTGAACATGATTGATGTGACTGTACCATAGTTATAAGTTTTTGGTTTTTCTGGTCATTAGTCATGCATCAATATATTTTATAATGGAACTAAAAATGGTTATTTTACCATGGTTATATGGTTGTGGTTGGAGTGTTCATAATACATGCTATGAGATATTCCATCATGCCACTAATGTAAGTAATTTTACCATTACTATATAGTTCTGGTTGGAATAGTCATTAGACATGATATGAGATATTCCGATCTCACACCAAATTAGGTTATTTTACAATGTTTATATGATTGTGTTTGGAATGTTTGTAATACATTCTCTTATATATTCCTACATTTAGTGAAATATGGTTGTTGTTTTATTTTATAATTTATTGAATTAATTAATACAAACACGTATCACAATGTTGTATACACATCATATTGGACTGGTTTTTTAGACATGGTGAAGTCGACCTACTAGGTTATACTCACACCTTATTTAAGATATTGTTTGGTAACTGAGTATATTAAATGGATGAAGGTTTGGACAAGGGAAAATAACCTTGTTCTTGATTGTTTCTCATTGGATGGTATAGAGATTGGAGGAAATACTGAAAATGGGTTTGGGACAGGGAACTTGTAACCCCCCAATATTTCAAAGTATGTTATTTCTTCAAAGTAATTCAATAACTTGCACAACATGCAACACCGAGTTCAAGCGCACCACAGCTTAAAAAACTAGCCATTCAAAAGCAGTTATGAATAGTATTAACTGAATTTTTAACTTTATATAATCTTTATAATTTAAGAATCCATATTATTAGTTTCTTAGACATAATGTATGAACAAATACATTTTTTCAGATAAAAGAATTATTTTTCAAAAAATTGCAATTTTACAGCCTTTTAATGGAGAACCCTTTTTAAATCAAATATTTTAAACTTATATATATTTAATTTGACAAAATAAACTTCTTCTTTAGTATCGGGACATAAAAATTTAGTTTCAATAAATTTTTGGGGTTTTTCTATTAACTTTCATATTTGGGTGAATAGTGAAAAATACTATATTTTAACTGAATACAACTTTTTTAATCAAAATAATTTATAGTGTTGAATTATAAATTTTAATGTTTTCGAAGTGTAATTAGATTATATTTTTACCCTTTAATCCAATTTTTTACATTGGAATTAATTTCACTTTGAAATTATACATAAACAAGGGTCAATCTTTTGATAGTTACTGTTTCTTAAAAACACACTATTTGTTTTGATAATGAGAATTAATTTTAAATTAATAATATAGAAAATTCTATGTTTTTAATTTGGTAAAATAGACTTTATTTTTGGATTTGTAATATCAAAATTAGCCTAGGGTAAAGTTTTGGTATTTTTCTAAAAACGTTCTATTTTTTATAAATAGTGAAAAACATAGAGTTATCGTTTAAAACTAAATTTTTATTTAAAAAATTATTTATTTTCATTAAGTTTATTTTAGTTAAAAATAGATACATAATACCTATATATGTTCACTATAATTCATTGGAGTCAATTTATAATAATTTTAGATATATAAAAATGTTATCGAACTTTTACCGTCTTTTACCCACCTCCTAAGAGCATTTGCAAATTTACATAAAACATAATTTTACCACTTCTGTGAGTTGAATTTAGAAATTCCGAGAGTTTTTGTTAATATCAAGGAGTAAAATGAGTTTCAATAAGATAATTTTTTTGGTGAATAGTAACTTTTTACTTTTATTTACCATAGTTAAAAGTAAATAGGGTAATTAAGGGTAAAAATGATATTATTATTACCATAAAACATGTCCTAATTCCATTGTATAAGTTTAATTCGACCAAAAAAAACCTTAGGAATAACATATGACTTTTTAGGTCCATTTGGATTAGATTAAGAAATTTATTATTATTTTATTTAAAGAAGAGTTAAAAGAGTTAAAATCAATTTTTAATAACTAAACCATTTTTAATATAGTGTTATAAATAAGGTAAATTAGACTATAAATATTCATTATAAATATAAACATATTTAATATATAATGGTATTTTATTTATAATTTTTATAGATTAAATAATTAAATTTATTAATGACACAATGGTGATGCAAAAATTACATTATTTATGAAAGAATCAAATAAATGGTATTATAAATATTAAAATATATAAAATTTCAAAGTTATTTTGGTATCCACTAATTTTCTAGGTGAATATGACATGTTATGATTGATTAGATGTATTTTTTTGAAGTAATCATGCTGTTATTATTTTAACAAAAAACAAATACCAAATAGTGTAAAAATTGACATAAATAGTTTTTAAAACAAATATTATATTATTAGTTGATATAATGGTCCTAAAAATCTATGGTTCGGCCAAAAGACATATATAAAAATTTATATGACATTAAAGAACCAATTGGGGTTCTATTGACAGTATATAGTAATTTTATTAACCATATAGTGTAAGAATACAAGAAGTCACAATAAAATTTAAATTATTTAACATAGAGTTAAATCTAAATGATAAGGTTAAAATGGTAACCTAAACATGTCTAAAACCTATTGATTGAGTGTATTTCGACCCATACCCACCTTATAATTTAAATAAAACATTTTTGAGCCATTATAAACCGAAAATGATTTTATTATAAAATAATATTTTAAGTTTTTCCTATGGTGCCCCTCACCCCTCTTATAAAAGGGCACACCCCCTTATCTCTAATTCACACCTCCAAGCCTTTTTTCTGGGCCATAATCAGCCCAAATACTGTCTAAAATATCCTCCCTTCATCCTAGATTCCCTCCTTAAGTTATAAATCCAACTTAAGGAGCCCTTTTGATCATATCAAAATGAAGAACCTGAAGAAGAGGTAATAATTCCACCACCCTCTTTCAAGTTCTTTTCTTCTTCCAATTGTTCTTTCTTTGTTATTTCTATTCTAAAATAATAACTCCAGTATATTATATATAATTTGACGTTATTATAAATATTTAACAACTATATTCATTATTCTATCCATCTTATGAATGATAATGTCACCATGCGCGTGTACGTACGGCTTACCTTCTCCACGCCATGGTGTAATTTGTTATTCAACACTATGTTATTTGGATGGATATAATGATGAGTAATATGTATATAAATAATGAAAATAACATGATAATGTCTCTATAAAATTAATATACCATCCAATTCCACACCTTTAAAGAAATGATATCGTCGCTCGTGCGTACGTACGGATTACCGTCTCCACGACGCGATGAGATTCATTTCCATGTTCACCATTCATCGACGATTATAAAAATATATATTACAAATAAGTATGTAATATATGACATAATAATGCTACTATATATATATATATATATGTACTTACATATATCTTATTCACTTCGTTCCGTTCAATACGATATGAAAACGGAAACAACGTTTATGCGTACGTACGGACTACTGTCTCCATAAACGGGGTTTTTCATTTTATATATATATGTATATTATACATATTTATATTATAAATATATATGATATATAAATCATGTTTTATATTCTGAAATTATTTAAATCTTGATCTAAGTGATACAATCAAGAGTAAAAAGTTAAAACATGTACGATAAAGAAAGTGATTATTACCCGAAATGTTAATTTAACATGAAAATTATTATTAAATGGGTAGTATAAAGGTATAACTGAATCATGTATGATATAATAAATATTAATATGGTTCTGATATATTTTAATAACATACTACTATCTTCATACAAAAGGTTAAATGTACCCTCGACTAAAGGAAAGTGCAAGGTAAGGGATAATTCCTCAATCTCATTATTATCCGAGAGTGTTTATATGTAAGTACTTACTGGGACATTTTTATCATCCATGTCCATTTTTCATTAAAATTAATTCAAAATGAATATTTTAAGGATTTTTGAAAGGTACTCTTTATCATGTTCAGAATTTTAAATGTTTTAAATATTTATCTTTCTAAATCTTTTTAATTAATGTCCATGTTTTCAAAATGATTTTAAGGATTTATTTATATGAAAATGAATGTTTTGGAATGATAATTCTCTTCAAAAGTTTCAAAGTGGTATGGGACACTTTGATTCAAAAATATCTGTTAAATTACTTTCTTTATAAATGTGTGACTTTAAAATGATTTTACAAAAAAGGATATTTCTCTCAAAAAGTTTTACTCATCATTTTCAACTATGTCACCATCCTTTATTGGATATTATTTTTAATTGAGGTTGATTTATTATAGTACAATATTCTATATTGTATTGAATGAGTTATGATATGATTGACTTTATATGTTCTATTTTTATACCATTCATGGTTTATGGTTATTGTATTGACATTTCATATTCTAGTTTTAATACGAATATTTATGTTATGTTTCAACTATTAATATGAGGAACGCATTAGACATAGTAAGTGATGGGTGGATCCCTCTATAGCTCCTCGATGCATCGATAGGTCTAATGAGACAAACTAGTGTCTTGGCACAAGGACTTGACAAAAATTTTGTTTGTATTCTTGGTACGAGGCATTGACTATGTGGTAATGATGTCCGGTATTAGGCATTCCCTCATTGTGAAATTAGTTATTTCATGTGATTATTAGACTAGTAGAATATCGATGTGCATGTTTATATGGTAATGTTTCATTTATTTTTACCATATTATATTAAAGTTTATGTTTAAAAGGCTTTTTTTATTACACATCTTGCCTTAAAATTTTATAGCTTTCTCTAAATTATTTACCGTTATTGAGCATCTGATCTCGCCCCTTTCTTATGTTTTTTTCCCAGAATTCCAAGAAGTGTATTATGATTGATATGCATGGTTATGCTAAAGGGAAAAATAGAATTCTCAAAGAACTATCTATGCTATGTTTTATGTTTCAAATTTTAATGTAATTTTAATGTATGTAATCTATTTTCCAAGACTACTAAACTGATCGGTCCTTCGGGACTTGATTCCTTACAATCATACCAATGTATTAAAATAATGCACTGGATATAGGTAACTGGGATTGGGGCATTACAGTTGGTATCAGAGGATGTTTTGGTAATGTAGAGATTTTGTGAGTTTTCCAAGAAAATAAATCCCTGTTTGGATACGAGCAGGTGGAGGCGGCTCTGGCACAGATGTACCTAGGGGTATAACCTGAAAACACCGCTTTGATCTAGACTTGGACGGGAACTGGTGCACGACAACGGGCCTTGTTGCACTCTTGGTTATGACACTCCCAGAGGATATGATTAGGATAATTCCCGTTTTCTTTCCAAACCACTATGAAGGGTTTATGAGTATATACCTCCTCAAAGAAAACATTTTGGTGATTATGGATTATATCCATAAACTGTTCAATTTTCGTTAGGTGTTTTACATGGTCGGAATTATGAATTGTGATTCATAAACTAACCTAGTGTATGCCATTGTTTAGAAATGATGCCCAGTAGAAGGAATGCGAACTCTAGCAATACATATGATCCAAAGAGTAAGAAGGATCATATCTTTCACAGTAATAAGCCAACATTTAGAAGGGAAATAGTCTCCCATGTATTCTCAACATATAAAGAAATAATATCTTGTCTTAATAAGATATGTAAATAATTCTCTGAATCCTATGGATTTGAAGGGAAGCTAGAAAAGAAAAGGATGGTAGAAAGAAATATGGATAAAGGGAAAGAAGGATTTCCCAATATGTGATAAATGTGGAATGAATCACCTTAGAAAATGCTTGAAGGGAATGGGAGTTTGTTATAAGTGTGGAGAAAAAGGACACCAAGTATGTGATTGTAAGGGTAATAAAAAGTTATCAAATGTAAAATGCTTCATCTGCAAGGCATTGAGACACTACGCGAATCAATGTCCTATTCAGAAGAGTATACCAAAAATGATGTTATTGGATAATAATCATGTTGTGATACTAACTCAGATGAAGAAGAATGACTAGTGTTCTTATGTGGTTATTATAGAATTATTTCATTTGAGTTTTGTATCAATACTAATTTGGTTACATGAATTATGGGGATAAATAAGGATTGTACTGCAGTACTATTTCATTGGGAATTTGAGATTATATGGTCTTGATACTAAGGTTGTAATTTTGGAATAAGAGATGGTTGATTTTGATAATTCAGGATGTTGCAGTGTTGTAAAAGAATACAAGATGAAGGTGTTCACATGTTATTACCTGGAAAAAAGTATTCTCATTATGTTTAACTTCCTTATAAACTTTAGACTAAGAGTTTGGATATAAGTATTTTGGACAATTCTAAAGGTTGGAATGGATTAAGTTTGAAATTGGATTCTATTGTTAAGTTTATTTTAGGATTTCCATAAAAAGGACAACCTGGAGGTCAGGCGGCAACCCGTCACGTCTGGAAAGGCCACGAGACATGAACTCGCAACCAAAGGGAGGCAAGGGTGTATCACCTATCACTGACCCACGCGATGTCCTAGATTGAATAATGTAGTTTTTAAAGGGTCATATATGTGAATTATAAATTCATTATTTTTGGAACCCTATAAGATTAGGATAAATAGAATATATATATATATATATTGAAATATTTTAGAGTAAAAGATGAGTTTGTGGTAGGAATTAGTTGAAAGATGAAACTCTACTTGTCTAGTATATATATACTCAGACACACAAAAACACACACATATATATATATTCCCTCTTATTTTATGTATAAATTAATTATTTAACTTTACGGAAGGGATCTTAATGCCAAAAATTTGTTATCATAATACCTTACAGTTTGTTGAGTCGATGGTATTTTAAATCATCATAGATTGGTGGCTTTGAGACCCACAATTCTAAAATTGTTTGTGATTGATGACCTCATTCACTCCCTATAAATATTTACGTTTTCCCTGTAACTATGTGTCTCTAATTTCCTCCAATGTTCTCTTAATTGAAATCATAATTTGGTGGTGACTATTTCATTCCCCTTTTCCACTTATTAAGACTAAATTTTACTAACCCAATTTCCTATGTGGGTTTTCCCACAAAGGTGTTTTCTATTTTCAACCTTTTATTTTCGAAAAACAATTTCAAATTGTGAGGACACAATTTATTTAAGGAGGGAATAATGTAACACCCCATGATTTCAAAGTACGTTATTTCTTCAAAGTAATTCAATAACATGCACTATATGGAACACCGAGTTCAAGCACACCACAACTTACCAAACTAGCCATTCAAAAGTAGTTATGAATAGTATTAACAAAATTTTGAACTTTATATAATCCTTATAATTTAATAATGCATATTATGAGTTTCTTAGACATAATGTAAGAACAAATACATTTTTTTTCACATAAAAGAATTATTTTTAAAAAAAATGCCATTTTACACCCTTTTAAAGGGGAACCCTTTTTAAATCTAGTTTTTGAAACTTATATATATTAAATTTGAAAAACTAAACATCTTCTTTATAATTGGGACATAATAATTTAGTTTCAAATTTTTTTTGGTGTTTTTCTGATAACTTTCATATTTGGGTGAATAGTGAAAAATACTATATTTTAACTGAAAACAACTTTTTTAATCAAAATAATTTATAGTGTTGAATTATACATTTTAATGTTTTTGGAATTATAATTATATTATATTTTTAACCTTTTATCCAATTTTGATCATTGGAATTAATTTCACTTTGAAATTATACATAAACAAGTGTCAATCTTTTGATAGTTACTGTTTCTTAAAAACACGCTATTTGTTTTGACAACGAGAATTAATTTTAAATTATTAAATGAAACTTATATGTTTTGAATTTGGTAACATATACTTCATTTTTGGATTTGGAATATCGAACTTATCCTAGGGTGAAGTTTTGGTATTTTTCTGAAAACGTTCAATGTTTTATGAATTGTGAAAAACACTGAGTTATCGTTTCAAAACTGAATTTTTATTTAAATAATTATTTAATTTATTTATGTTTATTTTAGGTCAAAATAGATACATAATAACTATATAAGTTTACTTTAATTCATTGGAGTCAATTTATAATAATTTTATATATATAAAAAGTTTGTCAAACTTTTACCGTCTTTTACCCACCTCCTAGGAGCATTTGAAAATTTACATCAAACTTAATTTTACCACTTCTGTGAGTGGAATTTCGAAATTATGAGAGAAAAAGTTAATATCAAGGAGTAAAATGTGGTTCAATAAGATAAAAATAATTTTTGGGTAATAGTAACTTTTTACTTTTATTTACCACGGTTAAAAGTAAATAGGGTAATTAAGTGTAAAAATGATATTATTATTACCCTAAAACATGTCTTAATTCTATTGGATAAGTGTAATTAAACCTAGAAAAATCTCAGGAATAAAATATGACCCTTTAGATCCACATGGATTAGATTAAGACATTTATTATTATTTTATTTAAAGAAGAGTTAAAAGAGTTAAAATCAAAGTTTAATAACTAAACCATTTTTAATATAGGGTTATACATAACATAAATTAGACTATAAATATTAATTATAAAGATAAAAATATTTCACACATAATTATATTTTTTTTTAATTTTTCGAGATTAAATAATTAAATTTATTAATGACACAATGGTGATGCAGAAATTACCTTATTAATGAAAGAATCAAATAAATGGTATTATAAATATTAAAATATATATAATTTCAAAGTTATTATGACATACAATAATTTTATAGGTGAATATAACTTGTTAGGATTGAATAAATGTTTTTTGAATTAATCATGCTGTTATTATTTTAACAAAAAAACAAATACCAAATAGTGTCAAAATTGACATAAAATAGTTTTTAAAACAAATATTATATTATAAATTGATATAACGGTCCTAAAAATCTAAGGTTCGGCCAAAAGACTTATATAATAATATATATGACATTAAAGAACCAATTGGGGTTTTATTGGTAGTACATAGTAAGTTTGTTAACCATATATTGTAAGAAAACAAGAAGACACAGTAAAAGTTAAATTATTTGACATAGAGTTAAATCTAAATGATAAGGTTAAAATGGTAACCTAAACTTGTATAAAACCTATTGGTTGAGTGTTTTTCGATCCATACATACGTTAGACTTTAAATAATACATTTTGGAGCCATTATAAACCGAAAATGATTTTATTATAAAATAAAATTTTTGTGTTTTCCTAAGGTTCCCCTCACCCCTCTTATAAAAGGGCACTCCCCCTTCTCTCTAATTCACACCTTAAAATACTTTTTTCTCAGCCAAACTCTGCCCAAATAATCTCTCAACTTTCCTATATTCATCTTGGAGGCCCTCCTTTAGTTAGAAATCCATCTTAAGGAGCCCTTTTGATCAAATCTAAAGGAAGAACCTCAAGAAGAGGTAATAATTTCACCACCCTCTTTCAAGTTATTTTCTACTTCCACTTCTTATTTATTTGTTATTTCCATTCTAAAATAATTATTCCAGTATATTATATATACTGTGATGTTATTATAAATATTTAACAACTATATTCATTGTTATATCCATCTTATGAATGATAATGTCACCATGCAAGTGTACGTACGATTTACCATCTCCATGTTGTGGTGTAATTTGTTATTCAAAACTATGTTATTTGGATAGATATAATGATGATTAATATGTATATAAATAATGAAAATAAAATGACAATTTATCTATAAAATTAATATACCATCCAATCCCACACCCTTAAATAAATTATATAGTCGCTCGTGCGTACGTACTAATTACCGTCTCCACGACGTGATGAGATTCATTTCCACGTTCACCATTCATCGACGATTATAAAAATATTTATTACTAATAAGTATGTAATATATGAAATAATAATTATTCTGTATATATATATATATATATTTACTTACATATATCTTATTCACTTAGTTCCGTTCAATAAGATATGAAAACGGAAACAACGTCTATGCGTACGTACGGACTACCATCTCCATAAATGGCGTTTTTAATTTCATATATATAAGTCTATTATATATATTTATATTCTAAATATATATGATATATAAATCATGTTTTATATTCTGAAAGTATTTAAATATTGATCTAAGTGATACAATCAAGAGTAACAAGTTAAAACACGTACGATAAAGAAAGTGATTATTACCCAAAATATCAATTTAACAAGGAAATTATTATTAAATGGGTAGTATAAAGTCATAACTGAATCATGTATGATATAATAAATATTAATATGGTCCTAGTATAATTTAATAACCTACTAGGATCTTCATACAGGAGGTTAAATGTACCCTCGACTAAAGGAAAGTGCAAGGTAAGGGCTAATTCCTCAATCCCATTATTATCCGAGATTGTTTATGTGTAAGTATTTACTGGGACATTTTTATCATCCATGTCCATTTTTCATAAAAATGATTTCTAAATGAATATTTTATGGATTTTTGAAAGGTACTCATTATCAAGTTCATAATTTTAAATGTTTTAAAGATTTATCTTTATAAATCTTTTTAATTAATGTCTATGTTTTCAAAATGATTTTAAGGATTTATTTATATGGACATGAATGTTTTGAAATAATCATTCTTTTCAAAAGTTTCAAAGTGTTATGGTAAAATTTGATTAAAAAATCTCTTTTAAATTACTTCCTTTTTAAATGTGTGACTTTTAAATGATTTTACAAAAAAGGATATTTCTCTCAAAAAAATTTACTCATCATTTTCAACTATGTCAGCATCCTTTACTGAATATTATTTTTTATTGAGGTTGATTTATTATAATACAATATTCCATATTGTATTGAATGAGTTATGATATGTTTGACTATTGATGTTCTATTTTTATACCATTCATGGTTTATGGTTGATGTATTGACATTTCGTATGCTAGTTTTAATACGAATATGTATGTTATGTTTCAACTATTCATATGAGGAATGAATTAGACTTACTAAGTGATGGGTGGAGCCTGCTATAGCTCCTCGATGACTTTGTAGGTCTCATGAGACAAACTAGTGTCTTGGGAAAAGGCCTTGACAAAACATTTATTTGTAGTCTTGGCACGAGGCCTTGACTATGTGGTAATGATGTCTGGTATTAGGCATTTCCTCATTGTGAAATTAGTTATTACATGCGATTATTCGACTAGTAGAATATCCATGTGCATGTTTATATGGTAATTGTTCATTTATTTTTACCATATTATGTACAAATATATTTTTAAAAGGATTTTTTTATTACACACCATGCCTTAAAAGTTTATAGCTTCTGCTAAATTATTTACCCTTACTAAGCATCTGAGCTCACCCCTTTCTTATGTTTTATTTTCCCAAGATTCCAAGAAGTGTATTATAATTGATATGAAGGGTTAAGCTAAAGGGAAAAAATGTAATTCTCAAAGAACTATCTATTCTGTGTTTTATGTTTTAAATTGTAATGTAATATTAATGTATGTAATCTATTTTCCAAGACCGCTAAACTGATCGGTCCTTCAGGACTTGATTCTTTGTAATCATGCCAATGTATTAAAATAATGCATTGGCTTTGGGTAACTGGGGTCGGGGTGTTACAGAACTATTGGGTCCTTATTTGAGTCTAACAATATTTTAGTTTAATTGTTTATAGAATGATATTTTTTTACATTACAACAATTAAATACATTATAACTTTTTTATTTTTTGGATTATTCAATTTTTCATTTTTTGGTTTCTATTTTATATATTAATTGATTTATTTCATTTATATGGTTTATTTTTATTTATATTACACTTAATAAGAGATTTAATAGTCTCCCTAATATACATTTCACACCCCTACTACTAGTAAATGGGCCTTGGGTTGTGGGAAGGTGTAGTTGATGTCTTGTAATGAACCATTTTTAGGAATGTGACAAACTGCTAAATTAGGGGGCAATCCAAAGTTGTATCAAAGGATAATGTTTTCCTCTCTTTTGGTTTAATTTTTGTGAATGGTATAAAAGATACAATGATGTCTTGGGACTTAGTAATGATATTTTTCAGGGGTGATTAAGATGTAGTGTGTGGTTATTGTTTTATGATGATATTGTTTCTTGTTATTTTTACATGTATCCTATTGTGGATAATGACGAGGATACATGAATCGTAATGGGAACATAGGGATGTATTGACATATATTGTTCATGATCAGGCAATATCTATTTTTCATTTCAAATATACTTTCATGTGGAACTGTGATATGAGATATCTACTTCATTAGAAAAATGAAATAAATAAAATTAAATGAAATGTCATATTAAAACACATGAAATCCTTGTTTATAGAGACCATGAGTCAATGGTTCTCTAATTTATTCACTTGTTGATGTTGACCTTATTTCTACTCAAGGATCTAATTTCTGTATTTGTATTGTAGATAAAATTCATCCTCTTCATCATCACTGTGAATGGTAGGAGGGGGAAATTAGAACACTTCTTACAAAGATGAACTAGATTTTCATGTACTTCCTAAGGATCATTTGGATGTTCAGATTTGTGGAATCTTTCTAAGGGTCTTGCGATGCATGGAAAGTTATACTGTTTGTGTTATAACTCCAATGTGTGAGATGAAAAGAGATATTTATCTATATAATATACCCATGTCCAAAGGGGAAGGAGGACCCTAGGAAGTCATGTTCTAGACAGAGTCATTCCATATAATTTTCAAGAATATTGAGACACCTATAGATTTTGAGGGGGATGTTTGCTAAAAATATCATTCATGGAACTACCATGTATTGTGGGGATATTTTAAAGGACCATGGAATATAGGATGAGTTATCATGAAGGATATATATATGATTTTCTGGTCTATTTTAGTCCCAATGTGTTTAGATCTGATATATATTGTGAGTAAATTAATCTCGTAATGCAAGGTGTGTTAGTGTTGGACTATGCTGGAAATTTCACTGACCTATAGTAACACATCTGTGTAAATTAAAGAAATCCCCAATGTGATATTATTTTATGATGGGATTCACGATGACATTAGGACACTAGTGAATGTTTTCACCGAGCTTCATTTAGGATGCGATGATCTAGGCACTCATCTCAGATGGTAATCTGAGAGTGGCATCAAGAAAAATCCTAGAAATTTAATTTTGGTTCACTAGGTTATATTATTAGAGTGTAAAGAAGCACCACTATGATAGTTTCCACCATAGTAGTAGTGTACAAAGAAATTAGGGTAGTGGAAATACATCCTAAAACCATGTTTCATACGAGTTTTGTTACTGTGGCATGTTTGGACAACATTTCCCATAGTTTCTTTACCCTAAAGTTGAATGCCATATTTTTGAAAGACCAACCCATATTCAAAGGTATTGTGTAATATTTCCATTAAATACAAGTTCTTGGGGATGAATACATGAAATTGAATCAGGAAAGGGATCAAAAACACATTAGCATGCTTGTGACAAGAGTTTCATTCATCTTATAGGCTAAAGAAGGGGATATGCTAGCCCCATGAAAGAGAAAAATATCCAAGAAAGTGAAATAGATTCGAGTAGTCAAGATGGATCCTAGGGGAGATGGAGAATCAAGTCTCACATTTTCAAGACTTGTCTGACTATTGTGGATACAAGACTCTCTTCCATCATAGGTTTGATTCCAATATCAAATACATTAGATTTTGTTTTGTTTGATATAAGAGCATCACATTATTTCTTATCTACTATTTTTGAATATATTTTGGGATTGTATGTGGAAATCTTGGATGTTTTTTGACAATCAACCCACAATTGGGAGTGAGATCAAAAAATGTCAAACATAATATAGCATGTTATATAGAGAGTGGTTTTTAAAATTTATTTAGGTGAATGATCATGCAGGAAATGACTTGATTATATTTTATTCTTGGTATAGATTTGGATAACTGTATAACAAGATCATATCGACTATTATTGGAGAAGATTTGTCTTTCTATTTCTAACTAGATGTTTTTATTTCCCACAATGGTGAGTGGGAACATCAGGCGGGTCATACACAACCAATTCTATGGAGATTGGATTGTCTCATGGATCAATTAACTATTCTTTATCTAGATAATGGTGGACTGTATCCAGATCATTTTATTATAGTATTAGAAAAGTTCTATGTTATTTTTTGGATGAGTTATATGGATTACCAGTCAATAACTAGATCATGTTCGCGATCGATATGGTGCCAAGATAATAGAAAGCTTCTATTCCTCCTTACATAATGGAACCATCTGAGATTCAACAGATGAAAATTAAATTGAAATATGTAGAATCTAAAAACATCCTATGCCCAAGTAATTCTCTGTGGGGTCCTCTGGTTATCTTCACTAAGAAGGATGATGGGTCCTTGCTATTCTGTATGTATTTTCAAAGGTTGAATGAGATTACTATCAGGAGATGGTATCCTCTTCTACATATTTATGATCTCTTCATTAGCTAATAAGGTCTAAGATCCTCTCCATTATTTATTTGTGGTTATGTTACCAATAGTTAAGGGTGAGACCAATGAACACTCCTCATACTTCTTTTGAGATCATATATAGATTGTATGAATTTCTAGTGATATCATTTGTGTTGACTAATAAAACAGAGGTTTTCCTGGCCTTGGTGAATAAGATATTTCACCCATTTCTAGAGAAATATATGGTTTTTTGGATGAAATATTGGCATACTCTGAGTCAGTAGAAGATCTTGAATGACATATTGTCATTGATTTTAGTAAATTAAGAGAGTATTAGATTTATGACATGCTAACCAAATATAGTTTTTGTATTAATAGAGTATAGTTATTAGGTCATGTGATCTCTTGTGTAGGTGTGTTAGTAGACCCATACAAATTTTAAGCTATATTATCTTGTAAATTACATAGTTATGACTTAACAATTTTATGATTTCTAGGTTTTTTAGGGTATTACTGGAACTTCATCCATAATTTCTCTTGTTTGGAAGTAATAATGGCTTAGATGACCAAGAAAGGGGTGATGTTTGTTTGGTTTGATGCTTGCAATAGAACTTTTTCGGAGATGAAGGGAAGGATATACTCAACACCTATCCTCACTTTACTAATTCAGGGTAAAGAATATACTAGGTACTATGACACATCCGAAGTTGGACTTGAAGTAGTTCTGATGCAGGATGATCGATAGGTTACTTATGGCTCCAGTTAGCTAAGATCACATTAGAGTAAATACCCTACTCGTGATCTCTATTCAGTAGTAGTGGAACATGCTTTGAGATATTCAGGAAATTATCTCCTGGGATAGTGTTTTGTCCTATATATGGATTATAGGTGCCTCAGGTATGTCTTTTCTCATTTAATGTGAACCTTTAGAAGTGGAGGTGGGTCGAGTGTCTACATTTTTTTGAACTAAAATATGAATATACACCAAGAAATGGAAATGTAATTTCCTACACATTTAGAAACAATATAAAAACAGAGGAAGTATATGAGACTTTTGATCTGTGTTGGATAATTTCACTCTTTGTAGGCCTGTATCTAGATGTTTATGCATCTACTGGTCATGTAGCTTTGACATTGAAATATATTATACCCTTGCTTTGGGAACACAATATGACTGAGTAGATATATGAATGAGAGGGATCAATTATGAGAGAAAAATTATACGGTGGGGAGACACCATTAGGATTGTCTCTTGGCTGTGGAATTTATCTTCTTTCATGGGAGAATATCAGTTTCTATGAGCTTATACGAGGAGATGATAAGGGAGTTCCATGCTTCAATATGGATGATGCATCCCAGTTTGACAAAGATATAACATGATCTCCATAGACAGTAATTAAAGACTCTTATGAAGATGGAGATGACCATATTAATTACTATATTTTTCCTATATTATCAGGGTAAAGTTGAACATCATAGTCTAGAAAGTATTTTACATCCTTTTCCTATCAATGTTATGAAATGTGAGGATGTCCTATTTAACATTGTGACTGAACTACTTAGGAAAAAATTTATGAAGAATGATGTATGGGTGATTTTGGATCTACTAATGAATGTATCCCACTTCTTACCAATCATGAGACCATAAAATTTTGTGATTTAAGTAGTATTTATGTGGTCATGGTCGTTTGATTTCATGATTTTATGAGGAGTATCATTTACGAAAGAGATCCCTATTTCAAATCAAATTACATGAAGGGTTGTTAAAAGAATTTGGGATCTTGGGATATTTTGATCACATCCTATCAATCCTCAGACTAATGGTAAATTAGAGACAAATATTAATGTTTTGGAAGATACGAAATGAACTTGTGTCTTTGTTTATGGATTTTAAATAGAGAAACATATGTAAATTATGGGGTTTTTATATAATAATATATTCTATGAATCGATTAAAATGAAAACATTTTAGGCATTATATTGAAGTCCATATCATTCTCCACTTTGTTTGTTGTAGGTAGGTGAGTCAAAACTTGTTGGGCTTAGTCTCATGCAGGAGAAATCTATGTAGGTTTAGTTGATTAGATAGAGGTTTGTTAGTGCGTTGAGAAGTAAGAAATAGTATGATTCCACCATAGGTTACTTCCGAAATTCATGATTAGTCATCATGTTTTCCTTTGAGTGTCACCCAGATTAGTGAAATTTTGTATTCAGAATGTTGGAATGCTTTCACCCATGCATTCAGTCCTGTTTGAGATAGTGGTAAGGGTCTTTCTAGTGTCGTATCATTCATCCCTTCCACATCATTACCATCACATGGATGACATCATTTCCATGTCACATCAATAATGATATCATCTAGACCCATACCATGTGATAGACATAGTATAATTGTTTCTCTGTGTTTTCAATTCTTTTGAGGTGAATCTAATATGGGTTACAGATCATAGTGAGAAATTTCATCAAGGTAGGATTATACCATTGGTTTGAGTGCAATGGAAGTATGATAGAGCTCAATATAAGACATGGATGTGGGAGTATGATATGAATACACAATGCCAAGACTTGTTTTCTGTGACCCCATAGTGATTCTTAGAGAAGCACATGGATGAAAAATTATATGGTGGGGTGGCTATAATATCTCATCTTTTTCCAGTAATTTCACTCTCTGAGTTTTTAGTTAACTTTTCTTTCTGGTATGTTTCTCCTCATTATTAAACCATAGTGTACATGGTACCTAATATATCTCATTCATTTAAATAAATGTGGTATTAGGTTATGATGAAACCCGAGGAAAGCAGAGATAATCTACATGGAGAGAATTTTTGGGGGAAATGACCGAATATGCATAGATGTATGTTTATCAGATTTAATGGATTCCAGGTAAATGTGTTATGTTTCTCATTGATCCATGGTATGTTGAGAATATTTTAAGGGGGTTTGGTTTATTTAATGGTAAATTTTCTTGAAAACCCATCTGTGGAACATTTACAAGCTTTGTGAATGGAATACACATCATGTAATGCAAGAATATTTTTAATAAAATAATTCATTGTGATGGGTTTATTGATGTTTACGATTAAAAATATGCATATCAAATATAACAACATTAAAAACAATATATTTACCTTACCTTATATTTTAAGATAGTATATGAGGTTGATTTTAATTTTATCTTATTGTAACCTTCACCTATTTAGCATAGGGAACCTTCTAGATGATTTTAGAGTGACATAATTCCTTATGAGTTCCGTAATAACTCCATCGTTCCCTAGGAAGTGGTTTTGGTCCAGTATATCTCTTCCCTCCCTTGGTTCTCCAGCCCTTGTAGTGAAATATTTTGACTGTGTGCATTGTTTGTTTTGATTGGATAAATTTGGATTTTGGAGCCTCTTTTAGATCATAAAAACCATATTTCTCCTTGATTTTTTCATTGGAATCAATTTTGGATCAATAGTTAAATTTTGGGGTCTAAATCTCACCCATTTGATTTTATAATTCCTTGAAAAATTAAATATTGTTTTTTCTTCTATGTAACATGAACTTGAATAAATTAAATGATGAATGTGATCATTTGATAGAGTCATTTGGTTTCAACTGGATTCTGAACTAGCTTATGGCTACCCTTGGATGGGAAAAACCTGCATATTGTTGAAGTGGCTAATAGATTAATGTTTGTTTGGAATGACCTGATACCTTAAGGGATATGTTTACATAGAATCCCAATGTTTTGTCTTATTTCTTATTGTTCTAACTGTTAATAAATTATGATATAAATTCATATTTTATATGTAATATAGTTGGTAGCTCACATAATTAACCATTGAATGTTATGATATTGTATTACGATTTCCATGATGTATGAATGTACTTTTATTCCATGATGAAATGTGTATATATTAGGCATTCTCTAAGAATGTGGACAATTATATTCTCTAATTATGATATTCAGAGGGCATGTCCCAGTCCAATTCTGTAATGATTATAGAGAGAGGGATCTTCCCACTCCCATGTTTTAATATTTATTAGGCTTTTAATTGGATGTTCCAATGCTTATAGGGGTTTCGACTGATTTTTTGTGACCAATCCATGGTTATGTGGTTGTGGTTGGCATTATTATAAGAAATTTTTGTAGTTATTCCATCATGGCATTGAAGTTGGTTATTTCACCAAAGTTATATGATTGTGATTCACCTAGTCATAATAAATTCTCTTCTATATTCTGGAATGGATATAAAGAATGTTATTTTACTGAGATTATATTTTTGTGGTTGACATCATCGTAAGAAATTCTCTGATATATTTTGGATTATCATCGATGAAGGTAATTTAATCATGGTTATAGGGTTTTGATTTTCATGTCTTAAAGCCATCCTCAAAGATATTTCATCATGGATTCTATGTAAGTTGTTATTGTATTTTACAAATTGATGAATTAATTAAAATACCATTTTATCAATTTATTGAAAAACATTCTAATCAGACTGGTCGATTTAGATACGGTGTTGTCGACCTATATATTTATTCTCACACACTATTTTGGCCACAATATTGTACCCTATAAAATTACAAGGATGTAGGTTTGGACATGGAAAAATGACCTTCATGTTGATTGTCGCTTTATAGATGGTTTGGAGTTTGGAGGTGGGACTGACATGGGGTTCAAGATCGGGGACTCATGAGTCTTTTTTTACTCCAGTAATATTTCACTTGTATTGTGTCTACAATAGAATTTAGTTACATTCTAGACCATCATTACATTATTAGATTTTTGGATTATATAAGAACCTGGAACACCCTGATATGGGATGGTTGAATCATGGGGATAACATTTTCTTTTAATGATATGGATCTTGTTCACACATTGGTAAGAATATGTTAAAAATGTATGATGGAATTATGAAGCAATCAAACAGTCACATGAAAAGAGGAAACACATCAGTTTTACATCATTCACCACTAATAAATAGTCCACATAGAATACATCGAAAGTGTGTCTATCATACCTATATCAACTGTTCTTTACACATTGTGGAATAAAAAAGTTTAGGCATAGTGAAACTATTCAAGGAACACTATCTTTATAGGATTTTAGGGACAGCACACTTCCTCACTCAGAACACCTCAATCGACTACACCTAGCTAACTGCTTTTGGTAAAGTATTACTCACTTTAACCATATGCAGGCCACCTTATTATATTTGAATTTAAGTTTTTATACATTATTTTTTAAGACTCTAATTGGACCATATATCCATGTTGATTCAATTGAAATACTATGTTAGGAAAACTAGATAATCAAAACTTTCTAGTAATGCAACTCAAGCAATTTTGTGAAATACCTGTACTGGTGCACAACTTTTGGATTATTTATGAAATATAAAATTAATACACCCTAGCATTTTCACAACTAGAACATGATTTTAACTTGGTCCTAATAGACATAATGAACACTTTGTGAGAAATAATTAATTATGTAACTATTCTTTGTGAAGATCTTTCATACAGTTGAGACACTATATCTTTGATGGAAATGTTCCTGTTGTTAACATGGGGTAGCCGCTTATTTATAAAAGGTGTCAAACCCATGTGCATATTTCTCACCCACCTACCACATTTCTCTCACTATTCCCCTAGGTGTGTATGTACACATTTTTTACATCATATTTGGAACACATATTTCCATAATGTTTCCCACTTCATCTTTATATCATAGGTTCATGAAAAATGTTAAAATATTGTGCTTGTTAATATTTCATTCCATTCCAAATTTTATGAACAATACTATCATTTTATATAATTTTATGTGATAGTTATGAAACCATATACATAGGAAAAGTACTTTTCCTACAATAATCGTGATTAAAGAACATTGGATTAACAACAAACAAAAACTATAATCAATTTCTAGAGGCCTGTTGTGACTTTCCATGGTTCCACCAATATCTCCCCATTGGGTTTTTTTAAATCTTTTAGAAAAAATCAACAAGGAACCATCCTTCAATAAAAACATAAAATGAGATGGAAAACTCATGAAATACTCAATGTCTATGTGAGAAAATATTAGTGTAGAAAGAAAGAGGGTAATCATGAAGTGGGTTATCATTTTTTGTAATGATTAATTATGTCCAAGCTAATACCTATGACCTTTTTCCACATATTACATAATAATCATTGTGTCACAGACACTTAATTCCAATTATGTTATAGAAAAATTTCTTGGTATGTCAAAATCCTACAACCAGGGAATATTAAATCATTGAATTTATATTTTATCCCCTTTGTAAATAGATCCAAATAAACTATATTTGTACATGTATTGATCAAAAAAATTCCCCATGGATCATATCTCCCAAATAATCATGAAACACTTCCTAAAATAGATTAAAATTATTACCACAAATGGGGAGAGGGGACCAAATGTAACCTCTTCATGTATTGGGAGGTGCCTGAACATCTAGGTTATACAAATGTTTCTCAAAGTAGATGTGTTTCCAATGGATTAGTTATATTTTCACTTAATTGGGAATCATTTACGACATGATCAATTTTAATCATACAGTGTTTAAAGTTGTCCTTGATGAAGTGATAACATATATCAATATGTTTTTTAAAATACTTCTGAACCAGATTTTTTATAAGATCAATCACACTCTTATTGTTATAGGGAATAACTATAGGATCTTTCACCATATCAGCAATATCAATCAGTTATTTCTTCATCCATTATAGTTGAGTGAAAACTATTGTAACAAATATATACTATGCTTCATCCTTACTATCAGATGTTCTTTATTATTTCTTTCTCAGCCATCGAAGACATTTATTTCCATTAATCAATGAACTACCACATTTTTACATTCTATCCACAATATCTCCCCCCAGTCATCATCAGAAAATGATGATAATTCATTATCTCTTCTGACAGTAAAGTGTAAACCAAAATTTAGAGTATGTTGCATTATTTTATTATTCTTTTATGTAAATAATAATTCTATTATTTTAGATTACATTGAAAGATGCACGTTAATCATATTGAAAATATGATATCTAGTTGTATTATATTCAAGTAAAGTATGCTTCAACTGACTCTCCTGTATTTGTAGAATTCCCCAAATTTCTCATCCTTGTGTTATCCTTATTTTTTCCGAACCATAATCGAAGTTGAAATTATTTTATAGTCATGAATATTTAATTTATTCAGTATCTCTTTAAATACTTTCCCTTAGAAATGATGGATTAATTCTTATTCTGAAACATTTATATCCCCAAGATGTTTGATAGTCCACCAATCATATACATTAAAAATTCACATTTTATGTGATTAGAAAATTATTCCATTGACCCCTTACTTCATTCTCTAAAAATAAATCATCCCCAAACAATATCCCCACAAATTGATGTTTTTTAGAATTATTTAGATTGAGATTATGGATGATAAATCCTTAAATAAATTTGATCTTCCTCATATAATCATGGAGTTGGGTATAAAACACTCATGGTGTATGATTCTGACCATATAGTGCCTTATTTAATATGAAAACCATAGTCTCATCATTTCTGATAAGAAATCCAACTATATGATCAATTTATAATTCTTCTACAAGAAATCCTTTTAGTAATTTCATGTTGACAGTGATCGAAAAAATATTATACTCTCTATGAATTGTCATGGGAATGAAAATCCTGATCAATGCTAGTCAAGCTACTAGAGAAATTTTTCATTCACCATAAATGTCTTAAATCCATGCATATACTTTAAAAAATACATTTTTCTTGTTTTTTATCACATTCTCCGGATCATGGATTTTTTTAAAGATCTAGTTTCTTCCATTCACATTGTGATTTTTTGGGTCTATTGATAAGTTCCCATGTCCGTCTCTTGTCAATCTGATCATTTTCTTCAATTATGGACTTAACAAATGAACCATATTTCACTAATTCATAAATTTTTTTTAGTTCCATGATTTATAGGAAGGAAGAATGAGAATAATTTATCATTCTCTGTGTCTGTGTGGGTGCGGTGAAATCCCCTATATGATTTGATTTATTAATTTTTTCTCTTTTATTTCTATTATAAGGATCTAATTATGTTTCTTCTTACATGGTTTCCTTTTATCATTATCCATATAAAACATCATAATCTTTTGATCCCTGATTTTTTTCAATCTTTATTCTACTTCTGTATTTGAATTTATCCCTCGTTCACTTTCTTCATTATCTCCTATCATATCAGGATAAAAGCTACTAAAGTTATTTATTGTATTATCTTAAATTATATTGATATCACTACAATCCAAATTCTTCCAAGATAATTATTGTAAATTTTTTATCTTTACACCACATTTAATATCCTAGGAAGATTCCCTTATCTATACCATGAAAATACATTCCTTGATTTCCATCTTTCTTTTGTATCAAACATTTACTTCAAAAAATATGCAATTACTTCAGAGAGGGATTTCTTTCGAACCATATATCACAATTGTTTTTAGTGTTTATTAAAAAATACGTATTTAATTTTGAGTGTACACAGTTGTTTCTAATGATCATGCTGGTTAGTGGACACCACATAAATTTAACATGATGTTGGTAACAAATTTTATTTCCTAGTATTCCATCATTCCAAAGGTGGGTGGCATCCATCACATTGGTCTGCAATGTCTACTCCTTGATTAAAATGGGAAGATGGGATTTAGTATTTTTCTTTCCATGGGTTCCAACATTTTTTTTATCATCTAGTATTTCTCTCTCGCATTTATTGAAGTTGTGTTCATGGAACTCATTCTTAGTGCCATCAATTTTTTAAGTTAGTTTACTATTCTAATTCTGTCTTCATGTTCCAATGGGTAATGGTAGGTAATGAACCTTCTCTTAGAAGAGTAATCATGTGGGGCATCGCTTTCATGTCAGGATGATATGGAAATTAGTCACACAAGTTACCTTCCTCAATTGAGGGCACCTCATAGAGGAATATTAGGTATAGAACACAATTCATACTATATCGATCAGAAGATATCTAGTTCTGAAGTCATATCTTCCATGTCAGTCATCTCAGTCATCCCATGTTCATCATATAGTAGCTAATGCCACAGGTGGATATCTTATGAGGATATAACCTGAGAAATTCCATGTATAACATGAGGTATAATTATTAAACCTTTTGTGAGTTTAATGCCTCATAAAAAATAAAGGAGGTTGATCAGAACACCCTATAGAGGTGGATCAAGGAGTTGAAAACCTATGAGGGATCACCCAAATGTTTTCATGTTGGATGGACTACAACTCCCAATGGAGGTGGACCATGGATGAGTGTCCCATATGTAGAAGATTTCAGACTATGAAGGTTGATATAGAAACCCTTGTAGGTGGATTGGATAGGTACACCCATAATAAAAAGGCACCAAGGTTTACCATTGGTTAGGATTGCATCACATAGAGGCATCCTATATACCATATCAGAAGGAAAATATTCAAACCCATGTAGTTAGATTCCGTAATTTAAGTCCATCTGACATGGTTAGTCCATTCTATTTGACATAATGTAGGAAGGCCACTTATTCCACCAAAGGATCATCGATGAGGGATTGTGAGGGGATTAGTCTTAGGAGAAACCCTTCATAAGAGGATTTATATTGGTTGGATTATGTGGGGATTACACATGGGAGCTACTTGGGTGCTGCTAGGTGAAGTGAGGAAGTGGATGGGGATTACACATAACTGTGGACCAAGTGGGTGGCATGAACTCCCTAGGATGTGGTGTCCTGGGAAATATTAGGATGGATTATCGATGGTGTGTATGGATTAGAAGGAATGGATAGAGAATTGGGTTTGGACCACGAAGAGGATTTCTACACATCAGAGTTAATTAGGAATTAAATACCACATATTTTGAGAAGGGGCATTGGGGATTTTCCCTCAGGAGGATTCCCCAGTAAGTGGGGAACATTGTTAGGTCTTTCACATGGATGTGGCCCATTTGGTTGGGTCTTACAAATGGAAGCTACCCATTGAGGATGTGTGTTCGAGGCTTACTCAAAGAGGGATGCGCATTGTAGTAGAGGTGGGATACCATGATTGTTACTAACCTCTATACCCATATTAGTCATGATTGGTGTGAGAAATTAGGGGATAAATGGACAAGATTACAAGGTAGTGAAATATTTTCCAATTAGAGGTGGTGTCAGATTACACATGGAATATATCATATAGAATGTCATTCCATGTAATACATACATGGACAATCTTATAAAAGGTGCATGGAGATTACAGTTAAATGCATCCCATGATAGTAGTCATGTCCCCAATTATGGGTGGAGGTGGAATCTTGTGATGATCCTACATGGGGAATCCCATGTGTATTTCATAGGGTAAGACTACATTTTAACATGAGGTGCTGAGGATTTTTGTTCTAGAAAATTTTACATCATGCATTGTGAACATGGGTGACTCACTACTTACCCATTGGGCTTACATAACCAGTACATATCCATCATTAGGTGGGACATGGAATAAAAAAATCCATGTTGGAATTTCATAGAGGATTGGTTTATTGTGAGTTCCACGTTAACATCCCTATACTAAGAAGAAAATGGGATTGAGTTAAAATGTTGGGAAGAAAAAGGTAGATGGAAATCTTGGGCTGCACAAGATGTGAAGTGGGCTATAGGAATGGGTGGCATAGGTCACAAAAGGACTGAAGTCACAGGAGAACCATTGTTGGATGGGTATGGAATTTTGGGAACTCAACCATAATTAAGATATGTTAGAATAAGGGATGAAACAAGGGGAATCCTAAAAGAGGATATTCATGAATCATATGGACTTGAAGAATGGTTCTTCTGGAAAGAAATGTTTTTTGGTAGATATGCGATTTAAAAAAGAACATACATCATGAATCCTGGTAACCCCTCATTAAGATGAAGTCTTGGTTTTGAAAAATGTTGTTTTGAGAAGGATGAATGCTTCACAAAACCTCAAGTTCCCCAAAGGTCCTTCCTTTTCTGCGAAGGGCGTATGCCCTTGGGTAAGGCATCCCACCATATTTTGAGGTATTTGAGAACATATGAAAGTGAGTTTTGGGAATCTATGATACCTTTGATGATCCATTTCAGTTTGATTCTCGATGCTCAAGGTGCTTTTCGAATTATGATAAATTCTGATGTTGAAGGGCCAGGTAACCATTTCCTTAAGCTGGAAAGATATGGGTACTTATATGAATATTATTTTAAGATGACATGATATGGTTTGTGATAAATCTGTGGTCTACTCTAACAATCCTAGTGAAATTAGACTCACAAATTATGTCATTCATTCTCTAAGTAGTTGTGGAGCACAGTCAGATTCACGAAGTGTACCATCAGGGCCTCACTCATTTAAGGAGGGCGAGTGGTCTTCGTGTATGGGTTTCATGAATATGAACATTAAGAGTGTTTTTGTGTCCTTTTTGGATCATATTTTCTCCAAATCAACCATGGATTCCTTGATTAATCTAGTTGCATGGATATCAGTGCCAACAAATCCCCCCTCCTCAAAATGGGAGTTGATGTGAAAAGGAGGGTCAGATTCTGAGGGATAATTGAATTATTATTTGGAAATGTACATCATTTTTATAAGGTCATTTATAGTTTTCATTCATGATGTTTTCTTGCATAGAATGCTACAAGTAATTCTATCACAATGTCCAGGAATTTGTACGTTGTATTTCTATAAATAATGTTGGGGGACCTCAAAGGCGCATGGCTTCATGTGATGAAAAGAACCATTATTATGTTTTTTGATGATTAAAACCATTATGAATCTTACTCCATGAATTCATTTATTATAAATTATAAATTTCTATTGTATCTCTATGAATGCTACATAACAAATTGTACATCTGATCTCTTTCTCCATGAATGTTTTATTGTGAGCAGAACATCGAAACCCGAATCTCCATGACCTAGGCTCCATGATAAAGCTTCTTGAATGACCTAATCAAACTATAATTGGATAAAAAATATGTCCCAGATTCAATGTCTATTCAGAAATATTCTTTATAATTCCTTGTAGATGTTGCACTAACGAAGATAGTGGAGGACACCATCATGATCGGGGAGTACTCTCAATGTTCTTGAGACCCTGAAACAACGATTATAATACTATCGAAGTATCGTAATATGAATAGTATATGCAATAGACTGGAACTGCATGGATATTGTTTGAGGGATGATGTATTTATCTAACCTACAATAAGGGATGAGCTATCTTACGGGTCCAAGGGAGTGCCCATGACAAAAATGAGGCATAGAGATACAATGGGCCATATATTGAATGATCATTCACCTTTCATTGCTCTCTTCATTTATAAAAACATAAAAATATTGATGGGGTAAAAGAATGAGTGTCATTAAACTCCTCCTTGTTTTTAAATGATAAAAAATATGTCATGGGGAATATAGATAAAGGATAGACAAATAGATGGGTTTTGGGATAAGGAGAAAACATCAAATATTAATGGGCCTATGCCTACTAGGTAAGCACGTCACGTGCCGAACTTGGGGTAGAGATGAGGATAGTAGGACAATACAAACCTGCACAAACATCTTAGTTACATGTTTAATATTCATAAGAGATCTTGATGGATCTATTGAGAAGTTATTCTCCATAGACCAACATATTCCATCTATATCAATGGGATGTCAGTATTAGTCTCAGGGACCTTAATAATATATCTACGATCTCGGTCCATGGGGAGATATATAATGAGCTTATCCCTATAGAGAATTTATGGGAGGATCATTATTACTTGTCATCTTGGCTAAAGGAAGTTCTATATATAGTGTTTGTAACCAATAAAGAGACATTAGGGATGAGGGATTTCAAGTTCATATAATGGATCATAATTGTTTTTGATCAGGGGAAGAGATTGAAGGGGATTATCAAGCAATGAGATTTCCTATGTGGCCATATACATGCCCTAGGGGGGATAGAGAGAGAAAAGAGTTATCCTAATGGTGGATTCTGAAAATGATCCATTAAAATATATAAGGATACAACATCATGGAAGATCATCGAACCATAGTTAGGATGGCAGGATTCACCATGTTACTTATCTATAGCTGGATTGTCCAGGTGAGGGATGCACACATGGGGTGCAATTGGAACCTTAATAATGGTAGAAATACATGAAATAGAGAAGAATTTCAACCTCATAATAATAGTACTTTAAAATTTGAATAAATTTCTTCAGAACATTAGAAATTTTATGATGTTGTTTCAAGTGTGTGGTTCATTCCACATTCCGTATAGTTTGGAGGGCACACACATGGGTGGCCACAAATGTCCAAAACCTATTTCCACTATGAAAAAACGTTTTTTAGTGATTATAAACATCGTGGAAAGTTTCCCTTTTAAGTTAGGTCTGATTTACATGATGAGAAATGATAGGATACCTGTAAAAATTATCTTCCACCTATTTCACCTATTGATCGGGGTGGTAAACGATGAGCTCCCATGGACTGAGGAGCACTGATTGTATCTCTTAGACTTTCAATGTAGGGTGCTAGTTTAAAGTGTTTAATATAAGTTGTTCTACGATCTTTATAACATACAGTGTTTTGTAATTCAGATTAGGTGCCTGCACAGGTATACCCAAAAGTTGTACTTAATGGTGCATCACTGGTGTTATCCATTATTGATGAGGATTTGTTGGCTCTTGTTCACACAAAAAATAGAAATATGGATAACGAGGTATCACTTCCCATATATGTTTACAAGATTATCCATGAAAAAATAATGATATGGGAGTTATCTTATCTAGTGTTAATGAAAAGGTAACATACCATATAGACTAATGAAGAGGTGGTCCCTCCACTAAGGACCGAGGGAAGAGTGGTGGATCGAGTGTTCTTGGGTATTAGAGCTATCCAGGTTGGCAGCGAAGCCTCAATAGGACCAGCAGTTCATGGGATAAAAATAAAATATTATAAGGAATATTAGAAGTAACATAAAGACCTACAATATTAGGAATTTAGACATATGATGAATGGGATCAATATAGGAGGCCCCACATACTGCTTGTTCATGCACATTGAGTGACGTTACATCACATTGACTTTTCTTGTGATTATTTCTATCATGAGGATTGAAAAAACATAGACGTTTACATGTAGTTCCTCAATCCTCCATGATGTGGTTCCACAAAAACATCTATGGTAAGTCTCTTATTGATATAATTTATTCCAAGTAATGTTTACTTGTCTCCCAGTAAGTGTGGGAATGGTACGTGACATAGCTGGAAGACCTAGTGAATTCTAGGTGCACCGTGCATCCATTAACTACCCAGGTGAGGGTGCTACTAGAAATGACCACTCCTCCCAATATTTCAACAACTAAACTTGTTGTTCATGCTTCCTTGACCAATTTATCAGAAGAATATTGGGGTGGTGAACGTTATGAAGGGATAGAACTAGAGAGTGGTGAGACAACAACTTTCATTGTAGGACCAGCTGAACATTTCAAGATATGATTTCACTCAATTACCTTTGAAACACATTTACACTATTATAATATATATTATATAACTAAAAACTAATTTTATTGTGATAAAATCGATCAAGGTACCCCTAATATCAGGGATGAAGGCGCACCAATAGGTGTGAAGGATCCTTTCCAAAGGCATGTGTCTAAGACATAAGCGGTCGATGGTATGAATGAAGATGAGGAGGTTAGGGTGACCACCTCTAAATCTCCAGACCTCCAAGTCAAATATTGGGGGACATGCCCTGACATAACAAAGGTGAAGACCCCAGAGATTGATCTATCACTACTCACTTCCATTAATTCTCTTTTTTATTACAGATTTATTATCATCATTTTTCGATCAGACAAGATGACATATTCCTTTTTAGAATAGTGATTATGGTATTGTGTGCCTAACTATTAGTAGAGGTCAAGGAATCAGAAGGCCCTTTCTGATAAGGGGGTCTATCCATGTGGAGTTATGAATCTGAATTGATCTAGCCATAGTCCCATAATTATAGTAGATTATGGTTGTGAGTAATGTCACTGGTGGGGAAGAACATGAGGCTAGAAGGAATATAATTGTTAAGGTGGGAAGAAGGTAAGATGAACAACCTAATGACCTTAATCCCATCCCATTAGGGAGTATTCCATATGCGGATCCTTCTACCAAAACCCTAATGGCCTTTCTAGAAAATAATACTACAGATCCATATGAATTGGAATACTCAAATTCATAAGTAGCTTAATATAATCTCTTCATCTGGAATAGTTAATGGGAGTGCATCCAATGATTCATTGAGCATACATCAGAGCGTTAGTTAGTTGGTTGGATTTGGTCACTTTTCTAATATATGTAAAACCTATGTGATGGAGAGTTAGATGATCGATGTCTTCGTGCGTTGATTTTCTACTACCATAACAAAAATATTTATGAATGAAGTAAGCTTCTGGATGTCTCATGTAACGAAGAGAAATATGATAGAATTCATAAGGTCTAAGAAGTCAATAATAAGATCCATCTAATATATGAACAATTAGAAGATCATTCTACCATCATCACCAATCAATCTAAAATGGTCATATGTCTGATGGACTGACTGGAAGAGACTCAAGAGCTAATATGTCAGGTGGCATATCAAGTGGCCGATCTCGGATCTCAGTGGGATTTAGTATAGATCAGGTCCAACCAACTTCCTCTAGTGGCTATTGTGGATTAAAGGGAGCTCATATGGCATCATAAGACCCTAGAATCTATGACCTTGTGGTTGGAGGAGCTACAATATTTTATCACCTTAGCAATGTTATAGGGGGATTTTTCTAAAAATTATGAGAGGATACTACATGATGTTGTCCCATCCTATGGCTATAACTTGTTATCTTTTTTTGATAATTTCCTATGTTAATTGTAAAATTATTTTTATACTTTAAGTATCAAACTTCGATCATATTTTTCAGACAACCATTTATCAATCACTAAGCTCGTGTGGGTCATGAATAATGTGAGAATTAGTGGATGACCACATGGAATATCCTTTTTATGAGAGTGTCAAATATTTAAAAAACACTAATGGAATACTATTCCTGAATTCATACTGAGAGTGTTCAGAAAATGAGAGGTTGCGACCAAAGAATAGTTTCCTTTGACCAGAAAATTTTTGTTTCCATCATGAACTAGTGCAAGAAAGCGAAAACACTAGTGGATTGGGAATTAATTCAAACAAAGGGGAATATGAAGGGTGGATCATGATTCCCAAAATTTTGAACACAAGGAGAATGGACAATGGATACAAGATAACTTATAACCATGTTTGTAAAACAACATCCATATAGTTATCTTGAAATGGAGAAAAACAACCAAGGGTTGACCACTGACTGTGTTTGAAAAAAGGAACCTGTCTCAAAATTTAGTCCAAAGTATTCTAATATGTTGGAAATATATGGTATTTGAGCCCAAATTCCATGAGAACATACCATTAGGGGGTCCTTTTAGGTGCGTAAGAGGATGATGATCCAAATGAGGGTCATAAAAATATTGGTAATGGAATGATGTAATATTTTAATGGCTTTCAAAAGTTTAAGAATTATTCCCATATTTTTTAATGAACATTGGTGTAATTTAATTTGTTTGAACAAATCACTAACCCATTTTTGGGGGAACATAATCTCAAATTCCAAGAAACTATTAAAAATTAGATCAATGTGGATGATGACCAGTGACATATGGAAAGGCCTCGCGAGTGAGGGATTATTATACCTTACAGTTTTTCAATATATAATGATGGTGATTGATGTGAAGTCTATCAGTATATAGTCAGGATAATTACTGGTACTTTTTTAGAATCATGTTAATTGGACATGTACCAAAAATTAATATCATGGTACATGGACATTTCCCAGCATTTACGATTTTATGGTTGGACCATGGAAAGAGTTTTAAATTATTACTGTATGGACTAAGTTTGTTTTCATACTTTATAATCATAGTGTTCAAAACAAGGTGATGATCTCACAATGTTATATTTGTTGTGTGATGGATTTGCGAAACCAAAGTGAATGATAGCCAAGGATTCTAATCACCACACCACAATTTCCTAGGGGAATTAACATATAGTTTAATTTCACAATTACATAGACATAAGATTCTATTTTAAGGTCATAGAGTTTCTTACATGAATCCCTTGTGCATATTGACTACATCAGCACACACCCTAGCATAACTCCATAGGCCACGTGATCCATTCTTGATGTGAGAGATAAGGTATGTAACTTGGTGTCAACATGACATGTTGAATCTCACATTTCAGGTGACACCAAGGGAGGAATCTAACCACGATACTAGTGAGTGGAAGGAGATAAACAAAAATATTCAAGTTAAGGGGGTGAATAGGGAGGAAGGATCAATTAATGACCATTTCCAAAACATAGGGACAAAAAACCATACATTTGAAGAATGGGGAATTCCACTATAGGATAAAACATTGACCAATTTTAAAAAATATGATCCATTGTTTACTTCCAAATATCCATTAGGATGATCAATAATGATGGTAGGTGCTCATGAGACCATCATCATCAGGGGGTCCTTTTGGATTTGAATGATGATCAAAATCTAAACATAAAATGACTCAATGTGTTGAAATTAGTGTATCAGAAAGTGGGATCCAAACCTGGATGGTGCATAAAGTTTTATGTTGTGCTAATCGAACTATGGAAAATAGTTTAAATAATTTTTTCTTGGACTATCAAGGGATATTTTTAGTCTTAGGGTATATATAGAGAATTTTAGAGGTAAACCCCAATGTGAATGTGGCCAAAGAGGATTGAATTCTACATACATAACATAAGATGAACCACATAGAGATTTAGTTCATACTTTTTGGAATATAATTGAGGGATAGGGGATAGAGAATTTATGAATTTGCATAAGGGACCCAAGAAAAAATGTCATTTCATCACTACATATAAAATAAGGATAGGATCCTATTCACATGTACTTCTACTTCATAGTGTTTTGAGATACCAAAACTAGTAAGGGAGGCCCTCTCTAGTGATGGAAATGAGTCAGCCCATGATTATAACGAGGAATCCCACATTACAAACATGGGGTATCACTTTTTTCATCACATACCTACCACAAGATTAATCCCAATTTTTTATGGTTTAAGACTACATTTTACCATCGCTCATTGATGACATTAGGCTATGTAGTTTAAATTTTCACAACTCAGACTATATGGGATGAAAATATTTTGTAGTCGTAATACTTTGGACCATGAACAGAAGGGTGATTCAAAGAGGTATAGGAGGTGTGAGAGTTAAAACATGAAGTGAATGATTCAAGGTGGTATTAAACCAAATTTAGGGATTCGGATTTCGGTTTCACATGGTTTAGGGTCAAATGGTCTGGACCATAGGGGGAATTAACATAGATTCAAGACGTTTGGACTGGTAAAATTTTGATTTGTTCTGAATATTTGTGGCATGGGTGAGGCATAACCTTTTGTAAATCGATATATGGAGGATTTAATACCACCTATAAAACTTGATGTAGACTATGAAACATTTAAAATTCAAGTTGATGGATCATAACCGAGCCCAAGGGTCTGAGCGATTGAAAAAAATGTGGAAAGTTCTAGAGAAAAACTTTCCAGGAATTGTAAAGACTCTGAAACTCCGTGTAATTTTTTTTAATTATATGTGAATTTAGGAGTCCACAAAAATTGATGGTGCATGATTATGAGGCCCAGAGTGACCATAATGAATTTCTAAACCTTTTTTCAGGTACATTCGGTAAACATGCAAGTGGGTTTTTGTAACTTTTTACCTGGTGCTCGAAATTAAGATTTGAGAACTCCATTTAACTCACAGCGCCGATATCCGCTTAAGAATACCTTCACCTCGACCACAGTAGGTTGAGGGTGGAAGTTAGTTTTTCACTTTTTTGTGAGAGAATAAAATAAAATAATATGGTGTAACATTTTATTTTTATTTTATTTTGAAACTCCTTGTGGATGTTGAGAGGTGGAGACCACCAGAATTAAACCTCCCCTTGAGGTTATGGAGGTGGGGAACACCGAACATAAAACCTCCCCTGAGAGGTCATGGTGGTGGGGACCACCCAATTTTAAACTCCCTTGAACCTCCCACATAAATGTGTGGAAGTCTCTTAAACATCCCCTTGTTTAATTATGTGACCCCCTTAATTAATTATGGCAACCACTAAGTAATTAATTATTCAAATTTTAAATTTTACCAATAATTAAAATTGGGGAAGCATATCATAAGTTGGCTACTTTTAAATTTAGTGGATTTGGGGGGAGGATAAATATTAGGAGGATTACACTTATCCGACAAAGAACTCCATCAAATAACATTCTTTAGAAATCAAGGAAGAGGACAACGAGCGATCCTGAAATCGAAGCGTGGTTTCATAAGCGATGATCATTGGTACTCTCTTCTCATTCTTCAACTTCCTTCTTTCACCAAATTCAATGAAAAATCCATGATAAGGGTTTAGTTCCCATGTTATTCCCTTCTAATTTTTCTTTTTATGGGTTGCGAATAGTGATTTACAAAGGTTGTGGGGATTGATGTTCTTAAATATCTTCCATACACGTTCTTGATTCAAAAATGGTGAACCACTTTCTAACGATCTAACGCGGAGGGTGTGGGCCAATCAAACATTTCCCGACCCCTTTTCATTCTTCTTTATTGTGTTCTTCATGATGGAAGAAGGGGGATTACACCACGATGACGAATGAAGAGAGAGTCCGGCTAAACCAGTCGCCGGTGAAGGCACGCCCCCCCCCACAGCTACATCGTCTGCGACCTTCATGCACCATAGACGAGCCTCCGCTGCCATCTGCGGTCGATCTGCCACCCGTAGCCTCACCCCTCGAGCTGACGCCTGCAGCATCCTCCCTCCCAGCCGAGCCACCCTAGGCCGGCCCGAACTGCCTCGGCCCTCACGGTCGAGCCACCCCGGCCGAGCTGTCCCGCTTCCTCCGCCCTCCTAGCTGTGCCGACTCAGGATGGGCCGAGCCACCCCACTCCCTCACGAAAGCCCCTGGCTGAGCTACCCCGCAGCTTCCGCCCTCCCTACCGAGAATTCCCAGGCCAGTCTGAGATGCCCCTCACCCTCGCGGGATCCCTGCGACTGAGCCACCGTCCGCAGCCGAGCCGATCTGTGGCCTCCACCACCCCACGGCACCCGCGACCTCCAAGGCCCATCACGGTCATCGAGGCTTGCCAGAATGCCTAGAAGGCTGGTCCGTACCCCAGTCTGGGTTTACCCAAACCTTGTCAACCCAGACCTGGTCGGGTTGGATTGGTCCGACCGGTCCTGGACCAGATACGACCCTATACTTTACATGGCCATAATTTTTCCACCGGACATCTGTTTGATGACCGTCAGTAGGGGTGGAAAACTTGGAGTGATATGGTCTCTTTGGTATACCCCCTAGAGTTTTATATTACATTGGGTAACAGTCAGGTTGGATCGAGTACGAATCCAACTGGTCCATTGGGACAAAAAGTCTAATAACTCACAGACCGTGTGTCCGAATTACGTGACATCTGTTGAATTAAAACCACTATGACATGGAGGTCATTTGGGATACCTCCTCATGGAACATCGTTGTAGTTGGAGTATTGACCAGTGAATTGTGGATCGGATCCTCCTGGATATTATCAGGCATAGTGTGGGAACCCAGTAGCTGGTTGTGGCGAGAAGAATGAAGAGAGATCCACTGTGTGTCAGCTCTTAGCAATCCTGTGTGGGTCAGATCCTAGCGATCCTCTGTGGGTCAGCTCCTAGTGATTCTGTGTGGGTCAGCTCCTAGAGATCCAATGTGGGTTAACTCCTAGAGATCCTGTGTGGGTCAGCACCAAGAGATCCTGTGTGGTTCAGCTCTTAGCGATCCAGTGTGGGTCAGCACATAGCGATCCTGTGTGGGTCATCTCCTAGTGATCCTGTGAAGGTCAACGTATATACAGATTTAGATGAATCAGTAGTTACATATAATCATCTCTACTACTGTACTTAAGTTATACCTGGTTTGAGATGAGTTCGTACCTATCTGGTACTTTTCTTTATGGTAATACCTTGGTGGTATTATTCTTTGTGGAATACCTATGTGGCACTTTCCTTTGGGGTTTTCCATACTTTGTGGAATATTTGAGCTTTGGGATTTTGGGTTGGACCCTGTGTTTCCTCAAGATTGAGATGGGCATGCATTATAACTTAGGTATATGTATGGGCATATACCTAAGTAGGGTTTACAGTTGACTTCAAGCTTTGAGGTTTATCCTTTGCGGATTTTGTGAGACCTTGAGGGTTTTGGGGTCCCTATTAAGTATTGTTATTCTCACCCCTTCATAGGATATGCCTTCAACTTGTTGTGTTTGGTGCAGACGACAGATATCGTTGATCGAGACTGAGGGTACCAGGACTGGATGGTGGTTGGAGGAGGACCTTACGACGAGTCAGTACACGGAGGAGACAGACGGATGGGGAGTGCTATGGTGGTGATCTATACCCACCCTTTAGGAAGGAACCTCAGAGGATGACCCAGCAACTGCCTTCCTTTTGGCTCCAGTTTACTTGTACTTTTAGTTTCTTGTACTTTTTAGTTGGACTTGTATTCTGGCTCCTTTTACTCACTGTACTCACTCTGTCTACTATTCAGTTTACTTGTGTTCGTATCTTGTTGTGTTCTTGGTTGTGTGTGTTTACATGTTATAAAGCAATGCCTTTTGAGTTTTAGGGATTATTCCTTTTAGTGCTAGTTGCCAGCCCTTGGCCTATGGAAGGAGGGCTTGGGGTAGTCACGGCACATGCCCTGGGGGATGGGTTGTGAAAAACTGGTATCAGAGGTGTTAGTTCTACCATAGAACATAGGACTCTGATCTTTATTTTAACAGAAATAGTGTTAAGTATTATGAGTGTGGTTATCAGTTTAGGGAATACAGTGTTGGTGTTGCGACTGACGTATCCATACACAAGGACCATGACTTCTGGATTTTGTCTCAATGGATGAAAACACTTATTGCGTGTGTGTTTTCAAGAGACTACTTTGTGAACACTTTGAGTCATCTTAACAGGTATAACTTATTTACCATGGTGCACCTGTTTCTTTTTAGGATGCCTCCACATTGATAGCCAGCTAGGGTTCCGAGAGTAGCACAAACTGATAGCCCACCGAGCGACGAGGCCTTGGTGTTGGGCCCTCTTCCAGTAGAGGCACCAGCTGAGGCACCAATGGTACCATTACCCATTGGGAAACCGATACCACTAGCCCCGGCATCAGAGGGTGAATTCCGATTGAGTACATTTTAGGAGTTCCTGTGCCAGAGGCCACCTAGGTTCAGGGGGGAGACGAACCCACATGCATCTGAGGATTGGTTGGAGGCTGTAGTGAGAGTCTTCCGATTGGTAGGGACACCATCCGATTTCATGGTGATCCTTGCCGCTAGCCTTATACAGGCAGCAACAGGAAGATGGTGGAGCTTGATTCTCCAGGCTCACGACGTGGTGACAATTATCTGGGCAGACATCGAGAGATTTTTTTAGGAAGAGTTTGTCGCAGTGACTCTTCGTGCTGTGAAAATTCAAATGCTACTTCATCTACAGCAGGGCTACATGACTGTGGCTCAGTACTCGATGAGATTTACCGACCTCTCATGCTACTCCAATGATATGGTGGGGGCCCATTCTTCAGGGCCCGAACCTTCCAGTAGGGTCTCAGGCAGGAGATCAGGGCTTCGATGATCTCACTCAGCATCCAGACGCAGGTGGGGGTGTTAGAGTGATACCTTTTAGTGGAGAGTTTCCTTGAGGAGCAGTCACCAACAGCGAGACCCACTACCAGTCATCATGTAGCAGAGTTCTCTACTGCTGGCAGCAGATAGATGACACAGAGGTCAAAGAGGACTAGACCTATAGGTGGATGACCAAAAGATTCAGGGTCGGTTCTGAGGGGCACCCGAGATAGAGCCAGTCATTCCAGGAGTGGACAGTGTTACATGTGTGGTGGGTAGGGTCACATGGCTCGTGACTGTCTGACCCACTATATGGATGATCAACATATTGTCGAAAAATTGCCTAGGCCAAGACATAGATTCAACTGAGGAGGACCATAGGGAGAAGTAAGACATGGCAGAGGAGATGGTTGTGCAGCTAGCGGTGGGCGACAAATCGTGATGTTACTGCCACCACCACCAGGAGGTGCACCCCGACCCTAGGGAGTAGGTGGACAGGAAAGAGCCCATCTCCATGCAGCTGAAGCCTACGATCACAGCGCTCCAAAGATGATTCGAGGTATGATTTGTGTTTACTCTACCTTAGCTACAGTACTTATAGACACAAGTTCAAGTCATTATTTTGTTTCCACTACCATCGTTCAGAGCTCAGAGATTCCGATGGAGCTGTTGGCTCGATCCTTATGGATAAAAACTCTTATGGGACTGGATTCAATGATTACACACTAGTTCCAGCAGTGTGAGCTTACTCCAGAAGGAAAGAGCTTCGGCTGGGATCTCCTAGTAACAACGTGGAGGCCTTATAAAATTATCTTGGGTATGGAATGGTTATCTACAGTCCATGCTCAGATTGATTGTATTAGGCATAATGTGTGGTGTGTCCGCATGGATGGGACTAGGTTTACCTTCACCAGTGAGAAGGGAGCCTTTGCAGTGTAGGATGGACTTACATTGAGGAGAGTGCAACCGATCACTCATCATTTGACTGCCTTACCCTCAGAGCAGTTGATGTGGAGAGTCTGAGCTATCTTTTAGTGGTGGACCAATACATGAATGTTTTCCCTGATGATGTTCTGAGTCTACCTCCTCACAGAGAGGTGGAATTTTACATTGACATGTACCCCAAGACGGCATAGATAACTACACCAACATATCGGATGGCTCCCATAGAGCTTCATGATCTGCAGGTACAGTTAGAGGACTTGCAGGGGAAGGGATTCATTCAGACTAGTGTATCTCCTTGGGAAACCCCGATTTTGTTCACCAAGAAGGTGGATGAGAGATTGAGGCTTTGTGTTGACTATCATAGCCTAAACGAATTGACCGTGAAGAACAAGTACCCACTCTCAAGGATTGATGACCTCTTTAATCAGCTGAAGGGATCATGGTGGTTCTCTAAGATTGACCTCAGATTAGTCTTTCACCAGCTCAGAGTACAATACGAGGATGTGCAGAAGATGGAATTCAGATATTGGTACGACCATTACAAGTTCTTGGTTATGCCATTCGGTGTAACCAACGCTCCAGTAGTGTTCATGAGACTCATGAACATGATCTTTCATCCATACCTTTATCACTTTATAGCATTCTTCATCGATGAAATTTTGATCTACTCGACTACTGAGGAGGACCATGCTTGTCATTTCCCTATAGTACTGGATACACTCTGAGAGCACCGGCTTTATGATAAGTTCTCAAAGTTCTAGTTCTGTATCCAAGAGTCTCACTTTCTGGGACATGTCATATCGGAGGATAAAGTTGCAGTGGATCTAGTGAAGATTGAAGCAGTAATTTCTTGGGATCCACCCAGCAGTGTGACGGAGGTACGAAGTTTCTTGGGGTTTGCCAGATACTACCAAAGATTTGTGCCAGATTTCTCCAGAGTTGTAGCACGACTTTCAGCATTGACGAAGATGGGGAAACCCTTCATGTGGTCAGAGAGATGCCTGCAGAGTTTTCAGGAGCTGAGGCAGAGGCTGACTAGTGCCCCTATATTGAGGCTTCTAGAGGAGGGCATATGGTACGTAGTCTACTACGACGCATCAGGGACCAGACTCAGATGTTTCCTAATGCAGGAGAAAGCGGTGTTCACATATGGTTCTCGATAGCTAAGACAACATGAGACGAACAATGCTACCCATGACTTGGAGTTAGCAGCAACAGTCTTAGCCTTGAAGATGTGGCGAAACTATCTGATCGGATAACGTTTTATAGTCTACTCTGATCATAAGTGTCTCAAGTATATCTTCTCTTAGAAGGACCTTAACCTGAGACAACGATGTTGGCTTGAGTTCCTCTAGGACTATGACTTCGAGATAGTCAATACTCATGGGAAGGGGAATGTTGTAGCAGATGCACTTAGCAGAAGATCTGGTATACAGTTTCTAGGCAAGGCGATGGAGTAGCTGGACGCTTTACTGATATCCTTTGTGGATAGAGATGGATCATCTTTTCTTCAGTCTCTTATAGTCACTCCTCCACTTCTGTAGTGATTCAAAGAGGTGCAGCATGGAGACACTGACTGTGAGACACGACGTGCTCAGATATCCATAAGACAAGCACCTGATGGATTTTATGAAGGTGGGGAGCACATAATCCTCTTCAGAGGATATAACATGGTACCAGTGTCTTTTTTGGAGGAAGTGTTGAGGGAGTTCTACACATCCCCTCTAGCGATACATCCAAGAGTGGCGAAAATGTACCAGGATCAATGAAGACAATACTAGTGTCCTGAAATGAAGAAATCTGTAGCAGATTTTGTCTCTCGATGCATCAGTTGTTAGCAAGTGAAGGTGGAGCATCAGGTACCAGTAGGCTTGGTTCAACCTTTAGAGGTCCCAGAGTGGAAGTGGGATGGGATATCCATGGACTTCATGACTGGAATTCCACGTACATTTAGGGTAAATGACCCAATTTGGGAGATTATCGACTGACTCACCAAGTTAGCCCACTTTTTACCAATCAAGGAGTGGGGTTCAGTAGAGAGATTGAAACAGCTCTATTTGAAGAAGATTGTGTGGTTACATGGAGTACCCTCGATGATTATATCTGATCATGATGTGAGTTTTACTTCCCTACTATGGAAGGGGTTGCTAGAGGCTTTCAGGACAAAACTTCATTTGAGCACTGCCTTCCATCCTTAGATGGATGGCCAGACTGAGCAGACCATTCAGACCCTCATGGACATGCTATGTGCATGTGTCCTCGATTTTAGTCACATTTGGGAGGATCAATTTTCGTTGGTGGAGTTTCCATACAAAAAAAGTTATCACTCCACCATTGGGATGGTACCTTTTGAGACATTGTACATACAACCTTACAGATCACCTTTATGCTGGACTGACCCCTGAGAGTCTACACTCGTGGGACTAGAGATTTTATGGGATACCATAGAGAAGGTGAAGATTATCCAGAAGCAGATGAAGACTGGATAGAGTAGGCAGAAGTCTTACACCGACAGGAGACAGAGACCTCTAGAGTTTGAGGATAGTGACCACGTCTTTCTACGGGTCTCACCCCGAAGAGGTTTGTGGAGATCTGGCCATGAAGACATGTTATATCCAAGATTCATCAGAGATTTTCAGGTTCTCAGCAGAGTTGGTGATGTGGATTACCGCTTAGCTCTTCCACCTGATTTGCACCAAGTGCATGACGTTTTCCATATATCCCAACTCAGGAGATACGTGCACGACCCTTCTCACATCATCGACCATGGAGAGCTGGACATCAAAAATGGGGTGACTTTTACAGAGGTTCTAGTAGAGATTGAGGATTGACATGAGCCAGTCATTTGTGGATGGTCGATACCTCTGGTGTGAGTTCACTGGCAGCACTAGAACATCCCGGAGAGAACATGGGAGCAGGAGGCTCAAATGCGTGTATAGTACCCCAACTTGTTTTCCTAGATTGATTTGTGGCTTATGGGGAAGAAAATCCTTGAGACAGGGAGAATTTAAAGACCTGGAAATTCCCTGTAATGTTTTTTAATTAAATGAGAATTTTATGAGTCTGCAAAAATTGACGGTGCATGATTCTGAGGCCCGGAGTGCCTGGAATGAATTTCAGAACTTTTTTTAAAGTACATTCACTAAACGTGTGAGTGGGTTTTTTAACTTTTGAAACAGTGCTCAGAATTGAAATCTGAGGACACCGTTGAACTCGCAGAACAAATATTCACTTAAGGATACCTTCACCATGACCACAGTAGGTCGAGGGTGGAAGTTAGTTTTTCATTTTTTTCATGAAAGAATAAAATAAAATAAAATGGTGTAACTTTTTATTTTATTTTATTTTGAAACTCCTTGTGGATGTTGAGAGGTAGGGACCACTAGAATTAAACCTCCCCATGAGGTTGTAGAGGTGGGGACCACCTAAACTAAAACCTCCCATGAAAGATTATGGTGGTGGGGAACACTCTAGTTTAAACCCCTTTCAACCTCCCACTTAAATGTGGGTAAGTCTATTGAACTTCTCCTTGTTTAATTATTCCACCCTTAATTAATTATTCCAACCACTACGTAATTAATTAATCCAATTTGAAATTATACCAACAATTAAAATTGGGGAAACAAATCATAAGTTGGCTACTTTGCAATTTGGTGAATTTGGGGAGAGAAGAAATATTGGGAGGATTACACATCTCTAATGAAGAACGCCATTGAAGAACGTTCTTCAGAAATCAAGGAAGAGGATGATGGGTGATCCTGAAATCGAAGCGTGGTTTCAGAAGTGAAGATTGTTGGCACTCTCTTTCCCTTCTTCGACTTCCTTCTCGCGCCAACGTCAATGAACAATCCAAGGTAGGGGTTTAGTTCCCATGTTATTCCCTTATATTTTTCCTTTTTTGAGGTTGGGAATAGTTATTGAAGTTGGTTTTGGGGATTTATTTTCTTAAATACCTTCTATACATGTTCTTGATTAAAAAATGATGAACCACTTACTACCGCTCTAACGCGGAGGGGGCAGGCCAATCAAACATGGCCCGAACCCTCCGCCATTCTTCCTTATTGTGTTCCTAGCGATGGAAGAAGCTGGCTTACACCATGATGAAGAATGAAGAGAGAGGCCGGCTAAACTATCTACCGGTGAAGGCACAGCGCCCCGCCGCCCCGCAACTCTGCTATCCGCAACCTTCATGCCCCGCGGCCGATCCGCTGCCTGAGCCGCCGCATCCATCCACGACCGAGTCACCGCTCGCGGTCTTGCCACCCGATCCACCATCTGTGGCCTCTGACATCCCGAATGAGCCACCCCGGGCCGGGCCGAGAGGCCTCTGCCCTCCCGGCTGGGCCGTCCCGCGGCCTCCGCCCTCCCGGCCAAGCCGCCCTGCGCCCTCGCGGCACACCCGGACTGAGCCACCCCGTGGCCTCCACCCTCCCTAACAAGCCATCCCAGGCTGGGACGAGAAGCCCCAAACCCTCGTGGTATCCCCGTGGATGAGCCGCCATCCGCAGCCAAGCCGACCCGCGGCCTCCGTCGCCCTATATCACCTGCGGCCTCCAGGGCCCGTCGCGGCCTGCCGGACCGCCTAGTGGGCTGGTCCACCCAGCAGTCCGGGTGGTACCACAAGACAGGATTGACCCAGTGGGTTGGGTCAGGTCGACCCGAACCGGGTTGAACCAGGCCAGGTCAGGTTGAGTCGGTCCGACCAGGTCGCACCAGACCCGGTGTAGATACAACCCTAAACTTTACTTGGGTCATAATTTTAGCACCAGATGTCTATTAGAAAAACCATTAGTGGAACCAGATACCTTAGAGAAAGATGTTCCATTTAGTATACCCCACATGTGTTTTGGAATAAGTTGGGTAATAGTTGCATTGGATCGAGAATGAATCCAACCGGGCCCTCGGGACAAAAATGCTAATATCTCAAAGACCGGGCGTCTGAATGACGCGCCGTCTATTGCATTGAGACTCATATGAGTTGTTGGTCCTTTGGGATACTTCCAAATGGATCTAAGTAGATGTTATAGTATTGAATAGTGACTTGTGGAGCGGATCCTCCTGGAGACAATCATGCTTAGTGCGAGAACACAATAGCTGGATATAATGAGAAGAATGAAGAGCGATCCTGTGTGGGTCAGCTCCTTGATATCCACTGTGGTTTAGCTCCTATATATCATATGTGGGTTAGCTCCTTGTGATCCTGTGTAGGTCAGCACCTAGCGATCCTTTGTGGGACAGCTCCTAGCGATCCTATGTGGGTCAGCACCTATCGATCCTGTGTGGGTCAGGTCCTAGGGATCTTGGGTTAGATTCTTTACAGAGTAAGATGAATCAGTAGTTACATCTAATCATCTCTACTACTGTACTTATGTTATACCTAGTTTGAGCTGAGTTCGTACCCGTTTGGTGCTTTCCTTTATGGTTATACCTTGGTGGTATTCTTCTGTGTGGCGTACCTGTGTGGTACTTTCGTTTGTGGTTTTTTTCCTTTGTGGAATAGTCGAGCTTTGGGATTTTGGGTTAGACCCTGTGTTTCCTAATGATTGAGATGGGTATACATGTTAACTTAGGTATATGTATGGGAATATACCTAAGTAGTGTTGACAGTTTAATTTATTATTTGAGGTTTATCCATTGTGTATTTAGTGAGACCTTGAGGGTCTCAGGGTCCCTACTGATTATCATTATACTCACCCATGCACGGGCTATGCCCCACTATGTTGTGTTTGTTACAGATTATGGACAATGTTGATTGACAGTTAGGGTACCAGGACAAGATGATTCCCAAAGGAGGACCTTACAACGAGTCACTACAAGGAGGAGACAGATGGACGTGGAGTGCAGTGGAGGCGATCTGTACCTACCCTTCAGGTAGAAACCTCGGAGGACAACCTAACAGCTGTCTTCCTTTTTTCTTCAGTTTACTTGTACATTCAGTATCCTGTACTTTCCATTTGGGCTTGTATTCTATCCCCTTTTAGTTATTGTACTCACTCTATTTACTATTTTGTTTATTTTTGTTCTTATCTTGATGTGTGCTTGGTTGCGTGTGTCTATAGGTTATAAAGGCAATGCCTTCCCAGTTTTAAGGATTACACCTTTCGGTGCTAGTCACCTGCCCCTGGCATTTGGAAGGAGGGTTTTGGGTAGTCACGACATGGGCCTCAGGGGATGGGTCATGATAGGAAGAAATATGTATTCCATTAGAATTGGAATCAAGCCATTAATAGTTCAGAAACATAGTATGGTATGAGACAAAAAATGGTGGTTGGAATCCCTTCTACTATGGTATATGAGGTATCCTAATATTTTATAGGGTAGTGTATTAGTTTAACATCATTCATTGAGGATATAGACTCTTATTTTATGTTCATGGAGTGTAGAACATGATGAAGAATTTCTCTAGTTGGTATGTGTAATCTGGTTTTATAATAATACATATGTCCACGATGGCCAACGGGGCCCAACACCACACAATACATCCTAGAAAATATTATCATATAAATTAATGTCGTAATTCTTAGACTAATGTGAGGCCAGTGGGTCGAAGGATTGATGATCTTATGGAAACCATCATAGGTCTGATCCGTACACATATGGGGAACTTTGTTTTTTGTTTTTTTGGGGTTATTAGACCAGGATTTTGAAATCAACACATTTACATGTATCCAGTAAAGACAATAATCAATCCATACATTTTTTTTGAAATAAATGTCATAGTAGATGACTAGTGTCATGTAAAACATCTTCTTAGATGAGAATGTGATAGCACTGTGTTCTTTATCATCATACGGCCTAGAGAAAAACACTTTGTAATTTATATTCATTTGGAAAGGATGATGGTTGTTACGTAATTTAATATTATGCAACTAGGATTATATTCGCATAGTTAAAGTCATGTTATAGGGATGATTGGGAAGATTCTTTCCATGGTGGATGTGCATGGCACGGTAGTTGTAACCCATCATGAATGAGGTCCAAGTCAGACTGCTCAATGAAATACGATCCCAATGAAGACCTTTACACGTATTAGAGTCATGGTTCTTATACATGAACTTATAGTTTTTGTCTATATATCTTGGGACATGATCTCGGATTAACTTGATGTTAATGGGGCACTAATATTTTTAGGTGAAGTACTTATTGAAAAACTAGGTAATGGTTTGAGGAGTTATTCGATGTCCATCCCTGGTGATCAAAGAGTATGCTTCGTGGGTGATAGACATTATGAATTACGCAAGGTACCTCCCACTTAGGTTCCAACATTAGGTGATTTCTACTTTGTAACATTTTTTTGAGAGTTAATATGATGTCAACTTGGATGAAGTATTGAATGAAAAAAATTCTTTATGAATTCCCTTTCTATATTGTTATGGTGCTTCTCTATATTTTGCAAGGCCTAAAGACTATTTTCTTTGAGGGCTTCCAAATCAACTAGAATGACTTTTTCCCATATGTCTAAAATATTCTGAGCATATAAATCTTTTTTGAGTGATGGAAACTATATGTAGATGGTGAATACATCCTCTCTTCCATGCATTGGGGAATATGCAGACATGTGGGTGGAATTTCTAGTCATCATATGATAATCCCAGAGAGCATTGGAGAGATTTCCTAGCTAACTCTTATTTTTATAACCCAACATATTTTGAAGAATATTAGATATTGTTGTATTTAATGCCTCAATATTTCCTTTTTCAGGATCATGGTAGCATGATGTATAGTTCGACCAGATTTTGTACTCAACATAAAAATTCTGCTTCTTGGCAGATTGAATTTTGTGCTGTTATCAATTAGAATGGCATGAGAAAATTTGAATCATTGGATAATGTGTGAGATCAAGAATTCAACAATTGATTGGGCCTTGACTTCCTTGAGGAATATCCCTTCTTCCCACTTGGAGAAAAAAATCACTATTAGAATGGATATTCACTGGAAAATGGTTTCTTGTTGATATAGTCTAATGACATCGAGTCCCCAAACAACAATGGATGAAGAATACATAGTAGTATAGTGGGGATCTGGTGATTAATGAAGAAAATTAACATGTATTTGACATTAATGGAACATATTAGATAGATATATGAATTCATGGACTATGGTGGGATAGAAGTGGCCCAACATTCATATCTGGTGTGAGAGCATCAAACATTCCTAATGAGAACCCCATGTCCCATAATTAACTTCCTTCATAACCAGGATCTCGTATAGATTAATTCATAGGTGGGTAATTCCTTCAAACCCACATCGATAGAGAGTATTCTCTAATTTACACTCACTCTGGAGGGTGAAATACTATACCTGCCGATGGATTCACTCATGTTCATCTCGATCTGGGATGTGGATACCATGAAGAAGATACTCAATGAATGGATTCTATAATATGGGGGTTTCCTTCGCTACGAGGGAATTTCAGGGTCCCTATGTGGAAGCACTTACAATCATGTAGATTAACTTGTAGCTTTCATCATCATCTGTAGTAAAGGGAGTGATGATATTTTAGTGTTCCAAAAGGATGAATAGAACATCAGGATCAGTTTCTACAATAGAGGTAGCTAGACTGGCTTGGAAATTACCTCAAACATTCTATGTCCAGGGAACATGATTCACCTCTAGATAACAAGGGAAATGGGTCATTAGTTTGGGAGTGTGATTTAGAATGGACACAAGCTCTGACATCCTATTGACATAGTCTCCATTTAAATATTTTATGACTGAAATTTAATATAACTTCACATGTAAGAAGGGAACATCAATCTCGAGGACCATATCGAGACAAGTAATGAAATCCTGATACTATGCCTCATTTTTGGTGTAGCCTTTTGATAGGAGGAATGATTTTGGTAGGATAACTTATGCAGGGGTCATGGAGATAATCCACATTCCTTCTTTTTTTAGTTTGGATCTTTGAGCCTTCATCCTTTTGGTGTATAAGAGGCACCTTTGAAATGAATCTTCCAACATTTCATAGCACGATTCTTCAATATGATATATTCATGTAGGAAATCTATATCCATAGGTTCTTCTTCAGGGGATGGATGGTTGCCCTAAAAGTCTGTCATTTTTTTACCCTTTACAGTATCCAGCAAGATGAACCTGATTTCAAACTGCTCGAGGATCACTACCCAGTTTTCCAAATGATGTTTCAACATCGATCAATTCAAGATATTCTTTAGTGGGTCCACATAAAAACCAAGTTTATCTCTGGATGCTAAAAATAATACCATAACCTCTTCACTAAAAAACTAGAATAAGTAATTTATTCTAAAAATGATGTTATATAGAATCTATGTCTTGGATAATGTGACTTCGATAGAATAAACTATTCTTTTTTACCTTCATTATTAATTTGGAAGAGAAGAAAAATGAGGTATCATTCCAAGGCTATCACATTAAGGACCAAAGGCTTCCCTGAGATGGGTAAAATCTAAACTGAAAGATATAATAGGTACTACATGATAACCTTAAATATTTTATAGAACTCTTCATCCAATTAGTATATGGTACCTTTATTCCTGATCCTATATAAGGTATTAAACTTTCTAGAAAAATTCATAATGAATTGGAATATGTAGGCTAAGTAGCCTTAAAGGCCTAAGAGTTCTCAGAGGTTGCTCAGGGGAGGCATCGTGCTGATGGACTAGATCATCACAATGATTTTCTTGATAACTATATATTTGTTGAAAAATATATGAAATATCCCTAAGGTAACCTCAAAATAACAATTCAAGTGGTTCATCTTCAGATGTTGGAAATTAAGTAATCCGAACAACTTCTCATGATCATTGAGGTCGTTCAAATGCTAGAATGATTTTACCACCAAGCCATCTGTATAAAATTACACTAGATTCTTGAGGATATGTTTTTATATGTGGTGTATGGATCTTGGATAAGTGTTTCCTGTATTCTTCAGACTGAAGGGCATTACCTGATAACTAGTGGTTCCCCGCGATGCTCTTAAAGAGGTAGACTCTTCATCTTCGGGGGCCATCCAGATCGGATTGGACAAGGAATATCCATCCATGAAAAGATATCATTGACCTCACATGTGTCATATATCAAAAAATGTTTCAATTTTAGGGTAAAATAATCCTTCACACATTGGTGGTTGATGTAGAAAAAGTCATTAAATACACTTATCTGTTTATTATTCTTCCTGACTGGAATGATTTTAGCTATTAGCATATTGTACTGATCCTCCTTGAAGAAGCTGGATTTGAGGAAACTATCAATGTCGGCCTCTAGAAGTGGCACCATGAGAATGAATCATTTTCCAAAGAGTTTTCTTGAACCTATGAAGCCTCAATGGGAGGCCAAGGTGGTGGATGAAAAAGTGAGGATCTAGTCCCAAAATCTCATAGTAACTCTCGGTTAATACATCATGATATTGATTTAAAAATGAAATGTATTTATGATGTTCTTCTAGATGGATGGATACACTAATCAGTATTACCCTTGGACCTTACTCGGTACAAAATTTTAACTAAATCAACTAATATATAGTGGCGAAGATTCTTTATTCGAATGAGGGAGAAGTTTCTTCCACGTAATCTTCATTTTTGGAGTCCAGGATATCACTGGGAGGAGATAACTCAAATAGGTTGACTAGTTATGAGGCAATACATGTGCTGTCTTGGGAGAAAGACGTGGAATTCTCACCAGTAGACCCTTACTCTGATGAAACCATAGAAACAATGGTAGTCATATCTATTCCATCATGCCATTGACCATTGGTTCTATGAATGATGTCAAAGAAATGGTGGAAGTTCGGGGTTTTCCAGATCAAACTATCATGATAGAACAAGTGAGTTTGATGTATATTTATAGTCATAGGGAGAACATAGTGATATCATATTGGGGTAGGTGCTTCTAGTATTACCCCAGACAAACCTATGCAGGAGTATGAGGTAATATCCCAACAGTATGTCTATATAGGGATGCTGCATCCTTTCATCATGGAAATGAAACTAGAATTTTAAAAGTTTTTAATTGTTTCCTCTAACAAATAAATCAATAGGATGAATTAATCATCTATGTCTATCCATGTTCTGGATCCAATGGTGGTGTTCTATACCTCTTTCGTCAAAAATTTCATATCATTTCTTTTATAATACATGGAATTTATAAGGTGTTATTCACCTGAGACAAAGGGATAGGAATTGCCTTTGAGCTTGCCTCCTCAGCCATTGAGGGATTACTTAAGATATCAGTGATATGATAGGGGAGCTTCTATATGAGGACAGATCTAGGGAATACCTATCATACGTTTTAGCCAGTATCCTAGGAGAAAACCATAAATTCAGTTTTTTCTATAGAACTATCAAAATATGTCTACAAACTTATTATTCCAAATATTCTCTATATGGTCCTATCATAACCAGGAATCTTCATGTGAGAGGGACTCAGATCTACATTATTGATTCCCAACCCACATAACATATGAGTCAATATGAGATTGATCCTAGAACATGTGTCAACTAGAAAATGATGTACCTCAATGTTTTTAATCTAGGAAGTGATTTAATGAGGGATGATGGACCCATGTTTCAGGGATCCCTGATATTCTCTAGATAAAGATATGATGGATTGGAATTCTACTCACTCAACTTCATTTGCATAGACAATTTCTCCCGCCTCTAGCTCTATTTCAAACTAGACAAGTCTTTTCAAGGATTTATTGAAGACCTCACACATTTATCCTAACAAGTATAAGGCCACAAGTATCATGATATTCTTATGAATGAAGGAAAGGAGAATCCTTACATCATATTTCCATGGAAATCACACATTTCTATGTTATTTGGAAGGAGGCATGATGTGCACCACCAGATAACCCACCCGATTTTGGCTGGTGATAGAAATGTTCTGTTACTCATCAAACAACACATAGATAACCACTAAGGGCATGCTATTGGATAAATAAGACTTGAATTTTTTGCGATTCTATTGATCATGGTGGGATTATTGCTATTCTGCATAATCATGTTACATGGGTAGCTATGGTAGAGTTTTTGATGGAGCAGGATGAGAGGATTGTTCCTGTTGAGCTATGTATACAACCTTATTTATAGTTTTGGTAGTATGCATAGGTTGGCATAGATTTTCATGTTTGTATTATTTCAACCACTTCTTCACTGATGTCGACCAAAGGTACTTAATATACTAGCCAAATATTCCTCATATATGGGGACCCTAAATTGATCCACAAACTCTACAGTTTGTATGGAGGTATACTTTTGGTCATCATATGAGGAGGTTTATTCTAATTTTGGACAGACCATGGGTGTGATTCCCATCTCTGGAGGCATGAAATCGTAGAGTGTGTAGGCAGTCTTTAACTCCAGTAGAGGAATTGTTTTTCCCATACAGTAGTAGTGCCTACGCTTTGGAGATGTTGAAGGTTTAAAGGTTGAGTAAAAAGAAGTCATCAAAGATGGCGTGGTGACATCAAGAGGTTCAAACTGACTTTAGCGAGTGTTAATGACTACATGGGAGTGAGAGACTTCTCAACGGTCCAACGAGTCTGCAAACTTCTATTTCTTATGGTTGGAAACTTGCATCCATTTACCAGAACCATCATTATAACTATTGATCATGGAAGATATGTTTTCCACATATTCCATGACATCTCCCAAATTGAACACACTATTTTCAAATTGATCCTATAGCCATTCCTTCAACACATATAATTTCTTGATATTATATCCAAGTATTCAGTGATAAAGGTAGTTGTTAGGGAAGATGGTGAGCTCATCCACATGGGTCATTCTACACTCTTTCAGATTCAGAATCCCTTATTCAAAGAACTATGAAAATATATGAGAACCTTGCATTCCTTAAAGTAGTATATCCGGATTCTCATGTCTAAGAAGGGAGCTTAAGGATATTGGCCCTAATGATGGGATGGATCTTGAAGATGGGATAGAGGGACAATATCTCTTCTAGAAGGTAGTTCTTGAAGAGGAGGTGATTCTGCTTCTTCACTAGAGGAGGATGAGTCTAGTGAAGTTGTTTCACAATACGATGTTGGGAAGGGTTAGGCTCAACTAGAAATAACTATAGTGGCTTCAGAGCCTCTACCTATACTATTGTAGTAGTCTCTTTCTTGGAGGTTCTTCTACAACAAGAAGGAAGAAGAAATCAATATTCCTTCTTGTATTTCTACAAGGGTTCGTGTAGGTCATGGTCCTTATTAGAGAAATCATAGAATCCACCCAGTAAATAATGATTGACAACAGTATGGACAAATTTAGTCTTGATGTTGCCAACACACATCGTTTGTAGATACTCTTGGGTCAGTGTATTTTCATGTGAATATGTGAGGTCCTTCCACCAGATGATGATATTAGTGACGTGATAATCTAGAAGTTTCATTCAATTGAAGAGGTTAAAATTGATTTTCTTGTGCAAGGTGGAGACGAACTTTTAGAAAAACTAGCTGTAGTGCTCTTCCCCACCAGTAATAGATCCAATGGGTAACTAGATATACTAGATGCACCTGTACATATCCAATTTATGAAAAATACATTAGATCTTGGATAATTCCTAATGATCTATGGTTCCCAAAGTGGTTCTGCACCTTGAGATGATGTGGGCTAGATGCTTTAGCAGATCACCTATACCATTGAATGGGGTGAAGGTAGGATTCCTAAAATCTGGTAGTTCTATAATTTCGTCCACATATGATAGATAAAACCTTACATCATATGATATTCCCACCAATCATGTCTCCATAGATTTTACACAAGCAATGAGAGTATTTATTAGATTGTATTTGTGGGGGATCATATTTCTATGAGGACCCCTAACTAAAAATGCGTTGATAGGATCATCCAAAACATTTAAATTCCCAACAACTAGCACCATGAACAATGGAGTTTCCTATGGAGTTTCTTGAGGTGGGTCTTGAGGATGTTTATCACACTGGTCAAGCAGATTAGGAGACATGTATTGCTTTAATCTTCCTTAAACTCTGGTCGCACCCCTTCTGAATGCATATGATCATTGGGCTTAATTGGAGAATCTGGTCATGGATACCCTGTGGTTTCACCTAAAACCCTATAAGAGGATAAAAATGATCCTACCAAGGTGTGCCATAATCTCTTCAATGATCACTAAGGTTCTCATCAACGATCCTCTTCATATCTATGATCTACTGCTGGAAGGTGACGATAATGGGATCAACTTATATATTCTGTCAATCCTTAAGAGTATATAAGCTATCGATAATTACCTTATCCTTATTGATATTATGAGAAGTGGTAAATGAGGTAGAGGGTTCCAAATGGAAAATCAAATGACTTTTTAATTTTGTGTGATAATCTTTATTAGGGTCCACTTTAGACATTTCTTCCCTAGGGGGCATGATCTCTCTATCAGACCCTCCACTGATGTCCCTTTCTTGGGAAGATATATCATGGACATCCATATTTACTATGATATTACCCAGAGGAATATCCTAATAATCATTGGGTAGTTTTTGTTGTGGCCGGATGGGACTGAAGTATGGAGTGACATACTATCCTAAACCATAGATATAAACTAGCGTTGAAGCATCTCCAAGGATTCTATGTAGCACAATGAAGATCTAGATGCATATTTGTTGGATGGTTTGGTGGTAGTTGGGTGATGAAGGATGTTTATCCACTATTTGTGCATCTAACTCAACCACGTGGCACAACTCATCATTGTCTTCAAAATTCTCATGGCCTCTTGGGTAGAACAATGGATGATCATGGAGTAAAAAAAGTGTTTCCATTATGGTCTAGTTGAATATTATGACCTAGTCCTCAATGAGGGACCCCATGATGTTGTTGTTGTGAACCTAATTTGGCTAGAACACTAGAAATAATTGATCAACAGCTAGAGTGTCCCATAAGATTCATTTTTCTAGGAAGGGGACTAGAACTTGGTTAGCCCAAGCATTATTTTACACTGGCTGATGAACTAGCAGTGAAACTAGTCTGGATCATTTAGGTGGTTGACTACATGATAGAGGAGACGCTATGTGAGCTAACTGATGGATACATAGTGGTTTGTCTCTTGAAGGTGGTATCTGCCACATCATTGAATCCATATAAGACTGGGTGTCCACCACTTCCTCATGGGTGAGGGTAGTGGCACTCATCTATGGGTCTACCAGATGATCATTATCTATCTAGATCCAAAATAACTCTATGCAATCTCAAGTAGAGAAATATAATGAAACCGGGGATGAAAGAGATGAATTGACCATGATAACCTGAAAAGGATCCAAATCATCCTCCACATAAATGTACCAGTGAATGAATTTATGGATTTTATGGATATAACATTATACTATAATGAACCTCACATGTCGGTATTCTACCATAGAATCAGATACAGATGACTAGTGGGATGTTTCTATTTTTGAATGGAATTCACCATCTAAATCTGAGAGGTGAACAAGATTTAAAAAGTAATGATGCTTTATATAATTGTTCCTTTGGAATTGGAGGTTAGACCTACATCCATGATTGGATTCTTCAAGGGTGGTAATTATTTTATCACTGGAAGGGCCTTCATGGTGGTGAGTGATAGTATAGGGAGGACTTCTTCTTGGATCAGTTGGGATGTGAGGCGGGAAGCTGTATTAGATTTTTTCAGGGTGAGGAGGTCCTCCAATTAGACTATCAGAGAAGTATAGAGGACCCCCACTCTGGGATTTGACACAGTTGGGAGGACCTCTTCTTCGGTCTCTCAGATCATTTGGAGGACCACCATGTTAGCTATTTGAGAGGGGATGACCTCTGTTTTTATGGGTTGAAGACTGAAGGGGGACATCACACTAACCAAACATGATATGGGGAGGACCACTGTGTTTAGGATAATTAATATAGAGAGGATATCTGTACTGGTTGTTGGATTCATAGGGTGGACCTCCGTATTGCTCGGTAGTGATAACATGTGGAGGAACATTATAAAAATCATTGATGAAGTAGGGAGGGCCTATGATTTGGTTAGTCCTAGAGCTGGGAGGAAATCCACTTTAGCTAAGAGTGGTGTGAAGAGTAACTTCATGCTAAAGGTCTGGGACATGGGGAAGACCTCATATTGGGAATTATAAGTATGAGGAGGACCTCTGTAATGGATATTGATAAAGAGGATAGGAGATCTAGTTTTTACCAATGCTGGGTACATGGGGAGGTCCTACATGATAATGTTTGGATTACGAAGTATCTCCACTTTAATTATATATCTTATAGGGTGGGATCTTTATTGAATATCCTCATAAAAACTAGCCTGTATCAAATTATCATTATTCCAGTGGTTGATAGAGTCATCCAATACTTCATGTGGGGTGGATGGGGTCTCAATCCAAACCAATCATTGATTGGACAATACATTGTAGTGGAATAGATCTAATGGACGTCGCTAGTGGTGGTTGGATCCACTGAATCTATGGAATATGATTCTCCTTGATGGGAAACATCAAGAGCATATTTCTGATGTTGCATATCTCTTCTCCTAGTTCAAAACTAGATGATCAAATGCTAGATTTTCTTTCCATGGATTCTTCATTAGAATTAATGTCCTAGTTTGGGTCTCCCTCATTTATTTAAGTTGTGTTCACAGAACTCATTCTCGGGGTCACCTATTTTTGGATGCCAGATAATTATTCTACTTCTATCAAGACATTCTAAAGGGTCTTAATAGGGTTGCTACATTTATTATGGAGAGTATTCATGATGGGTATCATTGGAATTTCTAGATTCTATTAACATTGGTCAACTAAAACCTTTCTCATATGATGGATCCTCGTAGTGGCATCTTGAGAATGAAACCCAAGGCATATCATATCAATCATGAGGTATCTTGTTCCAATAGAATATCTTCCATGGATTTCACCGCATGCATCCTAGGTATTTCCTGAGGTAGATGATGTCATAGGCACATATATTCTAAGGAATCCATGTGATAAATATCTTGATTAACATGAGGTAGGATTATGGGAAAGGTCGTGAGTTTAATATCTTGCGGAGATGAATGGAGGTTGATTAGAACACCCCTTAGAGGTGGACCAAGGAGGTTCACACCTATGAGGGATCACTCGAATTGATTATAAATGTATGGATTAGAACTTACCATAAAGATAGACTCGTGAGGTTAATCAATTTAAGAGAATATTTCACACTTTGAATGTTGATATGGAAACCATTATAGGTGGATCATAGAGGTGAACCCCAATAAGGGGGTTACCAACATTTACAATTGGTCAATATTCAACCTTAGAGAGGCATCCTACAATCCTTTTATGGAGGTAAGGATTAATACCCACATTGTTTGATGCTGCAGTTTATGTTCATTTGATAGGAATTATCCATTTGTTTTTACAGATTTCAAGAAGGACACTCATGCTGTGAAAGGAGAATCAATGAGGGGTGGTTTGTGGCTTATGTGTAGAAGTGTCCCATTGCAAGTTGACTGCTCTGGGTTGGATTGTGTGGGGATTCAATAGGGTAGATGGTCATTTTTTTCTAGTAGAAAGATGATGTTAATGGGTATTACACATCAGAGAAGCCTAGGTGAGTGGGATGATCACACCGGGATGTGGTGTCTTGGGTGAAATTAATAAGGATTATGGATGGACTGAAGGGATTGTAAAGAATGTATATACAATTTGGTTTTAGCCTCATATATGCTTCATATGTATCCTAATTAATTTGGAATAAAAGTCCCAAAAATATTGATATGGGGCATTGTCGATTACACTAGAGGAGGAGGCCCTTGTATGTGGAAAATATGGTTGGGGATTACGAATGGAAGTGTCCCATTTAGTTGTGTCTTATGAATGGAAGATTCTCATTGATGGTGTATGGTTGAAACTTACTCAATGAGGGTTTCCCATTGAGGTGAAGGTTTAATTACATGATAGATTCTAACCTCTATGCCCACATCATTCATGGTCGGTGTGGGAAACAAGATGAAGGAACTGGACTAATTTATTTGTCGTGAAAGATGAATCAATGAGAGGTTCTTTGGGTATTGAAAATGATAGACACCCTAGAGGATTTAATTCCATGTGATCCACTAATAGATCATCCTATGATAGGTGTGTGGGGCTTACAACTAAAATATTTCCAAGAGAGTAGTCATGTACCTTGTGATGGGAAGAGGTTTCATCCCATGAGGATCCTACATGGGGAATCCCATGTGCATTTAACAAGGTAAAACTAAAGTTTAGTTTAGTTTTTTGAGGATGTTGGTGCTATGAAGGTTTGCGTTATTCATCATGGGCATGGGGGGCTGACTCCATAAACCATGGGATTACAAAACCATTAAACATGCACCCCATGATGGGACATGGATTGGGAAATTCCTTGTTTGAATGGTGTGGAGGAGTATTGAAGCATGAGGTATATGTTAGCATATGTATACTTCAATCAAAAGGGGTTAAGAGTACATATTAAGGGAAGAAAATGTTAAATGGTATTATCAGACCACACTTGAAGTGGAGCGGGCCACAGGAATGGGTGGGACATGTCACATAATGACTGATGGTGCATCATAACTATTCCTAGATGGGTTATGGAGTTTTGTAAAATAATCCTTCAAAAATCAATGTTCGAAGAAGGGGGGAAACATAGGGAATCCCAAGAGAGTGGATTCTCTATGCTTAGGTCCCCACCTCTAGGTACTTTACGGTTGATAGGGGATTTTTGAAGGAAGATCCACCACAAAACTTATTGAACCTACCTTAAGATGATGTCTTGCTTTAGGAAAAGACTAATTCTCAAAGGATAAATGATCCATAATGACTCATGTACCTATAAGGTCCTTCCTCCTCAATAATGGGTGATGAACTTCCTCCTCCGAGAATGGAATATGACTTCATGAAATGCATCCCCAACATAGGTGGAGCTAATTGAGAACATATCAAAGGGTTTTTCATGAATCTTGGATACCCTAGATGATCCATTTCTATTTGATACTCGATTCCCATGGTGCTTCTTCAATTGGGAGCAATTAAAACATCTATGGGTTGGGTAAATATTTCCATAAGTTGGAATGACCATGTATTTATAGGAAAAATGGTATTTTGATGTTGAGAAGTTATTTATGAAAAAATTGTGGTCCTAGAGAATGGTACTGGATATTTTGAACATGCGAAACATGTCTTCTATCCTATGCGCGATCATGGAGTGCCATCAAACTCACAGACCATACCGTGAGGGACTCTAGCATTCGACTAGGGGAGTTATCTTTATGAAGGTGCATTGTTAATGAGTCCTGTAAGAGTGATTTGTTGGATTTTATTCTTGAATTTTATCCAAACAGGCCTTTTACTTTTCATCTATTCCCATGGCATGTATTTTGCTGCTAAAAACTGCTACTTGAATAGCCTATTTCTAGTAAAGATGTGAAATACGACTTGAAATCAGCATTGTTCTAGGTATATTTTTCACTTATTTATTTCTAAATTTAATAACTCAATTTCTATTTATTGTTCTCATTGAACCACTTCATGATTTAATCAATGTTTTTTAGGTAATTTTCAAATTCAATTGATGTGTATTTTCCTCTATTTTTAGATCATATAATTTTGATTGTGCCTCCAGTTTGTTTCACTATAATTCGATGATAACCCTTCATGAAATGAAGTATTTTTTCCACTACATAATCATTACACATGACATTATAATATAATCATAAATAAAATTAATGAATTTTATTTCTCTATATATTATATGAAAAAATATGAAACCACATGTCAATTTGGGTAAGATCAAAAAGATTTGATGCCCTTTTTCTCTTCAGCTGATATGAGCTCTTGGCCATCCTTCCTCCCATGAAAACATGACATATATTTTGTTGTTCCTGATTCTAATTGAGAATATTGATTTCTATATTCAGCATATATATATTCTCTATGATATTTTTATTAATGTGACCCAACCTCTGGTGCCACTAGTTGCTTTCATCTTCCAATGTTAAGTAACAAATGATCTCTTTACTATCAACCTATTATAATTTTATATCCATTCTACTTCCATTCATGAGATAATTACATGTATTTCATTTAACAGTTCACCCATTTTTTTTAGTTTTCACATTCAGTGTCGAGTCAATGTTTTTACTCACACTCAATAAATTGTGACACAAACCATCAACATAGAGAACTCTAGTTTTCCCAATTTCATCATTTACCAGTTATATACTTCCACTGCCTTTGTTATTTAAAGAATCATAGTTCTTGAACCATACTATTCAATTAATCATTTTCTTAACATTACTAAATAAATATTCCTTTCCCTTCATATGGTATAAGCAACTAATATCACATATTTAGGTGCTATCATTCTTAGTATCTTTGATACGTATTTCTACCATGATAGATTTATCAATTTTCTTATTTTCTGTAAATAAGAAACTTGATTTATTGGGGGATAGATTTGGACTTTCTGATCACATTTACATATGAATGGGTTCATCATACTCTTATATTTCTTAAGAGGGTAATACATATTTTCATGAGAGACACCCCCAGGTTGGCATGTATTGATTTTCTCTGAGTTATGTCGGTAATATTCCCATCATTCCTCTTCCTACAATAAATAGATTTATGGACACTATTAAAAAAATTATAAAAAAATACATAAAAATTATTTATTATAGATGATTATTGATGTGGTATAATTCTCATTTTTTGAAATATTAGTACTTCCCCCTTTAAGATATATCCTTTCCTCTTCATAGTGTGAAATGGTATGGCTCTAAAAGACAAAAAATTTATTTTTCATAAGAGGAAATATCTTTTCACTTCCATTCCACTTCACTTCCCTTTAATTTGTAAAAGTCATTGACTAGTGATCAACAATGTATACTTGAGGATAACTTGGAGCTCTATTTTCTATTTTATTTGAGTATATCTTTATTAAATAATTAGGCGACTTTGTGATAAATCCAAATTTCTACTACACTTCATTTTTCCTCATCCCATTACAATCCATTGCTGTTTCTGTGTAATATAAAATTCCATTTTTTCACAAACATGTGGATATATAATCATTCATCAAATTCTCTAATCATTTATAACCATTTTTATCTTTTTTTAATAAATATGTATCATATAATATATAAAGCTATAATTTATTCATGTTTTCAATTTATTTTAATTCAAATTCAAGTTTACTACTCATAGTAACAACCTCTTTTTATCTCACTCTATATTTATATAATTCTCCTCTAGGGTGTATGTATGGTCATTGATTCCTTTTTATTTCTCTTTAATCATGATATTCATTTGCACATATTCTTATGTCATCTCAAGTGTTGTTAATAGTTCAACTTCCACTAATTCTAGTAGATGAATTTCTGCATCATGTAGATCAACATACATTGACGGCTCTTTCAAAATCTCGGTCAACATTTTTTCGTTCTTATAAATTTAATCTTATATAGAGAATCCTCAATTTCTGCCTTGAGATAATAAAAACCAATAAAATAATTAAAATTATCTTTTTAAGGTTAAAATTTTTCAATAGAGTCTATCATTGATACTTGGGTTTCATATTTGATCTCTGGTTCTTCATCCTCTAAAAATAAATTTTCATCTTGTTATTATTTAAAAAAGAAACTCTTTCACTAGAATTTATTTCATAGTTTGAAGTATCCATTTTGGGGAAACCTTTTCTAATGTTTTTTTGGACTATATCTTCCATTTATTCTTCATCTAACTTACTTGAGCTCTGAGAGGCAATGGTCCCAACTCTAACACATTAAAAATATACCAGAAGAAGTATTCCATCAGATATCTCTTTTCATCTCTTGAATTTAATGAAAAAAGTTAAATAAGTTCATATTATTCCTTATCTTCATCGACGCTATCTCCAGACCCCTCAAATTTTTTATTTATTTTAATACTATTTCCTTCCTTACATGTTTTATTACATATGCTGGTTTTAATCCCATTTCATAAGCCCCCAAAATTCTTAGCAGATCATCATGAGAAGTTTTGGATAGATAACCTTCCTCAAGGGCCACAATTTTTGGATTGTATAGAGATGTAGGCCATCTCATTATTTTTATACCAATGTTGAAATATTTAATTTCTTCACCATGTCCTAGAACATTTCCAACAATTTCCTTAATTTGATTAAAATGGAATCTTCATTTTCATTAAGATGAGTTTTTCCGATCATCGAACCAATTATGAAAATAATGGATTTTGGTTTCCTTTAAAATTTTATACTCTTTGTATATATTTTATAGTTTTTCACATATAGACATGGATGAAGTGATACTCATAACCTTTAATGTGATTTGATAAAATGGATACATAGTATAATAATTCAATTCTATGGCATATGCATTAACCAGTTTCTTATGTATTTCTATCATAGACAGACCAACCACTTTAGTGTATTGAATCCTCAGAGGATTAGAAAAAATATCATCAGTCTAAAGGTATCCCAAATGAGATATAATTATATTTCACAATATCTATAAGTTTAATACCTTAATGAGGGGGAATTACATAACTTTCATAGAATTCTACATCAAAATAATTGTGGATTAACTTAAATCAAACAACCTATACCCTCTGATATTACTTATAAAACATTGAACACCCTGAGAGGAGAGGGTATAATCATGGTGTTAAATTTTTCATTTACAGAGACATTTGTTGTTCTCATGTTTGTAGGAACATGTTAAACATGTTTGATAGAATCTTACAGTAATATAACATTCACACACAAAGGGACAACACAACATTTTTACATGGTTCATCATTAAGGTATATTCGAAGGATCATACATCAATATTGTTTTAATCATACCTTAAGCCACTAATCTTAGATAGTTACTTAATATAGATGTTTAGAAACGTTCTATATGTTCTAGAAACACCGTATTTATAGTATTTTAGGGATATAAAACTACCTCCCCCAGAACACTTCCGTCGAATCCCCCAATCTCAGTGCTTTGGGTGAAGTATTACCCAACATGATGAATTAGAGGTCTCCTTATTAGATTCCAATTTAAGTATTCATAACTGATTATCACATGAATATACCTACACTATAGATATTTGTTGAAAAAAATTTATTCCTTGATCAAATAGACCAGATAATCAAAAAAATTAGTCATGAAACTCAAGAACTTGCGTGATACACCTATACATGCATGATACATTTGGATTTTTTGCACAAGATAAACTCTGTAAAAACCTTAACTTCACGAAACTAAAACATGAGTTTCACTTAGTCTTGATTGATATAATTAGCACTCTATGTGTAATATTTATTGAGTGAATCTATTCTGAATGTGACTCTATTGACCAGAAAAGAAACCGGATATTCATTATAAATTTATTTTTGTCGAATGGGGGTAGACACTTCTTAATAGACATTTTTACCACGTGTACATGTATCTCACCCACCCACCACTTTGCGTGAAAAATTTCCCTCTTCTCAGATATCCAATTTTTAACTTTTATTTTTCATGTATCTCTCCTTTTCACCTTCATATTCATCATTATATCATAGTTGTGTGAAACTCTACGTATTTCATTCAATTTCGTCTTTTGTGAAATTCCGGATCTTTCATGAAACTCCTTAATTTGACATATTTTGATGTGATTCTTTTTAATCTTCACATACGTGATACATTGAGAAAAAACACTCTTGTACACATCATCCTTTGATAAATATATATATATCAATTCTTCAAATTTTAGACACCAATTTATTTTGGAAAAAACTGGTAAACAAGACCACTATCAAAACTGAAACCATTTTCACCATAAAAACTATTAGCTTACAATATAATTGAACAAACAAGTGTAAATTAACAACAATCCCAAACTAAACTCTATTTATAACTTCCTATTGTGATAGGCATGGTCCCAATAAACAATTCACTTGGATTCAATTATTGGTTTAAGAGATGTCCTAAATTTTAATTATTTCATCTATATGGTGCGTTTATACTGTCATGAAACTTCATACCAGGGGCTACAGTATCCCCACTATACATTTCATAGCCCCACCCCTATTCTTGTTGATAGGCTATAGAGTATGGGGAGGTGTTCTTGAGGTTTCATAATCAACCATTTTTAGCTACGTGAGACTGTGCCAGACTGTGGGATGTTACATTGTTGTATAATACAGTAATTCCGCAAGTGGAAAAAATATGGGATACCATTTTAATTATTAATAATAAATAATAATTTATCATGTGAATGTTTATTCATGAAATATAGATAAAGTCCAATATCAAAAAAATATTAAGTAAAAAAATAATATAGGACTTCGTAATATTATGAATCCAATTCAAAAAACGGGAGAACCAGTGATGGATTTGTAATTTTATTTGTATTATAGAAATTTATGATAATAATACATTGAAGGTATTATTGAAATCACAAATAGTGTTGATGTGATAAATAAACAAAATATCTCAAAAGATCAGAATTGGGATGTGGAATCAATTACCATGATTCATGACTGGCTTAGTCCAAGAACTAAATGAGTATACAAAAGAATTTACTATTAAAATATTACACAATTTTTTTTATTAAATATCAATTTCATATAATTGTGATCCATTATATATCCATAATGGATTATTTGTTTTATAATCATGGATACATAAACCTTTGGAATATAAATGATCGACACCATCTCCCAATATGTTATACAAAACTATCACTATTCACATAAATGTCATATATGAAAATTTATTTATATCTTGTGGAAATGATGTAAAAATAAATTTTAATCTATATCTCACTGTAGTGGTAAAAAAATAGATTTGGGTGTGGATAGAGAGATGAGTCACACTTCCAATTTTTGATTATTATTACAATAATTTAGCATAGTGGTAAGGTACTCAACCTATAACCATGACGCTAGTAGTTGTTACTTTTTTCCTTTTTTGTAATTTTTTAGAGAATGTGTTATATATATTTTTCACATGTATCCCTTGTACATTATTTTTGTACAGATATATGAAATAATTTTCATTATAATTTATTGTATCTATTTATTATTCATCATTTTTTCAGTTATTTTTTAGAATTTGTTATTATTATGATGATTCTACTATCTGTAGTTGTTTCTGCAGCTCAACATGTTTGTATATACCATTATTCTACACTCTAATCAATGAGGTAGTATCCTCCACATGGAAAACACTAGGAATGTGTTGATATATGGAAGACTCTATTGTATGTAGAGAAGCACATGAGGTCATGTGTCCAACAATCTCAAGGAGCATCTAAGTGGTCTCTGAGGCGAGAATCTACAACACACCTATGTTATGTCTATTAATCATATATCAATATAAAAGGTTTGGAACATTCAAAATCATTCCAATTCAATACCCAATTTAATTTGGTCTCTCATTTGTAAAATCAAAGAATCATCCATAACGTCTAGTTGTAACATGTTTCCACCTGGTTCATGCAATTGAATTAAAAAAATTGTAAGATAAATAATAATCAGAGAGATAAATCTTACAATTTTGAAAATCATTCTCACATTATCAAAATAATGATATCTACCATTTAATCTCTAATAAAATTGGTTAAAACAAAGTTATTCAATATTATCATATATTTAAACCCTTTGTAATGGTTCTTAAAGAAAATATTATTTAACCAGCCCTATACCCTAATACTATCTTGATGGGTCTAACCTCTTACACCCACTCATTATTCACTGATAAAGACTGATATAATAACTAATCTTCCGCATTCAATGTTACTACCTATATGTTCCTCAATTCCCCAACAATATCCACATGCCATTGTCTAGAAATGGATATATTTAACTTGAACCTCAATTCATTCCTTACCATGACTTATGATGTTATCACATATATATATATTATCCTAAAGGTAGTCAATAAATTATTTTCATCCTATATTCCATGAATAAATAATCCTGGGTAAGAGAATACTTTCGAAACCTGATAATTTCATATTGATATATAATATATTATAAGAGAATTTTTTAGTACATATCTTTATGATCCTTGAAAGCACCAAAAATATTTACTGTCCTAGGAAACATGTATACATAAAAATTGGTAAGTAAATGATCTAGATGATCTCCTACAATGTCATTCACAACTAGATCGATTCTTATACATATCATTTTAAATAAAAAAAATTTATATCATTGTGAAAAAGAAAAAAATAATTTTTTAGATTAGATTCTAAGTAAATATTGAAAATAGGGATATCTATTAATAAATTTTTTTCCTAACATCAGAATAATTGTATGGGAACAAGATCTTATAATTTTATAATCACTTCTAGAAATTCATTGATTATATGTAGGAGTAATGGAATATGTCTTCAGATTTTGTATGACATGAATCAGAATGTAATCAAACAATATGAGAAGTGAGAAATAAAATTTTAATTTGATCATATAATATAGTATCATAAAGCGTGTTATAGTCAAAATTATAATAATATTATGTCATGTATACCCACCATGACATTACTCGCTAGTGAAGGTAAGGATAACCACTTGTGTACCATCTTCATTATTACAATATGATCTTGTTTTAGCACTTTTAGGCATTGGATAACCTCCCTGGTACTCTTGGAGCTCATAAATATTAATGACTATAAAAAAGATTGTATGGCTACAGAGGAACTACATGTCCTACAATAAAAATGTATCCATATTCATTACAAAAGATAATTAAAAAATTATTAATTCATTATACCGTAACTCTTCAATGTAAATATGAGTTTCATAAAACAATTATCATAGAAATCATAAACTATCCATAAAATGATTAAAAATATAGTTATAGGATTATATTCACCACTAATAAAATGGATCATCAATGTATTTTGTGGTTGATGTAAATTAATTTGAAAATAACTAGAAAATTTCATTAGATATATGCACTATATATTTAGGAATCTTATATTTATAATTTTAAAAATTATTGAATATTAAATAAAATATTTTTCTATCAAAATAAAAAATAATTATATAAAACAAAATTCAATAAAATTCATATAAAATATGGTTAAAATTTTCAATCATGAAGAATATATCAAAATAATTACTTCATTCACACAATTAGTAAAAAGTACATTATATTGAAAATAACTAAAAGATTCTATTTCATCTTTATTACATAAATGAAATAATGTGTAAAACTAAATTCAATATATTATTAGTGAATAGTAATAACATTCGTGAGAAATTTTTTTTAGAATATATAAACCTTAAAAAAAATTTCTTTGCCCAATAGAAAAATAGATTCATTTTTCCTTAGAAATATTATTTTTAAGAATTGACGACATATATAGAGGAACATAAAAGGAAAACATGTAATTTTTAGAAATAACTAGATGAGAATAAATTAAATAATATTTTTCAAAGAAATATCATATAATCACACCATCTGAAATTTAAGAATAAACAGTCCTAGTAAGAATGATATTATAAAATAAAACTCATACAACTTTGATAACTTTTTCAAAATAACTGCCACAATGAAAATAACTAAAAATGAACCACTAAATACCAAGGATATTAATATATTTTTGAAATAATATATCAATATATTAAAATATAAACCCTTCAATATTAAATAGTCATATAACATACCATATACCCCAAAGAGGATAATTTTAGAAGAAAACCCATTTCTACTTTGGTAATATAATAATCAAAATATCATGGATGAATTAATTTGAATCGTAATTTTAAATACCCTTAATTTTGAAGGAAATAAGGTATAAAATGTAAAATGGGATGTATAAACACTTCATAAACATTAATACATGCATAACATCGTATATGCCTTAATGAAACAATATTGAGATAAAGAACAACTACTCTTTGTCTGGAATGATATGAAAGATACCTAGTATCATTTATGAAAAAATTAATTTTTATTTTTTTATATACTAAAATAAATTAAATAAAAATATCATATATTTAAAAATTAATAAACATCAATAAATATTTATTAATAATTTATTATTAAAATAGTCACTTCTTGGTTATGACTATTATATTTTTCTTATATATTTCTATTCAGCTGTTATAAACCTTCTATCTAGATAATGGTTCCATAACCTATGTAATTTTAGACGTTATAGAAATAAATTATATGTTATGTATATTAATATTAAAAAATTACCATATATCCTTGACAAATTAAAATGTATTACGTAATTCATGGAGACATTAGTCATTATTTATTATTGGACCCTATTTTCATTTATTCAAAAAATAATAAATTAAAAATAAATAACATTTTAACATTAAATAATCATTTTTATTTAATAAATATAATATATATATGTTTCCTTTTAATATAATCCTAAATATAAGGCATTGATGGAAATTGAAAAACATATCTAAGTGGCCGTGGTAGTTCTAGCGTACTCATGTGAATAAAAATTCACCTCCATATTGATTAAAAAGAGGTGGGTAACAGTAGTTTAATAATAATAATAACATATATTTTTTGGATTACAATGGATTAATAATTTAATGGTGGAAAAAATATATACATATAATGTACAAAATAAATAAATTTGAAATATATTAGTTAATAATTATAACTCTTATTTGAAAGACCATATTTTCCATACTCCTTATGCCTTGAATGAATTTTATTAGGAGATATCTGGGGACACTAGGGAAAAGATATTGAAAATAGTTAATTGTTTAGGTAGGTAATGGAAGATATAAAAATATAGAATTGATTAAATAATAGAGGGTTGTATGTTCCCTTTTATAAGTAACAGGAGAGACACCCATTGAATTACATAAATGAATTCAACAATATTATGCCACTTTCATGTGAATGTTGAATCAAATAATCATGAAATATTAAAATAATTTTTTATGTTTTAAATATCATCAAAATATTATTTTATAATTTTTAAATTGATCTTCTACCCATATATATACTTTTAACCTCATGTAAATATATTTCAAAACCTTATCATGATGAGAAATTGTTAATATTTATTATTCACTATAACCAAAAATGAATGTGACCATAGTAAAAAATTTCACATGGTAATAAAAAATACATAAACACTTTTATAAAATAAAATTTATTCATGTTTTATAAATTAATTATAAATTATTACTGTAGAATGCAATGATATTCTCATTTTAAAGAAACAATTCAATGCAGAAAATTTACTTTACATTATTTCCTTAAAATTACAAACTATCAAATGAATTCTAAAATATTTTAATTAATACATAATCTATAAATACCATTAAAAGAATTATTATTTTTTTATTTATTTAATTTACTATTATTAAATACATTTTTGAAATAAACCTATGAATAATGTGTATTAAGCCAACAAATTATGTGATAAAAAAACAAATATAATTCTAATTTTAATGTGATTAATTAAATTATTTATAAAAAAGAAGATATATTTTACTAAATGAAAAATCTAAAAACAAATTTTGACTTATAAATTACATGATTTAATGAAATAATTTTTTTAAAAAAAATTGTTAGTCTTCACTATTCACAAAAAAATTAATATCTTCCGAAACATCGAAACAAATAAAAAAAGAAATATTGTCCTGAAAATTTAAAATATTATATTCATTTTTGAATATAAAATTTAGGAAATTAGATTAAGAAATATTATTTTTATACAAAAAATGATATAATAAATTCCATTTAATAAATATATATATATAAGTATAAAATACCTATACTAAAAATTTATTAATTATATATTTTTAATTAATTAATACATTTTAATTATGTGTAACTTTTACAAAGATTTTTATTGATTTTATTCTTATTAATTTGGAAAATTTAATGGGTATGTTATAACAATCACAGGGTGTTAATTATATTTTCAATATTATATCTTAGTTTACATAAATCCCAGTGTTATTTCTTATTATAACTATCATACATAGTATATTTTTAATGTAAAATTTAACTCTGTTAAACCAAACATCATATTAGTAACACCCATAGTTTTTATGAATTATTATTTTAAATAAATTACAATTCATTGGTGTCTTGTGTTTCACATTACACCAAGTCAAGCATTATTTTTACACATTCTTGGAATACACACAACACCAGCATTTCTTTCATTACATGCAACACTGAGTTCCTTCAAAACATCACTTTATTATCATAATTATTTAAACAGTATAATTATTAGATAGCCAATAGAATGGAGGGTATGAGTATGATTAAATGAAATATGAAGATATGTTTTATGGATATAATGAATGAATTGAGGATTATTTAATTAAAAGTTAAGATACAAACAAATTTAAAATAAAGGATGTGTTCTTATGGAAAACTATTTTTATTCCACCAAAGGCAATTTATTTTCATCAATTTAGATAATAAATATTAGCAAACTGTATTTATGAAATATATGTGTTATATATTCAATAATGTTTTCTAAATTCATCAAATAAGTTTAATTGGAATAAAATAAGAACAAATCAGTTTTTAAGCATAAAAGGTTGTATTTTTTAAAAGGTATTTTCCTACCCTTTAATGGTATACTAATTTTAAAACTACATTTTGAAACTTTTATAAATTTTATTCAAAAAAATACTTAATATTTGATTTGGTAATGTTAAATTTTTCTTTATTATATTTTTTTTATTTTTCTAATATGTTTCATTTTTTATTAATAGTGGAAAATACCGCATTTTAATTAAAAAATTGTCATTTCATAAAAAATAATTAATAATGTTAACTTATATTTTAAATAAGTTTTTACATAACAATATATCAATTGAAAATTAATTACTAAAATTTATTTCATTGTAATTATTTTTAAATTGAGTTTAGATATACAAATTAAGTGAAAATTTGAACAATTTCACTTTAAAAACTCGTTTTTTCACCGCATCAATGATATTAATTTTTAATTATTTTTAGCCACTTATATTTTTGAAATTAGTAAAATATTATTCCCTATTTTTTAATCATAATTTATTATTTTAGTAAATATTTCCCTTTTATGTTTTTTGATAATATGAATAATAAACATATAAATTTTATTACCATGGTTAATGGGTAAATCAAGTAATTTAGGGTAAAACAAATATTATAAAAATTATAAAATGACAATAAATATTATCCAAATATTATTGGATGAGTATATTTTGACCATTATAATCAAATATCTGGTTATTTGACCATTTACGATCATTTGAATGATATTATAACCATTATAATATTTTATTAAATTAAATGTAAAACTTGTCATACTCTTGTCTTTAACAACTAAAATATATTTAATATGGGATTATTTAAGAGGAATGTTTGACTATATATTTTAATTTAATACATAAATAATTAATATTAACCATGTATGTTTTTTTAATTTTTAATGGAGAAATAGTTATGATAACGAATTACCCAATGATGAAGTAATAATTATGTAAATAATTGAAACATAAATACACTGATATCATAAATATCCAAATTGATATAATTTTTATTATTTAAGGTGATCCATGAATATTTTTGGTGTATATGAAATTTTAGGGGTGTATTATGTTTTTTGGATTGAATAAATCTTGTTGTCTTGATTTTATTAAATTTAATGTAATGAACAATGTTAAGATTGGCATTAATGATATTTTCTGAAAATAATATTTTATTAAATTATTTAAAAAAGATAATAAAATTAAATTATCTCAAGTGTATATGATATGGTAGTAAATATCATAAATATAATATTTATGGTCCAATTGAATGATTATAAGTAAAATATAATTCCTCTTATTATTCAAAAATATGTTAGCATAGTTAAAATTAAAGTGGGTTAACATGGGGTTAATCAAAATAATAAGGATTAAAATAACACCCAAATATCCAAATAATATATTATTTATTCTATTAAAACCATAAAATTTATTATATTTGGATAATTATCTTTTTTAATATTTGGGGATTCATATTTAATTTGTTATAAATAAAACTTTTCAGAAATTCCAAAAGTGTTCCTCCACTCTCTTTTAAAAGGGAACCTAGTCTTCTATTATCCGTAAACATCAATACCTATTATGATTGGAAAATTAAACTCAAAATATCCTCTGAAAGTAACTCCCTTTATAATTAAAACATTCATTTTGGACTAAATATAGCCAATGACGTCCTATGGTGCAAACCAAACAGAGATACCAGAAGAAGAGGAAACATTCATCAATGAATGTTATTCTATAATTTTTTTTTCATAAACCACCAAAATAATTTTATTTCATGTTTATATAATAATGTCACTTTATAAAATGTATCTAGATGTTTTTATGTTATGGGTACAACCTACAAGTTCACACGCTTCCATCAAATGGGATACACAATCATCGTTCATGTGTACGGCAGACTACCTTTTTGTGAATTGATGTCATTAGTTATTCCATTACAACCAGTAATGGTTTTTAATAATTATGGATTTAAATTTTATATATTATATAAATTACATATATAATATTATTTTTATTATGTAATTGGTATATCCCACATAAATTCATGCGTTCATATTTGTGGAAATACAAAAAATGTTTCTCGTGCGTATGAAGGATTACCACCTCGTGAAGTGATGTGATTCATTCATGCATTACATGTAATAAATTAAGAATGTATTTAATAAATATATGTGATATATATGACATCAAAATTATTTTGGAATGATAATATATCATTTAATTTCTTTCTTTAACCCGATAAGAAAATGAACACAATGTTCATGCGTACATACAACCTACTATCTCCAAGAATGTTGTATTTTATATTCTACCTCTAAAATTAATTAATAAAAATATAATCATATATATTTAATATTTATGATATTAATATCATGTTAATAATTCATGATATTATTAAATCATGATCCACGAAAGAGAACCTATAATAACATGGTAATACATGGGGGAGAAACAAAGCAGCTAATAACTAAAACCTAACATTATCATGGAATTATTAATAAAAAATAATTATAATGTCATATTTTAATATATGTGGTATTATATATATTAATAGAGTAAATTTTTAAATTTATAAAAAAATATATTTATTATACTAGAGGTTTGAACATTTACGAAGGAGGTCAAGACATAAGGTAGTAGGTTTTTGTCTCACTTTTATTTTTGTGGGACACATGCCTTATAAACTTCTTTGTTATTTTGTGTGGTGTATATACTTAAAATTAGTTTAATATATTATCCTTTTCCATAAATTCTTGTGTATTTACATATCAATTTTATGATCTCTTTCTGGGGTTTTATGGTTCAAAAGTTATGAAATTAGTAGGTAATTTTTGTCTAAATTTTCCTTCTTTGATTCACATGTTATGTTATGAACCTATTTAAATTTTATGACTTGTATATACTTAAATATAAAATTTTTTTCTTTAATATCCTTATTTCCGTGACATTAAAAGTTTAATGCAATTTTATTATCTATTTGGTCTAAAATTTTATTATTCAGAGAAGATGATTTCAAAAAGGGTTACTAAAATGTTTTGAAGTGATATTTTATGAATTTTCAAGGAAAGGTATTTAAAATATTTTTATAATGATTTTAAAATAATCCATTAAAAATTTTCAAGGATATTTTATAATGAAAATTTTATATAAGTGTTTTAAAATTTAAAAATTATTTTTCAAGAAGGAGAGCATATTTTCCTCAATAAATGTTTAAAAAAGATATTTCAAAATTATTTTCCATATACAATGATATTTTTTGGTGTTAATAATTTCTTTATAAGGATAGTATCCAAGTATATCATTCATATTTTTAATAGTTTTTTTATTTATGGAGTGATGTATAAGAATCCCATTACTTTTCAATGAAATATTCTATGATGAAATGTTTGTGAAAACAATTTATTTTCATGATTTATGATTTTATTAATGATATATGGCCTTATGGAAAATATATATAAAATTTATTTATTTGATGCATGGGACCTATATCTCCCCCAAATAAATTGGGTATGTATGGATAACTCATGAGGTATATGTGTTATGCGTGAACCTGATTTCATGTTCAATATTATAAGTGTGGACCTATATTTCTTGTACATAATTTCAAGCATAGACCTGGTTTACATGTACATTTATTAATTAAAGGGAATTATTAAATTTTCTTTACATAATGTTTGAACCAATTTCTATTTAAACTTTTTTATAATGTTACAAGTTTATTTGGATGCCACAATTTCATGTCTTATGTGATTTTTATGATATTAGGGACTATGATCTTCGATACCCTTATGATTCTTGTCTTATTAACTACCAATATTTATTCCATGAATCAATTATATTATCTATTATATATAATGTACAATATTCAAATTTTATTCGAATATTCGTATAACCTTTTGTTCATATTATGCTTAAATATCTCCCTTTTTTACCCGTATTGAGCATCTAAGCTCATTATTTCTTAAGATACATTTCCCAATGGTAAGAAGAAGGGTATTTAGTTCAATATATAAAATAGTGATCTAGTTATGAAAATATATGTGGGTGAATTTGTAGCTATATTATCAACATGTTTTTTATGATTCGATGTTTCTGATGGCCCAATACCAATATTGTCATTAGGTGTGTGTTACTGTATGTTATGAAATATTCCACAAAAATGATTCAATATATATATATATATATATGTTAGGAATGGATCATTATATATGGTATTAGAATAAAGGTTCTATAAAAATTTTAAACTAGGATGAGAAAACTATAGTGAGATCCCAAGAGATATTTCTATGGATATTTCTTGGGATTTATATAATGATATGTCTAATTATAAATTACAAGCACATTGTTTTTGGATTAATCATGAATAATGTTAGATTGAAACTAAAGTGTAATATATTGATATTTAATATTTAAATATCTCTTGATTATGGGGTCTTCCATTATGAAAATTGTTTTCACATACTATGCATCTTGGTTTTAATCAATGGCTGGAACTAGAAGAAATTGGGATAACGTTGAATGGAATAGACAATTTTTTTGATAAGAAATAAAATGGGATAATTACTAGAGTGACAAACATTGTGATTATGCATAATAATATATCGTGATATATTATTAACAATATGATCTTAGGTGATATTCTTAAAACATAGTATAAGAGAAATATGAACGTTTATAAAATTTAATGGGGTTTGGAATATAGAGAAAAGAATATTTGGATTTTTACATTATAAGAATGTGGGAAGAAATACCTAGAGGAATATATACAATTGAAGGGAATATGTTATTTGGGATGAAAATAAGTACATATAGTGAATAATTTTTTAGGATTTCAACGTGTTATGTGTGCGTAACATGGGAATTATCCAACTCAATTCCCTGATCATGAACTATCTTATAGAAAAAGGAGGGGATATTCCATGTTGAACATTAAAGTGGAAGGATTAATGTATTTATGTATTTGGAGTAAATAATTATATTGAAGAAGTAATTTTATAGTATTATGGAATAATAAAACATCTATGGATTGGACCACTGTAGTTTTTACTTAAGGATTTTAAAGAGTATGTCGAAAAGTACTAGTAACTATGAAATGTGATTAAGGTGTTAAGGTCATATTTTCAGGGGAGAAGTGATTAATATAAGGATAGAATTTAATATATTAAATTTCTTTTGACAATTTTTTGATAGGGAGATTTTTTATTATGATAAAAAATGGGATAGTATTGATAACACTTAAATGGATTTTCTAATTTTTTTTATAATTCCTTTGATATTTATCATAGTTTTATACAAAGGTATATTTTGAAAATCTTATGTATGTGTTGATTTTGAAAATGTATAAAATGAATAATTTTTTTTACCAAGATATGTTCAATAGATTTTATTTCTTACCTGGTGGTCATTCATTAAAATAATTCCTGGATAAAAATTCATGTTTTTTAATTAATATCTTATTTATTATTCTAATAAGATTTTTTAAATTATGTTGTTTTCAAAGGAAAATTGGTTGTTATCTTTATTTTTATATCAAACTAAATAGTAATCATATATATGTGTTAAATAGAATATTTTTATATTTAAATGTAATATTCAATGTGTTTTATGTAATTTATAGTCCTTGAAAAGTTTTCTTCATGATGGGTGAGATATATATATATATCCAGTGCATTGTGTAACGATTTCTTTTGCTATAGAATTACTCTATAATTGGTAGGGTTGCATATTAAATTTATGTAGGATATTATAATAGTTTTTGTATGGGATATATGAATATGTCATCTCGATTTCCTAAAAATAATTTTAAATTCCTATGAAAAATAATAATATTATAATTGGAATTAATGTGTTGAGAAAATGAGTTTCTGATTTGAAATTGATTTGAAACATTTGATTGTGAAAGGTGTGTTTTTGATGATAAATATCTTCATAGGACCCCATATTATTAATGAATATATCATTATTATGAATTTTAATTCATTCATTATTGCAATTGTTTTATGAAATACCATGGAAATATATAATACATCACGATTAGGTACATGAATACTTGAGCTCATGCTTTATTAGTAAAATTTATATTTTACATATATATTTCATTTGTTTTACAATGGAATAACTAGTTTTTTTCATTCTTTTATAATATCCCAAAATTATGAAGATCATATAATGGTTCCAAATATTTTTATGGGCTTATAGATGAGTACGAACTATATCAATGTTCATCTACCCAATATGGGGGATTATTATAAACTGAAAAAATTGATATTAATGGAACTGAAGATTAAATTTACTTATCATGTTTTTTTAGATAATAAGGATAAATAGTAAAATATTTTTTATTTTAATGACATTCATGTGTAATTATTCATTTTTCTTAAATATATAAAATTCAAATCCTAAATGATCCTACCACCATTTGATACAATGAATCACATTGAAATAAAAAAAAGTGTGATAATGCTATAATTTTACATTATCTATATATTTTATAAACACTTTACCACTAAAAAATATATTATTTGATACAATTATTTGGAAATCAACCACAATACATGAAACAATAGTTATGTTCCCATTAAAGTACAATAATGAGGGAAATAGTTCACCATATGGAACTCTAAAATCATTAGTTTACTAGATCATGGATGAATTATATAACTAAATTAACCACAAAAATTTTTCATTACAAAATAATTGTTAATGAAGTCACAAAATCTTCATATAAAAAATATGAAAGAAAATAAATTTTTTTAATGTACTTAACATTTTTTTACAATTTTATGACATTTATTCTAAATCAACTTGATAAACTTTTCACACATTTGAATCATCAAAATTTTTAAGTTACAACCACTCCAAATATGAAAACAATTTATATTTATAAACAAATTAATTCCTTAAAACTCATCAAACTCTGTGAAATACGCAATGATTGAGTGTCCCACCTACTCCTCCAGATGAGATAATTATATATAATCATATTGATCTATATCTTACATTTTGAAATAGAGGAACCCCAATATCTTTCAACTGCAATATCATCAATTACAAGAAGGTGAAATATTATCCCTTTACCTTAATCCTTTCCCAAAAAAACACATGTCATGTGACTCAATCATTAATATGACCACATAGAAATGACATCAAACACCACAAATCACCAAGTAGAATTACCCTGAAAAATATCCATTAGAATTTAAATATTTTCTACCAACACATTACTAAACCCACTGAATTACGATTTCACTACACTAATGGATAAACCAAAGCCCTTAATCAACACTTGATTGTATTATTTACAATAATTATTTTATATTCACAAAAATTTATGATTTCTTTAAAATAGAATTTTTAAAATTAGGAAAATAACTACTCAAAAAAGTAGAAACATCACATTGTTTCAATTTTTTAAATTAAAATACTATTTATAATGGAACACATTGTTTATTAATTTTAAATCACATATCCACAACTCAAGATTTATTAAATTTTATAACGATCCGAAATACCTATGAAAATTATTTTGAAAATTTTTTATATGAGAAAAATATCATTAATGATCATAAAAGAAGTCAAACCCATTAAATTAATTTGAAACATGAAACATGAATATGAATATCTTTATTTTTGAAAATGACCATTTGATTTAAAATATAAATTTTCTTTTAATTAAAATATAATAGTTCATTATTATATTTCTTGAATCATGTCATATAATGGACAAATCATATTCAAAACTATTTCTTAAAAATCCTGAAATTTCACTAATAGAATTCCTAGAAAAAAAATAATTCTTTAAACTTTATTGAGAATACACTCATCATCTTCCATAAAAATATAATCTCATTTTTGTTCCTTCAAAAATAAAAATAGTTCCATTTAAAAAAATTCTAGAAGCTCATATAGGTACCTTTATAAATTATAATTACATTCAACATTATTAGAGGATGTAAAATGGATCCAGTTAACGGATAATTCCAATATTTATCAGGTGTATCCTATAAATGATAAAATCAATCATATTAACCAATGAATTGGATATTTTAATCACAAACAACCATTAGAAGATATATACTGATCTCACCCACCATAAATATATTATTTATAAGAACTATATAATGAATGAAACACAAATATATAGTACATTAATCATAAAATTGATTTTATTTGGCACTTAATCACAAAAAATAGATCTTTTATTTACCACATAATTATAAGAAAGGTATTCTTTTTCCTAAATATTTAAACTAAAACCCTAGAAATATTTAAATAATAATTTTAATGAAATATACAAATGTAAAATTTTAATAAAATATTTAAAACTTTTAAACTATATCATGATAGAAACATTTGGTCAAGCGTTATATTTTTTTTATATTTTTTAATTTTGTGAATACTTCAAAATTACACACTGCCTAAATTTTTAATACATTCCTTCATTAACCTTTATAAAAACTGTACAAATTAATTTAAAATAAAAGTTTACATCATTTTTTTACATAAATAATTGAATAATTTATAATATATAATACATTTAAGAAAAATATTTTAAATAGATACATTAAAATAAGTTTTTAAAATTAAATCTATTACTCTATGCCATGTATAGCATCATACGTTCTATATCACGTGAAAAATTATATTAAATGAATTTTATACTTGTTTAGGAACACTTTTAATTTTCATTTAATTATCATTATTCATTTTTTTGATTTATTACCTTATTGTATATAACTACTAAGATGGTTATGTTCAAATTTTCCATTTTGGGATCATCTAGTTTATTACAATGAAACCACATAGGTTGATTAACCATTATCAAAGGGGTTACAAGACATTTTTGTATTGAAACATCAATATGTTATATTTACCTTATTTCATCCATAGATTCTATTTTATTTTCCGGACCATGTAATGTGGTTATCAAAATAAATCCTATCATTTTATGTATATTATTGAACATACAAATGAATAAATGATGTATAATCTTTTCTAATGCAATGAAGATAAATAAATTAAAAAATATTATTAAATTATGGAATAAAAATTAAAATTAAAGAACATATTAATCCATATAATGTATCCTAACATCTTCCTTTTAATATTGGTTATGAACAAAGAATCACATCAATTCGTGGATGTGGTTTTCCACAAGTACACTTGAGATATGTTAACAATTACAAAAAATTATTGATGAGTAAAAATGGTTTGTAATATTATTTCATTCATGAATAAAAATTATTTAATAAATATATTACACATTCATTTTTCTGAAAATCATAATCATTCATTTATTATATTGTGCAGAAATTAAACAGATAGTTATACGTTGGTGGTATTAAAAATGTACAAACGTACGATTATTTCATTTCTTAGATGATGAAAAGACGTTGAAAACTATTTTAAAAAAATTATAATGATCTTTTATTAATTTTTAGAAAGTAAAATTTTTATTTCATCATGTTTTAATAATAATTGGTCACGTTGAATAAAAAATAAAAATGAAATAGTTTGATTAAAATTTTTACATTCTCCTAGAATATCTCTATAATGATTACACATTACACCTTCAGGGAATAGTATTTTCGGAATAGAAGAAAAATGAAGATATAGAGAGTAGAAGAACCCAGATCATCTTTTCTAGTATAGATCTTGTTTTATGTATTTTTGAAAACATTAGGGACAATTTAAAAAATTCATACATACTAACCGTGTACTTTGGAGTACACATTGTGTACCCAGTTGCTCTGGTTAACCGTGTACTGGCCGTGTAATGGCCAAGTACATGGCCGGGTGAGGTGACTTGGATACTACCTAATTTAGGGGCCAGTTAAAGAATGTACATGACATGTTAATTAAATGAACACACTGTGTACTTTTATTTTAATTTGTTAAATCGAACTAGGGTCGCGTCTATTTCCCAGAATTTTATTATTCTAAAATTGTATCATATAGGAGTGAATGAGAGTGATAGTTATTCTTCAAGCCTCTGATCTATCATACATTCTTTGTATCAAACATCGTATGTTGAGATTGAATCCCCTTAGTGAGTTGTTCTTTCATCTAGAGAAACTCATCTTGATTTATCTTATTTTGTGAGATATTCAAGGTTGAGAATTTTGAACTTTTTGTAGATCTATGATGTTCTAGGTCAATTCAATGTCTGAGGTTAAAATATATCGATCTTACAACTTCTATATTATATTGTTGCAAGTATAGATATGGGCATGCTCCATTCCACTTTAGGTACATGATGGTTGTGGAGATGGAGAAAAAGGGACCAATATGAGGCATACGATGCTACTGTAGTTTACTTGACTTCTTTATAAATGTATTCAGTATCGTATTTCGAGCATTGTGACATTTTTGGCCACTTTCCTAGTCATATGTGACATGCATTATTTATATATGTGCTCTAGTTGATTATTTACATTCAGTCTTCCTTTGTTTTCTTATTGTATATTATTACTGTTTCTGATGTTGTATATTATTGTTATTACACTTTTTTACTCTACCAATGAAGGCATGGTTTTCCCACTATCACTCCCAAGGCCCCACTTCTATTCGGCATCCTCTGGCGTTCGGGAAAATTCACTTGAGGCTGTGTGACATATTGGGTACATGGAACCTTTGGGTGGCACCCAGAACTGGGACGTTACAAAGTTGTATCAGAGGGTTTTTTCTTCTTCTTTGACTTACTATTTGGATACTATAGATAGGTATATGAAGGAATATGTATTTGGTAATAAGCTGTGCCCAAGATTAGGTAACCTGTGTATAGGGAAAGGCCAATATTACTCGATTATTCCAATTTTCTGGTTTTTTCAATTCTTACAGTTTATTTGATTTCACCGTTGGGTGAGCCTCATTTTTTGTATTGTTATCGTTGATATTATTGAGGCTAAACTTCTATTGAAACCCTGTGAGATAATGGTATGCCATCTCATGCATCATATATGCACTTTCTAGAGATCACATGTCATGCATTTCGGTCATTCCATTTAGGGTGTATTCCTGATTTCATGTTGTTGTGATAGATGTTGTGCTAGGTATGCATGTTATTGTAATATATGTCATGATTGAATACCTGATATTTGATAGGTTATTGCTAATATGTAATGTTTTTACTGAATGAGTGACAAACATTGGTCCTTGGGGTGTTACAATCCCTTATGGATCAAAATTTTGTGGATCATGTAATTAATTACATTGTTATACTTTGTGATATACATGAATAGGGTGCCATGATTTGATTCGTAGGGAGTATAGATCCCCAAGGATTAGAATTGGAAAATTAATGTTTGTTTCAATGTTTTTATGGAGTTCTGAGTTGTTTTTGAGTATTATTGTCTAAAAAAACCTACAATACAAGGTGTGTAATGATGAATACATTCAATGTATACTTGTGTTTGGAAAGGTACAAATTTTCATAAGTACATTCCATGTACTGTATGCACATGTCATGTAGTCCTCAATCGTGTGAATCACTATGTTGGTAGAGACAATGGGTTGGAAAACATTTGGTGGCACACCTCGTGTACTTCAAGTACATGTCGTTCTATAAGTACCATGCATCTATCTGTGTGACTAAAGACATGGGTGGTTAAAACTGAAGTGGTACACGACATGTCTATGAAGAACACAATATGTTGTAGAGACCATGCATCTTCCTATGTGACCAGTGATACGAGTCGATGAAATCCTTTTAGTACATGTCGTGTCTGGCAAAAATATGTCATGTAGTTCTCTACTTAGAGAACTGTGTGGTTTAGCCATGTAGAGGAACTCTAGAAGGGGTAATATTTAAGTACATGTCATGTGTATGGGGTGTTACATGACCAGGTTTGGTATAATTACATTACCATATAAAGGTTTAAGGGAACACGCTGTGTATCCATGTTTTGAAAAACATGAATGATTTATTTCCATGGTTCCTTCCATGAACTTTTGTGTTTAATTCCTTGATAATCAAAAGATAAGGTGTGCAATTGACATTACAGAGTCATGATACTGAGACGTCCTTTGGTTGTATTCCAAATACAAGGCAATGATCAAACACAAGACATAGTTGATCATGGACTATCGGAAGATCCTCCAGTCATGCCTTTCTTGGCACTGGCCGTCATTCCGGATACAAGTTCTGATGCACAGTTCTGAGAAGGCTTCATGAGGTTTATGAAGACCTTCTAGGGAGAATAGAATCCCAACGAATCTATGGCAGAGTTGATGTGTTTTTTTAGAAGCAGCATCCTCCCACTTTCTCAGGGTATGGAGGACCTCAGGATATAGATCCATGATTATAAGTCATGCTGTCTATCTTCAAGCATCTGAAAATGCATCTAGAGAGGATGTTGAAGCTTGCTATAAACATGATTTGGGATTCCAACAAGAGATGGTGGGATGTGATATCCCAGCTAGGATGCCAATGAGTTATGGATTAGGATGAGTTTCTGGAGACCTTCTATGAATACTGTTACCCAGAGACTTTGAGGGCCAACCAATCCCGAGAGTTTATGAGTTAGGAGCAGGGTACACTTTCAGTCATGGAGTATTCTTCTCACTTCACAGAGCTACAACACTTCATAACCATTCTAATAGGTTATGTGTTATTCTGATGAGAATGTCTGGGGAGGGTCTCATGCATGACATCTGATCTCAGGAAAACATCTTCAGGATGACTTCCATAACTTCTATAGTCAACTAGGCGCTGATCACAACGTACAACATGAGGTATTCTAGAGATGTGAGCTAGGGCAGATCAATATCTGGAGTTTTCATTCCTCCGTCTGAGAGTAGAAAGTGTCCCCTGGGTTCTACATGCGGAAATATGAGAAGGTGAGCGAATTTTTCAGATAGCCAGGTAGTATTCTGCTAGTGCGAGAAGAGTGGGGGACTTCACAGATGGGCTTTCCTCAAGTGGTGGATTGTTTGAGGGATGTGTTTCCAAATGAATTTCCATGTTTACCTCTGGATTGATAGGTTAATTTCTCTGTTGACCTTATTCTATGAGAGGCACCAGTGTTGATTCCTCCTTATAGGATGGTTACACCAGAGTTACATGAGTTCATGAAGCTATATAGGAGTTAAAGGAAAAGTGTTTCATCTGACCCATTACCTCTACTTGGGGTTCTTCTATCCTATTTTTAAAACAGGCAGATGATACCCTCAGACATTGGGTGGATTATTGGAAGCTGAACCAGTTGACAGTCAAGAAATGATATCCCTTACCGAGGATTAATGATCTCTTGGATCAACTTCATGGATCCCACGTGTTCTAGAAGATTAACTTGAGATCTGGTTATCATCAATTGAATGTTAAACCATAAGATACCCCTCTTACAACTTTTCAAATCAGGTATCGTCTATACAAGTATGTGGTTATGCTATTTATCCTCCCGAACACGCCTACTGTTTTCATGGTAATGATGAACAGAGTGTTCCATATATATTTGGAATCTATTGTAGTTGATTTCGTGGACAATATATTAGTGTAATCTCACACTTGACACGACCATGCCACACATCTTGAGATCGTTTTGAGTACACTGAGAGAGCATCAATTATATGATTCCACTTTTTGATGGACCATCTTGACTTCTTGGGTCATGTTATCTTAGAGATAGAAGTATAAGTAGACCCAGATAATCTGATTGTAGTAGTTTCATGGGATAAGACAAAGAACATATTTTGGATATGTAGTTTTCAAGGGTTGTATGGTTACTACATACATTTTATACAATACATTTAATGCTTAGAAGCTCCACTGATGGGCCTGACTAAGAAGGGTGAGAAGTACCTATGGACCGATTTCTACGATTCAACCTTTCAGGAGTTTAAAGGGAGATTGACATCAACACCGATTATAGTTTTTATATAGTTGGGAAAGAGTTATAGTGCTTACTATGATGCATTATGAATCGGGCTGGGATTAGTGCTTATTCTGAGGGAAGGCGTCATTGGGTACGGGTCTCAGCAGTTGAGGCTACATGTGAAGAATTACCCGACACATGATCTTGAGTTGGAAGTAGTTGTTCATGCCTTGTGCTATTAGAGACAATACCTTTTCAGAGAGCATTTTTTGGTGTACTCTGACCACAAAAGTCCCAATTATATCTTTACCCAGTGTAACCTGAAATTCAGATAGCGAAGTTGGGTTGATTACCTTATGTCCTTTAACATTGATCTTTCCTATATGCATGGGAAAGGCAACACAGTGGTTGATGCGTTGAGCATGAGGTCTCAAATACAGATAGTATAAGAGGCTAGCTATAAGAACCCAGTTCTTATTCTTGAGGTACGAGTTTCTTATTTTTCTTTTTCCTTAATTGTTTTTGAGAAAATAATGAAAATGGGGGAAAATCCCAAATTTTGTGGGTACAGGCCATGTACTTTTCCACACGTGGTGTACTTTGGCCGTGTGGGATCAGTACACAGGGCCTGTAGGACTTTCGATGATGAAAGGTGTAAAAACTGACTACATGCCATGTACTACATAATTACACGATGTGTACTCAGTCGGCAGGTGAACAATATGGCGGCGGAGGCAGCTTCCAGCTGAGCGATAGTACACGACATGTAATCATGAATAGATGATGTGTACTCATGTCGACAGATGAAAAATGCCGCGATGGAAAGTAGGTATTATAGGAATAGTTAAAAAATAAAAAGTACATGCCGTGTACTTGAGAGTACATGCCATGTAGTTTTTTTCGTTTAAAATGGATAGTAGCCACCTCATTTGGCAGAGGAGGCTTTGAGTTTGTTTTGGAGCCATGAGAGGAGGCTGTAGCTTTGGAGATCTCCCAACCACACACCGGGAACCCAATTCCTAAACCGTCGATCTCCATTGAACAACACATGTACCCCTTCCTTCTCCTTGAGTAGTTCTTGCCAATTCTTTCCCCGAGGGAAATTTATTTGAGTTTGAATGAGTGAATATTTATCCCAGATCTACGTCGTTCTTGGATGATTTGGGATACATCGTTCATGTATACCGATCAGAGACGATCGAGATAGGTGGAGTGAGTGGAAGCTTATGGCTTTGTTCTTTGAGATGAATATTGAGGTGCAAGATAGGTAAGGGCAGATGTTTCTTTCTTCTATAGAAGTTACCTCTACTCTTATCGATCGAGTGTGAATGGGGCAGTTATCGGATTATTAAGGCCCAGTTCTATGGGAGAGTGTTCTAGGAGAAGACCCAATTCCTATATGGGTTTTATGCAGGGACGAGTTCTTTCATTTTCATGGTCACATGTCGGTGTAAGCAGACATATGTGAGGGTATTTTGTGGGATTTTAATTCCTCAGTTTGGGTAGTTCATCCTGGTGTCACCAAAATGAATCGAGATCCACACCGTCAGTATTGTTGTCCCAGTATGAAGAAAGATGTTGCTAGTTTTGTGATGAGGTGTTACACCTGTTTGTAGGTGAAGATAGAGAATCAGCAACTAGCATGGCATTTTCAGTAGTAACCCATTTATTAGTGGAAGTGGAATGATGTCGTGGGGAAATTAATTACAGGTTTATCGAGGTCACCTCAGGGAAATGATGTAGATTCAGTTTTTATTGACATAATCATGATGGTTGTGCACTTGTAACTGATCTAGGAAAACTTTATTGTTGATGAAATTGGGAGGTTGTACATCTGAGAGATTGTAAGTTTACATGGGGTTCCACACTCTATAGTTTCAGACAGGGACACCCATTTTACATATCAGGTATAGCAAGGACTACAGAGGGCTTTGGGTACACAAGTACTTCTGAATATATCTTACTATCCCATGATAGATGTCCAGTCAGAGCATACGATTCAGGTGCTGGAGGACATGTTTTGAGAATACAACCTAGATTTTGGATGTTCTTGGAAGAAGGAAACACCTTTTTTGGAGTTTTCCTAAAATAATAGTTTTCAAGCGAGCATTCAGATGGATCCTTATGGGTATTTGTACGGTAGGACATTCCGACCACCCCTATGTTGGCTGGAAGTAGGAGATACATCTATGTTGGGACCTTGTCTATTCTAGGAGACCACATAGAAGGTGGAGTTGATTCAGAAGAGGATGACTACTACACAATCATGACAGAAGTATTATGTGGACAAAAAGATACAACCTATGATGTCCGAGGTCGGAGATCATGTTTTCCTACGTGTCGCACCACTGTTGGGACAAAATAGGATTAAGAGATAAGGAATGCTTTCACCGAGATACGTCAGGTTGTTTGATTTTTTGGAGTGATTTGGGATGGTTTCCTATCATTTATAGTTTCCTCACTGGTACCAGACTATGCATAATGTCTATCACATTTCTCAGCTATGCCATTATTTTTCAGACCCATCTAATGTTTTTCAACTTGAGGAAGATGAGTTGGAGGTTGACGCATCATTTAAGGATCATACTATTCGAATTATTGACTGAATCCCAAAATTTCTTCATCGATAGTATGTTCATCTAGTATGGGTGCTATGACAGAATGGGAGTGTACATGGAGAGAATTGGGAAAGGGAGGCTGATGTGTGATCATAGTGGTTAGAGCTGTTTGAGGATTCTTCTTCTACGCCACCTCATTTGGGAAATTATGGGATGAATTTCTTTATATGGTGATGTTTTAAAGATCCTGTATCATATTTTCAGGTACAGATCTTGTTTTCAATATTTTTGAGAAAAATGGGAGAATTTGGAAAATTTTATAAGTTCATGCATTGTACTTAACAGTACACACCGTGTACCCGGTTACCATGGTTAGCCGTGTACTGGCCGTGTAACGTCTGAGTACATGGCCATGTGAGGTGACCTGGAGACTGCCTAAAGAGGGGGATGATTAAGAAATGTACATGACTTGTAAATTAAATAAACATTCCCTATACTTTTATTTTTATTAGTAAACTTAGACCAGGGTCGTGTTTAATTCCCAGAATTGTCTTCTTCTAACCCCATATTTCCCATGAATAACCTCGAGAAATGATTCTTATCTGAGCCACTGATCCTTCAACCGTTCTCTAAATCTGACAACATCAGTTGCGTTGGAAGCCCCTTGGTGATTTCTTCCTTCTTCTAGATCATCTCCTCTTGATTTCTCTTTTTTAGTTAAATATTCTAGGATGATCTTTTTTTTGACATTTTTGTAGATCTACAATGTTCTAGGTCGATTCAAAAGAAGTTGTTCAACTATATCAATCGTACAACATTGAGATTATATTTTTTCAGTTATAAATAAGGGTAAGAACCCTTCTACTTCATGTACTTTATGGTTGTTGAGCCGGAGAGCATGGAACCAAGATAAGGGTTATGATGCTACTAGAGTTTAATTGTTTTCTTTTTTACATTTTTTTAGTGCAATATTTATAGAATTTTGACATGTTTGGATAATTTCATAGACATATTTGACATGAATCATTTATATATGTGCTCCATTTTTTATTTATATTCGGTCTTCCGTTCTTCGATTATTTTATGATATTGCTTATTACAATGTGGTATATTTTTGTTATTCTGCTACGTTACTCTACCAATGAGGGCATAGTATCCACGCTATCACACCCAAGTCCCTCACTACTAGTTGACCACCTCTCGCAATCAGGGAAATGCACTTGAGGCCATGTGACCAATCGGGTACAGGGCACCTTTGGGCGGCACCCAAAACCAGGACGTTACAGGGAGGGATGTTAGGAATTATCTGAGGTAGTACATGGAAAATATAGATTGCTCAAATGTTTTTAATATTAGAGAATAAGAAGTTCTCTTTTATAAACAAGGAGAGTGGTACATATGTATTTGTTCAAAACATTTAAATAGTTTCAAATATTAATATATTTAAAATTTAAAAAAAATAATCAATTTAGATTTTATAGTGATTCTAGTCAAAATAAAATCATCTAATAAGAAATAATATATGATTTTTTATTAATTAATATATAAATTGAATAACATAATTTAACCATTACATTGATTACACATTTTTACCATAGAGACTATTCATAATTTGAAAATTGAAATATACCTCATTAATAATATTTAACCTGGTGAATAATAATATGTATTTTTTCTCAATATTTCTCTTTTATAGTGGTAGAAAATAATTTTAATATATGTTCACATAATTTAATGAAAACTAGCCATTTGAAAATTATGTTTTGATGCCTAAAAATGAACATATAAAAAATAAAATATATTGTTTATTATTTAAAAAATCATTAGATAAATGTGTATAAATTGGTTCTTATGTTATATAAAAAATTAACCTTCAATATAATCATACTTTTAAAATACACTACTTATAGAGAATATGATAATTTTTTAAAATATAATCATTTTTTATTATTCAATAAAAAATTATTCATTTCAAAAATATTAAAAAAAATTATCCAATGTTATAATATATATGTTGTGTAAAAAAATGAAACCATTTTCATTCAATTTAATATCTGAAGACATGAAACATACTTTTTTTCAAAACAACGTATTTCATTATCGAAAAAATTAGATTAAAAAAACAATTACTTTTCTAATAATAAACTATTTGAAAATTATTTATAAAGTTATGATAAATAATAATCTATAATAGAATAGGTTTAAATCATATGATTGATTTATCACTATGATTACCTAGGGTGACAAATTCTTCATCTATAACAAAAATATTTCCTCACAATTTTATTTATTACTTGATTAAGTTGTAGTATTTTCCTCTCATATTATATTTTATTCTAATGTTGGTTAATCATTGTGGTTATTATACCCTAAAACAATTCCATAAATAGTTACCTTATTTTTAAGTTGTTAATCAATAATGTAAAAAAGTTCCAATATTTAATTATAAATGATATTCTCCTCTACATGTACCACTTTAGCACTCAAATCATCAGATGCATTCATGGCATACATTCATATATATGAATCATGAAATAGATCTTTTAGTGCAGAAAAAATGAATTCAAGGATACATGTTAATCATATATTCTATAGTTTTCCATAATTCCATATAGATAAGGTAATCTAATGATTAATATTTCCTCTATACAAAAAAATATCTACTTTTTATTGTCTAGTTTATGAAAAAAATGATTTCCCACAACAAATGAGAGATCATTACTCATGTGAACTATATAAAAATTATATACACTCTAGTATATCTACATTTGATATTGAATTATCATTACCTCATAAACCATATCATAAATAATTTTTGTGTCCAATAATTTACACACACTTAATTCATTCCAACATGATGGATTCTCATATGAGTTTCCATATAATGCCCCATATGGTTTCATTCATACACTTGAATAGAAAAAATTATTATAAAAAAACTAAACAACATAAATATGAGGATAAAAAATTTCCAGATAATCCAATGAAAATATTGAATAATATCTTTGAATGATATAATTCTACAATTCAATTGTCTATCTAATTTAAGATGAAATTTTATACTAAAATTTTATGTAGTACCAATATAATTATGATGTTATTTCTAAAAAAATATTATTTCTACTAAACACGGGTCATCCTCACTATTTTTGACTCTTCATAATATCAATGATTTCCCCCACAAATTCTTTACCATGTGATGATTCTACCCATCATTTTATTATTTCCAAAAAACCAATGCTCACTCTCCACCTCCACTCCGATAATATCATGATTATTTTTAGAAAGATTGATTCATTGTTTCTATGACACACAACACCAAGCTTAAATGAAAAGTGAAATATAATTATTTAGATAAAATTGTTATAACTAATATTCTAAATTTGTGGGAATGATTAATATTAACCACATTATAAAATATATAATTGGACTACATGTTTATATTATATATATTAAATCGTGGTAAATAATTGGCCAGTTTTTTATAACTCCAATTTATCCTTCAAAAATATCTTTCATTTAAATTTTTTGAAGAGGGATTATTTTAATTAAATTCACCAAATTTAAGATAATTTATTTTTAAAATTTTAATTTTATTTTTGAATATTGTATGTAAATATTTTTATAGGAATAATTTCTGGAAATATTATGATAATATTCAATTTTTAATAAATAGTGATAATCCATATTTTTATTGAATATGGAATTTATTTTCAAGTAATTAATTTGACCATTTATATTATTTTTATCTTTATAATTTAATTAATTTCTTTTAATAAAAAAACTTGATTATTGTCTTAAAAATTAAATTTATATATAATTTTCATATAAAAATATTTTTTTTAGAATGGGCATTTTCTTGAAATCCATTTTCATCATTCCTACCTAGTTTGATTTTAAATTAAAATAATAAAATTATATGATTTTAATTTTGAAAAATAGATTACATATTTTGAATTAGGATGTAAAAATATTTCTATTTTTTCCTTTTTAGTTTTAGTCCTTAGGAATAGTTACTGTAGAAATTTTATTTCAATTATAAAGTAAAAATCAGGTAATTAAGGGTTAAAAATAATATGATAAGAACGAAAAAATGACCATAACACATGAATTAATTTTATTTATGAGTTAGTTTCATCCATACTCACCCAGGATTCAATTATATGAAAATTATTTCCTTCTGGATTTAATTATGATGTATATTATATTTTATTTGATGAAAAGTCACAAATGTCAAATTCTTGAATTTAATAACTATAATATATTCAACATGGAGATAAATAAATATCGTGTTTAGCTCTAAAAATTTTTAGATCAAAAATAATTATATTCATCATGATAAATTATTTCAAATATTTTTTTAATAAATAATTACCCTAATTTCTTACACAAAACCAATGAAATAACTATTCAATTAATGGACAAATGAATTAAATGATATTTAAAATATTAAAATAAATATAATTTGACATTTTTAATTTGATATATAAATTTTATTGAATCATATATCAGGTTAGGAATAAAATAATTTTTTTGAATTTATGTTAATTTTTTGATGTCATTAATGTCAAAGTATTAAATTGCTCTAGAAGATGACATTAATGTTTTTTTGATATAAATTTTTTAAATCATACAATCGTCCTAAAAATAATAGAATCAACCATGTTATTTTTATATGGATGATAATATCTAAAATGATCCATTTATTTTCTATTGATATATTTATTTTAAATATCATGAAACATAAAGAGTAAACATCCTTGTTTTCATGATAAATGTGAAATGGGATTATGGGGGATTGATATCAAAAGATAATAAAATATTTATAATTAAAAATATGTCTAATTATTATTGTATTAGAGTATTTAGATCCATCATCATATCATTTTAAAAATAAATCTATGTGTCTCCATTTGGAATTTAAAATAAATATTTATTAATTTAATATTATGTAAAATTCCAAGATTCTAATTTCCTTATCATATAAAAGGGCATGTCATCGTCCCATTATTAAATAAATAAAAACCCTTTTCTTTTAGCCAATATCTAACTAAATCACTTCCTAACATACCTACCAAAATATAAAGGCCTTATTAATGGATGAATACCAACAATATGGGTCTTGGTATGTTAAGAAACAATGTTTTTTCATTGAAGATGTTTCATTTTTAACTGAGTGTTTCAGTGTAATTTATTATTCCAAATACACCAAATCATCCATAACCATTATTATATACTAACACCATTACCATACATTTTATTAGTGTTTTTATGTTAATGGGACAAACTATATCCTTCTCATACTCCATCTAATGGTAAATGAAACTATTATTCCTGTTTATGGAAGATTACCTCCTCACAAACCAATTTAATATGTTTTTTTCACTCTCTCACATTGTTGGTTATAATTTTCTAATTAATGAATATATATGACATAAATTATTTTTTTATAATTATTTAATGATAATATATCTTTAATTTTATACCTTTTCATTTACTAAAAAATGATAACATCATTCGTGTATACTTGTGGACTAATACCTCCACAAATCGATGTGATTCATTTTGTCGTAACCACATCACATGGATGATATATATAAATATATAAAATTAAGTAAGAAAGTGTTATGATCATTTTAGAAATAAAAAATAATAATTACCACCTTTCAATAATTTTTATTGATAAATAGGAATACTACTCCTACGTATATATGTTCTACCATCTCCATGATAGTAACATAATTAATTTTTCATTACCATAATTAATTATTGTATATAAAATTATAATTAATGTATAAAAATAATTATTATTCCAATATTATCACTATATAAATGACGGAATAATGACCTTTTGGACCATAGTCAACCTACAAAAGTCATTTTAGGTTTATAAACTAAATATTATCAAAACATCATATATAAAATTTAATGATTAATTCATGGAATATGAAATGGTAATAAATAAAATATAGGAAAAAAATTAAAAAAAAATCACGTAAATAATTTACTTTATATTATTATTGAGCTTGGAAATGAACATATGTGATGAATCAAAATCGAGGTAAGATAAAAATTAACTTAAAACATGGTTTCAAAGTTTATAACGATTTATTTTCTAAATCATTCTCTTCCATCCCCTTGTTTTAAAAATTAATTTTTTAATAAGTTTCATTGTAAATAAATTAAACATAGATTCAATTTTATATTGTGTTCGTTCATATGATTTCAATAAGGAATATTTTTATGTAATTTCTAAAAATCATTAGAAAAGATAGTAAGACAATTTTATTTTAACATATATGACTTATTTTGTTTTCTTACCAACATAACCATTATTTTATGTTCGTAATCATTTCAAATACTTATTTTTTTTTTCAAATAAAAACATTATTTACATTTTCTATTCATTTTAGTATTGAAAATATGATTTAAAAAAAAATATTTTGACATCAAAATGTTTTTTCATACGGGTTTAAAACATTTTTTCAAGGGATTTATTCATGATATGGTTTATGTACATTTTTCATTTATATGTCATTCTTGTTATATCTCATGGGTGATTCTGATACAAGATATATGAAAGGATGAGCCCCATTAGTTCTCATGGGTAAGATTTATATTGCTTATATGATGGGTCCTCCAAGAAAGTAATCCAATGAATTGATTGAATATTAGGTTCTAGAGAGAATTGTTCTTGATGTTAAACATTTGTTTATTCCAAATTTAAGGGTTTGGTATGGATATTTTTCATATTATATGCCAAAACACCTAACTAACTATTATATGATTGAAAATGGTTTACCATTTAAATAATTTGAATCAAAAAGTATTATAATCTTCATTTTAATGAGAAATAGTTTCCAATTTTGGATCTGAAAGAATATTTTTAAAAGAAATTTTTTCTTTCTTATCATATTTTCCATTGGACTAATTTTTTTTCTCTTATTATGTCTATTAATGCGCATCATGTACTCATTCCAAATTTAAAAATTATTTCACTATGACTTAATGATGACTAGGGACAAGGATGATGTAAAGATTTAAATTTTTACTATATGTCGTGAATGAAATCATGATTAATTTTAAATATTTTCTATAGTGGTGAAGACTGATACAAATTATAAGAGTCAAATTTACAATATATGGTATTTTTATGTAAGGGTTATGACCTAACTCAATAAAAATATGAACCTAAAATGTATCTTGGAATTCAAGAAAGTGAAATATATCGTAAAGCCCTTAGAATATAAACTTTTTAAGTTATAGTCCCTATTGTTGGTATCAAAGCAGTGTTTAGATAACATTAGATGTTTGAATACTATTTCTACATATATTATAAGACACAAATACCAAAAAATGATAGCATATTAAGGATATTTTTGGTTATTTCATATTAATTCAATGGGGTTGACAATACTGTGGTTAAGGATATATTACTGTTCATAATCCAACGATGATTGATTATTGTTATTTTTCAATATTATCTCACTGATATTTTTTGGTTTAGAAAATGGATTGATCCAAAAACATCCAAAGTAGCAATGGAAGTGCTGGAAAATGATGTTATTTTATAGATGAGTAATAGAACAAAATCAGGTTTTTGTGAAAATTCATTGGGTTATTCTTAACTAATTATCAGATGTTATGATAAAAAATACGATCAAAAGTGATTCTACTAAATCATTAAATAAAAGATAAATAAAGTCCCAATGATGTTCATTTGATAATGTTCATAATGTTATAAATAATCAATGACCTATATGTCATGACTAGGTGAGGAAGTTACTGGGAAAATGTCATAAAAGGAAATGAGGATGTTTTATTTGTGGTAAAGGATTACATAATACCATAATATGAAAAGTAATGAAATTAAACATTTAGTTAACACTGTAAAGATGGATAAATTTAATCTTAAAGAATCAATTGAATGTTTTTAATGTGGTAAGAATGGAAATTATTTAAATTGATGTCCAATTGGGAAATATAAATAATGGGATTGACAAGATCTTACTTATTAATATTTAGTAATGAATACTATAATTATTTTTTATAAATAAGGAAACTGAAAATGGAATATGAATGGTATGGATTAAATCATGTACTGTATTTTGATAATTTTGAATCTTGTTACATGATTAATGTTTTTGTTTAAAGGAATAAAATATTAAGAAATAACATAGAAAATAACAGTTATAGGATTATGGTGAATGTGAATGATTAAAGTGTCTACATAATAGAATTCCGGAATAATCATTTTAGGATTATCATATAAATTATTACACTAGTGATTTTTTAGGTGATATATGTACTTTGGAATAAATTTATCACTGTGTAATATGAAACCCTTTTCTTAAACTTGTGAATGTTTTATTTAAGGAAGAATTATCTTTTCATTATATTAAAATGATATTAATGGTGTTGATAACCTTATGGGTTTATATGATCTTCAATTTAATTGTTTATTCTTTTGGTTGTTCAACATTTTCTTTAGAATGTTATATAAACTATATTATTATGGTTTTATAAAAAATATAACCAGCAGCCTGGTAAAGAACCCAACATATCCTACAAGTCCAAAGGGCTTGAATCAAAAATATAATAGAAACATGGGTTAATCACCTACAACTATAATGCATGATACTATGGTCACTACGAAATTTTTCCCATAATTTAATTGATCACAAAAATAAAGGTTACATTCATTTATTAACATATATTTTGTTGAATTAATAATCATGAGGTTTAAAAATTATTAGGTTATTATGTGTATAATGTAATTTTGGATATATATCTACACTATTAGAAGTCAATATGATTAATATAAATTTAATATTATGGGATTTTATTTGGGGAATAAATGATGAATTATCTTTTAGTGATATATATTATTTTAATGTGAATTTTTAATTGTTGATAATATTTACTATAATTATTATCATGAATTTAATACTATGTGATTTGGTTAATTAAATTTTTTGGAAGAGACGTTGAGGTTGATTGATTTTATTTTTATATAAAAAATTAATTTATTTGGGAATATTATTCGAAAAAATCCATCGGAATTTTTTAGTTCAATGTCAGTTTGGATAATTTTTGAGTAATTTTATGGATTTCAATTTATTGAATGGTAAACATTTAATTTTTGATAATACTATATAATGTTTGATAATAATGTACTACTTATAAATTTTAAGGATTATTGATTTTGGGAGATATCTTACCTTTTTCTAACATCTTTTGTTTTGGCTAATATCTACAATCATGAGGAATAAATTATGATCATTATTAGAAATTATGTGTACCATTAGATGTTGATTTTAGATATTAAATGATGAAAAAATAATCATTAATACTAATCTATTTTAGAAAGATATTAGTATGTGTTAGAAATCAATTAATTGAAGAAATTTTATATTTTGTGTAATAGTATATTCCTTTTGATTTTAGTCTGGATGGGAACCAAATTCCTCAACCCTTAGACAACAAATTTTAAACTCAAATTTTATCTATTTATATTAATTGATTTGATATCAATAATCCATTATTGTATGAAATATTTCTGTTTTGTGGTAGTTATCATTCTCATTACCATTTCCTCAATCACTCTCTATTAATTCATAAGAGTTAGTTTTATCTTCCATGTCTAGGTATTAAAAAACCATTACAGTTCCCCTATTTGGAAACCTTGTTATATATTTTTCTATATGGTAATCATAAATCACATTCCCATTTTTCAGAGGATTTTTTATTAACCAATTATTTGTTGTGCGATATCAATAAAGGTAGTTTCAAATTTCAAACTATTGAATATTTATCAAAACTAAAGATTGAGAAATTGAAAAATAATAATTTTGGGAAGATATAATTGTTACATTATAGCATGATTTCTACATGATTTTGTACTAGTACTATTTTTCATGTTACCTATGGTGTTCCTCCCCATATTCTAGAGCTTATGGACTAGTATTGAGGGCTTAATATGTAATGTGGGGAGACTATACCATCTTCATCAAAGTTGCATAATAGTGGAAATAAATAACCAGTAGCCCAAATATACGGAACAAAAACCAAGAAAAATTTACAATTAATATACATAAAACATCACCAGATTAATCTAAAACTTGGAAGAATGATCGTATAAAAGAAAATTAGATTTTTTATTTCAAAATTTATTCACATTTAAAATAAAAACCCAAAATAAATACACGCTAAAAACTTCCAAGAGGGTCCTAAAATCATGTCTAGTTTGACCATCCATGTTTCATCCCAAACCCCAACTTGGCCATCTAAAAAATTTACATTTCCTTTATCATTTATTATAATCATATAGTCTATTTTTTACCAACCAGGAAGCCCTTGTAGGCTGTGATTACAACACTATTGGCCAGTAACAATGACATCTAAAACAGTGTCCAATCTTTAATAGTCTATGTGGTCATATGAATAATAAAGTATTAAAGATAATTTAAATAGTTTCACAAGAAAATATTTCTTAATTAACCACATAATCTTTAGTTTCACAGTGACACTCAAACAAATAATAAATGATTTAACCTATATAGAAGTCTGAACCATCTACTAAATGGATATCATATTTCATTCTATCAGTGACTTTCATTAATCATTTAATTTTTAATTTATCATTCACACATTGGGGGCCTAGATTATATTTCTAGAACCCATTGGTTTTTGGAGTATAATTACCTCTCCCACAACATAATTATCTCATGTAATATATATATATCATGGGTCCATGAGAGGAAGTATATCACCTAATTGGTATTTGGAGAAGCAGTCCCTTTCCAACAACAGAATCAAAAATATCACATCTTATTATTCTTTATAACAAACTAGTACCCGCACATCTGGATATGTTCTTAAAGATATAAAAATTAAAAACATGACCAAAATTAATTTCACATTCAAATAATTCAATGTCAAAATTAAATATCTAATCACATACACAGGAAATGAAATTTTATATTTTCATTTTTTATAATAAGAACAAACTCATTAAAACTTCGGTTCAATGATAACTGGTTCATATAGATCAACATTGACTCCCCCTATACCCTATATTTCCACTTTCAAAATAGTTCATCAACATTATAAAATTTAAATTCATAAATATATACTTAATTTAAGATCATTCGTCATAATATAGGGAAAATAAACATAAGTAAAGGGTGATATCAAAAGCTCAGTATGGGTAAACATACAAAATATAAATTTATGATAATATAAAAATATAATAAATACATAAGGAAATGAGATATTGACCGTAAATTGAAAATTTAAATACCAATTTGAAAATGATCATAACAATGGGATATGGTATAAAACAAAAATTTATTCAAAATCATTTGGGAAGATATACTTATTAAATTATATTTCATAAGTTTAATCTCACATCTTCCACTAATAATGAGTATTCATTATTAATTTTTCATGGCTAAAGTACCACAATTCTCTTCCACGTATCACAAAATGCACAAAATAATAACTATCTATTCTTTCAGTCTTTAGGTATTAATTACAAACAAATTGGTTAACATAAGATAAAATAAAAAACGTTATATTAGTAGTACCAAAATTTTAATAATAACCCCAAAAATTCATCAAGGAAAATATTATACACTATGATTGAAACCCAAAAATCAAAAGGATTTTATATGTTATATCACACTACAAATTTTTACATTTACCTCTTTTTAATGGTTGAGGGTAAAGCCCCCTTTTATTCAAGAAAGAAAGGGAGATCCTCTTTTAAAAATGGGAATGAATAAAACCATTACAAGAAGGCCATCAAGCCTTAAAAATGTGGTGTAAAACAACAACAAGACCAAAGAAAACAAACATCCAAGTAGTAATTAGAAAGCCTCATCACCCCTAGACAATCATCGTAACAGTGAGATCCATTAATATATAGTATATCCCCCTATGCTAAGAAGTTTCAATGTGCATACAACATAATGTGTCAGAGGATATTTCTAACCCACAAAGTGTAGAGGAGTGCCGGGCTAATGGTGCCTTCACACCTTTCTCTCTTAGAAGCCACTCAACCGATATAGCATGAAGAGAACTTTAGAAATGTCAACCTGATGCAACATAATTAAAATATGAAAACAATTGAGTGATTGACATGGAAAGGCACCCATATTCCCATCAAAGTGATGATGCATGGAAAAATGATGGGTTGCATCACACCCCACCCTCTATCAAGGCCACCCACCCAACGACACTTACAAATCCCACACCGCTCAATGTGTGACAAGGAGAACCAAAAACCACAAAGAATTTTCTTCCAATGAGAAAGAAGAATCATGAAAACAAGTAGAAAATAGAACCAATCACAGCCGAATTCAAAGCTCATTACATCAAGCAGACCACTTCCCTCATCCTCTACTTGATACCTCAAAAAGAAAATTCCACCATTCGTAGATCATAATTAGTAAAAAACATGGGGAAAAGCTAAAAAAATAAACCAGTGTAGCTGAGATCTTTGCAAAATGGCCCTCCAAATCCATGATCGCAACTACCTTTGTTGATCTTTGAAACCCATCGTTAGGATGACGCACTAGGGAGAAGCAACCCAACAGCCGATTAATGCCACCTGAATGGTCTATGAGGATGAACCAGGAAATAAGTAGCATCAATGTCGGGGAGGCTCAGATCAGATCAAGCCAGAGGGGAAAGAAATGAAAATGGAAGGAAACCCATGACACCAACAAAGAAAGATTCATGAAAATTCAATACCTATTTCATCATTAGAGGGACCAATAGAACGCATCTCGAATGACCCTCGGATGCCATTCGAGAGGAAACCAAGCTCTTCAATGAAGATACCACTGAAGAACCATGAACACATCAACACCTTGAGAGAATTTTATTAGGAGAAACCTAGCTGCAACCATTCATTATCCAGATCACCATCGAAGAATGAATTCCAATCAATGCCAGGAAAACCAAGATCGGAAGACATATCTAGGAAAAGTAAGATGAGCAAGGCAAGAGTGCGTTTGTAGGAGCATGATTCCGAACTAGAGTCAAGGTGCAAAATAAACATTACATTTTTATGTCAAATTAATTAACTAAAAATAAAATTAAATACTAACTAGGAATTCATATAGGCCAATGGTAGGAGATTAAACCTTATCACTCTTCTTTTGTGGGTTCAATCCATGTGGCATTGATGAACATAACATGTTGTCACCAATCTTATGGGTAGTCCCTTTTTTTGAAAACTATACTTATAAAATCCCATAAACATGTGATACATCAATGATATTACCTTAATATATTAAAAACTAAATATTTTTTTAAACCTCAAAGGTTATCTCATTTATTTTCATTTTCATACCAAAAATATAATAAACCGTAATTACCTAAAAAATAAATGCCTCCAAAAATATCTTAAGCGACATTAAAATTTCATAACATAGAGCCTCAAAATAGGTTACTGAGAAATTGGTCTTTGGATCAACCTTAAAATTAGAAACCCATGATTCTATCCATAACTCTTATGATACCCTCACAAGAAAACATCATAATCTCCAATGCTTTCTAAACCATGCTCTTATACCAAATGTAACAACCTAGTATCCACACTTCAATATCTGGTTCTAAATACCAAAACATTAAATTTGTGACCCAAATTAGTTTCTTACATTCAAAATGTAAAATGTCAAAAGGAAATATCATATCACTTTAATACCCAAGGATTTATTGGGTTTTGAGTATTGGATAATTAAGACTAAATTGTAACAAATTTGGTTCATAAACAACTTGGTCATAAAGATAAATATTATCTTTAACTATACCTATCTTTGCCTTTTTCAGAATAGTTCATTAGTAACATCAATGGGATATGATTCTAGAATTAATTATTTTAGCTTCATTAATCATATCATTGAAAAAAACATAGTAAATGGTTGAGCTCGGATTCTTAAAAAGGGTAAACTTGGGAAATATCTATTGATGATCGTATAAAATATAATAAAAGTATAAGGAAATGACATATTGACTGTAACATTAAAAGTTCATTCCCAATATGAAAAACATTATAATCTTGGGTTATGTAATATAACATTAACTTTTCAAAAGACATAAATCATAATTATGATAATTCACCACAACTCAATCATAGATCATTAGTTCATGTAATAAATGTGTGCTTTGTAATCATATATATATAAACCATTTCATATGTCTATATTAAAAACCAAGTCCATATAATAACACATAAAAACCTATTTTCCAAAAAGGATCATGCATAATAACATGTTTCCCATAACAAATAAATCACATTTCCATGTTTCCCTTAATAGATTATGTGCATCTAATAGTATCTCATAACCATCTCTTGAGATATAATTCATTACACAATTAATTGGAGGGAGTTATAAATCCCACCTATCACATAATTAACTCCATTAATATATGACCTATATTAACATAAATCATTCATCATATCTAATCCCAATAAAATAAATGGGTTTTATAATCATTTTACCATAAAATAAATCACACAAATACGGGGAATTCATGAAAATCATTCCATCCAAAATATAAACCATTTGTAGAAATAATAGTGATGTTATCCATGGAAAAAATTACCAATAAAGCACAAATTGCATAAATTAATGTTTTCATATATGTAAAATTGTTTTAATGATCACATGAATTTTTTTTAATGAAAATATTTTTTCTATATTGAAAACATATTTATATAGTGAAAAAATTAAAATAATATTCTCTATGAAAGGAACCATTCAATATTGTAATGTAATAATCAAGATAATAAGGAATAATGATGGATGAAAAATCTACTCATTTTGTATACATTAAAAACCCATTCATTCCATATTAATTTTATAAATGTCTCAAAGTTCCATGTTTGAAAAAAAAATTATTTAAAAAATTTTTTATAAAAAGACCAGATATGGTAAAAAAATATAATTAACAGTGAATACCATTTTAGAACCATTTATAAAAAACATTGACATGAATGATAAATTTCCACCAACATATACTTTAAAAATAAAAAAATCTAATCAGAGAGAACCGCTCTCTTCATACATTAACATTACATAACAATTTCAGAATACGTAAAACACTATACAAATAGACGCCCAATGACCAAATAAGTTTAGTACCTTGGAAACATGGAAACATAAGTAGTGGTACAAAAAATAAGCTACATTATCTCCTGTTATGTTCTTCTCAACTATCACCCTTCTTGGACACATCAAACATAATATATTTATTCATAACCTAGAGAAGGAAACAAAAAAAGGAGTGAGCTAAAATTATAAATTATGGTAAAAACGGTATATGTGTAAGAATAATCATGAGCATAAGGGTATAATAACCTGATCATGAAAATAAAAGAACATAACTAGCCTATCAATGACCATATACGTGAATCATGGAATGAATACTGGTAGTTTAAAGGACAATAATCATAAGAAAATAATGAACATATTGCAAGAAATCATAACATGGGAACAAAATAAATGTTCAGAAGACACAAAGGTATATAATATGACTTCAATAGTATTCAAGGAATTACTGAAAAGGACATATTTGTAGTATTGGTTAACTCCCCATACCATCATGGTGGTCATGGTTCACTCCCATGGAAATATTCGTTGCATAAGTTCCCTCATCATACCATCTTGGGAGTAATGGTTCACTTCCATGTCTATCTTAGTAGTCAAGGTTTATTCCCAAGATCATATGTGTTTATCTCATGAGATATAATTATTTAACCAATGAATTAGAGGGTGATATTGGTTTAACCCATCTCATAATGAAATTATACATAAATGTGCTACAAAATAATTAATAATTATATCTTTACCCATGTAATTAAATGGGTATCATAAATATGTAATTGTATCATTACATGAGGAAGCATATATAAGATTTATGATATTTTCATCAAAATCATAACTCATGAAAGTGAAACATATTTATTAAACATATAACCCATGAAAATGAAATGAGTTTCATAAAGAAAATGACAGTAAGAATAACCATTAAGAGAATGAATATGAATGGAACCCTTAGATAATTTCATATAAAGGCATGACTAACATCAATAGATTTCATCTGAGAAGGAAAATAATTTTGAAATATCATTCAAAAAACACTTCATGAGAAAAATAACCTTTCTTATTTGAAAGGGAAATTTGTTGAATAAATCCATTTAAAAATAATTTTCATAAAAAATAACATGAAAACATATAAATAAGACATGAAATCATTTTGAAAAACGTCTTACATGAAAACATTTAGAATACACATTAAAACTTTTTTAAAACATTTTTTTTGAAAAAACATTAAAAACATTTAAATAAATATTTAAAACATTTTTGGAAACCATTTCATTGAAAATATATTGAAAACATATAAATAAATATTGAATTATTTTAAAAATAATTTCTTTGAAATTACATTGAAAACATATAAATAAATATAGAAATCATTTTGAAAATAATTTCATTGAAGATAACATTGAAAATTTATAAATAAATCTTGAATTTTTTTTGAAAACCATTTTACTTGAAAACATATGAACGAACTGTAAAAACATTTTTAAAATATTTTCCTTAAAATTACATTGAAATATAATAATAACTAATTGTAAATGTTTTTTGAAACCATTTATTAAAACATACATTGAAAACATATAATTGATTCTTCATATCATTTTGAAAAACATTTTATAAAACATGTTTTTTGAAGGAATATAGATTTCTGATCAAATATATAGTTATGTCAGGATTTTATAAACAAACATTCAATTCCATATTATTTAGCAATGTGTAGAAAAATATTATCAATACATTAATAAATCAGAAATAACCTTTAGAGAATAAAATTCACTAATTTTCCAGGTAGGACCATAATTTTAAAAATAGGTTTTTGAAAGAACAAAGATTTCTGATCGAAGATAGAGTAATGTCAGGATTTTCTTAAAACACTTTCATAACAATATTATTTACCAAAGAGTAGGAAAATATTACCAATATCTGAAAAAAATTATAAATAACCTTAAGATAAGAAAATTCACTAATTTTCTTGATTGATTAATTATAATTGTAAAACCTAGTTCCCGGTAACCACACAACCACCCTCCATAACATGGTCATTGAGTCATAGAATTCCAAATACCACCAGTTTCCCTACAGACACATGGTTTCCACCTTATGGCCCACCCACATTCCTGAACGAGTCATCGAACTAATGAAAGTCCCCACAATCCAACACATGTCTTTTGAAGTGTTCTTTTTCCTCACTCACACACACCCTAGGAAACATATTAGAAGGTCACCCACCCTGATAACTACTCCAGGAAAAACAATCTTAGCTATAGAGTTCTAATCATGCAGGCTCCAAAAAAGGAAGGTAAAACTTTTTGACATGAGTAATATAATTTAGCCATTTATACCTTTATCATTGTAGGGTGATACATTAACCCCCCCAGAGTAGAAATTCATCATTGTGGGCCCTAAATCACAACCCAATAAGTGCAGTACACTTAAGGATGGGTACCACCTTTGATACCAAATGTAACAACTGGATCCCAGTGACATCACAATCACCTAGTCTTAACATGGTTGTCATGTTCTGGCCCGCCAGGTACCACTAGTTTCCCCACACACATATAATCTCTACCTTAGGGCCCACCCACATGCTTGGATGGTTCATATAACTAATGAGAGTCACCATATTCCAAAAAATTTCCATTCTCATTTGATTTTTTCATCACTCACACATACCCTTGGAAACATCCAAGAAGGTCACCTATCTTGATCACTACTCCAGGCCAAACATGCTTAATTGTGGAGTTATAATTACGTAGCCTCCCAAAAAGGATGGTTCACCATTTTGGCCTGAATAATATCATTTACTCATTTAACCCTTTATCATTCTATGGTGATACAATAATATTGACTTAATTGAAGCATAAACATAATAAATCTCAAAATGTGATGACATTTATATCAATAAATTCTTACTACTTGGTACATTTGAACCATACTCCACATGTATGAAAATAAAATTAAATAAATATTAACATATCATGAAAAGAAAGAGATTAATTATTTATCATTTCATTGTCATTATATACACCTCACCAAAACTTTAGGGGCACAATGTGGAATTGAATCAACGAATGCAAATAGTGACAAAATTGTTTTACCGATTTGGTAAATTTTGAAAATACAAATTCATGAAAATATGGTTAATAAAATTCATTTGTAAATAACCATAATTTTCATTATAGGAATAATAGAATAAATCAATGGACATTATAGCCCCACACAAATAGAATGTGTGTTGAATAAAGAATTTAACTCACAGAAATAAAAAGTGACATGAAATTATCTTTCCTTAAGTCTTGAATATCATCATACAGATTAATAACTCCTATATAATAAATATAAATTTTATATACATCTATCCAAGAACTATATTATTATATATAATAACTTTTATGTCTTTATTATAACTTTTTATTACCTTTTTGATAAAAATTATATATTATGGATTCACTTCGGGTAATATCCTATTCATTATTCGTATATGTATAAATTTGTTATATCTTTTGTTCTAATACAACACACCATTCGTAGAGACTGTAAGTCGTACGTACGCATGAACATTATTTCAGTTTTTATTATCGCATTGAAAGAAAGAAGGTAAATGAAATATGTGTGTGAATATATTTTTATATTATTGTTATAGTTGAATTATTATATAATATATATCATATATTTTCACTTAACCCATCCTTAATACATTCCATGCAGTGTGTGAACGAATCACTTCACCTTGAAGGGGTGGTAGCGCACACATCCTCAAACGAAATTATTATATTTGCACCAAAATGAATGTATAAATATATGTGTCTTAAAAATATTTCATGAGATTAAAGACATAATAAATATAATATATAATATTTATAAATAGTGTTTTCATCATAATGTCCACCTTGAGAGGCAGTACAGAAAAATGAACATTCATTGTTTTGTGAGGCGGTAGTTTGTCGTACACATAAATAGTATAATTGTTATGAATTAGATAGAGGTGTGTGTAAGGGTAGTTATAAAACATATAATAAAAACATAATAGTATATTTTAGATAACATTTTTGTTATATAAGAATGGAATAACGATATTGGAGGGGTGAATAAGAAAAATAAAATATTGGAGATTGACGGAAGATGTTACCACTTAATCGGGTAACTCCTTTTGGTTTTTGAAAAAGGAAACCTTGGGTTGATTTATTCCAATAGGGGCTTCTATATGTAATGTAGGTATGTTGGAAAGATTATTGGGTGGATCTTGTATGAAATTATGTGGTTTGAGAGGTGTGAATATGGGGTATTGTGTTTTTTATTTTAGAGTGGAGGGAGAGTGGCACTCTTTTAAATAACACACAATAATAAATAATGGCAGGTCTATATTACCTAATGTGACTCAAAAATGAAAACATAATGTATTAATGATAAATTATGTTCAAAGGAAAAACAAAACATAAAAAATACATTCATTTTAATAATTTTGTTCCTTAACTTCTATGATTCCTTAATTTTATTATGATGGTTTTTATTAAAGATTCTAGTTTTCTACCCAATTTAATTAAACCATTAAGATTAAATAAATATTTGTAATAAAATATTGATCCAATGAATTATAAATATGATACATAATATAAAAAATAAAACTATCATGTGTTTTCAAAAGTATGTTTAAAATAAGCGCATGTGACATGCACAGCACTACCTAAACCTAGACCGTTCTAACAATATGTTCACAAACTATGGGACATTATGATAATTATAAATATTAAATTGATCCATCAATAAATCATATTTAATATTTTTACCCTTTAAAAATTTCATTTGTTATTATATATTTTTATTGATTTTAAATCATTTAATGAAATATCATTTATTGTAAAATAAAAATAATGTCAATTTTGATATTATTAATTTAATTTTAATTTTAAACTATCAAAATAATTTTGGAATTAAAATAAATTACTTTTGAGTACATTAAAAATTATATACAAATATTCAAACATAATTTCATAAAATAATTTAATCAATCCACTTCATTTTTAATGTTTATATTATTATGTGTTTTTGTAAATTATCAATTAAAAAATAAATATGTTAGCATTTCGTAAGATTTTTAAGTAACTATATCAACTCTATAAAACATTTATAAATTATTATAAAAACAGATACACATTTATATTTCATAAGGATATTCATAACCAAAAATATGATGTTGTTTACATATATCAATGTTTTATAATGGCATAAGGTAAGGAAAGTTCCCTTTTTGTCATTTTCCTACTTAATCTTTAATATAGGGAACATCCATTTAATAATAACCTAATAACCCATGAATTTAGAACCAATAGATCATATGGTCTGACTATTGGAATCCAATTCCTTTTGGAAAATATTTATGGAAGTTTGGACCCTTAAGATTAAGGTTTAATCCTTAATTAAGCTTCATATTATCTTAGTCATTGTGATTAATTTTAATCACATTCACGAATATTTTTTTGTAAAAACTTTATTTAATATTATATGAAAAAAATTAATAATTATTACCAAAATGTATATAATTGTTTCATTATTACACTAACATGATCGGGAAAATATAGTTTAACTCTAGTCATGCAGACATAGTGACAATGTAGGCTTTTAAAGTAAAAACATTCAATAGTTCATTATGTTGTTATATATAATTTCATTAAAAAATGATTAAAATTACCTAAATAGTATTATTATATTCATAATTTTTCTATTGTTATTTTTTGAATCAATAAACAATTATTTAACACTAATCATAATTTAAACAAAAATGTTGTTTTAAACTAACTTTGGAGTAATATTTACTATTCACCCAAAAATTATGTTTCATGGAAAAATACCAAAAATTCACCATAATATAATTATAACATTATGAATTAAAAATTAATTTCATTTTACCAAATTTAATTTCAATTATTGTTTAAAATTTATTTTATTATTGTTCATATAATGGCATAAAATGGTTTTATTTAAAGAAATGTTATTTTTAAACATATAAAGACATTGAAAAAAATTATATATTTCATTATAAATATGTTTTATATATTTGAAAAAATTATAAATAATATATTAAATGTAGTTACTTCTATTCATATTAATATTATTGATGTCAATGTTGTAATTATCTCATTTAAATAATTATAAAAATAAAAGGGTTTTTCATAAAAGCTAATTATTGCGTATAACAAAATCCAAATCGTTGATGTGTGTAGCACAAGACAAGTTGGTTCCATGTGAAGGAAATATTTTACATAGTGAAATGAAATACATCACTGAAAATTAATTCATTATAAATAATATTCCATAAAAACTAGGAGTATTATATTTCCCCCCCTTAAAATGAATTCCTCCTCAAAATTCGTCTCGTTTATTAAAGGTTTAATACATTAAAGTTTGTAGGGTCGTGAAAAATCCAAAAAGGAGAATGAGAATCCCCATTTATCCAAGTGATATTCCACCCAATTTCCCCCCAAAAGAATTGTGAAAGGTGGAGAAATACTCCAAGGATGGCACAAGCTAAATTTGTCTGCAAAACTATCCCATGAAAATGCTATGCTGGCGGTTCCGCAAAGCACCCCCTCCGCGGACCGCTGTCGTTCGCAGAATGGAGGCGAAGAGCCTCCATGGGTGCGAAGAATGATGTGCTCCAGACTGGTCCATCGCCACGAACCGCCCCAGCCGAGGACCGCATCGACTGGCCCAGGCCGCATCCGATGTCGTTTGCAGAATGGAGGCGGAAACCTGTGCGGCCACGAAGCACTCCCCGAGCTCGTTTGGTTCGCAGGGGAGATGCGTTCAATGCCCCCCCGCAAGTTGTAGATTGACCAAGTCATCCGTAAACTAGGTTTTCAGTCATGGGCCTCCACAAAAGGTGTCGCATGACCACAGATACATCTCTTTCCCCACTTTATAAAAGGATACTGAGGGGGAAGAGGGATAGAATTCGGAGAGATCGGCCAGACTCGGGTGGAAGGATTTCGAAAGAAGGAGCTTAAGATTTTGAAAACCGTGAAGTTCCAGTCCGCGAACCAGGATAGGTATAAAGCTTCAAGAAAATTAATAAGGAACCAAAAACGCATAATAAATTGGTGAACCGAAAACTTAAAGTAACAAAGAAAAGAAGACCACGAACCATGGGCCCTCCGCGGATGCACTCCCCATGGACAAGGGAATTTATGCCCCTTTTCCAATCTGACGCACCATGTAGCACCCTCCTATGTGGGCGAAGCCCCGACAGATGAACCCCCGACCGGCGTCGCCCTTGGCCACCGCTACTCGCATAGATCCCTCCGCATACCACCTTGGTATGTGGGCCGAACTCGAAGCCGCAAACCACCCTGGTTCACGGGATGCCCGCCAGTCCGCGAACCACCCTGGTTTCGGGATGCATGTCAGTCTGCAGACCACCCTGGTTTGTGGACGGCCTCTCCAGCCACGTAGCACCTCTATATGTGAAGGGCACCACCACTCCTGCACATGTGTGGCCCACGAGATAATACGGAGTTCCCATTCCCCGGGCCGGATAAAATCCTCCCTGTCCAACCTGATCCTCCGAGGCCCCCTCATTGGCCCATTTATTAGCCCCGAGCCGAGGCCTCCACAAGATCCAGCAGAACCTTTTGATGTAACCTTTAGGCGTATCAGCGCGCCGTTTGGAGTTCACATACCCATGGTAAGCAGGTGCGAATGGGTTTCTCCGACCCTTGGGCGGATTCCCGAATCATTTCTGGGTTCACATTCCCACAGTAATGCGGAGTCCAAGCCTAGGATCCCCCTTTCTGCCCCTCCACAATTTAGGACTGGGGAACTTCTCCCCTCCCCGGGGCGTGACAGGATACCCATCAGAAGGAATCCCCCATGCACCTCCATAATTCCCCATGGCCATGCCCAAGGAAGGGTGTAGTGGGAAAGGGTACTGCTCCATCCTTCTTAGGGGTCAAGTCCCTCTCCCGCTGCGCTTTATTGTCCTGCACATCCACCTCAGAGTAAGCCCCAACTTTATGGGCCACTTCTATACTTAAGCCCCACTCCACTTCCCAAAGACGCACCTTTCACGACGTGATCGTTTGGTCCCTGCTGCCTCTTGTTTCTCACACCAAGCATGACTCACGTGGGCTTAGAGTAAGCATCGACCATGACATCCTCTAATGGGCCTCCTTAGAGTGTAAGCCCCAATCCATTACCATGGACCTCCTCAGAGTGTAAGCCCCAAAGCTAATATGAACTATGATGACTTTGATTCCCCACCACAGGGATATGTAGGAAGCCTCCATGAGGTTCAAGCCCGATCACCACCAGATCCCTGGGTCCACATTCATGTCGGCTCTCTGACACTCCTATTATAAATACACGGACTTTGATCCCTGTCTCCCATGCAGGGTACGTAAGAAGCCTCCCTTAGGTTCAATCCCAACAACCGGTCGATCCGACTATCTTCACGTCGGTTCACCCTCTAGTCCTAGTGCCACCTCAATGAGTCCAGACTCCTCGGGGTCATTAATCCAATGAGAGATGGTAATCCTCAGGCATAAATTATTCTAAACCCCTGCATCCGGCTGACCATTGCCAACTAGGGGTAATCTGTGGATAATATGCTTGGGTATAAACTCAATATTCGTGGACATATGAATACGTATTAAATCTATAAGAGAGTCCAGGAACATGCAATAATTCCCCCCCCCCCAAATGGTGAGATGAGCCCTACTTCCCATCCTCTCTACCAATGTGAGTTCTTAAGTGTCGCTGGCCAAACGCCCAGCGAACGCTTGCCTTTGGAAAGAAGGTCCACGTATTGTCAGATATGGAACTGTTGGGCGTTTTGAAACCAATCCAAAAAAAATGGTGAATCTGACATGAATCTTTAACCAAGCATGATCGATTTAACCTAATCCCACTCTGTTCCCCCTTTATACTCACAAGGAGGGCCATGCAAGGTCATTAATTACGCATGGGGTCATGAGATGCTGCTTTGACGGGTTTGCTGTTTGTATTTGTTAAAATGTTCTACAGGTACCATACAGAACTCCCTTTGATCAAATGGCATCATGAAAGAACTCACAGGTGCGTGCTTCCAACAATGCAATGATCAGACTTCCTCACCAATGGAGGACTCCATCACCTACCCAGCATCTTCAACACTGGGTCTCGGATGTGCTAATCTCAGAGTGCCACTTGAATAGTACTCTTCCAATAGTGGAGGTGGCCATGCATGCCCGCCAATCCTCCAGGACTCTCCGGTCTCCTGCCTAGCAGTGGCCGAAAAGGCAGATCCAGACGGCTCCTGTTGCCGTCTCAAACCATTTCGGGAGTCTATCCCTGAAATGAGACAATGCGTACCTCCCTTATCTTATGGAGGTGGATGAGGTCGACGTAGAGGACTTCATCCCCGCCAAATGGGGGTTCCACTCCAAGGCCCCCGCCAGAAGACGTCATCGCGTTCACGCCACGACTCAACATCCTCACGATAAAGAGGATGTCGCTCCAAGGATCTAGGACCATGCTCCCCGAGCTCTGGCCCCTCGGACCGCCCGATGTGGGTGGCAAACTTACAACCGGGGACTGGTCATCAACCTTGTCCCCGAAGAAGAGCACCACTGTCCAATCACGGAGACACATCACGAACATGAACATACACCTGTTCTCTCCTGCAAAGTCCACCATCCAGACATGGCGACCCGCAATCCAGACATTGCAGCATCATACGAGCAGGCGCACATCCCTACCAAGCTCCGTCAAGCTTGTCACTCATGCGGGATAGAACCTACCCACCATGCACCTATCCCTGCCCAAGGTCGTGAAGCCCACCGACCCGACGTGGTGGCGACCTAGCCCCTGCAGGACCAGCTCCTAGCAGATGCTCATGACACCTACCATCCCGATATGGTGGCGATCAACAAAGCCCTCCACCCAGATGTTGTGGAAACTCATAGGTGGGCACGTCTCCCGGCCAATAAAGGCCACAAACTTGATATGGTGGAAAACCAACATATGCAAGGCCAACTCCCTGTGGACGCAAGTAAAGTCTGCCATCCTGATGTGGTGGAAAACGAAGAGATAAACTGGCTTATCCCGGCCTAGGGGCAGATTCGTTCACCTACCCCGACACAGGAGAATTGTCAGTACCCACTGACCACCGGAGGACCGAAGCAGGATATTCCTACTTTGATACCGGAATGGGTCTCCATACCCTTTCCTGCCAAATATGTCTCTCTGCATATCCTGGAAATGATGGAGGGGCAGGTATCAATTCCAGATAATATCTTGCAAACTTACCTGAGTGTAATTTCATCAGCTGAAAGAACAAGGACTCGGGCCCATGAGTCCGTCTCCCCAATTAAGGCGACTCATCTAAGTGATGAGATAGCCGCCTCAAAGCAGATATGCATCCCTACTTCTGCCGAAGTGGGTCGCCGGCTATATTCCGTGATGCAAGGGCAACCAGATCGAGCAGCTTCACTCGTTCCACCTGGGGGACAACCATCCATCATGGTGGATTCTCCAAAGTATGCATATATCCATGCTAAAAGTGAAGATGTTCGTCGGCGTATCCAAGAAACATAATGGGACCCAATTGGATAAGGTCCCAAAGGTGAAGGCCATTATCAATAGCAGACGGTCCCCGCTGCCCACAAGAAAGCACCCCGAATGCGCTGAAGGCACCCAGAAAATAAAGAGAGGGTTCTTGAATCCGCTCTGTTGGAAGCTGGGGTTCCCGATGCCGCTAAGCGCATATTGAAGTCTCCGAACCCAGCCCACCCATCACCATATTATGGGAGTGGAAGTTACAGTTGCGAAGGTCCTCCCCACATTGTCGCTACCAGTAGATCTGAAGATCCTCCCCAGAGCACCTGTGGGGGCCTCCCCCACGGGCATATAATGATCGATCACGAGAGTTTCTCTTTTGATGTGAGTCACGAAAACCCTCAACGTGACCAGAAGATTGGGCATCAAGAAGGTCCTCCACTTTTTGTGGTCCACCCTGCAGGTCTTCCCTGGGGTATATGCTGCAAACACTCTCTATGCAGTGGGACCATAGATTATGATAGTAGTCCTCACTATCATAGTCACAATGGTGGTGACCCTCCTTGCAGTGACGTATCATTCCGAAAAAGAAGGCCATCCCCTTGTCGTACCCTGCCCTGAAGGTCCTCCCCATGGGTTACGTTGCAACAACACTTTGCGCAGCCGGGCATCAAATCACGGTGGTAGTCCTCACCACCCTGAAAACGGAGGTCCTCCCCGTAGAGACGTCAAGCAACGAGAAGGCCCTACCCTCATTACGGTACATTTTGAAGGCCCTCACCAGGGTCTACCCCACAGATATTCTCCCTACGATAGCTATAATGGTAGTCCTCACCGTTGCAGTAGCTGTGATGGTAGTCCTTTCCACCATGGCCGCCATTGCGATGGTCCTCCCCGCAGTGTCCCCAAGCAACAAGAAGGTCCTCCCTTGGTGACAGTGTTTCTTAAAGGTCCTCCCTAGGATACACACTGAATGTCGAACCACGATGGTCATCCTCACCATGATGGTAGTTGTTGTGAAGGCCCTCCCCATAACAACGCTACATAGCCAGGAGGTCCTCCCCTTGTTGCGACATGCCTTGGAGGTCCTACCTAGGTTATGAACTGCAAAATCCCTCTATGCAGTGAAGTGTCAAACAGTAATGGTAGTCCTCACCATTGCGACCGCCATAACGGAGGTCCTCCCCACAATGGAATATCATATCGACAAGAAGGTCCTCCCTCTGCCAAATCAAGCATAGAAAAGCCCTCGTATGTCGAGGCACTCAGAAGGTTGGGATCAAGCATCTCAGATTCATAGTCATTCACCAATGACACCCTTCTTCAATAAGGAGATAGTTTGGGGCCACGTTCATCTTTAGAACCACCCCAGAATCGCCCACGTGACAATTCAACACCTACCGGTCACACTGCCTTCGACCACACTATCAGTGAGAATCTCAGTTTGGCTGACCAGGTAGAGGATTCACTAGCAGAGGCGTATGCCGACATGTTTCACCTGAAGAAATGATTGGCTAGGGATGATATACCATTTATGTTTTGGCCCACTGCCACCTCTCATTTCGACATACCCAGAGAGTTGTCGGAAGAATGCATACACGGCATCCACCATAATATATGGACAACACTCTGGTGATTGAAATAAAGATTTCTTCCCTACTATAGGTATGTGGACCATGTAAAGACAATATGATACCTCCTTCGTCACATTGACCTCAAAGCTCTTCCTTCGGCATGGAAACGGTGACCCGAGAAGCATAAAGGAAACATGGAGATAGCCTGCCTCTGTACGATGCACCAGTTGCGTCGCCTCGTTGGTGACGCTTCAACAGGATTCCATATCCAGGGATGGGGAGAACATGGAGCTTTGTATTTCACTCTGCTCCCCTCCCAGAAGAACCCATTTTGCATGGTGTCTTGCAATGTCATCACGTCAATACAACAATCGAGTGGTCTCCCTATTTACGAATGGAAACACACCCAACAAAGTTAGGCCTTGAGTAAGTCCCAGAAGTGTCAGGCCCGACTGGAATGAGCCACTCAATAACTCTTAAATCAGGCTACTGAGAGCATACAACATGACTCTCTCTTAAGGGAGGCCAATTAGTGGTCATTGCCTACCTCCCCAGAAGGGATTGATTCACAGAAGAACTCATCACCAAACCTGATTCACCCCCGAATAGTGGCACACAAGATCAGGCAGGTAGCGATAGCGGCAACCACTGCTGCAATCTAGGGTAAACCCCAACTTGTAGGGCTTGGGGCCTTTTTAACTACAAATGCCCCCTTAATACCAATAAAATAGGAAGAGACTCAATGTTCAAGGAATGGAGCCAACCCTAGCCCTTAGGTCTGGGGGCATTATTACCTCCACAAAAACAACCTACCCCATGAGAATCAGTATTCTCTCATTTTGTGAGGACAGTCATAAGAGGAGGTTCCTGCCCTATCCCGTCATTTGAATCATCATCCCCTCCGAAAGGGAGGCATACCGTAAAGTCAGATCAGAGAACTCTTCGTGTCACCCTTTGTCAAGGAGCCCGAAAGCAATCTCGAGACAGAAGAGGGAAGACCAATAAAAGATGCGGGAGATCCTCTTACTATTTGGAAGATGACATCTTCTCCACCCTACAATATGCATCCATCAACGCCATAATGGATAACGCCTTGGGTAACATTGAAGATGGTGCATATCCGGATGGATCGGGAGACGATGGTTCCGGTCAGGCTGTGACTCACAACGAACCACCGGGTGTGCACACCCGGAACAAAGGGCCGCTCTAAACATGGCTGCCCCTTCAGCTAGCCTTCCTCTGCTCACCCTGTGAGCTTCGAATAAGGATAAGAACAAAGGACCAGTCACCCTTAACCCTCCTTCTTCTACTGATAAAGACAAGTCACTTATGCTCAAAGAGAGATTTTCTCGATAGGAAGAGGAAATGAAATAATTGAGGCGGCTTAACGTCGTGCTACTCCAGATGAACCATCTTATTGAAAGCGCATCCGAAGAAGAGCCACATCATGCACTCCCAGTAAGTGGACCTCAAGGACCAAGGTTTTCCCCGGAAAACGAAGCACGGTTAGGGTTCCTTCCCAACGAGGCGCCTGACCCTTCCAACTACCTAAACGTGGATCTGGATGAATATTAAGACTTCCCTCCACTCAGGAAGCAACCAGAACGAGCACATATGAATCCTCCGAAGGTGTCACAAACGGCACATGCACCCCTGTTTCCAACCAAGCTGGGTCCTCAACCAATGCCTTGGGCTACACCTGCCCAAGACCGAGCCCAACAAAATGTAAACCAGGGTCTCACCAACACCATCGAGGCACTAATAGCTCGGTTGGAAGAAAAGGAAGGTCAACGCACTTCGATACAGCCAGAGCGGAAGCCCTACCCAGATTGAGTGAGCAACATGCCTCCTCCACCCAATTTTGGGAGCCCTGTATTCCCTATTTTCAATGGGTCAAGTGATCCGCAACAACACTTGATGCACTATGCATCTTATTGCGACCCTATGATGGGAACTCCGGAGCAACAAGAAGTAGTGAAACTCAGATGCTTCGTACAGACCTTGCAAGGATCCGCCTTCGTCTGGTATATGAGTATGCCAGACCAGTCAATAAAAATCTAGGAAGAACTTCGGCAGCAGTTCCTCTTCCACTTTAGCTCGATGTTTCCTAAAACAATGGTCATCGACCTCATGAAATATAAGCAGGGGGAGAACGAGAGGGTCTTAGATTTCATCGCCAGAAGTAAAGGTCTAACCTACTCCATGAATAGGCCAATGCCTCAAGATGAGTTTCTCACCATATGCATCGACAATCTTTGACATGAGCTGCGAACTCCGCTCATACTAGTGGAGTGCACCACTGGATTCCGCCATCTCTCGGCCATCACCTAGAGAATTGAAGACTCCCTGCAGCGGACCAATCTAAAGTCCCCAATAGTCTCACAGGCTCCAGAAAAGAGAGCCGCCAGAGCTGAAACATCCTCTGTCACACTCAAGCTAGCCCTTGTGCCTGCTCCATCGCTCAGGTATCCACCAAATCGTCAAAAGACTCCTTTATATCAGCGGCCACGTCTGCCCAGGTGGGATGATCAGAAAGGGGAGAAGCGGAACCAGTTTGAGGAATGAAGACATAAATATACTCATTCCGAGAGGACCAAGTATGGGGCTACTTCATCCTCGCCATGAATTGAAACATACTCTGCCTCCCGAAGCCAAGGAAACCCGAAGAATTCGGTCGCGATGACAGGCCAGATTACTGTCCCGCCCATCAAATGTTGGGGCATTGTATTCGAGAATGCTTCGTTTTCAAAGACCTCATGAAAAGGATGGTAGACTCCAGGCAGGTCGAGCCGGTACCACCACGAGAACATGTGACATATTTCTACCACTGGAATCGAAAAAGGAGAGGGGTGGCAGGAAGTCACCAGCAAGAAGGGGCATAAGTTTGATAATTGGATGACTCAGAAGACTATTAATCGAGCCTAGGGCATACTCTGAGCTCAACTACAACAGCCGGTGTTGCCCCCAACCTCCCTTGATGCCGCACAACCGACAATATCGGCCTCACAACCCTCCATGATCCGGTCATCCAAGCGTAATAGAAAAGGGAGGAGACAAGAGCAAGAGGAGCAGTCTGTAACGAGGCCAAAGTTTTCCCCGACGCTGTCAGATTTCATGCCCTCGAACTTTGCACCACAAGCACTGACCCACCAAATGGAACCATCAGGGACAACCAACCAGGTTAACCTGTCAGAGGATGAAGAGAAAATATTTGGTTCCATCAACATCATCCATCTTATGGAATCATTACCCGATGAAGGGTATGGTTATGAACCTGAGTTCCTGACATGAGGAGCCAGGATGAGGAATCACAGAGGCATGGGATATCAGGGAAGGCACAGTCACGGCCAAAACCAACCCTGCGGTTGGACAAAAACCCAAACTGTAAATATCATGGAAACCCATGGGAGAGCCCTTCGATGGACTAAGTAGGAGAAAGGATATCAATCTACCTCCACAAGAGGCCACTCTTCCCCCGTCATTCTACGGTACCTATTAGAGGATGAACAAGCGCCTAGTCACCTAGTGCGCATAAAAAGACTGGCTGGGAAGAAACCCCCGAACCTGGGGACATCATCGACATCTGACCCCGTATCCAGTCCCTCCTCATCACGTATTCCAACACATAAGATGCCTGCTAAGACTCTTCCGCCAACGGAGAAGCATCGGCTGTTAGAGCCAAAATACGATATCATTAAGTAGTGGACATCGGTACCAGCCAAACTATCGATCCTGGATGCCTTGAGTTTGTCTGCAGACCTCAGGGAGGGGCTTATAGAAGCCCTGCTCAGCCCCCAGAAGTTTCAATACAAGGTAGCTACCACCGATATTTACCGGACGGAGACTGGATCGGCTGAATGCAATGTAGTGATTTCCTTCACCGATCAGGATGAAGATTCCTTCATTCAAGGACACATCAAACCACTATATGTGTCTGGCACACTAGATGATGTAGAGATCTGCAAAGTCTTTATTGACAACGACTCTGGAGTTAACTCCCTTCCCCTACGGACACTCTGTAAGTTGTTCCACAGTGAGGTTGATTTAATACCCTTAGCCACAAATCTACTAGGCTAATACAAGAATGAGCAGAAGCCAATGGGGCGAATTAATCTAAAGACCCATTTTGGTGACCTTGTGGCCTATTTGGAATTCCTGGTGGTTTAGTAGAACACAACATTCAATGCCCTTCTGGGAAGGCCGTGGCTCCATAAGCACATGGTCATTCCTTCAACCTACCACCAGTGTATTAAGTACTGAATTAATGGGAAAAGTGGGACATTGCACACCGATATGGCCCCTTTCGAGCTCTCCGAGTCACATTACATTGATGCAGGGTTTTATGAGCAAAAGAAGAAGAAGCCTTTGGCCGATGGTGTCGACTAGATCCCAGCTCCAAATGGTCTGTAAGTGGTCCCTTATGACCCCTTCAGACAGCTTGGAAGAGATTACGTACTACCCATCAAGCATATTGAGAGCAGGGATTCGAGTTCGGGAACACACTCAGCTGTCCTCATGACTTCAACCATAACAGTTGAGTGTGACAATGTAGGATCATCTGCTGACCCTCAGTTTGGGGGTGGATACTTGTGTGACAATGCCCACAACGCCTCATCTCCGGACTCCCAGGAGCCCGAGTTAAGAACTCTTCCCCCGTAAGATCAAGAAGATGAGGATTTGGGAGAAGAAGAGGAGGAAGTTCTCAGGGATGCACATCCTGAATTTGAGGAAGGTATCTCCACCACTGTGGATGAGCTCAGGGAAATAAACCTGGGTACTGAGAAAGATTCGAGGCCTAATCTCATTAGTGCATCCATGTCCCATGAGGATCACGAGATATATACTTCCTTCCTAAGGAAACACCAGGATGTTTTTTCCTGGAATTACACAGAAATGTCGAGACTCAATCCCGAAGTGGCGACACCTCACCTAGGTCTGCCAAAAGACCACTGGGGATATAAAAAGGCTTCCAGAAGGACAAACACCTCTCATGCTGCCAAAATAGAGGTTAATGTTGATAATATCATTAAAGCGGGATTCATTCGGTAGGTCAAGTACCCCATATGTTTGGCCACTGTTGTCCTCGTCAAGAAAAATAACAGAAAAATCCGCGTCTACATTGATTTCAGAGATCTCAATCGGCATTGCCCGAAAGATGATTTCCTAGTCCCAATCACCGAGTTATTAATCAATGCAATGGTCAGGTATGAGGCTCTATCCTTGATGGATGGCTATTGTGGATACAATCAAATCTGGATGGCCCGAGAAGACTAAGAATCCACTACCTTCAAGTCTCCACAAAGAGTATTCTGCTATAGGGTCATGCCCTTTGGTCTCAAGAATGCTAGCGCCCCATATCATCACGCCATGCATCGTATCTTTAAGCCATTCCTGGGGAGATTCGTCAAATGTTACGTAGATGGCTTGGTGGTTAAGTCCAGACAATGCTCAGATCACCTGTCAGACCTTGAAACCGTCTTCAACAACCTTTGACAACATAGTCTGAAGATAAACCCCTGGAAGTGCGCCTTCGGGGTTACCTCAGGGAAATTCCTTGGCTTCATCGTACGCCATCATGGGATTGAAGTCGACCCTGAAAAGACAAAGGCTATCCTTCGCCTGCCACCCCCTGCAATCTCACCAAGTTGAGAGCATTCCAAGGGAACCTGGCATACATTAGGCAATTCATAGCCAACCTAGAAGGCAAATGTTTTCCCTTTACCAGGTTAATAAATAAGGGGATTACCTACCAATGGACAAATGACTGCCAAGAGGCATTCAAAAGCATAAATTGGTACCTCTTAAGCTCACCGGTCCTCATGCCCCCGGTTGAAGGAAGACCTCTCATCCTATATGTGACAGACCTAGAGCAACCGTTGGGAGCTTTACTCGCACAAAAGAATGACGCCGGAAGTGAAAACAATCTCTATTACCTCAGCCGAACCATGATTGATGATGAGACTCAATACTCAAACATTGAGAAGAGTTGTTTAGCCTTGGTCTTCAGAGTTCAAAAGTTGCGGCATTATCTGCATCATCATGAAGTCCACTTGGTCTCACGTAATAACCCGCTCAAGTACATCATCAGCTGCCCGATGCAGACCGGGCACCTATCCCAATAGGCAGTCATCCTGCAATAGTTTGACATCCGGTTTGTGCCTTAGAAATCCATCAAAGGCCAGGCATTAACAGATTTTCTACAGAGCACCATTCAACAGGGACCACTACACCGGACGTCGAGCTACCCGATGAAGACATCTTCGTGGTTCAAGAAGAGCTCCCAACATGGGAAATGTACTTCGACGGCGCATCCCAAAGCCCAACTGGGAAAAGGATGGAAGATCCCAAATTTAACAAGGTGGGCTTGGGGATAGTACTCATGTCCCCGAAAAAGGCAATTTTTCCATATTCCTTCCCCCTGTCAGAAGGATTTACAAAAAATGGAGTGGAATATCAAGCCCTCATTGCAGGCCTGGAGCTCGCATTCCAAGCACAAGTACAACACCTTATGGTCAAAGGTGACTCTGAACTAGTAATCAAGAAAGATAGCAGTGAATATGCTATCAAAAAGGAGGAGCTGATTTCCCTATTTGACCATGCCTGAGGGTTAATGGTGGAATTCTCCACAAAACCAACATTGACCTATATTCCCTGGACTCAAAATGCCCAGGCTGATGTATTAGCCAATGCGGCCATAACCCAAGCTGACCCAGACCGGGATGAAACAATAATTAGTATTTCTCACTGCCGAATGGTCTTGCAGTATGTCCAGACCAAGACGGAGGAAATCCATGAAGTAAGTCCTCTCCCTGAGCCATATGCTCCCGCTACTGGTTGGATGACCCCCATTGCAAACTAACTTCAACAGGGAGTTCTTCTATCATACAGGGCTGAATGAGAGAAATTACGGAGAAGGGCAATCAACTTTGTCCTATATGGCGGCATGGGTCAGCAAGAGGTCCTCTACAAATGAGGCCTCGATGGAATCCTCCTCAGATGCGTTCATGGAGAAGAATCTATTGCCATCATGACTGAAGTGCGTGCCAGAGTATGTAGAGCGCATCAGCTGGGGTCCAAAATTTCCCATCAGGTTCAGAGGCTTGGGTACTATTGCCCCATAGTGGTACAAGATTGCAAGCGCTTTACCACAAAATTCCACTCATTCCAAATTCATGCCAACTTCATACACCAACCCCCAGAGTTACTCCATCAGGCTAAGTACTCCTGGCCATTTTCCATCTGGGGAATGGATGTCGTCGGACCATATCCTCCCGCCATAGCCAAACAGCTGAAGTATATCCTCACGACAACCAAATTATTTTCCAAACGGGTATAAGTTGTACCCCTTAAGGAAGTCGGGGAAAGAAACATTGTCATCTTTGTGAAAACCAATATCATCACCAGATTTGGTGTCCCTCATACCATAGTGACGGATAATGACACCAACTTCTACTCTGCTGAATTGGAGAAACTATACCAAGAATATGGTATCAAGGCTAACCATTCATCCCGCTACCATGCAGCGGCCAATGGACAGATATAGGCTTTCAACAAGACCATTTCCAACATTCTTCATAAAATAGTGGACAAAGACAAGAATTCATCGCTGGATAAACTCCTCCATGCATTTTGGTCTTATTGAACCACAGTCTGCACCACTACTCAGTCTACTCCATACTCATTAGAATAAGAAACAGAAGCGGTCCTGCCCATCGAACTCCAATTACCCTCGCTCCGTGTTTCTATTTGTGACCAGTTATCCAATGATGAGTAGTCAGAAAAGCAGCTGGGTGAATTGGAGCAGCTGGATGAGAAGCGGTTGCACACTTTGCACCATCTGGAAGTATATCAAAACAAGATTACATGATCCATGAATAAAAAGGTCCGTCTTCAGTCTTTCTTGGAAGGAGAATTGGTATTGGTTCTCTGAACCCCAACATTACCCGAAAAGAAACCTCCAAATATAGAGCCCAAGTGCGAGGGACCATATGTTATACACATGGTCTACTCCAATAGAGCATAGACCCTGATCTCCATGGACGAGCAATTCACCCCTGCTCCTATAAATACGAGATTCCTGATGAAGTATTTCGCATAATAACTAAAGGCAGTTATCATCCGAGCTGCAGGACGTTAAACTTCCAAGAACTCAACGGTCCAAACTCTATGACCCTAAACTAAGAGTATCCCATCCTCACCGTCATAACTAAAAGCAGTTATCGTCTGAGCTGTAGGACGTTAAAATGCCAAGCACTCAATGATCCAAACTCTATGACCCTAAACTAAGAGTATCCCGTCCTCATCGGCATAACTAAAATCTATTATCATCCGAGTTTCACTACGTTAAACTGCCAAGAACTCAACGGTCCAAAATCTATGACCCTAAACTAAGAGTATCTCGTCTCCACCGGCATAACTAAAAGAATTTATTGTCCAAGCTGCAGGACATTAAACTGCCAAGCACCCAATGGTACAAACTCTATGACCTTAAACTAAGAGTATTGCTTCCTCACCGCATGACATTAAACTGCAAGGGAATGAAGTTTTAAAAAATTCCCCTTTACCCCATGTACGGACCTGCACTGCACAGGGTGTACTCCATTAAGGGAACTACGCATGGCTTGATTATTTCCCTCAAAGGATACATAGCAACGCCAGGGTCCCTCACCCTGGCCTAGCCATCCCCGAATAAAAGTTAAAATTCCCTCTCCCTCGTGTATGGACCAGGGTGGCCCGGGGTGTATTGCATTTCAGAAGCTATGTAAGGCTTAATTCCTGCCCTCGCAGGATACGTAGTGACTGCAGCGTTCCACACCCTGGCCCAACCACCTCAAATGAAGCCAAAAATACCCCCTTCCCCCACACGGACCAGACCCGCACAGGGTGTATTTCCCAGAGAACTGTGAAAGGCTTGATTCCTGCCCTCGCAGGATACATAGTGATGCCAAGGTCCTCCACCCTGGTCCATACATCCCCAAATGAAAGTTAAAAATTCCCTTTCCCATGTGTATGGACTAGACCTGCATGGGGGTGTACTCCTCATCCTCATTGCACGATGTTAAACTGCACGTACAAGAGTTTTAAAATTCCCTTTTCCCCCATGTACGGACCTGACCTGCACGGGGTGTATTCCTCGTCCTTACCGCATGATGTTAAACTGTGTGGACTTCAGAGAACTACATGAGGCTTGATTCCTTCCCTCACAGGATATGCAGTGATGCCTGGACTCTATATCCTGGCCCAACCATTCAAAAAAAGCTCTCTCCCCCCATCTACGGACTAGACCTCCACACACTACTAAAAATTCCACTTAGAGTGTCCGCCATTGGCGGTCGCTGTCGGGCCTAAAGCAACCGCCAATGGCGGCCGCTGAAGGCCACTGAGACTTCGGCCTACAGCGACCGCAACCGTGGCTGAAGCCGGCCAGAATTCTGGCCTAAAGCGACTGCCAGTGGTAGTCACTAAAGCCGGACGAAAATCTGGCCTATAGGGACCGCCACTGGCGGTCGCTGAAGGTGGCCTTGATTCAGCCTACAGCGACCGCCAATGGCGATCACTACACTGGAATTCTTTTTTAAAAAAAATTTCATGATACAGAATAAAAAAATAGCATATAAATCATAAAAAATGAAAAAAAATCCTAACACAATAAACATCAAGATCATCATAAATAATAAATTATAGACATGCTTCAATGATCCACAACCATCTGCTTAAAAAACCTACAATAAGATACAAAGAAAAAAACAAAACAAACGTAAATTTGACATATTTATTCAGTTATTATATACATATAATAAAATGAAATATGACATCTCATGGGCGCTATAAAAATTTAATACCACCAATTTAAGAAATGTTATCATTTTTGAATTTGTTTTTCCTATTTTGGAGTCTTTGCTTTAGTTTAGGAAAGTGTTTTTTGTTGTCTTAAAATGAATGTTTTCCATGTGCACCACACGTTCGATGGACGTGTCGTCTCCTCCTGCATTTCACGAATAATATTCCTATCATTCTTGTGCGGTTTCAGGTCATTCAGAGCACATTTGCTCTGAATTCGACCGTGACATGCCGTTTTGGTGTTTTATGACTCCGTAAACGCGTTTCCAGTTATCGTGGTCAAACGAAACCTCCGATGGACCTCTTGTATATCTGACCATTTCAAAATTTACACCGCGGTTGTTGTCATTTGATTTCGTGGAATTCCGAGGTCGTTCGGGTGGTTTTGACCACACAGCGGGCCCTTTAAGAGTGCGTCGAACTGCTGAAAATGACACATTCGGTCGCACCACGCGCACCGCACGTCCTATGGACGTTCCGTCTCCTCCTGCATCTCAAGAATAATATTCCTATCATTCTTGTCTAGTTTTAGTTCATTTGGATCAATTTTTCTCTAAATTCGACGGTGACACACCGTTTTGGTGTTTTCTGACTCCGGAAACGTGTTTCCAGTCACCACGGTCAAACGGCACCTCCAATTGACATGCCGTCTATCCGAAAATTTCCAAATTCACACCGCAGTTGTTGTATTATGATTTCGTGGAATTCCGAGGTCGTTTGGGTGGTTTTTACCACCCAGCGCACCTTTTAATAGCACACCGAACTGCTGGAAGCGACACATTCGGTCGTACCGCACGCACCGCACGTCCTATGGACATTACATCTCCTCCTGCATCTCACGAATAATATTACTATCGCTATCATGCAGTTTTAGGTCATTCGGAGCACGTTTTCTCTGAATTCGACTGTGACACGCTGTTTTGGTGTTTTCTGACTCTGAAAACGCGTTTCCGGTCACCGCGGTGAAACGACACCTCCAATAGACATTCCGTCTTTCCGATAATTTCAAAATTCACACTGAGGTTGTTTTCGTATGATTTATTGGCATTCTGAGGTCGTTCGGGTGGTTTTGACCACCCAGCGCACCCTTTTAGAGGGCGCCAAACTGCTGAAAACGACACATCCGGTCATAACGTGAGCACCGAATGTCCGATGGATGTTTCATCTCCTTCTGCATGTCACTAATAATATTCATATCATTCTCGTGCAATTTCAGGTCATTCAGAGCACGTTTGATCTGAATTAGACCGTGACACGCCGTTTTGCTGTTTTCTGACCCCGGAAACGCATTTCCAGTCACTGTGGTAAAGCGGAACCTATGATTGATGTGCCGTCTACAAAAACATTTCACAATTCATACCGTAGTTGTTTTCGTATGATTTTGTGGCATTTTGAGGTCGTTCGGGTGGTTTTGACCACCCAGTGCGCCCTTTAAGAGCGCACCAAACAGCTGAAAACGACACATTCAGTCGTACCGCGCGCACCACACATCTGATGGATGTGCCGTCTCCTCTTGTATATCACAAATAATATTACTATCCTTATTGTGTGGTTTCAGTTCATTCAGAGCACGTTTGCTCTAAATTCAACCATGACATGCCGTTTTGGTGTTTTATGACTCCAGAAACGCGTTTCCAGTCACCGCGGTCAAACAGCACCTCCGATTGACATTTCTTCTATTCAAACAATTCACAATTCGCACCACGGTTGTTGTAGTATAATTTCGTGGCATTCCAAGGTCGTTCGGGTGGTTTTGACTATCGAGCGCACCCTTTAAGAGCGCCCCGAACTGCTGAAAATGACACATTCGGTCGTACCGCACGCACCGCATGTCTGATGGATGTGTTGTCTCCTCCTACTTCTCAAGAATAATATTTCTATCATTCTCGTTTGGTTTTAGGTCATTCAGAGCAGGTTTTCTCTGAATTCAACCGTGACACGCCATTTTGGTGTTTTCTGACTCCGGAAATGCGTTTCCGGTCACCGCGGTCAAACGACACCTCTGATTGATGTTTCGTCTGTCCAACCATTTCACAATTCACACCACGGTTGTTGTCGTATGATTTCGTGGCATTCTGAGGTCGTTCAGGTGGTTTTGAACACCCAGCGCGCCCTTTAATAGTGCACCAAACGGATGAGGATCCCAATAGGAATGCATCTTTTTACATATAGAAACTAAGGACTCGAGTGGGTTCCCTATTGATAGAATGATCCTGAGTGGGTGTGTGTGTTTGGTTAATGATGATTGCGAGTGTTACATTATAATCTGAATCGATGTGGAATCCAGGTTTGTGATAAGATGTTGAGGTCATCTGTGGATGATTCCACAACCATTGTTTTAATTTTATTTCTATTTATACATGATGATTGAAATTCACCAGGATTCCAGGGGTGGGGAGGGGTGTCCAGGGTGGGGGGTGGGGGATGTTCGGGGGTGCGGCGGGGGGGGGGTGTCCGGGGTGGGTGGGGCTATCCAGGGTGGGGTGGGGGGCTGTCCGGAGGTGCGGGGGTGCGGGGGGGGGGGGGGGGGGGCTGTCCGGGGGTGGGGGTGTTGTCCTGGGGGGGGGGGCTGTCCAGGGGGGTGCAGGGGGGCTGTCCGAGGGTGCGGGGTGGGCTGTTTGGGGGTGCGGGGGGGGGGGGGGGGGGCTAACCAGGGTGAGGGGGGAGGGGGGGGGGGCTGTTAGGGGGTGTGGGGGAGGGGATGTGGTCTCGCTTGTTGTTGATTGAAGTTATATACATTCCAAATTAATTACTCATTATTAAAACTTTAGTATATAATAAGTTTGGGGTCGATCCACAGGGAATAATGGCGTGCATAAATTCAATTGAGTTAATACTTAATTAGGTGAAGTATGCAGAATTTAGAGTTGATTGAGTTGAATTTGGTTTTTAATTGAAACTAAATTGTCTTAATTTGAAGAAATGATTAATAGTTTTAAATAAAACAACGGTAAATTGAAAGAGTTTAAAATAGGAAAAGATGTGTTGGGGCTGTGGTGATTAGGAGTACTTTTGCAGGTTGTTCTAATGGTTGTGTTGTTCATAATAATTCAATCATTCCAGATTTCGTTTTGTTACAATATTTCCTTGGTCCGGTTCCACTTGGTTGGAATTAGAGCAGTTGACTCCTTGGTCTGGTAGTATGTGTTCTTAATTCTTTATTAAGTTCAGTCCTTTATTTGAATTGGTGAAATCCTTCCAATGGTCATGGATGCTTTCACCATTACTTTTCTTTTGTATCGCTGATAATTCTTTCCTTGGTCCGGCTAAGAATTCTCAGCTATATTAGGAAGTGGTTTAAGAAGAGTAAGATGAATTACAATGATTCAAACACAACTATATAAAAGAAAACACAAATTATTATCCCATAATGCACATCCCCAAAACGAGGGGTTTAGTTACACAGAGAAAGTGGGAGATAAATGACACACGTGATACCTGACAGATTCATCATGTAAGCGTTGAGGTAGGGTGTCGGAAGGTGGAAGAGTGGAACTATGGCACCACGGTGGCTCGAGAATGGTAGTAACATAGCTTCTTCTCTTCTCCAATGGTTTTGAACTCCAAAATCCATAGGTCAAGGCCTCTTTTTATAAAAAAATAAAGTACACGACATATATAGAAAGTACACACCGTGTACTTTTCGTCAACGCGCTTTGACGCCAATTTATCCATAGGTAGGCGGCCTAACATGCCGTCTTTGACTTTTGAACATGGCGTTTCCTGGTGGTTGGATGTACATGGCATGTAGGACTGCCATACACGATGTGTAGTGTCATAAGTTTGGCCGCCAACCCCTTCTAGAATAACAGACATGGCGTGTAGAAATTTAAACATGTCGTGTCTCCTTCAACGACCAAATGGGCGTGTAGACTTTTCACAACGACCACCACTTCTAGAAAGTGGTACATGACATGTAACACTGCCTCAAACGGCATGTATCTTTTTCCTGGTGACATGGGAGTGTACTCCCTGCTTCGGTCCATGTCCTTGTCTGGCTGTACACGACGTGTATAAATGTACATGCCGAGTAGTTTAAAATTTTCACAAACTTCCCTTGATCCGTGTATTTAGCCAGAAAGCTCCTGAAAGTAAACAGATTCACCAAAATCAAAGAATATGTTCATAAAACAATAGATATTTTCTGAATATATATTTTTATTTTCAATTATATATATGGAAATGTATACACAAATCAGGTGCATCAAATTCCCCCACACTTAGTCGTTTGCTTTCCCTCAAGCAAAATCTCAACATCTAATTAAGAGAGCCTATACTTTAAAATGAAGGCATTTAATTAATCAAACGTATAACTGATAAAGTTTCTGAAGAAAATTTCTAAAAGGCAAAAACAAATTCAATTAATAATATATTGAAATCATTCCTCATATATAATGCAATTAACTACTCTCATCGTCTTTCAACTCATTTTTCATCCTTTCAAAAATAAGCATGTAATTTGATGATTTACCTTACCAGTCAAAATCACACTCCACACTCAAGAAATTTTTATTTAGAGTTATTCTCAATCTAAGTTATATACACTCTATCCATAGGTTTACAAGATATCTTTTTCTCTACTTCAGAAAAATTGAATTACAAAAATCGTGAGGGCTTTATCAATAAGGTTTAGATATTTTTGTGGCTAAGGGTTGGTAGGTTCAGATGTGAAAATAAATTCTAAGTCTTGAAAAGGAAGGATAATTCCTTTAAACAACATTCCATGATATTTAAAGTAAATCTCACTGAAAATACATCCTTCAAAAGCTCAGTAAAATTCTTTTGTAATCGTCACCATCTTCCTTAGGTAAGTAGGGTTCATGGGAAAATAAGCATAAGGTCCCCTTGTTTTTTGTTAAAACAAAACACAAGGGAAACACTTATGAATACAATGAGTAGATGTTTGGAACCCATTCTGACCCAAATAATCAAAAGGCACTCCCCCACACTTTATTTCATGGTTGTGCACAAAATATACCATGTATTTCCAACTCCCTCTTTAAAGCTCAAACGAATAATAATGCAAAGTTTAAAAAGAAATTGGGTAAGAAGGGAAATAGGCTTGTAATTTGGATTCCTATAAAGGCTCTTCATGGCTTCTATGGGCATAATGAAGATTAAATGTAGGGTAGGTCTCAAGATAAATGGGTTGAACCAGTCTAATGCCTCAATCATTTTAATGTAATTCAAAAAATTTCTTCATGTTTTGAAAAGAAAACTTGCAAATTATGGTAGTGATGAATATCCTAAGAATCTCTCAAGAAAGAGCGTAATAGAAAAGAAATACAGAAAATGGTTTAGAATACCTCTCAGGAGTGGAAAAATAATAAAGGGACAATTAGGTCATGACATGCATATAAATTATTAGCCAAGTCAATGTAATTTAATCAAGGATGGAAAGTTGCAATTGAAACTATATTAGCAATCATTTTAAAATACTTAATAACTAAAATAAGCACATTTCCAAAAGTTCCTAATGATAACTCTAGCATTTATAACAATGTTTAACCAAAATTGATTTACATTTTCAAATATAGAGTCTAATAATGATGTCTCCTAGATTAGTTTAAGGGAAAAGACTAAGGCGAAAGATATAGATTCTCCCCCACACTTAATACTACACATGGTCCACCAAGTGAAATATGAAGGTAAAGGGTGGGAAACAGGGAGAAATGGGGGAAAAATGAGGGAAAGCAGTGGAAGAAGTAAATCCAAAAAGAAAGAAAATTGAAATGGAAAAATACTCCCCTTGTGAAAAAGTGATGCCCAAGGTGCTCCATGATAACTGTGACTGGTGAGGAAATAGAAAACTGCAAACATGCACAACATCACATCATATAAAATGATAGAAGAGATATATAAGATAAAGAAAAATGTCACTATCATGGGGTCGCCTTATGGGAGGCATCATCCTATATAGAATCGGCCGGTAAAGATGGATCAAGAGTCATGGAAGTGGGAGCCCCATACTCTGCATCGGGAAGGGGAGCTGAATAAGTAGGAGCCTCAGGTGTTGGACTCGGTGAAGGTAGCTCAGCAGCAGGCCCTGGCCCGGCAGAAGTGGTAGTAGCAGCAGATGGGCCAGGAGCGGAGGCAGAGGCTGGTGGCTGAGGCAGTGGACAACCAAGATGCTGAGCAATATGCACCAACAGATGCACCATCTAGTCCTGGAAGTCGTCTAGACGAATCAAATGGCATGCAATGGTGTCATGGCGGATGATGATACGAACTAACTTCTGCTCCATCATGGCTAGGAAGAGGGAAAGGGTCAGATTTACCGAGGGTGAGGGGGCAGGTGGGATGGGGGATGGGACAGAAGAAGGAAGGTTAGAAGAAGTGGGGTTAGTTGGAGGTGGGTGAGGTGGAGAATATGGAGGGGGTGGGGAGGGAGGAGAGCGGTTAGCAGCTGGGGTAGGGGGGTCAGCAGGTGGCGGAGCTTGAGCCTGAGCAAGGATTTAGGCACCCCCTACTTCCGGACTAATCCCATGCGAATAAGAATGAGGAATTCCATCTGCTGGGGTAAAACTATCAAGTTATGAGGTAAAGAGGGCTCGAATACCCCTAAGTGGTGGGCAAGACGGGTGGTGTAAAACCCGCCGTTCAGGTTGCCCTGACGGCCGGTAAACATGGAGAGGAAATATGAGGCGGCAAGAAAGGGGAGGTCCAGGTAGTCATGCCGGATGACACAGGTAAGAAGATCCATGTCACGACCCCCATATCCTCATGGTAGGGGAAAGGATGGCACTGAAGCACCGGTGGGTGAAGCGAAGGACGGGGTCGGGTATAAGAGTGATCTTCTGGGAAGTGGGGGAGTACCGGTGGTCAGGCCCAGCGATCTCCCGCCACATGGCAATGAGGTCAGAGCGCTCGGTCCAGGTCAAGTCATAAATGGGGGGTGGGTGATAGGATGGGGCTAGAAGTCGCACCCTTGGCCAAACTCTGTCATCGTAAGAGAAAAATGTCGGCCACCTATCCAGAATCAAACTACGGGCACCGCATCGCCAGGTTTCTCTCGGTACTCCGCTCCATCGAACTTAAATGAGGCTGAAAACTCCAAACAAAAATCACAGAACATAAGAGTGCTGACCTGGAAAATATTGAGGAGTGCGGTGTGCCCAAGAAGCACCTCCAACTCCTCCCAAATATCGAGGCACTACGGAATGCTGCTGTCGAGGTACCAGCCACTCAATGGTATCGTCCGACGAGAGAAGCATCGGAACCTGTCGTATGCGAGGTAGGTGACCGGGAATACCGTGCAAGGATAGCTAGCACCTGCAGGTCTCGGCCCAGGTGCCAGTGTAGCAGCAACGTCTGGCTCTGGAGGTGGATCTTCCGAAGTAGAAGGTTTCTTGGTGGAAGGTGTGCTCGAAGAGGGACCAACTGCTGAGGATGATAGTACATGGAAAGTGGCAGCTGGTGCAGTAGAAGTAGGCCCGACCTCATCTGAGGGAGTGAGTGGTGACAGAATGGCCAATGGAGGGAGCTCAAAGACTGGAGCATCGGGGTCGGGCTACGTAGGTGGTCATAGTCGGATTCGACGATAACTGGACTCCTTTCCCTCAGTGGCGGAGGCTGGCTGCTTCCCGTGTGAAGGATAATGATCTTCCATATCTTGAAATAGAAAGAATTAGAAAACAAAACAAAAGAAAAAGGAAAAGGAAAGAAAACAAAACAAAGAAAATGTGAGAAAACTGGAAAAATAAATGTACACGACGTGCACTCCAGAGTACACGGTGTGTAGTAAAAAATGGAGAGTATCCCGTGTTCTCTGGACAGACATGCCGAGGGTGAAAAACAGACCAGGGAAAAGTACACAGCGTGTACCGAACATGCACGCCGTGTTCACTCAAAGTGTTGGTGGTCATGTGGTACAAATGACACGACCATGTTTTTATCAGTTCATAGAAAACAATACATGTCGTGTAGGTACAGGACACGATGTGGACTGCACATGAAGAACATGGCCGTGTAGAGGGTGAGACACAGGCCGGTCAAACATCACACAGACACGGCGTGTACCGAACAAACATGCCGTGTATAGGAATATAGGGTGAGAGGCCATGTAGAGGGGAAACACGGGCCGACTACAGATATAAAGGACACGGCGTGTACCGAACATACACGCCGTATTCTGGAACATGGGTTGAGAGGACATGTTATGTGCCACACACGGAGGGGCCAAGGGAAATGGTCTACACGGTGTGTACCGAACATACATGTCGTGTATGAAAATGGTGTGTGAGGTAGTGTGCAAAGGTGTACTCGGGCACGATGAAAAGGGAACAGTGTGTACCGAACATACACACTGTGTATATTCAAATTTTGAAATATTTTGTGTGTGGCTGTGTACAGAAGTACACGGCGTGTGTTCTTCATTTCGTGGTCGTGTACTTCCGGAAGCCGAATGGTCGGCCGATCCGAAAAACACCCTAAACTAGTCTAAAAACTTGAAACAGAGGGTGTAGAACGGTGTACCTGGATCGAAATTCACAATGTGAGAGGAATCAGAACTTGAAATGCCCCAAATCGATAGATCTGGAGGGGGGGGGGTCGGGTGGCGTTTGGGAGAAGAAACGGGAAAAAAAGGAGAAAACTGGGGTGGTCGTGTGATATGGCCTCAGTTCGGGTGGACCACGACTTATATAGCCGAGGTACACGGCGTGTATGTTTTGTACACGCCGTGTATCCCGATTGTTTTGATATTATATAAATAAATATAATTATTATAGTAAACTTTATAATAATTATTAATAATTAAAACAAAATAGATATATTTACAAAATTTGTTATAAATAAACCGATACACGACGTATATAGGGAAATACACGCCGTGTATTTTAAAATTAGAAAAATAGTAGTACAACCTTTAGTCCGGTGCTTGGGGCGGGATTTGAACCGGTGATCGGCCTATTCGAACAGACGCCCTCACCCACCGGAGAAAAGGTCGTTGTGCTATCCATATTTATTTTATATATATATTTATTCGATATGGCATATACACATGGAAAGAAATAAAAGCACGACGTGTGGTTTTAATTTAGGAATGGATGGGGGTGAAGCGGGGAGATTAGCGCGTTTCGAAACCGGGTCTTTTGAACCTAGTTCCGAGACTTTTCTAATCCGCCAAATTCACCCGCATGTAATTTCTTCTTTTTAAAATGTTTTTTAATTTATATTTGAAAAATTATGGCGCACGTGGCATATATTGGGATACACGTCGTGTGGTTTTATTAAAAAAACAAATGATGGAAATGGGACGGTTGTCTGGATTAGAACCTGGGACTTTTGAAACCGGATTACAATTCTAGCCAACCAGTCCATCCCCATCAGGGGTTTTATTAAACACATTTATATATATACATATATGGAAATTACCACACACGCTGTTTATATAAAATGAGGAACCCCATGCCGAAGGTAGGTCAGGAGGATTCGAACCAGGGACGGCTTGGATAAACTCCAGTGACTTTACCATCAGCACCAACATCATCCCTAGTTATTAATTTGTTATTCTATAGATTTATGATATTAAGATTACAAATTAAAAAGATAAGTACATGCCGTGTATATAAGTGGGACACGGCGTGTAACCTCTTGGTTGCCTCCCAGGAAGTGCCTTTGTTTTAGGTCATTGGCTCGACCTACTTACCTTACTTACCTGAGAAGTATGGTGGACAATGTTCCCACCATGTTATCTGTACGATGGTAAGCTTTCAACCGATTCCCATTTACCTTAAATGGTTGGCCATCTTCTCCAGAAATTTCTACCGCTCCATGATGGAATACGGGTACAATGTGGAATGGTCCTAACCATCGTGACTTTAACTTCCCTGGGAATAAGCGAAGACGAGAATTAAAGAGAAGTACCTGATCACCAGGTTTGAAAGACTTTTGTGAAATCATCCGGCTGTGAATTGCTCGTGTCTTCTCCTTGTACAACGTGGCGTTCTCGTATGCCTCTAATCGGATCTCATCTAGTTCCGACAGCTGGAACTTCCATTTTTCTTCAGCTGCCTTCAGATCATAATTTAGGGCTTTAACAGCCCAGTAGGCTTTGTGTTCCAATTCTACTGGCAAATGGCAGGGTTTTCCATAGATGAGGCAGAACGGGGAGATTCCCAGTGGTGTTTTGAAAGCAGTCTGATAGGCCCACAAGGCATCATATAACTTCTTGGACCAGTCCTTCCGTGAAGTGTTCACTGTTTTCTCCCGGATCTTCTTGAGCTCACGATTAGAGAGCTGTACCTGTCCACTGGTCTGGGGATGATATGGTGTCCCCATCTGATGCTTTACTCCATACTTCGACAGTATTCCTCTGATCAGTGTGTTGTCGAAGTGGGTCCCTCTATCGCTGATCAGTACTCATAGAACTCCAAACCTGCTAAAAATATTTTTCATTAAGAAATTTATGACTACCATGGCTGTGTTGTGAGCTGTAGCAGTGGATTCCACCCATTTGGAGATGTAGTCGATGCAGACCAGGATGTAAATGTTCCCAAAAGATGGGGGAAAGGGACCCATGAAATCGATGCCCCAGACGTCGAAAATCTCGACCTCCAGGATGGGGTCCTGGGGCATCTCAGCTCTACGTCCCATATTACCAGTCCTCTGGCACTGATCTCAACAGGAAACAAAGGCTCGAGAATCTCTATGGATGGTGGGAAAGAAAAATCCAGACTGCATGATCTTGGCTATGGTACGGTCTGGCCCATGATGTCCTCCTACTGGTGAGGCGTGACAGAACTCCAGGACACCGTGAACTTCATTCTCTGAGATGCAATGGCGGATCACTCCATCTGCACAAGATTAGAATAGCAGAGGATCCTCTTAGAAGTACCTTTTCACATCAGAGAAAAATATTTTCCATTGCTGGAAGGAGAGGTCGGGGTGAACGAAACCTGTAACAAAAAAATTAGCGATTTTAGCATACCATGGACTAGCTGTTTCATTGATCGAAAAGAGGTGTTCATCAGGGAAATCCTCCTTGATCTCCCGATATTATTCCTTATCCAAATGAGGTAGCTCGAGGCAGGAGAGATGGTCAGCAATAAAGTTCTCACTCCCTTTCTTGTCTCGGATCTCAAGATCGAATTATTGTAAGAGGAGTACCCAGCGGATCAATCTGGGCTTTGCATCTTTCTTGTTGAGTATGTACTTTAGTGCTTCATGGTCAGTATAAACAATAACTTTAGACAAAACTAAGTAAGAACGAAACCTGTCAAATGCGAAAACCACTGCAAGCATCTCCTTTTCTGTGGTGGTGTAGTTTATCTGTGCCTCATTGAGCATCTGGCTAGCATTATAGATAAGTAGGAAAATCTGGTCAAGTTGCTGTCCCAAGAATTCTCTCACGATGTAGTCGCTCGCATCACACATCACCTCAAATTGTTCCTCCCAGTTGGGAGAAATCATAACTGGAGCTTCCACCAGGCGCTGCTTTAGATGCTCAAAAGATCTGACACATGTCTCATCGAACTCAAATATGGAATCCTTGGTTAGAATATTGGAGAGGGGCTGTGCTATTTTGGAGAAGTCGCGGAAAAACCTCCAGTAAAAACCTACATGCCCGAGGAAACTGCGGATGGCTCAGACAGAAGTCGGTATAGGTAGTCATGAAATGACATTGATCTTCACCAAGTCCACCTCTATCCCCTTCGCTGAAATTACGTGGCCAAGGACTATTCCACTTTTCAACATGAAATGACACTTTTCCCAGTTCAAGACTAGGTTAGTGTGCTCACATCATTCCAAAAATAGTTCTAGGTGCCGTAAACAAATGGTGAATGATTATCCGTAAATGGAAAAATCATCCATGAATACCTCCAGGATTCATTCCGCCATGTCATGGAAGATGGCCAACACACAACGCTAGAAAGTGGCGGGGCCATTGCACATGCTGAAAGACATCCTTCGATAAGAAAATGTGTCGTAGGGGCAAGTGAATGTGCTCTTTTCCTAATCCTCGGGAGAAAATGAGATTTGGTTATAGCCGAAAAAACCACCGTGGAAGCTATAGAAGTTGTGCCCCTATAGTCTCTCTAGCATTTGATCCATTAATGGAAAGGGGAAGTGATCCTTTCTTGTGGCATCATTTAACTTCCAGTAATCCACACTGACTCGCCAAACCATGATAGTGCGTGTAGGGATGAGATCGTTCTTTTCATTGGAAATCACAGTGATACCCACCTTTTTCGGTACCACTTGGAGAGGACTCACCAACGGACTATCTAAGATGGGATAGATGATGCCTGCATCCAATAATTTGATCACCTCATTTTTGAAAACATCCTTAATGGGAGGATTCAAGCGCCATTGTGGTTGCCGAGATTGGTTGGCACCTTCTTCAAGTAACACCTTGTGAGTAAAAATGGTAGGGCTGATGCCCTTGAGATCCGCGACTATCCACCCAATAGCATGCTTCCGCTGTTTGAGAACCTGCAGAAGTGCGTCTTCCTTCTCCTATGATAGTTATATATTAAGTATAACTGGAAAAGTTTGATTGGGTCCTAAATACCCATACTTGATAGAAGATGGAAGAGGCTTCGGTTCGAGTTAAGGGGCCTTTAAAATCGAAGGCACAAGTGGCTGCACCTCTTTCCATTCCAAACTATCAGGAACAACTGCATGCTGCCAATAGTGGCCGCCCTAGCCTTCTATGAATTGCAAGTCTTCTGGCGCTTCTTCTAATAGAATATTTGGAATAGTTAAATTATTAAAAATAAAAGAACATCCTAGATCATCCCCTTGTTCTCTAAAATGATTAACCATGGTGGAAACTGCATAACAGTCCTCATGCTCTAATAAGGAAGCATTTTTGACAGCTTTGAGGACGTTATAGGAAACTCTTTCATCACCTACCCAAAAAATAATCTCCCCTTGGTGCACATCGATCAGTACCTTCCTAGTTGCCAAGAAAGGTCTTCCAAGTATAAGAGGTGCTTCCTGGTTATCCCCCTTGTCGAGGTTGATGAAATCAGAAGGGATAATCATCCTACCCACTTTGACCAGTATGTTCTCTTGTAGTCCCTTCGGGTGTTTGATGGATCGATCATCAAGTTTAAGGGCTACGCGGGTAGGCTTGAGCTCGTTGAGTCCCAGCTTCTTGAAAACTCTGAGGGGAATGAGGTTCACACTGGCCCCTAAGTCGCAGAGGGCCTTCCCAAACTCGTAGGATCCAATAGTTCAAGGAATGGTGAAACGTCTTGGATGTTGGAGTTTGGGGGGAATGGAATGTTGAACCACCGCAGAGCAGTCCTTTGTTAGTGTAATAATGCCCAAATCCTCCATCTTCCTCTTATTCGAGAGGATTTCCTTCATGAATTTGGCGTAGGTGGGAATCTGAGTCAGGGCCTCTGAAAATGGGATGTTGATATGTAGCTTCTTGAACACATCCATGAATTTTCTAAACTGGTGGTCCAGCTTCCTTTATTTCAATCTTTCCGAAAAAGGTATGGCAGGCTTGAATGGTTGGATTACTTCCTTTTCTTTATTCTGCAAAGCCTCATTTTGCAGGCTTTTGGATGAGGAAGGGTCGGTATTGGTACCTTTTTCATCATTAGTGGTTGTGGATGCACCTTGCTATGCTGATTGGTTCTGTTGGATCTCTTTTCCCCTCAGGAGCATGATATCATTGGCCTCCTCCCTTGGGATCTTTTCGGTGTTCCCTGGTAGTGTACCAGGCTATCTCCCTGAAAGTTGGTTTGCCAATTGGCCAATCTGATTCTCCAAGCCTCAAATCGTAGCTTCCTGATTTTGGAACCGAGTCTCAGCAGTAGATATAAATTTAGTCATCAGATCCTCTAACCTTGAGGTGTTCTCCTACTGAGGTTGTTGTTTAGCCGGTGGAGGAGGTGGCTGCCGTGGATGCTGTGGATGAGGGTTTTGATACCCTTTTTACTGATAAAAACCCTTCTGGGGTTGTTGCGGCCTTTGGTATTGGTTCTGGTATGGAGGCGGGTTGTAGCTGGGCGGTCACTAGGGTGGAGGATTCTGCTGTTGTTGGCCCCAGCCCGTGTTCTGTTGATCTCACCATGCTGGGTTCTGGTACTATAGGTACTGGTTGAGCCCTCGATTTTGGTAAACATAACTCACCTCGCTCGTCGAAGGGCCTCCAGTCGAACCCGGTCATTCTCCCATGATGTGGTTATCACCACAGTCTCCACATAATGGATGGTTTGCCACAAGAACTTGAGATGCTCCTTTCATGTTAAATGCGTCGATTTTCTTGGACATAGTGTCCAACTGAGCAGCTAACATAGTGGTAGAGTCAATATTGTGCATACCTCGCTTTTGAGTCCCCCGCTCGGAGTGCCACTGGAAGCTCTTGGCGAACATGTCTTCTAGTAGTTCGAATAGTTTTTTGGGGGATTTCCACATCACAGTGCCTCCAGCAGCAGCATCCACCACGGATTTGGTATTCATGGTAAGTCCTCCATAGAGGGTCTTGACTTGCATCCAGAGTGGGAGTCCGTGGTGGGGGAATTATTGTAACATTGATTTGAAACATTCCCAGGACTCATAAAACGACTCAAAGTCGTGCTGTTGGAAATTATGGATCTCATTACGGAGTGTCACCGTCCTTGATGGTGGAAAGTACTTGGACAGAAATGCCTGGGCTAGCTCCTCCTAGGTAAGGATAGATCGTTGTGGTAACCCCTTGATCCAGTCTTTCGCCTTATCCTGTAGAGAAAAGGGAAATAGGTAAAGATGGATGGCATCTTCGGACACGCCGGTGTACCAAAAGGTGTCGCAGATCTCTAGAATGTTGGAGAGATGAGCATTCTGGTCCTCGCTGGCCAGGCCTCCAAATTGAACTATATTCAGGATCAGCTGCATGATAGCAGGCTTGATCTTGAAGTGTGGAGCCCGAATCGGGGGACAAACGATGCCCGTAGCACCTCCATGGATTGAAGGAAGACCGTACTCCATAAGGGTACGTCTTGGAGGTTTTTGTTGAAGGGGCGGAGCTAGCATGAACTGCTCATGAGGGAAACAATATGGTCGTGGGAAGAGTTGCTGTGGCGGCTTTTGGTAATACCTTGGGAGGAATTCCATGAATGCTCCAAGAGGTTGCTCCGGTAGACCATTAGCAGGAGGCTACTGATCCTGGTACTGATGCTCAGTCGTAGCATCTACGGCTGGTGCTCCCTCTTCCTTGTTCGCCATGGGTTGTGGTTGCTGGTCGTGAGTTTCTGTCCGTGTACGCTGACGATGAAGCAAGATCCGTTCGATTTTCGGGTCAAGCGGAACTAATTCTGAAGACTCGGCGCTTCTAGATTGTGTAAGACGTCTAAACATACACTTTAAGCTCTACACAACACAAAAACAAAAACTAGGCGTAAAAGGGAAAAAAAAAGATAAAATTTGAAATGGGATTAGAAAATATATTTTTGATAATTTTTTTTATTTTTATTTTCACTTAAATCAATTATTAACACAATTTAAATTGTAGCACTAAAACCAAATGTGTTCCCCGGCAACGGCGCCAATATTTGGCCTCGCTTGTCGTTGATTGAAGTTATATGCGTCCCAAATTAATTACCCGTTCTTAAAACTTTAGTATAACATAAGTTCAGGGTCGATCCACAGGGAACAATGGCATGCATAAATTCAATTGAGTTAATACTTAATTAGGTGATGTTTGAAGAATTTAGAGTTGATTGAGTTGATTTTGTTTGTTAATTGAAACAAAATTGTCTTAATTTGAAGAAATGATTAACAGTTTTAAATAAAACAACGGGTAAATTTAAAGAGTTTAAAATCGGAAGAAAAAGACGTGTCGGGAATGTGGTGATTAGGAGTACTTTTGCAAGTTGTTCATAATAATTCAATCATTCCGGATTTCGTTTTTTTACAAGATTTCCTTGGTCTGGTTCCTCTTGGTTGGATTTAGAGTAGTTGACTCCTTGGTCTGGTAGTCAGTGTTCTTAATTCTTTATTAAGTTCAGTCCTTTATATGAATCGGTGAAATCCTTCCAATGGTCATGGATGCTTTCACCATTACTTTTATTTTGTATCGCTGAGAATACTTTCCTTGGTCCGGCTAAGAATTCTTAGCTATATTAGACAGTTGTTTAGGAAGACTAAAATGAATTACAACGATTCAAAAAAACTATATAAAAAAACATACAAATTATGATCCCATCATCCATAGCCCCAACACGAGGGGTTTAGTTACACATAGAAAGTGGGAGAGAAATGACACACGTGATACCTGACAGATTCATCATGTAAGCATTGAGGTAGGGTGTTGAAAGGTGGAATAGTGGAACTATGGCACCACGGTGGCTCGAGAATGGTAGCAACAGAGATTATTCTCTCCTCAAATGGCTTTGAACTCCAAAATCATTAGGCCAAGGCCTCTTTTTATTGAAAAATAAAGTAAATGGCGTGTATAGAAAGTACACGCTGTGTACTTTTCGTCAACGCGCTTTGGAACCAATTTCTCCTTGGGTAGGCGGCCTAACATATCGTCTTTGACTTTTGAACACGGTGCCACTTGGTGGTTGGGTGTACACGGTGTGTAGCGCTGCCATACACGGTGTGTAGTGTCATAAGTTTGGCCGCCAACCCCTTCTAGAATAGCAGACACGTCCTGTAGAAATGCAAACACACCGTGTCTCCTTCAACGACCACATGGGTGTGTAGACTTTTCTCAGCAACCACCACTTCTAAAAAGTGGTACATGGCATGTAATTCCGCCTCACACGACGTGTATCTTCTGCCTGGTGACATGGGCATGTACTCCCTGCTTCGGTCCATGTCCTTTTCTGGATGTACACGGCGTGTATAAAAGTACACGTTGTGTAGTTTCAAAATTTTCACAGGCTTCCCTTGATCCGTGTATTTAGCCAGAAAGCTCCGGAAAGTAAACAGATTCACCAAAATCAAAGAATATGTTCATAAAACAACAAATATTTGCTGAAAACATGTATTTATTTTCAATTATATATATGGAAATGTATACAAAAATCGGGTGAATCAGGATGTCTGGGGGTGCGGGGTGGGCTGTACGGGGGTGCGTGGGGGCTGTCGGGGGTGGTGGGTTGTCCGGGGGTGGGGGGTGCTGTCCAAGGTGTGTGGGGCTGTCCGGGGGGGGGGGGGGGGGGGCTGTCCGGGGGTGAGGGGGGGCTGTCCAAGGTGGGGGGGGCTGTCCGGGGTGGGGGGGGGGGGCTGTCTAATGGGTGTGGGGGGGCTGTCTGGGGTGGAGGGGGGGCTGTCTGGGGATGGGGGGGGGGGTGCTGTCCCAGGGTGGTTACAGAACATGGTTTTTTCAAAAATATTATAGAACATGAAATTTAAAACATTAAAGAATTTAATGAACAAAAAATATCCAAATCATTAATCAGTTTCATGGTTACTTCTCAATTCATGCACACAAACATTGCGTCAGACAAAAACACACATGATACCCCCATATCACAAAAAAATATCACTACAAACTCAACTTATACATCAATAACAACCCCACCAGTAAAAACAAAAACACACCTTGTGAATATGATGCGTCATGCATGGTCATCACTGCTACCTCCATCCGGTGGTCCAGGGGCCTACAACAAATAAGCATTATGAAAATTTTCATAACAAAAATAATTTAAATTGAATAAATAAATATAGTATAAACCTGCGTCGTATGATCCCCTGAACCATCACCTGGACGCACATATTCCCACAATGCTCTAACCTCAGCGGTCAATTGCGCATTTTCCTCCACAAAAGCCTGCAGTCGTGCCTTGAAATCTGACAACTGCTGTGTCATCTGAGAAATAGTAGGACCGACAACCGTAGCATGTGACACTATAGAATGAGGAATCCCTATTCCATAGGTCAAACTATATCCATGCCCATCCCGACCAATAATGCGATGAAAGATCTCATCCCTTCGCATGGGAAGCTGTCGCTAGTCCTCTGGCAGATGTTCTAACTCAGCTTCAAATTGATCCTATGAAATATTTAAATATATATACATATATATGTTAATATACATATTTATGTAAGTATTGGTAAGCAAAAGAACTTACTATCAATGTTGCAGCCTCTTGATCATTGCGATCCCGAGTCCTTATCCACACCGACATTTTATCAGTCGGTGCACATTGCTCCTGCAACTGTATATGAATAGACTATAAACACAAAAACATATTAATTAATAAATTAAAAAATGAATAATAAATACCTCATGTCTGATCTGATACATGTGACGAGTCCCGAGTCTATGAGGTGGTCCCTACAACGCTCGATTCTCATAATGGCGTGCTGACACCTCCTACATTCAATTCATTCAAATTTCAATCAAATCACACATTCTTGAAAATATATATACACCAAAATAAATATACAAACCGCAACACCCTCAGTAGACCAATATACAACCAAGTCACGCCACTAAGCCGAGAGGACACCTCTCGAGACTTTTTCTAGAATGTCTAGGGCACCGACATTTGGTACCCATTGGTCCCTCTTCACTTTGCCTTTATAGTCTTTCCACATCTTACGAAATTTTCTCATACACACGAGCCAAAACTCTTTGGGGGAATAATTTCAAATTTTTCTATAACGAAAATAATCACACATATTTTTATTATTTATACATAGAGAATAATGTAAAATGGTCCTCTTACCCGAACCTCCCTCCAAAGACGATCTAATGTGTCCTGAGGGATAGAAGCCCAGTCACGCGTGGTCAATGGAAATTGATATGGGTCACGTATGATACAACCTAGCTGACAAATAAATGTAGGGGAATTCAGTCCCACGGGATGAAATACCACATCAAATGAAACATCAATCGTCGTGTCAGAATTCAATTATAAAATGCCAAGACCGGGGCCTCTCTTGCGAGAGGAAGAAGTAATCAAGTCTAATCATGTGGAAATTTTATATATAATTTGACAGATGTTATATATATATATATATATATATATATATATTTATCAATTACATAAAAAATAGAGACAATGAAATTCAAACATACCTCGACCCTGAGTCATAGATGCCTCAGATGGATGATGTGGATATGCTGCCTCTTCCCCTGACATGCCTGGAGTCATAGAAAACATTATTAAGGGGACTATCCAAAGTGTCTAAACGATAAATTGGATTGTTCTTAAAAAAATCAAACTTGTACAATTTTTAATAAAAAAAATGGATTGAATAATTAGTTTTTAATTCATTTTAAAAAATCAGAAAGTTAACAAAACATATATACAAATTATATACAAAACCAGTCAATGCATAGCCAAATTTCAGATAAAATTAATAAAAATTCAAGAAACACATGACCCAGATGAAGAATACCTCAAAGGGAAGATACACCGACAATAACATCAATAAACCAAGAGTAAAATCACCCTAAATATTTATAACTGAATAAAATTCCAAAAGTGATGATTAAAAATTACATGGATTTATAAAATGGTTAGATAATTTATGATATCCAAGGACATTCAATACTGAATAGTGGGAAAACAATTATACCTTTCATTAAGAATGAAAATAGACTATTTCTCCTTCAACAGCCACTCTGACCCAATAAATATCTTCATCACATTGAACTATGGTATGTTGATCAAGCTGTTGGTAAACAAACAAGACAGTCTCGGGTTCATCTTCTTCAAATAAAAACACTCATCGCCGAGACATTTTGACAACAACTTTCCAACATGGATCTGAAGGTAAAGTAACAATGAATACTTGTTCCACTTGTGATGTCAAAATGAAAGGTTTATTCTCAACTCATTCATTATTTCTATATAAGATATAGTTAAAATTCTCCAATGAAAACTGATATTGATCGGATTTACATCCACACACTGGATCAACCCAATTACACTTTAACAATATGTACTTCAAACTGTGTGTGTATATAACTTCAAATATGTCTATCAATTAACCACAGTAATAACTAGATTTAAAAAATGGACAACTGATGCCACTATTTTGTGTTGCTCATTTGTCATCAACATCTTTAATTCAAAATCGAAAACCATTATCATCAATAGCTTTATAACGACAAACCGTTATAGATGGACCCTCATCCAGTTAGATAATTTTTTCAGTTAGCGTGGGGTCCCCTAACTCCCTCAGCTTACGAACCTACATAATTTATAAAATTAAATACTGATATATGCAGAAAGAAATTAGTATAATACTTCACTCATAATGAAAATCAATTTATACATACATAATCCTCGAACCAATCATGAAATGATGCATAATGAGATTGTTGAATTTGCAACTCAGTCGCGCGATACATCTCTTCTTTTATCTCATTAATGTGTTTCATGCAAATGATAACGCGTTGTTTAAATGATCAACTAATGCAAAACAAAACATGTAAAAGTTATACAAGAACATTGATAAGATACTTACTACATTAATGGTGAAACTGATGGAGTATTGAAAAAGATATATTTATGTGCTTGTATCCACTCGATGTTGTCCATATCAAATGTGGTTCCTTCTCCAACTGAACCATCAAGAATCCAAGAGGGCTTATCTAATTTTGTTTCAACATCTGTAAGATATTATGCACAAAAAGTAGTACAACCATCCATCAAATAACCATTGGATATTGATTCCTTCGGATGAGCTTTGTTGCGTACAAGTCTTTTCAATGTACTCAAATACCGTTCAATAGGATACATCCACCTGAATTTCACTGGACCAGTATCCATTACTTCATCAGTTAGGTGCACTGTCAGGTGGACCATAACATCGACAAATGTGGGGGGGGGGGGATGTTTCTCAAAGCGACAATGCGTAAGTGCAATTCGGTCCTGCAAACTTTTTAAATCACTCGTTCATTGATTTCTTAAACAAAGCTATCTAAAAAATTACTCATCTCAATCAACAGCTGAACAACATTGGGGGATAAACAATCACAAATTGCGATTGGAATCAACTGCTGAAGTATTATGTGATTGTCATGACTTTTCAACCCTTGCAATGTCTTGCTCGTCAGATTCACACACTTTGAAATATTAAGAGAGTAACCATCAAGCACCTTGACCATCTTCAAAATGGAAATAAATGTCACTTTTCTCCTTTGTAGTTATCATATACTATGCAGCAGGCATATATTCCTTGTTTCCCTCAGCTAACTATAAATGAAACTGTTTCCTTAAACCTATTTCTTCCAAATCACGGCATGAATTTACATGGTCCTTTGATTTTCCGCTGACACTTAAAATAGTCCACAATATGTTATCACAAACATGTTTCTCAATGTGCATGACATCCAAATTATGCCTCATCATGTTATTTTTACAATACAGAAGACTATAAAAAATACTTTTCTTTTCCCAATTGTGATTACACTGCCTACCCACAGCACGAATATTTAGTATTGGAGGAGCCACCAAATCCTGAATTTCATATACCATGCGGATGTTTTCTTCCTCAATTTGCGATAACATTCCGACTCCTGTCATGATCTTTGGTGCTAGGATGAACTCTCTAGAACCATGAAATGCCACTCTGTCCTTTCTGAACCTGTGCTGGGGGTGATAAAACGTCTGTGACCCATGTATGCCCATTTTTTGGAATGTTTAATCCATACAGATTTTTTACTTTTATTGCAACAAGGGAAAGAAAATTCCCCTTTCGTACTCCATCCTGATAAATTTTCATAAGCTGGGAAGTCATTGATTTTCCACAATAAAGCAGCCTATAGTTTGAACATTTCATTCATTTCTCAGTCATAAGTCGTCACACCATCACCCCAAAATTCATTCAACTCATCAATCAATGGCTGAAGGTAAACATCAATCTTATCCCCCATAATTTTAGGTCCATCAATAAGAGTGGAAAGTAATATAAATTGTTGCTTCATACAAAGACACATGGGAAGATTATATGGAACCAACACCACGGGCCATGTGCTATGAGTTTCAATAACCATAGACTTGAATGGATTGAAACCATCTGTTGCCAATCCCAATTGGACATTACGAACATCTTTAGTAAAGTCGGGATGTCTCTTATCAAAATCCTTCCATGCGTGAGAGTCTACCGAGTGGGTTAACATATCACTTTCATTAACTCTTTCTGCATGACATCTCATTAAATTAGAAACTTTAGATGACATAAAAAATCTTTTCAACCTCGTTTTAAGGGGAAAGTAACACATTTTCTTTACGGTAATCAGTTTCCCATCTATCACAATCTGACTTTGATGAGTCTTATTTCCCCTGTTCTCTTTCCATCTGGAAGCACCACAAAGTGTACAAATATTAAAATGGGCACTTTCCGGTCTAAAAAACATACAGTTGTTTGCACATGCATCTATGGTCTAATATGTAAAACCTAAGTTCCCTGTGAACTTACGAGCATGGTAATACGACTCGGGAATCTTAGCATCGACAAGAATAACTTTTTTCAATAACACCAAAAGCATGTCGAATGATGTGTCTGGCCAATTATTCAAAGTATTAAAATTAAAAAACTCCATGATAAACGACAGTTTATTGTAAGATGTACATCTAGGATATAATTCTATTTTCACATCATCATGTGCTTCATAAAACCTCCTCGAATCATGATCTTCACCAGTGCAAAGATTTATCTCACCAGTCTCACAATTCTGGATGTCAATGCCTTCATGATCAAACCCACGTACCATTTCAGTAATAATTTCATGCATTGGATCATTCATCCTTGCATCAACATCAATCTGAGCTGCATCCTTATTTTGACAACAAACATATTATTCTCTATGACGATTCCAACTCTTATAATTTTTGAGAAATCCATTAATTAATAGGTGCTCCCTCACAGTATCTCATGTGAATTGATACCTGTTAGCACATTTTCTACATAGAAAACTAATATAGTCACTTTCAAATCCTCTGGTGAAGTCAATAAACTGCATAATGCTATTGAAATATTGTCTAGACGTTCGATTTGGAAGATCAATCCAACCCTTATCCATAATAATATCTATATAACAAAAATTTACACAACACTTATTACATTTTCATTTTTCAAATAAACTATATTTAAAATAAATACTAATCATTTTTTATGAAACATTGATAAAATAACAATGTAAGTGAAAGCCCATGTCATACCTGATTGAGCTACAAACATGGAAGGGAGGGGAGCCGAAGGCGGTGCTGTGAGGTAGAGGAGAGGCAGCGAAGGGGATCCGAAGCCAATGGAGGTGCGGCGAGGGAGGGGATAGGCGGCGGTGGTGGTTGGGAGCTGGAGGAGAGGAGGCGGTGAGGGGACGGGGGATGAGCATCGGGGGGGGGGGGGGGGGTCTGTCCGGGGTGCGGGGAGGGGTGTCCGGGGGGGGGGGTGTCCGAGGTGTGGGGAGGGGTGTCTAGGTTCTGGGGGGGGGGGCTGTCCGGGATGCGGGGGCCGTCCGGGGTGGGGGTGGGGGAGGGCCGAGGGCAGAGGCCGGAGGGCCGAGGGGTAAGAGATAGGGGGGGAGAAGGCTGGAGGGTGGAGGCCAGAGGGAGGAGGGACTCCAGAGGGGAGCGGAGGATGGATGGAGGGTGGAGGGCAGCTGGAGCAGGAGGGAAGAGGGTGGAGGGCGCGTGGAGGGCAGAGGTCGATTAGGACAGAGGGTGGAGGTTGGAGGGCGACGAGTGGTGGAGGGCGGAAGGGCGCGCGACGAGGCAGGGCGGCGGGGGAGGGCGCGTGGGGAGGGAAACGGAGGGTGGCGATGAGGGGGGTGGGGGGGGGGATGGGGGGGCTAGGTCGAGGGCGATGGGGGGTGGGGGGCGCCGAAGCCCTGAATTTTTTTTAACAAGGGCAGCGACCGCCGATGATGGTCACTATTGGGTACCTACAACGACCGCCAGAGGTGGTCGCCCGTGTCAGGGGTCTTGAAAGACCAATATTCTAGTAGTGACAGGGTGTATTCTTCTTCCTTACCACATGACGTTAAACTACATGGATAAGAAAATAAAAATGCCATTTTCTCCCGTGTATGGACCAGACTCACACAAGGTGTACTCTTCGTCTTCACCGCATGACGTTAAACTGCATGGATCGTGTCCTCACCGCATGACGTTAAACTGGACGAACGTTTTCGTGACTCACCCAAGATATATAGAAAAACGATATGGAAATACTCATTGTGAATTTGGATGCACCCCCCCTCCATACATGAGACTCCACGACCCAGATAATTATGGATCTTCATAACCATTCATGACCATCAGAAGTGGAAATTTATAGACCCATGGACACCTTTTCATGACTATACGTACCATTCCCTCAGCGGTCTGCATATTGATAGCCCATGGCCCGTCTTCCAAAGTCAATATTTCCCCAGGAGATAATATTTCAAGCTCCGTACGCTTACTGGCCTCAGAGCCCCCATATCATACCTCCCGATCCAGAAATTTATGGCGCAGTGGTTTATAAGTTCACCCATTTTTTTCATCCCATACAAACATTTCTAGGGTCTCCCTACCTGGTTATCCCATATATCCCCCCGTGGTTCATAAGACGACATGAATCTATGAACATCAAGGCATGGCTAGGCTACTTTGACTCAACAGACAATTGCAGTGAATATGTTTCTTGTATGCTCAGACACCATTATCCCCATACACCGAACTCTATACTGTGAGAAATCTCAGGTTTTCATAATCATTCACAGCCATCGGATGTGGAATGTCATCGACCTGGGGACACCTTTGCATGACTATTCATACAACGCCCTCAGTGGCTCAGCATATTGATAGCCCCTGGATCATCTATCAAAGGAAAGATTTCCTTGGGCGGTACTCTTCCTAGCTCCGTACGCCTACCAGCCTTAGATCCCCCACACCACAGCTCCTGATCCAGGAAACCTCAAAGTTTCAGTTTACAACCATCATCCCCCACCATTTTCAGAGCATATCAGAGCATGGTAACTCAGTTATCCTTCGTGTGACTACATCAATAGTCACCCAATGGTCCGAGCTCTATGACCGCTAAACTAGGAGTACTTCGTCCTTACCGAATGAAGTCAAACTTCATGGAGTAATGGTAAACCCCCATGTGTGAGATAAACCCGCACCGGGAGCACTCTAAGCTTTAACAGCTACCAGGGAAAAAAATGCCCGACATGTACTGATATTTTATTACCGAATGACAGACTTAGTGGCCTAGAAAATTGTGGATCCTCATAACTATTAATGGACATCGGATGTGGAAAGTCATCAACCCGGGGACACCTTTTCATAACTATTCATACCATACCCTCAGCGGCTCTGCATATTGATAGCCCTTGGCCCATCTTTCAAAGGCAAGACTTCCTCAGGTGGCACTCTTCCTAAGCTCCGTACGCTTACCAGCCTCAGAGCCCTCATACCATTTCTCTTATTCCAAGAAGCCCTGGAACCACAATTTACACCATCAAACCCTCTCCACGTCCTGGGCATGCTGAGGTGTTCAAGCCCAGTTATATTCTGATCAAGAGAAGCCTTTGCAACTACATCCTTACCGCATGACGTTAAATTGCACGGAACATCTTGGCCACCTGGTATAAAGCTTCAAAGACAAAGAATTAAACATTCAGGGAGATGCTCCAACTACGATCATTTTTTCTGGTTTAAAAATTCCCCCATCCTTGCTGAATGATGCAAAACTGCATAACATCCTTTAATAATGCCCCCATCCTCACTGCATGACGTTAAACTACACGGTAGCCGTCCTTACAACATGACGCAAAATTTCATGGTCAAAACTGTCATGGGTTCAGTATGTAATGGAGGATTTTCTCTTTCCCCCATTGCACGGGTAAGACCAGCACGAACCACCGTCTCACACCAACATGAGCAGGGATGACTTCACCCATTCTTGGGAAATTTATCCTAGATGATTCTCCCATATCCAGGAACCCTCTCCTCATAAACCATACTCTGTACTCAGAAAAATCCGAACTCTCATAAACCACCACTGGTGGTCCCGAATCTCAACTTCCCTGAAGTTGCCCGGCTATCGGGAGAATGAAATAATTGACCTATGGACACCTTTGCATGACTATGCATACCATTCCCTCAGTGGCTCTGCATATTGATATCCCCTGGCCCGTCTACCAAAGGCAATATTTCCTTAGGCAATGTTTTCTTCCATACACCTCTAGGCCCTTGAGCCCCATTTCCATCCCGGGATTCGGAAACCCTCTAAGCTGCAGTTTACTAGCCTCTTTCACAACCCTTCTTGAATATGGCAGAATGTCTCTGACAAGATTACCAAGAACAAGGAGAAGCTTCCAGGTAATGTCCCAGCTGCATGACTTTAAACTGTGCCAAGCTCCAGCCCTCCTTTATGCTAGATAAATGCAAAGGACAGGGACCTTGAGTCCACACTATTGATTAGTACAGATGTTCTCAAACCCTTTCAGACGTCACATAACCTTTCCGAGCCACCCCCAGTGGTCTTCATAATTCTCCAAGCCACCCATGGTGGTTTCTATAAGCCGGACTTCCATTAAGTCCTATGGCCATCAGAAATGGAGAGCCATTAACCCAAGGACACCTTTACATGACTATGCATTCCATACCCTCAGCAGCTCTGCATATTGATTGCCCCTGGCCCGTCTACCAAAGGTAATATTTCTTTGGGCGATACTCCTCCTACCTCTATACACCGATACGACTCCCATGCCTTGAGACCCACCATGCATGTCATTCAAATCCAAACATGTTCCACCCACATGTGTCTGGAGGACATCAAGACATCTATTAATCAAACAAATATCATTGGGGCCCTCGCCCCACCATATATGGTCAAAGCTGTTCGACCTAAAACATCCACAATGATAGTCTTGACGATGGGACTTTAAACCGCTCACAAAAAAAAGAGTCACAAAGCCTGTTAGGCCGGAAACCTGAAAAGGGCGACCTATGAAAAAGTTAGGCCATATCCACTGGGTCTACACCAAATGGGCCTAGGAAAAATTAGGGTATTAACAAGAAAATAAAAAAATTGTGTGGGGGTTTTTCTAAAAAACCCTAGCAATAGTCAAACTATGCTCGCTGGATCCCATGATCCAGGAAAATGTTAGATCTCGTTTATTATGTCTTCTTATCAATTTTCCCAAACTCTGATTATTCTATGTTCAGTGAATTAACGTATGCCGAAATCACACCAAATAATTCCTATCACAAGAGAAGACAACAAGATAACTAAGGAGAAACATTTCTTTGTTCCATAATAAGGTTGGTAAGAAGGGCGCCCACAATTCGGAGCCTCCATTGGCATAAAAGGTTGTTACATGAGGTTTTCAGAAGATTCGCAAAGTTTTATCAATCAATGATGAGAATCCTCTATTGTTTGACAATGAATCTGTAGAAAGGATGTCTTAGCTTCTACACCAGCTCGCAACGCTTCCACTTCCTGTGTCGCCTTTGAGCTCGCTCTCATCTCCTCCTCCACCTACCGCTCCCCTTCTCCAATTATGGCTGTGACATTAGTCTCTTCCTACTGCAGCTGCAATATGTCATTCCCCAGCACCTCTAGTCGAGAACACTGCTCAATGACTTCTCCATGGAGTCTCTCAACTACCCTAGCATGATCATGAGCTTCTGTTAGGAAAAGATGTCGGGTTGCGGAAAGGTTGGCTTTAGATTGAGCAGCAGAAAGGCAAGATTCGAAACCACCCAGTCTTTCCCGATCAGTGACCGCCTGCTTGAAAATGTCATAAATACCATGATTGCTAAAACTGTCAAATCCCAGAAGCATGAAAAGATTGCGCAGCTTCGGTAATTTTATCGGCATCTCAGGCTAGGGAGTCTGAGAAATCAGCTTCCAAATTTTCTCCCAAGCCCTTTGGCGAGCAGGTCGAAGACTGGAGAGGACTTGTTGATAAGGATTGGAGTCTCTCTCTTATGAAGATACGTATTCAGGGATAAACGTCACTCGGGAGGGACCTGATGCGACTTCACCTACAAACTATGGCGCCACGGTGACTTCTCCCCTAGCGGTTGTGGTCACAGGAACAATTGGATCCAACGACACAATTACCAACGCCAAAGTTCGTGGTCCTAAAGCCCGAGAGTCAGGTATCTATAATCAAAAAAGGTAAGAGGAAAGAGTCAGTGGCAAGAGATTGAGGGAATTACCCCTGGTCATCAAAGCGTCGTTATCCTCATGCTTCGCACCACCACGACCAGTTGAGGATAATGCTACATCTTCAAGAGGCAAGGGAGTCCTGGGAACCCCCATAGGTGTCCAGGACCTAAGGCTATAGCCAAGGCCAGCAACTCCTGAAGCTGTCCCCAAGTAATCGGCTACGGAGATCAAGATTGGGGAAATCACACCCCCAGTAAACAAAATAATGGCCCGCTCTGGGTTTCCAACAACTTTCCTAATGGCAGGTTCTTCCTCCATTGCCAAGGGATCCATTGGGTCTGAGGAAGCCGACCCCATTAGATTTGGGGCCTCTTCAGTAATCATGTGCATCCCGTCCTTCCCCGCAATTATAAAGGCTGTAAGATCAGTGAGAGTCTCGGCTTCCATTTTTCCCTCCTTGGACATATCTATGATTGATGAAGGAAGAAGAGAAACATCCATGTCACTTGCCCCTTCAACAGGGCCCGCCATCTCATCACAGTCAGGTGTGGCTGCAGGTGATTCATTAGATGATAAAGGGGCAGAAGGTTCGACCGCTTGGGTAGCCACGACCAGGTCTCCGAATGGCCCTACACCATTGCGCCAAATAGTTAACAACTAACAGAATCAGAATATATGAGTCGGTAATCAAGTAAAAGTGAAGTTATAATTACCCGACGTCCCCTTCCCATTCTATTCAGACAAATGGGATGCCTACTGGCGTCTCCAGATCTGCCCTGGGGACAATTCCTCGCTCGGTACTCTGGGAGGGGATATAGGAGGAAATGCCCTAGGTGAGTCCGCGATGGTCGCTTCCATGAGCTCAGCTGTGCCAGGAGAGCCCTCCTCGATGATCCCCATAACCTGAAGCATGTGTTCGCCTACCGCGGTACCACAGGGAGTGTACTCTGGGGACAGAATTTCCCCTGGGACTCCTCAGCACCCTCTATAAAGGGAAGAAACTTTAGAACCTTCACGGTAAAGGAGGAGGGAAAGCCGGAATGGATGAACATGATGACCTATTCTTCGGGATCAGACGATTCAGGATGTATTATCATCATGGACACCTGGGTAGACCCATAAAGACGGTTCCAGAGTGAATGAACGTAGGCGTCCATCTCCTTCAGTGAGGCGACTATTTCGTCCACATCTTCTTCCAGCAGCATGTGGGGTGGAGCGAAGATCATCCTAATACTTGGGATCTCGAGAGATCCCATTTGGTGTAACGCCCAAACCTCTTAATCTGATTAAATGGTTCCAAGGTCATCCCAAATCCTCCATGCATCCAGGAATGCGGATGTAAAGGGAACATCTAGCCCGTAGGGATTAACCTGAGAGGGTCTGGAAGCGGCAGGTGCTGTCAGGGGCGCCAATGGCTGTGTCTATTTTCTGGATCTCGCCACCGCCCTAGAACTCTCTAGAGCTACCTATGTATAGGACCTCATGGGTAGGGGGGAGAATTCCATTATTTTGGCCAGGATAGGGGGACCATATAAATCATTTCCCCTTGAAGAGTGGTCACTCCCTTCCCTCTCCTCATCAGTCACCAAGTGCAGCATGGCCTGGACTCGGCGGGTTAATACCGCGTAACCCTGACACGCATAAATGTAAGCCTTGAGGTCCCAAAGATACCGATTGGCCCTCTCCGGGTCCACATCATAAAGAATGTCAACATGAGCAGATATGTAACCCATCCCATTAAATGCCACCTCTGATTCCTGGAGATACTGCCACAGAGAATGGGGGTGCTGGCTGCGAAAGGCTGACCGACCCTTGAATTCGTCCCATTATCCCCACGCCGTTGGGAAGGAAGCATCGGCAGAGATAACCAACCCTCTCCAAGTGGCTTCGAGAGCATGAGAAGATAGAACTCTATCCGTTAAAATCTTCACTTGAAGCACGGGACCGGTAGGGTTGCAAAGAACCTTGCTCGTCCAGGTGGAAGCACTATCCCCCTTTCCCTTCCTCTTACCATTTGATTGATTAGGACATGCGACAGTGGGCACCCATAGCCCTAGCTGGCCATTCGGGTACGACTACACTCAGGAGTCGGTATAGCCCTTGTACAAGAAAGGCATGGATTTTGCAAGCGCAGGAGTCATAACCTTGCAACCAGAATCGTCCCGGGTAAACATTAACCATAGTTTCCTGACCACTAGTAAATGGCGGTTCTCAAAGGCTCCATTGAATGTGGGAGGACACAGTGCCTGGACGCAACCAAATTGACGTCCGAATCGGCAAAGCGCGTACCCCTCACAGATCATCTCCCCACCGATACGGGCCACCAAAATGCCCTCTCGGAGGGAAAAGAAGTAGCCCTGCTTGCTAAAATCTTCTGATATGGTATTCCTAATTGCACGAGTTAGGGATGGATATGGTTGGAAATTGAAATGATCAGAGCTCAAAATCTGACTCATCAACAGACACATATTATGAACCATCTGTTGTCCATCCTTCTCTTGGTTCACCCACTCTTCAGGCATGGCCCCGCTGGTCACTTGCAAAAATGTCCGGAATGTGGTGCCCAGAATCTGAAGAGGGTTGATGAAAGTGTAGCAGTTCTTGAAATGCGCTCCCAACCATCCCCAGAGAATTTGAAAAGGACAGTCTACCCGGTTTGGATTACTGCAATCAATAATATTTCTAAGAAACCGATAAATCCTAGCCAATAATGGAACGACCAAGTTGATGACATTGTCGGTAGCTAGCTGTGCTGCCATGACGAAATTAGAGACCCGCACGCCACCAGACTCATGTAAGGGAAATATCCAGCCACTCAGGAACATGGTCAGGAACGCCGCCAAACGAAGCAGCCGATTGACGTTCAAAAGAAGCTCCCAGCCCTAGTTTTTGAATTGGCCTTCTTCCAAGATCATCCAGTAGCTGCCCCTTTGTTTCCGGGACTCCATCATCAGGCAGGTCGTGGGCCTGCGTGGGAGATCCAAGGACTTTTTCTCTCTAGAAAAATCCTTGACCCATTCACTATATGGGAAAAGATATTTCTGAGATGTATCCTTTGAAACCTTCTAGGCCTGGTCAATAAGCTGCTTCACCAGGGGTGGAGTCCTCTCTTCGTTGTCCCACATAGAAGAAGAAGGAAGGAATTCGTCATACATACCCCCAACGACGGTGACCCCTGAAATCTAAAAGGCGTCCCAAGGACTAATACCCACCTCACCATGGAAAAGGTGAAATGTGTTGGTGTCCAAACTCCAATAGATCATAAGTTTCCTAGCGAGGGCTTGAGGCCGGTGGGTATAGATTTGGGACACCCAGGAAGCTTCATATAAGCCTACGGCTCGCAACTCTGCCTCCAACTTATCACAGCTCTGGAGAACCTAGAAGGGAGACCCCCAATCGAATGACATAAATGCCCCTCCAGGCCTATGGTCCCGGACCGCTGACCAGCCATGCTGGTTGTTTACCATTGCATTACGAGAAATGCTCTCGTAACAATGAATTTATCTATCCAGCTGATTTTGTTCCCCTGTCGGGGACACAAGAAGGTGGTTCAACACGGATCCAGCAGCTGTATCCTTTATGGAAGGCCACCCTCTAGAGGATATCACATATCGAGGGATGGTGCTAGTAAATATCCATGCTGCAGGATTGTTTTCATGAGATGGTACCAGAATCGGCGTATCAGATAGTAAACCAAACCCGTATGAAGGAAGACTGTTGGAAAAGGGGTACTCCCATTGTGACTTAGAGAGACGATCGGCAAGAAAGGAACACTGTGGGGAGTGGAAGATTCCCTCCTTAATAGAACTGGCCACATCCTTCAGGCATTGATTGCCAATTGAGAGAGGCTCGACAATAGGCCCGGGCGCTGGGCGAGGGGAAACCATATTTTCTCCCTGCATTATAAAATCCAGAAAAATGGTTAGTCCGAAATAATAAAATCTGGAAAAAAATAAAAAATATATGGCTAAGGATTCAGTCAAGGATCCTTTATAGCAAGGTCCACGAGCAGGCCTCATAAGGTGGTTCGCGATGAATGCATCCCGTGAACCAACCCTGCGCGGAAGCAGTCCGTGGTGCTCTGGCCCATTGAGCATTGGCCAGAAAACTCTGAACCAAGTTGCTCTGCAGAATCCTAATCCCGTATTTAAATAATTAATATTTTTAAGGCTTAAATTTTTTTCAAAATTTGGAAGATTTTAGTTCGTGGACCGTCAAAACAGCGGAGAAAGTTCCTACGCAGCCCGTCGTGACTTACATTCTAATTAATTAAAAGTATTAGTTCATGGATGGAGATTGGTCCACGGACTAAGGCGACTGCAAAGGAGGAATGGTTCGCGGAAATGGAAACTGGTTCGTGGATGAGGCATTTCGCGAAGGAGTGAGCATGTAGAGAAAAAAAGTGAGAGAGCTCTGATTTCGTGAAGAATCTGGTAAAAGACAAAGGAAGGGACCTCGTATTTATAGGTTTGGTACCCTACTAGGTCCACTCCCCTACCACAAACCATCCAAGTTTCAGGACCACTCTGCATCAGAATGGCCTTCTCTTCATTTCGATCGGACCCCATTCCGATGCGAGGCAGTTGTAGGGTCCTGAAAAATTCACAAAGGAGAATGAGAATCCCCTTTAATCCAAGGGAGATTCCACCCAATTTCCCCCAAAAAGAATTGGTAAAGGTGGTGAAATACTAAAAGTATGACACAAGCTGAACTGGTCCATAGACCGATCCCATGAAAACACTACGCAGTCGGTTCCGTGAAGGACCCCCTCTGCGGACCGCTGCCATTCGCGGAATAGAGGCGGAGAGCCTCTGCGGGCGTGAACCAGGACATGCACCAGACCGGTCCATCGCCACGAACCGCCCTAGCGGCGGACCGCGTCGACCGGCCCAGGCCACATCCACTGTCGTTCGCAGAATGGAGGTGGAACCCTGTGCGGCCGCGAAGCACTCCCTGAGCTTGTTTGGTTTGCGGGGGAGATGCATTCAATGCCCCCCGCGAGTTTCAGATTGACCAAGTCATCCGTAAACCAGGTTTTCCCTCATGGGCCTCCGCAAAAGGTGCCGCATGAACATAGATACATATCTTTCCCCACTCTATAAAAGGAGACCGAGGGGTAATAGGGAGAGAATTCAGAGAGATCGACCAGACTCAGGTGGAAGGATTTCGAAGGAAGAAGCTTAAGATTTTGAAAACCGTGAAGTTCCAGTTTGTGAACCAGAACAGTTATGAAGCTGAAAGTGAACTAATAAGGAACCGAAAACGCATAATAACTTGGTGAACCACGAAATTATTGTAACAATGAAAAGAAGACGCAAACCATGGCGCCTTCGCGGATGCACTCCCTGTGGACCAGGGAATTTATGCCCCTTTTCCAATATGACGCACCGCGTATCACCCTCCTACGCGGGCGAAGCCCCAACCGACGAACCCCCGACCGGCGCCACCCTTGGCCACCACTGCTCACATGGATCTCTTCACGTAACACCTTGGTACGCGAGCCAAACCCCAAGCCGCAAACCACCCTGGTTTGTGGGATGCCCGCCAGTCCGCGAACCACCCTGGTTTGTAGGATGACCATCAGTCCGTGGACCACCCTAGTTCGCGGACGACCTCTCCAGCTGCGTAACACCTCCCTACGCAAAGGGCGACACCACTCCTACACGTATTTTCCCCTCGAGATCCTTGGAAGTTCCTATTCCCCGAGCCAGATAAAATCATCATAGTCCGGCCTGATCCTCCGCGACCCCCTCATTGGCCCATTCATCGGCCCCGAGCCGAGGCCTCCACCATAGCCACCAGACCCGTGTGATGTAACCTTTAGGTGCATCAGTGCACCATTTTGAGTTCACGTACACATGGTAAGTAGGGGCGAAGGGGTTTCTCCGACCCTTTTTTGGATTCCTGAATCATTCATGGGTTCACATTCCCATGGTAATGTGGAGTCCGAGAATGGGAGCCCCCTTTCTGCCCCTCCACTGGTTTGGACTGGGGAACTCTCCCCTCCCCGGGGTGTGGCTGGATACCCATCAGAAGGAAGCCCCCAGGGACCTCCGTACTTCCCCACGACCATTCCCAAGCAAGGGCGTAGTGGGAAAGGGTGTTGCTCCGTCCTTCTTAGGGGCCAAGTCCCTCTCCCGCTACGCTTTGTCATCCTGGGCGTCCACCTAGAAGTAAGCCCCAACGTTGTGTGCCGATTCTATGCATATTCCCCACTCCACTTCCCACAGACGCACCTTTCGCGACGTGATCTTCTGGTCCCTACTGCCTCTTTTTTCTCACACCGAGTATGACTCACGTGGGCTTAGAGTAAGCATTGACCATGCCATCCTCTTATGGTCCTCCTCAGAGTGTAAGCCCCAATCCATTAACATGGGCCTCCTCAGAGTGTAAGCCCCAAGATAATGCGAACTACAAGGACTTTGATTCCCTACCATAGGGATACGTTGGAATCCTCCATGAGGTTCAAGCCCGATCACCACTGGAACCCTGGGTCTACATTCACTTCAGCTCTCTGACACTACTATTCGAACTACGTGGACTTTTATCTCTGTCTCCCAGGTAGGGTACATAAGAAGCCTCCCTGAGGTTCAAGCCCAACAACCGGTTGATCCCACTATCTTCACGCCGGTTCACCGCGCCACTCCTAGTTCTGCCTCAATGAGTCCAGACTGCTCAGGGTCATTAATCAAATGAGGGATGATAAACCTTGGGCATAAATGATTCCAAACCCCTGAGTCCAGCTGTCCATTTCCAACCAGGGGTAATCCTTGTATACTATGATTAGGTATAAACCAAATATTTACGAACATATAAATACGTCTTAAATCTATAAGAGAGTCCCAGAACAAAAAATAATTCCCCCCAAAAGGGTGCGATGAGCCCGACTTCCCATCCTCTTGACCAATGTGAGTTCTTAAGTGTCGTTGGCCAAATCGCCCAGCGAACACCTACCTTTGGAAAGCAGGTCCATGTATCGTCGGATACGGAACCGTTGGGCATTTCGAAACTAGTCCAAAACAAAGCTCATTCAATATAAAACCACATCATAAAAAATAACACTACAAATTCCATTAAAAATAATGTTTTAACCATAATGTTTACCTAGAGACACACATAGTTAGGTTTACACATAGGATAACACAGTTGGAAATTGAAAATATGGATATAAAAGTGGAATGTAGCTATAAATTTATAGAAGAGAGTGATGGAGAACATGGTTATAAGAATTTTATCAGTTTTAAATCCATAATTATTCGATTATATAATTGTCTAATTGATCAAATAGAAAAAGATACTTGGATTACAATATTATTTCAAGATTCTATTTCCTAACGTTTAATAATTTTCATGAAAAGGTATTCCTGTATGAATTCAGGACGACATCACCCTTTGTTGTCCCATTATCCACTTCACCAATTTCTCTAAAATTGATGGTGAATTTTTAATTCCTAATGAAATAATAAATCATAAGATCCATGAAATGTAATCCCATTTATTATTGGTTATCAAAAACACAATGTTGTCAGAACAGATTATCCAATATGCATAAATCCTAATGTGATTAGATAATGATTTACTCTCAAAAAATATATAAAATTTTAATATAATCTCATAATATTTTTCGAACCTTATAACCCATAAAAATATGACAAATCAAAATTGTTGGAAAGAGATTCATGAAATAATTTTAAAATTGATCCACCATATATCACAAATTATCACATGGTTGTCACATTCAAAACATGTGAATACCCTCATCGTATATTCCCTTGGATCACAGAAATAATCTGAATTACCAAAAATATGTATGGAAAACATGAATGATTCCTTATTCCAAATATTACTAGATATATTCCTTATAACTAAAAAATTGTATACATCATCTTTGATAGCATGAAATACTAGGGAATAAGTCATTAATTAGTTCTAAGGTAATCAGTACAACCAATATTACTTATTAATATCTCACATATCTTTATACATACAAAAATGTATTAAAATAAGTAACATAATAATAGTTATCTTACCTTATTCAAACTATCACCTTTTCATTAAATTACTTCTTCCAGTCCATCAAAAACATTCAAAATAATCTTTTAAATCCTTAGAAGAAAATATAAGCTGGAAAATCCTTGTTTATTTAACTATTCATATAACATAATTATTGAATAATTAATACATAAAAATATTTATTATTCTAATTCATCCATAAGTTGTAATAAGGATACCACATCATATCACTTAATACCTCTTTCCTTTCACATTTCATATATTGTCTCATCATCATCAGAAATATAACCATTAGTTGCACCACCTTAATGATTCTTTTTAGGATATTTCATCTTGGGATATTTATTTTCATAATGACCACTTCTTCCACACATAAAACACATAACCTTTAATGATGTCTAATGGAGGCCAATATTCTCATCCATTCCATAAACCGTACACCTCATTTTTCAACTAAAGACACTTGACTTATTTTCTTCTTTTACATAGTTAAAATATCTTATACATCCACTAATACACCCACTTAGGTTATTATTTCCACATTCTTGGCAAAAAGGACACCAAATCATCTTTCCACAATGTTCTCATTTATCCAAACTCTTACTAAACTTATTTATCATCATTAGTGATTCTGAGAGTTGGTTATGGAACATAATGTAAATCATGGTCTGTGAAAACTATATATAAATGATCACAACCACTTTCACTCCATTTGTCATCCCACTTGACTTATCATCATCAAATTTTCCATCACATTCATTATTAATCTAGTTCCTTCGAGTTCTCACAATTTACTAAAACCAAAAGCATAATGTTAGTATTAATTATCATAGAAAAAACTACATTGTCATGAAATGAATTACATATAGTATGTAAAAATCATGAAACTGTCCTTAATAAATGAAAACCTAGGTTCATCATATGTTATTCATAGCCAACTTATATTTAAATCATTCATGATTTCCTGTGAAGATTTTGTGAATCCCATGCATATCCCCTGTGAGCGTCAAACCAGGTGTGTAGTAAGGCTTTTTGTCATATACCAGATTACCCTAAGTCAGGCCTGGGACATGTTGTCAAATTAGTTACCCCTATGTACATCTATACCGTTTCCACATCCATTTGTAATATAAAAATATGATTGTGTTACTAGGAAACCACTCACTCAATTATTTACCAAACTTTTATGAAATTTTCCTAAACATCGACTCATCAATATACATACCCTTATATATATCCCTGGAAATATCTTTATAAATATACCTTGGTATATAACTAATTTTTTCTCATCCAAGTTTCCAATTATGAACTAAACCATTACTTTGATACAAACTATAGTGACACTCACTTTTCATACATCAACATTACATAAAATTTTTAGAATACTTAAAACATTATACAAATAGATACTGAATGTAACACCCCAAGCTTCCACGGTATGTTTCCCTTTGAATAATGAAATAGCTTCTATTGTATACAACATTGAGATTCTAACACACCGTGACCAATCAAACTAGCAATTAGGAATAATAATACCCAGTTTTTTAAATTTTTTAAATTTTATTTTTCAATATGGACATCATTTATGAATTCAGAATATAAAAATTAACATAGGGTGAAATTTTTGGTATATTTTTGAAAACTTTCAATTTTTGATGAATAGTGAAAAACACTGCTTTATTGGTTAAAACTGATTTTTTTATTTAAATAATTATTAGTTTCATTTAAATTTATTTTAGTTCAAAATAGAGAAACAATACCTATATATGTTCAATGCAATTCATCAGATGCATTGGATAATAAGTTTAGATATATGAAAATTTTATTGAACTTTTTACCGTCTTTTACCCACCTCCTAGGAGCATTTTCAAATTTGCATAAAACTTAATTTTATCGCTTCTATGAGATTAATTTCAAAAATCAAAGAGAAAAATTTGACATCAGTAAATAAAATGTGGTTCAATAAGATGAAATGTTTAGGTGAATAGTAAATTTTGACTTTTATTTATCATGGTTAAAATAAATAGGGTAATTAAGGGTAAAATTGATATTATAATTACCATAACACATGTCCTAATTCTATTAGATAAGTGTAATCCAACCAGAAACAACCTTAGAAATAATATATAATCCCCTTTGGTCCACTCAGATTAGATTACGACATCAATTATTATTTTATTTAAAGAAGTGTTAAAAGAGTTAAATTCAATGGTTAATAAATAATATATTTTTAATATAGGGTTATACATAAGATGAATTCAACTATAAGTATTAATTAGAAATATAAATATATTTCCTACATAAATTTATTTTATTTATAATTTTTAGACATTAAATAATTTAATTTAATTATGACACGATGATGATGTAGTAATTTCCTTATTAATGAATGATCAAAATAATTGATATTATAAATGTACAAATAAATGTAATTTGAGACTGTTGATGAATTACAACAATTTTATAGGTTGATATGACATTTTAGGGTTTATTAAATAATTTTTTGTCGAAGTTGTCATGCTATTATGATTTTCACAAAAACCAAATACTAAATTGTGCCAAGATTGACATAATTGAGTTTAAAAAAAATACTATATTATTAATTAATATAATATTCCTAAAAATCTATGGTTCGGCCAAAAGACTAGGATAAATTCATATATATTAATAATTAACTACTTGGGGATCGTTTTTCTTGTTATAGTAAGTTTATTAACCATATAATAAAAAAATACAAATAGACATGGTAAATGTCAAATTATTTAACTAAGTGTTAAATATAAATGATAAGGTTAATATTGTTACCTAAACGTACCTAAAAAATATCGGTTGGGAGTTTTTCAACCCATACTCACCTTATCCTCGAAATAAATATTTTTGGGGCCATTAGAAGCCGAAATTGACTTTATTATAAAATAATATTTCAAGCTTTTCCAAAAGAGACACTCACCTCTCTTATAAAAGGGTACTTCTCCTTCTCATAATTTTACACATCCAGAGCCATTTGGCTCGGCCAAAACCTGCCCAAATATACTCCCAACTTTCCTATTTTCATCTTAGAGGCATTTTTTGGACATAAATCCATCCTATGGAGCCCTTTTGATCAAATCAAAAGGAAGAACTTGAAGAAGAGGTAAATATTTCATCACCTCTTTCAAGATCTTTTCTTCTTCCACTTCATATTTGTTTTTTGTTTCCATTATAAAATAATAAATAGAGTAAATTATATATAGTGTAATGTTATTATAAAATTTTTCCAACCATATTCATTATTCTATCCATCATATGAATTACAATGCCACCATATGTGCGTATGTATGGCTTACCATCTCCACGTCGTGGTGTAGGTTGTTAATCTAACATTTCATTATTTGGATGGGTATAATAATGACTATAACTGATGTAAATAATAAATATAACATTATAATTTTTATTTATATATGATATAACATCCAATTACATACGATTTCACCATCAATATAATGATATTGTCGGTCGTGCGTACGTACAGATTAACGTCTCCACGAACGCGATGAGATTCATTCCCCATCGTAATCATTCAAGAATAATTTTCATTTTATGATTGAAAATAATGTTTATGAACATAATATAAGTCTGTATAGGAATAAAATACATCTTATCCATAAGAAACATGTCTTATGTAACCAAGCATATAATGGAAAATGAATCAGTTAACACCCGAAACAATGATACTATTGAAATATTATTAACAAAGCAATATTAGAGGGTCATATATGATATTATATATATGTATATAGTTCTTTTATAATTTAATAACAATTATTTAAATATTATTCAGGAGGTTAACATACCATCTACCAAGGAAAAGTACAAGGTAATGGTTAATTCTATAATCTATTTACTTATCTAAGTTTGTTAATACAGAAGTATCTACTGGGACCTCTTTATCATCCACATCCGTGTTTCATAAAAACAAATTTTATTTTTTAACTATTTCATTGACTATTTTTTAAATTCATTTATACCCTTGTTTGACTTTTTATAAAATTTTTATAAAGGAATGCTTCCGTCATTTTCCAAACAATGTCTTTAAGACCTTTTCGACAAAATAAAAGAAATAATTTTTTTTACTTATACTGTGGGTGAGGCTATTTTCCGCCGTTATAACACCATCAAAGCTTCCCTTAAAAGATTATAAGAATATTTTTAAAATAAATGTTTTATTTTATAATTACATGACTTCTAAATGATTACAAAAAAGAAAGAGATATTTCCCTCAAAATGTTTTGATTTCATCTATGTAAAAATCCTTTGATGAATTTTAAACTTATTTGAAGTTGATTTATTATGATACGAGTATTCCATATTGTATTGATGGATTTCTGATATTTTTGACTGTGGATGTGTTATTTTTACACCATTCATGGTTTATGGATAAAGTATTGAAATTTTGTATGCAAGTTTTAATACAAATGCTTATGTTAGGTGTAATCATTTTCATATAAGGAATACATTGGACTTAGTAAGTGACTGGTGGATCCCGTTATTTCTACTCGATGCATTTATAGGTCTCATGAGACAAACTACTATCTTGGCATAAGGCCTTGACAAAATCATATTTGTAGTCTTGTCACAAGGCCCTAACTATGTGGTTATTAAGTCTAGCATTATGCATTCCATCATTATGAAAGTGTAAATTGATATTTCATGTGATTATATGACTAGTAGAATATCCATGTGAATAAGTAAATTGAATTATTTTATTTTATCTTTTACATATTATGATGATGTTTATGTTTAAATGGTTTTTTTAGTCTTATACATTTACTTAAACGTTTATGCTTATTTGTGAAGGTTTCCGCTATATTGTTATCCTTACTGAGCATCTAAGCCCACCCCTTTATATGTTTTATTTTTCCCAGAATGTGAAGAAGTATTTTATAGTTGACCTATATGGATAGGCTAGGGATGTAAGTGTGTTAATAAGGGGACAAAATTTTGTTAATTTTTTTTCATGATGTAATGTAAAACTAATGAATGTATCTAGTACTTCAAAGGCTACTAAACTGATCGGCCTTTCGGGATTTTTTCCCTTGTGATCATGCCAATGGTATGTAATAATGCACTAACTCTAGGTAACTCGGTTCATGGCCTTATAGTTGGTATCAAAGGAAGTTTAGTACAAAACATGGATGCTAGATTTAGAAAAACTCTTATTAGAGAACATTATCCTAAGAAAGACTTTGAGAATTAGTATATAAGAACATCCAATAATTTCGGTACTATAGAGATTTTGTGAGTTTTCCAAGAAATACATCCCTGTCTGGATACAAGCAGGTATATGAAGCTCTGGCATAGATGTACCTTGGGGTAAAACCTGAAAACACCACTTTGACCTAGACTCGAATGAGAACAGGTGCATGACAATGGGCCCTACTGCACTCTTGATTACGACACTCCCAAATCATATTCTAAGGATAATTATAATTATTATTAAAAACCATTATGAAGGGTTTATGAGTATATAATTCCTCAAAGAAAGCAATTTTATGATTATGGATTATATCCATAAACTGTTCAATTTATGTTAAGTGTTTTACATGATTGGAATTATGTATTGCAATTCATAAACTAATCTAGCATATTCCATTGTTTATAAATGGCACCTAGTAGAAATAATGGAAACCATATCAACACATGAAATCCATTTAGGGATTACCCTCCCACTCAAGAAAATTATAGGCGATCTGGTGAAGAAACTGGTGATGATCAACTTATCACCATACTGGGACAACTCACCCAGGTTATTAATGATAACCTTACCCGTATAGAGCACCCTAATCCACAAAATGGAGGGTCAATGTTAGACCGATTCATGAGGCAACTATCACCAACATTCAATGAGAGTACCAATCCTTTGGTATCTGAGAAATGGATAAGTTCCTTAGAGAAAATATGTCATGCTTTAGGGAGTAGCAAAAGGGAAAACTTTTCATGGTAGTTTATCACCTCACGGGAGATGAATATCAATGGTGTTCATTAATCAAAAATACAATGGAAGATGAAGAAGTATCGAACATGGAATAGAGGGAGTTTAAAGAGACTTTTTGGAAAAAAAATACTTTCTTCGGGACCAGTGAGCGGATATGGAAGTCAATTTTTGAGTCCGAGGCAAAAGGAGGATGAGAATGTCACAAAGTACGAGGCTAACATTACAAGGTTATCCATACTTGTTGAAAATTATATACATAACCCCAGGAGTAAGATTTATCTACTGTTTTATGGGGTAAAACCATTTTTATGTCAAGAATTAGTCTCAAAATCCTTCTCATCGTATGAAGATATTGTCTCATTCACTATCAAGACAGAACATGAATTCTCTAAGTCTTACGAATTAAATGAAAAGCAAGAGGAAAATAGATCTATTGAACACTCTGGAAATGGAAATCAGAGGAATAAGGGAAAAGTTGAATATCAATCATGTGATAAATGTGGGAAGAAACACCCCAGTACTTTCCTGAAGGTAATGAGAGTCTGTTACAAGTGTGGTGAAAAAGTCCACCAAGCCCGTGATTTCTAGGGGACGAAAGAGGCTTTCAATGTTGAATGCTAAAATTGTAGAGAAAAAGAGAATTATGCAAATGAATTTCCTAAGCTCCAAAGAATCATGCCTCAGAAAATCTTAAGGGAGCAAGGACAAGCTTATGCGATCAGTACTACTGAGGTTGAATCTCCAAAAGACACGGTGGTAGGTAATTTAATGGTTTTCTCAAGTTTAGCCAATGATTTATTTGATTCTGGATAATCGAATTGTTTCATATCTTCCAAGTTTTCTAAAAAAATTAGATATTCTTAATTTGACTTAACATGGGAGTTGTCAGTCAAAACACTTAAGGGAAGTATCATCACAACAATGTTTTGTAAATCAGTTCCCATTAGGGCATATAAATGTTCTTTATCTACTGATCTCATTGTCATACCCACGATTGAATTTGATATAATCCTCAGAATGGATTGGATTTCGGACCATGATGAGAAAATTTATTGTAAGAAGAAGGAGCTTACAATTTTTGAGGATGATAATGAGTACCTTATCTTTATAACATAAACATCACCACCTGATTCTTATCTAGATCCACCCCCAATAGTTATACTAAATTCCATTATATGGGAGGAAGATAATGAAATAACTTTGGGTTAGGAAAAGAATGTTCAAATAGAGGAAGAACCTATTGTGAAAGAATATGTTGACGTGTTTCTAGAGGATTTAACAGGACATCCTCTGGAATGAAAAATTGAGGTTTCGATTGATTTAATTCCATGTTCAATGCCCATGTCGAAGACCCCTTAGAGAATGTCCACTATGGAATTAGTGAAACTAAAGAAACTGCTAGAGGAATTGAGTAACAAGGGATTTATTCTCCCTAGTGTTTCTCCATGGGAAGCCCCTGTCCATTTTGTTAAGAAGAAATATGGATTTATGAGGTTGTGTATTAACTATAGGGAGATCAATGCTATAATAATAATGAAAAAGTATCACATACATCACATTAATGATTTATTTGACAAAAGTCATGAAGATCATTAATTTTCAAAGATTTACCTTCGATCTGGATATCATCAGTAGTTTGTGAAGAAGGAAGAAATTCCAAAAATAGAATTTCGAACCAGGTACGAGCATTATGAGTTTACAGTAACGCCTTTTGGATTGAGTAATGCACCCTCTATCTTCATGGATATAATGAATAGAGTTTTCAAGGAATATCTTGATGAATTTTTAGATTTATTTATTCATTATATCTTGGTATACTCTAAAATATATGAAGATCAATAAAATCAACTACACATTATTTTAAAGACTCTTAGAAGAAATGAATTATATGGGAAGTATAGAATGTGTGAATTCTAGTTTTAGCAGATTTAATTTCTTAGCCATATTGTCTATAAGGATGGAATATCTATTGATCCTTTAAAGAATAAGGCAATCCACGAATGACCAGCCCCGACAAGTATTACTATGATACACAATTTTATTGGTTTAACAGGTTATTATTGACGTTTCATCCAGAATTTTGCCCGGTGGGCTAAACCATTAACCTAGCTCACACGTAAAGGGAATAAATTTGTTTATCCAAAAGAGTGTGAAGAATGTATTGAAGAACTGATGAGAATATTAGTCAATACTCTTATCTTGAATCTACCATCAAGGAATGATAGGTTTGTTCTTTATAGTGATGCTTCAAATAAAGGACTTGGTTGTGTCCTTTTGAAGAATGATAGAGTTATTGCCTATGCATCACGACAGCTAAAAATTCATGAGAAAAGTTATCTTACTCATGATCTTGAGTTAGAAGCTATAATATTTATTCTGAAAATATGGAGACACTTTCTCTATGGTTAAAAATGTGAGATATATACTGATCACAAGAGTTTGAAGTATATTTTCTCACAAAAAGAACTCAACATAAGGCAAGGGTGGTGGCTTGAACTACTCAAGGATTATGATTTCACTATACATTACCTCCTAGGTAAGGCAAATAAGTTGGATGATGCTTTGAGTATAAAGGATCATGGAGTTTTGAATAAGATGAGAGTTGAAAGGGATCCTATTTTTATATATCTAGTAATGATCTATATGGGAATAACTGTGGAAGGTGAACCATCAATAGTTTCTCAAATGGTTTTCAAAACATATTTACTAGTAAGGATAAAGAGTTTTCAGACTGATGATAAGGAGTTTCAAAAGAATATTAAAGCTATGAATGATAGGATATTGAGTGACATCATATATGAAGATAGAATTTTAAAATTTGGGAAGAGAATTTGTGTTCCCGATATACCTGATCTAAAAAGGAAATAGTTGGATGATGCTCATATATCCAATTGATCTATACACCCTGGGAGCACCAAGATGTATAGAGATTTGATGGATCATTTTTGGTGAGACAAAATGAAGAGGGAGATTGCTAATTTTGTGTCAAGATGTAAGGTTTTTCAACAAGTGAAAGATGGAAGGCAACAACCTCGAGGATTCATGCAACCTCTTCCCATACGAGAGTGGAAATGGGATAATATTATGATGGACTTGTCATGGGGATGTAAAAAATCCTAGAAGGAATTATGCAATATGGTTCATTGTTGATCATCATACCATGTCAATAAATTTCCTTTTTATAAGTGAATATTTACCACTTGAATGATTAACATGACTATATATTAATGAAGTTGTAAGACTTCATAGAGTACTCATATCGATTGTTCCTGATCGTTATCCCCGTTTTACATCATGATTTTGGAAATGTCTTCAGATGGCCCAGGATATTGAACTTTGATTGAGCACTTCCTACCACCCTCAAACAGATGGACAATCATAATGGACTATTCAAAACATAGAAGGCATGTTGCGATCTTTCTCACTTGACTTACAAGGAATGTGGGATCTATATTTACCTCTGGTAGAATTTTCCTATAACAATAGCTTCCATTCAAGTATTCAGATGGCACCATATGAAGTGTTATATGTCAAGAGATGTCGCACACCAACTTTTTGGGATGATGTCAGTGAAAGAAAACTCGTAGGCCCAGAACTTGTTAAGGAAACAATGGTAAAGGTAAAGGTAATCCAAACCAACATTAAATCAGCCCAAAGTTGGAAAAAGAGCTATGCCTATAACTGAAGAAATGATTTGGAATTTCAACTAGGAGACCATATTTTCTGGAAGGTATCTCTATAGAAGGGTGTTATATGTTTTGGTAAGAAGGTTATATTGAGTCCCATGTACATTGGACCTTTCGAAACTCTAGAATGAATTGGAGTTGTAGCTTATAGCTTGAAAATGCCTCCAAGTTTCTCCAATGTTCATGATGTGTTTCACAAATCACTGTTGAGAAAATACATGTCTGACCCAATGCATGTACTCACCTATGAAGAAATTGAACTAGAACTTAATTTTTCTTATTGTGAAGAGCCTGCCAAAATTATTGATGCTAGAGAACAAATGCTGAGAAACCGGACGACTCGTCGGGTAAAAGTTCTATGGAGAAACCATAAGATGTAAGAGGCAACATGGGAACCCGATGAACTTATGATGAATACCCACCCAAATCTTTTTATGCAGTAATATTCTAAAAATTTTGAGGATGAAATTATTTTAATGAGGGGAGAATGTAACACCCCAAGCTTCCACAATACATTTCCCATTGAATAATGTAATAGCTTGCATTGTATGCAACGTCGAGATTCTAACACACTGTGACCAATCAAACTAGAAATTATGAATATTAATACCCACTTTACAAAAATTTATAAATTTTAGTTTTCAAAATGGACTTCATTTTTCAATTTGAAATATCGAAATTAGCTTAGGATGAATTTTTGGTATTTTTCTGAAAACTTTCAAGTTTTGATGAATAGTGAAAAACACTACGTTATTTGTTAAAACTGAATTTTTTTATTTAAATTTAATTTAGGTCAAAATAGATACATAATAAATATATAAGGTCAATGTAAATCATTCGAGTCATTTTATAATAAGTTTAGATATAAAATAATTTTATGGAACTTCTTACCGTCTTTTACCCAACTCCTAGGAACATTTGAAAATTTGCATAAAACATAATTTTAATGATTTTGTGAGTTGAATTTCAAAAATCAGAGGGACACGGTTGATATCAGTAAGTAAAATGTGGTTCCCTAGGATGAAAGTAATTTTTTGTGAATAGTAATTTTTGACTTTTTTTTACCGTGGTTAAAAGTAAATAGGGTAATTAAGGGTAAAAATGATATTATAATTCCCCTAACACATGTTATAATTCTATTGGATAAGTGTGATTCGACCAAAAACAACCTTAGGAATAAAATATGATCCCATTTTTCCCACATGGATTAGATTAGGACATTCAATATTATTTTATTTAAAGAAGAGTTAATAGAGTTAAATTCAAAGTTTAATAAAAAACTATTTTTATTATAGGGTTATACATAAGATAAATTCGACTATAAATATTAATTAGACAGAAAAAAATATTTTCTACAAAATGGTATTTTATTTTTAATTTTTTGACATTAAATAATTGAATTTATTTATGACACAATGATGTTGTAGTAATTACCTTATTAATGAATGATTAAAATAATTGATATTGTAAATATCAAAATCAATATAATTGGAGACTTTTGATGAATTAAACTAATTTTATAGGTTAATATGACATGTTAGGGTTGATTAAATAATTTTTTTCGAAGTAATCATGCTATTATAGTTTTCAAAAAAACCAAATACTAAATAGTTTTAAAAATCGTCATAATTGATTTTTTAAAACAAATACTATATTATTAATTAATATAATATTTCTAAAAAACTAAGGATTGGAAAAATGAATTATATGAGGTTATATATATTGATTATTAACCACTTGGGATTCTCTTGGATTTTTATAGTAAATTTATTTACTATATAATATAAAAATACAAAGAGACATGGTTAATGTAAAATTATTTAACTAAGAGTTAAACCTAAAAGATTAGGTTAATATAGTGACATAAACCTGTTTAGAACCTATTGGTTGAGAGGTTTTATACGTATCCAAACCTTATCCAAGAATTATATAATTTTTTTGCCATTAGAAACCAAAAATGTTTTTATTATAAAATAACATTTCAAGCTTTTCCTAAAGTGACCTTCACCTCTCTTATAAAAGGGTACTTCCCATACTATTAATTTCACACCACCAAAGCCATTTTTCTTGGCCAAACCCTACCCAAATATCCTTCCAACATTCCTCTCTTCATCCTAGAGGCCTTCCTTTTTCCAGAAATCCATCCTAAGGATCCCTTTTGATCAAATCAATAGGAAGACCCCGAAGAAGAGGTAAATATTTCATCACATCCTTCAAGTTCTTTTCTTCTTCCACTTCCTATTTATTTGCTATTTCCATTCTAAAATAATTACTCTAGTATATTCTATATACTGTGATGTTATTATAAAAATGGTTTGACCATATTCATTACTCTATCCATCATATGAATGACAATGTCACCATATGTGCATACGTACGGCTTATCGTCTCCAGGGCGTGGTGTAGTTTGTTATTCAAAAACATTATTATTTGGATGGGTATAATAATGACTATAACTGATGTAAATAATAAATATTACATGTTAATTATTATTTTTATATTATATACCATCCAATTACATACTATTTCACCGTCAATATAATGATATGGTCGCTCGTGCATACGTATGGATTACCGTCTCCACGAACGCGATGAGATTCATTCCCCATTGTAATAAAATCAAGAATAATTTTCATTTTATGATTAAAAATAATTTTTATGAACATAATATAATTATTTATTTGAATCAAATACATCCTATCCATATAAAACATGTCATACATAACCAATAATATAAAGGAAAATGAATCAGTTAACACCCGAAAGAATGATACTACTGAAATATTATTAACAATGCAATATTATAGCGTCATATATGATATCATTTAAATGTATATAGTTATTTTATATTTTAATAACAATTATTTAACTATTATATAGGAATTTAATGTACCCTCGACCAAAGAAAATTACAAGGTAAGGGTTAATTCTACAATCTCTATACTTATCTGAGGCTGTTAATACGTAAGTATCTACTAGGACCTCTTTATCATCCACATCCGTGTTTCTTAAAAATATATTTCAATTTTTTTTACTATTTCCTAGTTTATAGGTTAAATTCATTTATACCCTTTTTTGACTTTTTATAAAATGTTTTTAAAGGAATCTTTCCATCATTTTCCAAACAAGGTCCTTTACGACCTTTTTGAAAAAATAAGAAAAGAATGTTTCTTTAACTTATACGGCGGGTGCGGCTATTTTCCACCATTATAACATATTTGAAGTTTTCCTTACAATATTATAAATATGTTTTCAAAAATAAATTCTTTCTTTTATAATTAAATGACTTGTAAATGATTTCAAATTATAAAGAGATATTTCTCTATTTTCATTGATTTCTTCTATGCCAACATCCTTTGATGTATTTTAAACTTGTTTGAAGTAGATTTATTATGATACAAATATTCCATATATTTTTTTATGGTTTTGTGACATGTGTGTCTATGGATGTGTTATTTTTACACCATTCATGGTTTATGTAAAATGTATTGACATTTCGTAAGATAGTTTTAATACAAATGTTTATATTATGTTTAAACATTTTCGTATGTGGAATGCATTGGACTTAGTAAGTGATAGGTGGAGCCCTATATAGCTCCTCGATTCATTGGTATGTATCATGACACAAACTAGTTTTTTGGAACAAGGCCTTGAAAAAATCTTTTTTGTAGTCTTGGCACAAGGACTTGACTATTTGGTTGTGAAGCCTGGCAGTTTTCATTCCATCATTTGAATGTGGGTATTGATATTTCATGTGAGTATTAGACTAGTAGAATATCCATGTGAATTAGTAAATGTAATTATTTGATTTTATCTTTTCCATATTATACTGAATTTTTAGTTTAAAAATATTTTTTTAGTCATTTACATTGCCTTAAATGTTTATGATTATTTAAGAAAGTTTCCGCTATATTGTTATCCTTACTGAGCATCTCAGCTCACCCATTTAAATGTTTATTTTTCCCAGGATGTGAAGAAGTTTGTTATGGTTGACCTATAGGGATAGTCTAAGGATATAAGTGTGTTCAAAAGGGGACAAAATGTTGTTGATGTTTTTATTTCATGATGTAATGTAAAACATATGAATGTATCTTGTACTTCCAAGGATACTTAACTGATCGGTTTTTTAGGATTTGATCCCTTGTGATCATACCAATATTATGTAATAATGCACCAACTCCAGGTAACTAGGGTCAGGTCATTACACCAAAATAATATATTAGTATAATTCATTTCAAAACATTGAAACATAAACACTATTATATAGATGAAATACATTATCTCCCACTAGGTTCTTCTTGACTATCACCCTTCATAGACACATCAAACATAATACTTATCCTCGTAACCTAGGGATCAAAACATAAAAATGGCTAATCTCAAATGTTTATTAAGGGAAAAAAAGGGATATATATAAGAATAATCATGAGCATAATGGTATGAGAACATGATCATGAAATTAAAAAATCATACCCTTCATATCTATGATCATATACATGAATCGTGGAATAATGTTTGATAGTTCAAAATACATGAATCAAAAGGAAATAATGAATAAAATCTTTGAAAACATAGTATATGTAAAAAACCTGAATTGTATAATAAACATAATTATATAGTATAATTTCTGTAGTTTCCAATGAATTTCTTCCAAGACCAACTTGGTAGTATGGGTTAACTCCCCATACTATCTTTCTATTCATAGTTAACTTCCATGGACATCTTAGTAGCATGATATAACTCATCATACTCTCTTGGTAGTCATGGTTCAGTCCCATGGCCATCTTACAGTACGTCATGCGTGGTGGGTATGCTGATGTTTCCTTAATACGTGGATGAAACAAACATTCATGAAGATAATAAATGGAATTTTAAAGAATGTAGGTATGAGGAAGTTGATTATGTTATTGTATTTTACCCTTGTTTTTATGTTTTGAATTGTATGGTCTCATGTCCACTGAGAATCATGGTCGTTGGTGGTCCTTTCTTGTACACTAATGAAGCTTGGTTTTTAGGATGATCTTCTGATTGAATGACTATAACATGGAAATTGATTAACCATGCATACTCGATTCATTAAATGTATTCTCGATGAATAAGAATATTAACCCTTGTGTGATATCCCTAGTTAACCAAACAGAAAGAAGGGGCTTAATGGATGGTGTTGGCTAAATCTAGGAACTTCCTTGCTCTGTTTTGGTGATACGAATGGTTGTTCTGTTTGATGCTTTGAGGGTGACGTGGATGCGAAGGGAATCTCTGGTTGAGAGGTTGTTGGTTTGTGAAACTGTGGTCATGTGGTGTCATCGGTAAATGTTCTGGATCTGGTAAGTCATGGATTTTTTTTGGGTTTTAGTACATCGAGGGATATCACAGGATCCCATTTTGATGTTTTCATTTACTTGAGATCTAGGATTGAATGCTAAAAACACATTCTTGGCTGTTTCCATTTAGTTGTTGTTTTGGATTGTGGTTATTCCTGTTAGTTGCCCGATAGTGAAGGAATATTTAAATGGAATCACATGAACATGATAATGAGAATAGGTATAATGTTGAAATGTTTTCTAGAAATTGGTTGTGGTCTTGTTGTGTCTGTCATGTACTTGTTCATGTGCAGGATGGTTATTGGTTTCTGGACACTTAGGTTGGGATGACTAGTTGATTATATATATTTTTAAAATTTAGTTCATGTGTTTCTTATACGCAACCCACCCATGTTGAGAACTTCATGCGGAAAACACCCATTTTATGGGGAGAGGTTGTTTTTCCATACATTCCTATGAGTGACTGGTTATTATATCCTTTCTACTCCCACTCCTAGGAAGCCCAAGACTCTTCAGGCATGTGATAATGACATGAGATTCATTATAGCCCATAAATCATAGGTAATGGAGAATTTTGGTGAGTTGTACTAGGTGCGTGAGGTCATTTTTGTTTCCCAAGTGTCTCTAGGATGAGGCCCAGGTATTTTTGAATGATAGGTATAGTTGTTATTTCTCAGGTGCCTTCAAGAAGAGTCCCAGGTGTCTGCAGGCAGGAAGTGTGGTTGTGGTGGCCCAGGTGTCTGTGGGTAGGAAGTTTGGTTATGATTTTCCAGGTGTATGAGGGTGATACATGTGGTTGTGGTGGCCCGGGTGTGTGTGGGAATGATAAAAATGTGGTTGGGATGGCCCATATGGTTGTTTCTGGGGGGATTTACTGGGACTGTAGTGGGATTTTTTGTGCAAGGCCTGATGCATATGATGTTCTAAATAACCAGTGGGAATGTGGTATGGGGTACCCAATTATTATTGTGATATTACTATTATTTTAACTAGATTTCATTATTTGGGGAGTGTACCTTGGTGAGTTTGGGTGAATAGTCTTCCTTGTAAGTAGTTTTTCATACCACAATTTTTGACACCGGGCATTATAATATCTCCCAACATGTGCACAAGGGCTTTTGGATTCCCTACTGAGTATACCAGTGTACTCACCCTATGTATATAAAACTACTTTTAGGTTTTTAGGAGGATGTTGAGGACCGAGCTGGACCTTACTAGATCAGGTTTTGGGACAGTTGTTGTTTATAGTTTTCATTACTTTTGGTAACTTCATTTAGAGTGTTCCTTGTACTATGTATCAGTATATTTTGAACATGCATATGGGAATATATTTTTGTATTTAGTTTTTTCTTTAGTCCTTGGTGTTGTTGGGATTCACCATCTTATCTCCCTATTTTTTTTAATAAGCAGGTTAATGCCTTCCATTTGTGAGAGATTCTATACCATTGGTGAAAGTTTCCAATAGGGGGCCTACTAAAGGTTGGGCTCAGCGGTCACTATATCTATTTCACCTTGAATAAGTAAGGGAAGAGAATCTCATCACCCTTTCCCTCATCTTAGTGAAGGCAGGTCATGGAAAATTTGTATCAGAGGCCTGGTTGAGAGATAAGATGGAGTTTTAAGTTAGGTACAATGAGAATTGTATGTGATGGTAGAGAAATAGTGTTAGGTGACCTCAGTGCATGACATAGGCCAGGGAAGAATGGCTAGGACATAATATTTTAGGGTCCCTGTGATCCAATATAAGGACTCTGAGCCAACCGAAAGATCAGGCGAGGCGACATAGATAACATGGTAGAGGACCCAAGGAAAGGTACATGCATCATAATAACTTTTGTTCCTTATTGAATTGGACTATCTTGGGAAAATAAAAATAAAAAACTAAAGAAAACCCTAATTAAATTCCTTAATACTCAGGATTATGTAATCCTTGTTTACCTTGAATTTATAGAACTCGGACATCGTCCATGAGTAGTACATTTAGTCATGGCCCCGAAGGTTGATTTGGTTAACTAGAAGAGGGATGACAGAGAGGAGGATGACAACAAGTTTCTGATGACTCTTCATGACTTCTAGCGGTAGACTCTGGGAATGTATGAGGTCATCATCTCAGACATGGAGATAGAGAGATGTATCGAGGAACTAGTGATCGCTTTCAGCTTGATCCGTGCTATGAGGGAATAATGGGTTCAGATGGAAGTTAGTCAGATGAGGGGAGAATCACCTCAGTGGTGGACACTTTACCTCATAGAGAGAATAGAGAATGATTCTTTTTGGGATGACATCAAGAAGGATTTTTGGGAGGAATTCCTTTCATCCATGATGAAGGCAGAGAATAATAAGGATTTTATCTCCCTCCAGCAGGGGAGTATGTTGGTGAGGGAATTAGGGATCATGTTCACGATCTGATTTTTTTCTATTGAACTCTTCTTGGATAAGGAGTCCCAAGCAAGACTTATAGAAGATGCACTCCAACCTATTATTCAGTATATTTTTACTCCCTTCACTCTACCGATGTAAATAGAGGTTCATAAGAAGGATGAAGTGGTGGAGAGTATTCGCACGCTATGATATGTACCACAAGAGGGGAGTCAGTTGAGTTTGTCGAAGGGGAATGCCATCAGTAGGAGGCCTCCAAAATCTGGGCCATCCTAGTTTCAGTCGGTGGGGAACATGCCTCCGTAGTTCTAGTTCCAATCTACCAGTCCCCCCACATTCTCTACAGGCCTAGGACTGAGGTGATTTGTATGAATAAGTCATTGGACTCTTTGGAATCGGTTCCCTATCTGAATGTAGTACGGTGGGCGTGGGAAGGTTCAATTCCCACCTCAGTAGAAGCACTTTCCAACTAGTCCGTTCCAGCACCCGAAGAAGGATCTTTCCCCTCCAAGAGTAGACATTGAAGGAGGAGGCCGACCTCGGGGTTCTCCTCAGGGACATAGACCATGGCATGGCTGAGTAGGTGGTAAAAAATTGAGAGGTAGAGAAGATAAGGGTTGACAGTTTCACTCCATAGAAGTAGCTTTTCCTATAGGGCCATTGGGTGTTCACTATATGATCAGTTTGTTCAGAATAATTTCATCAGCTTTGTTTAGCTCAGAAGATTTGTGCTCCTTCATTGCACCCAGTCTATCCCGTGCTCTATGTCTGGACACATAGAGACTTTCTATGCCCCTAGTGTTGAGTACTCTAGATAAAGTTCAGGACATAATGTTTTTTATTTTTTGGGGAAATAGAATGATGTTGGGGCTGGATCAATCCATTAGAGATTTTTTTCTACTAAGAATGCATCTATACGATGTCATCTTGGGCGTCGACTGGCTGTTTTTGGTGCATGATGTAATCAACTTCTTTTGGTGAAGGGTGGTGTTCTTGGATATGGGCATCCAACATGTAGCTTTTGTTTGTGAGTTCTGATTCTAGGGGGTAGTTGAAACATGGAGCCCCTTCTTTCCATGTTAGCTGGGTTGTTAGTAGAGTCAGCAGACTCATAGATGGTGAATGTTCTGGGGATTTTCAGTGAGTTCATGGACTTCTTCTATGAAGAGATTGTGACTCTAACCCCTCAACATGATGTTGAGGTTGGGATAGACATACAACCCGGTGCCTGTCCGATTTTTTTGGATTCCTATTGGATGTCACCATATGTGTTGCGGGAGTTCCTGATTCAGATTCATGACCTGATGAAGAAGGGTTTTAACCGACCAAGCATGTCATCATGGGGTTCACCAGTCTTGTTCACAAAGAAGGCAGACAGTGGTCTTAGGATGGGCATAGACTATCGAAGACTGAATCACGAGACAGGTAGGAACCGTTACCCCCCCATGAGGATCAATGACATTTTGACCATTTTAAGATATCATATAGGTTCTCTAAGATAGAACTGTCATCTAGATACAACTAGTTGAGGGTGAAAGAGGGTGACATCCCGAAGACTGCTTTCAGGTGCAAATATGGGCACTATGTTCGTGGTCATGATGTTTGGCATTATGAAGGCACTAGCTATGTTCATGGGACACATGAACTCTTTTTTCCATGAGTATCTGTATTAGATCTTGATCATGTTCATCGATGATATCATGATACACTCATGATAATAGGATGATCATGCCGAGCATCTAAGGATAGTTTTGGAGGTCCTCTGACACCACCATATCTGTGGGATGTTTTCCAAGTGAAATTTCTAGACATGAGAGTTGAACATCCTTGGACATGTGGTGACCCATTAGGGAATAATAGTGGACCCATCTAAGGTTAGAGTAGTTGTTTCTTGAGAATCACCCAAGAATAAGGAAGAGTTTCATAGTTTCATCGGACTGGAAGGTTACTAACTGTGGTTTGTACCCAAATTATCACAAGTTGTAGTGCATTTGATAGCCTTGAAAGTAAAATACCAAGATTTCAGATGGATTTATCAGTTTCAAGTAGCATTTAGTTATTTAAAAGGGATGCCGATTAGTACCCCTGGGCTGAGGCTTCTAGAGGAAGGGGTGATGGTCTAAGTGTTTTGTGATGCTTCCACTCTATTTATGGGGTGTGTGTTCGTGTAGTAGTGGGTATGGTCTCTTATGGGTCTAATAAGATGCATCTTCACCACTATTAGAAAAATACCCTATTCCAATGGTTTGAAACCATTGGTATAGGCCCTCAAACCATTGGTTTATCCTATACCAACAGTTTGGAGAACCATGGCCAAGTAAGTCGTGGGGATAGGTCTATAACAACGTTTTTCCCAAAACCGTTGGAATAGACCTATTCCAACAGTGTTTGAAACCATTGGTATAAGTAATATGAAAAATCTATATCAACGGTTCCATAAAACTGTTGGTATATCTATTTCAAAAAAGAAGCATTTGGTGGGTTTTGATCCCAGTACCTATAGTTTATGATTGAACGACCTAACCACTAACCAAACATGAATTTTTTTATCATAATTTCATAAATATATATATATATATATATTTATTATCATAAATATTCTAAATTTTTTTTATTTAATGTTCTCTATAAAAAGATTCCATAAAAATACATGAAACTATACCAACGGTTCTCAAACCCGTTGGGATAGACCTATACCAACAGTTTTGAGAACCTTTGGTATAGATTTATTGATTTTGGGACCTATACCAATGGTTTTGGACAAACCGTTGGTATAGTGGGGAACCTATACCAACGGTATGGGGAAACCATTGGTATATGGTCTCTATTATGGACCTATACCAATGGTTTGGCCAAAAATGTTGGCATAGGTCCAAATAAATGACCTATAACAACGGTTTTCCCCAAACCATTGGTATAGTTTCCCCCTATACCAATGTTTTTTCTAGAACCATTGGTATATGTCCAATTTAGTGACCTATACCAATAGTTTTGGCCAAATAATTGGTATAGGTTCATATAAGTAAACTATACCAATGATTTTCCCAAAACCGTTTGTATAGATCTTATTTCCAGTAGTGCACGAATGTAATTATGCCACCCATGACCTTGAGATTTCCACCGTGGTTTTTTCACTGATGTTTTGGTGGAATTTCTTCATCAGGGGATGCTTGTGGGCCTTCATGGATCCTAAAATCTCAAGGTACATCTTCTCCCAGTGAGACCTGAACATGCGACAATGAAAGGGGATATAATTTCTTCAGGAATACAACATAGAGATCTATTGTACCACAAAAAAATGGAATGTGGTGGCTGATTCCTTGAGTAGGAATTAACAGAAGGATTTGTTTCAGGAGTCTACAGATGCATGGAGAGGGATGGAGGAGTTGGCTGCCTTGCACCTAGATGCAAGGGTGGACTATGGTAGAGGCTGTCTAATTTATATGATAGTGTAGCCCTCTATGATGCAGTAGGTGGAAGAGTCTTAGTTGGGGGACTCAGAGACGGAAGTGATTCATGATGGTGATGACTAGGGAAATGATCCACAAGGATGGTCATAGGATAGTTAGAATAGAATGCTTTTCCACGAGAAGTTCTTTTTCCCGGAGACGATCAACGAGAGTGTTCTCTGTGAGTTCTATAGTTTAGACATGGCGGTAAACCCTTGAGTTTCCAAGATTTACTTAGGCCTAAGGGAACTGTTTTTGTGGATCGGGGTAAATTGGGTAGTGAGAGAGTTTGTGTAAAGGTTCTTAGTGTGTCAGCATGTGAAGGATGAACACCATGTTCCTAGAGGTTTGTTGTAGCCTTCCAATTTTCCCATGTAGAAGTTGGAAGATATCTCGATGGATTTCATCATGGGGAAACCTCATACTAGGAGAGGTTATGATGTCATCTGGGTAGTGGTGGATCGATTGACGAAATCAGATCACTTCTAAGAGGTTAAGGAGTCAAGCATTGTGGAGGCCTTAGCACAAAGGTATGTGGGTGAAGTAGTGCGGTTGCATGGATTTTTAAGGTCCATTGTCTCGGATAGGGATACACAGTTTACATCATGATTCTAGAGGGGATTACAACATAATTTTATAATTACACCATTTTAAGCCTTTTACAGAATACCATTTCATTCACTTGTGTGATGGAAAGAGGTAGGGGAGGCCGGAGTTCTCGGACCAGAGGTCCTGTAGAGAAAAATGGAGAAGGTTCAGCTTGTGCGTGAGAGGATGAAGGAATCTCAGTAACCTCAGATGTCATATTACAATATTTAGATGATTCCCATTGATTTCAAGGTTGGAAATCATGTGTTCTTGAAGGTTTCCCTCGACATGGGCAGCAAAGGTTTCGTATGGGGAGAAAGCTCTCTCTTAGGTTCATCAATCCTTTCGAAGTGTTGGGATGTGTTGGTGAGGTGGCGTATCAGTTGGAGTTACCACAATGGTTGGAGAGGATCCACAAAATCTTTAATGTATCATAGTTTCATTTATATATATGCTACGACTCCCATGTCATTGGATTGTGAGAGTTGGAAGTCGAGTGCGACATGAAGTTTGTGGAGTGACCTGTAAAAATCAAGGATCATAAGGAGAATTTTCTTCATGGACAGACCACTACCTTTGTTCGTGTGTTGTGGAGGCATGGGGAACTCAAGGAGAATACCTGGGAGAAGAATCAAATATGCATGTCTAGTACCCAGAGCTGTTTTGAGTTTCCGTTATGAGTTTTCTTTGATGTTATTACATTTGTTACTTACTGTGATGAAATGCTTGACCATGTTTTCTATAAGATGAGTCTTTTCCCTTGTTCTCTAAATGTGTGTGAATGGTCTTGACTATGGGGAGGGGAGGAACTGATCCCTAATTGGGACGTGTTAATTTGAATTCTATTAAACCGATGTGGCAAGTCAGTTCACCAAAAGAAGATAGTTTCTTAACATAGAAAAATGAACTCCCTAATCCATATGTCTGGACGGTGTGACTATTTGTGTTTGTGTGGTTACTTATTATTTCTATAGTTTTTTAGGAGATAGAAAAGAGAGGTGTTCCTGGATGATGAGGATTTTCCCTCCAATTTTCAACATAGTGTGGTTTACTTCAGAGAGGTATCTTAAGGGATAGTTGTTCAAACCTCTCTTCGTTGGGTTTAGTCTTAAATCATGAGGAAGATAATAGTTTGAGAAGTATCTGATGTAATGGATTGTTCCATCATGGTCCATTACATTGTGTAATTCATGTGTATGGGGTGTCATAGACTCCATCTATGAGGCTGGAGTGTGTCAGTGTTGGTGGTATGGTTTCCCCATGGTGTCACTTAACCATTCCACCGATTTGTGTCTCATAGATAGGTTTCACTGATCAGTCCTGCACCCAAACGATACCACTATGGCGTGTCAGTTATATTTTCCAGACCCCTCGTATATCATCTCTTTTATGTTTTAACACATCTTTTAAATTTTTTAAGACTGTTTAAAGGATGTTAAAGGATATCATAAATCCCCTAAGAGTGGGGAGACCAATGAATTACCAATACGTGTGACCTTTTAATCAGTTTGACACCCTTTTCCGTTTTTTCTAGTCTCTAATGTTCTCTAGTTAAACCCATGTTATGTGTATTTCTCAGTTTAATGGTAACCTATAAAATCTTATCCATGCGTTGGTCTATCTCTACAACCCTACAGAAGGAATTATTAAATACTAAATAATTTCAATGCTTGAAACCGCCCAGCTACATGGCCAAACCATGATATGCTTTTCATGAACTTCGAAATCGCATATCCTGTAACTTTAGTATCAGAACTTTTTATCACACTGAGATAGTATTCCACGGTTCTTTCCTATTGGTTCAATAGGAGTCCCTCTCCTGTAGATGAGTTAAACCAGAGTGAGAGGTCTCCTGTTCAGTTCTTGTTGAAGTTTCGTATCACGCAACCCCAGTTCTTGGTTCAAGGAGAACACTTTGATCCCAGATCAACCATATAGGGTTTCTTATTTTCTCTCTATTTATTTTTCTTCATGCGTGGTGGGTATGATGATGTTCCCTTTTGATGTGGATGATACCAACTTTAACAAAGATAATAAATAGAGTTTCTAATTATGAATGGATGGATAAGTTGAGGATGTTGTTGTGTTTTACCTTTGTTTTTATATTTTGAAATGTATGGGATCATGTTTAATGAAAATCAATGCTATTGGTGGTCTTTTATTGCACACTAATGATGCTATATTTATCTGGATGATATTGTGATTGAATTACTATAACATGGAAACTGCTTAATCATGTAAACATGGTTGATGAAATGAATGCCTGATGATTAGGAATATGAACCATTGTTTGATAACCCCGACTAACTAAACAAAAAAGATGGAACATAATGGATGGTTTTGTATAAATATAAAAACTTCCTTCCTATATTCTGGTTATGTGCATGGTTTTTCTATTTGATGCATTACTAGGCAACATGGGTGGGAATGGAATCTCTGGTGGAGAGTTTGTTGGTTTTTCAATCTGAAGCTGTGTGGAGAATGAGGTAAACATTATAGACTCGGTATGTAGGGGATTATTTTGGTTCCAGTACTTCAAAGGATCTCACAAGATCACACTTTGATGTTTTCTTTTATAAGAGATCCGAGTTTGAATGTTAAAAATTCATGTTTGGTTGTTTCCTTTCAGTTATTATTTTGGGTTACGGTTATGTATGTTAGTTTTCCAGTAGTGAAGGAATATTTAAATGGAATCACATGAATATTATAAAGATAATGGATAAAATGGGGAATTGTTTTCTAGAAGTTAGTTTTGGTCTAGTTGTTGTTGTTGTGTACTTGTGCATGTGTGGGCTGGTTGCTGGTTTTGGGACCCTTAGGTTGGGATTAGTTTATTTTTATGCATGTGTATAAAATTTAGTTATTTTTTTCTTATATTCACCCCACCCATGTTGATCACATTGTGCGGAAAACCGCCATATCATGGAGGAGGGTGTTTTTCCCAACATTCATATGATTGGATGGTAGTTATCTCCTTTTATGATTCCTCCTCCAGCTAGTCCAAGAATCATCGGGTTGGCTGTGACGGTATGAGTTTCATTATAGCCCAATACTGTTCATGCAGGTTGTGTTGTGGTGGGTTGGCCTAGGTGTGTGTGGGAAAGTTTTTTTCCAATGTGTCTTCAAGAAGAGTACCATGTGTTTTTAGGTGAGAGGTATGGTTGTTGATTCCCAGGTGTCTTTGGGATGTGGTCCAGGTATCTGTGGGTAGGTAGTGTAGTTGTGGGGGCCTAGGTGTCTATTGGTATGAAGTTTGGTTTTGATGGCCCGGGCCTCTTTGGGTTGGACGTGTGGTTTTGGTGGCCTAGGTGTATACGAGCAGGATAAACTTGTGGTTGGGATGGACATATTGTTGTTGTTGGGGGTGAAAATGGGACTATAGTTGGATTTGTGGGGGAGGTCTGAGGAGTAGGATTTTATAAATAATTCGTTTGAAAGTGGTGTGGGGTAACCAAATATCGATGTTTTGTAAGTATTATTTTACATGGTTTTCATTATTTGGGGAGTGTTCATTGGTGAGGCTGGGTGGATAGTCTTCATTTCTAGGTGTTTTTGTTACCTCTATTTTTGTCACGGTACATTAGAATGTCTCCCCACTTGTGCACGAGATATTTTGGGTACCCTCTTGAGTATAATTTTGTACCCACCCTACATAAATAAATCTACATTTTGTTTTCTAGGAGGACTATGAGGACTAGGCCAGAACATACTAGCATGAGTGTCAGGATAATTTTGTTGCTTCTTTTCTTTTCTTTTTGTACATTCCCTCATAGTTTTTCTTTTACTTCATATTAGTTTATTTTGACATGCAAATGGAAATGGATTTTGGCCTTTACATTTATCTTTATTCCTTGGTGTTACTAAGATTCACCATCTTATCTCTCTATCTTGTTTTATAAGAAGGCTAATTCCTTCCATTTATGTGAGATTATATACCCTTGGTGAAAGTCGACACTCTAGGGCTTACTGAAGGCGGGACTTAGGGGTCATTATCTCTACTTCACCTTGAAGAAGAAAGGCTATGGAATCTCCCCATCATTTTCCTCATCATGGAGAAGAAGGGTCGTGATAATGTATGGTATTATTTTGAATTTATATTACATTCTTATTAAAAACATATATGTTAAGGTTTCACTTCAGTTAATATCCACTTTGTTCTTCACATTTGTCTAAACTTGTCATTTCAATGGTCTATATACTTATATAATGATTTATAGAATGTATATAGTGAAATAAATATCATGAATACATTATTTATTTTTTTAAAAAAAATCTATATAAAATTGAAGGATGAAATTGAATATATTGTCAAGGAGAAGGTAAGTCCTACATACGCATGAATGTTGTTTCTGTTTTTATTATCTTATTGAATGAAATAAGGTATATCATGTATATTTGTGTGTATATATAAATCATTTTTAAGGTATAATGATTATATCATATAAATCATATAATTTTATTTAATCCATCCTTAATACATTCCATGTAGTGTGTGAACAAATCAAATATCATTTAGGGGGCAGTAGTCCACACCTCCTCAAACAAAATTATCATATTTACACCAAATGTAATGTATACAAATATCTGTTAAAAATAATTTAAATAATATTAAATACATAATAATAAAAATATAGTATATATATATATTTTCCATCAAAATTTCTACCATGATAGGAGGTAAATAAAAATGGATGATCCTCATTTTGTTAGGTGGTAGATCATTGAACACTTAAAATGTATGTCTGTTACACATTAGATGATGTTTTGTGAAATTTTAGTTCTAAACCATTGAATTAAAAAATCATATAATATTTATTATAATTTTGTTGATATAGAACCATGGAATAAATAAAGTGGAGGGGGTAGAGAATGTAAATAAAATAAAATAACCACGAGAAAAAACGTTTTCTATTAATCAGGTAACTACTTTTGGTTTTTGATAAATTACTTAATTGGATTAATTTAAGCACAATGGGGTATTATATGAAAATGGGAGTGCTTTTGGTATTTTTATTGGGAAGATATTGTTTGAACCTATGTGGTTTGAGTGGTGCGAAGAAGGGGTAGACTGCTCTCATTTTTATAGTGTAGGGGTAGTGACACTCTTATAAATACCAAGTAGTATTAAATAATTGGAGTCCAACATTAACTGATATGACTCCAAAATGGAAAAATAATTGAATAATATAAAATATGGTTGAAAGAAACTACACCAAAAAAAATATGTCCATTTTAAAAATTTGGTTTTCTAACTTCTAGGAATCCTCAATTTTATTATGTTGGATTTTATTAACGAACCTAGTTTTAAAACCAATGTAATTTATCCATTAAAATTAAGATAAAGATGATTTATTATAAAATATATATCCATATATTTTTAAATATGATACATAATTTTAAAAATAAAATCCTCATGTTATTTGGAAATTAATTTTTAAAACAAGAACAAGTGATGTGCAAAACCCTTCTTAAACCTAGACTATGCACACAATGTTTTTACGATATATGGGTTAATATGTTAACTATAAAAGATATATTATTCCATTAATATACCATATTTAATATTTTAAACACTTAAAATATTAATTGGCCTAATTTGTTTTTATTAATTTTAAATAATTTAATGAAATATCATTTATTCTAAAATGACAATAATGTCAATTTTGGAATTAATTATTTAATTTTAATTTTAAATTTATGAAATAATATTGGAATTAAATTATATTACGTTTAAATATGTGTAAAATTATATATTAATGTTTTAAAAAATTAAATTCAATAATTCTATCAATTCACTTCACTTTTAACAATTATAGTATTATTTATTTTAGTTAATTATTAACTAAATTATCACTATGTTGGAATTTCATATTAATTTTATGTAACTAATTAATCTCTAAAAATTATTGATAATTTATTATTAAAAAACCTATATATATTTTAAAAGGATTTGTATAAACTAAAATATTATGTTTTTTACATATCATAAAGTTTTATAAATGTTAAAGGTAAGGAATGTTCCTTTTTTCAATTTCATTGCAAAACCTTTTATATAGGGAACATCCATTTAATAATATACCAATTACCCCTAAAATAAAATCCAGGAGTCTATTTGGTTGAATTATTTTAATCCAATGTCTTTTAGACAAGTTTCTAGGATATTTTGGTTCTTAAGATTAAGGTTTAGTCCTTAATTAAACATAATCATACATTAATTACTATAATTAATTTTAATCATTTTCACTAATATTTTTGTTCTAAAACTTAGTTGATCTTATTAGACTAAAAATATCATTCTTATTATAGCCTTTTATTATTTGTTTCAATAATTAACTCACAGAATTCAGAACATTAGGTTCAATGTTAATCCCACAAACGTGCTAAGAAATCAGTTTTTTTAATTATAAACATTCAAAAGATCAATATGTTAATATAAATAATTTTATTATAAAAATTAATAGAGTAAACTAAATTGTATTTATATATTCATAATTTATCTATTGTGACTTTATAAACAAATTTAAAATATAATATGACACTAATAATTATTTAAATGAAAATACGGTTTTAACTAAATTGTAGTAATTTTTAATATCTACCCAAATATGTTGATTCTCAGAAAAAATTAAACCGAAGATAATTTTAAAATTATGAATTAAAATATTATGTTAATTTTATCAAATAAAATTTCTATTATTGTCTAAAATAATTTTTATTATTTTTCAAGGGAGGACATAAAAAGCAATTTCTTTAAGAAAATATTATTTGAAAACACATAAAGACATTTCCAAAAATTATATATATCATCTTAAATATGATTAATCTATGGGAATACATTATTAATAATATATGAAATTCATTTATTACTATTTCAATTACTAGGATTGACGTCTAGGTTATAATAAGCTCATTTAAATCATTATAACAATAAAATGACTTTTTATAGAAGAATAATATAGCATATAACATACTCGATGTTGGTGTTACATGTAGAACATGAATGGTCAGTTCCATTTGAAAGTAATATTTTACTTATTAGAATTAAATACATCAATGTTAATTAAATCATTCTAAAAATGGTTTATAAAACTGTGGGTGTTACATGAATAATGATGAGATTGTGAAATAAGCCCATATAAATATCATATAATTGAAGTGAGAATTAATAAAATGAATTTCTTATGTGTATTAACTACAAATAATCATAAAAAAGAAATAATAAAACAAAAAATATGAAAAATTCGTTTCACACATAATTGTAACATGTCATAATCAATGAAATTGTAGTTTAACCCAATGAATACAAATTATGTTAAGAATTACTTTACCTCATGTTCCATATTTACTTGTTCATATCAAAACATATTGTGTAATAAATATATATTTATTATAAAAGGTTTACATTAAAATATATATCATTCCATGTATGATTTATTTTTATTTCTTGTTCGTTAATAATTTGTTATTCAAATAAATATTATTGGTGATAACTACTTGGTTTTCCAAACACGACACCGTTTTATAGTATTGACCGTTATACATCCATCATGGTGTAGTAATGTACAATAAGAGTGGTATGAAAATAATATATAATAATTATATACATATTTACAATCATTTAATGAATTTAGAGAGATTGAAATGAATTACACCACCCATGGAGATAGTATGCCATATGTACAAAAAACATATTATTTTCATTTTTCATATAATGGAATGAAAGAAATGAAATTAAAAATAAAACCATATATAATAAATATTGGGTTATATATATCATATATTTTTATTAAAATCATCCTCATTACCATCCATGTGTAATATTAGTGAAAAAGAGTCACATCACATCGTGGATATGGTAGTACATAAGTATGCACGAACGATGTTATCATTCCCCAAAATATTTTTTGATGATAAGGTAGGAGAAATATTTTCATTCTATAGGTATAACAATATTATAAATATCATATATAATTACTAATAGCATCAGAGCACCCATCCATATAAGATAGTGATGAAAAATGAGTTGTATCGCTAGGTGGAGACGATAAGTAAAACATATGCATGAGTGATACCTTAACTTATTTTTTAATGGGAAAGAGGATATATAATGGTGTTTTCATAAAAGTTTATAATATATTGGTATTTATTTTATTTTTTTTATAAAATCATATATTTAGATGGGGAAAGGAATAGTAGAAAAATAAATTGATCATTTAGAGCGATTATCTTTTCTTGAAAATTCCTCTTTTGGATCACTTACAAAGGGTTCTAGTATTTGTATTTTTAGAATCCCGGAACCAATATAATGTGGAATGGGATTTTGATAAGTGAAATTGATAGGGTATGGTCAATCAATATGGCTCAATGTCATGTGAATAAGTGAGTGAGGATGTGTCCTTTTATAATTGAGGTGAGGGGTACTTTTGGATTTTCTCAAAAGAATAATTTATAATATATTCAACATCAAAATGATATGGATTTCAATATAATAGAATATATTCTTTTAATATCTTCATAAGATATATTTTATATTATTTTGGTTTTATTTTAAACATTATCATTTTGATTATACCTTAGTTATCATTTTTCAATTTTAACCATGGTAACATATTTTTCAATATTAAATTATAATAATTTTTATGTGATGTCAGTTGTACCATAAGTTAACGATTTATGAACTTTTAGACCATATAATTCTCAATTTTTATTTTTAAATATTTTTAATTATTTTACAATAATTTAATAAATTATTATTTTTAAAAAATAACATTAATGACAAATTGAAAGTAGTTGTTACATCGAATATTAGAAAATCAAGACAATAAGATAACATTGAGAAAACAAATTAATACCCACATATTATGTCATAGTAATCTATAAATTTTTTGGATCAATGTAATTAATTCAAATTATATTTATTTTAATATTTCTACTATAATTTATTTGTTTGTTTCATTAATTGAAGAATTACTACATCATCATTTTATAGATATTTAATATACTTATTTATTAACTAAAAAATTAAAATAAAATTCAATTATTAAGAAATTTATTATATATTTTTGTTATTTATATTTAAAATTAAATTTTAAAAAACCATATAAAAATGATATATTATTTAAAACATCAATGTGATATCTTTGACTTTTTATAAAATAAAATATAATAAAAAACATAATCTCATGAAAGATAACCCAAAAGTTATAAATAAATATATATAATGAAAATAATATTATTTATTAAAAAGTCACACATAGATTCCTTCATAACCTCTCTTTTCTCCATGTCGAAACATAATATATGTTTAAGAAAAAGAAAGTGACATTTTTTTTAGATTTTTATTTAAATAATTTATAAGTCAGCATTATGGACAATTGTTAATTGAAACTGAAAATTCTGATAATTATTGGATAATGGTCCAACTAAATTCATCCAATAAAATTTGGTTAAGTGTTATGCTCATTTTATAGTCCTTATCATTTTACTTTTATCCTAAATTATCCAATTTACCCATTATCGTTGTAACAAAATTTATCCAAGATACTATTCATATTAAACAAAAATAAACATGAATTATTTACTAGAGTTAGAACTTATGAATCTAAATATGCAACAAATTTTTCAGTATTAAAAACACAAAAGTTGTAGAATATAATGTAAAATTAAACTAGATAAACACCCTAAAAGTAGTCTTTAAAAAATACCCTTATAAACATAAAATGTTTTCATAATAAATTCAAGTATAAAATACTTTGAAAACCCCATAATTTGATTCTTTTAAATAAAAATGAACTAAAAAAATTAAATAACAAAAATTAAATATAATTTTAACTTCAAAATACTTCAAATGTATATAACGTTTTTAAAAAAAAATCTGTATTCCTAGTATTCCTTTAAAAATAAATGTTTTCTGAAAATTATAAGAAAATATTTTTTAGATAATTTTATATTTTGAGTTGAAAAAAAAAATAATTTTGTCAAATAATTATTTTATAATTATTATATTTAAATATTAACTCATAAAAAGAATAAAAACATATTATTGGAGAAAATGAAATTTTGAAGAATAATTAGATTTTATAAAAACCATGCCATCATTTTCTGAGAGAATAATAAAAGATTTATATTGACGTAGAAAATTATATTGATTTCATAAATCAATTATTCATGTTAATTCAATCCAATTTAATTGATAGGTTATAATAGAAATATAATATTTTAATTATATTTCATAGTTCATCTAAACATGTTATTGAGTGCAATACATGCATTCGAAGAAATAAAATTATTTCAAAATCCATTTGTTAAAAATCTCTTTGTGTCACTTTACACTTGAATGACCCATTTATCAACCATTTCCATAATCCAATATTCAAAAAATATCATAAATTCATTAATAAATCATAATCACAATTCCAATTTATCAATTAGGCATTATTTATAAATCATCATTTTTTTATATTAGTACACAAAATGGTTTTCCATATAGTCCACTCTAAAAAACATCAATGGGTTAAATGAGAAAATTTAAGGGTTTCACAATCACACGGGGAATATATTAATTAATTAAAATTAAAATAAATTTAATTTCCAAAAATGTAAATTGCAATTACATAATTATATTAACCCAATTATAATCAATACTATGTGAATTGATATCAACACCATGTATCTGAAGGTTGTTGATGTATTTTTTCCAAACCAAAACCACCAATTGATGTGAAATGATTGAAATAACAATGGAATTGGTGATATAGGACAAATGTCTAAGACCATGATCTAAAAGAACAGAATCCATTACAACTGCGATAAAAACGATTTCCAATGGATGAAAACCCATCCCACATCATTAGGTAATAGAGAAGAGGGAGCGTGGAAACAAAATGTGGATGAAATGTCATACTATTAAGGATTTGGTCTTTCAATAAGCTCTTTTATTTACACTGTAGATGCTTCATAGAGGTTTTCAATGCACTCTGAAACTTTAGAAAATGAAAGAGACAATATTTGTTCGAGTTTCATCCATTCGAGGTAAATGTTAGTGGGGGTGTGGTTTGGAATTTTAATACAATTTTAAAGGGGTTTATAACCCACAAACATTTGTTCTAAGGTACATGCACATGCTTCTCCGAAATGTGATCCGCATCCTTGAACCCCTACTCACGGGGGAACATTTTCTAAAATGTGCTACACAGTTTTACTAAAAATGTTCCCACTATGAAAGTATCCTCTGTTTGAGGGTGCAAAGTTTTATAAGGGAGGTCACATGTATTTTCTAAACCATGATACCACTATGAACCACTTCTTGTACATCCAAAAATATAAATACATCTTCATAGGTGAAAGTTCTTGGTTTTCCATAACCATGCTTCAAGTGTCCACAACACTATGTTCTTCAACATTTCTCCATTTTCACCTAAAACAACCTCAAAACAATAAAAAACTATGGTATAAGGAAAAATGGTAAAGTAAACCCCATAAATGAGTATGATAAATAACCAAAATGGTACAGATCTTACAATCCCCCACCGTATAATAGCTTTTCCTCGAGATGTACTCCCAAGTATCTCTAATATTCTTATATAAAGAGGTCATGCCATTAATCACAAATATCTTCTTCAATGTCCCATGATTCTTCATAAAAATGACATTATTTCAACAAACCATAGACTATTGGCATAGTATTTCCCTACAATAATTTCTCACTGCTATCCAAAGGATGAAAAAAATATTCCGCAAAGGATGCATTAACCTTAAGCACATAATCATCAATGTTGATAGCATGAAATTGGTCTGGGTGATACTATTGAAGCTATGACACATGAAAACCATCCTTCATATCACTATATCTCTATGGAAAATCCATTCACTATTCCACATAACTTATACTCTATATAATAGAAAAAGGCACAAAAACCATGGTTCTAACATTCCCATCCTTGAATTCTATAGAGACCTAATATAAGAGACACATGAATCAATATAAGATCAACCACCGTAAACTCAAGGGGTTTTCTACATTGAACATTTTACAACTTATTCTAATTCTAAACCACAAGTATATGCTTCTAAATCTACTAGACCTTATCATATTCCTCCAATATAATATTTGGCCCCAATAACTCTAACGTGCCTGCCTCCATCCAGTATAGATGTGATTTGGGTGGCCAACCATAATGTTCCTCTTACGGAACCATCTGAATATTCACCAAATAAGTACTATTATAAAAAACAACAAATAAATGAGTAATTATTAAAATATTGAAAATATTTTAGGACACATTCCCATAGAATATCCTATAATTCATATATAGTGCATTCTAACTACCCATAATTATATAGGTGGAAATCAGTACTCACAAATACCTAGGTATGCAACGCCTTCTGTAACCCGTACCAAAAGATTGATTTAAAAATCTAATCATGATTTGAAACTATATTTCATGATACCCAAGTTAGAAAAATTTTCTCCCACACATACGTTTCCCACAACATATCAATTTTGAATGTTTTCCCATATGCATGAAATGGGATTCAATCAACAATCGGTCCACTATCACCCATATATAGTCATTTTTCATAGGAATCCTCAAGAAAACTCACCATGATATCTACGATAATTTCAACTAACATCAATTCCATAATAGGTAATTTCTTAATAAAGCACCTTTTCATTGAAGGTCGGCCTTAACCTCATAATATGTGCAGTATTGTGTAATGAAACCAGCAATTTACATTTTCATTCCCATCCAATAATACTATCGACGTAGGTCACTATAAATGTTCTTCATTCCATGATGAACTACCCAATTTGAGGTATTAAACTCATGTATTATCACATTACTTATAATTATAGGAACATCATCAAGATTCTGGAATTAGATGATCTCATCCACACATATAATACCATCATAAGGTGAGTCCCTGCAATCACTGTTTTCCCCCAAGGACAAGAACTTAAAATCATTATATCGTCTCTCCCTGATATGAATCAAAAGTGTAGACTTAATAGATAAGGGTAAAAGGGACATCCTCTCATGGAACTGATTAACCTAAATATTTATCTTATCAAAAAAATTCATCATCTTATAAAATGAAAATGATTGCTGAACAACCTGAGTCTGTGTCTCACTACTCAAAGAACAAGCATCAATGATTCCCTTACCTAGTTTATAGTCTTTCTTAAATTAAAAAAGACTGAATATTCTAAACCTATACACAATATAAGTGATTCAAACATCACTATGAAATGATATACTTAAATTATATTTGGGAATTTTTTCCCTCAAAAGAAATTTTTTCCAATGATTTAATTCATAAAACACCACATCCAACTTGATATCATTCGTATGGTAATTCAATTCATGGGGAATCAGTTGTCATGATCCATATATAACAACTAGGTCACTGTAAATTAACAGTACTCTTTGTATAATCATAGCCTCGTAATATAACACTCAATACTCCACACCTGGATCAGGTAGTATCATAATCGGTGTGGTTTTCAAAAGTATCTGTAACTCTTGTAAAGTCTTCTCACATCCTATAGACCATTTACCCGTAATTCTATTATTGGTCAATCCCGAAGGTGGTGATACTAAATAGGAAATTACCAAGATAAATCTTTGACAATAACCTCCCAACCCCATAAATAATTAGTTATCAAAATTATTATTGGGTTTCCCCCAAGAAAAGGTTTCATGTACCATCAATGGTTCCACTGGAACAACATAATAAGAGATGAAATTACCTATAAAATGTACCATATCAATCCATAATTAACAATAATATGGATTGGGGTATTTTTTATTCTCACTATGAGTATCTCTGATAATTTCAATATGATGTTCTTGATAGTCTTTTTTTTTGAGTAAAACAAGGTGTAATCCACAAATATAATCAAAACACTATCCAGGTATGGGACTGATTTTTGGTTCATAAAGAACATTATCATAGTTTCAGTGTTCATCGACATAAGACACATCAAAAAATATTATATAGGTTGCAACTAATTATAAAATTTTTCTATGGTATATTAGATGTTATGACTACACACTAATAAATTTTGATGAAACACAATATCCTCTAAACTGGTAAAATAGCTCATTGATACAAGGAAGTGGATAATGATTCTTCACATTTATTCCCATCAACATCCGATAATCAGAAATTTAATACAATGTCCCATAAACCTTCATAGAAAATAGGACTGTAGAACAACATGGTGATTTACTCAAATTGATACATCACCTATTAACTAACTCTTCTAACTGATCCATATATTTCTTATTCTCTATTAGTTTTAATAAATTAGGTAGAAAAAAAATAGTTCTAATCTATGAATAAGATCATAATTAAACTAAAAAACCGTCTTATATGGAATCACTAAGATTTCCTCTAGAAATACATCTGGGAATAGGTCCACAATGGGTAGACATATATCTTCCTTCACATCCCCTTGATCCAACAATAGGCATTCAACCTTGGCAGTGAGCTCGTGCAGTTGTTAATGAACATTCCTTGCACATCCTTATTAGATATCCCACTCTCCTGAATGAACAAATTTGTTACCCGTATGATTTTTAACGGTCATTATCCAAGAGTAACAATTGATGTGGTCGTGATACGTTACAATCCAATTCATATTTCATGTTTCTTATTAGACAACCATTTTAATCATTTCTATCAACCAAATTTCTCACCAGCATTTCCATTTGAATTTTTCATTAGTTACTATCTATATTAATTTATTAAAGTAAATAAAAGAATTTTAATTTCAACAAATCACCCAAAAAATCATTTTATATGCATTCATAATATGTTCCATGTCTCATAAAATAAGTAGATCCTAGAATGATTATTGTATACTAAGCTTTCACTACAGAGCATGACATGCGTAAGATCCCAAAAAACAATAACACCACACAAAAAGTTTTTCACCGATGGTGAAATAATATTTAATTATAACTCCAAAAGGAAAGAACTATAATCCTACCCTAGGTAAGTGTATTTTCCACCATACATGGGTCAACTACATTCATGAAAAAGATCGTTACCACAACACGAATCATCCCATCATCTTTTCTACCATTCCTAATTTTCATTGTAACTGAAATGAAAAAAATTCCACTCTGATACCACTTTGTAACATCTTGTCATTTGTTAAAAATATAGGTTCCCAAAGAAAGCATGTTTTGTGACCTCAGGCATGCCTCACCATACGCTAGATGATCCCTTATAGTAGTGAGGGGATAATTTTAATTTGGAGAGATAATACCCTATATACCAATGCAACACAATAGTGAAAACAAAAAACCATTATCCAAAAGATAATAAACAAAAAAAAATAAGATAATAACATAATAAATACTCATCTAACATAGCATGGTGAATCCAAAATAGGGAAGAATGAAAATAACCCAAATAGTAGATAGGTCATTTCATAAATTCTTCATGATTGAAATGGAAATAAAAAATAAAGGTAGAAACAAATCATTGGAGAGGGTATAAATATAATGTCCGGTTCACTAATAGAATCTCTATTACAAGTCCCAACTCGAATATCTAACATATGGATCATGAATTTATCATATTAGGAAAACATGAAGTCTGTTTTGTAACCAATTAGGTAGAATGAGTGGAGAGTGTGTAAAAATCATTAATCCACCACCAATGAAATCTAAAATAAAATTCAATCTATTAATGTTTATATAGTTGTAAAAAGAATAAAAAACCAAATATGACGTAAAATGATTTCACATAAAATTAGTATTTAATTAAATACATAATCCTTTGTTTCACGGTGACACACTTACTAATTATACCTATTTTGGCCCATTCTAGTTTTGAACCATCCAATAATGGGATATAACATTTCCTTAATTCATTTTATTCCATTGTTCATATAATATCCAAGTTCACATTCATACATTGGAGGCCCATAATAGTAGTCTTGCACCCCGTAGATATTTAGAGCCAAAATCACTATTGTAGAAGTTAGTGATCACATGAAATAAATAAATATGTATATATATATCATTGGGTCCTAAAGTGGATTTATGGAACCCAATTTTTATTTGAAGCAGCATTCCCTATCCCACATCTTAGTTACAAATATCACATCTCACAGTTCCAATTTCATGACCCATTTATTAACTAATTAGGTATTTCATTACTAAACAAATTTTATAAATTTAGTTATAGATCATATTCATAATCCCCTCTTTTCAAACATGAATAATTTATATTTAATTATAAGAATTTTATCGAAAAACCCAATGGGTTTCCATCAAGTCCAGTCTAAAAATCAACAACAGGTCCAACGGGCCCCATGAAGGGTTTCACAATTACATTGAAATTCAGATAATTAATAAAAATTAAAATTGATTCATTTTACCTATTTATAAATTCCAATTTCAAAATTACATATATTCATTTCAATCAAGACTATGGGAATTGACAGTTAGACTATCTACCTCAAGGTCATTAAGGAACGTGCCAAACCAAAATCTACAATTGATGAAAAATTATCAAAATAAAATTAGATATTATTATGTAGGCCCAATACCTAACACCATGAATCAAAGGAACAATATAATTTAACACCTAGATCTAATCCATTAGCTAAATGTTAAAAATCAACTCTCTTCAATGGAAAAAATAGATGGGGGTGGGGTGGAGAAATCAATCAAGGAAGAAATTAAATACCAATGAGGAGTCTATCCTTCAAATGGATCATTGATTCATAGTTTAAGGGGTTCAAGGATCCTCGAAAACATCCTGGGTGGTTCCAAAAAAAGGAAACCATACTATGGGGAGCATGGTCAATCTGATCTAAGATTCATGGAGTTCAATATTATTAATTAAATTTTCTTGGAGGATTAAAATAAGTGTGCATGGCTTCTTAGGTTGAGGTGAATAGTTTCAAAAAAAATTACAATAACTATGAGGTCCTACTTATGATGTGAATGGTTTATTCTAGGTGGATCCTGGTTTGACAATCCATACTTGAACTATGAATATCCCCTATGTTTTAAGGTGAACTATTTGGGGATGGAGACCACATTGTTTGGGAAAAAAATATGACAGCCATATTCCATGACCTATGCCTCAAAAATTGGTAGATTATTTCATAGGAACTTTATTAGGGTTTTCCCTAACAATGTTTTAACTGTGAAAATCCCCATGAGTTTCCATGTTTCTCCAATTTCACTAGAATGATCCAAAAATCAAAACCAAAGTATGGTATATCTAAGAAGGGGTAAAAGGGTTCTTAAAAATAAACCTAAGGCATATATCGAGCCTTCAGGATCTTATAGTAATATCCTATTATTCTTTGAAATTAATATTTTATTTTATATTTCATATAACATGCAACACCTAGCTTAAATAAACAACAAAAAATTATTATTTATATATAAAAGTTATAACATAGCCATTACATTGGTGGTAATGAAAATTATTGTCAAAATTATGAAATATATAATGGTCATACAATTTACTAATTTATAAATTATATTATTTTAAATAAGCACTATGTTTTTTGAAATGTTAGTTTATTCATTAAAAATAAGTTTTGCATAAAAATGGAGTGTCATTATTTTTAATAGTGAATATTATAAAGAAAATTAAAATTTTAAAAATTTAATTTGAAGAAAATGGACATTAATTATTAAACATGTGATTTAAATATAACTATTTAATGAATTTGGGGAAATTTGAAAAACATATTGATTTTTTAAAATATAGTGAAAATTATATTTTTTTTGGAAGATGATTTTTTTTAAAATATTTAGAATGTAAAATTATACGTTTTATTTGTGTTACAAATTTTTTTATAAGATTGATTTAAATTAATCAAATTACTATTTTAGAAAAAAAAATTATAATTGAATTTAGCATAAAATTAATTTATATTCGAAAAGGAAATTTTTCTAAAAAAAACTTATTTTGACCATATATTTATATTATGATTTTAAATTCAATTCTCCCACATGAAGGATTTGATTTTTATAAAATGAGTAAAAAAATTTTAATCAAAATGTTCAAATTTTTTATATAAGTATCTTTCATTTTTTTCATTATAAATATTAAAATTAGTAATTTTTATTTGCAATATATTGTATAAATTGATAATTAACGGTTAAAAATAAATTGATATTGAATATTATATAAAAATAAAAATTGAATTAATTTTATTAGATAAATCCAATTCATCTATACTCATCCACCAATAGGTTATATCAAATTTTTGTTCCATTTTAATTTGATATTAATATTTATAATATATTATTTATAGAAAAGTAAAAAAATGTCACACTTCTTTTGATAACATAAATATTTTTAATATCAGGAAAAATAGAGGTTATGTTTGGTTATGAATATTATTTTTGAAATACAAATGATTTTTATACATCATTATTACTTTTTATGGATAAATACATATATTAAATTCTTACTCAAAGCTCATTTAGTAAATAATAAATTAATGGAATGGTAAATTAATCATAATAAAAAAACTATTAATGAAAACTAATATGAGATAATTATTTTGATCCATGAATAAAATAGGTTATTAAATAGGTTAGGTATGTAATAAAATATTTGGCTACAATTTATCATATTTTCATGATGTTATAAAATTCAATTTCATTAATAGATCTAAAAATTGAATTCAAGGATATTTTTAAATAATTAATATTTTATTAACTGTTTTTAAATTAAAAATGTTCCTAGACGTGGAAACATGATATTAATGTACTATTAAATATCAACCATAGTCCATTTATGAGTTGTTGTTTCATTTATTTTTACTATATAGACACTCAATTAGTAAATATACATTTTTTCACGATATGTGTGAAAGGGGTTAATGAGGGGTTATAACAAAAATATACAGATAAAATAGACATGATATTCCTATTTTTTATTGAATGATATTATTTCGATGCATATATAAAAAATTTAGTACCTTCCTTTTTCTTAGGAGTTTTTATGTTAATGCAACAATCTATTTCAATCTTCGCTTCCATATAATGAGAAATGAATCTATCATTCATGTGTATAACAGACTACAACCTCATTAACTAATGCAATTTGTTTTCCAGCATCATCTATCATAGATTTTTATAAGGATAAAATCAATGAATATAAATGATTTTAATGGAATAATTATCCTTTTGTGATTATAATATTTAATTTAATTTCTCACCATTATATTCATTGAAAAAATAATAACATCATTTGTGCATACATGTGGACTACCACCTCAAAAAAATGATGTGATTCATTTTTCATTCTCATATCACATGGATGATATATAGATAAGTATATTTAAAAATCACATATTATATTATGACAACTATGGAAATTTAAAATTGTAATAGTTTTCTTTCTATAATGATCGCTTGAAAAATTGAAATGTTACTCATGCATATGAATGACCTACCATCTCCATAATTTTGAGGTAATTTATTTCTCATAACCATATTAAATTGTTGGATATAAAAGTATATATTATGTAAAAAAATATTATTATTTCATAATTATTATTCTGGATTTTATGTAATGATGAACACTCTGAACATTTTAAACAACCCAATTTCATTTTTGACCTATTAATATAAAATAATCAAAACATCATACATATATTAAATAAATAAGTAATTGTATATGATATTTTAAAAAATAAAATAAATATAATAATAAATTAGAAAATGGTTTGAAATATTTTAAATAATCTATAATATATTATTATTTTGGATAATAAAGATCATATGAGATAAGTCAGACTCGATGTATTGGATACTTTATCATAAAATAATGCTTTAAATGTTATTATGATTTATTTTCAAAATAATTTTCTTCCATGTCAATTTTTTTAAATTATTTTATTAACTTGTTTCTATGGAAATAATATAATAATAAACGGAATATTATTCCACTTTCATTCATTGGATTTCAAAAAATGAATATTTTTTAGGAAAGTTTGACATTCTTTACAAAATACAAAATGAATGTTCTATTTTAATATATACTATGATGATGAATCTTTATATTACTATAAACCTTATTTGATGTTTTTATTCCATACCATGATTTCATGTTTTTTAAATGAAATCTCCTATATACCCTTTTTTGGGAATTGATTTTTTAAAATTTATGTTTTAATAGGAAATAATGTTTCTATATCAGAAAGTGCATTTCATATTGCTTCGAAAGTTTTTTTCAATGTTTTTATTCATGATATGGTCTATGGATGTTGTTTATGAAATGTTGAGCCACATTATAGATCACATGTGATCATGATAATCATTATAAAGAGGTTGATCCCCATTAAGTGTTGAGGATGGGAAAGATATATCTTATATAATGGGTTCATCAAGAGAGTAGCCCAATTTATTTGGTTATAAAAATGTTATCATGAGAATTATTTTGTATTTCAAAAATATAGTTATTCTTATATTGTATTTTTAAATTGTTTTAACATTATTATATTTCAAAGAACCTATATGAATTGTCTATTTTTTCAAATTAGTTTACATGGATATTTTCTGACTTCAAATGGTTTGATATTGATCTTTAATGGAATAATTATTATATTTTATGATAAAAATTATGGTTTTTAACAAAACAATTCCCTAAGTTTTCATGTTTTTAACTAGTCTAACAAATTTATTCATTTTTTCCTTAATATGATTATTGTTATTAATAAATATTTTTAAATACTATTATATGGATTAATTTATGTTTAGGGATAATTATCTGTAAATGATCAAACTGTTTAACATTTTACAAGAAAACAAGACATGTTTATTTTTAAACGTTTTTTTGGTTGGAAAATTTGAGACAGGTTAAAAATTTATGTTTAGAGAGAATTATCTGTAAATGATCCACTTTGTAATATATTGTATTTTTATGTATGATTTATATCATAAATCTATAAAACTATAAACTTAAATGATATTTGGGAATTCAAGATTGTGAATTCTAGATCAAAGTGACCTGATAATGAAATTTTTAAGGCCCAGTGTAAACAACTCCTCTCCTCCAGGCCCTCCTCCATCCTTACATGAACATTAAACCTTATCATAGCCTTAGTACCCACATATACCTTATACCAATCCCACATATTATTCTATCTTCTTATAACTACCATCATTCAAGTCTTCTATTAAATTCCTTCATCGCCTTTATTTCAATTTTCCTCTCCTCTATGCAGACCAAATTCTCCTCTATTAATCCTATGATTTTTTTATCACTCCATCATCTAAACATTTTTTTAATATTCATATCTATTTCTCATACCCAATTACTAGTGCATATCCCATGATATTTTTATACATTAATTTTCTAACTTATCCCATTGGAGGAATAAATTTTCAAATTCCTCTCATTGTCCAAACACAAACACCAACATAATTTCCCAAGGAATGAGATTCTTTTATTCCTCTCTTTATTTATGTTGAAACTCTAGAATATACCAAATATATCAATTAAACCACCTATATAGGAAACATCTCCCTAAAATTATTATCCCCCAAGACTCACATTTGAACAACAACTAAATTTGAAAACCATATATTCTATTAGGATACAAGTATTTATCTGTATCAAAAATCTAAAAAATACTGTATGGTATTTATCCCATTTTATTAAATTAATATGATTCTATTTGACATGAAAATACTCCTCTCAAACATTTTAACTATGTAATTGTGATTTTAGTGTTATTATTTCTGTTTACTTACTTATCCACCGCTATTCTCTCCTTTTTACCACTAAGTTCGTAATATTATTGTATGTATTAAATTATCTATTTTTTTATTTAAAATAACTTCATTTTATATATTTTATTTAGACAATGTTTCATATGTATTTTTTTATAATGAATAATAATTTAAAAACCCAATGGTATTATTTATATTATTATTGTTTCTTTTCATATATTGTTCTCTCAATGGAATTCAATTTCTTTTTATTATATAAACTATATTTTGACATTAGGGAAATAATTTATTTTATGATGGATTCGTTTTTTATAATGAATTTTGTTCTTCTTATTATATACTAACATGATTCTAAAATATAATTATATTTCAAAAAAATTCTAGGTGAGTGGTTTCTTCACATACACTAATTTAATATTCATGTTACTTTTTATATTAATTGAATTTTATAATTTTTTTAACTAATTAATTCATTAGTGTCTAGTTTGTGTGTATAAAACTTTTCACTTGATTTTAAAATAAGTTAAACCAATTATATTGGGTTTCAGATCTAAAAAATGAATTTGCATAAAAACAATTTATTTGTAATTTTTATAAGGATGATACAATTTATTGTAAAATTTAATTGTGGTCATTTAGTTTTGTTATCAGTTAATGTTTTTACATTCTTTTTAAATTTTATTTTATTATATTTATATTTATATTTCAATTATTATTTCAATGATACTCAAAATTTAGAACTATTGTTATGATTTTCAAAACAGTATTATGTTTTTTTTCACATTTGGCTAGAATATGACATAGTTAATGGATATGGTACACAAGTTGTTGGATGTTTCCTTCAATATTCTAGAGGATTGATGTTAGTGGACTGATATTCTTAAATGGGGAATAAAATTTTATGTGGGTGATGAAACCCACCAAATGAGTAATAGAAAAATTAAAAAAGGAATATATATTTAAAAATGGGTATTATTTTCCATGAAAAATAAAATGAATGAAGAAGTGTCCAGGACCAGAGGATCACATTAGAATCGAAGTTAATCATGATTTAGTGACTATAATTAGGCCACATGAAGACTTGAAAGGTAGTGATTAACCTATAATGGATCACGCCGAACCCCCTTGGACATGAATTACTACTCTTATGAAGGATACCTATAAAAACAAAATCCATGTGGTGATGATTGAATGAGTTACCTATGTCACATGATTTTTTATTGGCACCTTTCTGAAAAACCACTCGAAATTTATTAAAAAAGGGAAAAACATTTCTAGGGGTGGAGGCCATTAGAAGTCGCAAAGATCAAGTGGTGCATCACTGACGGGGAGGATAATTATCCATGACAGTATTCAGGATAACTCCTCATACCCCCAATCCTATTTTAAATTAAGAAAAGTAAACAAAAAAAGAGGAGGTGGGAGGTACTCCCAGTCTCCAAACAACACGTCACTCACCCCACAAGGTCGGTAAGTCTGACATGTTCTGGCTGACATGTATGCTTCACCACATATAATCCCCTAGAACTATCACCTGCCTCACACATATGACCTTGGGTATGTCCAGGTATCAACATTCAACCCCTTTTCCTCCCCTTGAATAATATTGATGAGTTTTTCCATGAAATGCTAAAAAAACCTTTATATACCCCATATTGGTCATCTGACGTGTCACTAAAAAAAGAGAGAATTTAGTCAATGACTCTCATTCAATATTTAAATATCCTTAATCTTTTTAAAATAAATAAAAGGGGATAAAAATGTAAAATTATTGAGACCTATAATGATTATAAATCGATTTCGACGTGTTAAGGAAGTCTGCATCATTGTAAGAAAAGAACCCTAGAAAATCCATACAGATCTTGCAAAAACTGTCGGACAAGACACCCTTGCCCCACAAAATGTCCCAGGCAAGCCATCGAGCATATCATAGATGCATTTCTACTGGTGCATTGATTTCATGGAAGGCCATTAGACATGTCAATATAAAAAATTGTATGTCCTTCATCATTACCCCATGAGTCGAAAAGTTCCCATTAATTACCCATAATCCAATAAATGAAGCATTTATGGTAGGGACTCACAATCGCCAAAAATCAAGCATTTCCCTCAGAGAGATCCACATTTAAGGTTTGAGAGGACATGTTCCTCTAGGCCCCTTCACCAACTCTAGCTAGGATCCATGCCAGATACGCCACAAAATTTCTATGAAATACTAGGCTGGTGAGGACTATAAATGTTACACTCTAGAATGATAAAGGGTTAAATGAGTAAATTATATGACTCATGTCAAAAAGTTTCACCTTAATTTTTGGGAGCCTACCTGATTTGAACTCCACATATATGCGTTCTGGTATTGGAGTAGTGATTTGGATGGGTGACCTTCATAGATGTTTCTTAGGGTGTGTGCTATTGAGGACAAAGCACATTGGAATGGACATGTGTTGGAATGTGAGGAAATTCATTAGTTAAATGTCTTGTTTAGGAATGTGGGTGTGCCCCAGGGTGGGGACCACGTGTCTGTGGGGAAAATGGTGGTACCTAGTGTGCCAAGACCCCAAGACCATGTTTGGGTGAAGTGTTTGTGTTGTCCCCGAGGTGCAGTTGTCACATTTGGTATCCGAGGTGGTACCCGGCCTTAAGTGCAGCACACAGCCTGGGTTGGGATGTAGGGCCCCCAACGATGACGTTATGATCTAAAGTGGGATGAATGTAACAACCAAGAATGATAAAGAGTTAAATGACTAAATGATATGACTCCTGTCAACCCGACACACCTCCCTTTTCATGAGCCTACCTAATTAGAACTCTGTAGTTAAGCGTGCTTGGACTGGAATAGTGATTAGGATGGGTGACCTTCTTGGAGGTTTCATATGGGGTTTTCGAGTGAGGAAAAAGCATACTGGAAAACAACTGCCTCTAGGGACACTCATTAGTTGGATTACCTGTCCGAGCTTGTAGGTGGGGCCCAAGTTGGGGACCACGTGTTTGTAGGGAAAATGGTGGTACCTGGAAGGATTGGATCTGACGACCATGTTAGGTTTGGGTGTTTGTTCGGTCAATAGGGCTTAGTTGAAAAATAAATTACCCACCCTTTCATGAAAAATTAATGGCAAACACACATGGTTTTAACCCTTGACTGAAACATGTTTTTTTGACACCCAAGTATTAGATACAATTTCTCAGAGAAACCGATCACGCGACCAGAAAAACATCTATTATGTAATATATCAATGAGAAGCCAAAGTAATCAAGAACCATGAATAAATAAATTGATGTGATCACTCATAGATTACTCAAAGGATACCTGTTATGATATGCGGAGAACATATTGCACACCCACTAGACCACACAAGACTCATAAAAATATTACATTGAATGAATTTGTGGAATTCAAAATATAATAGAAAGGACATAAGGTGAAATTATTAAGCCAAAAATATATTTTATAACCTTCATGTGCTTGGAAAAAACCATTCCACGACACGCAGCAGTACTAGGAAATGTTTCCCAGATCATGTAACTTCTCTACAACAAGTTATTGGGGTTTATAAGAATGCTTCTGGATTTCTTAGGGTGGGTCCCACAGTCCTCCCAGACATAACATTTGATCTGGGTGTCTTTTTGGGCTCTAAAACATATCAAATAAAATCATTTGATTCGATCTATGCCTCTTTTGATAGAGGTAATCATCTATCATGTTTTTAGAGCCAACAATTCCCATAAGAGCTATGCAACTCTAATTTTAGTTGGGGTACCCAATTGTTTTATCATTCGGTCAAATTTCAACCTCATTTAATGGGGTTATTTTTCTTGTTTTTAGTGAGGATTAAATTTATTTACAGGGGTTACATTCATATTGATATTATGGTTTTGAAATTTCTATTGTTTTTCACAATGTAAATTTATTTATGATTACACATGTGATTATTTTTTTATACTTACCTATATTAAATCAATTGTATAAATTAGTATGTCAACATACTTATGTAAACATGTATATTAAAATATATAAATTAAATATTTATTATTAATTTTATTTAAAGTAAAAAATTATACAATTTTACCTTATAAAAATGCATTCATAAGTATATATAACATTTATATATTCATATTTGTGTGCACTAACAAAGAAACACACAGACACACACATATATATTTATTTTATAATGTATAAAAATAAATATTATATTATAATATATTTAAATATATATAATTTTGTATTTTTTATCACATATCAAATAATATATACAAATAAATGTAAAATTCGTTAAATATATAATCAAATACCTTTGAAATAGTGGAAATGAAAATTCATTCACATAAGAGAGGTCCTATGATTTAATCCAGAAAGAAATAATTATTCAGTTTTTCCTTAAAGCACTAATAATGGGAGGTGGGGTGTTGGATGATGGATGTGTAGTGTAAAGTGATAATAATGTGGGATGTAAGCAACAAGAAAGGGGGTCGGGGTTCGAGGAAAATTAATTTTGTTTTGATATTTTGGAACCTCTCTTTTTTTAGCTTTGTTAAAGAACCCACTTTTAACATCATTCATAATATTAGTGCTTTCTAAGTGCAGATAAAACCCTTAACTGGTAATATGGAATCCTTGATTTTCAATTGTTCACCATCTGAGATAGGTTATACTATAATTCACGATGACCTTTAGATTCACCACATTACTCACATAACAGTGCCAGATCATGTCATTCAAGTTTCACAGTCTCTCATGAGACCCTTCAAGTGAGTTTTCCAAGACCCAATATGCTCCCTAGACATATCAGCCGAGACATACGTTGCCCTCCATGGTTGTCGAACAAAATAAACAACACTCTCTAGACAAGCCATATGTGTCATGTGATGGCTACTAGGACACACTGTTTGGGTCTTGTGATGTCCTTTAGATGGGTCAACTGAGTCATATAATACCCATTAGAGAAGAGGAAAAATACAAGAGCGAATCCTAGGGCAATATAACTATTTTCACCCTCGTTTTTTAAGCCCCAACAAACAAGGAAACCTCAGTGTGTATGCCACAATCAATGTAACTGTGAAAACTAAGAATCATGAAATAACATTGATATGTAAGAAACTACTATGTGGCTCGAGATCCATATCAACTCATCATAGGTTCATTCTAATAAGTAAGTCCTGAAATCATAAACCAATGAAATTGATCATTTTCCAACCACAGTACCTCACACACATCCTAGATCACGTGGTATTTGTGAGTTGAAATAATCATATCATTTGAATTTTAATCCTCTCCAAAGGAAAGGGAAATACTAGTGTGTAATACCCAATGATTGGAATAATATGAACACCCCTTATATTTTGGGAATCTACCTTGATGCAATTACCAAGGGTTTGATTGATCTACCATAACTCAGATTCCTTATATAACCAGGATATATAGGGCGTCCCATTGAGACCTGATCTCAAATATGTTTGTCTTAGTACCCACACATATGTCTTATAAAATAAATGTTACATAGAATGGTATTAATTAGATATGTTTGTTTTGATTACTTCAATAATTGGGACACATAAAATGCCTCATAATGGATCAATCACTTCCTCAGAATACAAATTGCTTCCCCGTGTGGAAGTATATTTTTAAGGATCTAGTTAAATGAATTTAGTATATAAAGTAGTTATCCACTATTAGAGAAATTTATCATGAACATACAATACATACATATGGATTTAGTAATGAGAGCACAATTTCCTTTTTCCATCAATGAGATTTCATTTATTTTTTGAAAGGGAAATTAACCTACCATCATTTCTTCATGGTAAAAGTTCTAGTATCTGGGTTAGGAAGGGTTTAATAATAAATTATGTCTATAAGAGATTCATGAAGTAAGAAATAATTCCTCTCATCTGGGCGTGACAAGATTGACCTCCCATTATATCGACCAATGCAATTCCCCAGGAGTAACTAGGCCTAAAAGCATGACGATCATTGGTCTTTCAAAAGATGGTCTTTACTGAGCTACGGATGGGGGAACCATAGGGTGTGTTTGGGAAAAGGGACAATGGTAGCACGAAATTCCTGATAGAGAAAAACATATCAATAATAGAAGAAAAAATTGAAATCCATTCCACACCATAAATACCAAAAAATTAATGAAACTTATGTAAATCTCTATAATGAGAAAAGGATTGGTTATTGTCCAACGGGCCATTCCATTTTCCCCCATACACAAATAGAAATGGTGCCCGACATGAACTCTATGATGAATGAAAGATCAATGAATCATTACTAAAGACACATTGTTTTGGAAAACCAATAAAAATAATGTAGGAAGACCAGAATGATATTACAAATCATCCTTTATAAGAAGGGTTCTCAAACGTCCAACCTCATTTTGACTGGACCAAATGGAAAAAATGGGTGAATCGGAAAAAAAAAATTTAGTTAAGCATGAATATTTTCTTGGGATTACTATGAAAATGACACTACACTAATCATTAATCTCATATTTTTTTTCTATTTAATTGTAGAAACATTTTCCATCATCCTTATTCACGACAATTTCTTCATCATCCAGTGTTCACTCTAGTAAATCGTCTGCATCTACAACCCCGAGGTTCGAAAAGCTACCTCACCCGCTCGAAAACTCCAATGACAAGTGGAAAACTTTATGGTTTGGGAGTTTCTCTATTATGGTAAAATACAGACCATGTATGTTCTTATTAACCTATCTAAGTAAGAAAACTGGTGTGCCCGCATCGTCTTGGAAAATATTTAGCTAAGCCAGTGGACCTCATTTCCACAAGTAGCTGCTTTTGGAGCTTATCCCCAGAGCATGACAACCTCCAACTTCCATTTTTTATGAAGGACAACTAGGAAGCCTAATATGGATCTCTTATGGTTCAAGATCTAACCATGATAGTTCAAAACCACTTTCACTAGCACCTTTCTATCAGTTCCCACCAGTCACATGCTGAATATACCAACTGACACACTATCACCTAAGATTCTAATGCAAGGGAAATAATGAAGGCTCATAAAGGGACAAGTTTGATGGATATCCATGAGAGGGATCATATCCCTAGTCCTTCCAACATTTAATTCCATCATATTCATGCATTAACCAGTAAGCATGATCATATCCCTACTCTTTCAGAACATGTTTGCAGGCATATTTCCACATCAGTCATGGGGGAGTCTCAAATTCTATCCTTCATGCATGATGTCCATTAGCATAATCAAGTGGAACAATGAGGATATAAGTGGGCCAATATTATCTCTTCAATATAATACATCTTCTAGTATATAATAGAGACTAAAAATATGAATCCTTATATGTCCTCACATTCATATCTAAAATGAGAATTTATTTTAGCAATAGATGAATAAGTAAACATGCATATTTTGAAAGTGTTGAAGACAAGGGATAGGTTAACAATCATATCTATACATCAAGGCTAGATCAAAAATCTGATCACCGTGAATGATTGGTTGTACCAGAGTATGCACACATTCTTTCTCAAGCTAAGGAAGATTATTATAATATTCTGATAAAGGGATAGGAGTCGGACCAAGAATATATTCCTGTTACAATTGGGTCTCACCACTGAGAGTGTCACATGCCTCAAGACAGGGTCACATTCACATTGAAGAAGTCTTGCAGCATATTCTAGAGGCCTAAGATTAGGATCATATCCCCGTTCTAGTTGGGGATCACTATGTGAGTGGGGCACATGACTTTAGAGGGATCATATTTTTATTGATTATGTTCCGTGAAATTATTAAAAGGACCAGGATTTGGCATATATCCCCTTTTTGGAGGGAGATAACCAAGTGAGAATGGAACAATCCACGAGACAAGGTCATATTCCTATAATTTAGTCTTCTTGGAATATTCTAATAGATCAAGAAGCCATGTGCATATTCTTACTTCCTCCGATGAATGATTGTACCAACATCATTCCAATACAATACATGAGTAGGATCATATTCATTCCATCATTATAGTTCTAATGGGGAATGCATATTCGGACCAAGACCATATTATCGATAAAACTAGGGACCACTGAGTGAGAGTATTACATGCCTCAGGTAAGAATCATATTCCTTCCACAAAAGACCAGAAACATTTTCCAAAGGCTCTGGATTGGGCTCATATTCCCGTCTAACTGAGGCTCACCTTGTTATAATGGAATAAGCCTCTAGAAGATCTTATATTGATGCCTATAATGAGAGATATCAATAATATTTTCACGATTCTTCTCATTAGTGGGATCATACTCACTTAGAATCATCAGGTTATATTAAACATCCAACAATCGTTATACAAGAGGCTCATATCCCTGCACAATCCAAGAAGACATGTCGCTATATTCTAACCATAATGTAGAACATGGACCATGTTCCAAATCTACTCAAAGTTAGTATCCTAGAGGTTATTTGAGACAAATTCTCATTACCAAAAGTGTCCATAGAATCTTCTATCTAAGTAGAAGAAGAGGGATTTAATTACCACGATAGTTCTCTAAGAGGTAGTGTGGATAAATATTGTAGGTACTCTACTCCTGAATTCTAATGGATTAAAACTTCATATAACAATATCTCCCATGGAAAAGGAAATCTTCCATTTCATAGACACCTTCATAAAAAGAGGTGAACCAAGCACTAAAACCTTCATGGAGAGAGGAGATGAAAACATCAAGGTCAATATTTTACAGTTCCACGTCAACATCTAGAAACACTCCACTATCATCACCAGTTAACCATAAGAATCATCATCAATGTTCAAATGAAATGGATTAATGTATCTCTACTAAAGAGTATGTAGAAATCAATATATGGAGATAATTAGTTGGAAACAACCACCCCATCATATTCTGGTCCCTCTCAACTTCGATCTGTGAGAGTCGAGACAAGATGAAAAATTTGTTTATGCCTTATCTACACCAAAATATGTGGGATACTCATAAAAAGACAAATGCTAGACACCACTCTTATCTAGGGTAAGAGGGTGACCTTTAGACCACCAGAATACTCTGTTGTCAGCTAGTATTTACTGCTATCTCTATGGCTTGGGATCCATTACTTTAAATGAACATCTCAAAACTACAAAAAATTCCACTATTTCATCACAACTCTTAGGTAGCTAATATTTAAAGCCACATCATGCATATTTATTCAAGGTCGGGGATATTATTGAGTGTCATATTTTTTCCACTCCCTCAAAAAAACATAAACCCTTATATATGGAATCCTAATAATGTTATTACCTCTGGTGAGATTAGGGGACTAACTAATGCTCAGGCTAGTTGTTCACTATAACAGAATGCCTCCACTCCAACAATGAGTAGACATTTTGAATTGAGAGAGAGTGGATAGTCAATAGGATTTCAACCTAGGCCCCTCAAATAAAAATTAACTCATCTCAAACATGGATATCGAAGATACAATCACTCGAACTACTTCCCCTTAAGGAATGGTTATCATCATGGGCTTTCTTCACACAGAATTACTATTCAAGCACAACTATATCACATCAAATGTGTTGCAATTTTAGCTACCATATCAGTTGTCCAGTACTAGACCAGGCCTATCTGAATATAGTAACAGTAACCATCACCTACACTACTCAGATAATCAACTCATGAGAGGATTTGGGACACATTGGCAGTAGCTACATGAAAACCCATGCCAATTGGGCAGGGGAAATTTATATCTCAAGCACCATCACCTAGTTTCTCTTCTAATGAAAAGATTCCAGGGATATTAGTAGTGATTTCAAATCAACCCCACCTTACTAGGATTTTTGATTTATTACCTAAATGTACATCCTGGGGGTTATCAATTCCCCAGCTAGAACCATTATATCCTAAAAAACTGGACCAATCAATGCTAATTGATTCCCTAAATTACCCCTACCCTATATGTATGGTGGAATTTTCATTATCACCATCACCACAGAGGGAATCATCCTTCCTTAGGTCAGAATTTATCAATCATTACTCAGCATTCCACTAGGCACCCCACCGCAAGACAAACCCATACTGGTCACGACATGTTCAACAAGCACCTTCAGAAACTCCCTCAGAGTCACTATTCATAGACCAAAACTAGAGGAACACACAATGAATAAAATCATACCCCACTATGGTCAACAGATAAAATTTACCAATATGGCCAAGGGTTCGAATAATAACTGTAAAAAAGATAGTACAAAATTAGAATGTTGCGTTGAATGTAATGGAATAACTACCATTATCTGATATTCCTTAGTGAATGATGTCATTGTTAACAAGATCTTAATTTTGGACCAAGGCACCAATGTAGAGGGCCATAATAGAGAACAAAATACCCTATGATGAGGGAGCTTTGGATGCACCAAATTAGGCTAGACGTACCTAGAACAATGGATGGATCCTAATCACAGAACCTCCAAATAACGAGTTTCCACCTCCATAGTGGAATAATACCAATGGGAAAAGGAATGAAATGATTGCATCCTACATTGCACCAAAAAGAGTTCATTTTCCTTCCTCATATGAACAACTATTATAATATTATAGTGATATTAAATCTCTTTGATAGGTCAATGAGGAGAGACTCAGGGGAAACATTCCTACTCAGTATCATCTTCAGGTGGAGACGAATATTCTTCCTCCCATAGTTAATCATCTAGAAAGAGTGGTATCTGAGCATCATATTGGATCTATAATATTAATATAATATTTTTAATTTGTTAGTGTATTTAATTTTCAAAAAAATTTATATAACATCATTGATATTAAGTTTAAAATATATTAACAAATTATTGTATCACATTTTTTCTAGGAAATTGACATTAATCATTACAATATAAATTGTATAAATCAAAAATAGAATTTGATATTGTTTAAATTAAACTAAATAAACTAAAAAAATATTTTTTTCAAAATATTACATGATTTTATAAATGATAAGAATAGATTTATAAAATTTCACATTACATTTAAAAGGTATATATTAATTTTAATAAAATTGTGTACTACAAACTATTAAATTCCCTCTATGTCACATTATATTAAAAGAGTTATAAAAACTGATATTATTAAAATGTTCCCATAAATAGAATTTTTTAAAAAAAATAAAAAATACATCATAATGTAATTATATTTTATGTAATTAACAAAATTTATTTTAGTTTATTTATTTAAAATTATATATCTTTAAAATTTATTTACAAAAACTAAGACAAATACATTTAAAAAAATATCATTTAATGATAATTAAGTCATATAAATCAATAAACGTCTCATGTTTATAATTATTAATGTGTTACCACTATATATTTTATTAATAATTTATTAATTATTTGTAGTGGTTTTTTATATTGGTTGTATTGTGAGATATATATTTTAAAAAATATTTTTAATTTTATTGAATCTAAACTCTCAAGTCATTAAAAAGGTTCTGAAATTGAAATTAACTTCAAGAATTATTAAAATAGTAAATTAAAACAACCTATTAATAATAAAACAAATAAAGTAGTAGTTAAAAATATACCTATTAATTCACAAAATGAACATAGATAATAGGAATATTTAACTTATTAAAAATATATGTTTAAGATAAATTTATCTAAATTCATTTGTATGTTTATTATCTTATTAACATGATACCAGTAGTATAAACTCATTCTTACATACATATTGAAATGTAATCTAAAAATTCACTATTTCATTGTCATATATGTAAACTATGTTAGCATGATTAGCATAAAGAAAATCCATGAAAATAATAACATCAAACTCTACATTGGACAATACAATATGTTTTCTGGAGAAATTATTCCATATGAGATAACATTTCGATATCTATAAATTCATTAATATTTAATAATACAACAATTTTTTTCGCTAAAATATATAAAATCATTAATTGAGATGTTATTTACAATTTTATTAAAAATTCACTATATATAAAAAAAGGTGTAGATTTTAAATTAAAAAAATTATAATTTCTTGAATAAACATGTTATGTACCTATAGCCACATCAATTGAGGGTACAACATTTTCTTTAGTAGTGAAAATAGATTTTTACACCTTTCTATTTCTAATCATGATGATCCTCATAATGAGTATCTCTCATCAAACATGCATTGGAATAATTTAAAAAATCATTGCAATTGAAAAATTTTATAGCATACTATTCATTATCAACCTCACAATTTATATTTCTAATTTATTTATAATCAAGAGTTATTATTCCTAGATTTTGGAATTGGTAACACTTTATATATCTTGTAATAAACTGTCTATGTCTCTATATTCCACACATGTCACAAGTGTATAATTTAATTTTCATTCGTTCATGTTTTAATTATGAAATCATCCCCATTTCATATCACATGTATTTTATCTTATCCATGATATTCTAAAACTCAGTATACTCTATCTTAACATTATCATAAGATTAAAAAATTTATGAAAAAATTTAACCTTTGAAGTAATGGAATCTCTGCATTAATATTGATTCAATGATGTGTAAAAGTGATAACAATAACTGTAATTATAATGAAAAAAATTGTTTTTGTAAATTGACAACCTAGTAGAATTATTTACATTGGTTCCAAAAAATATGATATGATTTTTATTCAATTCATGGAATTAGTTAAGCACTATACTGAATAAATTTTGGGAAATACTATTCTTAGGAAATATTACTAAATACCCTCCATTCGTTGTCATCAATTTCATCCATTTCAATATATTTCTTAATGAAATACCATTATTTATAAGATTTACATTAAAATAAATACATCTAAATTGAAACCTTTTTGTGTTGTGACAAACCCAAAACCTAGAAAGTATTATCCAATGCATTGATCCATCTATCTACTTTCATCATGAATAATGGAATACTTAATATCATATGGTTATTTTTGATTAAATAATATACTATATATTTTTTCCACTATAAGGGATGTGGTCCATCTAATTCCTGGGTACCACCATAAATTTCTCTCATGAACTGAGTAAATAATTCATAATTCTACTCTTTTCCCACTATTATATATTGAGGATTAATTTTTTTATTGTCAACATAATTCCTTTCTACCACATCTACCTTATTTTAATTATGGATAAAAATTCGAAATAAAAATATATTTGGAAAAATAAATTTTGAAATATTTGAAAGATATATAATGATAATATTACCATAAATTTGAGTAACTTTTGAGTTATTTTATCAATCTCACTAATGCAATCTAAACTTCTTTTATGAAAAAAATAACACCACATACATAAAACATCACATACATATATGATTTATAATATGTTTTTTAATTTATTAACTTTGCAAAATCTTTTGTGTTTATATATCAAGAAAAATGTGCAGAATATTACTTTACAATGTGAAAAATTCAAACCATTACACATTTTTCACACACAACTTGTTATTAATATAGAAAAATTTGATTCATTAAACATATATCCCATATCTGTAACTTTCACTCTATTAACATTTGTACCAATTATTAAGACCTACAAAAAATCATTTAGAAATGTCGGATGAGAACATAAATTCATAGTAAAAGTAATAAAATTAATAATCCAATTATTCTATTTGTAATGATGAAAAATTCTTTACAATGATTTAAATTTTAACAATAAAAAATTTATATAAAAATTCTTTTTACATATCCATGAAAGAAAATTAGTTTCATAATATAATTCAATAAACATTTAATATTAATGAAAAACCATAATAATATTTTTAATGAAAAATATAAACACATTGTAATATATTTAAATTAAAATAATTCGTTCACATATTATAATAATATGGTCATAAAGATTCCTTAAAAACATAATCATTATAGAAAATGGTTTAAAATAAAAATATTAGATTCTATAATCCATTTTAATTAATTTTTATAGGTATAATGGGATGTTATCACTATATTCACATTTAAAATAACTAATAAAATGGAATCACATAACCAAACAATTAAAACATCTATTAAGAGTATTCTATAACTCATTAACTAATTAACATTACCCAATGAATTTGAGGGATATATGGGGGTGACTCATCATCAAAGTTGTTTTTGGATTACCAATAATTTACATAAATTTTACATATACCCCATTATGAATAAAATATAAACATATTTCAAATTAATCATCTAAACCATTTGAATTGTAATTACATGTCATAAGTTACAACACTTTTAGACAAATCATACATGACCATAAAAAGTCTACTTATCTATTGAAAATCCATAAAAAATAAAAATATAATTACAGGATTAATTTATCAATATAACCATGAAAAAAATAAATGATACTTGAAAGCAAATTATGTCTACGAGGGTGGTAAAAATTGGAAAAGGTGTATATGTTAATATAAATTATTTTTGACTTTTCTAAAAAATACCAAATTAACCATTTGTAAATTTTTAAATGGCTAATTTTGAAACTAATAAAAGGAAAGGAAAAGGTATATAGAAATAAAATTTAACATCATTAGAATTTTAATTAATAAAATACATGAAAAAATTTAGAGAACATGGACATGGATGATTAATGTAGGAATGAAAAAACATAAAAAATGGTTTTAAAGACAAATAACATACCTTATTTTTCATCCGAATTCTTATAATCTCTTATTCGGAAATTATATAATTATAATAGTTTATATATGTTTATGTTACCATTTCATTTTTGATACCATTGTTATTAATTTTTTTTCATTTATTACCTTGTGTTATTTAGTTACAAAAATGTTTATGATCATGTTAGTTGTTTTGTGGTCATTGATTTTATAAAAAAACAACTTTTGTTCATTAACCATTGTAAAAGTTTAATTGGTACTTTATGGAATAATACTCATAAAAATGTTATCTATATCATACTTATTAATTGAATAAAATTTTTAACAATAAAATAATTTCTCTCATGAGAAATGAATCACGTAATTATATGTGGTTTATACTGCATACCAACGTGTAAATGACGTTTTCATTTTTAACCAGTTGAAAATAATTAAAGTAAAAATATTTTAATTTTATAAAATAATGATTATTTTATAAATTCGATATTTCTTCATTACATATATACATAAAACCAATAATTCTTGGTGGATATTTAAATTAATCACATTTCATTGTAGTGAACCTATTTCACACATACAAGCATGTGATGTAATTAATTTCCGATTGATTGAATGAGCATGAAATATAATGATATATTATAATTATTGATTCATATTATTTTCATAAATTTTATTTTATTAATTTCTTCAATCATTATAATGATCCATATGATACATTGTTTAATAATGAAATACAACACATTGAGGGAGTAGAATTCTGCACTTATGAACATTCAATAATTTTATTTCTACTAAGAAGAAAAATGAAAAGAAAAGGTATATATGATAATAATAGTATACTTTTACTATATTTATGATAAATATGTTATTCCTTCATCAATATTGAAGAATATATTATTTTTGTTGAAGATGATATAAAATTAAAATATGTCAGCTAGGTCTAAAAACATTTACTTATATATATGCCTTTGTCATATAATTTGTTCAATCAAGGATTGGATTATTTATAGAAACATGTATAGTACAAAGTGGTTAGATTTATGGGGATAGTATTGTAAATTAATATACTATATTAGAGTTCTAAAAATGAGTGAGTAAGGGAAGATTAGACGTGACATTTTATAAGTGAGGTGGCACACATACATTTTCTAAAAATTTAAATATTATTAAGTATTAATCATTATAATAAATATAAAAAATAATAAATTTTTAGTGTAATATTACTACCATTAATGAAGGTATTTACTTGTGAAAATTTTGGTTAAAAATCCCTTATTTTCCCTAAAAGAGATGATATCCAGTGTATGGATGGTTTCAGGGCTGTCATGGGGGTTCGAGACATGAAATAGAAAAGAAAGGAGGCCAAATAGCGTATAATTCACGGTTGTCTCAAGATTAGTACTAACCATGTACTACGTTAGGGAAAATATGATGCCAGATATTCTTTCAGATAGAGGCTACTTCATGGTCAACGTATGATTTTCAAAACCATATTGGTGTTCCTAGGAGACCGTAAAATTTGGACCCTATTGAACAATGGGAGCCACATGATTGGCGCACGGTTTTTCCAATCATCCTTTAAAACCATGGGTCATATTCAAATGGGTAAATTCCCATTTTCCCTATACATATTATATCATTATCCCCTAATTTTCTCCCCCATTTGACCCACTATAAAAAGGGTGATAAACCAGCTTCACCCTCCTCTTAAATGGGCGATTTTCTGATAATTCCTAGGTGTTTGGAGTTCCTTCTAGAAAAAACTGAATCTCCAAGTAATTACTTGACTCTATTTCCATATATTTTATGAGGAGTATCATTGTGTGGTTTCCACTCCATCAAAATATCTAAACACTTATTTGTTCATGGGGTTCTTCATATAAGTGGTTAATGAGATTTTTTTTGAATCTGGGCATATTTTGTAAAAGTTGTTGTCTCCAAGAATGATTTATCTGTTCTTAAATCAATTTTCCATATTCTTGATTTTTAATATGTATGTGTGGTTGTGATAATGTTTTGATAGCAATGCTTTTTTATTTGACTATAGAATGTTATTTGGGCCATTGTGTGGTGTGTGATACTATTTGTGAGACCCTTTATGTCTATCAATGATTTTAGATTGGATTCCTGAATAACTATGGGAGAAGCCAAACCCTTGAAAGTGTGAATTTAGTTGTAAACCATGAGATTGGGAAATTCTGGAATGGAATATTTAATGATGGTTAAATTATTTTATGGCTATTGTTAATATGTAGAAACATAAATTAGTGTTTACTAGTATTTTTAAATTCCTAATATGATTATGAAATGGTTTTAATGATGTGTTCTAGATTTGATCCCATTATAGTTTGAAAAAATATGAAGAATATGATGTTTTGAAGAAGAAAAATGTTTGAAAAGGGGAATTGGCCACAAGGAAATTTAGAAAGTGTCTTTCTTTATAAATTTATAATGGTGATTTGAAATAAGGACGTGGATTCACTTTTTGTGAAAATTATTTATTGATTATTTGAAATGGTTGGAAATAGAAATTAAAATCTTAGGGAAAGGGTTATTTATTTATGATAAAGAAAAGTGTTTTAAAGGGTGGCCTAAAAATTATTTCAAATAGGTATTTAGAATTTTTTTATTCCATGACTTTGTTGAAATGGTAATTTAGGACCATTGTAATTGATATGATATACAGGTTAGTGAGATCGAAGACATGAAGACTGTGTGGACATGTTAAAATGGTTTGGAAATGAAATAATGATTTATCCACTTAGATAATGATATGGTACAAGGGGTGTTCAGAATAATTGTATATATGTCAATGAGTTATGTTTGTAAATGATAAACATGTTTAATGGTAATGGTTTCTATTTGGGAAATGTGTTATGGTTAAAGAAGCATTTTCACATGGCTTGGTTGTATAAGGGGTATTGACTTCAGGATTCAAGCCCACAGGATAGGTTAGACATAGTCTCTAAACCCTACCCTAATAATAAAATGGTTAGGGAGTCTGACTAAGTCCCTATGCCCTTAACGCTAGCTTTTTACGAGACGACCTGGATAGAGGCTCCAATATAAGTGTTCTGTAATGTGTAGTAACAATGTTAGACTGAGGCTCTATCTTTCCCAAGCACATAGATATGGATTGATTATTGGATTGTGTCTTTAGGGTATGTGGATAAATTATTATTAATTAATGTCATTATGACTAAAAGTGTATAACACCTTATTCCTTAGATTAGGTATCCAATGTTTCCTTAGGTAGATCATTTATTCAGTTACCCATTCAGAACATAAAGAGAAAAATGGTAGCTTTATATTTTATTAAAGGTGAGACACATTAATATTTATTTAGTTTCCTTTTTATTAAAGAACTTTTATTATCAACATACACTACTATATATACTAGATATTTTTTTATACACAATTACTGGTGGCCTACTGAGTTGTACTAACACCATACATGGGATTCCATAGAATATGGATGTGAAGGAATATTTTACTAGTTTTATGATATAGATTAAGGACATGAAAAGGGTTTTTGGTTGTGCATGGGATTATGGGTTGGTGTAAGAGACATAAAGAATTGGTTGGTACTCTAGTTCATGTTCGGTGTCTTTGGGAAGTTTTGGATTAGGAATTAATTTGATAGACTTCCTAATATGTATAGTATACATATCATCATTGAATCATGTATTTCTTTGTAATAGTTCGAATTTCTGGCATTTTTTCCATTTATTAGTCCATGTTTGTTGTTATATCTATTAATTTTTTTCCCATGTGTAAATAAACTAATAATATAGTATTTTCTATCAAAAGATCAACCATAAACATGTTCCTTTAGTCTGTAGCCTCCAAAATATAATAAGGTTCACTTGCAGTCAAGTGAAGACCTACCTTGGCGCACCAGATATAGTTTCCACTAGGTAGGGACTATTATAAATTATTATCCATGCCATTTTTTGTCTTAATAATTGTAGAATGTTAGAATGAAGACTATAATCTTTTCATGACTTTATAATGAGCTCAAACCTTGGTGACTTCAACCCCACATACATGGGAAACCCCGATTTTTCACGGTTGGGAATTAATAATTCAATTTTCATCTTTTATGGACGATTGAGACTTCCAGCTTGAGTGGTGCACGTAGATGAGATGATATTGATTTTTGAGGTTTTATCTCTTGAAACTATATAGAAATAAGTTGTGTGCCAATTCATGTATCATGCTCGAAACATAATTAATATAGGTCATCTGTATGTTTAATGTGACTGATAGTTCTTTGGGACTCCGATTTTAGTAGTGTACTTTTTGATTATGTTTTAATCATCTTGATATATCCTAAAAATGGTCGTTAATGATAATGTTTTTAAATACGAATTTGAATAAATGTCATTCTATTAAAATTATGGGTTAATATAATATTTTTTGAATGTTTAAATTCCATAGTTTTCAAATTGAATGTTTTGAGATGTGAAACATTAGGATTTAAATGAAAATGTTTAATTAATAAAGGAAATAGGAAAAATGATTGAACATTTAGGAACATCGGTCATTTGTATTTCTTGAGTTATTTTTGGGACATGATTATGGGTGGTTTGGGTAGTGAGAGTTCTTTAGTTTTGAGAGCATAGGTTATGGTGTTTGAGATATTGACTGGTTTGGAAATTCCAGTTAGTGGAATGTCGGTTGTTGTCTATTTAGATAGGTAGGGTCCTTGAATATATGATTTGGCATATGTTAATGTGGTTGTGGTGACTCTTCGGTTTTTATACCTTTTTAGTTGTGTTTGGGCCCTTAGAGTTGGTGTTTGGATCTCCATTCTTATGTATGTGAGTGTGTTTTTTGAGTGTGAACCATTGAGTAAATGGATTATTGGTCTGCTAGACATAGTGTGTTTGGAATAGGGGTTGGATATCATCCGTTGGGAAGCAGATTAATTGAGGATTGATTTATATTTCCTTGAGTTAGATACAATGAACTTTTTATTCATGAATCCTTTTTAGGGAGTTATTGTCATTATACCTTCAAGTTTGACCACCTTGAGGGGTTTTCCGGGTTGCGATTTTTTTAGGCATGTGAGGCCTAGGTGGACTTTATCAGCTTGAATAGTGGTGCACATAGATTAATGACAAGTGATGGTATTTCTTATATGTATAAGTTAATTTTAGTGTGTTTTGATAATAAAAATGGGTTTCGGTAATGATCATGTTTCTTTTGGTTGATTTAGGGAAAATTTAGGTGTTTTTGATTTAAATTTTGATGGGTTTTATGGATCTCGATAATGTCTTAGAGAGTAGTGGATACACATATGATAATGTTTCATTTGAAGTCCTGGAAAGACTCTAGTATGTGTTTCAGGTGATATTGGTATGTCTTAATTGAAAAGGGAATTTTAATTAGAGGCCACCTCTATTTAAATGTAATTGTAGAAAGTGTGTCTCAGAAATGAAGATGAAATTTAGATAGGTTGTATTGTTCTCATCCCAAAATAGGACATAGTGTGCATTTCCTTTCTAGATGGTTTCGACAGCATGTACAAAATATAGTGTTGGGTAGAGTTTCTTTGGATATATGGGTGCAGTGAGCTGGGAAAAGAATTGGGTTTAGAATTAAATATTTTATTGGATGTTTGGTAATACTTTCATTGGTGGAGGTTTCATCCACCAGAAGATGATGGTGGTGAACATAGGCATATGGTAAGGATCACCATATTAGGCAAATGGTTAGTTGATATTGTGATCAATGTCCCATATCGGATGATATCGTGTAAGAGAAATCATGGAGATTCATCTTGGGTGATAAGCGTTGGCTTAGGTTTTGACTATCTGAGCAATTTAAGATTACAGTTATGATAGGGTTGTATATAGAATGATTGAATGTGGAACTAGGTTGTGGGTCATCTATATTGGAATAACATTGGTCTTGGTATCATGGATAAAAAACTATATGTTACTTTAAATGATTCTAATATTGGAGAACCATTAGAACCATGAATGAAGTGTGTAATATGGTACCATGTGATTTGGGCCAGGATTCGTGGAGGGGATCAGACCAATGGTTCTCTGATTGGCTCTCCCATGATAGTGTGTTTCCTTTTAAGAAACAATTTTTTTACAATGGTTCCGTGATGTTACCTAGAATTTTCTCATGTGTCCCAGGTTGATATTTATTTATTTTTATCAATACATACCTTTAGGAGATTTTTTTTAATGAATATGGACTATGATGGGATACTTTTGGGAATGACTATTTCAATGATCTAAGATTGATGAAGGCATGGATATGTTGGCGATGAAACTTGTGAGATAAAGGTTGATTGGTGGGCCAATGGTCTGACCATTTTGTATTGAGCACTTATTAATGTTTGGATTTGTGGCTCAAGGATAAGTCATTATAATATGGGGAGGTTATAAGATTAAAACATTCAATAAAGTGATATCCTTGTTTTATTTTTCATTAATCATCAATTTTTTGGGATATTGAAGTGGTTCTCAAGTATATGGGATGTTTGGGGGGGTTTTGTGGGGGTTCGGGATAGGAAAGGAGACAGAAGGATTCCAAATAGTGTGCATCACATGGTGGGAACATGGTTAGAACAACGAACACCCCTGGCTAGAAAAACCATGTTACTGGAACTTTTTTAGGATATAGTCTAGCACACAGTCACCACATGGTTATCCAAGTTTTTGGGTGCTTCCATTATACCATACAACACCTGAAAAATGGGAAATTCCCTTTTCCATACTGTATTGTTTCTTTCTCCGATAAATTTCTACCCCATTCGACCCCCTATAGAAATGGTGATGAACCCGTAACCCATACTTCTCTATAGATGAATTATTATTCACTCATAGAAATTTGGAGTTCCATTTAGTGAAAATAAAAGATTCTGATATATCTTCGACTCTAATTAAATCCATTTTCATGAAGAGGCTGGGTGTGTGGTTTCCTCTCCATATGAATCTCTAAAACCTTTTTCTATAGGTTTCATTATATTAGTGGTTGATGCTGATTTAGTTCAAATAAATTATCAATTTTGGATGAGCAGTTGTCTCTGAGGATGAGGTGGGTGATCTTAAATATTTTTCTCATATTCTCGATGTTTAATATGTATATGTGGTTGTGCTGATGTTCTACTTTCTATGTTTTTTCTCTATCGATTATGAATGATATTTGGCACTTAGTGTGATGTGTGAAACCCTTTACCAACCCCATTGGTTTTGTCAATGATTTTATATAGCATTTAGGGACACCCATGACGTATTCAAAACCCTTTAAAATAATGAGTTGAATGGTAAACATATATATAGGGAAATTCTAAAAATAAATACATTATTATAGGTAAATTGGTTTATATGTATGGTTAAAACGGGGTCAATTAGAATGAGTGTGTTCTAGTATTATGAAATTATTAATGTGATTTTGAAATGGATTGAATGATGGGTTTTGGATATGATCTAGTTATAGATTAATTTTTTATGAATATGATTTTTTGAAATTTATCCTTGATCTAAATGGAGGAATTAGCCTCAATGAAATTTAGGAAATGGTAATATTTATATATTTCAAAAGATGATTTGAATCCAGGATGTGGCTTCCATTTTTTTGAAAATTCCTTAATGAATATTAGAAATGGAAGGGATGAGAAATGAAATACATGGGGAATGGATTTATTTTTTTAAGAGGAATGAATTTTTTTTAAGTAGTGGATTCAAGATGATTTTAAATGATTATTTTATATTTTTTTGTCGTGATTTGGTTTTAATTGGTTATCACCCTCTATTAATTGAAAGGATATATGTATTAGTTAGATAAAACCCATGAAGATTGTGTTGTCTTGTTAACATGGTTGTGAAATTAAATAAATGGTGAACGTCCTTAGTTGATGAAATAGAATAAGGGGTATTTGGAACAATTGTATAATTGTTAAAGAGATATGAATGTAAATGATAAATGTACTTAATATTTATTTTTTGTTTTTAGTAAATGTGTAATAGTTAAAGAATAATGTATACATGGATTGGTTATTTGTGGGGTATTGAATAGAGGTTATACCACCATAGATCAGGTTTGACTAATGATTCAAACCCCACCCCTATAATTGATGGGTTAGAGAGTGATACTGAGGATCTATTTCGCTAATAATTTCATTTGATAAGACTTCCATTAGTCAAGATTCATGGTAATTTTTATTTAATGTATGGTTGGGATGTCAGACAGATGCTCTATTCTTCCAAAACACATTGACATGTGTTGATTATCAAACATGGGCTATGGGGTATGTGGATAAATTATGTTTATTTAATTCTATTATAATAAAAATTTTCTAATAATTATTACTTGGATTAGGTATCTAGTGTGATTAGAGCTACTTCAGTTAGTCCATACCCTTATAGAACATGATAAATGAAATGGTTTCTTGATAGTTTCCTCAATGAGAGAAATATTTATATTTATTAAATTTCTTTTTTATTAGTTCACTTTTTTATCTAAATAAACATTTTTATACATTGGATATTGCATCAGACATTACTGGTGGTGTCTTACTGAGTTGTACACAAACCCTACTTAGGCCTCCATGGAACTTTGGTACCTGAGTAGAAGCTACTTTTTTTTTGAAGAATTTTCCTGAAAGGGACTTGGGATTAGGTTGCGCATGGGATGATGAGTTGGAGAATAGGAGTTCATGAGTTTTTTGGACTCAAGTTTTTGTTAATATATTTTGGTGGTTTTGGTTTTGGATTTTGATTTCATCACCACTTGACATGTATAGAAGACATATCATTTTTGTATCAGGTCTTCCTTTCATATAGTTAGGAATTTTCACATGTTTTCAAATTTTTGTTAATTTTGGTTGTTATATATGTTAATATTAGTTAATATTTGTAATTACTCTAATATTTGGGTATAGTATCTCAAAACTATATTTATAGACATGTAATACTAGTCGGCAGCCTCTGGAAAATGAGGAGGTATAAGGCCCCAGCCTTAAACCTTACATAATCTTGAGTTATCACAAGATTACACGTTGAGGATCTTTTCAGGTTTAGAGTTTTAGAGAATTATATCATGAAACTTGCATTACATTCCACATTTAAACAAAGTGGTTACATAAAAGACAGTATTCATTCTTCCCATCAACGGAAACATATTTAAAATAAAACATGGATTCTTTCTTGACACATCCTTGACACTGTCATCACATCATGCACCCTTCCCTTGACCTGTGAAAAACATTTCAAAAACTTGGGATGAGCATAAAAAGCTCAGTAAGGGATATAAAAATATGGAAAGGAATCAAGAGTACATGTATACATAAGAATGAAATCATACTTTACCCATAAAACATAAGCACTTTAACATACCTCATAAAATCATAGAAATAATATGACATAAAGGTAACTTGAGGCATTCATAACATTCTTACGTAGGGAGTAACCCTCTTGGTTACGTTTGGAATACCCATCACAGTATATTCCCTAAATATCTTCGGAGAAACCTTAACGTTTCACTCCTTCGCGTTACCCAATGCATTGGAGAGCTATATCGGGCTCACCCGCCCTTAGTTTATCACGGAACCACCCATTCTTCATAACAATGCCCAAGAACCATAACATAATCGTATCATATAAAACATGAATAAAGGAAACATAACATTTCCACATTTCAATCACAATATAACATTTTAGGATATTCAAATAATGAATCCATTTTAAAACCATTTCAAAACCATTTAAAACATTTAATAAAGAGATTTTTGAATCAAAGTGTCCCATACCACCTTGAAGCTTAAAATTTTAAACCATTAATATCCATATAAATAAATCCTTAAAATCATTTTGAAAACATGGATAAGAACAAATAATTAAAACATTTAAAACGATATTTTGGTTAAAGGGGTTTTACCAAAATTAGTGACACTTGAATACAATAATTGAGGAATAACATTTAGTCAGAACTTTATAATATCATGAGAATAAATGGATTCATGATATAATACTTCAAAGGACAGTATATACACCATATAAGAGTGAATTGGTGCATAACAACAATGAACCCTCAATAGAAATGTCAAATGTGATGAAATCCCTTATAAAGAAGGTATCCTTAAATCAAGGACAAATAAATCTCAAAAATATGTGTGACAAATATAAATACACCCAATATAAGTGGATATTAAGTGTAAAACAATAAAAGGTCATTCACACATATTCAATGGATGACATATTCAATGACCACATGTTGAACCCAAAGAAATCGAAATTGGGTTAAAAAGTTCCCTTGACAGCCTAACGGCATCACATCAAAATGAGTTGGTGAGAGATAAAAAGTGTATCTCATCACTTGGACATAAAATTTACATCAATAAGGATATATGAGAACATATCCCAACATAACAATATGTAAATTAAAAGACCCAACAAAAGAAGACTGTTAAAAAAGAGGAGGGTGAAAGGTTCCCTTACCGACTTGGGTATCTTTCAAGACATACACCCCATGAAAGAAGGACAATAGTTCATTGATGTAAATACTCATAAACGAAAGTATATTACACAAAGAGTAGAATAATGTACAGTACATACACCACTCAATGGAATTTGTGGCAAATGTAGCATAAATCTCACGAGAATAAAAGTGAGATGAAAAATCCCTTACGAAAACTCGGCAGCCTAACAGCGCCACATAAAACTTCCGAATATGGATTGATGAGATCAAATAGGGTATCTCATCACATTACAATAAAATGTACAGAAAGAGGAATATAAAATAACATCCCCCAACATTACACAGAGGAGCTTAAAAGAAGTGACAGAAAGGAGAGTACTTAAAAAGAAAGAGAGAGGTTAGATCTCTTACGAAAGTTCGGCAGCCTAACGGCGCCACTCAAAACTTCCAAAATGGATTGATGAGAGAGAATAGGGTCTCTCATCACATGAACATAAAAATTACAGTAAGTTTAACATAAAATATCATCCCAATAACAAGAAATATGAGCTTTAAAATGAATTACATAAAAGTGTGTACTTAAAAAGAAAGAGAGGAGTAGGATCCCTTACCTCTTATCCGACTCGACCCGACCGTTCTTTAATCTCCTGAATAATAAACTTGAGTTAATTTATACTTGCTTAAGAACCTTTTCCAAGTTCATTATTCCTTTTATATCAATTATTGACATGTTATAAACATTAGTTAATCATCTAAGTTAATAATGATTGTTTTGTCGATATTTGGTTCTTAAGTCGAAAGTGGACTTCTTACAATTACATGTTGTTCGTGTGGTCAAAGGTTCTTTATATCCAGAATGACATTCCTTATTTGGATATCATATATATCATATATATAGAATATACATGTATTTATAATATCACATAATCATTTAGAGGTAAGAAATGAAATGCACCATTCATGGAGACGGTAAGCCGTACATACGCATGAACGCTACTTTCATTTCTTTGTCATATTAATGGAATTAAAACTAAATGAGAGGTATGTATATTTTAATTACAGAATTATATTAATCATTTATATGTATCATTCATCATATATATCCATTATATACATGTACTTATAATAGTACATTACATTTGGGGATAAGAAATGAAATGCACCGTTCATGGAGACGGTAAGTCGTACGTACGCATGAACGCTACTTTCATCTCTATATCATACTTTAATGGAAAGAAATAATAATGATATAGAGGTATATAATAATTCTATTATAACATCATATATAATAACATTAAATCCATCCTTTATACGTCCCACGTATGGCACTAACGAATCACATCACTTTGAGGGGGCGGTAGTCCGCACTTCCTAAAATGAAGATATCACATATACCCATAATGGAAGCCATAAAGGTAAGACACAAATGAAAAATAAATAAGAATAAGTAAAAAATAAAAATATTATATATCATATATAAAAATGGTGACATCATAATGGCCACCTTTGAAGGTGTTAAATGAGTATTGAACAATCATCGTTTCGGGAAGCATAATTTCACCATCCACGGAAACCGTATGTTCTTTAACCATTTGATGTAGTTGTGTGAGATTGTAGCTCGAATAAATCTTATAACAACATCCTAGTATATTTAAGATACTGGTGTTGTTACAAAAGAAGTAAATAAAAAGAGTTTAGGGGGTTGGAGAAGCAAAATAAAACAAATGAACATGAGAGAATGAATTACCTTTAAAAGTGTAACTCCTTTTGATTTGAGCCTAAAGGCTTCCTTTGAAAGGATTATGCCCAAAGGGAATCCTCTAGTATGAGGAAAGGGAGTGTAGAGAGTAAATGGTCAGGGGTTGGCCGAGCCAAAGTCTTGAGGAGTGTGTGAAATGAGGTAGAGGTGGGGGCCTTTTATAAGAGGAGAGGAGGGGCACTTTTGGAAAGTAAAGAAATATTACATTATTTGAAAATGTTTTTCGGTTTTAAAAGGTCCCACATTGATATAATTCGTGGATAAGGTGATAAGGGTTCGAAATCCACCCATCCAATAAGTTTTGGACATGTGTAGTTCATATATTTTACATTATCTTTCCATTTTATTTAAATCGTCAAATAATGATGTCATCGCTGCTTCATTATTATGTCATAAATAATTTAATTTATTTAATGTCTAAAAATTATAAAAAAAATACTATGATGTAGAAAATCGTTTTAGCTTTCCAATGATTATTTATAATCAAAAATCTGATCATTATAACCCCATGTAAAATTTGTTTTCGTAAAACATATGATGTTTGTGTCATTTTGACTTTTACATTAAATAAAAAGTTATTTATGTCATTTCCCAACCAAAGTGTCTCCATGGGGTCCCCAAGTTGACCCATGTCTTGTCTTGGTCGGCCATGACACAACCAATGAGGGTAGGACATGTGTCAAGCTCATCTTATTTTATTAAAGCATTATTTTTACCTTAAACTACACTAATTACCACTAATCGCGATTAAAAACTTAATAAGTTACTATTCACCAAAAAAATTATTTTTATCCCATTGAACCACATTTTACTTCTTAATGACAACCATGTATGTCGGATTCTTGAAATTCAAAACACAAAGATGGAAAATTTTCATTTAAACGGAAAAATCAGTTTTTATAAGTACCACTTAGTGGTTTCACTATTCATCAAAAATTGAAGTTTTTCAGAAAAATCCCAAAAATTCACCATAAGCTATATTTGATATTATGAAATCAAAAATGAAGTCTATTTTACAAAATTTAAAATATATAAGTCAGGTTAATTAATTTAATAATTAATTCCCGCTGTCAAAACAAATAGCGTGTTTTTATGAAACAATAAGTATCAAAAGATTGACACTAGTTTAAGTCTGATTTCAAAGTGAAATTAATTTCAACGACCACTATTGGATTTAATGGTAAAAATATATTTTAATTTAACTTTAAAACCAATTCAAAAGATAATATAATCATATAAATAAATTAGATTAAAAAGAGGTTTTGAATTAAAATACAACATTTTACACTATTCATTGAAAAAAATGAACTTTATCGGAAAGATACCAAAAATTTACACAAAGTAAATTTTGATGTCCCAATTCTAAAGAAGAGTTTTATTTGGTCCAAAATAATGTATAAGAGTGATCAAAACAATATTTAATGACAATTCTCCATCAAAAAGGTGATAAGTGAACCTTTAGTGAAAATTAGGGTATAAAAGCCTAAAATTGAATTCTTTCCGTATTTTAAGCCATTATATTTTATTGGATAAAAGTAAAAACATTTAAAAACATATATAATCATACTTTATTTATTTCTATCCATTCCCGCCAATACAACGGCTACATGTTAACTAACATTTAAAATAATATTATTTTATTATTAGTGTGCAACGTAAGATTCCCAAGAAACTCGTTGTTGCGTGTTGGTTACGCCATTGAGCATAGCGTCCCCTTTAAAGTCATATTAATATTTTATTCACAAATATGGATAAATATGAAAATTTAATATTCATTATTTACCTGGGGTGTTACATCCTTCCCCCATTTTGGGAATTGCGTCCTCGCAATTTTAAAATTGCGCTTGGAAACATCCTTGAAAGTCCCACATCGGAACAAGAGTCGGTAAAACAATCACTTTAAAATAAAGAAAGATAAGCACAGAGGTCACCCGAGTTAACCCATACTAGGATTCCAAGTATGAAAATATGGACATGGAGGAAAAAACAAAGGGTCATGTTCTGATGGAGAGTGATAGAAAACATGTTTAGGAGAAAGTTAACCACAAGAAAATCACAAACTTGTGATGGGTTAAACGGTATTCGATTCCCCAGTAGGAAAAGTTAATAGACAACATTTTTGCTTTAAGTTACTTTTTATTGAGGAATTTTTTCATAAGGAAACATAATCACTTATCATGTTGACTTTCAACTTTTACTAGATTCCTTAATAAAACTCATATTTTTTTCCAAAAGAAGAGTATTTAGGGAGACTTGTTTGCATTAAGAGTACTATAATCAACCTCTAGAGAATCACCTAATCCACAAAATAGAACTATATACTTCCCATGTATTTAGACTTTAACCAAAACCAAAACCAAAAAGGCTAGTACAAGATCAGATAATCCAGAAAAGGATAACCCTTTATAAAAAGAAAATCTATTCTTAATCTCCAAAATTTGTCCAACAAAACCCAAAGTTCAATGAGGACCATCCGATAAACAATTTGTCTATAAAATTCTTCAAATTAAACCAATATAATATTGAAACCCAAATATTTGAAGGATTTAGTCACATAGTCTTCCAAGTTAAATCGTAGCATTTATCTCCAAACAACATAAGTTGCTCCTAAAGTCTCGTATTGAAAAGTAATTAACCTAATATCATATCCTCCATGATAGGTTAATCATTTTCATAAATAACCCAAAATAAACTTACTCTTAATTCATAAAATCATATAACTAGAATGAATCAGTCAAACTAACCAGGGACTTCACGTAGTCCAGTGGTAGGCGATAAATACCAGTCGCACATTGGTTGTGGGTTCGATTCCCGCAGCTTTGTCCAACGCGACGGGATGTCACACGGTCTGCGTGTTGTCCTTTTTCCAAATCTATATAATTCTTAAAACATTCCCCAAAATGAGATAAAATCTTCAAGAATAATCATAACATATTTTAACCTCAAGTTTATCTCATTCCTTTCATTTTCCATCATATCATAGAGTAACCCATAATTACCTAAAAATTAAGTATCATATAAACCCTAATGGTACCTTAATAATTATTACCTGAATTTACACATCGAGTTGGCCATCTCGTACATGATGCATTAGAGAACTCACTAAGGTTGAAGTGGTTGATCATGACTCCTTGATAGTTGGTTTAGAACAACCACGAGTTTCCTCATTGAATCCCCCATTTTATCTAGTATCTTAATCATAGAACCACCACAGTTTCCTTCAAACCTGTTGTCTCTTTGGTGCCTGCTAGATCCATCCATTCACTAAAAATAGAAAGTTCAGTGTGAGTATATCAACATAACCATCATGTACTAATGAAGAAGATAAACACTAAGATATACATACTCATTCACTTTATCTAAAACTAGTACTCTTTCTAAAATCCTAACCATTATGGTACTGTCACATATGCTTAGAGAATACCCTAACCTCTAAAGTTATCTAAACCGACCTTTGATACCAACTATAAGGCCCCAGCCTTAAAAATTACATAATCTTGAGTTATCACAAGATTACACGTTGAGGATCTTTTCAGATTTAGAGTTTTAGAGAATTAGATCATGAAACTTTCATTACATTCCACATTTAAACAAAGTGGTTACATAAAAGAGAGTATTCATTCTTCCCATCAACGAAAACATATTTAAAATAAAACATGGATTCTTTCTTGACACGTCCTTGAAACTGTCATCACATCATGTACACTTCCCTTGACCTGTGAAAAACATTTCAAAAACTTTGGATGAGCATAAAAAGCTCAGTAAGGGATATAAAAATATGTAAAGGAATCATGAGTACATGTATACATAAGAATGAAATCATACTTTACCCATAAAACATAGGCACTTTAACATACCTCATAAAATCATAGAAATAATATGACATAAAGGTAACTTGAGGCATTCATAACATTCTTACGTAGAGAGTAACCCTCTTGGTTACGTTTGGAATAACCATCATAGTATATTCCCTAAATATCTTCGGAGAAACCTTAACGTTTCACTCCTTCGCGTTACCCAATGCATTGGAGAGCTATATCGGGCTCACCCGCCCTTAGTTTATCACGGAACCACCCGTTCTTCATAACAATGCCCAAGAACCATAACATAATCATATCACATAAAACATGAATAAAGGAAACATAACATTTCCACATTTCAATCACAATATAACATTTTAGGATATTCAAATAATGAATCCATTTTAAAACCATTTCAAAACCATTTAAAACATTTAATAAAGAGATTTTTGAATCAAAGTGTCCCATACCACCTTGAAGCTTAAAATTTTAAACCATTAATATCCATATAGATAAATCCTTAAAACCATTTTGAAAACATGGATAAGAACAAATAATTAAAACATTTAAAACGATATTTTGGTTAAAGGGGTTTTACCAAAATTAGTGACACTTGAAAACAATAATTGAGGAATAACATTTAGTCATAACTTTATAATATCATGAGAATAAATGGATTCATGATATAATACTCCAATGGACAGTATATACACCATATAAGAGTGAATTGGTTCATAACAACAATGAACCCTCAATAGAAATGTCAAATGTGATGAAATACCTTATAAAGAAGGTATCCTTAAATCAAGGACAAATCAATCTCAAAAATATGTGTGAAAAATATAAATACACCCAATATAAGTGGATATTAAGTGTAAAACAATAAAATGTCATTCACACATATTCAATGGATGACATATTCAATGAACACATGTTGAACCCAAAGAAATCGAAATTGGGTTAAAAAGTTCCCTTGACAGCCTAACGACATCACATCAAAATGAGTTGGTGAGAGATAAAAAGTGTATCTCATCACTTGGACATAAAATTTAAATCAATAAGGATATATGAGAACATATCCCAACATAAAAATATGTAAATTAAAAGACCCAATAAAAGAAGACTTTTAAAAAAGAGGAGGGTGAAAGGTTCCCTTACCGACTTGGGTATCTTTCAAAACATACACCCCATGAAAGAAGGACAATAGTTAATTCATGTAAATACTCATAAACGAAAGTATATTACACAAAGAGTATAATAATGGACATTACATACACCACTCAATGGAATTTGTGGCAAATGTAGCATAAATCTCACGGGAATAAAAGTGAGATGAAAAATCCCTTACGAAAACTTGGCAGCCTGACAGCGCCACATAAAACTTTCGAATATGGATCGATGAGATCAAATAGGGTATCTCATCACATTACAATAAAATGTACAGCAAGAGGAATATAAAAGAACATCCCCCAACATTACAAAGAGGAGATTAAAAGAAGTGACATAAAGGAGAGTACTTAAAAATAAAGAGAGATGTTAGATCTCTTACGAAAGTTCGGCAGCCTAACGGCGCCACTCAAAACATCCAAAATGGATTTATGAGAGAGAATAGGGTCTCTCATCACATGAAAATAAAAATTACAGTATGTTTAACATAAAATATCATCCCAATAACAAGAAACATGATCTTTAAAATTAATGACATAAAAGTGTGTACTTAAAAAGAAAGAGAGGAGTAGGATCCCTTACCTCGTATCCGACTCGACCCGACCGTTCTTTAATCTCCTGAATAATAAACTTGAGTTAATTTATACTTTCTTAAGAACATTTTACAAGTTCATTATTCCTTTTATATCAATTATTGACATGTTATAAACATTAGGTAATAATCTAAGTTAATAATGTTTGTTTTGTCGATATTTGGTTCTTAAGTCGAAAGTGGACTTCTTACAATTACATGTTGTTCATGTGGTCAAAGGTTCTTTATATCCAGAATGACATTACTGATTTGGATATCATATATATCATATATATCTAGAATATACATGTATTTATAATATCACATAATCATTTAGAGGTAAGAAATGAAATGCACCGTTCATGGAGACGGTAAGCCGTACGTACACATGAACGCTACTTTCATTTCTTTGTCATATTAATGGAATTAAAACTAAATGAGAGGTATGTATATTTTAATTAAAGAATTATATTAATCATTTATATGTATCATTCATCATATATATCCATTATATACATGTACTTATAATAGTACATTACATTTGGGGATAAGAAATGAAATGCACCGTTCATGGAGACGGTAAGCCGTACGTACGCATGAACGCTACTTTCATTTCTATCTCACAATTTAATGGAAAGAAATAATAATGATATAGAGGTATATAATAATTCCAGTATAACATCATATATAATAACATTAAATCCATCCTTTATACATCCCACGTATGGCACTAACGAATCACATCACTTTGAGGGGGTGGTAGTCCGCACTTCCTAAAATGAAGATATCGCATATACCAATAATGGAAGCCATAAAGGTAAGACACAAATGAAAAATACAGAAGAATAAGTAAAACATAAAAATATTATATATCATATATAAAAATGGTGACATCATAATGGCCACCTTTGAAGGTGTTAAATGAGCATTGAACAATCATCGTTTCAGGAGGCATAATTTCGCCATCCACGGAAACCGTATGTTCTTTAACCATTTGATGTAGTTGTGTGAGAGTGTAGCTCGAATAAATCTTATAACAACATCCTAGTATATTGAAGATACTGGTGTTGTTACAAAAGAAGAAAATAAAAAGAGTTTAGGGGGTTGGAGAAGCAAAATAAAACAAATGAACATGAGAGAATGAATTACCTTTAAAAGTGTAACTCCTTTTGATTTGAGCCTAAAGGCTTCCTTTGAAAGGATTCTGCCCAAAGGGAATCCTCTAGGATGAGGAAAGGGATGTGGAGAGAGTAAATGGGCATGGGTTGGCCGAGCCAAAGGCTTGAGGAGTGTGTGAAATGAGGTAGAGGTGGGGGCCTTTTATAAGAGGAGAGGAGGGGCACTTTTGGAAAGTAAAGAAATATTACTTTATTTGAAAATGTGTTTCGGTTTTAAAAGGTCCCACATTGATATAATTCGTGTATAAGGTGATAAGGGTTCGAAATCCACCCATCCAATAAGTTTTGGACATGTGTAGTTCATATATTTTACATTATCTTTCCATTTTATTTAAATCGTCAAATAATGATGTCATCGCTTCTTCATTATTTTGTCATAAATAATTTATTTTATTTGATGTCTAAAAATTATAAAACAAATACTATGATGTAGAAAATCTTTTTATATTTCCAATGATTATTTATAATAAAACATCTGATCATTATAACCCCATGTAAAATTTGTTTTCGTAAAACATATGATGTTTGTGTCATTTTGACTTTTACATTAAATAAAAAGTTATTTATGTCATTTCCCAACCAAAGTGTCTCTATGGGGTCCCCAATTTGACCCATGGCTTGTCTTGGTCGGCCATGACACAACCAATGAGGGTAGGACATGTTTCAAGCTCATCTGTTTTTATTAAACCATTATTTTTACCTTAAACTACACTAATTACCACTAATCGCGATTAAAAACTTAATAAGTTACTATTCACCAAAAAAATTATTTTTATCCCATTGAACCACATTTTACTTCTTAATGAAAACCATGTATGTCGGATTTTTGAAATTCAAAACACAAAGATGGCAAAATTTCATTTAAACAGAAAAATCAGTTTTTATAAGTACCACTTAGTGGTTTCACTATTCATCAAAAATTGAAGTTTTTCAGAAAAATCCCAAAAATTCACCATAAGCTATATTTGATATTCTGAAATCAAAAATGAAATTTATTTTACAAAATTCAAAATATATAATTCAGGTTAATTAATTTATTAATTAATTCCCGCTGTCAAAGCAAATAGCGTGTTTTTATGAAACAATAAGTATCAAAAGATTGACACTAGTTTAAGTCTGATTTCAAAGTGAAATTAATTCCAACGACCACTATTGGATTTAATGGTAAAAATATATTCTAATTTAACTTTAAAACCAATTAAAAAGATAATCTAATCATATAAATAAATTAGATTAAAAAGTGGTTTTGAATTAAAATACAACATTTTACACTATTCATTGAAAAAAATGAACTTTATCGGAAAGATACCAAAAATTTACACAAATAAATTTTGATGTCCCAATTCTAAAGAAGAGTTTTATTTGGTCCAAAATAATGTATAAGAGTGATCAAAACAATATTTAATGACAATTCTCCATCAAAAAGGTGATAAGTGAACCTTTAGTGAAAATTAGGGTATAAAAGCCTAAAATTGAATTCTTTCCGTATTTTAAGCCATTATCTTTTATTGGATAAATTTAAAAACATTTAAAAACATATATAATCATACTTTATTTATTTATATCCATTCCCGCCAATAAAACGGCTACATGTTAACTACCATTTAAAATAATATTATTTTATTATTAGAGTACAACGTAAGATTCCCAAGAAACTCGTTGTTGCGTGTTGGGTACGCCATTGAGCATAGTGTCCCATTTAAAGTCATATTAATATTTTATTCACAAATATAGATAAATATGAAAATGTAATATTCATTATTTACCTGGGGTGTTACAGGAGGTGCGCCTAAGGCTATGTGACGACCCAGCTCGGTGAATCAAGTATAGTGGCCACCAGAATTGGGATGTTAAATATAGTATATGATTATAAGGTTCTTAATCATATAATTCAATATGAAATATGTACTTATTCATCCATAAATCATTATTTTACCTGAATTATCTTAATTTATCATTTATTATAGTGATAAATATTTACCATGGTTAATATTCATAATCTCTAAAAATGAAATTTGACTTATTAAAGAATTTCATCCACCATATTCTATATATGGAATCCATATGTAATTATTTACATCATATAATTGGATAATCATACTTTTTTTATGTTCAAAAAACAAATAGGAAAATGTTTTTTTTTCAAAATTGTGTTTTTAATCATAAATATGAACTAATAAAAAAATAAAAAAATAGAAATGATTAATTTAGATTTATTTAGATACTATATAATATAATTTATTATATTTTACATTAAATTCCAAAATATTTTCAAATTAATTTATGTATTTCATAAAAAAAATTTTTTTTAAAAAAATTCCATTTTTCACTCATAACCAAATTTTTTTTTATGAAAAATAAAAAAAGAACTATAAATTCTATTTGTTTTTTTTATTTTAAAAATATATTGTTTTTTTATAAATATATATTATTAAAATTAATAAATATACCTTTTACATAATAAAATATAATTATTGGGAAATTATGGAATAAAACTATTCATTTTTTCATGTGCAATTGTTTCATTATTTGTTTCTCAAAATATGATGAACATAAATCCATAAAATGATTTTTTTAAAATATAATATTAATTTATATATAGTGTTACCAATTTTGTGACAATTTAATTGATTAAGGGTATTTAATTTATTTAAATTTTTAATATTTCCATTAATACTTAAATCAATTTCTTAAATTTGACAAAGATTTACCAAGACATCATGGTTGTTAATGGGATTTCAGTTGAGAGTTGGTGTGAGATGGATCCCCTATATTTATATATTTCCATTTCATTCATTTTTTGAAAAATATAAAATCTATATATAATATTGATGTATTTTTTATTATGAATATATAATTATAATATGTTACTTCAATTATATGTTAATGATTGATATTTTTTGTGTTCCATTATTATATGTTTTATTTGATATATGTGGTTGAGTATAAGATTGGTTATAATTTCCCACCCATAAGTTTGGTATTTTATTTTATATGTTCTCATACTTTTTAATTTCATATTCATTTAAACAATGGAACAATCAACCAAATTTCTTACATTATTGTGTTCTAACAATCCATATCACGTCAGATAAACATGTAGCTATAAAGTTAAAATTTTCATCATTATCCAAAGTATTAAAAACTATATATGTTTAATGATATTTTGAAATATAATCATAAAATAATAATGTATTACTTAACTTTATGATTTATCATCACAATATATTATCTTTTAGATGGTTTTAATATATTTTTATTAGTTGAAATTTCCCCAGCACCGAAATATTAATTAAATTGAGTCCTTAAATGATGTCATCTTTTGAGTTGAGTTCAGATTCCAATGAACAATGATGTCATGTAAATCATATAAATAATTCAGTTATCACTTAACCAAATAAATATCTCCATATATGTTTTCCAATAAATAATGAATCAACAATAAATGTGGTTTATAAGAGAAGAATAGTTTCTATTAATGTTTTATTGAAGGCCTAAAATATTTAATTCAGACCATCTTATAACCCACTACATATTTTATATTAATATCACAAAGAATATTTTCATTTTATAATATAATGAAACCATATATCCCATATATACTAAGCCATTTATCACAATATAGGATATATATTCCTCATCCCTTGTTTTATGAAATTTTTATAAAAATATTCCTTGTAACATATTTTGTAAAATGAAATTACCCTTACCAAAAACCATCTAGGTCTACTACTAAAATAGTTCCAAATCACATTCACCAGAAAGCCTAAGGGATGTTACCAATCACCCCCTCATGAAAACTATTGAAAAATAATGATAGTAGATCATGTGCGGATGGTTTCTCTATTACATTATGCCAATAATGAATCATAATCCAACTGATATTTGGGTCATTTTATTGTATATAAAATTAATGTCCATTGATAAATTAACCTTCCAAATAGGGTTTAAAATAATGAAACAGAAAATGTGATATAACCAAAAATAGTGATGAAACTCACTTTTATAAGAAAAAAATATATAAATCAATAAATCACATTAGTAAACATAATCAAAATAAAAAAATATAAAATATTTTTTGTAAAAATTATAAGATTCATCAACATCTCATGGAATATAAAAAAAAACTTACCAACCCAAATTACCTCTATTTGATCCCATATTAATCACCACATCTGAACCCATACAGTAGTGGAGTAAATCCTATAACCTAAGACACTCATCATTTCCTCAGATGAGTATAATACATGGACTCAAGAATGTCTCCATATAATTTAGAACTTTCCAACTAGGGGTGAGGTCCAAAAACATGATTCATTGAAACTATGACTTCAATATGATTTAAATTTTACAAAAAATATAAAAATATAAAAATATCCCCATCATGTTCATTAGAGTAGTCATAAATTAGTAAAAAAATCATAATAATATGGGGAGCTATAAATAGAAGTCGTTCTACCACTAGAAAAATGAAATTGTAAAAATAAAAAAAACAAAACATTGGGTCTACTTCCTTACATGGGCCTAAATTCAATATTTGACTCTAATTGAGATTTTGCTCAATTATCCACTACACTTCCAATGATATGACCTTAAAATACGACTTATGTTCTCCATGCATGATGATATTCCTAACTATAGTGTGATAATGTAACATAGTATGATTCATCATGTTCTTAAAGTAGATTTCATCATATGCATGTATTCATGAAGAAAAATACATTTCATAAAGGTGTTTTAGAATTCATCTAAAAACCAATCCAAAAGAAAATCTAAGTATAAGGTCACTATTTTCTAACAATTCACCCATATAAATGGATCATACCCTCTTCAGTGACATACTAAAATTCACCTCATCACATCATCTCATTATATTGTAAATATATAAAATATAATACTCAAAGTTATAGGGTAGGGTGGTTCTAAATCCTCAAACCAATACACATATATATAACTAAATTCCATTCATATTTATAAATAATAATCACTAAATAACTTATGGCATGTCCCATTAGTCTCATATCATGCAAAATCACACCCCAAACCTCGATCAGATGGTCTTCAACCCAATCCTCTCAAGTATGGGTGTAATTCAAGTAGACCAACCCATCCCTGTAATCTCACAAGATGTCTAAACATGAATTATAACCCATACTCGTTGTCCTGATGGAGGTAAAAATCACTGAAACACATACACATAGAAACTACAGTGGTACCAAAAGGTATATAGACCCATTCATTCAGTATATATAGAGTAATTGTGAATGTATCGTTCAATCTATGAGGAATCATGGGAGGTAACTATATGTAAATTGAGATATCACTACTATCTCTTTGGAGATCACATAAATGTATAGAACCATCTATATAAATTCAAGGTATATAACAACATAACCATCATCACATACTCATAAACACACGAAAGGTCACATCAATTGCCCAAACCAATTCTATTTTAGAGATGGGATGTCACTTTCAGAAAAATACATGAAAAAAATAAATAGTACATGTGGGAAAAACCTTTCACACAGCTCTATAGTTCATCCCTATGAGATTTTCTCTTGAGATATGGACACCTTTGTAATATAAATCACATATCACCAATCTAAGAAATAATTTCATTATCCATACCCATCATATCCACAACATGAAGATAGAATCTGTCACTTAAGCCCAATTAATGACATCACATATCATAATATAATCATGACCAAGACCCCCATGTCATGTCTAGCCTCACCAATTACCTATTCACCCCACATTCCACTACTTAATGTCCATCCAAAGTAGAAATTCTCTATGACCCTTTGTATCAAAATTCCATGTATCTAACTAAACCAATAAACCTAATATATTTACCATCTCACATATCTTAAGGGAGATATATCAACCTTATAACTAGTGTAATCCCATCTACGTGAAACCCATTTAATCTTGAAGTAGATTCGCTAAAAATTAATGGACATTTTATGAGGAATCCATCATAAGGGTGTATCTCATAATAAATGATATAAATTTTTTTCTCACCCATATCCTTTAAGTCTAAATTTCTATTCATCATCAAACATGGCCTAGGAAATCACATTCTAGGCTATCGATGAAACCAAAAGTTCAACGATATCTTCCCAAGGCCTTACATGAACTCCACAAATATCTCTCCCGCTTTGGGGATTCATAGTTATGTGATACGTATTATCACGTGATTTAAAGAAACACCACCAAATGTATTGGGGTCCAATTGTCATCCTTTCTCTTTCTACATGCCTCACACAGCTAATATTTGTTCTAGTACAAAAAAAATCATCATTACAATGGTACGAAATAATGAATAAGCAGGCATATATTATTTTATTATAACAGGATCATAAATTTGTTATGGTGTTGCCATCTACACCAACCTTCACTGAGCATCATATATTTCCAATCATGCTTCTTCTGAGCCTATATCACACCCGATAAACCACCTCAAACCATATGATTAAAATAAATAATTAATAAAAATATAACTAATTATATATTTTTAAAAAATTTCATAATGGACCAAAAAATAATTGGCTTTCATCATCATACAAAACCTATGATCAACAAATTACTTAAGGTAAGAGTCACAAACCTAAAACCATCATAGCCATAATCCTCTACACCCAACCTAAGGTTACCATAAAAATTCATAAAATATATTGACAAAACAAAAATAAATTATTGAAGGGCCACTAGATTTTGTGAAATATTTTATAAAAAAAATTATTTTCATCCATTTCTTGCATTAAATGCTACAAATATTTTTCACAAAACTCTATATACTATTAAAATGTAATTATATAATCTCATAGTTATATCCTTTCCATTTAAATGGAATGTGTGAATATGATGGTCCAAAAAATTAAAATAAATTGTTTACACATGTATATGGAAGTAATTAGTTTTTGATCCAATTAGTTAGAAATAAATATTAAACAAACCATTTTAAAATATAAGAATTTCTTTTTTGGAAAATTATTTTAAGCGTAAATGATTGTTTTATCTCAATAAATTAAATAAATATTTTTTTGAATTATTGAAGATAAATTTATATGTAATATTTTCAATAAAATTTTTTATATTTATATTATGGGTTTTCACATGAAATGGTATGAATATATCTTATTTAACACATAAAAACTATTTTTCTCATAAAAGGTTCACATTTTTTAAACTTATTTTATAATAATAATTTAAAAATTTATAAAATTAAATTTGAAAAATGAAATTAATATTAAAAATAAATATATACAAATTATCATCAAGTAATTTGTTTTTATATTTATTATAGGATAAATATTTCAATGATCAATGAAAAATAACAATTTTAATTGAGAATTCACTTTTTTTAAAGAATTTCAATACAAAAAATTATTTTAATAAGGTTTTAAAGATATATTTACATATATTATATATTTAATGATAAAATTTAGGTTATATTAATGAATTTAATATTTAATTTGGATATTAATACTTTTAAATCTATTAAATATTTTCCTATGGGAAAATCTATTTTCCATAACGATTACGAGTTTAATATTAATAATATATATTCCCCTATGTGAATGGAATTTAGAATAATTTATTATTTTTTCTAATATTTATAATAAATATTATATAATAAGATACACATAATTTTTAATAATTATGAAAATTAAAAGCAGTAAAACCTAATTATTACAATTAAGTTGAAATTGGTTTAATGGGGGGGGGACTAAAAAGATTTTGAGGTTAAAATTACATAAAAACATGTCCAAACCCCTTTTCCTTGAACTATTTTACCTTTTTTATTCTATTATTGATAATGGGATTGTTTTAGCCTTTTGGGAATGAAAAATTATGGTTAAAATGTTTAAATTTTCAATTTATCTAAGTGTGTCCTGTCCACCACTAATAAAAATATGCCCATGTCCTCCCCTATTAAAACATCCAATACTCTTAGGTTGGGGAAATATATACTAAAATTTCTTCCCTAATATCCTTATATAATTTTAAATGATTTAATTGTTTTCATAAGTCCATCATAGTAAGGATTATGGGGAAATCCAAGGGAGGTTTCCTGGTGAAGAGGTATAATTATTCAATTAGTGTTTTTATTTTATTTCATCATCCACTTATGTGAAATAATATTAAAGCAAGAAAATATATTGAAATAAGATTATCTCACATACTAAGATGTTATTATGTTATATATATGTCATTTATAACATTAATATAGTTCTATAATTCAATATTCATATATGCATGTTTTGTTTCCATTCCACAGGGGATGTGATAACATTAAAGGAGCGTATAGAGGACTACTGCCTCACAAATCGATGTGATTAATTTTTCACATACATTTTAGATGTATGGTATCAAGTGAAAATACTATTAAATATATGGGACATATACTATATAGTAATTATTTTTTTAAAACAATTCTTATTTAACATACTTTTATTCCATCACTCAAGAAAATATTACTGGTCTTCAAGAATACATAAGACCTACTGTTTCCATGAATAATGTAACTTATATTATACATATTACATTAATTTATTATAATAAATACATATATAATGAATATATGTTATATATATATAACTGATAACATTATGGAAATAATAACACTGGGTTCAATGTAAACGAAATGAAAGCAACAAACAAAAAAATAACTGAAAAAACAAAGTAGTTGTTACCCAAAATATCATTTTAGCAAGGGAGTGTAAGTAAACATGAAATAAAATTATATAAGTACATCATATATGATATTATATATATGATTATGATTCAATAATATATTAATAACAATCCTATAATTATAATAATTTTGGAATTATATTTTATAGAGTATTTCAAGACTTATGGTAAGGGATTTCTATCAATGTTTTATTTTCTTGGAGACATATCCCGTATTCTCCAAATCTTTCAATTATGTGGTGTATATACAAATCGTAAATTTAATTTATGATTTTTATACTTGAAATTATGGGGACTTACATATCTATTTTAGGATCCTTATTTCATGGTGTCAACGTTTCAAATGATACTAATGCCAAATGGATTTTTTCCTTAGTTTTCCTTCTTTGAGAAATTTGTTGTGTTATACACCAATATTATTTTATGAGGTGTATATACTGCTCCATTGATATTAAATAAAATTATATTATTTATTCTAATGATATTTTAGGTTTCATTTAATTTTATTTTTTCATGGGTATTATGTTTAAATGATACCTATTTGTATGGTTTTTATGATACAATTTCTTCTTTTATCAGAATTTTCAAAAACATTTCTCTCATCCATCTCATTTTTTTGGTAATTTGCAATATTTTTTTTATTTAATGTCAATACTGTTTTCAATTCCATTTTCCTCTCTTTATATACTCATGAGTTCAAAATAACGTTTTAGAAGAAACATCTTTATTTTTCTCTTCGTTAATTTTTTTTTCATTATTCATGTTTTCTAAAAATTTACTCAATTTTTTGTAACATTATAAATTTTTTTATTAAATAATTTACCTCTAGTAATTTACTTTATAAAATTATTTTCAAATGAAAAATCATTTAATTTTCCAAGAAGAAGTAATTTTTATTTTACTAAAAATGTGAATGGAATAATTATTTCAATGTGTATGACATTAACAAAATTTCCCACCATAATGAAAACTAAATGATTTTCATATTACATTATAATATTTAATTTTTATTTTCATAGAAAGGTAACTAAAAAATATTTTGGATATTTTAGTATTAAAAAATTGATTTTAAAATTGGGAATGATATTTTCTTCTTGAAATGTTTTAATGACTTCTATAGATTTCTTTATAAGTATCCATGTTTGTTTTCTGAGAAATGGATTTTGAAATATTTTATTTTTGAGAAATTATTTTTAAAAGTGAAATTTTTTTTCCTCAATTAATAATCTACATGGTCATTAAAAATCATTTTAAAACTTGGATGACAACCATTGTATGACAGCCCAGAATCCACACTTCCAGATATATTTTTAAAAACATAAATATTACATTTAATAAGTTGACATTGATAAATGTGACCCAATTTTCACCAACCCAAAATACAAGTTTAAAAGAAAAAAATTGATTACATAAATAATGAAGGACCTTTTAGGTTTGGATTTTTAGATAATAGGGACAAAATATTAACAATATGGGCTTATAAATAAATAGCTTGTATATATTCACATTATAGTCCACAGTATCTAACACTCACAATAGTTCATAAAAATCTTCCACAAGAAATCATTATAGACATAGTTCTTTTAACATCTTTCCTCATATCCTAAGGAAACCCAAAAATAAAAAGGGTGAGAGTTGATACTCAGTAAGGGTAAACATGGGAGATACATAAGCATAACACGAGAAAAAGGCATGCGAACATGATTATAACTTTAGAAAATAATGAATTTCATATCAGATATCATGATCTTGAGTCAAAGAAAAATTCATGAAAAAACATTATAAATTAATCATAATATAATAAATTTGGAATAAAACATGGAATTTTTTCATAATCATAAGATTTAAAAATATTATTTCTAAGATAATTATAGTACACTAATGAAATTTTATGCTTGGAATATTTACTAATGGACCAACATAGAAATTTGGATGACCTCTCGTGTTCCTTTAAGTTTTGTGCATAGGATGACGTCTTATTTACCCTCTAATTGTGGGGTTAGGATTCCCTCCCATATACCTTCTTTTTATGGGTGTTGGATAAAATCACATGTACCCTTTGATCTCATTGAACGTTAATTAATACCCAATATATTAGAAGTATATATATTTACCACCCAAAAAATAATTAAAAAAATAAATATCTGTCAAACAAGAACATAAATCATAACATAACCTGTAAAATTAATTATGGTTCATAAAAATTTAATTATAGCATAACTAATGGGAAAGAATTAGTTTTCAGAACCATAAACCATTCATAAAAGATTAAGGATAATTTCCTTGGTTAATATCCCCATTAAAGAAAAATTAACATCAAATAATGTTATCATAGATGTAAAAAAAATTTGTGATATCACTTGAAATAAATCATTAGGATAATATCATGACTATATTAAAAAATATTTTAAATCTTAAATAATTTTTCGAACCATTTTTTTTTCTAAAAATACCCTTGAAAAATATAAATTATTCTTATACATTATATTACAAATTTATATTAAATCATTTCCCCTTTAATATTCTTGAAAGATAATTTAAAAACTTTTTATTAACACATTTTTAAAAGTCACTGTTTTTGAATAAATTAATCATCCAATCGAAAAGATAATAACACTAAATGAAACATAAAATATCACGAAAATATGAAGATTTAGGATAATCAATTTAAAATGGTATTATATAAACATTTAAAAACAATATAGGTTTACAACACAACATTGTCTCAAAAAAACAAAATTAAGAAAAATTACCTTACTGGTTAAGTAACTTGTGAAACATAAACCCCATGAAAGAAAGAGAATAAAATGTAAATGTAAATACTGATATATTTTTTTGTAAGGATGATATATTAAATTAATGGGAAGTATATACACCACAAAAAATAAACAAGTGGTAAATATTCCTAATGTCCCAAAGAAATATAAGTGAGACTAGAACTCCCCTTAAAAATATCATATCATTCAAAAGAGAATTAATCAAATGAATTCATTATGTTTATTTAGTATAAGGAAAAATATAATAAGATTAAATAATACATATGGAAATAAAATATAATATCAAACATAATCATAATTTTACATGATCAATGAAATAATAGTTTAACCCAATCAATGGAAATTGAGTTGAGAATCCCCTTAGCACTTTGTAATTAATTAAATCACAGGCCTCATAAAATTAATAATTATCAAAAAATCAATGAATAATATTAATATAATTAAATATATATATATATATATATATATATATCATATATCAGTATATATAGCACCAAAAATATTAAGTTGTGATTAAGGCTCATATCTCATTGAATAAAAATTGATATGAGGAACTATTATGTCACACATCCCTTTTGTTTTTGTTACATTGTAAAGACCTAGAATTTACATGTATTTTTTTAATTATATGGTAATTTCTAGAGTCTGAAAAAATTGATGGCTTGTGATTTCGAGGCCGGTGTGACCGAAAAAAAATTATGAATTTTTTTTGGGTATGTTCAGTAAATGTGCGAGCGAGTTTTTGTTACTTTTGAACTAGTTCTAGTAATTGAAATCTGAGGACACTGTTGAACTCGCAGTGCCGATATTCACTTTAGAATACATTCACCTTGACTACAGTAGGTCAAGGGTGAAAAATATTTTTTCACATTTTCGTGGAGAAATAGAAAAATAAAAATATTAACATTTTTTTAAAACCTCTCTACATGGGTTGTGGAGGTGGGGACCACCCGAACTAAAACCCCCCAATTTGAATTCAATGGTGGGGACCACCCGATCACCTTAAACTCTATCTTTAATATTGGAAGTTCTCTTTAACTTCTTTCACTTTAATTATGCCACCTTCCATTAATTAATTAAAGCCTAATTTAATTGTGCCAACAATTTCTAATTGACAAACATGTTTTATTTGGGTTGGATCCTCATTTTTACTTGAGAGAATTCATTGGCAAAAGGGAGGAATTGGGAGAACTTTGGAGGAACTCATCCACTAAACTAAGAACTCCATCTCTTTAGAAGAACATTTTTTGGAATCAAGAAAGAGTACGACTAATGAGCCTGACATTGGAAGTGTGTTGTGGAAGTGACGATCATTTACACCCTCTTATCCTTCACCGATTTCATCTCGCGACATATCAATGATCTTTCGAGGTAGGGTTTGTTATTTGTATCCTCCCCTTACCCCATTCTCGATATTCTTCATAATTCAAGAATGAACAAGTCACTTATTACCTCTCTAATATGGAGGGTACATGTCAAACATACATGGCCCAACCCCTCCACAAATTTTGTGGTTAATTCTGTGTTCTTCACGATAGAGGAGGACGGTGACCGACACCAGTGGGGCTCAGGAGCGGCGGTCGGCACCACGGCCAGCCGCGCGAAAGGGCGGCGGCGCACGACCGCGCCGCACGGAGGAGGGTAGCTGGCCGACCTACTAGCCCAGTGCCGAGTGGACCCACAGGCCACAACCACGAAGGGGCGGCTTATGACGCACCGTTGGGAGGAGAAGGGGTTGGCAGAAACGCCCGATCGAGCTGGACCGAGCGGGACCTGTTGCGGGTCCCAGGTGGTTCCTCGCAAGCAAATGGCTATGGTCGTTCGGTGATAGAGGTGGGGGGCACGCGACTACCTCCCAGTATGCGACGATGCCGGGCTGCCCAGCATTGCCTGGCCCAGCCCAAACCGGGTCGGGCCTGGTTAGGTCGGGCCAACCAGGTCGGACCGGACCCGAACCAATTTCAACCCTATACGTTCTTTCAGAAATAACATGAGCTATGTGCAACCGTTTGATGAACATTTTGTGGCACCAGAAACCTTGGAGCAAGGAGGTCATTTTTTTATACCCCACTTGAGATTTGGATAATGTTGGGGTATGGTCAGGTTGGATCGAGCGTGAATCCAACTGGGCCCTCAGGACTAAATGGATAATAACTTACAGACCAAGCATTCGTTTGATGCACCTTATATTGCATTAAGACCCATATGATTTGGTGATCCATTGGGATTTTTTTTTTGACTTCGTGGTTGTTGGAGTATCGACTTGTGTCTTGAGGAGAGGAACCTCACGGAATCAAGATTTCTTAGTGCGGGAACCTAGTAGCTGGATGTAACATGAGAAATGGATCCTTCGTCGGTCTGTATTTTAGGATCCCACATGGATCTGCTCTAGGAATCCATGTTAAAATACTCTTGGATATTTTGTGGGTCTTCTATACTAGGATCTTTTGTGGGTCTGATGATGTACTATGATCCTATGTGGGTCTGCTGTACTAGGATACTGTGTGGGTATGATGATGTACAAGGATCATGTGTGGGTATGCTATACTAGGATCCTGTGTGGGTCTGATTATGTACTAGGATCATATTTGGGTTTGCCTCTTAATAGAATAAGATGATTCAGTAGTTATGTCTAATCATTTATACATCTTTACTTAAGTTATACCTGGTATGAGATGATTTTTTTCTTTTGTGGGGATACCATGTGGTATTATTTTGTGTGGTGTAACTATGTCGTACTTTTACTTCGTGGTGATACCTTGGTGGTATTATTATCTATGTCATACCTATTTGGTGCTTACCTTCGTGGTATTCTATGCTTTGTGGAATATTTGAGCTTGGGGATTTTGAGTAGGACCCTGTGTTTCCTCATGATTGATATGGGTATACTTGATAAATTAGGTGCATGTATGGGTATATATCTAAGTAGGGTTTTAAGTTGATTTCGTACTTTTTGGTTTATCCTTTTTGGATTTTGTGAGACCTTGAGGGTATCTGGGTCCCTACTGAGTATCATTATACTCACCCCTACAGAGGCTATTCCTACACCTTATTGTGTTTGGTGCAGACGACTAACATCACTGGCTGAGGACGAGAGTATCAGGACTAGAGGTAGCTCGGAGGTGGTCTTAGACGTGTTGTACCATAGAGACGACTTGATCGAGATCTGTAACTTCCCTTTCGGTATTATTTTTGGAGGGTGTTCACCGGAGCTGTTTCCTGTTATTCTTGTACTTTTTTGTTTTCTTATACGTTACAGTGGGGCTTGTATTATGGCCCCTTTTTTAGTTCAGTACGCACTCTTTTTTACTATACAGTTCACTTGTGTTCGAATCTTTCTTTGTGCTTGGTTGTGTGTGAATACTGGTTTTAAGGTAAATTCCTACCTCTTTTTAAGGAATACGCCTTTCGGTGCTAGTCTCCAGCCCTTGGCCTATGAAAGGGGGGTTTGGGGTAGTCACGGCATGGTCCCCAGGGGACGGGTCATGGCATATATAAAAATAATGTATTATGGTTTCAAGAATGTTATTAATTCATTTAAAAACCATATTATTGTTTATAAGAACTTATATTATATTTTTTAAAATATTAACCCCAATTCTTTATTAACATTTCAGGATTTTCATAGTTTCAGATGAGTTTATTTCATGATTTTCATGATTGATTCATTTGTGTCTAGTAATATATTTTCTTGTAAAGTTATACTAAAAATACAAAATTTAAGTGTAATGGTATTCAAGAACCTAAAAAATTATAAATGGTCCCCTTTTTATTTTTTATGTCTTATATTTGGAAGATACATTTGATAAAATTTGAATGATAAATGTTTTCTTTAATAGTGTGGATTTTCCAACCATCATGAACTTATTTCATTTTATTTCGCTTTATGTGAATATATTAGTTTAAGAATATTAAATATGTTATAATATAACTACTAAATTTATATTTAACTACAATATTAATTTTATTACAACCATAAAGGTGGTGATGAAGAATGAATAAAATCATTATTCATGGAAGCAATTAATCGGAAAAATTTAGACAATAGTTTTGATTCTTTGAGCAAGAGGAGGTGATAAAAATAATTGGTATATTATATTCCATTGGAAATATAAATCTCATGAATGAAAATTAATCATCAATTTTTATTTATTGATGGATGAAGTAGTTGAGTAGAAGGTAAAAATATATATGAAATTTAGAGGGTAGTTTTGAGAATGTTCCGCCTTGAATATCTCCTCTTTGAGAGACCCTTGAGGATTTTTAATTTTGCCATTTTTGGTGACAATCAAAAATAGTATTTAAGGAGAGTTATTATGAGATGTTTTGGTATATATTTTATGAGCTTCAATTCTTGTGGGCCGAGATGGGTGTTGAGGCTTCATATTTAATATTGATGTGTGGTGGTTTTAAAGGATTAAAATAATAATAATTTTATAGTTAAAGACAACCAAATTGAGGTATAATTAATATAAATGATTAATGACTCTAATAAATATTGTGTATGAATTTTTGGCTTCAGTAAATACCTCAACCAACCATTAAAAATTTTAATTTTCATGTATGTTAATCATTTACCCATTAACATTATCCCTTGTCACTATTTTACTTATACTGTGGTTAAGAAATTTATTACCACTATAACATTATTATAAAAAAAATGAGAGTGACAATCAAACATAAATTATACAATATTATTCAAAATATTAAATATATTTTACCAAATTCAATTCTTATGACTGGAAAACTTATATTTAAAATTAATCCTGCTGACACAATGAAAAAGTGGGATTTTAAAGTTAAATGTTCAAAATCCATAAATGTTATTATATACAATTTCATTGTAAAATAGATTCTAATGATATAAATTTGTATAATATATTTATAATTGAACTAATTATACTCTAAAATAAATTCAAATTATAATATATAAAATATAAATAAATTATTTAGAAAAACTGCTTCTAATTAAAATTCAATATTTGTCACTATATATCAAAAAATTAATCATCTTTAAAAATAGAAAAGAAATTAACCCCAATATAATTATGATATTATAAAATCATAAACGTTTTCTTTCAAACAAAATTTTTAAAAGTGTTAAAATTTTGTTTGATAACATGTCCACCATTGAATATTAAAGAATATTTATTTTAAAAGAATATTGTTTTTATGATTAAGAATTGATTTATCCCTTATAATCCAACAGTAAAAATAATTATTGTATTTATAAAATATTAATTTAATTAATATCCTTTTCCAAGAATAATTAATTAAATTTATTAAAATAAAATTATATTTTAGGCATGAAAATAATTTTTTTATAAAAACACCCTTTAAGTTTAGATTGATTTTTTTCATAGATATATAATTTGTATCAAAAAATTCATTTTATAAACATGTGTAAATTATATTTTCATAATTTAGTTAACTTCATTTATTTTACACACTCCAAAGGCTAGTGAATAACTATATAAATTGACCAATGATTTTTATTCATTTTTTATGACCATTGTTCTCTATAACATAAGTTATCAAGGAAATTAATATTTTTAATGTCATAGTGTAAAATCATGGTGTGCTACATTATACCCCTCTTAAAATTAATTTTTCCATCAAAACTCATTACTCAGATATAAAAGCATGAGCCTAAATTTAGCTAATCACGTCCTATGGTTCCCACACAGCCTCATCAAATTGGTGGTTTTTTCACAAATCATTTATCATGTGAGTGGTCTTGTTTTGAATAAAATTATCTATAAAACCTAGAATCTCTAATGGTTGTTCATTATAGGAAAGATCATTCTCCAAGAGTACGACCTCTAAATTTATTACATATGAAAAAATGATTGTGTACATACTCAAGTGAGATATATAGAACACATAATGTACTTTATCGAGATTTTGTAAAACCATCGATCAATAAGATACCATCCATATATGATCATGAATATCAAGAAATTACATCCTTGAAATTTTAAATTTCCCTTCAGATATAAAAGATCGATGCTAAAAAATTATCTCTGTGGGAATCCCAAATTGGAAAAAGGATAAATATTTCATCCTTTGGATAATAAAGAAAGGGATGCATGATTATAACCCAAGATGAAATATAATATATTTCTATGTAGGAGAATATAGAAATGAAAAATAAAACTAACTCCCAAGTAATAATTTATAGAGACAGAAAATAATCATTGGAATTTTAACCATAAAAAAATAATTATATTATGAGTTAAAAGAATATTGATAAAGTTAATGTATAAAAATATTGATTAAAAATACTTTTACTAAAATTTTGGAATTACATTACTTACTATACTAATAATATATGGAATCATAATTACTTAAAAATCATAATTTCATCCACATAGTTTCTAAAAATTAATAGTATTCTAGATGAAGTAATCCCAGAAGAATTAGAATGAATTTCTATATATCAACACATTCACAAATGTATAACAATTAATTCCTCCTATCTTTTGGAATTAACCAAAACCAAAATGGTTAGTAAAATTCATAATTAACTATTATATGATATGAAAATAATTTAATCTCTAAAATTAATCTCTAATACCCATTGTTAAACATATATCATTTGATAAATAACTTTCACTAAAATTCTTCATAACAAATATAGACTAAGATTGAAACCCAAAAAAATCATAAGGGTTTGATCAAATAGCCTCCCATGAAAATTTTTAACATTTTTCTCTAAATAAAATCAATCACATGTAATGTCTCATAACAAAAAATTTATTTTCTAAATCAAAGAGTCCTCAATATATTCTATCTATTTATTTAAATAACCTGACATGTGATATAATAAAATCATACATGCTTCCAAAATATAAATCAACCTCTATTACTCAAATAAAATCCAATAGTTTTTTATTTTCCTAAATTAGATAGGGTTACCAAAATTTTTAACCTCTTTTGGAATACATTAATCACATAATCACCAAATCATTTCCAATGTTTTGGTTTTATATAAAACATTTTTTCCAAAAATAAACTATATATTTATCTATTATATAATTTATATAAAATAAAATAATATTATACTAACTAGAAAATCTTATAGGCTAGTTGTGGGAAATGAAAACGTCCCATTGGTTGTGAGTTCAATTCCAAAAGCATTTTATGATGTGATTGGTTTTCTCCCATCCAATGGGGTTTCCTTTTCATAAATATATATTATTATAATTCAAATAATATGTGAGAAATATTCTCAATAATAACATAAATATATTTTAACCGAAAATGATTTCTCCTAACATTCATTTTTCATCCCAAAATGTTATAATACATAATTACCTCACGAATTAATGATTCCATAAATACCATTAATAAAATTAATGGTTTTGGGGATAAATCCTAAAAAGGGGTTTCTAAGTCACTAAATGTATGATCAAACTGAATATTTTTAAAAGTTGATGATATCCATATCTAATAAGAATACCACAAAATAAAATGTACCGTTCACTATATTTATCAAAACCCTACAATGATACCAATTATAAAAAGAGAGAATATACACTTTTGGATTCAGTGATAAAGACATAACAATTTAATTTCTTAATTTAATATGAATAAATGTGACATAATTAATTAAAACAAAACATATAATTCTAAATAGAACTGTAGTATAACTTATATACCAAAGGACATTTTGGGTTTATATTTTTTGAGTATTAAGAAAAATAATTACCAAATATTTCACATAAAAATGGCTCATAATAATTTACATTATCCCCTACAATACCCAACATTCACAATACGACATAAAAATCAACCATATAAAATCATTCAAGACACAGTTAATTTAACATCATTCCTCATAACCGTGGTAAATTCATACGTAAAAAGTGTGTGCTCAGATGCTCCGTAAGAGTAAAAATTGACGTTGCGTAAGCATGAAATGGGAAAAATGAAATGAGAAAAAAAGAATAACATTTTAAAAATATTCCCTATATATCAAATATCATATTCTTGGGTCATATAAAAAATTATTTTAAAAAATAAGGCACGAATCCTAATAGATTAAAATTGGAATAAAAAATGATTTTTTAGTGTAAACATAAACATAGAAAATATTATATCAATTCTACCTACTAGAAATTTATAACATGTTTGGTTCAGGAAATTCACCCATGTATCTTATTCAGTCTTATCATGGTCTTTCATGTACCTCATATTCTTGGATATAGGATGACCTCTCGTGAACCATATTTTTGTGGGAATATAATGACCTCACATATAGAATCCTGATGTGGACATAGGATGACCTCCCATTTATCTTTTGAGCTCCTAGAACAATTTTAATTATCCAATGCAATGTAGGGAGATTTATGACCCACTCTTCACATAATGAATTCTATACAAATGTGTGGAAGAAGAACATAAAACATATCATCATCATCTAAATAAAATTTTTATTAAAGAAAGAAAAGTACAACTAGGAAACAAAGGGTTTAGGGGGGCCTAAAATAATACAAGATGAGGGCATCCCCTATGATCATATTAATACCCTATGGATTCAAGCCATTAGGATTAAGGAGACAAGTGTTGATGGAACTCTAACCCACCAAATAATCCTGGTAATCCGAAACCTTATTTCCCTTACATCATGTATGAGTCACTTTGGAGTTGTTGCAAAGGATGGATTTACATTTCCTGAAAATTTAGGTGATGGACCAGGGGATGGAGCCTTTACCATGAAGGGAGTCTTGAAGAATAAAAGTGTCGGTCTCCTCTTGAGAGATGAAAATGTGATGCTGAGAGCAAAGATTGAGCCCAGTAAGCATTGATTTGGCCTTGGCTATAAGAGAGTTTCCGCTGCCAAAGGATGAAGTGAAAGAAAGAACCACATTTCCTCTTGCGCTACACACCACTCCCCCTCCTCTCATATTTTCCATAATGTAGGACCCATCCGTGGTCATCTTAAAGCCACTACCCTGAGGGTACCAACGAACCCACCTCCCCTGCACTATATCCATGGAGTTTTGAGACAAAGGGTTAGTGTCCGGTAGAAAGCGTAGAGAAGGGGCGTCACACCAATTCTTGAAAAGAAAAACCAGTTCCTCCAGTAGGAAATGAGTTCTCTAAATGATGGACCTTGCTGAAGGATAATACCCCTCAAACCTAGCCTGATTTCTGGAATTCCATAAGCTCCAGAAGCCAGCACTAAGAATCAACACGTGAGCATTCCTCTCCATATCGGTGTCGTGAGCACCTTGAAACCACCATTCCAAAAAAGAGTTATACCTTTGTTCATAAGGTGGAAGAGCCACGAAACCATAGAATAACGACCAAGTCTCAAGAGCCCAATCAATTTCAAAGAATTAGTGATTATTACTCTCCTCCCTCCTGGCGATACATAAATGGAAGCTTGAGGAAAATATAATACCCAATTTTTTGATATTATCATTTGTAGAGATAACGAAGTTCCTGATATGCTAGAGGAGGAAGTTATATTTGTCTGGGATTCTGTTTCACCATAGGAAGTCGCTCCAATTATCCTATTAATCTTGAGAAGATGAAAGTTTGTGAAAATACCTGGAGGTGAAAGTGCCAGAGGCAGAGGGTGTAAACACACACTGATTGGTTTCAGAATTAAACACAATGGAATCAAGAGACGCTTGTTGATATTTGTCCAGAACTACCAACATGAACCTGGGATAACTCTATGCCTCTTTGACGGAGATCATCAGAGTCAAATATCCAGGAAAACCGAGAACAGAGCCTCCCCAATTCTGATACCAGAAAGAGATATTCCCTTCACCAACAATCCCACGAGAATGATGCTGGAGGACTTGGATAAGAGGATAGATTTTAGACCAAAATGGGGATGAAGAACCGCACATATACTCCTCATTACCCCCAAAACTAAGAGACATTGACTTACCCCATAAGGTACGTTCCTCGATAACGTCTCATGCCAGCTTGGCCTGAGAACAATGCAGCGTATTCTAGAGGCTGCACACCTTAATCCTGCCTTCTTGGACAGGTCTTGTTAGCCTTTCCCACGAGGCCCAATGTCGTTTCCCCTCGGACATAGCATCCTAGATAAAGCTACACAAAACCTTGTAAATATTCCTGATGACCGCCTGCAAGATGTTAACAGATTCCAAAGCATGGACTGGCATGGCACACAAGACACTGTTAACTAAATATATTTGGCCCCCAAAAGATAAATAGATGTTATTCCAATTAAATATATGAATCATTATCTTGTTAAGCACATGGTCAAAGTCCCGAACCCTAAGACTTGTCGAAGCTATAGACATTCCTAGATACTCTATTGGGAAGGTTCCACGCTGCATTTCCAAGCGATGACACAGAGAAACTACATGTCTGGGAGAACTCTTTTGATTAAAGAGAACCTTACTTTTGGAAATGCTAAGTACCTGCCCACTCAAGTAGCAGTACTCATCAATGATCTTCTTGATACCGCGAACAGAGCCCCTAACCCCATTGATGAAGATGATAGCGTTGTCTACGAACATCAGGTGGGAGATTGAAGGAAGATTTAGTTTCCTTCTATAAAGAAGAACATATCCATTATACATGCCCCGATTGATAAGGCATCTGAGAGAATCCTAAGCAAGGATGAAGATACTTGGGGAGATCGGGTCCCCCTGCCAGAGACCTCTTGATGCCTTGAATAAGCCATCACTACTGGAAAACTAACCTTTACCAACGGTTTGGAACCGTTGGTATAGGCCTCCAAACCGTTGGTATAGCCTATACCAACGGTTTGGAGAACCGTAGCCAAGTAAGCCGTTGGGATAGGTCTATACCAACGGTTTTCAAAAAACCATTGGTATAGACCTATACCAACGGTTTTGTAAACCGTTGGTATAGGTAATATGAAATCTATACCAACAGTAATGGAACCGTTGGTATATAAATTCCAAAAAATAAAACATCCGCTGGGATTTGATCCCAGGACCCCTCGTTTATAATCGAACGACTTAACCACTAACCTAACATCACTTTGTAAACATAATTTCATAAATATATATATGTATTATCATAATTATTTAAAATTTTTATTTATATAATGTTCTTGGTTAGAAGGCCTAGAAAAAAATTAAAGAATCTATCCCAACGGTTTGGAAAACCGTTGGGATAGCCCTTTCCCAACGGTTTTCCAAACCGTTGGGATAGGTTTGGGTGGGTTGAAGTTTTGATGGCCGAAGGTTGAAATTATCCCCTCTCTTTCCCAACGGTTTTGGTGAACCATTGGGAAAGGGGAGGGAAAGAGGACCCTTTCCCAACGGTTTTGGTGAACCGTTGGGAAAGAGGACCCTTTCCCAACGGTTTTAGTGAACCGTTGGGAAAGGGGAGGGAAAGAGGACCCTTTCCCAACGGTTTTGGTGAACCGTTGGGAAAGAGGACCCTTTCCCAACGGTTTTCGTGAACCGTTGGGAAAGGGGAGGGAAAAGGGACCCTTTCCCAACGGCGTTGGGAAAGAGGACCCTTTCCCAACAGTTTTAGTGAACCGTTGGGAAAGGGGAGGGAAAAGGGACCCTTTCCCAACGGTTTTGGTGAACCGTTGGGAAAGGGTAGCTATACCAACGGTTTTTACAAACCGTTGGTATAGAAGTGTTGGGAAAGATCATCTTTCCAGTAGTGCATGAAACTTTCCCAAGAATGAAAGAGCCAGCCAAGATGAGCTGAAACAACAGAAGAGTAAATCCACAGACCATGGAGAGAAACCCATGGCTTCAGGAACTCTGTTGATAAAGCTCTATTTGATCTTATCATAAGCCTTATTCATGTCAAGTTTGATAGCCAAGTTGGATCCATGTGTTTTAAAGTTGATGTCTCGAATAACCTCCTAATCCAAAGCAATTTCTCCCTGAATTGAGAGGCCTCTCACAAAACCATGTTTCTCAATCGACATCCATTTGGGTTAGAGTTTATACAACCCCAAGTTAACAATACATGCAAGGATCTTGTAAGGAAAGTTTCACAGGCTAACTGGGTGATATTGAGAAATAGATGAAGGATGCTTGACCTTTGGGATTAGAACAAGAGCAGTAGAAAAAGCTACCCAAGGGAGACTACCACCCCTAAAGTAATCTTGGATATTTTCAATGAGGTCTCCCTTAACCACATACCATGCCCCTCTTTAAAACGCTTCTGGAAAGCTATCTATTCCTGGTGCACTCTCGGGGTCGAGATGCATCATCGCCATGTGGGTCTCTTTCTCATTCGGAACATCTTCGAGGCCCTCATTATCATGGGCCAACACGTCATTGGGAATCCCCTCCCAAATTTTTGTATCTCTACTTGGATATCCCCTGGGCATCCTTGGATTAGGACCATCAAGGAGATCCTGGAAGAACGAGTGTTCCATACTTCCTACATTTTCTCTATCATTCATGTAGGATCCATCCTCGAGTAAAATGTTGGGTTGGATTAACTGTCTTCCTTCTCGAATACATGCATGGAAGAATGCTGAGTTTCTGTCTCCCTCCTTCTACCATCTCACCTGGGAGTGATCCCATGCCTTCCGTTCCTATTTAAGGAGAAGATCCACCCAAATTTCCCTTTTATCCATTAACTCCTCGAACAACATGTCATTCCACTCCTCCTAGATGTTTTCTTCCTAGTTTTCAATGATCGTTTTCAGCTCCTCCATGCTCTAATCTGCTGGAGGTAAGTTTCTAGCCCATGACTGGATCCCCTACTTCAGCTTCCGAAGCTTATTGTGAAGAGAAACCCACGAGTACCCCTGGATCGGTTTTTCCCACAGGTCACAAACCACTCTCAGGTAGCCAGGATTTTGATCCCACTAACGGTAGAACCTAAAATGATCCTGAGTATCCAACACTAGAAACAGAGAAACAAGAAACGTGGAGTGATCTGAAATGCCACAAACCAAATGTTTCACCTTGGCATTATGAAATGAACGAATCGCGTTGCTGTTATCCAGGCACCGATCAAGCCGGCTCAAACATTTCCTTCTTCCTCGCTGATTATTGTTCCACGTGAAGCAATCACTGGTATAACCCATATCAAGAAGCCATGAGCTCACCGCAAACTGAACTAACTCCAAGATGGCTTGACTTGGAAAAGAACCTCTTCCTTTCCATTCATCGGGATCGAAGACAACATAAAAATCCACTACAACACACCATGGAAGATCCTCTGGGACGAAGGAGCCAAGCTCTTACCACAACTACTTTCTAACTTGTTCATCACAACTTCCATAAACAAAGGAAACAAAGAATATCTCCATACCTTTTAAAACATTCATAGTGATAATATGATCCCCTACCACAACCACATCCAAAGAAGTATCCTTATTCCAAAAGAGCCAGATGTAACTATTCACAGGTGCCACCTACGTGGATCCATGCATCTTGACTCTACAACAAAATTCCTTAATCTTGTCTGGGTTCTTTTTATGCTCCAGAACTACCACAATATCTACTTTGTTCTTATTCTACTCCAAGGAACTGAAATCATTCTTAACCTGATCTCCTAGACCACGGGAGTTTCAGATGAGCATAGATAACATTAAAACTTCAACAGCCTTGTTTTGACCCCAGGCATCTCGGTCTTATTGCTGTGGGCAGGGGAGTGGTCCATAAGAAGTCTTGATCTAGCATGAGTACACACTCTAGGGATCCAAACTGGAGGAATACTAGCTAAGTGCGAAAGGGGAGAGGGAAATTCAGAGGATACCCCTTGCAACACTGATAGAAGACTACGAGGGGGAGGATTTGCCTCCTCAAAATCCTTCTTGGAGCACGCTGTCTCTTCCTGAGCCATCCTGGAGCCTTCCAGCGGACATGCACTGATAAGAAGGGGAGAACAAGTTACACATGCAGAAAAAACCTTCTCCACAGATGTCACTGGGGTAGTCTCTTATTGATCTAGAGGAAACACACGATTATCCTGAGAGGGAAAGAGGGAGGCCAAGAACCTTTCCCATATTCTTCCTAATATAAGCAGCTAAGAAGGACTAGACAGACTAGAAACAAGAACAGAAATCCTCATAGCATGAACCTATTCTGATCAAAACCCAAAACTCTTGCTAAAGAAAAATTTCCCATCGAGAGGAGGGGAAAACAAGGCTAGAGTATCTGGGGCCGCCATGGAAACCTGATCATTCCCATGCTCTAAGGCCTTAGAGGCCTCCACTAGCGAAGGTTGAGGCACAACGCCTCCTATCTGAGGATGAGGAAAGACCACAATCGCTTGTACCCTACGAACCTGACCTAGTCTAGCAGACTATCGGGATCTACACTCATTCCTTGTATTCCCCAGAAGACAGCATGAGGAACATAACCTAGGGAACACCAGGTAGATGATCTCTTGATCCCAATCCACCTCACCCTCACCTTCAGTGTGATATTTTCCAGAATTGGAAGAGAAAGGTCCAGATCAACACAAATAAGAGGGACCAAAATATCTTCACCTGATATTTTGCAATCATCCGCACATAGGAAACCCCCAAGAGAATCCCCTATGGCCTTGAGAAGCATACTGTTAAGGAATGTAAGGGGGAGACCAGGGAGGCATATCCATACCGCCGCGTGGGAACATTCCATCCCCTTGTGAGCCGCCAAAGACCAAGGATCTAGGCCGAAGTGCCTGTGGATGAATGATCTAGAAGCATTGAACCATGCCTTAACAAAATCTGATTTAGACTCCAAGATGGGATATAGGGATTTATGATGAATCGTTGAGATCCACACCGCACCGGCTAAGCCCCAGGAATACACACAGTGACTGATGATGTTGAGGGGTGGATTCTCGACCTAGAAACGAGTTACAAGAGTCCACCTGAGATGATCAACAACCTTTGAAAAGGATTTAGGGGAAATGTCAAATGAAATGCAAGAGACAACCCACGACATTGCCGAAGAAACCAGACCCACATCCAGGAAACATATCTACTGCGCAACACCGGACGAGCCACACAGAACCTTGCGAAAGGACCTCCCTGGAAGGCAAGGCCATAGGGAAGGACCTGAGGTCTCCCAAAGTACCTCCTCGATAAAAGCACCACCTAGATCCAAGGTGACCAGAGCTGAGATTTCCACTGAAGCACGACTATTCGAAGAAGCAACAAACAATTTTTTTGAAAAAAATTTTGGTGCGGGGGCTGTTTTCTTTTGAGAAGAGGGCTCCATAACATAAAACATATGAGAAGGTAAAAAAATAAATAGCACTCTTAAACATTTAATCATAGAAAAACCCAGGGGAAAAATAGTTTTGATAAACATTATACAAAAAAAGATAATTTCTTTTAATAATATCCTCATTTAATCATTAGTGTCATCAAGTTCTATTATCATATAAGGAAAATAATATTAAGATATTACATAAAATATTTCTTGAGAAAAATATACTTTCTATTTTGAAATAATATTTATAAATAATAAAACATATAGATTTTTTTGAATATTACCTTGAAAATACATAAATTAATATTTGTAAATCCATTTTAAAAAACTTTGAATTCCTCTTCCTTGAAAATCCAAAAACTATCATTTGTAAACATAGTTTTTAAAACGCAGTTTCTCATTAAAACAATTTTCTGATCTAATAAACAATAAAAATACATGAAACATATAATATCAGAAAAATATGTATATTAAGAATAAAAAATTTGAAATAGAAGTATATACACCACAAAAAAGGGTCAAAACAGCACATGTGTCTAAAAGAATGCATGATGAGAAAACATTACCTTCCCGATTTCGTATCTTCTGTAACATAAACCCATTTAAATATAGTTCATAAAATAGATATGTAAATCTCCATAAATTTAAGTTTATTTGTCATATATTTTATTCTTGGAAAGTATGTACACCCCAAAATATAAATTATTGGTTAGAAATGAAAATGTATCACATAAATTTAAGGGATATTTGAAATCCCCTTCCAAATATAAAAGTATTAACATGACCATTAATAAAATGAATTGATTATGTTTATTCATTCTAAATCCAAATAATATAATATTAAATAACACACAATATAATAAAAATTTATTTCACACGTATTCGAATAATGGAATTATTAATTAAATAATAATATATTCTAATGAATGAAAATTGAGTTAAAAAATCACTTAGAACTCTGTAATTAGTGGATTCGTATACCCTATTAATGTCATAATTATCAAATGAAAGAAAATAATAACATTAAGATAATGAAATATGTGATATTATATTAAAATTTCCATTATATACAACACACAAAAAGCGTAAGGGGTGAATAAATCACATATTCAAGAGAATAAAACGTGAAAGGAGAAATCCATACCTCACACTTCCCATTAGTTTTTAGTTCATAAAAATCCTATATAATGGATTAAATAATGTTTCTAATTAAATATAGAAATAATATCCATGTTTATAATAACTTGTATTATATTTTTATAATATCTTATTACCCATTAATTAATAATATTTCAAGCTTTTCATTATTTTTGGTGTTTTCGTTTCATGATTATCATGATTGGTTCATTTGTTTATAATTGTGGATTTTATTGTAAAATGTAAATAAAACACTAGAAAGAAAATTAAATGGTATTAATGATAATAAATAATTCAAAATGGTCCAATTGTTAATTTTTTTCTTTTTTACCTGAAAATGATTCATTCCGAACAATGATTTTAATCAATGTTTGGTTTATTATGGCATTTTTTCTACCATCGCAAACTTGTTTTTATTTAATTGATATTATGTAGGTAAATTAGTTTTTGAAAATTAAATAATTTATAAAATAAATATTAAAATCATATTTATCTATATTAATAGTTTTATTAACAGCGATAAAGGCAGTAATTGAAAAAAAACAAAATCATTATTTAAAAAGGTGATTAATCAGCATAATTTTGAAAATAATTTCGTTTCAGTCAATACGAGGATGTTAAAAAATGAGGGAATGTAATATACTCCATTATAAATATAAAATTATGGTATATTAAATATTTTTTTAATTATTATGTTTTTATAGATGAAGGAGGTGAAGAGAATGTAAAAATATACAAGAAATTAAGGGATCTATTTTGAGAAAATTAACACTTGAATATCACCTCATCGAGAGACCCTTGAGGACCATGTATTTCATATTTTGGTGAGAATGGAATATATAGTACCATGATAGAGTGATTTGGATATTTGATTAATATATTCTAGGAGTACCAAGGATTTTGTCTTGAAATGGAGGACGATGGTTGATATTTATACTCGAGGAGAAGTGGGATTGAGTGTTTAAAATTAAGGGTATTTTATATTTAAAGCGAGAAAAATTGTGGTTGAAATAATTTAGAGAATTATATTGATAATTAATTATTTTTTGTATTGTTAGGGTCTATATAAACCTCAAACAAAAATTATGTTTTTTTAATTTTTTTATGTTATGATTTCACTTTTTATCATTTACCCCTTTCACTATTTTATCTACATTGTTGTTAAAAAAAATTATAAAGATAATTTTTTTATACCTAAAAAAAGAATGAACTTATAACCTAATTTGGTATATATTATTAAAAATATGTAATTATTCTTTCCAATTTAAATTAAAAAATAGGAAAAGTTAGATTTAAAATTAATTCTAAATACACAAAGAAGAAGCGAGTTTTTAATGTGAAAAGATCAAAAGTTGTAAATGAATTTATATCAAATTTCAATGCAAAATATATTAAAATTAACTAAATTAAATTATATGATGTATAAATCAACTAAATTTAATTTTAAACCAATTTAGAATATAAGTTATCTACCTAAATAAAATAGATGAAAAATATATTTTCAATTAAAATTGAGTATTTTCAAAAGTAATCAAAAAATTATTATATTCTAAAATTTAAAATGAATTGTACATAATATAATATTTATATTAATATTTCAAAAATGATGTTTATTTTTTAAATTTATTTAAAAAAATTGTCATATTTCGGTTTTAAACAATGTGAAAGATTAAAATCGGAAAATTTCCATTTATTACAATATTTTTTTATCATTATAACTGGATGTATTCCTTATATTAAGAAAAACAAATAATTTAATGAAATTTAATGAAAATTAATATATAAAATATATGATTAATTAATATCTTTCATTAATATTCATTAATTCAATTTGTTAAAGTAAAAAACAATTATCGGCAAAAAATAGTTTTTGAAATAAAACACATCATTTAATTTCAATTGGTTTTTATATTAATTTCTAATTAATGGGTAACCAATGAATTTATTTTATATATATTTGTAAACTATATTTTTACAATTTACATAATCTCATTTATTCCAGCTATTCTTACCATTAGAAAATAACTATCACAATTAAATAATAATATTTAATTTCTTGTTTAAGATTGGTATTCTATGCAGCATATTATATCTAATAAATCAATTTTTTAAAAATAAATACCATAAAGTATTTGGGTGTTACACCATGATATTACATATTCCTTATTTGGGACAACATTGAATGATACCACCCATAATATTTATCTGGATCGTAAATTATTATTTTAATGAAATGTTTATAAGAACCATTTATTTTTTTGGTTATTATATAGTTAATTGTTAATATATTTATGAAACCCATTTTTTTACATGATTTATGGTCTAGTGATTTAATTAATGTTGTATGATACTGTGGAAAACATACATATGGGTTTCTATATGATATGTTTGGGACCCATATCTATCTCAAAATCATTGGTTAAATCTTTATATCCTATGAAATAATGATGGGAAACATGTTAATAGGACTGATCTACTATGGGAAATAGTTGAATCCTTATCCACAATAAGAAATATGCGTGTTTTAATCCAAAATGATAAATATGTTATGAGTTTGGATCCCCTATGTTGATGTTTTTGACCCTCCAAATGGACATATTAAATGGTTTTCTATATATATTATTTTTTCGTATTGTTATTACATGCGCATATGGTTCTTTATTTTTTCATTATGATTTCAAATTCTTATTGACAAGGTTTGTTAAAATGAAAACATTTTATTGCTTGACTCATATATATGATATATGACAGGTTGGGTGTGAACATTTTATATTATTGTCAGGTTTTCATACCTTAATTATTTTGTAATTATTTTATATGATCATATATTGAGATATATTATATTTACCTGTACATAGAATATGAAATCATGCTTTCTTATGTTTCATTATTTGGTTATGAACAATTGTTTTGGTAGGTTATTCCTATGATGATTTTTATGTTATAATATCATTGAGGGAGATGGTTAAGATCATTTATTAAATAATATGATTGTGTTTATAGTCTCCCAACATACCATAAAATTTTAGTACTTGGGTGAATGTTTATGAAATGAAATGAATATATATATATATATAGTGTAACTATTTATGAAAATACGTTTTCCATATAGTAGGTATCAATGAAAAGTTTATCAATATTTCAATATTCGTTATAGAAAAAAATGGTGAAAACCCTAGGGAAAAGTATAAGAATATGATAACATACTAATTATTTATTATGAAAGATATTATGAGGTTTTCCTATCAATAAATACCTATTTGGAGTAGATGTTGTTTTATCATAGAGATAGTTAGGGGTTATAAATCAAAAAATGAACATTGACATTGACATGAGAATTACTATAAACATGATAGAGGGATTTATTATGCACCTGGTTTGGCACTCCTTGGGTATATTATTTGTAAATTAAAAAACTATTAAAGAACCATCATAAAGAATTGGAATAATGACCCTGGGTGATGAAGGTTAACCCCTTGGTGTCCTAGATTTAAAATAAGGTGACATTATTTTATAATAATAACTGATTTCTCAGGATTATGTTTTTTTTACAAATAATGTTGATTCTCACACTAATATTTATGGTTCAATTCAAGAGTGGGAACTGGAAGGAACTTTGTTAATGTTGAATGGGATAGAAAATGTGTTTATGATCACATAATTGTGATAATGATTATTGTTAAGGACATTTAGATTATTTATAATCAGTTGTCACAATATATGAGTACCAATATGCACCATAACCAAACCTCAAACACACAAAAGAAGAGATAGATATAGATCATTGAATGCTTGGTTAGTGGAGAATACAGAGGAAGGAATAATTTGATTCTTATATGCTGTGAATGTGTGAGTAATCTATCAATTCAATGTATCAAATGAATGAAAACAAGTTTTTAGTGTTGAAAACAATGATACAATCCATTAATTTACTATGAAAAAAAATGAAATGTATAGTTAATGAAAAGGATTAAAATAATGGTTACCCTAATGCATCATCAATGTTTGAATGTTATAGATTTGGAATGTATGGGCACTATATGAATTGACAAACTATGTTGAAATATTAGTAAGATAATTATACAGGTGGTTTGAGTAATAGTTATATTTATGATGATGAAGAAAACTTGAATGTATTATTAAAGGAATAACCTGTTATTTTAGTATTTTCTATGTTAAACATGTGACACATGATTAAATTGAGGTTGATTAATGTCATGAAATGATTCATATTTTTAATTATTTTAATGATGTACTAATTAATAACATAATGTACCATAGTTGGCGGTTTAATAATGATGTTTAATGATTAATGTTTCAAAGTGTGGGAATACAAGAATTATGTTTTATGAATAATGAAATATAAAAATATTATTCAACAAAAGTTTTTCATTAAGATTATTCATGAATATGATGAATGATACAAATAACTATAAATGTGATTTAATGGAAATGCAATATTTTTTGGAAAACATATCACTAAGGGAAGATAACTGTTAATATGATCCTAATATTTAGAAAGTAGTGTTTAGTTTGGATAATTAAATGATTGATATGGATAGAGTAAACTAAATTGTATTGATGACCAAAGAACTGATTAATGATTTTTTGGCAAAAAAATTTGTAGCAGTTATGGATTGTGGAAATCTAAGAACGTTTGGGAAAAAATTCAAACCTTATGAGTTGTAAAAGAACCAAAGGATCCTGCTTCATGATGCTCCCCACCAATCCCCTCACCACCATGAACAGTGTAAAACCACTTCATATAAACCTCTGCGAGTTCAGTACTCTCTATGAATTCCATAAATCCACTTGATGGAATTCCATGAGAATACAAAAGGTCATGCACCATTTACAAAGCTTTATTTCCTTCTAATAACAAATCTAAGCATTGTGATTACTAGTTCATATAAATATGAGACTCACCCCTACCTCGAAGCATCATTGCCCTTACCTTTCACCTTCAAAGCTCCCAATTCATGAAGCTCCATCTTCTCTATGAACCTATGGAAAACTTCATCACCCATGGTATTTGATCATTGAGAAACATATTTACCTTATTTATTAATTAGATCCACATAAAGTATTGATTCAATTTATGAAGTTCCATGACCCTCTCGAAGGTAGGAGTCCCTCTTTGGAACTTGGGAGTTCACAGATCATTTAGCCTTTGGGAAGTACCCCATGAACACATGTGGACCCCATGCCTAGGATGAATATCCATACATCATGAAGATACTCCCTTCATAAAGACCCTTTTCATCATGTTATGTGAAGCACCTCCCTTATCAATGATCCTTTTCTCTTTGAAGCACTATAGATTCATGAAGATCCTCTTAGTAAGGCCTTATGCTTCACAAATCCATTTCCCATGCGGTCATTCAAGCTTGCACGTAGTGATTTAATGATTCCCCGTATGGTATCCCTTATTTAATTGTCCTACCATTTAATTTTTTTCATTTTTACCCGGAGGGATATTTATTTTTTGGAATATCCATAATAATGTGGACCCCATGACTGACCATTCCTCCACACCACTCATATCAGGCGTTACTGATGCCTTCCCTTCCCCAAGTGTGGGTAGGTATCAGTCGTGTATCTCAAAGGGGAATGGAGTGAATCCTAAAAAATTGAGCAATAAGACGTTAAACAAAAGAGCTCTATTCTCATCAACAAATGTCATTAAACTTTACCCTCACCCAGTGCAATGCACATGAGGTACTCCATCTCAAGCATTCTCTATGCCCACTAATCTCTATGGGAGTGAGCTATTCCTACCCTATTATCACAGAATAAAATCCTCCTCTGTTGGGTCTAGAATCTCCTCTAGCACCTATCATAGTGTAATTCTCAATCCCTATCTCTCTGGGCCACTATCCATGTGAAATCTCTGCATCATCTCTTGTGGATTCACTATTCATGACATGACTATCAGGTCTACTCCTACCTCTTTTTTCCCCAACTGAGCATAAATCACATGGTCATAGAGTATTGGTGACAATGATATCTTTTTTTAGGACACTAACCATACAAAGGACCCAACATAAAATTGGAATGCAAAACATGTGTAATCCCCAACATATTTCTAGGTCGTTGGCCACTTGTTTGATCCGATTTTATTCCCCCTCCCAAATTTCTAAACTATGTGTAATTTGATCTCTGAATTTTAAATTGGGTATGTAGGAAGCCTCTCTAAGGTTCAAACCCAGCAATCCCTATAATCCATTTGATTTGTATATTTCACATTGGTTCACTCTTCCAACAAGACATTAGGAGGAATACTCTGAAAAATGTGGGTTTTGATCCCTTTCGGGTATATAGGAAGCATCATTGTGTTTCAATACCTACCAATGGTAACTCAAGAGATCCCTCCTAGGGGAGTACCCTATTGATAGGACATCTTCCATTCATGGGATACATCACCTTGATCCACCTTCTGATATTTTCTGATCCATCCACCCATGCCTCTAACAAAGCATAATCCCCATAAACATCACATCCATCCAACCAAAAGTGACCCTATTGAAAAGCTCCTCTAACCATGTGTAACCCCTCAGTATGTCTTTTGGTCATTGTCCATTTGAACACCCCGATTCTCTACCTCCAACCTAAAATATGTAGACTTTTATCCCTTCCTTCCTAACAAGGTAAATAGGAATCCTCTCTCAGGTTCAAGCCAATCATCCATTCCCATATTGACATCTTCGAAGGGTTACTATGTATCGGGATGGTCATTCTATAACCTGGAAAATCCTTTTCCTTCAGGTCCCTACACATTCATTCATTCTCATAGGTTTCCTCCTTGGATTCCCCAATCAGAACTATATGTACTTTGATTCCCAACTAGATGTGGTATATAGGAACCCTCCCTGATGTTCAATCCCATCACTATCATGTTCACCCCAGTACCATACCATTAATTCCACACACTTCATCCATCCCCCATCATCCATCATGATTCCTTATCAAGCGGGCACATCTCGGTGAGACCAGGCCACTCACATTGGATGTTAAGCATGAGAAATCCTCAACCATTTGTTCCATCACCTCACACTTATCACGGTGAGGTCACAACTTCCATGATAGGTCACCTCAGCGTATAAGCCTTGTTAATCCCATTGATACTCTTTACAACACTTGTGTATCTAACCATGCATAATATTCCCACAATCCACACTCATTTATCAAATAGTGATCCTCTTACCATGGGTCTCTAGGAACACATAATCCAAAATCCACAACCTCTTGAACAACATGGTTTTTGATCCCTATCTTCAAAACATGGTACATAAAGAGCCTTGATGAGGTTCAATCAAAACCAAAGGTAATCCTTGGTTCCTACTACTTTGGGTCCACCTCCTTGACCCTCCCATAAGGGTGTCTAGATCATACTTCACAGTGTGAATCCTTCTCCCCATGATACACACTACCTCAAATCTGCTCTCATTGGGTGTTCTAATCATGTTGCTCAAAAAACCTTCCTGGTGCCCCTTCCTATTATTGAACCCATATGATCCACCTTCATATGTGTTCTGATATATCTGATCTATCTTCGCTAGTTTTTAAACTCATTGCATACCCCATGTTAATCATGGGAAGACGAGGAAAACCTCAGAGACATTCCTACATTATAATATACCCCATGATAGAAATGGGAAGCCATGAGTTTTTGTGCCCCAAATACCTAGTCTGATAATGAGTAATACAAGTGTTATAGTGTTTCAGCATCCATATATTCTATATATGCCCAGTATGGATACAATCCAAAACAAATTTTCCTTCCCTAACTTGACCCATTTAGATTTCCCTAAAAGAATTAGCATAATTAACAGGCGTCCATAATAAAATGGCACTAGGAATGGGTTAGACAAACAATGTCTTAATCTATGAGGGAGACTCGGTCTAGGAAATGAATTCTAATGAGGAATCCATATAAGGATAATCTGACATACCATCATCTATTTTTGATCAAGGAGAAAACATATCTGAAGACGTGATGAATGTTGCCGACCTTTTGAAATTGTGAATGCAGGGTATAATGCACCATCAGTGAGTGTCTACATGAAGAACCTGGTGGGTTCACCCATACAGAAAATGTTGGAAATATAAATGGTTAACTCAACACGAACTATTTCTCCTCCAACTATGGGTATTATTAGTTCTCAATACATCGATAGATAAGCATGAAACTGGATAATGCTATCTAGTTCCTGGTCCTATCAAACAAATTATGGGACTGACATTGAACTCACCTAAATTAGGAAAATTTAATCATTGGGAATTCTGATCTATGGAATTTCCAGTGTGGATCTATCTTTATAACCATGGAATAATAAAATCAATTAGGTAATTAGGAATTTTTTCCAAATATCTATATTTATGGCCACATATTCCTTCTTTACAAGACCAAATTTATAGGAAACCAAGATCCCTCCATAGGTAGACACATGCGTAGGAGGAAGGATAATAAATAAATCCATCATGGATCCACCTCCTCCATGACATCATTGAAAACCATTTTAACTGGGCACCCACACAATGTCTCACCATTCGAAATTGATCAGTGGGGGTGATACACACCTTGTTCATCAATACTAACAAAAGGGAGTAATTTCAAAAAGATTAATGGACATATAGGACCTAGAGGCTTCAGTGGATCACCATTAATTCCACCCCAAAGGGCCTCACAATGAGCCTCTACTCCCCACACTAACATTCAACCATTTCAATAGCCTCTCTCTAGAAAGTTCCTACAACTAATTTCCCTATGCCAATGAGGTATGGGGCATCCGAGTCATCTTAACAATGCCTAATTCCTTGGATCTACCAATGAGGGATCCCACCAGCCCATTTCAGTGCCACCAATTTCTGATCCTTCATGATGAAGAATAGGTGGCCTAGGCCCCATATCAGCCAACTCCATACAAGATGACCCGAAGCAGGCGTTGTGCAATAGCACTAGAAGATGCCCGTCGAAGGTGTCGTATCCTATAGATTCAGTGGCCCATGCCACCACTGAAGCATTCTACCAACACCATTCTATTATAGAGCAGGGTAAATTCAATGCCCTATCAGGATTGGGAACTCATTTTTCACACTGGAATACTATGTTGACTCTTTTAGTTATTGACATGATCCGTAGTTGTCGTGGGCCGACCCGAGATGATGATATTTAGTGTGTAGGTCCTCCTTGCACAATAGTTATCTAGAGTGGTTGTCCTCCCCACTCTGATGCTTAGTATGGAGGTCCTCCCCATGTAATGAGAATCAGTCCAAGTGGAGTTTCTCCCTATCTTATTAACACTCACCATAGAGGGCCTCCCGGTGCCTATGATTCAAGATATGTTTGTCATCCCTGTGTTATAGATCGTCAATGTGAATGTCCCTATCACATCCATCTAGGATCAAGAGGAAGTCATCCCTATATTATCATTGAACTGAGAAAAGAACCTCCACACTCTTTAACCCATTACCAGGGAGGTCATCCACATATTCTTACCATCTATAGTGGAGGTCCTACCTACTCTAGCAACCATCCAATCAAAAGTCCTCCCTGCTCCAAACACCATACAAGAATAGGCCATCCCCAATCTAGAATGCATCCAGTTGAAGGATGTATTTGTTTGAGATACCATAATGTTGTGTTTCTACCCACTTCGTTGACATTCAACATGGTGGTCCTCCCTATTTTATGTTCGATTAGAATGATGGACCTGTTCGTGCTACCCCTAGAAACCCGCAAAGAGGTCCTTCTTATGCTATAAGTAGAAGAAATGGAGATACTCCTCGTGTTATAATTACCTCCCGCAGAGGTCCTCCCAACTCCATCACTCCCCACTATGGAGGCCCTCCCCACAAACATTGAAATCAACAAGGAGGTCCTCACTATGTTTCATTTTTTATATTCCGAGGTGCTTATCCCACCATAGATCCCCATGGTATAGGTCCTTCATGCATCAATGAAGTCTTTTAAAAAGTCCCTCATCGTGTCACAACATGATCAAGTGGTGGTCCTTCCCACTATAGAGACAAACTACATGATGGTCCTCCCCATTCCAATGATTTACCCTACCCTGAAAAACTATCATGGGGAAGATGGTGAAATCGTCGCCACCAAAGGAATAACTCTGAAAAATGCCAGATCATCGTCAATCCAGTCATTTTTTTTATGATTTTGAAGTGGAATGTGGCTCATTGATATATCCATCCCCCAAATGTATACATAATAGTCAGGGTATGGGACCTAGTATGTGATATTCGTCCTTTCAAAATGATAGATGTTCCATACAAATGATACCCTCCATATGTAAGTGTAAGAGGAGGAAGATTTTGATCGCATCCAAATTATAGTTATTCGTCCTACTCTATCATCACCGTATACATTTTCTACCTCAATATAAGATCACAGAGAGTTGATCTGGGGCATGGTAGATAATGAAAACCAGCTAGATCCTCCACCAACAGTTGCCACTTTCATGCATTAATTGAGGTCAACACCCCATCCTACAAGGACATGATGATGTGATCAATACATTCCTTGAGAGATAACCTAGTCTACAACATCTTATCTACTCATGCGGTGCTCTATTCACCTATTATTTCACTACTTTAATGGTCAACATTAGTTCCATTTATAGTCGCATAGCCACTCGTAGTAGATGAATGTGACAAAAACGTGAAATAACCCGATGATGATTGAATAAGTCTAGGGGACATTTTTGTGGCAGAAAACTTATCTGAGATGTTCTAGGTGATCATGAATCTCTATATCATCATTCTGTTATTTCTCACCTAGGAAGAAGTCACATTTATTTTACAGACAATCTATGAAACAAATTGCTCCCTCTAGAACCATCAGTTTATTTATCCAATGAGTTGAGGACACTTCCTTGACAGCAGCTGGTAGTGTTTCTTGAATGACTTAGTCATGTATCTTATAGCTCAGGAACAACCTTCGCTCGGTTTTCACTGAACTCTCAGTAGAGATGTGTCTATAAATTCTCTATGATATGCAGAATTATCAAAGAGGCATCTCCGCATTTTCATATTTGGGGCTAGGGTAAATATGCTTCTCTACAGTTCATCTGGGTCTAGTTACAACTGGACCTACCTGGTGATATTGAGGGTACACCTTTGGGAACCGTTGGGATAAACATGTTCATCCCTAAGATATAGCTGTATGGGGAGTCGACATAGGATTTGAAGATGCTGACCCTTCCCCTGGGGCAGAAAAACACCCAACTGAGCCTACATGTGTACACAGTTGTCATCAGAGATAGTTGTGTGACATTGGGGACCCATTTGAATCATTTCCCATTGGCTGGAACAAAAATAAGGGAAAATCCATATTTTCACCCTCAAGCCCATTGACCCATATAGTTCAATGAAAAAGATGTAGTATGATCCTGATAAGGAAAAATTTCGCCAATGATTCTCAAAATAGAATATTCTCATTAATGATCTCCTCATTGGGAACCTTATGGAATGATGCCCAAACTATAGTAATCCTTGGTACATTCTCATCCATACACAAATGGGGTAGTAGTGGTATCCATAGGTTCTTCCTAGTGAGTTGTTTCCCATTGAACCTGACCACCCCACACATCTTAACAATGCAGAGGCTGAATATTATGGAAATAAACCATATTATGAATTCTTAAATCTTCCTAAACAATGAGAGAATCATCATAGGGACCAAGATCAGGTTGTTCCCCCAGCGGTTCCTCTTGGTATTCCTCTAGTGGCACCACTAACCTCTCCTGTTTCCCTACAAGATGTTAATACTTCCTATCATGTTGATGATCCTACTATATCATTTTTAGTTAGAAAAACACTCCAAGGTTATCTTATTGATGCTATCATTTCCATCCTTGAGGCCCTTGAAATGTGGTAGGTGGAAATTCTACCTAATGATAAGTTGTATCTCGAATGGGTGAATGATATGCCGACACCCCAAAATTTTAGGACCCTATCTTTTACCCATTAAACAAGATTGGAAACCCACTACAACATCTGGCCCACATTATTTAAATGTGTTTACATATGATAGGGAGTCTAGTAGAGAAGGAACCCAGCAAGATATTCCATTTCATGAAAATGTTGGAACACCCTTTATTCATCTGGTACAACCAGTTACCTATTGGGTCTATATCCATTTGGGAAGACCTTCATAGGTAGTTTCATTATCAATTCATCTCATACACTTGAAAGAACATAATTAAAAACCTCTTCATGTTCATGAAACAACCAGTTTAGTGAGTTTCAGACTTTGTCAAGAGGTGGAAGAGCCTCACATAATCACTTGATGTGTCATTGACACAATAAACACTACTGATGATGTGTGGGGGGAATATATAGACTGAATTGGTTCCATCCCTAATAAATCATAACTTACAAGGTGGGTTTTTTATTTTTCTTCATATGGATGATTGTATTGAGGAGTACTTGTTGAAAGTTAAAAATCCATGTCCGTTTCCTCCCACATATCCTAAAATAAGAACCACCAAGGCTGAGACTTCTTATATCACACAAGTAGAGGCCCTCAGGACCATTATATTGGTTACCGTCAGAGACTCATCTATATCCTCCCTGTGGAAAACATCCTCATATTCTCCCACCATCGAATCAACCATGAAAACCCCATCAAGTACCACAACCTAGTCAACACAATCTGGTTCAAGCCCCTCAACAGGATCTAGACCCTCTTAATGTCTAGGCCCCCTAAGTTTCATTTCTGGAAATGAAAAAGCAGACCTACTCACCCAATGATGTTGATGCCCCTTTTTATTCTTGATGTTCCTTGGATCTAGGAATCCAAATATTTCCAGAATGTAGGAATCCCCATGATAATGATCCCACTGATCACCCCTGCTAAATCCCTTAACATAGGATCACTGGACACACCATCAAGTGATGATATTTTCTTATGGATCGGATTGAGGATTTGATTGAATTTTTTTTTTCAGAATTATTTAAACACTGGCACATGTTTCATGTGTTTATTTAAGGATCTACAGAGATAGAGTAGGTGAATTGAAGCATGTCTCCAGCCAAAGGACTTAGAAGTATGATAATTGGTTAGCCCACAGAGCTGTCGCTCATTCCAATGGTGTCCTTCATACCCGTTTAAATCGACCCAAGCCTTCTAAATTTGTCATGCCTCATCCCACTGCTGCTTCTTCATATAAATATAAAATTTTCACTTCTCATAAGTGTAGGGATCGATGGCATAGTGGAATTTGGAGCCCCATACTGGTGTCGAAGTCGTCCCTAACCCTTGGTGACTTTAGGACCCCAGAGATGCAAGTCACCTGAAAAATTTTCTCAGTATTGGAGGACTCTTAGAGAGTTCAATAGTAGTATGTATCAATGAATAATGTCGAACTATTGAATCCATGCATGGTTTTGAGTGACGAGGAACATTGGGATCAGCCTTACAATCCTCCAGGTCGACGCCATTGTTGATGAGGTCATGGACATGTGAACTGTTGGAATGCATAGGCCATCACGTCTAGTCAATCTGTGAATGATACCAAGACTAGAAAAAAGTCTCATTATAGATCTCATCATGGACATTCATGTCATCACATCTTGTCAGGTTCGAGACCACCACCATTTTTGCAACTCGATCAGGCAGAGCTGTTGTGACCACATCATGATCAATAATGTCAAGTTGTGGCCAGAACATAGTCATATGACAATTAGCCAGAATTAGTTTTGTGTGATTCAACTAGTTATAAATGGGATATTCCTAACACTAAACAGAATCTTAAGGATCACCCAACCATAGTTCCCATCATACATTCTTCCGAATAGAGACCTTCTTTCGACATAATTATGCACATTGCATGGAAGTGAAATGTGCTTAACCAGCTTTCTACCATTCATTCAAATATCTCAATCCATTAGTATCTCCACATGTTAGAAGATATGTGTGAATCCCTCACATAGGATTTGAAATCCTCTCCAGTTTGAAAAATTTGTTGCAACTAGATAATCCTTTCATGATGAGGAATTCGAGCGAGCAGAATTCCAATCAATCATCTCATTCTAGAGAGAATATGAATTCTCCCATGTATTAAGGAACATCTACCCATTAAAATCAAATATCCTTATTAATGCTGTGAAATTATTCTATTATATTTTTGAAACATGTTATGTGATTAATCTCATCCCAACTTGGATGTTCCACTAGATATGACTGTTTGAAGCAGATCTGAGTTCTTCTGACCTGAAACTTTATGGTTATGATAGGACTCAGCAAAGGATGTGTGGAAATAGTCATATGAGTACCCAATTTGGTGGCCTAATTTCCATCACTAAATTCATGATTATCTCGCATCAAACCACTAAAAATGCCTTGTTGAGTAGGCTGTAGCTCCATCTACACATAAAGGTTCCCTCCTCACATCACCAATGCCTCTTCTAGTCCCTTAATGGTCTAATGTGTTGTTGATTCAATAAGGTTTTCCTTATGACTTTTCCATTCCTTCTTGTTTTGAAAATCACAAACAGCTTATACTTAAGCAAATCGATATTTTACTTCTATAAGGAAAATTTCTTTCCTTAAGGAAATTTACCCTAACCTAGATTTCCTTACACATAGCAATATTTTTCTTAAGTATAAAATTCAGATTCATACCAAAAACCACAAAATCATATAATGCTAAGGTATGAAGCATTCTGTTTTAGGATCCGAATTCTTGATGTGAACTGTAATAAAGTTCCACTCCGAATTCTGGATACGAACTCTAACAAAGTTCCACTCCGAATTCTGGATATGAACTCTAATAATGATCCACTCTGAATTCTGGATACAAACTCTAACAAAGTTCAACTCTGAATTTTTGACTCCGAACTTTTACTAGTTCAACAACGAACTTTTACTAAGTTCGACTATGAAATTTTATGAGTTCGACTCCGAACTATTATGATTTCAACTCCGAACAGTTATGAGTTTGACTCCAAACTTTGTAAGTTTAGACTCTGAACTCTAATGAAACCAGACTCCAAATTTCCTTAGAAATTCCGACTCCGGATTTCTATAGAATTCAGGTTCCGAATTCTTATAAAATAGAATCTGAATATCCAGTTTATTATAGACTCTGAATTCCATTTTTGGTTAGACTCCTATCTTTCATTTGCTTACATTCCAAAAATTATTTTTGATTATAATTACACTTGTCTCATTATAAAACTATGTCGTGCTTTTAGTTACACATGTTTTGTTATAAAACGATGTCGTCCATCCTGTTTCTAACTAACCGTTGGTTTAGTGACACATGTACAGGTCCCTCCGAATTTTAAGGAAAATATGACCATTGGAGGAGGGAGTCGACCATTGGAAATTTGCCTATAAATATAAGCTCATTTGAATGAGATCGAGATAGAACTTTGAAATAAGAGCTTACTTACTGTTGAAGTGATTTCTAGAGAGAGAGGCTCTTATCAACTCTCAAGCTTCATGCAGAAAGGTTGGACTACTTGTTCAAACTTTTCCTTGTGCAGACTTGCTTCGTGCGACTCCGAATGTCAGTGATTACATTCGAGGGATTCCGGGGATAGTAAGATAGAGGTGCTGACTACCTTGAAGTTGAGGGCTTCCTTGCTGAGGAAGACAGAGGTACCAACTACCTTGACGTTAAGGGATTGCGGGGATAGAAAGACAGAAACTCCAATCTTCATATCGAGGGCTTACCCTGGTGTGGGTAAAACAGAATTGCTTGAAAGTATAAATCAAGGGACCTTTATCCAAGGTTGTTGGATAACCTTCTCTTCGGGTTAAAATATTTATATCTTGTTACTTATAGTTCTACTACATGTTTTTCCACTGCAATTTTGTATTGTAAGGAAAGTATAACTCTTTTATATTTCCATACACTTTTACTCTGATTCATTTAGATTCTATACTCTTTAAGGTAGAATCTCATATTGTAAACTTTAGTTAAGTTTCAATTTCCAGATCCATATTTCCGAAACCTGTTTTTCGGAATCAATTTCCAGATTTAAGAAAGTGCATAGAACTAGAAGTTTGTAACTTCATACTTTGTCCCAATCTTTCATTGGTGTTAGAGGTGTTGTGAATTTTCCTTGTTTAACTTTGTTAAACTTAGATCTTTAATTGATTAAGGAAATTTTTAAAGTGTAAAAATAACCCCCTCTTGTATATTGAGCATCTACATCGTTATTTCGATCCTGAATTTGGTATCAAAGGATGTTTCTGAAATACTTATACTCATATATAAGTTTTTCCTTGTTCAGTTTTTTCATTGTTCTATATTTTCATTGCTTAGGAATATTTTCCTTGAATCTGAACTTATTTTATTAACAAGTTTGTGTGTAGAATGTTTCTTAGAATGGCAGAAATCAATTTTGGTTCCATCGACAACCTAAATCCTACAAGACCACCAATTTTTGATGGTAATGATTATGAATACTGGAGAGATTGTATGAAAACTTTCATTATCAATTCTGGGGTAGATAAATTTGTAATGCTTACTAGAGGTTATAAAATTACTGATAAGGAAGTGAGTGCTTTCCCAAACCAAGAGAAGCATGATTATCAATTAAACCATAAGGTATGCAATACTTTACTATGTTCAATGACTAGGAACATATATAGCCAAATTTTTTCTTGTGAAACAGCTAAGTGTATATGGAAGAAACGCGAAGTTACACATTTTGGTACATCTAAAGTGATTGAGACAAGAAGAGCTATGTTGAGAGCATAATACCATGGTTTTAACTTTCATTATGGAGAACCTATTTGTAAGGTGGAACAAAGATTTATGACAATCGTAGATAGCTTACAATCTATGGGAGAGAAAGGTCTGGATGATGAAGCTCCTGTGGACATGATCATTGATATTATTCATAATGATTGGGAATCAAAGAGAACATCAATTGATGAGAACAGGTAGGTTACTCAAATTTCCTTAGATGAACTATTTGGAACTCTTCTCCAACATGAAACAAGGATGAAGAGAGATGCTGACAACATCAAAAAGAAGAATGGGAATGGTACTGTTACTTTTACTATAACACCAAATCACATGAAAGCAAAGACTCTTGAGAGAGTAACCAGATCCAAGTCTAATAATGTTACTATCCAATCCGAATCTAGTGAGAGTGAAGTCTCAGAGAATGAGTTAGCTAATCTTGATCGAAGAATGAACAAGATAGCTGGTAAAAGAAATTTCCAATCCAGGTATAAGAAAAAGGAAAGGAAAGATAAGAAAGATTCAGAGGTAACATGCATTGAATGCATGATAAGTGGACACATACGACCTGATTACCCAATGCTTAAAAAGAAAGAAAGAAAATAGAGGCATTCTTAAAGGAACGAGAAGACGTTTTACAAAGCCAAAGATAAAAAAAGTCTGAAAGCTAATACTACTAGGAGTGCTAGCCGTGGAGACTCTTCAAAAAGTGAATCTTCAGAATATGATTCCTCAGCTCAGAGGAATACGGGATTCATTGCTAATACTACTTTTCCACATACATGTTTTATGGCCAAGGTACGCTCTGTCGATGCTTTAACAAATCTATCTCTTGATAAGAATTACTATTCCGAAAATAGTACTTCTAATGAAGATACATAATCCTCAAGAAATGAATAACCTTCATATGATCAAATATCTAGATTTTCCAAGTTAATTGAAGAAAAAAAATTGTAAAATATATAAGAACTTAGACAAGGCATATAGTAGGGAAGAATTTCTTACAAAAGAGATTTCAGATCTTTCTTCAGATCTTAAAGATAAAGAAGGATTTTTAGAAAAACATTCTAAAGATCTTGAGAAAGAAAATTCTGATAAATAAGAACTTTCTAAAGATCTTAATAATTCTATTTCAAAAATAAAAATTTTGGAAAAAAAATCTAACTCTATGGAAATGATTCCTGAGGATAGGAATTTAGTCATTAGACTAAAATCCGAACTTTTTTGCCTAAATAATCTCCTTGAAAAATTTCCCTCTGGGAAGGAAAATTTTGACAAGATGTATTCTCAAATAAAACCTAAAGGAATCACTACTGGAGTAGGTTATACTCACAAAAAACTAGTTTTCAAAAACAACTACTTTGTTCCTTCTAGAGCCCCTTTTTGCACCAAGTGTCAAAGTGGGGGGCATTGGAGGAAAAATTGTTATTTGAATAAAGATCAATCTCTTAGGTTTCATAAAGCATATTTATCTAAACAAATATGGATACCCAAAATTTTGTTATCTAAAAATCTCGGATCCAAACAAGTTTAGATTCCGAAAGTCTAACTCTTTTCTTATTCTCAGGAAGATAAAGGAAGTACCAAAAACAATACTTTGTACATGGATAGTGGATGTTCCCAGCACATGACTTGTAACAAAAAATATTTTGAAAAGATTATCAAGACGAAAGGAGGGAAAGTAACTTTCGGAGATAATGCTCAGAGAGAAATTGTTGGTATAGGTAATATTGTTCTTCTTTGTAAAACATTGATTTCAAATGTTTTGATTGTTAAGGGTCTTAAGCACAACCTCATTAGCATAAGTCAATTATGTGATGAAGGATACCTTGTGAATTTTAGGAATAATAAATTCTTAGTACACAATTCCAAAGAATATTTTATTCTCTCTGCCAATAGGCAAGAGAATGTTTACACATTAAACATAGAGGACCTTAGAAGCCAAGAATTACCTTGCCTTAGTGAAATGGAAGATCATTCTTGGTTATGGCATAGAAGGCTAGGTCACTGTAACCTTAGGAACCAATGCAAACTCTCTATGAAAGGTTTAGTTAAGGATCTACCAGAGCTTAGATTTGATTCTTCTAAAGTTTGTGATCCTTGTCAATATAGAAAGAAACATAAATCTAGTTTTAAGTCAATCGATGAAGGGTCAACAATTGATGCATTACAGTTGGTGCACATGGATCTTTTTGGTGCAACAAAAACTGGAAGCATAGGAGGCAAATACTATGTTTTTGTTCTAGTTGATGATTACACTAGATTTACATGGGTCTATTTTCTAGGAAAGAAGTATGAAGATTTTTCTTATTTCAAATGTTTTAGATCCCAAGTTAAAATGAGAAAAACCTTCCATTGAAAACTATTCATAGTGATCATGGAGGAGAATTTCCAAATTCTGATTTGGAATCCTTTTGTAGTAAAAAAGGTATTACTCACAACTTTTCAGCACCTAAAACTCCTCAACAAAATAGTGTAGTTGAAAGAAGAAATAAAATTCATCAAGTGATAACTAGAACCATGTTGATTGAATATTCTATAGCTCGACATTTTTGGGCTAATGCTGTAAGTACTGCTTGTTATACTATAAATCGAGTTTTGATTAGACCTTTTCTTAATAAAACTCCTTATGAGTTGTAGAATGGTAGAAAACCTAGACTTTCCTACTTTAAGGTTTTTGGATGCAAATTATTCATCCTGAATACTAAAGATAATCTACACAAATTCTCACCAAAATGTGATGAAGGAATTATCTTAGGCTACTCCACAACTTCTAAGGCTTATAGAGTTTTCAATAAAAACACTTGTACTGTTGAGGAAACAGTACATGTAAAATTTGATGAGTTTGATCCTTTTATTTTTAAACCATCTCAACCCACATCCTCGGATGTATTTTCAAAAACTGATTATCAACCTTTGATAGATGATCCTTATGATAAGGAAAATGTTCAAGAAGATACTTCTGAAACAATTACCCCAGAAGACTTTCTACCCTATGTTGATGAACTGGTTTTACAAAACCCAAGTCAGGTGTTTCTTAAGAATCATCTAGTGATAGTATCATTGGTGATGTCAATCAACCTTTATGTACTAGAAGTTCCTTAAGGAATGAAGTATAACAACTAGCATTTCTTTTCTAATTAGAACAAAAAAACACTGATGAAGCTTTAGGTGATGATGATTGGATCAAAGCCATGCAAGATGAACTAAATGAATTAGAAAGGAATAAAGTCTGGACCTTTGTTGAATGAACTAAGGAAACATTTTTTATTGAAGTAAAGTGGCTATTCAGAAATAAGTTTGATGAAAATGGATACATAGTTAGAAATAAAGCTAGACTAGTTTCTAAAGGCTATAATCAGCAAGAGGGAATAGACTATGAAGAAACCTATGCTCTAGTAGTTAGACTTGAATCTATTCGTATTTTACTTGCCTTTACAGCATTCTTCAATTTTAAACTTTTTCAAATGGATGTGAAATGTGCTTTTATTAACGGTTATGTTCAAGAGGATGTTTTTGTTGAACAACCCCCTGGATTTGAAGATACAAAACATCCTGATCATGTTTTCAGACTTACCAAAGCTTAGTATGGCCTTGAACAAGACCCACGAGCCTGGTATGATAGACTTACATGATTTTTGCTTCAAAATAAATATGTTAAGGGAAATGCAGATCCAACCCTTTTTATAATGAAAGATATGAAAGATGTTTTTATTGTTCAAATTTATGTTGATGACATTATATTTGGTTCAACTCATCAATCTTTAACTGATTCCTTTGCAGATCTAATGAAATCTGAGTTTGAAATGAGTATGATGGGTGAGTTAGATTTTTTCCTCAGTTTTCAAATTTCTCAAAAACCAGAAGGAATCTACATATCCCAACATAATTATATTAAATACCTTCTTAAAAAGTATAGTTATGAAAACACTAAGAGTATAAGTACTCCTATTGGGACCTCAAACCCACTTGATCTTAATAAAGCTAGGAAACCAGTAGATCAAACATCTTTTAGAGGTATAATAGGAAGTCTACTTTACTTGAAAGAAAGTCGACCAGGCTTAATGCTTCCAAAATGCTTATGTGAATGATATCAATCCAACATAAGGAATCTCATTTAAAGGCAGTGAAAAGAAAATCGCTACTTAAAGGGAACCATGGATCTAAGATTATTTTATACTTATGGAATGATTTTATCTTAAAAATATTTTCAGATGCTGACTTTGGAAGATGTAGAATGGATAGAAAGAGTACATCTAGATCATGTCATTTTTAAGGAGATTCATTAGTTTCTTGGTCCTTCAAAAAACAACATTGTGTAGCACTCTCCACTGCTGAAACTGAATATGTAGCAGTTTGAAGTTGCAGTGCTCAAGTGTTGTGGATGCAACACAAACTCAAAAATTATGGGTTAAGTTTTACTAAAACACAAATTTTGTTTGATAATACAAGTGACATTTACCTTAGTAAAAACCCTTCACATCACTCTCGTGTAAAGTAGATAGATATTATGCATCACAATCTTAGGGATCACACACATAAAAAAGATATTATTCTTCAGTTTATCAGAACACAAGATCAACTTGCTGACATTTTTACAAAATCATTACCTTCTGATAGATTTGAATACATTAAACAGATGTTAGGAATGATAACCGTAAGGTAATCCTTCTTCATTAACATCTTGTTGAACAATTCTATTTATAGTAATAAACTCATTTTCATAGGGGGGGGGGGTACATTTTCATGTTAGCTTAATCAAAATTTTCATAGTGACTTTTTTTCCTTTCAAGCTTTTGTAATCAAAATTTTCGTAGTCAGTCTTTTAAACTTTTGTAACTAAAATTTTCGTAATGAAAATTTCCAGAACTGAAATTTTTGTAAATGAAAATTACCGCAACTGAAATTTTCGTAACAAAAATTTTCGGAACTGAAATTTTTGTAATGAAAATTTCCAGAACTGAAATTTTCGTAATGAAAATTTTTAGAATTGAAATTTTCGTAATAAAAATTTCCTCAACTGAAATTTTGGTTAATGAAAATTTTCGGAACTGAAATTTTCATAATGTATTTTTGTACTGAGAGTTTTCGTAATGATGTTTTTCATAGTGAGATTTTCTTTGTGAAATTTTCATCAAGAAGAACATTACCAATCACTAAAAATATTTCTAGCCAATCTAAAAGGTATTATTTCTTTACTTAAAATTTCGTAGTCATATTTTGATTGCTGGTATTTTCCTATGTGTTTTAAAAATTTTCAGATTCTAGTTTTCTCGAATCTGAATGTTTTTCTTAAAAACCTCAAAAGATTGGAGTCATGTTTTCCTTGCGGTTTGTATCTCAACCGTCTGATCAAAACTCAATGTATCTCAACCGTTGGATCAACCAAGGAAACTGAACCATAGTCTCAATTCCTATATAAAGGGGACTGTTGATGCTCCTTTCGTCACAGAATCTAAATATCGGAAAAGGGGAATATCTGAGCTCAATGTGATTCATCCTTTGAAGAAACATCAAAAATCGACAAAGGGATGAACACGAAGAACATTGCCCATAGGCCGCGCAAGTTCCCTCATGGTCGCGCAAGTACACTTGCGTGCCGCCTAGTGGTCGTGCAAGTACTTGCAAGACGCCTTATGGTCGTGCATGTGACTTGCGCGACCTAAGTGATAACCGCTCGGTAACCGCCCAGGGCCTTCTTTTGCCTATAAATAGACCCTATGGGCCCCCCATTCGAGGAGGATCTTTTTCCAGAAACTCGGATTGAAGCTCCCGACGCCCAAGTCTCTTCTCAAAGCTTCCGAAACACTTCTAAGGTAATTTCTTACCTAGAATGGAAGATCTAAAGAGAATAAAGAAGGCCTAAGTGTTGAAACTTATCAACACTTGCGCACCGACTTATTTCCTTCAATATAACTTGCGCGTCCATTTTCTGGAAGAACCTCAAGAGGATTCTAAAGGGTTTAAAAAAGAGTCACTCAAATATTTCAATGCTGGTTGAAAATCGCGCAAGTACACCATGTGTCGCGCAGGTATACCTGTGCGACCAAAACTTGCGCGCCCACGGAAGACTTGCACGCCTTTCAAGACTTGCGCGCCCCTACCTTTTTGGGTGCCCATATTGCCCATTTTACCCCTCTTAAGCCATTACACCTTTCCTTTTCAAGATTTAGTCTTCAAGACACCCTTCAAAGCCATTTATGGCATGATTTCATGATTTTACTTCCTTATCTGAAAGGAATTCTGTGGAATATCTCTCAAAACCTAGTGATTTAAATATCCTTATGTCACTAAATATAGAGATTTCATTCATTCAACCTCATCCTTTAAGATGAGAGGATCCTTAACTTGGGAATCCTCCTCAGGAGTAAACCCCAATCACAATCCTTTAACTTGGGCATCCTCCTCAAGAGTAAGCCCCAATTTCAAACCTGGGCATCCTTCTTTAGGAGTAAGCCCCAAATTCTTAAAGGTCCCAAACTTGGGCATCCTCCTCAGGAGTAAGCCCCAAACCTTAATCCCTAACCTGGGTCTTCTTTTCAGGAATAAGACTCAGTCATAATCTTGGGCATCCTTTTCAGGAGTAAACCCCAAGTCCCCTAACTTGGGTCTCCTTTTCAGGAAAAAGACTCAGTCATAATCTTGGGCATCCTTTCCAGGAGTAAACCCCAAGTCCCCTAACCTGGGTCTCCTTTTCAGGAATAAGACTCAGTCATAATCTTGGGCTTCCTTTTTAGGAGTAAGCCCCAAGTCCCCTTAAAGTTCTCTTAACCAGTCCTAATTTACCCTTGATTTGGGTTTCCATTTCAGGAGTAAAACCCAATCATAAGTCCCCTCCTAACTTGAGCATCCTCCTTAGGAGTAAGCCCCAAGATTAGAGTATTCAAATCTCCATAAAGCACATATACCTTTATGGACCCTGTTCCTGGATTTTCTCCCTAAATGTGAATCATAAACCTTCATCTATCTGGACAGTCATAAATACCTAAGCCCCAAACAATTTCTTATGATTGCATCTTTCATGGCACAATTGTCTAATTTTTACCAATACCTCTTGTTTCTCACATCGAGCATGACTCACGTGAGCTTAGAGTGTAAAAGTAATTATGACATTCTTCTTTGAGCCATCAATCATAAACATCATACTCCATTACTCGAACTACGTGGGTTCTGATTCCTTTTCCAAAACAAAGGATACGTAGGTAGCCCATTTATGGGTTCGATCCCAACTTTGAAATATTCATTGTCCTTCTGAATGACGATAAACATCAAGTGCCCCACTGAGTGGCTTTAAAACTAGCCTGGTCATCATAATGACCAAGAGACTTTTATATAAATGTTTTGAAGGATACCATTGACCAGGAATCTCTAAACAGATATAGATGATTCTCTATTGATGAAGAACCTCGAATACATATAAAAGATTCACTAAATTTCTTGCATATTTAATCATTGATTGTTAAAACTAAAGAAAGCACATTTTATACTTGGTAATGTAATAAGGATTCACGAACATAACTTAAATCTATAAAGAGAGTCCCGGAGTAGACAATAATTCCCCTCAAAAAGGTGTGATGAGTCCGAACTCCTATCCTCTCGACCAATGAAAATTCCTAAGCCTCATTAGTCCACAAGATAATGAGCGCCTACCTTTGGAAAGTAGGTCCAAACGGATGTGGAATCATTGGATGTTTCCGGTTCTACGAACAAACCCATTAGAAACCGATCGGAACGTTTGAATCTCCCGTCCAGGAGGTCATCCCCAGAATCCGTACGAAACAAAAATGGTGAACCCGACATGAATCCTTAACTAAGTTAAAGTGATGTTCTTCTTATTTGTTAAGCCCCTTGGGCCAACAAAGCAATCATTGACATGTGCTCATCCAAAAGATGCAGTGGCCGGATTCATCTTGATTATGTCTATTTAATGGAACATGCACTCTTTTCTCAAGATCTTCTGCAAAATGGCTTTCCTTAAATTCACCCCTGTGAATACTGCTGCTGTGAACACCTCTACTGTGAGGTCTGCTGCTGTGAAAACCAATGCTCCTAATCCTGCTGGAACGTCATCCGCTCTTAGGATGACATCACCAACTCAGCATCTTCAACGCTGGGTTTCTAATGCACTGGTTAAGGAGTACCTTCGCAACGGTACTATCCCAACTCTGGAGGCCGCTCGTCAAGCCCTCCAAGTTAACAACTCTACCTGGTCGTCCGGACAACGGCGACCATCGATCAAGAAGCAAGCGGTGCTGACTACCGTCTCCAACCGTTTCGGGTCGTTATCCCCGGAAAGCAATTTCCATTCACTCCCTTACTCTGAGGAAGTGAATGAGCAGGTCCCGCAGGACCTTAATTCAAAAAGACAGGAGTCCTTCTCAAGGGCTCTCATCAACAATCGCCGCCAGACTCGTGCGGTAGTGCGCCCTCAACATGATGAGGGTACCGACTCCAGGCATTCAGCTCAGGTTCCTCGAACCCGAGCAGGCAAGATGAACCGCCAGAGACGGAATCCGGTGAACAATGGGCAGGTTGTCATCCCTACCATCTCCGGAGAATTCCACCAACCTAACTTGGTGGAAAACAACGAGCAGGCACACACACATGCCCATTTTAATTCCGCTGTCCAGCAGACTCGTCTGGCAGCATCAAGCCAATCCCGCCAGGCAATTCCGGCAGAGTACTGTAGGCAGTAACATACACCTGCTTATACATCACCAGTTAGTCAGCAGGCTCGTCTGACTACATATGATGGATCTCGTCAACCGCGTTTGGAGAAATGTAATCAGCAGGCACATACACCTGCTAATACTAATCAAGCCTACCAACAGTCTCGCTTGGTAGCGCACGGAGAAGTCAGTCGGAAAGTCCCGACGACAAACAGGAGGCAGACTCAACTCTCTGCCTCCACACTTGAGTACTGTCAGGATTCACTGATAGGAAAAGGAGGACAGGAGCAGGCACATACACCTACTCCAAGCCCGGAATGGACGTATATCCCCGTTCCGGCGGCTGAAGTCACCAAACATATTTTTTCAATGGTGAAAGAGCAGCAGCAAATTCCTGCTCATATTCTGGATGCTTGCCAGGATATCATAACAGCTTCAGCATCATCACAGGGACAGACACATAAATCTATCCCTAGCAGTGGAGTGACACATCAACGATTCACTCCGGAACAGACACATACATCTGTTCCAGTCCAAGAGGGTTATGGGGCATACTCCCCCATATCAAACGGACAACCAAGTCAGGCACATACACCTGATTTGAGTGGAGATTGTCAGCCTAACCTGACCATCTTTCCTGATCAGGCACATACACCTGCTCAGAGTAACCACTTTCGTCAACAAGTGGTTTCTAAAGTGAGTAAGAAGGCATCTAAGAAAAAGATCCTCCCAGCACAGTGAGGAGATCAAAGGCCAATCTACAACAAGGCCTTGCTCGATGCTGGAGTTCTTAAAGCCCTCAGACATTTATTTGTCGGAATTCAAGATTCTACTCCCTCAGTTCTCAATAACGAGAACATTAATTTTGAAGGTCCTCAACAGACACTTCCTCATGAAGGCTTACTTCATGAAAGTTCGGTCAATCTTGAAGTTTCTTCTTCAGATGAGAGCCACAGGAACCCTCTGTGTGGTCAGAAGACCAAGGAGCAAGAGATTTTATCTTTTGCTGTAACCCATCATGATGGTCCTCCTCATGGTGATGAACTTCGCTGCAAAAGTCCTCTCCGCAGTAGTGATTCACGTTGTCTCGAAAATTCTTCAGAAGGCAATGTAGTGACGAGAAAGCCCGCCTATCTCGAGGCACTTGCAAACGTAAAACCAGTCATGTCTGATGCTTTACTATCGGCAGGTGAAACTCTTTCTCTATCAGAAGATAGCCTGGGGTTCAGGTTATTCTCCGAACCATCCCTGGGTCATTCATCTTCCAGCATGAATAGTAATATCTCTACCAGTCTTGTTGAATCCGATGAAGCAACAAGGAAACACCAACTCTGGTCAAAACAGGTAGAAGAATCTTCATTTAATGATAAAGAGGAAATGCTAAACATGAGGAAAAAACTGGAAAAAGGTGAAGTACCAGTCATGTTTTTGCCTTTGGCTGACTCCCAGTACGACATTCCAAAGATGTTGACGGATGATGGAATCCATGATATTCGTCTCAACATATAGAAGAATCTTTGTCAATTGAAGAAGAAAGTATTATGTTATGGTGATTATGAAAATCATATTAAGATAATAGAAGGGTTACAACGCCAGATTGATTTGGAATCTCTATGAGTATCTTGGTATCCGAAGGTTGAAAAGCAACAGAGAACCCTTCAATGTTCATGCCTTGGCGCACTAAAAAGATTGCGTCAGTTAATTGCCAATGCTCCATATGATGTTCATATCAGAGGGTGGGGTGTTCACGGAGCACTACATTTCACAGTGCTTTCCAGTCAGCAAAGCCCACCGAAAATGGTCTCATGCAATGTTATTGCCCATGGCCGGCCATAGTCAATGGGCTTTGTTCATAATCAAAAGTTTTCTCAATAACAGGCTTCAACTAGTTCCTCTCAAAATCAAGTATATAGAGAACAAGTTGTTGAATTGCTCCTACATCAAGCAGGCGAGAATATTGCACAAGCCTCTCGTCTGGAGCAAACACGTCATCAAATGACAGAAGTTTCGGAAATCATCCAACGATCTGTTGAACTAGGTGATAAAAGTGGATACAGTTTAATGCATCCAGCTAATTTCTGAACTAAGATTCACAAGATCAAGAGAGATTTTAAAAAGATCTCAGACATAGCATGTCAAGAGACACCCTAGCTTGCCAGACTGGGGACTTCTCTAACTCAACCCTCAGAGTCAACAAATGGGATTCGAGGAGTTGAGCGGAAGCAGCAAGAACATCCCCAGTCCACCGGACTGGGGACTTTTTCAAATCCTCAATCCCTCCCTTAGAGAAAGCCAGTATTCTCTCGATTAGGGAATAAGCCTCAAGAGGAACGAAGAGCCAAGCTATCAGTAGATTCTCTCCAAGTGACGGTTCTCCAAGAAGTTCCTCAGGGATCAAGTCAACGGAATGCCATGTATCATCATGGACATATAAGAAGACAATATCACAGAAATGCTGATAGGAAGGATTCCATGCAATATGCATCCATTAATGTCATCAATGCCATTGCTGCTGATTCACCAGATGAGGCTCAATCAGAGGGATCAGACGAAGAGGTTCCTGCTCAAGAATTGGCGCACACAGACTTAAATGAAGAAGGTGTGCGCACACGTAATCAAAGGCTTACCCAAAATCTGGGTATTACTTCAAGTAACCCATTTCCCCCTCTCCGAAAAGGATCCAATAAGGGGAAAGGAAAGAATCAGGTTACTTCTCACCCTTCCTCTGAAGGAGGTCAATCGCTCTCATTAGAGCAAAGGTTTGCACAGCAGGAGGAAGAAATGAAATAATTAAGAAGGTTGAATGCAGAACTACTTCAAAGTAGTCTTCTTCTTAAGAATGCTGAAGTCCGACAGCCGAAAGAATTTGTTGTAAATACTGAGATGGATCAGGAATATCCTCCTTTATCAGTACACCCTCAGAGGTCTAATCCTACGGGTCAAATGCAACAACGGTTGGCAGCACTACCATCAGTTGCAGCACCAACCACCACGTCTGTCCAAGCTCCATTTATTGCACCTACTCAAAACCAAGTTCAACCTGATGTTTCTCAAAAGTTAATAACTACTATTGAGTCATTAACAGCTCGGTTAGAAACTATGGAAGGAAAACGGGAGCAAGTTCAACCTGAAAAGAAAGTTTACCCTGAATGGGTAGATTCAATTTCTCCTCCATCCAGATTTGGAAACCCTGTTTTCCCTAATTTCAATGGATCGGGCGACCCTGAACAACATTTGACGCATTACGTGTCCTGTTGTGATCCTATGATGGGAACTCCAGAGCAGCAAGAAGCAGTGAAACTCAAATTCTTCGTGCGAACCTTGCAAGGACCAGCTTTTTTCTGGTATACAAGCTTGCAATCCCGGTCAGTCATCGGATGGGAGGATCTTCATCAAAAATTCATTCTTCAGTTTAGCTCAACTTTTCCAAAAACGACAGTTTTCGATCTTACAAACTGCAAGCAAAGGGAGAATGAAAGAGTCTCTGATTTCATTGCTCGTTGGAAGGGATTAACGTATTCCCTGAGTTTAGCACTCCCTCAGGAGGAATTGTTGCCAATCTGTGTGGAAAATTTGCGTGACGAATTACGCACACAATTGATCCCTGTGAAATACACAGGAGGGTTTCGAGACCTTAGTTCAATCACTCAGCAGATTGAAGATTACCTTATACAGGCTAAGGTTAAATCTCGTATAATTCCATCAGCTCCAGGAAGAAGAATGGGTAAAGCAGAAACTGCTACAGTGATGCTTAAACAAGCACCTGTACCTATATCTACTTCAAAACCTTCATCTTCTCGAAGGACTCCACCTCCTGAACGCCAACAACAAAGGCCGTTTCGTCCAAATGATCAAAGAGATCAACGACGAAAACAATTTGAGGATATGAAGAGTAAAAAATACTCTTTCCGAAGTGAGAAAGTTCCTGGTTACTTTATTTCAGCTCTGGAAAATAATTTGGTTCAATTACCAGTGCCCAAGAGGCCAAACAAGGAAGGAGATGAAGACCGTCCCAATTATTGTCCCTTTAATCAAATGTTGGGGCATCCCATCCAGGAGTGTTTTGTCTTTAAAGACCTCATGCAAAAGATGGTCAACTTGGGACAAGTCAAATTCAAGGGTTCTTCAGCTCATGTAGCGTGTATTACCGCTATAGATCCAGAGGAAGGAGGCGAGTGGCAGGAATTCAAAAGCAAAACTGCGAAAAAATATGATGATTGGATGGTCAGAAAGACAATCAATCGGACCCATTCCATTTTGCGAACACAATTGAAGAAGCCAATTGTGTCTCCTACAAAAGCTGCAATAAAGCCTCCATCAAAAGACAAATCCTCAAAAGGGTAGCGCAATTCAAAGAAGAAAGAGGAATCAGGAGAAGATGAGTATGTAGCAAAGCCTAAATTGTCTTTGACTCTGGCAGATTTCATGCCATCTACTTCAAAGCCACGGGCACCGCCCCATCAAACGGAACAACCTAAATAGGCTAACCAGGAAGAGTCTTTATCAGACGAAGAGTTAATCTTTGGTTCTGTTAATATGATTCAATTAATAGATCCATATTCCAGTCTTGATGAGCCTGAATTCCCTGTATCAAATAAGGGAATCCGAAGAGGTTCTAGAGGTTCAGGATATAGGGGAAGACATGGATCTTTCCGAAGCCACTACTCTAATTCTACCCCTGCCAGCACTGTATATGCAGCAGAAACTCGTGGTAGAGCCCTTCAGCGAGCTCAAAAAGAATAAGCAAGTTCTTCTGCCAATGGCCAACTCAGTTTTGGCACAGTTATTTTGGAAGACCGATTAAAGGTTCCATCTTCTTTATCTCAGCAAGTAAATGGATCTAATCAGTCTAATTTGCCAAAACCAAGGATGTTGCCAACTTCAATACAAGATGCATCAGCTTCCAAAGCATCTGCTTCCAAGGTACCTGCTAAACCGCATATTCCTATTGGGAAACGCAGAACTCTAGATCAAAAGTATGATATATTGAAACACTTGGCCCAAGTACCATCCAAGTTATCAATTTTGGATGCTTTGAATCTGTCAAAATATCTTCGGGAAGCACTCATCGAAGCTTTGTCAAGTCCTCAGGAGTTTGAAGCTGAAATTGCTGCAGCTGAAATCTATCACGTAGAGAATAATCCTGCAGAATGCCATGCAGTGATATATTTTACTGATAAAGATGAAGATGATGTTGTGCATGTAACAGCCCGAGATTTTATGAAAAATATATTTTTTTATTTCACTAATCTCTTGTGTTGTACGCTACACCTAAAGGAGCTTTCACAACACGCATCCTTGACTTGCCTTGCATTACACGCAATCGCGACCTTCCTCGATAGCGTGTGTAGTACGCAATACCGAGTTTCACTAAACAACGATATGCTATAAAAATATTATTAAAACTAGCCGTTATGAATAGTAATAACCACTTTTTGAAATCCAGTAAATCTTATTTTTCAAAATGAACTTTATTTTTGGATTCAGAGTATCGAATTTAGCCTAAGGTGAAATTTTGGTACTTTTCGGATAACTTTCATATTTTGATGAATAGTGAAAATTACTAAATTATAATTAAAAACAACTTTTTTAATCGAAATAATTAATAGTGATAAATCATTAATTTGAGTGGTTTTAAAGTATATTTAGAATATATTTTTACAATTTAATACAATGTTGGTCATTGGACGTAATTTCACATTTAAACCTGACATAAACAAGTGTCAATCTTTTGATAGATATTGTTTCGTAAAAACACGCTATTTATTTTAATAGCGGGATTTAATTATAAAATTAATTAATTCAACTTCTATGTTATGAATTTGGTAAAATAGACTTCATTTTTGAATTCGGAATATGAAATATAGCTTAGGATGAAATTTTGGCATTTTTCTGAAAACTTTCAATTTTTGATGAATAGTGAAACCACTAAGTGGTAGGTTAAAAACTGAATTTTGCATAAAACTTAATTTTACCACTTCTGTGAATGGAATTTCGAAAATCCAAGAGACACGGTTAATATCAAGGACTAAAATGTGGTTCAATGAGATGAAAATAATTTTTGGTGAATAGTAACTTTTTACTTTTTTTTTACCGCGGTTAATAGTAAATAGGGTAACTAAGGGTAAATATGATATTACTATTACCCTAACACATGTCCTAATTCTATTGGACAAGTGTAATTCGACCAAAAACAAACTTAGGAATAAAATATGACCATTTAGGCCCACTTGGATTAGATTAGGACATTTATTATGAATTTATTTAAAGAAGGGTTAAAATAGTTAAAATCAAAGTTTAATAAGTAAATCATTTTTAATATGGGGTTATACATAGGATAAATTTGATTGTAAATATTCATTAGAAAGCTAAAACGATTTCCTACATTATGGTATTTTATTTGTAATTTTTAGACATCAAATAATTTAATTTATTTATGACACAACGATGATGCAGTAATTATCTTATTAATGAAATATTGACATAATTGATGTTATAAACACCAAAATAAATGTAATTTGAGATTTTTTATGAATTCCACTAATTTTCTAGGTTACTATGATATATTAATGTTGATTTAATCAACTTGGTTCTAACATATAATTCTGTTATGACTTTCACAAAAATCATATATCAAATAGTGTCAAAATTGACACAAAATAGTTTTTAAATCAAATATTATATTATTAATTGTTATTTTATTCCTAAAAATCTAAGGTTCGGCCAAATGACTTAGATAAGGATATATATATTAATAATAAACAATTTGTGGTTCGTTTGGCATGTTATAGTAAGTTTATTAACCATATAGTGAAAGAAAACAAAAAGACACGGTAAAAGTTAAATTATTTAACTTAGAGTTAAATATAATTGATAAGGTTTAAAATAATATCCAAACATGTCTAAATTTGATTGGTTGATGAGATTACAACCCTATCTCATCTAATCTTCGAATATGAGTCATTTTTGGAGGTTTTTAAGTGGGGTTAGATTTATTATAAATTAATATTTTTAAGAATTCCTAAGGTGCCCCTCTCCTCCCTTATAAAAGGGCACCTCCTCCCCCTCCTCCTCACACCAATTTTGAGCACTCAAGCTCGGACAACCCCTGCCATTTTCTCCTCTCCACTTTCCTAGAATAATCCTAGAGGTTCTGGTCTTCTCCAAAGACCAATCTTAGTTCCTTAAGTGGAGGATTCAAAGAGGCGTTCCAAAGAAGAGGTAATATCCATTACCGATCTTTTCAATTTCTTTCTTCTTCAACTTCTTCTTCTTTAGTTGTATCATGATAAAGTAATAACATCAGTATTACTTACATACTGATATGTTATTATAAATATGAAACAACCCTAATTCACCTTCTATCCATCCTACGGAAAAATGAAATCACCGCGCGTGCGTACGTACGGAATACCGTCTCCACGTCGTGGTGTAATCTATTTTCCACCATCACCTTACAAGGATGGGTATAATGGTGTAATGAGTAACTACATATGATTATTATGAAGTAATATTGATACTGAAATAATATATATATACTCCAATACAATTCCACGATCATAGGAACGATATCATCACTCGTGCGTACGTACGGAATACCGTCTCCACGATGTGATGCGACTCGTTCTACATGATCTTCATTTCATAATGATTATATAAATGAATTGAATGAATGAATATGGTATATACTACACTAATACCATTCTGGAAATGAATTATCTATAACCTAAAGATAAGAATAAGAATTTATTCGACAAAACACGCATAAGAACAAAAAGTTATAAAGACCCGAGTAACAAGTAACAATGAAATATTACTAACAAGAAACTAATAATATGACCATATATGATATCATATCAATATGTATTATTCTGGAATAAGTCAATAACATTATTTAAACCATTATACAGGAGCTTCGGACACGTACAAAGCTAATCGGACCTAAGGTAAGGGAAATATCACAATCTCATTTTTATCCGAGATTGTTTATTCGTAAGTATTTACTGGGGTGTATTTTATCATCCACATCCATGTTCCCTAAATATGTAATATTATTTCCATCCACCTACAATTGTTTAAATCCAATTTTACCCTTCTATGATTTTTTAGTAAAGGGTATGAAAGGAATCTTTTTTCGTTTTTTCGTACGAGGTACTTTTTGACTTTTCCGACAAAAGTACGAAGAATGTTTTTTTTACTTATACGGAACGAACGGATTTTTACGGTTTTATAAAGCCTTATTTTCATGAACCTTCCTCCAAAATATTTCATGACTATTTTCAATAAAATCTTTTTCTTTTAAAATTGCATGATGTTTTGTGAAAAGAAATTGATTTTGAAGAAAAAAGGATATTTTCCTCAAGAATTCAATTCAAGTGTTTTATCAAATTATTTTTCATCAAAGATAATAAAGGGTTCTGTTTATATCCATATTTTTACATTGATTTGACTATGTTGTGATGGAATTATATTTATGAATTCCTTTATCTTATATGAATGGTTTTATGATGTCATGTTGTTTAAGAATCCCATTTTTATTACATGGGTTATGCAATGATGTATGATTTATGATTTTGTGGCACACATAAGAAAGGATTCATTAAGAGATGGGTGGGACCTATATCTCCCTCCAATGCATTGGGTAAAGATTTCATATCTCATGAGATAGACATGGCTGGAATGGTAGGTTATACCGGTTCAGTGAAACAAGACTGAAACGAGGACTACTCGATTCAGAAAGGGACTTTGTCCACTAAGATAGTCTTGGCAATGAGTCTTGACTAACAAGAAATGATTCTCTATGATTATGTGTGTATGCCACAATGAGTAATGTTTTAAGTTATGGTTTCATTTTCACTACTATGATTTATCCCATGTTATGAAATTATGCTCTCTTTTGCAGGTTAATATTTCCAAAAATGTTATGTTCTTATGAAAATTATGTGATTGATATTTCTTTTGCTTACCCTTACTGAGAATTTGAGCTCACCCTTTTATGTTTTATTTTCCCCAGGATATAAAGAAAGGTTTTAGGTAAAAAAAAGGAAGATCTTTATGGGAGATTTTGAAGATCTTTCACCAGGATTAGAAGATTACGTTCCGAGTTTCCAAAGACACTAAACTATTACGATCCTTGTGTGTGTGTTTTTGTTTTGTACTAAGTATTCCGCAAAAGTAATGTAATGTCAATGTACGTCAGGATACGGGTCTCTACAGTTGGTATCAGAGGAAAGGTTTAGTCATCCTTTGGAAACTAGGATGCGAAAACGTTAGTGAGATCCCTAGAGATATTTCTAAGGTATGTCTAGGGATGCCCCTAAGGATAAGTATACATATAGGATATAGTTCTAGAACTATGGTAACGATATTAGATTAAACCAAAGATGATAGATATTTAAGTTACTCCCCCTTTATTACGATTTTTGCATCTAACACTATTCTGTTTGGGTTTTAGAAAATGGCTGGAAACAAGATGATTCACAATAATGGAGGATATGATGGACAATGGAATGATATTCTTCTTGAGCAACCAAATGAAATGGGATTTGGATGTCCAAACATCATTATTATGCCGAATCATCAATCTCACAACATGATCAATAAAGTAAAATTTGGTAAGTTTCCTGACTCGACTAATAAGAGAAAGATGGAGTTCCATGATGATCATAGAGGAAAGAAAGTTCAATTTCCCCTATGTAAATCATGTGGGAAGAGGCATCAAGGAGAAGGTTTCAAGGGAACTGGAAGATGCTTTGGGTGTGGAAAAGAAGGACACAAAGCAAGTAAGTGCAAAAGAAAAGGGTCGGTTAACACCATGGATGAGGATAATGGTATTGCTATGACATCAAAAATGGTTAAGTGTTTTAAATGTGGAATGTATGGGCATTATGCAAACAAATTCCCTAAGGGAAAGACTCATGAAGAGAATCAGTATGGTCATATGGGTAGTATTTATGTGGATGATGATGAAGAGACTACAAATGATATGTGAGATGAAAGAATTGTTGAAGCTCGGTCAATGGTTTAAGAATGTTGTGGAATGATTACATGTTTATCATGTGTAATGTTGTATAAGAAATCTCATGGTACTATGGAACAAAGAGACATCTGAGGATTGTTACACTGTTGTCTTTCCTTGAGTTATGAAAGTGTATGATTAATGGTACCACTATCCATGAAAGGTTATTCAGATATTTTTGGAATGTAGATGATATGCGCATAATGAAGGGATAAGGAGAAAATTAAATGTTTAATAGTATTCATGAGCTCATGATTGATATAAGGACTAAGTGATATCATGGTTTGAGTATATAGAATTTTGAGGATTTTGGTATGTGGAAAGTGTTAACTTTTAACTGCACTCATGTTTTCACTAAGGTATTCAAGAGAATACACGATTAAGGACTTTGAATGTTTGGAATGTGACCAACAAGACATATCTTATGATATGTGGGGATCAACGACAGTATTAAATCTCTGGTAATCGTTGTCACTATATTATGAGAGTGGACTGCAGTATTATGTATAAGCCTAAAGATTATACTGGATTATGTTGGACATAAGTTAGTATTGTTTAAGGATAGAAGATGGGATGTTATAGTAACGTAGTTTTAGAAAAAGGGACAACCTGCAGGACAGGCGACAGCCCATCGCTTCGGAAAAGGCTGTAGGAATCGAACCCACAACCGAAGTGCGACTGGCCTTTATCGCCTACCACTGACCTACAGGAAGTCCCTGTTTAGTAGAAACTAGTTTTATTATATTAAGCAGCATGATATATGAAGTATAAGTCCATTTTAGAAACCATATGTGATTAATCTCACTATAGATCGACTTATGTATATAATTTTGCTAACCTTTTGTTTGAAACAGATGGAATGACCCATCATTCTATCACATGATCTGCTAACACTTCACAAATAACAAATTCAACTTCATTTATTTAAGAGATGAAGTGGAAATTGTTCAAGGCACGAACAACAGTGATATTGTATCAAAATAAAGTAAGTATTTATTCTAATTCAAATTTTCAACTTTAGGGAAATGATCTTGAAAACCAAAAATGTTGTCCTAGTGATCTTATACCTGATGAATCAGATGGTACCTTAGATCGTCACAAATTTATGGATTTGTGATTACTGGCTTTTCCATAGCCATGTTCTCTACCACTCTCCATCAGAACATGATCGTTAGATTTCTCTTCCATATCCATATTTTCACCTATGTGGAAACCCAGTGATTAGTTTATTTGGGTAATCGTTACATTTCATACTTTAGTTTTTAAAGCCAAGTTTTGGTAATCCCTTTTACGATGAGGGTTTCTATTAAAAAAACTTTCGAATAGTAAACCATTTATAACCCCGACGAATTTCGAGGGCGAAATTCATTTTAAGGGGGGTAGAATGTAACAGCCCGAGATTTTATGAAAAATATTTTTTTTTATTTCACTAATCTCTTGTGTTGTACGCTACACCTAAAGGAGCTTTCACAACACGCATCCTTGACTTGCCTTGCATTACACACAATCGCGACCTTCCTCGATAGCGTGTGTAGTACGCAATACCGAGTTTCACTAAACAACGATATGCTATAAAAATATTATTAAAACTAGCCGTTATGAATAGTAATAACCACTTTTTGAAATCCAGTAAATCTTATTTTTCAAAATGAACTTTATTTTTGGATTCGGAGTATCGAATTTAGCCTAAGGTGAAATTTTGGTACTTTTCGGATAACTTTCATATTTTGATGAATAGTGAAAATTACTAAATTATAATTAAAAACAACTTTTTTAATCGAAATAATTAATAGTGATAAATCATTAATTTGAGTGGTTTTAAAGTATATTTAGAATATATTTTTACAATTTAATACAATGTTGGTCATTGGACGTAATTTCACATTTAAACCTGACATAAACAAGTGTCAATCTTTTGATAGATATTGTTTCGTAAAAACACGCTATTTGTTTTAATAGCGGGATTTAATTATAAAATTAATTAATTCAACTTCTATGTTATGAATTTGGTAAAATAGACTTCATTTTTGAATTCGGAATATGAAATATAGCTTAGGATGAAATTTTGGCATTTTTCTGAAAACTTTCAATTTTTGATGAATAGTGAAACCACTAAGTGGTAGGTTAAAAACTGAATTTTGCATAAAACTTAATTTTACCACTTCTGTGAATGGAATTTCGAAAATCCGAGAGACACGGTTAATATCAAGGACTAAAATGTGGTTCAATGAGATGAAAATAATTTTTGGTGAATAGTAACTTTTTACTTTTTTTTTACCGCGGTTAATAGTAAATAGGGTAACTAAGGGTAAATATGACATTACTATTACCCTAACACATGTCCTAATTCTATTGGACAAGTGTAATTCGACCAAAAACAAACTTAGGAATAAAATATGACCATTTAGACCCACTTGGATTAGATTAGGACATTTATTATGAATTTATTTAAAGAAGGGTTAAAATAGTTAAAATCAAAGTTTAATAAGTAAATCATTTTTAATATGGGGTTATACATAAGATAAATTCGATTGTAAATATTCATTAGAAAGCTAAAAAGATTTCCTACATGATGGTATTTTATTTGTAATTTTTAGACATCAAATAATTTAATTTATTTATGACACAACGATGATGCAGTAATTATCTTATTAATGAAATATTGACATAATTGATGTTATAAACACCAAAATAAATGTAATTTGAGTTTTTTTATGAATTCCACTAATTTTCTAGGTTACTATGATATATTAATGTTGATTTAATCAACTTGGTTCGAACATATAATTCTGTTATGACTTTCACAAAAATCATATATCAAATAGTGTCAAAATTGACACAAAATAGTTTTTAAATCAAATATTATATTATTAATTGTTATTTTATTCCTAAAAATCTAAGGTTCGGAAAAATGACTTAGATAAGGATATATATATTAATAATAAACAATTTGTGGTTCGTTTGGCATGTTATAGTAAGTTTATTAACCATATAGTGAAAGAAAACAAAAAGACACGGTAAAAGTTAAATTATTTAACTTAGAGTTAAATATAATTGATAAGGTTTAAAATAATATCCAAACATGTCTAAATTTGATTGGTTGATGAGATTACAACCCTATCTCATCTAATCTTCGAATATGAGTCATTTTTGGAGGTTTTTAAGTGGGGTTAGATTTATTATAAATTAATATTTTTAAGAATTCCTAAGGTGCCCCTCTCCTCCCTTATAAAAGGGCACCTCCTCCCCCTCCTCCTCACACCAATTTTGAGCACTCAAGCTCGGCCAACCCCTGCCATTTTCTCCTCTCCACTTTCCTAGAATAATCCTAGAGGTTCTGGTCTTCTCCAAAGACCAATCTTAGTTCCTTAAGTGGAGGATTCAAAGAGGCGTTCCAAAGAAGAGGTAATATCCATTACCGATCTTTTCAATTTCTTTCTTATTCAACTTCTTCTTCTTTAGTTGTTTCATGATAAAGTAATAACATCAGTATTACTTACATACTGATATGTTATTATAAATATGAAACAACCCTAATTCACCTTCTATCCATCCTACGGAAAAATGAAATCACCGCGCGTGCGTACTTACGGAATACCGTCTCCACGCCGTGGTGTAATGTATTTTCCACCATCACCTTACAAGGATGGGTATAATGGTGTAATGAGTAACTACATATGATTATTATGAAGTAATATTGATACTGAAATAATATATATATACTCCAATACAATTCCACGATCATAGGAACGATATCATCACTCATGCGTACGTACGGAATACCGTCTCCACGATGTGATGCGACTCGTTCTACATGATCTTCATTTCATAATGATTATATAAATGAATTGAATGAATGAATATGGTATATACTACACTAATACCATTCTGGAAATGAATTATCTATAACCTAAAGATAAGAATAAGAATTTATTCGACAAAACACGCATAAGAACAAAAAGTTATAAAGACCCGAGTAACAAGTAACAATGAAATATTACTAACAAGAAACTAATAATATGACCATATATGATATCATATCAATATGTATGATTCTGGAATAATTCAATAACATTATTTAAACCATTATACAGGAGCTTCGGACACGTACAAAGCTAATCGGACCTAAGGTAAGGGAAATATCACAATCTCATTTTTATCCGAGATTGTTTATTCGTAAGTATTTACTGGGGTGTATTTTATCATCCACATCCATGTTCCCTCAATATGTAATATTATTTCCATCCACCTACAATTTTTTAAATCCAATTTTACCCTTCTATGATTTTTTAGTAAAGGGTATGAAAGGAATCTTTTTTCGTTTTTTCGTACGAGGTACTTTTTGACTTTTCCGACAAAAGTACGAAGAATGTTTTTTTTACTTATACGGCACGAACGGATTTTTACAGTTTTATAAAGCCTTATTTTCATGAACCTTCCTCCAAAATATTTCACGACTATTTTCAATAAAATCTTTTTCTTTTAAAATTGCATGATGTTTTGTGAAAACAAATTGATTTTGAAGAAAAAAGGATATTTTCCTCAAGAATTCAATTCAAGTGTTTTATCAAATTATTTTTCATCAAAGATAATAAAGGGTTCTGTTTATATCCATATTTTTACATTGATTTGACTATGTTGTGATGGAATTATATTTATGAATTCCTTTATCTTATATGAATGGTTTTATGATGTCATGTTGTTTAAGAATCCCATTTTTATTACATGGGTTATGCAATGATGTATGATTTATGATTTTGTGGCACACATAAGAAAGGATTCATTAAGAGATGGGTGGGACCTATATCTCCCTCCAATGCATTGGGTAAAGATTTCATATCTCATGAGATAGACATGGCTGGAATGGTAGGTTATACCGGTTCAGTGAAACAGGACTGAAACGAGGACTACTCGATTCAGAAAGGGACTTTGTCCACTAAGATAGTCTTGGCAATGAGTCTTGACTAACAAGAAATGATTCTCTATGATTATGTGTGTATGCCACAATGAGTAATGTTTTAAGTTATGGTTTCATTTTCACTACTATGATTTATCCCATGTTATGAAATTATGCTCTCTTTTGCAGGTTAATATTTCCAAAAATGTTATGTTCTTATGAAAATTATGTGATTGATATTTCTTTTGTTTACCCTTACTGAGCATTTGAGCTCACCCTTTTATGGTTTCTTTTCCCCAGGATATAAAGAAAGGTTTTAGGTAAAAAAAAGGAAGATCTTTATGGGAGATTTTGAAGATCTTTCACCAGGATTAGAAGATTACGTTCCGAGTTTCCAAAGACACTAAACTATTACGATCCTTGTGTGTGTGTTTTTGTTTTGTACTAAGTATTCCGCAAAAGTAATGTAATGTCAATGTACGTCAGGATACGGGTCTCTACAGTGCATGGGCACATAAAACCTTTGTACTTATCTGGAAAAGTCAATGGTATAGATGTTCGAAGATCTTTCATTGACAATGGTTCAGGAGTCAACCTCATGCCCATTCGTACACTTCGTCGATTGGGCCTCACGGAATCTGATTTATCTCTTTCTACCATGATTTTGCAAGGATATGATAAAAATGAACAAGAACCACTGGGAGAAGTTACACTCAGAACTAAGTTTGGAGATCTTGTTTCCAATTTGGATTTCATGATTGTTGATCAAGACTCAGCTTTCAATATCTTGCTTGGAAGACCCTGGCTACATCAGCATGCAGCTATTCCGTCACCATACCATCAATGTCTCAAATACTGTTTTGATGGTCAAGTTGGAACATTGTATGGTGATAAGGCCCCGTTCAAGACATGTGAGTCTCAATACATTGAGGCGGAATTTTATCACATGAAGGGTAGAGAAAAATCTACAATGAAGGAAATTACCAAAGTTAATGCTCTATATGGTTTGGAGAAAATTCCAATAAATCCATTTTCACATGTGAGTACAGATTATGTATTACCTATCAGTCAAATTGACAAAATAGGCCCAAATCAAAATACTCTTATGGAAAGATCCATAATGTCAATTACGGCAATCGAGCCAGACAACATGGGAGAAATTGGTAACTTACCAAGCAGTGATGAAAGCATAAGTGGTGACGTTTTCATTTCGTCTGCTGAAATCCAACAAGTCTATACTTCGCTAATCAGGCCAGAAGAAGTTATAGCAACACCAGAGGTGAATAATGATGTCGATTCTCAATCCATCATCCCCTCTTTATTTCCCAAAGAAGACCCGTTATCATCAATAGGGTCGGAAATGGAAGCTTCTTCTTCAAAATGTGAAAATTTTAACATCTCTTATGATCATGAGAATTTCGTTTCTTCATTTACTTTTCAAGTAGAAACGGAAGAAATAACACATGATGAAGAGGAAGAGGAAGATCTTAGAGATGCTCCTCCAGCATTTGAAGAGGGTATCTCTACCACTGTAGATGAACTCAGAGAAGTAAATCTGGGTACAGAGAAAGATCCACGCCCCACTTTAATTAGCGCGGCCATGACCCCTAAAGAGCAAGAGATGTATATTTATTTTATAAAGAAAAATAAAGATATTTTTTTTAGGAATTATACAGAGATGCCTGGACTTGATCCTGATGTTGCCACCCATCATTTGGGTTTTCCAAAAGAACATCGAGGATTCAAGCAAGCCGCCAGAAGAACACACCCAACCTATTCTTCCAAAATTGAAGCTGAAGTGGATAAGCTGATCAAAGCTAACTTCGTCAGAGAAGTTCAATATCCCAAGTGGTTTGCTAATATTGTCCCTGTAAAGAAGAAGAACGGACAAATTAGGGTTTGCATCGATTTCAGAGATCTTAATCGGTATTGTCCTAAAGATGATTTCCCAGTTCCGATTACAGAACTATTAATTGATGCGACGGCTGCCTATGAAGTACTTTCTTTCATGGATGGATATTCTGGATATAATCAGATCCGAATGGCCCCAGAAGATGAGGAATATACAGCCTTCAGAGCTCCTCAAGGTGTGTTTTGTTACCGGGTGATGCCCTTTGGTTTAAAGAATGCAGGTGCAACATATCAACGCGCCATGCATCGCATCTTCAAATATCTTTTAGGGAAGTTTGTTGAATGCTATGTAGATGATTTGGTGGTAAAATCCAAACAACGTTCTAATCACTTGGATGATTTGGAAGTCATAATCCACAAGCTTCGACAACATAATTTGAAGATGAACCCCTTAAAATGTGCTTTTGGGGTAACCTCAGGAAACTTCCTCGGCTTTGTTGTACGCCATCGTGGTATTGAAGTCGATCCTGAGAAGACCAAATCAATCCATGGTATGTCACCTCCTCAGAATTTGAAAGAATTAAGAGGACTTCAAGGAAACTTAGCCTATATTCGGTATTTCAACGCCAATTTGGCACGCAAAAGTTTACCCTTTACCAAATTATTAAAGAAAGGAGTCACTTACCAGTGGACTGAAGAATGTCAAGAAGCATTTGATGTTCTCAAGAAATACCTCTTGAGTCCACCAGTACTCATGCCACCTGTTGAGGGTAGACCACTTATCCTCTATGTGACAGCTTTAGAGCGATCATTGGGTGCCTTTCTCGCTCAAAAGAATGATGCTGGGAATGAAAATAGTCTCTACTATCTCAGTAGAACTATGCTTGAAGCAGAAACCCGGTATTCAAGTATTGAAAAGTGCTTCCTAGCATTAATCTTTCCAGTTCAGAAACTGAGACACTACCTGCAACATCATGAGGTCCAATTGGTATCTCGTAATAATCCGCTCAAATTCATCCTTAGTCATCCAATGCTTACAGGACGTCTGGCAAGGTGGGAGGTTATTCTACAGCAGTTCGACATTCAGTATGTGTCTTAAAAGGCAATTAAGGGCCAAGCTCTGGCTGATTTCCTGGCTGAACATCCTTCAGTGGAAGACACACATTCAGATATCGAACTCCCTGATGAGGAAGTTTTCTCTATTCAAGAGAGTCCTCAAACAAGGGAAATGTATTTTGATGGTGCTTCTAGAAGTCCAACAGGGAAGAAAATGGAAAATCCTAAATTCAACAAAGTTGGTTTAGGAATTGTGCTCATTTCTCCAGATAAGGCAGTGTTACCTTATTCCTTTTTGTTATGGGAAGGTGGTACCAATAATGAAGCTGAATACCAAGCTCTCATTACAGGCTTGGAGTTAGCGCTTCAAGCACAAGTGAATCACTTAAAGGTGAAAGGTGATTCAGACCTGGTAATCAAACAATTCAATGGGGATTATGCCATCAGAAAAGAAGAATTAATCCCTTTGTATGATTACGTCAGAGAGTTAATGTCGGAATTCCCTTCAGAACCAAAATTTTCTTATGTCCCAAGATCACAAAATGCTCAAGCTGATGCACTGGCTAATATAGCCACAGCTTTAGCAGATCCAAATTGGGACGAGACAACCATCTGTATTGCCCACCGTCGTGAAATTTCACCTTATGTTCAAGCCAGAACAGATGAAATTAATGAAATTAGTCCCATTCCTAAACCGTATGGTCATACTACAGGATAGATGTCACCTATCAATGAATACCTACAAAATGGAACACTTCCACCTGATAGAGCCAAGAAAGAACAAATTTGGCGACGTGTGGTCAATTTTACTCTTTATGATAGCCCAAACCACCTCGAGAAAATTCTCTACAAACGTGGTTTTGATGGAGTTCTCTTCAGATGTATTGATGGTGAAGAGACAATGGCTGTCATAAAAGAAGTGCATGCAGGAGTCTGTGGTGCCCACCAGTCTGGACATAGACTGTCTGATCAAATTCGGAGGCTTGGATACTTTTGGACTTCAATGATACAAGATTGTGTTAATTTCACAAAGAAGTGTCATTCATGCCAAGTATATGCCAACTTCATTCATAAATCTCCAGAGTTACTTCATACAGCTAAATACTCATGGCCATTTTCCACATGGGGAATGGATGTGGTGGGACCTTACCCTTCAGCTACGGCCACGCAGTTTAAGTACATTCTTACTGCTACTGATTTCTTTTCCAAATGGGCAGAGGCAATACCTCTCAAAGAAGTCAGTTCTAAATGTATTGTTAACTTCATCAAGTCTAACATAATTACTAGATTTGGTGTCCCTCATACCATATTGACAGACAACGGCACCAACTTCTGTTCTTCTGAGGTAAAAAAATTGTATCAAGAATACAACATTAAGTCCAACCATTCATCTCGATATCATGCAGCGGCTAATGGCCAGATAGAGGCCTTCAACAAGACTCTTTCAAATATACTGCAAAAGATGGTGGATAAAGATAAGAGGTCATGGCCTGATAAACTCTTTCATGCTTTATGGGCTTATCGAACTACCACTCGCAATGCAATGCGGTCAACTCCATATTCATTGGTATATGGAACATAAGCAGTCTTGCCAATTGATGTTCAATTTCCCTCACTCAGAATAGCCATTTTTGATCAGTTATCTACAGATGAGAAATCCCAAAAGCGGTTGAATGAATTGGAAGAGTTAGATGAGAAAAGATTGTGCACTTTGCACCACTTGGAAATCTATCAGAATCGAATAGCATGAGCTTTTAACAAAAAAGTTCGTCTTCTTTCATTCATTCAGGGAGAATTGGTATTGGTTCTCAGAGCACCAATGATACCAGGAAAGAAGCCTCCCAAGCTTGAACCAAAATGGGAATGACCTTATTCGATACAAAAGGTCTACTCCAATGGAGCATATTCTGTAATCTCAATGGATGGAGAACACATCACGACTCCAACTAATGCCAGATTTCTGAAGAAGTATTTTGTATAAACACAAAATATTGTTCCCAGATCCAAAAACAATCACATTGGTTCACTTTTGTCCTACATGACACTAAACTGTATTATGTCCTATCTACATGATGTTAAACTGTACAGAAGTTCCCATATTTTGTCCGAGATGAAATTAAACTATATTATGTCCTATCTACATGACGTTAAACTGTACAGAAGTTCCTATATTTTGTCCGAGATGACATTAAACTATATTGTGTCCTAGCAACATGACATTAAACAGTGTGGCACTTTCATCGTCCAGCATGACGTTAAACTGTAAAAAGTCCCCAGAACTGATATCCTCGTATTGGTTCACCTTAGTCCTAGCTACATGACTTTAAACTGTACAGCACCAGTTCGTCCTTGCTATATGACGTTAAACTATACAGCAATGTTCCAGTATGACTTTAAACTGCAACTTCGTCCCACACGACATTAAACTGTGAAAAAGTTCCCTAAACCGTCCAGCATGACCTTAAACTGCATCATCCCTGGTCCATGTATATGACCATAAACTATTTGCAAATCCTTTATGTCCAGCAAGACGTTAAACTGTGACGTCCTAACTACATGACGCTAAACTGTATAAAAGTCCCTCACATCCGGAAAGATGTTAAACTATATAATCTCAAAAGTCTAGTATGACATTAAACTGCACCATTCACGGTCCATGCATATGACCTTAAACTATTCGCACTTTCGTCCGACATGACGTTAAAATGGTACACTCTTTTGTCCTTACTGCATGACATTAAACTGCACAGTCCCCCTTTCGTCCAATATGACGTTAAACTATTTTGTCCACATCGTCCTAACTACATGACGCTAAACTGTACAGAAAGTCCTTGATATGTCCTACATGACATTAAACTGTTATTTTGTCCCTGCTACATGACACTAAACTGTGCAGCACCAATAGTCCTAACTGCAAGACTTTAAACTGCATAGTCACTTTTTTATGTCCTACATGACATTAAACTGTGCATCGTTAAGGTTGTTATTACCTCTTGTTTCTCACACCGAGTATGACTCATGTGAGTTTAGAGCAAATATCAACCATAATACTCCCTTTGGGCCACTAACCATGTGTAAGTCCCAACAACATTTTAATTAGATCGTTGTCCCCAAGAACAACTTGATCATTAATTCATTCTTTAATTGAACTACACAGACTTTGATCCTTGCCCTCCAGGCTGGGTATGTAGGCAACCTCCCAGGGTTCAAGCCCAAAAATAATCTCTTCACATCGGTTCACCACCATCTCATATGATGTTGATTCGTGAAACTGCCCCTGGAATCAATATCTTTACATTGATTCACTTTCGTCCTTGTTATATGACGTTAAACTATACAACAATTTTGTCCGGTATGACAATAAACTAAAATATTCTTTGATTTCCACATTTGAGAAGGAACCATTATTGACATTGTTTTTTTCAATCATGTTTCATTTCAACAGACTACATGCATACATGGTAATGCCTAAACTTTTTATCTTAGGTTAAACCATCATTGCACTAAAGTCCCCTTTCACCCTTCACTTGTACGAACCAAATTTGTACAAAGGGTAGTCCTAGAACTACGTGGACTTGATTCCCATCCTTATGGGATACGTAGGAACATTCGAGTATCCCTCGAATCCATTCCCAAGTCTTTTGGGCCTAACCCCAAATTTCACTTTCAGTCCCTTGGCTGAAAAGTCCTCATGAAAACACACACTGTGTATTCATTATTATGGTCCGAATTCTATGACCCTACACTAAGATCACTCATACTTTCGTCCTGCACGACGTTAAACTGCATTTCAAGAACTACATATGGCTTGATTCTCATTCTTATGAGATACATAGTGAAGTCCAAAATTTCAACTCATGACCCAGCCACAACATGATTATGGTTTTCATTGACCTATGTATCTCTATATACATTGGACAATACCCATCTTTATGTATTATAATCCTAACCTTAAATATTTTCAGATCTTCATAACCCTTTTCATGACTTCTAGTCACAAAAATGTCAAACTTCTGAGAATTCTTTTGCCTGACTATGCAGCACGTGCCCATAGGTGGCCTTGCATAAACAGTCCACATAACAGACTTGTCAGCCAAAAGATGCTATTCATTTGACCATGCAGCCAATGCCCTTAGGCGGCCCTGCATATTTCAACCCCCTAACGGGTTTGTTAAATAATGGTAACTTCATTCTTGGGAAGAATGCCTCTTTTTTCCTTATTTGTCTTAAACGACAGTATGTAGGGATCCGCAAAAAAATAGCCATCCTTAACATATTTGTCCCATATCCTTTTTCATGATCTGAATGTATTCAAGTCTATGGATTATTCTTCTTCCCTATGTTTGGGTCAGACCTTCGTAGGAGTGATGTTCATCCAGTTCTTCGATATTCTTGTTCGGAAATATCTTCTCCATATTCAAGTACCTCTTTCCATACAACAAACTCTATACTTTAGAAAATTTGAATCTCCATAAACTTTCACTGGCTTTTAGCACTAGGAAAGTAAATTTCTGGGAGTTCTTTTGCCTGACTATGCAGCACGTGCCCATAGGTGGCCTTGCATAAACAGTCCACATAACAGACTTGTCAGCCGAAAGATACTATTTATTTGACCATGCAGCCAATGCCCATAGGTGGCCCTACATATTTCAACCCCCTAATGGGTTTTTTTAAATAATAGTAACTTCATTCTTGGAAACTACTTCTTCTAATTCCTTTTAGCTCTTTTTCATATCATTCCTCAGATTCAAATATTCTTAAGCCATAGATTACATTTTTTCTCTCATACTTGAGTATGGTAATATGTTTTCAGATAAATTGTCAAGGAATTGAATCAATTTTTTGGTCAAAGCTATTTCGACCTTAAACATTAGCCCCTTTATGTCCGGCATGCATGACTTTAAACTGCCCACAAAAGACAAAGGAACTCTGAATAAAAGTCAAGTTCCAGCACACTTTCGCGCTGCCCTCTGTGCACTGAAGACTTGCGCGCCCCCCTTTTCCTTTGGATGGATTCAATTTCCTCAGAGTCATATCCTCATTTCTTTCCGGATCCAACTCTTAGGGGGGACTTTTGTTGACGCTCCTTTCATCACAGAATCTAAAGATCGGAAAAGGGGAATATCTGAGCTCAATGTGATTCATCCTTTGAAGAAACATCAAAAATCGACAAAGGTATGAACAAGGAGAACATTGCCCATAGGCCGCGCAAGTTCCCTCATGGCCGCGCAAGTACACTTGCGCGCCGCCTAGGGGTCGTGCAAGTACTTGCGCGACGCCTTATGGTCGTGCAAGTGACTTGCGCGACCTAAGTGATAACCGCTCGGTAACCGCCCAGGGCCTTCTTTTGCCTATAAATAGACCCTGTGGGCCCCCCATTCGAGGAGGAGCTTTTTCCAGAAACTCGGATTGAAGTTCCCGACGCCCAAGTCTCTTCTCAAAGCTTCCGGAACACTTGTAAGGTAATTTCTTACCTAGAATGGAAGATCTAAAGAGAGGAAAGAAGGCCTAAGTGTTGAAACTTATCAACACTTGCACGCTGACTTATTTCATTCAATATAACTTGCGCGTACCATTTCTGGAAGAACCTCAAGAGGATTCTAAAGGGTTTAAAATAGAGTCGCTCAAATATTTCAATGTTGGTTGAAAATCGCGCAAGTAAACCATGTGTCGCGCAGGTATACCTGCGCGACCAAAACTTGCGCGCCCACGGAAGACTTGCGCGCCTTTCAAGACTTGAGCGCCCCTACCATTTTGGGTGCCCATCTTGCCCATTTTACCCCTCTTAAGCCATTACACCTTTCCTTTTCAAGATTCAGTCTTCAAGACACTCTTCAAAGCCATTTATGGCATGATTTCTTGATTTGACTTCCTTGTCTGAAAGGAATTCTGTGGAATATCTCTCAAAACCTAGTGATTTAAATATCCTTATGTCACTAAATATAGAGATTTCATTCATTCAACCTCATCCTTTAAGATGAGATAATCCTTAACTTGGGAATCCTCCTTAGGAGTAAACCCCAATCATAATCCTTTAACTTGGGCATCCTCCTCAGGAGTAAGCCCCAATTTCAAACCTGGGCATCCTTCTTTAGGAGTAAGCCCCAAATTCTTAAAGTTCCCAAACTTGGGCATCCTCCTCAGGAGTAAGCCCCAAACCTTAATCCCTAACCTGGGTCTCCTTTTCAGGAATAAGACTAAGTCATAATCTTGGGCATCCTTTTCAGGAGTAAACCCCAAGTCCCCTAACCTGGGTCTCCTTTTCAGTAATAAGACTCAGTCATAATCTTGGGCATCCTTTTCAGGAGTAAACCCCATGTCCCCTAACCTGGGTCTCCTTTTCAGGAATAAGACTCAGTCATAATCTTGGGCTTCCTTTTCAGGAGTAAGCCCCAAGTCCCCTTAAATTTCTCTTAACCAGTCCTAATTTACCCTTGATTTGGGTTTCCTTTTCAGGAGTAAAACACAATCATAAGTCCCCTCCTAACTTGAGCATCCTCCTTAGGAGTAAGCCCCATGAATAGAGTATTCAAATCTCCATAAAGCACATATACCTTTATGGACCCTGTTCCTGGATTTTCTCCCTAAAAGTGAATCCTAAACCTTCATCTATCTGGGCAGTCATACATACCTAAGCCCCAAACAATTTCTTATGATTGCATCTTTCATGGCACAATTGTCTAATTTTTACCAATACCTCTTGTTTCTCAAATCGAGCATGACTCACGTGAGCTTAGAGTGTAAAAGTAATTATGACATTTTTCTTTGAGCCATCAATCATAAACATCATACTCCATTACTCGAACTACGTGGGTTCTGATTCCTTTTCCAAAACAAAGGATACGTAGGTAGACCATTTATGGGTTCGATCCCAACTTTGAAATAATCCATGTCCTTCTGAATGACGATAAACTTCAAGTGCCCCACTGAGTGGCTTTAAAACCAGCCTGGTCATCATAATGACCAAGAGACTTTTATATAAATGTTTTGAAGGATACCATTGACCAGGAATCTCTAAACAGATATAGATGATTCTCTATTGATGAAGAACCTCGAATACATATAAAAGATTCTCTAAATTTCTTTCATATTTAATCATTGATTGTTAAAACTAAAGGAAAGCACATTTTATACTTGGTAATGTAATAAGGATTCACGAACATAACTCAAATCTATAAAGGGAGTCCCGGAGTAGACAATAATTTCCCTCAAAAAGGTGTGATGAGTCCGACCTCCCATCCTCTCGACCAATGCAAATTCCTAAGCCTCATTAGTCCACAAGCTAATGAGCGCCTAGCTTTGGAAAGTAGGTCCAAACAGATGGGGAATCATTGGATGTTTCCGGTTCTACGAACAAACCCATTAGAAACCGATCGGAACGTTTGAATCTCCCGTCCAGGAGGTCATCCCCGGAATCCGTACGAAACAGGGACCCCTAAGGGTCGTCCCACATCGGTTTTTCAAAGCCTTCACATCTCAAAGCCCTGACTCTCTTCTTAAGGACCGTTCCGATCATTGAAAAAGTCGTTCTGAATCATCCAGACCTCTCCATTCTGAATTTCTATTGAAGCTACATCTCAAGATATGTCTACCTCAAAACCAATCTCCAAATGTATAGTTTACAGGGAGAGGTTAGTGCATCCGAGTTTCTTTAAGTATGATTCTCTTATAACTAAGAATATCAAATTGAATGGCTGGGAGGATGTTTTCCTATCGAAGCCATAGAAATAGGATCCAGTTTATACAGAGTTTCTCATTGAGTTCTACGAGTCTGTTTCCTTCCTTGAGGAAGATGGAAGAGATTTCTTTTCTTTCAAGTCTTATGGGAAGACTTAAAAATTATACTTCACCAAGGCTGCAAGATTGGTGGGTTTAACGTATGAAGGGGAAGCTGAGTTTTGTTCACATAAGATTCCAGATGAGCAAGGAAGTTTCAATAAGGTGAAGGAATTGAAATGTCTTGTAATTAAAGATACCAAGACTAATAAGATTGCTCATATCACTCCGAATAATCGGATTCTTCAGCTGTGGGTACAAGCCTTTCTTGTACCAAGAAGGGGTGATAAGGATAATTTGAAAAAGAGTGACATTTATGTCCTAGATTTATTGGTAAATCTATGGAAGATAAATATGATGAGGCATGTTTTTATTACAGTTAAGAATATCAAAGAAGGGAATCTGAAGGCTCAGATCATTATGTATCCGGCCCTAATTTCCAAACATATCATCGGATGTCTTGACTCATTCAAAGTTTCTTGCACATCCAAGCAAAGAAATTGCAAGGTAATGTTAGTAAGTGATAATACATTAAAGAGGATGAAAACAGGTTTTTTCTGATGAATCCGGAGAATTATACAATTTACAAGAGGGAGAGGCTGAGACCATTCTAGAAAATGTGGAGAAGGCTGAACCAGCAAGGAAAGTTACTAAGAAGAGGAAGCTTAAGTAAGTGGTTGTTGAAGAGAAAACCCCCAAAGGTAAGGAAAATCAATATGCACTACCCAAGCCGAATAAACAAAAAGATTACCCAGATGAAGTGGCTACTAAGTGGAGAGAAGACAAAGAAACGAGAAAATAAGGGGATCCACAGTTTGGATTGGACCCTGCTGAGGCTAAGGAATTTAGAGAAAAACCTACGAATGAATTAGAAAAACAAGAAAAAGAGAAGAAGATGAAGAAAAATATTTCTGAAGCTAAGTTTGTACTATCTCTATTGAGAGATACTGAAATATCCTCTGAGAATATTCCCATTCTAGAAACCTTTGATGTATAGTCTTTACCAGAAACCCCTGGCAAGAAGTACCCCACTTCGGAATCGTCCAAAGGAAAAGAAGTTGTTGAAAGAATAGAAGAAGAAGTTGTTGAGAGAGTAGAAGAAGAAGAAGAAGAAGAAAGTGATGATCTGGATGACTTGATCAAGCAAGTATAAGATTATCATGAGAAGTTTGAATCTACAAAATTAGTCACTCCAGGAAAGGGAGTATAGAAAGAAAGTACGAAGGATGATGATAATCAGGAGGAAGAGAAGGAAAATGTTTTGTAAGATGAGGAAGAATCCTGTGAGAAAACTTTTCTTGAGGAAGGAGTAGAGAAGGAGAAAATATATGAAGACCATATTGTTCAACTATTAGAAAGTGAGGACGAATCTCTAGATGACCAATCCATTCTAAAATTTGATAAAGGAATGAAAGTGCTCATGGATACTCCAACAAAAGATATCTTCAGAAAGAAAGAGGTTAGTGGTTCTTCTAAAAAGAAGTCGGTGCAAATTGAAGAAGAAAAATCTCTAAGAAAGTTATCAAATTTGGAGTCATCATCACGTGGTTATGACTTTTTTGTTGAATCTTTGAAAAAGTTGGTGGACACCATTCCGATATTTCCAACTATAGACTCTAGATGCTAGATGCTACAGCATAGTTTGAATCAGAAGTCAGAATCCTTATCCATGGTGATGGATAAGTGTATGAAGATTTAAGCTGACCATTTAAGCTTTCTTATTAATTATGATGTACACAGGAATTCATGCAAAAAAATCACTTGGTGGTCTAAGAAAGTTGAAGAAGACATGGCTGAGTATGATAATTTTCAGAATGAGGTAAAAGATGACTTTCACACCGAGGATAACAAGATTGAGAATCTTCAGGATGAGATGATCATTGAGCAATGTTCTCAGATTCAACAAGTGAAGGAACAGAATGATAAGGCTAACTCTCTTGCTCAAAATTTTATAAGGTATAGAGATCTCCAGATTGAGCTTGGGAAAAGACTTGTAAAGAAAGATGAGTTAGTAAAGATACAGGAAGAGGCCATGAAGGCTCATCCAGAAGCGTTGAAAGCTCAAGATGATATGATAAAATACTTAGAGAGGCAAGCTGAGGAGGATCAAAGAGATTTGCAAAAACTGAAAACCTTATTAAAGAAGCTGATTCTGAAGGAAAAGGAGGACAAATAGACAAATCCGATCTTTTGTTGTATTTTTTTTTCCTTGTAAAATTTTCTCAACTCTAATGAAAATTTGGTTGGTTGTATCTTATTATATACTAATCCTTCAGGTACCATATTTTCTTTTCCATTCCCTTAACATCTTTTTGAAAATCACAAAGGCGGAGAAGGAAAAAGAACAACTAAAAAGAGGAGAAGGAAAAATGTAAAATGGAGAAGAAAAATTTCTAAGTGAAGATATCCTTAAAGTAAGAGGGAGTTTCTCATTACAAAGTTTTTCATTCCCATGATAATGAAAACTCCACTCAGGAAATTCAGAATACAATCCTTAGAGTTTCAATGCCTAAGGGGGAGTTAGTTGTATTCACTATCATCCATAAACAAAGGGAGATAAGTTTTAATTTCAAAGTCTAATGAAAATTTTCAAAGTCCTTATATTCTTTTTCGTAAGGATTTTTGTGCTTTACAAAAAGGGGTGATTTTTGAGTCAATAAGGTTTTCCTTATGACATTTCCATTCCTTCTTGTTTTGAAAATCACAAACACCTTATACTTAAGCAAATCTATATTTTACTTCTATAAGGAAAATTTTCTTCCTTAAGGAAATTTACCCTAACCAAGATTTCCTTACACATAGCAATATTTTTCTTATGTATAAAATTAGGATTCATACCCAAAACCTTAGAATCATATAATGCTAAGGTATGAAGCATTCTATTTTAGGATCTGAATTCTGGATGTGAACTGTATAAAAGTTCCACTCTGAATTCTGGATACGAACTCTCATTAAGTTCCACTCCGAATTCTAGATACAAACTCTAATAAAATTTCACTCCGAATTCTAGATATGAACTCTAACAAAGATCAACTTCGAATTTTGGACTCCGAACTTTTACAATTTCGACTCCAAACATTTACTAAGTTCGACTCCGAACCTTTATGAGATCGACTCTGAACTATTATGAGTTCGACTTCAAACTAATATGAGTTCGACTCCGAACTTTTACAAGTTTGACTCTGAACTTTGTAAGTTTAAACTCTAAACTCTGATGAAACTAGACTCCGAATTTCCATAGAAATTCAGACTCCAGATTTCTACATAATTCAGGTTCCGAATTCCTATAAAACAGAATCCGAATATCCTGTTTATTATAGACTCCTAATTCCATTTTTTTAGAATCTGAATTTTCATTTGCTTACATTCTGAACTTTAGTTTTTCTTATACTTACACTTGTCTCATTATAAAATGATTTCGTGCTTTCAGTTACATGTGTTTTGTTATAAAATGATGTCGTCCATTCTGTTTCTAACTAACTGTTGGTTTAGTGACACATGTACAGGTCCCTCCAAATTTAATGTAAAATATGACCATTGGAGGAGGGAGCCAACCATTGTAAATTTTCCTATAAATAGGAGCTCATTTGAATGAGCTCGAGAAAAAACATTGAAATAAGTACTTACTTGCTGTTGAAGCGATTTCTAGAGAGAGAGAGAGGCTCTTATCAACTCTCAAGCTTCGTGCAAAAAGGTTGAACTACTTGTTAAAACTTTTCCATATGCAGACTTACTTCGTGTGACTCCGAATGTTGGTGATTACATTTGAGGGCTTCCGAGTATAGGAAGACAAAGGTGCTGACTAACTTGAAGTTGAGGGTTTCCTTGCGGTGGAAGACAGAGGGACCAACTACCTTTAAGTTGAGGGATTGCGGGGATAACAAGACAGAGGCTCCGATCTTCGTATCGAGGGCATACCCTAGTGTGGGTAAAACAGAATTGCTTTAATGTATAAATCAAGGGACCTTTATCCAAGGTTGTTGGATACCCTTCTCTTTGGGTTAAAAGATTTATATCTTGTTACTTGTAGTTTTACTACTTGTTTTTCCACTACAATTTTGTATTGTAAGGAATGTATAACTCTCTTATATTTCCTTACACTTGTACTCTGATTCATTTAGATTCTATACTCTTTAAGGTATATTCTCATATTGTAAACTTTAGTTAAGTTTGAATTTCCGGATCCATATTTCCAGGTCCTATTTTTCGGAATCACTTTCCAGATTTAAGCAAGTGTATAGAACTAGAAGTTTGTAACTTCATACTTTTCCCAATCTTTCATTGGTGTTAGAGGTGTTGTGAATTTTCTTAGTTTAACTTTGTTAAACTTAGATATTTCCTTTTTTAAGGAAATTTTTAAAGTGTAAAATTCACCCCCCTCTTGTATATTGGGCATCTACATCGTTATTTAGATCCTACATGTGTGCGCTCTAAGGTGATACATCTCCCATTTCCTCTTTAAAATCCTGCTACTTGGATGTTTACTATTACAAGGGAAAGGAAAATTTGGTTTAAACAAAATATATTGAGCACACTACTACTATGTATGACCCATGAATTGATTTACATGATGCCTTCATCCTCCCAATTCGCTGGTTGGGGGAAACAACCCCAGACATGGCAAATTTATTCATTGTTTCTGAGATAAGGGGAAGACACATTCCAAGATACAAGAAACACCAGAAGATTACCTTGTACTCTTATATAGACTATTCTAGAGTGATACCAAAACCTATTACCCCTATTAGGTATTGGGAAATTCTCCCATTTTCTACAATGTTAGTCCACACATTCTTGTTTCACCAATCCGAGCTACGTCAACATATACCATACCTCCCCCACTACTTTGACATTATCAAGTGTGGGACATTAGTGGATGGCTTGATATAATCTATTCAAAATCTTTTGTTGAAGTGGTTTCCACAATGAGAGATTCTCCCTATAAAGATTCCACATCTCCCTAAGGGGGAACTAGTGATCCTCCTAGATCTGTTGACTCGGATGAACCATCTCCTCCCGTCGATCCCCCTATCATAGATGATGAGGAAGACATGAATGATTCTCGTACCATGTTCAAAGAGGGTTTATCCACCACTGTCGATGAATTGGTACAAGTGAATCTCGATACCAAGATAGACCTGATCCCAACATTGATTAGTGAAACCATGTCTATAGAGGAATAGCAAAAGTATGTGGGTTTATTAATGAATCATCATGACGTATTCACCTAGAGTTATGATGAGATTCCAGGTCTAGATACTATAGTCTCTATCCACAACCTTGGTCTCTTTTTAAGTCAAAATGAGTTCAAATAGCCTATGAGGAAGATTTATCCGTCTCGTAGTTCAATAGTAAAGGCTCAGGTTGATATATTCATCCAATCCAACATTTTCAAAGAAGTGTAGTACACCTAGTGGTTGGCCAATATTGTTTCTGTCAAGAAAACAAATTGACATATCATAGTCTTTATATACTTCTAGGGTATCAAATAATATTAATTGACGGTAGAATTTCCCCTTCATATGACAAAGTAGTTTATTGATGCCACGACTGGATTCCAAGACGTCTTATTCATGTGAAGATACTTCGGGTATAGTCAGATCAAAATGGACCCCAAAGATGAAGAGTCAACTTTCTTTAACAAACTACATGTTATATTCTTTTCTCGGGTAATTCCCTTCAGTTTGAATAATTCTGGAGCCACATATCATCATTTAATGCACCACATATTCAAACCAATCATGGGGACACTAGTGGAATTCTATTGGGTGATACGATGAACAATTCCTTTTAGTTACAGGACAATCTCATAGATCCTAAAAAAGTGTTCAACTTCTAATGCTCCTGCCATTTGAATACTGAACCCTTAAATTGTGCCTTTGGGGTTACTTTTGGGAAGTTTCTCATCTTTTTTATTAGATAATGGTGCATAGAGATCAACTCAGAGAAGATCCTGACAATCATTAAAACGTCTCCTCTGACCATCCTTCACGAGACATAATGCTTGAAAGTCCACATAGACCTTATACAACGGTTCATTGAAAATCTTGATGGAATGTGTAATTACTTTTCCAATAAACAAGATGAAAGGTGTTTTCTACCAATGGGATGAAGAGTTATGTAGTTCTTTTGAAAAGTTCAAGCAATATTTGATTCTACCTCTAATTCTCAAGGCACCTATCACTCGAAATACGATGGTTATTTATGAGACCGCCTCAGAATAATAACTCATCACCCTTCCCACTAATAATAATAATGAAAGGTATAGAGAATGTACCTTAATATCTCATCCACATGATTCTTGAAACAGAGACTAGATATTCTACCATTGAGAAGAATTATCTTACATCACTCATCACAGTGCCGAAGGCATGACATTATCTACAACATCCTGAGATACAACTGGTGTTTCAAGTTGATCTAGTAATGTATATTTTGAACCAATCAATGTTTACATGTCATTTAGATTAGTGGGTTTTGAACCTTCAGTAGTTACACTTTAGGTTTTCCATGTATAAGGACACCAAGGGTCAGGTGTTGGATGAATTTCTGGCCACCCATCCGGCACTCGAAAAGGATTCCTTGGATATTGATTTTCAAGATAAGGACATTCTCTTAGTGGATGAATCTATTCCATGTATTCAAACACCTTTTTATGGTGCCTCCTGATTCCTGAATGAAATAAGGATCAATGATACTCGACTCAACAGAGTAGGCATGGGGGGTTGTGTTCCTCACACCAACACAGGCTGTCGTTCCCAATTTGTTCTTGTTGTCATAGGGTTGCACCAACAATGATGCATAATATAATATCTCATCACTTGTAACGACCCAATGTTTTAAATAGAAATTTACATCTTATAATTATTTAATATAATCACATCTAATGACAACATAATGAATTAATAAGTGATATGTGACCTTTAAACATTAATTTTTCACTTCTATTATTCGAATTAGGAAAATTTGACATATATGTTTGTGATCAGTAAGTTATTTGGAGCATAATATGACCTACATAATTTTTAGTGTATAGTAACATAACCTTAAGAATAGTAATTTTACCCTTATGAATATTGAAAAACCCTAATTAATAGTAACATTTCCTAGGAAATTATATAAATAATATTCTAGTTGATGTACGATATAGCTATATCTGGGAATAAGAAAATAAAAACTTTAAAATTGTTGTTTTTCGAGTAAATTATAATTTCAATTAAAAATTAAATTAATCATATTTAGAAAATTAATTTTAAAAAAGTTATTTCATTTTATGATTATAAATGTTAAAAAATGGTTAGGTTTAATTTTTTAGATTTTTCTAAAATACTTGAATTTTTTATGAGTAGTAAAATACGATAATTTATGATAAATGATAAATAATGGATTTATTGAGTAATCAATGATGATATATTGATATAAGACAAACTTATTCATACTAACATGAATTTATTAATATTTTTGGCCATTCAATCATCACTATTTCTTATATTGTGGATAAATAAAAAACTAATGATTATGATATTATGAAAACACTTCTCTCTTCAACTTTAAATACCACCCCTTCTTACCTCTTTTCTTCACTCCTCTCAATCCTTGTGCCTTGGATATATTCATCTATAACATCTCCTCAAGATAATCCCACACATTCAAAATCCTTTATCCCCATCAAAAGAACAAATACTCTCCCATTAAAAGGCTCTCAATGAAGTTCGATTCAAGGGGTAAAATTCCTCTTTTCTTTTCTTTCATTTTTATGTTCCTTTGTACACTTTTTTTCCTAATTTATACATAGATAAATTGTATGAAAACTCTAGTAACATAAATTTACATGAAGTTTGTTATTATAATAGTATAAATCATTATAATCTCTCATTTCCCCATCATTTATTTGAATGAAATAAAAAATCCATTTTAATATATGTTAATATAGAACATTCAAAGATGACAAGTTATAAATTTCTATTACTATCTTCAATTATGGTCATGAAACTATTTTTAAGGTTGAAACAGAATATTTTTTTCTTATTTAATGTTTTTTAGTCCTTTTTCAGACTTGATGTAAATTAAAAAAACAAGTTAATTTTGAGTAAAATCGCTAAAATTAATTCAAGTGATTATTATTAATGTTTAATATTAAGATTCAATTTCACTCCAAGTAACCAAATTAAAATTAAAACTTTGTCATACTATTGATGTTTTCTAACTTCATATAATTTAAATTATGGAAAACCACATTCATCTTACATTTTTATCCGTTTATGAAAATTATTAAATCCATCATAAAAACCAAGAAAACAAACAGACCTGAATAATGAAATTAAACCACTTAACCCATCAAAAAGATCATGAATGAACACAAAAAGGTTATACTAAATATTTTACATATAGAATGTGTTATTTAATTATTAATTAATAAACCTTATTTTTAGGTCATTAATAACAAGTGGAGAACTCTAACAGACTTAAGGTATGGGATCCTCTCCATTTCAGTTTTATTCTAGAATATCCTCTAACCTATTTTATCTGTAATCACTAATTATAAGGTATTATTTTTCAACTTCCCCATACTATAATCATTATTTTTAAGTGATTGGAAACCAAATTCTCTCTCATTAATCCCTCTTAAGTACACTAGTTACCATGCTGATAATCCGTAATGATTTTTATTCAGACAACCATTATTCCATCGGGTTGCTCTATCATTCTTTTTAGCCAAGTGAAGTTGTCTTTTATTTTTATGTAATGATTCTACCTGCAGTTTATATTATCCAAAATCATGTTTAATGATCCTTACCTCATTATCTTTTGGTTATATACATGCATTTAAGTGAATCCCTCCTCGATACTTCGCAATAAACAAACTCCTTTTAAGGGAACATACCAAATTTTTACCCAATTTCATGTAAACATTTTCCACTATTTTACCCCCCATTTTGTTTATAAAATCTGTATTTTCATTATGAAATCCTTATTATCTCACTTTTTTGTTTTATCTAAAATGTTATTCCCTTTTCTACTATAAAACCTCTATATTATTTTCCTTAAAACAGCACCAAAATTTTTTAATACAAAAATTTCTCAAAATCATTTCATACATGTTTTCACCTATTTTTGTTATAAATTACCATGATATATGACTATTTTACCTTATTAATGTCCATGTATGTTCTAATTATTTTCTTTCATGGACACATTCATGATACACTCATTTGTTATTTTTTATGTCATTATTGTGGTACCCAATTCTTTCCATGGGCAACCATTATGTTTATGTATGTTTGATTATGTATGATTATTTATCTGGAAAAAATATTAATGAAATTTAAGATAGATGTTCCCAGATAGTTCTCCATTGTATTGGGTAAACATGAGTCTCATTATACATTATGTGCTATGATCTTGGTGGTTATCCTTGGCATGTGCTACGATGTTCAACGGCCATGGTAGTTAGCCTTGGCTTGTGCTACTATGGGAAAAATACATCGAGGTTGTCCATGTATTGTACAAAATTCATGTTTTATGCTTTTCCCACATTTCTATGATTCAAGATTTAAATGATTGTTTGTTTGTGTGTTACGATTCCTTATGTTACATGCTTTTTTATCATCATGTCATGCCTTCTATCTCATGTGCTAATGCTCTGTTCTTATTGTTTTTCCCTTACTCAGATTATAGATCACACCTTTACCCATGTTCTCTTTAGGTTATCCTATATTGACCTATGATAACAATTGAATATATTATCTCATTATGGATTTTAAATAACAAGTTTCTTTTATAATGATTGATTTTTTACCTATTCTTACAAGATACTAGACTTTATGATCCTTTTCTTGTACTCTAATTAATAATTATGCTTAAAAACATGTATTTTTATATGTAAAAGAGTATGGTCTCTATAGTTGGTAATAAATGATGGTCTAGTTATTTATGTGGATTAATAATAGAGAAAGTTAGTGAGAACCTTAAGTATGAGACTAAGAATAAGATAACTTCTTGAAATTTTTGTAAGTATAGAATATGTGGGTTATCAAGAAAATACAACCCTCTCTGGGGAAAAATATATAGCCTTTGATCTAGAATAGATATTCCTAGGAGTGAAAAATATGACCAAGAGTGAAAACATTAACAAGGAATGTATTGCCTAACCTGGGGTATTCTGGTACATGACAATGGGCCTTGCTGCACTCTTGGTTTGACACTACTAGGGGATATGCTTTAGTAAATTCATAAGAAAAAAAAACATCCCACAAGGGAATAAAACAAATCCCAAAATAAATAGATTGAGGATAACCTAGAAGAATAAAAAACCCCTAAGAATATATGTTATGAAAAAAACCCATAAAAATATAAGTTAATAAATAGATCGATGATAACTTATATTTAACCCTAACGAATCAAAATTTTGGATATACTTATCCTCTACATGTTTATCCTTTTATTTTCAAAAGTTTCTATTCTATGTTCAATAAATATGTATCCAAGACCACTAATTGTATGTTATTTTCCTAGTTAATAGTGGGAAATAAAATAAAACGTTCTAACAACCAATGTGATAGGAAATGTTATGACTTCGCTAATGATATGTCAGATATGATGGGAACGAGTGCTCAAAAATTCATGACAGTAATTTCTTAGCTGGCTCAAGATATGAATAAAATATTGAATCATGTGGAACACTGTCCTCATCCATGGAAATATAATGTTGTTGTCGAATCATTCATGTGGAAAAGGACCCCTGTGTTTAGTAGATATTATGATCTCCTCCACACAGAATAGTGGGTTAAATCCCTTGAAAATATATTCTTCATCTTCCAGTGCTCAGAAGAAGAGAATGTTGTACTTTCAGTCTATCATTTTGATGGGGAAGCTGATCAGTGGACACTAATCAAGTATGTAAAGTCCAAATAAAAATTGATTCCATGGATTATGCGGAATTCAATTGGATGTTTTTCCATATATATTTTCTTCAAACCCTCTATCTAAATATGGAATGATGGTTACCTAGATTCAAGCAGAGTGAGGATGAGTCCATAAGGACGTACGAACAAAACATTAGAAGGCTTGCAAGGTATGCACCTGGGTTTAACATGAACACGAAAATCAAGGTGTATCGCTTATTTAGAAGGCTAAAGGAGAGTCTTCGGAAGGTATTGAAGATCTGAGACATTGAAAATTATGAGGATATTGTATGTTGTTCCCACAAGGTTGAATTGGAGATTAAAAACTCTTAGTGGTATAATGGGATTGATGATAATAACTCGAAAATGGAGAACAACATGAGTGTTTCAACAAAAAAATCCCATGAAGGGAAGAAGTATAAATATGCCACTTATAAAAGATGTGGGAAGAAGCATACTAGGAACTGTCTAAAGAGAACCATGAATTTCGTCAAATGTGGAATCTTGGGATATCCTTCCATGGACTGTCGAAGGGGTATGAAGAATAATGAAAACGTGGATGAATAAAGGAAGGTTCATATCAACCCTCATCCTATAGTGCATTATTAGAACTCCAATGATCATTGGCATTATGAAAACAATTTCCATAAGCCAAGGGTTGTGGGAGGAAATCAAAAGAAAACTCTATGTAAAAAAGGAAGGGATTATTCTATCACAAAACCAAATGTGGAGCCGGAGATTGATTTTTTGATAGGTATGCTAGTTATTCATTCAAGAATTTAATTCATACTATTTGAATCCTGTTCAAAGAAATCTTTTATATCTTAAATGTTTATTATAAATATTCAAACACCAACTGAAAATATGGAGGGAAAATTATCTATGTGAACAAAAAATGGGGAAATCATTGCATCCATGGTTTGTAAATCCTCCACAGTTAACATTTTTAGACTGAACCTCCCATAATATCTCATCATACATCCTTGATTGGAGTTCAGGGATCTCTTGGGAATGGATTGGTTATCTTTTTACAAATTCAAGATCAACTGTCAGAAAAGGGAGATCACTCTTCGCAACCGAAAGAATCCTCTAATTCTTTGCAAGTGTAAGGAGGAAGTTGAAACCACATTTGTATCATTGTCTCATGTGTGGATATTAATTCCTTATGAAAAATAATTTCTAAAACATATGATTGAGACAAATGAGATAATCATGCTTTAAGACATTCCCATCAGGAGGGATTACACTATTGTATTCCTTAAAATAGTTTTATGTTCTTCCTCTTGATTGATATGTTGATTTCTCAATTGAACATATTCATGGATCTCTACCTATGTTATATACACCTTATATAGTGTCCATTTTAGAGATCGAGGAGCTGAAGATGTAGTTTTTGGAGAATCGATAGAAGGGTTTTATATGCCTGAGTGCTTCACCATGGGGTGTGCTAGTCCTCTTCGTCAAGAAGAAGGATGGATCAATGTGTCTCTACATTTATTTTCATGACCTCAATAAAATCATAATAAATAAAAAATATACCCTAACACAAATAGAACACTTTTTTGATCAGATTTTTGGGGATATTTATTTCTCTTAGGTGGACATTCAGTTAGGATATCACCAATTAAATGAGTGGAAGGAAGATATTCCCAGGACAGGATTTCGAACGTGGTATAGACATAATGAGTTCATATTGATTCCCTTAAAACTCACTAATTATCTAAATTTTTTCCTTTAATTATTGAATAGTGTCTCTAGATATTACATTGATAAATTTATGGAAGTATTTATTGATGATATTCTGATATGATCCAAGAGAAAGGAGGAACATGAGGGGCATTTGAATATTGTGTTAAATACATTTTGATGGTAGAATCTATATGAAATGTATAGTAAATTTGAGTTTGGGATGGAGGAAGTCTCATTCTTGGGGCATGTTATCACCAGCAAAGGGATATCTGTGGACCCCTCCAAGACAAAGGCTATTGAACAGTGGCCCAGGCCAACATCTATAATGGATATCCAAAACATTCTAGGTCTAGCTAGGTATTATCAATGATTTTTGAATAATATTCACAATTTTTAAACCCAATTACCAAGCGAGCACGGAATGGGGTAAATTTTTTCTGGTCTTAGGAATATGAAGATTGTTTTATGTATTTTAAAAGGAGGGTAATTGATGTGCTGGTACTCACACTCCAAATAAGTGGATAAAACTTTGTGGTGTATAGTGATTCTTCAAAGAAGGGCTTAAGATGTCTGTTCCTGAAAAATGATTAAGTGATAGCCTACGCTTCAAGGATGGAGAATATCCTTGATCAAAACTATCCTACTCAATATTTAAAGTTGGAATCATAGATCAATAAGTTGAAAATCTCGAGGAATTATCTCTATGGGGAGAAGTGTGAGATATATAATTATCACAGGAGTCTCAAAAATTTATTCACCCAAAAAGAGATTAATATGAACCAGTGAAGATGGATAGAGCTCATAAAGGATTATAGCTACTCAATCAACTACCATCCCAATAAAGGAAATATGGTAGTAGATTCTCTAAGGGGAAAGGATCATGCATATTTATCAATGATTAGAATTGAAAAGTATCTGATCTTCTTAGATTTGTAGAGGATGGACATAGGAATCATTAAGGGAGGAACATCAGTATCCTTTATCAAATGATCTCTCAACCATCCCTCCTGGATAAAATAATGGATTCTAAAAGAAAAGGTGTGGAAATTTGGAAAAAGGTGGAAGCTATCAGAAATGGGAAATCCTTAGAGTTCAAGATTTATGAGGAAGGAGTTGCAAGATTTAGGTCATGATTTTTTGTACCATCCAATCCAGAGATAAATAAGGATCTTCTGAATGACACACACAACTCAACCTTCTCTAACCACATAGGGAGTATAATGATGTATCAAGATCTTTGAGAATTTTTTTGTTATGATAATATTAAAAGTGAGATTGCTGAATATACACAAAAGTTCATAGTATGTCAACAAGTGAAGATTGAGAGGAAAAATTCTAAGGGGATGATGCAAACACTACCCATACTAAGAATGAAGTGGTAGAACATTACCATGGACTTTTTTAATGGAATTATAAGGGAATATAGTTTAAAAAATTCTATAAGGGTTGTTTTGGATTGTCTTATGATGACATCTCAGTTTATCGCAATTAGAGGGGACTTATAATTACATAAAAATGAAAATATTCACATCTAAGAAGTAGTATGGTTGCATGGAGTACCACTATATATTCTATATAGTCAGGATCTAAGATCCACCATGAAGTTATGGAATGTTTTCCAACATGCTCAAAGATCAAAACTGAACACCAGTACGACCAATCATCCTCAAACTGATTGCCAATCTGAGCGAACAATTCAGACACTGGAAGATATGTTGAGAGAATGTTCTACAGACGTCAAAGGAGGATGGGACCAACATCTTCCATTGGTTGAATTATCCTACAAAAATAGTTTCCACTCAAGCTTCCAAATGGAACTCAGTGAAGCCATTTATGAGAAAAAGTGAAGTAAACTGGAATATTGGCATAAAGTAGGTGAGAGTAAGATGCTAGGACATAAAATGGTCGATGAAATGGTAGAGAAGGTGAAAAGAATTCAGCAGCATATCAAGTAATCCCAAATTCAATAGAAGATTTATACATGCAATCATCGATGAGACTTTGAGTTTAAAGTTGGAGACCTGGTATCTCTATACATATCATCATGGTAGAAGGTCATGAGGTTTGGAAAGAAGGGGATATTAAGTCCCACATACATCAACCCCTTTGTTATTCTTGATCATGATGGGGTTGTGATCTATCGACTAGAACTTCCCCCAACCCTGGCCAAAGTAGATGATGTCTTTCATGTATCCCTCTTCAAAAAGTACACACCAGAACCTTCACCTATACTCTCATCAGAGGTGGTACAGTAAGAGGATGCCCTTTCTTATGGGGAGAATACAATGATGATCTATTATTGTAGAGAAACATTTCTATGAAACTAGACTAATATCCTTGTCAATGTAGTATGGTAGAACCATAAGTACAAAGAGGTGACATGGGAACTAGAGTAGTAAATAAAGGAAAATTATTAGCAACTGTTTATGGCTTAGAATGTAAAATAATATTTTGTGGGTGAAATTTCATCAGGGGGATAATGTAATGACCCAATATTTTCAAGGGATATTTACTTCATATAATTATGTCATATATTCACATGAAATCACAAAATAATGAACTAATATTTTCTATGTGAACATAAAACGAATTTTTTTCACTTCTGTGATTTGAATTATGAAAATCTGACATACACGGTTGTGATCAGTATGTTATTTGGAGTTCAACATGACCAAAATAATTTTCAGTGAATAGAAACATAACCATATGAATAGTAATATTACCCTTATGAATAGTTATATACCCTAATGAATAGAAACCTTACCAATTATAGTGTATAAATAATATTCTAGTGGAATTACGATAAACTTATATTTGGGAATGAGAAAATAAATGTTTTAAAATTGTTTTTTTCGAGAAAATTATGATTATAATTAAAAATTTAATCTATCATGTTAAGAAAATTATTTTGAAAAATGTATATCGTTTTGGAATTATTCATGTCTAAAAATGGTTATGGTGAATTTTTTGGAGTTTTCTAAAATACTTGAATTTTTTGAAGAATAGTTAAAAACAATAATTTACGGTAAATGCTAAATAATGGATTTATTGAGTCATCGATGATGATATGTTGATGTAAGAACAATTTTTTTGAACTCACATGCATATATTAGAATTTTTTTTCATGGAATCATCACTATTTCATGTCTTATGGAGAAATAATAAACTAATATTTATAATATTATGAAAACCCTCATCTCTTCCACTGTAAATACCACCACTCCTTACCTCTTCTCTTAACTCCTCTCAACCCCTGATCCTTACCTATATTTGATGCAAATCTATCCTCAATATCCTCCCCCATGTCACAAATCCATTATCCACTTCAAAACACCAAATCATCTCCCCTTAAGAGGCTCTCAAGGAAGGTTGATTCAAGAGGTAAAATTTTCCTTTTCTTTTCTTTCATTTTTAAGTTCTTTTGTTCTCTTTTCTTTCTTAATCTATACTAATCTAAATGGTTTGAAAACTATAGTAACATACATGTACTAGAATTTTTGTATTAAAATTGGATAAATCATTATCATATCTCCATTCCTCACCTTTTATTGGAAAGAAATAGAAACACTATTTGAGATGTGTTAATTTTTCACATTCAAGGATGGAAAATTATCAATTTCAATTACTATATTCAATTATGGACATGAAATGATTTATATAGTTTAAAAAGACCACCATATGTATATTTTATATTATTTAATATTCTTTAATCCTTATTCACTAATTATGTAAAATAATAACACTAAACTAGTTAATTTTGACAAAAATCACAAAAATTAATTAAACTGTTTATCAATAATGATTTATATAATGATTAGAATTTACTACAAGTAACCAAATTAAATTTACATCCATTTAATCTCTTTTATGTAAAATAATGTTATATATTTTAATTTTGGAAAACCAATTTCATCTTAAAGGTTTATTTGTTCATGAAAATAATTAAATCACTCATAAAAACCAAGAAAGAAAACAGACCCAGACAATGATATTGAACAACTTAACCCATAAAAAGGTCATGAATTAACTAAAAAAGTATATAATAAATCATTAACATATATAATAGGTTCCTGAATTATAAATTAATAATCCTATTTTTTATTTAGATCATTAATAAAAAGTGGAGAATAACAATGGACTTAAGGTAAGAGATCCTCGCTATTTCACTTTTATTCAAGAATGTCATCTATTATATTTTATGGGTAATCCCTAAAAGGGGGTATTATTTCTCAAGTTCCACATACTTCCCTCATGATGTATATTCAATGATAAACCCTGTTATCTCGCATGAATCCCTCTTAAGAACACCTGATACCATGCTGACAATCCTTATGGTATTCTATCTGAACCACCTTTATTCTTCAGTGTTGCTCTATCTTTCTTTTTACCAAAATGAATGTTTATTTTTTTTTATTTAAAACATCAACATGATTTTTATATGCTCCAATATCATGTTTCATGATCCATACCTCATGCTGTTTTGGGGATATACATGCTTTGAAGTGAATCCCCCCACGATACTTCCCAATAAGAAAACATGTTTTAAGGGAATTTCCCTAATTTTTACCCAGTTTTAAGTACAATCAATCATATACATTAATCCACCATTTTCATTATAAAATAAGACTTTTTATTATTAAAACTATCTTTATTTAATTATTATTTTCTATATAATAACCGTTTTACTGTCCTATTTTAAAATATCTATAGAATTATCCTTCAAAACGCACAAAAATGTATTAATACTAAAATTTTTCAAATAAATTTATTACATGTTGTCACATTTTTATGACATCACATACAATTATATATGTCTATTTTAGATTATTAACTTCAATTTATTTTATAATTCCTTTCTTTCAAGGACACTTTCATGGTTTTCCAATTGGTTATGCTTTATGTCATGATTGTGGTACCCAATACTTTCCATGTGTAACCCTTATGATTATGTAATATTTATTATATATGATAATTTATGTGGAAAACATATTAATCAAATGTATAATGGGTGTTTCCAAATAGTAGTCCAATGCATTGGGTAATGTTGAGTCTCATGAGATATTATGTGTGGAACTCTTGGTATTTAGCCTTGTTTTGTGCTACTATGTGTGACGATCTTGGCGGTAAGCCTTGTCTCTTGTTATTATGAGAAACAGTCTTGGTTATTATCCTTGGCTCATAATAAATTCATGTTTTATGTTTTTAAAACATTTCTACAATTCCGTGTTTAATTGATCCCTTTGTTTATGTGTTATGATTCCATATGTTACATGCCTTTTTATATAATCATGTCGTGCCTTATATCTTATGTACTAATGCTTTGTTCTTATGGTTATTACATTACTATGATTTTAACTCATTCCTTTGTTCATGTTATTCCCAAGTTATCCTATGAAGATGTGTGAGAACAATGGAATATAGTATCACATTATAGAGTTTAAATAAAAAGTTTTGTTTATAATGTTTAATTATGTACCTAGTCATCCAAGACACTATAATTTATGATCCTCTTCTTGTACTATAATGTATAATTATTCCTAAAATCATGAATTTTTTTATGTAAAAGGCTAGGGTCTCTATATAAATGGTCTCCAGCTAGCTATCAGTATTGACGTTCCACATCTACATGTCAAGGGAGACTCATAACTAGTCACAATGTGGATTAATGGTGATTATATCATCACGAAAAAGACCTAATAAAGTTTTTCAAGCATGTCCATCGGTTCTTTTTGTGATTCCCTTCTCAACTATTGGTCACTCATGTTCCTCATCCATAGAATGGTCGAACAGATGACCTGGCCAATTTATAATTTTCACTTTTATAGCCTTACAAGGAAGATATATTCATCCATGTAGCACATCAAAGGGTCATCGTTCCCATTTTTTGGATTATAATGAAAACCAGAAGGTAATAAACCTTATCGTTGATGTCTCCACATCATATCCTCTAAATCCCCCCATCCCTGTATAAAAAACATCTAATTAGAGAACTCTATTCATCGAGTATCTTCAGTTTGACAATCTGTCTATATAATGACCCTAGCGTGAGAAAATCTATTGGAATGCAGTAAAGTAGAAACTCCAGAACAATATATTCCTTGAACAGATCCTCTACAGACATGTATTTGATTGAATTTTCCTCTATTTTATTTATGGTGATGATATTCCCTTGGTTTTTTTGGAGGTTCATTATGGTTTTTGTGGAGCCCATTAGGCACAGTTGAAAATATCTCACCATATTCAAATATTGGGCTATTTTTGGACCACTATGATCTATGATTGTATTGAGTTATCCAGAGGTTCCATGAATGTCATATTCATGACAGCATTGTGCATCAGTTAATGGAGCACATCCATATCCCCATGTATTCATAGCATTTCAATCCTTGGGGACTCAATGTCCTGGGACCATATTCTCCAGCAACAGCTCACAAAGTATGGTTTATTCTGATTGGAAAAGAACTTTTCCTAGTAATAAGAGGTAATTCATCATATGGAGTTCAAGGCCCGTTTTATTTGTTGAGTTTTTGATATCTAATATCATCCATCAATTCAGAGTCCCAAGCCATATTCTCATTGATAATAGCACCAAAATTTGAGCAATTGAGCTAAAGAAATTATTATCCAATTACAACACCTAGTCCAACCACACCTCTAGATACCATGTATAGGAATATATATATATTAAATAATTCAACAAGACCATATCTATAATTTTGTAGAAGATGATGGACCAAATCAAGGAGAGTTTTCCAAAATAGCTCTTCGATTCCCTATGGGCTTATCAGAAGATTACTCAAAACTCCACCTAGGTGACCCCATATTACATGGTGTACAAAAAAAGTGATACTTCCAATCAATATTTAATTTCCATCACTTTGTATAGATATCTATGATAAGAAGATTTCATATAGAGTAGAAGAAGTCCATTTTGTAGATTTGAAAGCCCCCATTGAGAATATGCTCTAGGAATTTCACAATCTAGATATGTACAATAATAAGATAGCCGGAGCATTTAATAAAAAAGTTTGTCTTCACCAATTCCATCAATATTGTATAGTATTGGATTTGATATTTCCGACTATACCTTGTAAAAATCCAATGAAGTTGGATCCAAAATGGGAAAGAATCTATATCATTTTCAAGGTGTACCCTAACTGGGCTTACTATTTGGTCACCATGGATGGAGAGAGATATACTATTCCCACCAATTCCATGTTTCTCAAGAAGTAATTTTCATAAGATCTTAATCATCATAGATTAATGACATTAAACTATATAATATCATGCATCTTCCATGACATTAAACTACTATTACGTCCTAGATGATGATAAATTATGCATGGTCTGGCCTTTATGAATTTATGTAATGATATTCTTCATTTGTACCAAATTATGTTAAACTTCATTGAATTCATGAACTATGGATTGATTAACATCCTTGTGGGATATGTAAGAATGTCTGGAAAGTTCATTTATGGCCTAGAATCCAATTTAAATTCTCATCCATATTGAATGGGATCTTCCTCAGGATTCTATGGTGTTGTTTTGAGACCTCATGGGTCTTTTTTTACATTAGAGTACAATATGACACAATACTACACACCCCCACAATGGTATCATCACCACATGGTCTAAATTCAATAACCTCAAACTAATATCTCTATCGTCCCACATGACATTAAACTATCATTCCCTACCTATAAGAAATTAAACTACAGAGAATTTATGGTTTTTTCTGTATTACCTTAAAGGGAAATTTCCTAGTTGTACTGCATGACATTAAACTACCCCATCCCATGTGACATTAAAACCACTGCTTCATCCTCTCTATATGGAAATAAACTACACAACGCCCCAAAGTGATCATCTAATAGGGTGTCACTTTTGGCACTCATCACTCACCATTCAAATTCATGAACTATGTATGTCTTGATTCCCATACTTATGAGATATGTTGGAAGACCTAGACTTTTTTTTCTATGGTCTAGATGAATCATTCCATAATATTCTAGTCCTAGTTTTCTAATTGGAGTATGTGGTGTGGTGTTAAGACCTCCTTGGTTCTCATTCCTGTAAGGATATAACAGTTTCACCATGTTACTCCTTCAACAATTCCCTATTTTACTCCATCAATAGTTCATGATATTAAACTTCATAGTGTTCAAGAACTATGTATAGAATGATTCTCATCCTTATTGGATACATAGTAACAACCTAAACATTTGTGTTCGGGTCATGATCCTATTTGACAACACATATCTTGTATGTATGGGGTATGGTGACAAACCTTTTTGGTTCTCATTCATGTTTGGTTCATATCCTCACAATTCCACATATATCCAATTAAATATCCTAATTAGTTAGTTTGAGATTTATCAACATAATGTAAAATCCCAGTGTCCTAGTCGCACGATGATTAACTATGTGACAACTTCACCCATACCCCATGATGTTAAACTACATAGAATTTGAGAAATACATGTTTCTTGATTCTCATCATCATGGGATACATAGTAATGACAATATGTTTTGTATTTGGGTCCATGTATTGGCTCCTCAACCCCTTTTCCCCCATCCACATCATTCGACATCTGTCCATTTCCAGGTCATGTCCCAAATCCCTCCTGAGGTTTCTTACCCTAATAAAGAGTTCAGATACCTCTATCTATTTTGCCTCTTTAACATGATCATATGCACTGTGGTGTATGACATAGGGTGCTTGGATCTATATTTACATTCCCTCATTCCATATCCATTCGTCATGCATTCTTTTTTTTGAGTCTCCATCATCTTTCACATCTTAAGGGACCATAAAGAGGCATGGTGCATGGCCTAATGGATCACCAACCATCTTGTGCCAATGACCCAGAATATTTTGAATGGTGATTTGAGACAGGTCCCTCATTTTAAACATGGTCAGGGGCAGACACCTTTTTTTTCGATTCCTATTCAAGGTTACATGGCATAGATACTATGTTTTGATCAAAGTCAGTAGTTAAACTCCATTGTTAAATCACCCCCATTATGTCCAAAATAGTGGAAATTTTGATTCACATTACTTTTAACATCCTTATTTCTAGAAAAGATTTCAACACTCCTTATGTTACCACTCTATGTTTCATTGCACCTTGAGCAGGTTGGTTGATATCATTGGGACATCCTCAACCCGACTTCTTTATTCCACTGCTGTGTGTATCCATGTGTCATAAGAATCCTCTATACCCCTTGTCTCTCACACCGAACATGAATCACATGGGTTTAGTGGTCATGGTAGGGTTATTACCCACATTAAAATATTTCCCCATTCTATGTTTGAAACTCTATGACCATAAAACAAGGGATCATGTCCTAATCTCATGATGATAAATCAAGCATCAAAGTCCAACCATTATGACTTCAAAATGTGTGTGGGTTTTCCTTAGTGGTTGTGTGGTGTAGTGTGGAAATTTTAGGTTCTCATTCATATAGGATTACTTCATGGAACAACACCACACATCTCCCCTATACGTGGTTTGAACTCTATGGCCTTAATATATTGTTTTATGTGTCCTAGTTCGCATGACAAAAAACCACGTAACAACAAATTTTTTTTGTTTAAGATGATATATCCCCTATTGGAACTAGTCACTCACTATGACATTTATAAAACTATGTGTGGCATGATTCATATCCTTATGGGATATATAGTGAAACTGAAACGTCTTGTCACTGGGCCTTGCAACAGAAACCTGCCCACTTTTTCCCTTTCATGTTATGGGTTCCCAACTAAAGAGTGTGTGGTGTGGACATACTTGATCATCATTCAAATTTTTTTATTTACCACACCACACATTTCTAATTAAATATCCCATGATAATGAACTACATAATATATTAATCCCCATTGCATGGCGTTAAATAGAATACGTAAGTCCCATGTACATAACATTAAACTGGGACCTATGGTCCAAATTCTACGACATTAATATAATAGAATCACCATTTTTCCTCTTGAGAGAATATAGTGTGGTGTAGATCTATTTGATATTATGTTTGTTTTCTAGCAGCCTCACTACCCACATCCCTCATGGAACACCATTACCAACATCCTTATATCATGACGTTAAACTATATGGAGTTCAACAAATACGAGTAGCTTGAATACCATTTTAATGGAATAAGTGGTGACACATAGATCATTGATCTATGGTTTGGCCTCAATATTATTTCCTTTTTTCATATTGATTCAACATCATCCTTACCATATGATGAAAAACTATACGGATCTTCAAGAAATATATGCGGATCGATTTCAATCTTTATGGGATACATAGTGACACCAAGACCCATTGTTCTCAAGACCATTAATAGACTCTCTCAAACCATCAAACACCTGGTCAAGATCACAGTCCAAGATCAATGACCTTAAATAATAAATGGTTTATCTTGAGACACCTATGTAACACACAAGCTCTCTTTGGGCCTCATTCATGTAGGGTTATACTTCTTTCATGATGTGTGTGTACTCAACCTTGTTATGATAATTCCTTGTTAGTTTCCAAGATGCATGACTTTAAACTATATAAAACCTTCCGCTGGAATGCATATGTGGTGCACATATCCCTCATGTGGATCTTTCACATTGGGGTTGTTATTCCCTCACATAATGCATATTTCCATTGAAGCACCCCTCTATGGTCCAATCTTTATGACTCTAAACAAAGATCTTATAAATCATTTTCTTTTCCTGGATATGTTTCATTACATGGACCTCTCTGGTCCTCATTCACATCGGTTCTTTCAGGATTGTAGATAACATACACCCAATATGATATTTCTATGGTCCGAACTCTATGACCTTAAAATAAAAACCTATTGTCCATAATTTAGGATGTTAAAATGAAAACATTCCCTAGAAAAGTTTAGAATATCCTGTGATGATCATTAGATGCTTATGCCTCTTTACTAGAGGGTATTTCCTTTTCTAGTATTGGTATTTTACTCCACTATAATCGAAGAACTACGTACGGATTGATTACCTTCCTCATGGGTTACATAGAATCACATGGGAAGTTTTTCACAGGTCCATTCACAAGTCTATCAACTCTTTTAATACTTATTTTTATTTATGGTTTACACATCATTTCCTTATAATAAATCCCTCACTGTGGTATTTTCCTTTTTCCCAATATCACATTTTATTCCTTCGTTTATGTTCCCTTCACGTCGAGCTTATTTCATCCATATTACATGACTATGATAGAACAAACAATACCAATGTCTTGGAAGTATGTCCTTAAACTACGTGTAATGTCCTTACCAAATGACTATAAAATGTGTGACACATCTAGGTTATATGAAGTTAATCTATACAATATATCTTCCTCACCATATGAATTAAAACTATGTGTTCACCGTCCTTATTTTCAGGACATATAAATGCAAGGATTCTTAATCCATCATTACAAAGGTTTTTTTAATAGAGCAAGGTTGATTTTTTTTGTCAGACCAATACACATTCACTTATGTTCTCTCAGTCATGGTGGAGTAATCTCAAGAGATTTAGAATCATTTAGAACATTTAATCACTTCACCTCATACTTTGTGTAAACCTTATTTGGATCTTCATATACTTTTTTTGAAGGGAACCCCATATGGAATGGCCTTGTTCTATTTTGGATAACCTACGGTTATGGGCCAATTCCCAGAAAGGCTTTGAATGATACTACGAGTTTGTCCCAATTTTTTAAAAAACTGATAATCATTTTCCATGAGTTGTTTATTTTTATCCTAGGATAACATGATACATATGTTGTTTCTCGAATACAGTCAGTATTTTTCTTCCACCATTATTCTACCCTTATTGTGTTCTGAATGATGGGCATGTGATTCATGCTTTTTAATTTCCCTTGGTTCAGATTGATTTATGTTCCCTTGGAATTTTCCCAATCATGCACCAGCACTCATTATGAAAATCAAGTAGGATGTTTCGTGATCCATGTTCTCCTGATATGAACTCACTCATGTCGAATATCCCATTTGGCCAGTGAGTAATTGAAGACCCTCGGTACTCGATATTATTTGGTACTCTTATAAAGAATGAACAATTATGTGGTCATCAATTCTTTCTCACACCATGAAGGACTTGCATGATCCTAGGGATCCATCTTCAGTTTTTTCCCATATATGATCAAGGTGTGATACTTTAAACAAAGAAATAATTGTGTATGAAATTCAATATAAACATCCATGACCAAAGTATGTTTTATGATTTCAGAAAAATAGAACACCTATATATTGGCCGCTTAAATGGAGTGTATCAGCTCCACTACCATTTTTCATGTAGCCTCTAGGACTTGTATTCGCCATCTAATCTCCCTTTCTTCGTCATTTTCCATTGGGAAAATCTCATCAGCCAAAATTAGCAATCAATCACACGCATCTCAGAGATTATCCTCGTCACTAGATAGTTGGTTCTGGTTCTCTTCAACCTCTTTCAACTAGACCCTCAATAGTGTTATGAGTTCTGATAAGATGCTAGTAAAGGATCAACACTCGCTTATCGATGCTTCCAGGTGTTGGATATCCTCTTAATCGTCCTAGATTTTCTATGTTAAAATATTATGATTTTATGAATTTTTTTCATTAAATAAATTTTATTCTTTAGTAGCTTTCTTTGCATGCTATCATGACTTTAAATAAACCACAAGATGTCCTTATTATAAAATTATCATCATATCCTATCCATTAGTTTAGTGGGAATATTTTTAACTAACTTATCAAAATGCATTATGAGTTAATTGGATGTCAATTATTTATGAAATATATAAATCCATTATATATTTTTATTTTACAGAGAATTACTTTTTCTAATGAAATTAATGAGAAATATATGTTCTATATAATAATAAAATATTATTTATATTCATCCAATAGATATTTTGCTCATAAAGTATGAATAAAAACTATTTTATGTATAAAAACCCATTTTTTAAACGTAAATTTTACACCTTTGAATGGTTGAACAATTTTAAATTAATATTTTAACCCATTAATTATTTTTATATGAAAACATAAACATGTTAATTTGAAGCGGGATATAATAATATACTTTGGATAAATTTTAGGTATATTTCTGATAACTTTCATGTTTTGTAGAATAGTAAAAATATGCTAAATTTTAATTAATTATTTTTTCATCAAGATAATTATTATGGTTAAATTAACATATTTAAAGATTTTAAATTATAAATATATTATATTTTTACAATTTAATATAATGTATGTCACTATCAATAATTTTACATTGAATTTATAGGTAAAAACATTTCAATATTTTGCAATGTTTTAACTTTTAAAACTTGTTTTTATCATTTCAACAATGACATTAATTTAAAATTAATAACTAAAACAGATGTGTTTTGAATTTGGAAAAATTGATTTCATTTTTGGAATTATAAGGTCCAAATTTTGTGAATAGGTACTTTCTTTTGGAAATTATGAATATTAACATCAGTAGTTATTTTTATTTACCATTGTTAAAGGGTAAATATGGTAAATAATGGTAAAGAATAGTAATTTAATAGTATAAAACTACCATAAAACGTATTCTAATCCTATTTTATAGGATATTTACAACCATGTAAATCCTTATGTGGATTTTGGGACCCCATGGATTCACTCGGATGTGAAAATAACATGCTATAGGAATTATTTTAAAGTAAAGATAATTATGACATAATCAAACATCTTTTACTAAATCAGTTTTAATATAGGGTTATATAACCGATATCTATGTATATAAAAAGTCATTATAATTCAAAAAATATTTCATACATCATGGAATTTTATTTATAATTTTTAGATATTAGATAAATATATTTATTTATCACACAATTATGATGTAGTGATTACCTCATTAATGAAATATTCAAATAAATGAATTTATAAATATTAAAATAAATTTCATTTGAACGTTTTGATTCCATACACAAATATTTTGGATGAAACTAAAATATTAAAGATGATTTAATGCCTTTGGTTCAAAGGAATAAGTTTTTTATGATTTTTTAAAAAAAGTCATGTATGAATTGTGTCCAAAATTGACATAATTCATAACATAAAAAATAAAAAACTTTGTTATATGATATTAAATTCCTAAATATATAATATTCGGTCAAATGGTTATTTTAAGTCCAAATATGTCGTAAATAACTTTTTGTCGGTTTTTTTACATGACACAGAAATTTCATTAACTGATGTTGTGTAAATAACGTCATATCATAGTAAGATGAAAATGGTAAAATAAGAGTTAAACAAAAAAGATAAGTATAAATAATATATTCAAAACATGTATTAAAATTAATGGATGATCGGTATTTGAACCAAAATCATCTTATATTCTAATTTGATATGCTGGGATCATATTTAATCAAAATTTAATTTATAAAATAATAATATTTTGGGAGTTTCCTCAAGTACCCCTCTCTTATCTTATAAAAGGGTATCTCCTACCTATCCTCTTCAATCCATTTTGAGAATTCATGATCAGTCATCACCTACACATTTCTCTTCTAAAATTCCCTTGTTACATTCTAGAGGTTCCAGTCTTCTAAAAAGACCAACTCTAATTCTAGGCAATTTAAACGAGGCATGTCGAGGAAGAGGTAATCTCTTCTAACGATTCTTTCAAATTTAAAATGTATTATACATACTCTTGTTTAGTTTTTTCATTATGAAGTAATAACATTAGTATCAATAACATTATTATATTTTATTATAAAAACGTAACAACCCAATTTCACCTTCTTTCCATCCTACAAAAAATTAAATCCAAGCACGTGCATATATACGGCTTATCTTCACCACACTGTGGTGAAATCGATTTTTCGCCACCACCATACATGGATAGGTATAATGGTGGAAATTTTATCTATATGTGATTATTATAAAATGATACTAATTTTGAGATACCATACCCTAGCCACTTCTACACTCTTCATCAATTATAGGAATGATATCATCGCTCGTGTGTACGTATGGCTTACCATCTCCACGATGCGATGTGATTCATTCTATAAAATCATCATTAAACGATTATTATATATTTTAATTGAATGAATAAATGTTATATATATTATAATAAAACCATTATGTAAAAGATATAACTATAACCGAAAATGATGAATAATAACTTATCCGACAAAACATACATAAGAACATAAAGCTGTTAATAACCAAACAATGAGTAACAATGAGATGTTACTGAAAAACAGATGAAAATATAATCATAAAACTTATCAAAAAAATGATTATGATTTTAGATTAAATTATTAACATTATTTAAATCATTATATATGAGGTTTGGATACATACGAAGCATATCAGACCTAGGGTAATAGATAACGTTGCAATCTCATTCTTATATGAGATTGTTTATACATAAGAATTTACTAGGGACATATTTATCATCTATGTCCATGATTTATAAAATTATTAAAACAAAGTGATTTATATTATTATATTTATTTTTAATGGCTTTTTTACCATTTTTAATTTTACAACATGGTATGGAAAGAATCTTCATTTTTTTAATATATGAGGAACTTTTTTTTATTTTTTTAGTGAAAGTACTAGGAGAAAGTTTTTTTTATCTTATATGGAATGAGTGGATTTTTTTTGATCTCATGATTATTTATTTCCACGAAGATTCCTCTACACTATATAAAGATTATTTTCATTCTAATTATTTTATTTTAAATTTTCATGGAATTTTGAGAAAAAAAATTATGAAGAAATTATATTTTCCTCAAAAACTGTGTTCAAGTAGTTTATCAAAATTATTAACCATCTAACATAAATATCTTTAAATAGGTTTATGTTCATATCCATATTTTTACTATGATTTTATTTTTTTAAATATAGAATGATATATTATATGGATTCTAATAATTTGGAATGATGTTTTAGAAAACAAATTTTATTTCTTGAGTTATGCAATGATGAATGATTAATTTTTTTGTGGAACATGTAAAGATGATTTAATTATTAAGTTGGTGGGACCAATATCTCCCCCAAATTCATTGGGAAATTATTTATATCCCATGAGATAGACAAGACTATAATTACATGTTAATCCAGTTTAGTGATACAAGGCTGGAACTAGGAGTGAACTCTGTTCAGTAATGGAATTATTTCACTATAATGGTATTGGAAAAGCGATTTGACTAATATGAATTGATTTTATATGATTACGTGAGTAGGACACAAAATTTCATGTCTTGTGTGGTTACTATTGGGATTTCATTTCACTTTTATGATTTATCCCATTACATGATATTGTGATCTTTTATATGCATGATAAGATTTTCAAATGTTATGTTCATATGAATATTATATGATTGATATTTCTCTTTTTACCCTTAATGATCATTTGATCTCACCCTTTTATATGTTTCCTTTCCATAGGTCATGAAGAAGGGTGTTAAGTATGATATGTCAAAATGGATTCTAGTTATTTTGAAATTAATGAGATACAATGTAGATGTTTTATGAACCAGTTGTTTATGTTTCCCAGTGTCTAAAGACACTATACCTATACAGTCCTTTCATGGTTTTTTATATGTTGTAATAGATATACTTCAGTTATGAAGTAATATCAATTTATGTAATAATGTATCATTATAGTTTGTGTCAATGGAATGATATAGTAAGTGTTTGGAAACTAGGATGCCAAAGACTTAGTAAGAACCCCAAGGATATGTATAAGTATAGGATACAATCGTAGTGTTTTAGAAATGACCATGAACAACCTAGGAAAAAACCTAATGTGTCCTAAATTAAAATTTTATTATTAATTATGTAGTTTTCCAATTATGTTTAGGGTTTCTCACACTATGCTTCTTGGTTTTATTCAACGGCTAGAACCCGATGGAACCATGTAAATGATGAATGCGACATGAAATGCACTGATTATCCCCATGAGCTGCCCAATGTTATGGGATCTTGAATGAAAAATATTGTTTCCATGCTCAAACAACTTTCTAAATATATGAATCATTCCAGACATCTAAACAAGAAAAGGAGGGAGCAAAATTCTATAGATTCCTTCAATAGGCAGTATCCACCTTCATTCAGCGGGTCTTCTCATCCATTAGTGGATTAACAATGGATCAGTGGAACGAAAAAGATATATTTAGTTATACAATGTTTTGAACATCATAATGTCATATTATAAGTATAATTTATGAAGTTGATGATGATAAATGGTGGAATACTATCTAGAATACGTGAAAATTAGATGAAATTGAGTCCATGGAATTGGACGAGTTCAAGAACTTATTTTTCAATAAGTACATTCTTCGTATTCTTCGATCAAAGATAGTGAAAAAGTTCCATAAACTTATGAAAAGGGTTGAAGAATCTGTTTTTTCCTTTGAATCAAATTTTACAAGACTTCCAAGGCACACATCTGGAATTATTATCCAACCTGAGAGTAAGATTGGCTGATTATTTAGTGCCTTAAAACCATGTCTCTGAAGTAAATTATATATAAAGTACTTCAATAGCTACGACAAAATTGTTCGATATACTCTGAATGAAGCGATGAAGATTAGTGCAACCCATAAGTCATATGGATTTGATGAGAAGAGGAAAATGGATTTTAAAGGAAAATATAAAGACCTCGCTGAATAGAAGATGAGTTTTCCCTTATTCTCAAAGCGTGGAATGAAAAATGGAGAGAATTTTCTTAAAGGAACTATTAAATATTTTAACTGTGGAAAAGAAGGTCCTCAGGAAATTGAACGCTGAAGTAATGGGAAAAAGATATTAAATGTTGAGAACAATGAAAATGCTATGCCGAATTCACCTCATACACATCAATTTTACAAGTGTAAGGAAATTATAAATTATTCCAATAAATTCCATAATCTAAGGGTTATTTTTTATGATCGACGTCAAAAAATGTTTAAGTACAAAGACATGGGAAATTCACATGCAATTACTATCGATGATGTGGAGTATGATAATGAAGTGGTGAAATGTACACTTACCATCCACTCTAAAGCAGAAAATTTTTTATTTGATTCTAGATCCACCCCCTCTTTTATATCTGAATAATTTTCTAAGGGTATCACCATATTAACTCTACAATTAGATGTTTAGTTATCTGTTACAAATCATAATGGTACAACATTCACATCAAAAGTTTATAATTCATCCCCAATTAAAGTTTGCGGGAAAGTGCTTCCTAAAAATCTTGTGAGCCATCCTATAGTGGAATTTCATGTGACTCATGGCATGGATTGGATTTCTCTCTAGGGATCTTAAATCAATTTTTAAGGAAGGTAAAATATATTTCATATTCAAGATCAATTTATGATAATCTATCAATGCAAGGATGAATATAACATTCTAGTAGAAATTTCATTCGTCTTATGGGTCTTTATTATAATAAATTAAAGTTGTTTATCTCAAATGGCTGGGGAGAAACTCATGATTATGAATACGCCCATTGTATGGGAGTTTGATGATGTATTTCTAGAAGAATTTTTGGGTCTTCCACCAAATCGTGAAGTTGAGTTTTCAATAAAAATCCTACCGGGTACTATGCCTATTTCCAAGAAACATTATATAATGGACCTAATTAAGTTGTAGGATTTAAAGAAGCTACTGTAAGAGAATCTTGGTAATGGATTTATACACTCTAGTGCGTCATCTTTGAGAGCACCTATTCTATTTTTTAATAATAATGATTGACCAATGTGACCCTATATTGACTATCAAAAACATAATAATATCTCTATTAAGAATAAATATCCTCTCTCATCCATTGATGACTTTTTTGACTAACTAAGTAGAGATCAATACTTTTCAAAGATTGATCTTTATTTCGAATATCATTAACTAAGGTTCAAAAAGTAGGATATAAAAAATATAGCACTCTATATAATGTATGGACACTATGAATTTATAGTGATGAATTTTTTTCTTTCTAATTCCCCTAATATATTCATGGATCTAATGAATAACGACTTTAGAGACTATCTTTATCAGTTTTTGGTAGTCTTCATAAATGTTATTCTTGTTTATTCAAAGGGAAAATTAGAACATGAAGATCACTTGTTAATTTTTCTGAAAACCCTGAGAAAGGAGAAGAATTATGTAAAATTTACCAAATGTGAAGTTTGTATTAAAAAAATTCATTTTTATGGTCACATAATCTCAAGAGAGGTAATATCTAGGGATCCAACAAAAACAGAGGTTTTTAAATGTTGGTTGGGAAAAACAACAGAAACTAAGATCTGATGTTTTCTTGGTTTGGATGGATATTATCGACGTTTTTTGAAATATTTTTCAAGATTATCTATTTCACTCCCCAAGTTGACTCAAAAAAGAGTAATGTTCATTTTGATGAGGGAATTTGAAGAGAATTTCAATGATCTTAAAAGAAGGTTAGTCAGTTCACTTATTCTCACACCACCTTGTAGTGGAGAAAGGATTGTGATATATAGTGATGCATCCAAGAGGGGGCTAGTGTGTTATCCAATGAAAAATGAATTGGTGATAGCCTATGCCTCGCGATAATTGAAAATCCATGAGCAAAATTACCCAACTCATGATTTGGAGTTAGTTGCGATAATCATTGCATTATTAATATGGAGGTATTATCTTTATGGTGAAAGGTGTAATATTTATAATGATCATAAAATATTAATGTATATTTTCACACAAAACGAGATGAATATATGCCAAAGAGGATGGTTTGATTTGATTAAAGTTTACAACTGATCAATACATTACGACCCTTGGAAAATGAACAAGGGTGAAGATGATTTAAGTCAAAAAAACCATGATTGATTATCCGTGACAAGGACTAAGAAAGAGAAAATATTTATGGATTTGCAGGGGATAGATCTTGAAATTTCAATGGAAGGGGTGAAATGTTATCTTTATCGAATTATTGTTAAACCATATATAAATGTGAAGATAAAGAGGAACAAAAGGAATATGTAGTGGTACAAAAGAAGGAGAGAAATGTTCCTGAATTCAACCTTGATTACGAGGAAATAATACGGATTAAAAACTAGGTTTGTATTCCTCCCATATCCGAATTTAAGAAGTAGATATTAGTTGAAGCTCATAGTTATTAATTATTTATTAACTCTGGAATCACAATGATGTACATAGATCTGAAAGAGTACTTATGGTAGGATGGTATGAGAAGAGATGTCACTGAATATGACTCTCAATGCTTGTTTTTTCAGCAAGTTTAGGCTGAGAGACAGAAGTATAAGGAGATGTTACAACCATTACCCACACTAGAATGAAAATGGGAAAACACCATTATGGAATTTTTCATCAAACTTCCCAAAACATCTAAACACAATAATGCTTTTTGGGTTATAGTTGATTGTATTAAGAATTTGGCACACTTCATTACTATTGGAGTGGATTTATCACTTGATCAGCTTGTTAGAATATATGTAACTCCCCAACCCCAGATACCCAGAGTTGGTGCATTATTCTGTAACATTGGCATGATCACAAAAGATCAAGTCTCAAAAGACGGATTAGTTTAGTATCCTTGGAAACACTAAATACATTCATAAATGTTACATTACATCAAAAATTAAAACAAAACTACAACAACATCTTGTCTTAATATCCCCTCATACTATCCATGCATGTCATTCATAATATACTTCTTCACATCCTGGAAAAATTAAAACACTGAAAGGGGTGAGCTCAGATGCTCAGTAAGGATAACAATATAGCATAAGCTTTCATAAATAAACATAAACATTTAAGGCAATGTATAACTAAACAAAATCCATTTAAACCTGAACTTCAACATAATATGGGAAAAGTAAAATGAGATAATTCCATTTACTTATTCACATTGATATTCTACTGGTCGAATAATCAAATGCAATATCAATAACCACTTTCATAATGATGGAATTCATAATGCCATACTATCATAACCACGTAGCCAAGGCCTCATTACAAGACCACAAATAGGATTTTGTCAAGGCCTCATGCCAAGACACTAGTTTGTCTCATGAGACCTGCCGATGCATCGAGGAGCTTTAGCAGGCTCCACCCTTCACTTATTAAGTCCAATGCATTCCTCAAATGAACAGGTTTAAACATATCTTAAACTAAAACATAATCGTATCACATAAAACATGCATAAAGGACACATAACATTTCCACATTTTAATTGAAAGATATCAGTACAACACATTGATATAATAAAAAAACACTTTCAAAACCATTTTCAATTCCAAAATAAAAGAAAATTAAAACATGGAATTTATTTTTCTTTTAAAAAAAGTTATGGCTTATAGAGGAAGACAAAACTCAAATAATAGTCATGGTGGCAGAGAATTTATTGTCACCGCATACGTAAGAAAAAACATTCTTTTTGTCATTTAGTAAAAATGTTTCGTATAAAAAGATTCCTTTTGAATAAAAGTAAAAGTCAAAGGGGTTTATACACCGTATAAATGAAAGTTGTGTATAAAACCTAATATGCCTCAATGAAAGGAGATTGAGATGAAGTCCTTACAAAGATCATTTTTAAAATAAAATATATCTATTATGTGTATTCACTATAAGTACACATAAAGAAAGTACAAATACACGATAGGACATAATAATATCATGACATAATTTTGAAAGTAGGAGATTAACCCAAAGAATGGAAATTGGGTTAAGATGTTCCCTTAAAAAGATCATTGGTTTTAAATAAAATAGATCTATTATGTGTATTCACTATAATTACACATAAATAAAGTAAAAATACAAGATAGGACATAATAATATCATGATATAATTTGAAAATAGGAGATTAACCCAAAGAATTGAGATTGGGTTAAGAAGTTCCCTTACCTCGTGTCCGACTTGACTCGACCATTCTTTATCCTCCTGAATAATAAAATAGAGTTAATTTCTACTTTCTTAATAACCTCTTCATGTTCATTATTCCTTTTATATCACTTATTACCATGTTATTAAAATTATGTAATTATTTAAGTTAATAACTGTCGTTTTGTCGATCTTTGGTACTTGAGTCAAAAATAAACTTCTTATAATTACAAGTTGTTCATGTGGTGAAATATCCATTATATCCAGCATTATATTCATGATTTAGATATCATATATATCATATATATCCAGTATATATATTCATTCATAATATTATGTAACATTTAGAGGTAGGAAATGAAATGCACCGTTCATGGAGACGGTAAGCCGTACGTACGCATGAATGCTACTTTCATTTCTATTTCATATTTAATGGAATGAAATAATAATGATATAAAGGTATATTATAATTCCAGTATAATATAATATATAATATCATTGACTCCATCCTTTATACATCCCACATATGGCATTAACGATTCAAATCACTTTTGAGGGGGCGGTAGTCCACACTTCCTAAAATGCAATTATCGTATTTAACCATAATGGAAATCATAAAGGTATGACATAAATGAAAAATACAAAATCATAAGAAAAAAACATAATATATATCATATATAAAAATAGTGTCATCATAATGGCCACCATGATAGGTGTTAAAAGAAGATTGAACAATCATCGTTTCGTGAGGCAGAAATTCACCAACCATAGAAAAAGTATGTTCTTTAACCATTAGAAGAAGGTGTGTGTAAGTTTAAATCAAATCCTTATCATAACAACATCCTAGTATATTGAAGACACTGGTTTTGTAACAAAATAAAGGAATAAAAAGAGTTTAATGGGATGGAGAAGCAAAATAAAACAAAATATCATAGGATAAGACATTACCTTAAAATCGGGTAACTCTTTTTGATTTGAGCCAAAGGCTTCTTGGGAAAAATTATTCCCAATGTGAGGCTTATAGGAGTAATAGAGGGATGTTTATAGAGTATTTGGTCAGAGGTTTTCTGAGCCAAAAGGCTTGAGAGGTGTGGGTAAGGTGGTAGTGGTGGGGGCCTTTTATAAGAGGAGAGGAGGGGCACTCTTGGAAAGTTACAAAAGGTTACTTTATTATAAAATGATTTTAGAATTTAAAAGGTCACAAAATTATATATTTCGAGGATAAGGTGATAAGAGTTATAAATCCACCCATCCAATAGGTTTTTGACATTTGTAGGTCTTAGATTTTACATTATCTTTTCATTTTATTTAAATCGTTAAATAATGAGGTAATCATTGCATCATCATGGTGTAATAAATAATTTAATTCATTTAATGTCTAAAAATTATAAAAAATTACCATGATGTAGGAAATATTTTTAGATTTCTAATTAATTTTTATAGCAAAACATATGACTTGTATAACCCCATTTAAAAATTGTTTTAGAAAAACAACTCATGTTTGTGGCATTTTTATTTTAACATTAAATAAAAAGTTTTTAATGTCATTTTCCTACCAAAGTGGCTCCATGGGGTCCCCAAGTTGACCCATGTATTTTCTTGGACGTCCATGACTCATCAAATAGGGGTAGGACAAGTGTAAAGGTATTTTCATATTTTTATAATATCATTTTACCTTAAATTTCACTAATTACCTTTAATCGCGATTAATAAAACATAAAAGTTACTATTCACCAAAAAATTATTTTAATCCCATTGAACCACATTTTACTTTCTAATGAAAACCATTTATGTCGTATTTTTGAAAATAAAATCATAGAATTGGTAATGTTTCATTTAAACGAAAAATCAGTTTTTTAACTACCACTTAGTGGTTTCACTATTCATCAAAAATTGAAGTTTTTCGGAACAATGCCAAAATTTACCCTAAGATATAATTGATATTCAGAATTAAAAAATGATTTCTATTTTAAAAAATTTCAAACATATAAGTGTCATTAATTAATTTTATAATTAATTCCCGCTGTCACAACAAATAGCGTGTTTTTATGAAACAATATATATCAAAAGATTGACAATTGTTTATGTCCAATTTCAAAGTGAAATTAATTATAATGACCACAATTGGATAAAATAGTGAAAATATATTCTAATTACACTTTAAAACCACTCAATTTTATAATTTATCACTATAAATTATTTTGATTAAAAAAGTTGTTTTTAAGTATTTTTCACTATTCATAAAAAATTGGAAGTTCTCAGAAAAATACGAAAAATTCAACATAGGCTAATTTTGATATTCCGAATCCAAAAATGCATTCCATTTTGAAAGATAAAATTTATAAAATTTTAAAAAGTAGGTATTAATATTCATGACGGATACTTTGATTGGTTGTTGTGTGTGTTAGAACTCGAAGTTGTGTACAACACACGCTACTATATTATTCAAAGAGAAGTGTACCATGGAAGCATGGGGTGTTACATTCTCCACTCCTTCAATAAATTGCGTCCTCGAAATTGTAAAATTTTCTTTGAAAATAAAAGGATGAAAATAGAAAATACTTTTGTGGAAAACCCACATCGGAAATAAGGTTAATGAAATTTAGCCTTAATAATTGGGAAAGGGAAATGAAAAAGTCACCACCAAATTATGATATTGATAAGGAGAACATTGGTGGAAATTAGAGACATATAATTGGAAGAAAAATGTAAATCTTTGTAGGGAGTAATTGAGGTCATCAATCAAAAACAAGTGTAAAATTGAGGGCCTCAAAGCCTTTAATCTATGTTGATTTAAAATATTATCAGTTCAACAAGACATAAGGTGTTAGGATAACCCATTTTTTTGTTTTAATATACCTTTACTAAAGTTTAAGAATTAAGTTATTCATAGAATAAGAGATAGTTATATATATATTTATGCTTGATAAGTAGAGTTTCAACCTTCAACTAATTTCTACCACAAACTCATCTTTTACTCAAAAAGACAATAGAACTCAAAAATATTATATTTATCCTAATCGTACAAGGTTCAAAATATTTACACATACCATTTAGATTAGGAAAACTATTTTGTAATTACCTGGGACTTCCTGTAGCTAGTGGTAGGTAATAAAGGCCCGTCGCACTATGGTTGTGGGTTCGATTCCTGCAGCTTTGTCCGATGTGACAGGTTATCCCCCAACCTGCAGGTTGTACTTTTACAAAAACTATAGTACTATAATATTCCAAAAATAATCTTCATAAATGTTTTAACCTTAAACAACACTATCCAAAGTTCAACATAATCCATTCCAACCTTTATAGTTATCCAAAATACCTCCATCCAGACTTTCTCTAAAAGGTCCTTAAATTCTAAAATCAATTGTAACATTAGATTCCCCAAACAAAGTAAAGTTTCTCTTATTGTCACATACTAAAAATGTGATTACCTTCATCATATTAAAACCATAATGAAAACAACAAGTACTGCAGTACAATCCTTATATATATCAAATTATTCTTATAAGAAGAATATAATCCTTGTTTCCAAAAGCACAAATACATTAATTATTCCACTTAAACTGTAGTAACAACATAAGATTGTCCTTGATCCCTTGGAATTTTCTAAGGTAAGGTTCCCTGACACTCAGGACATTCATTTTCATAATGCCCCATTTTCCTACAGTTGTAGCATTAAACATTGATAGCCTATTTCTTTCCCTTGTAATCACGAGCCTGGTGACCTTTTTCTCGACATTTATAACAAACTCCCAATATTGGAAATATAGGATTTCCCAAAGTATTAGAACCATTGGTAAAGGCTGTAGAACCATTGGTATATGTTATACCAATGGTTCTGCAAACCGTAGGGAAGTAAGCCGTTGGGAAAAACTTTTCCCAATGGTTTACAGTGAACCGTTGGGATAGGGTGGAGAAAAATTACCCTATCCCAACGGTTTACAACCGTTGGGATAAAGTGCTGAAAATTACCATGTTTTTCCCAACGGTTTTCAAAAACGTTGGGAAAAACCCAAAATCTCCTCTTTCCCAATGGTTTAGAACCATTGGGAAATGTTTTTTACCAATGGTTTTATGAACCGTTGGTAAAACAAAACCTAGACATTCTATGCCAACATTTTTGAACCATTGGCATAGCATCTGCTAGGGAAATTGCACAGTAACTCTGCAATTTGCCCAGCAGATCCCCAATTTGCAACCAGCTCTCCAATTTTCCCACCAGTTCAATCCAATTATTGTACCTGCAATAAACTAACACATACATATACAATTATTGTACCTGCAATATCCAACTAACACATACATATAGAGAACAAATTCATACACATTTAACATATAATGGTGGAACTATACACATCCATATTTAAATTAGAATTCATAACATAATTATAAAAATACATAATTCATTTAGAATTCAATTTAAAATTTAGATGAAAATTATATGTGGAATCCAGAAGTCAATTCATAATTTTCTCGGTTTTTTGTATACCATATATTTTTACCTGAAATAATGTCCATTTTAAACATAATACATACTCTTGGAGTGCTACCGGCCACATCGCGCCTTAGATTGAGGCATGGTTGACTCATACACATCACATATGACCCATGGATCATTGTGCTAATGTATCGACACAATTCAAATGCGTTTGGTCAGTTCTTCATATACGAGATGATGTTTTTCAATTAAAATGATGTACTTTTGATACAAATGGCAGACACTATGAGTGGTACCGGCCACACTGCACCTCGGATTGAGGAGGCGTTGACTCGTACACATCACATATGACCCATGGATTGTTCTACTAAAGTTTCAATGGAAACAGAATGTGTTTGGTCAGTTTTCCATATGTACTTAAATTGTTGTCCATTTTAAGAAAAAGAAAGACACTTAGAGTGATTCCAGCCACACCGTGCCTCAGATTATGGCAGGTATGACTCATACACGTCACATATGACCCATGGATCGTTGTGCTAAAGTATCGACACAATCCAAATGCATTTGGTCACTTTTGAGTATGTCAGTTGATGTTTTTCACTTCAAATGATGTCCTTTTGAAACAAAAGAAATACACTTTGAGTGGTGGCAGACACACCGAGCCTCGGATTGAGGAGGGGTTGACTCGTAAACGTCACATATGACCAATGGATCGTTGTGCTAATGTATCGACACAATCCGAATGCAGTTGGTCCGTTTTCCGAATGCCAATTGATGTTTTTCAATTAAAATGACGTATTTTGAAACAAAAGGTAGACACTTTGAGTGGTGCTGGACACACCGCGCCTCGGATTGAGGCGGAGTTGACTCTTACACGTCACATATGACCCATGTATCTCTCTCCTAATGTTTTAATGGAAACCGAATGCTTTTGGTCGGTTTTCCGTATGTACTTAAATTGTTGTCCATTTTAAGAAAAAGAGATCCACATAGAGTGATTCCAGCCACACCGTGCCTCATATTAAGTCGGGGTTGAATCGTACATGTTACATATGACCCATGGATCATTGTGCTAAAGTATCGACACAATACGAATGCGTTTGGTCCCTTTTCCGTATGGCAGTTGATGTTTTTCATTTCAAATGATGTCCTTTTGAAACAAAAGACAAACACTTTGAGTGGTGGCGGACACACTGCTCCTCAGATTGAGGTGGGGTTGACTCGTATACATCACAAATGACCCATGGATCGTTGTGATAATGTATCGACACAATCAAAATGCGTTTGGTCGGTTTTCAGTATGCCAGTTGATGTTTTTCAATTAAAATGACGTAATTTTGAAACAAAAGGAAGACACTTTGAGTGGTTTCGGCCACAATGCGTCTCGGATTGAGGCGGAGTTGAGTCGTACACATCACATATGACCCATGGATCGTTCTCCTATAGTTTCAATGGAAACCGAATTCGTTTGGTCAGTTTTCCGTATGTGCTTAAATTGTTGTCCATTTTAAGCAAAAGAGAGCCACTTAGAGTGATTCTGGCCACACCGTGCCTCAGAATAAGGAAAGGTTGACTCGTACACGTCACATATGACCCATGGATCATTGTGATAAAGTATCGACACAATCCGAATGTGTTTGTTCGGTTTTCCATATGCCAGTTGATATTTTTCACTTCAAATGACGTCCTTTTGAAACAAATGATAGAAACATTGAGTTGTGGTGGCCCCACCATGCCTCAGATTGAGGCGGGGTTGACTCGTACATGTGACATATGATGCATGTATCATTGCGCTAACGTATCGACACAATCCGAATGCGTTTGGTCATTTTTCCGTATGCCAGTTGATGTTTTTCAATTAAAATGACGTCCTTTTGAAACAAAAGGCATACACTTTGAGTGGTGGCGGCCACACCGTGCCTCGGATTGAGGCGGGGTAGACCCGTACACGTCACATATGACCCATGGATCGTTTTTCTAATGTATCGACACAATAAAAATGCGTTTGTTCAGTTTTCTATATGCCAGTTGATGTTTTTCAATTAAAATGATTTACTTTTGAAACAAAAGGCAGACACTTTGAGTGGTTCCGGACACACCGTGCCTCAGATTGAGGCGGTGTTGACTCTTACACGTCACATATGACCCATGGATCGTTCTCCTAATGTTGCAATGGAAACCGAATGTGTTTGGTCGGTTTTATTATGTACTTAAATTGTTGTCCATTTTAAGCAAAAGAGACCCACTTAAAGTGATTCCGGCCACACCGTGCCACATATTAAGGCGGGGTTGACTCGTACAAGTCACATAAGACCCATGGATCATTGTTATAATGTATCGACACAATCCGAATGTGTTTGGTCAGTTTTCCGTATGCCAATTGACGTTGTTCACTTCAAATTATGTCCATTTGAAACAATAGAAAGACACATTGAGTGGTGGCGGCCACACCACACCTCGGATTGAGGCGGGGTTGACTCGTACATGTCACATATGACCCATGTAATGTTTTTCTAATGTATCAACACAATATGAATGTGTTTGGTGGGTTTTCCGTATTCCAGTTGATGTTTTTCAATTAAAATGGAGTAGTTTTGAAACAAAATGCAGACACATTCAGTGGTGCTGGACACACCGCGCCTCGGATTGAGGCGGAGTTGACTCGTACATGTCACATATGACCCATGGATCGTTCTCCTAAAGTATCAATGGAAACCTAACGCGTTTGGTTGGTTTTCCATATGTACTTAAATTGTTGTCCATTTTAAGCAAAAGAGAGCCACTTAGAGTGATTATGACCACACCGTGCCTAAGATTAAGCCGATGTTGACTTGTACACATCACATATGATTCATGTATCATTGTGCTAATGTATCGACACAATCCGAATGCATTTGGTTGGTTTTCCATATGTCAGTTGATGTTTTTCACTTCAAATGATGCCCTTTTGAAACAAAAGACAGACACTTTGAGTGGTTCCGGCCACACCGTGCCTCGGATTGAGGCGGGGTTGACTCGTACACGTCACATACGACCCATGGATCGTTGTTCTAATGTGTCGACACAATCTGAATGCATTTGGTCGGTTTTCCGTATGGTAGTTGACGCTTTTCAATTAAAATGACATCCTATTGAAACAAAAGGCAGACACTTTGTGTGGTGCCGGCCACACTGCACCTCGGATTGAGGCGGATTTGACTCATACACGTCACATATGACCCATGGATCGTTCTCCTAAAGTTTCAATGGAACCCAAATGTGTTTGGTCGGTTTTCCGTATGTACTTAAATTGTTGTCCATTTTAAGCAAAAGAGTGCCACTTAGAGTGATTTCGGCCACACCGTGCCTCATATTAAGTCAAGGTTCACTTGTACATGTCACATATGACCCATGGATCATTGTGCTAATGTATCAACACAATCCAAATGCGTTTGGTTGGTTTTCTGTATGCTAGTTGATGTTTGTCAATTAAAATGACGTCCTTTTGAAACAAAAGGCAGACACTTTGAGTGGTGGCGGCCACACCACGCCTCAGATTGAGGCGGGGTTGACTCGTACACATCACATATGACCCATGGACCGTTGTGCTAATGTATCGACACAATCCGAATGCGTTTGGTTGGTTTTCCGTATGCCAGTTGATGTTTTTAAATTAAAATGACGTACTTTTGAAACAAAATGTAGAAACATTGAGTGGTTCCGGCCACACCGCGCCTCGTATTGAGACAGTGTTGACTCGTACACGTCACATATGACCCATGGATCGTTCTCCGAAAGATTCAATGGAAACCGAATTCGTTTGGTCGGTTTTCTGTATGTACTTAAATTGTTGTCAATTTTAAGAAAAAGAGAGACACCTAGAGCGATTCAGGCCACACCATGCCTCATATTAAGGCGGGGTTGACTTGTACACGTCACATATGACCCATGGATCATTGTGCTAAAGTATCGACACAATCCGAATGCGTTTGGTCGGTTTTTCGTATTCCAGTTGATGTTTTTCACTTCAAATTATGTCCTTTTGAAACAAAAGACAGACACTTTGAGTGGTGGCTGCCACAACGCACCTCAGATTGATGTGGGGTTGACTCGTACACCTCACATATGACCCATGGATCGTTTTTCTAATGTATAAACACAATCTGAATGCGTTTGGTCGGTTTTCCGTATGCCAGTTGATGTTTTTCAATTAAAATGACATACTTTTGAAACAAAAGAAAGACACTTTGAGTGGTGCCGGCCACACCACGCCTCAGATTGAGTCGAGGTTGACTCATATATGTCACATATGACCCATGGATCATTCTCAAAAAGTTTCAATGGAAACTGAATGCGTTTGGTCGGTTTTCCGTATGTACTTATATTGTTGTCCATTTTAAGCAAAAGAGAGACACATAGATTGATTCTGACCACACTGTGCCTCAGATTAAGGCGGGGTTGACTCGAACATGTCACATATGACCCATGTATCGTTGTGCAAATGTATCGACACAATTTGAATGTGTTTGGTCAGTTTTCCGTATGCTAGTTGATGTTTTTCACTTCAAATGATGTCCTTTTGAAACAAAAGACAGACACTTTGAGTGGTGGCAGCAACACTGCACCTCGGATTGAGGCATGGTTGACTCGTAAACGTCACATATGCCCCATGGATCGTTGTGATAATGTATCGACACAATCCGAATGCGTTTGGTCAGTTTTCCGTATCCCATTTGATGTTTTTCAATTAAAATGACGTCCTTTTGAAACAAAAGGCAGACACTTTGAGTGGTCCGGCCACACCGCGCCTCGAATTGAGGCAGGGTTAACTCGTACACATCACATATGACCCATGGATAGTTATCCTAAAGTTTCAATGGAAACCGAATGCGTTTGGTCGGTTTTCCATATGTACTTAAATTTTTGTCCATTTTAAGAAAAAGAGAGCCACTTAGAGTGATTCCGACCACACCGTGCCTCAGATTAAGGCAGGGTTGACTCATAAACGTCACATAGGACCCATGTATCGTTGTTCTAAAGTATCGACAAAATCCGATTGCATTTGGTCAGTTTTCCGTATGCCAGTTGATGTTTTTCACTTCAAATGATGTCCTTTTGAAACAAAAGATAGACACTTTGAGTGGTTGCGGCCACACCACTCCTCAAATTGTGGTGGGGTGGACTCGTACATGTCACATATGAACCATAGATCATTGTGCTAATGTATCGACACAATATGAATGCATTTGGTCATTTTTTCGTATGCCAGTGGATGTTTTCTAATTAAAATGACGTCCTTTTGAAACAAAAGGCAGACACTTTGAGTGGTGTCAGCCACACCGCGCCTCAGATTGAGGCGAAGTTTACTCGTACATGTCACATATGACCCATGGATCGCTCTACCAATGTTTCAAGGGAAAACTAATACGTTTGGTCAGTTTTCCATATGTACTTAAATTGTTGTCCATTTTAAGAAAAAGAGAGCCACTTAGAGTGATTTCAGCCACACCGTGCGTCATATTAAGGCGGGGTTGACTCGTACACGTCACATATGACCCATGTATCGTTGTGATAAAGTATAGACACAATCCGAATGTGTTTGGTCAGTTTTCCGTATGTACTTAAAATGTTGTCCATTTTATGAGAATATTCTATGCGAGGGGTTGTTCGGTGTCCAAGGAAAAGGGTGGGGGGCTGTCCGGGGGGCTGTCCGGGGGGCAGTCTGGGGTCCAGGGAGGAGGGTGGGGGGGGGGGGGGGGTGTGCGGGGGGCTGTCTGGGGGGTGTTCGGGGGGTTGTCCGGGGTCCAAGGAGGAGGGTGGGGGGGCTGTCCGGGGGGTTGTCCGGGGGGGGGGGGGCTGTCCGGGGGGCTGTTTGGGGGCTGTCTGGGGTCCAGGGAGGAGGGTGGGGGGCCGTTCGGGGGGCTGTTCGGGGGGCTATCTGGGGGTTGTCCGGGGTTGTTCGGTGGGTTGTCCGGGGTCCAAGGAAGATGGTGGGGGGGCTGTCTGGGGGGCTGTCAGGGGGGTTTTCCGTGGACCAGGGAGGAGGGTGGGGGGGCTGTCCGGGGGGCTGTCTGGGGGGCGGTCCGGCAGGTCTGTCTGGGGTCTAGAGAGGAGGGTGGGGGGTTTTCCAGGGTCCAGGAATGAGGAGGGTTCCCAAACACACAACCACTAAAATACAACAACATCCATAAAAATAGATAATATATAAAAACAACTCAACTCCAATAGTATGCTATGAGTCTAGATAAAACCAACAACTAGAATAGATTAAATTTCAAATATTAGAAATATCAGTCAAAAATGTAATGGATCAACTTGTCCCACATCAACATCACCATCATCACCATCATCATCATCACCCTCGTCCTCATCCCCATCATCGTCCTCTCCCTCGCCCTCGCCCTCCTCCTCATCCTCGCCCTCCTCCTCGCCCTCACCACCCACCTCACCCTCCTCCTATCCCTCCTCTTCCGCATCAGACTCCTCGCCATCATCATCGTCAAGCTGGACATCATCCTGACCACCACTAGAACTGCCACCTGGTGTACCGTATATAGACCGTATCGATGACATATACTCATAAAAATCTAGGTTGGCCTCTGCTGGAAGTGTAAGACGTAGAACTTCAATAAATTTCATAAACGCACTGTTTTCCTTAGCAGACTATTCTTCCATCTCTGTGGCCCTTTTCTCAGCCTGTTCTTCTTCTGCCCTAACTTTCTGCAGCTCGGCAGCACTATAGCTCGTACCTGAGGAGGGCCAATACCTCATCGGGGCTATCCTAGGTCGGCAGCGTACTCTGCCAGAATGCTCTTCTCCCAACACCTGATTTAAGTGATCTGTTGGCCCAAAATTGTCTGGTTTATGGGCATAAAGGGCCTCCAAAGTAGACTCTTACAAATATAAATATATCATTAAGTTACAAAATAGATATTAAAAAATAAATTCAACAGATTAAAACTTACAATCTGCTGCTGAGTTGCTTCGTTGATAGCACTTCCATTCTTTTTCCGTTTACTCGAGCAAAACAGTTTTGCTCGAGGCACACGTCCTTCATTATTTTGTATTTGCCTCTACAATGACATTGAAAACTAAAGTTATATAAAAATCTTATAAAACTATTAAATAATTTAAGAAACAAAAGAAAGTGTAAGGTCATAAAGAAAACTTATAAACAATTGTCATACCTGCTTCCTCTCATGATCAGGCATCGTAGTGTGTCCCAATGTGTGGAGGTATTTTTTTGCATCAATGTTCTTTTTATTTTTTCCGGATTATTCCTAAATAAAATTCAAAAATGAAACAGATAGTATTAATGAAAAACATGAAAGTCATTATTTAAATACCTCAAATGTTATTAATACCTTAAATTGGGTACTCGTCCAATGTGTAATCATCTGATGATACTGCTCTATAGGACAATCATCGACCATTGGTACTGCCTCTAAATCAGTGCCAACTCTAGAAACCCAGCCAATATACATCTCATGCTTGTAGGATCTCCAAAGCTCGCTTAAATCCTTTAGACATTCCGGTCGTGCACCCTCACCATCGGGAAAATTAAATCGAAGCTGAAATCAAAATATTAATGCATATAAATACAAAAATAATTCATGGAATTAAATAGAACAGATTTTTTTACCCATATCTCTGCCCAAGCTCTATCCTTGACCTCATGTGGCTAATGTCTCCACGATAGCGGGGAAAACGGGAATGATGTCGGAGTATTTGGAAAGCGTCGCCAAAAAACTCCGACATTACTACCCTGTTTTATCAACCATTTGGTTGTACTCATTATAATCCACCATAACCTGTGTGCGACGGTTCCACACCGAACGCATGTGTGTACGCCCCCGCCCACGCCTCCTGTCAGTAGATGTATCTGTCAGGAAATAAAAACAAATATTTTATCAAAACATGTTATAATGAAAATAAATATTGCTATAAAAATTTGTTAGGGTTCTATAAATATACCTATGCCGGTCTGATCGTTGAGCACCGCTGGATCCACAAAACCTGATGGAACACCCTGCGGTGGAATAGGAGTCTAAGATGATGGAATATAGAATCTCGGAGAGATAGAAGTAGAAGGAAAAGAAGATGGGACAACTATCTGACCGAATAATGACTGGGGAGTGGGAATCATCATGGGATGTGAAAATGATGGGCCAGAAGATACAGAAGGTAGTGAAATCATGGGAGGCCTAAATATCACGTGTGTCTCTAATGACACACCAGGATCAGAATGTGGGAAGGATGGCATGTCAGTGGGAGGGGCATGGTCTAGTCGGGTACGCGCAGCTGCTCGTCCCCCTCTGGTACGAACCCTCCTCGTACCACCGGCTTGAGTACTAGGACCAGTACTAGGCTCCTCATCGAATAACTGTCGACGTATAGGTGGATCCTACAAAAATGTTTACAAAAAAATTAATCACATGACATTATATATTCTTTAAATATATATATATATATTTGAAATAGAGTACTCACTATAGGCACGAATGGTGGAACACCCATCTCTATCATTCGATGATTGTTCTCCATCATTTTTCTCCTTCATCTCTCTTTAATTGGCTTCATTTCCTGCTTTTGAAAACAAATATGTAATTAATTAGAAAAAGAAAACGAATGTGTAACCCAGAAATCTAAATATATGAGGGAATAAGGGGATTCATAGGTAATTTAGCTATCAATTGTTTTTGAAGAGCTTGAATGGATTTAATAAATCATACAAGTTGTAATGTTAACCAAGTTAGAAATATTGTTTGACTATGTTTGAATACAGTTCAATTCGAATTTAGAAAATGAAATTCAAATAAAACTACAACCAATAAACATTGAAAATTCACATAATGGTCAAGACAACTATCAATTGTTTTAGAAGAGCATGAATGGATTTAATAAATCATACAAGTTGTAATGTTCACCAAGTTAGAAATATTGTTTGACTATGTTTGAATACAGCTCAATTCCAAATTATAAAATGCAATTCAAATAAAACTGCAACCAATAAACATTGAAAATTCACATAATGGTCAAGTAAGCTATCAATTTTTTTAGAAGATCTTGAATGGATTTAATAAATCATACAAGTTGTAACGTTCACCAAGTTAGAAATATTGTGTTGACTATGTTTGAATACAGTTCAATTCCAAATTTGAAAATGCAATTCAAATAAAACTGCAACCAATAAACATTTAAAATTCACATAATGGTCACGTCAGCTATCAATTGTTTTAGAAGAGCTCGAATGAATTTAATAAATAATACAAGTTTAAATGTTCACCAAGTTTGAAATATTTTTTCACTATGTTTGAATAGAGTTCAATTCCAAATTAGAAAATTCAATTCAAATAAAACTACAACCAATAAAAATTGAAAATTCACATAACGGTCAAGTCAACTATCAATTGTTTAAGAAGATATTGAATGGATTTAATAAATCATACAAGTTGTAATGTTCACCAAGTTAGAAATATTGTTTGACTATGTTTGAATATAGTTCAATTCCAAATAGAAAATGCAATTGAAAAAAAACTGCAACCAATAAACATTGAAAATTCACATAACGATCAAGTCAGATAAAAAAATATTTGTGATCAATACTAAATCAATATGAATATTACCAACCTTAACAACCCAACTCGAGGCAAAACAAGAGAATTGAGAACATGGATGAATGATTCTATATATTTTCAACCACAACTTCAGGTTCATAATCAACTCTGACAATTGAGCTATTTGAGTCATCAAAAGAAATAAATGGATTGGTTTTAATGGCACTAGGGACAGTGTCAATTCCATCATCTCCATCATAAAAAATATGTCTTGGAATTACTTCAACTATGACACCAAATTAAGGTCAAAGTTGGTCTTTGACATAAAAAACTTGTTTAGCCATTAATGCCAACACATATGGTTCTTCTGTAGTCAGCAAGAGTGCGAGTCATATTCAATTACTCGAAATCCACAATCATCAATAATTGTGCCATGTCTCGTCATCGATCAATCCAATGGCATT